>JAZKLR010000146.1:0-4800000 GCA_037103525.1 Ganaspis brasiliensis
ATCACAGTTCCACCTTCCCCCTTACCCCCCTTATTTTCCTCTTTTTTAAAACAAATCACCTAAAACACAGAAAATCAAGATTTTTTCCCACTTATTTTCCATTTTTTTAGAATCACCTTAAACACCTATAAAAACAAGATTTTTCTCTCCTTTACCCCTTATTTTCCTTTTTTTGGAAAAATGACCTAAAACATCGAAAAAAACAAAATTTTTCTCCCCTTTTTCCGTATTTTTCGTTTAAAAAAAAAATCACCTAAAACCCCTGTAAAATCAAAATTTTTCTCCTCTTTCCGCCTTATTTTCCCCTTTAAAAAAAAATCACCTAACACCCCTGTAAAATCAACATTTTTCTCCTCTTTTCACCTTATTTTCCCTTAAAAAAAAAAAGAAAACCACCTAAAATCTCTGTAAAATCAAGATTTTTTCCCCTTTTCGTCTTATTTTACATTTTAAAAAAAAATCACCTAAAACACCTAGAAAATCAAGATTTTTCTCCTTTCCTCCCTATTTTTCTTTAGAAAAAAAAATCCCCAGTAACAGCAAGATCTTTATCCCCGTTTCGCCTTATTTTCGCTTTAAAAAAATGAAAAAACATCATTAAAAAGTAAAAACGCCACTAAAATGAAGATTTTTGTTCCTTTTTACCTTATTTTTCTTTTATTAAAAAAAAAAAAAAATGACCTAAATTGTCTATAAACTCAAGATTTTTTCCTCTTTTTCCATAATTTTCATTGAAAAAAATCACCTAAAAACCCTGTAAAATCAACATTTTTCTTCCCTTTCCGTCTTAATTTCCCTTTTTTTTTAAAAAAAATCTTCTAAAACACCTATATAATTAAGATTTTTCTCCTCTTTTACCCTTATTTTCTCTTTTAAAAATAGAAAACAACCTAACATCTCTGTAAAATCAAAATTTTTCTCCCCTTTTCGTCTTATTTTCCCTTTTTTTTAAAAAAAAAAGAAGAAAAAATAATTTAAAACACCTATAAAATCAAGATTTTTCTCTTTTTCTACTTATTTAAAAAAAAAAAATCATCTAAAGCCCCTTTTCCTTATTTTCCCTTTTAAAAAAAACACCTATATAAAATCTAGATTTTTATCCCTTTTGACCTTTCTTTTTTAGTATGTGTGTGTTTTTTTTCCACTTGTCATGTTTTATTTATTACATTTTAATAACAAATACGTATTTTAAAAACGAAAATTCGACACTAAATAGTTTTTCTTACTTTTCTGAGCTTTATACTTTTCCATAAATTTTGAATGTCAGAATGTACAGACTTAACAATTTTGCGGATACAGAGATATTGAACTTAATTTTTATATAGCATATAGTTTGCGTAACAAATTTCTAAAAAGTTTGTCTTATTTCTCTTAAAATTTGACAAACCTTTCAAATAAAACAAAGTATTATAGACTTGAAGTGTGTATTTAAGTATATTATTTACTTATCTTCTTGAAACAATTTTTCCCCTCATTTCTTTTGAAAAACGAATTGTTTTTATTTTAAAATTTTTAATACCCATATATTTTATTTTTTTATTATCTTCTTAATAAATTAATAAACTTTTAGTGATAGGGCTTTTAAGTTAAACTTAATAAAGCCTCACATTAATCTGTGGTCTGAACTTCTAAAGAAACAATAACATTTTGTAAAATAAACCTTGAAATATTAATACACATAATTATTTTTTTACTGATTTTAAAAATCTCCTTTTTATGAAACAAAATCCCCCTTTTTATCTAAAATTGAACAAAGAAACCGCTGTGATTTTGTATTTTGTCAATAAATAATAAATGTAAATAAATAATGACTTCCAACATAACCTCTTCTTGAGTATGTGTTCATTTTCCTTAATTTTCAAATCCTTTTCCTAATTTCTACACAGAGAGAACTCTTAAGTATAAAGTATGTGAGAATTAACCGTAACCATAATAATATATACTAAGTGGCCTACTTATCTTGTTCCTGTAATATACGTTTTTAGTATGTGAACATATTAAATTAGTTATCGAACTCTGACAGTTAAATTTACTCGAATTTTTAGTTGTTTTAGTGTGTGAAGCGAATAAACGTAGTTTGACAGTATTCTAAGTATATTGATCAGTATACTAAAATTATTATTGGTTAGTATACTAAGTTTATTGGTATCGCATACTAAAAACGTATATGTGACTGTATCCATGAGAAAACGTGCCTTAGCTCCCAAACGTCAATTTTACAGAGTTAGCGTTTAAAGTTGCATCAATGCATTGAAACCAATGTAAAATGCCTACGCTTCCTGCTTAATAACACAAAAAGTTCCTTAAAACAACGATTTTTTATTTTTGGAAATGAAAGAGCAAATAAAAATCTGTCGGTTGGCATTAAAAAATCAAAATTTATTTTTTGGTGCTAAGGCACTTTTTGTCGTGGACAGTCACATATATTACAGAAACAAAATCAGTAGGCCTTGTAGTAAACTATAGTTTAAGGTTAATTGTTGATAACTTTAGTTACGATTTTTCTCTGAGAAGTCTTCTTTCTACTTTTAAACCTTTTTCCAATGTCAACTTTCTTCCTGACATATGGCCGACATAAAAAATTCAATTATGGAAATAAAAGTTCACGGTGTGTTTATGAAAATTTTGCAAATTGAGATAGCATGATGCAGATTAGCTTTTAGCTAGTTATGATTAGACACGACAGTTGGTCATCATATGCATACGTCGAACTTGGCTCAACGCTTTACACTTTTCACATTGAATTTTGTGTTTGTATTGAGACACAGGCGTAAATTCACATACGATGTTGTACAGGGGGGTGGCGATAATACGCACTGACAGCACGCACCCTCTATAGTGTGCGGGGCACTATATGGGTAGAGTATAGTCATAGGGCTCCAAAACTAGAGAAGAGAGGAGAAAAATGTTGGGGTTGTGGGTCAGAGGGGTGAAGGGGGAGGGGGGGGGAGCAAAAAAGACAACATCTACACACTTCTTTACGTGTGTATGTTTACATGCATATCCGAATGAATAACAACCCAATAGAATGAGCATCGCATTCACCTTCTGTCTTTTTTTTTTCACTTTTTTACCCTCTCACTCTATGCAGAATTACCCACTGATGTTATAATCCTCTCGTGTTACGCCGTCACACATGCTATCCCTTAAGCAATAGTTTCTCTCTCCTCCCATATGCACATTTCACAGCCTGTCAGCTTCACATCATTCAGATCAAGTGCGCCTGCAAACAAATACATAATATGCATTTATAAAAAAGTCTCATGATCATGAACTTTATTCAATTTCGTTTAAGAGATCCCCAACATGGGATAGTATTTTTATGTTAAAAAAAAAGGAGTCCTGCAATACCGGAATTGTCCTAGTTTCCGACCAGTTAGGTACCAGTTTCCGGTTGGTAAAATATTTTGGTTTTTATGTACTTTTAAACTTGTTTTGAATTAGTTTAAAACTGTTTGGAATCTACCAAAACTTAGCGAAAGCTTAAAATTATTAATAAGTGTGTAGAATTTGTTTTACATTATTTATAACTGGTTAAAAACTTATGATAATTAGATAAAAACTGCTTAAAACCGTTTAGAACTGTTTAAAACTGTTTAGAACTTGTTTAATGTAATTTGAAAAAGGCTTAGAACTCTTTAAAACTAGTTCAAAACTATTAAGAACTAGTTTTAAATTGCTTATAACCAGTTCAAAACTGTTTGGAACAGTTGAATACTACTTGAAACTGGTTCAATTCTATTAAGAACTTACTGAAAATTCATTAAAACTAGTTCAAAACTGTCAGAACTAGTTTTAAAATATTCATAAATAGTGCAAAACTGTTTGTAACAGTTAAAATCTACTTAAAACTGATTCAATACTATTAAAAACTACTGAAAACTCTTTAAGACCAGTACTAAACTATAAAGAACTATTAGTGTTAAATTGTTCACCGAAAAAAATGTATAGGCGATTGGACTATGCTCCTAGTTACGAGAGGAGCCCACTATGAATTCAGAGTTACTTTAACTAGGGATCCTGGTTAAGATATCCAGAATCCTATAGTTAATGTGACTCTGAATTTCTAGTGGGCTCCTCTCGTAACTAGGAGCATAGTCAAATCGCCTATTCATTTTTTTCGGTGTTCATAACTAGTTCAAAACTGTTTAGAACTGTTAAAAACTACTTAAAACTGATTCAATACTATTGAAGATTACTGAAAACTCTTTAAAACCAGTTTAAAACTTAAGAACTAGTTTTAAATTGTTCATAACTAGTTTAAAACTGTTTGTAACTGTTGAAAACTACATAAAACTGGCTCAATACTATTAAAAACTACTGACAAGTCTTTAAAACTAGTTCAAAACTATTAAGTGCTAGTGTTAAATTGTTCATAACTAGTTCAAAATTGTTTGGAACCGTTGAAAAATACTTTAAACTGGTTCAATAGTATTAAGAACTACTTAAAACTCTTTGAAACTATAGTTCAAAACTATTAAGAACTAGTTTTAAATTGTTCATACACTTGGGTAACAAAGTTTCAGTACATTTTGCTCGCCTCACTTCAAATTCAAATATATCTGCAAAAAATGCAGTAATAGATATATCAATCAAAGATTGTTTGAAAGTTTATTAAATTTAGGACAAAATGGACCAAGAATTCTGTTAAAAAATACTTAAAACACTTTAAAACAAGTTCAAAACTGTTAGGAATCAGTTTTAAATTGTTCATAACTAGTTCAAAACTGTTTGGAACTGTTGAAAACTATTTAAAACTGGTTTAAATGTTTTTAAAACTATTAAAAATTACTTAAAACTCTTTGAAACTAGTTCAAAGCTGTCTGAAACTGACAAAAACTACTTAAGATTGGTTAAAAACTATTAGGAACTATTTAAAACTCTTTAAAACTAGTTCAAAATTTAAGAACTATTTTTAAATTTTTCATAACCAGTTCAAAACTTTTTGGAACTGTTGAAATCTACTTAAAACTGATTGTGAAATCTTTTTAAAACTATTAAAAATTATTTAAAACTCTTTGAAACTAGTTCAAAGTTGTCTGGAACTGTCAAAAACTACTTAAGATTGGTTAAAACTATTAAGAACTACTTAAAACTTTTTAAAACTAGTTCAGAACTTAATAACTATTTTTAAATTGTTCATAACTGGTTTGGAACTGTTCTAAGCTATTTCAAACTGGTTCAAAACTTTCTAAAACTAATAAAAATTACTTAAAACTCTTTAAAAATAGTGCAAAGCTGTTAGGAATTAGTTTTAAATTGTTCATAACTAGTTCAAAACTATTTGGAACTGTTCAAAGCTACTTAAAATTGGCTCTAAACTTTTTAAAACTAATAAAAATTACTTAAAACTCTTCAAAACTAGTTCAAAAGTATTAGGAACTAGTTTTAAATTGTTCATAATTAGTTCAAAAATGTCTGGGACTGTTAAAAACTACTTAAGAATGGTTCAAAACTATTAAGAACTTCTTAAAACTCTTTAAAACTAGTTCGAAACTTAAGAACTTTTTTTGAATTGTCCATGTCTAGTTTAAAACTGTTGAAAACTATAATTAGTATTAAATTGTTCATAACTAGTTCAAAAACGTTTCGAACTGTTTAAAATTACTTAGAACTATTTTTAATTTGTTTAATACTGTTTTGAACTGCTGAGAACTATTTAACACTATTTAAAGCTTGGTTTAAAACTGTTTCTACCTAGGTTAAAAATGATAAGAGTTGTTAAGAACTACTTAACTTAAAACTTTTTTTAAAATTCTTTACGATTTGAAACTATTTAGAACGCGTTCAAAACCGTTTACTTGTTTTAAACTGTTTACATCTAGTTCAAAAAACTTTAGAACTAGTTCAAGCTTTATAAAATTGATTAAAAAGTGCTTTCATCTTGTTTAAAACACTTTATAGCCGGTCTAAACCTGCTTAGAGCTACTTAAAACAATTTAATACTGCTTAGAACAGTTTATAACGCGTTGAAAACTGTTTATATATTTTTAGAACTACGTACAATTGCTAAGATCTCTTCCGATCTAGTTTAAAGCAGTATAAAACTTGGTTGAAATTGTTCAGAACCGGTTTTAAAGTTTTATCTAGTTAAAAAATTATTAAAACTATTTATAACTAGTTCAAAACTGTTCAGATCTTTACGAAACTATATAAAACTGTTAAAAATTAATTAAAACCTATTAATACCTTTAGTTAAAAAATATTTAGAACTGTCAAGAGCTACTTTAAACTTTTTAGAATTTATTTTAAGTGCCTTCAACTTGTTTGAAACCGTTTAAAACCGGTTGGAACCAGTTCAGAACAGTTTAGAAGTGTTTAAAATTGTTTCCAACTATTTATAACTACTTAAAACTAATAAGAAATGTTCAGATCATTACATATATGACTTAAAATTGAATAACCAAAAATGTATATACAGTTTAAAACGAAATCTTAAACAAATTTAAAAATTTTTAAATCCTAAAAATGAAAAAATGAAAGTGAGAAACAATACCACTGGTGGTCCATAAAGGACAATAATTTGACACCTAATAAATGAAATCCGCTGAATTGTTGATCACGTATATCTTAAGCAGATATAAAGTAGAACCTCGGAATCTGAATATATTTCCCTAATCCTTATTTACAGGTATCTGGTGATGGGTGGTCTGGTGGATCGTGTGTCACGTCACAGTCGAGCCTTGATCGAGACTGACTTCTTTCTGGATCAGGATCGAGATTCGCTTCTCCTTCTGGCTTCCTATGACCTTATGTCTCGAATCTGCTGTCATCTGAAACGAGTTAGCAAGCAGGAGGAAGTCACTCATCATGGAGAGAATAGCAGCAACAATTCGGAACAATCAGCCGCAGAAGCTCATCTTATAAGCTGTCTCACGTCCACAGAAGCTGCCGGTGCTGTTAGTTCGCTCTATGCAGCCATTGCCATCAACTCCCAGAATCACAAAGGATCATCTCCAACTCCAAATCAAATTGGTCCATCGCCTTCCACAAAAGCTCTCGCCAGTCAAGGACTTCGGCTTCTCCGATCAATCGCTGAATTGGACTTGTCCAAATTGCAGGTAATTCTCTGCAATAAACAAAATTATTCATTAATTAATTGATTCAAACAAGGGTTTAGATTATTCTAAAAACGTTGCTTTTTATTTTCTTCTTTATTTACGGAGTGGTAATTTTCAAATTTCCCGGAAAGTAAAAGACAATTTTTCCGAACTTGTTCCTTGAATGATTAATCACTGATTATTTAAATATTAATCGGTTTAAAAGAAATATTCAGATAAATTTTAAACATTTGAGAAATTTATTGAGAAAATGACAAGGAAATATATAAGAACGAAAAGATAAGAATAATTAGGAAATGATATTAAATTAACAAAAGAAATGAGAAAAAATTTTCAAATTAGTAAAATTATGGATGTTATGCAAAAAGAGAGCCTGTTATTAAGAATTACATAAAAATGACAAAAAATATATGAAAAATTTAGAAAAACCTTTTAAATTTTTTGTATTATTTATCGCCGTTTTTAAAATTTAGAAAAATTGCAAAATTATTTAAAAAAAAAAAAAAAAAAACAATGGATGAAGTAGAAAAACAATGATAAAATGAGAAAAATGAACACGAGGTTAAATTTGCATGAAATAAAATTAAAAAAGTCTTTAAAAAATAAAAATTATGAAAAAATTTAGAAAGAAAATCGAATATGATAAGATAGATAAGATAAGATTTATTTCGTTAATAGTACATAAAAAAAAAAAAAAAAAAATCGAATATGGTTTTGAAAGTTTCGAAATTGAAGGATAAAAACCAAACAATTTTAAAGTAGAGGAAATATGCGTCTAAGAAATGAAAAAATGATTATATAATTTAAAAATTAATTCGCACTTCAAAGAATGATCAAACTAGGTGAAAATTATGCTCATATATGAACATTTTGCTTCCAAGGATGCAATAGATTATAATAATGAAAAAAAAAAGAAAAATTTGAATTTCGTTAAAAATAAAAAGTAGCCATTAATTCTATCAATTTCCAAAAAGATATATAATTTATATAGACCAAAAGTTCATCTTTTAATCTAAAATATTTCATCCAAAGGACCTATCATTATAAAATAAAAATTGGAGATGTTATAAATAAAAAAATAATTTTAAATGCAAAAAACTTGAAAAAACATGAATTATTTTACGAACTTTGGATCAATTATAAACTTTATACTTTATATAGGTCAATCGATTCGTTTTAAGATAAGGAAAACGATTTTTGTATTCATTAGGTTGTATTTTTAGCATAGAAAAAATTTTGGCAAAAAACGATTTCTGTAGATGAAAAAAGGGCTCAAAAAATTTGATTGGGTATTTTCAAAAATCCCTGGGTCCAAATTTAGATATTCATGAGCTTAATAAATCATTTAAATTTTATTGAAATCTGTTATGGCATTCTCGAGATATCCTGGCGACAAAAAAATTTATACACACACACATACACACATACATACACACACATATCTGAACATTTGCTTAAAAATTAAAATTTACGCTTTTTAAATGAAAATGGGTCGATTTAGATTATTTTTTAAAAATCTAAAATCTTAACGATCACAAAGCTTTCTCTATGAGAAAGCAAAAATTATAGAAGACCAAAAAAATTGAAGAAAAAGGAAGAAAGTTTAAAAAGAACTCTAAAAGTTTGAAAAAATAATAAAAACTATGAACATTAGTTAAAAAATTAAATAATAATAATCTCCGTAAACTCCTGAAGTTAGTTACTTTTTATATTTATTCATTTTTTCTGTCCACGTTTTAAAGTCTGAAGTGAAGTTAGTTAGTATTAATATTTATTCATCTTTTTCTGTCCGTGTTTTAAAAACTGAAGTGAAGTTAGTCTTACTCCCTGTTATTTTATTGATTTTTTTCCTTTATCAGGAAATATTTTGAAATTTGAATTGAAAGAATAAGGTAACCTTTTTCGTTAGTGTCGTGTTTTACTGGTTTTTAATTGTCATTTGTGTAAAAAAACAGTTTCGAAAAATGCTTTAAAAATTTATTATGGTTTTTGAAGAAGTTTAAAATATACATAAACGCATGCAATTAATTTCCTAAATTTTCAGTTATCTCAAATTTAGATTATTATCATCAATTTTCCATTACATAACAATTTTTTTATTATTGTCTTTTGCTTAAAAATAAATTCTGCAATTTTTCTTGATTTTCATCAATTTATAATTATATTCATTATTTTGGCATTACTTTTAAAATTTTCAATTATTTATCCGATATTGCATTATTTTCATCAATTTTCGATTATTTCTGCGATTTTTTAATTATTCTCTTTAATTAAAATTTTTTAAGTAATTTTTACAATAATTATTTTTTTTTAAATATATATTCTATTTTTCAGTTATTTCTCTCAAATATTATTGAATGTTTTCAAGTTTTTATATTATTTAAATTATTCTCATCATAGTTCAATTTTCTTTCTCAATCTTAAATTATTTTCAGCATATTTCAATTATTTTTGTCAATTTTTAATTAATTATATCATTTTTCAATTATTTTTTTCGATTTTTAATTATTATACTCATTTTCTAAAATTATTTTCTAAGATTTTTAAGTATTTTTCTGAAAATTCAAACATTTTCTTCAATTTCTAATTATTTTCATTTGTTATCAGAATTTCAATTTTTTTTTATTAATTATCATAAATTTCAATTATTTTTAGCTTTCTTCCAGACTTTTCTCCAATTTTTAGTTTTCCTCATTTTATAAAATAAATTTCTAAAATTTTTTAAGTATTTTTCTCAAATTTCTATTATTTTCTTCAATTTTTAATTATTTTTTTTGTTTTCATAATTTCTAAAAAAATTTACTAATTATCGTAAATTTCAATTATTTTTAGCATTCTTCCAGTCTTTTTTCCAATTTTTAGTTATTCTCATTTTCTAAAATTATTTTCTAAGATTTTTAAGAATTTTTCTAAAATTTCAATTGTTTTCTTTAATTTTTAATTATTTTTCTTTGTTTTCATAATTTCAAAAATTGTTTATTAATTATCGTAAATTCCAATTACTTTTAGCTTAGTTCTTCAATTTTTTTCTCCAATTTTTAGTTATTTTCTTTTTTTTTCATTGAATTCTAAGATCTTCATGTATTTTTTTTCAAATTTCAATTATTTTTTTTATTTATTTAAATAATTTAAATGAATCATATTTTAATTATTTTCGGCAAGTTATAAAATTTAAAAATATTTTTCTATTATTTTCCAAAATTTATTTCCTTCAAATTTCAATTCTTTACATTTGTTTCATAATTAAAAATATTTTTAACTATTTATCTGACTTTTCAATTATTTCATTATTTTTATTATTTTCTTCAATTTTCAATTACTTTCGTTCTTTTTCTCGTTCTTTTTCATAATTGCCAAAAAGTTTTTACTTATTTCTCTTTAATTAAAATTTGTTCTGTTCAATTTTAAATTATGTTTATCTTTCTTCGTTTATTTTCTCTAATTTGTAATTATTTTCTTTTATTTCAATGAACTTCTGAATGTTTTAAGTGTTTTTCTCAAATTTGCTTAACTTTCCTTTATTTAAAATATTTTATGTAATTTATTTAATTATTTTCCTAAATTTTAATTATTTCTTTTAGTTTTAATTTATTTATCTCAATTTTTAACCATGTTTTTTCAATTTTCAATTATTTTCTCTAATTTTTCTTTATTCAATTTTGTTTTAATTTACTTTTAAGATTCTCAAGTATTTTTCTCAAATTTAAATTATTTTCTTTATGTTTAAAACATTTTTATGATTGTTTAAATTACTTTCTCCAATTTTTAATTGTTTTCATTTTTTTTTCAATTAATTTGCAAAATTTGCAATTATTTTGTTTCAATTATTTTTTGCAATTTTTTTTAATTCTAAAATATTATAAATTTTGTCTTAAATAAATATTTATTTTATTTATATTAATTGATTTTTAAATATTATATTTAAAATATTTATTTCTGCGTATTAGATAAATATTATTTACCGATTTGTTATTTTTTATTGTACTTTATAATTTCTAAGAGGTATAAATGAAAAACTAATCGCGCGCTGGCGCGCGTTTTATTTTGCTAGTAATAAAAGAATAGGTATTTGAGAAATGGAGAAAATTATAGAGAAAATCCTCAAGAAGATTTAAAAAAAAACTACAAAAGAAATATTAAGATTAATAAAAAAAGGCAATTTTTTAAAAACCAAGAATTGAGTTTAAGTGACATTTAAAAGTTTAAATAAATTAAATTTGTGTTTATTAACATTAATTAACGATTTTTTAAAATTATAATGATAGTTGGAGATTTTGGAATTTAATATTTTTGACTTTCTTTTAACACACAATTCTTAAATCGTATTTTATAACTTCAATTTTTTAAGTTAAACATTTTTTTTTAATTTTACATTAAAGTTTTTAAAATTAATCTACAAATTTCCAATATTTCATTCAAATTCCTTTTGAACTTTTGATGAATAAATAAATAAATAAATTCCCGGATTGTTTTCAACATTTCCGTATCTTTTAACAAATTTCCGTTTTTTATTCTCTTCTAAACTCTCGACAAATTATCTCGACAAAATACCTATATATATATATATATATATATATTTTCCGGATCACTGGACTAAAAAATATTAAAATCAATCAAAGAACATTTTTTTTTTAAAAACCAAGAATTTAGTTTAAGTGATATTTAAAAGTTTAAATAAACTTAAATGTGTTAATTAACATTAATTAAGGATTTATTTAAATTTTAATGGGAAATTTTAAAAATTAATATTTTTGACTTTCTTTGAACACACAATTCTTGTATCTTATTTTATAACTTCAATTTTTTAAGTTAATTTTTTTTTTAATTTTACATTACAATTTTTAAGTTTTATCTACAAATTCCTTGTACTTTTTACAAATCCGCGGATTGTCCTCTACATTTCCGTATCTTTAAACAAATTCCCGATTTTTTTAAGTTCTTCTAAATTCTCGACAATTTCCCAAATTTCTCTGATCCTCTGGACTTATTTATGTTTTCTCCATTATTTTCCACATTTTCCTATATTATGTATATAATTCCTCGATCAAATTTTCAGAATTCTGTTTCAATTTTCCCTGTAAAAGCAACTTGGGGACAAAGCACATGGAGAAATCGCAAATCGCAGATAATTTACTACGTTTATTGTGAGACAGACATTAATGGAGGAGGCCAACTCGCTGAAATAACGTAATCAAGCAATTACGAACTCAGCCGGCGTTTGCCGTCCTATCGGCAAAAGCTTTTACACGTCAACCCTTCCGGACATGTCTTACTCGTTTACTTTCCTTGAGGATTGACACGCCCTCGTGGGTAGTTTCCACAACGACCCTGCCCCCCTGAAATATACAATATTCTCTGACCAGTCAAGAAGAAAAAAAAGTAAACTCACGATTAATTAATTTAAATTTCCATTTGGTTTCTTGTATTTGAATGTGCAATAAATTCCTAAAATCATCTTTTAATTGTTTCTTGGCTTGTTAAATTATTCTCAAGTTGTTAAATTATTCCAGATTTTGTTAAATTATTCTAGATTCGTTAAATCATCTCTAGACTCGTTTAATTATTCACCGACTTATTAAATTATTTTTAAACTTGTTGGATCGTTTACAATTTATATAACCAAGAGGAAACAAAAATAACTAATAATAAACTAGAGAAAACACCCTCTATTAATAATTTAACAGAGCATATTAATCACAACTTAATAGCTTGTATTAAATTATAATTCAGTAGCTTACTCTATTAAATACTCATTCAACAATCACTCAATAAGAGTGTCGTATTATAAACCGATTTTACAGAAATAAACGTTTAAGCGCGGGTTTTTGGGATCACTCGATCATTTCGCGATTAGCTATGGACCGTATCGGATTTAATGGAGATATCTCAGATTAATGGAGACTGTCACACTGTCCAAGTATAAATTGGAACCACCCATGGTGAAGTCACTCGTCAGTCAAGTATATATATGAGTATGAAACCACGAATTGAATTGAAATGCCGCATCGTGTCGCGCCTACTCGCGCCCTATAGAGCCCCAAAGAGCCATCATCGAGTCCCTTAGGGCGCGAATGTAGAGCCATCCCAAGAGAGATGACTCGATTATCCCTCTTTGCTCCAGAGTACCCTGCGCTCTCAGTATATAGTCAGCAGGACGCATTTGGCGAAAAACCAACCCCGGTTATTATCTATTCTCTTTGCCTTCCCACACAAAACGTCTCATGCCTTTATATGTATTTGTTCATTACGTATGTGGTCTCGTTAACAAAGCAAACAATACCATCACACGTCTAACTTCTTTTGGGCTTAACTAATTATCTCTTTCGTTAAAAAATAGCGCGTTGTTAAAATATTTAACGATAAAGAAATAACAATTAAGTGAGGTAAAAGTCCCAGTTATTGGCCAGGTAACATAACCTAGCCACTAACATGAATTTTATTTTTTATATGTACATGTGAGATTAAGCTAATATAATTATACATTTTTATAACTTTAGTAATAAACATTCAATATTAAAATTTTTTCATGAATATGTTTAAGTCTTTAAAGTTAAAATAAGGTTTGAGTCAGTGTCGTAAAATTAATTTTTGGTCGGTAAGCATTTCTTAGCTTATAGGTAAGAAATTCTTATTCAGTATTTACGTAGTTGTTTCAAAAATCGAAATCATATAGAACGTAATAAAACTTTCGTCAAAAAAAGTATAATATTCAATACGTATTTCCACAAAATATATAAAATTAATTTACGGCTTATCTTCTGAGATATTATTATTTGAAAGTCACAATTTTTACACAGGTATAGGTTAAAATACATGTTTTTAGTGACACTTTTTTTAATATCCAATAGATAAATCACAGAGATCAAGTTGAAAAATTAGACTTAAATAATTAAAAGTTTTTTGATTTCATAATATATACATATGGCAACATCGCTTTTTTAATGATTCAGAAATATGCATAACTATATTCACACTTTTTGACATTTGTAAACGTTTAAGGTTTACTATTAGTACCAACGTACCAATCAATTTATTGAATGTAATTTTGAACTTAACCTTTTTAAAAAAGCAACGTTGCCACGATAAACTAATAGAAAATGACAACTGTAATCAAATAAGTTTTATTTTTCACACTTATTTTTATTCAATTAGTTTGTCATGTTGAAAGTTTATCATTCAAGTTAAAAAGTTATTTTGAAAATTTATTGACTAAATCTAAATGCATTTCTGATTACCTTTTCATCCAAAAAATCAATTTAACTAGCAACGTTGGCTTATAACTACGTTAAGATGATTACTGTTGAAATACTAGGTAGGTATAAGTAAAGTGAAACTTGTAATAATTGTTATATTCCAAATTTACGCGTTTCTGTATTGGTAGATAAAATTTCCACTCAGTCTAGGGAAGTACCATTTGATAAAGATGTTAATTTTAAAATACTTCGAGAATAAAACTATAGATATGTGTAGCTTAACCTCACTTTTCGGTGAATTTTGCTATTTGGAACTTTCTGAGATTTATTTTCTATTAAAACAATTGAAATGTTGATTTACAGGGTGTGAAAACAACTTAAATAACGATAATTGAGAATTATTAGCCTTGAAATGAGGTGATAGGTGTATTTTTTTATAAAAGAAAAACAAATTTTTTGTTTAACCTGTCATTTTACTGAAGACTATGTACAGGTAACAATAGAAAATCCGTTTACCGACAGTCGATTAATTCTAGCGGCAACATTTCCATATTTAAATATTCTTTTATTTCTTTTTCAATTAAAAAATTATTATTCAAGTAATAATTAAATTTGGGAAATACATTTCTAAATAGGTTATAAAGTTTCTCCTTTTAAATTTAGGACACAAATTTTAAGACCAAAGTCTATTTTAAATCTAGAGTCCCAAAATTTTTTTTTAAAAACTTTGTTAGCAAATTTTTTTGTTATTTTGTTTCAGAAATGTATTCAACTACACTTCTAATTTTTTTTGATTTAATTAATTATCTAATTCGTTAAAAAATAGCGCATTATTAAAACATTTAGCGATAAAGATAAAAATTGTGTAATAAGTGGTTTAAGGTAATTTTTCTATAATAGTCTCAGTTTAGAAAAGCACCGTCTGATAAAAATGTAAATTTTCAAATTATGTACATTGAATCAAACCTAGCTTAAGCAAACCAAACCAACCTCACATTTCGGTAAATTTTGCTATTTGGAACTTTCTGAGATTTTTTTCTTATTAAAACAATTAAAATGTGGATTAATAGAGTGTAAAAACGATTTAAATAACGATAATTTTGAATTATTATCTCTGAGGTAAGGTGATAGATATCTTTTTTTAAGAAAAAACAACTTTTCAGTTTAACTTGTCATTTCACTAAAGATTGTTCACTGTTAAAAATTTGGGGAGTTAACGGTTGCTGGAGTTGGGAGTTGAGATTTTAGAGTTAAAAGTAGACTCCCCAAGGTGAGTAAGGCTCATACGCTCCATGTTTAAGAATAGTGGGGACTGAAGGATTAAGCGTTAACTCTCTTTACTTCAACTCTTCAAGGCGTGCGACTTTTATAGAGTCCCGTAGAGAGTTAAATTTCAACTCCTTTTTTTAACAGTGTGTACAGATTACAATAGAAATTCTATTTACCGACAGCCGATTAATTCTGGCGGCAACATTTCCTTTTTTAAAAATTCTTTTCTTTCTTTTTTAATTAAAAAATTAGTATTCAAGTAATAATTAAATTAGGTAAATACATTTCTGAATAGGTTTTAAAGTTTCTCTTTTAAATTTAGGACACAAATTTTAAGCGTAGAGTCCATTTTAAATCTATAGAGTTCTAAATTTATTTAAAAAAATCTCATTATCAAAGTTTTTTGTTATTTTATTTCAGAAATGTATTTAGCTACACTTCTAATTTCTTTTGAGTTTAACTAATTATATAATTCGTTAAAAAATAGCGCGTTGTTAAAGTATTTAACTGTCATAAAGAATAAAAATTGTGTTCTAATACTAAGTAGTTTAAGGTAATTTTTCTGCAATAGTCTCAGTTTAGAAAAGTGCCACCTGACAAACATGTTTATTTTCAAAATAATTTGAGAATAAAACTAAATATGTGAAACTTAATCTCACTTTTCGGTGAACTTTGCTGTTTGGAACTTTCTGAGATTTATTTCTTATTAAAACAATTGAAATGTGGATTTAAGAAGTGTAAAAACGACTTAAATAACGATATTTGTGAATTATTATTCTTAAGATGAGGTGATAGATGGATTTTTTATGAAAAAAACAATTTATTTTTTAGTTTAACCGGTTTAACCTGTCAGACTGTGTACAGGTAACAGTAGAAAGTCCTTTTACCGACAGTCGATTAATTTTGGCGGCAAAATTCCCTTTTTTTAAATATTCCTTTCTTTCTTTTTTAATTGAAAATTATTATTATTCAAGTAATAATTAAATTAAACACATTTCCAAATAGGTTTTTAAGTTTCTCTTTTTAAATTTTGGGACACAAATGGCAATTTTAGAGCCTATTTTAAATCTGGGATCCCAAAAAAATGTTTTAAAATCTTGTTAGCAAAGTTTTTTGTTATTTTATAACAGAAACGTATTTACCTAATAAAAAATTGCATTTGATTGATTTTTACTATCAAATTTTCACTCAAAACCGGATAATTTATACTTTGTATTATTTTCTATTCTCTACTAATTTTTCTTCACATTTATTTTTCAGAATCTTCTGGGCACTGAAGGTACAAATTTGCAATGGCGGATAGTAGCAAGTCATCTTATAACGCGACTTTCACGTGAATTTCTCCCTGACAAATCGGAAGTTATTACAGCTACTAGTACCAACATCAGCAACACGCACATTCTCAACGAACTTTTCGTTGTTCTAGGATATTTTGCGGTTAATAATCCAGAAAATCAGGTAAATTATTTATTTTCATAATAATCCCAGCAGTTGATTTACAATTATATTATCTTCTTATTCAATTTGAAATCAGTTTAATTCAATTCTCACGCTATCAATATTCTCGAATAGTTTGTTTTTGAATTGAATTTAACGTAAAAATTCTTGACAATTTTTAAAAAATAATTTCCCATTGGTCTGTGAGTCACGAGGAGTCTGTTCACAAAGTCTTATAAACTCTTATAAGTGCTTACTCTAATCTCAAACGAGTCCTGCGTTCCAACGATATTCCAACATTGCTGGAATATTTCAAGTCGTTCCGACGATTTCAGTCTAGGGGAGTACCGCCTGATAAACATATTCTTTAAAATTCGTTTTATTTTTTATTCCCATAAACCAGAAAAGATTATCTTGAGCTATTCAAGTTCGACGAAATAGCGATTGAATTTTGGCTTTGCTTCAATTTCTTCATGGCTAATTTATTTTAATTTACAGTAACTGCAAGTTTACTGATTTGAATAAATTATTTTGTTTTTGTTAAACCACTGATAATATTTAAGTTAATTTATTCAAATTAAATGTAAGTTAACTTATCCAAATTAACTGTGAGTTAACTTGATTCCTTTTGAAATGAACTGAGACTCAATTTACCTAAATTTAAATCAACCGTGAAAAAGAAAAACTTGATTTTTATCAAATTTCCAGTTGTGTGATATTTTATTGCATCAGCAGCAAGTCGCTGCAATCTGCTAACAAAGAGATAAATAAAAGTCTCCTTATTTCGCAAAGAAACTGTAAATGTTTATCAATTAACGTCTCTTACGATTCAGCGAGAACTTGCTTTTTTTTAGGCCTCGAAACGCTTCAAGATAAAATGACAAACGTTTATTTGGCTGTGTTGCCCTTTACAAATTGCCCCTTCTCTTGACTGGTTAGTAAGTCAAGAAAAACAGTGCGCACTGCCTTTTGTTTATTCTCGCGAAAAATCTCGTTTATATGCAAAGCTGCTCCATCGAACTGTTCGCATTTGACGGAGAGCTTGCATTCGAACACAAGCAAAGACTCAAGGGTGTTATTAACAAAAACAATTCTCAAGATTTATTTCAAATACGCTTTATCTATTAAAAGAATTCTAATCAAGTTTTGTACTTTGGTAATTTATTGCATTAATAAGAATTTAATTCAAGAATTTACTAAAGAATATTTTTTCACTTTTTTAAAATTCTGAAAAAAATAATTTTCTCAATCTTAAATTATTTTATCTACATTTTTCTCTTAAAATATTGAATATTTTTTCATGAAACTTGGTAGAATTACTTAATATGTCATTAGGAAGGTCTCTCAGACCCGAGTTTGTTTGAATTTTGTCTCAAAATTGATTTTTAAAAAAGTTTGCAATTTTTCGAAAATTTCTCAAAATAAATTTTGGCCCAAAATTTAAACAAATTCGGGTCTGAGAGACCTTCCAAATGACATTTTAAGTAATTCTACCAAGTTTCATGTAAATATATTCAATATTTTAAAAGAAAAGTTACGGACAAACTTTGCCTATACCAGTGACGTCATAATCCATCACATGCCCTTAAAGTAATTTTTAGAGTCGAGAAAGAGAGTAATTTTACGCGAGTGAAGTTTTCTGTTATGAGCGCAGCGAGAGCAGAAATTACGAGAGACTTTAGAGTTGCAAAATTCTCGGCAATTTAAAATCCGGTTACATTCTCGAGAATATAACCGAGAATATTCTTCTTCCAGAGAATTTATGAGAATTTTCTACGTTTGAATGAGCTCCACTATTTTAAAACACAAACAATTTATTGAAATAAGAGAAAGTAATTTAAAATATCATAGAAATGTTTTAAAATTAAAGAAAATAATTTAAAGAGGAAAATACTTTAAAATCTTACAAATAAATTTCAAAAAATTAAAATAATAAAAAACTGGAGAAAATAATTGAAAATGGAAAAAAATGACTGAAATTGAGATGAATAATTAAAATTTTAAAAAATTAATTTAGAAATGATGAAAATGATTAAAAAGTTAAGAAAATAATAAAAAAAAATAATTTAAAATTGAAGAAAATAATTGAAAAAGTTATGTAATATATTTTAAATAAAGGAAAATTAAAGAGAATTTCAGGAAAATACTTGAAACTTTTAAAAGTTCATTGCAAAAAAAAAAGAAGAAAATAATTAAAAATTTGTCAAAACCAATGGAAAAAGATAAACATAATTTAAACTTGAAAAGAACAATTTTTAATTAAGAGTTTTTAAATTTAAGAGAAATAATTGCAAAAAATACACTATATAGCTACATTAGGGGAAGTATGTCTAAAACGGCCTACCTAACGTAAATCATATTATTTAATTGAAAATATAGTTTATTTAATCTAAATAAATATACTAAATTATACTTTGATATTTAATTAACTGATTGTATACAATTAAATTCTATTAAGAAACAGTTAAATATTTGAAAAATAAGATAAATTAAAGACTTGCATTTTGGCCATAATAGACACATACTTGTCTAAAATGGCCTACCTAATGTATATTTTCTTAGTTTAATATTTGCTACAAATTAGAAGATTTTTCTAAAAAGGAAATGATTTAATATTTTTCTATAATGTTTTTCTTATTAAATACTCACGTTTGCTTTAATAAATATCGTTGAATTTTTCAAAATATGCGATTTTAGTGATACGATATAAAAACTTGTTAATATCAGTTTGTAATATTCTAAAACTCTCACTAAACTTTTTTAACTAAAGTTATTCAATTCAAA
This sequence comes from Ganaspis brasiliensis, assembly GCA_037103525.1. Lineage (NCBI taxonomy): Eukaryota > Metazoa > Arthropoda > Insecta > Hymenoptera > Figitidae > Ganaspis > Ganaspis brasiliensis. The sequence continues at coordinate 19,745 of JAZKLR010000146.1, forward strand.
CTTCTTTGAATTATATTTTGTGCAACAGAACTCATCAAATGTATTTATAATGTTAATAATTTGAGATATTTATGAAAAATAGCATTCCTAACCTCAAAATCAATTCTCTGTTGTTAGGGTTGGAAAGTTTCATGAAACTTTCCTAATTGAAATGTTTCATGAAAGTTTCAATGCTTCATGAAACATTTCAAAGTTTCAATATGGCGCAAATACATGGGCAAACTAACCTTACCTTACTTGACAAATAAATTTGAAGGCGCGAAATTTAAATTCTATCCCCTCCACTCAAAGTTTCATGAAACTTTGAAACTTTCGTCCATGAAACATTGAAAGTTTCAATGAAAGTTTCAATGTTTCAATGAAACGATTCACAGCTTACAACCCTATCTGTTGTTCACTGAGTTCACTGACAGCGCAGCGTGGGCGCGGGCAATTTGAAAATCTATTTGAGACCTTGTTAGCAGCTGATGGTACTTCTTATTGTTCCCGCTAGGATGCGCGCATTTCTATAGGCCGTTTTATACACACACGGGGTAGGCCATTTTATACAAGTTGATATATTTTTACTTTTTATTTTATTTAAAGCAATTAAAGTAAAATTACGAATTATAAAAAAGCTTGATGGAAAGAATTGGCCATATTAGACACTAGGCCGTTTTAGACACACTTCCCCTACATAAAAGAAAATCGTAGATATAATTGAAAATTGAATAAAAAATTAAAATTTCAGATAAATAATTAATAGGTAGTTTTTTGGAAATTATGAAAAAGAAAGTAAGTAATTGAAAATTGAAAAAAAATACAAAAAAATACAAATGATTAAAAATTGCATTAAATAATTGAAATATCAGATAAATAGTTTAAAATTTTCGAAATAATGAAAAAATTTTAAATAATCATAAATTGAAGAAAATAATGGAAAATTTGAGAAACTATTTAAAAATTTTAGAAAACAATTTAAAAAATAACAATAAATTAAAATTTGGAGAAAATAATTCAAAAATTATTTTAAAATTTGAAACTTGAAGAAAATTATTGAAATATGATAGAAACAATGATAAGTTGAAGAAAATTAATAAAATTTAAAATAAATAATTCAAAAATTTTTTTTAAAAGATCCGTTTGTCGGTTTCAACGCCCCAATGTATGATGCGTGTAACCTAATTAATAAAAGATTTTAAATCAGAAAATTTTTAAAAATATTTTACTCCCTCCCCCCAAAAAATGTGAAAATTTAAAAAAAATATTGTATTACATTATTATTATTGTATTTAAATACTTTGTATGTTTCCCATAATTTGCTATATTTCTTTTTTGTATTAAGACATTAGGATCATATGAAAGTTAGTGTTCATCGATTGAATGTAATTTTATTTTAAGTATTAGAATTTAGTTACCCATGTATGGTTCATTTGGACTGCGGGAATTCTGTGTAAATAAATAAATAAATAATGGTCCATTTTTGAATGCGGGATGTATTATGAAATGAATAAAAATAAATAAATAAATAAAATTTTAAAAAATTGAAATTTGAGAAAAATCGTAAAAAATAATTTTACTAAATGAGAATTATAATTAAGAAATTAGGGAAATAATTTGAAAAATGATAAAAATAATTTAAAATTGACAAAAATAAGTGAAATATGCTGAAAGTAGGTAATTGAAATTTTAGATAAAAAATTGAAATTTTTGAAAATTACGCAAAAGGATAATAACTGAAAATTTAGGAAAGTAATTGAAAAATAATTAAAATAATTGCAAAATGATAAAAAGAAATGAATATTAAACAAAATAATTGAAAATTGAGATATTTGAAAGTTCAGGATATAAATTCAGAAATAATGAAAATGATTAAAACTTGAGGATAATAATTGCAGAATGAAAATAATAATGGTGAATTAAAAAAATTAATTTCATTTTGCGATGAACAATATGGAATTTAGCAATAAATAATTAAATTGTTTTTTTGTTGAAGAGAAAATAATTAAAATTGAAAAAGTGATTGATAATTGAAATTTGCGGAAGGTAGATTTAAGATTTAGGGAAAAAAGTGAGAAACAATGAAAATAATTAAAAATTGCAGAAAGTAATTGAAAAATGATAAAAATAGTTGAAAATGGTAGTTTAAGTAATTGAAATCATAAAAGAAAAGAATTAAAAAATTTCAGAAAATTTGAAATCACTTCAAATTTAGTATATTGGAGCCGTGGATTAATTAAACTTTTAATCAATGCAAGTTCAAATTAACAGAAATTTGAAGAAATTAAAATTGCTATAAATTTAAAATTTGAGAACATTTTGAAAAGGTGAAAAATGATGTAAAAATTTAAAGCAAAAAAACATCTAGTGACAAACATTAGGTATGGACAGAATGAAAGAATTAACAAATAATGAAAGAAACTTGTAAATTATTGTATGTATATAATTTTTACTTCTAACATTGAAATTCAAATCATTTTTAATTAAAATAACACTAGAGATTCTATTTTCGTACATTGATTGAAAAAAGTTGACTAAATTTGATAAATAAATACAAAACTTAAATTTTCATAAATTGGTTAAATTTTGGTCTGTTATCCAATGCTTTTTCCAATTTTATAATTTATTTAGCACCTTTACAAGTTCTTAATATTTTTAACCTTCTTAACTTTAAAAATGAGGTTAGGTTTCACATATTTAATTAGATTTTCCAAGTTCCTAGATAATTACCCGAAAATTATGCGAAAAAATACTTTAAACTGTTCATCACTTATTTTTTATTCCATTTCGTTAAATATTTTAAACAAACAATTGTTGCAGAAAGGTTTTTTCATGCACTAAATGTTTTATTCGGCATTTCATTAAACTCCGAAAATTCGGAGTCTAGTTGAAAATAAAAATAAAATATGCCACTTTTTTCCCCATTTTTGAGATTTCTTTCCGAAAAGCTATTTCAGGAATGAAGGAGGCAAATTGTCGAAACCATCATGACAAGAGATGATCGACACTGGATTGCCAAGGCTAACCACAAACTTGTTTTACGTCTCGCGCCACCTTGCCTCCTCTTGCATCCAGTATTTTAATCTGAAACTATATTCATAAATGGTCGTGTCTTTGCCATGAAAATGTGACTTGGAGCGTTATCGCGATAACTTTGAAATACAGCCTGAATCAAGAGAGACAGACATAATTTTTGGCGTTAGATATAGAAAATATTTTGCTGACGATTACCAATAAATATAAAGCCCCGCATTTTCTACGCAGACGGTTATCGCGATAATTGCCTCAATTCGAAGAAATCGCTCTTCAAGCTCGATAAATGCCGATATCAATTTTATGACTTACAATTTAATGACACTGGTATTCAGAAAAATGGAAGTTGAGTTTCAAGAATACTGTTATCATGTGAAATGAATGAGATCGAAACACGAAAATAACTTTCTATTGGACCATTACCTTCGACGTGTTCCTCCTATAATCTATTCATTAAATGTCAGTCAAATTAAAAGAAGTCTGAACAGCAATCAATTTTTAAAAATTGGATAGAGTTTTTTTAAGATTGTCTGCTTATTTTTAATTCGCAAAAACCTTGGGAGTTAAGAGTTTCAAAATTCGGTTTCTGTCCGGCATATTGGATTCGCCATTTTGGATTTTCAAAATGATTTCAGTTCGCAATTATCTTTCCGCTTTTTTTCTTGTTGATTTTCATATTTAAAAACAAAATATTTTGCTAAGTCTTTTCATTTCTTTAAGGGTGTTCAACCCATTGACATAACCCCCAAAAAAAAAAAAAAAGATTTTTCACATAAAAGAAAAATATTAATAAAATTAATTTTATCCAATTTGGAAAGACACAGTTGTACATTTACAAAAAAATTAGGTTGATTAGGTGAACAATAAAATTGTAATTTTCATCCTATTTTGACAAATAATAGCTTATTTCAATCTTTGAAACATTTTCTACAAGTCTGTTCGTTGAATTTTGTTAATAATATTTTGTTAAAAATTATTAAATAAATAAAATGTTATTATTAAATGTTTTTACAAAATCCAACAAACAGACTTGTAGAGAATGATTCAAAGAATAAAATGAGCTATTATTTGTCAAAATTGGATGAAAATTAGAATTATTCATAACCTTAAAGAAAAAACACAAAATGTTAAATAATTATTATTATTTGATAACAAATTTGGTGTCAATCTAATTTTTTTAAAAAAATGTATAACTGGGTCTTCCAAAATTGCGTGAAATAAATTTTAATAATATTTTTATTTTATGTGTGGAAAACCATTTTCTAGTTTGAGGTTATGTCAATGGGTTGAACATCCTTAAACATTTTCTTGTTTTTTGACGTCTTGTTTTTTCTCTTTTTTAAATAATTTTTTAAATTATCACATGGCTTTTTCAATAAAATAAAAAAAAATGTTCTAAAAAAAAACCTTTTTTCGTAGATTAAAACTTAGATATAATAAGAAAACTTAGATAATTTTTTTCAAATTTTTCTCATTTATTGGGGGGTAGGAGTAAAATATTTTTAAAAATGTTTAAATTTACTTTTGCTCATATTCTATACATTTATTCGATAATTTGTTTTTTCGTTTTGTCTATTTTTCGCTAATTTATTTCCTCTTCCATAAAATTTTGATTTTCTGGGATTTTAAATTTTTGTATTGTTAGAATTGTTTTACAAACTTTCCAATACATTTTATTTTGTTCAGTTTTCTTCAAATGTTTTTACTTTACCTACAACGATTTTTTCATTTTTTTTTGTAGAATTTTCCTTTACTTATTTTATTTTTATTTCTACTACTTCTTATCTCTTAGTCGCTTTTCACCAAATTTTAAATCATTTGTTATCTTTTTTTATTTCTTTATAATTTTTTAGATTTTGTAAGAGGATTTTCTTCATTTCTCAAATAATGTATTATTATTATTATTATATTTTTATATATTCTTAGTTTTTCTTATTCCTAACTTTTCAATTTCTCAAATTTTCCTTCTTTTTCTTCAATTGTTTCTTTCTTTAATCGTTTTTTTATCATTTTTTGAACTTTTGATACATTTATTTTATTTTATCATTGTTTCTCTATTTCTTAGTAAAGTTTTTCCTTTTTTAAAATTGTCCAATTTAGTTTCTATTATTTATAATTTTTAAAAGAAATTCATTGCGTATTTTTCTCTATTTTTTCAAAATTTTTTAATCTTTCTAATTTTTTAAAGAATAGTCTTCTTTTATTTCATTTTATTTTAACTGATTAAATCTTCTACTAAATTTTCTCATTCTATTATTAGTTTTCTATTTCTTAGATATTTGTTCCTTGTCTTAAGAGTGCTATTTTTTTCTTTGAAATATTAATGCTTTACATTTTTCAAAAATTCTCATTGTATTTTCCATAATTTTTCTGATTTTTTGAAGATTTTCTTTCTTTAGTGCAATTTCAAGGTTTTTTCTATATTTATTACCTTAGTTTTAAGAAGTTTTCGTAAATATTTTAATTTTTTGAAAAGATCTTTTAGTTTAGTATATATATTTTTTTGTCATCTTTTCTAATTCTTATGTCGGTTTTTAAAAGTTTCTCTTTTTTTTATTAACTTTCATAATTTTTTGATTTTAAAAAAATTTTTTATAATACTAATTGTCAAATAATATTTATTTTATATTTTTTTTTCAATCTAGTTAAAATCCTTGATTTTCATCCAATTTTGACAAATAATAGCTCTTTTTTCTAGTTGGAACATTTTCTGCAATTTTATTTCTTTTTTTTGTAAAATGTGATTTAGTTTAAACAACACGTAAAAAAAATGTTGTTTATTTAATAAATTTTAAACAAAATATTCTTTAACAAAACCCAAAAAATAAAATTGTAGAGAATGTTTCAACGAGACAAATAAGCTATTATTTGTAAAATTGGATTAAGAAGCATAAAATGTTAAATATTGTTATGTAACAAGAATTTTTTTTCTATAAAATGTACAACTGGGTCTTTCAAAATTTAGTGAAATTAATTTTATAATATTCTTATTTGGTGAGAAAAGCAATTTTTTAGTTTGAGGTTATGTCAATGGGTAAATATATTCTTCAATATTCCCATTTTTTTATTTCCTAACTTTTTTTGACGTTTTTTTTTTAAATTGTTTTTCGGTGCATATTTTTTTTTAGACTTGTTTTAACAATTTTTCGTTGATTTTTTTTATTTCTTTTTCAAACTAAGATTATACTTTTTGTTGAAATTAAAAGGTCATATACTGGATGTTTAAAACTGCTTTTCTTATATTTCTTTTAAACTAATTATTATTTAAATAGGACAATTATAAATCATTCAAGGAACGAATCCCAGAAAATTGTAGTTTAAGTTCCGGGAATTTGGAAATAATCATTCAAAAGTCACCCTGTTTAATGTGAACGAAATTTCTCCGTTCCAGTGAGCGAAATTTCTTCCTTTTTTCATTCACGTGAACGAAATTTGAAGAGAAATTGAGATTTTAAGCCGACATAACGAAAGTGAGCAAAAGGCAAAAAGAAAAGTGATGGGCGCCATATATTCAAGAACGAGTAATACAAGGAAAAACGAGGAACTGTTAGACACAACATACTTAACAGACCTCCCATCAATATGCAGGCGAATACCCACGAATGCCGTTAAGATATATTTACACCATTTCCAGCCCTGTTGAGTGCACCGTCGACGTCTCACATCCATCATTTGCTACTCACGCTTTTTAGGCCTCCTTCACTGCATTCGTGTCGAAATCACTAATAATTTCTCTTTTCCTCAACAACTCTTCTCAATTTTTCAATTCAAATTTAGTTCACCATCAAATTCGATTTTTGTTTTTTTCGGGACAGTTTAAAATTCTTTTCTAGACTTGATCTCTATCTCGGTACTTTTCTAATGAAAACTTCTATAAACACACTTGGGTATTTTTAATTATAATAATCCGTTTGTCAAATGAACTTCTTCTAGAAACAGGTACTTACTTCCTGGCATACGGGTACATCCTGCTTGTTAGTTTGTTGTCTTTGGTGCAGGTGGAAAATTTCTCTTGGCACTTGTTCGTTCGTGTCTTTGGCTATTTCCGCTTCACCTGGATTGTCACATCGAGACTCATAAAAGAACACATTACATTCCTTGGTTCTCACGATCCCTGCCAATATTTCTTAAAGATGCCAATTCTATTATATTTAATGTCCGAAACGTATTAAACTTTCATTAATTACACTGTGTTACAAAACTTAAACAAGTGAAAAAACTTCTTATCGGACCTAGTGTAAGTTGTAGGTAATAAAAAACTAAAAATAATGGTATATATATTTATATTTAATAAATGAACTCGATGTGTTGTGGCCTTTGGTCTGGTTGATTAAAATGTTTCAAACAATAATTTAAGACATATATAGAATTTTTTATTGATTCAGTCTATGCATTTCATGGGTTTATCCCAATCTTCAGGACTGTAAAATATAAAACTTCTTAACAAAATGTAGAATTCTAACAACGTAAATAATAATGTGATATACAACTTACACATACCGCATATAAGATTCTTGAGAATAGTTAAAAGGTTTTGGTAAATAAGATAATGTTTCTTCAATCAATTTCCGATGTAAGAATGATCTTTGTATAAAAGATAACAATAAGTAACAAAAATAATTTATGTGTACACTAGACACCATGGTTTAACATTAATTTACATGATAAAATAATAGTAGAAGGAAAAAACACATGTTTGTGTTTTCTCTTCTTATTTTGGAGAAATATATATATATAAATTATATATATTCAACATTTGATACATCCTCAAAATCTTGTTTTAGAGCCAAAAACCGTTTTCAGGTAAATTCACGTATAATTTACTCTGTACACTTTTACTTTACATTTTTATACTTTTACAACAAAATTTCTTACACTTTTAAGACTTTTTCTTTATTTTCTTCCTTTCATGGTTTATTTTGACTGTTTTTCCTTTTTTAGGTATTTCTATCAGTGCTAAGAAACGATTTTTAGAGTTTATGAATAATCTAATAAATATACATGTATCATTATTCAATAACATTGTCATAATGTACTAATACTCTGAAAGAAAATTCAAAATAAAATTTAACATAAGATTATTGAAAGGAGACTATTCAAAACCTATTGGAAAAAAATAGTTTGTTTACTTTTAAACTGTTGCAGTGAAGAAAAGAGAATTTGATAGTGACTTTATTAAACACTAAAACGAAATTTTGAATATTAGTATAGCCATTATTAAATTTTCTTCTCGTCAATGTAACAGTTTAAAAGTGACCCAATTAGTTTTTTCCAGTAGGTCTTGAATAGTTTCCTTTCAATATATTTAATATTAAATATTATAGTGTCATTTTTAAATATTATTAAAATTTTTCTTTCAGTATAAGTGATTCTTAAACTCTAAAAATTGTTTCTTAGCAATGTAGAAATACATAAAAGAAATTTAAATATAATAAGAGATATAAATTTCTCTCAAAGTTGAAAAATCAATGAAAAAATCAAATTTTTTTATGGTTTTTGTTCCATATCTATATGAATTTTAATGATAATAAAGAAAATCTTATACAGTTTTAAAGGAAATTATAAGGTTATAAGATTATAAGGTTTAAATTAAAAAAAAAACTTTTTAATTCGGATAAAAAATGGCGATGTTTCGAGGCATTATGTATACGTGAATCTAAAACATGAAAACGGTTTTTTGGCTCTAAATCAAGATTTTGAGGGTGTATTAAAGTTTTAATATGTATACTATTTTTTTCAGTTTTTTATTACCTACAACTTCCACTCTCTAGGTGCGATAAGAAGTTTTTTACGTGTTTAAATTTTGTTACACAGTGTTATGTTTAAAAAAAAAAACCAATAAAAAATGTTAAAGGTAGAGTAAGAAGAACTTTTAATTGGCATTGGCGGTCGTGACGTCCCAAAATAAAAGTGGTTTACAGAAGTAGGTAACTTTAGTAACTAAAGCACGTAAACGAAATAAATTTTTCAAAATTCTTTATAAAAATAATAAAATACGACTCACTTTAAATAAAATTTGTTAATTTAAGCAGTCAGCACTCTTCAAAAGAAATTTCGTTGAGCGTAATAAAGTTTTAAATGTCGGAGATAACATATTTTGTGTACTGGAAAAAAGCACTTTGAAAAAAAGTTGCTTAAATATTTTAAATTTTTGCATTAAAAACTTTAAAATCTTAAAAATAGTTCCATGTATTTATTAATTAGAATGTTTAATACTATTAACCGTCCATTTTTTGAAAGAATAATAAAAATTTATAGGTTAGGATTTTTGATAGATCAGTCGTTGTATCCATTTATACAGTAGAGTAGAAGATGTTGATTTTAACACATTTTTTTAATTGTTCTTTTTTCTTTTCCCCAGCTACCCGTACTCAAAATTAAATTTATTCATAAATTTATAAAAAAAAATTAATTAGTATTAATCAGGGCTGCCACAAAAAGATGATTTTAATAATCACAATTTCAAAAGATAAATGTTCAGAATCCTGATTTTTTTCGTAATTACTTAAAATCATAATTTCCTTATCTTGCAGGAATGCAAATGAAAATCAATTGAAATTTGATTAAATAATAAAGCTCGGAATTGATCAAAACTAAATTAAACTTTTACTAATAAAATTAGGATTGATTGCAATTTGGATAAATTGAAATTTGAATGGAATAAAATTTGAATAGATTAAAATTCGAATAGATGAAAATCTTGGATTGATTAAAGTGGAGGTTGCCTCGAATTAGAATGAATTTAAATCTATAAAGATTAAAATTTTAATGAATAATTGCTTCGACTAATTTAAATTGAGATTTATTGCAATTTGGACTAATTAAATATTGATTTGATATGAAAATTAAAAAAATGCAATATTTTACTTATTAAATCATTTCTGAAATAGGTGTAATCCTTTTTTTCAAATTTAACATTTACAAATAAATCAAATTAGTTTAGTCAAGGTCTACTTTCTTTATAATTAAAAATTGCTTTTTAAAAATAAAATAAGTACAATTTTTAAAAATATGAACAAATAATCAAAATAAATAAAAAAGCTGACGAAATTTTAAATCAATGAAAAGGTTTAAAAAACTTCTGTGACAATTCCAGATTTTTCAGAACCTTGGCAACCCTGATTACTAAAATTTAAAAAAACCAATTTTTTTGTTTCAGTTGATTCTTCAATCAGCTGGCGCAGGTCCAAGTGTTCTTCAACAATTGTGTACGTTACCATTTCCATTTTATGGAGATCCGAGACTTGCTTTGTCGACACTTCCGACACTTTTAGCGGCCACACATTGCAACGCAGAAGCCAAGTCAATTTTATCCTGTGAACTATCTTATCAGGTACGGAATCTAGAATGAAATACAATTTTTATTAACTTAAAATAAACATATTAATTATATTGGCAACAGAAATTTACAAAACGCCCCTACCGGTGACTATATGAATTATTCAATATGGCCGACTTAATAGTGGAAAAGAACATTATTTCTATATAAAATGTAAATAATATTCTGAATAATTTCGATACAAACCTCGTTAATAACTATAAAAAAAATAATTTTACAGATTTTGAACTGAAATTAATGTTTTTAGATTTATAACCAAAAGTTTTGTGTTTTTGAGATAAAATGAACCATTTCAAAAGTCACCATTTTTACTTTTTTAATTTTAAATAGTTATATCTGTTATAGTTTTAATATATTTTATGTTTTTGGATTGAGATTAAAGACATTTTTCTCAAAAAATAAAACACTACTTTTACCTACATTTTTTCGAGAGATTATAAAAAGGCTACAAACGAAAGAAAGAAATTATTTTAATAGAAAAATTTAATAAAATAAAATGATTTTCATTAGATATTATGGAGATTTCGTTTGCAATAAATCATAATAAAAAATAAAAAAAATTTATTCTTTTTATATGTTAAAAATTTAATAATTTTTGGTGAACCAAAGTTTGCTTGTTATTAAACACGTCATAAAATGACGTAGTTTTAAACCGAAAAATTCTATTTCTTTGTATAAGATGTCCAAAAATATAATTTTTTATATTATTAACATAAACAATCAGTGAAATCAAACTGTAAAAAAGAATAAATAGATTAAAAACTGCTTATTTCACCAATTTAGAAATTTTGAATTTTCACTGTTAAAACGGCCATATTTGATTCTATTCAGTAGCGCCGCTCTGCCCGCGGTAGTATTTTTCTTTGCCAATTAATATTTTTATATACCCTTAAAAAATATTTTTATAAATTTTTAAAAAAAAATTTTATCTATTTTATATACTTTTTTCTGTCTTACCCTTTTTATAAACGAAGTTTGTTTCAATATTAATCAGCTTTTTCATTCCTTGGACATTTTATTTATCTTATTTTGGAACTCTTTCTCATTTAAAATACTTTGGTTCCACAGCTACTTGAGGAGTACAGAAACTCGGAAGAAGGTAAACTGAACCCCCTGGTTCGTTTGCTAAAAGAGGCGCCTAGTCTATAACAAGCGAACCGTTCCAGTTTAAGAGATTTAATTAGTTGGTTAATTTTGCTAGGGATAAGTTAGAAATTAGAACCGATTATAGTATTAAAACCAAAAGATCGAAATTTTGATTATTATATAATTTTGCTAATTATTGGAATGTTGGAAAATCTATTTTTGTTCACAAAGTCATTTTTATTTTATAAAATCGAGTTTCTCGATATTACTTCAAATTATAGTTTTTATTGATAAAACAAAGCATTAACTTAATTTTATTTATTCATTTAATCAAGCCGAAAGCAAACTCAGGGCCGGTACCTCGAGACACATTTAGTTACTTTTATAATAATTAATATTTAGAGCATTGATAATTTGTATATAGCTTTATTGCTTTATTTAATAATCAATGATTTATTTTATCGTTATTATGTATATTTTTGGAAGATTTGTTTTGAAATTTGTTATTAAACGCAAAAAATGTTGAATATTTTCTTCTTTTTTTTCATCCGATTGTTATTGTTATAAAATTACTTTGTTTCAAACAAAAAAATTGTTTTAATTTATTTTTCATCAATACTGAATTGTTGATAAATTTTAAAATTCAATTAGAACGAATAAATACGAAATAAAAAAGGATAAAAGTACATATAACCGGTAAACACTGGTAGTAATTTAATTAAATAAAAATAATGGTTTTCATTTAATAAAATTTAATATTTAATAAAATAATCTGATTGAATGAAGAATGCTTAGAATAGAAGTTATGATATTCTTTTTATAGACTGATTTTCTAATTCGACGTAAAATTAATTGTCTAAGGAGACTTTAATCTTCTGATTAATTTTAATGGTTGAAGTATTTAATAAGCGAAGTATTTTCAGACATAGAGCTATTAAATAATCCTGTCACTATTGAAATTCAAACTTAAAAGTTTCGTGAAGTTTAAAAGTCAAAGCTCTGACAATATAGTGAATTTATTAATGGATTAATTAATCCAAACAGTAAAAAGCTAATTTTCCTTCTACAACTTTAATTTGCAAAATACATTAAGAATTCATACGAATTAAATGGATTTGTCTGAAAATAAATTTGATCATTGTATTTCTGAAATAAGTCCTCGCTAATGTATATTATATTAGAATAAGAATGATTCCTCTATAGAAAAACTGATGGTAATAAAATTTCAAAGGATTCAGCGTTCGATGAATTTTTTTTTTTTAGTTATTAACATAATTAAACATTTTTTTAAAAACAAATTTCAAATTATTCTTTTTTTCTTCCTGTAAGGAAGCAGTGGAACTTGAGGTCCGATAAAATCATGTTTTTAGTTATTGAAATAGAAACTTTAAATTGTTTACAAAAATATAAAAACTTATTTATTAATACATTTTTTTATTATTAATAACTTTAATAGTTACCAAAAACGTTGAATCTTTTGTATATTTATAAAATATAAAAAACGATTTATACCAGATAGTAATAGATCTGCAATAAGATAATTAAAATATTTTTTTATCCTAAATATAAGACTATCATAAAAGTTAAAAGCATGAAAACTAATATGAAAGCTTTACTGTGTGCAAATGCAGTGATATAAATTAAATTAAGAAATAATTAAGTTAGGCAACAATTAATAATTTAAAAAGTGTTATAATTTAGAAAAAAATACGAATTTATTTTTGTAATTTCGGCACTCGATACTAATGCCATTATTATAATAATTACTTATTCTCAAAGAGAAAAATTTTGTGATCATTTTAGAAACTAGATTTACATAATTTTTCATAGACTGTGTTTTTTACGGAAACATTTGTCTTATTATAGAAATTAATGTTTCAAATGATATTGATTCTTCACTATCATATTATAATTATCGTCGAATGATTTTTATCATCATCGAGTGATTTTTATTATCAACGAATGATTTTTGAAATAATTTTCAATAACACTGTAAATAATAAAGTTTATTCTGTAAATCCATTTCTGAGTCCATTTCATTAAAAATAAACGAAAAGTAATCCAACTGCACTCGTTTGATTTCTTTTTATAAAAAGTTATTTGTGACGCATTTCTTTACGAAGAAAGATACCTAAAAAGCAAAAATTTTTAGGTTATGTTCGGCGGTAGTTTTACCTTAATTAAAAGTTTCTTCTTAATTACGGAAAATTAAGTAGGTATGTATTGAGAGCTGATCTCTTTGTGTATTTTCATTTAAAAAAATTTTTAAATTACAAACATAACCTCAAATTTTTAGCTCCTTAGGTCTCTTTCTTCGTAACGCGTCACAATTATATTCTTTATTAATTAATTTCATTATAATTTAATTAATCATAATGTTGGTATTATTTAACACAATATTGAATTACCAATAGGAAAAAAAACCAATATTAACATTTTAAATTTTGTGTCAAATAAAATAGTAAAAATTTGTTGTGATTAATTAAATCTTTCCTTAGAATTTTTGCGCATGGAGTAAAAGCGATGCCATTATGCGTGTCCGTTATTAGGAGAGATTGAATCGTTGATAAAAAGCAATTTTTCAAGACACGTTTGACCACATACAAACTAAAACGTTTAAAACTCATGCCTCTTACACGAATCTTTCTGAAAATAGAAGTTTTACTTCATAAATATTATCAAATAGCTATAGATTATTCTAATATTATTTTGTATTATCAGTATAAATAAATATAAATATTATTAAATTATTGTAAATTATAAGTATTATTTAGTTTAATTGATTTTAGTAGTTGTTTAGTAAAATTTATAATAATAATAATAATAATGGCAGAATAAAAGTAACGACAAAAAGTACCCTCTTCTTAAAATTAATTACAGATAGAACAAATCTATCTCTTCGTGAAAAAATAAAAAAAAATTATTGTCATATCGCTGAAAAAATATATTATTATTCATTAAACATAAATTACATTCAGGATTACAAAAATTTAAATAGACGTTTTTGAAATACTTAAATATTTATAATCCTGTTTGTGCAATGAATCACTTTTACAATTCTTTATAAAAAAAGCCCAGTTTAAAAAAGCAGTACAAGTGCTTCTAAATTTTGAACTAAATTTCTAAATTTAATTTTTTGTACTAAAAGCATGGTGTTATTTTGTTCTATAGACATTTTAACGTCTGGGCTTGACTCTTCTGCTCGAGAAGAATTTATAAGAAATCTATGGGCACACTTTAAACAGCTGTTCCAGTCTAAGTCACTATGCATGATTCTTCGTCTTTATTTTTTTCTTCTTGTTTTATTTCATCGCTCTTATCTTACTTTTTTTCAGATGACTTTTGACTCCACTTGCAGGGAAACCCATTACTCGACACGCACAATCGTAAATTTCCAAGTGTCCATTTTAAAAGTTTATAAAAAACCATTCAATGAACACGTGCGGATTCCTTCGAACTGAGATAAAAGATGTTTGGAATGTGGATCGTTCAAAATATACGTTTTTTATCACAATTGAAACAAGGGTGTTAACCCTTAATCGTTCCAGACTTTATAATATTTTTAAATTCAAGTTCATTCTATTTTAAATGCTTCCGAATTGAAATAAATTAAAAAAAAATGCTTTCAAACTGGAATTTCTAAATTTTAGTGCAAAAACGTTTAAATTAACACAATTTCTTTAATGTTTTCAATTGTTTCCAAATTTAAATACCCTGAATTCCTAATACCCCGAAATTTATAAATAAAAATCCGTCTAATTCACATTTTATTCTAGGTTTCTATTTTCCTTTTCCGATACGTATCAATGCATAAATTTTAAAGAAGCGTTTAAAAGCATTAAAAATAGAACGGATTAAAATTGAATTGAATATCGGGATTGACTGATTTCAATAAAAAAAAATCGACATGTGCTTTAAAAATATAAAAAGGAAGAATACTTTGAAAAGGACAGATGTTGAAAAAAAAGTTACCTGGTGCGTATACCGGGCCGAAAGGGACCACACCGGACAGTAGGACCGTTTGGTTCATAGATCGATGCTCATTCGCGTAAAAGGGTGGGTGGTTTAGAGGGAGGATGGATAGTTGCGGGGTGACTGGGGGTGACGATGGTCGGGGGTTGTAATAAGCGTAATGGATATAGGATCCCCTCAGCCCCCGCAGGCCATTCACTCTAGAAAGGGTTGCCAGAGTATCACTCTCGCTCTCATTATTCTAATAATAATCCCACCTTTTCCACAATTATTATTAATTTCAATCATCTTTCTCCCAATGTCTCCGGCATGTTGATTTATTATTTCGCCCAATGACTAATGATCCGCCTATCTCTCACTGAAAATTTCATCATCATCATCCAGATTTTATTTTCCATCGTGACATCCACTTTATGAAAATAACTAGTTTATTTTCATTCTATTGCGCTTTATCTACGTCATTTTATACTAAAGTAAAATGAATTATTGTATATTAATTATTCACTTATCACTTTGAAAAGTACACGGTTTGTCGTTTTATTCGTTTATTTATATGGATCAAAGACACGTGAATGTCGTGCTAGATTGAGCATCATTCATAAACCACTTTTTACTTTGAGGTCATGTCAAGCGGTTAAACCTACTTAAATGGACAAATTTTAAGTTGAAAACCACTTGGGTAAGTGAACTACATACAAAAAGTTGCCGTAATCCATTTTAAAAACATTTATTTTACTTGTACCACTTTTGTACCAAGCGTTTTGAAGTTAAATGTAAAAAAAATTCTGATAGCCAGAAAACAGACAGAAGATCGGTATGTAGAATCTGTTATTTATATTTTAACGAATAGCAGTCTTACATGCAATTCTTCAAATAAAGAAAATGCAATATGTTATATTAAAGGAAATGCAATATATTAAATTAAAAAAAAAATGTTTAATTTTTGTAAGATTTATTTTTGTACCCTGGAAATAGAAACCTATTCACTTTTTCTGGATCGGTCCTGAGGTCAAGTGAATCCGCATTCTTAAAAGGAAATTTCTGATTAATTCCGATTCAAATCATTTTAATTTTCCAAGTGTTTTTTACTTTTCAGAAATATGCGCAACAAAAATTTTGTGTAAATTATGACAATCTATAAACTCAAAAATTGATTAATTAATTCGTTGGTTTTTTATAACGCAAAATTTAAAGAACCTAAACAAAAATACAACAATTTAGGTCTAAGTAAGATGTAAAATATATTATTAAAAATAACAACCATAAATTGTTTAATCGATTTTTAAAATATTAATATAAAAATTAATATACCGAATTATAGACGAAGAAGAAAAAAGTACAACTGTCTATATAAGATTTTAAAAATGTTATTAGTTAACAAGAAGATATTATTTATACAATTGTTTAAATGTAAATTGCAAAATGTTTTACAACATATGAATGTGCTATAACAAGAAAGTTGGAAAATTCAGAAAAAAATAGAATTTTCTTGGTACATTTCAACAAAAGTTATGATATCATAGCAATAATTTGTTGAAACAATATCCAATATAATAATGTACTAATATATCTATTTTCTTATTGTAATAAATATACAAAATACAAAGAGAAAAAACTAGAATTTTCTAAGTAAGTCTTAAAAATTGTTAATAAATAACAACAATAAATAATTTAAACAGTTTAAGAAATATTTTATTTATTTATTTCAATCAAAGTTCCTATGGCTGACAAGTCCTCCTTGGAACAAATTTACAAAATTTATTCATAAAAAATTGCAATAGTAAATTATGAAAGATAATAGCAGAAATTAATGAGTAACGCATCATAGAAGAAAATTATAAGAAAGAAAAAGGCAACTGACCTTATTATTATTATTATTATCTTTTTAACTTAGAAGCTAATCAGGCCTGTAGGAAAAAAAAAAGAAAATAATTACTTACAAGAAAAAATGCATTTTTCCATAAGAATTTAATGAAAATCATTTAATCGTACGTTCCGATTTTAGGGGGGGGGGGGAGGTACAAAAATGCTACCATTTGCAACAAAGGGAAGGGAGGGGGTACTTCAAATTTAGAACGTTTGAATTTTTATGTTCTTATTCTAATATGGGGTCGTTCACAAACTACGTCACATGCCTAGGGGGGGGGGGGGTGTCGAAAAATTGCAGTTTTCCCATATAAAAGTGTGACGTTAAGGGGGGGGGAGGGGTCCAAAAGGGTCTCTTACAGCGTGACGTAGTTTGTAAACGACCCCTATTTTTTTTTATCTTTGAGATTTTAGTTTGAAAAGTCATTAATGGAAACATTTCTGAAAACTAATATTATATAATACATATTTAAAAAAAATCATTTGTATATTATTATAAAATATATTTTTATAATAGGGTTAATTACTACTAATGATAAACATTCCTATATATGATAAATAAAAACAATTTGATTTAGTTAATATATAAAAAAAAATTTTATTGAGGAGGGTATAAAGCATATTTCTGGATAAATATGACACTTTGTGTTTACTCAAAATTGCCTCGTTAAAAGAAGCAGTTAAAAATTATCAAACAATAATGTGAAAATGAGCGATAAAAAAATTAATAACTTTTTTTTCAGTTAAATAATTAAACATTATTAAAAGCCTTTCATCTAAAAAATGTTTCAAACTTTAACTCCTATAAATTTCATGTAAAAATATTAAGAAATTTTCATTTTAGAGCGAGTTAAAGTTTATATGATTTACAAAAAACTTTAGTTTTTTGGGTTTTTTTCAAAAGCGGTAAGAGATAGAAAAAATATTATCTGAAGAAAAAAGATGCGTCAGAGAATTTCCTACAAGATAGTAATTACAAAATTTTATTTCTTAAAAATCAATCAAATCAAATCAATCATCTTATTGAACCCGGAGGCACAATTATTTTTAAAAAGTCTTCAAATTTGCTTGAAAAATATCTTCAATTTTTAAGAATGTTGGTTATAAATACTCCAAAACTATATATAAAAAAAATTAATATTATTTTTTCCAATCATTTAATTTGTAAGTTTTCCCGTTTTAACAGTTCTTTTTTTTTTTTTTTTTAAATTGACAACAATACTCACACAACAGACAAAACTTTACCTTGAATTACGTGAAATTAAGTCTGTCTCATACGTATCGATGTAATCACCCGCTAATTAGAAAAAAATTCTTTGAATTTGAAATAAACCGTTTAAGTATTTCAAAATATTTAATTCAGGGTTCCACAAATATTTTATTACAATTTTCTTTGACTTTTGCCTGATCTCTAGACCAATTTTTTTCTTTTTCCCTGACCTTTTTTGAGTTCTTAAAACTAATTTTTTGTATACTATTTAGGTACTATACAATTTTGAAAAATAATTTTTTTTCATATTGCAAACATGAATTATATTTAGTAATGTTTAAAATATAACTACCACAAATTTATTTAGTAAATTTCAAAAAAATACAATTTTTCATCCATTTTAGAGATTTTTTGCATTTTTCCAGTAGTTTTGATGAAAATTTCTGACTTTTCCCTGAATTCCCTGACCTGTGGCAATCCTTTTCCTTTTATTTTAAAATTGAAAGACAAAAAATTGTTTTCAATTTTAAAATAGTTTTTTTTTCTCTAATTGATTTAAAACTATTTAAATTTCGAATCAAAAGACCCACATATTGGGAGTCTCATTTAAAAAACAATTTTTAATAGATTGTAAAAAATCTATTGATATTGGTGCACAAATCATTTTAATTTGATTTGAAGGAAAGCAAACATATAGTTACTAAAAAACACATTTTAAAAAAGTATATTAAATTAATTATTGCAAAGTGTACCTATATAAACATTTTTTTAAATACTTATTTTATTATTTCACGAGTTATTTGAAAGTTAAAAAACATTGCTATTAATATTATTGCGTCTTAAAAAAATTGACAAAATAATTCATCCTGAGCTCATTTTTTTAAAATTTGAAGTTTCAAACCAATTGCAGAGAAAAATTAATTAAAAAATCATGAAAACAAAAACTTTTTAATTACTTTAAAATATTTAATGAAAAATTATTTCTAAAAAAAAAAAAAAAATCTCTTCAAATTTGAAGAAAAATCTTCGTTGCACTGAGGTTATGTCGATTGAGTGAACGACCTCAAGCCTTTTACAACAGAGAGGAACTATTTTTTTTCTGGTTTGGGAATTTTCGACCCTAATTCGTGGCAGCATTTAAATTTAAGTAAGACTGAAAGGAGAAGAACGCTGGGGTAATGGGAAAGAGAATGAAACCTGATCATTGTTTGCAGAACATCCCCCGCGTAACCAAAGCATCCATCGGCGAGGCGAGCAAACACTTTCGTGGATCCACTGGGGTCGGCTGCATCACGAATTTCCGACAGCCAGGTCGCAGCAGATGAGTGTTCTTCCCTTGGTAGTCAATGCGGAACATGTAACCCGAGCATCCCGCCTGGAGTCCCTCAAGAGCAAGAGGAATCGTGTGCGTCTCATTTTTGACCCAACCCGACCCTATTCGAGTCAATGCGACTCAATGTATTCGATTCCCACGAGACTTGGTGCACCTTCTTGGCGCAACTTGCTCCAACCAATCACCAACGGTACTTGTTCCGTTTTACTCCAACAGAAATACATTTCTGTTTCGATTAAAAAAAATTATCTTCTGTCTAGAAATGTGCTATGTGTACAAGTTTCTAATAAAATAAGTCTATGTGTGTATCGCTCTTTTTTGCGAATACGATATCTCTAAAACAATTTGATGGATTTTAATAAAATTTGGCATGGTTATTTTTCTTGTTCAAATCTCAAATCACACACAAGGGTTATTAAAAATAACCATACAATTTTTTGTTATGTAAAAAAAAATATTAAGAAAATATTTTAAAAATACTATAAAACATCTTCCATTTTTTCATTTCGCTTATATATTAATGTATGAGAAATGAATTGTTTTATAAACGTAAGAAAGTTTTTACTGTTAAAGACACGTGCGTCTCGTCTTGACACGACCCCTATGGTACTTAATTCTCCCGAGAATCGATGCGCCCTTCGTGTCACTTTTTTCGTCCGTGCCCCTTCATTTGTTTATCTTCTTTGGACTGAAGAAAATAAACGTGTCGCGCGGTCTCTCTGTAGAAAATAAACTTGGGAAAGCCTAAAAAAACTAAACATGTCAGTAATAAAAATGAAAAAAATGAGAATGAAAATATATTACTAAATATGAGAGAAGTTAAGTACATATTTTTTTCGGTAATAGGAATTTTTCATATTTTGAATGTATAGTTTCCAAGAAAAAAATTCATTTGCAAGACTAAAGGTACTTTTTTCTTTTCCCTTTTCAAGAACGTGTTTCAAAAATTGCACAATTCACATTTTTATATTAAAAAAAATATATATATATCTCTGTTCAGGGTAGTCTCATTGGGAAATGTATTCCATGGGTTCCAAATAAATAGGAAAAAAGAAGAAAGAAGCAAAAAGAAAGAAATCCTGCTGACAGGGGCGCGGCTCGTGATTGCTGTCGCATTGTGCAGTTTCTCGTCTACGCTGAGAAGCAAGCATTGTCACGCACGACGTTGAATACTCCAGAAAGTCAGTTTCGAATGACGTGGGAGGACCCACGGGGGTAAAATACTGGCAGGGGGCAAAAATTAAACCCCAGAGACAATAGGTCAAGCGTCCATAGAATCGGAAACACCAAACACGCCCTTCCCTTATGTGACTTCTATATCTTTACTATTGCCAACTCAACTCCTTCCACTCTTTATTCCACCCTTAAACTTATCCGACTCTTTTTTTTATTATGTCTAATTCTCTCTGAACTTTCCGCCTTTTCGGTTTTGTTGTCCCACACACTGTCATCCAATTATTTCTCTTTATCTTTTATATCATACAATTAGAAGATTTGCGGTGTATCATATCGTCAAAATCACGAACTTATTGATTTCCAAAAATCCCGCTTCTTTTTACATTTTTGCAATTTAAAGTTAATACATGTGCGGGTTCTGAAGGGATACCTTTATCTCTCATTAAGTCTTTCTGTTCTGTATGTTAAGAACCTCTATATATATTATTCAGTAAGTCAATTGCGGATTCTAAGTTTTCCACAAATATTTGAAAGTATCATTTTTGATCAACTCTATAATTCAGTATCTAGTGTTATTATTAATGAACAGCATGGATTTATTAGAGGTAGATCAGCCAATACTAACTTGAATGTTTTTGTCAACGATCTTACTTTGAGCATGAAGGCAGGGATTCAAGTTGACGTTGTTTATACTGATTTTGACTAAGCTTTGGATAAAGTAGATCACTGTCTTTTGATGAATAAACTTGAGTTGCTTGGTATTAGCAAATGCTTGGTATTAACAAAAAGATTGTTGATTGGTTTAGGAGGTACTAAATAGGTCGATATCAATGTGTATGTGTTGATAATTCTTATTCTAAAGACTTTTGTGTGTCATCTATAGGGTACCTCAGGAATCTAACCTGGGACCTCTTTTATTTATTTGGTTTATCAATTATGTTTTCTCTGTATTTAAATTTTGTAAGTTTTTATTTTTTGCTGATGACCTAAAATTTTATTATAGTATTAAATCTTATAAGGACTGTTTAAAACTTCAGAGTGAACTGAATGTAGAGAAGTGTTGCTATGTATCATTTTCTATAGAAAAAGAGCTACACTTCAATATAATTATGCCATTAATGGTGATTGTCTTACAAGAGTATATGAGGTTCGTGGTTTGAAATTTGAGAGTCATTTTTGTACCTGATCTATCATTCAACCAGCGTATGTCCTATATGTAGTCACAATAAAGCGAACAGAGCTCTTGGATTTGTCAAACGTAATGCGTCTAACTTCACCGATGCGAGAACCTTAAGAGTATTTTTCATTTTTAATATCAGTTTTAGAGTGTGACTCATTTATATAGATGTCTTATTATAGTGTACATATTCTGCGACTTGAACGTGTGCAAAATAGATTTTTGAGATTTGCAACATATCAGCTGGGTATTGAGTTTGACTTTTATACTCATAAATACATTCTCAATTGAATTTTCCAAAGATTGAAACTCGTCTATTATATTCTGACTTGCTCTTTATTCAGTTTTGTCAAATATTGAGTGAGTTTACACCCAGCTTTACTTACGCCAATTTGAGGAGTGAATTAAGCCATCTAGTGGCTTAGAGTAGAAGAGGGGCAATAAGAGTGGAGAGAAAGATACTACCCCACTCCTATTCTAAGCTACTATAGTTGGCTTGACTCACTCTTCGAATTAGCGTAAGTAAAGCCGGGTGTAAACTCACTCATTAACGTCTCTGCTCCTATTAGATCATTGAAATCTTATCAACCATTTTATATGTATGTTCATAAAACAAATTTTAATAGGCTCGATACCCACACAGCACCAGAAATTCCCTGAATTTCCCCTGAATATTGGTCCACATTTCCCGAATATTCGAACCTAATATTCAGGGAAGTTTCGTGGAAGCATCAAAATGTCCGCCATAAAGAATATTGGACGCTAAATTTCCCTGAAAATGTATTTCTAATTTTCAGGGAATTTCCGCATCTAATATTCCTTCAATATTCACAGTATTCGTAAATCTTCTGTACATGATGCGCAATGAAATTTAGCGTCCAATATTCTTTATGGCGGACATTTTGATGCTTCCACGAAACTTCCCTGAATATTAGGTTCGAATATTCGGGAAATGTGGACCAATATTCAGGGGAAATTCAGGGAATTTCTGGTGCTGTGTGGGTAGAGATTTTGAGAAACATCCCTTTAATTTTAAATTTGGCTACTTTCGAACAGTTCGCATAGAGTCCAAGCTTTAAAATATAAATCCCAGTGTAATTTTCTTCGTATCATGTTAAATGGGACAGATAAAGCGAAAATAGCCTCAGAGTCGTAAAGTCGAAATATATCTATCGATTAGCTGGGAAGCAAAGTAGACTTGAAATCAGCCCTAACTTCCGATTTGACGTATGTTAGGGAGGAAATCGCTATTGGAGTTTAAATCGGGTCAGCGGATATGTATTTGAAGTACTCTATAATGATGAATAGAGATAACAACGAGACACGCCAGAAGAGAGATGAAATATGAGAGAATGACTAAAGGAGCAGGTACAACTTATAGAAGGAGGATTGGAGGGACTTTTGGGGGTGGAGGAGAAAATTCGAAATGGTAATACTCGGCTAGAAATTAACGTAGGGTGACAGGAGTGGTTCTGCTATTGTCCTTCGTACTCGTCGCACCCTTCGATTCCTCTTGGCTTGACGAATGCGAAAAAATTCAGATGTGAAATCTTCATTTCCGTCGCGACCCATCGACTCGGAAGAAATACTTCCTGGGGTCTAAACCTAGTAAGTTCCCTCGGTTCCGATCCGACGACCCTTTTTACACTCTTTTTTTTACGCGCGAGTCGTTCTTCGTGGCACTCTAACTTTTGCTGAGACCAGAGACCCTAAAAGCTAGGAAACAGGCAATGCGACTAACTCGATGTCCGTGGTCGAAAGGACCAACGGTTCTCAGGATTCGCCGGAAGCTTTTATTGTTTTACAAGTTTACTGTGAACAACTAACCTGAAATACCCCGGTCTGATTCGATTTCGTATTTTGTATTCTGTCGACTCAGGTTCACTGACCTACAATTTCATTACTCTTGTTACTCAACTTCTAGTGTCGTAACCGCTCAATTATGACTTCTCTAGTTCAGGGAAAAACTTTTTGTGGTAGTTGAGGTTCTAGAGAAATCAAATTTAATTTACTTATATGAAAATTGTTAGAAAAGCATTAATTTTTTTTGGTCAAATGATCATTTTATTGGCAAACATTTTTTTTTAAGTGAAAGACTTTGTGTAGACAAAATAGTCTCACAGAAAATTGTTTTGGATTAAATTAATCTGCAACGCTCTTTTTTTTATACCAAATGGAATTTAAATAATCGGAAATTGGCTTAAAACAATCGCGCTGCAGATAATTTTAATACATAAATAAGGTAAATGTCCCAATTAGTGTCCTACTAAAAATTTTACCTTAGTTAATAAAGAAAAAACACTATTTATATTCTTCCATGCAAATAACTTTTCACTTGAATATGAAGCTAATCATTTTCTGAATTGAAAATGATTTTAATTAAAGTTGAGTTATCAAAATATAATTAATTATCGTTTTTTTTTGTATTCATGTAATTGTACCAATTTGTGCTCGATGAATTTTGGGTTAGCCCTATTTGTAACCAGAGGTGTACCACTTAGTGCTCAGTAGCCTTATTTGTGACCAGAGATGAAATATATAAAAGTAATTGTTAACTGAATAATTATTTACATAATTACATTTTATAATACATTAAGTATATGTTCATAATTCGTCAAATTTTACAAACAGTCTGAATAAATAAATAACTAAAAAAAAATAAATGAGCACTATTTGGTACAAAAACATCAAAATAGATCTTTGTCCTAATTAGTGTCTTTAAAAAATACTCGATGTTATTACACTGTCAAATTTTCTCACATATTTAAGTAATTTTAAGTTAATATATAAAAACTCTCACAATATTTTTAAAAATTAGTAGTAATAGAGTTAATTAGTGTACGTATTTGTATTTTTCAGGTATAAATAAACATTTACTTAGCCTTTTATAAAAAGGAACCTATAACCCATAAAAGTATATTATATTTTCAATGTTATTTAAGAATATAATTTAATAAAAAGCATTTTATTGAGCTGTGTTAAAAATGATGTTAACCTGTCAGACGACAATATTGTTGTAAGATGGCGGCAGACTTTCCTCGGTTTCTCAGAGAGGGCGACAGTTTGAAAATTTAACATTAAATTTATAATTATTAAAGAACGCTAAGAGCGTAAAATACAAATCAACACGTAGAATAGACAATATAAAATAAAATATGTTTTTATAAACATTTTTTAAATTGATTTTTGTTTTATTCCGTACATAAATGCGCAAGCGGGTCCAAATTGGGACATGGTTACAAATTAAGACATTTATCTTAATATAATGTGTTAAAATAAAGCAATTTGTCATTCAGAAACATCACAATCATCACGCTACAGACAATACTAAAGTTAGTAAATAATACTAAAGATATTTAAAAATAATTAAAACGGATTTTTTTATCATGCTCCGAGTCCAAAGGTGTGTTCACAAAATTCAACGAAATTGCCATAAAGCTCAACATAAAATATGAAAACATAAAACATCCGTACACAAACTTAAAAATGAATTGAAAAAAATGTTTAAATTTAAATTATATTTTATTTTCTTTTTAATGGTGTTATTATAAAATAATTTTTTTAAGTATAAACGCTTGCTGAATAATAATGTAAATTTTTAGTTAAAATAAGATTTAAAAAAAAAATTCATGTTCACAAAATTTATATTTTCAATAAAATATGCAGAAAATTATTTTTCATCATGATTTCTAAATATTTAAAAAAATTTAAACATAAAAATATACATTTGAAACGAAAAAAGCTTTAGCTGTAAAATGTTATAGCTGTGTAGCAGGAGGAAACTTTTTTGGAAAATTTTCAACTTTTCAAAAAAAAAATATAATAAATTTTCATCATAATTTGTTGAATTGCATTAAAATTTATAAGTATAAAAATTATGCACTTTTGTAAGATTAAAGTCTTCCAAGCAAGTAGACTGAGCTTTTTATATCATTTTTACACGGAGAAAAAGAATTAGCAGCCAAAGCTACGACTTAGCTACCTTAGCTAACATTAATTGCTATTATATGGATAGCTAATTTTTAAGCTAACACAGCTATTAATTAGCTTTCACAGCTAATTTTGTTTGCTGAAACAGCTAAATATTAGCTACCACAGCTAAAAATTAGCTATACACATAGTAGCTAACTCATTTTTCTCAGTGTAATTTGAATGAAAAAAAAAATTTATTTTCTTGTTTTTTATTTTTAAACTTTTAAAGTAATTTAAACATAAAAATAAACATTTTGTACACAAAATAATAGATTTAAACCACAAGTTATATGGTTTGTTAAAAATTTCTGCATAAAATTACACATTTTTGCCAATTCTCATCCGTTCAGGATAAATATGCTGAGTTTTAGCATAGGGGTACTTTGTCATTTTTCAATTTTTCATTAATAACTTTTGAAAACTAATTCCAGCAACGTTCTCTATATTTTTCCTGTAATCTACTCGCGAAAATACATAAGTGTACTAAATTTCAATACTCTAGGTCAAATAATTTGGGAATTTAGAGGGGGAGGGGTAAATAGGCATTTTAATCCATTTTTTGAAAAAAAATCTTGTTATTTCCTTGACAACACTATGAACATTACGTTCAATCATGTTCGCTATATTTTTTCTATAATCCATACGTGAAAATACATAACCAAATTTCAACTCTCTATCTAAAATAGTTTGACGGCTAGGGAGGGTGGGGGGATAGTTTTCGTCGACGGACAAACGAATGAAAACATAATATAAGGGTTCCGTTTTGATGCTTCGTGACCGGAACCCTAAAAAAAAAATAATAACAATCAAAATCCATTTTAAAATATTATTGCAGATATCGCTTGAAGTTTTTATTTCAGTTTGTAAATTAACAACACAACACTGTAAAAATTGCTGGGACAAAATGTCTCAAAATGAGACACTTTGAGACGCATGTGTCTCAGAGTGAGACACAATATGTGTCGTATGTCCCCATATTTGAGACATTTGTTTGCATTTGTTTTTGCAGTGAACTTTTTAAGTTTTTACCGAAAAAAATTTTTTTTTTACCTAACAGCTACAATATTTTACAGTTTTAGATTATTTTTTTGTACAAAATATTTATTTTTATGTTTAAATTACTATAAAAGTTTAAAAATAAACCAAATTGAAGAAAAAAATGTTTAAAATTAAAAATTATATAAAAAAGCTGGGTTTATTTGCTCGGAAGTTTTTAATCTTATAAAAATGCGTAAGTTTATACTCAAAATTTTGATAAAAGTAAAAAAAATATGATTCAAATTTATTATTATAGTATTTTTTTTCGAAAAATGAAAATTCTCCCAAAAGAAAGTTACCCTGCCAATGCATTTTTAAGTTCGTGTATACGGTACCCTTGGTGCGCGAGTCCGACTCGCAATTGCTCAGTTTTTTTTAATTATTATCGAAGAAATCTTCTAATGTATTATTGTTTTTAAAAAATATGTTAACATTACATTTTTTTAACATAACTTTTAATTTTTCACCAAGGGTTTCCACATAAGGAAGTGTGATGTTTGGCAAACTTTTATCTGTATTGAACTTTTTTGACGACGGTTTATTATTACTATTGTAAATTTCATGAATTCTTTCTTTTATAACACGAATAACTATTTTGTAATAAAGTATTTTTAATTAGATCTAATTTTTCTTTTCGAAATTCAACATCTGAGAGTTTGATAGCTCTATCTACCTAATCTTTAATTAAACCTATTTTTTTGAAAATTCATGGTGAGAATGGTAATTCAAGTATTGTCTCGACCAAGTGATTTTCTAAACCAATTTGTCTTTGTTTGTCTATCTAAATCTTTAATTAAATCAATATCTAAGAAACTTAATTTGTTATTTTTCTCTAACTTATGAGTGAACTGTAAAGATGGAAGATTATAAAGTATAAGTATAAAGTATAAAGAATAAAGTATAAATAAAGTATAAAGAAGATTATATTAAGAATAGAAACTTTGTCAAAAGGCATAATAGTAAAAATATAAATTTTTTGAACAAAATCTAACAATTCAAAAGCTTTTTCTTTAATGTGTTCAAGAACTTTTTTTTGTATTCACATAACACAAAACGTAATCTTTAAGAAATTAATAGCTTGTTTGAATTAGAATCTATATTGTTGAACCTTATATTTTTGGTAATTTCGCTAAAAATTACCAGGAATATGGGAATATTTTTCTAAAATCTTGGATACAATTCTGTATCAGTGATTTTAATTTGAAGTCTATCATAAATATGGTAAAAGTTACCCAGAACATTTTTTCAGTGTACTGATATACATATGTGACGCTCTACGAGACGCGGAAAAACCAAGTTTCATTTTTTATGCTAAAATACAATTTTTGAGTAATTTTTTCATTTCCAAGTTTCAAAAAAAATTTTTTTTTAATAACACTTTTTGTTATAATGCTTCAAATCTAGGAGTGTTAAGTGTATCGCATTTTTTAGATTTTCTTTGAATGACCATCCCGTGAAATTGGCTTTTATTGATTTCATTTTTTTATGGTAATTGGTAGTTTTTGAGTTGCTTTTTGAGTTTCAAAAATCAAAATTTGATTCCTGAAATTAGTTTTCTTGTTATGAAGCTTCAAACATTTTTCCGTGTTAAGTCACTTCTCTCGTGGAGCGTCACATATATCTCCTTCAATGGAAAAAATCACTTTTGGGGAGAAATGTCGGAATATTAATTCAAAAGTTTGATGAAATTGTACGCAATTTCTGATGAATTTTGATGTTGTTTCATCAAGTACGCTTTGAGTTTGGAGATCAGGATGATACCCCCTAAACAGTAACCCCTAAGAGACAATCAATCAGCTGATCAGTGGACCTTGACTGTGTCCACATTGCGCGCCCTTGCCTAAGTCTGTTCCTCTGTCTATCTGTCTGAACGTATAATCTACACTTTCCAAATGAAAACTATACTGAACATACACAATTACTGATAATTAATGACATTATAAATTTTGGCCAATTTTCCTGAAGAGGTTTGTTCTTTTGTTTTGGTAGTTTTTCAATGCTTTTTTGAATTTTTAAAACTTCTTGATTTTACACCAGGTTGAAAGACGCATAAACCGATTTTATGTCAACTTGGAAAAAATCATGGGTAATATTTCAACGTCCATTTATCGAAAATCCATCTTATTTAATGGGTGGAAAGAAGGGTCACCTGTAAAAAGAAGTTGTGACTCCCTTCTGAAAAGGACCTCACTATGGGGTTGTTCTTACAATATTCACCCCTGATTTTCCTCATCATCTTCTTGTAGGCTGACAAAATCCCATGAGTGGATATTTTCGTATTTGCAGGTGTAGAGTAGCTGTATACCGTAAACGCAACTATGTGAGTAGGAGTCGATATTCGTTTGGTATGTGCGTGTGTGCGGAAACGCAACGTTCTGCCCCGCGCGCTAAAAGCATATCTATGTCGCACTGAACATAGGGAGGAATGGGGTCGACGCAATTGTTGCGGTGGTTTTAGAAGACAGAGAGGAAATAGAAATCCGAGAAGAAAAAAAGTCGAGATCAGTGACGTAAAGAGTTTGATACTAAATTGAGTAAAATTAAAATACAAAAAAGAGAATAAAAGAAAAAATGAGTGGCCTATAATGTTAAAAATAAATAAGGGTTTTTCCCTAACGAGTTCCACGCGTTTGGTATAATTTGTTCGCAAACACTCATATTTTCAATGCAATGCTGAAGAGCATCTTCGAAAGCAGTTCGCAAAGTTAACTCGCTTAATCCCAGAGGGAACTGTTCCTAGTAGAAGGGGTTGACATACAAACAGAGGCGGCCAGTGTTGTAATTAACCGCAATCGTTGAAGGTAAATAGTAAATACGCATACACGATTTCGTCTCCCACGGGAAGCAGATCGTCGAGAGTATCTCGTTAAAGATATGCCTTTCATGATCAATATTTATGAGTCGATCGAACAAAACGAAATCCGAGTTGGTTCTAATCCAACTGTCCTCTAGTACTCTCTTGTTTCACTGTCAATATTTGCAACATTTTCATCAGAACTTGCAATCGATATTTTTTATTTTCTTTATTTTTCTTTCATTTATTGCGTCCCTTTATTTATTTTTATTCAATTTGTTTCCTTGGTTTATTATCGTTTCATATACTCTATTCCTTTCATTCTTGCATGTTTACATTTATATTTTTACTACATGCATGTCGCTTATTCATTAACATGTAATTATATATATGAGTGTGTATGTTTATTGTCCAGTTGTCGGAAAAAAGTTAAAAAAATGCAAAAGTAAAGAAAAGTTTGACTTATCATCCCGTGTTACACAATGGAAGAAAACTGATAAATGGACATCGAAGCTATTCAACTTCCTCTTCACAACCATGTGTAGATAATGCTATTTGACCCGCGTCCAATATTTTCAATAAAAAGCTGCACGCTCGAGTGTTCTCAAATCATGGAATAATTCTGTAGGTGGCCAATTGAACGCAAAGTGCAACATGTTCATGACTGAGAAAAAGGGCGAGAGAGGCACCTGTACCCCACTTGTAAGCATATCGTATGGTAGGCTCGAGGATCATGATTAAAGCATCCGTCACAATGCACGGTGTATCCATAGCCTCATATAAGAGTGTGTGTGTACGTGTGTATGAGTGCTGAATGGGGTCCAAAGCCAAGTTGGACATTTGGTGTCATTGTCGGTGAAAAAGAAGGGGACCTCTCGTCGTAGCTCGCTCTAATGCTGATTTAATCAGGAATCATGGGGTCCTCTGGTCGAGATGATCCACCCCTTCGACCCCCTGTGTATAAATGTGTATATACACATCAATATACACATGCGTATCTAAGAGCGCATCGGCACCCTGAGCCATATGGCCGATATACACGCCGATTATTACATTACGTATGTAGGCCCAAGAATAATAATGATAATGAAAGGGGACTGACTCCAAATTTATTGATGTCGCTTCGCCGTCGTACCACACACTCAAACGTATCCTCGTGCGTGTATTTATTTATGCATGTTACAGCGAATTTTCGAGCGGCGTTGTTGCGCTTTTGAGAGACGCCCAAATTGAATTCATTATCGCGCCCTGCTACCATCGACCATCCCCATGGCCCGTTCCGGAGCTATGAACTGGGTAAGACCTTGTTTGGTGGCCTCTAATGCAATTCAGTCCGATGATAATCGATGCAGACGTTCCAGACTCATGTTCAAAGATGTTCCCCAATATCCGTAAAATTTGCAGAAAGGAAATTAATTAGGAAATTAAACCTGATGGATTGGGGTGGTAGAATGTGATTAATTGTTAAGCTAGGTAATAATAAATAAACTACATGACTAAAAAGAGAGATAATAAAAAACAAAACTTTGGATCAATTGCTGTTAAAATCGTCACAGATGGTGTCGATGACATAATTGCATCAAATCGAGCTCGAAACAATAATGACACTTTACTTGAGTATTTTATATGAAAGTCAGTGCTTTCAGGTACTTTAAAGTAATGAGGATGGGGTAGTGCCTCTTTCAAAAACTGGGGTGAGCCAAAGACATTGTGAAATCTGCATTTGAAGAACCGCTTTCAAACATGCTTCTTTTAATCTTTTAGAACGATAAATTCTGAATGCTAAATAAAGTAGCCATAAGACTAAAAAGTTCGAGCCAAAAGTACTAACTAAAAGCGGGAACTATATTAAACACATGGAAAAAAGATTTAGAAATAAAAAAAAGTTTAATGTTGCAGCAAACTTGTGAAAATTAAGCACGAAATTTGTGCAATGAAGTATCAAAAAAGTTTGCCGCAAAAATGTTGAAGAATATTTGAAAGAAAGTTTTAACCATCAGGCCTATAATTTCCCCTTTATCCTAGACGCTAAATAATTCTGAATCATGTTGGTTTGACACGTGACGTGCATCTGACATTAGTGGTTGGCGGGTGTTAGTGGAAAATCCAAATCCAAAAATAGTAGAGTAGGGTGATGTGGTATCGTGAAGGTATCTGCTACGTCATGACCCGAGCACTCTCCTTTCCTGTCTCCATTCTTTTCCGACACATCTCGCTTCTTAGTCTCGAAGACCCTCCAGTTCTTGATTTATCTACCATCTACATCTTTCTTATCTTGCATCGCGGACGACAGCAACTGCTAATTCGAGGATTTAGTGAAAATAAGATCTCAGCGTTGAGTAACCGACCGGGCCACGTCCTGGTAAAGAATGTTGGATGCGCAAGGTCGTTTGATGATCATCATGATAGACTCATTCCTAACTGATGATTACAAAGAACGCACACCTAAACAGCTACAATAAGTCGTGAAGCATTCTTGCGAAACAAAGAAATTTTCAAATCCATTCTAAATTTTCAAACTCGTATGACAAAAGTGAATTTTATCTGAGGGAAACATCAACCGACTCGATATAATACAGCTGTTGATGTTTTTATTAAATATATGAATTTCAGATATTTAAGTCGCAATATTAGACTAGGTAAAAATTATGTCCATTTCTTGGACATTTCGCTTTCATGTAGGCAAAAAGATTTGGTTCCTCATAGAGGAAACAGTAATTCAATAATATAAAAGTGAATTAAAGAAGTTATTTAAAAAAAATTTTTTTAATGCAAAAAAAATGAAAAAACATGAATTATTTTAGGAATTTTTGGTCAATTATAAAAAAATTTGATATTTTCAAAAATCACTGTGTCTAAATTTAGATATTGATAAGCTCAATAAGTCATACAAATTTCACTGAAATTCGTTGAAGTGTTCTCGAGCTATTCTAGCGACAACAAACTATATACACACATACATACACACACGCACATACGTCTAGAGACCAAATTCATTTCAATTCAGGCAGGCTGGACATGGTCGAAACTGAAAATCAATTTTATCTAAAAAAGTTGTTTTCATGGAGTTATAAAGATTTTAATTTTTAAAGTCAGAACTCTCGTTTATTTAAAAGTTAAGAAAAGAACCATACAAGTACAATAACTTTTTAAGTAATTGAGATATCTTATTCTTTTTTACGGCCTGAAAGAGTTGTTAGTCCAATTTAAAAATCCATTGAAAAATTTTTAAAATGTTATAAAATAACAAAATGGCGTCCTTTTTACTAAAAAAGTTTTAATTACAATTACTCAAAAACCCCAACGTTTTTTTGGTTGAAATTTTTTTTGGAAATTGTCGTCATACTAAAGATTATTTTTCATAAGAATTTAACTTGTGCCCGATTTTAGTAGAAGAGAAAAAAATTATTTTTTTAAAGTAAAAATTCATTTTTCTCAAAAAATACACTAAATATCAAAGAAATTTATAAATAAAAGTTGTTCCTCTTCAAAAAAAAAAAAGTTTTTCCTGATATTTTGCTTTATTTCTCGTTTTTTCAACAAATTTGGTCAAAATTCGATAAAAAGCTAATTTTCAAAAAACTTTGTAGTGTTTTTGGATGCAAATATGCAAATAATTGCCAGAAAACGTGTAATTTATTAAAAGCGTTTATATTAATTTATAATATAAACTGTATAATATAGTTTATAATATATATAAACTATAAAATATAGCGTTTATATAAATGTGAGATATCACATTTTTTGTTTAATTGAATTTTTTTTATATATTTTTACATTATTTTCATTAAAATAAAATTCAAATTCAGAAGTGAATTTTTAGCTATAAATAAAGATATTATTAAAGTTAATTTCATCAAATTTTGAAATATCAAGTTTAAAATTTCTTAGATAAAATCAGGTTAGGTCAAAATTTGTTGTCAAATAATAATAATTAAAATTTTATATTTTTTCTTCGAGTCTACACAGTTAAAAATTTTGTGTTAAATTTAACATAAATCACATGTTCCAAACGGTCCACTCAAATATAGTGTTAATTTTTAACACAGCGATTTGTGTTGTTTTGTTTATCGTCTGCTTGACAGAAGTAAAATATAATCCTGTTGCGTTAAGGAGTAAATTTTATTTAATTAGTATTGAACTTTACCTTTTGATTATTAAAATAAATTTTCAATATGAAATTTACGTTTTACAACAAAAAATTTAATGTAAATTCCAGTGTTATTACTAAGAAATTGGAGGTTATGTTCAAGAATCGAATGACAGTCAAAGGAAAAAAAATGTTAAATTTTGACACAAAAAACTTAACAAAGATCGATTGTTACACAAATACACAAAATTTTCAACTGTGTAGTGGAAATATGTAATTTTTATCTTTTTAGCTAAATAAAGATATTATTAAAGTTAATTTCACCAAATTTTGAAATATCAAGTTTACCCTGGAAAAAAAACTTATTGAATAAAACCTCTATTGAATCAGAGTTTTTAAAAAAGCAGATTAATGATTGAAATTCTGAATAGTTTTAAATCGGAGTTATTTTTAATAAGTGATTTCCTATTAGTACAAAATTTATTGAATCGGTTTGGAAATTTTGAGGTTAGATTGTCATATTTTACAGAAAATTTGAAAATTTTAATTAATTGAGATACTTAAATAAATTATGTGCAAGGCTGTTAGATTTAATAATACTTTTTAAAATTGAACAAATATATAAAATTTTTGTTAAACATATTAAAAAAAAAAAACACTTGAGAATTTAAAATGATTTGAATCGGAGTTAATCGGAAATTTCCTTTTGAGAAATAAATAATAATAATAATTAACATTTTATATTTTTTCTTTGAATCTAGTGGAAATATGTAATTTTTATCCAATCTTGACAAATAATAGCTCATTTTTCTCTTTAAAATATTATTTACAATTTTATTTGTTGGCATGTGTTAAATAACATTTTGTTTAAAAATATACTAAATCAAATTTTATGTATTCAATAACTTTTGAATAAAATATTTTAAAAAATATAACTAATAAAATTGTAGAAAATGTTTCACAAAATTAGATGAGCTATTTTTTGTCAAAATAAGATAAGATTTTAACTAGATTTCAATGGAGTTTTAAATAGAACTAACAACTCTTTTAGGCCGTAAAAAAGAATAAGGTATCCCAATTACTTAAAAAGTTATTCTTATAAGGTTATTTTCTTAAAATTTAAATAAATGAGAGTTCCGACTTTTCAATGAAATTTTTTTTTCAGCTAAACAAAAAAATACGTGTTGTCTAAAATTCTTTAAAAAAACAACTTTTTGGAGATAAAATTGATTTTCAGTTCCGACCATGTCCAATTGTCCAGTCTGCCTGAATTGAATTGAATTTGGTCTAGACATTTGCTTATAAATGAAAATTAACGCTTTTTAGATAACAATGAGTCGATTTAGACTATTTATGTAAAATCGAAAATCTTAACGATCACAAAGCTATACTTCTATGAGAAAGCAAAATGAAACGCAAGTGTTATGAATAAAAATTTTTTTCATTACTACATAAAATTGTTAAAGTGCTACTCTTAAAATAATAACAAAATGCAAAAGTCATATTTTTGAAAGTTCTTTTGAAAAATACCGACCTATTTAGTTTTATGGACGCTAGAGAGAGAGAGAGAGAGAGAGAACCCTCTAGAGTATTCGTTCTTATAGAATATGATCTGTTATAGCATAATGTCGCATTATTATTGTACCCTATTCTTACACACACTCCCTGGTGCATTATAGAGTCTGCGATAGTTAAACTTACTTTCCCACAGAAACACCCTCTTGAAATTGAAACCGTCATCTATTTCATTTCGCGGTAAAATTTCCCGATCTGACAATCGTCTAAACATGAAAAACACATTGATACTCCAATGAAAAAGGAGAAAGAAAAAGAAAATGAAGATAAAAATTGTTGCCTCATTTAAAAATTAGTCACCCCGGTATCTAAAAATCTAAAACAAACTTTTTTTTCAAAGTGCTAAACATTCCAGGTAAAGGAGGTTGTTAAATTTTTCAAATTTTTCTCTTCAGGTCAAAGAGACACACTGCTAGCTCTCATATTGATGATTCAACTGTTTGGTACTCCTCTCTTTCCTGAGTTTAACGGTACCAGATGATGCTACGTATCACATAAAAGATTACCGCATGTTTGTTAAGAGATTCGCTATGGTCTGGTTTCCCGTGGCGAAACGCTAAGTGCACCCCTACATTATGTACAGCACTTTGTATAAACTTTCATGAGTATAGGTGTCTAGCATTGAGTTCATGACACTGATAAAGATGTCGATAATTTTATTTAGAACATCTCACAATCTACATTCTACATGCATGCCATGTAACTGAATTATGCACTTTCTTTTAGCTAGCAGCTTTTTAAAGGCTATTTTTAATTATTTATATAGTTATATTTACTTACTTATAATTACTATTTATTCTCTAAGAAATAAAAATTAAAATGAATAAATGAATCTAATAGCAGAATTAAGGGAAATCTATATAGAGACATAGTAACCCTAAGCAAAAAGAATAATCCTTAATGTTTCAAGACAGGAACAATTTCATCAATTATAGTTCATTAATCACTGCTGCCCTAGCTGTTACATTTTTTCTATGCCTGCATATAGAGATTGTTTCGAGAGGAGATATCACTTAAAGAATAGACCCCTGACAAAACTTGGAAAAAACCACAAGGGTGGATAATTTTCAAAGGAGGACGCTTAGCAATAAAAATATTGATGATCCGGTTCCGGCCGCGAACAGGACAATCAACTAATTATTCACCAACCACGCGCTCGCCGGATATCATACGTGCGTTCAACGCACACGCAGCACGCGCCGCATCACATGAGTTCAATAAATGAGCATGTGTGTTTTGCCAACTTACATTTCGATTCTATCTTTAGATAAACGACGGACTTATTCACACAGCGCAGGGGGATGAAAAAAATAAGAGAATTGATAGCTTTGAATCGAGAGAATAAGTCGGTAGTTATATACAATTACTATACTTATACATACACTATTATTATATCTCCATAGATTTAGTGATTTTGAAGCAAATATATTATTTTTAGTAATTCGATCTAAGGATAAAACTCTTATAACTAATTTGGAGTTCTAGGAACAAGAGAAAAGAGCAAAGTTGCTTATATTTTACATTTTTGTGATTCGTATATACATCAAAAGGAGCAGAAGTAATAAATCAGCGAGCTAAAAGTCTCATGTACTTGAAATTTCCTAACGCGGCACGCCTTGACAAAGAAGGTTGTACTTTAGGAGTAATTCAGAACTGCTTTTCCATTTCCCTTTGTGAGGGCGGAGGAAAAGGAGGGAAATGTGCGCGGACCGTTAACACGCGTGTGCTGCATGTGTGTAACTCACACATTACCCATTACATACGTTATACAAATGGATAGTGGGTCGTATAAGATATACTCGCGGGTACGCTGACAAATGACGCGTGGCGTCGTCCAGGCACGCGACGCCTAATAATTGACGTTACCGTGACGTCACGTGCCACGGAACATTCTCTTTATATTTATACACACCTACACAAAAAGCATCAATTTAAACATATACAGTAAAAGGAACATCGTGTATTTTTTTATTTATAACAATTATGCACTGTTAATTTTCTATGAGGGAAAAATTGAAGGATACTTCTTAATAAGTATATCTATCACCTTTATATACTACCACCTTGTCCATACTGAGGTACATATGGACCCCAAAACTTAAATCGTATGCCTAAAAAACTTTTTTACAATTATATCTGCTTTTAAACATATATGATTGTTTTAAAACCAATAAAGAAAACTGAATTTTTCTAGTAAAATTTTATGGGGAAAAAATATGTGCCTGTGGAATATCCTTACAAATAAACCTGCCCAAGTGTCACCTATCGATCCGAAATGAATTCAGAGCATCGAAAAATATGAAACATATTTTTTTACGAACCTTTTAACATTTTTAGAGTAAAAACCACTCCTTCTATGTAAATTTTTAAACTAAAGCATCAAAGGGGTGGTTTTAACCCTTAAATTTCTTTACGAGCCCTAAAAAATATGTGTCTCATATTTTTTGTAAACTATTTTTTTTCATGCAGATCAAATTTGGATAAATTTACTTGTTGGTCGTTTAGGTTCAAAAATGGCTCTTTCCCTAATTATTCAAGATCATATTGGAAATAAATTGGCTAATTCTACTATTTGTTTTCTAAAACTGGCGATTTTTTTAAAGCTGCCGAATTACCTGAGTCTTGCAAAATTAAAAACAGTGTTTCGCTACCGGACGTGGAGTTTCATTATTCTTTTGGGACAACGAAGTGTGCCTCGAGTTCCAAGCACAATATCGGTTGATTGGAAGTCGCGTGTCGGTGGCAATGAATTCAAACGAGAAGTCACGTGTCGTGACCGATGCGACGCTTCCCTGGACGTTGCCCTCAAAAGTCACCGCGCGATTATCCCGCCCGGAATATTCCCTTAGCTCCCCAACACTAGTGTCAACTTTTTGACACACGAACAATTAATTTCAGGGAGCTAACTTTCCGTTTCCACTTACAAAACATCTTTTCACACTTTTTGCCTCAAGCTAATAAAAAATTATATGTATTTGTAAATTAGACATGAATATATAATTAGGTGTGGCCTAATATTTATCATGATACCCCCAGATGAAAATCGATTATTAAAACCCAAATAATGTTAAACATAACCAAATATATAGTCAGGTTGGATTTGTTTTAAGAACATGGTGAACATTTTTTTTAATATGCGTCAATTACAACGACCCCACTGTAATAAAAAAGGCCATCATGTTTATAAAACAAATCCACCCTGACTTGATTAATAACATAATAATAGTGTAATAAAATTATGGTTATGCTGTAACCCTATATGAAAGTCATCACCCGGAATAGAAAAGTTTCTATATGACACCAACACCGGCATTATCCGGTAGCTGTAATGAATTAATTTCAAGCAGGTCGCGTGCCCGGAAGTAGTCGAATTGTGTCCGTTTCCGGTGAGATACTCTTTCTCCGCCCATTCCGCGGTCCGTTTCCAAAACCACGGATTCTTTCGAGAAGAATAGTTGTCAAACGCTCTCTATTGTTCTGGCTAATATTTATTTCAGTTAATGCCATCAAGCGGATAAAAGAATATTGGTCACAAGAACAAAGATACCCTAAATCTTCAGAAAGCTTTTAACAGTTTGCGACTTTGGTATAGTTTGATTCATCATCTCAAACTTCCGATACCCAATGGGAAACTAACGATTGGCGCATTAATGGACCAGTATTGGGAGCCAATGGTGCCAATATTGGCGCATTAATGGAAACCAATATTGGACCACAGTTGGTCAATCCTTGGGATGATAACGGGTTTGCCAGTCATTGGCAGCCATCATTGGTTCAATATTGGTTGCCAATGATAATGCCAATAAATAAAATTTTTTAAATTAACAATATTAAAATCTATATTTTTATATTGTTAATTTATTTATTGTTTAAAAAAATTTTTTTTTTTAATAAATATTTTAATTTATTTATTAATGCATGTCAAGTATTGGTACAATAATTGGCTTTCAATATTGGTCCATCCTTGGGAGCCAATGAATAACCAACAATCTTATTTTTACAACTCTA
Source organism: Ganaspis brasiliensis (assembly GCA_037103525.1). Taxonomy (NCBI): domain Eukaryota; kingdom Metazoa; phylum Arthropoda; class Insecta; order Hymenoptera; family Figitidae; genus Ganaspis; species Ganaspis brasiliensis. The sequence continues at coordinate 59,393 of JAZKLR010000146.1, forward strand.
TATGGAAACAGAGTTGTTAATTTAATCTTCAGCCAATATTTGACAATGAAGATTTGAGTGTTGGACACATTAGAAATGTATTTTCAGAGGTACGGGATCAGGCCTTATATAAAAGAGCTGAAGAAACTCGATCGTGAGAGAGGCTGACCGATGCGCGCCCTATGCCAGTTTCCGAAACCACAAACGCGTGAGAATCCTCGGCGCGCAGACGCGGCATAGATGCGGCGGGAAACTTCCACTATTTGAATTTGAATTTTTTATGCATTTAATCAAAAACAAGAAAAGAAATATAATAATACAAAAATTATACAAATTCTTAAATTTGTATAGTTTTCTGATTGTTATTAAAAAGTAATACACTTAATTATAAAGAAATACTTATAATAAATATCCTCCATAAATAATTGTTCAATTCTTGAAGATTTGAAAAACTCTTAAAGGTGTGTCCTAAGGTTAAAAATTATTGTTCTAAATCTACTTTAATCGATTTTCATGTTATAGAAATTATTTAAATAAATTAATTAGTTTTAAAGAAATCAGAAAGAAATTAAATTGATGAAAAAATAAACATTTAATATTAAAAATAATATTAATAAAAATAATCACATTAAAACTTTGCTTGTAAAATAAACAGAACGAAAAATTTAAAATTAAAAAATTAATGAACAATTACAAAATATTAAATAAGACTTTAATTTTATTAAAATGTAAACTTAAGTCACATAAATACAAATATTCATGTAAGTATTTAAATTTTAAATTCACCATTTTTTCTGTTTAAATTTAAAGTAAAATTTAACAAATTGTAAAGAATGATAGTTAATAAATATTTAACTTTATTTGTTATTCTTTTTGTTTTTCACATGCAAAAAATAATCATTTTTTTTTATAAAACTAAGAAACAAATTCTCTAAATTTGAATACAAATTAAAAAAGAAAAAAATTTAATATATGTAAAAAAATTTTAAATTTGAATCATTTAATTAAATAATTTATTTTAACAAAATGACTTTCTAAATATAACTATCCAGAATATATAAAAAATATGAGCAAAAAAAATCAAAATTGGTTTTTAAAAATAAAAAAATAAACTTTTTAAAGTTCAAAATAAATTAAAATTTTTTTAAATGTTGTTATTCTAAAATTAATATTAAACTTGAATAATAATTTTTAATACAATTACTTAAAGTTAGTTTTCAAAAAATTCAATTATCATTAAAATGAATCTTTCCAAATAATAAAACTTAAACAGAAAGAATTAATGGTTTCTTTTAAATTAAAGAAATAATAGAGCATTAAACATAGTTAATTTAATATTTTGAATACTATTAAAAAAAATTTAACTTTAAAAAAATTAATGATATCAAAAATATTATTTTTCGATCGTAATTTAAAAAAAAAATTCATTTTAATTTAGCTTTATTGAACAGTGTTGATTTTTAAATTTTAAAATTTGTGTCTAGGTATTAAGCTTTAAATTAGATTACATCTTATTTTTTTTCATGTCCATATCTTTTATTAAAATTAAATTAAAATTTGTTTTTAAAAATAAAATATAAACATTTTAAAGTTTAAAGTTGAATTGAAAATTTTTTAAAATTCGTTACATTAAAATTATAATATTAATCTTAAATAATAATTTCAAATATAATTACTTAAAGTTAGTTTCCAAAAACTTGAATTAATTTTAAAACGAATCTTTACAAATAGTAATACTTGAACAGAAAAAATTAAAGGTTTCTTTAAAATTAAAGAAATAATAAAGCATTAAACATGGTTAATTTAATGTTTTGAATATTATTAAAAAAAAAATTAAGTTTAAAAAATTTAATGACATCAAAAATATTATTTTTTATCTTAATTTTAAAAAAAAATTCATATTAATTTAACTTTATAAAACAGTGTTGATTTTTAAATTTAAAATTTTTAAATTTGAGTCTAGGTATTAAGCTTTAAATTAGTTTACATCTTATTTATTTTTTGTCTATATCTTTTATTAAAATTAAATTAAAATTTGTTTTTAAAAATAAAATATAAACTTTTTAAAGTTTAAAGTTGAATTAAAAATTATTTAAAATTCGTTATATTAAAATTAAGATTAATCTTAAATAATAATTTCAAATATAATTACTTAAAGTTAGTTTCCAAAAACTTGAATTAATTTTAAAATTACGAATCTTTACAAATAGTAAAACTTGAACAGAAAAAATTAAAGGTTTTAAATACTATTAAAAAAAATTTAAGTTTAAAAAAATTAATGACATCAGAAATATTATTTTTCGATCTTAATTTAAAAAAAAAATTCATATTAATTTAGCTTTATAAAACAGTATTGATTTTTAAATTAAAAATTTAAAATTTGTGTCTAGGTATTAAGCTTTAAATTAGTTTACATCCTATTTTTTTTTATGTCCATATCTTTTATTAAAATTAAATTAAAATTTGTTTTTAAAAATAAAATATAAACATTTTAAAGTTTAAAGTTGAATTGAAAATTTTTTAAAATTCGTTACATTAAAATTATAATATTAATCTTAAATAATAATTTCAAATATAATTACTTAAAGTTAGTTTCCAAAAACTTGAATTAATTTTAAAACGAATCTTTCTTTAATTAATATAACGAATTTTAAAATATTTTTAATTCAACTTTAAACTTTAAAAAGTTTATATTTTATTTTTAAAAACAAATTTTAATTTAATTTTAATAAAAGATATGGACATAAAAAAAAATAGGATGTAAACTAATTTAAAGCTTAATACCTAGACACAAATTTTAAATTTTTAATTTAAAAATCAATACTGTTTTATAAAGCTAAATTAATATGAATTTTTTTTTTAAATTAAGATCGAAAAATAATATTTCTGATGTCATTAATTTTTTTAAACTTAAATTTTTTTTAATAGTATTTAAAACCTTTAATTTTTTCTGTTCAAGTTTTACTATTTGTAAAGATTCGTAATTTTAAAATTAATTCAAGTTTTTGGAAACTAACTTTAAGTAATTATATTTGAAATTATTATTTAAGATTAATCTTAATTTTAATATAACGAATTTTAAATAATTTTTAATTCAACTTTAAACTTTAAAAAGTTTATATTTTATTTTTAAAAACAAATTTTAATTTAATTTTAATAAAAGATATAGACAAAAAATAAATAAGATGTAAACTAATTTAAAGCTTAATACCTAGACTCAAATTTAAAAATTTAAAATTTAAAAATCAACACTGTTTTATAAAGTTAAATTAATATGAATTTTTTTTTAAAATTAAGATAAAAAATAATATTTTTGATGTCATTAAATTTTTTAAACTTAATTTTTTTTTTAATAATATTCAAAACATTAAATTAACCATGTTTAATGCTTTATTATTTCTTTAATTTTAAAGAAACCTTTAATTTTTTCTGTTCAAGTATTACTATTTGTAAAGATTCGTTTTAAAATTAATTCAAGTTTTTGGAAACTAACTTTAAGTAATTATATTTGAAATTATTATTTAAGATTAATATTATAATTTTAATGTAACGAATTTTAAAAAATTTTCAATTCAACTTTAAACTTTAAAATGTTTATATTTTATTTTTAAAAACAAATTTTAATTTAATTTTAATAAAAGATATGGACATGAAAAAAAATAAGATGTAATCTAATTTAAAGCTTAATACCTAGACACAAATTTTAAAATTTAAAAATCAACACTGTTCAATAAAGCTAAATTAAAATGAATTTTTTTTTTAAATTACGATCGAAAAATAATATTTTTGATATCATTAATTTTTTTAAAGTTAAATTTTTTTTAATAGTATTCAAAATATTAAATTAACTATGTTTAATGCTCTATTATTTCTTTAATTTAAAAGAAACCATTAATTCTTTCTGTTTAAGTTTTATTATTTGGAAAGATTCATTTTAATGATAATTGAATTTTTTGAAAACTAACTTTAAGTAATTGTATTAAAAATTATTATTCAAGTTTAATATTAATTTTAGAATAACAACATTTAAAAAAATTTTAATTTATTTTGAACTTTAAAAAGTTTATTTTTTTATTTTTAAAAACCAATTTTGATTTTTTTTGCTCATATTTTTTATATATTCTGGATAGTTATATTTAGAAAGTCATTTTGTTAAAATAAATTATTTAATTAAATGATTCAAATTTAAAATTTTTTTACATATATTAAATTTTTTTCTTTTTTAATTTGTATTCAAATTTAGAGAATTTGTTTCTTAGTTTTATAAAAAAAAATGATTATTTTTTGCATGTGAAAAACAAAAAGAATAACAAATAAAGTTAAATATTTATTAACTATCATTCTTTACAATTTGTTAAATTTTACTTTAAATTTAAACAGAAAAAATGGTGAATTTAAAATTTAAATACTTACATGAATATTTGTATTTATGTGACTTAAGTTTACATTTTAATAAAATTAAAGTCTTATTTAATATTTTGTAATTGTTCATTAATTTTTTAATTTTAAATTTTTCGTTCTGTTTATTTTACAAGCAAAGTTTTAATGTGATTATTTTTATTAATATTATTTTTAATATTAAATGTTTATTTTTTCATCAATTTAATTTCTTTCTGATTTCTTTAAAACTAATTAATTTATTTAAATAATTTCTATAACATGAAAATCGATTAAAGTAGATTTAGAACAATAATTTTTAACCTTAGGACACACCTTTAAGAGTTTTTCAAATCTTCAAGAATTGAACAATTATTTATGGAGGATATTTATTATAAGTATTTCTTTATAATTAAGTGTATTACTTTTTAATAACAATCAGAAAACTATACAAATTTAAGAATTTGTATAATTTTTGTATTATTATATTTCTTTTCTTGTTTTTGATTAAATGCATAAAAAATTCAAATTCAAATAGTGGAAGTTTCCCGCCGCATCTATGCCGCGTCTGCGCGCCGAGGATTCTCACGCGTTTGTGGTTTCGGAAACTGGCATAGGGCGCGCATCGGTCAGCCTCTCTCACGATCGAGTTTCTTCAGCTCTTTTATATAAGGCCTGATCCCGTACCTCTGAAAATACATTTCTAATGTGTCCAACACTCAAATCTTCATTGTCAAATATTGGCTGAAGATTAAATTAACAACTCTGTTTCCATATAGAGTTGTAAAAATAAGATTGTTGGTTATTCATTGGCTCCCAAGGATGGACCAATATTGAAAGCCAATTATTGTACCAATACTTGACATGCATTAATAAATAAATTAAAATATTTATTAAAAAAAAAAATTTTTTTAAACAATAAATAAATTAACAATATAAAAATATAGATTTTAATATTGTTAATTTAAAAAATTTTATTTATTGGCATTATCATTGGCAACCAATATTGAACCAATGATGGCTGCCAATGACTGGCAAACCCGTTATCATCCCAAGGATTGACCAACTGTGGTCCAATATTGGTTGCCAATAGTTTGCCAAGAAAAAACTGTTGGCCGCCAATCATGGGACCATTATTTAGCCAATGGTGATCATTGGCAATTTCCCATTGGGTAATGATTGTAAATAAAAGGGATCAAATGATGCATTTAGAGATAGAACTTATAAAATGGTATTTTGCCGTCCCATACACATGATAAATATGATTTTCGACCTTTCACCAAAATGGTACAGGTTTCTTTCAAATCCACAAAAATTTTATGATGGTTTCTTAAAATAGAATTCATCACTGTAATTTAGATTTAAAGAATAAATTAGTTGATTCGTGCAACAAGGACAAGATAAAATAAATAACATACTCCAAATGAAATTAGCACCTAAATCTTATCTGCCTACAGTCAAGCCCAAAATACCTACTGGGAACACAATTAAACAGAAAATGAGCATACAACGACAGACCAAGTAGATATATCACCAGCCGTGAAATTAGACGGTTCTTCAAACACAAGGGGATGTGAACAATGGCGTGCAGATTTGTTACAGACATGCGTATTGAACAAACGATGCCTTACTGCACTTATCATCGGCACAATCTCTTATCAGATTCTTTTCGGCGGGGGTGGTGTTTCAAAAAAGAGTAGTCGTAAAATATCAAGAGGGAGAGGGTGTTATAGCTGTTAGAGGCGCATGCCATATGGTATGAGGGGCAGCTGCTGAGCCGATCACGTGTGTATCTTTCAACTATATAGTGCCAGAAGAACACGCTATTTCTACTTGAGGTGTGGTTATAGGATATTCTTGATGATTGTGCACAAGAGGATGATACAACACTTCATAGATACTCGTTGCTTCGTAACCAAAATATATTTTCAAACTAGTTATATAAATCGTTTATTAAAAATCTTTATCAATAATCATGTATTAAAGTCCCCGTTATTATAGTAAAAGTAATGTTTTCTCAAAAAACACTTTTTTAAAAAAAAAAGTGCACAAGATAATGTTTTTTAACAATGATTGCTGGTTTTTAAAATGTCAGTTACCAGCATTTCACGTTCCTCGTCGTCATAAAAAATAATTATAGAGTAATTTGGATAAATGAGCCAACACAGTGTGATGGACTTATATGGGTTTAACAATTTTATTGATTTTACGTAAAAAAAGTCAAGTCTTCAATTTTAATATATCAGGTATAACGCACCCAAGTATTTTGCTTCGCCTCGCCTCAGCTTGATCAGCCCTTAACCGTGTGTTCAACCCCCTGTCAGCCTTTTGCGGTCAGTTAGTCAGACGTGCACGCGATCCACGCATTGACTTCTCCTGCACGCGTACGTAATCGCTCCACGCATTTATTAAAATTATTCGACGCATCCAACTGTCTCTTGTGCGTGGTATGCGAAGGGGCAGGCGAGTGTCGTCAACTTTGCTTTTCATGACTCCATAAAAACCTACACACCTCTATTTTCCAATATAACTATACGCCTGAAAATATGGTGTTGAAAAGTTCAGCATATTTACAACATGACTCGTCAACATTTAAAACTTTATCTTTACTCAACTTGTCGCGTGATGGTAAAAAGTAAAGTACGTGATGAATAATTTTGGAAATTGTAACAATGATAAGAAAAATTTATGATGAGTACTTTAAAGATTGTTACAATATAATAAGAAGAGAAATTAAAAAAAAATCAGAATGTGCACGCACTAAAAATGCTGTTAAGCAATAGAGATTCAGTAGCGGTAACGGATTGACAGTGAATTGGCCCTTCAACGCCGACCTATAATTATGAAGAGAAGGGCCACTTAGCAAGTTGTAGCAGAGCTATCGGAACGCACAAAAAAGATAAAACAATGACCCGCCTTTATGGAGCTTCGTCAGCTCTTATAAAAGCCAGGTCCGCGATTGCCAGACAAAAAATAAAAATCTACCGTAACTTGTGTCTTATTCGGATTTTAACCTCATGTAAAAAACTGTTTTTTACATTCTATAATAGATAAACTTCATAAAACCATTTAAAATTCTAATCAAAATTGATACATTTCCCAATTCGAAATAATAGAATTAATAAAAAAATTTATATAAAGGAGTAAAGCATTCTTTGGTTCAATACATTTTTTTGATAAATTACTGAAATTTAGATTAAAGGAAAGTAAAAAATTTTAAAAATAATTTATAAGTAAAAAAGAGATAATTTTAAGGTCTTTAACACTTGAATTGTTTATTATTCCAATAAATTTTCAGATAAATATACACTTTATATTATTAAATGCAACCTGTCACTTAAATATCTATGAAATAATATTGCAAGCAAGTAATTTAAATACCATTAAAGAAGTTTTAACATGACAGATCTTGAATAAATAAATCCGAGAATGTCACTCACAATTTGAAAAATAAATGGAAAATAATTTCAAATCAAATAAATCTTAAAAGTGAAATAGCTTACTTTTGATAAAAGTACTGAATGAAATCTTAAGAATTCTATTAATGAACGTTTTTATATCATTTACTGTCATAATTAAGTCAACTCTGATTGTATTCACATTCATAAAATGTGCTGGATTAAGTTTTATTCGAATAATAGAACATATCATGAATTACTTTCCGTGAAATACGTCTTATTAATGTGAAATTGTTTTTCTTTGCAAGTGAACTTATTAGTGAGAATGAGATTAAGATTACCGCTTAATTGAACCAAATTTAAAAGCAACCACGGGAAAAAGTTTTTAATAAAGTTTATTATTTTTTCTTCTAAATATAAAGGCTTTATTAAATTATCTTTAGAAAAAGTTATCAAAAAATAGCGACAGAGTGACTTCAACGACATTAACTTACAATTTAATGAGATAATTTTTCATACCAATTTATTTATATTGAAAAGAAAGATAATATTTTTATGAGTAAATAAAAAATCTATCTTTTTCGGGAATATCAAATTAAATTATTGTAAAATATACATAGAATAAATAATAATTACATGCTTTTAAATATTAAAAAAAATATATAAAATTGGAATGTAGATAATACAGTCTATGAAAAAGGGTGACGTGTACTTTCAAATAAACCCAAAAAACTAAAATTTAAAGAATACATTTACGCGATCTACAAATGTGTATATTCTCGTGTGTATGTATTTACGTTTACGCCTTTATAAAAGCGAGATTCACAGACTTGCGCGAACGGATCCTATTGATCTGGTGTTTCCAGACTCGCCTGTATTCGCGACTCTCGCGCCTGAGGATAATGTTTGAATAACAAGCAGGAATCAAGATTTGAGGATTGTTAAAACATACGAGTATATTCAATCCATTATAAAACGAGAGTCATAATTTCAATTTTTAAATAAAGAAAATTTGAAGTCCGCTATTTCAGTATAATTTCATGAAAAATATAAAAAATGCTGTTATACTTTCAGAAACATTTCCAAAAATGTTAAATTAATTTAATTTATAAATAATTTTTTACAAAATATTTCTTTTTCGAAATTTTTTTAGTGATTATTTAATCAACCAGTCAATTAATTAAAAAAATTTTAATTTTTAAAAATATTAATTGAAATTTTATTTGTTTTTAACGCTGCTCTTTTTCAATTTTTATATTTGTGGCACCCATTGAGGGCTCGACATGAGCCGCACACTTTTCACCCATATTAAAAAAAAAAAATTTTTGTACGGTTTTATAAAATCAAACGATATTGTGTAAAACTTGTTACCCGGGCTAAATGCGACTATAAAATTTAATTTTCAAAATTTTAAATGGCATATATGTTTTTTTTAATTGAACTGAGTAACTTCAGGATTTTTATTTTGGGTTTTTAGGGATTCTTGATTCCGAAGCGAAATCAACAATAATGAATCTATTTCTTTTTTTTTTTATGATATATTGAAATATGTCGAGTTTTTGTATTGACCAACAGAAAAATATTCAATGTTGGCTAACTAACAAATGACTACCTTAATAGTAATACACAACCCAACAAAATAATTTAAAAAATCAAAAAATTATTAGTAAATTTTAAGATAATAATTGAAAATTGAAAAAATCGTAGAAAATAATTGAAAATTGCGAAAAATAATTAATAAATTATTCATTATTTAATAAGGTTAAATTGAAGGAAGGAAATAGTTGGAAAATGACGAGAATTAAAAAATTAAAGAAAATATCTTAAAAATGACGAAAATAATTGTCAATTGAAAACAAAATTCGAAAAATGACTAGATTAATAGACAACTGAAAAAATAATTTAAAAAACTGAACAAGTAATATATAATTTTAAAGAAAATAATTCCAAATTGAAAAATTAAGAAAATTATATACAATTGTTGGAAATAATTGCCCATTTAACAACTGGATTGAAAATCGAAGAAAATAATTGAAAATTTAAGAAAGCAATTAAAAATTGAAGTATGGAATTTAAATTTAAAGAATATACTTAAAAATGAAAAAATGTAGTGACGGACAAATGCTTAAAAGGCATAAAATATAAATTCAATAAAACCCGAAAAATTTTTTAAACTTTTTATTATTATTCGCCCCCCTCCTCCCAATCAATTATTTCCTAGAATTTTTTTAATTTTTAATTATTGTTTTAAAATTCGATTCAATTATTCAAGTCTAGAATTATTATCTTCAATTCTCAGTTATTTTCTTCAAATTTAAATTCCACTTTTCAATTATTTTCATTAATTTTTAATTCCATTCTTCAATTTTTATTTCCAGTCTTCAGTTTGCAATTATTTTCTTCTATATTTATTAATTATTGGCATTTTTCAATTCCTTTTTTTTTCATTTTTTAAGTATATTCTTTAAATTTTAATTCCATTCTTCAATTTGTAATTGCTTTTTTCAATTTTCAATTATTTTCTTCGATTTTCAATCCATTTTAAATGTGCAATTTTTTCCAGCAATTGTATATAATTTTCTTAATTTTTCAATATGGTATTATTTTCTTTAAATTTAATATTTCTTGTTCAATTTTTTCAATTATTTTTTTCAGTTGTCTATTAATCTGGTCATTTTTCGAATTTTTGTTTTTAATTGACAATTATGTTCGTCATTTTTAAGATATTTTCTTCAATTTTACAATTCTCGTCATTTTTCAACTATTTCCTTCAATTATTAATTATTTTTAGCAGTTGTCAATTATTTTCTACAATTCTTTCAATTTTGAATTATTATCTTAAAATTTTATAATTATTCTTTGCTTTTTAAAATTATTTTGTTGGGTTGTGTATTATTATTAAGGTAGCCATTGTTTTTTTATTTTTAATTGACAATTTGCTTGTGTTTCTTAATTACTTTCTTATTTACAGATACAGATAATTAAATAATTCTGTTGTTTCGACAACATTGACTACAATCAATCTCGTAACTTAAGAAAAAAGTGTTACCGCTTTAAAAGTCATAACTTTTTTAAGTTTTCATATGTTTACCAAAAATTAAAATTTTTCATCATTGAGACACTGCATTCAATGTCAGATAAAATTTCAACAGCAGTATTCGCTTTTCCCGCACCACCTTGAAATTGATTTTTACGAAACAAAATTTTGTAATTATTATCTTGAAGAAAATTCTATGATGCATCTTTTTTCTTCAGGTAGGGGAGTGGGCCCCAAGATGGACATTTCGTATAAAATTTTTGTTTAAGGTGTCAGCGCGTTATGCTTTTTGTCATTTTTGTTGTTTGTCTAGACGAAGATTTTGATGCACATTTGAAGAAAAAAAACCAGTTGGTTTTTCTTCTATACATGCCACGTAATTTTCGGTCTAAAAAAGTTTTGTAACAGATTTTTCTTAAGTTGGTAAAGTTACTTTAATTTATGATTTAGAATGAGTACTTAACGTTATAATATTCTTTATTTATCGTATAATAATATCCTAAAATAATTTTACTAATTCAGTGTTCGTATATATATTTTTACTTTGGATTAAAAAATGGTGTCATGTACCCTAAGATGGACAGGCCTCAAATCTCAATGTATTTATTTGCATATTTTTGATTTTACACTTTTTTTAATAATTTTTTGAGACAATTAATTAAAATTTTTCATTTTCCACCATAAAATGTGATGTTATCGTTAGAGAATTTAATATATATATATATTTTTCGATATTTTATTACTTTTTACTGTTAAGCTATTAGATTGAAGTTTTAAGAAATGTTATTTCCTGATAAATTCCGTAAAATGATTAAAAATTAGTTTAAGAATTGTTACAGGATGTTAATTTTTTATTTACTACAATTTTCAGAGACTTTTAAGAAGGTGTCCATCTTGGGGCCACTTTTTTTTAGACCGAAAATTTTAATAATTAGAAAAAACGCTTTAAAAAATGTTTATGTTCAAAATAAAATTTTATCTCTGTGGCCATAAGTTACCTTATAAATTGTACTTTCATCTGGTATAAAATATATTAATATATTTTATTTGGTTTGGATTCTACTGCAATAAGACGAAAGGGTGTCCAACTTGGGGCCCTCTCCCCTAATATTTGTTCTATCTCTTACCGTTTTTGAAAAAAAGCCTAAAAATTGAATTTTTCTGAAAATCATGTTTGATTAAAATTTCATCTTTAACTTTTTCTTAAATAAAAAATTCTTAATATTTTTACATGAAAATAGGAGTTATATTAGTTCAAAGTATTCTTAAGATGATATGCTTATAATAATGCTTAATTATTTAACTAAAAAAAAGTTATTAATAAATAAAGTTTTCTGGAAAGTTTCATTTAAATAGAAATTCTCCTAAATAAAATATAAGTAATAATATTTTCGGGTGCAACTGACTTCATCGCCGCATTAGTTTTTGATAATTTTCGAGTGACTTGATAAAATATATAATGATGAATTTGTGATTGATTACGTTTCTAAAAATTTTCTAGACAAAATCAGTAATAAGAATCATATATAGAAAATATATAGTCTCAAATTAAATAAAAATTTTTTATAATGTTTTTCATTAAAACTCTATCTTTATCAACTACTGTTATGTCAATTATAAATTTCTGTTTTATAAATATTTATTATATATATTTATCTTAATAAATTAATGTTTATACTTCAAATTTAAAATTATTAAAGTTATATTGACAACTTTACAACATACCATGTTCCATTTTCTTTTTTTTTAAACATTTATTGCTGAATTTTATTGTATCAGTTTTCTTTTTTTCCACTTGAAACTGCCTCAATTTCTAACATTTTTCATTAATTTTTCAATATATAAAATAAATAAAATCCTTTTTCCAATATAAAAGCAAACTTTCATTCTCAACACAAAGATAAACAATAATTCAATTAACATGAAGACGATCCCTAGTGCTAGGCCTAACATCACAGTTATCAAATCAAGTCTTTTTGCGCCGCAAAAATATTATTACTTATATTTTGTTTAGGATAATTTCTATTTAAATGAAATTTTCCAGAAAACTTTATTGGAGATCTATGAATATTTCAACACTTTCTGTTTACTAAAAATTTTTCTGTTAAACGAAGCAGTTGAAAATTATCAAACAGTACACTGTTAAAAATTTGGGGAGTTAACGGTTGCTGGAGTTGGGAGTTGAGATTTGAGAGTTAAAAATTGACTCCCCAAGGTGAGTGAGTCTCATAGGCTCCATGTTTAAGAAGAGTGGGGACTGAAGGATTAAGCGTTAACTCTCTTTACTTCAACTCTTCAAGGAGTGCGACTTTTATAGAGTCCCGTAGGGAGTTAAATTTCAACTCCTTTTTTTAACAGTGTAATGTAACAATGAGCAACAAAAAAGTTAATAACTTTTTTTTAGTTAAATAATTAAGCATTATTAAGAGCATATCGTCTTAAGAATACTTTAAGCTATAACTTCTGTAAATTTCATGTAAAAATATTTTGAAAATTTCATTTTAGAACGAGTTGAAGTTGAAATTTTATTCAAATATGATTTTCAGAAAAATTCCGTTTTTTGGGTTTTTTAAAAAACGGTAAGAAATAGAACAAATATTATCTGAAAAAAATGTGCCAGAGGATTACCTACAAGATATTAATTACAAGATTTTGTTTTTTAAAAATCCATTCCAAAAGGCGGTGGAAGAAAAGCGGACACCGCTGTTGAAATTTTATGTGCGCCTTTATTGAATCCAGAGGCTCAATTGACATGCAGTTGAAAAAGAAAAAAATTGTTCATTTTTTCCTTTTAAAAAGGATATTTTACACGATAAAAAGTATATTTTTATACTTCTGACGGTTATAAAAAACAAACTGAAGCAATATATGCATCGCAACTTTCGAAGGATTCAAATAAAAAAATGAAATAGCGTATGGATAGAACTTAAAAAGTATGCTATGAGATGTCAGCATTAATGCAGTGGAATAAAAATGAAATTTAAATTAAAAAATACTAAATATTTAAAAAAAAAATATGTTAAGAGTTAAACTTATCCCAAATTTTACCCCGAAGAGTTAAATCATCGACTTTATAAAGTTCCCAGAATAGCCGCAATTTTGAATTTTAAAAATCGGAGACATAAGTTTTTATATAATTTTTCAAAAACCACATTTATCAATTGTCCGTATCAATTGTTGTACCAAACAACTGAACCATATTCCAATTTTGATCTAAGCCAGGACTAATATGATTTAATGTTTATTACTAAAACTACGAAAAATTCTGAGTACAATACCTATATCAAAATTTCAAACCAGCCAAATGAATCTTACAGTAAAATTCCTGAAACCCTTCCTGCCATTTTCGAGAAGATCTAAAGTCCACTCTATTCGAGAATCTCTCTGTCCGTATTTGTCCCTGAAGTTAAACTGCGCCAAACGTGGGCCATCAGTTGAAACAATTTAAGGTATTTGAGCTATTTAACAAAATGAAATATAAAATAGAGAGGTGAATAGTGAAGAGCAGGTTTTGAAATGTGAACTTGAGATAAAGGAGGCATTGAAGGGAAGGTCGAGTGATAAAGAAAGAAGGAACAAGGGAAGGAGGTGGACATGGGTTACAAGATGTTAACCAGTTCGAATGTTCGGGCGGGCCAGTTGTAAAAAATTGGGACACATAAGGATCCAACCCGTCAACCAGGACAGAGAGAAGGGCAAAGCAGGCGGTACAAAGAGTGAATAGAGGGGCATGATGGGGAGAAGCTTTTAGCCAGGCTAGATGGTGCTGCGATAACGACCAGACCAGGCACACCGAAGTGCAGAGTGCGATGATATATACTATATAGCATACAGAATATTATATTCACTAAACTCAATAACTATATAAATACATTGCACAAAAATCTTCATGTATAAACTTTTATTTAAATATATATTCATAAACACGCATTAAATGTATGTATATTCGTTAAAATGTATATCCAAGAATATGCATTAAATATAACACATGCTTACATAAAACATCCATGCTGAAGACAAGTAAACATTATTATACCACATCATGTCTAAAAATATGTAAGCTAGTTTTACCTGCCCTTCATAGTTTACAACTTTTTCAGTTCCCATCAAAAAAGTGTATCTTCCAAAAGTATAGGGATTATAAAAAGGGTATGATTTAGAGCTTGTAAAAGCATAAAAAACAAGATTGAAAAAGGTTGGAACTAAAATTGTTATCGTATGTTTCGAAAAAACGGGATATATTTTTTTTATGAATATTTCGTCATGCATTTTTGTTAAATTACTCACAATATCGTATGAGAGATTTGTCTGGTTCGAGTTATGGCTTAAGCTTTTCTCCATTGACATAACCTCAAAAATGGCTGTTGCCATCAAATAAAACTATTATTAAAATTAATTTCATCAAATTTTAAAAGATTCATCGGTTATACATTTTCCAGAAAAAAATCTATCAAATAAAATTGTAGAGAATGTTTTAACGAGAAAAATGAGCTATTATTTGTCAGAAACGGATGAAAATTGAAGTTATTTACTAAATTTAAAGAAAAAACATAAAATGCTAAATAATTACAACAAATTTTAGCTCAACCTAATTTTTTCTGAAAAATGTACAACTGGATCTTTCAAAATTTGGTAAAATTGAGTTCAATTATATTTTTATTTTAGGTGAAAAACGATTTTCTAGTTTGAGGTTATGTAAATGGAAAGAACCTCCTTAAAATTAAATACAGAATTTTTTTTTTTGAAAATTTTATGCTTTGAGGCAAAGTATAAATAAATTCAAATGATATTGGAGGTAATTCTATAAACATTATCATGACAGCATATGAAACATTGAAACATACTTGAACGAAAATTTACTTCTTAAAAAGTTCGGTCACAACTTTAACTTCAACTTTTTCAATCTTATTTTTTACATACATACTCTAAATCATACTCTTTATAATCCCAGTAATTTTGGAAGTTACACTTTTTATGGTAAGGGGAAAAAGTGTAAACTACGGAAGACAGGTAAAACTATTCCATTTTTTATAATAATGTTTACTTGTGTTTAGGAAGAGTATATTTGAGCATATATTACAATTCATTCATGTTTACGAACTAATATTTATAGCAGATTATGTTTATAAAATTAAATAATTCTTAAAATTGAAGATAAAATAATAAAAATCTTGTCACACGGCTACTGATTTTTTGACTCGAAGGTTAAGAGTGTAGAAAGATTTTTAAGATCGTGAATACTTTCGTGCCAGGAAGCTTTTAGCAACAAAAGGCAGTGTATGCTTCTTTTGTGTTGAAAAGCAGTCGCAATTCTTGAATACACTCGTGAGTTTAAACAGCCAGACACAAAAAATGTAAACGCGATGAAATTGCTCGAATTCCACAGAGCTTTTAGAATTCTATCATGAAGCTATAGACATTCTAGACTAATTTTTAATCAAACACCACTACTTTTATATTGCTCTATAAATCTATTATCTATTTTTTTTCTGAGTACCAAAAATTCTAATAAAAAGTCACAATAATTAAATGAAATAAATAACCTATTGCTAATCGTACATTTTAAAAAAAGTACAAATTTAAAATAATTAAGCAAACGTGACAAAAATTTGTAAAATAGTATTATATTTTTTATATATAATATAGAATAAAAAAGGGCATACCTTTCTTCGCCAGATTTTTAATAGTTTGCTCCGAGAAAATTCCCATCCATAATACACGTGTAGTTGACATCCTAATAAATTTCAAGGACAGAGTTGTAAGTTTCATAAATGCCGAGTGAGACACGCGCAAGTACTGTGTATCTATTGCCTTCCTGGTAATTCCGTTTTCTAAGTGATCTACGAACAACGATAACTTAACTTGTCAATATAAATATAAACTTCACCTACAACTTTGAAACTGAAGAAAAGTGAGAGAGACACTTAAAATAAGAATCCAATAGCTTTCTTTGTCACGAAGAGTATTACTTCTCGACTTTGGAAATCAGGTTCTGCAATTAACTTTAAATTATGGTAATAAACCCCCTTATTAGAGGCTAGTTTCTCCAGAAACTGCTGAAGATGAGATTTTGTTATTATTGGATTATTGACTTAATGAAAGACTCACTTTTAGTCAATATTGACTGATCATAATCAATTCAAGAAGTTTATTTAAAAAGAGAGATTAAGATTTCTTTAGAAGCTAGATTTAAATTTACTTTAGGAACTAGACTTGAATTTACTTTAGAAGCTAATAGACTTAAATTTACTTGAGATGCTAGACCTCGTGGTAGACTGAAATTTACTATAGCAGCTATAGTCATAGATTTACTTAGAAGCTAGATTTAGACATACTTTAGAAGTGTATTTAGATTGAATTTAGAAGCAAGATTTAAATTTACACTATAGAAGTGGAATTTGGATTTTTAAAGTGACTACTTCAGATTTATAGAACAGACAACATTGATGAAATTGAGAATGTCTTGAAGGAAACTGAAGATGAAAAAAATATTTCTCTTATTGGCTCTGGCTACCTGAGAGGTTGAAAAGCCATGAGATCATAAAAGCTGGCGCCAAGTCAAGATACGTGCATTTCAGTGGTTTAAAACTTAAGATAGCAGCAGACATGATCCTTATTTTTACTGATATATTCAATTTTTGACGTTCGCTTGTCCGAAAGGTCTACCTGACACATAAAAGCGATGAATAGTTGATTACTTTCTTTTTTTTTTAACTTGTACTAATTAAAAAGTTACTTATCAATAGTATTACTACTACTGAACTTATTTGTCAAAATAGTTGACTTAGTAATTTATAAACTGCTAATATCCTTAATATTAGAAATCTTAGTGATTTGTTTACTAGGCCTTTTATAAAATTTGAACTAGAACAGAGCCACTAGAAATAGTCTGCCCTTGAAAATTCATGTCAAAGTTTGTTTACCTGATGGACCTAATTCCAAAGCTGCCCTCATTAGCGTGGCTTACATCCATGATTTTCCGGAGCATACTGAGAAAGTACCCTGCGGTCTTTCCGGACGAAAGGATACCGGAACAAAATGAAAATTGAGTTCGTTACGTCACCAAATTTCACGCGTCGAATCGTAATTTTCAGAAAGAACTTTTTAAACTCAATTAGACTGAAATTATTAATGATTTCACAACTTATGGCACTGCTAATGATGCAAAATCATAGCGTGAATTTTATATCGTTTGACCAACTGCAAATGTTGCCTAAAGCGGAACGTACAAATTTTAAAAACATTTTCAAACAATTTAGAAATAATAATTTGCTATATACAATTAATAGCTTTTTGCTTTTAATCAATAATCTATGGCACTCAATCTACGTAACCTAATCAATAATAAAGAACCTACTGTATGTCAATAACCCAGTGTACCTAATCAAGAACCTACTAATATCCTAATAAACTATCTATTATACCTTGTAAAAAATCTATGGGACATTATAAATATCTTACTCATCCAAAAAAATCGTATGACAAATAAAAAAGAATTTTTTAAATATCTCGGTTTTAAGTTTCGCTTTAAAAAATGAAATTTATGTCAATGTTAGGGTTTAAGACGCTCTATTGTCTTAGTCATATTTAATCCATTGTTAGAAGAAAAAAAGAAGCAGGAGCCTGAGCAAACTAGACTAGAAAAAGCCATAGGTCGACCCCTGGGAGGATTAAGAACCTCTTCCGTCTCCGATGGCGGTCTGGCGCTTCGGAAGGCCAATTGACCTTCAAGTTTTCACCAAAGGCAATCTTTGATCTTTGAGAAGCTTAACTACCATGTATGACAACTTTTCCTAAAAATTTGGTCCCACAAAAAATCAACATCTCCAAAATTTCATACCTCTTGGTCAGCAAATGACTAAGTCGCAATAAACCATCGAACAAAAAATTTCAAAAAATAATAATCTATTGTATCTTGTAACCATCCAATATAATACCCTCGTTAAGGGTAATCTCTTAAATATATCGTTGTCTTGATCATTTTTGTATTTTTTTAAAATTAGAAGCAATAAAAGAATAGAAAGATTCTAATCCTTCAACATTTTTACCTTTAATATCATAATCTTTAATATCATTATCTATAAGATTAAGATTCATCTTCAATATGAGCGAAAAGATTTGATTGTGAGTTTTGAATCTATAATAATTATTAATAAACAGAATCGGCGTCTAGAGTTTATTTGTAATATAAAGAGGGAAAAAACGAGTATGTCTATTCGGATATTTTAAATAAGAGCACACACGGAAAAAGAGAACCATTCGCATGAGTTGTTAAAAATCGTCTGCTTTATGTTCACTCGACTGTTTCTAATATGTCAGAGCTAATCCGTATTTCGTTGAAAAGTATAAAAGTTGCAAAGACGCATGAAGGGATTTGGATTTGGTCTTAGTTCAAGCATAGCAGTTTGGCAGATTGCGCTTTTTTGTTGCATCGCTTTTTTAAAATCCCACGTCATTTTCATTGTATACAATATATGTATAAAATTATAATTAATATAAAATATGGCAAATTTTAAAACTTGTACGTATTTATGACTTTTTAAAAAATTATGAAATGATTTAACGTCATAGAATCGCAAACATCACAAAAAATGGCGAATTTTCGCTAATTTATGTATAGAGAGATAATTTGCAAAAACTGTTTGGTTTCTTTAAAATGACTCTTAAATTTAAAAATTTAAAATCATAATGTTGTGCGTGTGTAAAATTCAACAGATAATGTTGATATTTTTTCTATGTAAATACGTAGGTACTTGAGAGATATATTTGAACGATGCGGCAGAGAGTGAAGATGATCAAGAGGAAGCTATAGAGAACTTTTTAAGCGGCTCAACGCGTAGGAGCATTATATATATACAAAACACTATACAGAAGAGCCGACAAAGCTTTATATCACACCGAATGCACATCTATATAAACAGATGCACCTCTTTTCAGCCTCTTTTCTAAATCCAGCATCATATGTGAAGTTTCCTACAATCAGATTTATACCCCTGTAACTAATACATTTAAATGACATTTTTTCAAATGTTATGGTTGATCTTTAGATGACAAGTAATTTATTGATTGGACTGTTCTAATTAAAAAAGATAAGAATAATGATAAAATTTTAACAAAAATAGTGAATTCCAAAAATGTAAATTTTAATTTCAGTCCTTTCTAAATCACTCCATATCTCTATTTTCTCAATAGCTCCAAATTCAATTTATAAAAACTTCCATTGACTCAAAATAAATTAATAAAATCAACCTTAATTTAATTTCAATATCTTTTTTTACATCTAGGGAAAGCATGTGACAATTTTTAAGAAGAAATAAAGATTTTGATTGATTGATTAAAATTTGACTAGATCGATATTAAGGAATTTCTTAAATTTATATTGATTAAATTAAAAATAAAATTCTAGATTGGCTGACATTATAACAATCAGTGAAAGGTTTTAAATAAATAAAAGTTAAAATATGGTTAGTCTTACTAAATGAGTTAGTTTCTCTGTTAGAAAATACTTGAAAGTTCAATAATTTCTTAATTACATATATAAGTTATTGAATTTTAATCCAATACAGATATCTGCGTCCTAGCAAGTGCAGTATCTGCAGATTTAACAATTTGAAGAATACACCTTATTTATTGTAACATATAATTCAACTAATAACTGATCCGCACTATAATAGAAAGACAATATAAAATAAATTGTTATGTAAAGTTATATAGTCTAATGCGAAATGTCTGAAAATTGCGATTCATATTTAAAAATTACTAAAATAGTGAATTCAACATTGACATAACCTCACTTTTTAAAACAAATCACAAATATAAAAAATATTTTTATGAATACAATTTAATTTTTCGAGGTTTGATGAGTTTTAAAATAGAATGAACTATTTGTACTTATACAAGCAGTTTTCAGATTTGTCAAGAATCGCATTACGAATTTCTGATTGGACCAGATTTTCTGTACGAATAGACACTTCGAATAAAAAAAGGCAACTATTTTTAATAAAAATTGACATGTAAATTAAATATTTTTAATAAATTAAAGGGAAACATCATATCTGTAAAGATATATATATATATATATATATATATATTAATAAAACTGCTTATTTTAAGAACAAAACCAGGACCACAGTTTAACTTCCTTATTTTATAGTATAATCTTGAAAACACATAAAATCCTAAATAACGTTTTTTTATTTTTTTAGTAAAATTCTATTTTTTTATAATCATAGTTTAAATATGAATTATTAACCTTTTTTTATTTATCCACTTAATAGGAACCAATTCTATAAAAAACTAAGGTTAATTGTTATCCAAAAAATTTCCGACAATATTCCAAAAAAATTTTTTTTTTTAATGGAATTTTTGTGTGAAAATTTGTTTAACAATTTTCAAAGAAATTGTCAGAATTTCCTTAAAATTTTTGTTTATAATTTATAATTTGGTATAATATAATAATATAATAAACATAATGTACGAAAAATTGAAATAAATTAAATCAATGAACAACACTTAAACTACAGAAACGGCAGAAAAAACGATCATAAAATTAAATACACGAATAAATAAAAATGTATTTAAAATGAAATAATAAAACACACTTTGTTCAATTACAATACTTCAATTAAAAAGGACTAAACACTGCATTTACTTTTCTTTGTCAATCAAGAAAGCAACAGACAAATTATACAATGGTATCGTTTCTCTTGAAATAAAACAATCTAAGCATCAAAACCTTATTTGGGCGTCAGAAATGAATAAAAATTCAAAAACATGTTATTGAAAATTGAAAACTGTTTTCAAGATGGCGGCGCATATATACACCATCTGACAATGATATATTATATACATGTTGTAAAATGTGTTCTTCTTATCTTAAATTTAAACAAAATATGGTAAATAAAATAAATTCATAATTTCATTTCCGACAATAAAATTAAAATTTATTAAAATAAAATTTAAATTATGCTTATTCTAATTAACAAATGATTAATTTTTTGTAAGTCAAAAGCGACATACATACACAATTAATTTATATATAATCATATTTATTATTGCAATTTGAATACCCAGTTTTGGAAATCGAATATAGCAGGTACTGTAAACAATTCCATGCATATATATTTCTAAGTATATTTTTCTAAAAGTATACCCAGTATAGTAGTTTTACTAAAAAATAAGTCAAAATAAATACTAATTCATTTAATGGACGAATCAAATTTAGATCGATAGCAATTTATTGATCTTTAAATAGTAATAAAAGTTTTGACTGGTTGAAATTGAAATTATTAAAAATTTTGTTCATAATTTTTTCTTTTTCAAATATAATAAAGGGGGTTTCCCCGTTTTTATATGAAATAAATAATTAGAATAATAATCCCTTTCAATTTATATTGATAGAAGTTTGAATTGATATATGTGACTGTCTATGAGAAAACGTGCCTTAGCTACAAAAAATTAATTTTGATTTTTTAATGTCAACCGACAGATTTTCACTTGCTCTTTCATTTCCAAAAATAAAAAATTGTTGTTTTAAATAACTTTATGTGATATTAAGCAAAGACCGTAGGCCTATTACATTGGTTTCAATGCATTTCTGCAACTTTAATCGCTCATCCTGTAAAATTGACGTTTGGGAGCTAAGGCACGTTTTCTCATGGACGCAGTCACATTATGCGTCTCCAACAGAATTAACAAAGAGGTCAATAATATTATTGTTCAGACTTCTTATTTGATTAGGTTTAACAGATTCATCACCGCTCTGCAAAACTTCAATATTTAAGTCTTGAAAAACTTAATTCATATTGAAAATATCTATTTTGTGTTTCAAATTAATTTAATATTATAAAATAATTTGTAAAATTATATATATTTTAAATAAATAAGTAAATTATTGAAATCGGATTCGATTGATATTTTAAGATCTGTTGTTATCAATGTGGAACCACTGTTAAAAATGTCTGCTAGAATTTTCTATCATTGCGTGGTGACAAAAAATCTGTCACCGTTAACATAACGCGCAAGCGCGTAGTTCATACCGCGCATGCGTGAGAATGATTGTAACATAAATTTCTGTCACCGGTCAAAAATGTCTTTCTGTATCACCCATAAAAAAAATTTTTATTTTTTTATTAAAACACTCGTGAATTTCAAGATATTTTTAACAGCGATTAAACGAATGGATTGAAACTCAACTTTTTTTGGGTTTAATAAAATTGCCATTCCATTTGTGTTTTTAACACTTTAAGCGCGATTTAAAAAAAAAAAGCTTAAAGACGTAAAATTTGATAAGCTCGAAGCTAAAAATAAATTACACTATTTTTTGAGGCATCTAATATTACTTAAATAATAAATATTTTTAATGAAAAAGTTCTCGAAATCTTGTCACTCAAGAGTTGCGAATTTAATTAGAAAATGTTCACTAATTTGCAGCAAAAAGAATCCGCGCTATTTGAATTAACCAAAAATGACTATCAATTAGTCATTTTCTGTGCTAATTCAGATTTAGAAAATCCGAAAAATTTTCCAATTTTTGGAAAAAAAGGCCATTATTTTCTTTAGCTAAAAATTATTCAAAACGTTTAATAATTCATTTAATGAACGATAATCATCTCCATATTAAACTGGACAAAACTACAATTCAGATTTAGAATATATGAAACAATTTTTCGTCAATAAATTAAGCGAATTTTTCAAGAGCACAGGGTAAACCAGACAGTTGTCGGCCACCTCAACGAATAATATGAATATTGTAAATTTTAAAATAAAAATTTTTTCTTAAACATACTAGTAAATACATGATTTGTCGTTAGAAATACGTTGGATTTATTATTGATGCTCAAACAGTGGAGTCTTTATAGTGAAAACAAAAATTAGCGTTAAATTCGAGTGGAAAAAACGATCAAAGTTATTAAGAACATTTTTTATAATAGTCCTCGGAATAGTCTTCCACGTATGCAGTTATCAAAAGGAAATTTTAAACGATATTGAAATTTATTTTTAATATTTGAATTCCTAACATCTTAATAAAAAAGTTCAAGTAATTAAAAAAAAAATTTAAAATAGATTTTTTAAGGTGGCCGATAACAGTATGTTTGCTGTCCGACAACTGTCTTTTTTATTATTTGCAACAACACAATATTTTAAGTAGTAAACATTTTTTTTTATTATTATTTTTGAATAAACAGTTTAAGACAGTCCTAGAAAACAATTATGTATTTCAAAAATGAATGTACAATGCTCAGTATAATTTTCATATCATTTTTAGCGAAACGGTGTGCTTAATTGTTCGACAACTGTCTGGTTTACCCTATAGTTTCTCTTAAGAAAACTGATGAACCTATACAATGAGTCTAAAGTTGTGATTTCTAGGTATCTTGGGTCAAATTTAGAATTTAGTGGAGTTCCAGTAGCACCAAAGAGGCAAAATCCTCACGAATCGAATCACCGGCGTGGCACCGGGAGTTAGCGGGGGGTAAAAGTTGCTCATGGAGGTAGGAATACCGGGTGGTGGTTGCCGTGGAGCCGTTGTGAGGACGGAGGGTGCTGGAGTAGGTTGATCTGGAGGTGGAGGTAGAATCGATTAGGGTGTCGGCCATTTTGTTAGAGGATCTCCCCACGGATCCAATGGGGATCCGTGGAGGCGTGGAGGCAGCAACGCGACGGCGACGGTGGAATGGACGTGTACGAGGGTGTTGGAAACCAAAAGAGGGGATTCTAGGAAGGTGGGGACCAACGGTTAGGATGGGTGTGCTAGCAGCTAGCCTAACGTGGAAAACCTAACCAACAGTCAGTGCCTCTTAGGGCCCCGCGCCGACAGTTTCGTTGGGGTTATTTGCTTTTTGTCTCTCACCTCTCTCCACTCCTCTCTTACTCTCTTCGTACAAGTGTTAAAAAAATTTATCACTATCCCCCCACCCCTTCACCGTCAAATGCCCCTTCGCGTGTGGCTTAAAGCACAAACAACACACGAAACAGATTAGGATATTGCGAGGAGCAGAAGAGAGGATCTGGAGGTAGACAGAAGAGGCAAAACAATTTTGAGATGTTAAGATATGTCAGAGGAAAATATCTCAATAGATGAGGAAGAAGAAGAAGAAGAGGAATATAATGATGAAGAAATTGTGAAGGATAGTTAAATGAAGCAAAGATTAGAAAAGAAGTTTCTGGCCGAATTAGAAACTTGTTAGGCAAACTAGACACTTTGTAGATAAACAAAAATTAGTTCAGATTATATTTTACTATTTAATTCATTTATCCAAGATATAAAAAAGAGTGACAATGAATGAGGATTACCGTATTGAAGAAAGAAGAATGTTTACCAAATGTGACACGAATTTGATATTGTGATTATTTATTAACAGTGACTTAAAAAATGTCCTTGTTTGGTGTTTTTTTCGAGAATCATTTGATATAGTGATTGTGGAATCATGAGTAGCGCGAAGAAGTATCAAAAGTGGCGGTGATTTGTAGCTGGTGAAAATTGGTCGGTGGATATTTTTTGGGGGCGGGAGTGAGCTCAGTTAGCGGAAGTTTAATTGGCATAAAGTGGAGAAATTAGAGGGTGGCTCTTCCGACGGGAAGAAGAATCAGTCAAGATTGCTCGAAAGTTAACGTGTGGAGTGCGCAGGGACGAGAGAGCTGTCGAAATAGGGGGTCCGAGCGTGATGCAGCGACCGGGCACTGGCGGAGGGCCCGGGCCTCTCGTCCTTCAGGGCCCTCCTAGGTCCCTGAAAATTTCGCCTGTTAATCTCAAAGATGAGCCTGGAGATCCTTTAACTCAAAGTACGTACCGAATGGGATATATTATTTACAAATTTTAATGACAACACACTTTTATGTAAATGTCTGTATACAATTCAAATGCAAAATTGATCCAAGCTTTTAAAAATAGAAAATTTTAATGTCAATATGTTTTCTAGTAGTAACCAATTAAACTTCATACCTACAAAAGAAACAATTAAAATTTGCCATTTGAAAGGAAATTAAAACACTTTATCATTCAGAATCGTCCTAGAAATTTTAAGGGGTCATTACAGCTTTGAATTGGGATAAGGGACTTTTTTCATAGATAACAATGATAAATAAATAAACTAATAAATAATTAAACCATGATATTTATCAGCAAAATTGTTGCTACCAATTATCAGGGGTGCTTTCAGGGTATGGGTCGCCCCTGTGTAGAATTGGAACGCCCCCCCTCCGCCCTTTTCCAATTTTTATGTTTGTGGCACCTAACGAGGACCACTTAAATCGTGTGCGTTGCACAGTCTATACTAATGGTCAAAATAAACTGCTTGTTTATAAAAAAACATAACAAAAAACACAACAAAAGATTTTTTTAAATTTTTAACTTGACGGTAGAGAGCATCTCTAAAAATGTACAAATTTATTGGTTCTTTTGAAGTGGTCATTAGTTAGGAATTTTTTGTTCTTTGATTTTATATTAATAAAAAGTAAAACCGTTGTGGACATGAGTAAAAAGTGTGCGACGCACACGGGTACCATGATATAAGAGGCCCTATAGTCTATAGTTGGGCGCCACAAATATAAATTGGGGAGGAGAGGGGGCTAAAACCAAACGGACACAGAGGCACCCACATAGTCACATACCCTAGAAACAACCCTGATAACAAATAGAAACAATTGTGTAAATAAATATTTTGGTTTTTGTATTTAAAAAATTCCTAAAAAATCCTTTTCCCCATTTTTAAACAATTATATTCCCTATACCAAACATTATAGTTTTTGGTAAAATATTACATTTTTTGATTAATGAAGTAGTATAACCCTTACAGACACACGATTCTAGTGTTTTAAAGAAACAATTTTTGTCATCACCATAACATTTTTTATTACCGAAGGAAACGAAAAATAACATTTGTAAATTTTTTCAAAAACCAAAAGTAATTACTGGTTTATGAAAATCACATTTTGGAACTGAAATTTTCTTTACATTTACCATGATTTTTAAATATTAGATTTCTATTTTATATTTATTCAAAATTGTTCATTTCTTTATTGTTGAAAAATATAACACAGTTTCCTTCAATTATGAAAGAATTAACATATTTTATCAATTGGTTTGACTCACAATTAATTGTACCGAGAATAAAACTTATAATATAAAATTTATATGATCATTGCTTTGAAGATCACCAAGAAAACAGAAAACATCAATTAAAAGAGTATTATTTTCATATAGATAATTCATTCTGTATAAAAAGAATGATGAATTATCACTTATATGCATTTAAATGCAAAATATTCACCTGGCATGAAAGCTATTAGAAATATATGGTGCAAAATATACTTTCGTGACGTTATAACTATTATTATCTAATACGCTCTTGTGCTTCATAACGTAAAAAGTTATGTTCGTATTTCAAACTGATAACAAGAACATAAATATGCTTGGAAAGTGTTTTACCAGCACTTTGTAGAAGATAATGACAAATTTATAACAATTAATGCATAGACGTAAAAATTGAAAGGCCACACTTATCAATGAAGTAATAGGTGTAAATTGATAATACACCCCAGGTACTATAAGCAAATTAAAAGAAGAATTATTGAATTATTTTATTAGAATTAATAAAGTATATATGTTTTCATTCTTATCCATTACATAAATATGTGAATAGATTTTTTGTTGAATTTGTTAAAAGAAACATTTTAAGCGTTCTTTTGTCTTTGAAAATTTTAAGCTTTTTAAAAATTTTAATTTCATTAAAAAACATTCTTTAGGTTTCTTTTAAAAATGAAAGTATTTTAATCATGATTTTTACTCATTTTTTTGTTATATTATTGTTAATATTTCTAAAAGGTCAGGTCCCCGACGATTCGAAGAGAATAAGATAAAGATGTGAAAACTTATCAGACATCTTTTAAATGATTTACGGGGTAATTTAACTGAAAAGATTGTTCACAGGATAATTCCATTTAAAACTCGATTTTTACTTAACTTGAGAATTAAATAACGAATGAGGATACGACAATCAAGAAATTCGCAACTTAATCGACCGCCAATAATGTGCACATAAAAATCAATTTAATGTTAAATCAGGTTGATTGCACGTTAAAACTCGTTATATTGAAATAATTTTGAAATAGCATGAACGATTAAAATACAAGTGAGAGATTTTAAAATTAACAAAAAATGAAGAAAAAAATAATTTTGTATGAATTTGGATTCAATGACCCATATATGAGGGTCTGATAGTAAAAATGGATTATAATAATGATGGGAGCAAAAGTGGGTTATAATCACTAAGAGCAAAAACGGGTCAAAAGTTTCAAACTATTTCTTTATTTATAGCAACAATTTTCAAACTATTTTAACGAACTAACTGTTTGTCTGATTTTAATGGTTCAATAAAGAAACATTTGTTTCAGTTAGGTATAAATAAATGTTTAAAGTACATGTAAATAATTAAATGACAAATTCCAACAAAATTTGCATTTATTAAAAAATTTGCATTTCAAAGAAACGTTTGAACGTATATCAAAGACATTTGTGTCTGATTCAAACATTTTTTTACTGTGTATATGCATTCAATTAGTATTAATTACCAGTAATTATTTGATTATTTCAGCTAATAGAAAAGGAAAACAGACAAAATCAAAGCTATTGAGAAAATTATTATTAATTGAAATTTTTAATTCAAAGATA
The DNA here is from genome assembly GCA_037103525.1 of Ganaspis brasiliensis. Taxonomy (NCBI): domain Eukaryota; kingdom Metazoa; phylum Arthropoda; class Insecta; order Hymenoptera; family Figitidae; genus Ganaspis; species Ganaspis brasiliensis. The sequence continues at coordinate 87,855 of JAZKLR010000146.1, forward strand.
ATAAAGATTATTAATGTCATATCCGATTGTTTCATAAATCTCCTTTTAGCTTAATTAGTAATGCAATTGATATTAAATTTACGTGATAAATACGGCAACGATTAATATAGAAATATCAAATTTGAATAGCTAATTCATGATAAAAATTAAACATTGTGATCTTTAAAAGATGTTTAATATATAAATTTTGGAAAAAAATATTACTGTAGGTGTATTTACATTCTACTAACTTAATGAGTACAATTTTTTAATATATTAAGTTAAATAAATCAAACACTTCAAAAAAAATTTCAACAAAAAAGTACCTACTATTTTCATTTTTTATTTGGGATTTATAATTAAAATTTTAAGTGAAATGTATATATAATTTATAAAGGTATATCAACTTGATTCAATACAAGGAATATACATTTTTTAAAACGTTAAGTCAAATTTGTAGAATAAAAATGTTTTCTTTTTGAAAAATGAATTTTAAAACAATTGTAAATCTAATGGAAAATGTCTACATGAATATTTTATAAAATCCTTGTGTCAGATTTCAGGTGTTGAGTGTAAAAATAACTGTACCAAATTTTACTTTAATCCGTTAAATCTTTTTTGAGTTATCATGTTCACAAAAAAGCGTCACACATACACACACATGTGCGACTTACTACAGGTCGTAATTTCTAATCTAGAACAAAAAACCAAAGGCTGTTTCCATTTCAATCATACAAATCCAATATTTTCAAAATTCAAAATCATGTTTAACATACTTTTATTGTTTTTTAGGACAAATAAAGAGACATCTATTTTTTTGATTTGCGAAATTGTTTTTTTTTTTGCAGAGGTACAAGCAGTTGAAAGATTTGAACAAAGAGTGGTTTTTGAACGAAAACGCTAACAACTTTCTTAAAATCTCTCTAGTTTTTTCAGAAATTGGTATTTTTCAATTTGTTTTTCTAATATTACTAATGTTAAGATGCTCTGTCTTAGCAATTTTGAAAATTTGAAAATTTTTGCAAATTAACAAAATGGCGGGCATTTTTTTAAAAATAAACAAACTCGAATTTCTCAAAAACATCATTTTTTATTTTTTTGAAATATTTTTTGTAGTTACTAGATAATAAAAAGAATTTTTTCTAGTAGGTTTCATGTGCGCTAAAACGCGCAAGAATTTTTGTTGTTGAAAATATGAACTAAAATACTAAATACTTTGACTAACACAGCGCCATATATTATGCATATACTTATTTTGTTTTTTGATTTTAGTAGCGTTTTAGATGCTTCTTCTCTGCAAATTTAAAAATTTACAAAATGTCGGTCATTTTTTGGAAAATTAAAAAACTCGATTTTCTCAAAAACATCATCTTTTATTTTCTTAAATTTGTTTTCTTGTTATTAAATGTAATAGAGAATTTTTTCTAATAGAAAAATCCACTTTTAGCTAATACAGAGCCATAAATTATTCCGTTTTTTTATTTTAGCAATTTTTTAGATGCTTTTTCTTTACAAATTTAGAAGTTTTGAAAATTTATAAAATGTTTATTTTTTAAAAAATAAAGAACCTCAATTTTTTCAAAAAAAATATTTTTTATTTCTTTGAAATTTTTTTGTATTTACTAGATAAAAAAATGAATTAAAAATTACATTTCTCTAAAAAACAAAAAATTCGAGGTGATTTTTCCAACTGAAAGATAAAAAATTCTCTTTCACATTTAATAACAAGAAAACAAATTTTAAGAAAATATAAGATGATCTTTTCGAAAAAATCGAGTTTTTTGATTTTTCAAAAAATTACTGACATTTTGTATATTTAAAAATTTTGTAAATTTCTAAACTTGCAGAGGAGAAGCATCTAAAACGCTACTAAAATAAAAAAACGGAATAAATATATAAATAATAATTATGTGGCGTTGTATTAGCCAAAGTAATGCCTTAATATTTTCAAAAAAAAAAAAAAAAAAAATCTTGCGCCTTTCACGGTGTTTTAGCGTACATTAAACGTATTGGAAAAAAAAATTTTTGTTATCTAGTAACTACAAAAAAATTTTAAAAAAATTATGTTTTTAAGAAAATCGAGTTTTTGTTTTTAAAAAAATGGCCGCTATTTTGTCAATTTTTGAAAAAAATGGAGAGATTTTAAAAAAAATTGTTAGAGTTTTCGTTCAAAAACCACTCTTTGTCCTAAAACTTTCAAGTCTCTTTATTTGATCTAAAAAACAATAAAAAGCATGTTAAACATGATTTTGAATTTTGAAAATATTCGGCCTGCATGATTTGAAATGGAAGCAGCACAAAATGATTTTGAAAGATGATAAAAGCTATAGTGAACTACTTAGGATTATTAAGAAATATCAATGTAAAAAAATGTCGTCAATATTAAGAAAAAATACGAATTTTGATACAAAAAAAAATGGCTTTGAAATTAACCACAGAACTGGCAAATTTTAATTCATCAAAAAATCCTACGTAGTTCACTATAGCCTTTAGCATCTACTTTCAAAATCATTTTGGTTTTTTGTTCTAGATTAGAAATTACGACCTGTAGTAGTAGGTCACCCATGCAAGGTCCTCGAAGAAAAAAAGTTTCAATTAATCAGCCACTGTGCCGCCATTTTTATTTTAAAAAAAATGTTTAAATATATTTTTACATACCTTTAGATTTGTATTTTTATATATGTAAAAACCCAAACATTAAGAAATTTTATAACTTTTTTGCAAAAAAAAAAAAAAAAATCAGAAAAATGACCCTACTTTTACTGCACACATGCAAGTAAACAATAATATAGGCGCTGTCTGTATAAAAAAATTATTTTTAACAATGAATTTAAAGATAGCATTAATGAGGTTCTATTCATTTTAATCAAATTTGGTCCACTGGTAGATAATGTTTTTATAATGATGCAGTTAAATTTTTGAGACCTCGAGGTACTTGTAAAAAAATGTATAATCGTTTTTGTTTTCTATATTTCACATTAAATCTTTTGCGAATTGAATAGTTTGTCATATATATTGTTATATATTTGTATATAATTTCAAAAGTACCTTGGGGTCTCAAAAATTTAACTGCATCATTATAAAACCATCATTATCTACCAGCGAACCAAATTCCATTAAGATGGTAATGTTAATTCTTTTACGATGATTGAACCTCCTTAAGGGGTTATCTCGGGGGTTATGCCACTCTAGGATTTTCAAAAAAATCGAAATTTTTTTGCTTTAAATGGTTTTTTAGGATCTCAAAAATAACATACTGAAGGATTATTTCCTGGAAAAATTCCTAAATAGTTTATTTTCGAAGTTTCAAGTATATAAGACTGTCAGGCACGTGGCGAGCTTCTTTGTGACCGCTACAAGGGCTTTGTTTAAAAGATCTAGAAAAAGTGCACATCAGATTTTCGATCAAATCGAAAAGGAATGCATTAAGATGATATTAATCTGAAAGGCCAATTGTTTGGTACAGCCAAAGCAGATTAAAGGGATTTTAGAACTATTTATGTTTTTTTACAACTTAAAACTTTAAACGCGATTATCTCAAAACTACATTTTTTAGCTGGCCCCACCATTTACTCGTACAATTTTCAACCGCTTTGGTTCAAATTTTGCACACATCTTTTAAAATACATTCTTTAAGGCATCACGTAGGATTTTTTTTATTTTGTATAGTTCATTTGTTATTAACAATTTACTGACGATTTTTTGGTGGAATTTTAAAACCTTAATTTTAAAAGTACGCTATTCAGACAAATATTAATATATCGAAAAAATCCTATACGTGTTGCTTTAGCTACTGTAATATATAGTAAAAAAAATTATATACTCAAGACATTTCAAAATTTACAAGAACAGTTGGTGGGGCCACGGACTACACACATTGCAGAAGTGTCGACGGACAACCCCTATACAGCGGCCCTATTTTTTATTAAATAATTATAAAAAATTTAATTTTTACACTTCAAATGATGTCAAATAAACTCATCATGGTCCAATTTTAATTGCTTTTATAAATTCTCTTTAAAAAATTCCCAAAAAAACCCAATTTTTTCGGCCTCTAGGGTGTCATAGCCCCTTAAATTTTTGTAGCGATTATCGCCCGACTACCTTAATTCAAATCGCAAAACCTATTATGCGTCTTTTAAAACCAAGTTCCTCAAAACATATATCATTAGATATTTCCCTAAGTGTGCTGATCCGTGAAAATGTCCCACAGCGGAATTTTCTATATTGAACCTTTCCAAGAGATTGAATCTTTGTCTTCTCGACTCCATAAGTCGCTTCGAATCATTACTTCTTCTACATACCGATAATTCACGCAAAAACATGTTTAATCGGGTAAAGTGGCACGTTGCAACCAAAACTCTGAAACGAGGGTCATCGAATGAGGCAATATGGGAATAGAGGGTGGTAAGGGTAACGAGTGGACAGGGGATTGATTTACTTTTTGGCTGACTAGAGCGTCGAGGGCAACCCCAAAATGAGGAGTGGGGATTCTGGATAGAAATCATCAGCCGATTATAGTGCAGATGTTGTCATGTGAGGATTATAAGAGCGTATCCCCCTTGTCAATGCACTGTGATGTTGGAAAGTTCTGAGCAGCACAGAATCAGTCCCTGTGTCATCCGAACTTGTCTGGGGTCTTGATGGAGAGTAGTAAGTTTCTAACCATAGGCTGAACTTGATTGAATTATCATGAGTGTTTGCCAAGCGGCGGCCTGCAATTGAATTAGGCCTAAGGTCTTATTTCTATATTTATTTTGTCTACAGACCTCCTTCTCACTCCAATATGAGATCAGCAACTGCTACTTATTCCAAAACGAAACAAATTAAACACAAGACACGTTTTTGTGAATAAAATTAGTTTAAATTGTTCGAGGAACATTTTGATTCAAGGGGTTCAACCTCCTTAATTAAAACAATTAAAACGCTGCTAATCTGTAGTGAAACCTTTCGCTGTTCCAGGTAAAGCTATTTTGCGTGACACTGATTGGGTAGTTACCTTTGTCTGAAGAACTTAAACCTATCTTGACAAAATAAGAACATATCTTTGAAAAAAAAACCCGTGTTTAAAAAAATTTCCAAATCGTTCGTAAACTCGGGATAAGAAAATTATACAACATCTTGAAAGTTTCCCGTGACCAAATTTTTTATCTCCGGATGTCGTCAAAAGGAGTTTATGACCTCAGGTAGTTTGGAGATTTACGACTTCGGAAGCAGTCTCAAACAAAACTTTTGTTGTGTAATTGTGTTATTTATTCAGTGATGTCAATCTATTCTGATGCCAATCGGAGGAAATGTCCCAATCAACTTCCAATTTGTGAGAGTTTCTGTATTTAAAAAGAAGAGACTACTGGTTTTTGAACATGATAAATGAAAGGTACGATTTTCGGGCATAAAACAAAGGTGAAAAATGCAACTTTGTGGAATACCTATGTAAACAGACGAAACGAAAATTAAAGTCGAAGAATTTGGTTTAACTTTGAAGCTTATGAGTTTGGAGTTTAGATTTAAAGTTAAGGGATGAGGTGCATATTTATCCTGTGTGTAAATAATGTTGGCGCCAGGGACCATGTCCAGCCTCCGTTTACAATCGTCACATTTAAGTAGAAGTTGCAGCCGGCCGGGCGCCTTCTGGATTTTTTTTGGGTCTTCACGATCAAGCCAATGTTCTGGCGCTAACCAAAAGAACTTTCATCCGCTCTACCCCCTGGGTTGACAGAGGACCTGTCAGCACCTCGAAAATTCTATATAATAAAAACACGAAATGATTTTATCCCTCTAATTCAGCGTAACCAATAACTGTTACTAATTTTAATTTACCTCGCTTCATTAATCCTAAGGCCCTGGTATAAAAACAGTAGTCGATAAATTATTAAAAGTATCAAGGATATTAAAGATATGAACGTATTAAAGTTACGAAAGCATATTAAATATATGAAAAGGTGTCTAGAAAGTATTAAGGTTAAAACTGATTGCTTACACATGCAATAAAAAATTAATAATTGTTGTTAAAAAGTGATAAAAAAATTGGAAAAAAATGTTAAAAAGATATAGAGGTGAAGACTATTTTTAATCCTTGAAAACGCGTAGCACTTGAAAAATGAAAATTATGACAAATTGCCATATAATTTGACGTCTACAAATGTGAATTCATCCTTGATGATGTTGATTAGGAAAGAGCAATTTCTTAAATTACTGAAATTATTGATCTGATTGGATTAACTTGTCCCATTAGTCGAACAAACGAGCGAATAAATTGGAATCGTTTATATAACCTTCGAAAGCCTCTCCAACTTTGGAGATACTGAACATGATACTAGAATATAAACCTGCATCTGGTCGAACCAGAACCAGATGTATGTAATGATTTACTGTAACGAGTCCAATTTGTGCAGCGTCCAAATAAAAAACCTCAACATCTCGTGAAAGCACTTCAGGTCAAAAAAAAATTTCCCCTGATCAATGAGAACTTGTGTATTATTTGATTTTTATTACAACTAGTATTTTATCTTAAAAACACACAACCGGAGTTATCTTAATGCTAAAAGAAAATGATAATGTCCAATAATAAATTTCTTAAAGTTTATGACAACACCATTTTGGATTGATTCTTGTCTTGAAACTCGATTTGATCGATATTAGGATTCGTATTGAAAGAATTTTAGATTGTTATTAAAATCAATGAATAAATCAATCAATTAATAAACGTTATTTGAAATAATAAAGAAACTCGTGGAATTTTTGGTTGATCGAAAAAGTTAAATTAAATTATAGTTGACTTAACGTGAAGGAGGATAAGAAAGTAAGAAGTACAAAAAGTTTAAGAAGATAGAATGAGGATGAAGGGAAATGATAAGGTGAAGCTGGGGATGGGTGAGTGCAAGGATTCTATACTAGTGATGCAAACTAGAGTTGAGAAGACGAGACGTCCGTCCGTTCTCCGTCGCGGCGGCCAGATATCTCGACACACTAAATTTAGGATGTATTCTTAAATGAACGAAAGACCGTCCTTAGATATCCCGGTAAAATTTATGTAGGTGTTGGCCGTGGCTTTTATCAGCAACCGGCATTCCTCAGCGTTCTCCCGGCGCCCCGACGTCGCCGAAGAGCAGGTTCTAATTCGTGTGATTCTGACTCTGACTCAGTTTCTCTAAAGCCGGTTCACTCGCCAAAAAAGAGATCTCAATGGGGTTGATTCGAATTCATCTGAATTAGAAACAAAGAAGCTTATATTGCATTTCTTTCTACCATCTTTTACTCTCTCCATCCCATCTGATTTACAGGTGTTATGATTACAATATGGATACATTTTTCTTTTTTCTTAAATCTTTTAATTTTAAACTATTATCACCTATTTAATAATTTTTGTCTCTGTTACGGTCATTTTTTTAGTCATTATTACAGACATTTTTTGTCTTTGTGACAAATATTTTTAGTCCTATTGTTATAGCCAATTTGTCTTAATCTATGTTAATTTTACATGACAAAATTGCAAAGAGCATGAATATTGATATTTTACTTTATACATATACATATATAAATGTTTTTTTCCCTGTTTGGTCTCGTTTTACCCCAGGTAGTTAAATATATATCTATTTTATATAGAAGCACGTACATTTTTCGGTAAAAATCTGTGAAATAAGGCAGTCGATTCTCGCCTGTAAATCGCAAATTAAAGACGCATTCTTAACTAACCTCAGTCCTGGCAAGATGCCAATTAGCAGTTTTACCTTATCTCTTGTCGACGCAGTGCCATACGTTAGGCGCACCGCAGTCTGTCACACTAATGATTTTCCAGTGATTATACCCACACGATTCTTCAGTCTAATGTTTTTTATGTTGTTATTCATTACCCGTCTAGAATTTCAATTTTAATCCATATAAAACGAGTAAATTATCATTTTCAACGTATGTCTTCTCAATATTAAAGTTGAGTGTTTTTGTCCCCAGGAAGAAAAATAATATTGCATTTTAATTGAGTTAAGCTTCAATAATTCCAAACTTGTATCAATATATATGAATTATCAAGAGCTGGGACCAATGAAAGTTCGACTCATTGAATTCAGAATGCTCCCAGTTTCTTTTGATATAATTTAGGATCTACACTTATTATGGTATATTATAGCGTCAATATAAAAAAAATTGTCCATTTTTGATTTTTTAAAAAATCGATGTTTTTGGAAATCTATACAATGGATTGTAAATTTCCATGGGTTACATTATGTCCTCCCCTAAATATCTATCGAATCAAATTTTAGTCGAACCTACTATCAATGAACACCAATTTTAATGGATTGTTATTGAACCTAATTTTTATTGTCCATATTACGACTGGTTTAGATTTCAATTGTTCGCAATTGCAATCAATCAAAAATAAATAAATAAAATATTTAGCTTGCCTGTAAAATTATAATAAGCGCAAGTAAGTCAAACAAAAAAAACCAATTATTTTATGACTAGTTTCATTTTGTTTCCTCGTGAAAGAAGCTTTGTGACCGTATAAAGATTGTCGATTTTCCAAAAGTAGTCTATATCGACTCAATTTTATTTAAAAAGCGTAAAATTTCATTCTCAAGCAAATGTACAGATGTGTGTGTGTGTAGTTTTTTTTATCGCTCAGATATCTCGAGAACGCTTCAACGGAACTCAATAAAATTTGTATGGCTTATTAAGCTCACAAATATCTAAATTTAGACACAAGGAATTTTGAAAATACCCAATCAAACTTTTTTGAGCACCTTTTTCCATCGAAAAAAATCGTTTTTACCAAAATTGTTTTCCATGATAAAAATACAACTTAATGATTACAAAAATCATATTCCTTATTTCAAAACGAATCGATTGATTTATATAAAATTTACAACTCATCAAAAATTCGTAAAATAATTCATGTTTTTTCATTTTTTTTTGCATTTTAAATTCTTTTTTTATTTATAACTTCTCCAATTTTTATTTTATGATCATAGGTCCTTTGGATAAAATATTATAGATTTATTGAAAATATTGAAATTAAATTATTGAAAATAATTAGGGGAGTGGGCCCCAAGATGGACATTTCGTATAAAATCTTTGTTTAGGGTGACAACGCCTTATGCTTTTTGTTGTTTGTATAGACGAAGTTTTTGATGCACATTTGAAGAAAAAAAACCAGTTTGTTTTTCTTCTATACACATACCACGTGATTAAGTGTCTAAAAAAGTTTTGTTCAGTTTTTTCTTAAGTTGGTAAAGTTATTTAAATTTGTGATTTAAAATAAGTACTTAACGTTCCAATATTATTTATTTATCGTATAATAATATTCTAAAATGATTTTACTAATATTCTGTTTGTATACAAATTTTTACTGGGGATTAAAAAATGGTGTCATGTACCCTAAGATGGACAGGCCTAAAATCTCAATGTATTTTTTTGCATATTTTCGATTTTACACTATTTTCAATAATTTTTTGAGCCAATTAATTAAAAAAATTTATTTTCCATCATAAAATGTGATGTTATCGTTAAAGAAAATAATATATTGATGTTTTTCGATATTTTATTACTTTTTACTGTTAAACTATTAAATTTAAGTTCTTAGAAATATCATTTTTTGATAAATTCCGTAAAATGATTAAAAATTAGTTTAAGAATTGTTGCACGATGTTCATTTTTTATTTACTACAATTTCCGGAGACTTTAAAGAAGGTGTCTATCTTGGGACCACTTTTTTTTAGACCAAAAATTTAACAATTAGAAAAAATGCTTAAAAAAATGTTTATGTTCAAAATAAAATTTTATCCCTGTGGCCATAAGTTACCTAATAAACTGTACTTTCAATAGGTATAAAACATTTTAATATATTTTATTCGGTTTGGATTCTAGAGCAATAAATCGAATGGGTGTCCATCTTGGGGCCCTCTCCCCTATAGATATTAAGTTTTTTACAATTTGAAAATTAAAATAATAGATTTAGATGTTCTGGTGAGTGAAATTATATTATGACAGATTAGGTTATATCCAACTTCGTAGTAATGAAGAAAAATTTATAATATTTTGTAGATTTAGTTTCACCTGAAGAGGACACTAACGTTAGTGTCGAAACGTTGTGATTCAATGATCAATGATCACAATAAATACATATCCAGATAATAACCTGTGTTTTTTTGGTTTTTATCAATATTTTTTTTTTTCATTATGATAATCTATTGCATCCTCTATAAGAAAGCAAATTATTTTACTTATGGAAACGAAATGTTCATGTGTGAACATAATTTTCACCTAGCTTGAGTAAACATTTAAAATTTAACTATTTTTCCGATATATTATTTAAAAATCAATGCAAACTTCCATTCCTTATATCTGTTTACGATTATTCGTTTTAATGGCAAAGAAATACAATTTTTTAGATACAATAAATACATTTTGTTGAATTTAAAACGTAACAAAATTTACCCAACATAAGAAATACATTTTTGGTTTTTAATTGCAATTGATATTTGTATAGTAAATATAACCATCCCAAGTTGTATGAAATCCATTTGTGTCATCGTGTTCTATTATATCATTTGGCAAGCACGTGCGAGCGTCAAATTATATTTTAGACTTTAATATAATTTTGTAGTACATCTAATATTCCCTTTTTTTAAATTTCATATAAGTATAAATTTTGCTTTATGGCAAATTTTTCCAAAAATGTAAAATACTTAATTAAAATTTATTAATTATTTTAGCTACGTTGATTCATTCATTCTTTCTCATAATTTTTCAAAAGATTGGAATGTCTCACTGAAAAAAGTGTCTCATTTATGTGAACTCTCCCCTAAATAATAGTAACTTAGAAAATTATAAATTTGTCAATTGGTCGTTATTTAAATTAATAAATTATTAATACTACATTTTGTCAAATTAACCTGGACATTCAAATGACTATCTTTCAAAAGAATCATTCGTATTCTTTCAAGACATCGAGAAATTTAATACGAGAAAAAGATAGTCTCAATAAAATTGTAGGGAGATTGTATTTTATAAGAAATAGAAGAACGAAAGTGTACATAGCTTGATAGTTAGGAGATTGCAGAAAATGTGACCGCAAAGAGCTGTTGGTGTAAAGGGCATTCTTGGGACTACCATGATATTTAAAGATGACAAAAAAGGGAAATAATTAGCAGAGGTGTTAATGAAATACCAAACGAACGCGTGGGACACCCGGTCGGCGCCTCTGAACTGCCAACCAGACATCCAGGACACGCGGTCCGGCGCCGTTTGCCACCCTCGTTCTTATAGTTGCATGCTACTCTAAAAACCAGGGACGTATTCAGAGAGAAAACAGATCCCAAATTCATTTATATATTCCCAATCAATTACGATTTTAAAAAAATAACCTCTTCTTAATCAAACAGACGGGTTATTAATTACCTAAGTTTAATCTTTTCTTAGAAAATTTGAATAGTTCTCTGTTTTCTACTTTCCCTTAAATAAATTAAAAAATCGTTTATTATTTACTCGAAACACCATGACCAGTGTCTTTTAGGAGTCAATAAGTCTTTTTTAACAAGTAATGAAATCTTTTTTAAAAGCAATTTCCTTCTGTTTAAAAAGTAATTACTTCTTTTTGCCAAGTAATTAAACTGTCATCATTAAATTCTTTTGACAATTAAATCATTGCTTTCAACAATTATAAATTCTCTTTTTACAAAGACATTTTTTCCCGAATCCTCTCCTAAAATTTAAAGTCCTTTTACCCAAAATTTCGTTCTCCTTACACACTTATATTTCACCCTTTATTAAAAAATAAATAATAAAGCAAGCTACTTGTTTCTTTTTTGACAAAAATTCGATCGTTTTCGAGTCTCATCTATCAAAGATAAATTCCACTAAATTAAAAATTATTTTACCCTTCTGCTGTTTTAAATGTACGAAATAAAGAAAAAAGGCATTTTTATCAGAGAAATTAGACTTGCAAAAATGAGATAATTTTTATTTTTAAAAGTTAAAAGTCAGACGACGGCCCTGCTAAGGTGTCTCCTGCTTCGTTTTACTACATCCGTCTGTCTTTTTCTCATGTTCCGCTGCCTCTCAAGTTGATCGAGCCGCCAGTTATTATGCGGATCCTGTTTTTAACCCGTAACTTGCAAGATCAATCTTTCCGAGCCAAAATCAAGACGGTTGATTGCGTATTTAGATTTAAAATCATCGATTAAGTATACTTAGTTTACAAATTTGAAAGCTCCCGAAAAAATATGCGACACATGTTGAATCAGAAAATTTATATAATCAAGAATCAAAAAATCTGATATTTCAGAACGACAAGGTAAAGATAAAATCTTCATGAGTGCACGAATGCATAATTAATTCTTGGCTTCGTGGTACATTTTACGCACAAGGATAAAGTTACCGATTTCATTTGTTATTACGTATTCGAAAATAAAAGTAATTCATTAATTTATCTTGATTATTCAGCTGTTTTTCCTCACCAATTATTTTACATTTTGATTTAATCGTTAAATAATTTACGTACTTTAATGTAATTAAAGAGCCTAAATTAATTAAGAGACTTGATTTACATGAAAAGAAATAGTTCATTTAATTTTACAAAACTTTTTTGTACTGTCGGATAATCCAATTATGAATTCTAATTTTGTGTTAAGTAACAGTTTTTCATTATGTGAAAAAAGTTCACGACAAATTTTAAAATTCGTTTTATGATTAATCTTATCGTTGCAAGAAATATTTTAAGACAAATTCAGCCATCACTATTTCGTTGACTTAAAACGCTTAAATTCCAAAAAATTCTAAAAATGTCTTTAAGATTTTCTCCTCGGGAAAAAGACAAGAAATGTGTTTTTCTGTATCTTTATTATTTTGCCATCACGATCACGTCGTGTACCTAAACAAAAAATCTGTTTTGAAATTAATTTATTAACGGAGAGAGGTCAGTAGTAAAAACTAGATTTAAAAATTTGTTTCGGCTGATGTGGTATATTGTTATCGTGGTGATCTGTCACGCCAGAGTGGTGACAGCTAATAAAATGTTGATGCTTTAGTGGCTCTGGCGCCACAGAGAAAATCGTAAAAAGAATATATACGACACACTGATGGAAACATTAGCACGATACTATTTTCGAAACTTATATTCGTATTGCAGAATAAAAAATTAATAGTTATCACTGTCATATGTATACATTTTTCAAAACATGAATCCTTAATTCAAGTTCAATGATCACGAAAAATATTTCTTCAAACTCATTTTACATACATTTTTTATAACTAAGAATTATTATTTATTCCAAATTTGATTTATATTTGTTTTGTATAGCGATTATGTTTCAAACTTATTTTATATTTGCTATTTATAACTAAAATAGCCAGATTTTTTGTTCATTCAACGAGAATTAAAATAATCAAATATACACACTTAATATGGATTTTACGTTTTCAAAATGGTTTTAAAAAAAATTAATTACATAAAAAAAAATAATAACACGATGAAAAAATTCTAAATAAAATTTTACTCGATGGTTATAATTTTTTAATGGGACAATTATTTATTCTCCTTTGGTGTCTGATAGTCTCTTAAGATGATCAAAAAAGAAAAAAACCGAGTCCTAAAAAAATGTACAGATCCTTTTCTGATCACAAAAAATGAATCATGGTATTAGTGTCTGTGAGGTCATCTTTGAAAACCAGACGGGCTTCTCTATAGCCAATAATATAATTAATGTATTCCTTTGCAAATATTTAAAAACGGTTTCGAATAAATTAAGTTATTGTAATAAAATAAATGATTATTTGCCTATTTATTTATTAAATAATTAAAATAAAAAAATATATTTAATGTTAACCGTTCTTTTTCGTATTTTCGTCAATCTTCGAAATAAAACATGTTTCTTCAAATCAGAGAAAAAAACGTCAGTCTGTTTCGAGTTTTTCATGACCGATTTCGAAAAACTTCGACCAAACTAACTTTGATTGATTCTTCGACCATTGAAAGAAAATAATTTCTTTTAATAGTTGTTCATGGCCAAACTTGCAAAATTTTATCGAAGAACTAAAAAGAAAGGAGCAAATTTAGCATTTTGAGAAAAAAGTAATTAGCGTATATGCTAAGAGGCAAGATTTTTTAATAGCTCCTTTTCCTCTTTCTTCTCCGATGCGATATATCATTTTCTGCACATTTATCCTTGTTTGGTGCGCGACACGAGGTTGATTTCTACATGTACCTTTACTTGGATCTGAAATCTCGACGATACAACCATAGCCAGCAAGGTGGTTGTCGTTGCTGGAAGCTAATGGGACGCCGCCAACACTCTGGTTCGATCCTCTTTGATCCAAGCCGACCTTGCCCTTGCCTTTGACTCCTGTCCTTGTACCACCATTCCAACTCAGTCGCATCCCCGATTCACCTTTAATCCTCTTTACCTTCTTCTTCCTGGCGTTACAAATTTTCACGCTGATCGCGATCCTAAAGCCCCCGGTGTATCAAGACATCCTTAAGCACCTGAAACAAATCCAACTGGTTTTATGGTCTACTTTAAAGGCATCACTTCGTTATTTGTCAGTTCTATAAAAAAAAGAAAACACCATATTAACGTAATGACTTCCACGAGTTGCACAAATTTACTCCCGGATTTTATTCAACATAATATAGAAGCTTTTGTAATTTATCAACAATTTTGTAGCAGTCTCTAATTTGGATCAGTATAAACATAACAGACAGGAACAGCGACTTTGTTGGTTAATGTGACCGTAACTTGCAAATTTTGTGAATTGAAACTAAAAATCTGATATGGTATTTTGTGTTTAATTAAAAAAAATTTCAAGTGGGTCACAACCGAAGGAGTTGTTAACCCCTGTCGACTATGAGTCTTGATCCAAATTATATAGAATATACACTGTTACGAATTTGTTAATAAATTTTGAATTTCTTCAATATTTTATTGAGAATAAGAATTTTGGAGTAATAATTTGTGGAACTTGTGAAAGTCATTAAGCCAAAGTAGTGATTTCTTTTTTTTGTAGAACTTGTAAATAATAAAGTGACGTCTTTGAAAGTAGATAATAAATCAGTTGGATTTACTTTAGGTAGCTTAAAGAGTTAAACCACACTAAAGTTTCAAAAAATAACCTATGTAATTTTAAGCATTTTTTTGGGAAAAGAATGAAAAATATGTTTATATGCCTATATTATCTATATTAAACTTTAAAGAGTGAAAAATATATTTATTTAATTTTTTTAATAATGGCAGCTGTAAATGACAGAAAGTTTTTTGTATTTATTTTTATATCGTAAAAGCTAAAGAAGGACGTATGGAATTCCTTTATATCAATTTTTGCAAATATGATGGACAGTCTTAAAAAAGTAAAATTTTTGCCTAGAACAATAGGTGCTAAATTTTTCTCGAGTTGAAAAAAAGTAGCAGAAAGCTGAGGAAGTTTTCCGGGCGCGGAAAAGAAAGGGTTTTTGTCGCGCAACTGTACCACTGCCATTTTTTAAAAATTAACTAATACATTTTCTTCGACGCTCTAGAGTGGTTTAACTCATTAAGCCTGTCTTGATAAACTGAAAACTTTAAGTATATTATATATTTTGTCGACTCTAAATAAAACCCTTTTTATACTCTGCTGCCATCAGTTTTTAAAACAATTGTAGTTTAAAATGTTGACCTAGCGCATGCGTGGAATCATGGAGGTTATGTTAAATTTCTGCCACGATAACAGAATTCTTAACAATGTGCGGTCTTCGATCCAAAATAGTTTTATAGTTATCAAAATGTTAACTTTTTATTAGTCTAATGCACTATATTAATTATTTGTGGCAACGGAAAGGGGCCGTCCATAAATTAAGTAACAGTTTAGGGGGGAAAGGGGGTCTAGAGAAGTGTGACAACCATTATAAAAGTTTGAAGGTTTCCATGTAAAAATTGACATGGAAAGGGGGGGGGGGGGAGGTAAAAAATTCATCAAAATTTGGATAACGTAATTTATGGATAACCCCAAAGAGTATTTTTATATTTAAGAACAAAACTTAAGAACCTTAACTTAACAGAAATAATAAGTAAAAAAAAGATTACCTTTATTTACCGAAATTCAAGTCTCCAATGTCCTAATGGAACCCGTGCAAAAATTGCCTGATCTGGCGCTAGGCTGTATTCCCAATTTGGGAAATTCCAACCTGCTTCCAGTCGAGGCAATTGCAAAAATTCTGCACGGGCGTGTCTTTTCAGGTTTTCAAAAAATAGCGACGAACTTAAATCTATAATTCTGTATCATAAATAATTTAAAAAAAGATTACCTTTCTATAAAGATTGGCAACAATATTCAGAAGATATAACTCATCCTTCATCTTTATTCTCCAAGTGAATCTGAAACACAGAAAATATTAAAATTATGTTCTTGTTTTTCTTTAATATTAGTACCATCTATACAACCCAAATGTCCTGCTGGTCCTGTTAATAACAATTTAAACATTTGCATAAAGCTTTTTTACTTCTGTATGTTATGGGATTTAAACCTTCACCTATTTAATTACTCCTGTCAATAGAAAATTTTAAATATATAACATATAATTGCTCATTCAATTGCTCCTAATTCGACATTACATCAATCAAATAATTCATTAAATAATTCTATTGACACCTAACCTGCCAAACAAATTTTGACAAAGATCTCGACAAGCTACTCGTAGTATTGACAACACGACCTCCAATCTTTTTTGCCTGTAATGACAAGAGTAAATTTACTCCTTTCTAAAAAAAGTTCTTTCTTTACGTGCACTCGTGCATCTGTCAAATGCATTTCCAGTGACCTTGAACCCGAAAGTACTCAGCCTGTATTTCCTTTTATTTTGATGTCTCTACAAATCTCCAAGGAGAAGCACACCAGTTATTCGTCTAGAGTTTTTTGCGCTCTTGACTCCTCCTTGTAGATAATCGAAAATCGGACCCGGTGTCGCAAATTTCCTCGCGCAGAATAGAGTTAACGTGTTCAGCTTGAAAATGTTCAGTAACGCGCTGGCGCCGCATGCTAAGCGTGAGTTCCAGTTCCGGAATAGTTACTGGGCGGAGACTGGAAACCCTGAATGTGCTGAATGGTCTTGAAAGCACCGCCCATGTGGCCGCCCCTGATCCTCTTTCTCACTCAGATTAAAAAAAATACAAAAAATCAGCAGGGAGAGTAAAAGAGAGGAATTTAGAGTAGTACCTTAGCCAGCAATGTTTGCATGATTTAATTCAGCTTTCATAGTTTAAAAAAAAATCGTTTTTCATCAGTTCTGATCAATAGATCAGAATATCGAATTTCCTGTTTGTAAGCAATGTTTAAGGTTGAAAGAATTGATTTTTCGTGATTTTATACAAGAATATTAAAAAATAGAAAAAAAAGTAAAAAGTATCAAAAAATGACGAATCAATTGACAATTGACCAAATTTGGAGCATGATATATCAATAAAATACTGAGTTTATATGTAATAAAATAAAATTTACTTTTAAGAATATTTTTTCTGTGCCAATTTGATAACAAGTGTTCTAATCATAAATTTCTGAAACTACATGTGAACCATTATATATATATATAGGTATAAAATGATTCTATTATATCTGTATAAAAATACTGTGATTTTTCATCTTTGTAAGTTAACGCAGAGAAACATATTGATTATATCTGTACAACGTGTACTTATAGATAGGTACACATGCAGTAAGATTTTTACTTTGTCGGCAGATCTTGCTGTGCCCTCTTTAAAGAGAAACCCATTATCATTAATTAAACACTGAAGCTATTTATCGCTCTGATCAAGAATTTTGATTTTCTCATTATTGTTAAGAGTTAATTTTTCAACCTTTATAAAATC
The DNA here is from genome assembly GCA_037103525.1 of Ganaspis brasiliensis. Taxonomy (NCBI): domain Eukaryota; kingdom Metazoa; phylum Arthropoda; class Insecta; order Hymenoptera; family Figitidae; genus Ganaspis; species Ganaspis brasiliensis. Next base: position 105,662 of record JAZKLR010000146.1, read on the forward strand.
CGAGATAATCTCGGAAACTAGTTCACAAAATGAGATTCACACGTTACCTTGTAAAAATTAATTCTATACAAATTGTAGAATAAAATAGATGTCATACATGAATACCATTTCATGCTTCATGCAACAAAAATTACGACAAGAATTCTAGCTGACTTTTTTGTCAATTTTGTAACTTGGATTTAAAGATAATTATCAAAGTACATAATAGTAGAATTTCAATCCAGATTTATTCTTGAATTTTGGTTTGATTGATTATATTTGTAACTAGATGAAAGATTTTGGGGTTTTTTATTTTTTTAAATTAATAACAAATTTTAATTTTCAGAAAGCCGAAGCTCATTGTGTGTTGGCTGTGGGGGTCGAATTCATGATCAATGGATTTTAAGGGTTGCGCCTGATCTTGAATGGCATGCTGCGTGTTTAAAATGTGCAGAATGTCAGCAATTTTTGGATGAAAGTTGCACTTGTTTTGTCCGTGACGGCAAAACCTACTGCAAGCGTGATTATGTTCGGTAAGAATAACAAAATTATCTCCCTTTTAATTTTATGCAGAATTGTTAGAAAATTTTTTTTCAATATATTTTAAATTTCCTACTCTTCAAACATTTTGTATATTAAACTTTCAAAATTATCTGCGCCAACCGAAATGTCTTTTCAGGTTCAGAAAACAAATTCTATACTTGATTAATAGAAAAATAATTATCATTTTTAAAAACAAAAGCAGTTATGCAAAAAAAAAAAACCGTATAAAGAAGTGGTTGGGGTATCGACCCAGCAAACTGAAAGGTTTAAATGTGAGATATTGTGCAATTCTAGCCTTTTTTGTTCGCCTGTTTGCAAACAATTATTTTGTGAATGTTATTTATTTGTTCGAATGTCCGAGAGAAAGAAAAAAGGAGTCATTGTAAAATAGTGTATTGATAAACATTTTTTGCTCTTGACGTAATGTTTATTTGATTTGATCCATCAGACATGTCGGAAAGCTGAGGCGAGAACTTGACGCGCATATCCGGTTAAAAATCCGGAGTTGTTCAGCGAGATGAAAAAAATAAATCCAAAACGACGTGAGCGAGTTTGTTGTTCCTGTCAGATTCAGTCCAAAGTTAAAAAGGACCATTGAGCGACTTTTTCTTAGCACCACGTGGGTGTTCTGACCCGCTTATGAATTGCAAAATCTAACGAGCTAAAATAAATGTATAGGAATATAAAAATAAAGCCATTAATTTTGCCAATAAAATAAATTAAGTCTGTGAATTAAATGAAAATAAATTGAATTATGAATTGATAAAGTAATATTCTGAATATCTGATTCTTCCTGCAGACTAACTGTTCTCTTAAAAACGAAACAATTTACAACGAATATTGCACTTAGTTTTTAATCAATTAAATTCTGTGAATTTTTACGAAACATGTTCTCTAAATTGATAAACCTAAAGTTCTGAACGTACAAATGAACGAAATTATTATTGTAACATTTTCCAAATTCAAATTTGACCAAAAATAATTTTCATCATACAGAAAATGAAGGGGGAAACCTTAAACCTAGCGATTTGTAGTTATCTCTGACTTAACTATTTTTTATATTTAAAATTAAGAAAATATTCAGTAAAATTAACCACAACTATATACCTTATTTCTAAGAGGGAAAAAATCGTTTAAATGAACGTTCAGAACTTCAGGGACATCTAAATTGATAGAAAAATGTTCAGTATTAATGAAAATGTTTATCAATACGCTTATTCGGATAAGAACTAAATAATTACACATTTTACCTTGAATTAGTGTAAGCAATAAATTTTCCAACAAAGACATTTCACTGATCGTCCAAGTTTAAAATAGTACTTAACATTATCTATATTATATATTATATCTTAATTTAAAATAAAAAAAGGATTTTTTAAATATCCTCTGAAAACATTATTTTATGAATTATTAATTTATTATTTTCGAAAAAATATTTATTTAATTAAAATAAATCATGGTTAATCTATGTTTAATCAATGTTATTAACATTGATTAAAGAAATATTTTTTACAAATCTTGTGACGATTGGTTCAATTAAATTATAATATTAAATTAATACATTCATACGTAATAATTTATTTGAATCAATTAGATATTCGTTTAAGAATAACCAATTAATCTATTATTGAATTAAAATTAAAATTGGGTTAAAATATTTTTTTGAGAGTATAGAAAAATTGATTAAAAAACAATTAAATTGAACAAATCTAAGATTAAATTGGGACTTTAAAAAAATTATGTTGACGTTTTTAACCAACGATAGACGAAAAAACTAGAGCTAATATTCGTAATTTACTATTTAAATAAAATATTGTTTTTTTTTTCGTTCTGTTCTTGCCGAATTTTTATTTATCGAATTCATTTTCAATGGAATTTAAATAAATCCTCATTTTTACTTAACTGAATATTTAAAACGCCGAATTCATATTTGCCAGAATTTTCATTTTTTTTTCAAATAAAAAGTAGGTTAAAAATAAATTCTAAATACTGAAAAAACTGTTAAATATGTAAATTCGCCGATTTAAGCATGCGATCCGTTTGAAATTTGATAGTTTATTACAATTTCAATCAATTGAATAAAATTTTAATTCTGGCAATTTTTTTATCATTTTTCAGATTGTTTGGTGCTAAGTGTGATAAATGCAGTCAGTCTTTTAGTAAAAACGATTTTGTGATGAGGGCGAAAAGTAAAATTTACCATATTGAATGTTTTCGATGTTCCGCGTGTATGAGGCAACTTGTTCCTGGCGACGAGTTTGCATTAAGACACGATGGACTTTTCTGTAGGCACGATCACGACGTTTTAGAAGGTGAAAAACTCTGTTCTGCCACCGGTACTGTACCTGGAAATGAAAACAACAATAATGCCACCCTTACTAATAACAATCATCACCTGCATCCAAACGATGGATCCATGTCTGGTGAGTTTAAAAAAACCTATAAAAATAAACTTTAAAAATGTATTCTCGTATAAAGTGATTTTTAAATCATTCGCAAACAGGAAATTTTCTTTAGACACAAAATATAATAAATTTAATTTAAAACAAAATAAACCATTAAAACTTAAAATTAAATAAAAATTTCTGAGATTCAGAAACAAATTTATAATTTCTCTCGTTTTTCCAAATAGTATCTGAATCACAAAAATCTTTCATTTTTATCCAATTATAAGAGTTTGAATGGCTTATTTTGTTTTAAATTTAATTTTCCACATTTCTTCTAAAAAAATTACCGTAAAAATTAATTTTTCCGTTTCAAAAAGCAAAATAATTTTAAACATAACCTCTTTTCGAGTATGTGTCCAATTCTTCCTCAAATATTAAACTTTTTTAACAATTCTCATTATTTTTTTTTTTGCCAATCATTTTACTCTTTTTTAACGATTCTCTACAATCTATGGCATTATATTATAAAAATTTGAATTTTTCGAAAAATAAAAATTCCAAGATTATCGAAAATTAAGATTTTTTATTTTTTGTTATTCTGTACTCTTTTGGAATCCAAATGACGAAAAACGAAGCTATCTAAGGTAATTCAAATTTAAGATTGGTCAAAATAAAAATGGTTCCTCCCTTTAATAAAGCAGAGAGCAATATTTGTCAATATAGTAGGAAATTGAGAGGAATTAAGCGATGTAAAATAGCCGGATAAATATGAAAGGGTAAATTATGCGCGAAGCTTGACACAAAGGACCCCTGTGTTATGTTAAGATTAACGAGTATAATCATCAGGTGTTGATAATTGAAATATTAGAACCCTTCAAGTTTGACCAACGTCCCTTGCTAATTCTTGGATTTTCAAAGCTTAAAGTGAATCCTGATCACGTGTTTTTGAATAATGTAGCTCCACAGGAGACAAGACAGTGTCCACTGCAATCAACCAATATGGTTTTAATGTCAATTCTGCATGAATTATTAAAGCATTTAAACGAACCACGTCTGTTTGTCTATTTAGCACAATTGCGCTTCAAAAATAACTAATAAAATTAAACACATCAGTGCTTTATTTTTGGCTAATTGGAGACTGGTTATTTTGTAGCGGTTACTACTTAATATAGGAATTAATTATTATTATTCATTCTCCATTTACTTGTTTCTATTTTAGTATTTTATTTATTTCTCATAATTATTTCTAAATACTTTTTTGCTTCCTCACAGATAAAGTTTTGTGATCGTTAAGATTTCCAATTTTCCAAAAAAAGTCTAAATCGATTCATTTTCATCTAAAACTCGTAAATTTTCATTTTGCTTTCTCATAGAAGAAACTTTGTGAATATTTAGATTTTAGATTTTCCAAAAAAAGTCTAAATTGACTCATTTTCCTCTAAAAAGGGTAAATTTTTTTATTTTAAGCAAATGTTCAGATTTGGAAACAGGCATTTTTGAATGTACCTAATCAAATATTTTTGAGCATCTTTTTTCATCGACAAAAATTGTTTTTTGTCAAGATTTTTTTCCCTGGTAAAAATACAATTTAATCTTTAATGAATACAAAATTCCTATTCCTTGACTCAAAACGAATAGACTGATATATATGGTGATTCTACTGAAAGTGCCATTTTTATACTTACATTTTAAAATGAAATGTTTTTGGATTTTTTAAAATTCCTTTCGTAGGATTATTTAAAATAATATTCAAAAACTTAATATACTAGTTATATTTACTAAAATGTTTAAATCTTATATTTTTTAAAAACTTAAATACTTATTACGTGAAATTTAATCTTTAGTAGCAAAATGATTATTTTAAATACATACCAAGTTTTCACTTTATTCTAAATTATATAAAAAACGGTTAAATTCTTCAAAACATTGAAATTAAACATTGGAAACAAAAAAACTCTTAATAGCTTAAAAAAAAAGGTTTCAGAAATAAAAAACTTGCTTACTATGAGATGGAAAAATTATAATTTTCTTATTTTTATAAGAATTCTTCTATATAAAATTTGTTTCATAAAATGGGCAATTTTCGGTGGAAAAAACATAAATATATGTAGCATCAATGAAATTAAATAAGTAAATAAATAAATATTTTTATAAAAATTGGGATAAATACAAAGAAAGGTATTAAGAAAAATATTTTACTATAATTTTATAATATGATGTTAAAATTCAATAAATTTTAGTTACCTACTAAAAAAATAAGACTTCGGAGATAAATTTGAATTTTTATACATATACTTGCGCTAGTTTTCTAACTTTGATTATTTATAAAAGCAACATTTTTCCCTTAAATTATAAATTTTATGAGAAAAAAATTAACATTAAATTCTTAACTTTCGTTTAACATGTATATTAAAGATTTGTTTAGAATATTTTTAACGTGTTAAAATATGATTATTCATCGTGAAACAATTTTAATCTGAAACTAAAGACAAACTTCAAAGACTTATAATTCAGAAAGCTGAAGTACAAAATTTTGAAACATTTAGATAAAAATGAAAAAAACATTCAAGTTTGCTGAAATTAATTTTTAAATATTAAAAGGAATACAAAAAACATTCAAAAACAACAAAAAATCTCCGGAGATGAAATAATTTTAGTGTTTTTAATTTTTTACTAATTTCCCTAGCAAAAGTATTGGATTGAATCTCAATCAGTTTGAATAAGTTTTAATCAGTATTTTTCCGGGGCATTCCGTAATTTGTTTCTGAGCCAATCAGTTTTTATCCGAATCTAAAAATGTATGTATCTTGACGAAAAATTCTTTCCGAATCATTCCGAATTAATCCGTTTCATTCCGAAGCTAAATTTGAATCCGTTAGAATCGCGTTATTTCAATCCGAATTAATCCGTTTCAAACCCAAAAAACCCAATCAGAATTAAAACGGATTGATTCGGAATGAAATAACAAGATTCACGCGGATTAAAATTTAGCTATGGAATGAAACGGATTAATTCGGAAAGAATTTTTCGTCAAGATACATCCATTTTTAGATTCGGATAAAAACTGATTGGCTCGGAAACAAATTTCGGAATGCCCCGGAAGAATACTGTTTAAAACTTATTCAAACTGATTAGAATTCAATCCGATACCTTCGTCAGGGTTGGTTTAGCCTAATTGCTTAATTTTTCTTTTTATTAATAATAAATAAACGCTAAATTTTAACTATAAATATTGACAATAATTCAAAGGTAAATGTTTTGTTGCTCTCCATTGTCAATAAATAAAAGAAATAGTTGATCCGTTGGAGCCAAATTCTGTTTTATTTATTGACAATAATTATTCCTGAATAGTTTCTACAAAATTAATCGGGACATTCAAAAAGTCACTTTTAGTAGAATCACCCATATAAAGTTTATAATATTGATCAATTTTTAAAATTGCCAACTAAAATTTCGTAAAATAATCCATGGTTTTTCATTCTTTTTGCATTTGAAATTCTTCTTTTTTTTAATAGCTTCACCAATTAACTTTTACATTATTAATTTATTGCTTTCTTTATGAGGAAGAAATTTTTTTGCGAATTTGGAAGCAAAATATCCACCAGAAGGACATAAATTTCACCTATATAGTTTGAGCAAATGTCCAGATGTGTGTATAAATTTTTTTTCGCCAGGATATCTCGAGAACGCTTCATGGGATTTCAATATAAAATTTGGAAAGCTTATAAAGCTCATAAATATTTGGATTTGGACACAGGGATTTTTGAAAATACCCAATCAAATTTTTTTGACCATCTTTTTTCATTGAAAAAAATCGTTTTTTGACAAAAAAATTTTTCATGTTAAAAATGCAACTTAAGGAATACAAAAATCATAAATCAAAATTCAACTTATTTAAAAAGCATCTTCCAAGCAGTGCGCTCTCTTTTTCTTAAGATTTCTTATCCGCTTTTCGTTCCTCTTTTTCCTTCGTGAACTTTTCTTAAAGTTTCTTTTGTATCCTAATATTGACTTCCTTGATGATTGTTTTTCTTCTAGAAAAAAGTTTTTTTTAGATTGATTAGCTCCGCAATTAATTAATTCCACGTGTACAAGGAGCGATTTAAAGAGATGTGAAAAATACTTTCTCGACGCCAAAAGATGTATATAACTGATGCCTTGTCTGGGTCCTGACCTTTATTATTATCATCATTAAGAGGATTTTTCTTTCCATTAGTGTAAATTGTTGAAATAAACAGGTTCTTTATAAAACTGTTAGTAGTGGAAGGTTCGGTAGCCAAACCTGAAGCGCAACTGACAGTTTGGTGTTATAATTTGGCAGTGGAATCACTACTCACCATCCGGGATACCACACATACCGCAGCATGGAGGCACGCACGCTGACACATAAAGTTCAGACTGGTTCCACCTTGTCGACAGTAGTGGTTTGACGGGTCCTTTACCATCCGAGGGGCGAAGGTGTCAAATGTAACACCATCCTGCCAACTACTGTGGCACACAGCGACGCACGACTTTTTCTTTTACTATTTCTCATTAGGAAGAAATCCTTTAAGTTAACGTGACGATCGAGCGACCGCTCGCATTATCCAACTTAACGATCAGCCTATCAAGAACCAAAAGATTATCTTCAATCAAGTAGATGAAGATGATAATACGGGTGGTATAAGATTTCTCAGATATCTATCAAAATAAATTTTTCAAGAATTCTCTCAATTCAAAGCTGGAAATTAGCATGTCTCGACACGAATTGGAATTTATTTTAATAAACACAGAGATGTGGCGAAAATACGGCTTTTTGAATAATTAAACGGCTGGGGGAAATGAATTCTTATAAATAAATAAAATAAAATCTTGACGGTGGAAAGAACTTGATATGTGAGAAAAGGAATTGTAAAATACGACATGAACAAAAATTTGTATAGAATTTTTTTTCTACTTCATATTTATCGTGTAACGATTGAAAAAAATTTACTATCAAATCTCTAATATCGTACATTAAAATTAACAGCAAATTCAAAAAGAATATAAATAAAATGATGATATTTAACAATAATAAATAGAGAAGACAAAATATAATTAAAATAAAGTCAGGCATCACAGTACCTTTTATCTTCAAAAAAGGTGAAAAGGTGACAAAAAAATATAATAAACAACAAACTGGAATGTATTTAAAACAGGGTTGCTAAGTTTTCAAAATTTCAATATTCAATGACATCCAGGTTATCCAGACCATTTTTCATCAAATTTCATGACCAAATATAAAATAAGTATAGCAATATTAACACGCGCCCAAGGGCGCGAAAAACTTTGCATTGTTTTTCGTCATTTAAAACTATAAATTTTTGCAAATGCAATAAATAATGAAAATTACGAGAATAATTACAAAATTAAAGAAAATATCTGGAAAATAATGAACAATTGAAAACAAAATTCAAAAAATGGCTAGACACATCCGAACAAAAAAATTGAAAAAATCCAAGAATAATTATAAAATTTTAAGAAAATAACTGAAAATTGAAAAAATTGTAGGAAATTGAAAAATTTCGGAAAATAATTAATAATTAATTATAATTAAGAAATAATAGAAAAATGACGAGAATAATTGAAAAATTAAAGAAAATATCTGAAAACTGACCAAAAAAATTGACAGTTAAAAAAAAATTCAAAAAATGATTAGATTAATAGACAACTAAAAAAAATAATTGAAAAAATTATGCAAGAAATATTAAATTAAGAAATGAAGAAAATAGAAAAATTAAGAAAATTATAGGAATAATTGTTGGAAATAATTACAAAATTGAACAACTGGATTGAAAATCGAAAGAAATTAAAAATTGAAAAATGGAATTGAAATTTAAAGAATATAATTAAACATTAAAAAAAAAGTAATTAAAAAGCTGAAAATTGTAGAATATAGAAGAAAATAATTGAAAACTGAAAATTTAAAATTTGAAGAAAATAAAAAAAATTAAGAAATAAATTGAAAATTTAAGAATTAAATTCAAATTTGAAAAAAAGAATTGATAATTGAAGAAAGGTAAGAATTACTAAATATTGAATAAAATAATTGAAAATTGAAGACTGGGATTTCAAATTAAAAATAATAATTAAGAAAAGGAAATAATTAAGAATTGAAGAAATAAATTAAAGATTAACAAATTAAATGAAAATTTTAAGAAAGTAATTGACAATTGAAAAAAAATTAGAAAACTGTCGAGAATAACAGAAATACCAGAAAAAAATATTAAAGAATTATTATAAACTTCAAAAATAGTTGTAAATAGAAAAATTTGTAGAAAATAATTCAAAATTGCGGAAAAAATAAATAACTGACAGAAATAATTGAAAAATGACGAGAATAATTGAAAAACTAAAGAAAATATCTGAAATAAGACGAAAATAATAGACGATTGGAAACAAAATTCGAAAAATGGCTAGATTAATAGACAGCAAAAAAAAACTGAAAAAAAAGAATACCTAATTATAAAATTTTAAAAGAATAATTGAAAAAATTGTTGGAAATAATTATAAATTGTGGAAAATAATTAATAATTGAAAAAAATAATTGAAAAATGACGAAAATTATAATAACTGGAGAAAATATTAAAAATTGAAGATTAAAGAATTAAATTAAATTTAGAAGAAAATAATTGATAATTAAAAGAAAAATTACTAAATTATTAAATTAATTAAATATTAAGAAAAATACTTGAAAATTGAAAAAAAGTAAAAAAAATTCGAAAGCTGTCGAGAATAATTGACAACAGAACAAAATAATTAAAAAAAATTTTAAGGATAATTAGATAAAAAAATTGAAGAATATTAAGTTGTCAATTAAAAACTGAAGAAAATTATAGTAAAAATTTTAGGAAATAAATGAAAATTTATGAACTCAATTGAAAGTTGAAGATAATTAAAGAATTTTATTGAAAGTTCAAAAAAATAATTGACAATTGAAAAAAGACGAGGATTATTGAACATTGAATAAAATAATTGAAAATTGAAGAAAATAATTGAGAATTGAAGAAAATAATTAAAAATGGAGGAAATAAATTGAAAATTTAAGAATTAAATTGAAATATAAATAAAATAATTGAGATTTAAAAGAAAAGTTACAAAATTACGAAAATGGTATGTTATGGTAATGTTAATTCTATTTACATAAATAGCAGGAACATAGAAAAGATTAGTTAACTGTTTATTCGACTCTATTCATTTTTATGGCTTTTTTTAATTAGTAAATCGGATTTTTTGTTGTTGTATCAATCATCAATAAAACTAAATTCAAACATTAAATCTGCATTGCAAAAACAGGACGTGTTTTAAATTGTTCAAAAATGTCTTAAATTAAGACATTTTTCGTGTTTTAGACACCAAAAGTATCTTAATTTAAGACATTTTTGTCCAATTTAAGATACTATGTTTTTGCAGTGTGAATTTTATGAACATACTTCGAAATATTTACAAAAAGTTATATATTTTTGATCCCAAAAAAAGGTGAAAAATGCGACATATCATCAAATAAGGTAAAAAAGGTGACAAAATTGAAAAAAGGTGAAAAAATGTGAAAAGGTGACTGTCTGTGATGCCTGTAAAGTATAAGCCGTAATTGATCGTCAAATGAATAAAATTGTATTTAGTCAAAAATTAAAAATCATAGAAACTAAATCCAGAAATTAAAGAAATGTAAAATAACCGCCACACACACTTTCCGCACGGCGATTGTATAATAATTTACATATAAAAATAGATAATGAATTATAAATAAGCATACGTGGAAATTAAATTTAGAATTATAAAAAATTAAATAAATAAAATAGACAAAAACAATAAGATAATTAAATATCATCATGATTTGGGTTTGCGTATTAAGGTTTCTCTGGCTGATTGAGATTACTCTTTTCTTATACAAAATCATCCCCATCGTCCTCTCTTGCTTAGAAATCGTCACGTTACTTAAAAATCGCCACACTGATTAAAATGATAAAATAAAATTGCACAAAGAAACTATATCCTCCCCTCGTGAGTCCCCATGCTCTTAATACATCTTGGCGCCCAGACAATGAAGAAACTCTTCATATTTCTAAAATTCAAATTAAACAATTTTCGTTCACAAGCACCGATCCCTTCAATCGATCCAAGGAGGAAAAGAATTTGGAACTGAATCAGTTTTAAATTTAGTACGCGAGTGTAATTCTGTAGATGTCCCTATAGAATGAATCAAGTGCTAAATTTGCTTCAGTTACGCATTTTTCCCCAAGCTGCGAAAAAACTTAAATCGATCAAACTTTGGTAAAATCGAAATAAAGAACTGATTAATATTTTTTCTTTGTTAATCAAGATTTTTATCAGTAATTTTACAATTCTCAAGACAAAAAGCAAATAGAAATGTAGAAATTACAGGTAATTTTGAAGGATTTGGCGATTGGTGAGAGATATTTTGGAGGAAGTGTCGAAGGCCGTTTGTATTTTCGGAATATAATTAGTGGTCTTTTTTATTTGATTTCGATCGTTTCTTTAAGTGCACTATCGCAAACGAAATCTCGAGTTGTCTCGAGTCGATCGTGTCGGACGATGACGCAGCGTCGGGAGATAGCTTTTGGACTCCAGATTTGTGGTGTTGTAGACTGTAGACTTGTAGAGAGGCACTCGATATCTTCCTGAGCGAGCAAGGTGTGTACTGTTGGACACGAGGCGGCTTAAGATCAAAGTCAGCAGTCGCCATTGAAATCGCCGCTTCTTCATCCACTTTACACATACTCTTAAGAATGCCATCGAGTACCAACATGTCGAACTTGGTATTCTGGATTTCGAATTTCGTATGAAGATCCGACTTTGGTCATCACCACGTATTTCACTGTAGACTAAGAAACTCTTTTTTTTTTCCTCTTCTTTTTTTTGGGTACTTTCTGCGTTGGCGACCTGTTTTATTTATCTCTTTCTCCTCCTTTCCCCATAGACCTCGCTGACCGCTATTTGGTTAGGATGTAAAAATAGGCTTTGAATTTCATTTACTCGCCTCGGTTGGTTAGCCTTCTGTTTTACCGAGGGTAAACAGTAAAACCGATGGCCAACTCTGCAGGTCGAGAACTGAAATGGTACTTGGATCTCTAGAGTCTAGAAACCTCTTTCACAACCACGATAACGTGACCTTGTGTCGTTTCTCGGACATAAATGACTTTTCCTTGTCCTTCTTTTTTTTTCTTTTTTGATTTCAAGGCTGCCACTAAAAGTGACAGACACTAGAGTAATATCAGAGCATGACAAAGATGTACTAAATGAGTGTCTTCTTTAAACAGGAGAATTTTGAATAGATTTAATAATCCTAATTATGACTAAATTTTTAGAATTTAAATTTTAATCAACAAGCAGATGGCAAGACAAGTGAAGCCTGAGTAAGCAGGATATAACCCACTTGCAAATTTTGTAAATGTAGTTCTAAATTTAATCGCATTTTTTCAAATTTTGCTCCTATTGGTCCAAAATTTAATTCCTTTATTATGTGAAATTTTTAAAAAGTGTCAATAACTAGCATATTTGCCTTAGTTTCTTGCTTTCTTAAATTTTTGTACATCCGCCAATTGCCAATGGCAACGGAAAGTGTCTTTTCAGGTTTAAAATGTAAATCCTAAGAACTTAAATCTATCAGAGACAAATAACAAATCTTACCTTTATAAACCACTAGATACTCAATTATCCTCGTCAATAAAGTGTCTTTTTAGTTTTAAAAAACAAATCCCAAGAACTCAAAACTATCAGAAAGAAGTAAAATTACTATTAATTAGTAACAATATTCGGAATATCCTTTTTCGTGTAAATTTGTATTCATCTTTACGTCCTGCCGGCTCTGTAAACTATAACACATATTAAGATTGAACACAACTAAAATTTCTAACTAGACCCATTATCTTCAAATTTTTCAGATTCTGAATCAGAGAGTGGTTCACACAAAGCCGTAGGAAGTGCACGAGGATCTGGAGGGCACAAAGGAGGAGGCGGTTCAGACGGAAAGCCAACCAGGGTACGAACAGTTCTGAATGAGAAACAATTGAATACTTTAAGAAACTGTTACAATCAGAATCCTAGACCTGATGCGCTCATGAAGGAACAACTGGTTGAAATGACCGGTCTCAGTCCTCGAGTAATTAGGGTGTGGTTCCAAAACAAGCGATGTAAAGACAAGAAGAAGACGATAGCAATGAAGCAGCAAATGCAACAAGAGAAGGTAGAAAATTATAATAAAATATTTCTTTTAAGTACCTTTTAATTAGTTGGATTGTAGTTTTTTTACCAGAAGCAAGTGATTGTATTTAATGTTACGAAGTATTTCCCGTTGCAGGACGGGAGAAAACTGGGCTTCGGCGGAATGCATGGGATCCCAATGGTGGCCAGTAGTCCTGTTCGACACGAAAGTCCCATTGGAATGACACCCTTGGAAGTGCAGGCGTATCAACCACCCTGGAAAGCACTTTCGGACTTTGCCCTTCACACGGATCTGGAGAGACTGGATCCAAATGCACCTTCGTTTCATCATTTGGTTTCTCAAGTAGGTTATTTTTCCTTGTTTTTTTTCTCTAAGATTTGGATAAATGAAAGTTTTTATTATTTAAATGTGGGTAAATTATTATTCTTAACTTACTGATTTGTTTACAGATGCATGGATACGATATGCATGGAGGACCACCACCCCAGTTACCGCCGCCAGGAATGATTGGTGGACCTATGAGTGAAGGTTTAGGTGGTGGCGGTGGACCTCTGCCGCCTCCGGGTCCTCATCATCCAGGAGGTCCAGACATGGGTCAGCATCCTGATAGTACAGACAGTTATGTAACCTATCTTGAAAGTGACAGTGATTCTTTACACCATGATACAGGAAGTCCATAGTGCCGTCCCCTCAATCTCCGATGTACATACAATAATAGATCAACAACTCGCGACTCAGACTGTTTTCCTCATTCAATGATGATCAGTCCCCAGTCAACCTAAGACAAGAGCTTAAATTGTTTTTAACATAATAAACAACACTCGCTTTATTTATTCGTTGTTTTTTTTTTTTTAATATTAATTCTAAATTTTAAATTATTTGAGGCTTTCAAGTAAAAAGCATTTTAATTTTTCAATTAAAATGGCATTTAAAGCTTTAAATTAAAAAGATATTTGAAGATTTAAATTAAAAAGCATTTATCTATTTGTACCGACAGACAATTTTATCAACAAAGAGATAATAAGATAAAAAAAAAAAGAATGATAAATTGGGATCGTAAACAATTAAATCAAGTTTTTAACTTTTGTACATTTTTCGTAAAGGACAGAAGACTTCTTGTATCAAGTGTACATATAAAGTAACAAAAGTGTACATTTTAGAGATAAGAGAACCTACCAGTGCCGTATTTAGATTATAAACCAAAAAAGAGGGTACATTTTTGAAAATTGAATAAAACATTTTGGACTGGTTAATTTTTTTTAAACTTGCCCGGTCTCAAACCTAAATGCGGCACTGAAATCCACAGATCGTAATATAACATACTCAGGCCCAAGAAATTATGTAATAATATAAATACAACATAAATAGTAAACGACGTAAAGTTCCACTGACATTGTAATTGATAAATTGTAAGTATTTTAGTATTCACACTGTCGTAAATTGAATCGTTTCTAAGTTGTAACGCGTCACACGTATGTCTGCATAATAAATTTGCATAAGTTGTGTCATATGTGCATTATACATTCAAACAATACCAAAGCATGCGCGATTTTCAGTAATAAATGCACTTCTTTGTAAATAATTATTTACAGTTTGATTCGTATCTCTAAGAACTAAAGTATAATAATTAATATTTTTTCAAAAGCAACAAAATTCATATTTTTTATATAAAAAGCGTGATAAAAATGTCAGTAATTAGTTAACACATCGGTGTTTTAATATAATTATAATTAATTCAATTCAATAATAATAATTATGACTATATATAAAGTGTGAAATTATAATTAAACTAAATACTTACATTTTAATGGCGCTTTCTTTGAAACTAATTTCAAACACTTCTTTTTGAAACCACTCATTTTTTCAAAAAATTTGCAGTGATTGTACACATTTTTTAGGCTGTTCTAGTGATACGAAATAATATTTACAGGAGTTGCACTGAAAATACTATTATCTGAACATTTTAAGTGTGTTTCCGTGATTCATATTTTTAGTCTTGTACCCGTATATGTATATAAAGAGAGTTTTCTAAAGATACTTTGTACACAATAAAAACTTTTTTTTGGTTATCATGTAATGAAACATCCGTTATTTCTAAAATAGGAAAAAGTGGATTGAGCAAACTTTCTTTATAACCATTCTTGTTACACGTCGCTCTGCTGTTCTGCAAAACTTAGATTTTACGTTCACAAATTTCATTCAATATCTTCAAATTTGTATAATATTTCTATACAGCCACAGCGTATGATAATAAAAGTTCAAAGTGAATATTGTACAAGCTTTATTTCATTATTCTGACTATGTGTTTATACTCCTATTTTCCTGACGCTGCCTTCCCGGTAAAAAGAGGTTGATTAAAAAGCCTAATATGGCATTAAGAAAATTGTAGATTTCAATGCCTTAGTATTTAAATACTAAACAATTCCGTTTTTATCTTAAATTCCAGCAAATGCGCTCTACAGTAAGAAAATTATCTTGTTTTAATTCCAAAGCATGAGCTCATTTTATAAATCCATCGAGCAAAATTAAATTGATTTTTTAATGCAACTTACACTTTAAAATTAATGCCATTTAATACGATTCTCATAATTCGACAGTCTAGTGCTAATAAATAATGCCATTGTTCTATCAAAATGAGAAATAAGTTAATATGCCGTTTAATGCATTTTGTCCAAAAACGGAATTGTTACGCATTATAAGTTATTTGAACTTTCAATGCGATTTAATATTCCTACCAGGTTCCAAACTAGACAAAGAAAAGCGGTCTTTTTCTCAGATTTTACATTAACAAAATCTAGTACTCTAAACAAATTTCTTCAATTTACCTTCTTTAAGATGTTCCTCTTTTCTGCAACGTTGGTGTAATTGTGCCCTTGTGATTTGTCGTGATTTACTTTGCTCAAATTAATTATCAATAAAATAAATTCATTCTTTTCTTTACAAGACCTTTAAATTATCAAAACATGGTCCAAAACCGTTAACATAGGAAACCCCGCACGGAAATAGGCTGTGTTCACACACTTGCAATTGCAAAGCAGCGATGGAAAGTCACGTATAACCAGTGATGGGCAGTGACCGCAAATTTACCAAATTTACAAGTAAATTTACCAATTCTACCGTAAAACAGGAAAATTGTTTAATGTAACCTTTAGAGAAATTTGTAATGAAATCTAACTTGATAACAAGAAATAAAACTCGAAAAAAAATTTATCGTATTTAGTCACATAACCAAAAATTGTGAAGATAGGATAGAAGTCGGGTTAATTTTAGTGGTATAAGAATTATCATATATAAAAAATAAAATGATCTTGGTGTTTATGTTTTTAAAAAAAGAAACTATTTACTTTTACAAATTCTCTGATTAATTTTTGCCAAAAATACTTTATTAATCAAATTTTCATAGTTTTCAAGAAAACACTTTGAATTCTGAGGTTAGGAATCACTTTGCAAGTGACAAAATGTTTTCAAACAAAGTGTTTTACATTATAAATATATCTAAGGGTGGAATCCTTATGCGAGCAGAAAACGTAAAACCGAAAGCAGAAAATCATAAGAGTAAGAGAGACGGACATATATCACTGATTCTCTCACTCTCATAAGGATATTCAAGTTGGGTGGGGAGAAATTCAAAATGGCGGCTAACTGGATGACAGGTTTGCATTGCAGTCAATGGGACGAAATCAGTTTTTGTACAATAACTTTTAAAAATCGAATTTTCGAACCTATGTTTATTAACAAATTATTTTTCATTTATCGAAAGCTATTTTTTAAAATAATAAAATTGTGTAAAATTTTTATATAAGTTTTTATTATTTTAAAAAATAGCTTTCAATAAATGAAAAATAATTTGTTAATAAACATAGGTTCGAAAATTTGTTTTTTAAAAGTTATTGTACAAAAACAGATTTCGTCCTATTGACTGTAATACAAACCTGTCATCCAGATAGCCGCCATTTTGAATTTCTCCCCACCCAACTTGAATATCCTTATATTTTCTGCTTTCGGTTTTACGCTTTCTGCTTACATGAGATTTTACCCTAATACTCCGCATCTGACTTTACCTTGATACATAAAATACGTCAAAAACTCCATGTAATTTACGTAAGGTACATCATGTGCACAACCCTGTTTTATGTCCAATTCACACTTTCGTCAATTATAAACCTTATATACTCATTCTCAACCTTGGTCAATAATAGTCAATAAACAGACAAGTCAAGCACGTGGATTTAAATTTTGACAATTAAAACAATAATATTTAAAATAGTCACGAATTAAAATAAAATTATCAAATTTGCTTATAGTATTTAGTTATTATCATAAAACAATCATGCCCCCAAAGCCAAAAAAGGTAATTTTCTCCATGAAATATGTTTATTTTGTTAAAAAAATGTTTAAGGTTAGAATATAATAAACATGAAAATTTCACTAATTTGACAAAATTATTTTCCAAAATTGATGTTTTAGTATTTTCTAATGAATTGTTTTTACCATAACAATAATGAATATTCTTATTTTAATAAAAATAATATTTTCAATATTCTCACTTTACAAAATTTGTCATATTCATAAATGATAGCCCGATATTCCGCACGATTTAATAATTATAACTTAACCATATTTAATATTTTCTCATATATTTCATTGTAGGCTGAAAACAAGCAGAACAAATCACCTGTGAAAGGAGAACAAGCCTCGAAAGCTCTAAAGAGTACTTTGAGTACAATATCCAAAGAATCCACAAGAAGTGGACTTCCACAAGAGGCCGAGGATAGATTTGAAGTAGAACTTCTTTGGTGCATCCAACAATTACAATCTCTTTTAATAGATGGGAAAATGTCAGACAAGCAATTATATTTCGCCAGTAAAAATCTCAATACTTTGAAGAGTAATTCGGCTTCATTAATAAAAAAACGTCAAATAATGAGAAACACTTTTGGCGATTATAGGGCAAAAATGACCGAAGATGAGAAAAAATACAAGAAATCGAATTCGAGTGTAAAATTCACTTCTCCAGCTGCCACTAGCACAAAATCTTTATACGTAAAACGATCAAATATAAATTCTATTTCCGATTCTAAAGAAAAGAGTGAGAGCTCAGAGACTTCAGTTAGTAATTTATTTAATTCGGCTGTATCGAATGAACCATTTAAATTTAATTTTGTTCATCCAGATGATTAAAATAAACGTTTTTTTATATATACAAATGTTATTTTTTATTTAGAATAAGTTTATTGATAATCGCCTAGTTCTTAAGGGTACTCAAATTATTTAGAAGATAAATACATATTTAGTTGTGTTGATAATCTAGTTTCAAATAAGAGTTAATTCATACTAATGCATAAAAAAATGGATGTTAATGTATTTTTGATGTCCTGCATTTAAAAACCATTATTTACAAAATCTTACATCATAAGGTCCTGTGGCGCAACGGATAACGCGTCTGACTACGGATCAGAAGATTCCAGGTTCGAATCCTGGCAGGATCGAGAATTTTTTTGTAAATTATGTAATTAACAGCTTTTTTTTGTTTAAACAATCCCGAATACAATTTTTTGTTCATTTCTTAATAGCATCCTTTCTAAATACGAAAATATCAATTCTTTTCTCAAATTCGATAAATTAAGCGACATCTGTAAACATTACTCCAAAACTTGATATTTTCTAATGACGAATTCTAACCTAAAACAACGTGGAAATGTGCTCGTGACGCTCGTGAGTGCTTTCTGGTGTTTTGCATATAAATCTATTTTGAAGTTGAATTTTAACGTATTTATTCATTATTGTGTGTAAATCTTTTCAAGAATGGCAGACGAAGTAGCAACTGAACTCCAGAACGTGAATTTAAAAGACGAAAAGGCATGAAAACTCAAATTCATCATGTTTTTTTTTTGTTAAATTATAGAGACAGATGTTGACGAATTTACGATTACGGGTTCTTCGCGTTGTTCAAAGCCGAAATAAGTGGACACATTCTGCGGTTGGTTTAAGCGATTTCTATTCACCCTTTTTCTCGAATATTTTTTTTGATTTTATGTGAATAATTTTACTAACTTTTACCGGTGAAATTCACAACAATTGTTTGAGTAAATTTTTTCCTGGGTTTTGTGCGTGATCAATAAGCTGACGTAATATTACCTACTCCGTGTGTTCCAAACGTTTTTGTCTTTCAGTAAATAACATAGTTTAATAAAGTTCCTGAATTCTTAAGATATAACTATTTTCATTATTTATAAATTATTACTTATTTCTGTTTAGAAAAAAATGAAGCCTCCAAAAGGAACTGCAGTAGAAAAAAGCTCTGTTAAAGAACTCAACCCGTGGCCTTGTTTTATTCAGGTATGGATTATAATTTAAAATTGGGAAATAAATCTTTATAGTTAATAATAATAATAAAAATGTATAAAACAAATAATAAATAATTGAAATAAAATAATATTAGAAGGTGTCTAGCGAATTATCTTTTTCAAATTCCCGGATCGTAAACTACAATTTTCCCAGATTTGTTACTTTAATGATTAATAACTGTACTATTTATATATTAAACAGTATTATGGAAATCTTGAAAAGAACAGTTTTAAATATTCAATATATGTCATTTTTATAAGGAAAAAACAGTTAAATTAGTCTCAAGAAGAACTACTTAACTAAAAAAAGCAGATAAATTATTAAAAGGTTTAAAAACATCAGAAAGTATGAATAAATGAATGAAAAAGTGAGGAAATGAAATGTTAAAAAGATTAAATAATTAAAAAATATTAGGTTTTAATCCTAACAACAGTTTTTTTTTTAAAAAACTAGATAATCTAGAAATTACTTGAAACAGTAAATAAATTTACGAATAAAATAGACAAAATATAAAAGCGAATTGAACAAATTTACAAAAAGATAACAAAATTAGAAAATTAAGAAAACATTTTTTTAATCTACTGAAAAATAATTTATTCAAAAAAGAAAAAAAAAGGTATAAAGATTGAAAAAGGAAAACATTCTAACAACATTTTTTTAAAAAACCAGAAAATCGAGAAATTGCTTGAAAGAGTAAATAAATTTGTGAATAAAATAGACAAAATTTAAAAACCAGTTGAATAAATTTTCAAAAAAAATCCTTTACAATATAAAGAATTAAAATAAGTTGAAAATTATGTTCAAATTGAGATAAATAATTAAAAGTTTAGGAAATTATTTCATAAATAATGTAAACGATTAAAAATTAAAGAAAATAATGAAAACATAAGATAAATAATTTAAAATTGAATTAAATAATTAAAATTTGAGAATATAATTAAAAAAATTACATAATATATTTTAAATAAAGAAAAGTTAATGAAAATTTTAGAAAAAGACTTGACACTTTTAGAAGTTTATTGAAAAAACAGAAAATAATTAAAAATTAGAGAAAATAATGAAAAAAGATTAACGCATAATTTAAAATTAAAAAGAACAATTTTTAATTTAAGAGCAATAACTGCAAAAAATACAGAATATAAGTAAAATACAAGAAAATCATAGATATAATTCAAAACAAAATAAACTAAAGAAAATTTCAGATAAATAATTAAAAACTTTTTGGGAATTATAATAAGGAACGTTAATAATTGAAAATTAAAGAAAATAATAAAAAAAAAATATAAATAATTAAAAGTTGAATTAATTATTCCAAATATATGATAAATATGTAGATTAAAAATTTTAAAATTATGAAAAAAACTGAAAATAATTAAAAATTGAAGAAAATAATGGAAAATTTGAGAAAAATATTTTAAAACCTCAGAAAATAAGTTTAAAAAAATAAGAATAATGAAAAATTGAGGAAAGTAGTTGAAAAATGATTTTAAAATTTGAAATATGAAGAAAATAATTGAAATATAATAAAAACAATGATAAGTTGAAAAAAGTAAATGGAATTTGAAATAAATAATTGAAAAAATTGCAGAATTTTTTTTAAATAAAATAAATAGTTGCAATTTGAGAAAAATATTTGAAAATCTGAGAAATAAATTTTAAAAAAAGGAGAATAATTGAAAATTTAAGAAAAGAATAAAAGAAAGCTAAAAATAATCTCAATTTTTTTTTTGAATTATGAAAACAAATGAAAATAATTAAAAATTGAAGAAATTAATTGAAATTTGAGAAAAATACTTGAAAAGGTTAAGAAATAATTTTACAAAATGAGAATATTAATTAAAAATTGAGAGAAATAATTATAAAATCATAAAAATAATTTATAATTTTAAAAATAATTGAAATTTCAGATAACTTATTAAAATTTTTAAAAATTTTGCCAAGAGAATGGAAATAATTAGAAATTTGAGAAAATAATAGAAAAATTACAGAATTTATTTTTAAGCAAAAGAAAATAATTGTAAAATTTTATAAAAAATTGAAAAACGAAGACAAGTTTGAACAATAATTAAAAGATGGAGCAATTAATTGCAAAATGATAAAAAGAAACGAAATGAAAATACTAATGGTAAATTGGAAAAATTAATTTCAATTTGAGATAAATTATATATAAAATTTATCAATAAATTATGAAATTGTTTTATTGTCGAAGAGAAAATAATTAAAATTGAAAAAGTTAAAAAAAAAAATTGCAAAAAATAATTGAATTTTGAAAAAAATACTAAAAAATGTTAAAAAATAATTTTACAAAACAAGAATAATAATTAAAAATTGAGGGAAATAATTTAAAAATGATAAAAATGATTTAAAATTGAAAAAATAATTTAAATATGATGTATTCAAAATCCGGTTACATTCTCGAGAATATAACCGAGAATATTCTTCTTCCGGAGAATTTATGAGAATTTTCTATGTTTGAATGAGCCCTACTATTTTGAAACACAATCAATTTATTTTTAAAAAAAATGGATAAATAACCAAATAATTATCATTACAAATTAACTGTAAGTCAATGAAGTGTAAAAATTATTATAAAATATGACAATTATGAACAATTTTAAAATGAAAGAACGTAATTTAATTTTAAGAAAAATGCTTCAAAATTTTAGAAATAAAATGAAAAAAATTAGTGTAATGAAAAATTTGAGAAAATAATTGAAAATTATAAAAAATTATTCAAATTGAGATAAATAATTAAAATTTAGAAAATTCATTCAGAAAATGATGAAAATGATTAAAAATTTACGAAATTTATGAAGAAATAATATAAATAATTTAACATTGAAGAAAATAATTAAAATTTGAAAAAATAATTGAAAAAATTCCATAACATATTTTAAATAAAGGAAATTTAAAGAAAATTTCAGAAAATTACTTGAAACTTTTAGAAGTTCATTTAAAAAAAAGAACAAAAATATTTCAAAAGTATAGAAAATAAATAAAAAAAAAATATAAACATAATTTAGAATTGAAAAGATCACTTTTTAATTTAAGAGAAATAATTGCAAAAAAAAAAAACAAGAAAATAAATAAAAATTAGAGAAAATAAATAAAAAAAGATAAACATAATTTAAAATTGAGAAAAACAATTTTTAATTTAAGAGAAATAATTGCAAAACATATATAGGTACATAAAATACAAGAAAATCGTGGATATAATTGAAAATTCAATAGAAAAATTAAAATTTCAGATAAATAATTAAAAAACTTTTTGGAAATTATGAAAAAGAACGTAAGTAATTGAAAATAATAAACAAATAATATAAATAATTGAAAATTGAATTAAATAATTGAAAATAAGTACAAATTTTAAAGAAAATAATGGGAAATTTGAGAACAATATTTAAAAATTTTAGAAAATTATTTTAAAAAATAAGAATAATTAAAACTTGTGGAAAATACTTGGAAAATGATTTTAAAATTTGAAACTTGAAAACAATAATTAAAATATGATGAAAACAATGATAAATTGAAAAAAAATTTGTTATTTTTCTTTCAATTATCAACTTTTTTTTTAAATTTAAATCTTTAATCTTCCATATATTTCTTTAATTTTCAATTATTTTCTTAAATTTTCAATTGTATTCTACATTTTTCAATTACTTTATTCAAAATTTAATAATTCTCGCATTTTCTCAATTATTAAATATTTCCTGAAATTTCAATACAATTCTTCAACTTCCAAATGATTTCTTAACTTTCATTTATTTTTTACAATTGTTTTCATTATTTTTATCTTTTTTCAATTGACAAATTTACTTTTCTCCTTCAATTTTACGATTATTCATCAATTAAATTTTTTTTTTTTAATAGTTAATTATTTTCGTCAATATTTCATTATTTTCGTCATATTGGAATTTTTCTATTAATTATCAATTATTTTCTTGAATTTTACATTTCATTCTTTAATTTCCAATTTATTTCTTCAATTTTTAATTATTTTCTTCGATTCCCAAAAATTTTCTTTAAATATCAATTATTTTGATAGATTTTCAATTAATTCCTTAATATTAATTAATTCCCGTATTTTCTAAATTATCAATTATTTTATTTCAATACAATTCTTGAATTTCCAATTGATTTCTTTAATTTTAATTTATTTTCTACAATTTTTTTCCCATAATTTTCATCAGTTTTCAATTGGAAATTTAACTATTCTCCTTCAATTTTATAAATATTTCTTAATTACAAATTTTTTTTTACTAATGACGGTTATTCTCTCTATTTGTCGAACTTTTTTTCAAATATTAATTATTTGTTTTAATATATTAAAAAAATTTTTAATATTTAATTATTTTCGCCATATTGTAATTTTTTTTTGATTATCAATTATTTTCTTGAAATTTCCATTTCATTATTTAATTTCAAACTTATTTTTTCAATTCTTAATTATTTCCTTCAATTTTCAAATATTTTTCTTAATCTTCAATTTTTTTTTATCGATTTTCAATTAATTTCTCAATATTCAATAATTCTCTTATTATTTCAATTATTTTTTATACTCATTAAAAATTGTTTTAAATTTTTATTTCAATTATTCAATTCTAGAATTATTCTCTTCAAATAATTTTCAGTTATTTTCTTTAAATTTAAACTCCACGTTTCAATTTTCAATTATTTTCTTTAATATTAAAAAATTATCGCCTTTTTTCTATTATTTTTTTCGATTATCATTAAGTTTTTTCATGTTTTATTTCCATTCTTCAGTTTTCAATTGTTTTCTTCCATATTCATTAATTCATGGTATTTTGCAATTTTTTTTTTAAATTTTGAAGTATATTCTTTAAATTTCAATTCCATTCTTTAATCTTTAATTGCTTTCTTCAATTTTCAATTATTTTTTCGATTTCCAATCCAGTTGTTAAATGTGCAATTATTTGCATCAATTATTCCTATAATTTTCTTAATTTTTCAATTTGCAATTATTTTTTTTAAACTTAATATTACTTGTTTAATTTTTACAATTATTTTTTCAGTTGTCTATTAATCTAGTCATGTTTTGAATTTTATTTTCAATTGACAATAATTTTCGTAATTTTTCACATATTTTCTTCAATTTTTCAACTACTTCCTTCAATTATTAATTATTTTCCGCAATTTTAAAATTATTTCCTACAATTTTTTATTATTTTCTTCAATTTCAATTTTTTTTGTTGATTTTTAATCCAGTTGTTTAATTTGCAATTATTTGCAACTGTTACTCCTATAATTTTTCAACTATTTTGTTTAAATTTAATATATTTTTTTGTTGTTTATTTTTTTAAACTATTCTTTTCAATAATTATGTAGCCATTTTTCGAATTTTGTTTTCAACAGTCAATTATTTTTGTCATTTTTCAGATATATTCTCCAATTTCGTAATTTTCATTATTTGAATTTGCAAAAATTTATAGTTTTAAATGTCCAACAAAAATTGTTCATTAAAATTCAAATCATTACTAATAAGAATGACACTAGAGATTTTATTTTTGTACATTGATTGAGAAAATTTGACCTAATTTGATAAATAAATAAAAAAACTTAAATTCTCATAAATTTTCGATTAAAATGTTGGTCGGTTATATTCCCAGTTATATTCTCGTTCTCCAGGTAATATTACTTCTTCGCAACTCTAGTAATATTATTACTACCGAACTGAAATTTTGCTCACACATGTAAAAAACTCATTTTTAAAATTTCAGGATCGAATCAATCTCTATGACAAATTGAAAGCCGAGTATGAAGCCGAATTAGCCGCGAAAACACCGGAGGAAATAAAAATTACTCTTCCTGACGGTAAAGAAGTAACGGGTCAATCCTGGCGTACAACTCCTTATGAAATTGCAAAAGGCATAAGTCCTGGTTTGGCAGACAACGCAGTGATTTCAAAAGTGAACAATGAACTTTGGGACTTGGACAGACCCCTAGAATTCAGTTGTAAGCTCCAGCTTCTCAAGTTCGAAGATGCTGACGCACAGCAAGTTTTTTGGCACTCAAGTGCTCATATTCTCGGCGAGGCGATGGAGCGTGTTTATGGCGGTTGTCTATGCTACGGACCTCCGATAGAAAATGGATTTTACTACGATATGTATTTAGGAGATAAGGGAATTTCAAATCTAGACTTTCCCTACCTCGAGAGTCTTTATAAGACCATAGCCAAGGAGAAGCAACCTTTCGAGAGGCTCGTGATGAAGAAGGAAGATCTTCTCGAGATGTTTAAATACAATGAATTCAAGGTACGAATTCTAAACGAGAAAGTAAAAACCCCCACCACGACGGTTTACAGATGTGGCCCTTTGATAGATTTGTGTCGAGGTCCTCACGTGAGACACACTGGAAAAATAAAAGCATTAAAAATAACCAAGAATTCTTCTACTTATTGGGAAGGCAACGCCAATGCCGAAACTCTGCAAAGAATGTACGGAATCAGTTTTCCCGACAATAAACAGTTGAAAGAATGGGAAAAGTTGCAAGAAGAGGCTGCTAAACGGGATCACAGAAAAATCGGAAAAGAGCAAGAGCTCTTTTTCTTCCACGAATTATCTCCTGGCTCCTGCTTCTTTCAACCGCGAGGTACTTTTATTTATAATACTTTAGTTGAATTTATTCGCTCTGAGTATAAAAAGCGAGGATTCCAGGAAGTCGTGACGCCTAATGTTTACAACACAAAACTCTGGCAAACTTCAGGTCACTGGGAACATTATGCGGACAATATGTTTTCTTTCGATGTCGAGAAAGAAAAATTCGCTCTCAAGCCGATGAATTGTCCAGGTCATTGTATGATTTTCGATGTTCGAAACAGATCCTGGAGGGAACTTCCATTGAGAATGGCGGATTTTGGTGTTTTGCATCGAAATGAATTGTCGGGAGCGCTCACTGGATTGACGAGAGTGAGGAGATTCCAGCAAGATGATGCTCATATTTTCTGCACTCAGGATCAAATTAAAAGCGAAGTGCTAGCAGCTCTGGAGTTTTTGAGACACGTTTATTCCGTGTTTGGATTCACGTTCAATCTTGTCCTGTCCACTAGACCCGAGAAGTATATGGGAGAATTGGAAGTTTGGAATCAGGCAGAGAAAGATCTTTCTGAGAGCTTGGATTTGTTTGGCGAACCCTGGAAGGAAAATCCAGAGGATGGTGCTTTCTATGGTCCAAAAATTGATATCACGATTAAGGATGCTTTGAAACGAGCTCATCAGTGCGCCACTATTCAATTGGATTTCCAAATGCCGATTAGGTTTAATCTGTCTTACGTCAGGTTAGCTAATAAAACAATTTTTCTTTTAAATTAACAATTAAAGAATGGTAGAGACAGTCTGAAAAAAAGTTAGTCCAATGGTATTATTTTGATTTATTAAACCGAAAACTCTTATTTTAAGGTAATATTTTTCAATGGAAGTGTGAACAATTTTATTTTTCACAAAGTATGAGATTTCTTTTTCAAAAATCAAAATAATGCATTTGGACTAACTTTTTTTCCAATTATATGTACATGATTTAAAGATGAAAAGATAATTATTATATTGTTTTTAAATTTTCAGCGAAACTGGGGAAAAGAAGAGGCCGGTAATTATTCATAGAGCAATTTTGGGATCAGTAGAGAGAATGATAGCTATTCTTACCGAGTCGTATGCTGGAAAATGGCCATTTTGGCTTTCACCACGACAAGCAATGGTAATTCCAGTCGGTCCTCCTCTCAATGATTATGCAGAGTCAGTAAAAGAAAAACTCTGGGATAGTGGAGTAATGGCTGAAGTTGACACCGATGACAGTGACACAATGAACAAAAAAGTTCGAAATGCTCAATTAGCCCAGTTCAATTTCATCTTGGGTAAATATTTCATATAAATTGATTAAATTTCCTCCTATAAATCATTTGTAATTGTTAATTTTTATAAAAGCTTATACTGGGTGGTCGCAAGTCTGAAAAAAATTGGAAATCAGGGAAAAGTCAGGGATTTTCCAAAAACAATCTTTAAAAGTCAGGGAATTTTTTCTTAAAGGAACCATAATTAAAAATTTATGATTTTATTACTTTAAATTCCTAATAAACAGAGTAGCCACTTGACCGAGAAAACGGTAAAATTTGTTACTAAACCAGGAATTTCTTCAAGGATCTAAAAGTTCTGAGAAATTTTTATCGAAAATCCATTTTTTTCATATTTACAAATCTATAATAATAATCCGTAAGTTCTTTCCTTCCGTAATTTCCTTTTTTGTCTGTTCATATCCGAAGCTGGACACACAGATATTTTTTGTTTTAAAATAGATACTTTTTAAAAAATGCACTTAAATTGATTAAAATTTAAAGTTATAAATATCAGTTAAAATAATTTTAATTTCATAAATAAATAAATCTTTAATTTTTTCTACAATTTTCAATACTTTTTAGTATACAATCATTCTCTTGAAGTTTTATAATTATTCTTTAATTTTTTTTATTACTTTGTTTTGTCCTCGATTATTCTCGACAATTTTCCAATTTTTCTTTCGATTGTCAACTATTTACCTCATTTTTCAATTATTTTTTTTTAATATTTAACTATTTTAGTTATTTTGTAATATTTTTCTTTCAATTATCGACTGTTTTCTTAAAATTTCAATTTAATTCTTTAATCTTTAAATTTATTTCTTTAATTTTTAATTACTTTTTTCAATTCTCAATTATTTTCTTCAGTTATTACTTGCATTCTTCATTTTTCAATTGTTTTGTTCAATATTAAATAATTCTCGTATTTTCTCAATTACATATTATTAATTATTTTCTGTAACTTTTAATACTTCAATTTCCAATTGATTTCTTCAATTTTATTTTATTTTCTACAATTTTTTCCATAATTTTCATCAGTTTTCAATTCACAATTTATTCTCCTTCAATATTATTATTATTATTCATTAATTAGAAGAAATTTTTTGTTCAAATGCCGATTATTTTAACCATTTTTCGAATTTTTTTTCAATTGTTAATTTTTTTTTTTTTAGTAGTCAATCAGTTTTGTCATATTGTAATTTTTCTTTTAATTCTCAATTATTTTCTTGAAATTTCCATTTAATTTTGTATTTTTTAATTTATTTGTTCAATTTTTAATTATTTTCTTCAATTCTCCAACATTTTCATCGATTTTCAATTAATTCCTCAATATTCAATAATTCTTGGATTTTTTCAATTATTTTTTTAATCATAAAAATCGTTTTAAAATTTCAATTCAATTATCCAATTCCAGAACTATTATCTTGAATTCTCAGTTATTTTCTTCAAATTTAAATTCCACTTTTCATTTTTCAATTATTTTCTTTAAAATTAAAAAATTATCGCCTTTTTTCAATTATTTTTTTCAGATGTATATTAATCTAGAATTTTTTAATTTTGTTTTTAATTGATAATTATTTTCGTTCATTTTTTACATATTTTCTTAAATTTCTCAATTATTCTCGTCATTTTCCTACCATTTCCTTTAAATATTAATTATTTTCCCCAATTTTCAATTTTTTCCTACAGTTTTTTCAATTTTCAATTATTATCTTAAAATTTTATAATTATTCTTTGCTTTTTTAAATTATTTTGTGTATGAATCTTGCCATTTTTTCAATTTTCTTTTTAATTGTCAATTATTTTCGCCATTTTGTAATTTTTCTTTTAAGTATCAATTATTTTCTTGAAATTTCCATTTAATTCTTTAATTTCCAATTTATTTGTAAACTTTTTAGTTATTTTCTTCGATTCTCAGATATTTGCTTTAATTCTCAAATATTTTTATCGGTTTTTAATTAATTCCTCAATATTCAATATTTCATGGATTTTTTTTTTTTTATTCATAAAAATTGTTATAAAATTTCAATTTAATTATTCAATTCTAGAACTATCCTCTTTAATTATCATATTTTCTTTAAATTTAAATTCCAATTTTCAAATATTCCCTACAATTTTTTCGGTTTTCAAATATTAGATATCTTAACATTTTATAATTATTCTTTGATTTCTTAAATTATTTTGTGTATTAATCTAACCACTTTTTCAATTTTCTTTTTAATTGTTAATTATTTTCGCCATTTTGTAATTTTTCATTTGATTATCACTTATTTTCTTGAAATTTCATTTAATTCTTTAATTTCCAATTTATTTGTACCTAAACTTTTTAGTTATTTTCTTCGATTCTTAAATATTTTCTTTAATTCTCAAATATTTTTTTCGATTTTCAATTAATTCCTCAATATTAAATAATTCTCCGATTTTTTCAATTTTTTTTTCTCATTAAAATTGTTTTAGAATTCCAATTTAATTATTCAATTCCAGAATTATTCTCTTCCATTCTCAGTTATTTTCTTCAAATTTAAATTCCACTTTTTAATTATTTTCTTTAAAATTAAAAAAATTATCGCCTTTTTTCAATTATTTTTCTCAGCTGTCTATTAATCTAGTCATTTTTTGAATTTTGTTTTTAACTGATAATTATTTTCGTTCATTTTTTTTACATATTTTCTTTAATTTTTCAATGATTCTCGTCATTTTTCAACTATTTCCTTTAATGATTAATTATTTTTCTCAATTTTTAATTATTTCCTACAATTTTTTCAATTTTCAATTAATATCTTAAAATTTTATAATTATTCGATGATTTTTTAAATTATTTTGTTCATGAATCTAGCTATTTTTTTAATTTTGTTTTTAATTGTCAAATTTGTTCGTCATTTTGTAATTTTTTTTTTTCAATTATCAATTATTTTGATTTTACAAAAATTTGTAGTTTTATATTACCCGACAACAATATAAAGTTGGGTGCGACTTAATGTTGCTAGGAATTATAATGATTAATTTTTTTAAATGTTAAAGTTAACCTATTGTCTAAAAAATTAAATTTTAGTATTTTGTAATAATAAAACTTTTTAAGCTTTAATTATAATTAATAAGATTATAAGAATGTGTAAAATTTTAAATTTCAGCATAAAGCTACATTTTAAATATAAAGTCGAATTTTACAAAATTAAATATACTGTTTTAGTTCTTTTGTGATCGGAAAATCCAAAACATTGACCGGGAATTTAGTTTCATAAAAAAGTGGCCACCGCG
The DNA here is from genome assembly GCA_037103525.1 of Ganaspis brasiliensis. NCBI lineage: Eukaryota > Metazoa > Arthropoda > Insecta > Hymenoptera > Figitidae > Ganaspis > Ganaspis brasiliensis. Next base: position 136,227 of record JAZKLR010000146.1, read on the forward strand.
AACAAAGCAAGATTTAAAGAATCTGTAAAATTGGTGGTCAGGGAAAATGAAAAATTTGTTAAGGAAAAGTCAGGGAATTTTGAAAATTAAATTTTGCGGCCACTCTGTTATAACGAGAAATTTGATCAACTGTCAAATTAATAATTCCCGGAAAATAATGCTTTGGTAATTAAGTATTTAAATAATTTTATTATTTCAAAAAACGGGAAATTTAAAATTGAAGCAAAAGATAAGATTTTCAGTTATAAACATTTGTTCAAATATTTGACTGATAAGTATTCTAATTTATTTTAAAACTAATAATTAATCTTGTCAATAATTTTTCAGTTGTCGGAGAGAAGGAAAAAAGTGCAGGTACTGTTAATGTAAGGACGAGGGACAATGTCGTTCACGGAGAAATCAGCGTTGAGGATTTAATAACAAAATTCCAAAATTTTAAGGCTACTAGAGATCGTAATTGCGAAAATACTTTCCACAGTTAGATCTAGAAAATTTGCATTTCAAATGATAACAGTAATTTATAATTTCCTGATAATTTAATATGTAATATTTTCTATTAGATAAAAATCTTTTTAAAAAATCTACTGAAACATTACCAAAAGAATTTTGCAATTTGCACACTTTTTTATAAATGTTTATTGGAATTAATAAAATGATTTGCTCTTGACAAAATGTTATCTCTTTAAAGTTAACTTCCTTCGACATTGAATTAAATTAGTATTTTAATTTAAATTTCGATAAATAAGCTAGGACATTTGGGAAAAATAAAATTACATAACTAACATGATTTGCGATATCTTTATACTCTGATTACATTTTTTCATTCATGATGGCTTATACAAAAAATCATGAGAAAAGCTTATTGTTAAATGATTCATGTATTTATGAGCTCCACTGCAACATCAAGTGGAAAAAACTTTTATAAACTTTTATGAATTGGTACATGAAGATTTTTATCACTTACTTTTACAATACTTCTAACCATCAATTTCTTTTCTCTGTTTTTTTCTCTTTCCACTAACTCTTAAAAACGTCAACAATCAAGTGCAGATCAGTCAATTTCCAAGTCATTTCAACCTCTTTCATATTAAAATTTCACTGTCTATCAGATTCACAATTTTTGTTTTGCTACCAGATTTACAATTAATTTTTACTACCAGATTTAACAATTAATCTTTGCTACCAGATTCACAAAATTAATTTTTGCTACTAGATTCACAATAAATCATCGGCTATCAGATTCAGAATAAATCTTTGACTCACAAACGATCGCATACCATTTTCACTAAATGTTTAAGAGTTAAGATAAAAAAGTTTTACAAATACTTAAACAGTAACATTATTTTCTTCCCAGTATTGAAGCGGCGCACTTAAAACATTTCTAAAATAATTCAGTCATGACAAAAGAATGAAAATTTCTGTAGATTTTCGTTTTTGTCTAATTAAGTTAATCTTAAGTAATTTTTTTTGATTAAACGGAGCGAAAGTTACACGCAGAAAAACTCCAAGTAGATTTTTAAGTTAAATGAAACCTTGTGCAAAATCTAGAATATAGTTCGTGTGTCTCTAATTGCATTTAGGAGATTTATTTTTAAAGAAAAGTATTCTCAGGATTTTTTCGCGGGTTTAAATTAGTTAATTTAATACCAGATTGTATTATGCAAATAGCCAGAACGTTTAGTTTACATTCTAATATACGTTTTTTTAAGGCTCTTAACTTGGATAATGATGTAATTTAAGTACAATGGGTCCAGGTTTATCTACACATAGTTTGTTCATGAGATCGTTGTGTTTTTTAATCAATAAAATAGGGAGTCGCCTCGAAAAAAGGAAGCAAACTATTTACTTGCACAATTTATTATCTTAAAATTCATATCTTAGTATCTTAAAATTATTTACTTCCTTAATTTGAGAAAATTTAATTAAAAGTGAGCAGAGACATAAAGTTATTCTATGTACAACATCAATATAAGTTTTTTTTTATTTCTCCGATTCATTCTCTTTAAAAAATAAAGAAAAATATTACAAAACAAAAAAAATCTTTCAAAATAAAGTTTTAATTCTAAACTAAGAAACAAATAACAAGAATGGTAAATTTTCTTTTTTTGAAAATTAATTATTTCAACAAAAAAGTTTCTGTTTATTTAAATACCTAATTTAATAAAAGCTTTGTTAATAATTTAATTTGTACATTAAAATTATATACAATGGACATCCCTATTCTACAAAGATTATTTATTTAACTCCTTGGACCACAAAGATTAATTATATTAACATTAAATTTTGGATTTGCCTATAATTTTGCAGGCTTACACAAGTTATTACAAAAGAATCTCGCTGTCTTGTCACATTTACTTCTATGTGCAATTTATTTTTCGATATTTACATTTATCAAGTTTTTGCCACAAACTTCTGTCAATTTCTAAAAACTTTTTTCGCAAATTAATCAAAATTTTCACTTTTTCATAGAATATTAGGTATAATACTTTTCTGAGCGGAATTTTTATTTATAGCTATAAAATGATTAAAAATTGAAACACTACGGAAATTAAAAACCAAAGAATCATTAAATTAGAAAATTTACTAAATTATTGTTTAATTAATTTGAAATCTAGCGAATTTATAAATATTCAAGGAAAACTTTAATAGTATTTCTGAATTATTTTAAGTATTAATTATATAATCATAATATAACCTCAAACTAAGAAAAAATGTAATTTCAAACAATTTAAAATTTTCATTCAAAAATAGATTGAGCCAAAACAACTTTTATTTCCTCCTAAAATAATAAAATACCATTTTTTAGATTTTTAAAAATATTAATAAACAAAAATATAATTTTTACAGAAAAGATTTATTTTTAGACCTGATATTCAGTTGAAAAGATTCCTGAGACAAAATTGGAAAACACAAAGTCAATGTTTAAATTTAATTTAATACAAAACATTACCCTGGTTTATTAGCAAACAGTCGTTTCAGCTTCGTAATTCACATGACAATATTTTAATATAACATTTCAAACGATATTGAAATAAATTTGAAAAGTGTCGATACAATAAGAGCTCTGGAAGGCTGTACAGAAAAGTAAGTTATTAAACTCATTATTCTCCAGAGATCATGGTGATATGATAAATAATAATAATTATTATTTAATATTAATTTAATCTGTACCAAAATCGAAGGTACAAGCAAATTCACGTCACAATTCTGTACAAAGTGAATCTTGCTACAATTAATTTTAATATTACATCTTTTTAAATGAGTCCTATTATTTTTCTATGTACATTAATCCTAGTTGAACAATCCTTGAGTTGGTCTATTTTTTTAATTCTTGACATCGACTATACATGGAATAATAATTCTTAAGATTCTATTATATATATATAATCTCAAATCAATTCTTGCTTGGCAGCATTTTATTTCTTCCATTAGAAAGAAATAAGATATTACGCATTTTGATTACAAGTTCCATTTTGTAAATTCTGGTAAAGGTTGACTTGCTATCACACTATAGTTGACTATTTTGTGAAAAAATCAAACGCCCTTGCGCACCAACGAGTATTTTTCACTATTACTTAAGTATCACTTTAATTATTTATTGTTTTTTTTTTTGTTTTGTTTCATATTATGTGCTGTTTTTTTTCTTTTTATTGTATTTCAAAGTGGAAGCATTTTTTTCAGATTGAAAGAAAGGACAACTAAATAGACTTGCAAAATCTAGAAAATATGAAATGAAAACTGAAAATTTGTTTTTGTACTATATTATTTCGAATGCAAGTCAGATAATAGAGGCAGTGTATAAATAGTGTGAGCCAAAAAGAATCTTTTTTGGATCTTTTTCTACTCTATTTTTTGTTAAAATAATTGTACTCTTTTCTTTTTAAAAATTTATCACTTTTGTTACCCGTATTCCAGATTTAAAAAATTCCAAACTATATTTTTTGCATTAAACAATTTTCAACTTTTAAAAGAACTCTGGAAGTACGGGTTTTTGATGATTTTAAGATTGTGTGTAAAAAAAGTACAATTATTTTAATAAATACTAAAGAATTTATTATATCCAAACTAAGGGTTATCACAAAAAAAATCGATTAAATTCTCATTGATATTCATTGATACAATGTATAATTACATCACTGGTGTTTCTTCAAACAAACTCCATTTTAGACTAGCATTTTAATTTCACTATGCTATTTTTTGAAAGTTAATTAGATTCATTATTCTAAGTGACTATTCATAATTTGAATTAATTGTAATGAGTTTAAAGAAACACCAATATTTTATTTATTAATCAATTAAAAACAGAGCTGAATACTTTTCAAGAAAATTATTGCTGTTTCTCTATATTGAAAAAATTTATTGCTACTTTTATATTTTAAAAAATCATTCTTTTTCTCTATTTTAAAAATGTTTCTATAAAAAGAATTTACTGCTGTTTTTCTATTTTAAAAAATTACTCATAATTCACTTATTTGTTGATTAAATTAAAACATTTGAAAATTGAAAGTAAACGATAATTGAAAAAAATTGGTTCAATGATAAAAAGCGTCGGTTTCTCAGTATACAACTCTATTTAACGTTTTAATAATCTGCAAAGTGCATTGTCATGATTATTTTATTCGTAAAATACAGTTTATTACAATTGTAATAAACATAATAAGATTTATTCATTTTGAATATTTCAACTTGAAGTTACAGTTATCTAATAAAAGCTGCCTTATAATTTTATATATCTAATCTATACATTCATCGAGAATATGCGTCTCAATGCAGTCTAATTAGATTAATATTTAAATTTACATACACAAATAATCTAAATTATTTACATTTTGAATTTGTAAGAAAAGACTTCTGACACGATCGACAAAAAATAATCATATTTTTTTTTATTGATTGCTTATTTTTTGCTAATTTTTGGCGCACGTGATTAAATTCTAAAATCCTTTATTTAAAATCTTCATTTTACAATATTTCATTAGATATAATTTCCTTCTTGCCGAATTTTAATTTTTTAAATTTTTACTGTACTGGATTTTCGGGTAGCTGAATTTATGAACAGAATTTTAATTTTGCAGAATTCATTTTTAATCGACCTTTCATTTAAAAGAATTCGAAATTAATCGAATTGTCGTTTAGAAGAATTTACAGTTAATATAGTTTCGAGTAAAAGTTTTAAATACGAGAATATCCATTTTTCCGAATTTGAATTTGTACGAATTAAAGTTTAGTAGAATTTTTAAAGAGAATTTTCCGATTGTGTCTGGTTTCCCTTAAAAATTAGATTAAATATCAATTCGTACAACTACAAATTCGGATAAATGAAGATTTGATAAAATGGATTAGCATTTAAAAATTTTCTTAAGGAGGTTCTCTCAATTTACATAACCTCAAACTAGAAATTCGTTTTTCACCCCGAATAAAAATACTATTAAAATTAATTACAACAAATTTTGAAAGATCCAGCTATACATTTTTTAGAAAAAATTAGGTTGAGCTACAATTTGTGGTCAAATAAAAATTATTTAACATTTCATGTTTTTTCTTTAAATCTAGTTAAAATCTGTAATTTTCATCAAATTGTGACTAATAATGTTTTTATTATTTATTATTTTATTATCAATTATTATTTATTCATCTTTCTCGTTAAAAAATTCTCCACTATTTTATTTGTTAGTTTCTCTGAAATAGTATTCCGTTTAAAAAATACGTAAAAAACAAATATTATTTGTTTAACAACTTTTAAACAAAATATTATTTAACAAAGCCCAACAAAAAAACTTGTAGAGAATGTTTCAAAGAGAAAAAAAAATTGTTATTAGTTAAAATTGAATGAAAATTGCAGATTTTAACTAGATTTTTAAAAAAAGAATAAAATATTAAATAATTATTATTTAGCAACAGATTTTAGCTCAAACTAATTTTTTCTAAAAAATGTACAACTGGACCATTCAAAATTTGTAGAAATTAATGTTTTATTTGATGGGGAAAAGCCATTTTTTAGTTTGAGGTTATGTCAATGGAGAGAATCTCCTTATTGAGAAATCAGTTAAATGAAAATTCGGTTAAAATAAAATTGAAATTCGAATCCCTCTAAATAAAAGTCGGCTAAAAAGAAATTCTGCAAAATGTAAAATCGACGAACAGAAAAATTCTATCAAGTCAAAATCCCGATTCATTTAAATTCTCTTGAAAACAAATCCGAGTGAATAAAATTCGCTAAAAAGGAAATTGTGCCTAATAAAATTCCATAAAATAAAAATTCTAAATACTGAATTTAAAATCTTATCACGTTCCCGATTTTTTATTGATAAAAAAATAAACAATCTCACAATTCTGATCAATGGGGTAAAAATTCCACGTTACAGTGAAACTTCACTTATTTAAAGTCTCGCGTATTTGAATTCGCATTTATTTTAACAGTTCGAAGTCTCTGTTATTTTAACTTGTCGACCAATCAAAACTAACTAACATTTTGATTGGTTGCTGCGAATTGTATCAGCCAATCAGAGATCAGAGGTACTCCATAAGTACATGGAAGTTAAAATAAGTGAGACTTGATGGATTTGCGAGAACCGGGTTAAAATAAGTGAAGCCTCAGTGTAAATAATAAAAGAATGAAAATTAAAAAACAAAATATCAAAGAGAGTGTATTACAAAAGTCTTTTCTGGATTTTCCTTCAGTTGGAGGTAAAAACTCTTTCTTTTATCATTAAAAACAAAAAATCCTTCACTCTTATGCGCTTGAATTAAATAACAATAATCCCTGTAAGGATCTTTTAAATAGCATTACTGACCTCTTCTTCGGAGGAGTGAGTTGTAACAGGAATAGGTTGATTTTGCAGATTACCAGCAGCAGCGTTGACAACTGGTTTAATAAATTTTTCAGTGGCCAATTGCGAGGATTCGGTTCTTCGGAGGTAGGCAGCTTCCTTTTTTGGAGGTACCACTGGCTTATTAGGTGGAACAGGTGGAGGCACACCACGAGAAACTGGAGGTTTCTTGACAGGTAGAATTCCGGGCGTTGGAGAAGCTGATGTCGTGCAGGCATTGTAAGGTGGAAGTTTTCCTGGTGTTTGTGTCGCAGGGACAATCTTAGTGACGGCAGCAGCAGCAGGATTCGTTGGAGCTGGTACAGCTGGTCGTTTGTGAACAGCCTGGGAAATTAAGATACACCACATTCCTTTTTAACGGAAGTGAAAAGTCTCTCACTTTTTTTCACATGACAGAGAAATAAATTCTAGAACTTTTGTTTTATCAGTTCTACTTTAGAGTTGGTGTAACCAGACCAAAGCGGCATAATAATAACAATAATAATAATAATAAAAAGGGAAAGCCAGTGAGTGAGTGAAAAACGGAAAATCATTATTCAAGCCAATACCGAGTTAATCTTGCAGAAATTCTCAGCGTCGTGTTAAGTTGTCCATCATATTGCGGACAAACGACACGACCTTTGCTTCTAAATAATTCCAGATTTAAAAACCAATCAACGGATCTGTAAAATTAACAGAAGATAAAGTAAAGATGTAAAAGAAAGGTTGATAATGTTGCCAAAAAGACGATACCACCGGGTCTGCAGAAAAATGTTTGTTTTTTCCAATTAAATCAGGATAGAGAACTAAAGTTTGCTTTAAATTAAAAAAAAGGTGCTTCCAGGAAAATAAGCAGGGAAAACTTATGAATAAAGCTCAGAAATAAGTTGCTTTTGTTTTTAATTACGGAACAAGTATACATTCTAAATAATAATAATAATATGTACACAAATTAAAACGTAAGATAAAGTGTTTTATCTAAGCATTAAGTGTTTTAATGATTGTATACATGAAAAGAAAATGTTTTAATGGAGGAGGAAAATGTTTTAAAATTCTAGATGAGTGAAAAATGTGTGAAATTGTGGATGGAGAAACGGTGTACAATTGTGGATAGAAAAATTCGGTAAAATTAGCGATAGAAAAAATGTGTAAACAATAGCGAGTGAGAAAAAAAACTAAAAAATTAAGTGCGAGACAAAATTGTGTCTAAATAATTGTAAAGCTAAAGTGCGTGGAAAAGTAATTGTAAAAGTGCTTTTCAGTGAGGCTATCATTTAAAATATAATTTACTGGTTCATGCTTTCTTTGTGCAAAATGAGATTGTATTTTTTCCGACTATGACAGTGAAGAATCTACTTATAAGATGCTTATGCCACTTTGTTGTGTGAAGATTAAAATAAAAAGTTTATTTAACATAATTAATTATATTTAACATTATGATAATCCATAACTAATATTGGTGTTTCTTAAAATAATTGATAAAACTATTTTATAAATTATAATTAGGGGAGAAGCAGCATCAGTGGACCAGTTTCTTCAGTGGTCATTTCAATTTGATTGAAACTAAAAACTTCGACAAACTTTAAACATAAAGAATGGTGAAAAATGAAAAAAAAATCAAAATACTAGTCCACTGATCCCAATTCTCTCGTATTTTATAAATTTATATAAAACTCTGTACACATTTTAAAAACATGTTTCTTAGTTTAAAATTACTGTAGTTTTTGATATGACCGTATTTAAATAATTGATTTTAAATCTAATGATATTTAAGTTCACAACTTTTTAAATAAACTTATTTTGCGTATTTAAAATCAGATAACCTTTTATTTTAAAAGGTACGAGACTAGATAAACTTACTGGGCTAGTCTAAAAGATATTCTTTAGTTTTTCGAAACTCAATGACTTAGTTACTTTGAATATTACAATATATCATGTAAAAACTATAATATAGATATTATAGACAATATAATATTTCACTATAATATGTATAATATAGATTATAATACATTAAAATATTATAACACGATTCTAAAAATATGTAATTTACATAAAAATAGTATAATATAAACGAGAATAAATTATTATAATATAATAAATATAAGTAGTTGTATAAGTTCGTTTTGTGTTTCACACAACTGACTAAATATGAAAGTTAATCACTTTTTAAATCTTTAAAAGAGTTACTGTATTATAAAAATTCAAAAATACCGTGAATATTTAAAAATCTATAATTAAAATTTCTAATAAAGCTGGTTTAATTAAAAAAATTAAACTGTCTTTCACTCCCATTCAAACATTATTGCTTTTTTTTTTTAGATAATTGAGTTAAATATCTAATTTCACTTACTTACAAGATCAAAGGTAATTTTTACACGATCTAAATAAAAAACTATTACGTTTCTTTAAAAAAACAAAAAAACAAAATTAATAAAAAGTGCACTTATTATTGAATTTATCACTGGATGAGTAAAAATTATCTAAGAAATCAGTCTTGCAAGTATTTGCAAAGAAATAACGATTTACTATTGCAAAGCGTGAAAATTGACTGAGTAGATCGTAATCTACCACAGGTAGATCTCGATAGTCGTTAAATTAGCGTAGAGTGTGCTGGATAGTGTGGAAAGGTTACCTGTGCCTCGGTGATCGCTGGCGCTTCCGGAACCGATGCAGGATTACTAGGTGTAAACGCAGCTCCTCTAATCGCTTGTCCGGGAGTCACCGATCTGGCTATTCCTGTAGCTAGAATAATAATACAAAAAATTAACTTTAAATTGAACCTAAAGTAAAAATACATGTAATAAAAACTAGGTAAATCTTAACTAGGTAAAATTAAATTTAATTAAAATTGCTCAAATTACTCACTGGGACCACTGACTGGTACACTAGAAACTGTAGCTGTAGGTTGAACAACTTTACTGCTGACCATTGGAGTTCCAGTACCCAAAACGGTTCCTTTAACTGAAAAAAAAAAAAAATTAAATAAATGAAAAATTCCAGGCTGTTAATTAAAAACGTGAAATTTTTGCCTTAAAGAAGATAATTATCATTAATAACACTAGTTAACAAAAAAAAAAAAAATGTATGTACATTCAATGTCACTATTTTTTTCTTATGTACTAAGCTTCTCGTTACTTAAAAATGACATTAAGAAATTTTTCTATGGATAGGTTTTCGAAATATGAATTTTTTTAATTTTTTTACGTTTTTTTCGGAGGTGACTTCACGTTTTAGGCCCTATCTCGAGTTACAGAAGTCCGATTGTGTTTTTCGAAATGTCAAATTAAAGGTAATCAAATTCCAAACAATCGCTTTTAACATTATTTTTCAATCGGTTAAATATTTTAAGTGATATAGTCCAAAAAAAAAGAGAAAATTTGAGATTTTGGCCCAAAATCTGAAAAACAAATTCATTCTACCGCCATGCAAAAATAGAAAACGTCAAATTATGTCCAGTTTTAAATTTTTTACATATATGACTCACTTTTAAGAAGAAAAAAAATGTATGGATGAAAACAATCTATGGGTAATTATTGAAGTTATAAGCCAGGGTACTGAAATTCTCGTTTTACGCCATTTCGGTATTTTACCTCCTTTTATAGTGATTATGTTAATTAATTTAATGAATACAATATCTAATTAGAAAATGGACTTTTTTCACAGATTTCAAATAATTTTCAGTGCTTTACTAATTCAAATTTGACGGAAAAATTTTTTGGAATTTTTGACAAAAATTTCTGAAGAGGCATAAATTGATTAAAATCTGCTTTTTTGACAAGTTTAAACAGATTTGTTGAATTTTGTTCGTTAATAGATGAAAAAGTTTGAAATTAGATATAGAAATATGAAATTAATTTTTTTTTTTAAAAATATGTCCGCAGCAGCCCTCAGACGAAAGTCAATGGTTTTTCTCCTTATAAATTAAAAAATAATCAATTTTCTTTGATTTCCCATTAAAGAAAAATATTCTTAACTACTTTGTGTAATATAATACAATTTATGCGTTTCAAAACTTTGCGCGTCTAATTCAACTTGTCAAAGAAGCAGATTTTAATCAATTGATGCCTCTCCAGAAATTTTTGTCAAAAACTCCAAAAAATTTTTCAGTCAAATATCATTTATTTTTTATATTTCTATATCTAATTTCAAACTTTTTCATCTATTAACGAAGAAAATTCAACAAAAATTGAACCTCTGTGCATCTGATTTAACTTGTCAAAAAAGCAGATTTTAATCAATTTATGCCTCTTCAGAAATTTTTGTCAAAAATTCCAAAAAAATTTTCCGTCAAATTTGAATTAGTAAAGCACTGAAAATTATTTGAAATCTGTGAAAAAAGTCCATTTTCTAATTAGATATTGTATTCATTAAATTAATTAACATAATCACTATAAAAGGAGGTAAAATACCGAAATGGCGTAAAACGAGAATTTCAGTACCCTGGCTTATAACTTCAATAATTACGCATAGATTTTTTTCATCCATACATTTTTTCTTCCTAAAAGTGAGCCATATATGTAAAAAATTTAAAACTGGACATAATTTTACGTTTTCTATCTTTGCATGGCAGTAGAATGAATTTGTTTTTCAGATTTTGGGCCAAAAACTTAAATTTTCTATTTTTTTTTTTTGACTATATCACTTAAAATATTTAACCGATTGAAAAATAATGTTAAAAGCGATTGTTTGGAATTTGATTACTTTTAATTTGACACCTAGAAAAACTTAATCGGACGTATGTAACTCGATATACGGCCTGAAACGTGAAGTGACCTCCGAAAAAAACGTAAAAAAATTTTTTAAATTCATATTTTGGAAACCTACATATAGAAAAATTTCTTAATGTCATTTTTAAGTTTAGAGAACCATAGTACATAAAAAAAAATAGTGGCATTAAATGTACATTTTGGCTGTAAACTAGTGTAATCAAAAACTGAATAATTACTTGTCTGGGGAGTGGTAACAGGTTTGAGAGACGGCATAGCTGCTAAATTAGCAGGTTTCGCAGGTGGAGGTGGAGGAGTTGCGCCGACTCCACGTAAAGGTCCTCGTGGCTGAGTTTCTTTGCCAGTTTCCACTTCTGTTTTGAGCTTTTCCAACTCAGCTTCCAGTTCCTTGACTTTTTTCTCTTCTTTTGATAAAGCCTGTCTATACTGCTGTCTCTCAATATCAAATTGCGCGAGTTGTTTCTCTAACTCCGCTTCCATCTGCAGCGACTTTTTGCTCTCTTCCTCTAAGCCTTCAGCCATCGAATCAATTCGAACCTTCTCCTCACTTAAAATTTGCGCCAAATCCTCAGATCTCTTTCTTTCTTCAATGTACTTCATTATTATTTTCTTCCTTTCCGCAAGCAATAAAAGCACAATTTGCTTCTGTCTACTCTTTTCCTCATCTAAAACATCGCTCAACTTTTTCATATCTTGCTCCAATCGCTTCTTATCCTGCTTCTCCAATTCCAATTCTTTCTTCAAACGCGTTCTTTCCTTCTCAAGACCGTAAGTGATGTCGTCACCCTGAGCTGTATCGTGCTCGTGCTTTCTCTTCTCTTCTTCTAATTCTTTGATTACCTGCAAAAATTGTGAGGATGTGAAAAAAGATTTATCATGACAATTACTTTAATTTAATGTATGTACACTAAATAATAAAAGGATTAATATTTTTATAGTAAGGATGAATAAAAGTGAAGTCATTCGGACAAAAAAGTTTAATGCTTAAAAAAGAACTTCCGATGTTTCGAAATCTAAATGATTTCCTCTACAAGGAGTCTAGTAACATTAAATAATTTTTTAAATATCAAAGAAGTATAAAGTGTTATAAATATAAAAATAAAACACAAATAACAATAAAAAGAAAAAGTTACAATAATAAAGGTAGGTAAATGAAGTAAAATAAATTTTATAAATAATAACGAATAAAACTCATACCAGTAATTAAAGTATAAAATTGTAAATTAATTCATGTAGAAATTCACTCTTCATAATAGTGTAAAAAACATTTCATAGTACGAAGTCGTCAAATTTATTCATACTTCCTATATAGGAGAAAGCAGTGTTCAGAGTCAGAAACGCTAAATTAAAAAAGAAATAAAGAAATATTTAATTATTAAGAATGGAAAAAATACAATTTTAATTATCAAAAAATTTTTAACAAATTAAAATGAAAAATTAACAAAAATTAAATTTTTTTTAATAAATATAGGTAATAAAATACAATTAAATGATGACTAACAATAAACGTAAATAAATTAGAACGAAAAAGAAAAACCCAATAGAATAAATAAATAAATAATATGAATTTATGAATAGAAACTAATTCAAAAATTAAAATTGTTTAATTATTTATGACTATTATAAAAATCCCCATTTTAAACATGATAAATAAAATTACAAAATTAAAAATGTTAAATATACCTATAAAAATTATGATGATCATTATTTTGTGTAATTTTTTTAAAAACCCTCAAACCCATTAATAAAAAATACATAAAAACCCAAAGGCAGGGCTGATAAAAATCATGATTTTTAAAAAAAAATCAAAAAAACTGATTTATTTGATTTAAATCGGATATTTTTTTAATCTAATCAGAGTATAAAATCTCCAAATGTTTATTTGTAAGAAGTTTATTAAAAAAATGAAGAAAAAATTGAAAAAACAACAACAGAATGAAACACTGACATAATTATTGTTATATAAAAAGTAGAAACTCTTTTCAAAAAATTAAACTATTTTCGGACATTCATTTAAATTAAAATAATAAATAAGAAGATAATTTAAAAAACGTTAAAATATATTACTAAAGAGAACAAAATTTAAAAATTAGAAACTTTAGAGAATTATTTTACAAATTGAATAAAAAAAGAATGAATAAAATTTTGTAAAATTTAAAAAAAATTGTAAAAGAAAATTTTTTTTATGAAATACAAGAACGATGTTCAAATGAGAATATTTAGTACAAGATTAAATTCACATAATATAAAATAAAAGAATAAAAGCTTTCAAAAAAGTAGAAAATTGGGAAATTTAAAAAATGTAGATAAAAGCACCAAATAAATGTTTTCAAAAATTGGTAATTATAAAATAAAAACTAAACAATTGAGAAGAAGGGAAAATGCTTCTTTAAAAAGGAAAAATGATGACAAAACTTAACGAATTAATTAAAACCCAAAGAAGAGCTAAAAAATGGTGAAACTTCACGAAAATTAAAGGAATAGGAAGAAAATATAAAAATGTTTTTTACCTTAATCTAACAAACTAAAAAAATGTAAAAAGTACAGAACATAAAATTAAAAAATGTATATATCAAGAAAAATAAAAAGTCCGCAAAAGAAACTTAAAGAGCCTTTAAAAATAAAAAAGTTTGAGAAAATTAAACGAAACATATTTTTACAATATTACACGTAAAATAAGTCCAACAATAAAATTAGAAAAATAAAGAAAATCTAAAAACTTTATGAAAGAATAAGTAAGTTTGCAAAAAATCTCGCAAAAAATAGACAAGATGTGAAAAAAATTGAATAAACTTACAAATAAAAATTAGAGTATTTATTTTTAAAAATATGGATATAATTATGAAAATCAACCAAATAAAAAGTTTGGTGAATGTTATAATAACGAAATTGTGTAGAATAATATTAAATAATTTGCATGAAAAGAAGAAAATTAAATTAAATCCTAAAATAAAAAAACAAATACAAAAAAAAAGTAAAAGGAGAAAAAATCTTAAAATATTGTAAAAATAAGAAATTATAAGATAAAAATTAAACAATTTCGAAAAATTGAAATCTCTTAAAAATGTTATTAGAATATTAACAAAAAAGGATTATTGTGAATATTGAAAATAATTAATATTATTTAGTTGTTTTGGATTAATAATTATGCATTTAAATTTGAATTAATTGGAATTTAAAAGTTGTAACAAATTGGAATTTGACTTAATTGACGTTTGGAATTTATATAATTATAATGACTTAAAGATATAAAAATGCATTACTATTTTTTGCTATCTTCATACCAAAAATTTGTAAATCGTAGGTATTTTGATCATCTGTATTAGCACAATTTTCTAAATTTTATAAAAATTAAAATATTAAAATTGAAAACTTTAAGATTTATCCACAACTTTGTGGGTTTTGTTTACGGTTTGCGATGTTTTACATGCAGTATTAGACATCCGAGAATTTTAAAGTTTTTTTGATTTAAATCATGATTTTAATGCAAATTTTTGCAATGATTTAAATCATTGCAAAACTGACAGGATTTAAATCAAAGTGATTTAAATCAACAACAGCCCTGCCCAAAGGGGAACTAAATTTTGAAATTAAAAATAATTTTATAATAATTTAAGAATATAAAGTGAGTGTAAATTGAATGACTTCTTAGTTAGAACTGAACTCTAAACACTGACAACTCATTGACAATATTAATTAAGATTTTTTCAAGGAAAAAAATAGAAAATATACAAGAAACGGAATAAAGATAAACGATTATTGAGTATTTAAAAATTTCCAGATATAAATTTTATATGAATTATCAAAATTATTTAAATCTGATATTTTATACAAGCTATTGTCCTTCTTAATAAAAAACATCTCAGCAATTAATCGTTTTTTGCAATTCGGTTCAACGTGTAAAAGTTTGCATTCATCTCATTTAATAAAATGTGAAGAATCGTCATTATCTAAAACATGTTTAGTCATAACATTATGATATTTTTCATTTAAATCAAAATTATCAATATCTTCTTGTCTTCGGATATGAAGTGGACGTTTAGTTTGCTCTACGTAAGCTTTACCATATTGATTCTGACTCTCAAGTAGATCCTTCCCCAATTTGATAAACATACCCGTTTTTAAATTGACACTGAAGATAGTTCTAATATTAAAAACTTTGATAAATCTTTTCATATTTTCAGATAAAGTTCCATAATAAGAAAAATTACTTTTTAAACTTTTTTAATATCATTAATCTTGTTTATGTCAGATAGAGGTCTATCATTAATCTCAATAATTCTTTTGATAATCTAAGTATTAATAAATTTTTTTGGGTAATTATTAAGCTCTAAATAATATTTAACTACTTTAATGTTTTGTATACGAAAAGTCTTATCCGAAAGGTTTAAAGCCATAGCGATAAGACCTTTAATTGTACCAATTTTGTTTTGTAGGGGATGATGAAAGAAAAAATTTTAAAGTCTACCAGAATACGTGTCTTTTCTATACCAATCGGTAACTTTTATTATTCACCCTTGTATGATTTTCAAATTGAGAAAGTTAATACTCATGTCCTTTTCAATTTAATATGTAAAGTGTAATCTCTCGTGAAAGGAATTGAAAGAGTCAATAACAGATGAAACCTTACTTCCAGGAACACATACAAAGGTGTCATCAACATATTTTTTATACGAAATAATTTCGAAATCTAAATCTTTAATAACACTTTCTTCTAAATCTTGCATAACGATGTCTGCTAAAATTGAAGATATCGAAGAGCCCATGAGGGTACCAAACTTTTGTCTGTAAAATTTGTTGTCAAATTGTAAAAACATACGATATGATTTTTAAACTCATCATTAGGAATATATTAGTACCCTTTTTAATGAAATCCCATCAGCTATCGATAAAAAGCTTAATGAAAAAATGTGTTTCCTGAAAAATATAGATTCAATTAGCAAAAGGAGATTAAGCTATTAATAATCTTACTGCTCGATGCCTTATTTCAGCTTCTTTGAGAACTTTAGCCATGCGACACTGCATGCGTCTTTGTTGTGTAATAAGAGCTTCCAAGCTAGCAGTTTGTTGATCAACTTGACTTCCTTGAGATCCAATTGTTCCGCCAACTATAGCTACATCTCTGGCAAGAGCTGAATGAGGATCGCAAGTGCCGCTGCGGTATCGGGAACTCAGTAAGTGCTTCATTTTCTCCGACTATGAAAACAAACACAGTTTAATTATAGAACCTTATTTGCTCTTCTTCTTCCAAGGTTATTAATAATTTGTAATAATTACTTTTAATGCTGCTATGACAATATCACGTGCTTGAAGTTCACCCTCTAAATATCCTAGTAGTTCTACCAAATCTGTCTTGCTTAACTCCATTTTTGGATTGCGCTAAAAAAATTAAAGAATTGTTATTTATTATAAAATAAATTCAAATACAATTTAAATGATCTATAATAATAAACCACAAGATTCATTTATTCTTTAAAATTATTATCCCAAAGTATCCATTAAGTACTTTACAATTTAATTTATAAAAACAAACAACATTACAATACAGCAGATTAATTAATTAATTAGAATTTAAATTAGTAGAAACTACAATTCCAATGAGATTATAACGATGCCAAGAAAACAGCAGATTACAGTAAAGCGAATGAATTTAAATTAAATTAAATAAATTATAATTAGAAGTTACACCTTGAATAAACGCACAACGTCGAAAAATAAAACAGTTTTCCTCTTAATTTAAGTAGTACAAAATTATGAAACATATCAGTTCCAATAATTTTAATTTCATTAATAAAAATAAATCTATCATTTTCTATATAATTTTTAACAGTTTTCCATATACAATAATTATACTCTTTAAATTTTCTAATTATTCTTTAATTTTTTTTTTAATATTTTGTTCTGTTGTCGATTATTCTCGATAGTTTTCGAGTTTTCCTTTCGATGATCAATTATTTTCCTCATTTCTTACTTATTTTCTTTAATATTTAAGTTATTTTGTAATTTTTCTTTCAACTATATCAACTATTTTCTTAAGATTTCAATTTAATTCTTTAATCTTCAATTTATTAATTTAATTTTTAATTATTTTCTTCAATTCTCAATTACTTTCTTCAATTTTCAATTACATTCTTCGTTTTTTAAATTATTTTATTCAATATTTAATAAATCTCGCATTTTCTCAATTATTAATTATTTTCTTGAAATTTCAATACAATTGTTTAATTTCCAATTAATTTGTTCAATTTTCATTTATTTTCTACAATTTTTTCCATAATTTTCATCAGTATTCAGTTGACAATTTAGTATTCTCCTTCAATTTTATGATTATCAATTAATTTTAAACATTTTTTGTTCAAATGCCGATTATTCTCAAAATTTTTCGAATTTATTTTTTCAATAATTGTTAATTATTTTTTTTAATAGATAATCATTTTCGTCATATTGTAAGTTTTCTTTTAATTATCAATTATTTTCTTGAAATTTCCATTTAATTCTTTAATTTCCAATTTATTTCTTCAATTTTTAATAATTTTCTTCAATTCTTAAATATTTTCTTTAATTTTCCATTATTTTTATCGATTTCCAATTAATTCTTCATTTTTCAATAATTCTTGGCTTTTTTCAATTACTTTTTTCAAATTTGAAATATATTTTTTAAATTTAAATTCCATTTATCAATTTTTAATTGCTTTCTTTCTTCTATGATTTTTTCAATTATTTTTTTAGTTGTCTATTAATCTAGTCATTTCTTAAATTTTGTTAGCAATTCACAATTATTTTTGTCAATTTTCACATATTTTCTTCAATTTTTTCTTTTTTCAACTACATCCTTCAATTATTCATTATTTTCGGCAATTTTTAATTATTTCCTACAATTTTTTCAATTTTAATTATTATCTTAAAATTTTATATTTATTCTTTGATTCTTTAAATTATTTTATTGGGTTATGTATTAATCTAGTCATTTTTGAATTTTGTTTTCAATTGTCAATTATTTTCATCATTTTGTAATTTTTTTTCAATTATCAATTATTTATCAAATTCTAATTTAATTCTTAAATTTTCAATTATTTTTGTCGATTTTCAATTAATTCCTCAATATTCGGTAATTCTCTGAATTTTTCAATTATTTTTTCCACTCATAAAAATTGTTTTAAAATGAGGCGCATGAATATTCCCTAAATCTCATTTAGCTTATATCCCATTAAGCCTAAAATCAAAAAGCCTAAAATGCATTCAGCCAAAATTCCATTTAACCTAAATTGCATTTAACCAAAATTTCATTTAACCTAAATCGCGTTTAACCTAAATTCCTTTAAATCTAAATTTCATTTTACCTAAATCCCATTCAATCTAAATTCCATTTAACCTAAATCTCATTTAACCTAAATCTCATTTTACCGAAATTCCATTTAACCTAAATTCCATTTAACCTAAATCCCATTTAACCTAAATCCCATTTAACCTAAATTCCGTTTAACCTAAATCTCATTTAACCTAAATTCCATTTAACCTAAATCCCATTTAACCTAAAACGCATTTAGTATAAATTCCATTTAACCTAAAATGCATTCAGCCTAAATCTCACTTCACCTAAATCCCATTTAACCTAAATCTCATTTAACCTAAATTCCACTTAACCTAAATCCTATTTAACCTAAAACGCATTTAGTCTAAATTCCATTTAACCTAAAATGCATTCAGCCTAAATCCCATTTAACCTAAATTCCGTTTAACCTAAATCTCATTTAACCTAAATTCCACTTAACCTAAATCCCATTTAACCTAAAACGCATTTAGTCTAAATTCCATTTAACCTAAAATGCATTCAGCCTAAATCTCACTTCACCTAAATCCCATTTAACCTAAATCTCATTTAACATAAATTCCACTTAACCTAAATCCCATTTAACCTAAATTGCATTTAACCTAAATCCCATTTAACCTAAATTCCATTTAACCTAAAACGCATTCAGCCTAAATCTCACTTCAACTAAATCCCATTTAACCTAAATCTCATTAAACCTAAATTCCACTTAACCTAAATCCCATTTAACCTAAAACGCATTTAGTCTAAATTCCATTTAACCTAAAATGCATTCAGCCTAAATCTCACTTCACATAAATCCCATTTAACCTAAATCTCATTTAACCTAAATTCTACTTAATCTAAATCCCATTTAACCTAAAACGCATTTAGTCTAAATTCCATTTAACCTAAATTCCATTTAACCTAAAACGCATTGAGCCTAAATCTCACTTCATCTAAATCCCATTGAACCTAAAACTTTACTTGATTCAACTATATTTATTCTTAAATTAAAAAAATTTTTAGGTTCAATGGGATTTAGGTGAAGTGAGATTTAGGCTCAATGCGTTTAAGGTTAAATGGTATTTAGGTTAAATGGAATTTAGACTAAATGCGTTTTAGGTTAAATGGGATTTAGATTAAGTGGAATTTAGGTTAAATGAGATTTAGGTTAAATGGGATTTAAGTGAAGTGAGATTTAGGCTGAATGCATTTTAGGTTAAATGGAATTTAGACTAAATGCGTTTTAGGTTAAATGGGATTGAGGTTAAATGGAATTTAGGTTAAATGAGACTTAGGTTAAATGGGATTTAGGTGAAGTGAGATTTAGGCTGAATGCCTTTTAGGTTAAATGGAATATAGGTTAAATGGGATTTAGGTTAAATGGAATTTAGGTTCAATGGGATTTAGGTTAAGTGGAATTTATGTTAAATGAGATTTAGGTTAAATGGGATTTAGGTGAAGTGAGATTTAGGCTGAATGCATTTTAGGTTAAATGGAATTTAGACTAAATGCGTTTTAGGTTAAATGGGATTTAGGTTAAGTGGAATTTAGGTTAAATGAGATTTAGGTTAAACGGAATTTAGGTTAAATGGGATTTAGGCTGAATGCATTTTAGGTTAAATGGAATTTAGACTAAATGCGTTTTAGGTTAAATAGGATTTAGGTTAAGTGGAATTTAGGTTAAATGAGATTTAGGTTAAATGGGATTTAGGTGAAGTGAGATTTAGGCTGAATGCATTTTAGGTTAAATGGAATTTATACTAAATGCGTTTTAGGTTAAATGGGATTTAGGTTAAGTGGAATTTAGGTTAAATGAGATTTAGGTTAAACGGAATTTAGGTTAAATGGGATTTAGGCTGAATGTATTTTAGGTTAAATGGAATTTAGACTAAATGCGTTTTAGGTTAAATGGGATTTCGGTTAAGTGGAATTTAGGTTAAATGAGATTTAGGTTAAATGGGATTTAGGTGTAGTGAGATTTAGGCTGAATGCATTTTGGGTTAAATGGAATTTATACTAAATGTGTTTTAGGTTAAATGGGATTTAGGTTAAATGGAATTTAGGTTAAATGAGATTTAGGTTAAACGGAATTTAGGTTAAATGGGATTTAGGTTAAATGGGATTTAGGTTAAATGGAATTTAGGTTAAATGGAATTTCGGTAAAATGAGATTTAGGTTAAATGAGATTTAGGTTAAATGGAATTTAGATTGAATGGGATTTAGGTAAAATGAAATTTAGATTTAATGGAATTTAAGTTAAACGCGATTTAGGTTAAATGAAATTTAGGTTAAATTCAATTTAGGTTAAATGGAATTTTGGCTGAATGCATTTTAGGCTTTTTGATTTTAGGCTTAATGGGATTTATGCTAAATGAGATTTAGAGAATATTCATGCGCCTCTTTAAAATTTCAATTCAATTATTCAATTCTAGAACTATTCTCTTTAATTCTCAGTTATTTTCTTTAAATTTTAATTCTACTTTTCAATTTTCAATTTTCTTTTTATTATTAAAAAAATTGTCGGCTTTTTCTTATTATGTTTTTCAATTATCATTAAGTTTTTTTAATTTTAAATATAATAATTGTACAATTATTTTCTTTAATTTTTATTTCCATTCTTCAATTGTTTTCTTCTATATTCATTAATTCTCGGCTTTTTCAATTACTTTTTTCCAATTTTCAAATATATTCTTTAAATTTCAATTTCATTCTTCAATTATGTATTGCTTTCTTCAATTTTCAATTATTTTTTTCGATTTTCAATCCAGTTGTTAAATGTGCAATTATTTGCAACAATTATTCCTATAATTTTCTTAATTTTCCAATTTGCAATTATTTTTTTCAAATTTAATATTTCTTGTTTAATTTTATCAATTATTTTTTTCATCTTTCTATTAATCTAGTCATTTTTCGAATTTTCTCTTCAATTGACAATTATTTTCGTCATTTTTCATATATTTTTTTCAATTTTTCAATTATTCTCGTCATTTTTTAACTATTTACTTCAATTATTCATTGTTGTCGGCAATTTTCAATTATTTCCTATAATTTTTTCAATTTTAATTATTATCTTAAAATAATATAATTATTCTTTGCTTTTTAAAATTATTTTGTTCGGTTGTGTATTAATCTAGCCATTTTTTAAATTTTGTTTTCAATGATCAATTATTTTCATCATTTTGTAATTTTTTTTCAATATTATCAATTATTTTTTCAAATTTTAATTTAATTCTTAAGTTTTCAATTTATTTCCTCAATTTTTTATTATTTTCTTCAATTTCAATTATTTTCTTCCATTTACAATCCAGTTGTTAAATTTGCAATTTTATTTCCAACAGTTATTTCAATAATTTTTCAATTATTTTGTTTAAATTTAATATCATTTTTTTATTTCTGTAAACTATTCTTTTCAATTTGTGTAATTATGTAGCCATTTTTCGAATTTTATTTTCAACTGTCGTTTTTCAGATATATTCTTCAATTTTGTAATTTTCATTATTTGAATTGGCAAAAATTTATAGTTTTAAATAACCAACAACAATGCAAAGTTTATCGCGCGCTTGGTCGCGCGTTAATATTGCTAGTTAGTAAAATAAAGTTTATTTTTAATTTCTCGCGTAAAATATAAAATTAGTCAGTTCTCTTTCGCAAATATATACTGACAATTTTCAGACATTTTAATATACATATATATATTAAAATGTTTATATAAAATTGAAGATAACTGCTATATTTAAAAAAAAAAATACTTTTTTAAAATTTTTGTAATGTTGCTGATTGACTATTTTCAAAAACCTAAAGCTCAGATAGCTTGAGATCAAATAATTGATATCTTAAAGAGTTGAAAGAATAATGAAATAAAAATGCCGAATTCCTAACAAGTTTGAAAAGAATCTCAAAGGTTGTTCGATAAGAGTGCCATTGATCTTGAATTACCTTGAGCGTGTTCGAAGAACTTTTGTCGAGGGGCTCAAAATTATTCCCTCGATTGTTATCACCAAGTTGTAAGCTGGCGACCGGGGGAGTTTGTGATTTAGACGAGGAGGTCGTCGTCGGGACAGAAACTCCTGGTGGATTCGCGGCTTGACTTGTAGATGCCATCTTGGTTTTAGAAAGCAGGTAGATGAACCGAATGTGCACGTACGGAAACTCTTGAAGGGCTTTGATTCTCACTGCATCTGAGGAACTTTCTCACCTTCCGATACTGAGATTTTCAACCCATGTGTAACTCCCACGATTTCCTCGACTCCGTAACATTGCGAATGCTATCTCGGATGAATTTTAAGCTTACACGATACTTATCTTTTTCCCTCCACAAATCAAGCACAGAGCATATCAAACACAAGCGAGAAAACCACTTTTTAATATAAAAACTAGCCGCGAAATTTTGGTCTTTCCAATAAAGACGAAAGATTAAATAAAAATTAACCGATAGCTGTCTTCAACACACTCCAACTATTTCTCTCTTTCTCTCTTCCTCGCGTTTACTTTGTATTCAGGATATTCTTATCCTTGTTGTTTTATTATTATTATTATTTTCTTAATGGAAATTCGTCGTCATTGGTTTAAACAAATCAATGGCGGATACGCGCGATATTTAAATATATTATTTTCTAGTTTGGAAGAAATTTACTAGAAGTTTGTTAAAAAAATAAGTGTTAAAATGGAAAAAATATTTTCGAAAAAGTACACATAAAATTGGAAAGTGAAAGCAAAGAAATATTACAAATTTGGTTTTTGGAGCACACTTTTTATTTAAAATAATTAATTAGTTTCATTATCAGAAAGTAGTAAAAGTAGTATTACGTTAAATCAATATTATCTTTGTTTTAATAATACAGATTTTTCAATAAAAAAGAGTTATTTTTGCTAAAAGAAACCATTAAAAAAAGATAAAAGAAACTGCCGCTGTGGCGTTAGTTGTCAAAGCACACAGTGACTCGCAAACATTCTTGTTTAATTTCTAACCTCACTTTTTGACTGATCATTACGTGGGGCAGTGTAAAATTGTATTTTCTTTTAAATAAAACATTGAGAAAAAATGCCAGAAAGTACTAAAACAGAAGAAAAACAAAAGAAAGAAGTTAAAAATGAGAAGGAGGATGAAAAAAATGATTTGGTGAGTGTTCAAATTAAACAATTGAAAAAGTCGATTGTCTTATTTTTATTTCGGCATTGTTTAATCCACAATTTGTTATTCATTTATTTTTGTTAACTGCACCCATGAAATAAATAAACATCGTGTTATTTTGATGTTTAACGTATTTGGTATTATTTTGATATTATTGAAAAACCAACACTGAAAATTCAAGCACAACTTTTTGGAAGATGAAATCAAAACCTCTTTTTCAAAAATTCTACGATTCTTTTGTATCAGAGGATTGGAATTTTCTAGATTTTCTCAAAGTAAATTATAACTTGTGTTGTGTTATTTTTCTGCTTAGTAATGCTTGTATTTTAGGTTAATTCTTTGAATTTAATTATATAGTCTTCTTATTACATTTTCAGGGAATTTTGTTTATTTTGAATTTTTTTCTCTATTCGTGCTTACTTTATTGATTTTCTTCAACGATTTATTTTATTTACTATTAATTTGTGGTTATTATTTGTAATTTAAAAATAAATCCAAGTTTCTTTTTCATTTAATTCAAATTTTCTTTTCCATTTTTTAGTCGGAGGAGGATAAACAATTGCAAGAAGAATTGGGACATTTAGTAGAACGTCTTCAAGATGCAAATACAAGACTGCACTATCCAGCTTTGGAGAATCTTCAAAATCAAATTCGAGCCTCAACAACATCGATGACAAGTGTGCCGAAACCTTTGAAATTTATGAGACCTCATTACGATACAATGAAAACAATTTATGAGACTATTTCTGACCCAAAGGCAAAAGAGTTATGTTCCGATATTATATCTGTTCTCGCTATGACCATGGGAGAAGGCAGAGAGTGTCTAAAATACAGATTACTCGGATCAACCAACTCAATCGGTGAATGGGGACACGAATATGTTCGACATTTGTCAGGAGAACTGGCTGGTGAATGGGACGAACTTACGGGAGAGAATAAAGAAGATATTAGCAAGAAATTGATAGCATTGGTACATGAGATTGTTCCTTATAATATGGCTCACAATGCGGAAACCGAAGCTTGCGATTTATTAATGGAAATTGAGAAATTGAATTTCCTCGAGCAGTATGTTGATGAAAGTGCTTATCAACGAGTTTGTCTTTATCTCACTAGTTGCGTTCCTTATGTTGCTGATCCGGAAAATAGTACTCTTCTGCACGCCGCAGCAAAACTTTACAGAAAATTCGGCCAGTATCCTCAAGCCGTGAGATTGGCGATGCAACTTAATAATTTGCCTTTAATTGAGGAAATTTTTACAACCTGCAAAGATTTGTAAGTTTTTCGGGGTATTTTTTATGATTTTTTAAACATTCATAAATTTTCTTCCTTTTTCAATTAATCAGGGCTAATAAAAATCATGTTTTTTTTTATTTAAATCGAGAATTGATTTTTTTGAAAGATAATCAGTATATGGAATTTTCAAATGTTTATTTGTAAGTAGTTTACTTTTTAAACTGAGAACATTTAATAAAAAATAATGAAGAATAAAACATTTAATAAAAATCAAACAAATTGTGTCGAAGAAATGAGAAAATTTCAAAAAAAATATCTTCAAATTCATATAATTGCAAAATTAAAAAAATTAGGTAAAATCAACGGAAAAATAATAAATTATAACAAAAAGAAACATAATAACGTAAAAAGATAAGAAAACAGTCTATTAAAAAAATGAGAAAATTCTTTTAAATAAAAAATGTCATGGACATTATTAAAGAAATAAAAAAAAAGTAAAAAAAAACACAAGAATGAAACCGTGACATAAAAATATATGAAAATGTAAAAACTCTTTTAAAAAAATTAAACTATTTACTGACATTTTTTTTTTAATTAGAAAAATAAATAAGAAGATATTAAAAAAAAATTTAAATTAGACAAATCACAGGATTATTTACAAAAAAAATTGAAGAAAAAAGAATGAATAAAGTTTTGGAAAATTTGAAAAATTTCAAAAGGAAAAAAAATTCTATGAAATAGAAGAACGAATTTAAAAATTCTTTTTAAGAATTTCAAGTTCAAGATTAAATTTACGTAATATAAAATGAAAGAATAAAAGTCTTCAAAAAAGTAGAAAAATGAGGTATTTGAAAAAGTGTGGATAAAATCGAATAAATGTTTTCAAAAATCCGTAATTACAAGATAAAAACTAAACAATTTACAAAAAGGAAAATGTTTCTGAAAAATAGAAAAATTATGACAAAAATTAAAGAATTAATTAAAATGTAAGGACAAAAAATTTGTGAAGCAAGAAAATTAAATAAATAGTAAGAAAATAGAGAAATATATTTTTTTTATGAATCTAACAAACTAAAAAATGTAAAAAGCAAAAAAAAAATTGCTAAGAATTTATTACAAAATTAGAAAAAATAAAAATAAAAAGTGTGTATAAGGAAGTAAAAAGTCCAAAAAAGAAATTTAAAATACTTGAAAAATAAAAATGTTTAGGAAAATTAAACCAAAATTATTTTTATAATATTCATTATTTATTTATTTATTTATTATTACACTTACCTAAATCAAATCCAACACTAAAATTAGAAAAATATAAAGAAAATCTAAAAATGTAGTGAAAACAAATTAAACAAATTTAAAAAAAAATGAGCCTATTTAATTTTAAAATTATGGAAATAGTTAAGAAAATTGATGAACTAAAAAGTTTAATGAATGCTATAATAACAAAATTGTGTAAAAAAAATTAAATAATGTGCATAAAAAGAAGAAAATTAAAGAAAATCCTAGAATAAAAAGACAGATACAAAAAAAATATCAAAAGTAAAAGAAGAAAAAATCTTAAATTTTTGTAAAAATAAGAAGTTACAAATTAAGAATTGAAAAAAGGAAAATGGATTATTTGAATATGTGAATATGGAAAATAATTAATATTATTTAATTAATATGCATTTAAATTTGAATTAATTGAAATTTAAAAGTTTCTGAATAAATTGGAATACGAGTTAATTGACGTTGGGAATTTATTTCAATTATAATGAGTTATCTTCATACTAAAAATTTGTAGATCGCAGATATTTTGTTCATTTGTATTAGCACAATTTTTGAAATTTTATATAGAATAAAATATTAAAATTGAAATTTTCAAGAGATATCCACAAATTTTTGGGGTTTTTTATGGTTTGCAATTTTTTACATGCCTTAGTAGACCTCCTGAAAATTGTAAAGTTTTTTTTGATTTAAATCATGATTTTAATGCAAATTCCCCAATGATTTAAATCATAATTTTAATCAATTGCAGCCCTGTCAATAATTCCACTATATTTTTAACTATCGTTTTAATTTTTCAATTACTTCCGTTATTCAATTATTTTCTTGAATTTTAAATTGTTTTCTTCAAATTTCAATTATATCTTTATTATCAAAAAAAAAAATTGCGGTTTTCAATGGTTAGTATAGTTTAAATACAATAAATAAACTATGAACTTAATTAGATTAAATTTTGTAAATTAATTTTTATTTATTAAAATTTGTTACAAATTAATAAATAGGAAGAAATGTTAGAGAATACATCAGATTTTCTTCCTGAGGTGAAAATAAAAAAAATTTTATAGTATGTTACAGAAAGTTAGAATATTTTTTTAAATAGTTTTTTGAACAAAAAATATTTAAACTTCTATACAAGCTTAATTTTTTCCAAACTTCTGTTGATAAGAATTCCTTATTCTTAAAATTTCTTTAAACAATACGAAATTCAATTAATAACATACCATTCTTCAAAATTTCTATTAATATAAATATTAATTTTGTTCAAATTAAAAAATCCCCAACTTCTATTGATTTAAATTTAAATTATTTCAAACTTTAATTAATCAAAATTGCAATATAACCAAAATTTTAAGATTTATAACTACTTTTATTTTAATTCCTAATGGTGGGAACAAAAATTATTTTATTAATACGAATTTAAATTGCTTCAAACTTTATTATTCAAATTATTTAAATTTGGATAATAATAACTTCAATTTTTTAAATGTTTTATTGGCTTAGATTTTTATCAATCCATGTTTTATTATTATAAACTTTGAATATTTTCAGTTTCTAACAATGCATCTATTAGGTATTTCAAACTTCAACCAATATATAAAAATTTATAGAAATTTGAAAATTGAATTGATTAAAATTAGAAGTGGTCCTAATTTCAAACTTACTATATAACTAGAAAGTAAATAAGTTTAATAATTTACCCACGCAATAAAAAATAAACTTTTTGAGATAAAAACTACAACATTTATTTGGAGAAATTTAATTTGGTATGCATTTTTATTTAAAATAGTACAAGAAAGTTTTAAATTAAAAAAAGAAAATAAAATTATTAAAAAAGGAATAAATTATAAAACAGGCATTTAAAAGCCTTAAAAAATATATTAGAAAACGGTGCTCGCTTTTTTCCAATGGTATAATTTATGATATTTCGTTCTTTATTTTTATTTATATTGTATTTTTTAAAAGTAATTAAAAGCTTGAAATTTTATTATATAAATTATTTATATAAATTATAATATAAAATATTAATTAGTTTTCATATTATGTTGTGTGTACTTTTTTCATTTTTTTATACAATTTGTTAGATTAAGAAAAAAATAACATTTCTCCATTTTCATCCTATTTATTTAATTTTCTTGTTGTTTCGCAATTTTGTTAGTCCTTTGCATTTCAATTATGTAATTCTTTAATTTTTGTCATAATTTATTCATTTCTTATAAATATTTTTCCTTCTTTTAAATTGTTTAGTTTTTATCTTGTAATAACGAATTTTTGAAATTTTTTCATGTATTCGACATAATTTATTTGATTAAATTTTGATTTTCTTTAAATTAAATTATTTTATCTATCTTAATAGTATATTTAGTTATTGTTACAACTACATAAAAAGTGGACCTTGATCTAATTTACATTTGAAAACCTTGTATCTTTTTTAGAAGTAAATTTTTTTAAAACCTTATTTTCAAATTAATAAACAAATCTTATTTTCAGATCGATACAGAAACAATTAGCGTTTATGCTTGGCCGACAACAGATTTTCCTGAATCTACCAGAATCTACGATCGAGTACGATGATCTTGTAGAAATAATGTCCAACTCGCATTTAAATAATCATTTTTTGAACCTCGCCCGAGAATTGGATATCATGGAGCCAAAAACTCCTGAAGACGTTTACAAATCACATCTTGAAAATTCGAGACCTCCGTTTGGTGGTGGTCAGGTGGACTCGGCAAGACAGAATTTAGCCGCCAGTTTTGTAAATGGATTCGTTAATGCGGCTTTTGGACAGGATAAGCTTTTAATCGAAGATGGAAACAAGTGGC
This sequence comes from Ganaspis brasiliensis, assembly GCA_037103525.1. Classification (NCBI taxonomy): domain Eukaryota; kingdom Metazoa; phylum Arthropoda; class Insecta; order Hymenoptera; family Figitidae; genus Ganaspis; species Ganaspis brasiliensis. The sequence continues at coordinate 165,524 of JAZKLR010000146.1, forward strand.
TCTATAAAAACAAGGAACACGGTATGCTGAGCGCAACAGCATCACTTGGTCTCGTACTTTTGTGGGATGTTGACGGAGGTTTAACTCCTATTGATAAATACCTTTACTCCTCGGAAGATTATATTAAATCTGGAGCTCTTTTGGCTTGCGGAATTGTCAATTGTGGAGTCAGAAACGAGTGCGATCCTGCTCTAGCTCTTTTGTCGGATTATGTTCTTCATAATAGCAATACCATGAGAATCGGCGCCATTGTCGGCTTGGGACTTGCTTACGCTGGTTCTAATCGAGAAGCAGTATTAAATTTGCTCACGCCCGTTTTAAGTGACCCGAAATCAAGCTGGGAAGTGATTGGAGTCGCTGGACTTGCTCTAGGAATGGTTGCAGTTGGTTCTTGCAATGCCTATGTTACCACTGCGATAATGCATACTTTAATGGAGAAGAGCGAAGCTGATCTTAAGGACACTTATGCCAGATTTTTGCCGTTGGGCTTAGGTAAGAATTTTTAATAACTGTTGAAACTATCTTTATAGTTTTTTTATTTTCTTTAATCTTCGCCTTCTTTCATGTCGAAGCCTCCCGACGACAAAATGCTATCTTAACCGCCAATTCAATATGAAGCCATCTTCAAGCTTTGTGCAAGATAATCCTTTTCTTAGATTCGGTGCAAGATAATCCTTTCTCAAGACTATATTTTATCATTTTTAGGTTATTCTTTTATTATGAAGAATAATCATTTTAATAGTTTCATTTATTTATTTATGTTTATTTAATTAACTTACAAGTTTCTAGGGCTAAATAGCCCTTCGAGGAACCAAAATATACAGAAAAGAAGTATTAATTATAATTAGATATAAAAATCTATATTTTAGTAATAGAGTGAGGTAAAGTGCAATTACCATTCTATAATAATAGATAACAATAAGGAAGAAGAAAGAAATTAGATAGCAATAAAAGTAAAGATTTAAAAATGTTCTTAATAACAATAACAACAGAATATAATAAAAATTAGGAGCTTAATTATCAATAAAAAATCTCACATGATGGCGATTTAAGATTGAAAATAAAAAAAAAATGAGATTTTAAACTGCGCATGCGAAGGGGAATTGCAAATCGAATTGGGTATTTTATTTCATAGTCCATAGTTTTAATATGTGTGAAATATAACGTTCTTTATTAATTTTTTTAAAATTTTTAATAACGTATTAATTATTAGTTACTATCTATTAAAATTCTAACATTTTCTAACCAAACAAAAAAAATTTTGCTAAACAACTTTTTTAAAATTAATCCTACAATTCTCGTCAGATTTTTATTGACTTAAAAACATTGTAAAGTAAAAAAAATGTTGAAGTGTAAATAATATTTTCTAAAACTTGAATAAATAAATTGAAATGAAATAATTGTAAAATTACAAAAATTATTCATCAAATCATATTTTTTTATATTTTATGATTATTTATTTTCAATTTAATTAGATAAATTTTAGAAAATATAAAATTTGTAGTTAAAAATTTCTTTTAAATTTACAATGTTTTTAATTTTGATAAAAGCTGCAGAATCAATTTTAAAATAGTTTTTTGGCAAAAATTTTTTTGTTTGGTTAGAATCTAATTAGATAGTAGAATAGAATAGAATATATTTCTCATTAGTGCTACAATAATGTTTTACACTTAAAAGTAGCCTTGCTTAACAACTAATTAGATAGTAATTAATATATAATGCTATTAAAAATAAAAATAAAATTAATAAAGAACAGTTATATTTCACTCATATTAAAACTATCAAAATAGCCATTCTTCTTAATAAAAGAATAACTTCAAAATTATAAAATCTTCAATTATTTATTAACAATTAGGTTTCAGTCTTAAAGAGTGATGTAGCGCTTTGGAGATTTTGATAACATTTATTTTTTTAAAAAGTGTTATTTTTGAAAGAATCAAATTTTCTAAGCATATATAAATTGTAAAAGGCATTAAATTGCACGTATTTGGTCTATTTTGCGATTGGTCCCTAAAATCCCCTATTTTTCGCGAAAATATTATTTAAAGTCAAGGTATCTAGAGATTTTCAATTATTTTCAATCTTTATATTTTTACTATTTTTTCAATCTTCAATTATTTCTATTATTTTTAAATTAATTTCTCCAATTTTTAATTTATTAAATTATATTTCAATAGATTTTCTGATAATATATAAATTGTCAATTATTTTATTCAAATTAAATTATTTTTTCTACTTATTAAATATTTTCATTAAATGTAATTAATTTCCAAAACTTGAAATTTTTTTTCACATTCTAATTTGTTTCATGATTTTTTCATTGTGTATATCATTTTTAAATTGATATTTTTATTCTCCAAATTATAATTTTTAAAATTATTTTTTAACTGATTTACTAAACTTTTAATTTTTTATTTCAAATTTCAATTAATAACAAAAATTTAATGAATTTTAGAATTTTTCAATTATTTTTTTCAAATTTACAATTACTTTCAGTGTTTTGTAATTAATTACCTTAATTTTCAATTATTTATCTCAAATTTCAATTATTTTTAAAAATGTATCATTATTTTTGCTATTTTTCAATGATTTCCTTTAATCTGATATATATTCTGTAATTTTTTTAAATTATTCTTCTCAATTCTCAATTGTTTTCTTCAACTTTCAAATATTTTCTTAATTTTCCATTACTGTCTTCAATTTTCAATTGTTTCTATAATTTTGCAATTTTTTTTCTCTAATTTTTAATTTTTAAAATTATTTTCAATTTGATTTACTTAACCTTCAATTATTAATCCTAAATTTCAATTCTTTTTTTTTTCAATGTTCAATTTGTTTTATAACCTTTTCATTGATTTCTTTGGTTTTAAATTACCTTTATCATTTTTTATATAGTTTCCTTAATTTTCAATTATCTTTCTCAATTCTCGATTGTACTCATCCATTTTGGATTTTTTTTCAATTATTCTCATCATTATTAAATTAATTTTTTTAATTTTAAATTAATATTTTCAATAATTAATTGTTTCTATACCTAATTTTGCAATTATAGAAACAGTTTTTAATTTTTAAAATTATTTTTAAATTGATTTTTTAAATCTTCAAATATTTATCTTAAATTTGAATCTTTCGTTTAATTTTTATTAGTTTTATAATCTAAGAAAACTGATTTACTCAATCAATAGTTTTATAATATTTTAATTGTTTTTTTTTTTTCCAATTATTAATTATGTTCATCATTTTTCAATTAGTTTCCTAAATTTTCAATTATTCTCATCATTTATAGTTCAATTATTATCTTGAATTTTCAATGACTTCTAAAGCTATTTTTTAAATTATTATTTATCAGTTTTAAATTACTCTCCACAATTTTTAGTTATTTTTTTTTATTAATTTGAAAATTTAGTAATTATATTTTTTTTAACCTACAACTGTGTAATTTTGTCCTACCCAAATAAAATAATCGAGGTACTACTGTATATAATTCATTTATCTTTATTTATGAAGTTTCTAAAGTACCCTAAAAGTTCCCTATTTTTGAGAAAGGATTATTTTGCACCGAATATAAGAAAAGGATTATATTGCACAAAGCTTGAAGATGGCTTCATATAGAATTGGCGGTTAAGATAGCATTTTTTCATCGGGAGGTGTCTACTGTTTTTAAATTGATTATATTTAATTTAAATAAAAATATTTCAGGCTTGTGTTTCCTGGGCAAACAAGAGGCAGCAGAGGCAATAATCGCGGCTCTTGAAGTTGTTCCTGAACCGTTTAAATCCATGTCCACGACTTTGGTGGAAGTTTGCGCCTACGCTGGAACCGGAAACGTTCTTAAAATCCAGCACTTGCTGCATATTTGTTCGGAGCATTACGAGCCGGTTAATGAAAAAGAGGAAAAGAGTGATCGCAAGGACAAGGATAAAAAAGAGGAGAAAAAGGAAGAGAAGAAGGAGGATAAGGAGAAGGATCTGAGTTCTCGTCAAGCGATTGCTGTTCTCGGGATTGCTTTGATTGCAATGGGTGAAGAGATTGGTGCTGAAATGGCTTACAGGACTTTTGGACACCTTCTCCGATATTGTGAGCCGGTAATTCGACGATCCGTTCCATTGGCCCTGGGTCTCATTTCTGTGTCGAATCCAAAACTCAATATTCTCGATACTTTGTCGAAATTTTCGCACGATAGTGATCCTGAGGTGGCTCATAATGCAATTTTCGCAATGGGACTCGTTGGCGCTGGCACGAATAATGCAAGACTTGCAGCAATGTTGAGACAACTCGCGCAATTCCATGCGAAAGATCCCAATAATTTGTTCATGGTACGAATCGCCCAAGGTCTCACTCATCTTGGCAAAGGAACGCTGACTTTGTCGCCTTATCATAGTGATCGTCAGCTGTTGAGTCCAGTCGCTTTGGCCGGATTATTAGCTACTTTGATTGGATTCCTTGACGTTAAGAACAGTAAGTAGTTAGAAGATAAATTAAAGTTGAATAGTTTTTGTTGTTGACAATTTTGATAATAAATAATTATATATGAGGAGCACTTTTTCAAAAGTTGATAAATCCATTTTCTAAAAAAGTAGAGATAAACACAATTTTAACATGACGAACTTTGCAAATCGATATGTCACTGTTAAATTTAAGACAAGATTTTTATTAACAAAGAATTTTCAATCTAAAAAAATGTGGACATAATCAGGATGATTCAAAATTTAAATTTTTTCCCTAGTTAAAATTACAAAACTCTTTAAATTCCCTAATTATGGTCAACTTTAATTAAAAACAAATCGCATATGTCCAAAAAATATTCTTATATCAATAATTTCGTGTAATTTTTCTAGTTTATAATTAACTCGTTGAAAAAGTGCTCCTCATATAATGATTTACAAGTTTTTTTCAATCATTCATTCATTCTTTCATTCTGTCCACACCTTAAGTTTGTCACTTGATGACAAATGTTTTTTAGGTATTTTTTTTGTTTTGAATTTTACTTTATGTATCACCTTTTCCAAATGTTCTCAAATTTTAAATTTATAGCAATTTTAATTTCTTCAAATTTCTGTTAATTAGAATTTGAATTGATTAAAAGTTCAATTAATGCGCGGTTCAAATATACTAAATTTGAAGTGATTTAAAAATTTCTTCAATTTTTAATAATTCTGTTCTCTTATGATTTCAATTACTTAAACTACAATTTTCAACTATTTTTATTATTAAAAATGTAAATATTATTAAATTTCAATTATTTTCTTAAATTTTTCCAATCATTTCTTTATATCATTTTGCAATTATTTTCTCCATCTTTTGTTTATTTTAATTATTTTTCAATTAGTTTCCTAATTTTCCAGTTCTCATCTCAAATTTAGATTATTGTCTTCAATTTTCAATTTTTTAAACGATTTTTCAATTATTTTCTTTTGCTTAAATTGTAAATTTTTAATTTTTCTATTATTTTCTTTAATTTCGAATCATTTTCATTCTTTTGGCATAATTTTCAAAAATTTCAATTATTTATCTGAAATTTTAATTACTTTCATCATACTTCAATTATTTTTTTGAATTTTAAATTATTTTCATCATATGTATTTCAATTATTTTTATAATTTATCAATTACTTCCCTCAATTTTTATTTACTATTCTGAATTTATAAAATTCTTTTTTAAGCTTTTTAAGTATTTTTTTCAAATTTTAATTATTTTCTTCAATTTTGAACTATTTTAATTTGTTTTCATAATTTTCAAAAAAAAGTATTAAATATTTTTAGCTTTCTTCAATTCTTAATTATTTTCATTTTTCTCAATTAATTTATAAGATTTTCAATTACATTTCTCAAATTTCAATTATTTTTTTCATTTAAAAAAAATTCTAAACATTTTTTTATTTTAAATTTCATTTATTTTTTTTTCAAATTATCATTGTTTTTATTCTCTTTCAATTATTTTCTTCAAGTTCCAAATTTTAAAATCATTTTTCGATTATTATTTCCAATTTTTAATTATTCTTATGTTTTAAAATTTTTTTCTAAGTTTTTAAAATATTTTTCTTAAATTTCCCATTATTTTCTTCAATTTTTTTTTTCATAATTTCCAAAACTTTAAACTATATATCTGACTTTCCAGGTATTTAATTCAATTTTCAATTATTTGTATTATTTTTTTTCATTATCTTCTTCAATTTTCAATTACTTACCTTCTTTTTCAAAATTTCCAAAAAGTTTTTAATTATTTATTTGAAATTTTCATTATTTTATTCAATTTTCAATTAACATCTATGATTTTCTTGTACTTTATGAATATTCCGTATTTTTCGCAATTATTTCTCTTAAATTAAAAATTGTTCTCTTCGATTATAAATTATGTTCATTTTTTTAATTTTTAATTATTATTTTTTTTTTTTTTAATGCACTTCTAAAAGTATTAAGTATTTTAATGAAAAATTTTTTAACTTTCCTTTATTTAAAACATTATATTATGTTATTTTCTTCAATTTTAAATTATTTAAAACATTTCTATGGTTTTTTAAATTACTTTCGACAATTATATTTGTTAACATTATTTTTTCAATTAATTTGCATAATTTGCAATTATTGTTTTATTTCTAAAATTTTATAAATTTTGTTGTATGTAAATAAAACTTGTTTTATTTATTTTTAAATACTATATTTAAAATATTTATAATTGTTGAGAGCAGAAGGCGTAGAATCTAATCACACGTTAGCGCGCGTTGTTTAATCTAGCGTAAGATATAATTAATAAAAAAATGCTTTTCTCTTTTTTCAGTTATTCTTGGAAAATCACATTATCTTTTGTACACACTGGCAGCAGCAATGCAACCAAGAATGCTCGTTACCTTCGACGAGGAATTGAATCCTCTTGCAGTTCCAGTGCGAGTTGGTCTTGCCGTCGACGTTGTGGGTCAAGCTGGAAAGCCGAAGACCATCACTGGCTTCCAAACACACACGACACCTGTTTTATTAGCATACGGTGAAAGAGCTGAATTAGCAACTGAAGAATACGTTCCGCTGACGCCAATAATGGAAGGCTTTGTCATTCTAAGAAAAAATCCTGATTTTGTCCCTTAGGTTGTACATTTAAAATAATATTTCGCGTTTTTATGTATCTCTTACTCATTAATAATAAAATAACTGTCTTGTCTCTGGACAATAGACGACATTCTTAATATTTCGATGTCTATTGCTCCAGAGAAGAAACAGCTGAAAATTAAATCTGGGGTTTTATTTACCAAACACATATACAGTAGAACCTGGATAAGTGGAACAAAAATTTCGAGTCATTCAAGTTCCACTGTACAAAGTATTAAAAAAAATTAAATTTCTAATAATTTTAGAAAGCGGCTAAATAGTAAATACAAATTTATTTTTAATGCAAAAAAATTGGTTTATTAACATTTTACGGATTTACATAATTTGCTTAAATAATACAAAATGTAAAAAGATATATAAACGCAGCATTTTAAATGGCAGTTGACGGCAAGATTTGCATACGAATTTGATTTTTACATTTTCTTTTAAAAATTATCAATTTTCTTACTCTTATTTATCAGGATTAAACAAATTTTCATATTGATTGAATAAAAGCAAATTAGAATCTATATTTTCTCAAAGTAACACATTTGTAGTTTCTATTCATTAGCAACAAGAAAATTATTTATTTATTTCCTGTAAATAAAAAAATTGTTTATATTCACTGGAAAAAAAGTATTATCCACAGTCACTGGAAATAATAACATTCTAGTTTATATTCACTGGAAATATAAAACTTATGTGACCCGTGTAAGAAACTTTTTGAAAACAACGCGGTCCAAGTTTGTAGTTTCTATTTGAAAATTTTTTCAATTTCCAGGAATTAACAAAAAGTTTGTAATTTTTATAAAGACTTAAAGTACTTAAACATAAAATACTTTCACTGCTCACGTCATTTCCTACATTAAAATACTTTTAAATCATTTAATCTTCAATTCTTTATACATACATCTACTTCATTATCATTTTTCTAATATTAATTAACATGCATTCATATGTTTGTGCAAATTTTGTATTAAAATACTTTGTCAATTGTGGAAGCATTTATACTTTTTAATACTTTTAACATTTGTTCACAAACACAACAGAAGAATATTAAAAAGAAAATTGAATAAACAGTATTGATCAGAGAATTTCTGGAAAAAATCTCACAAAAATTTCTTGAAAACTTCATAAAAATATTTTGAAAAGTTAGAAACTTTCTGAAAAAAAGTTTTATAGAAATTTCTATAGTACAAGATTAAGTCCTAGATTTAAAAAATGTATTTTTACTAGTTGCCACTACAGTCAGGTGTACATAAAAATATCAAAAACTAATAATCTACTTTCTGGGTTATTGGAAACTTTGTTGAGCATTTTTGATACTTTAAATGTACCCAATGTTATTTATCAGTCTGTGAACTATTTGTCATTGTGACATTTTTTTGTAAACAATTAGCTTAATGATACTTATAAATGCATAAAAAATCTTGAAATTCTTTCATCATCAAAACGTTAAAGACAAGTGTGTCAAGTTAAACAACTGCGAATGTATAATATTGGCACTTTTAAGAAAAATGGAACATATCTTTGTACTTTTTAATATTCTCACTTGGAAAATAAATAATACTAAAATCAATCAATTCACGTGTGCTGAGCACCACATTTGCGAAAAATGTACACGAATCTAGAAACAAAAAATATATAGACATGGGTGCTTTGTACAACAGTTTTTAAACCGTTTCTTTCTCGAGATTGTTTATATTGCCATTTTCAAGTAGTTCGTTGAGGTATAGAGAGTTTGTAAAAATACTTGGCAAAAAGTGTGTGTGTCTCTCATTTTATAAAAATAGAAAACAGAGTCGAGGCCCTCTTCACGTAAAATATTCATCAAAATATTTATCGATAAAAACAGTTATGCAAATGTTTATGAAAATGGAACGATTCTCTAATATATAATATATATATATATAAAAATTTGTCGAACCGATTCTGGCAACAGTTTGTCAGATCAATGCTGACAAAAATTGGTCAGATCAAAGCTATCAAAAGTTTGTCAGCTCGATGCTAACAAAAATTTGCTTCCATGTGTCGATGAACAGTAACAGGAGCCAACACATGATGAGGCGATCCTAAATGTGTAACTGGCGATGGAGGTCGACTGTTTTGCTTCACCAGATTTGATTCGTTGTTTCCGCCAACAATCAATAGAGGCTCGACGAATGTCTGTTGTTCAGAGTCATCATGAGGAGTCATTGTACTGTACCCATGATCGCTGTCGCCACCAGGAGGTCTTCTATAATTCGTAGAGACTCTGTAAGGTGAAATTGGCGCAATTCCTTCACGTAAAAGAGAATCTAAATTATTTTTCATTTGATCCATTTCCATGGGCTCGGGCTCACCCTCGTGATTTGTCATTCGTAAAGTGTCCGGTGAAGTGTGAAGATGAAGACACTGATGTTCTAATCCAGACTGGACCGATCTCAATCTATAGCAAAAAAGAGTGATGCCCAGAATCAAGACAAAAGCGAGAATTCCACCTGCAACTGGTCCTACTGACGGCCACTCTCGATTCACGATTTCTTCCGTTGATTGAGATTCTGAAATAATAATAATAATTTAGAAAAGATGAACCTGCGTTGTCTAATTAAATAATAAAAATAAATAAGTTATATTAATTGTTGTTTTAAAAATAATTTATTATTGGGTCGAACCACTGACTTTCGACCAAAAGTGGTCGCTGACATATTTTAAAAAATATTTAAAACCTATATTATATGTATTATTGAAGTATCTAAATTCAACTTCTGAAAATGTTTTAGCTAAATTTTTTATTTTTCAACCGTAAATTGTAACTTAAAAAATGGCGTTTTAATGCACGTTTTACACGCTTTTAATTCAGAAAAAAACATTAAATCCCTGTGCTTTAAAGAAAATACATTTAATCAGTATCCAATTATTTATTTTCATTAATATAATTTTATGTAAAGTGAAAAATAATACTTAGTAATAAAATTAACTTAAAAGAAAATCTGTCAATTTTTGTCACTTTTAAAAATCTATTTTTTAGAAATTTACTTAACAAATAATTAATGAAAATTACCATAATTACTTATTTAGGCACTTTAATCATGTTTTCACTAGAAAGAAAACGAATATTTTTTTGTTATTGAATAATTTTATTTTGAAAATTCAAATTTAACCACAAAACGCACATTTTTGAACTTACACAACTTTTTCCTGAGTGGATTTAAAAAATTAACACTTTCCACATTTCTGCATTTTTATAAAATCTATAACATATTAAATTTCCGAGATGCATGAATATGTTCTAAAACTTATTAGTTCGAACTTTCAATTGGCAGAATTTCATTAAGTCGAATGTTTATTTTATAGAATTTGATTTCAATCGAATGTGAATTAATCCGAATTTTTACTAAGTAGAATTTTCAAGTCACCGATTTTGTTGATAATTTCGGATTGGTTCATTTTTAAATTCGCGCCAAAGTCTTTCTGACGGATGTTTTTTCGGAAATTTGCTTTTTCGTCTAAATGAAAATTCGGCGTTTTAAGGATTCTATGAAGTATTATTTCGTGTAAAACGAAATTCGGTCAAATGGTCATTCTGTCACTTAAAAATTCGACTAAGTTAATATTCTCTTAAACAGAAATTCTATAAAGTGAAATTCCTGTTAAACATGAGTTCCTTAGTAAAAATTCGGATTAATTCACATTCGATTGAAATCAAATTCTATAAAATAAATATTTGACTTCATGAAAATTCTGTTTAATGAAATTCTGCTAATTGAAATTTCGAACTAATGAGTTTTAGAATATATTCATGCGTCTCAAGTTTTCGCGTAGGTAAGTTGTCCAGTTTATAAATTATTTAAGTTTAAAATTTAATGAAAAAAAGGTTTTTTTTTATATTTTAAAATACACTTTGAAGTTTGACAATCGATTATTGATTTTAAATTCAAAATTATTTATATTTTGTCAGTTTATAACGATTAATATTAATCAAAAAAAATTCTAGATTTGTAAATTTATATTTTTACAATTTTCTAAATTATGACCAAAGTGGTGTAAGAAAATATCAATAAAATATATAAAATTTACAGACTAGTGGATTGATGTTTGTTAAATCTCAATTTATAATTAAGGAATGCAAATTGTACTTATTTTTAGTCTCTAATTTTATTACTTACTTAAAGACAAAGTATTTAATTTTTTTTAATTTATAATTTTCCATTTTAACTTCCACTTTATTACAATAATTAATTTTTAAAAAACATTGAAAAGCGGATGTATTTTTCTTTGTTAATTGTATTTTAGTTTCTAATAATTAATAAACTAAATCTCAAAAACTAATGATAAGAAACATTTTCTATTTGAAATGATAATTTGTTAAAATAATTAGGGAAAAAATTGTATTTATTTTTATTTTTAATTCTATATATTTTTCTGTTAATTAATAATTTAATAAACCTTAAAAATTATTCAAAAGAACTTTATTATTTTCCGATAATTCCTCGAAAGGTTGAAAAAAGGTTGTTTTCTTTTCTCGCAATTCTCATTACACAAAATACCGACAGAAAGACTCATATCAACGAATTATATATACCTACTTATTTAAAACTAAATTAATTAATGGTTTGATAAATAGATTAAATTAATCGTTATAAACTGACAAAATATAAATAATAATTTTTAATTTAAAATCAATAATCGATTGTCAAACTTCAGTGTTTTTTAAAATATAAAAAATAACCTTCTTTTCATTAAATTTTAAACTTGAATAATTCATTAACTGGATAATTTATCTCCGCGAAAACTGAATATGTTGTAGATTTAATAAAAACTTAGATATGTGGAAAGTATTGATTTTTTTAAATCCAACCAGAAAAAAGTTGCTTAAATTCAAAAACTTGGATTTTGTGGTGAAATTTCAAATTTCAAAATTTAATAACAAAATAAATATTCGTATTCTTTTTTGTGAAAACATGATTAATGTGCACAAATAAATAATTATGATAATTTTTATTAATATTTGTGTCGATTTCTAAAAGATAGACTTTTTAAAGTGACAAAAATGGACAGATTTTCTATCAACTTTAAGTTAATTTAATTACTGTTATTTTTCATTTTACACAAAATTATAATAATGAAAATAAACATTTGGATACTGATTAAACGTATTTTCTTTATAGCACAAGAATTAAATTTTTTTTCTAAATTAAAAGCGTGTAAAACTTTAGTTGAAAGTCAGTGGTTGAACCCAGCCCCCTGAATCTTTGAGTTGAAAATGTCCGAAGTCGTGGCGCAACGACTATGGTGGCGCTGGCTGTCACCTAGGCTGACTTGATGACAGAACGCATTGTAAACTGATAAAAAAATGTCTTTTTTGGAATTTAAAATTGTCTCCTGTTATGAATAAAAGTTTTTTTAGACTTATTTCATTTTAAAATGTGATTTTCTTTAATTTTTTTATATAAAAGATTATTAATATTCAATAAACATGTGGTAAACAAGTGCATTTGTTTTGGATGTAAGTCAGGTTATGTCTCGTGCAAAAAACGAAATAAAGAAGAAAAAATTCAATGTTTTTTAGTTCTAAAGTATATTTATAAATCGCAAAGTTTAATAAGGCCTAAATATATTTATAACTTATTCGATTTTACCAAATAAGTTAAGTGTTTTGTTTTAAAAATGTTGTTTCCCAGATACTGGTAAAAGTGAATAAAATGTCGATAAACATGTTTTATTGTAATTTGATTTATATACACTTTGTATATAAACATTATATAATATATATGTATACAATATAAATTATATACAATGAATATTGATTTTATATAAATATTATATATAATTAAAAAAAAAAAAATTGCAACTATTTATAATTTCTAAATAAAATTAATATACATTGTATATAATAATTATAGTATATACATATTATATAATATTATAAGAATATAATGTTTTTATACAAAGTACATAAACTCAAATTGCAATAAAATGTGTTTATAAAAATTTTATTCATTTTTTCCATTTGGGAAACGAACAAGTATAAGAAAACTATTTAAATGTAAATTAATGATAAATTATTATTGCTTTTTGCCCTTAAAATAAATATATATTTATTTCTTGATAAAAACTTTTTTTCTTATTTCACTTGAAAAATAATTAGATACATCAGTTTTATTTTTAATAGATTTAATATTTTAATAAAGTTTTGAAAATTAAAATAGACTGTTATTCTTTATCCCAATACATAATAAACATTTCGTATAAATATTATTCTAATGTCTATATGGTCTGTATAATTTATTTTCCCCGTAAAAGTTGAATAAACATTTCCCTCATCAGAAATTGTATACTGATTTTCAATTTAAAAATACGTTTCTTTCCTTTTTTTAAATAAAAGTTATTTATATTTATATCTAATATCTTATAAACTTCAGATATCTACTTGAAAACACGTTTTAAAATAGTTTAATTAATCAAATATTTGATTTTTATCAAATTGTCTCTGTATTTTTTCAAATCTCAGCCTAGGTGACATCCAACGCCATCTACAGTCACCCGTCGACTCTCATGACAGTCTATTCTATGCGTTTCAACGCGAGATTCAGGGGGCTGGTTGAACCCTATTAACATTTTTTCCATTCTTGTTTAAAACCCTTACAATGTGGTGGCGATAAACATCCCAAATTCTGCAAATAATTTTCTACACTCGCTTGGGATATATTAAGAGCCGAGGCAATCTCTCGTACAGTTAGTGACGGATTTTTATCAACAAATTCTTTGAACATATTCAAACTGACATCGTCTAAAGGATTACTTATGGGTGCACCAGAAAGTTGGATATCTCCGGCTCGGAATTTTGTAAACCACTTTTGACACACACGTTCAGTTATAGTCTCTTTTCCGTACACTTTGCAAATTTTTCTGCAAGCATCAGCAGGTCGTTTGCCTTTTTTGAAATAGAAATACAGAACGTGTTGAAAATGCACGTTGTCTTCCATTTTTGCGATAAGTTTGGTTTTAGTTTTGTTTTCAAATGAATTCTTGAATTTATTTAAGATATTTGACTTTGATTAAATGTTAAGTACGAAGTATTAATCGCTGTTGTAAGAAAAAACTACAGTAATTTTGCAATCACGTTCGCAAAAACCGGCGTACTACAAAAATGGCGAGAAATTGCAGGTTATTTCTCTTTTTAGGCGCTAAATAAATAGTGGAATTTGATTGGTTCGGTTGGAAGTTTGCAGGCGCTAGACCAATGAAAATTATTGTATTTACAAAAGTGTGTGGACCCACCTTTACTTTGACACTTCTTCTATCGATTAAAAATTGTTGATAATTTTTTGAAAAATTAGGCAATTTCTTAACTAAAAGATTCTTAAATATTATAATTTCCCCTCTTTGCAAATTCTAAAAGACCTAATTTTCATTTATTGTAATTATTATTTATTCTAAATTTTTATTCACTATAGAAAATTCAGGAAAATAGCTTAGAATCTATAAAAATATTCTAAATTTATAGTACACAAAATTTAGACTAAATACTATAATTTCATTCAGCTTGAAAAGTTATAAAATTAAGAAAAATTGCAAGTCGGTAACTTAATTTTAATAAAAATTAAAATTAAACAATTATAATTTGTTTAAACAATTAGTAGAATTGTTATTTATTTATTATTTATTATTTATCATTCAGCTTGAAAAGTTGAAAAATTGAGAGAAAATTTCAACTCTCCAGCTTAATTTGATAAACAGTTGTAAATAAACAATAATAATTTGTTTAAACAAATTAGCAATAAAATGAAATAATTGATAAAAGTCTATATTTATCTTATTGAAAATCTTACAAAAAGATGTCAAAAAAATAATAATAAATATTTTTAAACTATTTTCTTCTGATTTTTCGTATTATCGGATTTTTTGGAGACTCTTTAAAAAATAGTTATTTTAAAAAAAAATTATTGAAGGTAACTCTGTGAATATTTTCCAAGAGAAACAGAGTAGTCCAATAAAAAAATGTTTTTCTTGATTTTATTGCAAATCTACGAAAAATGGTTTTTTTTTAATGCAAAATACATGGGAAATATCATGGTCAATGAAGCCTTAAATATTTAAATGAAAAAAAAATTAAATACGTTCTTTTTTTTATGTGCAACAAAATGAGGGGTTACGAACTTTAAAATTCGAAAATTTTATTTTTAGGGGAAACACCGGTGAAATTTTAACCCATCCAAATTTATAACGCTTAGAGATGGCAATTTTTTTAGCTTTAATTTGGGCATATAAAATTATCTTATAATGTTAAAAATAAAAAAATGAAAATTTTTAAAAATCTATCTCTTTCCATAATATTTACTATTTTCTATCGCTATTTTTTTTACAGACTTTTTTTACAATTCTCAACAAAATTACGTATGAATATTAAAAAAAAGTTTTTTGTGTCAAAAAACTTTATTTTTCAATTTTTAACAATATACTCTAATTCTAGATCCAAAATTATGCCAGAAAAAAAATTGATACCCTTTAGGAACAGGTTTAAATTTTGTTTTCTCTCACCCAAAATATCTATCTTCTACAATTTTCAATTTTTTTTAACGCCAATTTTTTAACGGGCTTTTTTACAATTTTTAACAAAATTACGTATGGATTTATTTATAAAATGTTGAAATTTCACCGGTGCCTTTATTCTTGACTTTCTTCAATTATTTTTTTAATTATCAATTATATTCTCTAAATTTCTATTTTAATCTGCATTTTTCAATTATTTTCCTCAATATTCAATAATTATTGTCTTTTTTCAAATATCAATCATTCGCTTTAAATGTTTATTCAATTGTTTAATTAGTTTCTTCGAATTTCAACTCAATTCTTATATATTCTATTATTTTCTTCCATGTTCAATAATTCTCGTCTTTTTTCAATAATTTGTTTCAATTATCAATTATTTTCTGGAAGTTTCAATTAAATTTTTCATTTATTTTCATATATTCAGAATTATTTTCTTTAATTTTCAATTATCTTCTTTTATTTTTAATTAATTTCTTGATTATTCAATAATTTTTTTCAATTATCAATAATTTTATTACAATTTCAATTCATTTGTTCAATTCTTCCATTTCAAATTTTCATTCCATTCTTTAATCTTTAGTTTTTCTCCAATATTCAACATTTCTTGGTTTTATTGAATTATCTCTACCCATTATTTATAAATTTCATTAATTTTAATTCAATTATTTAATTATATTCTTTAATTCTTAATTATATTTTTCAAATTTTAATTCCATTATTTAATTTTTAAATATTTCCCTTTAATTTCAATTTCATTCTGCGATACTCAATTATTCTCTTCAATTTTTAAAATTTTAATTATTTTTATTACTTTCAATTCAATTAATTTAATTATTTACTCAGAATGTCCTTTATTATCTTGTAATTCTTCAATTTTAAATTTATTTTCTTTAATATCCAATAATACTTTACTTTTTCAATTCTTTTTCAATAAACAATAATTTTCTTTCAATTATAATTCATTTGTTTACTTCCCTTAAATTTCAATTTCATTCTGCAATATTCAATTATTTTCTTGCATGTTCAATTTTTGTCTTCAATTTTTAATTATCCTTCTAATAGTAACTTCATTCCAACAATTCGGGGGGTTAAAACGTTTAAATCCACGTAGAAACTTGTTAATTTTTATAATTTTTTTTTTAAACAAATAAATTGCAGTTGTTTTTCAATGAGTTATTTCGATGTATTAAAATTTTTTAATTTATCCAAGATGATATCCAATAGGAAAAATCGATTCTAGAAAAAAACATTCTCGATTCTACATTCGGGAAAATGTCCGTTAAAATATTTTATATATAGATTCGGGAAAAAGGACATTCGGGAGTTTTGATTCAGGATTCTAAATTCGGGAAAGTGGTCATTTGAAACGTGGCAACCCAGTATCTATCTAAAATTCCTGAATTCAGCGGCGGCGGCAGCGACATCTTTTTATAATACAGAGAGAAGAGATAAATAAATAGATACTTACTGTATGTTCCATCCCCGTAGGGAACTAACGATCCAAAAATCCCTCTGAAGCACAAGGATAAGTCGGAGCAGAAAGGAGTTTGTAGAGGAGTTTCTCCGTCGCTATCAAAATGGCACCATTGGCAATTGACAACTCCTAGACATTCGTTCTCGGTCTGATAAGTTTTGCAGTTGAAAGATGGACACATTTTGAGAGGTACTGATGAAGTCCAAAGTAGCTGTGAACTAACGCCTTGCTCATAAGGTGCCGGACATGGTTCCAGGATACTGAAATTCTTCTGAACACATGGTGCTGAATACAAAGAGCATTCACAGGGACACTCACATTCAGTTTGCTCCATTCGCTGGCAGTTGAAACACAATCGATCCATCTGTTAAAAAAACCGTGTTATTTAAAACGTTGACTAAATAACAATATTTTTTATTTAACCTAGAAATATTCAATTCAGCCCTTATAGATTTAAAAAAAAATCTACTTCTTACCGTGCTACATGGACAGAACGAAAACGATCTATGTAAATTGCACGTGGCATTTACGACCCCAAGGAAGACATTGGTTCCAGGAACAGCTGCAACTTGATATTTTATACAATGCTCTCCATGAACGATATTAGTCAATACTTCTTCCAAAGATGTGTTGAATTGATAGTATCTCTGAACAGTGCCGTCTAGATAACTTGCACATGACTTTTTCTTCACGAAAAATTCATGATTGAGAATATCATTGGCTACTAATAATTCCTTATGAGTCAGATGCTGTTGCTCTACTTTGCTTGTGGGATCCAGCATTGAAGGATGAAACACTAGATATCCTTTGTCGTCCATCAAGAAACACTTGACAGTGGAATCATTGCAGAATGAAAACATTTCTCTGAGCATCCTGGAGAAATATCCCATTGTGATGTCCATTGAAACGACTGCCACGACTGGATCATTATTAGAGTGTAAGGCTACTGATCGTCCCTCATAAACGGTGTGACTTAAAGTTATAACGTAGCCTGAACCACCAGCATCTAGATAAGGGGTCGTTAGGACAATTTTGCCAGGATACTCTAGTGCTTTTCCGTACCAAGCACGTCTTTTCGGATCTAATTCGGAATCTAGGACTATTCCTGGATAGACTTCCATTGCTCCACTTACGGCTGCTACGACGTATCTAGAAAATAGAGGTTCTTTTTTAATTTAAACAAATAATGAGTGTTTATTGATTTTATTCAACGGAAATTGAAATTAAACTGAAATTAGAGTAGTTTAGTAAGTTTAAATTCACCTTCGAACCACAAACTTATTTAGAAGACTAATATTGTGTCGAATTTTAAAATGATGGAGAATTTGTGCAAAAGTTCCAATGTCTGGTTTCACTGAAGTATGCAAACCCGGATTGGCAAGAAGTCTCGTTAAGTCTTTTATGTAGGCCATGTAGCTCTGGACCGTCACAGCTGATCCGGTTTCTAACAATTTCATTTGTTCGGTTGGCGATTGAAAACACCACGGAGAAAGATAAACCACCCCGGTCGCTGAAAATTAGAATTACAAATATTAAAATTTTCTAAAAATGGCAAATAAATCAATAATATAAAAAACAACTGTTGAAGTTACAATTTTATATCTGAATTTTAATTTTGAATATTCTGAATACTTTAGAAGATTAAAAATACTTACAGAAAGTCGAAATCCTATTATGATTCAAACAAAAAATATCTTTGTCGATGGCAGATTGAAGCATCAGATCAAGTCGATGATGCAAAATTTTAGAAGGTAAAGGTGGCACTGATTTAGCAACAGGAAGAAACACTTCTTCATTTTCAGATATAACACATGCAATTAAATCCTTATAAATCATGTGCTTCCAACGAATTTTTTTCTGGAAATTAAAAAGCTTTTATTGCTAAAATATAAAAAAATATATATTTGGTCGAGGTAAATAACAGGGCTAACCCGAAATAAAAAATGTATAAATAAATTATAAATAAATATAAATAAGATAAATCTTTAAAATTTGAATTTTAATATTTTATTATTATCTATAAAATTTAAAGAATTGTGCTAATACAGGTGATCAAAATACCTACGATCTACAAATTTTTGGTATTAAGAAAGCAAAAAATAGGATTACGTTTCTGCATCTTCAAGGCATTATATGTAATTTAAATAAGTTTCAAACGCCAATTAACTCATAGATTAATTTGTTTAAATTGTTGAATTTCAATTAATTCAAATTTAAATGCATATTAATGCATAATAATCATAATTAAATAATATTAATTATTTTCCATATTCACAATAATCCTTTTTTCAATTCTTACAAGATTTATAAGAGATTTTACTTCTTTAAAATTGTTTAGATTTTATTTATCCTCATTTTAATAAAATTTTAAGATTTTGACTTAAAATTATATTAAAATTATATATTTAGACTTTTCACATTTTTTTTATTTGTCTTTTTTTCAGAATTTTCTTTATTTTTTTTTATGCAAATTATTTAACAGGGCTGTAGTTGATTAAAATTACTTCGATTTAAATTCATGATTTAAATCATTAGGGAATTTGCATTAAAATCATGATCTAAATAAAAAAAAATTCATAATTCTTCGGATGTCTAATAGTGCGTGTAAAAAATCGCAAACCATAAAAAACTCCCACAAATATGTGGATAAATTTTGAAATTTTCATTTTTAATATTTTATAAAATTTAAAAAAGTATGCTAATACAGATGATCAAAATACCTACGATCTACAACTTTTTTGTGTGTGGATGGCAAAAAATAATAATACATTTTTGTTTTTTCGTCATTATAATTTAAATAAATTCCAAACGTCAATTAACTCATATTCCAATTTGTTCCAACGTTTAAATTTCAATTAATTCAAATTTAAATGGATAATTAAATAATATTAAATATTTTCCATATTCACAATAATCCTTTTTTTAATTCTTTCAAGATTTCTAAAAGACTTTACTTTTTCAAAACTATTTAATTTTTATCTTATAATTTCTTATTTTCACAAAATTTTAAGATTTTTTTCTTTTTTACATTTTATACTTTATTTTTTGTACCCTATGTGTCTTTACAATGTAGGATTTTATTTAATTCTATTCATTTTAGGCAAATTATTTAATATTATTTTACATAATTTTGTTATTATAACATTCACTAAAATTTTTATTTCATTGCATTTTTAAATTATTTTCACACTTTTAAAAATAAAGACACTCATTTTTTTTTAATTTATTTAATTTGTTTTCACATCTTGTCTATTTTTTGCAAACTTACGTATTCTTTCATACAATTTTTCAGGGCAGTGACTGATTTAAATCACTTTGATTTAAATCGTGATTTAAATCATGATTTAAATCATTTGAAAATTTAAATTAAAATCATGATTTAAATCAAAAAAACTTAAAAATTCTCCGGATGTTTAATACTGCATGTAAAACATCGGAAACCATAAACAAAACCCAAAAATTTGTGGATAAATCTTCAAAATTTCAATTTTAATATTTTAATCTTTATCAAATTTAAAACATTATGCTAATACAAATGATCAAAATAGCTACGATTTACAAATTTTTGGTATGAAGATAACAAAAAATAGTATTACATTTTTATATCTTTAAGTCATTATAATTATATAAATTTCAAACGTCAATTAAGTCAAATTCCAATTTGTTTCTTTTAAATTTTAATTAACTCAAATTTAAATGCATGTTAATTAATGCAAAATAATTCAATAATATTAATTATTTTCCATATTTATAATAATCCTTTTTTTTAATATTCTTAGAAGATTTTAATTTGTCGAAACTGTTTAATTTTTATCTTATAATTTATTATTTTTACAAAATTTTAAGTTTTTTTCTGCTTTTACTTTTGATATTTTTTCTTCTATTTTTTTATTTGCCCTTTTATTTTAGGATTCTCTTTAATTTTCGTCTTTTTATGCAAATTATTTATTGAATATTATTTTACACAATTTCGTTATTATAACATTCACTAAACTTATTATTTCGTTGATTTTCATAATTATTTCCATATTTTTAAAAATAAATACTCTCATTTTTTTTGTAAGTTTATTCAATTTTTTTCACATCTTGTCTATTTTTTGCTAACTTACTTATTCTTCCATAAAGTTATTAGATTATCTTTATTTTTCTAAATATATTGTTGGCCTTATTTTAAGTGTAATATTATAAAAATGTATTTGGTTTAATTTGCTTAAACTTATTTATTTTTAAAGGATTTTTAAGTAGGTAAAAAACATTTTTCTATTTTCTTCCTATTTTTTTAATTTTCTTGATGTTTCACTTTTTTGCCTCCTCATAGAGGAATTATTTTAGTTTTTGCGTTTTAATTATTAGTTCTTTAATTTTTTTCATCATTTTTTCCATTTCTAAGAAGCATTTTTCCTTCTTTTCAATTGTTTAGTTTTTATCTTATAATTACGAATTTTTGAAAACATTTTTTTGGTGCTTTTATCTACATTTTTTAAATTTCCCAATTTTCTACTTTTTTGAAAGCTTTTATTTTTTTATTTTATATTATGTAAATTTAATCTTTATACTAAATATTCTTATTTAAACATGGATCTTGTATTTAATAGAATTTCTTTTCTTTTAAAATTTTTTTAAATTTTACAAAATTATATTAATTCTTTTTTTATTCAATTTGAAAAATAATTCTCTAATTTTCCTAATTGAAAAAATTTTGTTCTCTTTAGTAATGTATTTTAACGTTTTGTTAATTATCATCGTATTTATTATTTAAATTTAAAAAAAAATTAAATAGTTTACTTAATTTTTAAGTTACTGTTTCATTTCTTGTGTTGTTTTTTAATCTTTTCTTAATTTTTTAATAAACTACTTACAAATAAACATTTAAAGATTTTATATACTGATAATATTTAAAAAAAAAATCAATTTTTGATTAAAATAAAAAAAATCCGATTTAAATCAAATAAATCGGACTTTTTTAATTTTTTTACAAAAATCATGATTTTTATCAGCCCTGCAATTTTTAGATTTTCTTTATTATTTATTATTATTTTAAAATGATTCTTTAATTTTTCTAATTTTTAAAATTTGTTCTCTTTAGTAATATATTTTTACGTTCTTTTTAATTATCTTCTTATTTATTTTTTGAATTTAAAAAAAATACCCGTAAATAAATAAATTTGATATAATATTTTTATGTCATTATTTCATTCTTCTGTTGTTTATTTAATTATTTTCTTTATTTGTTTAATAATGTCCATGATATTGTTTATTTATAAGAATTCTCTCATTTTTTAAATATATTGTTTTCTTATCTTTTAACAGTTTTCTATTGTTTTTTTTTTATAATATTATTTTTTCATTGATTTTACCTAATTTTCTTAGTTTTGCGATCATATGAATTTCAAGATATTTTTTGGAATTTTCTCATTTATTCGAAATAATTTTTTTGATGTAATGTTTTATTCTTCGTTATTTCTTATTAAATGTTCTCATTTTAAAAAATAAACTACTTATAAATTAACATTTAGAAATGTTGTATTCTGATTATATTTAAAAAAAATTATGATTTTTATCAGCCCTGTTATTTAATATTATTTTACACAATTTTTTATTTAATTGATTTTCTGAATTATTTCCATATTTTTAAAAATAAATATGCTCATTTTTTTGTAAATTTATTCAATTTGTTTTCACATCTTTTCTGTCTTTTGCAAACTTATTTATTCTTCCATAAAATTTGTAGATTTTTTTATTTTTCTAAATTTATTGTTGAACTTGTTTTGAGTGTAATATTATAAAATTATTTTTAGCTTAATTTTCTAAACTTTTTTTATTTCTAAAGAATTTTTAAATTTCTTTTGTAGACTTTTCATTTCTCTTTATATACATTTTTATATTTTATTTTTATGAATTCTAATTTTTTAGTAGACAGTTGTCAACAGTTTTTATTTTTTTTATTTTGATCAATTCTAAGTTTTTAGTAGATACTTATCAATAATTTTTATTTTATGTACTTTTTACATTTTCTGTACAGTTTGTTAGATTAAAAAAAAACATTTCTCCATTTTCTTCCTATTTATTTAAATTTCTTGTTGTTTCACAATTTTTTTAGTCCTTTCTTGCATTTTAATTAATTTGTTAAATTTTGTCATCATTTTTCTATTTCTTAGAAACATTTTTCCTTTTTTTAAATTGTTTAGTTTTTATCTTATAATTACGTATTTTTAAAAAACATTTATGCCATGCTTCTATCTATATTTTTTAAATTTCTCAAATTTCTACTTTTTTAATAACTTTTATTTTATTATTCTATATTATGTAAATTTAATCTTGTATTAATTATTCTCATTGTAACATCGTTTTTCTATTTCATACAATTTTTTTTCTATTAAAATTTTCTAAAATTTTATTCAATCTTTTTTTATTTTGATTTGTAAAATAATTCTCTAATTTTTCTACTTTTAAAATTTGTTCTCTTTAGTAATATAATTTAACGTTTTTTTAATTATCTTCTTATTTATTTTTTTAATTTAATAAAAATATACGTAAATAGTTTAATTTTTTGAAAAGAGTTTCTACTTTTTTTTATATAATATTTTTATTTCACTCTTTCAATTCTTGTATTGTTTTTCTTTATTTCGTCAATAATGTCCATGACTTTTTCTATTTAAAAGAATTTTCTCATTTTTGTATTAGGCTGTTTTCTTATATATTTATTTTTTTATAATTTTTTTTATAACTTATTATTTTTTCGTTGTTTTTACCTAATTTTTTAAATATTGCATTCATACATGAATTGGAAGATATTTATTTAAAATCTTCTCATTTATTCGTCATGATTTGTTTGATTTTGATTAAATGTTTTATTCTTCATTATTTTTTATTAAATATTCTCAGTTTAAAAACTAAACTACTTACAAATAAACATTTGAAATTTTTATATGTATACTGATTTTATATATTTACAAAAATATCAATTTTTGATTTAAATAAAAATAAATAGAATTTTTTTAATTTTTAAAAAAAAATCATGATTTTTATCAATCCTGGTAAATAATAATAAATATACAAATTTGATGTTTTAAATTTAATCAATTTAAAACAGTAACTCACTTTGACTCCCAATGTCGACTCGATAATTTTAACACCCTCTGGATTTTGAAAAATTTCTTGAATAGTCTCCGAATCGATATTTTCGATATTGTGTAAATAAACCTTTAGAGGTTGCTCTGTTATCATTTCCATTCGAGGAAAGTTTTTGTGCATCCAGACTATTTCATTTTTATCGAAAAGTATTGCATTAATATTTGGCCCGGCATTAAAATAAGTTACATCTTCAAGAAAGTCTTTTAACTTGACGTCAAGAGATAAAACAGCTACATTTGTTATCTGTCCAACGGACATCATCATCGCTTTACTATAAGGTTCAAAATAAGGATCAGATAAGTAATAATCCTTTCTCTCGTCACTCGTACATTTTAGGCCGACAAAGAGTTTAGCTATTTCGTATCCCAGAACATTTTGAGTAGGTAATGTTATCGTATTACCATCTTTGGAGAATTCTTTTATATTTGAATGTGGATGCGAGTCTGTAAACATTTTATTATAATTTAAAAGTTGTTGTAATTACCAAAAAATCGTACTAGAAATATAAATAAAAATTTACCAGACAGAATCAAGATAGTTCTTAAATATGCTGTCAATTTTTCCGAAGAAATCTGTTCAGTAATGTTTTTCGCATTTGAAGCATTTCTCAACATATTTGTCACATGAATAACAACAACCTCTCCTGTTAAATTCTCCGTTAATGCTTTAAAATCAACTTCCAAAGTTTGGTTTGAATCTGGATAAAGAAAATAGTGTTTTTAAGAAAAAAATGTCTCTTTTTAATGAAATATTGATTAATAGTTTAATGAAAATAAAAGAAGCATTACCAGTTCTAGTTATAGTATCAACGTGTCTTGTTAAATGGAATTTATTAATATCGTTTGCTTTCACTAAACCATATTTGCAATGTACGGATCCTCGTCCAGCTAAACCAACAACAGTAACAAAGTCTGTTTCAGACAACATATCAATTACAGTTTTTGCAGTTATTTGAGCTAAAGTAACATCTCCTTCTGTCATGAACATTCCATGTTCCAGGAGTAAAATAACATGTTTCGATCTATTGCACTGAGATAAAAACAGAGGACCAATATTATGAGCTAAACTTGGTGGTCCACACATTGTTCCAGGTTGACTCACTGGCAAAATGTGTAAATTTTTCCATTCTTGATCTCTTAAATTGGAAGACAATGCTGAAAATTTATAAAATATTTATAGAGCTTGATAATTAATTAATAGATAATAAACTAGATAATAAATCAGTTAAAAAACTAATTTTCCAACAAACTCAATTATTCCAAAAAGAACCTTACCAGCCGAAATTTTTGAACAAATATCGAACTTCTCGTTCAGTGATATTCGATTACTAACAAAATTCAATTGAAAAGTTTGACTTTGATAGTCATTTTGGCTACTTTTTAGTAAAGTTTGTTGAATAACACTATTACTTTGTCGTAATAATTCAACGTAGGATTTGAGCTTATTATCCAATTTATCGACAAGTCGTTTTAATTTAATCTCGGGACCACTTGTAATGTTGATAAATTCTTGTTTATCAAGCATTTCTTGAAAAATAGTTACTCCTAATTCTTCATTACTGATGGTGCGAAGAGCTTTTGAAAATTGAACAACAATATCCTGTAAACACCTTCCATTTAAAGGTTTAGCCTCGATTTGTTTCCTGAGAGGCTTCTCTAATTGACAAGACGCATCTTCGTCCACTTCTTCAGTCTTAACTTGGTTTAAAAGTAGAAAAATTAGGCCCAAATAAACAAATTTAGCCATACTTTCCCGGTTTTTAAAATCAGCCTGACAACTAAGTTACCGATTTATTTTATTACGATAAAAATTCATGGTGGAATCTAGCTTTACAATTGGTAATATAAATCTGTGTGTAAGAAAATAGAGAATCTGAAAATTCACTTGCACTTAGTAACAATCATTGCTTAAAAAGTAAATAAGACTAAAATTGACAAATTTCAACAATTGAGTTTTCACCGCTTTCCCGTATAAACAAAAAACTCGGAAACTCGGAATGTGATTATACGTAAGTTGAGATTATTTGCGTAAAACTACGTAAAGTGGGTTAATTTTTCTTTTTGTGGCTTAGGCAGAGTTCATATGATTTGCAGTCTGAAAATCCGCGTTTCTGATTGGTTGACCAGAATTTTAAATTGCGGTAAGAGCGTGTGAAATTCACGTAAAATCACTAGAGTTTGAAAAATGAAATTTTCCTACTTCCTGGTGAAAAGAATTTTAAAATTTAAATTGTTTACTTTTAAATTAAAAAACCACTTTTCAAAAAAATGTTTGAAGAGATGAATGATTGTAGATGCGTTAACTAAATGATAGAAGGTTTATATATGAATAATATTCACTGAATAATCTGCTTTTTTATTTAATGAAGTATACTAATAATTTATTATACATTTAAAATTATTTAAAAATCAACTATTATGTGTAGAAAAATTCATTTTAACCATTTTGAACAAATTTAACTTTATTAGATGGTGCAGGAAGTCTATACTTTTCCATTTCTACTTCAGCTTCAGCAAAAGAAGTTGCAGTGTAACAGAAATATTCTGGATTTTTATAATCTTTGTCCTTTGCTGCACCAGGACCTACGGCTAAAAAAAGGACAAGAAATTCAAATTAAAATAAAATGCCATGTCAGTAAAATTATTAATTCTGTTTAGAAAAAATTGACTTACGATGATTTGGAATTTTTACACATTTTTCACTCAGGCCTTCGACATTTGGGTTTATTGCAGGTCTTTCTTCTGGTTTTTTTGTTGTTGAGCTTTGAGAACTAAAAGTACGAGCAACACATATTCCCTGCCAAATAATGTATAATCAAAAATATAATTTTTATGCTTTATTCTGACAGAATCGATCAATTTTACTAAATTTCAAAAATCTGAATTTTTAGTAAATCTCACTGAACTTGAAATATTATCTCAGGTTAAAAATTGAAGAAAATATTAAATAATAATAAAAAAAAAGAAAAAACAATTGTTTTTAACTGTCATAACTTGTTAAAAACAAATAATTAAAATAAATTTTTAGGTTAGGAAGTATTATCTATTAATGCTCGTTTCCAAATAGTGAAATAATAAGTAACAAATAATTAATAGGATATTATTTACCTGAGGAATTGAATTACGCACGGCAATAAATCTAAACATCTTGAAAATAAATAATCTTTTGGAGTAGAAAATAATGTTTTGCCGAATTGCGCAAGACTGATCAATTTATTTGACACAGTGTCAAAAAAAGTAAGTATATACGTTTCCTTATTTCGATAACTATATTTACATTAACAATTAATTTCTTTAAAAGATTTACAGATTCATGTTAGGAATCTAAAAATAATTACCAACTTTTTATGGTAAAAACAATTGGGTAAAAAGTAGAATGTCAAGAAACCTTTTACGTTTATGTAATTGATAAACAGCTGATTGAAAGTGAAAAACTGTGATGGCTGCTTAATTTTTATTTAGATTTTCAAATTCTCAACACATTTGTACATTTGAAAGCTCGTCTTTGGCAAGTTTATTTCTTTAATAATCATTCTTTTACGTATTTATATTTTTACGTTATAATATAATATTTCTCAGTGTAATAGCATAAAACTTAAATTCTATATGTTTGTGAAGGTTATGATCCCCTTGATCTAAAATCAACAATCATTCATTTTTAGGAATATCTAATTCATTGTTACGATTTATAATTTTAATATACATTTGAGAAATTTTTATTATATTTTGCATTGATAATTTGTTAATAAACCATTGTATCTAAAGAAGTTCTTCATGTTTTTGATGAGAATATAATTCTTTACAGAACTCGTCAATATGTCTTTTAATTATCCTCTTGGCAAGGTATTCGTCGATTTAAATTATTATGCTCATCCAGAAGGACATGCTCCTTTCCAGAAGATTGGTGCAGTATGCAAATATGCAACAGCAATCGGAGTGTTAACGGGGACCTTTGATTCTCTATTGTATAGCAGGACAAAAAATTTCTATGATTCAGCACGGTGTTTTGGATTTTGGGTAATTCCTCTATGTGGAATGGGAGCAACTTTTGCATCCGTGACATACATGGCCACAAATTTAAGAAAGAAAGATGATCCCTGGAATTACGTAATGGGAGGTAAATCTAGCGATTTATAATATAATTTTTATTCTTTGATAGTTAAAAAGTTTAATTTCAGAGTTGTAATTTTCTTGATTTCTGCTGTTTTCTTTTTAAACTTGGAAATTTATTCAAAATCTAATATTTTGATAAAGATCAGGGGCGGCGACTTGTGTATAGTACGTCAGTAATATTCCATAGGGCAAAATTACAGACAAAAAATAAATTTCTTAATAAGAATGTGGATATAGATGAATTTACAATTATATATTATAATTTACAAGTTTCTTAGATTCATTCATTCGTTCTGTTCACACCTAAAGTTTGTTACTCGATGTTTTTTCTTTTAAATTTTATATCATTTACCACTTGCGTAAAATTTTGTCAAGTTTATAACTTATAACAATGTTAATTTCTTCAAACTTCAATTAATTTGAAATTTCATTGATTGAAAATTAAAATAATCTACGCTTTAAGAATGGTAGAGTTGAAATTCTTTAACAATTTCTTCAATTTTGAACAATTCTTTTCTATTATGATTTTAATTATTTGCTACAATTTTCAACTATTTTCTTCATGTTTCAAAAATTTTCTTCATTTTCTAATTATTTTCATCATTTTTCAATTTTTTTAAATAAAACTTTTTCAGTTTTAATTATTTCCTTCAATATTAAATTAGTTTCATTATTTATTAATTAATTTTCAGTTACTTTCGTCAGTTTTCAATTATTTTTACAAAATATGATTTTTGTTTTTCAAAATTGTAATTTTTTTCTTCAAATTACAATTAATTTCTTTAATATCGAATTATTAATATCAATTTGTAATGCTTTCTTTTATAATAAATAAACTCTCTAAGTCTAAGTTAGTGGTTTTGCACTAATAAATTAGAGAACAATTGGTCACCATTAAATAGTGAATATTTCACTAATGTTTTGTAGAAAACTACTAATTATTAGTAAAAAAAACAACTAATTTGAAAATGAAATTTCTACTAAACATGAGTGAAATATTCATTATTTAATAGTGACCGAATTTTATCTAATTCATTAGTGAAAAACCACTAATTCAGATTGAGAGAGAATTCTGTAATTTTCTCAACTTTTTTTCTTAAATTTCCATAATTATCTTTAAACTCTAATTATTATTATCATTTTTCAAGTAGTCTTGTTTATATCAAATATATTCTGAAATTTTTTCAATTATTTTTCGAAAATAAAAATTATTTCTTTTAATTTTTAATTATTTTTATTACTTTGCAAATATTTTCTCGAATTTCAATTATTTTTATAATTTTTCAATTACTTTTTGTCATTTTAAATTATATTGTAATTAATTTTCTAAATTTTTGATTATTTATCTCAAATTCCAGTTACTTTTTTTCAATTTACAATTGGTTTTATTATTCTGCAATTATTTTCTTTTATTACAAATACATGTAGTCATTTTTTCAGTTATTTTTCGCAAATAAAAATGATTTCTTTTAATTATAATTATTTTTATTACTTTGCAAATATTTTCTCAAATTTTTTATTATTATCATTATTCTTCAATTATTTTCCTAATTTTTAAAATATTTTTCTGAAATTTTAATAATTTTGTTTAATATTGTTATCATTTTGCAATCAATTTCTTCAATTTTTAATTTTTTTTTTACTATTTGCCCTTAATTAAATTTTGTATTCTTTAATTCATTTTTTAATTATTTTTTTAAGTTTTAAATTTCTTTTTTTTTATCAACTATTTTCTCGACCTTTTAATTAGATATTATATTAATTATTATTCAATTAATTCCGAAAATTTTAAGTATTTATCTCAAATTTCCATTATTTCTATAATTTTTTAATTAATTTCCTGAATTTAAAATTCTTGAAATCATTTTGTAATGAGGTACTTTATTTTACTTCACATTTCTGTAATTTTTTCAATTATTTCTTACAAATTTTTATTATTTTCTTCAAATTTCAATTATTTTTATAATTTTTCAATTACTTTTTGTCATTTTAAATTATATTGTAATTAATTTTCTAAATTTTTGATTATTTATCTCAAATTTCAGTTACTTTTTTTCAATTTACAATTGGTTTTATTATTCTGCAATTATTTTCTTTTATTACAAATACATGTAGTAATTTTTTCAGTTATTTTTCGCAAATTAAAATTATTTCCTTCAATTTTTAATTATTTTTATTACTTTGAAAATATTTTCTCGAATTTATTATTTTTATTATTATTATTCAATTAGTTTCCTAAATTTTAAACTATTTTTCTCAAATTTTAATAATTTTCTTCAATTTTTTAATTATTTTTACTATTTGCCCTCAATTAAATTCCTATATTTTTTTATTATTTATTTCATTTTTCAATTATTTTTTTAAGTTTTAAATTTCTTTTTTTTCTCAACTATTTTCTCCACCTTTTAATTAGATATATTAATTAATTTTTAATTAATTTCCTAAATGTTCATTTAATTCCGAAAATTTTAATTGTTTATCTTATTTTTCAATTATTTCTATAATTTTTTAATTATTTTCCTTAATTTACAATTCTTGAAATCATTTTGTATTTAGGTACTTTCTTTTACTTCACATTTCTGTAATTTTTACTATTATTTTTCTAAAATTGCAATAATTATCTTCAGTTTTCTATTATTATTATCATTTTTTAAGTAGTCTTGTTTATCTCAAATATATTCTGTAATTTTTTCAATTATTTTTTACAAATTTTTATTATTTTCTTCAATTTTCTATTATTTCTATCATTTTTCCAATACTTTTTGTCACTTTCAATTATTATTTAATTAATTTTCTAATTTTGTGATTATTTATCTCAAATTCTAGTTACTTTTTTCAATTTACAATTATTTTCTTTTATTACAAATATATGTTGTAATTTTTAATATTATTTTTCACAAATTAAAATTATTTTCTTTCATTTTTAATTATTTTTATTACTTTGCAAATATTTTCACGAATTTTTTATTGTTTTTATTATTTTTCAAATTAATTTCCTAGATATTAAAAAAATTTTCTCAAATTTTAATAATTTTCTTCAATTTTCAATTATTATTATAATCAAGTTCTTCAATTTTTACTATTCCTGAATTAAATTCCTAAATTTGCAATTATTTATGTATCTCGATTTTCAATTTTCATTTTCTTTTATCATTTTTCAATTATTTCACCCATTTTTAATTATTCTCATTTTTATCCAAGCAATTTTTAAAATTATTATTTATCTTCATTAGTATTTTATTTAAAGTATTTATAATTGTTGATAAGACAAGCTATAGAAACTTATCGCGCTCTTGCGCGCGTTGTATAATCTAGTTATAAATATTTACAAATGAAATTATTACTCGAAATCAAAAAAGATTGTCAACTTTTGTGTAAAAATAATTACACTAATTAAGAAACTTTTTAATTTATTTTTAATTTATACCCCCGTCCCTGGTCAACATTAAGTGTGCAGATGGCAAAAATTTACAAGTCTCCGCCCCTGAAAAAGATGATTTAAAAATATTTCTTAATTTTTTAAATTTCTTATTTGAAATGAATTATAATTCCTATTGATTAATTTGCGACATTTTATTCAAACCAGCTATTGCATCTGGAGGTGTTTTGCACGCCTGGAGTAAATCTGGTTTAACCACACTGTACGGAACAATCTTTTTAAGCATTTTAGCTGCAGTAAAAAAAGATTCCGTTTTAAGTGGATGGGAATTCATGCCGGTTAAGTGGGATATCGAGCATTTTGGTCCATTAATTCGAACAAAATCTGCTTACAAAATGACGTATGAAAGAGGATGGACTAAGTAAATATCTAATGTACAATAAAATACAATTAGTTAACAATGTCTTTAAATTTAAATAATGTTATACGAATATAATAAAACTAAATATAAATAGATTTTTGTGATTATTTATTAATTCTGTTCAAAAAGTTGAACTGACATTTATATACAATATTTAATTAATATATTTAATACGAGATTTTTTAATGATTTGAGGATAAAAAATGTGAGGGTGAACGTAATACTTTTAGTAGACTTAGATTCATGTTAAAGTTTCTCCCTTCGTTACCTGAAAAAAACATCATCAATTATATTCATTATTTTATTAGAATTTTTTAATTTCTACTTACGCGTGCTTCTAAATATTCTATCCTCCGTTCTAGAGTTGTGAGTTTCTCGTTTAAAACTGCTAATCGTGATCTGCAAGACATATCTGAAAATAAATAGAATTGGAAATGATAAATAAGTTTTTCTTTTTATATAAACAAAAAAGAGAGAACAAAGAAATTATAGAATAATGTTGAGAAACTTACCAAAAGAATTTAAAAAATCTGTGATCTTTTTAATACTGCCTGTAATGACTTCAATGTATTCTCGATTTGCCCAATCTTGTTGGATTTGTTTTTGAATCGCTTCTCGATGAGCAGATGACATTTTTCACAAATAAATACTCTCTTTCTGTGTTGAGAAAAAGAACGAAAAAACAAATACAAAAAATTCTGGTAAACGGATCTTCTAAATTAAAGTATTATTTGAATGAAAATGTTAAATACCAATTTTAAATGCTTCTCTATTCCTTTGTTACTTAACGATCAATTACGTACATCAATTTTATTTGTAAATAAATTCTAAAATCAGTAAAATTGTATCAAAACAATATAAATGTCATACTGATAATCAGCTGATGCTTGTCACTGAAAGAAAAGAGAGGAAATACTTGTCCAGTATAGCTTGATCTCTCTTTTCAACAGTATAGGTGTGAATAGCACTTTATATTTCTCTGTAACAGGGATGGGAAGTGACGCGTCACTTTAGGTTTTTCTACAGTAAAATACTTAGGAAAAATTCGTGTTATACAGTATCTTATGCGCAAAGTAAATAAAATAATAGGTTTTTTATTATATTTTGCCTAAAAAACCAGTAATTAGTACATACGTAAACGTATATTACCGTAGAGGAAATTCGTAACTTCGTAACCTTGCTTACGTGGAGAAAATCAGGCCAATCAGAGTTCCCAACCCTGCTTCAGTTTGACATTGTGGACATTGGGGTTTTCTAGATTGTTGTGAATATAGTTTGATATTTTCGAGAATTTCTAGCTTCTGGGAAAGAATTTTTAGTAATTATGTTGTAGATTAAGAAGTGTCCATTTTAAGATCATAAAGTAGTGAGATTAGTATCTTTCATTTTCTGTTGTTAACGTAGTTTTTATAGTTTTGTAAATTCGGTGTTGATCAACGTCTCTATTTGGATTGCGCAATTTTACCAGAATTACAAAAATTGACAAATCTATGCAGTACACGAGGTTTGTAATTTTGGTTGATTAAAATAATGTACTTTCAGGAACATTTAGAATATTCTATAAAGATTTAAATTCTTCTAATCATTCGCCTTTTCGATTTCAAAGCAAGTGTGTGTAACGTTCATAGTTGGCACGTACCTCTAGAGCTCTAAATTATTATAATTATTATTATTTCTTAAGAAATTTGTTTTGGTCGCATTATCCGCAATATTTATCTAGTTCATTTAAAAAAATTGGTTTTCCCAGTTAATTTCCTTTATTGTTTATTTTCCTTTTTGTGTATTTTTTACTGGAAAATAAAACTACTGTCAATTAGTAAAAACTTAAGAATTGTTAAATTTCGAAAGTGAATTTTTAACTCATCGAAGAATTGAAAATTTGGTTTATAATTTTAAATGAATTCTCCAAAGGATAATTATTTTCTTTGCATTCATGTTTTTGTTTGTTTTGCAGTATTTTTTTTTTATCTTCAAAGGTAGAATAAATAACTGAAACGTGACCCACCTTTTTCTAAATGTAATCACGTTTCATATTCTCATAAAAATCTGTAACGTGATCGAGTTAAAAACTGCTGAGTACAAAAGTTGATGTTAATTATTTACGATTGTTATTACAGGTTACTTAAAATGCTTTTCATTCTTCTTATATAAGTTTTTCAAGCGTGTAAAAGT
The DNA here is from genome assembly GCA_037103525.1 of Ganaspis brasiliensis. Taxonomy (NCBI): domain Eukaryota; kingdom Metazoa; phylum Arthropoda; class Insecta; order Hymenoptera; family Figitidae; genus Ganaspis; species Ganaspis brasiliensis. The sequence goes on from JAZKLR010000146.1 coordinate 199,830, forward strand.
TTAAAAACAGGTTTATGAAACTGATAAGAAAAACAAAACGAATATTTAGTTTAATAATATTTGTTGTTTTTGTCTTCTTTCAAATCGAATAAATCAAATATTTCCGTTACATAAAAAAAAAGTCTCGGTTAATTTTACAAACATCAGAACACATTTGCAGTTAATTAGACAAATTAATTTTTTACATAAATAAGCAAATGTGGTTAATGATGGATTTTTAAGAAATCTGTCATAACGAGATATGCAAATTTTATAATTCCGCACTGAATTAATTTTTTTGGATTTCTTGAATCTCACTTTTAAAACTGGTTCTGGATTAAATTCTAGGTTTTAAGTGTCAATGAAGTAAAATAATTCATGAAAACGTGCTATTTTTTTTTTAAGTGGAAATCATTGGTAATCTTTTGAGCTATTTAATGTTAATTGCACATTCGAATATTGGATTTGTGGTTTTTTGGTATTTTAAATAAATTGGGTATTTTTTTAGTGATATTTGTTTTATAAAATGATAGAAATAAGGTAATTTTAATTAAAAATGACAGTTAATAACAGGTGCTTTAATTAAAACAGTAAATAATTTTAAATAAAAAAGTTAATAGATTTGTAGTTTTTGTTTGTTTATAATTTCCAAGCATCGTGACTTTTCTAGAATAAAATTTTCATAAACATTGGAGTTTGAAAGTAAATATCTCTGTGCAATGTGATGTCGCCTCAGCTGTGTCACAAGGTTTCCACTCTATATATATTTTTGATCTCGGCGTGTAAGATAATAAGGTTTCCAATTCCAACCATTGACGCAAATATTAGTTTGACGGTGGTTGAGAACAGTTGAGAAGGAAGGAGAAAGACTAGAGAAAGACACTTATTGTGCACCAAGTAGTCATTCATAATCTGTGATCAATTCAAGTCAGCTGTTGTGTGTATTTATATTTTAAAAACCAAGCATTACAGCTGTTTATTACTAACTAGCATCGTTTCTTGACTTGTATTCACTATTAAATTTTCTTTTGATTAAAAATCGTGTGAAAAAGGAACTCAATCTGAACGAGAAAGTTGCACGTATGTACTTATGACTCATCTGCATAAAAAGATTTCACAAATCGTTGTTTAATTTAATTTACCTTGAGGATTGGAATTTTTCATATAACTTCTTTGCTCTCGTGGATAAATTATATTTCGTTAACAAGATAAAACCGGGGAATATAGTCAAGTGGAGAAAAATTATTTATTGTTAAATTTGTGTTATACAATTAGATTTGCGGTAATATAATAATTAGATTTGTATAAATTAAATTTATTAGAATATAATAATTCGTAGAACGTGCGCTACAAATAAGGTTATATTTTTTATTTGTTGTAATGTATACATTAATGTTGTTATTATTATTGTATTTATAATATATTTTATATTTTATTGTAATTTATAATCTTGTATATTATTTTATTATTTTTTAATTAATATTATCACAATTTTTTATGTGTAAAAAAATTTGATTTGCAGATTATGTCGTGGTGAATAGTTTTGGATCATCTGACGAAATGATTAAAGAGTTGTAATAGGCAAAGTTTTGAAGAATGCTCAAGGAAGTTGAAAACGGAGCAGGAGGTTGCAATGGTGTCACCTCCAGACCTCAAAGATTTTTTCCAAGGTTTTCATTACGAAGATTATTATATTCAAGTCCTTTAATTGGTCGCCGAATTTCAAGAGTGACTAATTCTAGCCTCAGAAATACCAAAGGTGAGACATAAATTTTAATATCAATTGCAAGAAATAATTTATATTCGTGGTTGGCAATTTTTAATATTTATACTGCAATTCTGTTTCAAGTTAACACGGGGTTTTTTTTTTTAATACAAGTGTTAACATAACATCAAAATTAGGCTAATAATAAAGTTTTCTTGAATTTGAATTGCAAGAACTTGGGGAAAATTTGATTTTTAAAAATTATTTACACTTGAACGAATTTTGGAGTTTATGTTAGTGAAGCTTTTTGTAAATTTGTATAATTACTTGGTTTAAAAAAAAAAACATTTTCTAATAAATACGATTCGTTTTTTTAGCAAAAGATCCTGTTAATAGAGTAATAGATGTGGAAAAAGGAGAAGCTAGAGTTAGTAATGGATCGAGTCATTTTCAATTACACAATTCTGACTTGCAACGTGCTTCCAGTAAAGGCTCGGTTCTATCTACTGCAGGAAAGGTAACAGTGTTAATAAAATAATTTTTAGTCAATCTGTACTATTTTTTAAATTAATGTCAAATTCTGTGGCTAGAAATTTTCAAAAAGCCTTTTTCGCTGCTTAGTATTTATCAAATAAAACCCGATTCTTAACAAATTATGAAATAAAATACATTAGCTAAGAAAATAACAGAGAGTGGAAAGTTTAAGTATTGGAGACTTAAATATATAATTAAATATATATTGTAGATAATTAGAAAAATCAGTGGAATTTCCAGGAAAAATAAACTAAGAAAAAAGAGAAATTTTAAAGTAATTAACATTATCAGTTAAAGATAAAAAAAACAATTAATTTCATAAATTAAGAGTGATAATGAGTATGGGAAAGATTTAGAAAATATATATTTATAGAAAGGTTTAGAAAATTGATTTAATTTTTAACATTATTTATTGTTATATTTTTATTTATTTCTGTTTATAGAGTACCGAAAACGGAGAGATAGAATGTCCTCTGTGTTTGGCTGAATTACCAAGTGAATTATTTCCTACAATTCAAACTTGCCATCATCGAAGCTGTTATGATTGTTTTCAACAATATCTTAAAGTTGAAATCTCTGAATCAAGGGTTAATATAGCGTGCCCTGAATGTTCCGAGCCATTACACCCTAACGGCAAGTTTAATTAAAACTTCAAATTTATGATAAAAATGATTAAATTCAAATTTTTGATTTGTAATTAATTACCTAAAGTTGGTAGAAAGTTTATTTGAACTTTTGGTTAATAATAACCAAAGTTTCTGATTTTGTTTAATTAACAATTTCTAGATATCCGGATGATTTTGAACGATCAAGTTCAATTGGAAAAATATGAAGACTTTATGGTTCGAAGAGTTTTGGCTGTTGAACCGGACGCGAGATGGTGTCCTGCTCCTGATTGCTTTTTTGCAGTAATCGCAAGTGGTTGTGCTTCTTGTCCTAAATTACGCTGCGAAAGACCAGGTTGTGATTCTTACTTTTGCTATCATTGTAAAGCTCGATGGCATCCTAATCAAACTTGTGACGCTGCTAGAGCTCAACGATTTCATCATTATGAACGCAGTTCGTCGCTCAGTTTCAGCCAAAGTGATTCACAGCATCGTGAGTCATTTTTCTGTATTTTTTCTTTGCTTCTACGTACTTTATTTTCAATTTAAAATCACAGTTTGTAAAATTATTATTTAATCCTTGCCAAAGTAAAAATAAGAACATTGATTCATATTTGAAAGAGTTAAATAATATAAATTATTATAAAATTCATTAAAATAATCATCTTTGTTTAACTTGAATTTTATTTTTTACAGGAGATGATATTAAACCTTGTCCAAGATGTCAAGTTCTCATTGTTAAAATGGATGATGGCAGCTGCAATCACATGACTTGCGCTGTTTGTACAGCTGAATTTTGCTGGCTTTGTATGAAAGAAATCAGTGATCTTCATTATTTGAGGTAAGAATATTATTAACGAATTTTTCCTAATTGTATTTGGCAATTTGACAAAGAGATTCTGAGAAGCTTAAGTTTGAAAAAAATTATTTTTGACAATCTAGGTTTAATAATTTTTAATCGAGTTTATAATTTATATAACTAGAATACTGTCTTTCAGGTTTCAAATCACTTTGATTTAAATCATTGGGGAATTTGCATTAAAATCATTATTTAAATAAAAAAAACTTAACAATTCTTCGGATGTCTAATTGTGCGTGTAAAACATCGCAAACCATAAATAAAACCCACAAATTTGTGGATAAATCTTTAAAATTTCAATATTAATATTTTAATCTTTATAAAATTTAAAAAATTCTGCTAATACAGATGATGAAAATACCTACCATTTACAAATTTTTCGTATGAAGATAGCAAAAAATAGTATTAAATTTTTATATCTTCAAGTCATTATAATTTAAATAAATTCCAAACGTTAATTAAATCGTATTCCAATTTGTTCCAACTTTTAAATTACAATGAATTCAAATTTAAATGCACATTAATTAATGCAAAATAATTAAATAATATAAATTATTTTCCATATTCACAATAATCCTTTTTTAATTCTTACAATATTTCTAAGAAATTTCACTTTTTCGAAATTGTTTAATTTTTATCTTATAATTTCCTATTTTTACAAAATTTTAAGATTTTTTCTCCTTTTACTTTTTTTCTGTATTTGTCTTTTTATTTTAGGATTTTCTTTAATTTTCTTCTTTTCATGCAAATTATTTAATATTATTCTACACAATTTCGTTATTATAACATTCACCAAACTTTTTATTTCGTTGATTTTCATAATTATATCCATATTTTTAAAAATAAATACTCTAATTTTTTTTTTGTAAGTTTATTCAATTTTTTTCACATTTGTCTATTTTTTGCGAGATTTTTTGCAAACTTACTTATTCTTCCATAAAGTTTTTAGATTTTCTTTATTTTTCTGATTTTATTGTTGGACTTATTTTAAGTGTTATATTGTAAAAATATGTTTGGTTTAATTTCTTAAACTTTTTTATTTTTAAAGGCTCTTTAAGTTTCTTTTGTGGACTTTCTTTTTATTTTTTTTGATATATACATTTTTTAATTTTGTGTTCTGTACTTTTTACATTTTTTTAGTTTGTTAGATTAAGTAAAACACATTTTTCTATTTTCTTCCTAATCCTATTTAATTAATTCCTAATCCTATTTTTTTGTAAATTTATTCAATTTGTTTTCATATCTTTGCTAGTTTTTGCAAACTTACTTATTCTTCCATAAAATTTTTAGATTTTATTTATTCTTTATAATATAAATACATTATTTATTTTTCTAAATTTGTTGTTGAACTCGTTTTAAGTGTAATATTATAAAAATGTTTTTGGTTTAATTTGTCTAAACTTTTTTCTTTTTAAAGGATTTTTAAATTTCTTTTGTGCCTTTTTGTTTATCTTTATATACATTTTTTTATTTTATTTTTATGTATTCTAATTTTTTAGTAGATACTAACTTATCAACAATTTTTATTTTATTTGTATGATTTTTAATTTTTCAGTAGATACTTATCAACAAGTTTTATTCTATTTTTAATAATTCTAATTTTTTAGTAGATTGTAACCAAATTTTTATTTTTTTGTACTTTGTACATTTTTTTTACAGTTTGTTAGATTAAAAAAAAAAACATTTCTCCATTTTCTTTCTACATATTTATTTAAAAGGAGGGGAGAGGGGATAGGATAATGGGTATAAAAATAGCATTTTTTCTGCGAATTCTTTCTAAAAAGAACTATTAAAGTTTCTTTATTAAACGTTTCGGTTTAGTTTTTATCTTATAATTACGAATTTTTGAAAACATTTATTTGATGCTTCTATCTACATTTTTTAAATTTCTCAATTTTCTACTTTTTTGAAAGCTTTTATTTTTTTATTTTATATTATGCAAAAAATATTCTCATGCGAACATCGTTCTTCTCTTTCATAGAATTTCTTTTCTTTTACATTTTTTTTAAATATTCCAAAATTGTATTCATTATGTTTTTATACAATTTGTCAAATAATTCTCTAATTTTTCTAATTTTAAAATTTTTGTTCTCTTTAGTAATATATTTGAACTTTTTGTTAATTATCATCTTATTTATTATTTTAATACAGAAAAAATATCCGTAAATAGTTTAATTTTTCGGAAAGAGTTTCTACTTTTTTTATATGTTTTTATGTAACTGTTTCATTCTTGTGTGTTTTTTTAAAATTTTTTCTTCATTTCTTTAATAAACTACTTACAAATAAACATTTGGAGATTTTATCTACTGATTATATTTTTAAAAAATCAGTTTTTGATTTTTTTAAGAAAATCATGATTTTTATTAGCCCTGCTGTCTTTATTATATAATCAAGAGAAATCTTTTTATTATTAATTTCCAGTCCATCAGGTTGCACGTTTTGGGGCAAGAAACCCTGGTCTAGAAAAAAGAAAATTTTATGGCAATTGGGTACATTAGTAGGAGCTCCAGTTGGAATCGGTCTTGTAGCAGGCATAGCAGTTCCTGCAATGATAATAGGTGATTAAAACATACAAAATACCATTTTTTTCACAATTTAAAATGACACTTAATTTTTTATTGTAAAATATTTTATGATTTTCTTTTTTTAAAGAAAATAATCTATAATTTTCATTAAAGTTAATTTATATCAATCGCTTGGAATCATACGACATTTTAATAAAAAACAATCAGTTTTAATTCATATAATTTTTATTGAAATATAATTTATATCATTCTCTTGAAATTACCTGATGTTTATTAAAAGAAAACAATAAGAATTGAAAGTATTAATAATTACAATTTTAGTTTTTATTAAGGTAAGGTTTGATTTATGTCATTTGATTGATATAATATGAAATTTTAATTTAAAAATTTGTTAAAGTTGTAGTTTTTACAATGTAAAAAAGAAAAAAACCACAATTTACATCTTTATTTTAAAAAAAAATGTTTGTTATTTAGGTATACCTGTGTGGGTTGGCAGAAAATTATATACAAGGTACGAAAAAGCCAACAAACACAAAAGGAACGCTTTTATTGTGGGCGGTGTAACTGCTTCGGTAAGTTGACAACAATTTTCTTATATATATATTAATTTTTGTTTTTTAATTTATCTGTTATAATAAAAATAAGAGGCTTCTAAAGATGAGCTTTTTTGGGTTTCTACAATCAGAATTTTTGTAAGATAAGTTTCTTTATTAATTATTTATTATTAAGGGACAGTTTTTTTTTTTATAAAATAACCATTTTAACTGAGAGATATTCTTAATAATAAAATAACAATTTTTTTCAAAATAACAATTCTTTCAAAGTAACAATTCTTTCAAAATAACAATCTTTTTAAAAATAACAATACATTTGATAGTTTCAACAACACAATTCTCGTCACTGTCAATAATCAAATCCAAGGTATTCTTTTAAAATTAGTAAGTCTTCTGTGTCGGCACATTTTCCGACAGGAAATATTTTCCTTAATATTAAAAGTACAAATTTTTGTTTAAAAAATTTTTAATCAGTGCTTAGATAATTTCTCATTAAAATTTTATTTATAACGTAAAAATATTCTATTGTTTTTTAAAAATTGTAATTATCACAACATTTGACTGCGTTTTTTAAGTTTGAAAATTTTTTCCATGACTGATTTTTAAAAATTCTAAGGTATAGAAACGTTTCGAGAGATGACTTTTAGTTTTTTGTGAATTCTAAAAAGATGAATTTTAGTTTTCGTTTAACCCATTGCTGAAAAATGTCACTTTTTCACAATTTTGTAGTAAATGTACGAAAAAATATTCCTAAAAATAAGAAAGAAATTTTGTCTGGAAATCGGAAATGTTTATGAATATTTAAAAAAGTTTCTCCTAATTTTTATGTTTTTAACTTCTTTGGATCATGAATGTATTTGTTTTTTATGTTTTTAAAAAATTTGTGCTGCAATGGGTTAAAGAAACAAGTTTATTTTGATTTTAAAAACAATCTTATAAAAGAGATTCTTATCAATCTTGTAAAAGATTGAGTCTCGCTAAAAATATATTTTCCATTAATATTGTAATTAAAGAATTAACGAAAAGAAAGTGAATCACATAATTTTGTTTGTTTGTTATTAATTTTTCTTCAGGAAATTGTATCAACGTGAACAAAGCTTATATTTATAAAACATTATTATTAGACTTAACAGCATTTTAAATCGCGCACTTTGTCGATGTAATGAGTAATTGAAAACAAAGTCCCTTCGCGAAGAAGCTCGATTACTTTCGCACGCGTAAAGCTTCAACTATTGTTCCACTTGATTCAGGCTGCATTCTTTCATCGGTTGCGATTAATCTTCTTTAAAAAAAAAAAAAAATTCTCTACCGTTCTCGTACTAATTATCGTACGATCAACTTTCTACTTTGGCAATTGCACAGAACTCGATTTGTTACTTGAGCCTCTTTTTCAAAAATAATGATTGTCGATTCACTCGCATTGCAAATTTGATATTCCGCCACAGTGAAAATAAATTCTGATTTATAATTATATTTACAAAGCTGTATGTTAAACACCCATTGGACAAAATTCAACAATGGAATTGAGGAAATATGGTTTGGTTTAGATGGTACTGTAGGTTCAGATGGTTTCGTAGGTTTCGTGGGATTAAACGGTACAGTTAAACGGTACGCTTACAAGACTACACGATACGCAAATATATTAAACTTTCTTCTATTTAAAACGTAACAAGTAGAGAAACAAAAGACACAAGTAACGGCTTCGTTTCGCACACATCGAGGTCAACCAGCGTCACTGTCCTAAATGCGATAATGCGATTATCGTGATTTTCCAAAACCCGTTACCGGTTATTGGATCAGCGGAGGCGTTTGCAGTTTACGGTTCATCCGCAACAGTAGTTTCAGCAGTTTCTCCCGACAATACCCCATCATTATGAAGATCTTCCAAAACATCGATGAGACGTTGTTCCGTCATAGGATCTCCAAGGGCAACATCCACAGAGCCAATACAAAGAAGCAGTGCCAACAATTGAGATCGTCTGTAATCCTTGTCCAAATCTGTTCTCGAGTATCCCAAATCCTTGGGGATATCGAGACCCAGACTTAAACACGTCGATGTTAAAACCTCCCAGTACTTGTCCAACAAATATGGCGTGTGCCCTCGTCGTAATTCCGTGGGCACAGAACTCACTAGCAAAAGTGCAACATCGTTTGTCGGTCTACTGTAAGTAACCATCTGCCAATCAAGAATAGCACACTTACAACTCCCATCGTCATCGGTTTTAAACAGTAAATTATTACACCAAAAATCTGTGTGGGTTATTAGCGCTAAGGGATTTTCCGGTGCTAATAGATTGGCAATCACCTCCTTCGTGCGAGGTCGCAGAGATAAAAGAGATTCAAGAACTGTTTCCAGTCCTGGTCTTCTTTCCAAAAATCGAGCTAATTGCGGCAAACCACGCTCCACCAATTGTTGATAGGAATCCGTAGCCCTGGCTGTTTGGAATAGAAAAGGATAACGGTCCGAGAGCGGTCGACCTTCTTTGATTTTTAAAGTTAAGGATAGAGCGTGTAAACACCCCACGGCACTCAATGCGGCCTCGGTTTGCTTTAAAGTTAAACCCCGAGAAAATGCAGCTCCCTCGAATCCACGTGGTCGTAGATTCTCCAAGACGAGGAACGATTCCGGAGGCTCTGGACTGTCCTCCGTCCCACCACCCGGGTTGTAGTGAGCATGAATACAAGCTGGGATCGGTAACTCGATTGCTAGATCCGGTGATGTTAGTTGCTTCTTTTGGAATGCTTCTAGATCGGGAACAACCTGAGAAAAATAAGAATTTTATAACTTTCTTTAACAACAATGACTACAAGGTTTATAACAAGGTTTTTACAAAGTGCTACAAGGTTTCTGGAAATTTGTTTTCTTAAAGGATTTTGGACATTTTTAACCACCGGCGATCAAAAGCGATGTGCATTTTGGATTTTGAGAAGTGTGGACAATTTGGGAAATAATTTATGAGAAATTTGGAGTTAGGTGCCATCTGTTTTTTGTTAAGTACCATCTGTTGTTTGTTAAACACTATCTTTTTTATCTTAGGGACTATCTGTTTTTTGTTAAGGACTATCTGTTTTTTGTTAGGCACTATCTGCTTTTTATTAAAGACCATTTGGTTTTTCTTAAGCATTGTGTGTTTTTTGTAAGGTACCTTTTGCTTTTTCTTAGGTACTATGTGTTTTTTGTTAGGCACCGTCTGATTTTTGTTAGACACTGTTTTTTCTTAGGGACTATTTACTTTTTCTTAGGCATCATGTATTTTTTGTTAGGTACCATCTGTTGTTTGTTGAACACTATTTGTTTTTTCTTAGGGGCAATCTGTTTTTTGATAATGGACATCTGTTTCCTGTTAGGTACCATTTGCTTTTTCTTAAGCATTGTGTGTTTTTTGCTAGGCACCATATGATTTTCGTTGGACACTATTTGTTTTTTCTTAGAGACCATTTAATTTTTTATTAGGCATCGTGTGTTTTTCGCTAAGTACCATCTGTTGTTTGTTAAACACTATCTGTTTTTAAGTGAGAAGATCAATGAAAAGTTTAGGCCAAAAACAAAGAAGAACTTTTCATTGATCTTCTCACTTAATAAATACGACTTAAAAAACGGGGTGAAACCCTATTTAGAAATTACTATCTGTTTTTTCTTAGGGACTATCTGTTTTTTGTTAGGCACTATCTGCTTTTTACTAGGGACCATTTGCTTTTTCTTAAACATCGTGTGTTTTTTGTTAGGTACCATCTGGTTTTTATTAGGCGCTATCTATTTTTTATTAGAGACTATCTGTTTTTTAATAAGGACCATCTGTTTCTTGTTAGGTACCATTTGCTTTTTCTTAGGCACGATGTGTTTTTTGTTAGGCACCATTTGCTTTTTGTTAGACACTGTTTTTTTTTTGTTAGGTACCATCTGTTTATTGGTAGACACTATCTGTTTCTTATTCTTATTTCTTATTAGGCTAGTCCAATAGTTATTTCCTATTCGGGTTATCGTCTAAACACTTAGTTATTAGCCAGTGAACCTAAAGTCGACCACAAATTTTCAAAAGCTATAACTCATAGGTCAATGTAACTTGGTCATTTGTAAAAATGTTCGTACAAATTAACAACACTTTTTTATTGTACTGTTGAATTTGGGACCTGGTAACATTTTATTTCTAAAAGAAAAATGTGTGGTAGACTGTCGGTACTATCAGAAATTACTATCATTTGTCTTATTTACTTCCTGTTAGGTTTATCATCTTTATTATAACCTTAGATTAGTTACAACCTTAGATGATCAAAGTTAAAAATCATCTAGGTAGGTATCATTATCAATCATCTAAGGTTAAAATATCATAGGTAATCTAAGATTATCTTTGTCTTGGACAAGAACCCGAATTTCAAAAAGAAACAGATTATGTTTGAATCGAATTTATACCAAAAGGAATACAAAAACGTGTAATTAATTTACCTGGGTATAGAACTTGATTTCTCGAAGATCAAATTGAGCCTCGGTTACGAAGAATCGACTGTAAGGATCCTGGGGCAGAAGCTTGACAATGACACTGAGCTCGCGCCTTATGTCATCGGGTTTCGTTCGATAATCGACAGTAACAGCTAATATGTCACTGAGAACACTTTCACCTGCGGTGCAACCTGGCCTTACGGTGAAATCGTCAACGGTAACTTGAGAACCTGCGCCGTGGTGTTCCGTCAACAGTCCTTCGAGCCATTCCTTAGTCACCGGCCACTCACCACAGGAACCATCAGTGTCCTCGCTATCTGACATGGTCGTTTTATCTTTCAACAACTGCACTATTTCAAGCAGTTGTTTGTACAATTTTCGAGACACTTGTTTCTTTTTGAAATGGTTGTTTGTACTGTTTTTGAGACTGTTGTTTGGACAATTTTTGAGACGGTTGTTGGTAGTTTTCGAAACAGTTGTCTGTTCACTGCTTCATGATGAATATCACGAGACTAACTCATTGGGCGAGTCCCGATGTTGAATAATTGTCAATTAATTGGAAAGGGCGTTCTTGGGTCCTTCCTTTTCCTGTTGCAAAGACTGAATTTCATTAATTGAGCCTGACATAGTTCAATGTCCTGTCATTAAATCCTGGCCGGATTTGTGGGTACGACCGGGAAATGCAACGATTGCATAGGATACCGACCGACCCCTTCCGGTCTCGAGTTGTTCCGTTTCGTCTGACTTAGTTCCCGGTCTAACTGCAGTGTGATGGCTCCGGATACCTCGCATGGCGGCGCCATGGGTGGGACAATATCTCCTCCACGCGCATGCTTCTGTATCTCTCTCTCTGTCTCTGCCTCAATCAATATCTTTCTCCCATTTCATCTATTACTGCAGCCTATGATTGTAATTTCTTTTTACATCCCTAAACTTCACGACCATTAACCCCATGATCAAAATTAGGGCGCCTATATCGATCCCCTCACTATCTCTGGTCCATTCAAAGGGCATTCTCTGTTTAGGTTTTGCCTCAAACTGTGCCTGCTTTATGGAGTGAAAATCACAAGCCTTTCAGACTTCAACATAAATAACTTCATGCAAGGACAATCATCTGCCTTGTTGACTTTAACCTTTAAACTTTTTCAGAGAACATTTTATTTGGATGTTGATTAACTGAATGGGTCTAATTAGGCTTTTAGTTTTCTTCTCTTTTGATAAGGGGATTTTTTTCTAGAAGTGTAAATTTTTCACGAAATTGGAAGGGTTGGAGATAATTTATTAAGATTCTTGTTTGGAAAATTAAATTAAAATTCCAAAAGAATAAATTTAAAATATTTGTGTAGAGAAAATTTTTTCGATTTACGGAAGGATTCAAAAACTCGAAACTGTTGGAGAACTGTGCACATCTCCTCAGGAGAGTTTATATATTTAGTGCAATTTATATTTTGTAATTATGTTTTATAATTTTAAGAAAAAACTGACAGATTTTTTTAAAAATCAATTTTCTAAAATATTATTGACTAAACTATACATATAGTGCCTGATGAGGTTGACGAATCTAGTCAACGAAACGTCGTGACAATGAAAAAATAACTTCATAGTTTATTTTTTATTTTTGAATCCTTCCGAAAATCGAAAAAATTTTCTCTACACAAATACAAAAATGGAAGGGATAAATATTTGTACAAAATTAAATTTAAAATAATTCGGGATAAATTTGACAGATGTATCTAAACAAATTTAAAATCTGAATGGGACCCAAGTGAGTTGAAACATGTTATTTTGATCAAACGGATGTAACAAACGAGGGGCTTTTCACTCAAGAATCATGGATTTCTTAATTTTAGCGTCAAAAAAATCTTAAAGAAATCTTAATGCTAATCTTTGGGAATCATTGAGAATCTGAGAATCTTGGTAATCTTATGGAAATCTGTGTAGAAATCCTATTGAAGTTTTCTCAGTGTGTATTGCACTCACACTTACTAACGTGTAGATGAAAGTCGACTATTGACGATTAAGTCCGAAGTTTAACGATTCTTTCTATTCTTCTTCAACCATCCTAACTGACATTACTCTCAGGTTATGTTGATCTGTTTTTGTTTTGGCTACATGCTTTGCCACAATTTTAACTAGAAGAATGCGATATTGCAGATATAATTAATGTGGAGAATACATAAATCTAATTCTGTGAATATGTTAGTTTTTATCAAAATTTCCCTTAAGCTACGAATGACTAGTTTTGTGATTTTTAATTTTATAACAGTTCAATACTAGGTATTTTCCTTATCTTAACATTTTATTGTTTTACCTTTTTGAAAAAAGAAATAAAGTTTTTACACGCGTGTTCCATGTGAGGTTTCATGTTCCATAATAAACAAAAAATACATGAAAATATGTACTGTTTTAGTTAGAAATTTAAGGTTATATGTTGTGAATAATCTAAAGCACCTTGTTTATAGTAACTATACAAACTATTTTGTTTATTTTAATATAAATATAATCGCAAATAATAATTTTACCAATTATTTTTATTGATTTACAGAAACACTTAATACTTTATGATCTTCATGTATTCTGCGACACACAAACATGCACTTGCCTGCACAAACATTTTAAAAGCCGATACCCGATTCTTACCGAATTCAGCCGAAGCTGAATTCGGTCTTGGCAGTAGGTAGGTAGTCTTGAGAATCACTGAGAATCCCAAGGAAATCTTAGGAATCAATCTGGGAATCAATTCAAATCAGCAAGAATCTTAAGAACAAAAACAGAATCAAAAAATCTCTGATTCCCAGATTTCCTGAGTGAAAAGCCCCTCGGTAACAAAATATTAATAACAATTCTGTCGGTGGCAGATGATGTCAAATATCTTGGAATGAATTTTGATGGATGGAAAATACAAAATAATAAATCGGGAAAAAATTTAGCAAAATGAATTGAAATTCTGAAATTTATATTGAACGTTGGGAACGAAACCTTGAATCTTTCTTGAAAGCAGTTTTTTTAAATAAAAAAATTTACAATTCTACGAATGTCTAATACTGATTGTAAAACATCGCAAACCATAAACAAAATCCACAAATTTGTGGATAAATCTAAAAAATTTCAATTTTAATATTTTAATCCTTATAAAATTTAAAAAATTGTGCTCATACAGATGAACAAAACACCTACGATTTACAAATTTTTGGTATAAAGATAGCAAAAAATAGTATAAAATGTTTATATCTTTAAGTCATTATAATTTAAATAAATTTCAAACGTTATTTAACTCATATTCTAATTTGTTCAAACTTTTAAATTTCAATGAATTCACATTTAAATGCATATTAATTAATCTAAAATAATTAAATAATTTTATTTTCCATATACACAATAATCTTTTTTTTAATTCTTACAATATTTCTAAGAAATTTCACTTTTTTGAAACTATTTTATTCTTATTTTATAATTTCTTATTTTTACATAATTTTAAGATTTTTTCTCCTTTTACTTTTTATTTCTTTTCTGTATTTGTCTTTTTATTTTAGGATTTTCTTCTTTTTATGGAAATTATTTAATATTATTTTTCACAATTTTGTTATTTTATAACATTACCTAAACTTTTTATTTCGTTGACTTTCTTAATTATTTCCATATTTTTAAAAATAAATAAGCTCATCTTTTTGTAAATTTGTTCAATTTGTTTTTACATCTTGTCTATTTTTTGCTAGATTTTTTTGCAAACTTACTTTTTCTTCCATAAAAATTTTTAATTTTCTTTATTTTTCTAAATTTATTGTTGGACTCGTTTTAAGTGTAATATTATAAAGTGGTTTTTGGTTTAAATTGCCTAAACTTTTTTATTTTTAAAGGATTTTAAATTTTCTTTTGTGCCCTTTTTGTTTGTCTTTATATAGGTAAATTTTTTTATTTTATTTTTATTAATTCTAATTTTTAGTAGATTTTTTTCTAATTTTCAGTAGATTATAACCCAATTTTATTATTTTTTGTACTTTTTACATTTTTTTACATCCATTTTCTTCCTATTTATTTATTTTTCTTGTTTCACAATTTTTTTGGTCCTTTTTTGCATTTTAATTAATTCGTTTAATTTTGTCATCATTTTTCCTTTTCTTAAAAACATTTTTCCTTCTTTTAAATTGATTATTTTTTATCATTTAATCACCAATTTTTAAAAACATTTATTCGATGCTTTTATCTACATTTTTTAAATTTCTTAATTTTCTACTTTTTTGAAAACTTTTATTCTTTTATTTTATATTATGAAAATTTTCTTTTGTTCTAAATATTCTCATTTTAACATGGTTTTTCTATTTCATAAAATTTCTTTTCTTACATTTTTTTTAATTTTCCAAAATTGTATTCATTCTTTTTTTATTCAATTTGTAAAATAATTCTCTAATTTTTTCTAATTTCACAATTTTGTTATCTTTTGTAATATAATTTCACGTTTTTTTAAATGTCTTCTTATTTATTTTTTTAATTTTTAAAAAATGTTTTTTAATAGTATAGTTTTTTGAAAACAGTTTCTGCTTTTTTATATATTTTTATGTAACTGTTTCATTCTTGATTTGTGTTTTAAATTTTTTTTTTTATTTCTTTAATAATGTCCATGACATTTTTTATTTAAAAGAATTTTCTCATTTTTTTAATAGATAAACATTACCCTTGAACTTCGATTTATCCAGGGTCTAATGTATATATATTAAAAAATGCCATTAAATGTATAATAATTACACTTCATAAAGCATCATAATTATCAATTTTTATTTTTAAAATTAACTTTTAAATTTCTAGTTTTTAAATTAAAGTTGAAAATTTTACTTTGTAATTTCCAAGTTCAGTTTTTAAAAAACTTAGGTTAAAGGTTAAATTTAACCTTATATAAAATTTAATTTAAATTAAAAGCTTAAATTTAATTATAAATTCTTTTTCTATTAAGAATAAAATTGTAGAAAATGTTTCAAAGAGAAAAATGAGATATTATTTGTCAAAATTGGATGAAAATTACAGATAATTAACTGCATTTAAAGAAAAAACATACAATTTTAAATAATTTAAAAACTTTAAAATTATGACAACATTTTTATTTAAAATTATACTTTTTGAATTCTACTTTTAAAAATACAGTTTTCAAACTTTACTTTTTAAATTGTACATTTTTAAAATGTACTTTTAAAATTCTAGTTTTTAAATTACATTTTTAAAATTTTTTCTATTAAAAATGTACTTTTTGAATTGAACTTTTTAAATTGGACTTTTAAAAATCAAGTTTTAAATTTTCCTCTTAAAGTGCACTTTTCAAATTTCACCGTTAAAAATATATTTCTCTTATTTTTTTTTTTAATAATGTATTTTTTATATTTTAGTTTTGCCAGTTCATTTTTAAAAGAGTTATTCTAAATATGTATTTTTTGAGTTTGAATTTAAAAGGTTTACTTTTCAAAAATTACTTTTTAAAATAAATTTTTTTTAATTTTACTTTTTAAAATACATTTTTCAAGGTTTATATTAAAAGTGTAGATTTCAAAGTTTATTTTTAAAAAACGTACTTTTTATGTTTTACTTTTAAAATTTTCTTTACTAAAGTATACTTTAAAGTACTACTTCTAAAAACACATTTTATAATTTACTTTTAAAAATGTACTTTAAAATGTTTTTTTTTTTTTTTTATTAAAAAGAAACCACGTAATCAATATTCATTTTTTCTCTTCTCATTCATTTCAACTCAATTTTACAACTAAAAAGCCTTTTCATGTCAACATTTATTAATTAACCATCAATTTACGTATCATATGCAATTTTTTAACCGCAATCTTTCTAATCAAACGTTTTCTGCCACAGATCGAAAACTCACGCGATAAACGCGATGATACTAATCTTAGTAAAGTCATCCTTGAAAATTTTTTTTATCAAGGCTGCCATCAGCTTTTTTATCGAGTACTCTCGTACTTGAATTATTAATTATTGGAAAATAGTTCATGCGACATTTCCACTTATAGAGGTAAAATTAACTGTGCTCGCAAGTTTTTTTAGTAGCGCAGTTAATCGAATCTTTTTAAAAGGCAATCAGAATTTTTTTTTGCAATTTTACTTCAAAAACTGATTATAATAAATTAATTGAAAATTCCATTGGCCTGTTTTTCCTTTGACTGTTTTTTTTTCTTTCTTTTTATCGTAATAAGTTTTATACGTAAAAATCTGAGAGGATCTTGTTAATGGAAACAACGGCAATTAAATGTACATCAGGATTAGGGAACGCTGTCTTACAAAAATCATGCTAGTTTCCCAACATGCAAACTTGCACTCCATTTTAGCCTTGAGGCTTTTAGAGTTTCTAGTTAGTTTAATGCAGTGTAATGGCTCAATTAATTTCATTGTTCTCTCTCCGTACTTACCAACTAATGAAATGCCGGCAACGAGAAATATGTAAATGTAAAACGACAAGTCAAAACACACATCGAAGATGATTTTAATTTGGAACCAGTCAGAGATTTTATGAAAATTGACTGCGTTAAGTTTCGAAGAACTAACTACAAACTACATAGCAGCGATAAAAAATCCAAATCAATCGATCTTAATTTTATTTCAAGGAAAGTTTAATCAAAGCAAACTGATTAAGTTTCGTTTCAATCGATTTTATTTTATTTTTCTAATTTTCGACTTCTTCAAAACACTTGAATTTTAATCAGTTGGAATTTTAATTTATCCGAGTTTTAATTGAGACGAATTTAAATACATCCAAATTTCAATTTTGCCGAATTTTAATCGGCTAAACTTAATTATTAATTTTAATTTCTTTTAAAAATTTCAATCAAGCTTGGATAGGTTCAAATTTTATTTTAGTTGAATTTAAGTTAAATTTCAATTGTCCCAAACGTTAAACAATCATAATTTCAATCAATTTTAATTTCTATTTTTATAATCTTTAATTTTTTCCAATTTAATTCGACTTAAATTTGAATCGATTTACATTTTTATTTATCCCAATTTCGATTAATTCAAATTTTTATTGTTCCTAGTTTTAATTAATTCCAATTTGAATTAATCCTAATTTTACTCGATTTTAACTTCTTTTAATTTAGGATTAGTTTTTTCTGTAATTTAACTTTCAAAATTATGATTATTAATTAGTACTGCTTTGTTTCATTTTCCAGGTATTAGTCGCACCCGTGTTAGCTGGCCTCGCTGTTGGAATTGGAGTTCCAATTTTATTATTTTACGTTTATGGTGTTGTTCCCGTCTCATTGTGTCGTAGTGGAGGATGTGGCGTATCAACAAATGGTTCCGGCGTCAGGTTTGAATTCGATGATGAAAACGAATTAATGGGTGCCCTTGGAAGTCGAAACGTTGGAGGTAAATTTAATTTCTCTTGAATTAATTCACAGATAGTTTTAATTTCAACCTAATTATCAAATTAAGTATCAAAATTGATCTAAGTTTAAAGATTTTAATCTTTTAAGATTGAGTGATCCGGGAATCTGCAGGAAGCCCTAGGAATTTGTAGATTAATCTTAAAAATTTCAATTGCATTCTTATACAGTTTTTAAAATATTCTCTCTTTTTGAATAATATCCGTAACTTTTTTCATTTTTAAAGAATTTTTCTCATTTCTTTTGTAGATGTTTCCTTAAAATTTTATATTTTATTTGTACATGTTTTTATTTTTAGTATCTTCTTCCAATTAACTTTTTTTTCACGTTCATAGGGTTTTAAATATTTCTTAGTACAGGCTTCATAGGCTATTTTCCCTAAAAGTCTCCTATTTTGAAAATTTGTCCCTAATTCCCCTTTTTTTCACGAAAACTGGGAATTTGGGAAAAAAACTTTAAAAAGCTTTTGATCCCAAATTTTAATTTATTCAAAGTTTTAAATTACAATTATATTTCAAAATTTAAGATTTAAAATTAAGAAATTAATTATTTTGTGTTTCATTTTAACTTAGGAGGTTTTCTCCATTTACATAACCTGAAACTCGACAATAAAAAATAAAACATAAAATAATTGTAGAGAATGTTTCAATGCAAAAAATGAACTATTATTTATCAGAATTAGATAAAAATTACAGTTGTTCATTAAATTTAAAGAAGAAACATAAAGTGTTAAAATATTTTCATAATTCAATAATTATTACCTATTTGACAATAAATTTTAGCTAAATCTAATTTTTTCTGGACAAAGATCTTTCAAAATTTGGTGAAATTAATTTTAATAACAGTTTTATTTATTGGGAACAGTTATTTTTTAGTTTGAGGTTACGTCGATGGAGAGAGCCTCCTTAATTTAAAATCTTCCCGATATTTTAAAAACAATTTAACTTCATTTTAAATTCTTTTCTTCCTTGATAATTTTCTTTTATCATTGTTTGAATTATTAATAATGACTTTTCGAATTATATTTAACAGTATTCTGATAAATATTCTAATTTCTATTTCTTTGAAATTTTAAGTATATATATCATTATATCAAAAAAATAATTTTTTTCTTATAATTTCTTATTTTTAAAACAAAATGTCAGTATTTTATTATTATTATTATTTTTTTTGTGTTTTTATACAATTTCTTAATGCTAATCACTTTTTGAAGATTTTTATATTATTTGCTTCTTCTATTTTCTCTTGTGTTGTAATTGAATTATTTATATATAATATAAATAAATAAATAATTTTTGGTTTTATAACATTTCGAAAAATTTATTATTTTGTTCATTTATCTTATTATTTTCAGATTAACTCCTGATTTATGTAAACTTATTTTTTTTTTGCATTTTGTCTATTTTTCTACAAATTTATTTATCCTTTCAAACAATTTTTAGATTCTAAGATTTTTTAAACAAATGTTTGTTGTCAAAATTGTTTAAGAATTTGTTTATTTTATTTTTTAATTTATTTACATACTCCTTTCTGAATTTTCTTCAATTTGTGAATAATTTTCTAAATGTTTTCATTTTTAAAGGAATTTGTGATTCTGTTTATGCAATTTTTACTTTTTCTTCTTTTACTCTTACTATTTTTTATTTTGTAGTTCATTTTTCGCTATTTCCATGTTTTTCTAATTTTTTCATAGCTTTTTTTTTTGAAGATTTTCTCCCATTTTTCAATATTTTGCTTTGTTTCTTTTTCTCTTTTTTTCTTTTATCTCTTTAAATATTATTTGATTAAAATTTACGAATAATCCAGTCGTTATGAATAAAATAATTTTTATCACAAAAGTTAATAAATGAATAATATTAGAAGAAATATCATAACTCTTTTAAAATTTACCTATTTACCCTAAAATATTCTTCATTGTCACTGTGAAACCTGTTAGTAATTTTCTCATTTTTTCATAATTTGTTTGATTTTAATTAAACGTTTTCTCCATTTTTAATTATTTTTTATTAAATGTTCTCGTTTTTTTTTTCATTTTAATCAGGGACCGCGACGAAATTAATTTGGCTTTTGGAGTTTTTTCAAAATATCTGGTAAAAATTAATGGATTTTACTTAAATTATTTCCCTTAACCCGTAATTCGATCCGTAATTATTTCCGGGTGAAGCGAAATAGCAAAAAATTGAAAATCAATTTTACAATTTTAACATTGAACAACTAATTATTTGCCTTGCATTTGATGAATTGATTTTAAGCTTTAAGTAAAATCTATTGACATGTACTAGATGTTTAAAAGTTATTAATCATTAAAGAAACAAATCCAGGAAAACCCTAGTTTAGAATCCGGGAATTTGTAAATGATCATTTGTTAGACACTTTAAACTTAGATCTATTTTAAAATAAATCCGCAATTAATAAAAAGATTGATAAATTCATGAAACAATAAAAAATCTTTTTTTTTTAGATGCAGCTTCCATTGGCGTTGTTAGTCATCGTGGTGGAAATCCTTCGATAGGTGAAGCTTCACTTTCATTAGGAAGTGGTAGTCAGTTGGAAAAATTGGGCCGAGAAAATGATCGTGAAAGTGCAAGCAACGTTGCTCTTGCTGGAACTAGCATAGCGGGAAGTATAGCATCCAGTGTTCTTCCAGGAGGTCAAAGGTAACATATTCTTCTCTTTTTTTGAAAACAGATATTAAAAAATAAATTAACATAAATAATAAATTTTTATTTAATCCATTTCCTTAAGCAGATTGGAAGTTCAAGCTGATGTTACGTCCACACAAAGATTCAGCTTATGCAGTGAAACAGCTTCTGCAACCACGAGCCTTTCTGAAAAATCCGTCAATGCTTCTATCGCTTTGGATGATGGCGTAGCATCCACGAGGGCGTTGGCTGGTTCAGTTTTAAATTTTAAGGTACATTTTTGTACGTTTCGTCATTGTAGGCTTGAGTTTTAATAAGGATATCCCAAACTATATATATTAGTTTAGTAATAAAAGTTTTGAGGAAAAATATTAGGTTTAACGCTGATAAAAAAAAAATATTTTTCAGGATTCAAGTCTACTTCTATAAATCAGAACATTTTTAAATAAACATTTTACATAATTAAAATCACAGCATTCTCAGACTAATGGCTGATTCATTGAAAGATTACAACGTCTATTAACCTGTAGACTGCGGGGGTTTGACGAACTTTAATCTTCTTATCAAATTCTAAAATATTATGCAAATATCGTAAGTTTATCCTGTACAAAGTTCCAATCATCCGTATATTTAAGCTACCCGACGATCTAAAGGTTAATAAACGAATAAAAATTTCAAAAGTCTATAAAAAAAAAAAAATGCAGTCTTTTATCCAAAAGTGTAAAAAATAATCTTTAATTAAAACTAATTGATTTATGATGACTAAAATGTAAAACTTGTAAAAATGGCCTGAAAAATTGTGAAATTTTAAATTAGACGGTTGAGATAGAGGAAAAATTATTGGGGCAAACTATTTTATTTCAACCAAAATGGTCGCGGACCAATTTTTAGAAAAATTGATACTTTTGGTAATAATTCGGTGATATTTTCTAAGTAAAAAATAAAAAGAGATATTAAAAATCCTTAGTTTTAATATTCCTATAGTTAATAAAATTATTATTATGTATTTCTTTTAAATTATGAATTTAAAGCATAGGAGTAATTGAAAACTGCCATTTTTTCTGCTAGTAGAAATTGCGAAAAAAAACCTAGAATTATCCTTAGAAATGTTAAAAGAACTATTTGTATTTGTCTAGAATAATTGAATTTATTATTTTTAAATGGTTAAAGCACATAATTATATACAAAATAGATGGAATTTGAATTCAAAGTTGAAAAAACCTAAAAAATAACCTAATTTAGCGTATTTCATAAGTTGTTTACAGAAAGGTGAATTTATTACAAAAAGTTTTAACTTACGCAATTTGAAGTAATTACGTTGAAGTTCAACATTTTCTTGGCAATTTTTTAATTTTTTTATTTTAAAATGTAGGAGTTTTTACCTTCAAAATTAAAAATTTATTCATTTTCTCGAACTTTGAAACTTAATGATTTTGCTGGAAGACGTTACAAAAATACGGCACTTTCGGGACTTTTAAGTTAAACATAAATTTACTCGCGTTAAAAGTTTTCAGTTGACCCTGCAGATATTTTTGGAAGTAATAAAGTTAACAAATTATCTTGTAGTTTCAGGTTAAATCTATACTTGTCAAATGTTATAAAGTACCTTCGAAGTATAATCGAATATAGTTTTTACCTGAAAATACAAGACAATTTTTAAACTTTATTATTTCCAAAAATATTTGCACGACCAACTCAAAACTTTTAAGGTGAGTAAATTTATATTTAACTTAAATATTCCGAAAGTGCTATATTTTTGTAACGTCTTCCAACAAAGTTATTGAGTTTTAAAGTTCGTGAAAATGAAGCAATTTTTTATTTTGATTGTAAAAATTTCTATATTTTTAAATAGAAAATTAAAAAAGTGCCAAGAAAATGTAAAAGTTCAACGTAATTACTTCAAATAGAGTATAAGGGACTCAATTTTTAATTTAAATTAAAAATTCTTTTAATAAATGTACCTTTCTGTAAATAACTTCTGAAATATGCTAAATTAGGCTATTTTTTAGGAAAACTTTGAATTCATATTTCATCTATTATTATATATATATAATTAAGTGCTTTAATCATTAAAAAAATGAACTTAATCATTCTAGACAAAAACAAATAAATCTTTTCACACTTTTAAGAACAATCTAGGTTTTTACACAATTTCTACTAGATAACAAAATTACAGTTTTTCGCGACTCCTATACTTTAATAATAATTTTAAAAGAATTCCTTGTATTTCATACATACAAAATATCACCGAAACATTTCTGAACAGGGCTGATAAAAATCATGATTTTTTTTTATTGAAATCGGATGTTTTTAATTTAAATCAAAAATTAATTTTTTTACGATAATCAGTATATGCATAAAATTTCCAAATGTTCATTTGTAATTAGTTTATGTTTTAAACTGAAAACATTTAATAAGAAATAATGAAGAATAAAACATTTAATCAAAATCATTTAAGTTATGTTCAATAAATGAGAAAATTTAAAAAAAAATATCTTCAAATTCATATGATCGCAAAATTAAGGAACCTAAGTAAAAGCAATGAAAAAATAATAAATTTTATAAAAAAAACAGAAAAGCGTAAAAAGATAAGAAAACAGTCTACTAAAAAAATCAGAAAATTCCTTTAAATAAAAAATGTAATGGACATTATTAAAGATACAAAGAAGAACTTTAAAAACAACACAAGTATGAAACAATGACCTAAATATATATATATAAAAAAAGAAACTCTTTTCAAAAAATTAAGTTATTTACGAACATTTTTTTAAATTAAAAAAATAAATAAGAAGATAATTTAAAAAACGTTAAGTTATATCACTAAAGAGAACAAAATTTTAAAATTAGATAATTAGTTTACAAATTGAATAAAAACAAAATAAATAAAATTTTGCAAAATTTAAAAAAATGTAAAAGAAAAAAAAATTCTATGAAATAAAAGAACGATGTTAAAATGAGAATATTTAGTACAAGGTCAAATTTCCAATAATATAAAATAAATGAATAAGTCTTCAAAAAAGTAGAAAATTTAAAAACTTAAAAAATGTAGATATAAGCATCGAATAAATGTTTTCAAAAATTGGTAATTAAAAGATAAAAACTAAACAATTTAAAAGAAGGAAAAATGATTCTAAGAAATGGAAAAATGATGACAAAAATTAAAGAATTAATTGAAACGCAAGGAGGGATAAAAAAATTGTGAGACAAGAAAATTAAATTAGTAGGATGAAAATGAAGAAATGTTCTTTTTTTCTTAATCTAACAAACTGTATAAAAATGTAAAATGTATCTTTATAAAGATAAATAAAAAGTTCACAAAAGAAATTTAAAAATCCTTTAAAAATAAAAAAGTTTAATAGAATTGAACCAAAAATAATTCTATAATATTTCTGTGTCTAATTATGGCTTTCATGTTCTTTTAAATTCCATAAGTGAGTTTAAAATATTTTCAAATTTAACAAAATGGCGGCATTTTTTCGAAAAAAAATCAAATTTTCTCAAAACCCCAGCGTTTTTTTTCTCTTAATTTTTTTCTACTTTCTGGAGGTGTAACGATTATTTTCTATAAGAATTTATTGGAGTCCCGCTTCCTGGAAAAGAATAAATAGTATATTATGCATCAAGGGAGGGAAGTCCGTGTTTTTTTGTCAAGCACAAATGTTCGAAGAACGAGTGTAGCACGAGCGTAGCGAGTGCGAAACGAGTTCGGAGAACATTGTGCGAGACAAAAAATCGGCCTCCCGAGGTGCATATGCTATTTTCTATCACATATGTACGAAAATCTCGTGTTTCGTTCGCGTTAGCGGGTCAGCACTCGCAGTCTTTAGGTTAGTGACGTTAGAGGTAAAAAAACTTCCGAACAGTGAAAAAAACTCTCATCGCGCAAGCTCATTGCGGCATGTGTGGTAGAAAAAAAATTTTTCTTTTTTTGAATAGAAAATTCAAATTTTTTTCGAACCCTCTACTAGATAAAACAAAAGTCCAAATAGAAAAAATATTTCTCTTCAAAAATAGAGTTAAAAATTTTCATGTTTTTTATCTCTAGCTTGCGAATCTTTCGAATTAAATTAATTATAACATGAATTAAATCCTTAAATTTTACATTTTTACAAGTATAAATATAAATTATGCTTGCAAGGATGCAAAATTTTTTCCTGCAAATTATAAAACCATAAAAACTATAAAGGAGTAAAAAAATCGACAAATTTTTTTTGCATTAAATTCGTGTTATAATTAATAATTCGAAAGATTCGCCAGATAGAGATAAAAGCAATTAGACTTTTTTACTCTACTTTTTAAGAGTGTATCTAGTAGGGGGTTTAAAAAAACTTTGAAGTTTCTTTTCTTAAAAAGAAACAAATTTTGTATTCTTCCCCGGGAAACAGGACTCCAATAAATTGTTATGAAAAATAATCATTATATCTCCAGAAAGTAGTAACAAAATCGAGAGAAAAAAACGCTGGGGTTTTTGAGAAAATTTGATTTTTTTTTTTTTCGAAAAAACGCCGTCATTTTGTTAAATTTGACAATATTTTAAATTCACTAATGGAATTTAAAAGAAATCGAAAGACCTAATTATACACAGAAAGGATCATTTTAATTTATACAATATCAAAAAAGATACATCAGTTTTAAAAAAATTTAACGTTATTTTCTTGTAATTTCATTTTCCAACTTTAAAAACTCAAATCCGCATAACTTCTTTAAAAAAAATTTTTCACCAAATTGGGAAAATACGTGTCGTCTTAACTTGTCTGAAAATTAACATATTTCCATCAGAAATAATTCCCTGACTTTAACATACATAGCCTGTCTGAATTGAAATGGAAACGATCATTGTAAGAATTAAAAAAAGGATTATTCTGAATATGGTAAATAGTTCATATTATTTCATTATTATGCATTTAAATTTGAATTAATTCAAAAGTTCGAAGAAATTGGAATATGAATAGATTGACGTTTGGAATTTATTACCATAATTTTTTAAATTTTATAAAGAACAAAATATTGAAATTTTCATGATTTATTTACAAATTTCTGGGTTTTTTTTAATATTTGCGATTTTTTACATGCAGTATTAGACATCCGGAGAATTGTAAAGATTTTTGATTTAAATCATGATTTTAATGCAAATTTCCAGGGCTGTTATTGATTTAAATCAAAAAAATTTACAATAATTTTTTTTTAATATTCTTACAAGATTTCTAAGATATTTCAATTTTTTAAAAATGTTTAATTTTTATATCATAATTTCTTATTTTTACAAAATTTTAAGTCTTTTTCTACTTTTACTTTTGATATTTTTGTTTTTTATTTCTTTTTTTTATTTTAGGGTTTTCTTTAATTTTCCTCGTTTTATGCAAATTATTTAATATAGGTAATTTTAGACAATTTCGTTATTATAACATTCACTGAATTGTTGTTTATTGTTGGACTTATTTTAAGTGTAATAATAAAAAAATGTGTTTGGCTTAATTTGCTGAAACTTTTTTATTTTTAAAGGATTTTTAAGTTTCTTTGTGGACTTTTTTTTATTTATCTTGATATAAATATTTTTTAATTTTATTTTTTGTACTTTTTACATTTTTTTAGAATGTTAGATTAAGGAAAAGAAGATTTCCATATTTTCTTCTTATTTATTTAATTTTTTTGATGTTTCACTATTTTTTTTAGTTATTATTTGCGTTTTAATTAATTCTTTAATTTATTTTTGTCATCATTTTTCCATTGCTAAAAGCTTTTATTCTTTTATTTTATATTAAGTGAATTTAATCTTATACTAAATATTCTCATTTGAACATCACATTCTTGTATTTCATAAAATTTCTTTTCTTTTAAATTTTTTTTTCAATTTTACAAAATTTTATTCATTCTTTTTTTATTCAATTTGTAAAATAATTCTCTAATGTTTCTAATTTTAAAATTCTGTTCTCTTTAGTAATAGGTATATTTTAACGTTTTTTTTAATTATCTTCTAATTTATTATTTTAATTTAATAAAATGTCCGTAAATAGTTTAAATTTTTACATACAACTTTATATATTACTTTTTTATATATAATTATGTCACTGTTACATTCTTGTGTTGTTTTTTTAATTTCTCTTCATTTCTTTAATAAACTACTTGCAAATAAACATTTGGAGATTTTATATATTGATCATATTTTTAAAAAAATCAATTTTTGATTTAAATCAAAAAAATCCGATTTAAATTAAATAAATCTGATTTTTTTAAAAAAATCATGATTTTTATCAGCCCTGCAAATTTCCCAATGGTTTAAATAAATCAAAGTGATTTAAATCAATAAATTACAGTCCTGTTTCTGAAAGTATCAAATTTTTTTTAAATTTGGTCTGCGATTACTTTGGTTGAAATAAAATGGTTTGAACCGATTATAAAAAAAAACATTTCTTAATTTGATTTTGTGATTATAATTCTAGATCGAAGGAAGCTCTATAACGAGCGGTCCAAGTGTGGAAGGAGAGCAAACATCGAATGCTCCAGTGGCTACTGAAGCGAATGCTGATTCAGCAGGTCAAGCAGCATCTCTAAGTTCATTGGAAGAAATAACACCTGGTTTGGCCAAGCGTTCACGTCGAAGACCCACTCTTGACCGACAACACAGTGAATCAAACAGTTGGACAGTTTGTGAGGAAGATGGTAGCTCAGAAAGGGTTCGATTTGATCATCACGTGAGTTTCATTGAGGCTGATCAAGAAGCTAGTTCCTCAAGTAATATTACAAGAGGTCCCGGTCGACGTAAAAGAAACAAAGAACTTGATCAAGACACAGATTCACAGAAAACAACGAGACTCAACACGTAAGAAACACTGTAAGTAATTTATGTTAAAAAACAAAAAAAAAACGCACACAGTTCCCTTTACCTGTGAAATGCGCCTATTACGAATTTCGATTGTAATTCTTGGACGCATCGAGGAGATTTGTGCGATACTTGAGACAATGAAAGTT
Organism: Ganaspis brasiliensis; assembly: GCA_037103525.1. Taxonomy (NCBI): domain Eukaryota; kingdom Metazoa; phylum Arthropoda; class Insecta; order Hymenoptera; family Figitidae; genus Ganaspis; species Ganaspis brasiliensis. Next base: position 228,019 of record JAZKLR010000146.1, read on the forward strand.
TTAAAAATTGCACCAAGTGTATTGTTTGCTTTTTAGCTTAATTTAGGGATGGAATAAAATTATAATTTTGTATTATTGTATAAGATGTGTACACAATTGTAATTATATTAATTTTTTAATTGTAATTAATTATAATTGTGTATGCATTATTATAATTAACTAACTCCTTACGCATTAAGAGTTGTATTAGTTTAATCTCTGTTTCACATGAGAATTTAGTTAAACACGATTTTTTAATCATTGAAGACTGGAAGCGAGAAAGAGATGACTTAATGAATTGCAATTGTTTTACATTAAGATTCGAGGTAGTTTGTTTAAAATTTATATCGCAAAAATCTCCTTTGCACAGTTAATCTTTGGATTTTCTTCCACTGGGCAACGGTATCTGTTTTATTAATCAGAAAACGTTGCCAGTGATTAAAAAAAAAAAGTTAATGTCAGCGTGCTTATAACAATGAGTTACGTTCGAGACGAGTATTTGTATTTGTACTGCGCAAAATCAAAGACTGAGCGTGTATGAAACGTTTTACGAAACAGATGTTGAAATGAAAGGACAGTTTTAGGTGCTTAAGTGAAGTTTATACGAAATGTATACGCATGTATGCACACTTGTACAGTTACGTATTTGTATAAACACACATAATATTTAAATGTATACTCCATAACGTGTACATCTGCGATTATGTAATTTGTTCATACATTTACGCAAAAAATGAAAACAAAAAAAAAAACAGAAGCAATGTGCATTAAATGAAACTGCTTCGAAAATTTGTGGGATACATCATTGTTGAAAAAGTTAATTGTCGAGGTTTTTTTTTAAATTCAAGTAACTTTGAATTTAGTAACATTAAATTCAGTTACATTGAATTTAATCTTAAAATCACAAATTTCTCTATTTCTTGTTCACATTAATTTAAAATTCAAAAATAGACTACACAAATAAATATTAATATAAAAATATTTCAATATTATTAAAATATTGTTCGCAATCATTTTAAAAATGATAAAATACAAATAAATATTTTGTGTAATGTATTTCTGAGTGATAGAATTAATGTAATTTGAAATGATACTGCAGTGATGTATCAACGAATGTCTTTTACAATAAACGAGAAAGTAATAATGGTAATATTGGTAAATGTAATAATTATAATAGAGCTTCGAAAAAAGCATATGTAATTAGTGTATATTGTAACATCTTTATGTTTATCTATTAAGAAACAATGTCACACAATTTTGTTTATTGCTTTTAATTTTGGGTAAAACAAAAATTGTGCATACACTAAGTCTGCAAAGTATGTTTTCAAAAATGCAGTGGCTGTGAATATCGATCACCAGCTTGGCTTTTGTTTTTCTTTTTTTTTTTTTTACATTATAACATACTGGAATACCAGTCATGATTCCAAAATGATAATAATTCTAAGATGACATGGTATTTAAATCACAAGAAAAAAATTAGTGGTTAACTAATGATTTTACGTTAACACGATAAAATCTTCCTACTTCATTTCTGTCATTAATATAAACAAGAGATCATTTTCCAGCAGGTTTTCTGGATATTTATGTTTTTCTTGGCATTAATTAATGAAATTTCTATTTTCCCAGAAACTAGGGAATTACCCTCTCCCCTCCCCCTTTTTTATATCTTTGAGTAATTCAAATGAGTGGAACTTGAACACTTAAAATACAAACGTAGTATGGTTTTAAATCATTACAAAAAAAAGTTCTATTGTAGTTTAAAAACGACTGTGAAATTGATTTCAATTCTTGTCACTGAGTGAAATCTATTTTTGAATTTATATTTTTGATGATATTGTGGAAAGCATTTATACACTGTTTGCTGTATTGAAAAAAAAAACTAAACATTTAATTTACTAACATGAATATTGTTGACAAAGAATTTTGAATATGAGTATGGTTTTGAATCTGTAATTTTACAAAATTTATTTTATAAATCAATATTTGTGAGTATTTAAAAGAGTGGCAACTTTTTCATGTAATTCTTTGCTCAAATCTCCGCAAGTTTTGTTTTAAAATAAGATGTGGAGTCTAAATGTCACGGAAATTATTTTGATAATGTTATAAAAATGTGGATGACAATTTGTTTATTGCGGTCAGTTGAAATTGTTGTTGGAATTCGAAATTTCTATTTTTATTACTGTGCAAAGCATAGAAACAAAATCGACTTGACTTTCGTTTTTGTTTATATTTCACAAGCAGAAGAATAATATTTTTTTGAATATTTGTGTTTATATTCATTTCAAAGACTGGAAAAAGACAAAAAAAAAGTTTAAAGAACCTTTATGGAATCATTAAAACTTTTCGTTCAGTTTACAAATGAAATTGTTTGTTCAAATTACAATGAAATTGTTCATTCGAATTACAATAAAATTGTTTAATCAAATTGTCATTAAACTGTTGTTTTGAATTTAATAACAAGAAAAAACATTTTTAAATAAAGAAATGTACAGTCTAACATTTATTAGACTTAAAATTAAATAAATAAGTTTGATATTTTGTATGAATATTTTGATCTTATTATGGAATAGTGAGAAAAAAGAACATTTGAAACTGACTGTGAAGGCTGCACATCTAATTAAGTGCTGCGGTCTGCCTAAACTTCTTAGTATTGATATGACTGTTCTTGCCTGTGCTTATGGTTTTGATAATGTGGTAAAAGTCGATTATAAGTTCCAAGTTAAGAGAATAACAATATTAACAAAAAATAATATAAACAAAAAACAGTGTAAACAAGAAACAGTATAAACAAAGAAGGATATTAAAAAAAACAATATAAACAAAAAAATGCATTAAAAGAGAACGATATAAGAGATTTTATTTTACTAAAGTAAATCTTTGTATATTCTTATGAAAACTTAGAAAATATTTTACCAAAAAGTTTCATTAAATTCGTCTTTTATCAAAGAATTTATTAAATTGACTACAAGTGCATTAGCAAAACCATTGTCATCGAATTAAAAAAACTGCCGTGTTCTCTTGTAGACAAATAATATGTAAATAGAAATAAACTGAATAGAAACATCTGAAAATATATCTGCAGATATGAGTATGCTATCAATTTAACTTGGAAATATAAATTTATTAGAATAAACTTCCTACATTCAAACTATTAAAAATGTTTATTATTGTGTCCATTGATTCCCTTTTGGTAAAAAAAAAAAAAAATTATAATCAATTCTAAAAGAGGATCGTAATTAAATTGGAATTTTAAGATAAAAGAAATATTCTATAAAAAAATAACTTACTTTATTTACAATAATAAAATTTACAAGGATCTATTTAAAAATATTGGTGACTTTTTAATTAGTTCATCTAATTTTGTCTTAAATAATTCACTTTGTATTGGTTCATTAAGCTGACAAAGAGGGTTTTTTACAACGTATTCGACATACACCTGAAACAAATTATTATATTAAATAGGATATCTTTTTATTTGTAATAAATAAATCTTTTATTTTGACATTTTTACTCACTTTGCTATATATTTGTTGCAATAATTCGCGGACATTTTGAGCTGAAGTATCAGTATTAAGAACGAATTTTAATCCTGAAACGGTCTCAAAAGAGTAGAGGGTATATTTACTAGTTTTATAATAAAGAAATCCCTCTTTTGGATCCAAGGGCGATATTTTGTTCACGAACGATTTAATAGAAAATAGCATTCCATACATTAGTTTAGCTTCCTGTAAATCGAGATTAATTTATTGGTATTAATTTTCCATATTACGAGAATAAATAATAAAGTAGAGGATAAAATAAAAATGAAATTAATGAATGAACCATAAATGAAGAGAAAAAAGCAAATAAAGTGAGTCTAAAAATTTGTTTTGATAGATTTGGAGGTTAGGATTCTAAAGTGTGAAAAAAGTACGTTATTTACTAAAATAATGGTACAATTATTACCTCTTCTTGTGTCATTCCTGATTTATTTAATCTATTCCATTCTGTGTAGTACAACAATAAGCCATTCCGTGAAAATATGTATAAATTATGAACTGTCATTTTCTTGCTTGTGACAACTCACACAAACTCACACAATAATAAACATCTCATATATGAGAAAGTTGAGAAAAGTGTTAACAGATGGCAGTAGTGAGTTTGATTCGCGGGTTAATTTAAATTCAGATTTTACCTAATTTGGAAAAAAAAGTTTTTTCGTTAAAATAGATTTAAATAAACAAAAGGTAATAAAAATTATATTATTATATGATAAAAATTGATTTGAGATATCGACACATTGTTTATGATAATTATAGTTAGTTAATCATAGTTAGATAAATCAACCAATTAGACACAAATCGGGGAAAAAAGATATTAGACAGGGGTTTCGTGTATAAAAGTTGCGGTATTTCAGGCGCATTTTGGGTTAAAATATAAAAAGAGTGGGGATAAAAAAATATTTTTTTCAATTTAAAAACAATTTGAACTTTTTGTATAATTTAAAAATAGTTTTTAAAGTACTTTCTAATAATTTAAACTTCACAGCGCATTTTCTGCAAATCGTTATGCTTAGAGTTGCAAAATTCTCGGTAATTTAAAATCCGGTTACATTCTCGAGAATATAACCGAAAATATTCTCCTTCTGGAGAATTTATGAGAATTTTATGTTTGAATGAGCCCCATTATTTTAAAACACAAACAATTTCTTAAAAAAAAATTGGATAAATAACAAAATAATTATCATTATAAATTAACTATAAGTCAATGAAGTGTCTAAATTATTATTAAATATAACAATTATGAACAATTTTAAAATGAAAGAAAGTAATTTAAATTTGAGAAAAATACTTCAAAATCTTAGAAATAAATTGAAAAAAATTTGGGTAATGAAAAATTGGAGAAAATAATTGAAAATTGACAAAAATGATTCAAATTGAGATAAATAATTAAAAATTTAGAAAATTAAATCAGAAAATGGTTAAAAATTTAAGAAAATTATAAAGAAATAACATAAATAATTTAAAATTGAAGAAATTAATTAAAATTTAAAAAAATAATTGAAAAATTTGCATCATATATTTTAAATTGCAAAGAAAAGAAAATAATTAAAAATTGAAAATAATAATGATAATAATTGAAAATAATAAACAAATAATATAAATAATTGAAAATTGAATTAAATAATTGAAAATGGTTAAAAATTAAAGAAAATAATGGGAAATTTAAGAAAAATATTTAAAAATTTTAAAAATAAGAATAATTAAAACTTGTGGTAAATAATTGGAAAATGATATTAAAATTTGAAACTTGAAAAGCAATAATTGAAATATGATGAGAACAATAATAAGTCGAAAAAATTTTTGCTATTTTTCTTTCAATTATCAAGTATTTTTTTTAAATTTCAATTTAAATCTTTAATCTTCAATTTAATTATTTAATCTTCCATTTATTTCTTTAATTTTCAATTGCATTCTACATTTTTCAATTACTTTATTCAAAATTCAATAATAATTGTCGCATTTTCACAATTATCAAATATTTTTTTGAAATTTAAATACAATTGTTTCCATTATTTTCATCAGCTTACAATTGACAATTTATTTTTCTCCTTCAATTTTATGATTATTCATCAATTTTAAAATATTTTTTTTCGAATGCCGATTATTCTCATCATTTTTCTAATTCTTTTTCCTATTGTTAATTTTTTTTTTTAATAGTTAATTATTTTCGTCAATATTTCATTATTTTCGTAATATTGTAATTTTTCTTTTAATTGTAAATTATTTTCTTGAAATTTCCATTTAATTCTTTAATTTCCAATTTATTTCTTCAATTTTTAATTATTTTCTTCAATTTTCAAATATTTTCTTTAATCTTCAATTTTTTTCTCGATTTTCAATTAATTCCTCAATATTCAATAATTCTCGAATTTTTCCAATTATTTTTTTCACTCATAAAAATTGTTTTTAAATTTCAAACCAATTATTCCATTCTAGAATTATTCTCTTCAATTTTCAATTATTTTTCAATTTTAATTATTTTTTTTCGATTTTCAATCCAGTTGTTAAATGTGCAATTATTTCGAACAATTATTCCTATAATTTTCTTAATATTTAAATTTTGCTATTATTTTCGTTAAGCTTAATATTTCTTGTTTAATATTTACAATTATTTTTTTCGGTTGCCTATTATTCTAGTCTTTTTTTGAATTTTGTTTTCAATTGACAATAATTTTCGTAATTTTTCACATATTTTCTTTAATTTTTCAACTATTTCCTTCAATTATTATTTATTTTCCGCAATTTTTAATTATTTCCTACAATTTTTTCAATTTTTAATTATTATCTTACAATTTTATAATTATTCTTTGATTTTTTAAATTATTTTTAATTATTATCTTAAAATTTTATAATTATTCCTTGATTTTTCAAATATTTTCGTCCTTTTATAATTTTTGTTCCAGTTTTCAATTATTTTTTCAATTTTTCATTTAATTCCTTAATTTTCATTTTATTTCATCAATTTTTTATTATTTTCTTCAATTTCAATTATTTTTTTTGATTTTCAATCCAGTTTTTAATTTGCAATTATTTGCAACTGTTATTCCTATAATTTTTCAACTATTTTGTTTAAATTTAATATTCATTTTTTAATTTTTTAAACTATTCATCTCAAATGTGTAATTATGTAGTCATTTATCGAATTCTTTTTCAGCTGTCAATTATTTTCGTCATTTTTCAAATTTATATTATTCAATTTCGTAATTTTCATTATTTGAATTTGCAAAAATTTATAGTTTTAAATCACCGACAACAATGCAAAGTTTTTCTTTAATGTTGCTATAGTTATTATATATAATTCCTACTATTAACATTAAAATTCAAATCATTACTAATAAGAATGACACTAGAAATTCTATTTTCGTACATTGATTGAGAAAATTTGACTTAATTTGATAATTAAATAAAAAACTTATATTCTTATAAATTCTAGATTGGAATTTTGGTCGGTTATTTTCCCGGTTATATTCTCTTTCTCATTACCGTTCTCCAGGTAATATTACCTTTTCACATATTTAGTTATGCTTTTACAAATGCTAATCGTAAATCAAATATTTTTTAAAAATTGTGTCACCTATATTAATATATAGGTTACACGATTACATCAAATTTTGAATCATGAGTTTAAAGTCCATTAAGTTACGAGTAAATTATTATCTTTGTTTGTGAATAAACAAAATTTAAAATATAAAATCTGTAAATCCCACATTTGTCATGAAATCATGATTGATGAACAGTGAATTTTGTTCTCGCGAAAATATAGAACACAAATCCTACAATAATTATATTTTAATTAAAAAGCTTTTAATCTCTCTTTTTTTAAATAAAAAAGTTAAATAAAAAATTAGTCAATGAAAAATATTTATAGATTTTCTTTTTGTTTAATTAAATAAAAGAGCCTTTGAAACACTTTTTTATTGCATAAACAAATTAATAAAGTTTTATTAGTTTAATTGAGTAAAATTTCTACTTTTTTAAATTAGTTGAAATTTTTACTTTTTAAATTAGTAACAATTTTAATTGTTTTAATTACTAAATTAGTAAAAATATCTACCATTTGAAATTAGTTAATTTTTTACATTTTTCAAATAGTTTAAATTACTATTATTTCAAATTAGTGAAGATTTAAATAATAGACAATTACAATTTGAATTATCTGGAAATTGTAATAAGAAAAAATATGACGACAAAATCGAAGGTATTTAAAGTCAAATTTTCGCGTCGATTTACGTCACTTTTTATTTCGAAATCTAACGACGTAAGTGTCGAAAAGCAAGATATTCGGATTAGATAATGGAGTACTCGGATAGCTTTTATCGATCAGTCGAGTTTTGGTTATAAAGTCATATAGATCCTTTGCTTCCACAATGTGCTGAAGAACACATTAGTGTATACGAAAGTGTGTTTTTTAATTGTGTGTGTGTGTGAATGTGTGCGCGCTTTCATCTTTAATCACTAACAGGATTACCATGGCAGATGATAGGAAATTCTCCAGAGTTAGTTATTTTTCGCAATTATTATTTTTCTTTGACAAATGATCACATTTTGTATCTGTTACTATCACTTATAGTTATAATATTAAAACACGTCACTCAAAATACACAATTCCAAAATTATTAAAAGACACGGGCTTATATTGAGTAGAATGTCTTGATCCTTTTGCAATAATTTCATACTAAAGCGGCGGTCGTATGAAATTCCAGATAAAACTTTTATCTTATAGATAAATAATGATAACGCACTGTTCAAATTTATAGTATAGAACTACAGAATGTGATCTGATTGGGATTTTTTTCAAAGTGATTAAAATTTAGTAAAATTAAAATTCACTATTTTTGCCGCAAAAACTATTGAATTCAAAATGCTTTTTTCAAAATTATGTGACATAAAAATACAATCGTGCAGAATTTTAAGAAAAAATAAATTTTTCATGTAAGAAATTTTGAGTTTTAGAAAAAGCATTCGAAAAAGTACTAAAAGCAGTGCTAAATTTTAATACAGTTTGCAGAAAATTGAATATAATTTTTTTAAAGTTTGAAAAGGCATCTGAAATTTTCCCTTTTTGACACTTATTTCCTAAATTGTAAAACATCCTTAAAAAATTTATAACTAATTTTCTGCACGTTTATACGTTTAAACAGATGTTTAAATTATAACTCTCAAATTTAAAAAAATTGTATCTTTTTTCTCACTAGTGAAAAAATGATCGTTTTTTGGATAACGGAAATAGTTTTTCCCATTAGTGACGGAAATAGTCATTTTTCCTGCTATAGTGCCGAAAGCGATCAATTTCTCTACTAATCACAGAAAAGGACAACTTCGAGTGAAAACAATTTTTCGGAACTAAAGGAAAAAAAAAAGAGAAAAATTTATGTCAAATCAGAATAATCGCATTCAATATAGAAAAGTGTAATATATATATTTAAAAAAAAAAACGAAGACGAGTTCGCAGCAATGTGTATTGCTTTTCTTTGATTCAAGTTTTATTTGCGGTATTTGAAATCGGTAACGTATCAATATCTCCAAAAAGGAGGAAAGCATTTGCTTTCAGTTTGAGCGAGGAATCCTTTTTGGAAAGGTGAGTAAAAAAGTAGCTCCGGAAAATGTTTTCGCTCTATCTATAGCACACAAGGATGCGTGTATATATTTCTATTTATGTATAAACACACAGACGTGCAAATTTTATTTTTCTTTGACATATGATCATCAAACAAATACTACTGTTTATTTGATTTAAATTTGTTTAATCAACAGAAAGTTTGTTTGAGGATGCAGATTTATGCCAGGGAATTACCTAATTACCTTTTTTCTGTTATTTTTTCGCGACGAGAGGAAATGACAGGAAAAGATGACACAAAATTATTTTTACGATAATTAAAATTTGATTGAAATTATTCTTATTGAAGAAAAAAAAAACAATATATTTTGAATAGCCAATCAAAACTTAGACTACTAGAGCTAGAGACTAAATTTTGATTGGCTAGTCTATTCTGTTCCAAAGTGACTACGCCCTTAAAGTATATTTAAAAATTTTTTTATTTTATCTTTTTTATGATTACCGCTTGAAAGTAAATTATTGATATTATACTGTCATTAAGGACAACAGATTAGTTTACGCTCATAAAATATTAGTAGAAAAAAATTCGCAAAACTAACCTTATATTTTGCAACGAGCATGGCCGCATGACATATAGTTTCCCTTCTATTCAATTTTGTTACAACTATGGCGTATGATGGCGTACGAAGATGATTCTCCACTTCTTTATCGGTGACTTTTCTTCTAAGTTTCTTGTTATAAATATTTAATACGATATCCTGTTTCATCCAAGGTTAGTATCTTCAAACAATTTATAAGTTTTTTTCTTAAATTTTCGGAATAATAAGAAGGTCCACTTATAATCTTTGCTGATCGTATGCACAAATCCCTGAGAATAGTAACTTCATTTACCTTTTCTTTTGCATAAATTCCACCTCCAATAGGAACAATTCCAATAAAATTTTAATCATTATCAAATAGTACCCTGGTAGATGGCCGGAACCGTGGGAGAACGAATCTGGGTTCTTTCAGAGTACTCGTTCGTTCCCGTAGGGTTCTTTGTTGAATATTGGCAAAATATAATAAAAATTGGGCAAAAGGGTTATTATTAGGATAAAGTGTAACTTTCTTAATAAGATTGATAAGGTTTTGGGTGGCAAAATAATGTTTTTAAACAAAAAAATAGAAAATTCTAAAATTGATACTTTAAAGGTGTTTCCACACACGGCACGTGTCAACTTTTGATAGAGTTCGCGGCAGATTTAAATATGTCCATCTGATTTGGAAAATTTAAGAGTTAAAAACGTGTACATTTCTATAGAAATGTGCATTTAATTAAAAATGAAAATGTGTAATTTGACGAAGGAAGATAAAAAAGTGAATTTTTAAGTTAGAAATAATAAAGTGTAGCAACATATCCTGGCAACTTAGCCTAAAAACAAATAATGTTTTTTTCCTAAAATAATTGGTATTTAATTAGTTAATTTATTATTTCATAACTATTTTCCTATTTTTTCTTTGAATCTTATCCTTTTTTCCCACTTCAAGTATAATAAGAAAATATACACATTAAATATAACCTCAAAGTGTCACATATTGTTTTTTATATCTCTCCCTAATGTAAATAAAAGTTAATATAAACAAATTAGAATTTTCCAAGTAAAATTAAGAGATATGTGTCTTTTCAATTTATAAAAAAAAATCATTTATACACGAAAGTTTAAGTATTTCAACTTTTTCTAAAAAAAAAACCATTTTCAATTTGACTTTTGTGACATTTGAGACTTTTGTGTGTCATTTATTGTCAAATTATGAAAATCAATTTTCTTTTCTTGATTCTTGTTAGATACTATAAGGTTCTTTAAAAATCCTTATAAACTTTCTGAACATCTTAAAAATTAAAAAAGTCTCGACTAATTTTCCAAAACTAAAACAAAACAATTTTCTCGTAAACACCACCTACGACTCATTTTGCTCAAGATTTATTATTTCTGGTATATTATCTTTCTCTAGTTTATTATTATTTTTTTGTAATTTACCTGACAAAAAACAACAAGTTTACAAAAATAAAAACTCTAAATTTTTTCAAGATTTTCCAATTTTTCTTCAAAATTGTTACAATAATGAACTTTAATCCAAATTTTATCGTTTTCATTTCTAATCATTGTTTCGAGCTCTACAAAATAAAGTCAAATTATCATCATATTGTGACAATTTTAAAGATCAGAAAGCTCAAATCTTTTAAAAATTTCTAGTTTTTTATAAATAGGTATTTTTCTAAAATATTATTTATAATAAACTCGAAATTTTTAAAAGATTTGAGCTTTCTGATCTTTAAAATTGTCACAATATGACGATAAATTGACTTTATTTTGTAGAGCTCAAAATAAATATTAAAAATGAAAAAAAATAAAATTTGTATTAAAGTTCATTAGGGTAATATTTTTGAAAAAAAAATTAAAAAATCATAAAATCTTGAAAACCAGTTTCTTCTTTTCTGGTGAGCAAAATATTTGATTTACAGTTTTTTTCGCAGGTAAATTACAAGAAAATTATAAGAAACTTGAAGAAATTAATTTTTTAGAAAAATACTTATTTATAAAAAACTCGAAATTTTTAAAAAGATTTGAGATTTTTAATATTTGGAATTAACATAATATGACGATAATTTGATTGTATTTTGTAGAGCTTAAAATAAATATTAAAAATGAAAATTAATTAAAGTTTATTATGATATTATTTTTTAAGAAAAATTGAAAAATCTCGAAAACCAGATTTTTGTTTTCTGGTGACCAAAGTATTGTATTTAGAATTTTTTAATTTTGTGGACTTGTTTTTTGTCAGGTAAATTACAAAAAAATAATAATAAACTAGAGAAAGATAATATACCAGAAATATTAAATCTTGAGCAAAATGAGTCGTAGGTGGTGTTTACGAGAAAATTGTTTTGTTTTAGTTTTGGAAAATTAGTCGAGACTTTTTTAATTTTTAAGATGTTCAGAAAGTTTATAAGGATTTTTAAAGAACCTTATAGTATCTAACAAGAATCAAGAAAAGAAAATTGATTTTCATAATTTGACAATAAATGACACACAAAAGTCTCAAATGTCACAAAAGTCAAATTGAAAATGGTTTTTTTTTTAGAAAAAGTTGAAATACTTAAAATTTCGTGTATAAATGATTTCTTTTATAAATCGAAAAGACACATGTCTCTTAATTTTACTTGGAAAATTCTAATTTGTTTATATTAACTTTTATTTACATTAGGGAGAGATATAAAAAACAATATGTGACACTTTGAGGTTATATTTAATGTGTATATTTTCTTATTATACTTGAAGTGGGAAAAAAGGATAAGATTCAAAGAAAAAATAGGAAAATAGTTATGAAATAATAAATTAACTAATTAAATACCAATTATTTTAGGAAAAAAACATTATTTGTTTTTAGGCTATGTTGCCAGGATATGTTGCTACACTTTATTATTTCTAACTTAAAAATTCACTTTTTTATCTTCCTTCGTCAAATTACACATTTTCATTTCTAATTAAATGCACATTTCTATAGAAATGTACACGTTTTTAACTCTTAAATTTTCCAAATCAGATGGACATATTTAAATCTGCCGCGAACTCTATCAAAAGTTGACACGTGCCGTGTGTGGAAACACCTTTAAAGTATCAATTTTAGAATTTTCTATTTTTTTGTTTAAAAACATTATTTTGCCACCCAAAACCTTATCAATCTTATTAAGAAAGTTACACTTTATCCTAATAATAACCCTTTTGCCCAATTTTTATTATATTTTGCCAACATTCAACAAAGAACCCTACGGGAACGAACGAGTACTCTGAAAGAACCCAGATTCGTTCTCCCACGGTTCCGGCCATCTACCAGGGTAAACATAATTTCGTGTCACATTTCCTGTCTTTTTCTGTCATCGTGAAAAAATGCCACATCTGTCTTTAATTTCCTAAAACCCTAACCCTACGGAAGCGTCTAGAGTGCGTCTAGGGGACAACCTTAGGCACCATTTGCAGTGAGTGGGTGGGTTGCAAGCTAATCTGGACAAGATAACTAACACAGTTGTTAGTGAGTTTTCAGTTTGATAAACGATAATGCAAAATTCGGATTTTAATAATAAATTAATTAAGGTTTGTGTTAATGACACGACAGAAAAATTAACTATTAACAAATGATAACATAAAAAGTCATTATTTTATTACACACTGTTAAAAATACAAAATGTAATTTTAACAATCAAAATGTATATTTACACCGTTATAGGAAGTAAATTCACAAACCGTGTGTGTTTATACATCGTTCAACGTTGTATTTTTACTGCCTGAATGTCATTTTGCAATGTGATACGTTGTAAAATAACATTGCAAAATGACATGCAGGCAGTAAAAATACAACGTTGAACGATGTATAAACACACACGGTTTGTGAATTTACTTCCTATAACGGTGTAAATATACATTTTGATTGTTAAAATTACATTTTGTATTTTTAACAGTGCATGAATGAAAAGTGTTCAATTTTAAGTTCGACTTCTTGACATAACCTCAAATTATAAAGTTTTTAATAAACAAATAAAATAATTAAATTATTTTTACCAAATCCTTATCAATTTGAACATTTTTTGGTAAAATTAGTTTGAGCTGAAGTTTTCTTTAAATAATATTTATTTAACATTTATCGTTTTGTATTTAAATTTTGTAAACAATTAAAATTTGTAACCAATTTTTAGAAACAGTTGCTTATTTTACTCATTGAACAGAGTCTATGTTAAGTTACGTGTACAACATTTAATTAAAAACATGATTATCAAAACAAAAATTTTCATTATTTTAATTATTTTTTAAAAACTTAATAATTTGAGGTTATGTCAACAAGTCAAACTCGAAATTAACAATTTTCATTCGTGCAATAAAATAATGACTTTATGTAATCATGTGTTAATAATTAATTTTTCTGTACTGTCTGAAAAATGACGAAAATAATTGAAAAATCATTCAAAAATCAAAAATTCGAAAAATGACTACATAATTACACAATGGAAATGAATAGGTAGTTTAAAAAATTAAAAAATGAATATTAAATTTAAACAAAATAGTTGAAAAATTATAGGAATAACTATTCGAAATAATTGCAAATTGAACAACTAGATTGGGAATCGAAAAAAATAATTAAAAGGGGGAAAAAAAATAAAAAGTTGAGGAAATAAATTGACAATTTAAGAATTAAATTAAAATTTGAAAAAACTAATTGATAACTGCAACAAAAATTACAAAGTGACAAAAATATTCAACAATTTTAAACAAAATTAAAAAAATGTATAGATTAAGGGGGTTGACCCGTGTGACAGCCGTTTTTTAACTGTTTTTTGGGATTTTTTTCTGAAGGGCGATTAAAACTTACAACTTTGGATTTTCTACCATAGATTTAGTAACTATTGAAGTAAATTCCGAAATTTTTTGAAGTCAAAATAATGAAAACTTTACGCGATACAGCGCGGGGAAGTAATTCAGTACAGCATTGGTCGCCACGATTCCGACCGTCTGAATGATCCAAAATCAAAAAATAAAAAATCATTTTAATCTGTGTCACTGTAGCTATGAGCTAAACTAGGATTATTTAAAAATATTGGAAAATAAAATTTTTACGCGACTTTGAATTTTTATTTCTAAAAAAAACTTTATTTTGGGCCTGTTTTCTTTTATAAAAAAAAAATGACGTGACCTTTTTTAATTATCCTAGTTCAGCTTGTAGCCCCACATGTGCTGAACATACCCTATAAATTTCAAGATGAGCGGTCAAGTTGTTTTGGAGATATCATGGCGACCAGTTGAAAAAAAGTGGTTTCGAGAAAAACGCGTTTGAAAGTTCAAGTACGAATAAGGCAGTGAGTTCGGAATTATTACTAAAACAACTGTTATATTCAAAAATTTATTTTAGGGAACTAAAGTTTTTCTAAATGTACTTATTTTTTACTTATATAAATGTGTATGGAATAATAAAATTGGCGAATAAAAAACCAAAGCGGCAAACCTTCAATGCTAGTTGAAAGCTCGACCACGCGCTCGAACATCATGCCTTTTTACTGTAAAAACTTTATAACAACGACGAATATGTCAAAATCGGTTTACCCACATATTATGCATATGTTATAGGTGCGATATATGAAAAATAAAAAAATTCGATTTTTCGAATCTGTCACACGGGTCAACCCCCTTAATATACAACCGTACAAAATAATTTAAATAATCAAAGAAAAATTATAAAATTTTAAGATAATAATTGAACATTGAAAAAATTGTGGAGAATAATTGAAAATTGCGGAAAATAATTAATAATTGAAAGAAATAATTGAAAAATGACGAGAATAATTAAAAATATCATGAAAATATGTGAAAAATAACGAAAATAACTGTCAATTAAAAACAAAATTTAAAAAATGACTAGATTAATAGACAACTGAAAAAATAATTGAAAAAATTAAACAAGAAATTGTCATCCTTAACACTCTTTCGTAGCTTCTGTTTTAGACAGGGGCTTGACCATCCAGCAGAGGTAAGTCCACCAATTACTAAGGAGGAGGTGAGAAACATAGTTACTAAAACGAAGAACTTTTCAGCACCCGGGCCAGATAAGATTAATAACTTTTGGTGGAAGAAGTACTCTTCAACTCACCAACATTTGGCTCGAATATTCTCTACCTTTCTCAACGGTCAACATCCAATACCACAGTGGTTGGTGGAAGGACGAACGGTACTCTTACCAAAATCTGGTGATTTATCTATTCCAAAAAATTATAGACCCATAGCTTGTCTTAACACCTGCTACAAGCTATTCACTGGCATCCTCAAAGAGAGGATTTTGACATCCATCGAGCCAGTTTGGAGTGCAATAAGCGAACAGCGAGGGTGCAAGAGAGGTCTGGCAGGTTGTAGGGAGAACCTATTGATTGATAGGTGTATTACCCAAGACGCGATATTTTATCGACGTAACCTGTCAATGGCTTGGATTGATTACCGAAAGGCATTTGACTCTACAAGTCATGAGCTGATCATCAAGCTCCTTGAATGCTTAGAGGTACATCCGAACATTGTGAGATGCTTAAAGGAGCTAATGCTCATGTGGAGGACAAGGTTTGTTATAACATCCAACAAACAGCAAGTGATGACTAACATCATCTCGTTTGGAAGAGGAGTTTTCCAAGGAGACTCCCTAAGTCCTCTACTTTTTTGCATCTCCCTCTTGCCTCTGTCTGTAGTACTCCGAGAAAAATACTCTGGATACATGTGTGGAAAACCCAGAAATAGAGTCCATAAGATCAACCATCTGTTTTATATGGACGATCTTAAGCTATATGGATCCAGCAAGGACGAATTAAAAATTCTGGTGTTTGCAGTAGCCGAGTACTCCAGAGCTATTGGTATGGATTTTGGATTAGATAAATGTGCTGTTATCCATTTAATTAAAGGGAGACGAGTAACAGCTGAAATGTCGAGCGACTCTGAGAATATTCAGCTCATTGGTGGCAATACCATTCATCACCTTGGTGTTGGGGAAACTTACACATATCTTGGAATTCCTCAATCGGAAAGTCAAGATTTGTGTGGGCTTAAAGATCATCTCCATATGAAATACCATGGTCTTCTCAGAAAAATTTGGGCTTCTGAACTATCTGGGAAGAATAAGATACAAGCCACAAACACATTAGCCATTCCTTTACTACTCTATACATTTGGAGCAGTTAAGTGGAATGTGAATGAGTTGAAGGAACTAGATAGAGAAACTCGCAAGATGATGACTATACATCGAAGTCATCATCCTAGGTCTTCCGTACCTCGCATTTACCTTCCACGCGATCGGGGAGGAAGAGGTCTTTTAAATTTAGAGTGTCTTCATCGTAGAATTGTTTTATCTGCAGCATGCTCAGTCATAAACAGTAGAGATCCTCTTATGCAATTTGTTCACCATCATGAAATTGCAAATGTTGGGGCGTTTTTATATCGAGCGGCAGAAAGAGCTGCAAGTGAACTTAGTCTCCCATTTGAAACCAGGGATATGGAACACGGTTTAGCATCTTTAACACCATTAATGCTTAAAAAACGTGTTAAGGAAGCAGAACATGCGCTTCTGTTACAGGAGCATATTGACAAGCCTGTGCATGGACGGTTTTTCAGTCTCATAAAAGAGTTGGGACTGTCTGGGGTTTTGTCATTTGCTTTCCTCAAGTCTGCTGGTTTGAAATCGGAGACTGAAGGATTTTTATTTGCTTGCCAGGATGGAGTGATAAATACTTTGGTGTATCGCAGTCGAGTTATGCATATATCTGTCCACAATACCAACTGTCGAGCGTGCAGGCAATACCCGGAGACACTTAGTCACATTCTAAGTGCGTGCCCGAAGTATGCATGTTACAGATATGTAGAAAGACACAATGCTGCGCTTAAGGTGTTGTATTATCACCTTCGACACCAATATGGTATAGATAAAGAACCCATCATGCCGTATGCCCAGGGGGATCAGGAGTCCGTTGTGGAAAATGATCAGTGTAAGATCTACTGGAATTTTTCTTTTTCCACCACTCATCGTATCAGCGCCAATAAACCTGATATAGTGCTCCAGGATCATAAAAGTAAGGTCATTTGTGTGATAGAGTTTTCGGCACCTGCTGAGAGCAATATCACTCAAAAGGAGGATGAGAAGCGGACAAAGTATCAAGACCTTCTATTTGAATTGAGTAAAATATATCCAGGCTACAGGGTCAGATTAATTGTTCTTGTACTCGGTTGTTTAGGAGGGATGCGAGCTTCATTTTTGAGCCAATTACAAAAAATTCCTAGCTGCGAGCACAAGGCTAATGCGTTGGCGGTTCGCATGCAGAAGGCTGTTCTTCTGAACTCTCTAAATCTGGTTCGGCAGCACTGTTCATTATAAGATCCTATTCGGTAGCTCTAAAAAAGCATCCAACAACGTTCTTGACCACCGCTTAAGAATATCGGCGGCAATGGGTGAGAACAACAGTGTAAGAAACGAAAATAACAACTCCAGTAAATGAATCACGCTTTTGCTTACCCTCCAGGACGGATGGACCAATAGTGGATTAGAATATGTAAAGCAAGAATGGGAGAGGTTGTTTTAGTGAGGTATTACCACAGCATGTGGTCGAGTCCCACACGAACAAGTGCGTAAATGCATTTTCTCCTCTCCTAAACTTGTTTTGTAAAAAAAAAAAAAAAAATCTCTGTGGTAATCGACATCTCTGTGGTAAATGGTATCGTCCGTTACCAAATATCACAGAATTGCCTGGCCGGTTGGGTCAGCATAGATGCTCTCTTCCGAACACCAAGGAAATACTTGGTCCACTTGGCCAAGTGTTTAAGTGGCATCTAAGGTGGGGTTTCTGACATCCCAATCGAGCGCCTCCCCAGGTGGCGGATAGGGGAAATCCTCCCAGATATGGGGGGAACCGGGCAATTCAAATACCCGGGGCGGACCAATGTCAGATAGGGGTGGGCACCCGAAACAATTGTCCACTCTGTACTGGGTTAACCACCTGCACAGAGATGATGCGGTTACGACGACCGTAACGCGCAGTGCCACCCACAATAGATCTCTCTCGGATGGAGATCTGGGTTCAGTTGGGAGTGGCAATAGGACAGAACCCAGGCGACGAACAGGCAATGACCCGAGACAAACTCGAGAGCATTTCAAATGGACGGGCCAATTTCGGAAGGACATCTTGTTGTGTTGGCAAAACATTTCTCCAGACAGAAGAGGATATATGCTAAGGCTGCATATGCGATAGGTCGAAATGTACCCCCAATATGCAGAAATGACGCCTCAGTATCTAAGAGACCAGGTATCCTCTCTGAGGAAAAAGGGACATGAGGCTTTTCTGCGAGAAAAAGAACATCCTTCAGAGAACATACAAGTTCTCGACCCACCAACACCAACGACCGAAGATGGGAACATGAGATCAAGGGAAACAAAAATTCATCTTAAGGTTTCCATAAAAATGGACAAAATGACTGAAGGAAATCAAGAACTCTCATTACTTCCTGAAAATGTAGATCTCTGGACATTGAACTGTGCGATGTATGATAAAGCAGTGTCCTTGCTTCGTGAAAGTAACAGGAAGTCTGTTTCAGAGCGAGTGGCTAAGACCTGCAAACGAATCAAACAAGTACAGTTCAAGATAGGGGTGGCTCGACGACATGCTTCTCAATTACAAAGTGTGATAGCGTATCTAGAATTTAATAAAAGTTTTACACCAAGAGTTTTGGAAATTGCCAAAACTCTAAAAAGATTGCATCACACTTTGAAAAAATCAAAACTGCAGACCATCAAGCATCATTGGATTGAGAAGATACGTTCTCTTGTAGTCATTATAGAACGTTTAGAACGGCGGATTGACTGGATTAAGAAAAATAATATCTTTGCTACTAATCCCTCCCGCCTGTCCAGTCCACCAACATCAGTCGTTGTTAATCCCCCATGTCGTGAAGAGGTTGAAACTTTCTGGAGAAACATTTATGGGACGTCCTATACAGTCAACGATGAGGATGCGTCTTTACCACTCTTCAGAAGCTTCTGTCTTGAACAGGGGCTTGACCACCCTAGTGAGGCATGTCCGCCAATTACTGAGCAAGAGGTTAGAAATATAAAAGAAAGAAAGATTATTAACATCTATAAAGCCAGTTTTGAGTGCAATAAGTGAACAAAGTGGGTGCAAAAGAGGCCTGTCAGGTTGTAGGGAAAACCTATTAATAGATAGGTGCGTTACCCAAGACTCGATAGTTTATCGACCAATGGCGGATCCAGACAAGGTTTTTGGAGGGGGTATTGCATGAGAGAGAAAGAGATAGCACTATAGTGCGATCTCTCTCACTCTCATTGTTAAATATGAGGCTTTTGGGGGGGGGGGGCAAGCACCCGTGGCCCCCCCTGGATCCGCCAATGTTATCGACGCAACTTGTCAATGGCTTGGATTGATTACCGTAAAGCATTCGACTCTACGAGTCATGAGCTGATCATCAAGCTCCTTGATTGCTTACAGGTACATCCAAACATCGTGAGATGCTTGAAAGAGCTGATGCTCATGTGGAGGACAAGGTTTGTTATATCATCCAACAAACAGCAGATGATAACTAACATCATCTCTTTTAGGAGAGGAGTTTTTCAAGGTGACTCACTCAGTCCTCTACTTTTCTGCATCTCTCTTTTGCCTCTGTCTATTGTGCTTCGAAAAAATCGCTCTGGATACATGTGTGGCAAACCAAGAAATAGAGTTCATAAGATCAACCATCTTTTCTACATGGACGATCTTAAGCTCTATGGATCTAATAGAGAAGAACTTAAGAATCTAGTGTTTGCAGTAGCCAAGTATTCAAGAGCAATTGGAATGGAATTTGGATTGGATAAATGTGCCGTTTTCCACTTAAGTAACACGCAGAAAAATCGAGTTTAAAAAAACGGTACTGAGTCCTATTAGCGTAGCAATTCATTTCCATCACGAATTACAGCCAGACAGTGCTGTATATTTGAAACTCGTTACAGTTAAAAAGCACTGAACCACTTGCGCTCAAAGGTGAAAAGTTTGGGACTCACTCCTAGTCCACACATGTATGATTTCGGGAACGTTGTGATGGAAATGAATTGCTCCACTACTAGGACTGAGTCCAGTACAACAGGAATCATTCGAGTATAACAGTACTGAGTATAGTTAATCAACTATTTACTGCAATTAATTTAGGCTTCAATATAATTCTTGAATTCTCGATTTTTCTGCGTGAAGGGAAGACGTGAAACATCTGAAACACCAGGCGACTCTGAGGATCTTCAGCTCATTGGTAGCAGCACCATTCATCATCTTGGTCAAGGAGAAACATACGCATATCTTGAAATTCCACAAGCGGAGACTCAAGATGTGCGTCAGCTTAAAGAACGTCTCCAAACAAAATATCGTGCTCTTCTTAGAAAAATTTGGTCTTCCGAATTATCTGGGAAGAATAAGATACAAGCCACAAATACATTAGCCATTCCTTTGCTTCTCTATACCTTTAGAGCAGTTAAGTGGAATGTGAATGAGCAGAAGATGCTAGACAGAGAAACTCGCAAGATGATGACAATCCATCGAAGTCATCATCCAAAGTCTTCCGTGCCTCGAATTTACCTTCCGCGAGATCGGGGAGGAAGAGGTCTACTGAACTTAGAGTGTCTTCATCGTAGAATCGTTTTGGCTGCTACATGCTCAATTATGAACAGTCGAGATCCTCTTTTACAATTTGTTCACCATCATTAAATTACGAATTGTGGGGTATTCTTACATCATGAGGCAGAAAGAGCTGCGAATGAACTTCGTCTCCCATTTGATACTAGTAATGTGCAACATGGATTAGCATCATTACCACCATTGATGCTTAAGGGCCGCGTCAAGGAAGCAGAACATGCGCTTCTATTGCAGGAACATAAGAGCAAATCTGTTCACGGACAATTCTACAATCTCATAAATGAAGTAGGATTGTCAGTTGGTTTGACATTTTCGTTCCTTAAATCTGCTGGTTTAAGATCGGAGACTGAAGGATTTCTATTCGCCTGTCAGGATGGTGTAATTAATACTTTGGTGTACCGCAGTCGTGTGATGCATATACCTGTCGACAGTGACATCTGTCGTGCATGTAAACAATATACGGAGACTCTAAGTTACATTCTAAGTGCGTGTCCGAAGTACGCGTGTTGCAGGTATATTGAAAGACACAATTCTGCGCTTAAGGTGTTGTATTATCACCTTCGACACCAGTATGGTATAGATAAAGAACCCATCTTGCCGTATACCCAAGGGGATCAGGAGTCCGTAGTGGAAAATGACCAGTGTAAGATCTACTGTAACTTCTCTTTTTCCACCACTCATCGTATCAATGCAAATAAGCCTGATATAGTACTCCAGGATCATAAAAATAAGATCATTTGTGTAATTGAGTTCTCGGCCCCAGCTGAGAACAACATTAATCGTAAGGAGGATGAGAAGCGGACCAAGTATCAAGAGCTCATGTTCGATTTGAGTCGAATGCACCCAGGTTATAAAGTCCGATTGAATGTTCTTCTAATCGGTTGTTTGGGAGGGATTAAGGCTTCATTTGTGAGCCAATTAAAAAAGATTCCTGGCTGCGAGCGCCAGGCTGATGCATTGGCGGTTCGCATGCAGAAGGAAGTCCTTCTGAACTCTCAATCTGGTTCGGCAGCACTGTTCACTTTAACATCTTATTTGGTAGCTCTAAAAAAGCATCAAACAACGTTCTCGACCACCTCTTAAGAACATCGGCGGCTATGGGCGAGGACAACAGTGCAAGAAACATGAAAAATGTCTCGAGTAAGTGGATCACGCTCTTGCTAACCTTCCAGGATGGAGGGAGCAGGAACGGATGGAGTAAGTAAAGCAAGAATGGGAGAGGTTGTTTTAGTGCGGTATTGCCACAGCACGTGGTTGAGTCCCACACGAACAAGTGCGTAAAAGCATTTTTTCCTCTCCTAAACTTGTTTTGTAAAAAAAAAAAATAATAATAATAATAACACCAATTAAATTGAAATTTTAAAACGATTTTAGAGACAAAAGTAATTGAAAAAATCCGAGAATTATTGAATATTGAGGAATTAATGAAAAACCGATAAAAATAATTGAAAATTAAAGAAAATATTTAAGAATTGAAGAAAGTAATTAAAAATTGAAGAAATTAATTGGAAATTTTAAGAAAATAATCGATAATTAAAAGAAAAATTACAATATGACGAAATTAATGAAAAATTGACGAAAGTAATTAACTACACGGAAAAAAATGAGTTAGCCGCTGCTGCTAACCAAATTTAGCAGTAAATTATTTAGTCACCACAGATAAATATTAGCTAAGACACCTAAAAGTTAGCTGTGGAAGCTAACAGAAGTGGATCCCAGAGCTAAAAATAGTTATTTGTCATAGGGACAGCTAAACCTGTTTAGCTATGATATCTACAAATATTAGGAACCACAGCTAACTTTTAGCTGTCGTAGCAAACGTTATTGCTGTCTTAGCTAATATTTAGCTGTGGTGACTAAATAAGTATCAGTTAAATTTTTTGTCTGCGGTAGCTACTTGATTTTTTCCGTGTATTAAAAAAAATAATTAACAATTGAAAAAAAAATTAAAGAATGGTGAGAATAATCGAGATTAGAGAATGTTTTTTTTTAATTAATGAATAATCATAAAATTTATTGAAATTTCAATAAAATAATTGATGATTAAAAAAAAGTTTACAAAATGAATAAAATAATTAAATATTAAATACAATAATTTAGAAATGAGGAAAATAATTATAATTAAAAAAAAATTTTAATATGTCGAGAATAATCGACAGCAGAACAAAATATTTAAAGAAATTAAAGAATAATTATAAAATTTAAAATAAAATTACAATATGACAAAAATAATTAACTATTAAAAAAATAATTAACAAATGAGCCTTCGGATTCTATAAGGGCACATAAATTTTCAACAGCGGTGTCCGCTTTTCCCCCACCGCCTTGAAATTGATTTTTAAGAAACAAAATTTTGTAATTACTATCTTGTAGGAAATTCCCTGGCGCATCTTTTTTCTTCAGATAATATTTTTTCTATCTCTTACCGTTTTTGAAAAAAACTCAAAAAACTGAATTTTCTGGAAATCATATTTGATTAAAACTTTCACTTCAACTCGCTCTAAAATGAAAATTTCTTAATATTTTTTCATGAAATTTATAGGAGTTATAATTTGAAGTATTCTTTGGATAATAGGCTTTTAATAATGCTTAATTATTTAACAGAAAAAAAGTAATTAATTTTTTATCGCTTATTGTTACATTATTGTTTGATAATCTGCAACTGGTTCGTTTAACGAGGGAATTTTCAGTAAACACAAAGTGTCATATGTTAAAATGTTCATGGATACCCAATAAAGTTTTCTGAAAAGTTACATTTGAATTGAAATTATCGTAAACAAAATATAAGCAATAATATTTTTGTGGAGCAAGGGGCTTGATCTGAGAACTGTCATAATAGACGTAGCGCTATGCGTCATCATGTCAATAGATCTTATTATTTATTTACTTATTTTTTGTTTCTTTATTGAATTTTATTATTATTATTACTATTATTATTTCTTTGCTCATTGTTGCATTAGTCTTTGATAATTTTCTAGTGTTATAATATATAATGTAAATTTGTGATTGAATAAAATTCAGTAAAAGTGAAATTATAACGTTCTGAGAGATAAATCAATTTCATTTAATAATTCAATATTTTCTAATTCAAATACTAATGAACGATTATAATTTATAACGTTATAATTTCACTTTTATTGAATTTTAGTCAATCACAAATTTACATTATATATTATAACACTCGAAAATTATCAAAAACTAATGCAACAATGAACAAAGAAATAATAATAATAATAATAATAGTAATAAAATTCAATAAAGAAACAAAAAATAAGTAAATAAATAATAAGATCTATTAACATGATGACGCATAGCGCTACGTCTATTATGATAGTTCTCAGATCAAGTCCTTTGCGCCGCAAAAATATTATTGCTTATATTTTGTTTACGATAATTTCAATTCAAATGAAACTTTTCAGAAAACTTTATTGGGTATCCATGAACATTTTAACATATGACACTTTGTGTTTACTGAAAATTCCCTCGTTAAACGAACCAGTTGCTGATTATCAAACAATAATGTAACAATAAGCGAAAAAAAATTAATTACTTTTTTTCAGTTAAATAATTAAGCATTATTAAAAGCCTATTTTTCAAAGAATACTTCAAATTATAACTCCTATAAATTTCATGGAAAAATATTAAGAAATTTTCATTTTAGAGCGAGTTGAAGTGAAAGTTTTAATCAAATATGATTTCCAGAAAATTCAGTTTTTTGAGTTTTTTTCAAAAACGGTAAGAGATAGAAAAAATATTATCTGAGGAAAAAAGATGCGCCAGAGAATTTCCTACAAGATAGTAATTACAAAATTTTGTTTCTTAAAAATCAATTTCAAGGTGGTGGGGGAAAAACGGACACCGCTGTTGAAAATTTATGTGCCCTTATAGAATGCGGAGGCTCAATTGTAAAAAAACCGAAAAATGGTAAGAATAATCGGGATTAGAAGTTTTTTTTTAATTTAATGAATAATCATAAAATTAAAGGAGAATAATCAATTGACAATTAAAAACTGATGAAAATTATGGATAAAATTGTAGAAAATAAATTAAAATTGAAGAATTGTATTGAAATTTCAATATAATACTTGATAATTGAAAGAAAATTTACAAAATCACTAAAATAATTAAATATTAAAGACAATAATTTAGAAATGAGGAATATAATTTACAATCGAAAGAAAAAATTTAAATCTGTCGAGAATGATCGACAACAGAACAAAATATCTAAAAAAATTAAAGAATAATTATAAAATTCAAAGAGGATAATTGAATTTTGAAAACTGTTGAAAATAATAATAGCAACATAAACATTGAAAAACATTGAATTTGTTTCTGGCCATTTACAACTATACATTTTTGCAAGTACAAATAAGATAAATAATTTAATGAAATTTGTAATTCAAATAAACTTAATATTCTAGATAAATATAACTTTTATTCTCTGCAAATTAAAATTGCTGCCGACTTCAAGAATTAAACAAATAAGTGAAAGTAAATAAAAAATGTTCTAAAAGAGCACGAATTTTCCAATTTTATATTTAGAAAAGAAAAAATAATAAAAAAAAATAAATAAAAGGAGAAAATAGCGTAGGTGCATACATTACAATAATTTGAAATATTTTTGTTGAAAGAATAGTTTTTTGAACAAAATGTATTCAAACTTCTATAATTTATAATAACTTCAATCGTTCCAAATTTCTATTGAGGATTATTTCTATTCTTCAAAAGTTCTAACAAATTCAAGTTTTAATTTTTCCAAATTTAAAATAGTTCCAAACCTAAAACAGTTTCAACGAAATGTTGAGTCAAATTTATTTAAACTTCAATTAATTCAAATTTTTGTTTGTTAAAGTCTTAAGACTTATATTTATTCATTTTTTTTTCCTTTAAACTTTAAATAATAAAAATTTTAATTAATTCAAATTTGAACTGGTATAAACTTGACATATTTTCAAAATCTAATAATACATATTTAAATTATTTTTAACATTAACCATTATATAAAGACTTCTGATTATACAAAAAAATTCCATTGTATATTAAAGCTTTAATCAGTCCAAATTTTGAAAATAATAATTTAGACTATAATTTGAATCAATGAAAATTGGATCTAATGAAATTTGAAATTAAGTGAAATTTATATTTACAAAAAAAAATTTAACTTGTGAAAAGTTTAAATGTTTAGTTATTTATAATCAGAATAATAAAAACGCAAAGATTTATTAAAATTTAGATAATTTAAAGCCTAATAACAAAAAAAAATTTAGATGAATTCAAACTTCAATAGATTAAAACTTAAATATATATTAATTCTTAATTATTAATTTAGATTTTCATTAACAATAATTATTTCAAAATTTTAATGATCTCAATTTCCAATGATCTAAATATCAATTAATTTAATCACAAGATCATTTCAAGTTAATTTATATTGATAGAATTAAAATTTAATTTACTAAAAGTTTGAGTGTAAGGAAATTTCAGTTTAATATTTTAGAGTCAACTGTATTTTAATTAATTTATTTTCTGTCAATGCAGTTAAATTAACTCTTATGAAAGTAGACTCTTATTCTAATTTAAAGATACATTTTTTCAAACGTAACTGATTTAAAACAAAAAAAATCTAAGTGACAAACTTCAGGTGTGGACAGACAAGAATGAATGAAAGAATGAATGAATCTTGCGGATTATTATTATAGATGTGCATTTCGCATTATCGTTTGACAAAAAGAAAACGCTGAAATCTCACTATCCCTAACAAGTAACAACTTGGAGATCCTCAAGGGAGAGTTGAGACACGTTTCCCCTTCCACTATCTTCGCGGGTTTCCGGAAACGGAAGTGACGATATCATTGGTCGAAAAGAGCGGGTTTATTTTAAAATTATATATTTTAAAAGTATTTCAAATGGAACCGCCACTTTCGGCCAATAATATTAATTTCTTATGAACATCTGTTTCCGGAAACCCGCGGCCAATCAGAATTCAAGTAAACATGTCTCAACTCTCCCTTGTGCCCTTGAGGATCTCTATAACAACTGTTGTTAATAATCTTGTCCAGATTATCTTGCAACCCATTAGCCTAACGCACAATGAATCGTAATCGCTAATCCTTAATCGTAAGAATGAGAGGAAGTAGGACAGATATATATCTCTGTCCTGCTTTCTCTCATTATTACGATTAAGGATTAGCGATTACGATTCGTTGTGCTTTAGGCTATTCACTGCGAATGGTGCCTAAGGTTGGGCCCTAGGCGATTTTCCGTACGACGTATTATGAGACAAAAATTGTTCTCCGTGTGCAAACATTGAAATTACAATCATCCCCTGCAAAAAGTAGGGAATGAAAGTAGTTGAGCTTTGCTTCTTTGATGTTCATTGAGTGAGTCATATACGAAATGTCGGGAGAGTACTCCCACACAGCACCGGAAATTCTCTGAATTTTCCCTGAATATCCGTCTACATTTCTCGAATATTCGAACCTAATATTCAAGGAAGTTTCGAGGAAGTAGTAAAATGTCCGCCTGGAAAAATATTGGGCGCGCAATTTCCCTGAAAATGTATTTCTAATTTTCAGGGAATTTCCGCATCTAACATTCCTTTAATATTCATGGTATTCGTATATTCACTGTACATGATGCGCACTGGTCGAACTTGGTTTCTATGACACTTACGGCTGCGCAGTAGTTTTTAATGTTCTAGAATCCTACGGATGTTGAATATCATATATTTTTGATCAATTACCAGATCAAAAAAAATTTTGGAAATTTTTTTTTAACTTTCCCTGAATATTAAAGGAATGTTAGATGCGGAAATTCCCTGAAAATTAGAAATACATTTTCAGGGAAATTCCGCGCCCAATATTTTTCTAGGCGGACATTTTACTACTTCCTCGAAACTTCCTTGAATATTAGGTTCGAATATTCGAGAAATGTAGACGGATATTCAGGGAAAATTCAGGGAATTTCCGGTGCTGTGTGGGCTGTGCTAACATTTCTTAATCCAGGATTATGCGAAGTAGTAGCAGAAGTGGTGATCGAGGCAAATTATAACAACCATTACTATATTTTCATTCAATCGTTGAAACGCGCACACTTGATAATTAGCGTGATGCAAATATGATGTAAATCTCTATTAATGACAGGCAAAGAGGGTCTCCCTAGGGGTCGGAGGCGCTTTGGTGGAATTATCAGCAGAGAGGGTTGGCTGGTCTCATCCAATTGAGTTTGTTCTCTCCTGCATTGGTTATGCTGTTGGTATTGGAAATGTTTGGCGATTCCCTTACCTCGTGTATCGCAATGGTGGAGGTACGTATAAATACGAATGGGATACCAATGTATCATTCCTATCGGTTCTAGTTAATACGATATATATGTATATACATATATACTATACAATTTCCATGTCAATACTAAGTACTCATGCATCAGTGATTTTGACATTCTAAAACCTGGCGCAAGAGCTTTCATGATACGAACAGGTGTTATCAGGTTTTCAAATCGTCTTTTCAGAATTAAAGAAATATGCTTTTCTTTTTGCAAGCTCTTTCATTATTTTTACTGAAATTTTGCAAATTATATTCCCTCTTTTTGTTAAAAGATTTGATATAATATAATTAATAAATATAATATTATAGAATATAATATAATATACTAAATAATATATATAATATAAACGTATACATAACAATATTCCCTTTTCCTGTTCCAATTACTCTAATTAAGAAATTAAACCCCGATTGAAAAAGTTCAATTTATTCCTACAAAACTTGCAATGATTTTTGTATTGATTTTCCGTGGGATGTAATTATAATGGAAATGGGTCAGTTTAGTTAAATGATTAAATGGCTAAATGCATTTTCCATTCGCTCAACACGAATAATCAGAAATAAACCTGATTGAATTTCTATTCAAAAGTTGTCTCTCGGAGCTTTAAAAATTTATTAGATTGACTTACGATTAAATAAAATATGTTATTCTAATTCAGGCATTAAAAAAACAGGTCCAATTTACAAACTTTTGCTAATTATTAATTTTCATTCACACCTCAGTATACGGTTTTTAATATTATATATATTATAAATATAATCATCAATTGGTTTAATTTTTATTTATCCGAATTGCGTTCTGTTATAACTTTATATCTAAAATGTCCCAATAAGCCTATTATTTTACAGAGTATTTTAATGTGACGTAACAAGTCAAGAAGGTTAGGTCATTTTTTCAGAAAGGTTAGGCTCAGACCAAAATTTACATTGAGCCATAAAGGGATTTCTAATATAAAAAGAATTTAAGACAAATCCTAGTTTGGATAATTCAAAATTGAGACAAATCCTAATTCGGACAAATAAAAGTTACATAGGAATTTCGTGAATTAGATAAAATCTTAGTAGAAGTTATTAAGAGATAACTTTTTCCGTTTTTAATAGAATAACAAATTTCCAGGTGCATTTTTAATTCCCTTTGTATTGATGCTGATAACAATGGGACTGCCAATATTTTTTCTGGAGCTTGTTATTGGACAATACTCGAATGTAGGTCCAACATCAGCATTCGGAAGAATGGCCCCAGCTTTTCAAGGTCTTGGTTATTGTACAGTCGTCGTTATGGCTTTAGTAAATATTTATTATATGGTAATCGTAGCCTGGACACTTTTTTACATGTTCGCATCTTTCTTTTCCAAACTGAAGTGGGCCTATTGTGATAACGATTTCAACACTGACAGTAAGTCAATATTCTCAATCTATAATAATAATCCGCAAGATTCAGTCATTCATTCATTCATTCATTCTTGTCTGTCCGCACCTGAAGTTTGTCACTTAGATATTTTTTTGTTTTAAATCTTTTACGTTTAAAAAAATGTATCTTTAAATTAAAATTAAAGACTACTTTCATAAGAGATCATTTAACTACATTGAAAGAAAATAAATTAATTAAAATATAGTTTACTCTAAAATATTGAACTGAAATTTCCATACACTCAAATTATTAGTAAATTAAAATTTAATTCTATCAATATAAGTTAACTTAAAATGTTCTTGTGATTAAATTAATTGATATTTAGATCATTGGAAATTGAGATCATTAAAATTTTGAAATAATTATTTCTAATGAAAATCTAAATTAGTAATTAAGAATGTTTGAATTCATATACATTTTTATTGGTTATTAGGCTTTAAATTATCTAAATTTTAATCAATCCTTGCATTTTTATTATTCTAATTATTAATATCTAAACATTTAAACTTTTCACAATTTTAATTTTTTTTTTGTAAATATAAATTTTCCTTATTTCAAATTCCATCAGACCCAATTTTCATTGATTCAAACTATAGTCTAAATTATTAATTTCAAAATTTTTACTGATTAAAGCTTTAATATACAATGAAATTTTTTTGTATAATTAGAAGTTTTTATATAATGATTAATGTTAAAAATAATTTAAATATGCATTATTAGATTTTGAAAATATGTAAGGTTTATAACAGTTCAAATTTGAATTAATTAAAATTTTTATTATTAAAAATTAGAAGGAATGTAAAAAAAATTAAATAAAAGCCTTAAGACTTTAACAAATAAAAATTTGAATTAATTAAAGTTTAAATAAATTTGAGTCAACATTTCGTTGAAACTGTTTTAAGTTTGGAACTATTTTAAATTTGGAAAAATTAAAACTTGAATTTGTTAGAACTTTTGAAGAATAGAAATAATCCTCAATAGAAATTTGGAACGATTGAAGTTACTATAAACTATAAAAGTTTGAATACATTTTGTTCAAAAAACTATTCTTTCAATAAAAATATTTAAATTTTTTGTAATGTATCTACCTACGCTATTTTCTCATTTTATTTATTTTTCTTATTATATATTTATTTTCTAAATATAAAATTGGAAAATTCGTGCTCTTTTATAATATTTTTTATTTACTTTCACTTATTTGTTTATTTCTTAAAGTCGGCAGCAATTTTAATTTGCATAAAATAAAAGTTATATTTATCTAGAATATTAAATTTATTTGAATTACAAATTTCATTAAATTATTTTTTATCTTATTTGTACTTGCAAAAATTTATAGTTGTAAATGACCAGAAACAATTCAATGTTTTTCAATGCTTATGTTATTATTTTCAACAGTTTTCAATATACAGTTATTCTCTTTAAATTTTATAATTATTCTTTAATT
This sequence comes from Ganaspis brasiliensis, assembly GCA_037103525.1. NCBI lineage: Eukaryota > Metazoa > Arthropoda > Insecta > Hymenoptera > Figitidae > Ganaspis > Ganaspis brasiliensis. Next base: position 259,503 of record JAZKLR010000146.1, read on the forward strand.
TTTTTTAGATATTTTGTTCTATTGTCGATTATTCTCGACAGATTTTAAATTTTTCTTTATTGAAATTTCAAAACAATTATTCAATTTTAATTTATTTTTTACAATTTTATCCATAATTTTCATCAGTTTTTAATTAACAATTTATTATTCGCCTTCAATTTTATGATTATTCATTAAATTAAAAAAAATTCTAATCCCGATTATTCTCACCATTCTTCGGTTTTTTTCAATTGTTAATTATTTTTTTTAATAGTTAATTATTTTCGTTAAATTGTAATTTTATATCTAATTTTATAATTATTCTTTAATTTCTTCAGATATTTTGTTCTCGACAGATTAACATTTTTTCTTTCAATTATAATTATTTTCCTCATTTCTAAATTATTGTCTTTAATATTTAACTATTTTAATCATTTTGTAAACTTCTTTTCAATTATCAATTATTTTATTGAAATTTCAATACAATTCTTCAAATTTCATTTATTTTCTACAATTTTATTATAATTTTCATCAGTTTTTAATTTACAATTTATTATTCATCTCCAATTTTATGATTATTCATTAATTAAAAAAAAAAACATTTTCTAATCTCGATTATTCTCACCATTCTTCAACTTTTTTTTCAATTGTTAATTATTTTTTTTAACAGTTCATAACTTTTGTCAATATTTCATTAATTTCGTCATATTGTAATTTTTCTTTTAATTATCGATTGTTTTCTTGAAATTTCCAATTAATTTTTTCAATTTTTAATTACTTTCTTCAATTCTCAAATACTTTCTTTAATTTTCAATTATTTTTATCGATTTTCCATTAATTCCTTAATATTTAATAATTCTCGGATTTTTTCAATTACTTTTTTCACTCATCAAAATCGTTTTAAAATTTCAATGCAATTGTTATTATTATTATTATCGCCTACTTTCTATTATTATTTTGATTATCATTAAAATTCTTTATTTTTTACGTTAATTGTTTAATTATTTTCTTTAATTGTTAATTCCATTTTTCAATTTTTAAGTATATTCCACAAATTTAATTACAAATCTTCAATTTTTAATTGCTTTTTTCAATTTTTAATTATTTTTTTCGATTTTTAATCCGGTTGTTAAATGTACAATTATTTCCAACAATAATTACTTCAATTTTCTTAATTTTTCAATTTGCAATTATTTTCTTTAAATTTAATATTTCTTGTTTAATTTTTTGAATTATTTTTTTCAGTAGTCTATTACTCTATTTATTTTTCGAATTTTGTTTTCAATTGACAGTTATTTTCGTTATTTTTCACACATTTTCATGAATTTTTTAATTATTCTTGTCATTTTTCATCTATTTCTTCAATTATTGATTATTTTCCGCAATTTTCAATTATTTTAAACGATTTTTTCAATGTTAAATTATTATCTTAAAATTTTAAAATTATTTTTTGATTATTCAAATTATTTTGTTCGGTTGTATATTAATTTAAACATTTTTTTAATTTTGTTTTCAATTCTTGAATATTTTCGTCATTTTGTAATTTTTGTTCCAGTTATCAATTATTTTTTTCAAATTTTAATTTAATTCTTAAATTGTCAATTTATTTCCTCGACTTTTTATTATTTTTTTTCAATTTTAATTATTTTTTTTCGATTTCCAATCCAGTTGTTCAATTTGCAATTATTTCGAACAGTTATTCCTATAATTTTTCAACTATTTTGTTTAAATTCAATATTTATTTTTTAATTTTTTAAACTATTCATCTCAAATGTGTAATTATGTAGTCATTTATCGAATTTTTTTTTAGCTGTTAATTATTTTCGTCATTTTTCAGAAATATTCTTCAATTTCGTAATTTTCATTATTTGTATTTGCAAAAATTTATAGTTTTAGATGACCAACAACAATGGAAAGTTTGTCGCGCGCTTGGGCGCGCGTTAATGTTGCTAGTATATGTTAAAATTTACAAAAAGAACAAAAATAGTGATTTTCTTTATTTTAAATCAAACTTCATTTAAAGAATTCCCTTTTTAGAGAACTATTTACTAAAATCTTTTTCAGATTGCTACAGTGGTATACAAGATATGGAATGTCAAGAAAATGATTCATCGACGATATTTTATAACAGATCTTGCATGTCGATTTCGACTGTTTGCTCGAGTTTTGGATTTTTTAATGGGGGCAATGTAACTCATTGCTTTAATGATGAAAATGTCACGGCGCTTCGACACCTTTATACTCGGGTGTTATCTTCCGAACAATATTTCAGGTATGAGTGTCTAAACCCATAGTTTACAAATAGTATGTAATAAAAAAGATATAAAATGTGTTAAGATAAGAAAAGTACTCGAGAAGGGCACATAAAAAAGATAATTGAGAGTTATTTTAAATCCATTTGTTTTTATGATCTAATCAGATATTGACCCAATTAATTAATTTAACGAAAATTTTAATTAAACAATTTATCTAATGAATATATTATATAATTAATTATATTATTTTGTTACCTCTAAAACTTGAATTCTCGAAAAGACCGCAATACTTATTTTCTAAATTTAAATTCTAATTGTTGAGGGGCACAGTGATTATGTTTTAGGTATTCGAGGAGCCACGTGGGAAAATTGGGGAGGAATAAGATGGGAACTTCTTGCTTGTCTGACTCTTGCTTGGATAATTTGCTTCCTCTGTGTAATAAAAGGCGTTCAGTCCGTTGGAAAAATTGTCTATTTTACTGCATTGTTTCCATATTTTGTACTCTTGGCACTATTTATAAGAGGTAAGAATTCACTTATTGTATAAAATCATAAAAAGGGATTTTAATGTGATGTCTTTAATTAAGAAGGTTAGGTCATTTTTTCAGAAAGGTTAGGCTCAGATCGAAAGTTTTATTACACAAGAAACGAATTTAAAAAAAAGCAATTTTTGTAACAAAATCCAATAAAGTATTTGCTTTATTTTTAAATGCCCACAAATAGGGAAATATTTAGTATAAGGTTAGAAAGATTTGTCATCTTTCTGTTATTATTCCTGTTATTTTTTCTGTCATTATTGTTGTCATATTTTCTTGTTATTATTCCTGTCATTTATTGAGGTTACGAGAAAGTGACAGGAAAAACAAACAAGACTACGAAATATTTAAGGAGCAGAAGCCATAAAAAATCAGAAACAAAAGTTTGAAATAAATTTTCAAGATGACGCATGTCCCGTCGAATTTGTTGAATTAACAATGAGAAAGCAATTTTTGCTTTGAGAGGGAAAAGTTTCTTTTTCTAGATTCTGATGTCTATATATGACACCATCATATAAGATTTCTATCGACTGTCACCAAGGCAACCCTATCCTTTTTTCTCTATTCTGTGGAAAATCTATATATACTCATGGATCGGATCTTAGAACAGTTCTTAAAGTAAATGTTGCTTGAAATCCGATGGGAAATGAGTGCCTTTCAAACACATTCGCAGTATGGAACTTTGAATTTTATTTTCATTACTCCAAGAAATTAAAAATGTTTATTTTTTCGTCAAGTTTATATCATGTGCATTTTCATAATGAACGTAATCCTTCTACTATATGGATAATACATTTTGTAATTTTGTTCGAGTGTTTGCGTTTTTGAAAAAGCCTATAATTGTAAAAGTACAAAATTAATTATAATTAGTTAAAAGTGTATATATTTGTTGTTTTTGACAAATAATTTTCTGATAATAAAGCGATAAGTAATGAACATGATATTGATAGTGTGCATTGTATCTAAATTAGATTAATTAACGTTTTAATATTAATGAAGTTTATTTTATAATGTTTGTTAAATGTTTATTTAAATGACTATTTTCAATCATTGGTACATACTAAAATTAATTAAATATTAATAGAAGTTTATCAACAACAAACAATAAATTTGAACACTTCTTCTCTCGACGAGATTGATATTTCAATATTTTGACTTTGATATTATAAAAGTTTATTTTGTAACTTCGTCAATCTTGAAAATCGTAATTCTGCGAATTTAAACAATATTAATAAAAAATACGTGAAATGTATCAAATACTGTAAATTGTATAAATTTAATGATGAAAGTGATTGCCGACTGATTAGTTTATAAAAACTATTTTTTAGAGGCTTAAGTTTGAGAAACTTTTCTAAATAACAAGATTACGTTAATTAAACACTAGTACACTGAATTTTTAACATATTTTGTCCGGTTCGTGCACGTACTTTCAATTTGTAATGTATTATCACGTAAGAACGTGATTAACAACAGGATATATACATTTCTTTATCTTGATAACATTATTTGCCTAAAGTTTTATATACTTATATTTTATCGCTATTGTATCTTTATGAGAACCGATTTTCTATTAATTTGTGTACATTTGTTATTAAGTTTATTGCTCTGCTTTTTTCATATTTCACGCATTCACATATATTTTCATTCTTTGATTAATAATATTGTATCAAAGTTAACGACAAGCTTCTAAATTTCATTACATTCAATAATTAACATATTAATTTCAATTAGTTAACATTTAATTCACTTAAAAAAATTCTTATTAATTATCTGGTTGTTTTATTTCTTTTATTTATTTATTATTTCCTCTTTTCTATTTCTTCACTTTTAATTTTACACGCTTTACCTTTTTTCCCTGAGTTTTTAAAAACGAATTTATTATATTTATTTTTAAAAAAATCCTAACCGTCCTACTCGATTTTAAAATTTTAATGTAAACATTGAAAGTGGTCAAACTGACAATTCACTGAAAATTCGAACTCGTGGTTTCGTTTTTTATTTAAAAGTTGCATGATACTTTCCCAGTATTATGAAAAATGTGCGAATAAAAAGATTTTAGACACTATTTTGTTTTTAAAATATATTTTGAAAAGAAGATTAAAAGTACGGTTTTTTTTAAACCTACATTAGTACCTACCCTGGGGTTTTCATGGTACTTAAATTTTATTATTAATATAAAAACTGACCATTTTATTTCTATCACTAATAAAAAAAAATTAAAGCGAGAGTTGTCTCTTGCGCCTTTATCAAGAGGGAAAGGGGAAGGCAATTTTTATGGCAGATTTTGATAGAATATAAAATTTTACGTCAGAAATAATGACGTTTGAATTTTTGATAGGCTTACAACATGTAAAGCAAAATTGTCAAAAATTTAAAAAAAATATGAAACTGTCCTTTTTGGAAGATAATGGATAAAAAAAATTTTCTTCCCTAAAACGTCTGGTTTTTTTCCCAATAATATTGCTTTATCAGTTTCCAATTTCTTCTTCATTTTTTTAATTAATTTCCTTAATTTCAAATGTACTTCTTTATTTTTCGATTTTTTCCTTCAATTTCAAATATGGTCTACAATTTTATCAATTATTTTCTTCAATTTTTAAAAATATCTCTGATTTTTTAATTTCAAATAAATTCTTCAATTTCATCAATTACTTTTCTTTAATTTTCGATCATTTTCTTCATTTTTAAAATATTTTTTTTTCAATTATTTATTCTCAATTATTCTTTTTACTTTTCAAAAAATGTTTTCAATTATTATTTTTATTATGCCTTTTCAATTATTTCTTTCAATTACTAATTCTTCGCTTTATTTTGCAATTATTTTCTTGAGTTCCGAGAATATTCTTCAATGTTTTGAAATATTTCCTTCATTTTCAAATATATTTCTTTATTTCTTTCAAACTATTTTCATAAATTTTAAATATATTCTTCAGTTGTTTTAAGAATTTAAAAATTGTACAATTATTGTCGAGCTTATTGTTAAGATTCTCATACGTCAAATTCAATTGTCAATTCTTTTCTTAATTTTTAATTATTTTTTTAATTTCCACCTTTTTATTTATTTTTCAATTATTTTCTTTTGTTACAAGTGTATTCTTTTATTTTCTCAATTATTTTCATTATTGTTAAATATTTTCTTCCATTTCAAATATAATCTTCAATTTTGTTGATTATTGTCAATTTTAAATTATTTTCTGTTATTTCAAAAATATTCCTTTATCTTTACAATTTTTTTCTTAGGTTTTAAATATTTTCTTCTATTTTTAAGATAATTTCTTTATTTTCAAACATTTTTTCGTCCGTAAATTCTATTGTCTCTTTTAGTCATTTCCCTAAGATTACAAACTTTTTATTCATTTTCAATAATTTTGTACAATTATTATTATTAATTATTTTCTCTGGTTTCGAAGATATTCTTTACTTTTGAACTATTTTTCTCATTTTCTATCATTTTTTCATTTTTCAATTATTTTTTGCAACAAATAATTTTTTTTGATTTGGAATTATATTCTTTAAATTTTCGAATATTTTATTTAATTGTAAATATAATCTTCAATTTTATCAATGCTTTTTAAAATTTTTAAAATATTATCTTCGTTTGTGTCGATTTTATGCAATTCTCCAATTATCTCTTTATTTTTCAAATATCATTCTTTATTTTCATATATATTCTGTGATTTTGTATTATTTATTTCAGTTTATTTATTTATTTAATGTACAGTCGAAATATATATTCCTTCATTTTGTCAATTATTATTGTCTAATTTCAATTATTTTCTGTGATTTCAAAAATATTCCTTTATCTTTTCAATTTTTTCTTCAGTTTGAAATATATTCTTCTATTTTTTTTAAATCAATATATTTATTTTAAAAAATGTTGCCGTCCTTCAATTCTTTTACCTTTTTAAGTCATTTTCTTAAGATTTCAAACTTTTTATTCATTTTTCAATAATTATGTATAATTATCAATTATTTTCTTTATCTTAGAAGATATTTTTTTATTTTTAAACTATTTTTTTCATTTCCCATCTATATATTCTTTAAATTTTTGAATATTTTATTAAATAGCAAATATAATCTTCAATTACTAATTTTTTTTTTCGATTTGGAATACATTCTTTAAATTTTTGAATATTTAATTTAATTGCCAACATAATCTTCAACTTCATTAATACTTTTTAAATTTTATAAATTAATTTATTTGTCTTTTGGCTTTTATTTAATTTTTCAATTACCTCTTTATTTTTTAAATATCTTTTTCATTTTCAAATATCTTCTTTGATCATACACGTTATTCTTTTCAGTTTCAAGTATGTTCTTTTATTTTTCAATTTTAAGGATGTTTGACCCTATGACATAACCTCAAATTAAAAAGGGTTTTTAGCGAGAAAATAAAATAAAACGAAAACTGCTTTTAACAAATTTTAAAATATCTATTTATACAATTTTCAAATAAAATTGTTTTGGATTAAAATATTTTGTCAATTATGCATTATTTAACATTTTGTGTTTTTTCTTCAAATCTAATGAACAATTGCAATTTTAATCCGATTATGTCAAACAATGGCTCATTTTATTCTTTGAAATATTCTCTACAATTCTACTTCTAGAATTTTATTAAAAATATTTGGTTCAGAAGTAATAATAATTTTATTTTTTATATTTATTTATTTTTTTTATTATACTTCTGAACCAAATAATTGTAGAGCGATTCCAAGTGAAATTTACGTTAACGGCGGAAAATGAAACTTTAGAATCTTATTATATTTAATATGACTAATGTTTTACATAAATATTTAGGTCAAAATATTAAATAGTTTACGAGAATTGAAATTTCGAAAAAAAAATTAAAATAGCAATATCTTTCGTTCTATCAGTCGTATCAAGCTTTTCTTTTTTTAAATGCTCAGGAAAATATAAGGAATATTTCTATTTTGGGGCAATTTTTTATAATTTTTATATTAACCCTTTTACATCCAAGCAAAATTGAGCAATTAAAAAAACAAAAGTAAAGTGGTTCTTATAGTTTTTGGGGTCGCTAATTACGAATCCGATGTTAGTTTTCAAAAATTCAAAATGGCGGATCCAATATGGCGGACAAATTTTTAAAACATTTTAGATTCGCCTGAAATTTGTTACTCGGGGGTTTTTGGGGTCGCTGATTACGAATCTGGTGTTAGTTTTTAAAAATACAAAATGGCGGATCCAATACGGCGGACAAAAAATTGAAAAATCCTTTAGATTCGCATAAAATTCATTACTCGGGAGGTTTTTGGGATCGCTGATTACGAATCCAGTATTACTTTTTGAAAATTCAAAATGTCGGACAAATTTTAAAGAAGTGTTTAATATCGCTTAAAATTGGTTAGTCAGTGATTTTTTGGGTTGCTGATTACGAATTCGGTGTTAGTTTTTCAAAATACAAAATGACGGATCCAATATGGCGGACAAATTTTGAAAGTGTTTAAAATCGCTTAAAATTGGTTACTCGGGTGTTTTTGGGGTCCCTGACTCCAAATCTAATATTAGTTTTCCAAAATCCAAAATGGCGGAATCAATATAAAAAAAGGATTTTTCAAAAACTGCTTAGATTCGCTTGAAATCTCGGCTCTGGTAACCAAATATTTTAGTTTTAAATAAACCAACTGGCTTTTAAAGATTTGATGGCTTCAGTCAGTTAAACAGATGAATTTTCAAGAGCTAAAACCGGTTTCGTAATCAGCGATTGAAAAAACCTCGGACTAACAAATTTCAAGTGAATCTAAGCTCTTTTTGAAAAATTATTTTTCTATATTGGATCCGCCATTTTAAATTTTGAAAAACTGATATTAGATTCGCAATCAGCGACCTCAAAAACCCCCGAGTAATCAATTTTAGGCGATTTTAAACACTTATTTAAAATCTTTCAGCCATATTGGATCCGCCATTTTGTATTTTAAAAAACTAACACTGAATTCGTAATCAGCGACCTCAAAAACCTTTGGGTATACGATTTTAGTCGAATTTCAAGGATTTTTCAATTTTTCGTCCACCATATTGGATCCGTCATTTTGTATTTTTAAAAACTAACACCGGATTCGTAATCTGCGACCTCAAAAACCCCTGACTAACCAATTTTAAGCGATATTAAACACTTCTTTAAAATTTGTCCACCATATTGGATCCGACATTTTGAGTTTTCAAAAAGTAATACTGGATTCGTAATCAGCGACCCCAAAAACTCCCGAGTAATGAATTTTATGCGAATCTAAAGGATTTTTCAATTTTTTGTCCGCCGTATTGAATCCGCCATTTTGTATTTTTAAAAACTAACACCAGATTCTTTATCAGCGACGCCAAAAACCCCCGAGTAACAAATTTCAGGTGAATCTAAAATGTTTTCAAAATTCGTTAATTTTAACAATTATGTATTTATATTTTTTTTTAAACAAAAGGAAAATTAAAGACCAATCCAGTCTATATATTTTTAAAGCTTTATCCTTTCTGAAGAGAAAGCACCAAGATTGAATGAAAAATATTAATTTTCTTTTAATATATTGAGGTTTTTGTAGGTGGGACATATATGTCCCATGGACGCGAAGGGGTTAAAAAAGTTATTAAATAAAAATTATATAACTTTTAAGCAGCAAGATAAAACTCAATGACCCAAATGCTAAAACGAACTTACCTGTGTTCTTTTCAAGATTCCAAAAGAAATGAACTTCACAGTTACTTTCTTGATATTTAATTTTAATAAATTATAAATGTAAACATTGGAGATATGCTTTTATGATAAAAACAATTTTTTAGATTAAGATTATGTCATAGGGTCAAACGTCCTTGAATAAGCATTCTTCGCTTTTTTTCCTTCATTAATTTTACATAAAATTGATAAAAATTAACAAAATTAATATTGATTAAAATTGCAGGTGTAACATTGGAGGGATCATTAGAAGGAAATTTATGGTACATAACGCCAGTTTGGTCGAGTCTTTTGGATGCGAAAATGTGGGGTGATGCTGCATCCCAAATTTTTTATTCCTTGGGGATTGGTTGCGGTTCACTTGTAACATTGTCGAGCTATAGCGCCTTCACGAACAACTGTCACAGGTAAGCAGATATCGGATCAAATGTATTTCTATATATTTTGAAAGTATCACGCAGCAGGAGCATCGATCATTCGATTTTTCGATTGGCAGCATGGTCCCTCGGTCCATGTCACTGGCTTAAGTGACAGTATACTATATGTCCGATGAAATATCCGTAGCACGTGCACATATTCACTGGTATTTGTAGTAGGATCAAACGTTTCGATTTAACAGTAAATGCGTACAGACACGCGATGGAAGCGACTAGTAAAGTTTGTTCGTTTATGAGACTTTATACATAGAATTGGACCTACGAACCCTGTTGAAATTGTACAACATGCACTGTCCAGATAAAGCTGCAGCTCGTTTTAAAGTGTGCACGTTTAGTTGTAAAACGACCATTTCACACAGCGACGTATTGCGGTAGCATTTATCGCGAGAGTAAAACAGAACCATGACCACTGCAATAAAAGAGACTTTTCAACTGTCCGCTTTAAAATGTAAATAAACAAAAATAACATGTTTCTTGGGAAACTGTAATAATAGCAAAAAAAATTGAAGAAAAATGACAAGAATCATTTTTATGCGCCCTTAGAAAATGACACGGAAATTTATTGAAAAATTGAAGAAATTAGGGTAAAAGTATCAATTACTGCGATGTGAAATCGAAGTCCGATAAAATTTTGGAAAAGAAGATAAATATAAATGAAAGATATAATATTTGACTGATTTTAAAAACACTCTTGTTATTTATTGAAGTAGAAACCAGTAATTAAAATATTAAAAGAAATTATGTATTCTTAAAAATAACAAATTTATAAATAATACTCTGTGCTGGTATTACTACGAGCCTGCACCAATTACTGTGTCCCAATTACTGCGACGAGAATAACGTATAATTGAAGGTTAGGTTGTTCCCAGCAAAAGAAACACGCGCATGTTCCAATTACTGCGATAGGTGGTAATTTAAACTTGAATAATTAAATAATTAATGATTTAAATGTACATCTTAATTGGCAATTGTGTTAAGTAAGGTTTTAAATAATTTTTTCAATTAATTTTAATTAATTTTAAACTCTTAAAAAGTGCATAATAACGTTTTTCAAAAGAATTGCAGTAATTGGTGCATTTACAGTAATAGGTAGATCTACCCTATAGCATTGAGTTGGTGTAAGCAAAAATTATTTTTTAAAATTTTTTAGGTTATTTTCTACGCAAAAACAGTCTGAAAAATGAAATTTATTAAAAAGAATTGGTTGTTATTTAGACTTGTAATAGATAAAAAGAAATTAAAGTCGATAAAGAGAAGACAGATTGGATAGAAAATCAGGGATGAAAATGGATATATACTGCTTCGTAGTTTTATATCGGATAAAACAAGACTAAGGTGGGATTCAGTTATTTATTTGGATATGAAAAAGAGAAATTGATAGAGATTAGTTCTTAGGGATCGTACACAAATTACGTAGGATATTTTTTTAGATTTTTTACTCCCCCTACTCTATTTTAAGATACCGTAAGATTTTTCTTGACCCCCCCGCCCCTCTAAAATTTTACTAAGATCCATTTTTTTTTAAATTTTGGCCTAGAAAATATTTTAAAAGCATTTTTTAAATCTAATTGAAAAGTAAAATTTTTATTAGATAAAATATTTACAGTATATTTAAAGGTAGATAACATAAATTATTAACAAAACGTATTTTCTTTTAATTAAAAAAATATTACGTAAGATTTCGCAGGAACTCCCCTCCCCCTTATGTAAGATGCTGTAAGATTTCATCAACCCCCCCCCCCCTACAGACAAAAAATAAATTTCTTAAGAAGAATGAGGATTGATGAATTTACAATTAAATATTATAGTTATTTACAAGTTTCTTTAATTAATTCAGTTTAACATTTCTTTTCTATTATGATTTCAATTATTTACTACAATTTTTAACTTTGTCTTTAATTTTTTCAAATAAAGCTTCTTCAGTTTGGGGTCATTCAAAAAATACGTAACGCTTTTTTGGATCTATTTTGACCCGCCCCCCCATAATCGTTAAGTATTTTTTTAACGGACTCTTTTAATTATCTTCTTCAATACCAAATTATAATAATTATTTATTAATTAATTTTCAATTTCTTTCGTAATTTTTCAATTATTTTTACAAAAGATGATTTTTGTTTTTCAAATTGTAATTTTTTTCTTCAAATTAAAATTAATTTCTATTGATTTATCAACATCAATTTTTAATGTCAATTAAATAATGGAAGGACATAACTAATCAAATTTGTTGATTTAATTGTAAGTTTCACTATTTTCATCGTTTTCCGTATTAATTTTCCAATTTTTTTTTCAATATTAAATTCATGCTTGATCAATTTTTATTAAAAACACTAAATTATTAAATTTTTTATATTGTTTTTAAATTTTAGTTTTATTTTTCAAGTTTTTAAATGATGTTCATCGATTTTCAGTTACTTTCTCTTAGGTATATCAAATAAATTCAGTAATTTTCACAATTTTTGTTCTTACATTTCCATAATTATCTGTAATTTCAAATTATTTTTATTATTTTTCAAGTAGTCTTGTTTATCTCAAATGTAGGTATTCTGTAATTTTGTCAATTATTTTTTACAATTTTTATTTTCTTTTATCCTTCTGCAATTATTTTTTCCACTTTTTAATAGTAGATATATTAAATATTTTTCAATTAATTTCCCAAATTTTAAATTATTATTATTTCAAATCTAAGTTATTGTTTCCACTTTTCAATGTTTTAATCAATCTTCAATTATTTTCTAATAATTCAATTACGTTCGTAAATTTTTAATTATTTTTTATAAATTTGCAATGATTTTTACAAATTTTATATTATTTTGATTACTTTTTGATTTATTCCAAAAATTTCAATTATTATTTATCTCAAATTTTTATTTTTTTCTTCTATTTACGATTATTTTCATCATTTTTTAATTTTTTCAAATAAAAGTTTTTGAGTTTTAATTATTTCCTTCAATATCAAATTAGTTTCATTATTATTTATTATTTAATTTTCAATTACTTTCCTCATTTTTCAATTATTTTTACAAAAGATGATTTTTGTTTTTCAAATTGTAATTTTTTTCTTCAAATTAAAATTAATTTCTTCAATATTCAATTATAAACATAATTTTTTAATGTAAATTAAATAATGGAAGGACATATCTCATCAAATTTGTTGATTTAATTATCAGTTTCACTATTTTTATCGTTTTCCAAAATCATTTCCCAATTTTTTTTCAATATTAAAATTTTTATCAAAAAAAGTAAATTTTTAAATTTTAGGTGTATTTTTCAAGTAATTAAATCCCGTCCTTCGATTTTCAATCACATTCTTTTATTTTCACATTTTTTTTCTTACATTTCCATAATTATCTGTAATTTCAAATTATTTTGATTATTTTTCAACTAGTCTTGTTTATCTCAAATGTATTCTGTAATTTTGTGAATTATTTTTTACAATTTTTCAGTATTTTCTTCAGTTTTTGAAATTTTTTCAATTACTTTTTGTCATTTTGAATTATTTTTTAATTAATTTTCAAAAATTTTTTTATTTATCTTAAATTTCAGTTTTTTTTTCAATTTATAATTATTTTTATCATTCTGCAATTATTTTCTTTTATTACAAATATATTTTGAAATGTTTTCAATTATTTTACACAAACTGAAATTATTTTCTTAAATTGTCCCCAGTTTTTTAATATTTTTATTATTCTTCAATTAATTTTCTAGATTTTAAAATATTTTTCTCAGACCTTAATAATTTTCTTCATTTTTCAATTATTATAGTTATCATTTTGCAATCAATTTCTTCAATTTTTAATGATTTATACTATTCCTATTATTCCATTCCTATTATACTATTATTAATTAAATACTTAAATTTTTAATTATTTATCTCATTTTTCAATTATTTTTTTCAATTTCCATTTTCTTTTATCCTTTTGCAATTACTTTTTCCACTTTTTAATTGTAGATATATTAATTATTTTCAATTAATTTCTTAAATTTCCAATTATTATCTCAAATCTTTATTGTTTTCACTTTTCAATGTTTTAATCATTCTTCAATTATTTTCACAAAATTCAATTAAATTCGTCAATTTTTAATTATTTATTTTAATTTGCAATGATTTTTACAAATTTTATATTATTTTGATTACTTGTTGATTAATTCCGAAAATTTCAATTATTATTTATCTTAAATTTTTTTTTCTTCTATTTTCGAGTATTTTTATCATTTTTTAAATTATTTTTTGTCATTTTCAATTATTTTCTAATGAATTTTCTGTTTTTTTTATTATTTATCTCAAACTCCAGTTACTTTTTCAATTTACAATAATTTTTATCATTCTGCAATTATTTTCTTTTATTATAAAATATATGTTGTAATTTTTTCAATTATTTTCCTCACTTTTGAATTTTTTCTATTATTTTGCAAATGTTTTCTCGAATTTTTTATTATTTTCATTATTCTTCAATTAATTTCCTAGATTTCTTAAATATTTTTCTCAAATTTTAATAATTTTCTTAAATTTTTTTAATTATCATTGCATGTTATGGTTTTGCAATAAAGTTCTTCAGTTTTTAATTATTTTTATCATTCCTCAATTAAATTCCTAAATTTTCAATTATTTATCTCAGTTTTCAATTATTTCTTTCAATTTGTATTTCTTTTATCTTTTGCAATTATTTCCCCCACCTTTTAATTAATTATATTAATTATTTTTTTATTAAAAGCCATTTTGTTTTTTTGACGTCATGATCGCTAATCCCAATTCCCTAAATTTTCATTTATTATCTCAAATCTAAGTTATTGTTTCCAATTTTCAATGTTTTAATCGTTGTTCAATTATTTTTCTCAAGTTTCAATTACGCTCGTCAATTTTTCATTTTTTTAGTTTAGATTGCAATGATTTTTACAAGTTTTATATTATTTTGATAATAATTACGTAAATTTAAATTATTTATCTCAAATTTTCATTATTTTCTTCAATTTCCGATTATTTTTTTATGTTTTAATTATTTTCCTGAATTGAAAATTCTTGAGATCATTTTGTATTCAGGTACTTTTTTTTATTTCACATATATTCTGTATTTTCTTTAATTATTTTCCTAAAATTCCAATAATTATCTTCAATTTTCTATTATTTTTATCATTTTTCAATTATTTTACCCAATTGTAATTATTCTTATTTTTAATTATTTATCCCATTGATTTCTAAAAATCCAATTAATTATTTTTTACTGGGATGGATAAAATAAATTAAATCCGATAAAGAGAAGATAGACTGGATAGGAAATAAGGAATAAAAATGGATCTACTGCTTCGTAGTTCTAAATCAGATTAAGATAGGATTCAGTTATTCATTTGGATACGAAAAGGAGAAATTGATAGAGATTAGTTCTTATTCAGATTCAGCGTGAAAAAAAAAGATTAAAGTGTATAAGTGAAGAATAGATTAAGATAAAAGTGGATAATTTCACTTAGAGAATAGAAATGGATAGACAGGGATTCAAATAGATAAAGTTGGAATTCATTTGTATAAGTTTCTGGGATTAGAAAAGATAGACATTGTGATGGATTGAAGTGGGGATTAAAAAGGATTGATGAAATTAAACAGAGGATAGAAAAAGATAGACGTGAATTGATTTATTTCAATCCGAAAGAATTAAAATACTAATACATGTCAATCAAAATTTTATCTATTTTGTATACAGAATTATTGAGAACAAGCTTAGGAGAAAATTAATTATTATTCCACAACCTAATTAATAATACCGCAATATCGTTATAACAAAATTTAATAACATAATTCCAATAACTCTGGTCTAAAATATTTTTCCGTGTGAAATATATTTTTTTTTTTTAATATATAATTTCAAATAAACAAGTTTCTGAAGAAATCTGTTGATCCTCGTACATTTTTTTTCTCTCTTTAATTTCACTAGAATGTACTAATTTTAGGTATTGTGGCACACGCAGTTTGTGTAAATAAAGCACTCAGCCACTTTGGTTTGATG
This sequence comes from Ganaspis brasiliensis, assembly GCA_037103525.1. Lineage (NCBI taxonomy): Eukaryota > Metazoa > Arthropoda > Insecta > Hymenoptera > Figitidae > Ganaspis > Ganaspis brasiliensis. The sequence continues at coordinate 275,388 of JAZKLR010000146.1, forward strand.
CACAGGTTAAAACATCGCCACAGGTATTGTTTACATTTGGCTGTTTGCGCCTCATCGTATGTAGGCATTGTTAGCACGGCATATTGAGACAGATTGATTATTTTATACCCCGAGTATAGTTACTGGGCTCGAAACCAGAAGCCTATAAACATATTTGGGTATAACCGCAGGAAGATGTTTAGGTACAAAATACTGCATTATATATTTGCTATCAGATGATAACATTATTTCGAAATCATTATTTACCGTTATTTGTCATTCAATTATTTTCAAATAAATATATCTCGTGTTGTTTATCCCTGTAAAAAGAGATTTAATAGAACAATGTATTTTTTTATAATTGGAACAGGTCCTAGTTCCAATTAAAGAAGTGCTTATTTTTTAATTGGAGCACAAGTTCCAATTAGTATTTCTTACAAAAAATGATTGAAAGGACGCTTTAAATTGTATAAAAAAGTATTGTGCAATTGTATTTATTCAAAACAATTACTTTTATCTGATTGTAGATAATAAAATTGACTTAGGTAATTTCAGTGTTTTTCTGATAATGATATTTTTGACAACAGAGGTTATATACTTGTCGATATTAAACCACTGCACTGTTTCACGTCGTTATTGTATTAAGGCGCCCAGTTTTGAAAATAATTTGTAATCAACAGTGATTTACTCAATATTTTCTAAATATTTACTTAGAAATTTGGTTATTAATTCATATTAATTGAAGATTTAAAAATAATTATTTAGAAAAATTTAAGAAAACCACTGTTGATTACAAAATATTTTCAAAATGCGCGCCTTAATACAATAACTACGTGAATCAGTGCAGTGTGGTTCAATTGAGAAACATAACCTTTGCTGTCAAAATCCAGTAGCATCATCACTAAACTAAACATAGAAATTTCATAATTCAGTTTTATTATTCGACTTTAGTTTTTCATAAAAAACAACCTCGTTTCTAATGAGATACAGTACGGACGCAATTTGTCAGTCCGACCATTTTTTAAGGTTTGAAAAATGCCCTTAAACGTACAAAGTATAATTATTGTTTTTCTGTCTTTACTCAAGGTAGATGAAATTTTGAGGAAAATAAGACCTGAGTGAAGTGAGTCAATTTTTCATTGAAATATGTTCAAAAAAATAAAATTTTTAATGTTTCATAAAAATTCAAATTACTCTGGAAATAATTACGGTTTTTTAAAGTTCTTATGCTTTTTTTAAATGTAATTTTCTAAAGAATAAAAAGATTGTATAAGTATTAAAGTACAATTTTTTTTTTAGAACATGCAAGGCTTGGAAGTTGGACCAAAAAAGATAGAAAAATTATTATTGTTTTTATTCTTGTTATTAAATACAGTTATATAAAATAATACTAACGTTGCAATTGTCAACAACTTTCGTAAAAATGTAATATAGCATATTTATTGAAATTTAAAAAATTATTTTTGTGTCAAAACAATGTTTTTAAATTTTTTTAAATTTTTTGGTTCAACTTTTGAGCTTATTATATTCTAAGAAAAAAATTAAACTTAACGATTATATATAATAGTCTTATTTTTTAAAAATTCCAATTTCTTGTCAATTTTCAATTACTTTTGTCATTTTTAAAGTACTCTTGTCAACTTTTAACTATTTTTGTCAATTTTCAAGTATTTTAGCGGTTTTGAATTAAATTTTTTCAAATAACAATTATTTTCTTCAGTCTTTAAATTATTGTCATGAATGTTTTAATTTATTACATAAGTTTTCATTTATTTTTGAGGTTTTTAAATTATTTTATTAAAATTTCAATCATGTTTTTCAATCTTTAAATTATTGCCAGGAATATTAAAATTTTTGCTACACAAATTTCAATTTACTTTTTTTATTTTTCAATTTTTTTCTTCAAATTTCAATTACTTTCGTGATTATTTAAGTATTTTTGACATTTTTTAATTATTTTCTTCATATTTCTTTTATTTGTGGCTTTTTAAAATTATTTTCTACAAATTTCTATTATTTTATTTAATTTTTTCTACTGTCATGAATTTAAAAAAATTGTACACCAGTTTTCAATTATTTTCTTCAAACTTTAATTACCTACTTTCATCATATTTAAATTTTTTTTGCAATTTTTGAATTATTTTCTTCAAATTTCAATTAATCCTTCAAGTTTTAGTTAATTTCCACAAAATTCTAATATTCTTTTCAATTGTTCAATTACTGTCCATAATTTTTTTTATTTTTAAACCAGCTTCAGTTATTTATGTCATTATTCAATTAGTTTCTTAATATTTCAATTGTTTCGTTAATTTATTAAGTATTGTTTTCAATTTTTTTTTTTACACCAGTTATCAATTATTTTTGTTATTTGTTAATTATTTTCTTCAATCCTTTTATTATTGTCATTAACTTATTAACTTTTACACCAGCTTTCAATTATTGTTGATGTTTCTTCACATTTAAATTATATCATTAATTTTTCAATTCTTTTATACAATTTTGCAGTTATTTAATTAAATTTTTTATTTTTACACCATTTTTCAATTATATCTCTCATTTTTCATTAATTTTTTTCAAAATTTCAGTTATTTTTGCCATTTTTCAACTGTTTTTTACATAATATATACATTTTGTTGTCATTTTCGAATTATTTTCTTCAAGTTTCAATTATTTTCTTAAAACTTCTATTATTTTTTTCAATTTGTCAACTATTGTCTAAAAAGTGTAATTTTTACACCAGATTTTAATTATTCATGTCATTATTTAATTTATTAGTTTCGTTATATTTTAATTATTGTGCACTGAAAAAAATGTTTAGTCATATCAATAAAAATTTTGTTGGCTCAACCAAACTTTTGGTCATAACAACAAAAATTTGGTTGGCTTAACCAAATTTTTGTTGATATGACTAAACATTTTTTTCAGTGTGTCAATATCTGAATTATTGTACTCAAATTTTTAAATTTCTACGCTAGTCTCAAATTATTTTTCTGAAATATTTATTATTTTTTTAATCATTCTTTAATTATTTGCTTGTATTTTATAGTTATTTTTGATACTTTTCCATTATTTTGTTTCAATTTTTTAATTTTTGTCTCCTTTTTTTGATTTTTAATCAATTTTTCAACTATAGATTTGTCTTTTTACAATTTTTTTTTTCAAAATTGGATTATTTTTGCCATATTCGAATTATATTCTTCAAATTTGAAAGGATTTCCTGAATCTGTATACGATTATCATGAATTTTTAAATTTTTTAAATGCGTTCTTTGGCGTAAAATATATACAGAATATTCACCCTCAAAGTCCCACAGCTGTTTTCTGATTAATTATTTCACTGCTGGCGGACCACAAATTAATATCAGTAATATTAAACTCATTATTGTTTACTCACTTTTTTTAAATTAAAAAGTCATTTTTTGCACTATTTTCAATCTGCAAGTCTGCTGGCAGCCCTATTTAAAGACGTTTTTCAAACTTTAAAAAATGGACTAACTGACAAATTCCGACCGTATGTAAAAGTAATTGTTATAAATAAATGCAATTGCATAATATATTTGTATACAATTTAAAGCGGTCTTTCCGATATTTTTGTAAGAAATACAACCTGAATTATTGGAACTTGTGTTTGAATTAAAAAATAATCACTTCTCTAATTGGAACTAGGACCAGTTCCAATTAAAAAATACCTTGTTCCAATAAACTTCTTGTTACAGAAATATTTCAAAAAGTATATATATTTAAGTTTATATATTTTTTTTTAATAAAAAAAATTATGAAACCAAAAAAATTAGATTACTTTTTTTAGATAGTTCGAAGTTGATTATTATAAATGTTACTAATTGTAAGTACTTCATTAGACAAAAAGTGTTTATTTACTGTATTTAAAACATCATTTTAATGAAACTTTTAAAATCAATAAATATAAGAACTATTAATAGGAAGGAAATAATTCATTTATTTAGTAAAATTTATTTTTTATGTAAAAATTTCATCAATTAATTTATTTGAAAAAATTAAAGAAAATATTTGAAACTTGCAGAAATTGAATTTATAATTTAGGGGAAAAATTAAAAAAAAAAAATGAAAATAATTAGAATTAAAAGAAAAATTTTAAATAATGATAAAAATAGATGAAAATTGTAGCAAATAATTAAAATCATAATAATAAATAATTGTTAAAAATTGAAGAAATTTTTAAATAATTTTAAATTTATTATTCTCAAAGCGAGGATTAATTAAATTTTTAATCAATGAAATTTCAAATTAATTCACGTTCGATGAATTATAATATACCTATAATTGTAATTATTGTAGTCTTTATCTCAAATATATTCTGTAATTTTTTCAACTACTATTTACAAATTTTTATTATTTTCTGCAATTAACAATTATTTCTATCAATTATTTTTTTATTAAATTTATTTTTCAATTAATTTTTGTCTTTTTAAATTATTTTTTGATTTATTTTCCAAATTTTTTTATTATTTATCTCAAATTCTAGTTATTTTTTCAATATACAATTATTTTCTTTTATTATTTATAACTATATGTTGTAATTTTTTCAATTATTTTTAAAAAACTAAAATTATTTTCTTCAATTTTTCATTATTTTTATTACTTTGCAAATATTATTTCTATGATGTTGTAATTATTTTCCTGAATTTAAAATTCTTGAAATCACTTTGTAATACTTTTACTTTATAAATATTCTGTATTTTTTAAAATTATTTTTCTATGATTGCAATTAATATCTACAAATTTCAACAATTTTTATTATTTTTATAATTATTTTCTTCAATGATTCTCATTAATTTTCAATATTTCCTCTAATTAAAAACATTTCAACATATATTTGTAAATAATTGCAGAATGATGAAAATAATTGTTAATTAAAAAAATAACTATAATTTGAGATAAGTAATAAAAAAATTAGAAAATTAATAAAAAAATAATTGAAAATGACAAAAAGTAATTGAAAATTAATTGAAAAATAAATTTAATAATAAAATAATTGATAGAAATAATTGTAAATTAAAGAAAATAATAAAAATTTGTAAAAATTAATTTTGGTAAATACAGAATATATTTAGGATCAACAAGACTCCAATTACAATTATAAAATATTACAATTCTTCGAACTTTAATTAATTTAAAATTTCATTGATTAAAATTTTAATAAATTCACTCTTTGAGAAATGTAAATTTAAAATTATATTTAAAATTTCTTCAGCTTTTAAGAATTATTTTCTTTTATAATTTTAATTTTTGGTTACAATTCTCAAATATTTTTACCATTTTTCAAACTTTTTTTTTCAATTTTATTTTTATTATTTTTCAATTTTTCCCTTCATTTTTAAATTCTATTTCTCAAATTTCAATTCTTTTCTTTAATCTTTAAGAATAGAAAATTTAAAATTATTTAAAATTTGTTTTCAATTTTTAAGAATTATTTTCTTTTATGATTTTAATTATTTGCTACAATTGTTAACTATTTTTATCATTATTTAAAAATTTTCTTTAATTTCTAATTAATTGCATTATTTTTCCATTTTTTCCCTAATTTTGAAATTGAATTTTCGCAAGTTTCAATTCTTTTCTTTAATTTTTTCAAATAGAACTTTTTCAGTTTTAATTATTTCCTTCAATATCAAATTAGTTAAATTATTTATTAATTAATATTCAACTTCTTTCGTCATATTTCAATTATTTTTACAAAATATGGTTTTTTTAAAAATTTTAATCATTTTCTTCAAAGTATAAATTCATTTATCCACATTCTTATTGAGAAATTTATTTTTTGTCTGTAATTTTGCCATATGGAGTTTCACAGGGCGATTTTTTTGCCCTATGGAATTTGCAGATACACTATACACAAGTCGCCGCCCCTGATAATTATATGTTGTAATTTTTTCAATTTTTTTTACAAACCAAAATTATTGTCTTCAATATTTCATTATTTTTATTTCTTTGCAAATATTTTCTTGGAGTTTTTATTACTTTTATTATTAGTCAATTAATTTCCTAGATTTTAAAATATTTTTCTCAAATTTTAAAAATTTTCTCCAATTTTCAATTATTATTGTTATCATTTGCAATCAATTTCTTCAAATTTTAGTTATACTTAAATTTCATTCTTCAATTGAATTCCTAAATTTTCAATTACTTATTTGATTTTTTAATTAGTTTTTTCAATTTTAATTTTCTTTTATCTTTTTGCATTTATTTTGGCCACTTAATATTAAATATAATATATTAATTTTTTTTAATTTATATTCTAAATTTTTATTTATTATGTTAAATCTAAGTTATTATATACATATTTCAATGTTTTAATCATTTTTCAATTATTTTTCTCAAATTGCAATCAAGTTCGTCAATTTTTATTTATTTTTTGCTTCCTCATAGAGGAAGCGTTGTGATCGTTAAGATTTTCGATTTTCCAAAAATAGTGTAAATCGACTCAGTTTCATCTGAAAAGTTCAAATTTTCATTCCTGAGAAAATGTCCGGATGTGTGTGTGTGTGTATGTGGTAAATTTTATGTTGCCAGGATATCTCGAGAACGCTTCAACGGATTTTAATAAAATTTGGATGACATATGAAGCTCACAAATATCTAAATTTGGACACAGGGATTTTTGAAAATACCCAATCAAATTTTTTTGAGTTTTTTGGCAAAAAATTTTTTCATGATAAAAATTCAGACAAATGAATGAAAAAATCATATTTCTTGTTTCAAAACGAATCGATTGACCTATATAAAGTATATAATTGCCCAAAAACTCACGTAATAATTCATGATTTTTCAGTTTTTTTCATCAAAAAATCTCGTTTTTGGAAATTTTTTTCATGCTAAAAATTCAACCAAACGAATTACAAAATCATATTCCTTGTCTCAAAACGAATCGATTGATCTATATAAAGTATATTATTGACTAAAAACCCACGTAATAATTCATGATTTTTCATTTTTTTTCATCGAAAAATCTCGCGATTTGCCAAAAAAAATTTTCATGCTAAAAATCCGACCAAACGAATTACAAAATCATATTCCTTGACTCAAAACAAATCGAGTGACCTATATAACTTTTATATTTGACTAAAAACTCATGTATTAATTCATAATTTTTAATTTTTTTAATTGAAAAATCTCGTGTTTTGCCAAAAAAAAATTTCTTGCTAAGAATTCAAACAAATGAATTAAAAGAATCTTGTTCCTCGTCTCAAAACGAATTGACTAAAAATAATTGACTAAAAACCCACGTAATAATTCATGATTTTTCATTTTTTTCATCGAAAAATCTCTTTTTTTGCCCATAAATTTCTAACAATTATTATTTTTTGACCACATTTCCTTTTTAAAAAAAAAAATTCTATTTTAAAAAACGAATATGCTATTCAAAATTAAGTAACTTACCTTTAATTTTTTAGAACATTATTGTTTTTTTTTCTTAAAAAAATAATAAATTTCATTGATTTGTTATAATTTCTTAAATTTTTTTATTGTCCATTCATTTTCCTTCAACAAAAATGTAGTACAGTGGAAAATCATCTATTGGAATTATCTAAATTATACTTCGTCATCCTTAAGTACATTCTGTCCGTAAGTTATCTAAGATTTTAAAAATAACAAAAATTTATAAATAAAATAAAAATATAGAAATGTTTTATTTTGATTGGATTTTAGCCAATGTCAATGAAATTGAAATTTATGATTAAAAAAATTTCAATGATATTGTTTCCAAGATGCACAAAAAAATTTTTTTTATATTAATTATTCTATATATTACACAAATTTGGTTATAATAAATAAATAAATAAAGTTTTGGAAGATAGAAAAAAAATATATATATTGATTTATTATTATTATTTTATTATTATTACTTATTTGCATAAAAATAAATAATAATTGATTTAAAATTAAATTATTATTTTTTATATTATAAATAAATTTATTGCTTCCTCTATGAGGAAGCAAATTATCTTGCTTCCTTGGAAGCGAAGTGTCCATGAAATGGACAGAATTCACACCTAGTTTTTTAATTTGTAATGATTAATTTTCACAAATTTTTATATTATTTTGGTTATTTGTTTATTAATTACGAAAATTTACTCAAAATGAAATAAATTGTCAACTTTTATGTTGAAATAATTACGATAATTAAGAAACTCTTTAATTTAATATTGTTTTATTTCTCTTCTCCCCCCGGTCAATATTAAGTGTGCAGATGGCAAAAATTTACAGGTCTCTGCCCCTGATTAAACATATTTTTTAACTTCTATTTTTCTATGGAAAATAGGGGGGGAGGGAAGGACGCAAAAATATTTATCTCTCACCGGGCGCGAAAAACCTAAGTTAGGGCTCCGAATCCCTGCTTAAATATTCGGATAAATAAATTTCGGTCGATGGGGCATTCTACGTAAAGCGGACAACCCTTAAATTGTAACGTAAAAAACATAATTTTTAAAACGCTGTTTTTTGTCATTCAAATGTATGAAATTGAAAAAATTATGGCTCCTTTTTGTAGAAAATTAAACGGTCTTTAATGTGGTGATATTGTTTTTTAAAATTAAATTAATTTTATTTGAGAAAAATGCAAATGAAAGATTTAAGATCATTTTTCATGACCTTCGACCATTTAAGAATTTTTTTACAAAGGCTTAAAAAATACAGAAAGGCAACTTTTGTAGTTTAGTAGATATTTAATTTACAATAACTTGGTATTTGACATAAATATTTTCGATTTGTGGTTAAACGTTTTGCATGTATACGCAACAGTGTTCATGGTAATGTTAAAAAAAAAGACTTATGATACGTAATATTTTGAACTTATTTAAATTTAATCCGTAAAATATAAACATTTTAATCTTTTATGAATTAAATTCTTTAATAATTTATTTATCCTTTAAAGATCAATAATAACATTAATCTTATACGGATATAATCTTATACGGATTTAATTTTAAAAAACAATATCACCACATTAAAGACCGTTAAATTTTCTACAAAAAGGAGCCATAAATTTTTCCATTTCATACGTTTGAATGACAAAAAACAGCGTTTTAAAAATTATGTTTTTTACGTTACAATTTAAGGATTGTCCGCTTTACGTAGAATGCCCCCGATAAATAAAATTCGGTCATGTTAAAAAAAAAAAGGAAAATAAATAAAATGACATCGACCCATAAAAAGCAGTAGCTAGCGTAGTTACAGCGTATAAAAGAACTTTTAATTTCGCTTTATAAAATGATCCCTTTACCTGGCATTTTCTTTGTTCGTTTGTAGGGATGCAATCTTTGTTTCACTCGCAAATCTGTTAACGTCCGTTTTTGCTGGATTTGCGATATTCTCCATAATGGGCTTTCTGGCGCACCAGATGCATATACCCATCAGTGAAGTGGTCCAAAGCGACACAGGATTGGCTTTTATTGCTTACCCTGAGGCTGTTGTACGAATGCCACTTCCTAACCTTTGGGCTATTCTATTCTTCTTCATGCTGTTCATTCTAGGTCTCGGCAGTCAAGTAAGACATTGCGAATATCATTCTAACTGCTTCTTTCCAACTGCATCTGTTTCATACTTTGCATATAATGAAGTCATTTTCCTCCCATTGCTGATCACAATTTTATTATTATTCATGTTTCATGTATATACATTTTCTGCATTCCACATATATACACTTTATGCTAATGTTATAAAATTTTCATTCCAGGAAATTTATCGTATCCGTATAGAGATGGCTTGAATATGGAATGGAAAATCTTTTTCGATGAATTCCCGGAAGTATTTCAATTGAATTTTAAAAACTCCCGGCTAATTTAAAAAGTAATTAAATATTAACTCTCCGCTGAGATAGTTTCGACACATTTTTTTCCCCCCTTTTCTTCTCGAATTGATGATGAATGTTCGTGGAACAATTTTTAAAAAGTTCGACTAAAGAAAATTTACTTTGAAAAAGTTTTTCGAAACTTTAGTTTTAAAGAGAGGTTTAAGGGAAACAGAAAAAAAAAACTTTAGAAAGTAAAAGTTGAGTGAATAATTTTCCGTATTTGAGTCGTCTCTTTTATTATTTTTTACTTATGGTTATACAACAAAAGAACATTTTGTCCTGTTTTTAGAAAGTGTACTTTTTTTTTTTTAGAAAAAGTGCAATGTTGGAGAGTAAAAAATGGATTTTAATATAAGAGCGTGGCAAAAGTTGAGCAATTTTTCAAAACGCGTGTATGGCTTTATCACGTTTTTTTTACAGTTCTTTTATTATTATTTTTTTTTAGTATGCAGTGAAAGATAAAAAGATGCCAGTCTCTAAGTGTCACTATTGCACCCAAGAGACTTGTGGCGATGGAAAGGCGTATTTGTGTGCTTTGACTGGAAAAATAAGAAGAGAAAATCAGCCAAGTAATGTCGAGAGACAACTTCCTTTGCAATCCCACTGGTCTCTTATAAATAATGCCTTTTTTTAACTGGATGCATTTTTTTATGAAATTTCCCTTCTCAGCTAATTTCGGCAGATGGTTTTCAATTTTGCAGGTTTAAGTTTAAAACAGCTGGGATAAAAAGAATTCGATGCCTCCCTTTGATAAAATGCTTATTTAATTGCCACAAATATATAATTCTAATTCGAAGCTCAGTTCAATATAAAGCTAATTTGTGGTCCGTGTAATATGATTCCTATTCAATGTTCAAAATAATATAATGCTAACTCAAAGTTTTGTTTAAAATAATAAAAATTCATGTTTAAATAAGTACAGTAAATAACAAAATATTAATTTAATTATGATATTGTATAACTCGTTTTCGACTTTAGATGTAAAAATAATTAAAATTTTCCTGTTATAAATAATTTAATGCATTATATTTTTCATTATAAACAATAAATTACGTGAAATTAATTTCTTAAACTTCTATTATTCATTCATTAAATTAAATTTAATTTAAGATTTAAAACAAAGCTTAGTAATTTTTAAATATTTTAACCTAAATTATTAAGATTTTAGACGAGTCTTTAGTAATTATTACTCAAGATTATTATAAACATTGTTTATAATATTATTTATAATGTTTATTCAAGATTATTATAAACATTGTAAATGTTTGATATCATAATGCTGACTCAAAATTGCGTTTAATATAATTCAAATTCAAGTTTAAGTACAATAAAAAATAATAAAATTTATTTCCCGCTTTTTTGTCTTTAGATATAAAAATACTTTACTTTTTCCTGTTACTATAAATAATTTAATGTATAAAATTTAGTTTATAAACAAATAATATTAAATTTAGATCTTAAACTTTTAAATTTAAAACCAAGTTAACTAAATGTTTAAATCTTTCAATTAAAAATATCAACAGTTTACATAAATCTTAGTATTATTATTTTAGGTTATTAAAAGTATTTTAAATGCTTGATATTTAATATATAATTTTTATAATTAATACAATTTATTATTAAACTTATATTTGTTTATTACCAAAAATTATTTTTTCAATATCAAACATTTAAAATATTTATAATAATCTAGAATTAATTATATTAAGATTTGTCTAAAATGTGGACAATTTTAATTAAAAGATTAAAAAATTAGTTAGTTTTGTCAAAAGTCCTAAATCTAAATGTTTCAGATCTAAATTTCGTGTTATTTGTTTAAAAACTAGAAATATCATTAATTAAATTATTGATAACAATTGGAAAACTTTTATTGTTTTTACACCTAAAAATGAACAAGTATAAAATAATATTACAGTTTAATTGTCATTTTAATATTTATTGTACGTAACTAGCTTCATATTGAACTGAGCTTAGAATTAGAATTATATATTTTTGACAACTGAATAAGCATTTTATCAACGGGAGGCGTCGAATTGTCAGATTGACTGAAAAGATATTTTTTATTATTATACTTATACAAATATGATTTTGAATGTTAATGGAATTTATTTCGAATCGATCCTAAAGTTCGATCAGAATTTAAACGATACACTTTTAACTGCAATGTTAATTAAATCAACCCTAATTTCAATATCTAATTCCAAACGATTTAAATGTACTATTATTCGGAATTTGAATTGATCCTAATTTCGATTTATCAAAAGTTTAAATGATCTTAATCTCGATTAATTTAAACTTCAGTTAGTCCAAGTTTAAATGGATCCTAACTTCTATTGGTCTAAACTTGCCGTAATCTAGAATTCACTTTAATATAATACCAATGGACCTCGATTTCAATTGATACAAATTTCAATTTTTAAAAATAGTAAATCAATCACCTTGTTAATTAATTTAAATTACTAAATTTAAATTTCGAATGAGTTAAACTTCCTTTTATCAGAAGTTGAAATTATTAATTTTATGTCGGAAATTGTATTTTTCAAGTTTTTCAGATTTATCGTCATTGTCAAGAAATATTCTAAAAAACATGATTTTTGGTAATTTATCATTTTTTAATTCTTTGATGAATTTTTTACTACTTTGGTTTTTTAATTATTTTTTTTTACTTTTCTCAATTTCTAAATTTTTTGGTACTTCTAGTAATTTTTTCCGTTTCCATTTTATTTATTTATTTTTTGTTTTTCTTTAACTTCTAGTTATTTATTAACTTTTAAATTTTTTTCATTATTTTCAAGTCGATTGTGGTAAATTTCTGGTTATTTTTCTTGAATTTTTATTTATTTTCATCGCATCTTGTTATTTGATCACTTTCTCTCTAAATTTGAATTAGTTAAAAATAACTAATTATTAGTAAAAATATAGCTAAAAAATAGTTAAAATTTTACTAATTAAATTAGTAATCTTAATTTTACTAAAATATTAGAAATTTTGACACAACCTAAAAACGGATTGATAAAGGTTAAAATTAAAAATTCAAAGAAGATTTTAAGGTCTATTATTAGATAATGAGTCTTAAAGTTTAAATTAACTTATCTTTAGAGATTTATAATTTTAAGTTAAATAAGAGTATTAATTTTCAAAGTTAAAAGAATAAAATAATTTTTATAAATTATTTTAATATGGCAGATTAGTGCAATGAATTTAAGTTTCATAAATAAAATGATAAATATTTTAGTAATAAATTTAGTCATAATTATTATAATTTTAATTAGGTTAGCTTTTTTAACTTTATTAGAACAAAAACTTTTAGGGTATATTCAAATTTGTGAAGGACCAAATAAAATTTTAATTAAGGGGTTAATCAAGGTCTATTTATTCAATATTAGGGAGAATTCGAGCTAGTGCTCAATCTGTTTCTTATGAGGTTAGATTAATTTTAATTATTTTAAGGAGAATAATATTAATTGAAAGATTTAATTTTATATACTTAATAAAATTTCAAGAATATTTATTTATAATAATGTATTTGTATCCAATTATATTAATATTTTTTATTAGGATTATTGCTAAGTTGAATCGGACTCCTTTTGATTTAGCAGAGAAGAATCGGATTTAATACAGAGTATATAAGAGGGGGATTTGTTTTAATTTTTATGGCTGAGTATGGTATAATTATATTAATAAGAGTTTTATTAGTAATAGTTTATATAAGAATAAAGATTAATTTATTATTTTATATAAAAAGAATATTTATTATAATAATTATTATTCTATTTCAAGGGAGATTCCCTCGAATTCGATATGATAAATTAATAATATTAATTTGGAAAAGATATTTAGCTGTAATTTTAAATATTTTAATTTTTATTTATATATTAAAATTATTAATTTTAATTATCTAAAATTTTATTAAATTAATGAACTTGTTAAAGTATATATTTTGAAAATATAAAAAAGAAATATTTTAATCCTATTAATTTTAGTGAATGATTAATATTTAAAAAATTAAAGAGCTCGAATTATAATTTAATTAATATCTCAATACTTTATTAGTTTTTAAATAATATAGTCCCCCCCCCCCCCCCATTAGAGAGTTCTAATGAATTTTAATTTTTTTTCTCTTTTATTTCATTGTTATATTTCAAACTATTTTGTAATTTTTATCATTTTTGAGTTACTTTATTTATTTTTAAATTACTATTTTTCTTCGTAGTATTTTCTTTCAATTTCTAAATAATTTTTTGAATTTCTTTATTTGCCTTCAATTCTAGTTTTTAATTCCATATTTCTTCATATTCTAATAATATTTTTTACTTTTTAGTTATCTTTTTTTAAGATCCTAATATTTTAATCTATACTATAATCATCTAATTATTTTTTCCCATTTTTCACTATTTTTCTTCAATTTCTAGTTGTTTTTCTTATTATCAGTTTTTTTATATTTCTAGTAATTTTTTTCTCTTTTTAGTAACTTTTTGGCTTACTAGAAATTTTAAAAAATTTATTTGAACACATTTCTTAAATTTCTTAGTATTTTTGCGCACTCTGGCAATTCTTCTTCATTAAAAAATACTTCAATTTTTATTTCTTCTTTTTTTTTAGTGAAGACTTTAGTTATTTTTTCACTTTCTAGTGATATTTCTCTTTTCTAGTTAGCGTTTTTTAATATTTAGGTATTATAACCCACAATAAAATATTCCGATTTCTTTTAATTTCTAAATGTTTTTCTTTTAATTCAGGTTATTTATTTTCAATCCTACACTCAAAGAAAACTAATTATAAATTTTATTAAAATGCTTTATAAGTTAGGGAAAAAATTCCAGAAAGCGAAATTTTAATACAGGGAATTTTAAGTTTTAAAATAACCATTCGAATCATTGCTAAGTTATTTTAAACTTTAATATAGTCAATCTAATGAAATGTTCTCTTTTTGGTCCTTTTTCCCTAAATTGTAAAATACTTTTATAAAATTTATAATTAATTTTTTTTTCCGTGTAGTTATTTTTTTACTTACCAGTTACTTTTATAAAATTTATTTTTGTAATTCCTAAAAATTTATAGTTTTCTATAAGTAATTTCTAATCATTTTCGTCTTTTTACAATCAGGAAATATAAATAATGATATAAATTTTAAATTCATAGTTTTTTTTTTCATTTTTCATTTATTTTTTGACTTTAATAATTCAAACAAATTTGTTCGGTTACACTTCTTAAATTTCTAAGTATATTGATATTCTAGTAATTTCTCTTTATTTAAAATTTTGTCTTCTGTCACTTTTTAGTGAAAACATTTAGTTACTTTTTCACTTTCTTATAATTCTTCTTTATTTTTTATTTCACCTCATTTCTTATCAAGATTTTTTGACTTTACAGTTATTTTTCCAAACTTACTTTTTATTTTTCGTAAATTTATACTTATTAACTTTACTTTCTAGATATTTTTCTCTTATTTTCTAGTTATTACAATTTAATTTTTATTATTTATTTACTTTTCAGATTGTCTCTTAATTTTCAATTTATCTTTTAAAAATTTTATTTATTTCATGAGTTTCTACTTATTTTCTTCAGTTTCTAGTAATTTTTTATCATTTTTTAGATATTTTTTTCATGTTCTTGTTATTTATTTAACCTTTGGTAATTTTAAAATTTCTTTTATGAGTTGCTTCTACTACTTTTCCATTATTGTTTCACTTTATAAAATAACCTTTTCCAATTTCTATACGCTTTTTTTGAACTTCTAGGAACTTTTTTCTTTTTAAGGTAATTTTTTTACAATTTAAAAAGAAAATTTACTTTCTAGTAATTTATTCTATACTCTAATTAAGTTTCCTTATGTTTCTTCATTTTCTCTTGTTTTTTTAGGTGTATTTAACATCTTCTAGTTTTTAATTTCAAAAATTAAGTTCCCTGCTCACATTCTAGTGATATTTCCTATTTTCTATATATCTTTTTTTAATATCCAAATATTTCAATATCCTATTATTTCTTCTCTCAATTTCTAAATGTTTTCTTTAAATTCTGTCCATTTATCTTCAATCCTACTTATTTATTTCATTTTCCTTTTATTTTTTAACCTTTAAAATTTCTACTTTCCCCACCTATAATTTACAAGTATTTTTTCAACTTTCTAGAAAACAGGAAAGATTTCACATTCCACAATAAGAAACCATAATTATTTTTTCACAATGTACGAAAATTAATATAAAAATGTAAATTCCAAAATAAAGTGCAAATGAGACCACTGGCAATAATACGAGGTCGATGTTGTTAACGGAGATATAAATTTTTCTCCGTATGTGACTAGCCTTTCGATTAATCAGTCAACGAATATCGATTGCGCATTTATGGCAAAAATTCTCTCTTTGCCGATTAAACGAATGCCACTGACGTGCTCTTTTGAAAAAAAAAAACAAAAAAACAGGATCGTTATATATCGTTGTCGATATATAATTGCATTTGCTTTGAGGGCAGGATGTTCTTTTGCGTTCATTTGACCAAAATAGATCATTAAACACGCTAAACTGGGATCAAATCTGAGAAATTGTCCCGAATTTATCAAAATTGCCAAATGTATATACACTGAAACTTCACCTATTTAAAGTCGCATTTATTTTAACAATTCAAAGTCTCACCAGGGTGTCTACCGAAACTTGATTTTCAAATTCCCGGCAAATTCACGGTTTTCCCGGATCTAAAATCACATTTTTCCCGGATTTCTTTTATGTATGATTAATAGCTGTAATATTAAAATAGTGAAAAAATTAAGTGCATAATATATATAAGTTTTTAAGGTAAAATTGATCTTTGAAGAAAATAATTCCAAAATGGCAAAAATAATAGAAATTTGAAGAAACAAAATAAAAGATGACACAACTAATTAAAAATTTCAAGGAAAGACTTGGAAAATGACAAAAATAATTGAAAATACAAAAACAAAATAAAAATTCGATGTCAATTAAATAATTAAAAAATTGGAGAAAAAAATTGACCATGAAAGAAAATAATTAAATAATTGAAAAATCATAAAATTAATAGAACTTTGAAAAAAATACTTGAAAAATAATAAAAATAATAAAAATTAAAAAAAAAAAAATAATTGAGAAATAACAAAAACAATTGAAAATTACAAAAATAATCAAAAAATGGAACAAATAGTCCAGAAATGACAAAAATAATTGAACCTTGAAAAAAAATGTAAGATGATAAAACTAATTTAAAATTATGTAAAAAATTTGCAATTTGAAAAAAAAAAGTAAAAAATGACATAAATAATTGAAAAATGGAGAAACAAAATAAAAATTATAAATCAATAATTGAAAAATTAGAGAAAAAAATTGACGTTTAAAGAAAATAATTAAATAATGACAAAATAATTGCAAAATCCCAAAAAATTTGAAATTTGAAGAAAATACTTGAAAAATGATAAAATAATTAAAGTTAAAAATAAAAAGCAATTGAAAAATGACAAAAATAATTGAAAAATTAAAAAATTAAATGTAAATTAAAGTAAGAAATTAAAGAATCAATGACAATAATTTAAAGATATAAGAAAATAAGTTAAATTTGGAGAAAGTAATAAAAAAATGTCGAAAATATTGATAATACTTGAGAAATGACTAAATTATTTGAAAATTTTAAAAGCAATTAAAAAATGAGAAAAATAATTATAATAGGAAAAATAATCGAGAAATAACAAAAAGAACAGAAATTTGAAGAAAATAAATTGAGAAATTACAAAAAATTTAAATTTGAAGGTAATATGTGAAAAATAACAAACAGTAATAAAAATTTGAGACAAATAATTGAAAAGTGACAAAATTAATTAAAAATTAAGTAAAAAATAAAAAATTTGAAGAAAAGACTTGAAAAATGATAAAAATAATTAAAATTTAAAAAGAAATTTAGAATTGACAAAAATAAATGAAAATTGAAGTATGAAATTAAAAAATTCATGACAATAATTTAAAGATAATATAAGAAAATTAATACAAAATTTGGAGAAAGTAATAAAACAACGTCGAAAATATTGACAATAATTGAGAAATTACTAAATTAATTGAAATTTTTTAAAAAACAATGAAAAAATAACAAAAATAATTGAAAATAGGAAAAAATAGTCGAGAAATGACAAAAATAATTGAAATTTGAAGAAAATAAATTGAGAAATTACAAAAAATTTAAATTTTAAAGATAATACATGAAAAATAACAAAAATGATAAAAATTTGAGATAAATAATTGAATAATGACATTAATGATTGATAACTGGTGTAAATAATTAAAAGAATGTAAAATTGAATAAAAAAATTGAAATTTGGAAAAAAATAATTGTCAATTGGTGTAAAGTATTTAAAAATTATTGATACATAATAATAAAATTATTGAAGAAAATTGCTGAAATTTGAAGAAAAAAATTGAAAACTGTGTAATAAATTGAGAAACTGATGACCATAAAAAAAAGATTGAAAATAATTATTGAAATTTGATAAAAATGATTTTTAAATGTTAAAACTAATAGAAATATGCAGAAAATAATTAAAAAATGATAAAAATAGTTTAAATTTGATGGAAAAATTGAAAGACGACGAAAGTAATTGACAATACTGGTTTAAAAATTAAAAATTTGTAGAAATTAATTAAAAACTTGAAAAAGTAATTAAAAACTTGAAAAAGTAATTAAAATTAGAAGAAACTAATTAAATAATGTCAAAATTTATTGAAATTTGAAGAACATAATTGTATATAATAATAATAGATAATTATTATTTTACTAAGAAAGTGAGAAAAGTGATTTTTTTAAAGCGAGTAATAGTAAGTGATTTTAAAAAAAGTGAATAAAAATGAGTAAAGTTAGTCACTGGCAGCCCTGAAAATGCTCAAATTCGCTTGAAACTTGTTACACTTTTACTATTTTGAAAATCTAACTTCAGATTAGTAACCAGGAACATGGATTACCACCGAGTAACAAGTTTGAAGTGAATTTGAGCAATTTTGCAAAATATGTCTGCCATATTGGATCCGCCATTTTGAATTTTGACAAATTTGTAAATCTGATATCGTTTTAACAATCAGAGACTTCGAAAACGGGTAATTAGTTTCAAGCTAATTTGAAGAATTATGAAAACGAATTAGCTGAAATTTTTAGAAATTCCCGGATATAATTTTTTTCCCGGCAATTTCCCGGGTTTTTCCCGGTCGAACTAAAATCCCGGCAAATTCCCGGAGAGTAGACACCCTGCTCACTTAGTTTAACTTGTTGACCAATCAAAACTAACATTTTCAATTTGTTGCTGCGAATTGGATCAACCAATCAGAGAAGTTCTCTATAATGGGAGTTAAAATAAGTGCGACTTTTCTCATGGCATTGCGTGAAACGGTTTAAAATAAGTGAAACTTTAGTGTATGACTTTAGTTTGCAGGAATACAGACAATCAGCAGTGTTTTGCTGGACTCTCGTCCCAAATTACGAAAATATGAAACGTACGTTATTTTGGGAATATGCGTTGCTTGTTGGCTCCTCGCCATACCTATGGTGTTCGATGGAGGAATATACCTGTTCACTCTGATGGACTGGAATACAGCTTCCTGGGCCATACTATTGATCGGCTTTGCAGAGGTTGTACTTGCAGCGTGGTTCTACGGATGCAACAAATTTCTGCATAACATCACGGAAATGCAAATGAACTTCGGATGTTTACTGTACAGCTATTGGCGGCTCAGCTGGATCGTGCTTGCACCGATTACCGCCTTGGTAAGTATACACGCCTGCGATATATCTATTCCGAACGTTACACGGTTTCAACTTGTTGTGGGATTTGTGGATCTTGCACACGCATCCTCACACATCCAACAATTTTTTTTAATTTAACTCTATCTATTTCTGCGAGAAACTGCGCTCATGAAAATAATCAATTGCATCAAGTATACTGACACAGAATAACTAAAGTAGATATACTTGTATACCGGCTTTAATAGAATTTGACTATTTGGCCTTTGTGTTTGTCTCATTTAAATAAGCGGATTTGTTTACTATGGATTAGGTCATCTCTACTAGTTTAATCACTACAGAACATTTACTGAATTAATTTGTCTAATCGCAAACTCGCAAGTCTTGAGTTTCTGATATTGTGGGTTTTGATCGAGAAGAGGCAAAAATTTGGTTTGTATTTTGGAACTTTCTGAGATTTATTTCATCTAAGGAGGATTGATAAGAGTATTTGAGAAACTTATCTGATGATATTTATCAAGTATTGTTTCTGAAATGACGTGGTGGACGTCTTTTTTATGAATAAAATATAGTTTTAGTTTAACCTTACCATGTCACTTTAGACTGTGTTCAGGTAAGACGTGAGAGCCGTCTTGATAACCAACCTCAATAGTTCGGCGCCATCTGTCGAAAAAAATCGGCAAATGCGGGAAATTTAAAATGTTGAATATTTACCTTGTGACCCAAAAATTTAATAATATTGATGGGGAATGAATATTATTTATCTTTTATTTGAATATAATTACGATTATTTAGAACAGGTCCAGCAAAATATTTTTAAAAATAATTATATTCCGAAAATATGAAATTTATAATTACACACATGGAACATAAGTTTAAATATTATATGACGGATACAGGGAATTATTTTTAAACTCAGTTCATTATTGTAAAATATTTTAATATTTAAAATTTTAATAGTCTTGAAAACGGTTGGGATCCCATCCGAAACGTTGACTTTAAATAAATAAACATCATTACAAACCAGTACAGGCCATCAGACAAATTATTTATAAAAAGGCTTTAACTATACCACTCATGGATTATATCTAAATAACTGAGAATATTGTTTTCTTTTCATCTTATAATTTAATTAATTTATCAAAATGTAATGAACGTAGATACATTATAATTTGGATTTTATATCCAAATAATAATAATAAGTCCATAAAAGTGTTTTCGTCAACGATATTATAGTCTTGAAAAGGGTTGGGATCCCATCCGAAAACGTTGACTTTAAATAAATAAACATCATTAAAAACCAGTACAGGCCATCAGACAAATTAATTATTTAAAATTTTAAGATCACCTAAAAGCGCCACGTGACAAGATTTTAGAGTATTTTAATGTGACGTCACTAGTCAAGAAAGTTAGGTTTCTAAATGCAAAAGAAAATAGTGAAAAATTCAAAATAGGTTAGAAAGTTCTGTCAGTGTGATTGTTTATTTGGCTCCTAAATACAAATTACATAATTGTCAAGGAATATAAAATATTCTAGCAAAATAAAACGCGCGCAAGCGCGCGATTAGTTTTTCATACATTTTAGAAATTATAAAATACAATAATAAATATAACAAATCGGTAAATAATATTTATCTAATAAGAATAAGAAATAAATATTTTAGATATAATATTTTTGAAAATCAATTAATATAAATAAAATAAATCTTTATTTAGGACAAAATTTATAATATTTTAGAGCTAAAAAGAATTGCAAAAAATAATTGAAATTAAACAAAATAATTGCAAATTTTGCAAATTAATTGAAAAAAAAAATTAAATCAATTAAAAATTGGGGAAAGTAATTTAAACAATCATTAAAATGTTTCAAACATAAAGAAAATAATTTAAATTTGAGAAAAATACTTGAGAATCTTAAAAGAAAATTAAAACAAAATTGAATAATGAAAAATTAGAGAAAATAATTGATCATTGAAAAAACATTACTAAAAATTGAGATAAATAAATTGAAATTAAAAAAAATAATTAAAATTTGAGAAAATAATTAAACCAATTACATAAAATATTTTAAATAAAGAAAGGTTAAACAAAATTTGAGAAAAATAATTAAAACTTTCAGAAGTTTATTAAAATAAAAGAAAATAATTAAAAATTAGAAAAAATAAATGAAAAAAGATAAACATAATTTAAAATTGAACAGAACAGGTTTTAATTAAAGAGAAATAAGTAAAAACTTTTTGGCAATTATGAAAAAGAACGAGAAGAAGAATGAAAGTAATTGAAAATTGAATAAAATAATATGAAAAATAATATAAATAATTAAATAATTAAAATGTCAGATAAATAGTTAAAACATTTTGAAATTTTGAAACAAATGTAAAGAATTGAAAATTAAAGGAAATAAAGTTTGGAAAATAATTGAAAAATGTTTTTTAATTTTAAGACTTTACGAAAATAATTAAAATATGATACAAACAATGATAAGTTGTAAAAAATAAATGACATTTAAGTGTGATAATTGAAAAAACTACAGAAATTTTTTTTAAATAAAGAAAAAATAATTGAAATTTTAGAAAAATTCTTAAAAATTTTAGAAAATTATTTTAGAAAATGAGAATAACTAAAAATTGGAGAAAAGACTGAAAGAAATCTAAAAATAATTGAAATTTACGATAATAAATAAAAAAAATTTGAAATTCTGATAACAATTAAAATAATTAGAAATTGAAGAGAATATTTGAATTTTCAGAAAAATACTTAAAAATCTTAGAAAATAATTTTAGAAAATGAGAATAATTATTAACCACCGAGAAAAATAATGGAAAAATGATAAAATTACTTCAAAATTGAAAAAAATAATTGAAATATGCTGAAAATAATTTAAGATTGGGAAACAAAATTGAATTATGATGAAAATAAATTAAATATGAAAACTTGAAAAAAACCTGTTTTTGTTTATTTTCTTGGTTTTGTAAAATTCGAAAAACCAACTAATATTTTTGGTGTTTGGCATTGTATCCTATTTTCTAGTGTAGATTTTACATCTGTTTATCAATTTTAATAAAATATGAACGCTTCAAAAAAGAATATCAATTCTTTTTTTCGATTTGAATGCAGTTATGCTGTTGTGTTATTAATTATTTTCTACTTAAATAAACATTTAAATCACTGTTCTGTTATGGAACTTTAAAAAACAGTACTAAATAAACTAAAATTTAATGTTATCTCAAATTCGATAAAATGTTAGTTATGATGTTATGCCTTTCAGCCACAGAATTAAAAAGTCGCAGAAGTAACGAAAATTGATGATAATAATTGCAATATCGGATAAATAATTGAAATTTTTAAAAGTAATGCCAAAATAATGAATATAATTATAAATTGATGAAAATCAAGAAAAATTGCAGAATTTATTTTTAAGCAAAAAAAAATGATTAAAAAATCGTTATATAATGGAAAATTGACGACAATACTCTAAATTTGATATAATAAATGAAAATTTAGGAAATTAATTGCATGTGTATATATTTTAAAAGTCTTTAAAAACCATAATAAATTTTTAAAGCATTTTTAAAAACTTTTTTTTTTATTAATATGACAATTATAAACCAGCACAACATGTCACTAACGAAAAAGATTACTTTATTCTTTCAATTCAAATTTCAAAATATTTCATGATAAAGAGAGTCAAAATTAATAAAACGTGGACAGAAAAAGATGAATAAATATTAATACTAACTAACTTCAGGAGTTTGCGGAAATTATTATTATTTAATAATTAAATATTAAAAATGTAAAAAAACATATTCTATCTTCTGATATTCTGACAAAATGACCTAACCTTCTTGACTTGTGACGTAATATTAAAATATAAGAATCATAACAGTTAAAAGTCCGTTTACCGGCAGTCGATTAATTTCGGCGGCAAAAATTTCTTTTTTAAATATTATTTTATCTATTTTTAAATATATTAACAAAATTATCCTTGCCTTAATTAAAAACATAATTACTACTATTATCAACCCATGATTTAATTGTTACTTGAAGACATAATAACACTCTTATTAAGGTATGTTTCCCGGTTAAAGATTATAAAAATAAAATCCAGTGTCTTTTAAAAAAATCCAAACTTTTTCAAAACTATATTTTTGGGGCGGAAAAACGTCCTTTTGTAGGAAAAAAATTTGTAATGGTAAAAATTGTTTATTTTCACGCATTTTTAGGTAATCAAACTATTCGCTCACATAGCTTCTTTATAAATTTTTAAAATTGATGCAATTTTGATTTATAATAGCTCATTTTCTTTAGAAATAGATTATCTACAAATTTACGAAAGCGAATTTTCTAAAAACTACATGGTTTTTCAAATATGATTATTTGTTTAACAAATGAAGTGCAATTTTTTTAAAACTAATAATCATATTTGAAAAACGTGAAATTTTTTTGAAAATTCGTTTCCGTAAAGTAGATAATCTAT
This sequence comes from Ganaspis brasiliensis, assembly GCA_037103525.1. NCBI lineage: Eukaryota > Metazoa > Arthropoda > Insecta > Hymenoptera > Figitidae > Ganaspis > Ganaspis brasiliensis. The sequence goes on from JAZKLR010000146.1 coordinate 299,400, forward strand.
TTCTGAAGAAAATAAGCTATTTTTCTGATAGCCTGTATTTAACCGAGAGATGTACTTGAAAAAGAAAAAAAAAATTTAAAAACAAATTATTGCCGCCAAAATTAATCGACTGTCGGTAAACGGACTTTTAATTGTTACCACTCTTACGTTTTTCCTGTTCACAGTCTGAAGTGACATGATAGGTTAAGCTAAAACTTTGTTTTATTCTTTATTAATAAAAAAGTCAATTTCAGAGATAATACTTGATAAATATGATCAGGTTAGTTTTCAATACTCTCTTCAATTCTTTTCAAAAGAAATAAATCTTAGAAAGTTCCAATTAGCAAAACGCAACAAAGGGAAGTTGTCTTTTTACATGAATTTCGAGATATTTATTTCTGCGTAAATGCATTTTCCAAAAATCTCGATTTAAAAAAAAGATCGCTCTAGCAATTTTAATGAAACTGCTTAGTGGGTTTTTATTCTAATCTTTTCTTAGAATTAAAAAAATTATAATCAAACGACCTTACTTTCATCCTATTAAAATTTATAACTTTCATTTTTTTTAATAATCTTACCCTTCTAAACTCTGGTTTTCGGAATTTAAAGAGAATTTTTTGTCGAATTTTTAGAGAAAAATTCACTATACTAGAAAATTTCCCAGAATACATTTTAGAAAGCTCCAAAATCTCAGAGTAAAATATTCCACGAACTTTACATTTTTTTCAGAAAAATAACAATTTCACTGCCAATATGAGAGTATAAAATTTAAATACATCCTAAAAACGGCATTTTTATGCGAGAAATAATAATTTTAACTTAAAGAGCAAATTTATCAAGCAGAAAGAACAAGAAATTAGAAATAACGAGTTTTTTTTCCATAAAATGTGACAGTTTGAAAACATTTTTAAAAAACTGACGATTTCTCTCTTCTCTGTTGTAGGTATCCATAAAAAATTGTTATTTCGCAGAGAAAAACACACGGCTTTCTGTGGCTAAAAATTATTTTCCACAAAGTGTACAACATTTTTCTGTTAATTTTCCCCAAAAATGCCCAAAATGAATGTTTTTTTTTGTAATTAGAATTTTTATCTTTATATTTTTTCTTGCAATTAATTGTGGTAAAAGAAACAAAAAATTCGATTATTTTAGAAAGTTTAAAATTCATTCTAACTGAAAAAAGAAAGAATGACGGGAATGCAGGGGTGATTTTAAATATTATACTGCTGAAGTAATCTTTTGGCAAGTGGAACAAAACCGGATTTGTTGAAAAGTCGGGGAAAAAAGTTTGCAGTCGTACATTTCTCTACGACAGCGAAGTAATTTGCTATCTCGCTGATCATTTCGTGGCTGGTAGGCGAAAAATTTGCTAACTCAACAAAGATTTGTCACTGTCAAGGAACAATTTATTTGTCCAGATTCATTTACTGTCACTGTAATGCAAGATAGTGTTCGGTCCCTTATCAATGATAAGTTATCAATTGTTTAGACATGGAGTCAGTGCATTTTTCCAATTCGCTACTGCTGAAACTATTTTTGGCATCCTTAATAACTTTACCCACAAATCGATGTTCTATCCTCCTCCATTCAAGCAATCGTGAGTTATGAGCTGCATTCCATAAAGATTTCACACATTTACTGGCTGAGAAGAAAAGTACCAGAATAACGATCCGGAATATGCATACCTTGGGAAATTTATAATAACTCGTGATACGTTCACGTTCTGTTTCGTTGGATAAAAGTAGAATTAAATGTTTCTGGAAAATGCGAATAAGTAATTCTTTTTTCTTTTTTTTAATACTAGTTCATTATTATAATCGGCTTTTTGAATAAAGAATAATTGCTTTTGGATTGTGAATATTTTGTTTGGTAGATTTAGATGCAAACAGAGGAAAAAAGAGAAAATGAAAAAAAATTGTTTAAAACCTTTGTGAATAAATTTAAAAGGAAGAAAATTGTAGAAAAGGTATAGTGAAAAATGAGTAAAATTGGAGATAAAATGGAAATAATAATTTTGAACATTTCTAGACAGTTTTAAATAGTTTTGGACAAGTTTTACCCAGTTCTAAACAGTTCTAAACGGTGCTAAACGGTTTATGACATATTAAAATCAGTTTAGATAATTTTTTAAAAGTTGTCAACTGTTAAAATTTTATCATAATACTTTTATAAACAGTTTTGAACCTGTTTTAAAATGTTTTTAACAAAAATTAAACACTTTTAGAAGTTCCTAAACTATTTTCAACCAGTTTTGGAGAGTTTTGAACTAGTTTTAAACGATTTTGAACTAGTTTTAAATTGTTTTAATTGGTTCCAAACAGTTTTTAACGGATTTTAGATTTAAATCCCTAAAAAGGTTTTACAACGAGTTTCGAACAGTTCTGAGCCATTTTTAATGATCAGTTTTGAAGACCAAAATTTTAATGGTTTTTAATAAGTTTGAAATAGTTTTAAGTAGGTTTGAACGATTTAAAAAAGTTTGCAACTTTTTAATATTTTTAATTAGTGCTAGGAATAGTTTTAAACAAGTTCTAAACAGTTTCAAGTAGTTTCGAATAGATTAAAATATTTCTAAATGGTTTTAAATTAGTTATAAAAAGTATTAAATGGTTCTAAACGGTTTGGAACTAGTTATGAACAGTTTAAAACCAGTTTTTAAAAGTTTTGAACCTATTTTTAAAAGATTATTTGTATTTTAAACAGTTTTTAGTGACTCTAAACAGAATTAAACAGTATTTAACTAGTTATAAACAATTTTAAACTTGTTTTAAATAACTTTAAGTGGTTATAAGTAGTTGTAAATAGTTTAAACTAATTATAGACAGTATTAAAAAGTTTTAAGTAGTTCTAAATTGTTACAAAAAACTTTTCAATGGCTTTAAAACAGATCTGATTCGTTTTTAAACATTTTGAAATAGTCTAAGTTATTTTACACAATTTTAAACCAGTTCTAAACAGTCTAAAAATAGTTCGAATTCGTTTTAAGTTGTTTTTAAACACTTCTAAATCGTCTAAGATTAGTTCAAAATAGGTTTAAACACATTAAACCAGTTCTTGGCAATTTTCAAAAGTTGTAAATTTGTCAACTTTTTTAAAAATACTTAAAAACAGTTTTGAACCAGTTCTAAAGCGTTTTTAACCAGAACTAAACAATTAAAATTAATTTAAAAGTGTTTTGAACACGTTTTAAACAGTTCTAAACTAGTTGTAGACATGTTCAAAAAATTTTAAACAGCTCGAAACATTTTTAATGAGATTCGTTTTAAGAGATTTAAACATTTTTAACGAAATTTATTTTAAAGAGATTTAAATTTATTAAGAGTTTTTAAAATAAGTTTTAAACAGTTTTGAAATAGTTCCTAGTTATTTTTCACAATTTTTTAACATGTTCCAATCAGGTTCCATATGTTTTAAACAATTTTTAACCACTTCTAATCAGATCAGAAAAATTGAAATAGGTTTAAACAAGTTTTAATGGTTTTCCGCAGTTTTGAACTGGTTTCAAAAGGTTTATAATGAGTATTAAACTGTTTAAATTGATTTTAAATATTTTATAACTGGTTTGAACCAATTTTTAAGATTTTTGTACCAGTTTGGAAGTGTTTTGAACTAAATCTAATTGTTTTTGTACCAGTTCTAAAGAGTTTTAAACAAGTTTCAAACAGTTTTTGGCAGTTTTTAAACACTTCTGTACTAGTTATAAAAAGTTCTAAATACATTCTAAGCAGTTTAGTAAAGTTTTACACAAAAAAAACTATTTTTTAGCAGGCTTCGTGCAATTTGAACCAGTTCTAATATGTTTAAAAAATGTAATTAAATCTAAATAGTTTTTAAAGTTCTGAACCAGTTCTAAAGTTTTTCATATAGTTCTAAAGTTATTTGAACTAGTTCTAAAGTTTTTTTTTTAAATAAGTTAACACAAGTTTAGGTAGTTTAAAACAGTTTTGAACTAGTTATGGACAGTTATAAAAATTTTTTAGTAGCTCAAAACATTTTTAACCACTTTGAAAAAGATTTGTACTCCTAAAGAATTTTTGAAATCAGTTTTGAACAATTTGAAAGGATTCCTGATTATTTTTAAGAATTTTGAAACATGTTCTAAACAGATTTAATATGTTTTTAACAATTTAAACCTGTTTTAATCCGATCAGAAAAATTTAAATATGTTTGAACAAGTTTTTGTGGCTTTCAGTAGTTTAAGGGATCATGGGATCATGAGCTTAATAAGTCATTTAAATTTCATTTTATTTTTGGAAAATCGAAAATCTTAACGATCACAAAGCTTCCTCTATGCGGAAGCAAAAAATATAAAGATTTGACTCAGAGAGATTGAACCAATTTTTAAATTTTTTGTACCAGTTCTGAAAAGTATTGAACATGTTCAAAATAGTTGTCGGTATTTTTAAACCCTTTTATCCTAGTTGTAAAAAGTTTTAAACAAATTTTAAGCAGGTCTGAACAAATTTAAACAGTTTTGAACTAGCCCTTTGCTGTTTTTCACAATTTTAAAACGATTCTAAAGCGATTAAAAAATATAATTAAATGTCAATAGTTCTTAAAAATTTTGAACCAGTTCTAAATTTTTTTTTAACTAGGTCTAAAGAATTTTGAACAATTTCATATAAGTTTTATGCAGGTTTAAACAGTTTTGTACTAGTTATAAACAGTTAAAATTTTTTTAAATAGTTCGAAACATCTTTGTCCACTTTTAAACTCCTACAGAATTTTTGAAATCAGTTCCTAAACTGGTTTCATATGTTTTAAACAGTTTTGAACGTGTTCTTATCAGATTAGAACAATTTAAATATGTTTAAACAAGTTTCTAGTGATTTTTAGCAGTTTTGAACTGGTTCCAAAATATTTTTAATGATAATTAAACTGTCGAAATCGATTTTAAATACTTTTTAGCTGGTTTGAACCAATTTCTAAGATTTTTGTACCAGTTTGGAAGTGTTTTGAACTAGTTCTAAATGGTTTTGTACCAGTTCTAAAAAGTTTTAAACAGTTCAAAGCAGTTTAAAGTAGTTTTAAACACTTCTGTAGTAGTTATAAACAGTTTTAAATACGTTCTAAGCAGTTTAGAACAGATTTAAACAATAAAAAACTAGTTCTTAGCAGGTTTCGTTAATTTTCATATAAGTTTTAAGCATTTTTAATCAGTTCGATACTCGTTATAGACAGTTTAATTTTTTGTTTAATAGTTCGAAACATCTTTGACCACTTTTAAAGAGATTTAAACTCCTACAGAATTTTTGAAATCAGTTTTAAACAGTTTTGGAACATGTACTCACCTGTTTTCATATGTTTTAAACACTTTTGAACCTGTTCTAATCAGGTAAGAAAAATTTAAATATGTTTAAACAAGTTTTTAGTGATTTTTAGCAGTTTTAAACTAGTTCCAAAATATTTTTAATGAGAATTAAACTGTTTAAATTAATTTGAAATATTTTTCAATTGGTTTGAACCAATTTTTAAGATTTTTGTACCAGTTCGGAAGTGTTTTGAACTAGTTCTAAATGGTTTTGTACCAGTTCTAAAGAGTTTTGAACAAGTTCAAAATATTTTTTGGTAGTTTTAAACATTTATGTACTAATTATAAAAAGTTTTAAATACGTTTTAAGCAGTTTTGAACAGGTTTAAACAATAAAAAACTAGTTCTTAGCAGGTTTCGTTGAATTTGAATATGTTCTAAAGTGTTTAAAAAATTTAAATAATTTTAATATAATGCTTAAAAGTTTTGAACCAGTTCTGAGGAGATTGTAGCTAGAATTAAACAGTTTTGAACCTGTTCTAATCAGATTAGAAAAATTTAAATATTTTTAAACAAGTTTTTATTGATTTTTAGCAGTTTTGAACTGGTACCAAAATATTTTTAATGAGAATTAAACTGTTTAAATTGACTTGAAATATTTTTTAACTGGTTTAAACCATTATTTAAGATTTTTATACCAGTTCGGAAGTGTTTTGAACTAGTTCTAAACGGTTTTGTACCAGTTTTAAAGAGTTTTAAACAGTTCAAAGCAGTTAACGATAGATTTAAACACTTCTGTACTAGTTATAAAAAGTTTTAAATACGTTCTAAGCAGTTTTGAACAGGTTTAAACAATAAAAAACTAGTTCTTAGCAGGTTTCGTTGAATTTGAACATGTTCTAAAGTGTTTATAAAATTTAAATAATTTTAATATAATGCTTAAAAGTTTTGAACCTGTTCTAATCAGATTAGAAAAATTTAAATATTTTTAAATAAGTTTTTAGTGGTTTTTAGCAGTTTTGAACTTGTTCCAAAATATTTTCAATGAGAATTAAACTGTTTAAATTGATTTGAAATATTTTTTAACTGGTTTGAACAAATTTTTAAGATTTTTGTACCAGTTCAGAAGTGTTTTGAACTAGTTCTAAACGGTTTTGTACCAGTTCTAAAGAGTTTTAAACAGTTCAAAGCAGTTTTCGATAGTTTTAAACACTTCTGTACTAGTTATAAAAAGTTTTAAATACATTCTAAGCAGTTTAGTAAAGTTTTACATAAAAAAAACTAATTTTTAGCAGGTTTCGTTCAATTTGAACTGGTTCTAAAATGTTTAAACAATTTAATTAAATCTAAATAGGTTTTGAAAGTTCTGAACCAGTTCTAAAGTTTTTTGATCTAGTTCTAAAGTTATTTGAACTAGTTCTAAAGTTTTTTTTAATTAAGGTCAAATAAGTTTTAAGTAGTTTTAAACAGTTTTGAACTAGTTATAGACAGTTATAAAAAATTTTTAGTAGCTCAAAACATTTTTAACCACATTTTAAAAGATTTATACTTCTAAAGAATGTTTGAAATCAGTTTTGAACAATTTGAAAGGATTCCTGGTTATTTTTAACAATTTTGAAACATGTTCTAACCAGTTTTAAGATATTTGAACTAGTTCTAAAGAGTTTTGAACAAGTTCAAATTAGTTTTAGGTAGTTTTAAACAGTTTTGATCTAGTTATAAACAGTTTGAAACTGGTTTGAAACGATTTTAAAAAGTTTGAAATTAGTTCTCAAGTGATTTTGACGTGTAAATGTTAAATTGTCTGAATAATTTCTATACAGTTCTGAAAAGTTTGGAACCAGTTCTTAAGAGTTTGAAACTAGTTTGAAGAGGTTGTAAACAGTTTTAAACTAGTACTAAATAGTTTTAAACAAGTTATAAACAATTTGAAACTAGTTCTTATCAATATTTATTCCTCATCTCGTTTCTCATAAAGAAAGTATTGTTTAACAAAAAATTTTGAAATATAATTTTTTGACATATCTTGATATTTTTTAACTTCATGAATCAAAAAATCTCAATTTTAGTCAATTTAATAATTGTGTGTGTATGTGTGTATGAACATCACATCTGTTTCAATATTTCGAGTCTTATAAGATCTTCTAAACTGAATTTCATTTCGATTTGTAGATCTCCCTATCGGACATAAAATTGCACTTCTTTGAATGAAAACTCATACTAATTTTTTTTTAATTTAAATAATTATATTGATCAGTAATCATATTGATTATTATTATTAAATCGATAATTAAATTCTCATAAATAAAATTCGTATTTTAAAAATTTATCAAGTCCCTTTTGAAAGAGTCCATTTTTTTATGTTCACTGACGATTTGTATGAAAAGGGTAAAAGTTGATTGAATTTTTAACCATTTTGCGAAGAGTAACCAGTGAAGATATTAGAAAAGCGTCAGTCGAGTTACATTTATTGTTCTTGAAGAAAACGTTTTTCAGCCGATTCCAGCCGGAAATGGAAGGTTAAATTCGTTATTCGGTCGCTTGCTCTTCAAACGTCCGGGATTCGAAGTGCAGCTGCGACGCGGACGATCGGATTTCGCGGCGTTCTGGAAAGAGAAACACTCGTGTCCGGACATGGTGGAATAATTCAGCGGCTTTTTCCCATTCTAGTACGTAAACGTGTCCACTCTCTGTGCTGGAATTTACTGAAGAAGAAAAAATTCCATTTAACGAAAGGCGACAGAACGAAACAGTCCTGGCTGTTAAGTCATCATTGAATACACCTTTCATAAAACAAAAAAAAAAAAAAAAACAGAAACAAAAATTCTTTCCCTGAAAAGAGTGCGTTTTTTAAACAGACTAAAAAATCTACAAATTGTCAAATGTACTTCAAATTATTTTTCTCTTTTAATGCAGTTTGACTGGAGGTTACATTTTTTATTCCGCGTATTGGAAATTTATTTGTATCGATCCTCCAATTTTGCTCTGTTTAAATTTATTTATTTCACGAAAAAGTACTTTTTTAGGATAAATAGTTTTAATTATTAAATTTACATTTTATCTCTTGATAAACAATATTTATCTTAATTGACTTTTTAATAGTCATAATAAAAAAAATCTCATTTTTATTCAATCTGATTCCAATTTTATCAAGTGATTGCAATCATGTTTTGATATGACATTGTAAAATGAATGTAATGGTTTATAAATGAAGTTAAAATGTTTTTCGTAAACACGTGATCATCTTGATCTGTCATAAAAACATACTTATAGCTTATGAAAGTGTGTCGTATATTTCTAAAATTAAGCGTTATATTATAAGTTGAAATTAAATTATATTTTTTTTAAATATTAAATATTATTTATATTAAGTTTACTAATTCAAAACTTGCAATTTAAGTTTCAATCTTTCAATATATATTTTTTTATTGCATGATTGAAAGAAATAATAAAATGTACAAGCATTTGTTTTAAATTGATATCTTTTTAGAATTAATTGTACGGTGATATACACACTTTTATTACTAGACTTATATAGATGTAATTTGGTCGAATTTCAACGTTTTATGTAGTAGTCAAGTAAAGGCAGAAAATTGTGAACGTTGAGGTTAATTGCTAGCAATTAGTAGGGTCTTACTGAAGCTTGCCTTCTGCCTTCTATTACCAGATCAATTGGATTTGATCAATTAAGTACGTATGCATCACTCAGTACAAAATACTTTATACCAAATTTAATCCTATTTTTACAATATTCAAATTTCTGTATATCTATTTAAAATATTTGTTCAATTCTCTAAAATCCTTTCGAAACTTCTAAAAACCATATAGAGAAAACCACCAAATAATAAATAATGATATACAGTAGATAATTTTAATTCTCTGATTTTTTTCCCCCATATTGGATCAGCCATTTTGAATTTTTAAAAAACTGACTTCAGATTCATAATCAGCGAGCCAAAAAACACCTGGATACGAAGTTTTATAAAAATCATAAGTTAAATTTTCAATAACCTTCGATTTATAGGTTAAGTTACTCGTAAAAACCGTAAACGAATTGATCTAGAAAAACTGCCAAATCCTGAACGTGGTTTATTGACAGAATACTCATAATTAACATTTAAAAATGAAAAAAACTGAGTTACGGTATCGAAAAAAAATTGGCCTTATATATATCCATGGTTTTACAAAGAATTAAAATTTCTTAGGGATTGTAAATGTGTTATTATTAAGTAAGGTCTAATCAGTTACAATTATTATTGTAAATTATAATTATTATAAATAAATTGTAACACAAAAGGATTTAGGTAACTAATTGCTCATTTCGTTCATTTGAAATTTGAAATTTCGCGCTCTTTTAAACTCATACGTTAGGTTAGGTTAGGCATATAGCAGAAAGAATAAATGCCAATAATTTGTTCTCAGTCGACAAAAAATGTCAAATTAATCTCAATTCGAATAATATTTTGTTTAAATATTACAGATTACAGTGCGTTTTTTAAACGAATCGATTATATTTGCAAGAATACTTTTGAACAAATGTGATAACCGGTAAATACTTGTTTTAGTGTTTAAATTAAAAGCGATTATCCGTTTTTTCACGGATTTGGAAAAAAAGGAAATTAAAATATTATCTTACAAGGAAAGTCAATATCCTTGATAAATTCAGTGTATAAATCATTCAGGATTCTTTTATTTGTGACTGATTCATACATTCAATAACCGACCAGTTTGCGGTCAATGCCGTTGGAGCTTAAACCGCAAATGCAGTAGCACGTGTTGAGTACATTTATTGGTATAAATTTCACAGAACACTTTGTAATAATGTATGAAGTGTCAGAAATTTGTTCGGCTTTGATGTGCACACAGGAAGAAAATTCGATATTTTAAAAATGTTCCATTACTATCAAAATGAGACGCCAGTTGCGAGAGCATTACGAAAAATCTTTTATTTTTCACTTGATATCGATTTAGCACTATACCTTGAGAGAATTTTATATTAACTGATTGGAAATTTTAGTAAGGAGACGTGCTGAAAACATATGAGAAAAATTACTATACGAGTGGCAATATATATTATATGCATTTGCTTCGTGACAAATATATATAGTGTAGTCGGGACGCCAGTAATACGTTAAAACAATGAAGCGTCTTTTGTCATTTTTCTATATAGAGAAGAAAAGAACATTTTGTAAATTTGAATATTGTGTTGTACAACGCGGCGCTTCCACCGTTGAGAAACAATTTTCATTAGTGCACCCATTAACGAGAAAAAGTGGAGGGTAAGAAGCCTGCTGCGTTAATAAATAAGAAACGAACCTTAGCCCGCTTGAGTTTATAAACCATGTGGAAATATACCTTCTTTACCTTCTGGCAAGAAGGCAAATTTCTTATTACAAAGAACGTTTCTTTGTTTCTACGAAATTATCCTCAATTTAAGAAAAGCCATTACAATAAACTAACCGAAAAGTTTTGAATTCATTTACTTTTTAACTGCGAGGGAAAAAAGATTATGAAGAAAGAAAATGCCATTTATGGTTATAATTGCTATTAGTGGATGAAAAACATGCTTTCAAAAATTGCATTTATGTAATGGAAAGTTGGAAAAAGAAAATAGGGTAAAATTAATGATTTTTTCATTGATTTTTGTTTGGTAGAGTTTCCAAAAAAGTTCCCTATTTGGAAAATTTTTTCCTAAAAATCTATTTAAAGATTCGAGAAATTACTGACAATTTAGTACATCAAGATAAAAATTGTGAATTTTTAAAATAATTAGAAAATTTGTTACAGTGATTCGAAAATTTTTAAGAAATTCCAGAAATTTGTAGATAAGTACGAGAAAAATTTAATTTAATTTTTGTATTTTTGTATAACTTAACAGGGGCGGCGACTTGTAAATTTTTGACATCTGTAAATTTAATATTGACCGAGCAGGGGGGGGGGAGAAATAAAACAATAATAAATTAAAGAGTTTATTAATTAGCGTAATTATTGTAACGCAAAAGTTGACAATTTTATTTGATTTCGAGTACACTTTCGGAATTAATAACAAACTAATTTAGTGAAAATCATTGCAAGTTAAAAAAACAATAAAAAAATGATGAACTTAATTGAAATTTGAGAAAAATAATTGAAAAATGATTAAAACATTGGAAATTTAAAGCACAAAAATTATATTTTTTTAAATAATTGAAAAATGTTGAAAGACTTTGAAAGTTAATTAATAAATAATGAAACTAATTTGATTATTGAAGGAAATAATTAAAACTGAAGAAGTTTTATTTAAAAAAATTTTAATAAATAAGTGAAAATTCTGGATATTAAATTTAAAATTTAGGGAAAAAATTGAAAAATAATGAAAATCCGTGAAGAAAATTTTTGGAAAGTGATAAAAATAGTTGAAATTTGTAGATATTAATTCCAATATTAGAAAAATAATTTTAAAAAATATAGAATATTTGTGATGTAAAAGAAAATACCTTATTACAAGATGATTTTAAGAATTTCAAACTTAAGAAAATAATTACAACATTTTAGAAATAATGGAAAATTGAAGAAAATAATGGAAATTTGAGATAAATAATTGGAATTTTCGGAATTAATGAACAAATATTCAAAATAATATAAAATTAGTGAAAAAACATTGAAACATTTAAAAGTGGAGACGAGATAACTTAGATTTAAGATAATAAATGAAAATTTTAGGAAATTAATTGAAAAATAATTAATATATCTAATTAAAAGGTGGAGAAAATAGTTGCAAAAAGATAAAAGAAAATGAAAATTGAAAAAAAATAATTGAAAAATGAGATAAATAATTGAAAATATAGGAATTTAATTGAGGCATGAATAGTAAGAATAATTAAAAATTGAAGAAATTGATTGCAAAATGATAAAATAATAGTTGTAAATTGAAGAGAAATGATAGAAATAATCGTTAATTAAAGAAAATAATGAAAATTTGAGAGAAATAATTCAAATTTTCGAAATTAATCAACAGATAATTAAAATAATATAAAATTTGTGAAAATAATTGCAATTTAACAAAAAAATAATCAAAAATTGGCGAAAGTATTTGAAATATGAAAAAAATAATTGAAGAATTATTTAAACATTGAAACGTGGATACTGTAACTTATATTTGAGGTAATAAATAGAAATTTAGGAAAATAATTTAAAAATAATTAATATCAAATAGATAAAAGAAAATGAATTTGAAAAAAATAATTGATAAATGAGATAAATAATTGAAAATTGAGGTATTTAATTAAGGAGTGAATAGGGAGATTAATAAAAAAATTGAAGATATTGATTGCGAGATGATAACAAAAATAATTGGAAATTGAATACAATTATTGAAATTTGAGAAAAATATTTTAAAATCTAAGAAATTAATTGAAGAGTAATGAAACTATTAAAAAATTCGGGACAATATTTGCAAAGTAATAATAATAATTAAAAATTAAAGAAATTGATTGTAAAATTATAATAATTTCTTTATTAGACACAATAGTCCATACATAGAGTTCTGTTTAAAATTACAATATAAATCTATAATATAATAAAAAATAAAATTTTTGTAAAAAAAAATATAAAGTTATCATTGCAAAATGATAATATTAATTATTGGAAGTTGAAGAAAATTATTAAAATTTGAGAAATATATTTTAAAATATAGAAAATTAATTGAAGAGTAATGGAAATAATAAAAAAATTGGAGACAATATTTGCAAAGTAATATAAAGAATTAGAAATTGAAGAAAATAATTTTATTTTTTGAGAAATAATTTAAAAAATTGCTACATATATTTGTAATGAAAAAAAATAATTGCAGAATGATAAAAATAATGGTACATTGAAAAAATAAGTGGAAGTTGTGATAAATTATATAAAAATTGAAAATTAATTAAAAAATAATTTAACATGACAAAAAATAATGGAAAAATGATAGAAATAATCGTAAATTAAAGAAAATAATGGAAATTTGAAAATTTAGGAAATTAATTGAAAAATAATTAATATATGTAATTTGAAGGTGGAGAAAATAATTGAAAAATTATAAAAGAAAAGGAAAATTGGAAAAAAGCTTTAAAAAATGAGATAAATAATTGAAAAATGAAGAAATTGATTGTAAAATGATAACAATAATATTTGAAAATTGAAGAAAATTATTAAAGTCTGAGAAAAATATTTTAAAATCTAGAAAATTAATTAAAGAATAATGAAAATATTAAAAAACCGGAGAAAATATTTGTAAAGTAATAAAATTAATGAAAAATTGAAGAAAATAATTCTAGTTTGTGAAAAATAATTAAAAACGTTTCAACATATATTTGTAATATAAGAAAATAATTGCAGAATGATGAAAATAATTGTGAATTAAAAAAATAAATGTAATTTGAGATAAGGAATAAAAAAATTTAAAAATTAATAAAAAAAAAAATTGAAAATGACAAAAAGTAATTGAAAATTAATTAAAAAGTAAATTTAATAATAAAATAATTGATAGAAATAATTGTAAATTAAAGAAAATAATAAAAAATTGTAAAAATTAATTTTGAAAAATACAGAATATATATTTAGGATCAACAAGACTACAATTACAATTATATAATATTACAATTCTTCGAACTTTAATTAATTTAAAATTTTATTGATTAAAATTTTAATAAATTCACTCTTTGAGAAAAGTAAATTTAAAATTATATTTAAAAATTTCTTCAGCTTTTAAGAATTATTTTCTTTTATGATTTTAATTTTTGGTTACAATTCTCAAATATTTTTACCATTTTTTTAAAATTTTATTTCAATTTTATTTTTATTATTTTTCATTTTTTCCCTTCATTTTCAAATTCAATTTCTCAAGTTTCAATTCCTTTTCTTTAATCTTTGAGAATAGAAAATTTAAAATTATTTAAAAGTTTCTTCAATTTTTAAGAATTATTTTTTTTTTTATGATTTTAATTATTTGCTACAATTGTTAACGATTTTTTCAAAATTTTCTTTAATTTCTACTTATTTTCATTATTTTTCAATTTTTTTCCTTGTTTTGAAGTTCAATTTTCACAAGTTTCAATTCTTTTCTTTCATTTTTTCAAATAAAACTTTTCCAATTTTAAGTTTTCTTTGATTTTTAAATGAATTTTCTAATTTTCTAATTTAATAATCGTATTTCTATTTCTTTAAAATTTTAAGAACTATCAGTTTACTTTATATAATTTTGTTTCTATAAAGTTTTGATAAATTTATTTTCTTATATGTTTTTATAACATTGAAGGGGTCGGGGGAGTATAAGTTTTTTTTTGTAAATTTATTCAATTTTGTTAACATTTTCTTTATTTAATCTCAAATTTATTTACTCTTTGATATAATTTCTAGATTCTATAATATGAATTTTTAATAATACTTGTTTTCAAAGTTGTTTTAAAAATGTACCTAATGTTTAAAACTTTTATTCTTTTTATTTTGTTAAGTTGTTTTCACGTTCTTTTTAAATTTTTTTCATTTTGTAAATAATCTCATAAACTTTTTGATTTTTAAAGGAATTCGTCATTTCTTTTACATTATTTTTACCTATCTTTGATCATTTTCTTATTTTATTTTTACTATTTTATTAGTTTGTAGTTTATTTTCTACCATCTTTATATTTTCTAATAATTTTGCTATCTCATGAAAAAAGCTTTGTATTCGTTCAAATTTACAAATTTTTTAAAATGCTTCAAATAAATTTTCCTCTACCTAGAAATGTGATATATGAGTTTCTGATCAAATGTCCGGATGTATGTATGTGTGTGTGTGTGTGTATTTTTTTCTTGTGAACACGATAACTCGAAAACGGCTTAACGGATTTATATAAAATTTGGTGTGGTTATTTTTACTACCTAAATATGCAATCAGATACAGGGGATTTTAAATATAACCATTAAAAAAAATGTATTTAATTTCTATTTTTAGAAAATTTTGTTATTTTCCAAAATGTTTTATTCTACAAAATCCACTAAGTATATTTAAAAATCCTGTTTCTTGCTTCAAAAGAAATCCATTGACCTGTATAAGGTTTATATTTTGTCAAAATTTTAAAGAATAAATCACAGTTTTTAAATTTTAAACGAATGGAAGTTTTCAATTGTTTATAAATTAACTTATTAATTTTATTATTATTATTTTATTTTATCTCTTTTGAATATTAATTGATCCCAATGTACTAATAATCCGAACTTCAATTTATCCATTTTTCATTCTATTCAAATTTCAATCGATTAAAATTTCCATTCTATTTGAGAAATCTTTTTTAGCTTTCGTGAAATAAGAGAAAAAATAAAGTTTTCATAATTATTACGTTTAAAGATGTTTTTTTATTAATTTCTAAATAACTAGACTCACAATATTCTGACTATGCAGTATTGTTACATGTACGTAATTATAAATGAAATCTTTTTTATCATAAAAGTTGATAATTTAAAAATATTAAAAGAAATATTGTAACTTTTTTAAAATTTGTACAACACTGTAAAAAGAAACATCTTAAAATGCATTGTATTAGTCATTTTTAAGGCGTTTAAAGTATCTTATATTTCAGCTTCCATCTTAGAAAACTAATGCATTTTAAGATACTTTTGCTAACTTTTGGGAAACATCTTAAAAGTGACTACAAATGTATCTTAAATTAAGATACCTACTTTTTGCAGTGTACATAATATTTGCTCCTGCATACAAATCAATTATGATTGCACATAACTTATTTATCTTTAATAATAAACTTTTTTAAAGTATCCTAAAAATCGCCTATTTTATATAATTAGTCCTCTATTTTCCTTAAAATATTTTTCATTTTCACTGCGAAACCTGATAATGCCATTAATTACTGAGCGTAGCTTAAAGGATTTCGGGATAATTTTGCAATGTGAATATTATTATTGTAGGTGAGGAAACATTAAGTAACTTTCTCTAATATCTAGATTTGACATATTTACTCAGAAATTGCCTTATAGTCCCGGCGGAAAACTAAACTTTGAGTTTATACCTACCTGAAATCAATTATGTTGGCGACAGTCACGTTTGTTGCACCACCTACATTCAACTTCTATGTGGATCAGTGGTTTTGAGGTATTATGCTATTGTCCTGGGGGTACCTGGCGTTACTGTTCAAAAGCCGAGTCAAAGTTAATGAACGACTTTCTATCATTGAAATTCAACTGTTATCCTAAAAGGATTCTTGGCTAAAGCGACTTAATCATGCATAAAACGCTCTTCTTTTTAGAACAAGTGACATAAATTAATCATTGATATTTCGTCCCACCCAGAATCCTTTGTTACATATATAATGCTATGATATAACGCGAGAACTTGCCTTTTGACACTAAAAGTCCATAAAATACATTCTCAAACGTATAATTGATAATATTTAATATTTTGTACCTGATGGTGTAAATGTAGTGTATATAGAACACGATTAAATTGTACATTTTGAGTCAACTAAATAATGTAATAATGAATATAATTCAAATATTTAGTATATACTTTCTTAATCTGAATTAGTAGCCGATTTTTCACTAATTCAGATTAAGATACATGATAAAAAAAAACAAATTAAGCCATTTGGCTAAACCAAATTAATATAAAGAAATGATTTTATCTCCGAAGTCTTTTTGTTTTTTGTTTAGAACTTCAAACTTATGTAAACCAAAAAAAGACGGTTCTAATAATTTCCTTTCGTTGTTCTTTTACGTTAAATTGTCATGTCCTGACTGAACTTCCTTTTTCTACTGATTCCAAGCCAAGAGCTTATCCATTATTTAAAAAAATTGAATTGTTAAATAATTAATTTTTTTTACACTAATTAATGGAAACTAATGGATGCTAATGGAAACTGGTATGTGTTTGCTGACTATATTAACATAGTCTACTGATTTTAGCTTAAGAGTTAATCCTATCGTTACTTTGTAGAATTTCAAAGTTTAGTATAAATTGATTATTGCATCTAGAGAACAGATTTGGATTAATAAAAAGGTTTCTATGTACTTTTTATTTATTTTCTTTATTTAAAGATAAATGTCAGAATCATCGAAAGATAGTTTCTCCATATGGTAGTATTAATTTGGAAAATTTTAATTTAGTTTGAATGATTGTTAATTTGATTTATCTTATTAGATACTGATGATGACCAACACATGTGGTTGTGAAACTTATAAATTAATAATAGCTTTTAACTCGATAGGAAAATTTTTAACACCTAGGAAAAATATTCTTTAGTTTAAGGAATGTTTTTCGAAATTCTAAAATTCTTTTTATTGATTTTATGCTATTCACTTGGAAGTATTAAAAATACTTCAAGAGTACATTAAAAAGAAAAATAAGTCTTATGGAAATCGACATACATAGTAGATTTAACTGTGCACTATTATCTTTTACCGATTTCAGCTTAAGAGCTTATTGTATACCATTATTGTGAAAACTTTGAAGTCTGCTTTCAATCGATTACAAGCTATTAGAAAATGGTAAATTTAAAATAACAAAGGAAACTAAAAGAAACTGTATTCACTTCAATCACGTCTGAATTTTTATGTTTGATTGTGTATCAAATGGTACTTTTTGCTAATTTAAAATTAAAATTGCAAATATTAAATAAAAAGTTGAAAAATGATAGGGAAAAATGAAAATAATTGTAAAATAAAAATGTTACTGGTATTTATAGATTTTAAAAAAAATTCCTCTTTTATTTGAGTTGCTAGGGAGAATTAAATAATAAATTGGTTTTATAAAAATTTTAATGAAAATTGACATTTATTTGCTGTGTTTGATTACATTGGCTTCACCTACTTTAGCTGATGTTCAGTTTCGTAATAAAAATAACTGTGAATTTAATAACTTTCAGAATTTTTAAGATTCATTTGATTGAATTTAAAATACAATGTTTGACAATATTGTCTTTTTTTACTTCTTTATTTTTATTTTATGATTATTTTTCTTCGACTTTTACTTATTTTTTTATTTACTTATTCTTATTCAGTTGGTAGTTTTTTTTAAAATAATTCTTTTAGCTTCACTTTAGACTATTTTTTTCTTTCTAGTTACTTTTAATTAATTTCTAGTTATTTTATTACATTCAAGCAATTTTTCTACATTTTCTAATTATCCTTCAATATCTTTGGTAATATTTTAAATTTCTAGTTATTATTCGCCAATGTCTAGTTATTTTCACATTTTGTAGTATTTTTTTTTCATTTCATAGCTTTTTTCACCTCAGTTTGTGATTTTTATTTCATTTTGCTTCCTCAAAGAAAAAGTAGTGGTTTATAGAAATGTTTCTTTCTCTCTAGTTGTTTGTAGTCAACTTCTATTTATTCTAATTATTATTTCAGTTCTTCGGAAACTTTCTCTATTTTCTAACTATTTATTAAATTTTCAAAATATTTTTTAACAATTTTTTAGTTGATTTTATATAACTCTAATGGTTTGTTTACATTTCAAAAAATTTTTTTGTTAATCCAGTTATTATTTATCATATTCTAGTTATTTTTCAATAAATTCTAATCATTTCCATCAATTTTTAGTTATTTTCGTCACTTTCTGGTAATTTTGTAAATCGTTAGTGTTTTTTCTTTACTTTTAAATAATTCTTTCCCATTTCTTACTTTTTTCCTTTAATTTCTCATTCTTTTTTTACCTTATAATAATTTTTCTCCATTTTCTAGTTTTTTTTCAGTATATTCTAGTGATTATTATCAATACATAGTTATTTTATAACATTGTAGAACTCCATTTTCATTCCATAATTATTTTTCTTTAACTTCTTGGTTTTTTAACACTCTAGTACATTGTCCTTATTTTTTAATTATTTTTCTTTCACTTTTCAGTACTCTTCTTTATTTTCTGGGTTTTTTTTATAATAAACTTTAGTTTTCATCAACTTACAGTTATTTTCCTTATCTTTTAATTATTTTGTACCTTTCTAGTAATTTTCAGTAATTTAGTAACTTTTTAGTAATACGTTTCTATTTTTTTTTATTTTAAAGTTTTCTTTTTTCTTTTACTTTACAGAATTTTTTTTTACATTCTTTAGTTATTTTTCAGAAGATTTTAGTAAATTTTAACATTACTTAGTTATTTTTTATATCTATAGAACTTTATTTTTATTTTAGATTTTTTTCTCTTTAACTTTTTGTCAAATTAACACTCTAGTTAATTAGCTTCATTTTAAAATTATTTTTCTCCAATTTTTAATTACTTCTCTTTACTTTCTACACTGAGAAAAAATTTTGGTAAAAATCCCTGTCCCTTTCTTATAAAAGCGTCATAATTGACAGTCTCCGAAAATTCACCGTGCTGTCTTACAATTTTTACCGGATTTTCTCGTAAAAATTGTGGTAAATCCGGTAAAAATTTTTATTTTGCAAAACAATGTAGTAATTTTTACCAACTGATGATTATTTTCATCACATTTTGGTAATTTTCTAATTAGTAGTAATTTTTTCACTATAAATTTGAATTAGTGAAAAATGCGTTATTATTAATTTATATTGTAAGTATTTCTACTAGTTTTAAATAACAAACGTTTATTATTTAATGAAACTTATTATTAAATTAGAATATATGAACTTGTTATGAATTTAAATATTTATTTATATTTTATACATATGGGTCATTCTCCCAAAAAGGACAAATTCAAATACAAAATTTGTTAAAACTAAAATGTTAAAAAAACACATACATTATTGGTCTTATGTTAGGAGGAGGATCTAAATAAATTAATAAAATACATTTTACAAACTTTTATGAACATTATTAATTAAAAACTAATTTTTTAACTAAAATATTTATTTAATTTTTTGTAGGAGATACAATGATTGTCTTGAAATTTGTTATTCGAGTCTTTGTGGGGTCGCTATTTAAGAATCTTACAAAATTAAAATTGGTTCATCTAATATATACACATAGATTAATATAATATAAATATTAATATAAATGCTTTTGGTACAGCCAAAAAAACATTTAATTAACCTCAACCAAAATTTTAATAAATCTGTAATAAATTATTTTATAATCCCAACTATTTTTATTGCAATTCTAACCAAAGTTTGGTGAAGTCATCAAAAGTTTTCATCAAAATCTAATTTGATATGATCACTATTATTATTATCATCAACCTTTTACGTCCGAGTAGATATTTATTTTTTGATAGAAGGATTAAAAAAGATGAACAAAAATGAATACTTGTTTAACTTTTCTCCAATTCTTGTATAATAATGTCTGTTTTTGTCCTTGAAAAAATCTTAATTAATATTGTTGAACAGTAGTCAGTGTTTAGAGTTCAGTTCTAATTGTGAAGTCATTCCTTTCTGTACACATATTTTATAATTTAAAATTATTCTTAATGTTCGATAATTTTGTTTCTTTTGTTTTATAGTTTATTTATTTTTTATTTTATATGTACTATTATTTTTTATGTGTGTTTTTGTGAAAAAAGAAGTTTTACAGAAAAAAAATAACAATTATAAATTTCATAGGTATGTTATTTACTATAATTTATTTTTTTCTTTCAAAAAAAAAAAAAAAATCAATTTTTTTAAATTTAACATTTAATTGTTAATTTTTGATAATTTTTTTAAAATATTATTATTTTTTATTTATTTAATTTTTCGTTATTTAATGTTACCATAATTTCTTTTTAATATAGCGTTTCTGACTCTGAACACTGGTTTCCTTTTTTATATAAAATTTATTGACGACTTCGTATTAAGAGATCACAGAAAAAACGATATTCTTATTCTAAGAAACACTTCTTAAATAGGCGCCAAGAATATTTCCCATTTAAATTAAGAATATCGTTTTTTCTGTGTATGTTTTAAACTATTGTGACGGCTGAAATTCTTCATGGATTTATGTTCTTGTTTATGCTTTAATTACTGGTATGATTTTATTTCTTTACTATTTTTATAATTTATTTACTATTGTAATTATTTTTATTTTTAAATTTATTATTGTTACATTATTTTTATTATTGTTATGTTAGTTATTTATTAATGTTTTTGTATACATAATACTTTGCACTTCTTTCATGTAAAAAAATTATTTTATTTTATATTACTAGACTCCCTGAAGAGGAAATCATTTAGATTTTGAAACGTCGGAAAAAATTTTAAGCATTAAGCTACATTGACCGAATGACTTCATTTTTGTTCATCTTTTTTCATCCTTCTATCAAAAAATTGTTATAATTACATTGTTAATTTTTCTACTGTGTAATAAAATTCATTCACTCATAAATATTAATAACAATTTTTATAACTTTAACAAATTAATTTAATAATTCTGTTTTGTGTTTAGGGCGTGTTTGGATATCAGATGTACATGTACCATCTCCCAAGTTACGGAAAGTACGTATTTCCCGATTGGGCCGGTACAATTGGAGTTCTAATTGGACTTTCTACACTTGCTCCTTTACCCATCTGCTTCTTTTATCAATTGTGGCAAGGAAAGGTAAGTTTATTTAAAAAAAAAAAATATCACTAAAAATTTGTTTTTTTAACGTGATAAGAATCAAATTATCTTACCAACTCGAAAGTCGATCGTGCACATAACATGTAAATTTCACACGCGTAAAACTCGCAATTCTTCTCTCGGAAAATCAGCTAAGTTTCCAAGTTTACGTGCAGTTTATCCGGCATACTCAATCGTACTTTGAAACGGAAAGTTTGCCACTCAATCTTCTCGGACTTATCGGTGCCGTCCTTTCGTTAAACAAGAAAATACGGTTCTTTATATTAACGTGAATTCAAAAGTATTTTGCTTGAAAAGTAAATTCCAATTTTATTCTCAGTCGAATCAAAAAAAGAAAAAAAAAGAAACAAAGAACACAACAAAGCAGATGTATTAAAAGAACAAAACAACTAAAAGTACAATAATTGGTCATTTAATTGAGTCGATATGAACTGCAAAAGACAAACGTATTCATTTGCATGAATATTGTTCTTCCGTATCTCCATACTAATTGCTGGAGTGTGATATGCGATTTGCGTTGATTGTCTAACTTAAATCGTTTAATTATTCGCAGCGGGGCTTGAGTTTACTTAAGCCCACATCGTTGTGGGGTCCAGTAGCGAGGAACGTGTTGAATAACGATAAAGGACCCACTTTGGTAGTCGATTTTGCATCCCATCAAAATGCCAAATCATAACACATCTTAACTCTAATCACTATGTAAGTCACTCTATTTTGTTGAAATAACATTGTAAGATATTTCACTCTAAATTCAATATCAAATTACTTTGTAACATACTTTAGTTTAAATTGACTAATTAAATAATATTGTAACATATTTTAGCTTATATTACATCTGAATAATGTTGTAACATATATAATAGTGTTTTTACTACACACGAGTAAATTAATATTTAATACAAGATTTAATATTAATTTTTATACAAGACTTGTCAATTATTTATTTTCCATTTCTATAAGTAGTATTTATGATTTAAAATGTATAATTTATATCATAACACTACCGGTCAAAATTGTCGGACCACTTACAAAAATCGTATTAAAACCGATTTTTAAATCGTTCAATTAAAACGGTCTTTAAAAGTTGATAACTCTGTTAGAAATTAGCAAAAATAGTTTTTTTTTTAGACTATTGGAAAGCTTTTAAAATTTGCCGTTAAATAGTTCTAGCTTGAAGCATTTTTTATTAAGGGGGTCTTCTACTCTCGAGGTCGGAAATTGAGCGGTTTTTTTTTGGAAATAATTTGTGAGGTATCTACTGAATACATTTAAAGTTTTTTTTTTATTTTAAAGATACAAGTTTTAACCAAAACAATTTATTTACAGCAAATTTTTTTTTTTATCTTAAAAGAAATAGACTTTCTTTAACCAAATATCGTCTTCATACACCTGGAACATTTCAAAAACCTAATAATTTTATAATTTTCCCTTGGAAATCCGTTAAAGCTTGACTGGATAATATATTTGACAGGGTTGATAAAAATCATGATTTTTTAAAAAATATAACCAGTATTTAAAATATCCAAATGTTTATTTGTAAGTAGTTTATTAAAGAAATGAAGAAAACATTAAAAAAACAACACAAGAATGAAACAATGGCATAATTATATACAAAAAAGTAGAAACTCCTTTCAAAAAATTAAACTATTTACTGACATTTTTTTTTAATTTAAATAATAAATAAGAAGATAATTAAAAATAACGTTAAAATATATTACTAAAGAGAACAAAATTTTAAAATTAGAAAAATTAGAAAATTATTTTACAAATTGAATGTAAAAAGAATCAATTCAATTTTGTGAAATTTAAAAAAAAATTAAAGAAAAGAAATTCTATGAAGTGCAAGTTCGATGTTTAAATGAGAATATTTAGTACAAGATTAAAAATTAAATTCACATAATATAAAATAAAGGAATAAAAGGTTTCAAAAAAGTAGAAAATTGGGAAATTTTAAGAATGTAGATAAAAGCACCAAATCAATGTTTTCAAAAATTCGTAATTATAAAATAAAAACTAAACAATTAAAAAGAAGGAAAAATAAATAAATTTAATTTATTCTTAATCTAACAAATTAAAAAAATGTAAAAAGTATAAAAAAATTAAAACATGTATATATCAAGATAAATAAAAAGAAAGTCCACAAAAGAAGCTTAAAATCATATAAAAAAAAATAAAAAAGTTTAGGCAAATTAAACTAAACACGTTTTTATAATAAATATTACACTTAAAATGAGTCTAACAATAAATTTAGAAAAATAAATAAAACCTAAAAACTTTATAGAAGAAAAAGTAAATTTTCGAAAAATCTCGCAAAAGATAGACAACATGTGAAAAAAATTGAATGAATTTCCAAAAAAAATGGGAGTATTTATTTTTAAAAATATGGAAACAATTATGAAAATCAATAAAATAATAAGTTTAGTGAATGTTATAATAACGAAATTGGGTAAAATAATATTAAATAATTTGCACAAAAAGAGGAAAATACTAGAAAATCCAAAAATAAAAAGATAAATAAAAAAAGAAAAAATATCAAAAGTAAAAGAAGAAAAAAACTTAAAATTTTGTAAAAATAAGAAATTTTAAGATAAAAATTAAACAGATTCGAAAAATTGAAATCTCTTAGAATCTTATTTAATATTATTCCATTATTTTGTATTAATTAATATGCATTTAAATTTGAATTAATTGAAAGCTAAAAGTTAGAAAAGATTGAAAAATGACTTAATTGAAGTTTGGAATTTATATAATTATAATGACTTGAAGATATAAAAATATAATACTATTTTTTGCTATTTTCATACCAAAAATTTGTAAATCGTAGGTATTTTGATCATTTGTATTTTAGCACACTTTTTAAACTTTTTTAAAGATTAAAATATTAAAATTGAAATTTTTAACATTTACCCTCACAAACTTGTGGGTTGTGTTTAAGGTTTGCGACTTTTTACATGTAGTATTAGACTTCTAGAGAATTTACATTTTTTTTTATTTAAATCGTGATTTTAATGCAAATTTTTCAATGCTTTAAATAATGCTTTAAGGGCATGTGATGGATTATGACGTCACTGGTATAGGCAAAATTTGTCCGTAACTTTTCTCTTATAATATTAAATATTTTTTCATAAAGCTTGGTAGAATTACTTAAAATATCATCATGAAGGTCTCTCAGACCCAAATTTGTTTAAATTTTGGCCCAAACTTAATGTTTGGAAATTTTCGAAAAATTGCAAACTTTTTTAAAAATCAATTTTGAGACAAAATTCAAAGAAACTCGGGTCTGAGAGACATTCCTAATGACATTTTAAGTAATTCTACCAAGATTCATAAAAAAATATTCAATATTTTAAGAGAAAAGTTGCGGACAAATTTTGCCTATACCAGTGACGTCATAATCCATCACATGCCCTTAAATCACGATTTAAATCAAAATGATTTAAATCAATAACAGCCCTGATATTTTATTTTTACCGTTTTTGTTACCAGTTCTTAATTTCTTTATTTACAGAAAAGTTTTTATATTTTTGAAACTAAATAGACTTTCTTTAACCAAATATCGTCTTCATACAATGGGAACATTGCAAATACCTGGTAATTTTATAATTTTTCCCAGTTAAAGATTAAGGGGATAAAATATTTGATATTATATTTTTCCATTTTTGGCACTCATTTTTAAATTGCTTATTATTACAGCAAAGCTTTTTTAAATAAAGATGATTCAGTTACATAAAAATTCTATAATCTAAAAATGTTGTTAAAATTCGGGTTCTCTACTTTTTTTTAAATTAATTTATCACCTTTTGAAAACTTGCTTCTCGTTTGTTGAGGGAGGATTTATTACCGACCGTGCATATCAGTACAATAGTACAAAAATCTGTCGCTAGTGGTGCTTCACGTACATTAACCAAAACAATTTATTTACAGCAAAGTTTTTTATTTCTTAAAAGAAATATACTTTCTTTAACCAAATATCGTCTTCATACATTGGGAACATTTCAAATACCTGGTAATTTTATAATTTTTTCTGGAAAACCGTTAACGTTCGAGGGGGTAACATAAACAATATTATGTATAAATATTCCGTTTTTGATACCCGTTTTTTATTTTCTTATTTACAGCAAAGCTTTGTATAAAAAGAAAATTCGAATTATCTACCTACTTTTTTTAGAAAATGGATATATCAACTTTTGAAAAATTGCTCCTTGACTATTGAGGGAGGATTTATTACCGACCGTGCATATCAGTATAATAGTACAAAAATCTGTCGCTCGTGTCGCTTCACGTACATTATCCAAAACAATTTATTAACAGCAAAGTTTTTTATTTCTGAACAGAAAGAATTTCTTTAACCAAATATCGTCTTTATACATCTGGAATATTTCAAATTCATGGTAATTTTATAATTTCTTCTGGGAAAACCGTTAAACCTTAAGGGGATAATATATATGATATTATGTTTTTACTGTTTTTATTACCAGTACTTGATTTGTTTATTTTACAGCAAAGTTTTTTATTTCTTAAAAGAAAATAAATAGATTTTCTTTGACTAAATATCGTGTTCATACATTGGAAACATTTCAAATACCTCGTTATTTTATAATTTTTTCTGGAAAACTGTTAACGTTCGAGGGGCACAATTTCGGTTTATCTACTTTTTTTTAGAAAATGGATATATCAACTTTTGAAAAATTGCTCCTTGTTTATTGAGGGAGGATTTATTACCGACCGTGTAAAATAGTACAATAGTACAAAAATCTGTCGCTCGTGGCGCTTTACCTACATTAACCTAAACAATTTGTTTGCAGCAAAGTAGTTTATTTCTGAAAAGAAATAGACTTTCTTTAACCAAAGATCGTCTTCATATATCTAGAACATTTCAGATTCCTGATAATTTTATAATTTTCCATGGAAAACCGTTCAATCTTGAGAATATAACATATATAATATTATAGGTTTCTTTAACCAAACATCGTCTTCATACATTGAGAACATTTCAAATACATTGTAGTTTTATAATTTTTCCTTGAAAACTAGTTAAAACTTGTGGGGCTAAAATATTTGATATTATATTCTACCGTTTTTAGTACCAGTTCCTGATTTTCTTATTTACAGCAAAGTTTTTTATAAAAAGAAAATTCTGTTTAATAAAAATTCGGTAATATAAAAATTCTTTAAATATTTGGGTTCTCTACTTTTTTTATAAAAAGAATATATCAGCTTTTAAAAAATTGCTCCTCGTTTATTCAGGAAGAATTTTTTACCGACCATGTTAATCAGTACACAGACATATAAAATTTATTTTTCTACTTTCTAACAGAATTATCAACATTTCAAAACATTCATCTTTCTAATACGATTTTTATAAGTGGTCCCACAATTTTGTCCGGTAGTGTATAATGGTAAGATACTGTGTATTATTAATTTAAAATCATCCTTATTTACATGACAGAGACAAAGGTAAGGATTAAACAATCCGCTGTAGAAGAAACTTGAGATGTAAAGATACTGGAGATGTTAAAAAAATATTTAGATACCCCCTCCCCCGTTGGGAAATCTGTGTAAGTTAACGAAGCCTGGGACAGTTTTTCCCCATTCCGTTAAGTAGAGATTATGTGGAAAGGGATTGTACTTAAACTCGACCCCATTCTAACTTGTGTCATATATCCTAATAATAAAACTTTGTATCACGTTCTCTAATATGTCCTCTAAAGTAGCAAACGTATTATGTGGAATATTTCGAAACTGTCTAGAGACGTCCATTGTCTTTTTGATTATTCATGCTTAAAATTGAGTGAAGCAAACACAATCCATTTTCTCTCAGTTTCTCTCTGTCATTTTATATATGCGTGTATGAAAAAAAAAAAAAAAGTTTTTCCAGCATCTACCTTTTTCTTAAAAAGCTTGCTACTTTTTAGTTCGAAGAGTCCTCATCCAGGATTCTCTTGTTTCAAAGAGTTTTCAGTTTTTTCCTTGTTATTATTATTATTATTACTATTTTTCAATTTATTCTTTCTTAAATGGACAAGTTACCATGAAGTTTGCAGAATCTTAAATAAAAGCTTTGCAATTGCAATGCACAACATTGTGCTTGCGATAAATCAATAATGGAAGCGGATAGCTGGAAGAACCTGCGGCGATGCTGTTTGGATCGGAAGTGTCAGATTGATGGGCAGCCTTCGAATCCTGATACAAGATATATCAATGCTAGCAAGCTCTTAAAGACATTTGCAAACTGTACCTACAGAGCAAACTTTAATGCTCCTATTTACATTTCACATTCCACTGTGGATAAATTAACCATCAATTCGACTCTGATATTCTCAAACTCAAAGTGCATTAAACAAATCATGCAAATCGTGTACGAAAAGGTAAATATAATTTAACTACAACATTTGAGACAGATTTTCATTAAAATATATTATAAATTTTTTTATTTTCAGGATCTCCAGCGACTTTTGGAAAAAGAATTACAGATTTTTACATTGCACCTTTTAAAGGTCTTGGCAGTTTTCAGTTTCGATAAATTGAAAATTCGGTGTTTGGGACTTCTACCATAACATTTCATGTGAATAAAAAGTTCGGCAAGTGGAATCTGGACTCAATTCAGATTCTGTTTTTATTTCTGAAATGAAATAGACTTTCTTTAACCAAATATCGTCTTCATACACCTGAAACACTTCAAATACAATTTTTGAAAAAAGAAGTAAGTCATCAAATACCTGAATATGAACTCAGTTCAGATTCTGTTTTTATTTCTGAAATGAAATAGACTTTTTTTAACCAAATATCGTCTTCATACACCTGAAACATTTCAAATACTTTTTTTGAAAAAAAAGTAAGTCTGAAACTTTTCAAATAACTTTTCTGAAAAAAGAAATAAGTAAGAAGTAAGTTTCAGAATCTGAACTGAATTCAGATTCTGTTTTTATTTCTGCAATAAAATAGACTTTCTTTAACCAAATATCGTCTTCATACACCTAAAACATCTCAAATAGCTTTTTTTAAAAAAGGAGTAAGCAGGGTGTCTACTAACCGGGAAAACCGGGAAATAATCGGGAATTTAAAATGACCGGGAAAACCCGGGAATTAACTGGAAATTTTCCGTCAAACCGGGAATTTTTTTTCTGGGATAATAAATTCTTTTCAATTTTAAATTATTTTCTTCAATTTCCAATTATTTTCTACAATTCTCAATTATTTTCTTCCATTTTAAATTATTTTCATTAATTTAAAATTATTTCTTCATTTCTCAATTATTTTCTTCAATTTTCTACTATTTTCTTCAATTGCCAATTATTTTCTTCAATTTTCAATTATTTTCATTAATTTCTAAATAATTTATTTAATTCTGAAATATTTTCTACGATTTTCAATTATTTTAATCAATTTTTAATTATTTTCTTCAACTATAAATTATTTTATTTGAATTGTCAATTATTTGATTCCATTTTCAATTATTTCCTTCTATAATCAATAATTCTTGGTTTTTTTCAATATTTTTTTTCAATTATCAATTATTTTTTTGAAACTTAAATTCAGTTCATCAGTTATTATTCAACAATTTTCATAAAATCGCATTTTCTTCAATTTCAAATTATTTTCTACAATTTTTAATTAATTTCTTCAAATTACAATTACATTCTTAATTTTTTATTGTTTTTTTTCCAATTTTATAATTCCTGGGTTGTTCAATTTCTTTTTTCTTTAATTATCACTTATTTTTCTTCTACTTTCAATCCAATTGTTCAATTCTTGAATTATTTTCTTTCATTCTCAATTACAATTTCGACCTTCAATTGCATTCTTCAATTTTTAATTGTTTTTTTTTCAATTTTCAATAACTCTAGGCTTTTTACAATGATTTTTTTTTAAATTCCCAATTATTTTCTTTAAATTCCAATTTTTTTTCTTAAATTTCAATTATTTTCTTTAATTTTCAATTATTTTTTCATATTTCTTTCAATTTCTCAATTTTTTTCAATTTTCAATTGCTTCTCAATTTTCTTCAATATTTAACAATTCTCAGCTTTTTTAACTTATGTTTTTCTTTCAATTTTTATTTAAATTGAGAATTTTTAAATTATTTTTATCAAATCGCCATTATTTCCGTCGATTTCTAAATTTTTCTGCTGTTTCCAAATATTGTATTTAATTTTTAAGTACTTTCTTCAATTTTTAATTATTTTCTTCAATTTTCAATTATTTTCTTTAATTTTTAACTATTTTGTTCAATTTTCAATTGTTTGTTTCAATATTCAGTAATCTCGACTTTTTTCAATTATTTTTTTTTTCAATTATCAGTGGGCCCGTATCATTTTGACACAAATTTTTTCGGGCAACTTGTTATATTGTACTCTCGAAGATGAATGTTATATTTTACTCCTTCTGAAATCAAAGATTTTTAAGTCTTATTTATTAAATAATTGATTTTAATACATTAAATTAATATTAAAAGACTTAATTAATCCAGAAAATTCAATTATTGAATAATTAAAACTTAAAAATCTTTGATTTTAGTAGGAGTAAAAATATAACATTCTTCTTCAGGAGTACAATATAACAAGTTGCACAAAAAAATGTGTGTCAAAATGATACGGGCCCTTATCAGTTATTTATTTCATATTTCAAAACCTCCTTCAATTTTCAATAATTTTCTTCTATTTTCAATTTAATTTTTCAATTAGTCAATTATTTTTTTCAATTCTTAATTAATTTCTTTAAATAACAATTCTATTCTTCAATTTTCAATGTTTTCTTCAATATTAAATAATTCCTGTCATTTTCCATTTTTTTTTAATTATAAATTATTTTCTTCTTTTTTCAATCCAATTGTTCAGTAATTTTCTTTAATTCTCAATTATTCTATTCGAATTTCAATTTTATTTCTCAATTTTCCATTTTTTTTTAATATTCAATAATTTTGTGTTTTTCTAATTTCAATTTGATTATTTAATTTTCAATTTATTTCTTCAATATTGAATTATTAACTTAAATTTTAAATTATTTTTTTGGATTTTCTATCTAGTTGACTAATTTTCAATATTACATTCTTTGAATTTAATAACCATTGTTCAATTTTTTCTATGATTGTTCAATTGTAGATTAATATTTACTTATTTTTTTTAATTTTGTTTCTAATTGTCAAATATCTTTGTTATTGTTCAATTATTTCTTTCTATTATTAATTATTTCTTTTCATTATTAATTGTTTTTTTTTAATTCTTAATTATTATTTTTTGTAAAGTTTAATATTTAATTCTTCAATTCTCAATTATTTTCTTTGAATTTCTTTTATTTTCTTCAATTATCAACTGTTATATTCAATTTTTGTAGCAATTTGTAGGTCTATTTATACTTAAAATAAATTTTAAATTAACAAGAGAAAAAACCGGGAAAAATAGGAACAAAAACTAGGAAAAACCGGGAAATAACCGGGAATTGTGTGGGATGAAATTAGTAGACACCCTGAGTAAGTGATTTCAAATACCTGGTAATTTTATAATTTTCCCTTGAAAACCCGTTAAAGCTTGAGGGGATAATATATTTGATATTATATATTTATTATTTTTGGCACCTTTTTGATTTGCTTATATGCAGCAAAGTTTTTTATAGAAAGAAAATTCTGCTTAATAAAAATTTAGTAATCTAAAAATTCTTTAAATATTTGGCTTTTCTACCTTTTTTTAAAAATTAATTTATCACCTTTTGAAAACCGACAGTGTAAATCAGTACAGTAGTACAAAAATCTGTCGCTCGTGTCGCTTCACGTACATTAATTAAAACAATTTATTTACAGCAAAGTTTTTTATTTCTGAAAAGAAATAGACTACCTTTAACTAAATATCGTCTTCATACATCTGGAATATTTCAAATTCCTGGTAATTTTATAATTTTTTCTGGGAAAACCGTTAAATACTAAGGGGATAATATAATTGATATTATGGTTTTACCATTTTTGGCACTTGTTTTTGGTTTCCTTATTTACAACAAAGTTTTTTATAGAAAGATAATTCTGTTTAATAAAAATTCGGTAATCTAAAAATTCTTTAAATATTCGGGTTCTCTACTTTTTTATAAAAAGAATATATAAACTTTTAAAAACTTGCTTCTCGTGTATTGAGGGAAGATTTACTACCGACCGTGTAAATCAGTGCACTAGTACAAAAATTTGTCGCTCGTGTCGCTTCACGTACATTAATCAAAACAATTTATTTACAGCAAAGTTTTTTATTTCTGAAAAGAAAGACTTTCTTTAACCAAATATCGTCTTCATACATCTGGAATATTTTAAATTCCTGGTAATTTTATAATTTTTCGTTGGAAAACCATTTAACCTTAAGGGGATAATATATTAGATATTATATTTTTACCGGTTTTGATATCTGACATAACCTCAAAGTATAGAAAATAATGTAAATAGGGTTTAAAAAGTATTTTCTGTTGGGAATTAAAAAAAATTTTCAATTATTTTGAAAATAACTATTTTTTAAATCATTTGTTAAACATCTATTTTTTGAATATATTCATTTTAAATTACAAAAAACAGTTTATTTGTTATATTTAACTTTATCTAATTTTTTTATATAACGAGGGTAAATTGCAGTTAGTAAATTTTTAAGGTCATTGATTTTAAATAGTTACTGTACATGTACTCTAGCTT
Source organism: Ganaspis brasiliensis (assembly GCA_037103525.1). Classification (NCBI taxonomy): domain Eukaryota; kingdom Metazoa; phylum Arthropoda; class Insecta; order Hymenoptera; family Figitidae; genus Ganaspis; species Ganaspis brasiliensis. The sequence continues at coordinate 331,787 of JAZKLR010000146.1, forward strand.
CACTATTTTCGATTTATTTTCTGAAAAAAGTTGTGGATACCTACTGGCACAGATTCATGCAGAATTATGCACATATGCAGTGGAACTTGCATCCGAGATCATGCCTGTCACCAATTTATCTCTCAGCATTTGATCAATCTGCGTACCCTTCGGAATATTGAGTCAATCAGTCTTTTGCATAATCTAATGTTCCCACTTCAAGTTTATCTATATTTGCATATTATTTCCAGTTTATAATACACCCTGTCTTGAAAAATTATAAGATCATCTCTTTTTTATAATTGCAATTTTGAATCCTTCGAGATATAAATATTCTTCTTTTGCAACGTATTAATAAAGTGAAAACATTCTTTATTTTTTAATTAACTTCGTTAACAACTATAATTTGTTGAAGAATATGACATTTCTGGGTTAGATTAAAATTAGTCTGGCTTTATTATTTAGTGAGTCAGACACAGTGAATAATGTTTTATTTATCTAAATCTAATTGAGCAGACAAATGCAGTATTCAGATTGTCAGCTGAAACAATTTATTTTTCATTATATTAATTTAGTAATCGACTAATCCAATAAACTCATCTTTTAACAAGAGATTATGGTTTTTTATTAGAAAATAAAATATTTCCTGATTCTAAAATTAAAATAAACTGAAAGTCAGACCATTTGTTAGTTAATTAATTTTCATGTCAATTAATTTCGCAATTGTTATTTTCTATATTTCTGAAACTATTTGAAGTTACTGATCAGTTTCTAATTTAGCCTGCGGATAGTGCTAGTATTATTTACACATGTATATAATCAATATGCGGTATCAATAGTTAACCCAGATTCAACATTGAATAAATATAATTAGCTTTGTTATCGACACATTCGAAAAGTTGCAATTAGAATTGCCAGATCTGATTATTGTCTCATTAATTATTAATTTTTCGCTAATTTCAAATGATATAAGATAATCTGATCAATTGGCTTCTTGGTAAATTCAACATTGTCACGTACTTGAACATTATTGTCATTATTTTTAGTAGCTGGTAAAGTTTTGTTTTTACGTGCAGCTAACTTTTAAATATACAGTGCGAAAAATGTCTTACACACGCAAGTAAAGTTACATACCAATTATGTAAATATACTTAGGACACCTATATGGTGACTAGGCGAACGTCTTTTGTACATGCAGAGTTCGATCGATAAGTGCACATTGGTGTTGCACAAGGATGCTTTGCTTCTGGAACTCATGGTAGAATTCTCTTTGATGACGGAAACCCCTTAGGACTAGTATATATACAAGTAAATTTAACATATTCAATACCTAGATGTGAATACATGTTGGTCTAGAAAAGTAACCTTTTGTTTCCTCAGATCTTACATAAATTCCATAAATTTGCATTCATTTTTTTAATCATATGTATTTCTGCTAGTAAAGAAGTTTTCAATTTTTATGAAAATTTATGAGATTCTATCTTAATTCTAAAGGATTTATATATTTTTTCTATGCATAAACAACAGAAAGATATTTAATTGAGACAATATCATACGGTATTAATACACTTAAGTGTGGTATTTTAAACATAAGAGCCAAAAATTACAAGACTATTTTTCACTTTTGGCGTGGAATTTTAATTACAAGTTGTAAATGAGTTTATTTTTCATCGATACAAGGGGAGCTGACATCTAATATCATGTTATAGTTTCATACATGGGATGTATTACATTTTCAAAATACCTAACTGAGTTGGTGTATGAGACGTTAAAGATCCTACTCAAGCGCCTCAAGCGGACTTGAGGGATCAGATGTCTTCTATATTATCAAACGTATCAAATTTAGTCTGACTGTCATCAGAAACATCACGGAAATATTACGTGCTGAGAAACCAAAATTTTACTTCATTTTTGCCACAACTGTAAAAATGTTACTTTTCATCTTAAATTCAATTGAAAAGAAGGCGTGTAGGGACGAAGAGGAGGGGTGACATATGTATAGTAGAGTGGCCCAAAAAAAAAAAAAAATTTCGATTTTCATAAACCTTACCCCCCAATTTTGTTCTTTGGCGAAAAATATGAGATACGTATTTTTTTATTTTTTAATATTAAGCCGTGTCGCAAAGCCCTTGAAAATTACCATTGAATTCCTATAGGAAAAATGCACTTTTTCGTAAATTTGACATAAAATCGTGAAAAATTGACCTTTTTCTTTCTGTAAACGATATTTTTGTTCATGAATGTCCAAATAATAAAAATCTGTCGTATATTTATTAAATAAATTATTTCAACTATTTTTTATATGACTGTAAACAAACCCCATAAACGTAAAAAAACCTGGAATTTATTAAAAAAAATATTAATTATTATTTTAAATGCTTTTTCTTCATTCATTGATGTTATTATCAAAATATATATTATTGTTTATGTTTTACAATGTTACATAATTTGTTTAAACAATTTATTGTTGTTATTTCCTTAAAAATGACAAATAAATCGAGCGTTTTTGCAAATTTCTTAAACTTTCTAACTTTAGACGCCTAATAAAAACATAAATTTATATATATTTATGTTATATAAATATTAAATATTAAATTAAGACGCTAACAATTGTTTAAACAAATTATTGTTGTTATTAATTAACTTTTTCAGAATTGCTTAAAAAGAGTTGTAGTTTTTTCTTAATTTTGCAACTTGCTTTTCTTGAATTAACCACATTTTAATAAAATAAATAAAAATTATTATTATAACAATTATTTAAACAAATTATTGTTGTTATTTATTAACTTTTTAAAAAATGCTTATAAAGAGTTGTATTTTTTTTTTTTAGTTTTGCAGATTGATTTTCTTTAACCAACCACATGTTAATAAATTAAATAAAATTATTATAAAAACAATTATTTGAACAAATTATTGTTGTTATTTTTTAACTTTTTCAAAAATGCTTTAAAAAAGTTGCAGGTTTTTCTTAATTTTGCAAATTGCTTTTCTTGATATAACCACATTTTAATAAAATAAATAAAAATATTATTATAACAATTATTTAAACAAATTATTGTTGTTATTTTTTAACTTTTTTAAAAATGCTTATAAAGAGTTGTAGTTTTTTCTCAATTTTGCAAATTGATTTTATTAAACCAACGACATGTTAATAAAATTATTAAAATTATTATTATAACAATTATTTAAACAAATTATTGTTGTTATTTTTTAACTTTTTTAAAAATGCTTATAAAGAGTTGTAGTTTTTTCTCAATTTTGCAAATTGATTTTATTAAACCAACGACATGTTAATAAAATTATTAAAATTATTATTATAACAATTATTTAAACAAATTATTGTTGTTATTTTTTAACTTTTTTAAAAATGCTTATAAAGAGTTGTAGTTTTTTCTCAATTTTGCAAATTGATTTTATTAAACCAACGACATGTTAATAAAATTATTAAAATTATTATTATAACAACTAAACAACTTATTGAATTTGAAGTAATTTTTAACGAGGCCTTATAACTCTTTATGAGCATTTTTAAAAAAGTTAAAAAATAACAACAATAATTTGTTTAAATAATTGTTATAATAATAATTTTTATTTATTTTATTAAAATGTGGTTAATTCAAGAAAAGCAAGTTGCAAAATTAAGAAAAAACTACAACTCTTTTTAAGCAATTCTGAAAAAGTTAATTAATAACAACAATAATGTGTTTAAACAATTGTTAGTGTCTTAATTTAATAATAAATATTTATATAACATAAATATATATAAATTTATGTTTTTATTAGGCGTCTAAAGTTAGAAAGTTTAAAAAATTTGCAAAAACGCTCGATTTATTTGTCATTTTGTAAGGAAATAACAACAATAAATTGTTTAAACAAATTATGTAACATTGTAAAACATAAACAATAATATATATTTTGATAATAACATCAATGAATGAAGAAAAAGCATTTAAAATAATAATTAATATTTTTTTTAATAAATTCCAGGTTTTTTTACGTTTATGGGGTTTGTTTACAGTCATATAAAAAGTAGTTGAAATAATTTATTTAATAAATATACGACAGATTTTTATTATTTTGACATTCATGAACAAAAATATCGTTTACAGAAAGAAAAAGGTCAATTTTCCACGATTTTATGTCAAATTTACGAAAAAGTGCATTTTTCCTATGGGAATTCAATGGTAATTTTCAAGGGCTTTGCGGCACGGCTTAATATTAAAAAATAAAAAAATAAAAAAATACGTATCTCATATTTTTCGCCAAAGAACAAAATTGGGGGGGTAAGGTTTATGAAAATTGAAATTTTTTTTTTTTGGGCCACCCTAATGTATAGTTTAGATATATTTGTATTAAATGGTGTAAACGTACATTTTGTCCTTCTCCCAATTCTACATTTTATAGTTATTTTTTAACAAGTTTTATAGTAGTTTTTATCTGTAAATACAGGTTTGCCACGTAGGGGAAGTGTGTCTAAAACGGCCTAGTGTCTAATATGGCCAATTTTTAATAAAACACTTTAGGGGAAGAATTCTTATCAACTAATGTTAATTTTATATTTTTAAACATAAAATGTACCATCTGCAAGTTATTTGAGTTTTTAAATCTTTAAACTGATTAAATAAGATAAGATTATATTTTTCGTCTCTAAAGCTTAGTGTTTTTGCTTGCATTTTGAAACCAATATTTGTAATGTAACTTTGTAATAATTTATTATATACTATTATTACCTTATCGTGTATTTCTTTATCTTTCCATCAAGCTTTTTTATAATTCGTAATTTTACTTTAATTGCTTTAAATAAAATAAAAAGTAAAAATATATCAACTTGTATAAAATGGCCTACCCCGTGTGTGTATAAAACGGCCTATAGAAATGCGCGCATCCTAGCGGGAACAATAAGAAGTACCATCAGCTGCTAACAAGGTCTCAAATAGATTTTCAAATTGCCCGCGCCCATGCTGCGCTGTCAGTGAACTCAGTGAACAACAGAAAATTGATTTTGAGGTTAGGAATGCTATTTTTTCACAAATATCTCAAATTATTAACATTATAAATACATTTGATGAGTTATGTTGCACAAAATATAATGCAAAGAAATTTGATTTAAATAACTTTAGTTTAAAAAGTTTATTGAGAGTTTTAGAATATTGCAAACTGATATTAACAAGTTTTTATATCGTATCACTAAAAGCGCATATTTTGACAAATTCAACGATATTTATTAAAGCAAACGTGAGTATTTAATAAGAAAAACATTATAGAAAAATATTTAATCATTTCCTTTTTAGAAAAATCTTCTAATTTGTAGCAAATATTAAACTAAGAAAATATACATTAGGTAGGCCATTTTAGACAAGTATGTGTCTATTATGGCCAAAATGCAAGTCTTTAATTTATCTTATTTTTCAAATATTTAACTGTTTCTTAATCGAATTTAATTGTATACAATCAGTTAATTAAATGTCAAAGTATAATTTATTATATTTATTTAGATTAAATAAACTATATTTTCAATTAAATAGTATGATTTACGTTAGGTAGGCCGTTTTAGACACACTTCCCCTATTAAAAATAAAATATCTGCAAAGTTTAAAAATTTTTAGAGCTTCCAGAAAAAAATTACAAGTTTTAAAAAATTATGAAATTTTGTAAACGAAAAAATTTTTCAATTTAATTAAAATCATAATATAAAATATTTTTATAATAATATCACAATTTCTATGGAGAGAATAAAGTGATTTATGTTTCTTGTAAGTAATAACACATATTGTTAAGTAGTTTTTTAATAATAACGTTTTTAAAAAAATGAAAAATTGGAGGTTACGAAATCATGTAGTGAACATCCTATTTTTGATTAATAATATCAACGAAGAAATTAAAATTTATTTTATAATATTATGGTTAATGAACGTAGAAATTCATCGAATTTCACATATATTAAAACGAGATTTTTGAAAAATATGTCAGCAACAGCCCTCAGACGAAAGTCAGTGGAATTACCCAGTAAAGTAAATCGATTTTTTAAATGTTAGAATATCCATTTCACAGAATCTTCATTTGTCCGATATTTTATTTGTATCTCAGTTTTTATTTAATATAATTTATAAAAAGTCGAATTTTAATTTTTTTGGGATGTCGGATGTTTGTTTAACCGTTTGCAATTTTGAAGAAATAAAAATTCGAGGTTTTAAGAATCTACCAAATATCAATTCGGATAAATAAAGAGTTGGTGAAGTTGATATTCTGGCATATTTAAAAATTAGTTTTACATAGTATTTTGTTAAAAGAAAATTCTGATGAATTAAACCTATATTTAAATTTGATTGGTAGCAAATTCGAAAAATGGTAATTTCTATAGAAGAAAATTCTATCTAATAAAATTATAAAAACTAAAAATAATAACAAACTAACGAGTTTTAGAACATATTTTTGCGTCCTGATTTCTTCTCTTTTTTTAAGAGAAATAAAAATTCAAAAAAATATTTTTAAAACTCGATTATTTTTTATTTTTCATTAATTTTCCTTCATCTTCCAGTTCTTTTTAACATTTTAGTTTAATTAGTTTCTTCTGTTGATTTGAGTTCCAGTTTTCGATTTATAGAATTTTTTCCGGTTTCTATAGTTATTTTTTAATCAACTATTAAATATTATTTTCCTCTCTCTAATAACATTTTTATATATTTTGTACTTATTTTTATTTTTTAAAACATAACAATTTTCATAAAGATAGTTATTTTTTTACACTGTCTATATCGTTACTTCTAAAAAGTCTGCTACTTTTCTTAATTTTCAATTATTTTTCTTCAACTTCTAGTTCTGTATTGATTTTCTAGTAATTCTTGTTCAGTTTATAAATTTTCTTCTATCACTTTATAGTCATTCTTTTCCTTTCCTTGTTGCTTGTAATCTAGTTACTTTTTTAATTTTCTAGTAATTTTTCAATATATTTTGGTAACTTATATAGATATTAAGTTAGCTTTTACTTTTTTTAGATATTTTTTTTTTCTTCTTCTTTATGTTTTATAGTCGATTTTTGTTAAGATTTATTTATTTTTAAATTTTTAGTAAAATTCTAGTCACTTTATTTATAATTTTCCATTCTACAAATTTACCTTCATTTTCTAATTTTTTTTTTCTTTAAGTCTAGGTAATTTTCCGTTTCTATATACTTTTTCTTACTTCCAGTCTTTTTTAATTTACTTTTTTTCTACAGTTTCTAGTCATTTTTCATAATTTTCTAGTAATCATTTTTTTCTTTTTAGTTACAGTTTTTTCACATCAATATATTTTTACTTTTCAGTACCTTTTTCTAAATTTTATATTTACTTATCATAAATTTCTAGTTATTTTTCGTCATTTCCCAGTTAGGTTTTTCTTAGTTTCTAATTATGTTTTAAATTTCTAATATCTCACTCAATTTTAAAAATATTTTTTCTTCCCAGTAATTTTTCTATATTTTATGGTTACTTTTTTAGTGTCCAATTATTTTTCAGACTCTATTTATTTCCACATATTTTTAGTGTTTTCTGTATATTAATCATTGATGAACTTAATAATATTTATTTTTCTTTTTATTTATCAAATAAATTCTAGTAATTTTCTTCAATTTCTAGTTATTTTGTGAATTTTTAGTAGTTTTCTCTATTTCTCTATTTTTTTCTCCATATTTCTCCATTTTTTAATTGTTTTTTAATTTTTCACGCTTTTCTTACTTCATAGTAAATTTTCTTCACTTTATTATTCTTTTTAAACAACTTCTAGTTATTTTTCTTACTTTTTAGTGATTTTCTCTTTATTTTCTATAGTTGCTTGTGTTTTTTTAATTTAGTTATTCTTATATTTTCTCGGATTCTTTCAAAATTTTCTAGTTATTTTCAATAATCTGTAGTAATTAAAACCTGTTTATAGTTATTTGTTGAACAGTTTTTTTTAATTTGTTCCTTTTTATTAATTTTTCTTTATCTTCTGGTTATTTTTTTCATTTTCTGTATTTTCTAGTCTCTTCTTCTCTTTCTTATAATTGTTTTTTACTTTTTGATTATAATTTTTTTTTTTTTTTTGACATGAAGATATTTTTAATCTACAGTAATTCTTTCTTATTTTATACATACTTTTCCAAAAGTTCTAGGTATTTTTTTTCCAGTTACATTTTTTTTACTTTACGGTTAATTCAAAAAAATTTTAATTACTCACTTTTCAGATAATTTTTTTTCATTATTCCTAGTTATCTTTTTTAGTATGTAAATTTTTCCCAGTTTCTGTTTATTTGTCTTTAAACTTTTTTTTTCAAATTAATCATAGCGATTATTTATTTATTCTTCACTTTTTGATATTTTTGAATAAATTCTAGTAATTTTCGTCAAATTAGGTTAAATTTGTCTCCTTTCTATTTATTTGGAAATTTATAGTAGTTTTCTCATTTCCTAGTAATTTATCCCCATTTATAGTTGTTTTTCTTTACTTCCCCATTCCCCATTTACTTCATATTAAATTCTCTTCCTTTTCTAGTTACTTTTTATCAGTTTCTAATATTATTTATAAATAATTTTTCGTTTTTATTGATTACTTAGTTGTTTTTTTTTTAAATTTAGTAAATTCTAGTGGTTAATTTCATATATCCAAAGCATAAAATAACAAAATCTCATTTCACCTGACATCAAAACAGACGAATGGGTGATAATAGTGTTAAAAAATTGGCTAAAAGTGATCATTTTCCAAAATTTAAAGCTCTTTTACCGCAGTTTTATAATAATTAGAATCTATAAATAATGTAGGAGTTAGTGGGACTCTGAATTGAAAATTGAAAGTATTTTAATGGTTATACAATCTTCGATTGAATTCATTCAGTTTGCGTTGGTGATTGAATATTCATAATGAACCAAGTGCAAGTATAAGTGGGATGGTGGAAATGGTTTCTGCCAACAGTAGATGGGATGCATATGTATGGCACACTAGGAATCTTTAATTAATTGCATTCGTATATCAAGTAAGTTTTTCTAAAAAAGATTGTTCGATGCTTTGAGAATTGAGGAAAATTGCAAGAATGTATTACTGCTTTCACAGAATATCTGTAGAAAAAAGAAATGAGAAAAAAACCAAGTTGTACGTGGAATGTTGAGTTTTTACCGTGTCGTCTCAGCAAATTCTATAAAATTATGAATGGGCACTTGTCAGTTCATATAAACGCACGTTGGGTGTTGGATCTGTTTACCCAAGCGGTTTACAGTCACCATTGTTTGAAACCGCAAGGTACATATTGAATGAGGATCTTTTATATAGTACAACATTTACGTCACTTCTTTCTCATATTTTAATTAATGGCGTTCTTTAAAAAAAAACTGTCATAAAATAAAGCTGTATATATACTTCCTTTTAGAACCTTCTAGAAAAATAAAATTCTTTTACTATTATTACACTCGATTGTTGTGTGGTCTCTGTAAAGTATGTTCTTCTTAAATGCAAACTCTGAACGAGTTTTTTTTCTTGTAAATGCCACAAGGTAGACAAATAAGAGTTTATTATCAAGCGTTTTAATAGAGTTTATTCAATCTCAACATTACATATTATATTACATTACAGTTTATTACGATATGTTAAATTTTTTTTTTTATAAATCACTCTCTCAATTTCAGTTTCAAGATGCCCACCGCATTTTTTTTTTCATTTCCTGACTTTTCGTGAACAAACAAATTTTGGCCTCGACTTTTTAATAGTGTTATTTTGCGATTTGATAGTAAAAGTAGGAAAAAAAATTCTCTAAATCTGAATTAGTAATTTTCTACTAATGAATTAGCGAGAAATCGGTTACTATTAAATAATGAAAACTAAACTGTACTAAAAATTCAGAAACCTAAAATTTAAAAATAAAAAAGTGGGAAAATTGGCAAAAATATTAAAAATAATTATGACTAGTTTATTCTTGATTTTTTCTTGTAATGTTACAACAAAAGGAAAACAATTTTTATCAAATTTATTAATTAGAGTAAAATTAACCATAACTACTGCAACATGATATGTATTTATAACTTTTCTATATCTATTTTACAGTATCTATTTTAGTACTTTCTAATTATTTGCTTTATATGCTCTACATTTACTACTCGTATTATATTATGATCATGTAATACTGCTTTTGTCTCGTGCATAAACGTAATTATTATATAGGTAATTGGATGTACATTATACCTACCGTATATCACGCTATATGTTCTATTAAAATGTACTTCTTTCCATAAACAGGTGACACAAAGGAAAGTTTATAATTAATAAGAAAACGGTTAAATAAGGAAGCTAATTTGTCAAAATAGATTAGTCATTACAAAATTTATATCAAACTGTTTTTTAATATTAATTGTATAAAATTGTATAAAACTGTATAAAATTGTACAAAATTGTACAAACTAATATACAAATTATCCATTATCAATTTAATATTAATTGTAACAAATTGTATCAAAATCTGTATAAAAGAAATTATTTTGTGTAAACCATTTAAATAAATGTAACTACCACATTTCTTTCGTGGCGGCTAAATCGATAACGAACACAAAGCAAAAATTTTTACCCTTTCCGCATATTTACTTTTTTTTTTTTTTGCTCTAGAAATGTCGAAGATAAAAATATACGTCCCCATTGTTGCTTTACTTTTTGCAAAGATGAACAAGTTTCAAATGTTACAAGTCCTTTCAAATTGAAAATAAAACGTAAAAAGAACAGTCATTTCCACTTAGTTTGAATGTGCTTGTATGTTTGTTTTGTTCTCAAAAACAATATGTGAGGAAACAATGAATTTATAAAGCATTTTTATTTGTGGAGTAATGAACTCAGAATAATAGGAAAATGAAAGGCGTTTCCTGAAAAGAGGAGAATCTGTCAGATTCCCAGGTGTGAACATAATTCTTATTTCCTCTTTATTAAAAGTGTGAGAAAAATTAAAAACAAAAAAAAAACTCCGACAAATAATGCAGAACGTTTAAAAAAAAAAGTACCCACGTCAATATCTTAGAAAAACTTTTGTTAAAAAAAGCTGTTCGTTCAACTTTCTTGAAATATCTCCCATCAACAATAAATGCAAAGAAGCTAAAAGTGTGCTTCTTATTATAAAAAATAAAAATAAACTTTTCATAGCATCTCTTTCACGGATTAATTATATTTTTCCAAGTTATCTCTATCTTTGTCACCAGTAAATAAAGAATCTTTATCTTTTATTTAAACTTTATCATATTAGAGAAAAAGAACATGACCCAATTTTACAAAAAACAGAGAAAATATAAGTAAAATCTCATTAAGTGAAATTAAAAATAGAAAAAATACCATATTCTAAATAATTCAGTAGCTAATTTTTCGAAACATTTCGTCAGTAAAAAAATTTATGTATATTTCTTGAGATGAAAAAGAAGTTTTTTTTTCGAGCAAACATGCACACGAAGGACCAAAGAGTCTGCATAACCAGATCTGCAGTCGTTTCCGCAAAAGCAGAAATAGTATATCGTGTGTCAACATGTAATTTTTTACAAGCCAGAACTTTCCATGACATTCGCCTCTGTAAGAAGATACTTAAAAATAACAAAAATAAACAGACAGTTGACCTGAAATTCCAGTAGGGAAAGACGGCACGAGTGCGTGTGTGTGTGCATCTACGATTCTAAAAAATATTTAATGAGATGAATTTGCGGCTAGGTCGAGTTACAAAATAATATTTACATAGCAACTGGGGCAAAAAGTTGAAAATATACCTTTTTTTTACGGGAATTGGAAATAAACGAAATTGCTTTGTAATCATTGTAAAACTGATATCTACCGAAGTAATTAAACTTAATTATCGAATCATTAAACCTCTTGTTCTGTAATACGATATTGGAAAATAAAAGTATTGATTTGTAACAGGGATAAAATATTGCTTTTATTAATTTAGTTTTAAAATAAAAGTTGATAATAAATTTATTACATGGTACACGTTTTAGACTAAGAAAATTAGTTTATAGAGAAAATTGTGTGAAACTGTTTTTTTACTTTTAATTAATTAATTTTTATTGTTATTAATTTAAAGGGAGTCACATTCATTTCAGCCCATCCACATTTTTGGTGTTTAGAGGTAGGTGAATATAAAATATGAAAAGATTTAATGTAATAAAAGTTAATAAAAGATTTATAGTTGTAAACGTTAAATTAATTAAATTAATTAATTTAAAAGTTATTTTAATTAAAGTTATGTATATTAAACTTATAATTTAAAACCCTACCAATTTTTTCCAGCATATTATAGGGATATAAAATTATCTTAGCATGTCAAAAATAAAATAAATACAATTTTAACTGGTTTCAAAATTTATATGTTTGAAAAAATAAACTAGGTGAAAATTATGTCCTTTTTATAGACATTTCGCTTGACAATATAAAATTAATTATTAGTTATTAATAATATAACAGTTAATTGGAGAATTCATTCAAAAAAAGAATTGTAAATGCAAAAAAAAAAATGAAAAACCATGAATTATTTTACGAATTTTTGATCAATTATAAACATTATAAAATTATATTTAAAATTTATATTTATATTTAATATTTAAAATTATATTTATAAAAAAATTATAAACTTTTAAACGATTTGTTTTGAGATAAGGAATATGAAAAATGAAAGCAAATCTATGAGAAAGCAAAAGTTTTAAAAATTTAACTTGCTCCACAATTTTTACAATTTTCTATGGATAATTTTTTTCTAACCTTTTTTATATAGTTTTTGACAACCTCTCGTAAGGATTTTTAAAAAAATTTTATTTTTCAAAAATAATCAAAAGTAAAGAATTGTAAAATGGTCCAAAAAACTTTTTTTAAAATTTTTAATAGCATATATACTGTAATTCTAGATCCAAAATTATGAATGAAAAAAAAATTGGCACACCTAAGGAACATTTTTAATTTCATTGGTCTCTGATCTTAAAAATTGAACTCCTTCCATAATTTTCATTATTTTTTATGGTCAACTTTTTTACTGGCGTATTATAAAATTCTATTTTTTTGTATTATTTGTATTCTTTTATTTTTTTGTTCTCTTTTTATGTAATAAAAGAATCTTTCCCGTTTATGTTTCAAATAAATAAATTAATTCTGAAAAACATTGCGTCTGGATTTTAAAAACTTTTGATTATTGACAAAAAGAAAAATTCTGAAACCCAAAAAAGTTTTTTTGTTTAATTTTATAAGAGCTCTCTAAATCTGAATTAGTAGTTTTCTACTAAGAATTAGTAGTTTTCTACTATGAATTAGTCAAATTCATGGCTCATTTTTCTCTAATTCATATAGTAGAAAGCTACTAATTATTAGTAGAAAATTACTAATTCTTAGTAGAAAACTACTAATTGAAATAGTGAAACTTAGCTTTTCAAAAAAGTAGATTTTTTTACTAATTTAATTACTAGTTTTCTACTAAAAGATTAGTAGTTTTCTACTAATTCTTAGTAGTTTTCTACTAAAAATTAGTAAAATTCTTTCTATTTTAATAGTAGCTCACTTTTCGCTAATTCATTAGTAGAAAACCACTAATTCAGATTTAGAGAGAGTAGTATTATTCTACATCTAAAATTATGCCAGAAAAAAATTAGCACCACAGAGAGCCATAAATTTTGATGTGTAAAAATTTTTTAGGTGATTCCCCTTAAGGGCATGTGATGGATTATGACGTCACTGGTATAGGCAAAATTTGTCCGCAACTTTTCTCTTAAAATATTGAATATTTTTTCATGAAACTTGGTAGAATTACTTAAAATGTCATTATGAAGGTCTCTCAGACCCGAATTTGTTTAAATTTTGGCCTAAACTTAATTTTTGGAAATTTTCGAAAAATTGGAAACTTTTTTAAAAATCAATTTTGAGACATAATTAAAATAAACTCTGGTCTGAGAGACCTTCCTAATGACATTTTAAGTAATTCTACCAAGTTTCATGAAAAAATATTTAATATTTTAAGAGAAAAGTTGCGGACAAATTTTGCCTATACCAGTGACGTCATAATCCATCACATGCCCTTAATCAATTTTAAATTTACATTTGTTTTTGTTATTTCTCCTTATAAGAGTTTTACGTGTTTTTTTCACAGATCATTATTTATTTGATGCTTATTATTGACATATTTTAACATTTTCTATTTTCTTTTTAGGTATTTTTCGAATTTAAATAAAGTATTTTTTTACAATTATAATAAGATGTAATAATGAGGATACAGATATTTGAATGAGAGTCTTCTGTAGAGACCTGTCAAATTATTTTATAATATCTTAGAAGAAATCAAGTTAAAAAATGCGTATGCAAATTGACGTCATTTTTTCAAACTTTTTATTTTTTCATATTTTAGTTATTTTTCGGATTTTAAATTATATCTTAACTTCAAAGAAAAATGTTGTGAATTTCTAGTTATTTTACTTAAAATTAAAAATGTATCGCTTTCTAATAATTTTATTTCCTATAGTAATTTTTCTTTAGTTTTGAATACTTTCTTTCTAAGAGTTTTTTAAAAGTTTTTTAACAGTCTTTTAATAGTTTTTGAATAGTTTTTTTAATAGGAGTGTCTTCTAGTTTTTAATTACAAAATTTTGTTATTTATTCACTTTCCAATTATATTTTTAATTTTATTCTTATCTTTTTTTAATACCCAGATAATTCGATCTATAATGTATAAATTTTTATACAATTTTTCTTTCATTTTCAAGATGTTTTCCACTCATTTCTAGTTATTTATGTTTAATATTAGATATACTTATTAATTAATAAAACTATTAGATACTTATTCACTTACTGGTAATTTTTTTAAAATTTTGAAGTAACTTTTACAATTTCCAGTTTTTTTATTTTGAGTTTATTTTCTTCACTTTCTGAGCATTATAAATTATCTAGTAATTTCTTTTCATTATTTAGATATTTTTTTCTTGTTCAAGTTATTTTTCTACTTTTTAATAAATTTTAAGAATTTTTTAAAATAAATATTCCTTTAAATTTATAAGCATTTTTAGTAATTGTTTTGCATTTTATTAATCTTTTCTCTTGCATTTCAAATTTAAATTTCACTTTTTAATATTTTTTCTTTTCTTTTCTAGGTAGTTTTGTATAACTTTTGGCCGTTTTTTAATGTTTAGTAATTTTTCTTTGTTCTAATTATTTTTGACATTCTTAAAACTATTTAGTAATTATTTTGTTTTCTAGTAATTCTTCGTAAATTTTATAATATTTGTCAGTTTCTGCTTTGTTTTTTTTTCTTTTTCTTTCTCTATTTTTAAGATGTTTTTCGTTATCTAAGAATTTTTAAAATTCAGTTATTTTTTACATTCACATTTTCTTATTCATATACATATTAACTATTTAATATACAGTATACGGGTATCATAACCCATTAAATGATAATAATAATAATTAATTAGCAACAACCTAGTAAGAGACAATAAAATATCACAAGTGATTTAGGCCGCATCATTTTTACAAAAATTAATTTATAGTTATTTATAGCTATTTATAGTTATTTTTTCACTTTTAAGTCATTTTGACATTTTTAGTGATTTTTTTCATTTTTTGTTAGCAATTTCTGTTTCTAGTTATTTTTTGACAAACCAGTAATTTAAAAATCGTTTTTTAATTATAATTCTCAAGTTTTAGAGTACTTATTCACATTACCCTTCATTTCCTGATATTTTTCTTCAATAACAAATTTTACTTCCAGTTTATCATGAAAAGGTATTTTTTATTTAGTTATTTTTCTTTACTTTATTGTTATTTTAGGTTAATATTTAATAATAATACTTTCGTGTTATTATCAAAAATTTTTTACTGTACAATTATTTTTTCAAGGTCACTAATTTATAATAATTAATTTATAGTCATTTTCTTGTAATTTTTTCTCATTTTCCAGTTATTTTATTACTTAATTTCAATTATTTTCACTTATTCAGATTTTCTCTGTATGTAGAAAGTTATTTTTGAAAATTTTTATTTATCATTCTTAAGTTTCTACATACTTTTTTTAATTTCTAGTTATTTTATCAATTACCAGTAATTTTCTCCTATATTTTTCAGTTTTTTTTTATTCGCTGGTTATTATATTTTGTCTTTCTAGTAACTTTTTTCCTTCCCCAGTTATTTTTCTTAGATTTTAATAAATCTTATAATTTCTAGTAATTTATCTCCATTCAGTTATTAATGCATCTTTCTTTTATTTGACTGTTTCTAAACTATTTTAAAAAATCATCAAATAAATATTTATTTAAAAAAATTTTAGCCAATTTGGTTATTTTGACTTTGGATTCGGATTCATCGAAGAAAAATAATTAAAAATACATAACCGTGGTGTTGAAAAAATGTTTTTTTTGGCGGGCTGTTTAATTATTCGTAAAAAATTATCGTAAAAATATTATAAGAAGAAAATAAAATATTATTTTTCCGTCAATCAAATGATTTACTTTTAATCCCGAGTATTTTATTTCTCGAAAAATTCAATTCTAGTTTTCGATAATACCAACTATTTTTTCTTGTTTATTTTAAGAGAAATGGTCCATTGCTCTAGAGTAACTCGACTAACCCCTGTTTCCACGTCGATGCTACTGTTGGAAGTACATGTTGGGTGTTGTTACGTAACATTCGACCCAGCCTGTCGACTATCATTCAATATCCTCGAAAGTACTATTTTTACAAATATATCAAAATGTATACGAATTGAAAACGAGACACGTGTGAAAGAATTTTTCAAAGATGTGCCTAGATCTGGCTCGCATCGTTATCATAACGCAGCCACGTTGAAAATAAAAACATTGAAACTTTGTGCTTTCTATAGCTCCTTATCAATATATTGATTTCCGAAACTCTCTAACGTGTGTTTTTATAACTGCAATTCTCCTCGTAAAATCTGCGACACTTGAAATTTTCATTAAAATTTATCTCAACTGTTATCACTCTTCGACTTGTGTTTATAGTTTTATCAACAGGTGTTTATTATAATTTTATCATGATAATTATTATTGACCATTAATTGTGACTAATTGTAGATTGTAGTAAAAGAAACTTTTTTAATCAAAAAGCCAGATTAAAACTTTTTAAACTTCATAAATCGCTATTATTCATTCCGTGCAAAAAACCAATCACGATGTCAATTTCGCGAGAAAAATGGTAAAAGAAACAACGATTGTTTTCACAATTTTCTTCCCCGTTTGTTTGATAATATTTACAAACACGTTTCACTCAATATTTATCTATCCGTGCATCTAAACTTTGGAGAAAATTAACAGAATTACGATTGTTTGAAAGGAAAACATTTTTTGATTGAATTCTCAAAATAGACGCAATTTTTTATTCATTATGCAAAAAAAAATATATAAAGTTTGGTAGTTTTAAACCGTTTATAACTTTTATTTATATTAAAATGAATGAAAACATTTTTAATTGTAAAACAAAATGGTTCAAATTATTATGATTTTTTTAGATTCGCATTTATTAGTTTTGTTAAAAACTTTTTACAATGCCATTTGCGGTATTTTTGTATTAAAACGACATGTTTTGACTCATTTGAGTCTTCATTAGGTTAAGAGATTTAATGGATTCTTAAAAACTCCTGCAATAAAATAATAAAATAAAAATTTTGAGGTTATAAATTATATTCAGTGTGTCTACCGAAACATGATTTTCAAATTCCTGGCAAATTTCCGGTTTTACCGGATTTCTTTTATGTATGGTTAATAGCTATAATATTAAAATAGTGAAAAAAAATAAATGCGTAATATATAAGTTTTTAAGGTAAAATTGATCTTTGAAGAAAATAACTCCAAAATGGCAAAAATAATAGAAATTTGAAAAAAGAAAATGAAAGATGACAAAACTAATTAAAAATTAAGTAATTAATTAAAAATTTGAAGAAAATGCTTGGAAAATGACAAAAATAATTAAAAAATGTAAAACAAAATAAAAATTTGATGTCAATACGTAATTAAAAAATTGGAGTAAAAAATTGACCATGAAAGAAAATAATTAAATAATTGAAAAATCATAAAATTGATAGAAATTTGAAAAAAAATACTTGAAAAATAATACAAATAATTAAAATTAAAAAAAAATAAATAATTGAGAAATGACAAAAATAATTGAAAATTACAAAAATAATCAAAAAATGGAACAAATAGTCGAGAAATGACAAAAATAATTGAACCTTGAAAAAAATGAAAGATAATAAAACTAATTTAAAATTATGTAAAAAATTTATGATTTGAAAAAAAGACGTAAAAAATGACATAAATAATTGAAAAATGGAGAAACAAAATAAAAATTAGAAATTAATAATTGAAAAATTGGAGATAAAAATTGACGTTTAAAGAAAATAATTAAATAATGACAAAATAATTGCAAAAACCCAAAAAATTTGAAATTTGAAGAAAATACTTGAAAAATGATAAAAATAATTAAAATTAAAAATAAAAAGCAATTGACAAATGACAAAAATAATTGAAAAATGAAAAAATTAAATGTAAATTAAAGTAAGAAATTAAAGAATCCATGACAATAATTTAAAGATATAAGAAAATAAGTTAAATTTGGAGTAAGTAATAAAAAAATGTCGAAAATATTGATAATACTTGAGAAATGACTAAATTATTCGAAAATTTTAAAAACAATTAAAAAATGAGAAAAATCATTATAATAGAAAAAAATAATTGAGAAACAACAAAACGAACAGAAATTTGAAGAAAATAATTGAGAAATCACAAAAAATTTAAATATGAAGGTAATGTGTGAAAAATAACAAACATAATAAAAATTTGAGACAAATAATTGAAAAGTGACAAAACTAATTAAAAATTAAGTAAAAAATAGAAAAATTGAAGAAAAGACTTGAAAAATGATAAAAATAATTAAAATTTGAAAAGAAATTGAGAATTGACAAAAATAAATGAAAATTGAAGTAAGAAATTAAAAAATTCATGACAATAATTTAAAGATATAAGAAAATAAATACAAAATTTGGAGAAAGTGATAAAATAACGTCGAAAATATTGACAATAATTTAGAAATTACTAAATTAATTGAACATTTTTAAAAAACAATTAAAAAATGACGAAAATAATTGAAAATAGGAAAAAAATAGTCGAGAAATGACAAAAAGAATTGAAATTTGAAGAAAATAAATTGAGAAATTACAAAAAATTTAAATTTGAAGATAATACATGAAAAATATCAAAAATGATAACAATTTGAGATAAACAATTGAATAATGACATGAATGATTAATAACTGGTGTAAATAATTAAAAAAATGTAAAATTGAAAAAAAAATTGAAATTTGAAAAAAAAATTGTCAATTGGTGTAAAGTATTTAAAAATTATTGATACATAATAATAAAATTATTGAAGAAAATTGCTGAAATTTGAAGAAAAAAATTTAAAACTGTGTAATAAATTGAGAAACAGATGACCATAAAAAAAAGATTGAAAATAATTATTGAAATTTGATAAAAATGATTTTTAAATGTTAAAACTAATAGAAATATGCAGAAAATAATTAAAAAATGATAAAAATAATTTAAATTTGATGGAAAAATTGAAAGACGACGAAAGTAATTGACAATACTGGTTTAAAAATTAAAAATTTGTAGACATTAATTAAAAACTTGAAAAAGTAATTAAAATTAGAAAAAACTAATTAAATAATGTCAAAATTTATTGAAATTTGAAGAACATAATTGTATATAATAATAATAGATAATTATTATTTTACTAAGAAAGTGAGAAAAGTGCTTTTTTTAAAGCGAGTAATAGTAAGTGATTTTAAAAAAAGTGAATAAAAATGAGTAAAGTTAGTCACTGGCAGCCCTGAAAATGCTCAAATTCGCTTGAAACTTGTTACACTTTTACTATTTTGAAAATCTAACTTCAGATTAGTAACCAGGAACATGGATTACCACCGAGTAACAAGTTTGAAGTGAATTTGAGCAATTTTGCAAAATATGTCTGCCATATTGGATCCGCCATTTTGAATTTTGAAAAATTGGTAAATCTGATATCGTTTTCATAATCAGACACTTCGAAAACGAGTAATAAGTTTGAAGCGAATTTGAAGAATTATGAAAACGAATTAGCTGAAATTTTTAGAAATTCCCGGATATAATTTTTTTTCCCGGCAATTTCCCGGGGTTTTCCCGGTCGAACTAAAATCCCGGCAAATTCCTGGTTTTCCCGGAATTCCTGGTGAGTAGACACCCTGTATATTATATCAAAATAAACATGTATTCAATTATCAAAAAATATAAACTTAGGTACTTTTAAAAGCTCCATTCTTTTTGGATGTTATTAAATACAAATAGAAATTTATGGATTACATTTTGATTTGATTTTTATGAACCATTTTCGTGAATCGACATTTTCGATTTTAAAAGAGAAATTAAAGGAGAAAGGTTAGAAAGGTTAGGTGTGAAGTTAGGAAAGGTCGAAAAGATTGTTTAATCGATTAATCGATTTTAACTCTATATAATTAGCGGGAAATAATTTGAGTTTTAAATATCTAAATGTCTAAACTTCTAAATTTTTCAATTAGTTTTTAATTTGTTATACTTAAATTTGAAATATCTTAATTAAAATTTATAGTTTATCCAGAATTACTTAGTATATAAATCATTTCAAGGTATTTTCTTTTAAATTCACTTTGTTCATTAGGTATCTAAAATTTTAGCATTATTAAAAAAAAAACTGTAAAAAGTTTTTAACAAAATGGTTCAAAATTAGCTGGCATTAATAATAACAATAATTCTTTTTTTTATTTTATTTTCAGTAAGAATTGTATCAACCTTAAAACCTTTTTTTTGTATGTAACCAATAGAACTGACAGAAGAGCCATGAAATTCTCGCTCGAGAAAAGATTGTTGCCATAAAAAGTTAGTTAAAATAAAAACATGAAAAGTTAGTTTTATGGAGCGAAACGCGTGAGTTTGCACGTTGTAACTTTGGATATAGTTAGACGTGTGCAGTTAGTATTTATGCAACTGTCGACGTGTCCAATTGGTCTCAGGTGGCACTTGAGTCAAACTACATGTCAATTGTCAAATTTAAAAAGTTCAAGAGGTCCAGTTTTGCCTTTCAGCTGCTGACATTCTCCCGGCTTTCAAACTTTTTTCATAATATATATCAAGCCATACTCGAATTTCGTGGGAATTTTTATCCTCTCGGCACTTTTATAGAAAAATAAAAGTACGCACGAATAGTCGAGAAAATCGCAAGCTTTACTAAAAATACAATTCTAATGTTAAATCTACTTTTTTTTTCCGTGGCAATAAATTCGAAAATCTATTTACAATCATATGCTAACCTGCAATCAAATACATTGGCAGAGAATTTTTATATCTTTGCCAGCGGATAATTACGTAATTTTTTTTATCAGACAAATAAAAATAAATCAACTTTAAGTAGTGTAATATCCAAGTTGAAAGTTAATGGCGTAAATAATTCAAAATGGAATAATATAGCTTCAATAAAGGAATTAGCATCGGACCAAAGTATTAATTAAATTTTAGAGTGATCATAATACATAACAATTAAATACAGGGTATATCAAAACTTTAACAACTTTGGATTCATTACTTTCTTATTAAAATTTAACTACTAATAATTTTTACGATCAGTTATTTTATACTTTTTAACACTCATTTTCCGTCCCTTCACCCCTTTTACCACTCTATATTTATAATCTGAGAGTCAGCTTTATAACTCTTCATATTAGCATTCTAATGAATCTTGGCAATGAGCTTTTCCTAATGACTCATTAAAACCGAAAAAGTAATAAGTTCTTTTTATTTTCAGACTCGATTCACGTGGAAAAAATCATCTTGAGCACCGACATTAAAAAGATAATGAGCTCATGTTAAATAACACACTGAATAAGTTTGTGTTTTTTTAATAGCTATTCAATTATTTCATTAGACACGTGTTGTACACGTGAGAAGCATAAAATTTTTTAAAACATCACGGCAGTTGTTTCAATATGGGAAATTGTCAGAATTTTTTAAAGATACGCATTTCCATCTCTCTTGATGATAAATCAATTCTTCATTATTTGGAAAAAATTGATTTAGGTATTATATAATAATCCAAGTTTGTTTTTGGATTTAAATAAAGATTCAATCTTTAGTTTTAAATTGTCAGTTACATATTCTGCAAAAAAGTATCGCGCATATATTTTGCAAGAAATAAAAAACATTTCAGATTGAAAAATCGCAATTTTATTTCATCGTTTGTTTTGTTTGGTTTTAATGGAAATAGAACGGTTAATATTTCATAAATAGTAAATGTCAGTAAAGATCGAAAAATTACAGCTTTTAGGTACTAACTAGCAAAATAAAACGCGCGCCAGGGCGCGATTAGTTTTTCATACATTTTAGAAATTATAAAATATAATAATAAATATAAGAAATCGGTAAATAATATTTTTCTAATAAAAAGAAATAAATATATTAAATATAATATTTAAAAATCAATTAATATAAATAAAATAAATATTCATTTAGAACAAAATTTTTAATATTTTAGAATTAAAAAGAATTGCAAATTTTGCAAATTCATTGAAAAAAAAATAATGCAATCAATTAAAAATTGGGGAAAGTAATTTAAACAATCATAAAAATGTTTTAAACATAAAAAATAATTTAAATTTGAGAAAAATACTTGAGGATCTTAAAAGTAAATTTAAACAAAATTGAATAATGGAAAATTAGAGAAAATAATAATTGCAAATTGAAGAAAACATTGTTAAAAATTGAGATAAATAAATAAAATTAAAAAAAATAATAATTAAAATTTGAGAAAATAATTAAACAAATTACATAAAATATTTTAAATGAAGAAAAGTTCAACAAAATTTGAGAAAAAGACATACAACTTTCAGAAGTTCATTGAAATAAAAGAAAATAATTAAAAGTTAGAGACAATAAACGAAAAGAGATAAACCTAATTCAAAATAGAACAGAACAAGTTTTAATTAAAGAAAAATAAGTAAAAACTTTTTGACAATTACGAAAAAGGACGAAAGTAATTAAAAATTGAAGAAAATAATATAAATAATGAAATAATTGAAAAGTCAGATAAATAGTTAACAATTTTTTAAATTAAAAAACAAATGTAAATAATTGAAAATTGAAGGAAATAAATTTTGGAAAATAATTGAAAAATGTTTTTAAATTTTATAACGAGCCGAAAATAATTAAAATATGATGCAAACAATGAGAAGCTGTAAAAAATAAATGCCATTTAAGTGTGATAATTGAAAAAACAACAGAATTTTATTTAAATAAAGAAGAAAATAATTGAAATTTGAAAAAAATACATGAAGATCTTAGAAATCAATTAAAAAAAAGAAAATAACTGAAAACTGGAGAGAAGGATTGAAGAAATAAGCTAAAAGTAATTAAAATTTACGATAATCAATAAACAAATTTTGAAATTATGAAAACAAATAAAAATAATCAAAAATTGAAGAAAACAATTAAAATTTTAGAAAAATTCCTAAAAATCTTGGAAAATAATTTTAGAAAAGGAGAATAACTAAAAATTGAAGAAAAGACTGGAAGAATGCTAAAAATAGTTGAAGTTTATGATAATTAATAAAATGTTTTGGAAATTATGAAAACAAAGAAAAATAAACAAAAAATGAAGAAAATAATAGAAATTTGTGAAAAATACTTAAAAATTTTAGAAATTTATTTTATAAAATGAGAAAAACTAAAAATGGGAGAAAAGTCTAGAAGAAAGCTAAAAATAATTAAAATTCACGATAATAAAAAATTAAAAATTGCAGGAAATAAATTTTGGAAAATAATTGAAAAATGTTTTTATATTTCATAACTTGCCGAAAATAATTAAAATATGATACAAACAATGAGAAGTTGTAAAAAATAAATACCATTTAAGTGTGATAATTGAAAAAACAACAGAATTTTATTTGAATAAAGAAAAAAATAATTGAAATTTGAAAAAAATACATGAAGATCTTAGAAATCAATTAAAAAAAAGAAAATAACTAAAAACTGGAGAGAAGGATTGAAGAAATAAGCTAAAAGTAATTAAAATTTACGATAATCAATAAACAAATTTTGAAATTATGAAAACAAATAAAAATAATCAAAAATTGAAGAAAACAATTAAAATTTTAGAAAAATTCCTAAAAATCTTGGAAAAAAATTTTTTTGAAAAGGAGAATAACTAAAAATTGAAGAAAAGACTAGAAGAATGCTAAAAATAGTTGAAATTTATGATAATTAATAAAATGTTTTGGAAATTACGAAAACAAAGAAAAATAAACAAAAATTGAAGAAAATAATAGAAATTTGTGAAAAATACTTAAAAATTTTAGAAATTTTTTTTATAAAATGAGAAAAACTAAAAATGGGAGAAAAGTCTGGAAGAAAGCTAAAAATAATTAAAATTCATGATAATAAAAAATTAAAAATTGCAGGAAATAAATTTTGGAAAATAATTGAAAAATGTTTTTAAATTTCATAACTTGCCGAAAATAATTAAAATATGATACAAACAATGAGAAGTTGTAAAAAATAAATACCATTTAAGTGTGATAATTGAAAAAACAACAGAATTTTATTTGAATAAAGAAAAAAATAATTGAAATTTGAAAAAAATACATGAAGATCTTAGAAATCAATTAAAAAAAAAAAAGAAACTAACTAAAAATTGGTGAAAAGGATTGAAGAAATAAGTTAAAAGTAATTGAAATTTACGATAATTAATAAACAAATTTTGAAATTATGAAAACAAATAAAAATAATTAAAAATTCAAGAAAACAATTGAAATTTTAGAAAAATTCTTAAAAATCTTAGAAAATAAGAATAACTAAAAATTGGAAAAAAGACTGGAAGAATGCTAAAAATTGTTAAAATTTACGATAATTAATAGAATGTTTTGGAAATTACGAAAACAAAGAAAAAAAAATAATTAACAATTGAAGAAAATAATAGAAATTTGAGAAAAATACTCAAAAAATTTTAGAAATTTATTTTATAAAATGAGAAAAACTTAAAGCAAAAGAAAATAATTAAAAAGTCGTTATATAATGGAAAATTGATGACAATAATCTAAATTTGAGATAATAACTGAAAATTTAGGAAATTAATTGCTTGTGTATATATTTTAAACGTCTTCAAAAACCATAATAAATTTAACAAAAAAGGTTACCTTATTCTTTCAATTCAAATTTCAAAATATTTCCTGATAAAGAGAGTCAAAATCAATAAAATAACAGTGACTAACTTCACTTCAGTTTTTAAAACGTGGACAGAAAAAGATGAATAAATATTAATACTAACTAACTTCACTTCAGACTTTAAAACGTCGAGAGAAAAAGATTAATATATTTAAATACTAACTAACTTTAGGAGTTTACGAAGATTATTATTATTTAATTTTTTCACTAAAAATAAATTAAACTAAAATACCTAGATGAGTAAAAACGAAAAGTTAAACAAATCTCTAACTGGTTTGAATTATTAAACGGATTATTATAAATAACAGATAATAACCAAGTATTGAAAGTAGTATATGTAACTAATTATAAAAAGCATGACACAGTTTACAGATTCTGGAAAATGGAATAATTATGAACTAGCAAGGCTTCTGAGTTATTGTGTTTGTCCACATGAATACATAATTAGGACTCTTTGCGAAAACAAACAAAGCAACTGGATTACAGGGCATTGATGAGGTGAGCATGACTACAATAGGAAGCCTCAATTCTCTCTCAAGCCTAAACAATGAAGTTGTCTTTCGATCGTCATTAAACTATTAAATTTATTATTCAATTTTTCTTTAAAAACTACTCTTTGATTAAATAATTTTAAAACAAAGTAAATTCTAATAAAATAGAATAAGTTTAAATTCAAGTATTCTGATTCAAAAGATCAAAAAGCAAAAAATTCGAAAGATCGGAAAAAACCTGGACTTAAATTAAGCTGCTATTTAACCAAAATCACATTGAAAGTGAAACTTCTCGTTAATTTATTGACGTTTATTATTAAGTTCAGGGGTTATGTATAAAAATGCGTTTGTTTAATTTTTCCGAAATAGAACATGGATTTATCAAGTTTTGAAAAAATTGCTCCTCAATTACCTGATTTAAGTAACATATTGTACTTGTTAGTTTGTTTAATTTTAAAGATTAATGCGTGTAGTCGTTGATTAAAATATCACTTATTTTTAGGTTATAAACATGACGACAAGTTTCAAGCTGAAGGGCTACCAACCTCTTAATGCGGAATTTTTTGAAACTAGGCGCCACTGTCGAAATAGCGCTAAATTTGAAAACTCATTTTATTCAATTTGATATCTAACTCAAAATGAATTGTATCAAATATGAGTCCAGGTTTTTTCTGTTATAATTATTACAAAAAAAAATTTGTGCTGTTACTGCTAATTATAAATTATAACAGTAAATAAATTAACTAAACAAATTAAAAGTAAAATTGGATTGATTCTACGACTTTGGAAAGAAATATTGTCTTCGGCGGTCTGAAACTAAATAAAACGTTTCCTTTTTCAGTGGAACAAGACCATTTTGGTCAGACAGATACGTACTAAAATCCACCAAAAGAACATGGAATTTCTTTTATTTTAGTTGTGAATATTTATGCAGAGAAGATTTGTAACTGGTGAATATTTTTGCATAATGTTGACTCGAGGGGTTATTATTATTATTAAAATAGAATTGATAATAATAGGTATTATTTGATTAAATTAATAGAATCAATGTATACAGTAAATTAGTATTCTTTAAATCCAAACTAGTGAAAAGTCACTCACTAATTTGAATTACTCACTGAATTATTAGTAATTAATTAACAAATAATAAAATAATGTTAAGTCATTCTTTACTAGAAATGTAAAAAAATTAAAAATCTACGTAATTAAATTCCAAAATTTGAGTAAACAGAAGTTTTTAATATTAATTAAAGAGGCATATTTTTCAAATTCAGATTTAGAGAAAAGATGTTGTTTTTACTTGCTTTATAATATCGAGTAAATGTTTTGTGTATAATAGTAAAAAATAAATCTTTTCACTGCGAAGAAATCGATATTTTAGTTAACAGTAAAGTTAACAACAGATGATTTAAATAATAATTAACTTTTGAATGTTCGCTGATATGAATCCACACCATTACAGCGTATATGTATACAAAAGTATCTTTGATTGTAACTATAAGCGAGTTTGCTGAAAGGTTCAGGTTGTAAATCATCTGGCAAGGGAGATTTTATTTCATAACACATGCCGGTTTCCTATCCACGTAACGTATAAACGAAAAAAGTTTCATTTTCCTTGAGTCAAATTTTTGTTATCAGAATATCATTTGTTATTATTTGAGAGCATTCAAATGAGAAAAAAAATGTTGATTTATACATTTTATAAAATGTCTTGGACCAGTTCTAACTAGTTTGAAACCAGTTATAAATAGATTTAAACAAGTTCTTAACAGTTTTATGTTCTAATAGTTTCAAGTAGTTTGAACTGGTTCTAAACTGTTACAAAACTAGTTCTAAATTGATTAAAATCAATTATAAATGACTTTAAAATAGTTTAAAATACTATTATGTACTTCAAAAATTAGTCTATAAGAATTTTAGGTAATTTTAAACTGTTTCAAACTAGTTTAAAAATGTTTCGAACAAGTTCTAAAAAATTATGATACGAATTTTAAAAAATTATTATTTTAGTTTGTTATTTCTAAAAAGTTTAAGTAGTTCTTAACAGTTCAGAACAGTTTTGAATCTGTTCTTAATAGTTTGAAACACGTTCTAAACCGTTTTAAACTATTTTTTATTAGTTTGAAATAAATTATAACAGATTTTAAATAGTTACAATTAAGTTTCAACAAAGTTTTAAACATTTTCACAAAAGTTCTAAAGAATATTAATTTCTCACAGTTTTAAGTAGGTCTAAATAATTCTAAGCAGTTTCAAACTTGTACCGAACAGCTTCAATTAGGTCCTAAAATGTTTGAAACTAGTATTGAACAGTTCTAGGCAGTTTTCATCAATCTTGAACTAAATTATAAAGTATTTTCCAACAATTCTGGACGACTTCAAACTAGTTCTAAATAGTGTCGATTTCTAAACAGGTTTAACTAACTCCAAAACTGTTCATATTAATTTTAAACCTGTTCTAAGCAGTTCCAAAAAGTTCTAAATTGTATGAAATCAATTATAAATTATTTTAAATCAGTTTCAAACTAGTTTAAAAATGTTTTGAATCAGTTTTGAAACGTTGTTAAATTTGTATCAAAAAGTTATTATTTCAGTTTGTTATTTCTAAAAATTTTAAGTAGATCTTAACAGTTTATAATAGTTTTAAACCTGTTCTAAATAGTTTGATTTCCTTGCTTGTAAGTAGTTTTACACAAGTCCTAATAAGAATATTAATTTCTCACTTTTTTAAGTAGTTCTAAACAATTCTAAACAGTTTTAAGGTTGATCATAATAGTTTTAATTAAATTTTGAAGTGTTTGAAACTAGTTTTAAACAGTCTTCGGTAGTTTTCATTAGTCTCGAACTAATTATAAAATGTTTTCTAACTGTTCTGGACCGTTTTAAACTAGTTCTAAATAATATCAATTTTTAAACGGGTTTGACTAATTTTTAAACAGTTTATCTCAATATTGAACATGTTTTAAACAGTTTTAAAAAATGTCTAAATTGTTTGAAACCAATCATAATAAATGATTTCAAATTAGTTTTAAACACTCTTCTATTTTAAACTAGTTTTTAAGAGTATTAAGTAATTTTAAATTTTAAATAATTTTTTTTAACATGAAATTCTTAACCGTTTTAAACTAGTTTTTATTAGTTTGAAGTAAGTTGAAACAGTTTTTAACTAGTTACAATCAGATTTAAATCAGTTCCGAATAGCTTCGAACAAATTCTAAAGAATAATATTTTCTCACAGTTTTAAGTAGTTCTAAATAATTCGAAATAGTTTTAAACCTGATGCGAACAATTTTAATTATGTGCTAAATTCGTTTTAAACAGTTTTAAATAGTTTTTATTGGTTTCCAACTAATTATACAATACTTTTGAACAGTTCTGGACCGTTTTAAACTAGTTCTAAATAGAATACATTTTTAAACAAGTTTAACTAATTTTTAAACACTTGTGAATAATTTAAAATTAGTTTTCAACACTTCTAAGTAGTTTCAAACCAGTTTCTAAGAGTTTTAAGTAATTTTTAACAGTTTTAAACTAGTATTGATATGTTTTGGACCTGTTCTAAAACGTTATTAAACTAGTTTCAACAAGTTATTATTTCAGTTAATAATTCTACAAAGTTTAAACTGTTTTTAACAGTCTTGAACTTATTCGAAATAGTTTGAGACAATTTATACACTGTTTTAACTGGTTTTTATCAGTTTGGAATAAATTTAAACAGTTTTTAACTAGTTACAATTAAATTTAAACCAGTTCTAAATAGTTTCAAATAAGTTTTAAAGAATATTAATGTTTAACATTTTTAAGTAGTTCGAACTTATTTTAAATAGTTTCTAACTAGTTTTAAACACTCTTATGTAGTTTTAAACTAATTTTTAAGAGTTTTAAGTAATTTTTAACGGATTTAAACTAGTTTTGAAATGTATTGGACCAGTTTTGAAACGTTATGAAACTAGTTTTAATAAATTATTATTTATTAATTATTATTTAGGATTGTTATTTTTAAAAAGTTTAAGTTGTTCTAACAGTTCAAAACAGTTTTGCTTCGGTTCTAAATAGTTCTAAACCGTTTTAAACTACTTTTTTCATATGTTTCAAATAAATTTAAACAGTTTTTAACTAGTTACAATCAGGTTTAAACCAGTTCCTAGTAGCTTCGAATAAGTTGTAAAAAATATTAATTTCTTACTATTTTAAAAAGTTGTAAATAATTCTAAACACTTTTAAACAACTTTGAACTTGTTCGAAGCGGTTTCAAACACGTCCTTAATTGTTTGAAACCAATTATTATGAATAATTATTAACCAACTAGTTTCTATTAGTTTGAAGTAAGTTGAAACAGTTTTTAACTAGATAGAATAAAGTTTAAACCAGTTCTAAATAGTTTTAAACAAATTCTAAAGAATAATTATTTTTCACAGTTTTAAATAGTTCTAAATAATTCGAAACAGTTAAAATCCTGGTCCGAACGGTTTTATATATGTCCAAAATTAGCTTTAAACAGTTTTAGGTATTTTTCATTGGTTTCGAACTAATAATAAAATATTTTCTAATAGTTTTGAACCGTTTTAAACTAGTTCTAAGTAGAATCAATATTTAAACAGATTAAGCTCATTTTTAAACAAATCATATCAATTTAGAACCGGTTCTAAACAGTTTTAAACAAGTTCTAAATCTCTAGGAACTTTATTTTCTTAATAAATAAATAAATAGTTTGAAACCAATTATGAATAATTTCAAATTAGCTTTAAACACTCCTAAGCAGATTTAAACTAGTTATTAAGAGTTTTAAGTATTTTTTAATAGTTTTAAACTAGTTTCAACAAGTTATTATTTCAGTGAATAATTCTACAAAGTTTAAGCTGTTTTTAAAAATTTAAAACAGTTTTGAACTTGTTCTAAACAGTTGGAGACACGTTATAAACTTTT
The DNA here is from genome assembly GCA_037103525.1 of Ganaspis brasiliensis. NCBI lineage: Eukaryota > Metazoa > Arthropoda > Insecta > Hymenoptera > Figitidae > Ganaspis > Ganaspis brasiliensis. Next base: position 362,411 of record JAZKLR010000146.1, read on the forward strand.
TAAAACCTTTTTTCATTTTCTTGAAGGAAATTTAATCAGTTCTTAAATAGTTACAATCAAGTTTACACCAGATTTAAATAAGTTTTAAAGAATATTAATGTTTAACATTTTAAGTAGTTTGAACTTGTTCTAAATAGTTTTAAACTAGTTTTAAACACTCTTATGTAGTTTTAAAATAATTTTTAACAGTTTTAAGTAATTTTTAACGGATTTAAACTAGTTTTGAAATGTATTGAACCAGTTCTGAAACGTTATGAAACTAGTTTTAATAAATTATTATTTAGGATTGTTATTTTTAAAAAGTTTAAGTAGTTCTTTACAGTTCATAACAGTTTTGAATTAGTTCGAAATAATTCTAAACCGTTTTAAACTAGTTTTTTTATTTGTTTCAAGTAATTTTAAACAGTTTTTAACTAGTTACAATCAGGTTTAAACCAGTTTCTAGTAGCTTCGAACAAGTTCTAAAAAATATTTATTTCTCACAGTTTTAAGAAGTTTTAAATAATTTTAAACAGTTTTCAACTTGTTCCGAAAAGTTTTATTTAAGTCATAAACTGTTTGAAACTAGTTGTAAACAGTTTTAGCCAGTTTTCATCTACTTCGAACTAATTATAAAATATTTTTGAACAGTTTCTGACGAGGTGAAGTTGTAGAGTTTGTTTTTCTCAAGAAAATAAGCTATTATTGACCTAAATTGTACCATTTTTTAAAAAATGGTAAGAAAAGATACAGACTTCGGAAAAAAGTATCTTTGAAAAACGTTAAAAATTTAGCAACTTTTGTTAATTTTTGAAACATTCTTATTAAAAAACGATTGGCCGATATCTGATCAACTATTCATAGTCAATAATAAGTTAAGAAATAAATTATATTAATTAATAATCGCTATTAACTGAAATACTAACTTTTGTCAGGGACTGCCCATCGGAGAAATACCTTACATTTTTTTTTGTACATTTGTAAATAATTCTCTTCAAATTTAAGGAGGTTCTACCGTATGACGATACTAGTCAAAACAGGGACCATTATTTTGTGGTTAGGTTTAAATTTAATTTTACTGATATACAATTAAACAATTGTATTTATTAACTTTATTAACTTTATTTACTTTTTAAATATGACTATTTTTCATGTGCGATCAAAATCAACATTTTAAAATATCAGAACGTCTGAACTGTATCGTGTAAAACGTGAAATATTTTTACAAATTAATTTATTGCAACTCTCACAGGAACCTATTGTCCTTTTTTAAATACAATATCGGTTCATTACATATCTGTGTTTAACTATACAAACTTTGATCACTGTCTGGTCATTTAATAATTTTTAGTACGAAAATATATGTGACAGAGTAATGAATTCTCATAAGAATCAATATTAAACAGGTTAAACAGTGAAAAAATATATCGATCATAACTTTTTTCCCAGGAACCTACAGGTCTCAAAAGTTTAACTACAAAATTTTAGAAACTTTATTTATCAGTACACTAAGTCTTATCAAAATCTGTTTGATTAATCGATTTACGGTAGAACTTCCTTAAATCATTTTCTTAAAATTTTATTAATTTCTTCTACTTTTAGTTACTATCCACAAACTTCTAATATTTTTTTCAATTCTGCATTAAGTGTCCATAAATTTGTAATTTTTACACCAGATTACAATTATTTATGTCATTCTTGAATTAATTTCTTCACACTTTAATTACATCATGAATTTCTTAATTATTGTACTTACAATTTTAATTTTTTACACAAGTCTTAATTCATTTTCTTTAAATTTTAATTATTGTTGCCATTCTTCAATTATTTTCTTGTTTTTTTAATTATTTTCAAAACCTTTTAATTATTTACTTCAAATTTCAGTTATTTTCTTCATTCTATTTAGTATTGTCATGAATTTATTAATTTCTTACACCTTTCTCAATTATTTTCTACAAATTTTAATTATTTTTTAGGGTTCCGTACAACTTTGATGTTCGGCGGAACCCTTATAACGAGACTCGTGCGTCCGTAGCCAAAAACCATTCCCCCCCCCCCTTAACTTCTAAACTATTTGACCTAAACATATTTTTTCATAATTAACTTTGTCTTATCTCTAAGTGGCTTTGTCAACTAATAGTTGTCATAAAGGTACTATATGATGCAGAAAATAATTGTGACTAGTTAATTAGTTTAGTAATTGGAGCCATGCACAGTGGGAGGAAATAAAAAATGACGATTCAAAACAGTTTAGAGCCTCCATTTTCTAACCGATTTTAGATTTTTTTAAAACTAAACTAGACTAATTTCCGCAGAGACTAAATTTCTTGACTGAAATGGTTTTGTTTATTGTTGGATGTTTTATATCAAAAAAGATACAAATATCTAAAAATTTGTAAAACTAAATATTTTTTTTAAATTTCTGTGTTTTTTTAATTTAAGGATCACAGGTTGTTAGTCTTAATTTTTCTTTCTAAATAATTCAATAGATTTAAAAAAACTATAAAAGATGATAAATAACCTTAGATAAAAGTGTATTTTAATGTTATTAATTACCAATTTTCTATCATCTAGGTCTCCAATAAGCACCCGCGTTTCTTGTCGGGAATGCGGACTACCATAAAGGTAAACGCGAACTTTTATTTAATTTTTTTTTATTTTGGTACTTTAGATTTTGAAATAAGAATTGACATAAGTAAAAATGCGATTTTTAGAATAAATTTTAAATGCACATTCTCTTGTGAACGTGCATTTTCTAACAAAAATGTTTATTTTTTTAACAAATTGTTAGAAAAAATAATTTTCTTCTTGTAAATGCTGTTTTATTGTTCAAATTTAGCAGATACGCACTGACAGGCCACACAAAGATAAAATTCGTCGACAAATTATCGACATGACTAATACAAACAAAAACCTAACGCGCTTGGCTCTAACAACTGCTTGCCTGAAAGTTTAAATCGATGTGTCTTTCGACGAATTACCCAAAAAAAACTTATTCCCCTCCGCTTGTTTTGAGTTTTTGAAATTATTTTTAAAAAGTACATGTTTTCACATGTGTGTGCATATAAATTTTTTTCTAAAAAACCTATCTTTTGGGAGATCTTTGTTTAAGTTATTCTTTAATTTTGCAAGTTTTTGATTGTTTTTACAAAAGATTTATGTGCAATAACAATTTCTCTTTATTATAGCAGACGCTTTTTCTGTCATCTCTGTTTAAAAATTTTACATCAGAACTTATATTACAACTGATAACAGAATTGATATCACAAATGACACTAGAACTGACATCATAACTGATATCAGAAATGATATATGCATTTAGTACTGCAATTGATATCAATTCTGATATCAGTTCCGATATCATTTCACTTTTTATTTGTAATGTTATTTCTGATATCATTTTCACATTTACAGTATCATTCTTAAATGTTCACCCACTTAATTACTGACAAAAGTAATTGCATTCTTAAAACTAATATTAAATTATCAATTAATCTAAAATTATTTCATTTCTGACATTATTTTTAATGTCATTTCTGATATTATTTATGACAGCATATCTGAAATCAAGAAATGTCATTTCTTATGTCAATTCTGATGTCATTTTTTATATCATTTCTGATTTCATTTCTATTATCATTTCTGATGTCATTTCTGATAAAATTTTTGACATAATGTCCTATGTCCATTTCGATTAATTTATGCAAAAGAAGAAACTAAAATATGTCGTCAATTTTGTAAATGCAATAATTTTTGGCAATAAATGAATAAATAAAAATGACATCAGAAATGATATCGGAAACGACATCAGATATGACATCAGAAAAGACATCAGAAATGACATTAGAAATGATAACAGAAATGAATTTGGGGGGGGGGATGTACAAAGCCATACATATACATGTACATGTAATATGTATAATTAAATATTCATTTACGTATCACATGTGCAATTTTGGGGGGGGGGGGATTCGAAAATTTACAAAATATTACAGACTCAAAGAATTTTAATATACACAAAAAGATAAGAACTTAATAGTCTGTAAAAAATGGTTAACGTTGTATATACATGACCCTATTGATAATAGGGGCGGGTGGGGGGATATGTATCAGAAAAAACTTATGGTATCTTCATGACCCCCAGATAGTTTTTCTATTATTACTATTATTATTAGTATGTAATTAAACGTATTAATCCTAAACTTGCATTTATCAAAATTTTAACAAATTTTAATTTGTCAAAACATTTATTAACTAGGGTAAGTGTGGGTATTATCGCGAATTTTTAGATATATTTAACTTTGGAGTGTTTCAGAAAACTTAATTAAACAGATACCGTGTTGTTTTTTGCTTTAAAACAAAATTTAACAATATTTATTCTTTGCAAAAAAATTAAAAATGTTGCAGGATTTAAGTTTCATAATTAAATAGAAGATAAAAAAAAAATCAAGTACATGTAATATCGCGGTTCTAAAATTACATGTAAAAGTATTATCGTGCATCAAATATCGCGGCTGAGAATATTGACGTATACTAAATATCATGCGTGATTAAATCATTTTTTGCCAATAAAATGGCAAAACAGTGTAATTAGAGAAAAATAGAGGGAAAGCGATTTATTTTTTTCATAGGATTAGCCACTCAAAATCAAAGTTTATTGATAATTTTATTCTTAAAAACGTTTGACCGTTAAATACGTTCTAGAAAATATTAATTTCTCATAATTTTAAGTTGTTTTAAATAATTTTAAACAGTTTTAACCTTTTTCCGAAAAGTTTTAATTAAGTTCCAAACTATTTGAAACTAGCTTTAAACAGCCCAAATAGCTCTGAATATTCCATCCATATTCCTGGAATATTCCATTGGAACATTGGGAATATTCAAAAGGAATATTCCATTCAAATTCCGGGAATGTAGAAATGTCCGACTACTCGAATATTCCTTTTTTACATTCCTGGAATATTCCAGCTGAATATTAAAAAATAAATCTAATAAAACGTGTGATAAATATTCTCATTGAATATGCCGAGAATATTTCTACGGAATATACCCAGTAGAATATATCAAGATATTCTTTTATAATGCCAAACTAAAATTTAAAACAATTGTGAGGTAGCAAAAGTGTTAACAACAACAAAAAAATTGACAAACCTTAAAAAATCTACTTTTTGAGAAAAAACCGATTTTCCAAAGTCGTGGAAATTTTTTTAAAATACTTTATCATTAAAACTCTTTCTCTTTTATAATGCTAAATTAAAATTTAAAAAAGCTTTGAGGTAGCAAAGTTGTTAACAACAACAAAATTGCCAAACCTTAAAAAATCTACTCTTTGATAAAAAACCGATATTTTATAGTCGTGGAAGTTTTTTTTAAATACAACTTTGCAACCTCAAAGTTAATTTAAATTTTAATTTGGTATTATAAAAGAAAAAAATTCTGATGATAAAGTATTTAAAAAAAATTTCCACGACTATGAAAAATCGGTTATTTGTTAAAAATTGCATTTTTTGAGATTTCACAATTTTGTTGTTGTCGTTAACAACTTTGCTACCTCAAAGTTTTTTAAAATTTTAATTTAGCATTATAAAAGAGAAAGATTTTTAATGATAAAGTGTTTTAAAAAAATTTCCACGACTTTGAAAAATCGGTTTTTTATCAAAAAGTAGATTTTTTAAGGTTTGTCAATTTTGTTGTTGTTGTTAACAACTTTGCTACCTCACAATTGTTTTCAATTTTAATTTGTCATTATAAAAGAAAAAAATTTTGATGATAAAATATTTAAAAAAAATTTCCACAACCATGAAAAATCGGTTTTTTGTCAAAAATTGCATTTTTTGAGATTTCACAATTTTGTTGTTGTCGTTAACAACTTTGCTACCTCAAAGTTTTTTAAAATTTTAATTTAGCATTATAAAAGAGAAAGATTTTTAATGATAAAGTATTTTAAAAAAATTTCCACGACTTTGAAAAATCGGTTTTTTATCAAAAAGTAGATTTTTTAAGGTTTGTCAATTTTGTTGTTGTTGTTAACAACTTTGCTACCTCACAATTGTTTTAAATTTTAGTTTGGCATTATAAAAGAGAAAGATTTTTGATGATAAAGTATTTTAAAAAAATTTCCACGACTTTGAAAAATCGGTTTTTTATCAAAAAGTAGATTTTTTAAGATTTGTCAATTTGTTGTTGTTGTTAACAACTTTGCTACCTCACAATTGTTTTAAATTTTAGTTTGGCATTATAAAAGAGAAAAATTTCTAATGATAAAGTATTTTAAAAAAATTTTCACGATCATGAAAAATCGGTTTTTTGTCAAAAATTGCACTTTTTGAGATTAGACAATTTTTTTGTTGTTGTTAACAACTTTGCTACCTCAAAGTTGATTTAAATTTTAATTTGGCATTATAAAAGAGAAAAAATTCTCATGACAAAGTATTTAAAAAAAATTTCCACGACCATGAAAAATCGGTTTTTTGTCAAAAATTGCATTTTTTGAGATTAGATAATTTTGTTGTTGTTGTTAACAACTTTGCTACCTCACAGTTGTTTTAAATTTTAATTTGGCATTATAAAAGAGAAAGATTTCTAATGATAAAGTAGGGGAGAGTAGTCAGAGTTGGATATAGTTTTGACTTTTCTCTATAACTTCTTCTGTAGGCCGAATTTTGGAATATCTCTTATATTATTGGAAAGTTCTACTAAAATGCAATGTTTTTGCTACACATCGCAAAAAATTTGGACCAATAGTTTCGGAGTTATAGGCAATTAAAAAAAAAAAAAGGTAGTCAGAGTTGAACATGGTAGTCAGAGTTGGGTCACTGTAGAAAATCAATGGAATATGAAGATAAATGATAGAAAATGACAATATCTTTGCCTTTACATGATAGAATAACACTTAAATACATTTGGAAATGACAAAAGGAAACATGAAATTGAAATAAATCATATTTCCTCTTAGGGTAGTGGCACCAGTGAAAGAACTGCCACCAGTGAAAGAACAAATTAAACATTTTCCATAATAATTTAAAAATTATAGTTTTTATTCTGTTAATTATTATGTTTTTAGGGACTTAATTACTTCTAAACCTTGTATATAACATAGCATCAGATTTAAAATGCAAATTACTTTCAAAAATAATTATTTAAAAATTTAGTAGGTTACGTATACCTCTTACTAAAAGAACATCGCTCTGAACACGTCATTTTCATTTTTATATTTCTTCTATAAAAACTGCTTTAATTGATGTCTTTTTTTTCTAAATTAACTTAAGAATATCCCTAAATTATTTTCTTTGGTAAAAAAACCCAATTATTTATCAAATATTATTATTAAATGCAAATTCCTTTACTAGGTTTGCATTTGATCACTTTCCAGTGAAAGAATTTCATTTATTTGCATGCAAAAGAACAGTCCGAAGTAGTTGACAAATGATATAATATTTGACATTGCAAGTAATCAAAACATAAACAAAGAAATTGGTTAGAAGTGGTTAAACACTTAAAACGTTATTTTAGGGTACTTAGTCCAGAAAATATTCATAATAGTAAGTTTTGAACTTAATTTTACAACATTTGTGAATTTTTTTTCTACCACAATTTGCATTTTTATGCATTAATTTAACATAAATAATATTTGTTCTTTCACTGGAGGGATCCAAATTCTTTTACTGGTGAAAGTGTTCTTTTACTGGTGAAATAGGTATGTTTTACTTATTTATTAAAATTTTTAATTATGATTCACATTTATATAATTTAAATTTGACCCTCATATTCTACACTTAAGAAATTATTGAGAAAAAATTTACCAGACCATTTTCGGTATTTGCATTCAAAAAGAATTAATGATAAAAGTATGCAATTCCTTAAATGTTCTTTCACTGGTTCCGTTACCCTATATTAGTCACAATTGTTTTAAATTTTAACTTGAAATTCTAAAAGAGAAAAAATTCTAACTATAAAGTATTTAAAAAAAATTTCCACGACTATGAAAAATCGGTTTTTATCAAAAAGTGGATTTTTTAAGGTTTGTCAATTTTGTTGTTGTTGGTAACAACTTTGCTAGCTCAAAGTTGATTTAAATTTTAATTTGGCATTATAAAAGAGAAAAAATTGTCATTATTAAGTATTTAAAAAAAATTTCCACTACCATGAAAAATCGGTTTTTTGTGAAAAATTGCATTTTTTGAGATTTGACAATTTTTTTGTTGTTGTTAACACTTTTGCTACCTCAAAGTTGATTTTAATTTTAATTTGGCATTAAAAAAGAGAAAGGTTTCTGATGATAAAGTATTTAAAAAAAATTTCCACGACTATGAAAAATCGGTTTTTATCAAAAAGTAGATTTTTTAAGGTTTGTCAATTTTGTTGTTGTTGGTAACAACTTTGCTACCTCAAAGTTGATTAAAATTTTAATTTGGCATTATAAAAGTGAAAAAATTGTCATGATTAAGTATTTAAAAAAAATTTCCACGACCATGAAAAATCGGTTTTTTGTGAAAAAATGCATTTTTTGTGATTTGACAATTTTTTTGTTGTTGTTAACAACTTTGCTACCTCAAAGTTGATTTAAATTTTAATTTGGCATTTTAAAAGAGAAAGGTTTCTGATGATAAAGTATTTAAAAAAAATTTCCACGACTATGAAAAATCGGTTATTTGTCAAAAATTGCATTTTTTAAGGTTTGTCAATTTTGTTGTTGTTGTTAACAACTTTGCTACCTCAAAGTTGATTTAAATTTTAATTTGGCATTAGAAAGAAGAAAAAATTCTGATGATAAAGTATTTAAAAAAAATTTCCACGACTATGAAAAATCGGTTTTTATCAAAAAGTAGATTTTTTAAGGTTTGTCAATTTTGTTGTTGTTGGTAACAACTTTGCTACCTCAAAGTTGATTTAAATTTTAATTTGGCATTATAAAAGAGAAAGGTTTCTGATGATAAAGTATTTAAAAAAAAATTTCCACGACTATGAAAAATCGGTTTTTATCAAAAAGTAGATTTTTTAAGGTTTGTCAATTTTTTTGTTGTTGGTAACAACTTTGCTACTTCAAAGTTGTTTTAAATTTTAATTTGGCATTAGAAAGAAGAAAAAATTCTGATGATAAAGTTATTAAAAAACAATTTCCACGACCATGAAAAATCGGTTTTTTGTGAAAAAATGCATTTTTTGAGATTTGACAATTTTTTGTTGTTGTTAACAACTTTGCTACCTCAAAGTTGATTTAAATTTTAATTTGGCATTATAAAACAGAAAGGTTTCTGATGATAAAGTATTTAAAAAAAATTTCCACGACTATGAAAAATCGGTTTTTATCAAAAAGTAGATTTTTTAAGGTTTGTCAATTTTGTTGTTGTTGGTAACAACTTTGCTACCTCAAAGTTGAATTAAATTTTAATTTGGCATTAGAAAGAAGAAAAAATTCTGATGATAAAGTATTTAAAAAAAATTTCCACGACCATGAAAAATCGGTTTTTTGTGAAAAAATGCATTTTTTGAGATTTGACAATTTTTTTGTTGTTGTTAACAACTTTGCTACCTCAAAGTTGATTTAAATTTTAATTTGGCATTATAAAAGAGAAAGGTTTCTGATGATAAAGTATTTAAAAAAAATTTCCACGACTATGAAAAATCGGTTTTTATCAAAAAGTAGATTTTTTAAGGTTTGTCAATTTTTTTGTTGTTGGTAACAACTTTGCTACTTCAAAGTTGTTTTAAATTTTAATTTGGCATTAGAAAGAAGAAAAAATTCTGATGATAAAGTTATTAAAAAACAATTTCCACGACCATGAAAAATCGGTTTTTTGTGAAAAAATGCATTTTTTGAGATTTGGCAATTTTTTGTTGTTGTTAACAACTTTGCTACCTCAAAGTTGATTTAAATTTTAATTTGGCATTATAAAACAGAAAGGTTTCTGATGATAAAGTATTTAAAAAAAATTTCCACGACTATGAAAAATCGGTTTTTATCAAAAAGTAGATTTTTTAAGGTTTGTCAATTTTTTTGTTGTTGGTAACAACTTTGCTACCTCAAAGTTGATTAAAATTTTAATTTGGCATTATAAAAGAGAAAAAATTGTCATGATTAAGTATTTAAAAAAAATTTCCACGACCATGAAAAATCGGTTTTTTGTGAAAAAATGCATTTTTTGAGATTTGACAATTTTGTTGTTGTTGTTAACACTTTTGCTACCTCAAAGTTGATTTAAATTTTAATTTGGCATTATAAAAGAGAAAGGTTTCTGATGATAAAGTATTTAAAAAAAATTTCCACGACTATGAAAAATCGGTTATTTGTCAAAAATTGCATTTTTTAAGGTTTGTCAATTTTGTTGTTGTTGTTAACAACTTTGCTACCTCAAAGTTGATTTAAATTTTAATTTGGCATTATAAAAGAGAAAGGTTTCTGATGATAAAGTATTTAAAAAAAATTTCCACGACCCTGAAAACCATTTTTTTCAATATGTCGATTTTTTCAGATTTGACAATTTTTTCGTTGTTAATACGGACATTGTTTAAGTTAATTGTTTTTTTTAACTAGGCGATAAAAATAAAAACTATGTCCTTCATGAATTTTTCTATTAACCGTTTCTTATTTGTCTATATTTCATTCTCTATGCTGCGTACTGAGCGCTGCAGGTTTTGTATGGGAGGCTGCCGATCGGGGTTTCCGCAAGCCAACTCTTGGCTCGGGAAGTCTGTGCTAGCTTCAGCTTCATGGAATATGAATGGAATATTCCTTTGGAATATTCCCAATGTTCCAATGGAATATTCCAGGAATATGGATGGAATATTCAGTGCTATTTGAGAGTTTTCATTAATTTCGAACTAATTATAAAATTAATTTATTTTTATATTAATTGTTATTAATTTTAAAATATTTTTGAATAGTTCTGGATTGTTTCAGACTAGTTCTAAATAGTACCAATTTCTAAATGGGTTTTACTAATTCTTAAACAGTTCATTTTAATTTTGAACCTGTTCTAAACAGTTTGAAACGAGTTCAAAATAATCTTAAACTAATTTTTATGATATTTAAGTAGTGCTTAAATTTGTCCATTTTTTTTTAACAGTTATAAACAGCTAAATTCAGGACATTTTTATACAAGTTCTGTACCTTCTTAACCTCTTTAGTTTATCAATTAATTAAACTCAATTAATTTAATTATTTAAGAACTTTGTTTTATATTTATCTGATTAAAGTTTAAAATTCCCACTAATTTAGATTCAGAAAGTATAAATTATTCATAATATTCTCTCCTTAATCAGTATATGATTTCCAAACGATTCAATTTAAAAGATACTTTATTATAGAATGTTTATATAATTCGCTTATTTATCTGCTAATACAAATTCTCCAAGTGATTTTCGTGTTTCTCGACGAAGAAGTATCATTTCAAGTACAATTGCGATTGAAATCTTTTTATATCTTTTTATCGGGCAACCAACTAGGGATTGGATACGACTCTCTTATCAGAAGGTACAGTGATCCGTGACGTAACAGTGTAATCGTATTTCGCAATCTTTTCATAGGTCAGACCGATAAAAGCTTTACTGTAGAAGATTGGTTCGCGCGAACATTGCGATAAGAAAATTCTGGACAGAAAATCATGATTGGAACCACCAAGGGTTTTTTTCAGGTTTTCCGGATCGAGAATGATCGGGTATTTTCAACTGAAATAACTTTCGAAACAACATTTTTCTCGTTCTAGATTCTGTGTTTAAAATCGAAAAAGTATATACGTAGAGAGAGAGAGAGAGAGAGAGGCGATAGATATCTTTTTATACAAATCGTAGAAACAGTTTGCTTTTAAAAACTGACAAAAAAAAAAGTGACTCATGTCTATAGCCCTTTTTCTACGACAATTTATATTCCGCTTTTAAAGCAAATTTCTCCAGAGTACCAAATTATTATATCAATTATGTAAATGAGAGATTTGCGAAAAAGATCATGTCCGCGAAATTTATTTAAGGTATAAAAATCGTCGCAAGTCTTGGCACGTCAGAGTATTGCAGCCTGTCAGCGAGAGCGTAAAGCAGAGAGAAAAAGAACAAGTGCGAGAGAGATAAAGCTAGAGAAAGGACAGGAGAAAAAGAGTATAATAAAAAAAATGAATTCTGGAATAATTTTAAAAAAAGAATGAGTTCGTGCCAGTTTAGGCAAATCTCCTGCAAGCACGAGTGTAACTTGGAATTTTTTAAAATGTCTTTTATTGTTTCTGTCACTCAGTCAAATCGTGAGAATTGGATTTCAAAGACAAACGACTCTGGATTGAGAGTAGAACAGGGCAGAATTTGATTCACCTCAATTTTCACCTTAATCGTGTTCCCATCAATACCTTTATTTCAATCTGTTTACGTGCGCAATTTTCTATATACGTTTTTCTTTCCTTTTTATTTTATTTCATTTTTTTGCAATTTTGTTTTGAAATTCTTAATTTCCGGGATGTCTTTTGCACGATAAAAATAAAGTGAAGATAACAACTTTCTGTCGAAATTCTGATTTACGAGCAGATGAATCAAATTTAAAATATTACGTTTTGTTTCTTTTTAATTTTTAAATGAAACAGAATAAGAGAGCGAGGGTTATTAATAAAAATGGTAATAAAAAGGGATAGTTTGAAAATTTGTTTAAAATAAGTAAAATGATTTGACGTAGAAATTATCGAAATAAAGTTATTCTAAATTTTGCATTAAAGCTGACTGGCCTCGATTAAAAAGCTTTTAGCAGAAAAAATATAACGGAAATGGATTTTATAAAATTTTAAAAGATCTGCTTATGTAGGTGTAATTTATTTACTGGATTTTATTCTACACAATTTTCAGATGAAGTTACTTTAGACAAAAATATTTGTCAAATAAGGATTATTTAACATTTTGTTTTGTTTTCTTGAATTTAATGAACAAGCGCTAATATTTTTATTCAATTAAGGCAGATCAAAACAATGTAAAAAATTTAATAAATTGAAGTTCGGATTATAAAATATAGAACGATTTAAATTTGGATTCACTGAAATTTGGATCGATTTAAATTTAAATTAATTAAGATTTGAAAAGGAGTTAAAAGATCAATTTCCTTTCGGGTAATTTAGCATTAAAATCGACTAAAATTCGATGGACTCAAAAATGGATGAAATGAAGTTTCGAATTAAATTAGGTTTAGGTTATTTTAATTTTAAGTCAATGGGGATTTAAATCGATTAAAAATTGATCCGATAAAATTTTAATAAATTACAATTTAGATGGATTAAAAACAAAATTAAACAGATCTGATTAAAATTAAATTACAATTAAATATTCTTTTTTTAATTATTATTTTTATTAAATTATTTTATGTAAATATTTAGAATTATAATACAAAATTATATTAGCAATACTTACTAATACATGCAATAAATAAATAATTCCTATAATAACACTAATATTTCTAATTTTAAATAAATGTTTTTACAATTAAAAAAATAAAAAAATAATAATATTAAATTTGATTAATAATTTTAATACGACACATTAATGTTATTAAATTTAATTAATTTTTATTATTTTTATTATTTTATTTATAAAGGAAATTATTTCATTTTAATATCTTCAGTATTATATTTTTATTTTCAAACTATTTTATACTAAAGAAATAAAAATGATTTTATTCATTTTAATTTTAATTAGAAGTTTAATTTATAAATTTATTTCTATTATTTTATTTTATTTGGAATAGATTAAAATTATATCCTAATAAGAAGGAAATATTCATATTTTTATTAATAAAATTAAAATGATAAATCATATAAAATTCATTTTATATATTATTAATCTAATAGAATAAAATAATATCATTTAAGACCCAATTCTCTGAATTTAAAAATATTTAATAAATCTATCATTAAATTTATTATTATTATTATTATTAAATATAATAAAAGGAATAAAAGAAATTATATTAATTTCAACACTAATTCAAAAATATAAAATTGAATTTGAATTAATTCCAATTAAAATTTAAAAATTAAATAAGTAATATGACTGAATTTAAGTGATAAATTGTAAATTTATTTATAGAAATTAATTTTCTTATTCCTCATATTTTTTAAATATAATAATTTTAATTAAAATTGTAACAATCATAAGTGAATAAAATTTTTTATTAAAAGAATTAAATCAATTATTTATTTAATTTTTATTATTTCTTTTATTTTAGTATTTTATTTTATTATTTGTAGGTTAAAAAAATGGATTATTTATAACACATTTAAAGAAAGATTTTATTTAATAAAAATTGATGAATATATTATTTATAATAAATTATATATTTCTGTTAAAAGTGTAAGTTTAGAAAATTATGAAATTTATAAAATAAAATAAAATATTTTAAATCGTTGGATAAATATGTTAAATTTGTTTTCATTTACTTCAAAAAAGTTAAGTTAACAAAAAATAGTCGATGAAGTGACCTAAATACAACTTTCAAAGTTTATATCGATTTTAGAATGAATAGATAATAAGAAATAGAAAAATTTGAAATGATAAATTCAAGTTCAACTAAGTTTAAAAAACTGAAAATAATTGAATTTAATTCCGATCGATTCTAATCAATTCGAATTTAAATAAGTTAAAATTTTGTTCTAAAATAATTTTGAGTAAACCCAAATTCAGAATAACTTGAATTTTTAATTAATACAAATTTAGAAATTTGAAATTTAAGCAACTTCGAATTTAGAAATTCGAAATTTAGAAAACTAGAAATTTAGAAAACTAGAAATTTAGAAAATTCGAAATTTTAATCATTTAATGTTTGAAGAAAATAAGAATTTGATAAATTCAAGTTTAAATTAATTGAATTTTTAATTGATGGCATTTAATTCGATACAAATTTTGTACAATTTAAAAATTGGACGAAATGTAGGTTCAGATTAATTGAATTTTGATTAATTAAAATTAGAATCGTCTAACATTTGCTTATATATAATTTTTTTTTTTAATAAAATTATCTGATTAAGTTGATTACATTGAAATTATAATACCTATAAGTTAAATTATTTAAATCGATTTTATTTTGAATTGACGATAAAGAAATTTATAAATTAAAGTTAAGATCAATTTAAATTGGGATTAATTGAATTCGAATCTAAATACATTAAAATTTTGATCGAATTAATTTTGGGTATATTCAAATTAAGATTACTTGGATTTTTAATTACTACAAATTTAAAATATTTTTAAATTTAAGCAAATTCGAATTTAGAAAACTCGAAATTTTAATTAATTTGTGTTTGAAGAAATTGAGGGTTTTATAAATTTAAGTTTAAATTAATTGAATTTTTAATAGATAAGAATTAAATTCGATCCAAATTTTGTATAATTTGAAAATTGGATGAAATAAAGTTTCAAATTAATTGAATTTTCACCTAATTGAAATTAAAATCGATTAAAATTTCCTCATATACAATTTTTTGTATTAAAATTATGATTAAATAGAATGAATTGAATTTTTAATACTTAAGTTAAATTATTTAAATCGATTAAATTATTATTTAAATTGATTTTAATTTGAATTGACGATACAGAAATTTATAAATTGAATGTAAGATCAATTTAAATTGGGATTAATTGAATTTGAATTTAATTACGTTAAAATTTTCATCGAATTAATTTTGAGTATATTAAAATTAAGATTACTTGAAATTTTAATTATTACAAATTTAAGGTATTTGAAATTTAAGCAAATTCGAATTTAGAAAACTCGAAATTTTAATTAATTAGTGTTTAAAGAAATTGAGGATTTCATAAATTTAAGTTTAAATTAATTCAATTTTTAATAGATGTAAATTCGATACAAATTTTGTATAATTTGAA
Source organism: Ganaspis brasiliensis (assembly GCA_037103525.1). Lineage (NCBI taxonomy): Eukaryota > Metazoa > Arthropoda > Insecta > Hymenoptera > Figitidae > Ganaspis > Ganaspis brasiliensis. The sequence goes on from JAZKLR010000146.1 coordinate 378,233, forward strand.
AATTGGATGAAATAAAGGTTTAGATTAATTGGATTTTAACTTAATTGAAAGTAGAATCGATTAAAATTTGCTCGAATCCAATTTTTTTTTTGATTAAAATTAAGATTTAATAGAATGTATTAAAATTATAATACCTAAGTTAAATTATTTAAATCGATGTTAATTTGAATTGACGATTTAAAAAATTATAAGTTAAAGTTAAAATCAATTTAAATTGGGATTAATTGAATTCGAATCTGAATACGCTAAAATGTTGATCGAATTAATTTTGAGTATATTCCAATTAAAGTTACTTGAAGTTTTAATTAATACAAATTTAGAATATTTGAAATTTAAGCAAATTCGAATTTAGAAAACTCGAAATTTTTATCAATTAGAGTTTGAAGAAATTAAAAATCTGGTAAATTGAAGTTTGGATTAATTAAACTTTATAAATAAACGAAAATTAACTCGATAAAAAAATTGTATGATTTGAGAATTTGATAAAATAAAGTTAAAGATTAATGAAATTTTTCTCTTAATTTTTGTTCTTAAATAGAATCTTTTAAATTTTGAATATATATAAAATTTTTGATAAATTTGAGTTTGGATCGATTAAAATTAAGATTAAACACTAGATTAGAATTATGGTACGAGAATTAAATCATTGAAGTTCAAATTGATATTGAAATTCGGTTAAATAAGATTTTAATCAATTTGAATTTAGAAAACTTGACATTCTAACCAAGTAATGTTTTAATAGATTAAAAATTTGATGAATTGAAATTTGGATAATTTAAATTATAAATAGATGCGGGAATGTGAATCTTTTTAAATTTGATTATTTTAAAATGTCGATAAATTAAAGTTTGGATCGATGAACTTAACATTGAATGGAACAGATTAAAATCTTACGATTTTTTAAGAGAAATAAAATTTTAATTTTGATAGCTCGAATAAAAAACGTTAAAAAAATTCATCAAACTCCACAATTTTGAAAATTGGAAATTAAAAATGTATCTTGATTGTAAAATAGTTTTGGATAAAAGATAAACAACTTTATTTTCAATCATTTGATCAATTCAAAGTAGCATTTGAATAAAAGTGATAATTGGGAACAAATGTCAAATTTTAGGTTATTTTATCTAAATAATTTCCAACAAATTTTAAAAAATGAACTTGTTTCACCTTTTGCAGTAACCTATATCTAATTTCTCCTTAAATCATATAAATTGTATATTTGAGCCAATAATATCTAAAACAAATTCGATTTAATTGTCATAAATACTAATTATTTGTTACAAATATTTTCAAAAAAATTTAGAATCATTCTGCGCATCAAATCCAAAAATTCATCTACAATTTTCTAAATAATTTAATTTATCTTTGCTCCCTAAAAACCTCAAATTACCGCGGAAAATAACTTCAGTTGAGTTTATCCAGTAAAAATATGCGCGAAAATTCTCGAAAATTTGCCGGAATTTGAAGCCAAATGAAATATTGAGTAAAACTTGCAGATAATTTTCAACAGATCCCCAAGAGTTTTCACTAGCGAGCGAATTCCGGGAAATTTTTTTATTTTCCTGCCAGTTTTTTTTTCTCCAACCACAGAAATTAACAAGAGACAAATTTCAAAAACCATTAACATCTTCCATTCATATCAATAAAAGTTCCATTTGCTGAGATGAGAGTTTCGAATTCCAGTTGAGTTCGTGTATATGGAAAAATTTATTTTGTGTATAAGACACGTTTGGGAAATAAACGCGGGTCATAATTTTCGCGTGCCGATAACAAAACATGAATAACGGCAGCAGACGAAAGCTCTAATGCTGTGCGATATTTTTGAATGCGTGAAATACGGAAAACTATGTTTTTTCTGTTTTTTTTTTCTTTCTTATAGTATACATCTTCTAGGATAAAATCGAGTCGTAAATGATAGTTGCACGTAGAGTATAAGGCACCTTATTATTTTGTGGATTTCTCGATGACATGCAAGTGAAATCTACTTGAAAACAAACCTCCCTCTGTATCTCTCTCTCTCTCACTTTCCAACAATTTCTCTCGTTGAAAACCATCTCTCTTCGTCGATCGATGTACGACTATCGCACGCTGCAGGGTCGCAAATTAAACTCACGGACATTCTCACGTGAAATTCTATTTCAAGAAGCGAGGGCAAAGAGCCTGATTATTCCTCTTTTAAAATCACCCTCAAACAGCGAACAAGGCAAATCATTAAAATTAGAAGAAATTTTAATCAATGTTATACGCGACTTTTTTTTACTTTTTATTCGCTGGTGAATTTTTGAAATGTGAGCAGATTAAAATACTGTACTTTGTGGATAGTCATTTATAATTAACGGGAATTTATAATTCAGGCTAATAAATATCGAATATTTTTTTTAAAATTAGCAAGTGTGTGAGAGCAGAGATTTTTCGTGATTATTATAAGTAATACATTAATCAAATGAAAATGTTTTTATTACAGAAGGGAGATTATTGTTTCCGTGTGTGTATGTTAAATAAATAACAAAGCGTGGAAAGAGCAATTTAATTAAAAATTGCGCTTTATTGTTATACATGTAAATACAGTTTTAATCCGCAGTAAGAATTTTTTCATCAAATGAATTTATTTATTGAAAAGTGGTTTTTAGCTTGATGAATATCGATTTATTTATGAGTTTTTGGTGTTGACAATTTTACTAAATTTATACTTTTGGAAAGATATGGAAACATTGATAAAAAGGAGAGATTTTGTGATTTAATTTGAAAATTTTTAATTAATTTACAAACGACAAGCTGAATTGAAAATTGGGTTTGGTGGAATGATTGAAATCAATTGAAATGTTTATATCAAAATAGAAATCTGCTTGAATACTGCTTGTAAAATTATTCTTTTACAAATTCTTTGTACAATTATCGAAAAGAATTCAAGGAAACATTTTTGCTAATTGTCCAAAGAGTAATATATTAAAATCAAGGTATAAAGAAGTGAAAATCTTTGATAATATTCTGTTCAATGAATGCTGAAAAGATATAAAGTGGCTATTCGACCCGATTAGCTATAGAGATTTTGTAAGTGTTTGTGCATCAAAATGGTATGAAAAATGCCGGCGGCGACTCTAAAGAATAGGGGAAAACCTCTTTTTAGTCGAGCACCCGCAGCAAATGGAAGATTTATTCTTTTGTAATATTTCTATGTCTCGATAAAATGCTTGTAGTTTAAAAAATGATTTTTCTTTTATTTGTACAAAAAGACTGCACGCGTGACCTTTATTAATCTCAGTTTTTGATTAAGAAGATTCTTAAGAAAAATTTAAAAACTAAATTAATATTAAATTTCTCAAGAAAGTTATTTAATTAAAAATGTGGTTGAATATTTTTCTTAGATAAAAAAAAATTAAAGTCCTAGCCTTAGTTGGACGGTTTAAGTAGAAAAGGTCCTCTTTAGTCGGACATCGACTAAAAAGAAACAAAGTTCATAAATTTTGTACTAATTCAAAACAATAGGAACGGATAATAAAAAGGAGAATGAAAATATTTATTGATAATGATAATGATTAAAAATAAGAAATTTTTCTATTATTGTCATATTCTCTTATTCTTTTATGATATTTTTACTTTAAACGCATATCTTCTGTACACATATAATGTGGTTTCTTGTCTTACCACAACTTTATTTATCTACTTCTCAGAGGAAACTGGTAAGTAGAATATGTCAAGCGTAGTCAGACACAAATAAATTATAAGTTTACAAACCTTTCGTACAATTTAAAAGAAAATAATAAAATACAGACGCATTTTTTCACTACCATGCAAAATGGTTTCTTTTTCTTCTATATTTTGACTAAAGTATATTTGAATTAAGAAAATAGTCAAACAAATGTTTGTTTAAAACCTCTACATCCCTTGTGTAAATCCTTTAGCAACGAAGCCAAAATGATGTGTGATTTATCATAGTTGTAACTTTTAATTTATTATTATTATTATTTTTAATATTATTACTTCCTCATAGAAAAAGCTTTGTGATCGTTAAAATTTTTAATTTTCCAAAAATAATTTAAAACGACATATTTTCATCTAAGAAGCCTAAATTTTCAGTTTTAAGAAAAATTTCAGATATGTATGTAAATATGTATGTGTGTGGTAACTTTTTTTTCACTCAAATATCTCGAGAACATCTCAACGGATTTTAATAAAATTTGGATGGCTAATTAAGCTAATAAATAACTAAATTTAGACACACGGATTTTTGAAAATACCTAACCAAAAGTTTTTAAGCACCATTTTTCACCAAAAATGTAGTTTGTTGACAAAAAATTTTTTCACATTAAAAATACAACTTAAGAAATAAAAAAATCATATTTCTTGTCTTAAAACGAATCGATTAATCTATATACAGTCTATAATTGGCTAAAAACTCGCATAATAATTCATGATTTATCTTTTTTTTTTATAATTTCTCCATTATTTATTTTGTAATCATAAATCTTTTAAACGAAATATTCTATATGAAAAAATGGGGCCCGTATCATTTTGACACAAATTTTTTCGGGCAACTTGTTATATTGTACTCCCGAAGATAAATGTTATATTTTACTCCTTCTTAAATCAAAGATTTTTTAAGTCTTATTTATTAAATAATTGATTTTAATACATTAAATTAATATTAAAAGATTTAATTAATTCAGTAAGTTCAATTATTGAATAATTAAAACTTAAAAATCTTTGATTTTAGTAGGAGTAAAATATAACATTCATCTTCAGGAGTACAATATAACAAGTTGGACGAAAAAATTTGTGTCAAAATGATACGGGCCCAAAAAATGGATCAACTTAATTAAATATAAAGTATAGATTTTATTATAAATTTGAAGAAATAATGTAAATTCTTAATTTTCAATGAAATTTTGATTTCTTTAATATAACTTCTCCAATTGTTATTTTTAAGTAATGATTTCTGTATAAAAATATTTTACAATGACAGACGAATCGATCTATGTATATAATCATTTTTTGTATTTTACGCTAAAATTACATTTTAATTTTTAATAAATAAAAAGATTATATTCCTTGTATAAAAATAAATTAATTGACCTAAATAAAGGATACAAAATGGAGTAAAAGATCACATTCATGATTTTTCATCTTTTTTACATTAAAATTTTTTTTTTCTAACTTCTTAAAATTTTTTCATTTTTATAACTATAGGACATTTTAAAAAAAAATTATATATTGAGAAACGAACTTTTCTATATCAATGAAAAATTTTACATTAAATTTATACAATTAATTATGATCATTTATTTTTTCTTAAACATTTAAAGTTTTATTATCTTTATAATAAAAATTTAAATGATCAATTTAAGACAAAAAATCATATTTAAAAATATTTTCTTTTTAAAAATTAATACTTCAATTAACATGATATATTCATTTTACCTTTAATTGTTGGAACAATATTATTGGTCTTTTCTTGTTTCAATAAATAATAATTTCCATCTTTGGAGTTATAATTTATTAAACCCTTTCTTTCTATTTATAGTTCCCTAAATAAAATTTCATACGATTACAAAAATGTAATAAAACTATGAATCTCAATTTTTTCTGCCCCAAATATATCTAATTTATTTAAAAGTTTAATTAATTCATTCCTTTATTCTGTCTACACTTGAAATTTGTCATTAGATGTTTTTTTTTATAACTATACGTCATTTTAAAAAAAAATTGTATATATTGAGAAACGAGCTTTTCTATATCAATTAAAAATTTTACATTAATTTTTTAATTAAAAATTTTAAATTCATAGCAATTTTAATTTCTTTAAATTTCAGTTAATGTGAACTTGCATTAATTGAAAGTTCAATTAATTCACGTTTAAAATATACTCAATTTTAAGTGATTTAAAGATTTCTTCAGTTTTTAATAATTATTTTCTATTCTAATTTTTATTACTTAAACTACAATTTTGTACTATTTTTATCATTTTTCAATTATTTTCTTTAGTTTTTAATTATTTTTAAATTCTTTCCGTTAATTTTAAATTTACCTTATTAAAATTTTAATTATTTTGTTCAGTTTCTTCATTCACTTTTTCAATTTTAATTATTTTTTCCTTGACATTAAATCAAATTAATTATTATTTATTCCTAAATTTTATATTATTCATCTAAAATTTTAATTAATTTTTTTAATTTACCATTATTTTTGTCATTTTGCAATTATTATTTTCAATTTTTAATCATTTTCATTATTTCTGAATAAAATTTCTAGAATTCTCCATCTTTAAATATTTTCATTATTTTTAAATTAATTTCCTACATTTTTAGTTATTATCTCAAATTTAGATTATTGGCATCAATTTTCCATGTTTTAAATGATTTTTCAATTCTTTTCTTTTGCTTAAAAATAAATTCTGCAATTTTTCTTCTATTTTCTTAAATTTCTAATTATTTTCATTAATTTGGCATGATTTTTAAAAATTTCAATTATTTTCATTAATTTTTGATTATTTCTGCGACTTTTTAATTATTCTCTTTAATTAAAAAATTTTAAGTAATTTTGTAATTATTTTCTTTTTTCAAACATATATGCTATTATTTTTTAATTATTTCTCTCAAATTTTATTTACTGTCTTCAATTTTCTATATTTAAATTATTTTAACCATATTTTAATTTGTTTTCTCAATCTTAAATTATTTTCAGAATATTTCAATTATTTTTTTAAATTTTGAATTAATTTTATCATTTTTCAATTATTTTCCTCGATTGTTAATTATTATTCTCATTTTCTAAAATTATTTTCCAAGATTTTTAAGTATTTTTCTAGAATTTCAATTAATTTATTTAATTTTTAATCATTTTCATTTCTTTTGTAATTTTCAAAATTTTAAACTATTTATCTTACATTTCAATTATTTCATTCAACTTTTAATTATTTATAGTATATTTATATTATATTCTTCAATTTTCAATTACTTTCGTTCTTTTTCATAATTTCTATAGTTTATAATTATTTCTGTTTAATTAAAACTTATTTTCCTCAATTTTAAACTATGTTTATCTTTTTTTTATTTATTTTCTCTAAAGATTAATTATTATTTTTTTTTAATGAACTTCTGATAGTTTTAAGTATTTTTCGGAAAATTTCTTTAACTTTCCTTTATTTATAATATATTATGTAAGTTTTTCAATTATTTTCTGAAATTTTAAATTATCTAGATTTTCAATCGTTTTAATTTTCAATAATTTTCTCTAATTTTTCATTATTCAAGTTTTTTCAATTTATTTTTAAGATTTTCAAGTATTTTTCTTAAATTAATATTATTTTTTTCATTTTTAATATTTTTATTATTTTTCAATTAATTTTCTAAATTTTTAGTGATTATCTTAAATTGAGATTATTGTTATAAATTATCCATGTTTTAAATTATTTTTCAATTCTTTTCTTTTGCTTACAAATAAATTATTTAATTTTTCCATTATTTTCTATAATTTATAATTATTTTCATTATTTTGGCTTAATTTTCAAAATTTTCAAATATTTATCTGAGAGTTCAGTTATTTTTATTAATTTTCCATTATTTCTGCGACTTTTCAAGTGTTCTCTTTAATTAAAAAGTTTTAAGTAATTTTGTAAACATTTTCTTTTCTTAAACATATTTATATTCTATGATTTTTTCAAACATTTTTCTCAAATTTTATTTACTGTTTTCAATTTTCCATATTTAAATTATTTTCATGATATGTCAATTTTTTTTTCAGTCTTATATTATTTTCAGAATATTTCAATTATTTTTTTCAATTTTGAATTAATTTTATCATTTTTCAATTATTTTCCTCGATTGTTAATTATTATTCTCATTTTATAAAATCATTTTCCAAGATTTGTAAGTATTTTTCTAAAATTTTAATTAATTTATTCAATTTTAATTATTTTCAGTTGCTTTTGTAATTTCCTAATTTTTTTTATTAATTAATTTTAAATTTCAATTATTAATTAAACTATTTATCTGACATTTCAATTATTTCATTCAAATTTCAATAATTATATAATATTTTTTGTATTATTTTTTTCAATTTTCAATTACTTTAATTCTTTTTCATAATTTCCAAAAAGTTTTTAATTATTTCTGTTGAATTAAAACTTATTCTCCTCAATTTTAAACTATGTTTACCTTTTTTCATTTATTTTCTCTGATTATTAATTATTTTCTTTTTTTTTCAATAAACTTCTGAAAGTTTTAAGTATTTTTCTAAAAATTTCTTTAACTTTCCTTTATTAAAAATATATTATGTAATGTTTTTAATTATTTTCTCAAATTTTAAATTATTTATCTGAATTTTCAATAATTTTTTTTCAATTTATAATAATTTTCTCTAATTTTTCATTATTCTATGATTTTTTAAATTACTTTTCCCAATTCTTAATTGATTTCACTATTTTTTTCAATTAATTTGAAAAATTTGCAATTATTCTGTTTAATTTCAATTATTTTTTGAACTTTTTTTTTAATTCTAAAATTTTGTCTTAAATAAATATTTATTTTCTTTATTTATGTATATAAATTTTTTTTGTTGCCTAGTTATTATTATTATTATTATTATTATTATCATTCTAGTTAAAAAAGTATTATTTCCAACATCAGGCATTATTAATATTAAATATTATTAATCTTACATCTTATTACTCCTTATCTAAATTTAAACAAATTTCGTGAATAAATATCATAATTCCATAATACAGTTTAAGCCGAGACGTTATATTTATTTTTAATCCTCTGACATTTTTATACTGTCTGATTCGTAATTTTGCTGACTCAACTGAATACTCGGAGGGTAAGTCGTGCGTAAATAAATGAAGGAAAAGAAAGGTCGTGACAAAAGGGAAAGGAACGTTAAAGAATGATGGTGAAATATATAGAAGTAAACGGATGCAAAAAAAAAAAAAATGTAGACAGATTTCTTACTGATGGCATGTGCAGATAAAGATGAGCGTACAAAATATATAAAATATAGTCAAAGGGCATACGGGCAGTGCATGTATTTATGGTGCATTCGTCCGGACCGTGTCACACTTTGTATCCCGTCGAAGATAACCTTTGTGCTTCCACAGCTAGACATGCGAACTATATCTACAACCCTATACCAACACCAATAACATAAGAATCTAACTTTGTCTTTTTTTTTCATTCTGTTGTGCGCTTCTCGAGTGTGTAATGCAATATCAAGTCAAAATAATAGTTTAATGCAGGCTTGTTTAACTTCTGGCAGTGAGCCATCTGAATTTAAATCACGGCGCGATTTCTTTTTCTGCAACGTTATTGCACGAGGTCCTCTATTTTTCTCTCAGATTGCTTCAAGTGGCAAAGGTTACGTTTATTTCGTTTAATTCTGATTTGTGGCAATTTACTCTCTACACAGTTGGAGATTTTGTGTATTTAGAAAACAGTCCTTGTTAAATTTTTTTGTATCAAAATTTAACATTTTTCAAGTGTTGATTTAACTTATCTTTCAAATGTCATTCGATTCTGAAACATATAACCTCAAATTTCTTTAATAATAACATTGTAATTTACGTTTATTTTTCTGTTGTAAAATATAAATTTCTTATGGAAAATTCATTTTAATTGACAAGAGGTAAAGTTTAATAATATAGTTGAATAAAGTTTTGGCTTTAAATCATGACGATTATTTTTTACTTCTGCCAAGCAGTCGATAAACAAAACAACACTTATATTAAAAATTAACACAAATTTTAAGTGGACCGTTTGGGACATGTGATTTCTATTAAATTTAAAACAATTTTTAACTATGTAGAAATAACGTTGATTTAAACTTTTAGAACTTTAACTATATTCAGTTTGAATCATTATTATGTAAAATTAGAGGTTAATTTGTGTGAATCCATCAACACAAAATCTGTGTAAAAATAATAAAAAAGTTATGTACAAATTTAAGATATTTGTCTTGTGTTGAATTAACACTAAGTTTTGAGTGGAGCATTTGTAACAAGTGAAATATGTTAAAATTTACACAAAATTGTTAACTGTGTGCAAGATTTAAAAATGCATATTTTTTTATAGAAGATGTGGTGAACATGAAAAAATATTAACTTAAATCCTAAGTATCATAATGTTATCTCTCAACATAAAATGCAACATAAAATCCATGATAATTTTACACATGATTTCGACTTTGAGAATATTATTGTTTTACATAAATAGGCTTCATAGTGAAAATTGAAGATTATTTTAGGGGAAATAGGGCACTGAATATACAAAAATAGGGAACTTTTAGGGTATTTTAAAAAGTTCATAAATAAAGATAAATAAATTATACCTCGATTATTTTATTTGGGTAGGACAAAATTACACAGTTATAGGATAAAAAATATATAATTAAAAAATATAATTACTAAATTTTCAAATTAATAAAAAAGAAGAAAGGAAAATAATTAAAAATTGTGGAAAGTAATTTAAAACTAAAAAATAATAATTAAAAATAGAACTTTAGAAATAATTGAGAATTCAAGATAATAATTGAAATATAAATGACGAGAATAATTGAAAATTGAGAAAAATAATTGAAAAATAATAAAAATAATTGACAATTGAAGAACATAATTGAGAAATGAGAAACATAATTGAAAAGAATACAGAATATGTATAAACTAAGAGAAAAGAATAGAAAAAAAAGAATAATGGTAAATAAAAAAATTGATAATTTAGGAAATTAATTAAAAAATTATGAACATAATTAATAATTGGAAAAAAAAACAATTTATTAAAAGATTATAAAACTATTAATTGACGTGAGTCAGTTTCTTAGGTTATAAAACTAATAAAAAATTAAACACAAGATTCAAATTTAAGATAAATACTTGAAAATTTAAAAAAACAATTTATAAATAATTTTAAAAATTAAAAATTGTTTCTATAATTGCAAAATTAGGTACAGAAACCACTTAATATTGAAGACAGTAATTAAAAATTGAGAAACTAATTGAAAATTGCAAAAATTATTTTAAAAATAATGAGAATAATTGAGAAAAAAAATCCAAAATGGATGAAAACAATCGAGAATTGAGAAAAATAATTGAAAATTTAGAAAACTATATAAAAAATGATAAAGGTAATTTAAAACCAAAGAAATCAATGAAAAGGTCATAAAACAAATTGAACATTGAAGAAAAAGAATTGAAATTTAAAATTAATAATTGAAGGTTAAGTAAATCAAATTGGAAATAATTTTAAAAATTAAAAATTGCAGAAAACAAATTGCAAAATTATTGAAACAATTGAAAATTGAAGACAGTAATTGAAAATTAAAAAAATATTTCAGAATTGAAGAAAACAATCGACACTTTAATTATTAAAAGATTATAAAACTATTAATTGACGTGAGTCAGTTTTCTTAGGTTATAAAACTAATAAAAAATTAAACACAAGATTCAAATTTAAGATAAATATTTGAAAATTTAAAAAACCAATTTAAAAATAATTTTAAAAATTAAAAATTGTTTCTATAATTGCAAAATTAGGTATAGAAACAACTTAATATTGAAGACAATAATTGAAAAATTGAGAAACTAATTAAAAATTGAAAAAATTTAAAAATGATGAGAACAATTGAGAAAAAAATCTAAAATGAATGAAAACAATCGAGAATTGAGAAAAATAATTGAAAATTTAGAAAACTATATAAAAAATGATAAAGGTAATTCAAAACCAAAGAATTCAATGAAAAGATCATAAAAGAAATTGAACGTTGAAAAGAAGAATTGAAATTTAAGATTAATAATTGAAGGTTAAGTAAATCAAATTGAAAATAATTTAAAAAATTAAAAATTGGAAAAATTGCAAAATTATTGAAACAATTGAAAATTGAAGACAGTAATTGAAAATTAAAAAAATGTTTGAGAATTGAAGAAAACAATCGAGAATTGAGAAGAATAATTTTAAAAAATTACAGAATACATATTAAATTAAAGAAAATATTTGAAAAATAGCAAAAATAATGATAGATTTTTAAAAATAATTGAAATTTGAGATAAATAATTGAAAATTGAAGAAATTAATTACAAAACAGCGAAAGTAATTGTAAATTGAAAAAAAAATTGAAAAATTCTAAAATTCTAAAATTCATTAAACTTTTTTTAATTAATTGAAATTTGAAATAAAAAACTGAAGGTTTATTAAATCAGTTAACAAATAATTTTAAAAATTATAATTTGGAGAAAAAATTGAAAATTGATACAAATAACTGAAATTTGAGATAAAAAAATTAAAAATGTAGAAAGTCTATGGAAAAATAATTTTCAAAACTAAAACTGGAAGAAAATATTTTCAAAATTATAGGAATAATTGAAAATGAAAGAAAATAAATCAAATTAATGAACAATAAATGATGAAATTACAAAACATTTATCAAATTTAATAAAATAGTTGAAAAATGAACACAATAAAAAAATGATGAAACAATTTATGCTGTGAAAAAATAAAAATTGCAAGCTTTGGAAATTAATTGAACAATAATGAAAATATCTAATAAGTTGAAAAATTAATTTAAATTAAATAAAATAATTGACAGTTTATGAAATTAATTATACAATATTACATATAATATAATATATATAATTATATAATATTATATAATATTACAAATAAGTATGAATTGTAGAAAAAAATTAAAAAACGATAAAAATAATTGTAAATTGAAGAAAATAATTGAAATCTGAGGTGAAGGACTGAAAATTCAGGAAATCTATTAAAATATAATTTCATAAATTAAAAATTGGATAAAATAATTTAAAAATAATAGAAATAACTAAAGATTGAAAAAATAGAAAAAATAGAAAGATTGAAAATAATTGAAAATCTCTAGATACCTTGACTTTAAATAATATTTTCGTGAAAAGTAGGGGATTTTAGGGTAAAATTGTCTAAATAGGGGTCTTTTAGGGACCAATCGCAAAATACTTAAAAAAATTACAATTGTATGTATAATGCTCTTTTAGATAAATTTTAAATAATAATCTTTAAGTTAAAAAATAAAATTTTCAAGTGCATCTTTGATTGTTTGATAATACATATTTCACCTAGAAATTTGAATAGTTTTTAAGTCGATAAGTCAGTGTACTATTTTGTCTGTTGAGTATGAAATGTATGTGTATGTCTGTTAACCTTATAATTTATTTTAAAATGTGACAAGATACATTTGTTTGTACGTTTATCTGTTTTTATTTGTATTTATTGTTTTTTATGATTTTGACATAACCAATTTATTTAATAACGGTTTTGTTGTTTTTTTCGTATGTTTATAATGATGTTGTAAGTTTTTTTTATTTATATGTTATGTCTTTTAAATCTTTTAAACAAAACTGCTGTGTTGTAAATAACCTCAAAAAGTATTAGTAACTGTTTTCTTAAATAATATTTTATGGTATGCATATTGATACAATGTTTTTTTAAATTTTAGTTGTTTTTGCCCTGAAGAGGCTTACATATATGTAGGCGAAACGTAGGCAGTCTTTAAATATTTGACGTGACCTTATACGTTGAAATAAATTTTGACTGACTTTGTCTGGAGAATACGTTGTTGTTTTTATTTGGGTAATATAGTTTGTATAATGTGATTTTGGGTAATTTAGAATAAGTTGATAAAATATAACTTTGAATTTGAATATTGTTGGTTAGTTTGGAATTTTCGAGGTTAGACATTGTCATATTTTTCACAAAATTTGACAATTTTAAATAAATTATTATATGCAGAGGTGTTAGTTTTGATAAAACTTTATAAAATTGAACAAAGATATTAAAATTTTGTAGAGCATATTTCTAAAAAGTAAAAAAACACTTGAGAAATTAAAATGATTTGAATCGGAGTTAATCGGAAATTTTCTTTTCAGAATGCGGATTCACTTGAGCCTAGAACCGATTTAGAAAAAATGAATAAGTTTTCATTTCCGGAATGTATTACTTTTTAACCTAAAAATTGGTGCATTTTAACATGTTATGTTCTTGTAAATAACCTCAAAATTGTATAGTATGTTTTTAATTATATTTATATTGAATTTGTTCCTTTTTATAATTTTAGTTTATATTGTCCTGAGGAGGCCTACATAAATGGCAAAACTTTGACGTTTTTTTTATTATTGACGACACATTTTTGATACATTCAAAATAAATGACTAACTTTGTCTGGAGATTACGTATTTTTATTTCATGGATTATATTTTCCCAAACGTTAAACTAAATTTGTAGATTACGTAATGGTATTTTATAACTGAAGGCAAATTAAAAAATACATCTTATTTATTTAGTATTTTTCCAATTTAAAAAATGTAAATATTTGATGTTTATTTGTATTAAAAGTAACGTCAAGTTGTCGCAAAGGTTGATAATTAATTAAAAGTCGGTTTAATTACGAGAGATTGAAGAAAATGATAGTAATTGCTTTTACTGCGTTTATCTGCAGACTAGTTAATTAAAAATTTTTACGCAAAAGATCCATTTAGAATAATTAAAGATTTAACAAGTTCTAGAAATTAGCTTTTTTTTCTAAACTGGCACACGTCCTTGATTGATTTGGTATTTATACTACAATTTATGAATTGTAATTTTTTATACACCTGTTGTTAAATAAATAAATACAATAAAAGGTAAGGTTAAAAAATTTTTGTTTTAATTCTCAAGCGCGAATTAAAATTTTACTTGTTGGATCCAGGTTGTTGGACACAATCGGAAACAATTCAAAATTTAATTGCCGTTTTCACTTGTTTTGAAGAGTCGTTTTTGTTGTTTTCTCTTTTATCCCCCAAAAATTCCGCGTGAAATTGAGAATTCTGGTTTTACTGTGCTTTTATCTATCAAAAGCTTTTTATTTTTTTTTAAAAACACTGAATAATTTAAGTTGGGCAAAGCGTTTTTTAGCAAGAAATATTTTCACATATTGAGCATTTTTGTTTGCATTGATTGGTGAAAATCTTTTAGTGAAATGATCTGATTTATTAAAATTTTTCCGAAACTATGACACGAAAGGTATTGACAATTTTCTTTTAGTTTTTTTTTATTTGGAAATCAGTTAGGAAATTTTTTTAATTATTATATATTTATATAACAAATATACCAACAAAATGAATCAATAGAGTTAAAAAATCAAGAAGTAAATTGAAATGGACTTTTGAATTTCAAAAGTTGAAATAGACATTTCAAAAGGGTAATTAAAATGAATCAAGTGTATTTTAAAGAGAAAAGTAAAAAATACGTACAAAGAGTTTAATAAGATTGAGGTTCTTTATGAACCAAGAATGTGAAGAATAAGAATTGGTAAACATTAATAGAGGATTTTTCGAATGATATGATAGAAAGGTCACGTCATCTCAAAGGAGGTGTTCTACTTTCTCTCATAAGAGTGTCTCAAGAGATTCGGGCCGAGCTCTATACACCGTTATTATAAAGGTCTTTCAAAGCATGATGATGTGTGAGTTTAAGGGTAAGAATTGGATCTTGTGCTTTTTATCAAAACAGTATAAAATTTCTAGCAGTGAAAAGAGCAAGTCTTATAGTGTAAATTAGCACAGCAAGAAAGAACATTTCAACCGCATTTTTGTAATTTGAAGCATTGAAAGATTATAATTTCAAAAAGTAACGATAAATAAAATCGAATAAATTGCAAATAATAATAAATTAATAAAAAATGATAATAAAAATTAGATATTAACAAAAAATGAGGATTTTCATAATCATCATTTTTAAATAGTTATAAATTGGAGAATCAATGTATATTTTTTAAAAAATGCGCGCTTTGTAAATCACGTGGTTAGGTCACGTGACCATTTTACGGATCTTATCTATTTTATGCATATTTGCGTGCTTTACGTAGTATACATAACCTCGAATAGTTAATATTTAATAAACAGAAAGTTAATTATCTTATTGTAAGTTGTTTTTTAAAAAATGATTTAACTGAAAATATTTTCTTAGAAATATTATCTGGTACCTATGGTTGCTGGTTTTCCTTTATCCTTAAAGGTGCAAAAACAAGCTTGAGAATATTTTTTATATTTGTCTGAGAAAATCATGAATATTAGATTGATGAATTGTCATTCCAAAAGTACAAACATGTTGAAAACATTAAGTCTATAGTACATTGGGGAATGTTAGATTTGTGGAATAACTGAAAAGAGTATTTCAGAGCATTAATTTTTAATTTTATGAAAAAATAATAACATACAACATACTGCAAACAGAGAAAAACGAAGTATCTCGAATAATGTCAGACTTGTGGAAAAATTAACATTTTAGCATGAAAATAAAATAAAATTAGTTCTAAATTTAGTTAATTTAGTTTGTTTCAGGAAACAAACTGAGCCGTTTCTTGACATAATTGAATAAAGATTGCAATTATTGACTTAAAGAAAAACACAAAGAGGCTAATAATGCGTATCAAAATATTTCAATCGCAATTAATTTTATTCGATAATTGTATATAAGTACATATTTTCTAAATTGTTAAAAACAATTTTTAGTTTATTTTACTTTCATGATAAAAACCGCTTTTTAGTTTTTTAAATTTAAATTCATTTCATTTATTTTAAAGGTATTTTTTATCAAAAAATTGTTTACCTCCAAAAACATGTCAACCTACAAGAATATTGTAACAAAATTACTAATTATAGTAGTTTAAAGTTTGACTAAATTAAACAACGCGCACTGGCGCGAGATTAGTTTCTACTCCTTGTGTTATCAACAATTATAAATATTTAAATATAATAATTAAAAATAAATTTATATAAATAAATAAATGAAACAAATATTTATTTACGACCCAAATTTACAAAATTTTAGAATTAAAAAATTGCACAAAATAATTGAAATTAAACAGAATAATTGCAAAATTTGCAAATTATTTGAAAAAAATAATGAAATCAATTAAAAATTAGGTAAAGTAATTTAAAACATCATTGAAATGTTTTAAAAATAAACAAACTAATTTAAAATTTCAGAAAGTAATTGAAAAAATAACATAATATATTTTAAATAAAGGAAAGTTAAAGAAATTTTCAGAAAAATACTTAAAACTTTCAGAAGTTTATTGAAAAAAAAAAAGATAATAATTTATAATTACAGAAAATAAATGAAAAAAGATTAACATAGTTTAAAATTGAGAAGAATAAGTTTTAATTAAAGAGAAAAAAATATTTTTTGTTTTGAAATTATGAAAAAAAAAGGAAAGTAATTCAAAATTGAAAAAAATAATACAAAAAATACTTTTAATAATTGAAAATTAAATGAAATAATTGAAATGTCATAGTTTAAAATTTTGGAAATTATCAAACAAAAAAAAATTGAAAATTGAAGGAAATATATTTTGAAATAAATTGAAAAATATCTTTAAAATTTGAAACTTGAAGAAAATAAGTGAAATATGATACAAACAGTGATAAGGCGTAAAGAATAAATGACATTCGAGTGAAATAATTAAAAAAATGACAGAATTTTTTTGTTATGAAAAAAAATATTTGAAATTTGAGAAAAATTCATGAAGATCTTAGAAACCAATTGATAATATGGGAATAACTAAAAATTGGAGAAAACAATTTAAGAACGCTAAAAATAATTAAAATTTACAATAATTAATAAAAAATATAGGAAATTACGAAAACAAATAAAAATAATTAAAAATTGAATAAAATAATTGAAATTTTAGGAAAATACTCAAAAAACTTGAAAAATAATTTTAGAAAATGAGAATAATAATTAACAATGACGAAAATAGTTGAAAAATGATAAAATTAATTCAAAATTGGAAAAAATAATTAGAATATTCTGAAAATAATTTAAGATTGAGAAAAAAATTGAAATATGATTAAAATAATTTAAATATGGAAAATTAAAACCAGTAAATAAAATTTGGGAGAAATAATTGAAAAGATAATAAAATATATGTTTTGTAATTATAATTACAAAATTACTCAAAATTTTTTTATTAAAGTGAATTATTAAAAAGTCGCAGAAATAATCGAAAATTAATGAAAATAATTGAAATTTCAGATATATAATTGAAATTTTTGAAAATTACGCCAAAATATTGAAAATAATTAGAAATTGAAGAAAATAATGGAAAAATTTATTTTTAAGCAAAAGAAAAGAATTCAAAAATAATTTTAAACATGGAAAATTGATGACAATAATCTAAATTTGAGAAAATAAATGAAAATTTTAAGAAAATAATTAAAAATTAATGAAAATATTAAAAAATTGAGAAAATAATTTCTAAATAATAAAAAGAAATTAAAATTGGACAAAATAATTGAAAATTCAGATATATATTTGAAAGTTCAAGGAAATTTATTTACAAATTATGAAAATGACTAAAAATAGAAAAAAATTATTGCAAAATTAGAAAAATAATGGTTAATTAAAAAAATTAATTTAAATTTACTATGAATTATATAAAATTTAGGAATTAATAATGAAATTGATTTAATGTCAAGGGAAAAATAATTAAAATTGAAAAAGTGATTTAAGAAACTAAACAAAATAATGGAAAATTAAAGAAGATAATTTTAAATTTAGGGAAACAATTTAAAAATAGTTAAACATTGGAGTAAATAATTGGAAAATGATAAAAATCGTACAAAATTGTATTTTAAGTAATTGAAATTATAATACTGTGTGTCAGTGAAAAATTACTTTAATACGGACCTAGTCTAAGTTGTTCTTCATAAAAAAACTAAAAAAAAGTAGTATAATATATTAAATTTCCCCCCCACCCCGAAAATTTCATTTTAGAGCTAAAAAACAGTTCTTCTGCAGTTTTTGTATAAAATATGCTGTTACTTCGTCATTTTTGGTCCAATTAAAATTTTTATTTTTTATTTTAAAGGTGTAAAACAAAGCTTTCTATAGCTAATAGAGGTGTTATGTTTTAAGTAAAATATACTGTAGAAAAAGACTAAAAAAGTTCGAAAATTGTCAATTTTTTGAATTTTGGCAATCATTAACGGACCAATTTTATTAAGAATGTTTTTTCTATGCTAAATTATTTAAAGCATATTTAATTTTGCGTCTAATGAGCTTTTCTTGAATTAAATTGGTGTTAAATTGACTGAATTATTTCATTTTTTGTCTTTACTTTCGCAGTATTTTATTTAAGCAAAAACAATACTTTCCTTTTTTGCCTTATTTAATTGTTGCAAGTGGTACTTATCATCTTTTAACTACTTTTTCATACTTATTTTAGTAAATTTCGGTCAAATTTCCAAAGTTAAGAATGTCACCAAAATTTTTGAACATTAATTTTTCCGAAAAGTACTGTGAAAGTAAAGACAAAAAAAGCAATAACTCCGTTAATTTAACATTAATTTAATTCAAAAAAAGCTTATTCGACGCAAAAGAATTATTTTTTAGCTCTAAAATGAAATTTTGGGGGTGGGAGGAAATTTAAAGGAAAAATCATATAAAACATGGAAAATTTGTGACAATAATCTAAATTTGAGATAATAACTGAAAATTTAGGAAATTAATTGAAAAATAATGAAAATATTAAAGAATGGAGAAAATAATTCCAAAATAATAAAAAGAAATTAAAATTGAACAAAATAATTGAACATTCAGTTATATATTTGAAAGTTCAAGGAAATTTATTCAGAAATTATGAAAATGATTAAAAACTGAAAATAATAATTCCAAAATGAAAAAAATAATGGTAAATTAAAAAAATGAATTTAAATTTTAGATGAATAATATAAAATTTAGGAATAAATAATTAAATTGATTCAATGTCAAGGAAAAAATAATTAAAATTGAAAAAGTGAATGAAAAAACTGAATAAAATAATTGAAATTTAAAATTTAGGGAAATAATTTAAAAATAAGTAAAAATTGCAGAAAATAATTGAAAAATGATGAAAATAGTACAAAATTGTAGTTTAAGTAATTGAAATTGTAATAGAAAAGATTTATTAAAAACTAAAGAAATCTTTAAGTCACTTAAAATTGAGTATATTTTAAACGTGAATTAATTGAACTTTCAATTAATGCAAGTTCACATTAACTGAAATTTGCAGAATTTAAAATTGCTATAAATTTAAAATTTGAGAACATTTTAAAAAGGTATAAATATGTTTTAAAATTAAAAAACAACATCTAATGACAAATTTCAGGTGTGGACAGAATGAATGAATGAAATAAACTTGTAAAATATTATATATAATTCGGGACTCATTTTCCTCTTTGCCCCACTCTCTAAATTTGAATTAGTGGTTTTCTACTAATGAATTAGCGAAAAGTGAGCTACTATTAAAATAGTAAGAATTTTACTTTTTTTTGTAGAAAACTACTAATTAAATTAGTAAAAAATCTACTTATTTTAAAAGTAAAATTTCACTATTTCAATTAGTAGTTTTCTATTATATGGATTAGAGAAAAGTGAACCAAGAATTTGACTAATTCATAGTAGAAAACTACACGGAAAAAAATTAATATCCAAATTTGACATTTAATATGAGATTCAAGCATAAATTATCTCTAAAAACAAAAGTAAGATGTAATAAAATCTTTAAAATTAAAATACGGATTTATATCAGATTAAAATATTAGTATTGTAAACAACACATATTCTTATGCCTAAAAACAATATTAGAAATCTCTATAATTCTGTGATATATGGAAAATACACAATAAAAAAGCAAATGACTGATCCAGCGAATGCATCGCAGTAACATTCACAATTATTATGCTTTTTATCTATTTTTTCAATTCTTTGGTAAAAATTTTTAATATTATTATTAGAATAAGAAATAAAAAAATTTAATATTATACATTGTACAATTCCTCATTTTATACATAGCCCATTACTAATAAAATTTAAGTTCTTATTGAAATTTAGAGCAAACAGATTACTTAGAATGTATGTGTTTCAAAATTTCAAAGAAATAGTAAAACGTTTTGTTTAAAAGTATTCGACAAAAATAATCCGTTTTTTAAAACAAATTCATTATTAAAAAAATCGATCTAAATTTAGTAAAATCTTCATTATATCCCAAAAACTAAACATTTTTAAACTTTTCCGAATAATAAAATATGTTTGAGCATAACCTTTTTTATATATTTCTAGGTTGTTAAATGAACATATCTCTAAATTAGAAATTTCATAAAATAGCATTTTCTGATATAAAGTTTTGCAAAATAAAGCATAACTTATTATTATAAAAAGTTTGATTGTAATGCTTAATTTAGATACATTTTTAATTCTCTGCAATTAAGAATTCAAATCATTTCAAGTTTGGTGATTAATTTTTTTCCATGTACTAATTCAGATTTAGAGAGCAGGGCCCTTGCCCTCCCAGTTACGCCACTGAATAATTTACGATATTTCCATATTTCAGGAGCACTTTTTCAAAAGTTGATAAATCCATTTTTTAAAAAAGTTGAGATAATTACAAATTTAACATATTAGGAACCTTACAAATCGATCTGTCACTGTTGAATTCAAGAAAAAAATTTATTACCAAAGAATTTTTAATTTAAAAAAAACTTGGATTTTTATTTATTATTATATTTATTATTATTATATTACTTATTATTCTACTTTTATAATAAAGGGCAATTATTAATTAGCTACATAAAATAAAAACTCACATTACTTATAACAACCAGTTTAAAAATATACATTTTTTCAGACGTAACTGATTTGAAACAAAAAAATATCGTGCCAAATTTCAGGTGTGAACAGAATGAAACAATAAATGAATTTTGTAGATTATTATTATAGATTCTCGAATATTAATTTCCCTAAATTCCACACATCTCATCTTTCTTACCAAAAGCTTTTTTGCAGGGTAAAAAAAAAAAAATAAATCGTCTCCGGAAAAAAACTTTATTCCCAGCATTATCCCCAAGTTTTAAACTCTCTTGTCGTAAAGAAAATTTAAACTATCCTTTTTTTTGGGAGGCATCCTCTGTTTTTCCCCGAATCTTTTCTATAACCGTCGAATGGATTTTTCTAGTCAGATGGTGATAAAAAATGATAAAAGGGGAAGGAGAGACTACAGGTCGGTTGCAAATTACTGGCGCGCGGCATTGAGTTGGATGGAAGCTAGTCTTGGGAATTGAGGGAGGCGTGCAGGGAAATTGCTGCACACAGAGACCAGCTTACCCTTACCAGCTTTTACCTTACCGGTATTCTATACCTACTGATATTGTAATGCTGTAAGCCGAGCTCCGACACCGACTCCGACGTGTATACCTCCCCTACCTCCAGCTGTTTATGAGGGTCGAAGATTCGCGATGTAACACCTGGGGCTTATGATTCTAGCATTATTGCTCGAGTAAATTAGCCTGCTAATATCATTTTCTTCGCACCTGTTTGACAAATTCTTTCTCATATATTCATTAATATACCACCTTCCCAGCCGTACACTCTCACTCTCTGCACGTTATAATAAACTCATTGTGTAATTCCGCTGATGATGCAATAAACTCTCCTAGTTATATAAATACGGTCTTAATTAACATTAATCTTTACAGAGCTAATTAATTTTAACTATGTTATGTAAATTGCATTATTTTCATTCGAGACAGAAAATAAAAAGGATATTTTCCGTTGTATCTCCATATATTTTTGTAAAATAATCTTTTCATGCGAAGCTCAGACTCTGGTCTAGAACATGTCATCTATAATCAGACGGAAAATTCGGCAGAATAATCCATAGACTTTGAAGGAAAATGTGCTGCCACAACAATTTGTAACCACATCCGGATAGGGAACTTTTTTACCGATACAAATTTTGCTGACGGCAAATTTATTCCCTGTTCAACTTATATACATATATATTTAACTGATGCGGAGAAAATCAAATTTATTTCATCTGTGTCAGATGAAAAAATTCAACCGGGACTTAGGACTATAAAAACTTTCTGTGAAGTTTCTTTTTATGAGATTAACTTTTTATGAGATTTTGACGAATTTGGTCATTGTTATTGTTTGTTATTAATTTTTGTGTATATTTATATAATCAGTGTATCTTTGTGGGTTCGATTTCATTTTATATTTAATAAATGTTTTTAGCCTGATGATGTTGACAAAACTGTGTCAACGAAACGTTGCTAATTTTGACTACACGAAAAAAATGTAAATAATTTTTTTTACCTCACCTTCTTGAGATCATTTAAAGCTTCTCTCCTTTAGATAATTCTTATTTTGTTAAGCTAAACAATTTTTTTTTATAGAGTTTTTTTTATAGAGATTATAATTTTTAAAGTTGGTACTCTGGTTTATTTAAAATTTAAGAAAAAAACCTTGTAAGTGTAACAATTTTTTAAGAAATTCGGATATCCTCTAGCTTATTTTAAAATATGTTTTTACGTTTTTCAGATTTGAATCATTCTATTAAAAAAATAATCTGTCTCTGGTGTGCACAAAAATTGGCTAAATTTAACCTTGTCTCGTCTTGAACGAATTCAAGTTAAAGACCCGATAAATTGTCATTTCAGTGCTTGGCGTATAAATAATTTGAAAAGCGACTCGAAATAAACACGGATAGCTGTTTTATGGCTGGTGAAATGAAAGGACGAACAGGAGTACGTTCCTTTTTCAGTTACAGCTTACTCGTGAAAGGATTTTATTTGGTCTTTTGTATAGCAATCGCCGGTACAGAGACAGTCATTTGTAATGCACGATAAGCGTTGGCTGCAGGTACGAAGGCAGAATTCAAATTGCAACGAGTTCGCGAAAGAGCTAAACGACGAGAACGAAATAAAATTATGGAGTCCATATATTAAAGGATGAAAAAGTTTTAATACTGTCTTGACTCCCCGCGGGGCAGTATGTTTCCATGAACTTATTGCCACGCAGAACTCAGCTTTTTGCAGGACACGTGTTGCCTGATGTATTCCAAGCCGAAACTTATTTACCCTCGAGAATGTATGCTACATTTTGTAATATGTCGGTACACCCAGCTACAAACCCATGGGAATGAAATAAAGGCATCGCGCGAAGTCACTTTTACGCCAAACCTATTTTACTGTCGCTCACGAGTACGCAGCTTCAAATTGGAAATGCGGCAGACAAGCTCGTTTTCAATGCTTCTTTTTAAAAAGCTTCTGGGAACATATTGAGCAGAATTTTTAATAACGAACCCTGCCAATTTCGATTTCAATACTCAATCTTTTTTTTTCTTTGTAATCAGAACTTTTTGTAATAGTTTTCAAAATTATGATACATTGAGAAACTTTTGATTTTAATATTTACTTTATTGATTATCATTATGTACAATAAATAAATAAATAATTTTTTTGAGTTTACATTCTCTATATTTATTAAATATTTAAAATTCAAAAGTTATTTTAATTTCTATTTATTTTTGATGAATTTAATATTTTTGTTAATTATAAGGGTTATTTTTATTTCGCTTAACATTTTATTTAGTTTATTTCAAATTAATAATATTATTATTTGAACTTCCGGTTTTTACCTGAAAACATGTCATAACGGACAACTAATACCTGTCCTGGCCTATACCACGGTTTATTGCAAAGATCTTATCGTAAGCTCTAAAATCGCAACGGAACGAGTCTTAAACAGGATCAGCAATATTTGTTGGTGAGGTGCGATCAGAGGGCCCACCACAAATTTCATCCGAGGCAATATGTTGATTAGAAGCGCCAACAAGTAACAAAAAGAATATACCTCCAATCTTCATTCTCATTACCACAAACACACAAAGGAGACCTTTAGAGTTTCCTACTAAAAAGCCAAGCATTTAAAGAACCATTCCTCGTTTGGATATAACTATCATACCAAGATATATCTAACTTGCGCAAACTCTTTGTTTTCCTAACCTCCGGTATTAATTCATACGTTACTTTACCATCACCAAAGTCCCGCCACCTTGTTTGCCACAAATCCCAAACTTTACTCTCAATCAATCTGATAACCTCAGTTTCACTCATTCCAGCAATTTCAACCTCACTTACTATATCATGCACTGAAAGAGTCATACCTCTCTTAACCTTAAAAATACATGCTCTCTTTTGACATTCCAAATCCCATGGCAGCCACCCAAGTAAAACTTGCATAGCCACTGTAGACACAGTTCGACAAGCTCTAATAGACACATACATTAAACAACGCATGGCTCTATTAATTTGATCCCGCATTTTAGCAGTTTGAACACAATCATACCAAACACTGGGTACATATAATGCACAAGCATTGAAGACGCTTTTCATCCACATATTAACAACACTCTTTCTTACACCTCGATTTCTATGAAGAACTCTCTGCATACACCCAACAGTCGAAGAAATCTTCCCCCTAACACTCTTAACATGTACACCAAACTTCATACCTTGAGGCATCAAAACACCAAGATATTTAACTTCACTAACATACTTAATTTTATTTGACTCATTTATACGAACTGATCTACCAGTTTATTTCAAACTGTAAAGAATTTATTATTTATTTAACAAATTATTTTAAAAAACAAACAATTTCAAACATTAAAAGAGTCAAGTTATAAATATTTCTTGTAGCATGAAATGAACAAGTATTCTGATAAAATTATGAGCAATGTATTTCCAAGCTGCATGTATTCGCAATACAATCAATTTCTGAAATACTAATTCGGTTCATTCAAACATACATACGCACAAGAGCTAATTAAACAGAATTCTTTTTTACAATAAATTTACAAAAACAGAATAAGTTCGATTGAATATCTTGCGACTTTAAATAACAAAAACAAATATTTATGGTGTGGTCAAGAAAATATTGAATCAGTTAAATACTGATTATGGGGACTCACCGTGTCGTAGTTTAAATAATTTTAATTTGTGTTACCCACAACGTGGATTTTGTTAGAAAATTTCTAGCGACAATCAGCAAACAGCGTGGAGCATCGTAATCTGATCCGGGGACGGCCGTTTCCGAGGATCTCTCAAACTGTCGAATAATCGTCGATACTACTGGTAATGTAATTCAACCTCCAGAAGATTCGTCCAATCTATGATTAAAAACAAGCACCTGCGTCCAAGGCCGTAGCCAGAAAAAATTTCGGGGGGGGGGGTTCAAACCCTATCACTTGGGGCTATTACCAACCGCTATAACAATAAACAACAATATCGTATCAACGGCACTTTACTAACAACAATGATTCTACTTGTACAATAAACATATTAATTTTTTACCCCAATCGGGCTTTGTGTAGGCTTGAGTTCGAACGCAAGACGCGTTTCACGGTGAGGGTCCCTCTCTTCCAGAACGAAACGACGGTTCCTTGACCACTAAATTCACGATTTGAATTTCCGGCGTCACCTTAATCGTTCGTCACACTATCATATCACCCCTTCCACACCTCACACCTTACACACTTATAAGATTTTCGTACGACGGCAGATTTATAATCTAACGATTCCTACAAAACTTTCCCTTTAAAAGCATGCAAACCGTTTTTTCTTGCGAGACACTTACACCAGCAATTTCACTCTACTTATAAATTATTCTCATGCAACCTCTTACTTTTGTTTCAACATCATCTCTGGATTTACCTTCCACGACAGTAGTTGTATCATCCGCAAAAGCCACACTTTCTATCTCCTCCTCATCACAATCATTCAACAATTCATTCATTCCAAGATTCTAAAGATAAGGTCCAGAAATTGAACCCTATGGACAACCCCTCACCTCACTAATCCATTCTACATCATATTTGTTCATCATACACACGTTTCTATCAGAGAAATAACTTTTCCATAGCGTAATCTCTTCATGGGAGCATCCACACTCATGCAATTTACGAATAATATAATTCCACCTTAGACTATTAAATGCAGCTTTAAAATCAACAAATACGCCAAGCGCATATTTGCTCCTTACACCATTTACTATACACTTTAGTCTAAACCACGCATCCTCCTTCCTTTTCCCCGTAACAAAACCATACTGTCTATTATTTTATTTATCTTTCATGTGCTCTATCATTCTATTTATCAGCATTTTCTCAACGATTTTACTAAATCCACTTAATAAAGATATTGGTCAGTACGAAGACGGTACCGTCCTATCCTTATACAGGGATTTCAATAACACAATTAATCTTGCTTCCTTCCATGGTAGTGGAAAGAAACCTAATCTCAAACAATCATCAAACACATTTCACAAAGAACGGTATCGCTCTCCAAACACCACTAATTATCCCACTAGTGGAAAGAAACCTAATCTCAAACAATCATCAAACACATTTCACAAAGAACGGTATCGCTCTCCAAACACCACTAATTATCCCACTAGTAAAACCATCCAAGCCAGGAGCCTTACGCTGCCGTAACCTAGCTACTGCTTTACTTATTTCATCAAAACTGAATTCAGCATTTGCCAACAAATCTAAATCTACTAAAGTGGCTTGTAAGGCCTCATATCTTGGATAGAAATGCGATAGTAAGACACATGCACTCTCTGACCATGAATTTGTAAACCCATCACCATTACGTATTACTGAAAAATCATTCACTCTACGTTTTCCCCTACAAATTTTGTAAACATCCCCCCAGGGATCTTTACCTTTTGTTTCAACACATTCATTCCAGTTCTTAGTTTTATCCTCTTTAATGCATTTCTTATAGAATTTCGAACATTCAATCCATTTCCTCCACCGTTCATTCACAACTTCTGAATCATTTTTCCTCGCTCTCTAATATTTTTTCCGCATCTTACTAACCTCTTTCTTCATTCTCTCAAGATCGTCATTCCACCACCTTACCGCATTTAATCCAACAACTTTATTTCTCTTCATGCAGTCATCATTTGTAACCGTGATCCATTTCTTCAGAGTATTTACTTTATCACTCATAGAAAACAAATACAATTTACCAAAAACACCCTCCACCAAGACACAGACACAATCATCTTCACCAATTTCACCAAGGAACATACATTCAAGAGTGTTGGACGGAACTACAATTGCAGCTCTACCACTTTTGCTCATAAAGACACGCATACTAAGTGGAAAACCACACATTTTATTTTTATAAACATGTGGTTCCTGTAGAAGACATGCACCATTACTGTCATCACTAAGAATCTATTCATTTAAGTCATGCACCACACCGTCAGATCTCTGACAATTCAACTGAAGAATTTTGAAAGATTTTACAGCCATTATTGATTATTAACCTGCGACCTTAACCTCTCAACGCGCCATCAATACTCACTCTATAGGAGTTCCAGCCCAATGAAGATAGGACCCTCCCTGAGCAAGAGATTTTTAACGAAACCAGCCACCTCTAAGAAAACATTCCCAACACCACGATTTTTAGCATCAACTCTATTTAAAACCTTCACATCTTTCTTAAATTCACATTCATTCATAGCATGCGACAAATTCTTATTATATCAATCATTCATAAAATTATCAGAAGTAACCTCCGAATCAACATCATAAACTACAACTCTAGGTTTAATAGGACCATGGTCTACAATCTGGAACGAATCTTTAGACGAAGCTATCGATTCTTTAACTGAGTCTCGATCTTTGAGACTAGTTGTCTTGATTACAACCCCACAATCTCTCGCAGGAAGAATAGATGCCACTCTGACATTCTTCGCAACAGGGACCTCTTTTGCAATTCGTGATTTCAACTAATCAGTTGTTTCATCATCATCATTTCTCTTGCCAATCAACGAAAAAGTTGGTTTAAAACGCATTTCTGAGAAACTAGACAATGGAGCAGCTACTGGGACATTCGCCTGTATGAAAGGAAATCTAATAGCACTACGTCCCGCCACTGGCTTGTCAAAATCTACTCACATAATAATTTAACAACCAAAACTTCATATTGACTAACGCTATTCAAAATCCTACCACACGCAACTTTCGTTGCTTTGTTGCTTTCATCTAAAATAAAATTTCTCAATATATCGCCAATCATTTTCATATCACTCACCTGATTACCCCCAATTAAAGTAGCTAGAGATGTTTCCATCGCTTCGCCCTATCGGATTTACCTTATCCTTGATAGAATTCGAACCCTCAGCCACAACCAACGATGTTGACCCCGTCTCAGCTAACACAGCAGCCTTGCCCGCGCCATTTTGCATAGACCTGGAAAGAGCCATGCCCGACGCCGCTAATAATATATAATTCCATTGGAAGAATATTACATTTACGTCCTACCATCCGAGAGTAAGACGGTGACAACTTTCAATCTGAGGTTTTTTCTTTGCTGATGTTGCGCTCCAAACTCCTCGCCAAGATATTGTTAAGGCGCACACAGGTACATTGATGGCTCCCGTTGAGGACTTCACAGCTGCGATGATGTTCCCGCTTCTATATTTTCGGATCTTCTGAATGTTAGCCCTAGTTAGATTGGTTTGCTCCGAAACCACCTGAGCATCAATGATTATACTGGTTTGACCCATTGTTGCCACGATGTCAGGCTTCCGCAAACCAACCTCCAGTTGCCCGTTTCTTGACTTCCCTTTCGCCGTCCGAAGAACTAGTATCAAAACCGTCTTTCATCTGTTTACACCTATGAACCACTGGTTTCAAAGACTTGATTTTCTTTGGTTCTCTCTCTTTTCCGCTCAACAATCGCCCAGAGAGCTTCCTCTCAAAAAGGGGGGAGCCCGATTCCGGAGCCGGTCAGAGCCTCTTCAGTAGAGAAGTTTTTCTCTTATTCTTTTATTCCCTATTTACCTTACTTCCCTCCCCATGCGTTTTTCTTTTCGATGTTTTTATTTTTACCTTTACCTTTCTCACTGCTAGCTCACGTAAGCGGAAACGCTACACTCGACGCGACGGGAAACGGAAAGAGTCATAGTTACTCTCGCCGTTTACCCGCGCTTGCTTGAAAGGCCCATCAGTCTACGCAGACCAGCTTGCGCCAACCGTGAGAAAGAAAGAGCGGTGGACCGAAAAAGAGATACGTATGTTAGCAAGACGTGAAGCACAGTTGGTTTTAACATCTGAGCCGAGATTTATTAATATCAAGTTAGCACAAGAAACTAGCAGAACTGAGGAGGCTATTAAAGGACAACGTAGGAGTCAGGCATAAAAAGATCTGGTAGATGCATATGAAAGGGAGATACAGGCGCTACTTCTTTGGGGATTTGATGCCTTCTCCGGAAGATCTTGGATTTGACCCACAGAAACTTTACAATATTTGTAAAGTTAATATATTTGTATATGAAATCCGTGTTAAGATCAAGTTATATCTTATGAAGATCCACCAAATGCCTGTTCAGCAGCTGCGTAGGCAGAGAGACGTTATTTGAGTTGAAACTAGAAGGGAGTCTAGACGAAGTGAGTATTCGGTAACTCAGCTTTTGTAGAGTAAATATAGGAAACAGTCTATAAGCACGACCCTTGATGATCCCCGATGGTTTTTCAGCTAGGTTACTGAGATCTATGGCTATAGGCGTTCAACTTATGTTGTACAATCTGATTCTTTGGTGCGAGAGGCTTCCTGAAAACCTGAACAAATCAAGAACTATTTTCATCCCAAAGAAAAAGAATACGTCTTTTGGATATTTTAGGCCAATAACATTAGCTTCGGTCATTGTTCGGAGCCTGCATCGGATTCTCGACGGATGGATTGCAAAAGCACTTCCGATTGTCGAGTGGCAGAAGGGCTTCAGGAACATTGATAGCTGTAGAGATAATATCTTTCTGCTTGATTTGATCTTGTGACAGCATAGTAATTTATTCAAACTGATATATATGGCTTCCATAGATGTGTCCAAAGCGTTAGACTCCGTCTCTCACCCAGGCGATATTCGAGGTCTTAGAATAGTTCGGATTGCCAGAACAACTTACTCATTATATTATGAATAGCTATAAGAATAGCTATAAGATAAACAAATCTGTTTGTTGCTCTATTTCTTGAGAATGGGCTGCATTGCCTTAGTTCCCTTCACGGGCTTCATTCTCTCCCTCGTTCTCAATGAGCTGAATCGCCTCTATCACTAGCTATCTGGCAGTTGATTCCCTACACGACTTGATAGTCTCGACTGATCTTTTAGGAAATTCCTCATCTAATTTGATATTGAGGAATCTCTCGCCATCTAAAGTCAGTTCCGCTTTTTCCTAGCTAAGACTAACCATTCCTCTTCAATCCATCTCGCTTCTGCCCTAGATGTTGTTACCCTTTGACCTGCTAATTCCGGATGCTTTGATCTACGGTGCACTCCCAGACCAATTTTGGTTGCAAAGCTTCTGTCACATCCCGAAAATTCACACACATAAGTGAGTTCTTAGTATTCTAATTGGTTAATTCGATCTGCGGACCGGGCTAATTCATCCGAGACATATTTATATTCACGACAATTAGATTTAAGGAATGAGGTTTGGCAACCCTCATTCCCTACTTTGCACTTACCTGTTAAACACATAGGATTAGCAAACGCCTACAATAGGCGAAAGTCTGGACTTGCTTGCTTTTTAAGCTAAGTATAAGCAGGGGCACTACTCCCCGATAGTTCGTATCTTCATATTCATTGGAAATGAATACTAAGGATGTTCATAGACACAATCCTTTGCTCTCAAAAGACCAAAGTGCTACGCCACCAACAATCTGACTCGCTTCGCACTCAAAACTTCAGCCACCTTCAATGCATAAAAATACAATGCAGGGGCAAGCAGGAACCATAGGGAGGTAAAGTGAGCACTTGACTATAAGAGGCTATGTGTTCGCATATTATTCCTGTAACCACAAACTCTCAAAAGAGATTAAAGCCAACTAGCTCTGTTTAAATACTGAAAATATTTGAAATATATTTTTCTAATGTAAACCATTTATACTCTCTACGACTTGATATTTAGTCATTTTTTTCTCTTAACAGAATATTTATTTTGTCGAGATTCAAACAACTCAATAAACTAGGAATTTTGGGTAAGGACCCGTTCAGGTCATAAGGACCGGAAAATGGTCATAAACATCAAGTTTACCTCCAGCGGCCTAAGTGGCGAAAACATCTGTCAAATGTCTAACTTTTAACACATTTCTGCAACGTTGTCACATTTTACTTCGGGAATTTAAGAATTTTGAGAAGTTTGTAAGCCACTTGGCAACACCGAAGGTTCAGGACAACGCGAGCTCGTCCGTACCTCAGGATTAGTATGATCAGAGGTTTAAGCGCGAATGGACTGAACGCCGAATCCAAAATGTATTTTCTGCCTCTGATAGTATCACCACAACTAAAGTCTATGATTATAATAAACACAAAGTTTTAATTGTATTTAATGTGCAATTATTTAAACAACCCTTGAATTTTTAATTCCGTATGTTGCATTTTGTTGCTCATACAAACAAGCTCCCCTCTCAAGACAGTCATAGTTACTCCCGCAGTTTACCCGCGCTTGCTTGAATTTTTTCACGTTGACATTCAGAAGACTAAGCAGAAATCATATTAAGTTTAATTAATATGAACGATACAAAAAGTGCACTGAAAAAAAGGTGCAAAACAAATGTTTTGTTGACACAACCAAATTTTCTTGTTCGTATACGAGCAAAAAATACAAAAAAACTGCTGCCAAGTTGTACCTCAAGTATTTATTTGGTGTGCGTAATTTTTGGTATTCATTTTTTGGAAACGTTGCTTTCTTATAGAGATTACTACAAACACCATTAAGTTTTAATTATTTAGCTCGCAAAAAAATATTGCATCGGCCAATTGATGCATTTTTGAATTGTTTACAAAAAGAAGCAACAATTATTTTTTATTAAACTTATATAAAAAGCAAAAAACATAAAAAAATTAATTTTTATACAAATTTTTAATATCTGAAACTTTGATAACTCGGAACAGGATTATAGTAAAAGGTTCGCAAATAGCTTATACGATGTGTTTTTTAATTACCTACATAATAATGAAAATATATTGAAGCTTGTAATAAAGCATAAGAAAAAATTATTAAAAAACAAGATTTTGAAAATTTTTTATTTTTAATATGTTAATAATTTTTAATTAAATTGCACTAGAGGATTCGCTAATAGCTTAATCGATGCGCTTTTAAAAAATAAAACGAATAAAATACTTTCATTTTAACTTTGTTTAAGAAAAATATACAATTTTACAAAAAAACTATTTTTTCAAAATTTTGAAATGAGAAAAAAAATAGTTAGAATTGATCGATTGGGTTCAAACGTATATCATAATTTGTCCACCAGAGGGATCTACAATTTCGTAAAAAAACATAGTTCTAAGTATTATAGTTTTCGAGATATTGGGCCAAATGTAATGTGGACATTTTTTAAAAAGTTCATTTTTGACATCCTGAGGTCGAAATATGTCAAAATATGTCAAAAAATCGCAATCGATAATTCGAAGGTAAAATAATACTTCCTCTATGAGGAAACAATATAAAAAAAAAAAAATAATACTTCACAACAACAAAATAAATCATAATTAAAATTAATATAAACGATACAAAAAGTACACTGAAAAAAGGTGCAAAAATAAAGTTTTGTTGACACAACCAAATTTTGTTGTTGATATACGAGCAACAAAATAGTTTTATTGTGATAAAAATAACAAACTCGGACAAAGATGGCCGCATTTGTCAGCGTTTATCCGTTAAAAAAATTTTAAACATGTTTTATAAAAATTGTCTATTTATATATTTCTAGATTCAAATTTGAAAAAGGCCGAAACATGTTTTTTGTTTATTCAAGGACTATTTTGTCTACACAAAATCCTTGACTTAAAATTTTTTTAACAGTATAAAACGATCGTTTGATCAAAGAAAAATTGATGTTTTTTTTAACAATTTTGAAAGATAATACAGAAATCCACATTATATTTGCACTGCAGAATTTATTGAAATGTCCATTTATTAAACTTCAGAATATATTGAAAAAGGGATTAAATATAGCAGAGTAGAATTAATAGTTGAGTTTTAAAATTAATAGTGACTTTTTCTGGCTGTGAGTGCAATCATGTTAAGGATGTTTTAATCGTTATGTTATAAGTATAGAAACAGTCTTGTATTCAATTTTGACAGTATTCCATTATCTTGAGTGCATTGCACTATGGTTTTAAATCATTGAGGGAAGTTGCTCTGAAAAAGTAATTTACTTCAAGAGCTTTCCATTCGCAGGCCAAACATCAAGCTGGGGAAGAATCAAAATAGCAAGCAATATGTATAATATTTTATAATACTCTCATATTCCGTGTCTCAAAAGATTTTAATTAATATTTTCAGAACAAGAAAATTTTTCTATTTTTCATTTTTCTATTACAAAATTACAATAATTCCGAAATGTCGCAGACATAGAGTTCAAGCGACATATTAATATCACAAGATTAAAAATTCTCGTGACCTTAATTTGTATGGTATTAAAATTGAATGACTTATTGTTTGCTAATGTTATTATAAAACCTATAATTACCAATTATTATAATTAATTAATAATTGCGTTTAAATAAACAATCTAGTAAATCAATCTTTTCATGTTGGATTAATTAATAATCCAATTAAATTAAAACTAAGTTATATAATTTAAATAAAATTTCCCTTTCGCAAAATTGAATGGTTTTTATCAATTTTAATTTATCTAAAAAGGTTGATAGAACCTTCATTTACATACTGTGACGTAGCAAGTTCGATGCAATAAGTAGAGATGTACAAATGCATTTTGTATCCGAATCTGACAATGTCACTTTGCACAATACTAACAATAACTATTGTAATTTGTACGTGATTGTTTTAATGGAATGGAAATTGATTTTGATGAGCAGTCAATTTTGGTTGCGAGTAGAAACAATTAGTGTAGCACGATTTATTGACTTTCTGAACAAACAATTTGAATTATATAAAGTCCAAATCCTCATCTGTCGATAGTATAAAACGAAAAACTACAATTAAATTGTATCTTTTAAAAGTTAAATATTCAATCTAATTGTAATTATGTGAGTTTAACAAAAAAAAATTGCCAATTACTCGTGATCCGAAAGAAAAACGACAAATCAAGATTGGAGACTACAGAATAATAATGAGCAATTGAAATTGAAAAAAGCAGAATTTCACGGTATTTGTTGAGTTATACAATCCTCTCGGGAGATTTATAAAGGAAAAACTCGTAAATTATGTACAGTGTGAATCTTCAAAGTCCTTGTACTCTGACATTTACTATCTATCTCCATGGCTGACCATAAAACACAAAAACTCATTTTCACACACGGAGCGAAAATTAGGGATGATACTGTCCTCTATATAGATCAATATCTCGAGAAATATTTGCGCAAATGTTATCGATGAAATAGGTTCTTTTAGCAAATTTTTTGGATTGTGTAAGTTGTGATAGATCGATGTTATAATATTACGTGAATAGAGAACTAGCAGAAAGCTTTTGGGATTGAAATAACAATCTATCGTTAAGACCTTTTATGGCACACAATGTGCAATACAGCACGCTCGTCATTCTGTTTTACTAGTGAGTTTATCTTTACGTATGGATACATGGAAATTTCGTTAAATAAATCGTCTGTTCTTTCTCGAAAAGATAATCTGAGTCGCAATACGATGTAATAAACAGTCTGTATTTGCAGATGCCCTTCTCTGCTTTATCGATTTGCAAGCTTCTATTATATACAAGCATATAACATTATCAACCCCTTCATGTTTTGTCGGTTTCTCGAGTTGCATTACGAAAATGTATTACTTTGCTAAAAAGTTGGATATAACGATCCGTGTTATATATATTTGTTAGACGTAATTTTACAAGTAGGTACGTTTGAAATAACGTTTATTTGTTGAAAATTTTCTAGTACTGAGCTTACAACCGAGCAGTGGTGTAGAAACCGGTATATTTTCCTGGGGGTTGCCTCTCCATCCAGTATTAAAAATATGAGAGCAAAATTCCCATTGGAAAAAAATTCGTTTCTACGTGTTTGATAATGATAGGTTCAGGGCTGCCAGTGACTCTTTTTTCTCACTTTTTTTTTAAAATCACTCACTATTACTCACTTTTTTAAAAAAAAAAACTCATTTTTTTTAGTAAAATGTCTATTCCATCTGCGGGAGGTGGGGGTCTTCTGATATTAGGTGCCTGAATAATAAATAATTTACCTTATTACTCAATTAGTTTATTCATATTCCAGTTACAAATTTTTACAATTTTTTTTTAATAGTTTTTTAATGAGTTTTTAATTTGAGTAAATAATTATCTTCTAGAGAAAACAAACTTCAAAAGTACTGGAAAAATGCAAGAATCTTTAAAATAAATGAAAAATTATATTCTTCTGAAATTTACTAAGTAAAAAATTTACCAAATACATTTTTATAAGTCATATTTTAAACATTTCTAAAATTAATTAATTTTTGCAAGCTGAAAAATATTTATCTTTCACAATTTTAAAGTCAGGGCTTCCAGTGACTCACTTTTTTCCCTTTTACTCTTTTTTTAAAAAATCGCTCAATATTAATAAAAAAAACTCACTTTTCTCACTTTTTTGGTAAAATGTCTATTCCAGCTGGAGGATGGCGAGAAGGGGATCTTCTGATATTGAGTGCCTGATTAATAAATAATTTACTTTATAAATCAATTTGCTCATATCCCAATTACAATTTTTTACAAATTTTTGTTTTTAATTACAGCCTACATTATTTTCGTCATTTTTAGAGTACTTTTGTCAACTTAAAAGTATTTTTGTCAATTATTAAGTATTTTTGCGATTAAGAATATAATTTTTTTAAATATCAATTTTATTTACTTCAGTCTTTAAATTATTGTCATGAATATTTAAAATTATTAAACAAGTTTTTATTTTTTTTGTCATTTTTCAATTATTTTATTAAAATTTCAACTATGTTCTTCAATCTTTAAATTATTATCAGAAATATTTAAATTTTCTACACAAGTTTCACTTTACTTTTGTTATTTTTCAATTGTTATCTTCGAACTTCAATTTTTTTGTCATTATTCAAGTATTTTTGTCTTTTACCAATTATTTTCTTCATATTTTTCTATTATTTCTGCCATTTTAGAATTATTGTCTACAAAGTTCAATCATTTTATTCAAATTTTTTATTGACATGAATTTTTAAATTTCTTACATCAGTTTTCAATTATTTTCTATAAATTTAAATTATTTCCGACAACCTTTAAATACTCTCTTCATATTTAAGTTTTTTTTGACGTTTTTGAATTATTCTCTTCAACACTGTAAAAACAGGTGTCTTACAAGTGTCTAATTTTAAGACATAAGACGCTTAGAAAGCGTCTTACAGGCATTTTTAAGACACTATCTCAATGGTTTAAAATCAAGACACCTCAAAATGTCTTAAAAGTGAGGACAAAATAAGACACTTGTTTTTAGAGTGAAATTTTCAATTATTTTCCTCCAACTTCAATTAATTTCTTCAACATTGAATAATTATTTTCCTCAAACTTATAATATTTTTTTCAATTTTTCAATTATTATCTATAAATTTTTAATTTTTACAACAGCTTTCAATTATTTATGGTATTATTTTATTAGTCTCTTAACATTTCAATTGTTTCGTCAATTTTTTAAGTATTCCTCAAATTTTTAAGTTTTACACCAGTTATAAATTATTTTTGTCACATCTCAATTATTTTCTACAAATTTCAATTATTTTTTTTCAAACTTACTCTCTTTATATTTAAGTTTTTTTTGTCGTTTTTGAATTATTCTCTTCAAATTTCAATTATTTTCTTCAAACTTCAATTCATTCCTTCAACTTTCAATTATTTTCCTCAAACTTATATTTTTTTCAATTTTTCAATTATTATCTATAAATTTTTAATTTTTACAACAGCTTTCAATTATTTATGGTATTATTTTATTAGTTTCTGAACATTTCAATTGTTTCGTCAATTTTTTAAGTATTCCTCAAATTTTTAAGTTTTACACCAGTTATAAATTATTTTTGTCACATCTCAATTATTTTCTACAAGTTTCAATTATTTTTTTTCAAACTTACTCTCTTTATATTTCAGTTTTTTTTGTCGTTTTTGAATAATTCTCTTCAAATTTCAATTATTTTCTTCAAACTTCAATTCATTCCTTCAACTTTCAATTATTTTCCTCAAACTTATAATATTTTTTTCAATTTTTCAATTATTATCTATAAATTTTTAATTTTTACAACAGCTTTCAATTATTTATGGTATTATTTTATTAGTTTCTTAACATTTCAATTGTTTCGTCAATTTTTTAAGTATTCCTCAAATTTTTAAGTTTTACACCAGTTATAAATTATTTTTGTCACATCTCAATTATTTTCTACAAGTTTCAATTATTTTTTTTCAAACTTACTCTCTTTATATTTCAGTTTTTTTTGCCGGTTTTGAATTATTCTCTTCAAATTTCAATTATTTTCCTCAAACTTCAATTCATTCCTTCAACTTTCAATTATTTTCCTCAAACTTCAATTCATTCCTTCAACTTTCAATTATTTTCCTCAAACTTGTAATATTGTTTTCAAATTTTCAATTATTATCTATAAATTTTTAATTTTTACAACAGCTTTCAATTATTTATGGTATTATTTTATTAGTTTCTTAACATTTCAATTGTTTCGTCAATTTTTTAAATATTCCTCAAATTTTTAAGTTTTACACCAGTTATAAATTATTTTTGTCACATCTCAATTATTTTCTACAAGTTTCAATTATTTTTTTCAAACTTACTCTCTTTATATTTAAGTGTTTTTGCCGTTTTTGAATTATTCTCTTCAAATTTCAATTATTTTCCTCAAACTTCAATTCATTCCTTCAACTTTCAATTATTTTCCTCAAACTTGTAATGTTGTTTTCAATTTTTCAATTATTATCTATAAATTTTTAATTTTTACAACAGCTTTCAATTATTTATGTTATTATTCAATTAGTTTCTTAACATTTCAATTGTTTCGGCAATTTTTCAAGTATTTTATACAATTTTTCAATTAATGTATTTTTGCCATTTTCGATTTATTTTCTTTTAATTTGAATTACTTTTTCTGCTGGCGGGCCCCAAATAAATTAATATTAGTAATTTCAAACTCATTATTGGTTACTCACTTTTTTAAATTAAAAGCTCACTATTTACTCACTTTTTAAATTGAAAAGTCATTTTTTCACTATTTTTAATCTGCCAGTCCGCTGGCAGCCCTTTAAAGTAAATATACAAAAAATTAGTTTTAAGAACTCAAAAAAGGTCAGGGAAAAATAAAACAATTTGTCTGGAAATCAGGGAAAAGTCAGGGAAAATTCTAATAAGATATTTGTGGCAACCCTGATATGGTAATTTATTTAAAAACATATTTCTTAATATTTATAAACAAACTGCTTTATTTAAAAAATTATCTACTTCTTCAAAAATCTGACAAAGTGAATTTGTAGAGTTTGTTTTTTTCAACAAAATAAGCTGTTATATTATTTACTTAAATTGTACCATTTTTTAAAAAATTTTAAGAAAAGATAGACTTGTTAAAAAGGTATCTTTGAAAGTATTAAAAATTTAGCAAATTTTGTTCATTTTTAAAACATTTTCATTACAAAAATATTGGTCGATGTCTGATTAATTATATGTTACTATTTCATATGTTATTAATTTATTTCTTCCCCTATGAGATTATGTTTTAAATCTTTAAATTATTGTCAGGAATATTTAAATTTTCTACACATGCTTCAATTGACTTTTGTTATTTTTCGATTATTTTTTGTCATTATTCAAGTATTTTTTTCATTTTACAATTATTTCCTTCATATTACTATTATTTTTGCCATTTTAGAATTATTTTCTACAAATTTCAATTATTTTATTCATTTTTTTGTCATGAATTTTTAAAATTCTTAAATCAGTTTTCAATTATTTTTTCAGATTTTAATCATTTTCTTCATTCTTGTTATTTTAGTTATGAATTTATAAATTTTTCACACCTGTTTAACCTTATTTTCTGTAAATTTCAATTATTTTCTACAAACTTTAATTAATTTCTTCAAATTAAATTTCTTTGTTGCCATTTTTGAATTATTCTCTTTAAATATCAATTATTTTCCTCAAACTTATAATAATTTTTTTCAAATTTTCAATTATTGTCTATAAATTTTTTATTTTTACACCAGCATTCAATTATTTGTGTCATTATTAAATTAGTTTCGTCAATTTTTCAAGTATTGTCTTCTAGATTATTATAAACATTGTAAATGTTTGATATCATAATGCTAACTCAAAATTGCGTTAAATATAATTCAAATTCAAGTTTAAGTACAATAAATAATAAATTTCTAATTTAATCATGATTATGTAATATAATATAATATAATATTAAATTTAGATCTTAAACTTTTAAATTTAAACCAAGTTAACTAATTTTTAAATCTTACAATTAAAAATATCAGCAATTTAGATAAATCTTAGTATTATTATTTTAGGTTATTAAAAGTATTTTATATGATTTATATTTAATATATAATTTTTATGATTAATACAATTTATTATTAAACTTATATTTGTTTACGATTTATAAAGAATTACTCAAAATTATTTTTTCAATATCAAACATTTAAAATATTTACAATAATCTAAAATTAATTATACTAAGATTTTGATATTTGCTAAAATGTTGATATTTTTAATTAAAAGATTAAAAAATTAGTTAATTTTTTTTAAAAATCCTAAATCTAAATGTTTCAGATCTAAATTTCATGTATTTTGTTTAAAAACTAGAAATATCATTAATTAAATTACTGTTAATAATTGGAAACTTTTTATTGCTTTTGCATCTAAAAATGAAAAAGTATAAAATAATGTTATAGTTTAATTGGCATTTTAATGTTTATTGTACGTGTAAATTCAATTTTAATTATTTCAACCGAAACTTTGAGTTAGCATTATATTATTCTGAACATTGAATAAGAATCATATTACACGGACCACGAACTAGCTTCATATTGAACTGAGCTTCGAATTAAAATTA
Organism: Ganaspis brasiliensis; assembly: GCA_037103525.1. Lineage (NCBI taxonomy): Eukaryota > Metazoa > Arthropoda > Insecta > Hymenoptera > Figitidae > Ganaspis > Ganaspis brasiliensis. The sequence goes on from JAZKLR010000146.1 coordinate 419,144, forward strand.
TATATGTCGTAGCTTAAAGCCTAGGCTTTAAGCTAAACGACGGATTTTTCTTTTCGCCTACGACATATATATTTGACAATTGAATAAGCATTTTATTAACGGGAGTCATTGAATTGAAAATTCGACGTTTAAAGAAACCTATAGAGTATCAATTTGAGCAAATAAAAATTTGAAAAATTCAAGATTCCGTGAAATGAAAATTCTCAGATTTAGAGATTCAACCACCTCAATTATGCTGAATCTAAATTTTACTAAATTCCAATTCGGCTAAATTAAAATCCATTTAAATAAAATTTTACTTAAAAAGAAATTCTCTGGAATGAAAATTTTTTTGAATAAAAATTCAGTGCCCCGAAGGTTCCTAAAAAGGGCCTGTAGTATTTTGACACAAAATTTTTCGTAGCACATGTTGTATTAAAACTAAGAACAACCTAAGAAAATGTTATTTTTTAATAATTTTTTTTTTATTTAATAAATAATAATTAAAAACCCTTTGATTTTAGGAGAAGTACAAAATAACATTTTCTTACTCTCTAAAGTTGAATAAGTGAAAGTTCACTTATTGGATGTCAAAAGTCTTCCACTCTTTTAATAAGTGAATATACACTTTTTGAAAAAGTGAAAGACTTTTGACATCTAATAAGTGAATTTTCACTTATTCAAATTTAGAGAGTAGGTTGAACAATAGAACATGTGTTACGAAAAATTTTGCGTCAAAGTGATACGTGCCCTCTAAAATTCGTGTTGATTTAAAAACAAATTCCAAAAATTGAAATTCGATATAGAAAATTCTATCTGACGAAATTCTCCAAAATGGAAATTCCAATATTTTTACAACCATATTACGCGTCTCGTTTTATTTTTATATAAAAAAGAGAACATTGAAATACATACCTTAGAAAAAAAAATTGTTAAGTGCAAGAAAAATAAATTGATGTTTTTTCTCTGCATTGGTGTAATTTTCGTAAGAAGAACGCGATTAGATAACAGCAATAGAAACCAATTACCAAATTCTATACAATTGGATTGATTGTGATGTGGGATCGCTATTCGACTTCTTGGTCTGATAGTAAATTCATTGGCACCAAGAATGGTTTCTAGGAAGTGTGATCGATACGAGAGCGTTTACCGCAATAGCAGCTCTTGTGCACACCTTGACAGACAATTGGCATATTCACTTCCGGATTCGATTAGACACAGCCGGCTGATCACGAGTATTTCTGGAACTAAGACCATCGCCGGAATATACTAGTTGTTGCGAAAATCGGACAGAATATTTTAAGAAAATAATAGTGTATCTACTTCAAGTAGCAATCTATTTCAAGATCCTCGCTCATGCCTTCCCCTGGGAGCAGCATCCTCCAGATAAATTGATTTAAACAACAAAAAGTCGAATTCAAAATTTTTCTCCTTAACTCTGCAAAATTTCATTAAATACTTTCACATGAAGGGAGTTGTTAACTTTATGAAAGTTTATACCCTTTATATTGTTAAGACGATATTATATAGGGAAAACTTCCCTACAGTAGATAATTAGAATTTTATAAAAAATGGATTTAAAATTTTAATTCCGCTCATTATAGGGTCCTTATAAAAATAATTGTCTAGACCCGGTTGCTCGGTAGCAATGTGCCGTTTCCGAAATTTATATATATGAAAAATTTCAAATTAATTGAAACTTATGAAACTTTAGCCATAACGTCTAATTTTTTAAAGTTAATAGTTTAAAAATGATTTAGTTACGTTCCGAATTAGTCTCGAACTGTAAAAATCAAATTTTAATGCAAATAATTTTTAAAAATCATTTTATTTCATGAAATAGAGGTTGGGACTAGAGTTGCGAAGAAGTAATATTACCTGGAGAACGGTAATGAGAACGAGAATATAACCGGAAATATAACCGACCAAAATTCTAATCGAGAATTTATAAGAATTTAAGATTTTTATTTATTTATCAAATTAAGTCAAATTTTCTCAATCAATGTTAAATTAAAATTTGAAAAAATAAAAGATAATTGAAAAAAAATTACGAAATGACAAAAATAATTGACAATTCAAGACAAAATTAAAAAAATAACTAGATTAATACACAACCGAACAAAATAATTTAAAAAATCAAAGAATAATTGAAAAATTTTAAGATAATAATTCTGTGGCTGAAAGGCAGAATAACATAACTGCATTTTCATAGTTTTGAGAAAAACCTGTTTTTGTTTATTTTCTTGGTTTTGTAAAATGGAAAAATCAACCAATATTTTTGGTGTTTGGCATTGTATCCTATTTTCTAGTGTAGTTTTTACATCTTTTTATCAATTTTAATAAAATATAAACGCTTTAAAAAAGAATATCAATTCTTTTTTTCGATTTGAATGCAGTTATGCTGTTGTGTTATTAATTATTTTCTACGTAAATAAACATTTAAATCACTTTACTGTTATGAAACTTTAAAAAGCATTACTAAATTAACTCAAATCTGATGTTATCTCAAATTCGATAAAATGTTAGTTATGATGTTATGCCTTTCAGCCACAGAATTAAAAATTGAAAAAATTGAAGAAAATATGTGAAAAATTACGAAAATTATTGTCAATTGAAAACAAAATTCAAAAGATGACTAGATCAATAGACAGCTGAAAAAAAAATTGTAAAAATTAAACAAGAATTATTAAGTTTAAAGAAAATAATTGCAAATTGAAAAATTAAGAAAATTATAGGAATAATTGTTCGAAATAATTGCATATTTAACAACTGCATTGAAAATCGAAAAAAATAATTAAAATTAAAAAAAAAATTGAAAATTGAAGAATTGAATTAAAATTTATGGAATATACTTAAAATTAAAAAAAAAAATTTAAAAGCCGAGAATCAATAATTATAGAAGAAAACAATTAAAAACTGAAGAATGGGAATAAAATTTGAAGAATAGAATCAAAAATTAAAGAAAATAATTGAACAATTGTATTTGAAATTGAAGAAACTTAATGATGATCGAAAAAAAAAATAAAATAAAAGCGATAATTTTTTAATATTAAAGAAAATAATTGAAAATTTAAAAGCGAAATTTAAATTTGAAGAAAATATCTGAAAACTGAAGAGAATAATTAAAAATTAATTCATTTATTTATTTATTCAATAATATATCCCGCGTTCAAAAATTGGAATTCGCAATAAATTGGAAATTAAAGAATTAAATGTAAATTTCAAGAAAATAATTGATAACCGAAAGAAAAATTACAATATATTATGACGAAAATAATTAATTAATTAACAATTGAAAAAAAATTCGACAAATGGTGAGAATAATCCTTATTCGTACAGAACAAATTTGTAATTAACGAATATTCATAAAATTAAAGGAGAATAATAAATTGCCAATTGAAAACTGATGGGAAAAAAATTGATGAAAATAAATGAAAATTAAATAAATCAATTGGAAGTTCAAGAATTGTACTGAAAGAAAATAATTGATAATTAAGAAAATGCTGAAATTAATTAATATTAAGGAATTAATTGAAAATCGATCAAAATAATTGAAATTTAAAGAAAATTTTTGAGAATTGAAGAAAATAATTAAAAATTGAAGAAATAAATTGGAAATTAAAAAATTAAATGTAAATTTCAATAAAATATTTACTAGAATAATTAACTAAACAAAAAAGAAATTAACTATCGAAAAAAAATTCTAAAAATGGTGAGAATAATCGGCATTTGAAAAAAAAAATTTTAATTGATAAATAATCATAAAATTCAAGAAGAAAAATAAATTGTCCATTGAAAACTGATGAAAATAATGGAAACAATTTTAAAAAATAAATGAAAATTAAAGAAATTAGTTGGAAGTTGAATAATTGTATTGAAATTTCAAGAAAAAATTTGATTATTCAGAAAATGAAAGAATTATTGAATTTTGAATAAAGTAATTGAAAAACGTAGAATGCAATTAAAATTGGAAGAAAATAATTGAAAATTAAAGAATTAAATGTAAGATTAAAGAATTAAATTCAAGATTAAAGATTTAATAGAAATTTTAAACAACAGTTGATAATTGAAAGACGAATAACAATTTTTTTTTTCAAATTATCTTTGTTTTCATCATATTTTAATTATTGTCTTCAAGTCTGAAATTTTAAAATCATTTTTCAATTATTTTCCACAAGTTTTAATAATTCTTATTTTTTAAAATTATTTTCTGAAATTTTTAAATATTTTTCTCGAATTTCCCATTAATTTCTTTAATTTTTAATCAATTTTAATTATTTTATACAATTTTCAATTATTTATATTACTTGTTTATTATTTTCAATTACTTACGTTCTTTTTCATAATTTCCAAAAAGTTTTTAATTATTTATTTGAAATTTTCATTTTTCTTTTCAATTTTCATTTTTCAATTATATCTACGATTTTCTTGTATTTTATGTACCTATATTCTGTATGTTTTGCAATTATTTCTCTTAAATTAAAAATTGTTTTTCTCAATTTTAAATTTTCATTTATTTTCCCTACTTTTAATTATTTTCTTCTTTTTTTTTGCAATTAACTTTTAAAAGTTTTAAGTATTTTTCTGAAATTTTCTTTCAATTTCCTTTATTTAAAATATATTATGCAATTTTTGCAATTATTGTTTTAAATTTTAATTCTTTTCTTCATTTTTAAATTATTTATATTATTTCTTCATAATTTTCTTAAATTTTTAATCATGTTCATCATTTTCTGAATTAATTTTCTAAATTTTAAATTATTTATCACAATTTGAATCATTTTTTTCAATTTTTAATTATTTTCTCCAATTTTTTATTATCCTAATTTTTTTCAATTTATTTCCGAGATTTAAAATTTTTTTTCTCAAATTTAAATTACTTTATTTCATTTTAAAATTGTTCATAATTGTTAGATTTAATAATAATTTTTACACTTCATTAACTTATAGTTAATTTGTAATGATCATTATTTTGATATATTTACATTTTTTTTATAATAAATTGTTTGTGTATGAGTATTAAAATATTCCAAGTGTTTTAATTTTAATGTTTTATTTCTAAAAAAATTTATTTCCTTAATTTTAATTGTTATAACATTATTTTTCCTTTATTTTTAATTAATAAAATAAGATCTTCTTTAAATACGTGAATGATTATTTATTTAATATAATTGAAATAATTAATACAAATTTTGAAAATAATAAATATCGTATAAAACAGCTTACAAGTTTGAGGTTTTGATAATATGTTTTAATATTAATATAACTTACTTGCTATTAATATTTGGCGAAGGCAAATTTCTTTATTTTGAAAAATTATATTTTTAATTTTTGTTTTCAAAAAGGTTAATTTTGGGAATAAAACAGTAAACAAAGCAATTTTACATTGCTCATTCAAATTAAACTTTAACCTTTTTTATAAAAAATTTAAAAATGTTATATTTTCTAAATAAAGCAAAACGCCTTAGCCAAATTTTAATAGCAAGTAGTTATATTAATATTAAATGTATATTCAAAATCTCAAATTTGCAGAAGTTCTGAATTTGAATTTTTTTTCGTTCGTTTATAATGTTTTTTCAATTATTATAATTATTTTTTCAAGTTTCAATTCAATTCTTAAATTTTCAATTTATTTCTTAAAGTTTTTATTATTTTCTTCGTTTTTCAATTATTTTCTTCAATTTCAATTAATTAGGCGATTTTCAAAACAGTTTTTCAATTTGCAATTATTTCCAACAGTTATTTATATAATTTTCCTTTTTTTTTTTAATTTTCTTGTTTAACTTTAATATTTTTTGTTTAATTTTTTAAATTATTCTTTTTAAATTGGGTAATTATCTAGACATTTTTTGAGTTTTGTTTTCAATTTTAAATTATTTTCGTTTTTTTCAGTTTCTATCTTAAATTTTGTAATTGTTGTCCTAATTTTCATTATTTTATTTGCAAACATTTTTAGTTAAATTTAATCTTAAATTCTTTAAATATCTTTTACATTTCTTTAAAAAAAGGAGAAAAACTTTTTTCATAAAAAAGTGCCTCAAAAAATAGTGAAGAATAAGTTTTTCTAGAAGAATTATATTCATTAAATTTTTATAATAAATATTTTTGTGTAAATTAAAATTGAAATATCTCGCACAAAAGAGTAATTATTTTAATTTTTACAATTTTTATGTTCTCATGTTTAAGTTTTAAGATAAAATCTGCAGGAAAAATTGTCTACTTTAATTTTAATAATTTACAAATTTGATATATTTCATGAAAAGTTTCATCGATCATAAGTTTTATGATTTGAAACTTTCAAAACGAAAGTTTCAAAATTAAACTTTCAACGGCACATTGCTAGGTTGCTGAACTATTTTATATAAATCTAGAATTAATATATGTTGTTTTTATATGCAATTTATTTAATATTGTGGGTTTTATAAAAATTGAACAAAATATCTATTGTAACATAAATTCGAGTCCTTAAATTTATATCTAAGCATGCAAATTTGGTTTAATAAAACTTTATTTGATTATTAAAATTGAAAAAAAACCATAAATGATGTCAAAATTTCCAATTTTTAAAGTAACATTTCTTCCACAGTAAAAATTAATGAACACACAATATTTATATTTTTCAATAGATAAACATTAAATATTGATGAAAAATGGTAAATTGAATAAAAATTACTCACTTAAGTATTCAAATAAGGATTTTGAATTTTTGAAAATATTCTATATGAGGCTTTTTCTTCGTCCAATATCTTATAAAAGGAAAAGCCAATAATGAAAAATCCTTTTGGATTCAATTGATTTGATTAAAGAGAACATATTCTCTTTTGAATTTTTATGGGACCTGGTTTTGATATTAAATTAACGACTTTTAAAAATAGACAAATTTAACCTATTTAAATATAAGATTTAAATTCTCGATATCTCGACTGAAGTAAGTCATTTTATAGAATATCCCATTCCACAGTGGAAAAAAAGTAGAATTTACTATTCAATACATTCCACAGCCTCTAATTGTTTATCGATTTTCAACTATTTTTTTTAAAATAATCAGAACAAAATTCTCAACAAATCTGTGATCTTCGATTTTTTTTTCTTTTTTGACAAATATTTATTGTTTATTTACAACATTTAAAAGAAGATGCAATGAAGTTTTATGTATTTCTAAATTTATCAACATTCTTTACATTTAACATTATAATACTCTATTAAAATTTTGAATAATAACATTGTTAGTTGTTTAAACAAAATATTTCCTGTTAAATATTAATTTTTAAATAATAAGGATAGGCAAAAGAAAATTTAGTTTAATCTGTAACTAATAAAGCAATTTTTGAGTAAATATTATATAAATACTTATAATAAATAAGTGGTTAATTTTAGGCCCATTTTGCTTGTGTTAATTAATTAAATAGATTAGCTTCGTTTTAATGTTGTAAATTTTTTTAATTACTTCAACCTGAAATAATTACACCTGTTGGTATTTTTTGCTGTCTACTGTTGGGCGTTCTCCCCTACCTTTGAATTTATATCTTTATGCTCTAGTTTCATTTTATTCATTTTATTCTTTGTATTTTTTACATGACTTATCAAATTTTAATTATGCAATGTCTATTCTATTCTGCTCTAGAAAAGGACATACTTTTTGGAGAGATAAAGTTTTTATGCATTTTTCGAAACTTAAAATCCGCAATGTTTGAATGTTAAAAAGGAAACTGTCCCTTCTATTTCTTAGTAATGGAATACACACATAACACTTGCATTTCAGTTTCCAATAATAGAAATGTCTGTTCAAAGAACATAAAAAATATACGATGTTTTCCTCTGCATAAAGAGTGCATACGCCGGTAAACGATTTTTTCATTTTTATGATTGCTTTTAATATTTTCAAATAATTCTAATAAAAGTTTTCATCATTTTCAACAGTACTTTCCATGAAGAGCTGTTTAATTCGAAATTGTTATAAATAAAATGTGGAGTTAAATAATACGGATCAAATGTGGAGTTAAATTTGAGTAGGTTTTAATTTAGAATCATTGGAATTTTAATCGATTCAGATTGAAGCGAATTGAAAGTTTGATTTGATTAAATTCGGTTTTTTATTTAGAAGAATTCGAATTTAAGCAAATTTTTATTTGGCAGAATTTTAAGTGACATGAATTGTTAAATGCCAGAATTTCAATTTGCCCGAATTTTAATTTGTCCGAATTAATAGAAATCCTGGCACTCAATAATTCGTTTCACTTAAAATTCGGTTAAAAATAATTCTGATAAATTAAAATTTGATTTATATAAAATTCCTTGCGATAAAAAACTACTCAGAATACAAAAATAGAATAAAAAGATTGTATAAAATTGGAAATTTTATATAGAAATTGTATAAAATGAAAATTCTGTTAAATCAAAATTCGATGGTCTAAAAGTGCTGTTTAGAAAATTCGGGTTAATTTTTTTATTAATTTTCAATTTGATGAGAAGCAAATTCGAAAAATGTAAATTTGGATACTAAATAATTATATCTTCTGAATTTCTAAAGGAATAAAAATTCCAACTAATGAATTTTACCGAATATTTATTATGCGCTCTTTCAATTTGTATAAATCCAAGTTTTCATTGATTGAAATAAGGATTTAAATCTTTTAGAATTGTTAATGAATTAAAACTTATTCATCAATTGGATTAATTTACAAAGAGGTACAAACAAAATGAATGAAATACTAAATAATAAAAGGGATAATAAATATAATAAAAATTACTACAAAAAAAAAATTTTTTTAATCGTTTTTAAAATGAGCCTTCAATAGCGAAATATATCAAATAATTGTGCAAAACAATTAATCAAGGTGTCAAACTTTTAAACTACAATTATTCTTCAAGATTACATTATTTATCAATGTTTTTTCAAAATATTGTCAGTTTCAGAGGAAATTAATTAGAATCTGGAAATGAAAATCAATACAATCAATGTAGTAGTGGTTATTAACGATAAAGTTGCTTCTTTCTCAATGAATGCAATTAAGAAAATTGACAAGGCTCTATCGAGAATTGTCGATTGGAAATAAATACATTTTGTATATTTAATTAAAAGTAAAATATGAAATTTAAACTTTAAAATAACGTGACTAAGTTAAAACAAGATAAAAAAATAAATAATAAAAAAAAAAGACATTGTTTTTTTTTGGCACTTTTTCTCGCTTTTTTTCTATCACTTTTTCCACCATTTTTTTTGCGGCAAAATTTTTCTCGCAAGAAAATGACAGAAAAAAATGACACACTTTTCCATAAGAGCTTTTAGCGTTGACGTAACAAAATCACAATAAATTGGTACGACCTTTATGTTTATGAGAGGTGAGCATTAATGTTAAGTTGTGACTTGAATTTGTCACCTGGATTGATGTCTGAAATATTTTGTAAAACACCATGCATCGCATGCCAGAAATTAGCACTTCATTTGCAACTGGGGCATTGTACGTCAAATCGATGAAACGTTTCCCTATTCTAGTACTCCTTTCCTCGGTGTTACTGTGACGCGTTGTGATAAATGATCAGTGAGAATAGATGAATATTTTAATCCCGAGTAGGAACAAACTCATTAAACTTTCACACCTTCTAAACAATAAACACTTAATTGCGAAATTTTGCAGTTAATGTCAAATTCCACGCCCCTTTATCAACAATAAATTTAAGTTGGTATAATTAATCAATAATGAAAATCATCACTGAAAAAAAGGTTTTTTGAAAAGAATTATTCTTGTTGAATATTTAAGAATAAAATATAGGGTTAGAATTCGTGAAATCAGCACGAACGAAACAAAAAGATTTTTCTTTTTTATCGAAATATTGAAAAAATTATTATGTTAGCTTCTACAAATGTTTCTACTAATCGAAAAATGATTAAAGCATTTTTTACAAAAGTTATTGTAAAGTAAAAACTTTAAACACTTTTTAAATAAAAGCTTATATTTTTTAAATTAGTTTACTGATTTAAGTGTACTTTGGATTGAATCAAAAGCCATAAAATAGACTTCTTACAGTTCGAAAATTAAAAAAAATAAAAAATTTCATAATTTGTTTATTGACAAAGAAAACTACCATCGCGGTCAAAATTCTAATCGACAATTTATAAGAATTTAAGTTTTTTATTGACTTATTTATCAAATTAAGTCAAATTTTCTTAATCAATGTACGAAAGTAGAATCTCTAGTGACATTCTTATTAGTAATGATTTGAATTTTAATGTTAATAGTAAGAATTATATATAATAACTATAGCAACATTAAAGACAAACTTTGCATTGTTGTTGGTCATTTAAAACTACAAATTTTTGCAAATTCAAATAATGAAAATTACGAAATTCAAAAGAATAGTTCAAAAAAAATAAACAATAAATATACAATAAATTTAAACAAAATAGATTTAAAATTATATAAATAATAGTTGCAAATAACTGCAAATTAAACAACTGGATTAAAAATCGAAAAAAATAATTAAAATCGAAAAAAAAAAAAATATAAAATTGAGGAAATAAAATGAAAATTTAAGAATTAAATTAAAATTTGAAAAAATAATTGATAATTGAAAAAAAATTTAGAAAATGACAAAAATAATTCACAAATGAAAACAAAATTCAAAAAATAGCTAGATTAATACACAACCGCAGAAAATAATTTTAAAAAATCAAAGAATAATTGAAAAATTTTAAGATAATAATTAAAAATTGAAATAATTGAAAATTTCAGAAAACATTAATAATTGAAGGAAATAGTTGAAAAATTAAAGAAAATATGTAAAAAATTTACGAAAATTATTGTCAATTGAAAACAAAATTCGAAAAATGACTATAGATTAATAGACAATTGAAAAAAATAATTATAAGCTAGGTGTGAATTCTGTCCATTTCATGGACACTTCGCTTCCAAGGAAGCAAGATAATTTGCTTCCTCATAGAGGAAGCAATAAATTTATTTATAATATAAAAAATAATAATTTAATTTTAAATTAATTATTATTTATTTTTATGCAAATAAGTATTTGTAACAAATAATTCATTTGTTTGGATTTTTAGCAAAAAATTTTTTTTGGTAAAACACGAGATTTTTCAATAAAAAAAAAATAAAAATTATGAATTAATACGTGAGTTTTTAGTCAAATATAAAAGTTATATAGGTCACTCGATTTGTTTTGAGACAAGGAATATGATTTTGTAATTTGTCTGGTTGGATTTTTAGCATGAAAATTTTTTTTGGCAATTTGCGAGATTTTTCGATAAAAAAAAATGAAAAATCATTAATTATTACTTGAGTTTTTGGTCAATTATATACTTTATATAGGTCAATCGATTCGTTTTGAAACAAGGAATATGATTTTTTCATTCATTTGTCTGAATTTTTAGCATGAAAAAATTTTTTGCCAAAAACGATATTTTTCGATGAAAAAAGGTGCTCAAAAAAATTTGATTGGGTATTTTCAAAAATCCCTGTGTCCAAATTTAGATATTTGTAAGCTTCATATGTCATCCAAATTTTATTAAAATCCATTGAAGCATTCTCGAGATATCCTGGCGACAAAAAATTTACCACATACACACACACATACACACACACACACACACACACACATCCGGACATTTTCTCAGGAATGAAGTAATTAAAAGTTAATGAAAATAATTGAACAATTTTATTTAAAATTAAAGAAACTTAATAATAATCGAAAAAATATAGAACAAAGGCGATAATTTTTTAATAAATAAGAAAATAATTAAAATTTTAAAAGTAAAATTTTAATTTGAAGAAAATAACTGAGAATTGAAGAGAATAGTTTGATAATTGAATAATTGAATTGGAATTTAAAAACAATTTTTATGAATGAAAAAAATAATTGAAAAAATAAGAGAATTATTGAATATCGAGGAATTAATTGAAAATCGATAAAAAACATTGAAGATTAAAGAAAATATTTGAAAATTGAAGAAAATAATTAAAAAATGAAGAATTAAATGGAAATTTAAAGAAAATAATTGATAATCTAAAGAAAAATTACAATATGACGAAAATAAGTAAATATTTTAAAATTTATTAATATTAAAAAAAATAATTAACAATTGAAAAAAAACTTCGACAAATGTTGAGAATAATCGTCATTTGCACAAAAAAAATTCTGTAATCAATAAATATTCATAAAATTGAAGGTGAATAATAAATTGCCTATTAAAACTGATGAAAATTATGTAAAACAATTGTAGAAAATAAATGAAAATTTAAGAAATGAATTGAAAATTCAAGAATTGTATTGAAAAAAAAATTGATAATTGACAAAATGCGGGAATTAATTAAAAATCGATAAAAATAATTGAAATTTAAAAAAAAATTTGAGAATTGAAGAAAATAATTAAAAATTGAAGAAATAAATTTGAAATTAAAGAATTAAATGTAAATTTCAAGAAAATAATTTATAATTAAAAGAAAAATTACAATATGACGAAAATAATTAACTATTAAAAAAAATGATTAACAATTCAAAAAAAATGGTGATAATAATTGGCATTTGAAAAAGAAAAATTTAAAAATTGGTGAATAATCATAAAATTAAAGGAAACTGATGAAAATAATGGAAAACATTGTAAAAAATAAATGAAAATTATAGAAATCATTTGGAAGTTAAAAAGTTATTGCACTGAAATTTCAAGAAAATATTTGATAATTGAGAAAATGCGTGAATTATTGAATTTTGAATAAAGTAATTGAAAAATGTAGAATGCAATTGAAAATTGAAGAAAATAATTGAAAATTAAATAAATAAATGGAAGATTAAAAAATTAAATTAAAGATTAAAGATTTAAATAAAAATTTAAAAAAATTAGTTTATAATTGCAAGAAAAATAACAAAATTTTTTTAACTTATCATTGTTTTCATCATCTTTCAATTATTGACTTCAAGTTTCAAATTTTAAAATCATTTTCCAATTATTTTCCACAAGTTTTAATTACCTATTCTTATTTTTTAAAAGTTTTAAATATTTTTCTCAAATATCTCTTTATTTTATTTATTTTTTAATCATTTTCAATTATTTAATTCAATTTTCAATTATTTGTAATATTTGTTTATTATTTTCAATTACCTACGTTCTTTTTTATAAATTCCAAAAAGTATTTAATTATTTATCAGAAATTTTCATTTTTCTATTGAGTTTCCAATTATATCTACGATACTCAATTTCAAATTATGTTTATCTTTTTTCATTTATTTTTTCTAATATTCAATTTTTTTTTTTTGCAATCAACTTCTAAAAGTTTCAAGTATTTTTCTGAAATTTTCTTTAAATTTCCCTCATTTAAAATATATTATGCATTTTTTTCAATTATTTTTTAAACTTTAATTATTTTCTTTAATTTAAAATTTTTTATATTATTTCTTCACAGTTTTCCTGAATTTTTAATCATTTTCATCATTTTCTGAAATAATTTTCTAAATTTTTAATTATTTATCAAAATTTCCAGAGAAATATTTTCAAAAATAACTTTTGCTACACAAAATATAAAAAAGAAATCTAATTCCTAAAATATTCCAAATAATTAATTGGTATTTAAAACATTATTTTGTATCAAATTTGAATTTAAAAAATGTCAACAATAATTTCGTTCATTTGAACGTTCACTTTGAGTTTATACAATTGTCTATTTTTTCGACTCTTTGATGAAAATTTGTAATATTACTAGAATAATAAATAATATTTGAATCTTATACATTGTATAATTCGTCATTTTATAATATCCCATTATAAATAAAATTTATATTTATATTATTTATAAAAAATGTTTAGAGCAAATAAATTGTATTTTGAAATTCAAAAGAAATGGTAAAACGTTTTGTTTAAAAGTAATCGACAAAAATAATAATTTTTTGAAAGGTAATTTATTAATAAAAAAAATCTATTTAAATTTAGTCAAATCTTCTTTATATCTCGCAAAATGAATATTTTTAAATATTACATTTCCGAATAATAAAATACGTTTTAACATATCCTATTTATAGGTTTAAAGGTTGTCCAATGAACATATCTCTTAGAGATTTTAAAAAATGGTATTTTTTTATATAAAGTTTTGCAAAATAAAGCATAACTTATTATAAAAAGTTTGATTATAATGCTTAATTTAGATATGTTTTTAATTCTCTGCAATTTAGAATTCAACTTATTTCAAGTTTTGTGATTAATTTTTTTCCTTGTATACTTATCTAAAGAATATAATACTCTTAGAATAACAAGATTATTTCTTAGATTAAGAATATTTTATTAAAAATTTTAAGAATATTTTGTCCTCAAATAGGCGCCCAGAATAATTCTTAAAAGAAGAATAAAGTTTTTTTTAGTGATAAGAATTTAGTCCAATTTTAAACAGCTTTACAATTTAATACTGTCTAATTTTTGAAATCAGAGTTAAATCTTATGAACACAATGTTTAATTACAGATTTTAAAATATTGGAATTTAACAATATTTAATTTTAAATGCTGATGTGAATCCAAATGCATTTAACTTTCAATGAATCGAAACTTTGTAATGTAAATTGAAAATTATACTTATTTAAACATCGAAATTTATATTATGAATAATGAAATATTCAAATTGTTCGGATTTTCATGAAAAGCTAATATTGTTATTGACAAAAATGATATTTAAAACGGGAATTTAATAAATTGGATAAAAAAGTTATTTTCCTATGTGGAGTTTTATTGAAAATTGTATTTTGTCAGATTTTCGAAATATTTTCCGAACATGAGACAGAATTTGATAAAATATCAAATTAAACTGTTAATAAAATAACAGAAATATAAAGTAATAATAATAATATTAAATTACAGTTAATTTGTAATCATTCGAAACTTATATGCCTTATATTGTAAATTACAAATTATACTCTAATTACATTTAAACATCGAAATCAATATTATCAATAATGAAATATTCAAATTGTTCTGAGCTTCATGAAAAGCTAATGTTTTTACAAAAATGATATTTATAAGGTGAATTTAATAAATTGGATAAAAAAGTTATTGTCCAATGTGGAGTTTTATTAAAAATTGCATTTTGTCCGATTTTCGAAACATGTTCCGAACGTGAGACAGAATTTAATAAAAAAGTAAAATTAAATTGTCAATAAAATAATAGAAAATAATATATATATAATAATAATAATAATTTAGATTGTGATTAAAGTTTAATTCGCAAAAAACTTAAATTGCCTGTTTACTATTAGTTTCACAATACCACAATTTTCACATCCGAGAAAATAATTCCACTCCCGCTAATGAAAGTATAATATTTAATTATATAAAATAACGATTTTCATTCACTTTTTTTTTGTGCAGTAATGGTACAAAATTTACAGATTATAAGAAAATTAAGTTTTCTAATATCCGAACCACCATAAAACTTTAATGTCTCTGTTTTCTGTTATTTCGCGAGAGAAATAAACGGGATCAATACAGGCACTAAATGGTTGAGATAAAAGTAAGCAGAAGTGTTTGTTGGGTCGGTCTAAAGCAGTTTTATGAAGAGCCCTTTATTTAGAGCGTTTCTGAATTCAAGATTGAAGCTCTCAATTCCAAAAATATATATGAGTAATAAGTTATTAAAAAAAAAGAGTAAACTTAAAAAAAATGAAAAGAAAAAGAAACAAAAAAAAATAAAACAAGAAACCAGGAAAAATAAATAAAGAGAAGATTCTAAAAATAATTTTAATTAATGATATAAAATTATCTGAATAATTGAAAATAATATCTGATAAATTTGATGCAAAAAAATACCACTCGTTTTTTCTCCGGTTACGTCACTTTTGAGATTAATTGTATAATTTGATATATATCTTTAAATCCAGATGGAATTTATTTTGTAATTCTTTAATCTTGTCTTTTATTGTTGATCAAACTAAAAAATGTCATTTTATATTTTAGGTCACTTTTTCTTAAATTTACACCTTCCGTGTCTATTTTCTGTTTTAAAAAATTAACGTTTAATTTAAAATACATTTCTTTGTCATATGCGGAAAAATTTGAAAATCAAACACGTCCAGAAAAGTAAGTTAAAGTGCTTAAACGAAAGTTTAATTTCTCGAAAGACGACATTCAAATGTTTTCATGACACTTGAAAAGATTAAAATAATAATTAATAACAATAATAAAAAAAATAATAATAAAAAGTTTTAATTTAATTAATTTAATTTAAAAAATTTTAATTAATAATAACTATTTAATTATAATATTAATTATATTTATTTAATCTTATTAAATAAAATAAAAATAAAATACCTTAAGAACGGAAAACATTTTTATTTTAGAGAATTTATAATTGGAAAAAATGTTTTTCCCATTTAATATAAAAAAAAGAAAATACTCTTTTGTAAAAAACACTGTTAATTTACATTCTAATTAAATAAAAATGACAAAATTGTGAATTTTTCAACTTTTTAGAAATTTTGGAAATTTTCAATGTTATTTGAGGCGCGCTACAAATTCTACACATTTAAACTCTCAATGATAAATTCTACACCTTAAATCCTACACAGATAAATTCTACACATTAAATTCTACACATTAAAATTCTAAATTACGATTTTTTTATAGAACATTTATATTATATTTTACATAGTTAAAGCTTAAATTCTACATTTTAAAATTCTACAAATTTAAACTCATACAATGTTAAATTCTTTACGATAAATTCTACACGTTAAATTCTACATAGTAAAATTCTAAAATACAATTTTTTTTATAAAATATTAATATTAAATCCTACATAGTTGAATTCAACAATTTAAATTTCGGCAAATTTAATCTCTACTCTCTAAATCCGAATTAGTTAAAAACTACCATTTAGGGGTTAAAATCGTGAACGAGTTTTCTCTTTTTCAATTAGTAAAAAATAATTAATAGGAAAAAACTACTAATTCAGCAGTTTAATTTAATTAATTCAACATAGTAAAAAGTAACTAATGTAATTAGTAAAAAATAACTAATGTAATTAATAAAAAATAACTAATGTAATTAGTAAATAGAAATCTACTCATTCTTCAGTGGTTTAACAAAACCTACAATTACTTTGACTCATTAAATTATTAGCTTTTTACTGAAGTTTTAGTAAAAATTATTATTTGAAATGTTAAACGAGTTTTCACTGTTAAAATGGTAGTTTTTAACCATTTCAGATTTAGAGAGTACAATGTTAAATTTTACACGTTAAATTCTACACAGTAAAATTCTATCATACGATTTTTTATATAACAGTAATATTAAATCCTACATAGTTAAATTCTACAATTTAAAATTTTACAAATTTAACTTTACAATGATAAATTGTACTCGTTAAATTCTACATAATCAAACTCAAGAATATGATTTTTTATAAAACATTAATATTAAATGCTTACAGTTAAATTTTACAATTTAAAATTCTACAATGTTAAATTCTGCACCTTAAATTTCTATAATAAGTTTTTTATAAAACTTTAATATTAAATCCTACACGGTTTAATTCTACAATTTAAAATTCTACACGATATTCAATGTTGATTTTTTTAAAATTCTTTTATTTAAAAAAAAAAATAATAACCTTAGATTATCGTGTAGAATTAAACATTCTAGAGTTTAAATGTGTACTATTTTAAAATATAAAATTTAAGGTTTAACTAAGTAGAGTATAATATAAATGTTTTATAAAAAAATCGTATTGTCAAATTTTAATGTGTATAGAATTCAACGTATAGAATATAACATTGTAGAGTTTAAATTTGTAGAATTTTAAATTGGCAAATATAACCATGTAGAATTTAATATTTATTTATTTATTTTATTTAATTATTTAGGAAAAGAAAAAGTTCCTAGGGCTAAATAGCTCTCAATGGAACAAAGTATGCATAAAATATATAAATGTTGTAATGTACATGGCCGATAACAGAGAGAACAAAGATAGTACTTTTATATAAAATTAATGAAAGAGAAGAAAATAATTACATATAAGAGGGAGAGGAAAAAAAAAGAACGAACTTATGTTTAACAAAGTGAATAACATTGAAATAAACTGTTGATTAAAAAATAAAATAAATCGCGAGTAATATTAAAGTTTTATAAAAAACTTCTTGTAGAATTCTAATGTGCAGAATTTTACGAGTTTAAATTTTACGAGTTTAAATTAGTAGTATTTTAAATTGTAGAATTTAACCATGTCGGATTTGATATTCAAGTTTTGTAAAAAACTTAATGGAGAATTTTAATGTGTAGAATTTAACATTGTAAAGTTTAAATTTGTAGAATTTTCAATTGTAGAACTTATCCATGTAAGAATTAATTTTAAAGTTTTATAAAAAACTTATTGTAGAATTTTAATGTATAGAATTTATCGTAAAAAATTTAACTCTGTGGAGATAAAATTTGTAGATTTTAACCATGTAGGATTTAAGATTCGAGTATTTTAAAAAATTTACTGTAGAATTTAAATGTGTAGATTTGAACTTTGTAGAGTTTAAATTTGTAATATTTTAAATTGTAGGATCCAGGATTTAATATTAAAGTTTTATAAAAAAGAACTTTAATGTGTAGAATTTAACCATAGGATTTAATATTAAAGTAAAAAAAAATTCTATTGTAGACTTTTTTTGTAGAAATTAACGTGTATAATTTAACATTGCAGAGTTTAAATTTGTAGAACTTTAAATTGTAGAATTCAACTATGTAGGATTTAATATAACTTTTTTATAAAAAATCGTATTGTAGAATTTAACTGTATAGGATTTAACGTGTTGAAGTTATTATTATAGAATTTTAATGTGTAGAATTTATCTTGTAGAATTTAACAATGTAGAGTTGAAATGTGTAGAATTTTAAAATGTAGAATTGAAGCTTTAACTATGTAGAATATATAATATAAATGTTTTATAAAAAAATCGTATTGCAGAATTTAAACATGCAGGATTTAGGGGGGGGGGGGGGTTCAAATACTATAGATTTAAACTGTACATCGGAAAACTCTACAAGTTAAATTCTACATTGTTAAATTATACAATGTTGAACTCTACACAATTTAAAAATATTGTTAAATTCTTCGCAGTTAAAATCTACATATTTAATTTGTTCAGTGTTAAATACTGCATGTTTAATTAGTTTTATTAAATTCTACAAAGTTAAATTCTATACAGTTAAATTCTACGCAATTGTCTATTGTTTGAAAATAATTCATTATTATCACTATTATTACGATTTTTATTATTACACTTGAGTAGAATTTAACTGTGTAGAATTTAACTTTGCAGAATTTAACTTGGAGAGTTTAAATATGTATAATTTAACAAAACTTCTAAAACATGCAGAATTTAACATTGAACAAATTAAATATGTAGAATTAAACTGTGTAGAATTAAATAAAACTAATTAAACATGCAGAATTTAACATTCAACAAATTAAATATGTTTAATTTAACTGTGTAGAATTTAACAAAATTATTAAAATTTGTAGAATTTAACATTGAACAAATTAAATATGAACAATTTAACTGTGCAGAATTTAACAAAATTATTAAACTTTGCAGAATTTACTATTGTAAAATTTAATGATGTAGAGCCAGTATCATTTTGACACATGACTTAATTTTAGATTGTTATATTGTACAGAATAGAAATGTTATTTTGTACAACTGCTAAATGATATTTTGTACAATTTTGAAAAATGAATTTGTTATTTTGTACAATTCTTTAAAAAAGCTAAAATATTGTACTTCCAATGTTTTATTGCTTTTTTAAAAAATTGTACAAAATAACAAATTCATTTTTCAAAACTGTACAAAATAACATTTAGCAGTTGTACAAAATAACATTTCCATTCTGTACAATATAACAATCTAAAATTAAGTCATGTGTCAAAATGATACTGGCTCATGATGTAGAGTTTAACTGCGAAGAATTTAACAATATTTTTAAACTGTGTAGAGTTTAACATTGTAGAATTTAACAATGTAGAATTTCACTTGTAGAGTTTTCCGATGTACAGTTTAAATCGGTAGTATTTGAACCCCCCCTGTAGAATTTATGGTGAAGATTTTAACATTATAGAGCTTAAATTTTTATAATTTTAAATTGTAGAATTTAACCATGTAGAATTTAATATTAATATTTTATAAAAAATCGAATTGTAGAATTTTTATGTGTTGAATTTAACGTATAGAATTTATCGTGTAGAATTTAACATTGTAGAGTTGAAATGTGTAAAGTTTTTAAATGTAGAATTTAACCATGCAGGATTTATTATTAAAATTTTATAAAAAACTTATTGTAGAATTTTAATGTGTAAAATTTATTTTGTAGAATTTAACATTGTAGAATTTAAATGTGTAGAATTTTAAAATGTAGAATTTAAGCTTTAACTATGTAGAATATAATGTAAATGTTTTATAAAAAAATCTTATTGCAGAATTTTAATGTGTATAGAATTTCAACGTATAGAATTTTAACGTATAGAATTTTAAATTGTAGAATTTAAACATGCAGGATTTAATATTAAAGTTTTTTTAAAAAATTATTGTATAGTTTTAATGTGTTGAATTTATCGTAAGAGTTTAACATTGTAGAGTTTAACATTGTAGAGTTTACATTTATAGAGTTTAAATTTGTAGAATTTTAAATTGCAAAATTTATCCATGTAGGATTTAATATTAAAATTTTATAAAAAATCCTATTGTAGACTTTTTTTGTAGAATTTAACGTGTAGAATTGAATATTGTAGAGTTTAAATTAGTAGAATTTGAATTTGTACAATTACAAATTGTAGAATTACAAATTGCCTAATTTACCCATGTAGAAGTTAAAATAAAAGTTTTTTTAATACTTATTGTAGAATTTTAATGTGTAGAATTGATCGTGTAAAATTTAACATTGTAGAGTTTAAATTTGTAGAATTTTAAATTGTAGATTTTAACCATGTAGGATTTAAGATTCAAGTATTTTAAAAAATTTACTGTAGAATTTAAATGTGTAGATTTGAACTTTGTAGAGTTTAAATTTGTAAAATTTTAAATTTGTAGAATTTTAAATTGCAAAATTTATCCATGTAGGATTTAATATTAAAATTTTATAAAAAATCGTATTGTAGAATTTAACTGTATAGAATTTAACGTGTTAAATTTATTATTGTAGAATTTTAATGTGTAGAATTTATTTTGTAGAATTTAACATTGTAGAGTTGAAATGTGTTGAATTTTAAAATGTAGAATTTAAGCTTTAACTATGTAGAATATAATATAAATGTTTAAAAAAAAATCGTATTGCAGAATTTAAACATGCAGGATGTAATATTAAAGTTTTATAAAAAGATTACTGTAGAGTTTTCATGTGTTGAATTTATCGTGAAGAGTTTAACATTGTAGAGTTTACATTTGTAGAGTTTAAATTTGTAAAATTTTAAATTGCAAAATTTTTCCATGTAGGATTTATTATTAAACTTTTATAAAAAATCCTATAGTAGACTTTTTTTTGTAGAATTTAACATTGAAGATTTAAGAACAATTTAAGTGTGTAGAATTTTGAATCTCGCCGTTACTTGATAAAAAAAAATGCAAATACAGTCTAATTTATGTAATTAAATAATTTGCATTAAAAGTAAAAATAAATCGGCAAGAAATGCAAAGTTTTTTCGATTTTGAATAACCAATGCAGACAATGTTACTTAATCAATGACTCCATTTTCGCTAATAGGTGCAATCAGTTTAATTGCGATGTAATTTCGAAAATGGTAGGAACGGTTACTTCCATTACTGTGTGAAAAGCTTGCGATTTCTCTTTCCTCTAAATATAATATTTCAGAGATAATAAATTAAAAAGCAAAGCATATTGACTGTGTAATTGAGTCTTTCTGCAGTCACCTATGCGTGCTATTTTTTCCACTGATAGTTCGTTCCGTTAATTAGAATTGCCCACATTGCGGTTGCGATCCAATTTAATTACTCAGTATAAAAGGGGATAAAAATGTGGAGATTGTAAATGCAATATGCCTCTATGAGTGTTGATTAAGAAAAAAGCACACTTGTTAATCAAGATTATTAAAAATCTTATATAAATTATTTATTTCTTCCCTTTAAAGTGTCTTTTTCTCTTGAAGAATATTTCTTTTTTTTTTACACAAAAAAGAAACTGAGTATTATAATTATTTAATAATTTACATTGAAATGTTTTTAAACAACTTTTAATTCCTTTTTCCGGTAAAAGCAAATGTATACATTAAAAAAATGATAACAATGGAAAAGAGTTGTAGAAAATAAAAAAGATAAAAATATAAATAAAAGAAACTATCTTGAGTTATATTCACACATATTAACTGTTTTATATTACTTCTAGTTCGTTGCATTTATTTTAAAATTAATTTCACAATTCCGCTTTGTGAAATTATTTTACGCAAGTTCGAGTCAGTATTGTCCGAAATCCATTTTTCTCATAGTTTATTCAACGGTATTTAAATTTTGTGTAGATATTTATTAGATTATATTTATTAAATAAAGTCGTTACTTTCAATGTATTTTGATAAATTTGCGAAATTAGTAATTTTTAATTTTGTTCTGATCATTTTTTTTACAAATAGTATTTTTTCCTTTCAATTTGTTTTTGTACTTTTTCCCAGTTATGTTTTTCTTAAATTTCTACTTATGTATCCATTTATTTTAAATTTTTTAATTATTATTAAAAATTTATTTTTTTAATTTCTGGTGCTATTATCAATTTATAATTATTTTCTTGACTATTTAGTTATTCTTTTAGTGAGTTATTTTCACTTTTTAGTTATCTAGCAACTTTTTTTTTACTTTCGAAAATGTCACCTCCAGCAAAGTAAAATCGACCATTTAAAAATGTTTAAGTAACCATTTTTAAATAACTAGAAATTAAAGTAAAGCATTTAAGAAATGAGAAAAATATAATTGGATATAGTGTTATAAATTAAAATATTTAAATATTGAAAAAAGATAACTAGAAGGTAAAAAATACGATTAGAACCTGAAAATATGAATAAATTTTCGAATTAAAAAATAGAAGACATTAAAAACATCCTAGAATGAATGAACCAATAAATGAAGAAAAGTTATACTAGAAGACTTAAAAAATGTATTCTTATTTTACGAATATGGCTCTTTTATTAAAGAGCAAAATATTCTTGATATTATTCTTCTTTTAAGAATATTCCTAATTTAAGAATTTGATTCTTATTTTAATAAAATAGTCATTTTAAGATGTTATTCTTAAAATAGCATTTATTCAGTGTAGACTTCTATGTAAGAAAAAAAAGCTACCAAATTATTTCATAAACTTCTTTTGAAACTAATTGAATCAGACAAAAACACCTTTTCCGAAAGTACTTTAGAAAAGATTCCTTTCTGAAATTATTTCAAAGGGAAGAATGCGTTCCAAGTGAATTCTATAAAAGAAGAATCTCTTCTCAGAAGGAATGCAAATTTTCGCAGAATCGAGGAAAGGATTGGGACAATCAATGGCATAATAATAATAATAGTAATAATAATAATATGCACAATAAATGCTTACTGTTTTCAAAGATGAAAAGCAGTACTAAAGGTTTTCCCAATTGAGATAATTGGATGGTAGCTTTTGTCTTTTTCCAAGAGATACATTAAACATTGTATTTATTTATCAAGTAAAGCATGAATTATGTTTTAAGTAAGTTGAATTATATTTGCGATAAAACAATTTCTCTTTAAAGATGAAATTCTCTTCCATTAAGAATGAATTGGACAAACAGTCATAAAGAAAGTCCAACTCTTTAGTTTAAAAAAATATTTCTCTTTTTTAAATTTTCAAAGCGTTTTGGTAAAGGGATTAACAATTTAATTTTTTAACATTTGGATCAATTCAGAGTTGTATCTAAATAAAAATTACAATTTTCCGTTTATTGGAAAGGGGTCATTCATAAATTACGTCACGCAAATTTTGATAAATTTTGACACCCCCCCCCCTCCCCCCTAATTTGCTGAAAAAAGGTTTGGTATGTAAAACAAAAGTTTTGTTGGCTTAATTAAATTTTTTTGTAACTTCAACAAAAAGATTTAGTAGTCCCAATAAAACTTTTTTAAGCTGAACAAACGATGCCAGAAACTTTATACACTTATATATTTTACACAAAACACTTGTCTAAAGTATTTTTAAATAGTTTTAGTTAATA
Organism: Ganaspis brasiliensis; assembly: GCA_037103525.1. NCBI lineage: Eukaryota > Metazoa > Arthropoda > Insecta > Hymenoptera > Figitidae > Ganaspis > Ganaspis brasiliensis. The sequence goes on from JAZKLR010000146.1 coordinate 443,318, forward strand.
ACTAGCAATTTTCAATTTGTTTAAATAATCTTAGATAACAAATAAATAACTTTGAAAGTTTTCCTTATAAATTTCTTTTATTTTGTAAAATTAATCAATTACTATAGACCTAGAGTTAAAATATAGGTTGGGATGTTTAATAATAATTTCTAAATCTAAATTAGTAAAAATTAAACAAACATTATGCGTTTACGAAAACGAAATGAAACAAAAGTAATTATTTTAATTAATATTAAAGAAGTGAAATCTAAATAAATAAAATTTAGGAAGTTCTTTATTTGTTAACTAAAATTGTTTAAATAATTTAAAATAGTTGGCAAGTATTTAAACAACTTCATAAATTTAGATATAAATAGTAATAAATTAATTTCACAAAAGAGAAAACGAAATCTAAGTAAAGAAAACTGTCAAAGATATTTAATTGTTAATTAAGATTGTTTAAACAAATTAATGATTGTTAGTTTAGTAATTATCCTAAACTGCAATATAACTCTGGGTCAATAGTAATGAATTAATTTCATAAAAGAAACGGAATGTAAGGAAGGAAAACTTTTGAACTTATTTATTTGTTATCTAAGATTGTTTAAAAAATTTAATAATTATTAGTAAACATCCCAAATTTACAAAATAAAAGAAATTTATAAGAAAAACTTTCAAAGTTAATTATTTGTTAATTTAAGATTGTTTAAACAAATGACTTATTGAATAAAAAAAAAATTAAAATTTTTGTAAAATACTATAAAATAATAGTAATATTAAAAGATTTATTGTCACTTTCACATAAAAAAAGTATTATAAATTAATTTATAATTAAAAAGAAAATTACACATGAAAAGGTTATTTACATACTCTGTATTTAACTTTTTTCTTTATTTATTCTTAAGCGTTATAGGACAAACATTTCACAGTATTTTAAAAGAAAGAAAATTAAAATTGGATCATTTTTGAGTTGTCTGCAGATTTTTGTCAGAAAATAGTGCTTTTGGCCATACTGTGCGCTAAAATTTTTTTTGAAAAAAAAATTTTAAACATCGTTAATTGTTAACAAATGTGTAACTTTTACTTTTTCTTACTTAATCAACATTAAAAAAGATTTCTTATGCTTAAAACATCAATAATTTTGTTCACAAAGATACAAAAACCATAAAAACAAATTTAACATTAACAATTAATTGTTATAAATAATGTTAATTAACTAATACCCAAGATACTAAACATTTGCCTAATAAAGGATATTTGAGGTTAAAAACTAATTAAGTTTCTTGTAAACTCATTTCTGAATTATAAAAAATTAACATTTGACAAATATTTAATAATTTTATAAAAAAATTCGCGTTATATCAATCTGTGAGTAGAAATCACTCGTTTCTTTTTAAAATTGGTTATAATTTACAGTAATATTTAGACATGGTTATAAAAATTTCATTATTTGTTTAAAACAATAGTTTTATAAACAAATTATGTCAATTTTTTAAACAAATTCATTAAATTGCCATTAAAGGGTAGAAAAAAGTTATTTCTTTTTACAATTGGTTGTAAATTACACCAATATTTAGTCTCAAATACTAAAATCTTCCTTCTGATTTTAATTGATATGGTTATAAAGAAATTATGTCATTTATTTAAACAAATGCATATATTGTATTTTAAAACTCGTAAGTTTTAAACTTTAAACTGTTTTAACTGTTAAAAAAATTGAATTTGTTCTATTTAAAAATGCACACGTTTATTTGTTTATAGAATTTGTTTATAACATAATGAATAATTATAAAAAGCAAATTTTTATTAAAGAGCAATATTGTTTTGTGCAATTTTAAGATAATAGTAAAAAGAATCGAATTTTTTCGGCTGAAAATTGTGTATGATATGCATTTGTTTAAATAATTGACATAATTTGTTTATAAAACTAATGATTGAAATAAAAAATGAAATTTTTATAACCGAGCCTAAATATTACTGTGAATTATAACCAATTTTAAAGAGAAACGACTGATATAACGAGAATTTGTTTAATTAATTTGTTTATAAAATTAATAAATATTTATCAAATGTTAATTTTTTATAATTCAGTAAATCAGTATTGAGTTTAAAACAAACCAAATTAATTTTTAACCTCAAATTTCCTTTATTTGGCAAATGTCTAGTATCTTAAATAATAGTTAATTTACATTATTTATAACAATTAATTGTTCATGCTAAATTTGTTTTTTCTTTTTTTGTATCTTTGTGAACAAAATTATTGCTGTTTTAAGCATAAAAAATCTTTTTTAATGTTGGTTAAGTAAGAAAATTTAAAATTTTACCTATTTGTTAACAATTAACATTGTTAAAAATTTTTTTTTTTTAAAATCGGCTCTTCTCAGTTTTTTTGTAATTTTAAAAAGATTAATTTAAGCGTTTAAAATAAAAAATTGGTTAATATTTACAATCTGTAGGAAGTTTTGAAACAACGCACAGTGGGATAAAATGACAAAATTAGGTTCAAATTGACTTTTAGACAGCAATTTTGAACTAAATTAAAAAATTCTTTTTTCCTCTAACTCAGAACTAAATTCTAAAGATATCTATGAAAGTCGATCTTTTAATTATTGTTTTATACATTTTTAATGTTAGTGTTTAATTGTTTAAAGTGTATCAGTAGTAAAAAAAAGTTTTGGCCTTAAAAATTGTTATAAACAATTTATATAAACAATTACACTTTACAGGAAGTTATGTCTAAAAAAAATTTGTTCTTTTTATAAATTTGCTTTGGATTATTTTGATTAAACTTTCTTCTTATTAAACCAACTTTTGCGAAAATATTTCTAAAATGTTTAAACAATTTTTATAAACAAATGCACTTTACGGGAAGTTATGTTTAAAAATATTTTTTTTTACAAATTTGCTTTGGATTATAGAAATTAAACTTTTTTTTTGTTAAACCGAATTTTTGCCATAATTTTTCTTAGTTGTTTAAACAATTTTTATTAACAATTGCACTGTATGTACATTTTTTGACACAAATGAATTGGATTTTTTTACGAATAATGTTTAATCTAAGCCGCCCAGAGATGTTTCTTGCGAATTAGTCTTTTTGCAATTCATTTTATATTTTTTATAAACAAATACACTTTACGGGAAGTTATGTCTAAAAAACATTTTTTTTACAAATTTGCTTTGAATTATAGCGATTAAACTTTCTTTTTGTTAAAAACCGAACTTTTGCTATAATTTTTTTTAATTGTTTAAGCAATTTTTATAAACAATTGCACTGTATGTACATTTTTGTGCACAAATGAATTAAATTTTTTACGAATAATGTTTAATCTAAGCCACCCAGAAATTTTCCTTGTGAAAAAGTTATTTTGCAATCAACTTTATCATTTTTATAAACAAATTATGTAAACAATGACATATTACAATTATTTTTATGAAGATATTATTCTCCGTTTTATAAATTACTACTATATCAGACAAATAAGCTTTATACGAGTAAAAACAATGTTTTTTGCTTTGGTTTTTCTTTTTTTATAAACAAATAGCAAAAACAATTTAATCTGACAAACAAACTTGGGTGAAATAAAATAGCTTTTTTACACCTGTTTATAATTTTTTTATAAACATTATAAAATTAATTGCAAAATGACAGTTTTGCAAAGAAAATCACTGGGCGGCTTAGATTAAATATTATTCGTAAAAAATTTAATTCTTTTGTGCTCAAAAATATACATTCAGTGCTATTGTTTATAAAAATTGTTTAAACAATTAAGAAAAATTATCGCAAAAGTTCGATTTAACAAGAAGAAAGTTTAATTAAAATAATCCACAGCAAATTTATAAAAAGAACAAATTTTTTTTTAGTCATAACTTCCCGTAAAGTGTAATTGTTTATATAAATTGTTTATAACAATTTTTTAGCCCAAATACTTTTTTATTATTACTGAAACACCCTTAAAGATTACTTGGTATAAATACTTTCTAATATCTTGACTACAGAGAGTACTTAATAAATGCACTTAATTCTTTGTCAGAAATTACAAAAAAAAATCCTAAATTCGTCAAAATCAAGCTGAAAAATTTCAATGTTCTCAAAATTCTGTTCAGATTTCCGGAAGTTTAAAAGTGTTTCTAAAAGTATTAATAATACTTGTTGACAATTTAGTTGAGATGATGTATACGTGTTGCGCTAACTTTTTATTGCATATTTTAAGAAAAAAGTGTAAAAAACTGAAAAACCAGGATTTGGTGGGTTATTTTGTGCATTCTTTAAAATCAAGTTTTTTTCAATAATTTGTTTTGTAGTTAGTAAAAATTACTTTAAAATTTCGTTTTTAAACATTTTTGTCTTATTTTTGTTATAAAAAACAAGAAATAAGCATAAAATTTCAGTTTTACACATAGTGCCTTAAAAACCTCAAAAAAGTAACATTAATAATTACATGCTTTTCAAGTTAATTTTGAAACTTTTTCACTTAAAATAACTCAAGAAGTGTAATAGAATTTATTTTAAGTAAAATTTTTTTAAAGAAATAACTTTTTTTGTAAATCTACATTTTTGTGAAATTTTAGTGTTTTACTTTCAAATTAGTTAAACAATTCCTAAAAAAAAATATTTCTGGCTTTGTTTTTCTTTATTGTACTCTAGAATATCTAGAAATAATATTTCATACAGCAAAAACAGTCAAAAAAAATGTTTTACACAACTTGATAAATAAGCAAACTTTGATGCACAAAATAGCCCCACCATGGGGTCTATTTTGTGCACAACTTTGAGTTTCTATAACTCATTGTCAGACAAAAAATTTTTTCTTGTCGGCTAACTCATAGGACACCTTTAGAAGGATGTCTACAACATAACTGAATAGATAAATTCGTTATGTTTTCAAATTCGGAATTTTAATGAAGCATAGAGTGTAAAAAGAGCGGTTTTGTGCACAAAATGGACCCACTTGACGGTATGCAAAAAAATGCTTGTGCAAAAGAAATCGAAAATGGTAAAATCATTATTTATAAAACAATAATTAAAAAATCGACTCTCTCTTTATAATTTAGTTCTGAGTTAAAGGAAGAATTAAAGAAGAATTTTTTAATTTTCTTCAAAATTCCGGTCTAAAAGTCAATTTGAACCAAATTTCGTTTCTTTTTTTTTATTTAAAATAAACGAAAGTATCAAGTTGGACTAATTTTTTTTCCCAATAATTGTTTGTCAGAATAGTCGACTTTTAATAATTAACGAGTGATGGCTAAAGCCTGTTAAAAAGCCAAGAAAATAAATACCGAGTGGTATCCGGTAATGCAATAACATTGACAGACACTTTTTAGGAAATTTTATGCGCGTCTGCTCCAGTAGTCTGGTTTCGTGACTGGTTTTGAAGATCGATGGATCGCGTGACACTGGGCCGAATAATTAAAAGACCTTTATAACTCGGGTACAGCCCTATTCAGGCATTGAAGCAGGCAGAAGCAGGGCATTTGGCACGCGATCCGCAAGCCTGTATTTATTCTTCAAACGTGTGGAAGAGCTTAGATGTCGAGAAACACCCGACTCCTTCTTAAAACGCACGCTACCGTGATTGTTGAAACCGTTAACCACACGGTCTCACAACTGGTTAAAATACCGAGCCGGATGATAGAAATCTAAACCACGTGATAACGCATTTAAAAACACATTTTGACCATACCAATTAAAGGCTTCAGCCTTATCATTCAAGCATCTTCTACGAATTGATACTTCCTGTTTCCTTATACACTTCATATTTATATCTCGAAAATGAAAAATACTTAACCCTCGTGAAATGATTGTAAAATACGATATTCCTATATTATCTGTCCATATCTTGTGTGTTATTTCGAATGTTCACTAATGATAATCTCGCTTTAATTATCGTCTTAATTAACTTCTTGGATTTTGTAATGACTACATACAGAAGCGTCAACTGAACAGGATTGATAAGAATATAATCTTGTTTTTATATATTTTTTTATGCGTATTTAATGAAATAAAGTTAATGACTTTTTAGGGAGTACTATAATTTTTTTTAGGTTTTTTACAGATTGCTTCGTACTCTGTAAATCTAAATTAGATAAAAATAACTAATTTGAAGGCAGAAACTTAGTCACTGATTCAAGTAGTTATATTTTTAATAAAAGATTTATTTGATTTTGGGAAGGTCAGTGAAATAAAAATTATTATAATAAATTATGGTTAGTAAAAATATAACTAAAAAGTTTTGATTTCTTCCAAACATAATTAATAAAAGATTTAATTGATCTTTATTTCACTGACCTTCCCAAGATCAAATAAATCTTTTATTAATTATATTTGGAAGGAATCAAAACTTTTTAGTTATATTTTTACTAACCATAATTTATTATAATAATTTTTATTTCACTGACCTTCCCAAGATGAAATAAATCTTTTATGAATTATATTCGGAAGGAATCAAAACTTTTTAGTTATATTTTTACTAACCATTCAGTAAAAAATAACTAATTATTAGTCAAATTCATTTTAAGGTTATGTCAAAATTATTAGTATTTTAGTAAAATTATGATTGTTAATTCAATTAGTCAAATTAAAACTATTTTTGATTCCTCAAAGAGGAAGCTTTGTGATCGTTAAGATTTTCGATTTTCCAAAAATAGTCTAAATCGACTCATTTTCATCTAAAAAACGTAAATTTTCATTCTTAAGCAAAAGTCCAAATGCATGTGTGTGTGTGTGTGTGTGTGTATATGACAAAATATCTAGTATTTTAGTAAAATTATGATTAATAATTCAATCAGTGAAATTCAAACTATCTTTCTAAATCTGAATTAGTTAAAAATAACTAATTTGAAAGCAAAAACTCAGTCACTAATTCAAATAGTTATATTTCTACTAATCGTTTAGTAAAAAATAACTAATTATTTATTAGTCAAATTCATTTTTAGGTTATGTCAAAATAACTAATATTTTAGTAAAATTCTGTTTACTAATTCAATCAGTAAAATTTTAATTATTTTTTAGTTATGCTTTTATAAAAAATTAGTCATTTTTTTAGTAATATTTAGTTCTTTTTAACTAATTGCTGATATAAAAACTCAGCCACGATTTTACAAATTATTAGTTATTTTTAACTAATTCAAATTTAGAGAGTATATTTCAGTTTTTTTTTACTGACAATTAGTTACATTTTACTAATAATTAGTTATTTTTAACTAATTCAGGTTTAGAGAGTAACTTAACCTCGAATTTCTGAATAAACTGAAGTTTATATGGATTTTTTTGGAAAGCTTTTAGGGTTGGTATAAAACTCATAAATACATACATATATATATATATATATATATATATATATATAGCAATTCTAATTTCTTCAAATTTCAGTTAATCTGAACTTACATTAAATCTTTTCTATTATAATTTCAATTACTTAAATTACAAATTCGTATTATTTTTATCATTTTTCAATTATTTTCTGCAATTTTTAATTATTTTTAAATTGTTTCTCTAAATTTAAAATTTACCTTCTTCAAATTTCCATTATTTTGTTTAGTTTTTAAAACCACTTTTTCAATTTTAATTATTTTTCCCTTGTCATTAAATCAATTTCATTATTTATTCCTAAATTTTATATTATTCACCGAAAATTTAAATTAATTTTTTTAATTTACGATTATCTTTGTCATTTTGCAATTATTATTTTCAATTTTTAATCATTTTCATAATTTATGAATAAATATCCTTGAACTTTCAAATATGTCTCAATTTTCAATTACTTTGTTCAATTTTAATTTCTTTTTATTATTTTGAAATTATTTTCTTCATTTTTAGGGTTCCGAACACAAAGTGTCCAAACGGAACCCTTATGTTTCCACTCATTTGTCCGTCGCCCAAAACCATTACCCCCCCCCCCCCCCCCCTCTAGCGGCCAAACTATTTGAGATAGAGAGTTGAAATTTGGTACACTTATGTATTTTCACGTGTAGATTACAGGAAAAATATAGCGAACATGATTGAACGTGATGTTCATAGCGTTGTCAAGGAAATAACAAGATTTTTTTCAAAAAATGCATTAAAATGCCTATTTACCCCCCCCCCTTATCTCCTAAACTATTTGACCTAGAGTATTGAAATTTGGTACACATATGTATTTTCGCGAGTAGAGTTCAGGAAAAATATAGAGAACATGATTGGAGGTGATGGTCATAGCGTTGTCAAGGAAAAACTTTTTTTTTAAAAAAAAACGTGTCTCCCCCCCTTATCTTCCAAACCATTTGACCTAGAGGTTTGAAATTTGGTATATCTAGGTATTTTTACGTGTAGATTACAGGAAAAATATAGCGAACGTTGCTGGACTTAATTTTCAAAAGTTATTAATGAAAAGTTGAAAAATGACAAAAAACCCCTATGCTAGAGCTCAGCGTATTTATCCTGAAAGGTTGGGAATTGGTTAAAAATGTGTAATTTTATGCAGAATTTTTTATAAAACCATAAAAATTGTGATTTTAATTTATTATCATAACATTTTTTCCAAAAAACTGAAATTTTACAAAAAAAAAATTTTTTTCTTCTAAACAGCTACAATATTTTTTAGTTTCAGATTATTTTTTTGTACAAAATGTTTATGTTTATGTTTAAATTACTTTAAAAGTTAAAAAATAAAAAAAAAATTAAAAAATAAAATTTTTTGGCTTTAAAATTTAAAATTATATAAAAAAGCTTAGTCTATTTAATTGGAAATTTTTAATCTTATAAAAATCATTAAGATTATACTTAAATCTCTTTAAAAATAAAAAAAATTATTTTAATTTATCATTATTTAAATTATTATTCAAATAATCTCTGACTCATATAATTGAAAAAAATTAGAGCGGTACGGAACCCTTCGACTTGGTACGAGTGTAACTCGTACTTGCCCGATATTTTTTAATATTTATTTATTTACAAGTTTACGAAAATATTTATTTTCGTTATTTTTCAATTAATTTCCTAAACTTTCAGTTATTATCTTAAATTTAGATTATTGTCATTAATTTTCCATGTTTTAAATGATTTTTCAATTCTTTTCTTTTGCTAAAAAATAAATTTGGCAAGTTTTCTATTATTTTCTTCAATTTTTAATTATTTTCATTATTTTGGCATAATTTTCAAAATTTTTAGTTATTTATCTGAAATATCAATTATTTCGATTAATTTTCGATTATTTCTCCGACTTTTTAATTATTCTCTTTAATTAAAAGATTTTAAGCAATGATGTAATTATTATATTATTTTCTTATTTTAAACATATTTTCTCTGATTTTCTTAATTATTTCTTTCAAATTTCAAATTCAATAAGTTATTAATGGCTGTCGTCTAGCTAACACGTGCTAGTTCGTGCTCTCCGGTTTCTGACAATATATCGCACTATTTGAGGTGTTTTTTGTTAAGTGCTGTGTCTAATCGTTTTTGTTGAATTGAGTGGATCATTTGGGTATATAAATTATTATAGTTTAGCCACAAACACTTGATTTTTGACTTTAATATTTGGTTACATATTGCTGAACGTACACTGCTTTGTGAATTTCGGCAAGATGTCAGACCTACAAGTAGATCTGAGTGACAAGTTTTGTGTGCGCTGCAGTAAAAAGGTGGTTGATGCTGTTACATACTGCAGTGTCTGTAATGCACCTTATCACTCATCATGTGCAGCCTTGATGAATACTTTGGAAAACGGTGCTTTCGCAAGATGTTGTGGACCAACACGTGTTCGTACGCCGACCACGTTGGATGCCCCCTCTATCAGTGTTCAAAGTTCTGCAGCTACGATCCATGACGTTGAAAGAATGGTAAAGAAGGCAATTGGAGGCATTAGCAAGAGATTGGAAGCATTTTCTAATTCTATTAATAATTTAAAAACCAATTTTGAAAATATAACCTCAAATATAAAGGACATCGTAACGGACTTAAGTGAAACAAAAATTAAAATTGTCAATAACAGCGACAGAGTTGATAAACTCACGGAGCGTATTGACACAGTTGAAGGTACTTTGAATGAGTTTTCTAATTACACCAATTTTTCTGATGTCAATAAGTATTTTTTCGAATTTGAGGACAGAATAAAACGCAAATCAAACCTGATGATTTTCGGTCTTGTTGAACATCTCAATGATAAAAATGATGGTGTTGACAATGTCAAAGATAAACAATGTGTATTAGACTTTTTCTCGTCCTTTTCTGATAATCAAATATATAATATTGACTTCCTAAGAATTGGCAAGTTCGTTCAGGGCAGTCAGAAACCGAGGCCAATAAAAGTGATGTTTCAGAATGCGATACAGGCTAAGGAACTCCAACACAAATTTATAATGCAGAAAAAATCTACTCAAGGCAATGGTGTGTTGAAGGGTGTCACTCTTCTACCAGATAGAACGAGGTTGCAGAGGGAGGAATTATCTTGCCTATACAAAGAATTAGAAACTCGGCAATCAGGAGGAGAATCAAATCTCCGTATAGTTTATCGGCAAGACATTCCTGTGATACAGAAACGAATAGTGACGTTGAATCATATGACTCCGTCAGCCTAGCTTTATCCAGTGACACATCTGTTGATATGAGTGACATTGACACAACCCAAAAGAGTTCCTATAATACGATGACCAGCCAGATCCCCACCATCTCTAATCGCCAGTACCTGAAGGTACATCCATTCATCGCTCTCCTAGATCTGCTTGTAATCTCTCATCACATAGTGAATTTGAAAGTTCATTGCCAATATGTTAGAGGCTTCTGAATAAAATTGGACACTTTACGTCGAAACATCTTTGTATTTTTGCACGATATCTTCATCCTTATTGGAATTTGTTTGAATGTTAACTTCAATACCTAATAACTATGGTTCTTTATAATTCTAATGTCTTAAAATTTGACAGGTGTCCATAATCTTGTGCTTTGTTTATTGCGGTAGTGATGTGTAAAGTGATTTTATAATCGGCTTCTCATATTTTCCTAGCAATGCTGAACAAAAGGTATATGTAAACGATCTTTATGTAAACAAGGCGGTAGATATTTTTCCTATTTTTCATGTATACGCATTTACGCTTTTGAATTCTTAATTATAATTAAGATCTTTGTTCACTTTGATTATTATTCGCCTTGCGTTAAGTATAGCTTGAAACACTTTATTTGCTTATAAATAATACCTATTTAAAATATAGCGACAGCCGTTCACATACACGTATACTATTATCGTCATATATCAAATTAAAACATGTTTAAGTTTTATATTCAGGTTAAAGATTTGTATGATATTTATCTCTTTTTTTTTCTTTTTCTATTATATATTAGCGCGAAAGGGCAATTTTAATTTGTACGCCCGTCCACTGAAACTAAATAAAAATTTTATTTACTGTTTTTAATTTTCCACATTTAAATTATTTTCATCATATTTCAATTCTTTTCTCAATCTTAAATTATTTTCAGAATATTTCAATTATTTTTTTCTATTATTTTCGTCGATTCTGAATTATTATTCTCATTTTCTAAATTTATTTTCCAAGATTTTTAAGTATTTTTCTAAAATTTCAATTAATTTATTCCACTTTTATATTTTTTCATTTGTTTTCGTAATTTCCTAAATTTTTTATTAATTATCGTAAATTTAAATTATTTTTAGCTTTCTTTAATTATTTTCTCCAATTTTTTGTTTATTTAAAGAAAATTCTGTAATTTTTTAAAATTCACTCAAATGTCATTTATTTTTTACAACTTATCACTGTCTGTATCATATTTAATTTATTTTCTTCAAGTTTTAAATTTTAAAGACATTTTTTAATTGTTTTCCAAAATTTATTTCCTTCAATTTTCAATTTTTTTTACTTGTTTCATAATTTTTATTTATACATAGATTATATAATTTCCAAAATTTTAAACGATTTATCTGACATTTCAATTATTTCATTCAATTTTTAATAATTTATAGTATTTATTATATTATTTTCTTTAATTTTCAACTATTTTTGTCATCTTCTATTATATTAATGCGATACCGAGAAAACTTCGTTCATCGTCGTACACACTTCAAAGTTCACCTACTTTTTCCAATAGGCAACTTACAATAATGTTCATTTTACCATGTTATTATAGTTTGTAACAATGCGCACTGGCACTATTCGTGTCAAGCATGTTAAACTGAACATTTTTTCATGCACAACATATTGTTGCACATGCGCAGTAGTGCACCACAGCTGTGTAAACGTGCGCACTACAAAACAAACATTTCACATGCGCAGTTGCTTTGTATTGCTGTTACACTGTGACGAACTAGAAATTCTCGATGTGAATTCTCCTCTTGATGTGAATGCCGGAACTTGCTCGCCGGACCAAGGTTCGATATTAAGAAAATGAGAGGTTAATTCGTCAAAGATAACTACGAAATATACGATTTTATACACAAATTTATTAAAAAGAACTTAAATCTATTACAATTGTTAAAGAAAGATGTGAAAATTAATGTATAGTCAATGATTTTAATTTTTTTCGCACGCGAGAGACAATCGGTGTAATGCGCAAGTTTCTACTTGAAAATTTTATTTTAAAATTAAATTAACTAATTCGTACACGCGAGAGAAATGACCGTGTCTCTGATTCGCAAATTTGTTCGAAATAATTGAATATTAAAAAAAGCAATTTGAACGTACTCGAAAAATCGCGATCAAAAGGAACGAGACAGGAAAAAAGGAAAATTGTTATAAAAAAAAATAAATATTAAATAATATAAAAGAAAAATTACTTAATTACTGGAGCGATCGCAGTTTTGGAATTGTGTTCCCCTTTTAGATCTTTCTTTTTGTTAATTTTAAAATGAATTTTACGAGCTTCGCTCGCCTTTATTTTTAGCAGCTTTGCTGCTCTCCTAATAGTCTTTGTAGTAATACTACAAGACTTCGTATTCTTTTATTAAGTTAGATTTAAGAGAAATATTTAATTTAAAGAAAAATATAATTATAGGTAAGGATAAAAGAAGGAAATGAGAAAGAAGGGAATAAAATTTTATTTATTCAAAAAAAACGTTTTCTTTCTCCGGTCCTTCGTTGATATCTTCCGGCGTCAAAACACGCCGGAAAGGTCGAAACGTGGCTCTCTCTGCGTGGTACGAGTGCCACCCGAGAGCGTGGTGATGATCGGCTTAACAAAGCCGGTCCGTGGGCAGAAATCTTCGTCGTCGGCTGCCACTAGACGAGAGACCCGTCCGCTGGTCTCTAATGACGTCGCCGTATCGTGCTGGTCGCACGAGCTGTTTCTCTAGTGGTGAGACCACTCTTAGGAGAAGAGATCCTAGCAGTAAGACTGCTCTGCGGGAAGTGCCGGTGAACCGTGGCCGCCTACTTTTATAGACTGCTCGGTGGAGGGGCTAGCGCCGCGAAATTTCCTATTGGTTCGAGCTCGGTGTTCCGAGCGCGCGTCCTCCAATCGCGTCGATCTACCACGTTTATAGACTATACCGCGACTTTTTTGGACTTAGAATATTCCGCGACTGCGAGCTGTCAACTCGCCGTACAAAATTCAAATCGGCCGTGCACTTCGCGCTCGCGTCTTACTGCTGCTTTCTCGTTTTCTCGTCTACGCTCTTTTCAGATTAAATCCAGGTTACTGAAATCTTTTAGTTAATGTATATTTTGCGTATAATTTCGTTTTCGGTAAACTGGATTTTCATGAGTGTCTTCACAACACATGCGCAACGATGCACAGTGATAGTCACACATGTGCTCTAATTAAATTCAAAAATTACGCATGCGCAGTGTTTTTTTTTTTTTTTTTTTTTAAGTCCAACGAAAATTAAAATTTTGTATTTTTCCATGTGCTAAATGCTTTTTGTGCAATTTAATTTTTTAAATTATATGTTTTACGCAATATATTGAACTTTTTTGTTTACACGTTTTTCTATATTTTTTTATTTTAGAATATTTAAAATGTCATTTATACTCCATATTTTTACAACTGCGCATGTCTTTTGTTCATAGAAAACTACTGCGCATGCGTAACTGCCATAGGAACCTATTGCGCATTAGTATATACTTTACGCAATGTATATAACTTTTTTGTTAACTTGTTTCTCCATTTGCTTTGACAATTAATTTTTTTTACAGTCATTTTTCTTTGTTATTGTAACAACTGCTTATGTGTATTGTTTATAGAAAAGTACTGCGCATGCGTAACTACCTTTTGGAGCTTTTGCGCATGTATATGTGATCAACGATGTGTCTATTAAAGTAAATAGTTTTTCTAATAATTTCTATTACAATAATAAATATTTTTACATACAAGATTATGAAATTAGTTAAAATATTTTTAAGTATTCCTGTTGTGGCGAACCTAACCGAGACTTTAATTTATTTTATTCTTAATAATTTAATCAAAATAACGACTAGCCTGAGTTCGGCTCGGAAAGGCCGACACACAAAACAGACGAGCGAGATTTCCAGATAATCAAAAACCAAACGAGAAGAGAAAAACGAGCATGGCGAAGCGCAAAAGAAATTGAGGAAATCACAGTCTTACCAGTTCGATGTAATCCACAAAGTATGATCTGAGGACAAATTACAACGATGGTGAGAAAGTCCTAGTCCGATGTTGGTCTGGTGGGCCTCGTCGTTCCACAAACAAAATTCGCATAAAAGTCGAGAAAATCGCTAGTAAAAGCGCACCCACTCACAGTCCAACACTCAATTAATAATCCAAGGTGTTTCATAAAATTAGCACAATTTATTTAACAAAGTAATGGCTATGAAGCGCACAATTAAATTATAAATTAAGGAGTCACGAAAAGCGTGAAAAACAGTTACAATAATCGGGTGCTAATTGCGCGGCGCACGGCGTCTCTCTGACGAAACATTGACCGTGATCTATGACACGACCTTCGGGCCCTTTCGTATCTAGGCCGAGGTCGTCCGATTACTTAATTCGGCCGTTGACCGAAGATTGCAGCAGCTTACGTGCTTTTAATTAAAGCAGAAAATATAAAATATAATTCGAACATTAGAGTTCGCACGACTGGCAGCAAGAAGGATCAGCGTGTTTATTTAGTTTTAAATAAATTATTAAATAAAGGCGTTAAGGGACGCCACATTCCCCCCTTCTAAACTGCTGATACTTCTTGGTGCTGGCCCAAGTCTGTGTAATCCTCTCGAGGTTATTTTAAATTCACCATGCTTGCTCTGAAATAAAATGAAAAACTAAAAATGCAATTGATTAATAAAAGAATCTCTCTAATTTTGCTTCTAATTTTCTCTCTCTCTTTCTTGCTTAATCTAAATATTCCTTGATAATATTTTTAATTTTAACGCAAGAAAATGTACGGGGAAATGGTAGCTTAGTACTATTAATTTAAGAGAAGTGATAATGAGCAACGAGATTGTTTGCGCCATAGCGCTAATACATCTAAATTAAACAATAGTAGAAATACATAATTTTGTTTGGCTTATCAAAAATACAACTAAGTTAGTTTGGTAACGCAATGGTGCGAATATAATTAAGTAGTTACAAATAATAATACATAAAGAAAGTTCACGGCGCAAGTAGCGCGACTTATCAAATTGTCTTTTTATTTTCTACGGGCCAGTTCTTAGGCGTTAAAAGTCCGAGTCGGAGCTGGTCTCGAAGTCCTCATCGTCGTCTTCGCTGTCCGAGGGGAGCGTGGAGGCTTTCAAGGTCCTGGGGTGCTTTAGGAACGTCACTAGATGGTCAGTCTTTGATTTCAGAGGCCGAAGCTGATTCTGATTTGGAGCTGACTTCAGAAGCGTCGTGAACAGTCATTTTGGGTGTAAAGGAAGCAAGAAAAATTCCTGAATCTCCAATTCTTGAGCTTTTGCAGCTCGTTTGTTGAGTCCGTCGGCTATCAGCCGTTTACAACACTTGGCAGATGATGGATCCGGCAAGGAAAGCAGTTGGCGGCAGCATTTGATCCGATGATTTTGTGAAAAACTGCTTAATGCGCAGCAAAACTCACATCTGTATCTCGGTCTTGTGGAAAATCTTCATTATGTTATCCGCTTCCTTGGTGACGGAACCTGAAGCACACTATAAGCGCATGGACTGGTGCTGCATCTGCTTTAGTTCCTCGTTGTCAGCCTTGAGCTCATCATCAAGCACATCCTTCTTTTGTCATTTTAAGAAGAAACAAGAACTAACTTCTGGGTAAAAAATCTGCTGCTTGCACAGATTTGACCTTTTTTAAGTTCGTCAATTTCTAGTAGCGCAGCAGCTATCTTGGCCCTACCCTTCTTCAGCTACAGGGAGAAGTCGTCCATCAGGTGCAGGACTAAGGCGCATAATAGTAGCCTCCATGTTGACCGATGAACTGGCTGATGAAGCGCTGGAGTAGTCCATTGTATAATCTGTAACAGAGAAAAACACATGCGGAACCTATCGCAACCTAGGGCTTCTTCGAGCAATTTTTAAATCGTTGACATAATATTTTCCAATTATTTTACCATCATTGTCGCCGATGATAACCACCATGGGGGATAACCTTTTTAGCACTTTCGCTGGCCCTTTATACCGAGGTGCCAGCTTGGCGCTGTAACCACGAGCTGCGCTAGAGAGCGTCTTATTAGGATAATAAACGAGTTCCCCTGGTTCTAAATAATTGTTATCGTTCGACCGGTTTTTGTTATAATACTTACTTTGTTTCTTTCCAGCCTTCGCCATAAAACTTTCTACTTTTAAACGCAGCGCTTCCATGCGCTTCATGCGTTCGATCCAATCAGCTGTCATTTCGTCGGGGGACAAGTCTGTCACGTTCACGTCGGGAATTTGTTCACCGGAACGCCTAGGCTCACCTGCGAGATTTAGAAAGGCAGGTGTGACTCCTAACGATGAGTGGACCGTAGTGTTGTAGGCGAATTGTACTTCCTCCAGTAACTTATCCCACTCGCGCTGATCGTCGCCTAAAAGACTGACGATCATTGTTTTGAGGTTAAGATGCACACGCTCGACCGGGTTTGATTGAGGGTGATAGACTGGAGTCGTGATTTGAATAGAACCGATTTTCCGTAGAAAACTAGACATTGTTCTGTTCACAAATTCGGTTCCGTTGTCGGTGATAAATTTATTCGGACATCCCCATCTATGAACTAAAGTGTTGAGCGATTTGACAATTTTAGGTCCGTCCGCTTTTGCAAGAGCGAAGCACTCTGTATAACGAGTGTACGTATCCTCGCAAACCAGAACGTAGCATTTGCCCGATTTAGAGCGCGGAAAAGGACCGATGATGTCTAAGGACACTGTGTCCCATGCCTCGGTGACTTTACGGGGGTACATCAACCCTCGAGGTGGCGTGTAATCAGATTGCACCTGAGACAAGTCTCACACTGGTTAATCTAGCGCTTTACGTCTTCTCGCATACCAGGCCAATAATAATGCTTAGAAATCGCTAGGTACGTTTTTTTTTAATACCCTGGTGAGCGAGTAGTGGGGTGTCATGATACTCTTTAATATTGATAAAATCTCGTCTTCTTTCAAGACCTTTTTCCAGGCGTTGTTATCGCCGACAATTTCTTTAATATGATCAGGTTTATAAAAATAAAGCGCTTTTTCCTGATCTAATTTAAACCTTGAATTTTCGTCTGGATTACTTTCCGATTCTCTGACTTTTTTGTCATACCAAGAGTCTTGCCTTGCAGAATTTAACTGCGAGGTGGAAAAGCTTTCGGGACCATTCTCGTACAAACGAGACAGGGTGTCCGGCGCTTCGTTAGTGGAGCCTTTACGATGTTCTATGATTGCATCATAAGCCGATAACTCCATTGCCCACCTTGCAAGTCGACCGATAGGATCGCTGAGTGTGCACAGCCATCTCAAACTAGAGTGGTCAGTGATGACTCTAAAGCTGGTACCTTCCAGGTAATAGCGCAGCTTTCGCACGGCAAATACCACGGCCAAGCATTCCTTTTCGGTTGTGGTGTAGTTTAATTCTGCACCCCTTAAAGGTCTGCTTAGGCACGTTATAAGGTACTCTCGATCCTGATCCTCTTGCACTAATATAGCGCCAAGTCCAGTGTCGCTAGCGTCGGTATACAGTATGAACGGTAAATCGACGCGCGGAGCGACAAGTGTCAGCGCTTCACTGAGCGCTTCCTTGACTTGTAAGAACGCTTTTTCACATTCATCGGACCATATCCATGGCACTTTTGGGCTAGCTAATTTAATTAGCGGCCCTTGAATTTTCGCAATATTGCGTAAATGTCGGTGGTACCAGTTTACGGATCCGTTGAAACGGCGTAACTCTTTACGATTTCCCGGGCGCGGATAATTTAGAATTGGTTCGACGCGTGCCGGGTTTGGTTTGAGACCATCTTTGTCTAATAAAAGACCTAAGAATTCGACTGATTCTTTAGCAAAAAATGACTTTTCTCTATTAATAGTCAGTCCAGCGTTTTGCAATATTTCGAATAAAATACTTAATAAAATTAAATGTTCCTCGAACGTCTGGGATGTAACTATCCAGTCGTCGAGATATGCGTGGACTTGATTGGTATATTTTTCCGGTAATTTATTTTCTCTTACGTATTTCACAAATTCGGCTTTTAATCTGTCCGTAAATTCTTGGAACGTTGCTGGGGCGTTCGTGAGGCCGAATGGCATGCGTGTCCATTCAAATAGTCCTCGACCGGAAGCGACGAAAGCGGTGTAAGCGCGACACTTAGGATCAACTGGGATCTGGGGAAACGCTTCGCTTAAGTCAATGGTACTAATGACTACGGCTTCAGTGAGCGCGTCCAATATGGCGTCCATGCGTGGCAAAGGATATGCAGATTTTTTCGTAACTTTATTAAGTTTACGATAATCAATGCAAAATCTGTGTTTGCCATTTTTGCGCATCGTTAATACGATTGGACTAGACCACGAACTATTACTTGGTATTATAAATCCTTTTTCTAATAATTTATCGATTTCTTTATTAACTATTTCATTCACGGCAGGACTACGGCGATACGGCTTTTGTTTAATAGGCGTCGGGTCAGTTAATTCAATTGTATGCATAGCAAGGTTTGTAACACCTGTTCCCGAGTTAAGTCCTTTGGATAATTTTACATCTAAAAATTTATTTAGGCGCTGGTGTTGTTCCGGTGTAAGCTCACTCAATTGCATTGAGTTTACTGAAGTGCGCTGAATTTGCGCAGAGTTCAGTTGATTTATTACAGCCGAATCTTTAATGGTCCAAAAGCGTTGGACAGTGTCAATGACAATTTGCCATGACTCTATTAAATCCATGCCTAAAATAATCGGCGTTGTAAGTCCGTCTAAAACTGCGAACCAATGTTCACCGTAACAATCATTAATTTGAATTGTGAATTTTGCCGAATAGCGCGGCGCAGCTACATGATCACGCTGGGCGAGTTGTACGCCAGCGCGGGTTATAGCATCGTTCACGGGTTTCCCGTTTGAATAATTTTTAATCGAATCATATAATTCGCCTGACACAAAGGTGCGATCGCTACCTGTGTCAATGAGACCTATGTGTTCCGTATTTCCGATTCTAATGCGCGTCGTTATAGTACAACGCTTTTGAGAAGGGAGGGGCGGAGCAAGGCCCTTGAATACTCTGCGCTCAGACTTGTAAACTGCTGCTAATAGGCAGGGAGTTTGACTTACTGTGTGCAGCGCCAAGACGGGGGACGTGCCCGTTCCAGTCGAATATATATGTTCGGTGGAGGGGGACTCCTCGTCGGTGTCTGAGTATTCCGTTTCTGAAGCGCTGTACTCGATGTCATCGTCGTCGGTCTCAGGGTCAGAAGCGCTGTCCCCACCACGGCACGCTTGGTTAAGCGTGGGTGTGTTAGAAGGGAGGCGCGGTGAGTCCTGTGAGGTTCGACTGTGAGTCGGTACGGCACTTAGATCTGATTCGAGATTATTAAAATTATTCGTTTTATTTAGACCGTATTCGTTTTTACAATTTCCGTTAATGACGTTAGGATTTTTATTTTTGAAATTATTGCCGTGTGAATTTTCGGTATTAAAATCATTTCCGTATAAATTTTCGCCAGGGAGATTTAATCTCGCCTGGCATCTTTCTCGTTTTTTGGATAATTCGGATTATTCGTGTTTTGGTTTTGGTAAAACGAGTCACGATTGTGATTGTATTGCCAATGATGCGTGGGTGGCAGTTGCGGCGCATGCGGCTGCATGTGAGGCGGCGGCGGTGGCGCGTGCATACTGCACTGGCAGTTTGGCGGACAATTCGGAGGGAGTGGGGGATACTGCTGATTATAACCGTAATTATAATTAAAATTGCGATTGTATCCATTCCATCCGTTCCTATTGTTTCTGCCACGGTTGTTATTAAACCGGTTTCCGCCCTGATAACCGTTGTTTTTACCGTTATTTGTGGGTTGGCGATTATCAAAACCACGATTTTCCCGTGTGGGAGGTCTACGTCTCTCCCCCCTTCTAGTCGACGACCCGGAGTGAGAGGAAGACGAAGAAACTGAAGTAGAACGACGGCGCGGTTGGCGCGGGGTAGTGGTGGGAGAAGCGCGTTTTGCGCTGTCTTCCACCTTTTCAGTCGTCAATTTTCCGTCTTTAAAATCATTTCCGTAAAGCTTTTTTCCAAAAGCTTCAAATTGGCGCTTGTACTGCTGTATTTTATTCAAATTTGTTTCAGGTTGCTTATTGTTTCCGTTATTTTTATTATTGACATTTTTTTTATTTTGCGGGGGTTTGGCCGCATTAGTTTCGGGTTTAGGGGCATTTGCAGTTTCCGGTTCTGCGTCAAGAGGTTGTAAGTCAATTGCGTTCAATTGATTTTTAACTCTTGGGTTGCGAGGTTTCCTAGAATCTTGCACACGCAGTTTATCGGTTAACTGCATTAATTCCAGTTTTTCCTGATATTTACGGATTTTATCTATTAATTGGTCGTAAGAAGCGAAGCTATCTCGATCAAATTGTAGAATTAATTCCGAATGCAAACCCGAATAAATTTTATCTAACTGATTTTTTTCCGAAACTTTTTGTTGTAATTTGTTATATAAAGCGCTGATTCTAATAACAAACTCGATAGCCGGTTCATTTTCCGATTGAATTGCGCGCTGGATCTTGTTTGTTATCTGCTGGTCGTCGTTTGCATCGCCAAATATTTTTCGAAATTTGGCTGCAAAATGTGCCCATGAGTTCCAGCTGTTGCGAAACGTGGTAAACCAGGTGTACGCTGAGTCGCTGAGAACTTGAGAAAAAACTATAATATTAATTACAAAAACAAATAAATAATTTCAAAAAATAACATAATAGATTAATTATAAATATATCAATTAATTATTTTTATAATTTATTATTAATTAATATTTAGTATTATTATCATTATTACTGGCAATATTTTTAAAACAATATCTTTGAGAATACTAGATGTTATTTTTAAAATAAAAAAAATAAAATTTTAAGAATTAATTTTATATTTCTAATAAAAATTTATTATTAATTATAAAAAATTTTAAAAATATATATTATTATTACATAATATATATTATAATTTACTACATTTTAAATTATTCAATTATCATATTCTTCTAAAAATAGGCCGCAACGACTTAAGGT
This sequence comes from Ganaspis brasiliensis, assembly GCA_037103525.1. Lineage (NCBI taxonomy): Eukaryota > Metazoa > Arthropoda > Insecta > Hymenoptera > Figitidae > Ganaspis > Ganaspis brasiliensis. The sequence goes on from JAZKLR010000146.1 coordinate 464,850, forward strand.
GAAATAGAATGTATTGACCTAAAAACAAATTATACATAAATAATAATTAGTTAATAGAAATAAAAAAAAGGGAAAAGGGTACTACACATATTTATACACTGAAAAGAGGTTAGGAAATCTGTCAAACTTAGTTCCTTACAGCAGAAGTATTATAACCTCCGAATAACAGCAAATCCACTTTGGTGTTGCTCCTGCATTATTTTGGTACATATATTGTACCAAACGTGTTCCCCAGGACGTAAGATAGCTGCTGCTCTAAACTTTGGTACGGCTCCCATACCAAACTGAGACAGCTCTGTTACCAAATTGTAATCATCTATCTATATCGGTCATTTCGAACATATCGTGTACTAAACTTTTTTCGGTGTAGATTTATATATATTTTTAAGAATACACAAAGTAAAGAAATATATAAAAGAAATAAAAAAACGAGCGAGCGTTAGCGAGCGAAGGTTGTTACGCTAGTAATATATTATGTAATTTTTTCAATTATTGTCTGAAATTTTTAATTGTTTATCTGAATTTTCAATCGCTTTTTTTCCATTTTTAATAATTTTTTGTAATTTTTATTCTTACATTTTTTTCAATTAATTTTAAGGATTTTTCTCAAATTTAAATTATTTTGTCGATTTTTAAAACATTTCTATGATTTTTTAAATTACTTTTCCAAATTCTTAATTAATTTCTTTATTTTTATCAATTAATTTGCAAATTTTGCAATTATTCTGTTTAAATTCAATTATTTTTCGGGCACCTCAAAACTATTCAAAACTCTAGGAAAGATAAATAACTAAAAAATCAATTAAAAAAAACTGAAGAAAAGTCTCTTAATTTAAATTAGTGAAAAATTGGTCAATAATTCAAATTAGCGAAATTTTTTTCTAATTTTTAGTCACTTTTCACTAAAACAACAGTGCAAAATTTAAATCTACTAATTCAAATAGTGAAATTTTACTAAAAATTACTGAAAATTTCTACTAATTTGAATTAGTGATTATTAACATTTAAGAAAAATTCCAGGAATTCAAAAAAATTACTAGAAAGTTTAAAAAATAAATTTAATAGTAACCGAACTTTCTCTAATTCATTAGTATAAAATCACTAATTCAGATTTACATACAGATCACATATTCTTATTTTAAAACATTAATTTAAAGATTCGGAATTATTTATTCAAGCTCCGCTTGATATGAAAAATACCGTTTTTACATGCCAACGTTAAATTACAAAATGGAAAAAAGTTCTAATTGAAAAACGGATTTACTGGGCTCCAATTATTCTACTTCGCGTCTTAACAAAACCTTATTTATCTACTTACTTCACAAGGGGAGCAAGTTGTTAAGTAGAAACGCCAGTTGTAGTCAGACGTCTCGAAAATTTATTACTAGCCAACAATAATTCATGTTTAAACATAGGCAGTAAACAAAAAAAGTTATAAATTAAAATTATGGAAAAATTGAAACAATTTTTTGTGTGCTTGAACTTTTATCGATGGTGGAAGGTCTTTAGAGTGAATCAAAGGTTGTCATAAAATAACCTTTTATGGTCAATGGAGAGGGGAAAAATACATCAAAGATAAAAAGTCAAGTAAGGGAAAAAGGAGAATAAAAGACAAAGAAGCAAAAAAGGCTACAGTAGCAAAAAAAAAAAAAAATGTTAAAAAGGATAAAGAAATGGAGTCCGAGAGCACAAACTGCTGAAACATGTCCTTTGTGAAATCATTCTATTTCTTTTTAAAAACGAAATCAATTTTTAAATATTTTTATAGCCAATGGAAATGTAAGTTTAAATAATAATACTATCGCAATATTTTCAAAGATATTTTTCTGTACTTTCAATAAACTGATTTTTGTAGGTACTTTTAAACAAGACTGTAAAAACGGGATTATGAATATTTAAATTATTTGCTTTTAAGTTGAAATAGAATTAAATTTAAATTATAAATTGTCGAACAAAAAGTAACGGGAAATTCTACTGTAAAATTTTAAATCTACCTCTGATAGTTGAATAAAGAGTTTCAAGCTTCTCGAAAAATTCTGGAAAATTTTCTGTGTTCATTTTTGTTACTCGTGTTAACTAAAACACGCCGTTAGAAAGCACTTAGGCTAGAGTACACGTCATCTAATTTTGATGCAGAAATGAAATTCATACCGGATAAAGAGAGGAGTGCAAATATTATGCAAATAGCTCATCTCATGAAGAAGGTAAGAACCCTGGTAAAATATATGCATGTCAAGAATTGAAAATATTATTTTTTTTGCACAATTTTCTTCTATCGAAAATAGTACGGATAAGAAAAGAAATATGATTTATTGTTCATAATATCTAAAGGTTAATGTTTCTTTTTATTTTTGAACGGCATTCTTTTTGAATAAATTCAGACTTGTAGCACCTTTTCGGAAATTTCCATTAGTCAATATAAATATCTAGTATTTAGTTTCGAATTTTTTTTCGGCAAGAATTATATTTTAATACAAAAATTATAACTTTTTATTTATTTTTTAAGATTTTTTACTACTTTTGCAATTTAAAATTATAATATTTTTAATTAGGGTGATAAATATTTATAAATTAGCTTTGACCTGTACTTTTCTATTCTAGAAGGATGTCGACAAACTTCAAAGTTGTAGCAAATTTTTTAAGGTTTTTGATCTTTATTTTCTTTTTATTAAAACAACCAACCAACATTATTTGTAAATTTCTAATTTGTTAAATTACTGTAAAATAATTATAATTTATTAATTATGTTCAATCATCAATGTAAAATTATATGTATTATTTAAGGTTAGGATATTTTTATCACGTGGTAGTCGTCATTAGAGTTTTGGACCAGGTAAGTATTATAATATCTAGAAGAAATGTTTCTTTAATTTCTTCTTATTTGTAAATTTTTAACATAACCATGCTTCTTTTTTTTATTTAATTTTTGTAAAATAATAATATTTTATTCATTATTTTGAAGTATCATTATTGAATACATTTGAGGTTATAGGATGCTTTTTTTGTAATTTACGTATTAATTGTCAGTATAGACTTGGTGACAGGTAAGTAAAAATAGTTAGTTTATTTAGTAATTGTCATTAATTAGTTTTTTATACTCTCTAAATCTGAATTAGTTAAAAATAACTAATAATTAGTAAAATCATGCCTGAGTTTTTATTTCAGCAATTAGTTAAAAATAACTAATTATTAGTAAAAAATTGACTAATTGTTAGTAAAAACATAACTAATAAATAGTTAAAATTCGACTAATTGAATTAGTAAACAGAATTTTACTAAAATATTAGTTATTTTGACATAACCTAAAAATAAATTTGACTAATAATGAGTTATTTTTACTAAATGATTAGTAGAAATATAACTATTTGAATTAGTGACTGAGTTTTTGCTTTCAAATTAGTTATTTTTAATTAATTCAGATTTAGAGAGATCATTGCAAATTTTCTATTTTAAGTAAAAATCATCTGATTTCAATGTTGTTTCTCGCTCTCTATAAACAAAATAAATATTTTAACAAATGTCGATTTATTAGAAATAATAAGAGCGATATATAATAAGTGGATCGATTATAATTTCTTTGTTAGAAAAAAGAGTTAAATCATGTAATTAATTTTATACAAATATTTATAATTAAAATTTTTAACTTTTATTATAAAAAAAAAATAAATAAATAAAAATTGAATTCTTTTTCTTGAAAAAATCGATTTTTAAGGTAAAAAAATTTAATTTTTGGATTTTTATTTCAAGTGCGTGCAAGATTGCAATAAAATAAATCTTGCATTGTATTTGGGCAGTTTCCTGAATATTTTGTAAAAAAAACAAAATCTTTCATTCAACCGTCGACAAAATCAATTTTTTAGATTAAAAAATTTAATTTAAATTTTTTGAGTTTTATTTACAGTAGGGTAATTTTAACTTCATTTTTCATCATTTAATTAAACTAATTTTTTAATTAATATATGTGACATGATATAAAGAAAGGGACCTAAGAAAGAAAAAAATTTAGGTTATGTTCAAATTACGTGGTTCTAAAGGTAGAAGAAAGTTATCTGGTTCTAGAGTAGAAGGGAGTTACGGGGTTCTTTGACGTATGAGGGAGTTACGTGTTTCATGAGATACAAGAAAGTTACGTGGTTCTTGATGTATGAGAAGAGTTACTTTGTTCTTGATGTATAAAGGAGTTACGTGGTTTTTGAGGTTGGAGAGAAATACGTGGTTCTGTCACGTTTTTCACCTTTTTTGGGATCAAAAATATATAATTTTTTGTAAATATTTCGAAGTATGTTCATAAAATTCAGATTTAATTTTTGAATTCAGATTTATTGATGATTGACACAACAGCGAAAAATCCGATTTACTAATAAAAAAAGCCATAATAAAAGAATAGAGTCGAATAAACAGTTAACTAATCTTTTCTATGTTCCTGCTATTTATGTAAATAGAATTAACATACCATTTTCATCATTATGTAATTTTTCTTTCACATCTCAATTATTTTATTTATATTTCAATTTAATTCTTAAATTGTCCATTTATTTCCTCCATTTTTAAATATTTTCTTCAGTTTTCAATTATTTTATTCAATGTTCAATAATCCTCGTCTTTTTCCAATTGTCAATTTTTTTTTAACTTTCAATATAATTCTTTAATTATCTTTTTCAATTTTCAATTGATTTTATAAATTTTCATTCATTTCTTAAAATTTATACTATAATTTTCTTCAGTTTTTAATTGACATCTTAATATTCTTCTTCATTTTTGTACTTAATTATCCTTTAAATTTTTTTAATTATTTTTTCTCTTGTCGATTATTCTCGATAGCTTTCGATTTTTTTTACTTTTTTTTTTCAATTTTCAAGTATGTTTCTTAATATTTAATTAATTTAGTAATTTAGTAATTTTTCTTTTAATTATCAATTATTTTCTTACAAATTTAATTTAATCCTTTAATCTTCAATTTATTTCTTGAATTTTTAATATATTCTCCAATTATAATTCTCGTCATTTTTCAATTACTTATTTCAATTATTAATTATTTTTTAGGATTTATATTTATTTATATATTTATTTTTTTTTGTTTTGCTGTCTATTAATCTAGCCATTTTTCTAATTTTGTTTCCAATTGTATATTATATTTTCCTCATATTTTGACATTTTCTTCAATTTTTCAATTATTCTCGTCACTTTTCAATTATTTCTTTCAATTATTAATTTTTTCCGCGATTTCCAATTATTTTCTACAAATTTTTCAATTTACAATTATTTTTGAAGTTTATAATTATTATTTAATATTTTGTTCTGTTGACAATTATTCTCAACAGTTTTACAATTTTTTTTCAATTATCAATTACTTTCTTAAAATGTTAAAATTTTGATTTAATTCCTTAATCTTTACTTTATTTCTTCAATTCTTAATTATTTTCTTCTCTCAATTATTATTTTTAATTTGAAATCCCAGTCTTCAATTTTAAATTATTATATTCAATATTCAGTAATTCTTACTTTTCTGCAATTATACTGTTAAAAAAAAGAAACGCACTTTACACCAAAAAGTGCGAAGAAAATGCAATGCATCCTTAAAAGTGTTGATTTTTTGTAAGTTACACTTTTAAATTGCAACGCCAGTGTTACGGTGCGAAGTTGTTATGACACATGAGACATCAACACTGATTGGTGCGAGTGCCACTCGCGATTACACATAACCTACAATCACATCCATAAAAACACAAATTCTAAACTATCAATACACATTTTTACTCAAAAGTCATACACTCAAGTTAATATTTAAAATTGTCAAGAGCACAAATGATATTACACACAGCTAAACAACAAAGCCACAAACGTTTTAATGGTTATGCTCAACAGAATTGACAACGCAAACATAACATATGACCATATGACATACCAATTTTTTGTAAAAGAGAATATATTTTTCAAATTCTATTCTATGTGGCACTTAAAGATCCTAAGTATTTTTTAAATTCTTGAACATATGTTCAAATAAAAACAAAATTTAAGAAGAAATTAACAAAAACATATTCATAATTTATGGAAACAAAAACGGTTTTAAGACTAGAGTCAACATATCAATTTTTGTAAAGCACAATATTTACTTGAAATTCTATTCAACATGGCACATAAAGTTGCTAAATATTTTTCAAATATTCTTAAAGATATTCTAATTTTCTAAATTCAAAACTCTATTTAATGATATTCTTATAAATTATGGAAACAAAATCAGGTTTTAGAATAAAGACAAAATATAAATTTTTGTAAAACCGAATACTCTTTCCAAATTCTATTCTATGTGGCAAATAAATTTCTGAAATATTGTTTTAAATTCTTCAAGATATTTGTATTCAAACCTCTATTTAAAAAAAATAAAAAGATATTTTTATCATTTATGGGAACACAATCAGGTTTTAGACTACAGACCAAATAAAAATTTTTGTAGAATTGAATATTTTTTAAACATTCTATGGCAAATAAATTTTCCAAATATTATTTTAGAATCTTTAAGAAAATCCAAATTTAGAATTGTATATAAAAAAAAAATAGATGATATTTTTATAATTTATGAGAACAAAATCAGGTTTTAGACCAGAGACCAAATGTCAACTTTTGTAGAATCGAATATTTTTTACACATTCAATGGCAAATAAATTTCCCAAATATTATTTTATAATCTTTAAGAAAATCCAAATTCAGAACAATATTTAAAAAAAAATAGCTGATATTTTTATTATTTATGAGAAGAAAATCAGTTTTTAGACCAGAGAGCAAATAACAATTTTTGTAGAATCGAATATTTCTTACACATTCTATGGCAAATAAATTTCCCAAATATAATTTTAGAATCTTTAAGAAAATCCAAATTCAGAATTGAATTTAAAAAAAAAAGATGACATTTTTATAATTTATGAGAAGAAAATCAGGTTTTAGACCAGAGAGCAAATGTCAATTTTTGTAGAATCGAATATTTTTTACACATTCTATGGCAAATACATTTCCCAAATATAATTTTAGAATCTTAAAGAAAATACAAATTCAGAATTGAATTTAAAAAAAAATAGCTCATATTTTTATTATTTATGAGAAGAAAATCAGGTTTTAGACCAGAGAGCAAATGTCAATTTTTCTAGAATCGCATATTTTTTTCACATTCGATGGCAAATAAATTTCCCAAATTTTATTTTAGAATCTTTAAGAAAATCCAAATTCAGAATTAAATTAAAAAAAAAAAGCTGATATTTTTATTATTTATGAGAAGAAAATAAGGTTTTAGACCAGAGAGCAAATGTCAATTTTTGTAGAATCGAATATTTTTTAAACATTCGATGGCAAATAAATTTCCCAAATATTATTTTATAATCTTTAAGAAAATCCAAATTCAGAATTGAATTTAAAAGAAAATAGCTGATATTTTTATAATTTATGAGAACGAAACCAGGTTTTAGACCTGAGACCAAATATCAATTTTTGTTGAATCGAATATTTTTTACACATTCTATGGCAAATAAATTTCCCAAATATAATTTTAGAATCTTTAAGAAAATCCAAATTCAGAATTGAATTTAAAAAAAAAAGCTCATATTTTTATTATTTATGAGAAGAAAATCAGGTTTTAGACCAGAGAGCAAATGTCAATTTCTGTAGAATCGAATATTTTTTTCACATTCGATGGCAAATAAATTTCCCAAATATAATTTTAGAATCTTTAAGAAAATCCATATTCAGAATTGAATTTAAAAAAAAAAGCTCATATTTTTATTATTTATGAGAAGAAAAACAGGTTTTAGACCAGAGACGAAATGTCAATTTTTGTAGAATCGAATATTTTTTACACATTCGATGGCAAATAAATTTCCCAAATATTATTTTATAATCTTTAAGAAAATCCAAATTCAGAATTAAATCTAAAAAAAAATAGCTTATATTTTTATAATTTATGAGAACGAAATCAGGTTTTAGACCTGAGACCAAATATCAATTTTTGTTGAATTGAATATTTTGTACACATCCTATGGCAAATAAATTTCCCAAATATAATTTTAGAATCTTTAAGAAAATCCAAATTTAGAATTGTATATAAAAAAAAAATAGATGATATTTTTATAATTTATGAGAACAAAATCAGGTTTTAGACCAGAGACCAAATGTCAACTTTTGTAGAATCGAATATTTTTTACACATTCAATGGCAAATAAATTTCCCAAATATTATTTTATAATCTTTAAGAAAATCCAAATTCAGAACAATATTTAAAAAAAAATAGCTGATATTTTTATTATTTATGAGAAGAAAATCAGTTTTTAGACCAGAGAGCAAATAACAATTTTTGTAGAATCGAATATTTCTTACACATTCTATGGCAAATAAATTTCCCAAATATAATTTTAGAATCTTTAAGAAAATCCAAATTCAGAATTGAATTTAAAAAAAAAAGATGACATTTTTATAATTTATGAGAAGAAAATCAGGTTTTAGACCAGAGAGCAAATGTCAATTTTTGTAGAATCGAATATTTTTTACACATTCTATGGCAAATACATTTCCCAAATATAATTTTAGAATCTTAAAGAAAATACAAATTCAGAATTGAATTTAAAAAAAAATAGCTCATATTTTTATTATTTATGAGAAGAAAATCAGGTTTTAGACCAGAGAGCAAATGTCAATTTTTCTAGAATCGCATATTTTTTTCACATTCGATGGCAAATAAATTTCCCAAATTTTATTTTAGAATCTTTAAGAAAATCCAAATTCAGAATTAAATTAAAAAAAAAAAGCTGATATTTTTATTATTTATGAGAAGAAAATAAGGTTTTAGACCAGAGAGCAAATGTCAATTTTTGTAGAATCGAATATTTTTTAAACATTCGATGGCAAATAAATTTCCCAAATATTATTTTATAATCTTTAAGAAAATCCAAATTCAGAATTGAATTTAAAAGAAAATAGCTGATATTTTTATAATTTATGAGAACGAAACCAGGTTTTAGACCTGAGACCAAATATCAATTTTTGTTGAATCGAATATTTTTTACACATTCTATGGCAAATAAATTTCCCAAATATAATTTTAGAATCTTTAAGAAAATCCAAATTCAGAATTGAATTAAAAAAAAAAAGCTCATATTTTTATTATTTATGAGAAGAAAATCAGGTTTTAGACCAGAGAGCAAATGTCAATTTCTGTAGAATCGAATATTTTTTTCACATTCGATGGCAAATAAATTTCCCAAATATAATTTTAGAATCTTTAAGAAAATCCATATTCAGAATTGAATTTAAAAAAAAAAGCTCATATTTTTATTATTTATGAGAAGAAAAACAGGTTTTAGACCAGAGACGAAATGTCAATTTTTGTAGAATCGAATATTTTTTACACATTCGATGGCAAATAAATTTCCCAAATATTATTTTATAATCTTTAAGAAAATCCAAATTCAGAATTAAATCTAAAAAAAAATAGCTTATATTTTTATAATTTATGAGAACGAAATCAGGTTTTAGACCTGAGACCAAATATCAATTTTTGTTGAATTGAATCTTTTTTGTACACATCCTATGGCAAATAAATTTCCCAAATATAATTTTAGAATCTTTAAGAAAATCCAAATTCAGAATTGAATTTAAAAAAAAATAGCTGATATTTTTATTATTTATGAGAACGAAATCGGGTTTTAGACCTGAGACCAAATATCAATTTTTGTAGAATCAAATATTTTTTACTCATTCTATGGAAATGAAATTTCCTTAATATTATTTTATAATCTTTAAGAAAATTCAAATTCAGAACAATATTTAAAAAAAATAGCTGATATTTTTATTATTTATGAGAACGAAATCGGGTTTTAGACCTGAGACCAAATATCAATTTTTGTAGAATCAAATATTTTTTACTCATTCTATGGAAATGAAATTTCCTTAATATTATTTTATAATCTTTAAGAAAATTCAAATTCAGAACAATATTTAAAAAAAATTGCTGATATTTTTATTATTTATGAGAAGAAAATCAGGTTTTAGACTAGAGAGCAGATGTCAATTTTTGTAGAACCGAATATTTTTTACCGATTCTATGGCTAATAAATTTACCAAATATTATTTTAGAATCTTTAAGAAAATCCAAATTCAGAATTAAGTTAAAAAAAATAGCTGATATTTTTATTATTTTTGAGAAGAAAATCAGGTTTTAGACCAGAGAGCAAATGTCAATTTTTGTAGAATCGAATATTTTTTACACATTCTATGGCAAATAAATTTCCCAAATATAATTTTAGAATCTTTAAGAAAATCCAAATTCAGAATTGAATTTAAAAAAAAAAGCTCATATTTTTATTATTTATGAGAAGAAAATCGGGTTTTAGACCAGAGAGCAAATGTCAATTTCTGTAGAATCGAATATTTTTTTCACATTCGATGGCAAATAAATTTCCCAAATATAATTTTAGAATCTTTAAGAAAATCCATATTCAGAATTGAATTTAAAAAAAAAAGCTCATATTTTTATTATTTATGAGAAGAAAAACAGGTTTTAGACCAGAGACGAAATGTCAATTTTTGTAGAATCGAATATTTTTTACACATTCGATGGCAAATAAATTTCCCAAATATTATTTTATAATCTTTAAGAAAATCTAAATTCAGAATTAAATCTAAAAAAAAATAGCTTATATTTTTATAATTTATGAGAACGAAATCAGGTTTTAGACCTGAGACCAAATATCAATTTTTGTTGAATTGAATATTTTGTACACATCCTATGGCAAATAAATTTCCCAAATATAATTTTAGAATCTTTAAGAAAATCCAAATTCAGAATTGAATTTAAAAAAAAATAGCTGATATTTTTATTATTTATGAGAACGAAATCGGGTTTTAGACCTGAGACCAAATATCAATTTTTGTAGAATCAAATATTTTTTACTCATTCTATGGAAATGAAATTTCCTTAATATTATTTTATAATCTTTAAGAAAATTCAAATTCAGAACAATATTTAAAAAAAATTGCTGATATTTTTATTATTTATGAGAAGAAAATCAGGTTTTAGACTAGAGAGCAGATGTCAATTTTTGTAGAACCGAATATTTTTTACCGATTCTATGGCTAATAAATTTACCAAATATTTTTTTAGAATCTTTAAGAAAATCCAAATTCAGAATTAAGTTAAAAAAAATAGCTGATATTTTTATTATTTTTGAGAAGAAAATCAGGTTTTAGACCAGAGAGCAAATGTCAATTTTTGTAGAATCGAATATTTTTTAAACATTCGATGGCAAATAAATTTCCCAAATATTATTTTATAATCTTTAAGAAAATCCAAATTCAGAATTGAATTTTAAAGAAAATAGCTGATATGTTTATAATTTATGAGAACGAAATCAGGTTTTAGACCTGAGACCAAATATCAATTTTTGTTGAATCGAATATTTTGTACACATTCTATGGCAAATAAATTTCCCAAATATTATTTTATAATCTTTAAGAAAATCCAAATTCAGAATTAAATTAAAAAAAAAAAGCTGATATTTTTATTATTTATGAGAAGAAAATCAGGTTTTAGACCAGAGACCAAATGTCAATTTTTGTAGAATCGAATATTTTGTACACATTCTATAGCAAATAAATTTCCCAAATATTATTTTATAATCTTTAAGAAAATCCAAATTCAGAATTAAATTAAAAAAAAAATAGCTGATATTTTTATAATTTATGAGAACGAAATCAGGTTTTAGACCTGAGACCAAATATCAATTTTTGTTGAATTGAATATTTTGTACACATCCTATGGCAAATAAATTTCCCAAATATAATTTTAGAATCTTTAAGAAAATCCAAATTCAGAATTGAATTTAAAAAAAAATAGCTGATATTTTTATTATTTATGAGAACGAAATCGGGTTTTAGACCTGAGACCAAATATCAATTTTTGTAGAATCAAATATTTTTTACTCATTCTATGGAAATGAAATTTCCTTAATATTATTTTATAATCTTTAAGAAAATTCAAATTCAGAACAATATTTAAAAAAAATTGCTGATATTTTTATTATTTATGAGAAGAAAATCAGGTTTTAGACTGGAGAGCAGATGTCAATTTTTGTAGAACCGAATATTTTTTACCGATTTTATGGCTAATAAATTTACCAAATATTATTTTAGAATCTTTAAGAAAATCGGAATTCAGAATTGTATTTAAAAAACTATATATTTTATTTTTATAATTTATGGGAACAAAATCAGGTTGTATACTAGAGGCCAAATATCAATTTTTGTATGACTGAATATCTTTTCTAATTTCTATTCTATGTGTCATATAAATTTCCCAAATTTTAATTGTTATTTTTTAAGATATTTAATTTTTAATACTGTATTTAAAAAAAATTATATGATATTTCTATTATTTTATGGAATCAAAAACAGGTTTTAGAATAGAGACAAAATATTAATTTTGGTCAAACCGAATATTTTTTTCGAATTCTATTCTATGTAGCACATAAATTTCCTAAATATTATTTTATATTCTTTAAGATATTTTAAATTCAGAAATGTATTATATAAATTATAAAAATATCATTTAATTTTTTTAAATACAATTTTAAATTTAAAATATCTTTAAGAATCTAAAAAAATAATTGGAAAATATATGACACATAGATTAAAATTTGTAAAAAATATTCTGTTTTACAAAAATTGATATTTTGTCTCTATTCTAAAACCTGTTTTTGTTTTAATAAATTATAGAAATATCATCCAATTTTTTTTTAAATACAGTTTTGAGTTTGGAATATCTTAAAAAAACTAAAACAATATTTTGGATATTTATTTGCCACATAGAATACATTTTGTAAAAAAAATTCGATTCTACAACAATTGATATTTTTCTCTATTATAAAACCTGTTTCTGTTTTTCTAAATTATAAAAATAAATTCCAATTGTTTTTAAATACAATTCTGAAATTAAAATATCTTAAAGAAGCTGAAATAATATTCGGGAAATTTATATGCCACATAGAATAGACTAGAGAATTGAATAAATTGATATGACATTATTTTCAATACTTTGTTTAGGTTATGTCGTCGAGTAATCTTTTTTTGTTTTTATTTACTTCTGTGTTTTATTGTTTTTCACTTTATATATTAAGTTACATTAGGTATATTATGTTTTTGATAAACTGGATTTATCATATTTAAATATTTAGTAATCATTTAGTTTACTAATAATGGCCTGTTTCAATTTTGAACGTGGGAAAAACACGTCGCGCGTTCGCGCATCGGAAACTTCTAGTCATGTCATATATATAGTTGTCTGCTAGTGGATTCAGTGAAAACGAAAATTAGAAGAAAACGTAAAAATGGCTATTCTCAGATGTTGACAAAGGGGGCGAAGAGAGGGACAGTTAGACAAAGAAACTGACAATCGCACTTTTTGGTGTGATTTGATAGTCCGTTTACACCGCTTGGTTGTAAATGCCAATTTGTTTTAAGTTTACACTCGGCCGGTGTAGTGCACGGCCAAAATCGCACCGATTTCTTAACACCGGTGTAAAGTTGTAAGCGCATATACCATTTTTTTAACAGTGTATTTTTCTCAAATTTGAATTTAATTCTTAAATTTTTAATTTATTTCTTAATTTTTTTTATTATTTTCTTAAAATAAAAATTTTTGAGTTTTTAATTATTTTCTTCTATATTCTATAATTTTTTTAAATTTTTAATTACTTTTTTTCAATTTTTAATTGTATTCTTCAAATTTCAATTCCATTTTTCAATTTTTTTTTATTTTCCATCCAGTTGTTCAATTTGTAATTATTTCCAACAATTATTCCTATAATTTTCTTAATTTTTCTAGTTTCTTAATTTCTTAATTTAACATTTCTTGTATAATTTTTTCTATTATTTCTTTTAGTTGTCTATTAATCTAATCATTTTTCGAATTTTGTTTTTAATTATCAATTTTTTTGGTCAGTTTTTAGATATTTTTTTTAATTTTTCAATTATTCTCGTAATTTTTCTTATATTTCTTACAATTTCTTTCAATTGTTTTCCGAAACTTTTCAATTATTTCCTGCAATTTTTTCAATTTTCAGTTATTTTCTTAAAATTTTATAATTATTCTTGAATTTTTTCAATTTTTGTGTTCGGCTGTGTATCAGTCTAGCCATTTCTTGAATTTTGTTTTTAATTGTTCATTATTCTCGTCATTTTTTAGATATTTTCTTTAATTTTGTAATTATTCTCGTAATTTTCATTATTTATTGCATTTGCAAAAATGTATAGTTTTAAATGACTAAAAACAATGTGAAGTTTTTCGCGTGTTAATATTGCTACTTATTTTATATTTGGTCATGGAATTTGATAAAAAATCGTCTGATGGATATGTTATTATTATTATTATTGATTCTGATTATTAATAATTAAACATTAAAAATTTTCACAATTTTAATTTTTTTTGCAAATATAAATTTCACTTAATTTCAAATTCCATTAGGCCCAATTTTCATTGATTCAAATTATAGTCTAAATTATTATTTTTAAAATTTGGACTAATTAAAGCTTTAATATACAATAATTTTTTTTTTGTGTATAATTAGAAGTTTTAATATGATGGTTAATGTTTAAAATAATTTAAATATGTATTATTAGATTTTGAAAATATGTAAAGTTTATAATAGTTTAAATTTGTATTACTTAAAATTTAAAGAATTAAAAGTTTAAAATAACTGAATTTTATTAATATTAAAATATGAGTAACTTTGTAATTCCTATACTAATTAAAGTTTAAATCAATTTAAAATCGTATAAATAAAATTAAGTTTATTTGTATAAATGTAGGAGATTAACATAATTAGGTATTTAAAAAAAATTAAATATAAATCTTAAGACTTTAATAAATAAAAATTTTAATTAATTGAAGTTATAAAATAAAATTGAGTCAACATTTCGTTGAAACTGTTTTAAGTTTGGAACTATTTTAAATTTAAAAAAATTAATACCTGAGTTGTTAGAACTATTAAAGAATAGAAATAATCCTCAATAGAAGTTTCGAACGATTGAAGTTCGTATAAATTATAGAAGTTTCAATGCATTTTGTTTAAAAAATATTCTTTCAAGAAAAATATTTCAACTTTTTGTAATGTCTCTATACTACGCTGTTTTCTCCTTTTATTTATTATTTTTTCTTTTTTAAATATAAAATTGAAAAAATTCGTGCGCTTTTGAAACATTTTTTATTTACTTTTACTAGTTTGTCTTTTTCTTGAAGTTGGGAGCGACTTTAATTTGCAGAGAATGAAAGTTATATTTATCTAAAATATTAAGTTTAAATTTGCATAACAAAATTCATTAATTTACTAACTTTATTTGTACTCTCAAAAGTTTATAGCTGAAAATGACCAGAAACAATCCAATGTTTTTTTTTATTGTAGCTATAATTTTTAACAGTTTTTAATATACAATTATTCTCTTTAAATTTTGTAATTATTCTTTAATTGTTTTAGATATTTTGTTTCGTTGTCGATTATTCTCGACAGATTTGAAGTTTGTCTTTCGATTGGCAATTATTTTCCTTATTTCTGAATTATTTTATTTAATATTTAATTTTTTTAGTCATTTTGTAAATTTTCTTTCCATTATCAATTATTTTTCTGAAATTTCAATACAATTCTTCAATTTTAATTTATTTTCTATAATTTTATCCATAATTTTTATCAGTTTTCAGTTAACAATTTATTATTCTCCTTCAATTTTATGATTATTTATTAATTTAAAAAAAAATTCCACTATCTATTATTCTCACCATTCTTCGATTTTCTTTTAATTGTTAATTATTTTTATTAATACTTAATTATTTTCGTCATGTTGTAATTTTATTTTTTAATTGTAAAGTATTTTCTTGATATTCTCATTTAATTATTTGATTTTCAATTTATTTCTTCAATTTTTAATTATTTTCTTCAATTCTCAAATATTTTCTTTAGTTTACAATTATTTTTATCGATTTTCCATTAATTCCTTAATATTCAATAATTCTCGGATTCTTTCAATTACTTTTTTCACACATCAAAATTGTTTTAAAATTTCAATTCAATTGTTATTATTATTATTATCGCCTTTTTTCTATTGTCATTAGATTTCTTTCATATTAAATTTAATCGTTTAATTCTTTTGTATAATTTTTAATTCCATTCTTCAATTTTTAAGTATATTCCACAAATTTAAATTCAATTCTTTAATTTTTAATTGTTTTCCTTAGTTTTTACTTATTTTTTACCATTTTGACTATTTTTTTCGATTTTGAATCCAGTCGTTAAATGTCCAATTATTTCCAACAATTACTCCTTAAATTTTCTTAATTTTTCAATTTGCAATTATTTTCTTTAAATTTAATATTCCTTGTTTAATTTTTTCAATTATTTTTATCAGTTATTAATCTAGTCATTTTTCGAATTTTGTTCTTAAATGACAGTTATTTTGGTTATTTTTCACATTTTCATCAATTTTTTAATTATTCTCGGCATTTTTCAACTATTTTTTAATTATTGTTCAATTATTGTCTTAAAATTCTATAATTATTCTTTGATTATTTAAATTATTTTGTTCGGTTGTGTAGATATTAAACTAGACATTTTTTTAATTTTGTTTTTAATTGTTGAATATTTTCGTCATTTTGTAATTTTTGTTCCAGTTACCAAGTATTTTTTCAAATTTCAATTTAATTCTTAAATTTTCAATTTTTATTTCCTCGACTTTTTATTATTTTTTTCAATTTGCAATTATTTCGAACAGTTATTCCTACAATTTTTAAACTATTTTGTTTAACCCTTCGAGCACGGACGTATTTTCGGCACCTTCGAAGCCCGGACCTGGGTCGTTTTCGTCCTGTCGTGTTTACAGGTAGAAAAAATGCTTTAAAAAAATTGAAAAAATTCATAGATCATCCTCAATCCTTCTAGTTAAACTAACAATTACGTTTTTAAAAAAAAAAATTTTTATTTATTATTATTATTAAAAAATAGACTTACCTCCTGAAAAATTGCTCCTTCACTTAAAAAATCATAACTTTGAGCCAAATACAATTCTATGATCGTCGCAAGTTGGTTTGGCGCATTTCGCGCAACAATAATTTGTTTTTCGGTCTTTTTTGGTCGGACAAAAGTGGCATCGCTTTCTTTTTGACATTTTTTGAGAGATTAGATTTAAATTTTCTTTCTCTTCAATGTTTAAAAGATAACGGATGTTTTGACTAACATACGCGGAAAAATCGCTGTCGTGGTCCTCAACAGCATCTACCTCTTCGTCTGAATCGTCCTCTCCGAAATAATTGAATATTTGACGAGGACGCAATATTCTGAGGACCTCCTCGCTCGTTCGTTGACCCTCAGAAATTGATTTCAAAAAACTGCAAAAATCATTTTTTTAAAATACTTTTTACTTCTTTTATTTATTCCATTATTTTTAAAATACTTTTTAATTGTAAAATACGAGCATTTTTATCTAAAAACTACTAAAAATTTCGCCTGGGTCGTTTTCGACCCAGATCCGGGCTCGAATGGTTAAATTTAATATTCATTTTCTAATGTTTTAAACTATTCATTTCAATTGTGTAATTAAGTAGTCATTTTTCAAATTATTGCACTTGCAAAAATTTATAGTTTTAATTGGGCGCGCGTTAATGTTGCTAGTTAAATGTAATAAATGTATAATGTTATATAAAAATAAGTGAAGATAAAGGTCTCGTGTTTAATAAAGAACGAGATTCAGATCGTTGTACACGTATCTCTCAATTTGATAAATTTTCACATCTATATAATGCCGGGTTTAGTGGTGCTTTATCTATTTAGTAACCGACAGTGGTGGATTCATCGAAACTGTAGATCGATAAACCAATATAAATTAGCAGATCAACATTGTGAGTACTCGAGAGAGAAGAGGTGTAGAATGGTTCAAGGGGATGAATGTTTGAAGTGTGGCTATGTGCGACTCACGCAAGATACATGGATTTCAGTTGGCTTTCTAACGAGGTTTTAAGCTCCAATTGAATGATGCCACTCGTTAACGATGGCTACTTATCCCTATACTTTTCCATTCTCCATCCCTCGTACTGCACAATTCACAACCTCTATACGAAATAGTATACAATAAACCTATTGTCCTTTATTTCGTCATGAGAGTAGACTAGTTGACAAAACTAGTACCCAGAATCCGAATCCGGCTTCCGTGTAATTTTAGCCAAAGTTGCATCGTGCGCCTTTCAAAGTGTAACATATCGTGGTGCTATTTATTGGCAACTTCGCCGGCAAATCGATCCCTAACTTTATTATGTTACTAAGCCACTGTTGCAGGCTTGTGTTACGAAATATGGTTTATTGCCCAAGTCTTAGTCTACCCGATGTTTCCCTACATTAAAGCGAGCTCGACTGGCTCGACTTTCCTGCCAGTTCGTGACGATAAATAAAGAGACCAAGTCTTGTAACCAGGGGACTCGATTTACCCTTTCAAAAACCAGAGAACGCCAGATATTTAATGACAGTCGACGTTCAGGTGGAGTGAGGTGCAAACTTTCAAGTAGGGGAGAATCAGGTAAGATGACTATTTGGGTAAATGGACATTTGTTAATAATCTTTATAATAATATTATTTATAATAATAATCTTTATAATACTATTATTTAAAATAATAATATTCTTGATGATCTAAATCTTTGAAATAAAAAATTTAAATACCAATTCAAAATTCAAAATACGAAATAAAAACGAATCTTTTATCTTGTAAATTAAAACACTTCTGTTATTGATGAAAATCGGTAATTATGTCATTAAATACTTTTAATACATAAATGTATTAAATTTAAATAATATTTTAATTATTATATATTTTTGTTTTTGTTTTAGGCACCTTTGGAGATATTTGAAAGGAATTGACATATTCTGAAAGAATTGACATATTCTAAGAGAATTGATATATTCTAAGATAATTGACATATTCTAAGAGAATTGACATATTCTAAAAGAATTAACTTATTCTAAACGAATTGATATATTCTAAAAGAATTTCCTTATTCTAAACGAATTGACAAATTATTAATCTAGAAAATTTGAACAGAATTTACGTATTTTAAAAGAATTGACATATTCTAAAAGAATTAACTTATTCTAAACGAATTGATATATTCTAAAAGAATCTCCTTCTTTTGAACGAATTGACAAATTATTAATCTAGAAAATTTGAACAGAATTTACGTATTCTGAAAGAATTGACATATTCCAAGATGATAGACATATTCTAAGATAATTGACATATTCTAAAAGAATTAAATTATTCTAAACGAATTGATACATTCTAAAAGAATTCCCTTATTCTAAACGAATTGACAAATTATTAATCTAGAGAATTTGAACAGAATTTACGTATTCTGAAAGAATTGACGTATTCTCAACTATATTAATTCTATAATTATTAATATAAAATACCTTAATAGAATTGTCGTAGTCTAAAACAATATTATATTCTGAACTGTTTTATAAATACTTATCAACAGAAAAATGTTTAATTTAAATAAGGATGACTTAAATATAATTTTGACAGAAGGAGATGTAAATAATTCGAATAAATAGTTCGAATAAACGAACATATATCTAAAAAAGAGCCACAATCTGTAGTTAGTAAACATTGCACAGAAGATGGTCATATTTTTGACTGGGAAAACGTTAAGATTTTGGATTATGAACCTGATAATTATAAAAGATTAATTTCTGAGATGATTTTTATAAAAGCAAACAATTTAACTATTAACAAAAAAGAAGATATATTGTTTTTTAGTAAATCTTATTTCCCTTTAATTAGAATATTAAATTCATGATTCGTTTTCTCATTTATAATTTCTCGTCGATTTGATTTAGTCAGATTTAAATGTCTTTGAATGTAAACACAAAGTTCATCGACCTACAATTCTTTATAAATATTATCTCTATCAAAATTTTCGCTCAGTCACTTTTGAAATGTGTGGGACTCAACTGAAAGATTTTCAGTTTCGTTTTTTCTTAAAATTTCTTTTTGACGAAAAACTGTAGTTATGGAAAAAAAATGTTATTGTTTTAAAAGGTAACTTTTTCAAATAGTGATGATTTTTATTAACAAATGTTTTTACTGGTGACTATTGTTGTATATTTGGTTTTAAAAACTGTGTTAATACTGATTTATAATAAATATTTTAGCCTGAAGAGGTTGGTAAAATTAACCAACGAAACGTCGCTATGACATAAATTTGAAAAAAGTGACTATTTTTTCATTTGACCTTCCTATGATCGTACATTCCTATTGGAATTTCTTTTAAATATAAAACTATGGAAGGGTACACCAACCGTTTTGGAAAGAGATGTAAACATGTTAGATAAAATTATACCCATTAATAAAAACAGAAAACATATTCAAATACTTCATAGTACTTTAAATGATAAAAAAGGCCATTGGATTCGAAGTTATTACGATACAAAGCAACTTTTTATTTATGATAGTCTCAATAGAAAATGTTTACATCAAGATGAAAGAAATTTTCTAAGTAGATTGTATCTGTTCGAACTTACTGTAGTTTTTTAGAAAGTTCAACAACAACCCAATCTTATAGATTGCGGTGTTTATGCAATAGCATTTGCAACTTTAATTTATTGTGATAAAATGCCTGAAAATATTAGTTATAATCATATAGAAATGAGAAATCATTTGCATTCAATGTTTTTAAGAAATCGTTTGATACATTTCCCGATTGAACTAAATAATTATGAAAAAATTGAAAATAGTAAATTAACACAAACCAATAAATCATTTCATGGCAATAAGATAAATACAATTGGAGCTATAGGATGTAGAGAGAGTAAAAGTAAAGATAACTTTGTTAAAATAAAAGTAGTAACATTAAATATGAAAAAAAATGCTGAACAAAATAAGTGGAAAATTAGATGACCCTGAAAATGAAACTAAAGAAAAACTAATAAATGAAATAGCACATAAGGGTGAATCCACAGAACCGGTCGATTTCATGTTACTCACAGATTTTTCTATTTTAGAAGTATCATATTAATCTTTTCCAAATTTCTACCAATTTATAGTATCACTGATAACCAATTAAACTAAGAAAATTGAGTAAATGCAAACCTTTTCGTCTTATATAAAAAATAAAATAGAGTTAAGTTATTTAAAAATTCAAATTTGTCGTGTTATTCTAGGTATCAATTTTAATTCTTATGGGTATAACTTGTTCGGCATAGATTGAAATAATTCCAAATGATGGTGAATTATACTTTACTTAGTGTAGAATCTATTGAAGGCAGAAAAAAATATGTGCCCTTAATTAAAAAGAAATGGTAGTCGCTGAAAGTAGCGTTACTCATTATTTTAAAATAATGAAATACCTATACATTTTTATAAATATTTTTTACGGCGATTATTCGATTTGAATTTTTTAAATTGGTACTTGTTGTTTTTTAGCAGATGAACAAATCTAGGTATAATAGAACAGTGTGCGATTAGAATTAAAGAAAATATTACAAAAATTAACACTCTATGTTTGATCGTGAACGATTCAAAACTTAGCCTTTTTTCAGGAGCACAACTACAAATTAAAATATAATGAATTGAAAACATGTGTGATTATTTAAAGACATTATTATAATTTTTATATACAAACGCCAAATTCTATTTTCAATTTATAATGTCTAAAAGTTAAAAATAAAACTAAAATTAAAAGAAATTTAATTGAATGAAGGTATTGATAAATATGAAAAATGAAATAACAATTCATTTGTTTTATTTTCAAACTTGCATGAAAATCAATGTCAATAATGTCTGTTTATTGGTTAAGATAATTAAATTTGCAAAATAAAAAAATAAATGCTAAAATGAAATTATAATTTATTAATTATTATGTTAATTGTAAATATGAATTGTACATAAATAATTGTATTTTATCATATTTTATTATTCAAAATGTTTTGCAAATATCACAAATATATATGCAAAAAAACAAAAGAAAGAAGTACACATTTTTCATTAAGATTTTCTGAACAAAGATTACATAGGTATTTTCGTTTTTGGCTTTTAACTCGAACGGCATCAAAATAAAATGGTTCACGCAAGAAGGTAATTGTTCTTAAATACTTTTCAAATAAAATAAACCATAAATGAAAGGTGTGCTCGTAATTTGAAAATTTTTATTTTTATAAGTGAAAATCGACCGGTTCTGTGGATTTTCCCATAAGAGAAAAAACTTTTAGTAGAAATGGAAAAAGAAAAAATAAAAAAACAAAGTGATAATTTATTACATTCAAAAAATAAATTACCAAATCTACATTTTAATATTTGGGTGAAATGAACTACAGTAAATTAAATATTATAATATTTTTTACATCTAATTCATATTCTCATTTCTTTAAAATAAACTATTTTTTTCAATTTTGCAACTTTCTTTTCTTGAAACAACCACATATTAATAAAATTAATAAAATTATTATCCAAAAAATTATTTAGAAAAATTATTGCTGTTATTTATTAACTTTTTCATAACTGCTCAAAGAAGTACTCGTTTTTTCGAAGCAAGTAGATATTTATATAAACTATTAGAGTTTTAGAAATTCAACTTTACAAGCTATTTTAATCTTAATCACAGGAGCTTCATATATTTTTTAAAGTCTTTTTTATTCCTTTATGAAGCACCGTTTTTCGGTGTCACTTCACTTTTAAAAAAAAACTTTATATTTCTTGTATCACAAGAATATATTTCTCTTCAAATATTAATAAGATGATTAATTTTCGATAACAAACAAACAAACTTTTTACTTTATTTACCCGCACTTTTATACATTATTTTTGTCTCGACAACTTACCGGAACTTATTGAAAATGACGAATTTTAATCAAGATATTTTAAAAATAATTTATTCTATGTTTTCTTAACTAAATTTTTTATTAAATTATCTCATATTATTTTTAAACGTTTCTATTTATGTGTGATGGTTTATATTTTCCAAAAGTAACATTAAATAATTATTTTTTTAATCCAAACTTTTACATAAATTAAATTTTACATAAATTACGAAAATTACAAAATTTTATTATAACCAATATTATGAATGAACAGATAAAAAAGTTAAGGATAATTTACATTCAAATGGGAAACTTAAAGCAAAAATATGTAAAAAATGTACTTATTGAAAAACCTGCAAAAAATAAGTATATTCTTCAAAAATAAAAGAGTTTAAAAAATCAATGAAAGTAAAAGAAAGAAAATTAAGAAATATGGTAATAATGCGTTATGAAATATAAAACAATTTAACGAAGATTGCTTAAATTGCTTTTTTAAAATCAAAATACCACGCAATAAACAGTAAAAATTTTTAAAACAAAAAATTGAAATTACAAAAGAGAGGAAAAAATTATTTTTAAAAAGTCAAAATATTTGCGGACATGTTTTTTTAAATTAAGAAAATAAATAAGAGAATCAGTAAAAAACGGAAAATGTTACAAAAGATAAAAAAATACTTTAAAAACTTGTTTTGAAAATCAAGCAAAAAGCATTAAATTTTTTTAAATGAAGAATTAAGTAAAAACATTCAAACAATTTAAAAAAAAAAAAAAACCAATATTTCTAAGAAATAGAGAAATTCTGATGAAATGAAAAAATTTATTATAAGATCAAATTTACGAAAAATTAAATAAAAGAAGAAAAGTCTTTAAAAATTATAAAAATTAATAAGTTCTGACAAATAACAAAAAAATTAATGAATATTTTAAAAATCATAAAATTGAAAAAAATTATATTTTACAACCTCCAAATTATAATAATAAATAAAATTATTCACTGGAAAATAAGTTTTTCTACATATTGTTAAAATAAAACTATATAAAATTAACTGAAGTAATTTTTGTAAAAAGAATAAAAATAAAAAAAAATCTAAAAAATAAAAAAGTATTATCAAACGCATAAAAAAAGACAAATATTTAAAAGAAATAAAAGTTACCTAAGTGATTTTCTTAAAAATACAGAAAAGCAATATAAAACATAATCTACCAAAAAATTATTTTCTTTAATATTAAATTATTCTCGTAATTTTGTAATTTTCTTTAAATTATTAATTATTTTCTAAAATCTATTCCATTCAACTATTTTCAATTAAGTTTAGGTACTCAATATTCCAAAAATCTTGACTTTTTTCAATTATAAACCATTTTTTCAAATTACAATTTATTTCTTCAATTTTTGATAATTTATTTCAAATTTCAATCACATTTTTCAATTTTCAATTATTTTTTCGAATATTAATATGCTTTTTTAAATTTAAGTACAATTGTTCAATTGTTCTCTTTAGTTCTTAATTATGTTTTAAAAATTCTATTTCCACTCTTCAAATTTAAATTTTTTCCTCAATTTTAATTATTTTCTTCGATTCAATTTTTTTCAATCCAGTTATTTAATTAGCAATTATTTCCAACAATTATTTCTATAATTTTCTTAATTTTTCAATTTTCAATTATTTTTAAATTACTTTCCCATTTGTGTATTAATCTAGCCATTTTTCAAATTTTGTTTTCAATTGTCAATTATTTTTGTCATTTTTCAGCAATTATCTTCAATTTTGCTATTATTCATGTTATTTTTCAATTTTTTTTTCATTTATTAATTATTTTCCTTAATTTTTAGTTATTTCTTACAATATTTAAAATTTTGTATTTATTCTCTTAAAAATTTGGAATTATATTTCTACGTCTTCAATTATTTTTTTCATATAGTAGTTTTTCTTTTAATTATAAATTTTTTTTCTTGAAATTTTCATTTAATTCTTTAATTTCCAATTCATTTTATCAATTTTTAATAATTTTCTTTATTTCTTAATTTTTTTTTTTAATTTTAAATTATTTCTATTGATTTTTAATTAATTTCTCAATATTCAATAATTCTTGGACTTTTTTAATTCACTCATAAAAATTATTTTAAAATTTTAATTCAATTATTCAATTCTAGAACTATTCTCTTTAATTCTCAGTTATTTTCTTCATATTTAAATTCCACTTTTCAGTCTTCAATTATTTTTTTTATTTTTTAATTCAATTCTTTAATTTTTATTTACATTCTTAAGTTTCCAATTATTTTCTTTTACTATTAAAACATTATCGCCTTTTTTCTATTTTGTTTTTCGATTATCAATAAGTTTCTTTAATTTATAATTTCATTTTTCAATTTTTATTCTCATTCTTCAGTTTTCAATTATTTTCTTCTATATTCATTAATTCTCGGCTTTTTACAATTTTCCAATGTATTTTTTAATTTTAATTCCATTCTTTAATTTTCAATTACTTTCTTCAAAATATAATTATTTTTTCCAATTGTTAATTATCATTTTTTAATAGTTAATAATATACGCCAATAATTGAGTATTTTCGTCATATTGTAATTTTTCTTTTAATTATCAATTATTTTTTTGAAATTTCCATTTAATACTTTAATTTCCAATTCATTTTTTCAATTTTTAATTATTTTTTCGAATATTAATATGCTTTTTTAAATTTAAGTACAATTGTTCAATTGTTCTCTTTAGTTCTTAATTATGTTTTAAAAATTCTATTTCCACTCTTCAAATTTAAATTTTTTCCTCAATTTTAATTATTTTCTTCGATTCAATTTTTTTCAATCCAGTTATTTAATTAGCAATTATTTCCAACAATTATTTCTATAATTTTCTTAATTTTTCAATTTAATATTCAATAATTCTTGGACTTTTTCAATTCACTCATAAAAATTATTTTAAAATTTTAATTCAATTATTCAATTCTAGAACTATTCTCTTTAATTCTCAGTTATTTTCTTTATATTTAAATTCCACTTTTCAGTCTTCAATTATTTTTTTTATTTTTTAATTCAATTCTTTAATTTTTATTTACATTCTTAAGTTTCCAATTATTTTCTTTTAATATTAAAAAATTATTGCCTTTTTTCTATTTTGTTTTTCGATTATCAATAAGTTTCTTTAATTTATAATTTCATTTTTCAATTTTTATTCTCATTCTTCAGTTTTCAATTATTTTCTTCTATATTCATTAATTCTCGGCTTTTTACAATTTTCCAACGTATTTTTTTAATTTTAATTCCATTCTTTAATTTTCAATTACTTTCTTCAAAATATAATTATTTTTTCCAATTGTTAATTATTATTTTTTAATAGTTAATAATATACGCCAATAATTGAGTATTTTCGTCATATTGTAATTTTTCTTTTAATTATCAATTATTTTTTTGAAATTTCCATTTAATACTTTAATTTCCAATTCATTTTTTCAATTTTTAATTTTTTTTTCGAATATTAATATGCTTTTTTAGTTTTAAGTACAATTGTTCAATTATTCTCTTCAGTTCTTAATTATGTTTTAAAAATTCCATTTCCATTCTTCAAATTTGAATTTTTTCCTCAATTTCAATTATTTTTTTTGATTTAATTTTTTTCAATCCTGTTATTCAATTAGCAATTATTTCCAACAATTATTTCTATAATTTTCTTAATTTTTCAATTTAATATTCAATAATTCTTGGACTTTTTCAATTCACTCATAAAAATTATTTTAAAATTTTAATTCAATTATTCAATTCTAGAACTATTCTCTTTAATTCTCAGTTATTTTCTTCATATTTAAATTACACTTTTCAGTCTTCAATTATTTTTTTTATTTTTTAATTCAATTCTTTAATTTTTATTTACATTCTTAAGTTTCCAATTATTTTCTTTTTAATATTAAAAAATTATCGCCTTTTTTCTATTTTGTTTTTCGATTATCAATAAGTTTCTTTAATTTATAATTTCATTTTTCAATTTTTATTCTCATTCTTCAGTTTTCAATTATTTTCTTCTATATTCATTAAATCTCGGCTTTTTACAATTTTCCAATGTATTTTTTTAATTTTAATTCCATTCTTTAATTTTCAATTACTTTCTTCAAAATATAATTATTTTTTCCAATTGTTAATTATTATTTTTTAATAGTTAATAATATACGCCAATAATTGAGTATTTTCGTCATATTGTAATTTTTCTTTTAATTATCAATTATTTTTTTGAAATTTCCATTTAATACTTTAATTTCCAATTCATTTTTTCAATTTTTAATTATTTTTTCGAATATTAATATGCTTTTTTAGTTTTAAGTACAATTGTTCAATTAGTCTCTTCAGTTCTTAATTATGTTTTAAAAATTCCATTTCCATTCTTCAAATTTGAATTTTTTCCTCAATTTCAATTATTTTTTTTGATTTAATTTTTTTCAATCCTGTTATTCAATTAGCAATTATTTCCAACAATTATTTCTATAATTTTCTTAATTTTTCAATTTTAAATTAAATATTTATATTTTGATTTTTAAATTACTTTTCCATTTGTTTATTAATATAGCCATTTTTCAAATTTTGTTTTCAATTGTCAATTATTTTCGTCATTTTTCTGCAATTATCTATAATTTTGCTATTATTCTTGTTATTTTCCAATTTTTTTTTTATTTATTAATTATTTTCTTTAAGTTTTAGTTATTTCTTACAATATTTAAAACTGTTATTTATTCTCTTAATATTTTAGAATTATTTTTCAACGATTTCAATTACTTTTTTCAGTTGTGCTTTATTCTAGTCATTTTTTGATTTTGTTTTCAATCGACAATTATTTTATTTAATATTTTAAAATCCTCGCCTTTCGCCAATTATTTTTCTCCATTGGGTCAGGCTTTGCCAAGCGGATCGGCTAAAATTAATTATAAAAATTCTGTTTCTAATGAGACATCATTTTTGTTATCATAAAACTATGTAAATTAGGCTCCAAAATTCTTAGAACAAAAAAATTTTTTTTTTCGAAGTTATTAGTGATTGAAATTTTTAATAGTGCAAAATGAAAACATATTTTTCTCGAGATCTTCTTAACCGATTTTAAAAGTAAAAACAGCATTTTAATTGTCTTGAAACGTAGTTTTTAAAAATATTTTTTGTTCTCAAGAATTTTTAAATTTTATCGTTTTTTAAATTATTTATTTAATAAATGTTAATAAAAAACATCTTTCTGCGTGCATTACGTATAATTTTAAAATACTGTTGTATTCTTTACACTTTTTTGATATTAAAAACGTTAAGAAAAAAAATGGCCCGCTATTAGAGACAAATATATTAAATTTTATTTTCGGCGTGCAAAAAACATTTTAAACTTAATTACATAAATCCGTTGACAATAAAAACCATTGAAAACAAAAGAAAACTTAAACATACATAATTTTTAAACTTTCATTCACTACCTATGCAAAAAAAATTTTGAACGCCGAAAAAAAATTTAATATCTTTGTTCCTAATCGGGGGCCATTTTTTTTCTTAACGATTTTATTTTCAAAAAAGTGTGAAGAATACAACAGTATTTTAAAATTTCACGTAATGCACGCAGAAAGCTGTTTTTTATTAACATTTATTAAATAAATAATGTAAAAAACGATAAAAATTAAAAATTTTTAAGAAAAAAAAATATTTTTAAAAACTACGTTTCAAGACAATTAAAATGCTGTTTTAACTTTTAAAATCGGTTAAGAAGATCTCGAGAAAAAAATATGTTTTCATTTTGCACTATTAAAAATTTCAATCACTAATAACTTCGAAAAAAAAATTTTTTTTGTTCTAATA
Organism: Ganaspis brasiliensis; assembly: GCA_037103525.1. Classification (NCBI taxonomy): domain Eukaryota; kingdom Metazoa; phylum Arthropoda; class Insecta; order Hymenoptera; family Figitidae; genus Ganaspis; species Ganaspis brasiliensis. The sequence continues at coordinate 493,547 of JAZKLR010000146.1, forward strand.
ATTTAAGAGCTTAATTTACATAGTTTAAGGATAACAAAAATGATGTCTTATTAGAAATAGAATTTTTACAATTTTAGCCGATCCGCTTGGCGAAGCCTGACCCTATTATAAATAAGATTCGTTAATTTCATATTTTTATTTTCTCCAATTCTCAATTTTTTCTTCAAATTCCAATTCCATTTTTCAGTTGTTAATTGTTTTCTTCTATATTCATTACTTTAACTACTTTATATATATACTTTCGGCTTTTTTTAAATACTTTTTTTCAATTTTTAATTATATTCTTTAAATTTGAATTTTCATTTTCAATTTTCAATTATTTTATTCAATTTTAATTATTTTTGTCGATTTTCAATTATTTCTTTTAATTATTATTAACTATTTTTCGCAATTTGAAATTATTTCCTACAATTTTTTCAATTTGCAATTAGTCTCTTAAAGTTTTATAATGATTCTTTGACTTTTTCAATTTTTTTTTTTTTTTGTTGTGTATTAATCTAGACATTTTTGAATTTTGTTTTCAATTGTGAATTATTTTCATGTTTTGTAAATTTTTTCCATTATTATCTATTTTTTTAAATTTCAGTTTAATTTTGAAATTATCAATTTATTTCTTTAAGTTTTTATTACTTTCTTCAAATTTTTATTATTTTCTAAAGTTTTTAATTATTTTCTTCAATTTCAATTCTTTTTGTCTTGATTTTCAATCCAGTTGTTTAATTTGCAATTGGTTTCAGCAATTATACCTATAGTTCTCTTAATTTTTTAGTTTAAATTGAATGTATATTGTTTAATTTTTTAGATTATTTTTAACAATTGTGTATTTCTCTAGCCATTTTTCGAATTTTGTTTTTAATTGTCCATTATTTTCGTCATTTTTCATATATACTCTTTTCCATTTTGTAATTATTCTCCTAATTTTCATTATTTGCATTTCTAAAAATTTTTAGTTTTAAATAACGAACAGCAATGTAAATTATCTTATTAATGTTGCTGTTAATTAATATTTTACTATATACATGTAATAATTACAACCTTGATTAATTGAAACTTATAAGTTTCAAAAAATTAAAGTTTGAGTTAATTGACGTTTGGGATTTATATAAATAATAATGGCTCGGAATTAATTAACTTTAATATAGTTTTCGACTTTCTTTCTAACAAAATTTTTTTAGATTAAATTCTGATGATTTTAAATTTAATTTTTCATATTATTATTTAAGGTAGATCTGCCCCTGCTTGTAATTATTATTAATAAGATTACATTTTTAAGAATTATTTTATTATTCACTGCGTCAAAACTTCAGCTTCTTTTAAAAAGATCGATACTTTTTGTGAAAGTAAAAACTTGATATACGGGAAATTTTATCCGGGATCTTTTTCCGGTTGAAATAAGAAATTTTGATTTTGAAGCATGATAAATGAGCATGCGATTGATGGCTTATGATTATTTTCGGAATTTTCTAAAATTCTCTAAATGAATGTCCGTCAGATGAAATTCATCTGTCACTAACTGGAAATACTATTTTTGAGATGGGTTTGTCCACCTTCGAGATTTGATACAAGAAAATTAATAGTGAAGGCCGGAACTCAATGGTCGATAGTGGAAACTGTAATTTCCCCTGACACTCACTGAAATTACAAGCCTTCAACTATTCTGTAGTCACGTTTTACAAGTTTCGTAGAATTTTGGTGTACACAGACTGCACTTAGTCAAATATATTTTAAACAGAGATCAGTAGAACCTTAGAGTTTTGTCTTGCAGGATTTTCTCATATTTTTAAACCTGAATTATAACCTTAATTTTCTATTTCTATTCCCGAAACTGCACTTAATTATAACTTTGAGTTGCAGTTAATTTACCTTGTGTCCTAAATTTCAGAACATTTGTCATTTTAACATCCAACTGTCAATTAATTTAGGTTTTTGCTTTAACTAAAAGTGTATGTTAACACAGAACTAAAACAATCTTTTTTTGAAAAAATCACAGGAAATGTGAAGAAAATAATAATGGAAGTGAAATAAAAGTAGGTTAATGGGTTATTAATGTTTATTAATTTACCCTTGAAAGTGATAAATTACAAATTTAAATAATGTGTTATTATTAAAACATACGAATAATTAATAAAATTTTACAGTCGAACCATGAAAAAGATGAATTAAAAATTTACAGTGATGAAAAGACAAATTAATGAGAATTATGTAGTAATTTTCAAGCTTTATTAATTAATTAATTTAATAAATAATTCTGTATACACCGGAAATTTGTAAGCAGATGTTTTTATTTGTTTGAAATAAGTTATTCTTGAAATTAAATCATATTCTTTATTAATATTTAATAAGCGCTTCAAGTTATCAATTCTTCAATATTTCGTTCGTTTTTCTGACTTATTTCCATAAATTTTTAATTATTTTCTGCAAATTACAGCTATTTTCTTTAATTTTCTCAATTATTCGTATCAATACTTATTTTTAGTAAATTTTAATTCTGTTGTTCAATCTTTCAATTGTTTTTGTCGATGTTCAATATTGCATTCTTTAATTTTTAATTATATCCCTTAAACATTAATTTTATTTTCAATTTTTAAAAATTAAATTAATTTTCTATTTTCTCGTAATTACTCATTTCTTTTCTTCAAATTAAAATTATATTCCACAATTTTTTCAATTAATTTTATTAACATTTAACTATTTTTAGTAATTTTCACTTACTTTTGTCATTTTTAAATTTTTTTGGCAATTCATTTTCTCATTTTCTAATTATTAATGCAAATTTCAATTATTTATATCAATATTGTCAATTATTGTCATCTATTCATATGTTATTCATTTTCCTATTTTCTTAAATTTTTATTTATATTCTTCAACTTTTTCAATTACTTTCCTTAGTTTTTAATTCTTTTCTTTAATATTTAAAACCATTGTTCAATTTTTTAATTATCCTTTATGATCTTTAAATTATTTTTATCAATGTTCAACTGCATTTTTCAATTATAAATCAATTTCTCAAATTCCGATTATAATCTTTAATTTTTTAAAATTTTATCCTCCATTTTTCAAATTGTACCCTTCAAATTTTTCAATTTTTGTTTTCAGTATTACATTTATCTCAATAATAATTAATAAAAAAATATTATTATTGATAATGTTTGCAATTTTATCCCTTTTTAGTAATTCTTCTTTATTTTCTTCATTTTCAATTTCTGATTTTAATTATTGTTTTTATTTCTTAGTTTTCCTTCTGTCACATAAAAATTTTGTTACTACACTGTAACTTTTTCTATATTTTATATAATTTTTCAAAAATCGAACGGTTATTAAAAAACATTGGATTATTGTCTAAAATATAAATTTAGATATTAAAATTTCATTTTTATGTTAGTTAATAAAATATAGTTTTTACTTGATTATTGTAAGATTTTTTGTCCTTTTAGCCAAATTGTTATTTAAATACAATGAAAACTATTATTGTGAATGAATAACTTTCAAGACGTTGAAACAAATATTCTAAGTATTCAAAAGAATTTTTATACAATTTTTTCAAGATTTACAGATTTTGAATTAAACACGTTTTTAGTGCAAACATAACCTACTTTCCCACATTTACAAAAACTAAGGTCAAATAATATTGTTATCTGAGATAATAAAATTGATGAAGAGGGTGCAGGGTAAAATTCCATATTTCTACCTTGGGACATAACAAAAAATTATGTTTTAATTAAGCAAATTAAAATGAGACAATACACTTCTAGAATTTTTCGCGCTGTTCCTGAACAAAATTATTACCCAGTTCTAAATGAGAATGCAACACCGAGATAATGAATTCGCGTATTACACAATGACCGCAGTAGCTTTTTAAAAATGTGTAGCTTACTTTAATAATTTCTCTAACATTTTCTTTCAATTCAGCCGTACGATAATATTATTTATACTGGCTTGCGTTCACAAATGCTCTAAATGCGCAATTTCAAAATGAATTTAAACAGATGTGGTGAAACAGGTAAAAAAAAAGTGTGTCAAAGTGGATGTAAAGTTGTTAAAAGGTAAAAATTAAAAAAACTGTTGATGAAAAAAAAAAACAATTTATTAATGTAGGTATACTAATTTTAATATATATAGTTGAAAATGATTAAAATTTAAAAAAACATATTTTGAAAAAATAATTGAAAAATGACGAAAGAAGTTGAAATTTAATTAATAAATAATTTAACTAATTTAATATTGAAGAAAATAATTAAAATTGAAAAATTTTTATTTGAAAACATTAAAGAAAAGAATTGAAACTTGTGGAAATTGAATTTAAAAATTAGGGGAAAAATTGAAAAATAATGGAAATAATTAGAAAATGAAGAAATTTCTTGGAAAATGATAAAATTAGTTGACAGTTGTATCAAATAATTAAAATCGTAAAAGAATTGTTAAAAATTTAAGAAATTTTAAAATAATTTTAAGTTTACTATTGTCAAAGATTAAAGAGAAGAATTGAAGCTTGGGAAATTGAATTTAAAAATGAGGGGAAAAAATGAAAATAAAATTGAAGAAAAATGTTGAAAAATGATAAAATAAGTTGAGAATTGTAGCAAATATAATGCAAATCATAAAAGAAAAGAACTCTTAAAAATTGAAGAAATTTTTAAATAATTTTAAATTTACTATTCTCAAAAACTGGATTAATTCAAATTTTAATCAATGGAATTTCAAGTTAATTGAAGTTTGAAGAATTATAATATATAATAATTGTAATTGTAGTCTTGTTTATCTCAAATATATTCTGTAATTTTTTAAATTATTTTTTACACATGTTTATTATTTTCTTCAATATACAATTATTTCAATCAATTACTTTATTATTAAATTGATTTTACAATTAATTTTCAATTACTTTTTCACATTTTCAATTATTTTTTTATTAATTTTTTTTTTTTTTATTATTTATCTCAAATTTTAGTTATTTTTTCAATTTACAATTATTTTCATCATTCTGCGATTATTTTCTTACATTACAAATACTTATAAGTTGAAATTTTTTCAATTATTTTTCACAAACTAAAATTATTATCTTTAATTTTAAATTATTTTTATTACATTACAAATATTTTCTCCAATTTTATATTATTTTTATTATTCTTTAAGGGCATGTGATGGAGTATGACGTCACTGGTATAAGCAAAATTTGTCCGTAACTTTTCTCTTAAAATATTAAATATTTTGTCATGAAACTTGGTAGAATTACTTAAAATGACATTAGGAAGGTCTCTCAAACCCGAGTTTGTTTGAATTTTGGCCCAAAATTAATTTTGTGAACTTTTCGAAAAATTGCAATATTTTTTAAAAATCAATTTTGAGCTAAAATTTAAACAAACTTGGGTCTGAGAGACCTTCTTAATGGCATTTTAAATAATTCTACCAAGTTTCATGACAAAATATTCAATATTTATCTCATGTTTCAAACATTTTTCTTTTATTTTCATTTTCTTTTACAATTTTGCAATTATTTTCTCCGCCTTTTATTTAGATATATTAATTATTTTTCAATTAATTTCCTATATTTTTATTTATTATCTCAAATGAAAGTTACTGTACCCACGTTTCAATGTGATATAAAAAATTTCAATTATTTATATCAAATTTCCATTATTTTCGTCAATTTGCAATTATTTCTATCATTTTTCCATTACTTTTTGTCATATTCAATTATTTTTTAATGAATTTTAATTTTTTTTTATAATTTATCACAACTTTCACTTATTTTTACATTATAGAATTATTTTTATCATTCTGAAATTATTTTCTTTCATTACAAATATATATTGCAATTTTTTAAATTATTTTTAAAAAATTTAAATTATTTTCTTCAATTTCTAATTATTTTTATTACTTTGCAAATATTGTCTCGAATTTTTGATTATTTTTATTACTCTTTAATTAATTTCCTAGATTTCAAAATATATTTCTCAAATTTTAACAATTTTCTTCAATTTTTAATTATTAATATTATCATTTTGCAATCCATATGTCTTCAATTTTTAATTAGTTTTATTACTTTGCAAATAATGTCTCGAATTTTTTATTAGTTTCATTATTCTTCAATTAATTTTCTAGGCTTTAAAATATTTTTCTCAAATTTTAATAATTTCCTTCAATTTCAAATATTATTATTATCAGTTTGCAATCAATTTTTACAAATTTCAATTATTTATCTCATTTTTCAAACATTTTTTTTTATTTTCATTTTCTTTTATATTTTTGCAATTATTTTCTCCGCCTTTTAATTAGATATATTAATTATTTTTCAATTAATTTCCTACATTTTTATTCATTATCTCAAATGTAAGTTACTGTATCCACGTTTCAATGTAATATAAAAAGTTTTAATTATTTATTTCAAATTTCCATTATTTTCTTCAATTTGCGATTATTTCTATTATTTTTCCATTACTTTTTGTCATATTCAATTATTTTTTAATGAATTTTGAATTTTTTTTTAATTTATCACAATTTCCACTTATTTTTACAATATACAATTATTTTTATCATTCTGAAATTATTTTCTTTCATTACAAATATATGTTGCAATTTTTTAAATTATTTCTCAAAAAATTAAATTATTTTCTTCAATTTCTAATTATTTTTATTACTTTGCAAATATTGTCTCGAATTTTTGATTATTTTTATTACTCTTTAATTAATTTCCTAGATTTCAAAATATATTTCTCAAATTTTAACAATTTTCTTCAATTTTTAATTATTAATATTATCATTTTGCAATCCATGTCTTGAATTTTTAATTAGTTATTTTACTTTGCAAATATTGTCTCGAATTTTTTATTAGTTTCATTACTCTTCAATTAATTTTCTAGACTTTAGAATATTTTTTTCAAATTTTAATAATTTTCTTTAAATTCTAATTATTTTTGTTATCATTTTGCAATCAATTTCTTTAATTTTTTTATTAATTTCACTATTCATTTCTCAATTCAATACCTCAATTTTCAATTATTTATCTCATTTGTCAATTATTTTTTTCAAATTCATTTTCTCTTTTAATTTTGCAATTATTTTCTCCACCTTTTAAGTAGTAGATATATTAATCATTTTTAATTTATTTCCTAAATTTCTATTTATTATCTCAAATCTAAGGTATACTGTATCCACGTTTCAATTCTTTAATCATTCTTCAATTATTTTTCTTATATTCCAAATAGCTTTCGACAATTTTTATTTTTTTTTTGTGTTAAATTGCAATGATTTTCACAAATATTATATTATTCTGATTATTTGTTGATTATTTTTAAAAATTTCACTTATTTCTCTCAAATTTCCATTATATTTTCTTCAATTAACGATTTTTTTTATCATTTTTCTTCAATTTTCAATTACTATTCTTATCATTTTGCAATCAATTTCTTCAATTTTTAATTATTCTTACTACTCATTTCTCAGTTAAATTCCTAAATTTTCAATTATTTATCTCATTTTTCAATTATCTTTTTCAATTTTCATTTTCTCTTATACTTTTGCAATTATTTTCTCCACCTTTTAAGTAGATATATTCATCATTTTTTAATTTATTTCCTAAATTTTAATTTTTTATCTTAAATCTATGTTATCGTCCCCACTTTACAATGTGTCTATCAATCTTCGATTATCTTTATCTAATTTTAATTACGTTCGTCAATTTTTAATTCTTTTTTTTCATTTGCAATGATTTTCACAAATTTTTTTTTTTGTGAATATTTGTTGATTAATTCCAAAAATTTCACTCATTTCTCTCAAATTTCCATTATTTTCTTCAATTAACGATTATTTTTATCATTTTTCTTCAATTTTCAATTACTATTCTTATCATTTTGCAATCAATTTCTTCAATTTTTAATTATTCTTACGACTCATTTCTCAGTTAAATCCCTAAATTTTCAAGTATTTATCTCATTTTTCAATTATCTTTTTCAATTTTCAGTTTCTCTTATACTCTCTAAATCTGAATTAGTAGTTTTCTACTAATGAATTAGCGAAAAGTGAGCTACTATTAAAATAGTAAGAATTTTACTAATTCTTAGTAGAAAACTACTAATTTTGTAGTAGAAAACTACTAATTAAATTAGTAAAAAAATCTACTTTTTTTAAAGGTAAAGTTTCACTATTTCAATTAGTAGTTTTCTACTAAGAATTAGTAGTTTTCTACTAAGAATTAGTAGTTTTCTACGAATAATTAGTAGTGTTCTACTATATGAATTAGAGAAAAATGAGCCATGAATTTGACTAATTCATAGTAGAAAACTACTAATTCAGATTTAGAGAGTACTTTTGCAATTATTTTCTCCACCTTTTAAGTAGATATATTTATCATTTTTCAATTTATTTCCTAAATTTTAATTTATTATCTTAAATCTAAGTTACAATGTTTACAATGTCACTTTACAATCACTTTTCAATGTTTCAATCAATATTCGATTATCTTTCTTAAATTTTAATTACGTTCGTCAATTTTTAATTCTTTTTTTTTTCATTTGCAATGATTTTCACAAATTTTTTATTTTTGTGAATATTTGTTGATTAATTCAGAAAATTTCAATTATTTCTCTCAAATTTCCATTATTTTCTTAAATTTACCATTATTTTTATAATGTTGTAATTACTTTTCTAAGTTCAATTTTTTTTCGACATTTTTCAATTATTTTAAAAAATATGATATTTAATTTGATTATTTGGTTATTATTTCCAAAAATGTACTCCAAATCAAATAAAATTGTCAACTTTTGAGTTACAATAATTACGCTAATTAAGAAACTATTTAATTTATTATTGTTTTATTTCTCTCCCCCCCCCCCCCGCCGGTCAATATTAAGTTTTTAGATGACAAAAATTTACAAGTAGCCGCCTCTGGTTGAAGCACCTAAAATAATTGAAAGTTATTTTTGAAAAGTATAGTGAGATCTTAAACATGACGATAAATCAGGAAGCTTGATCAGATTAATGGATTTATTAAAAGCCATAAAGTACATAGCAATGATCTACTATTCGTAAGCAGACTATTTTGCTGCTCCAAGTGCAGTGTGCTTTGGCTTTGGCACTAAGTTTAGACAGGACTCTGTGTGGTATACTTCTGTATTCAACTGCGGATGTAACTTTAGACGCAACCACAATCGCGACTTACGTTAATGCGATACCTAAACCCCTCGTGTCTAATGCAATTTCAGTTCAACCGCTATATGCAAACATTTAGGTTCTAATCTCTGGTTCATTCCTCAGTCTATATCAGAACACCCTGCGGCTTGCATAGCTTCACTAAAAATATTACCAAACTCAAGTTTTTTTTTTTTTGTTCAAATTATACCATTTCTTGTAAAATTTTATGGCAGAGATTATGAACGTGAAGATGGCACAGCAATTATGAATATATGAATTTTGTTATTCTTGTATTTTACGTCCGAGATTATTAAATATTGAAAAATAACGACACTTTCGGACAGTCTTTAAATTTTAATTTATTATAAAGTCCAACGTTTCAAGAACAAACCGTTCCCATAATCTAAAAATCATAAAAAAAAATTCATTTTTAAACAATTATCCGGAAGAACTTGTTAATAAAGAAATTATTAAACGAAGATATGTGATTGACAATAAAATCAACTCTGAAACAAAATCTCTAAATAACAATAATGAAAAACCTGAAAAATTTATCACTATTCCATATTATGGAAAGGTTTCTCAGAGAATTAAAAGAATGCTCTCTAAACATAACATAAAAACTATTTTTAAAGTAAACTCTAAATTTAACAGATTTATAAAACTTGGTAAAGATCCTAGTAATATTTTATATTTCGTTCAATTCTATTTTACAAATTTTAAAATAAGAATTTTATCTCAATGTCTTAAAATTCTAATTATTAAATATTATTTCTAATTATAATCATTTAAGTGTCTTTTGTCAATATGAAAATCTATTTATTTACAATCTGTTAGTAGTCTCTGTTCACTCGTACGAATAAGTTCAATGTGAAAATGATTATCACGTCGTTTAGAAAAATTAATAATGATATTAATTTTATTTTTTGACTGAAAGAAAATACTTTCTTTCTTTTTTCTTTATGTTTGTCATTCATATATGTTTTATTTTGTGTTTTTGATGGTGAGTGAGAGTGATTAAAAATTTATATTACCTTATTTAAAATTTTTTTAAAAATTGTTTTGAATAATTATATGTGTATTTTAGTTCTTGAAAATGGGAACGGTTCGTTCTTGAAACGTTGGACTTTATAATAAATTAAAATTTAAAGACTGTCCGAAAGTGTCGTTATTTTTCAATGTGAATTTTGTTGTATGAAATCGTTTGAAATTGTTTGATAGTCAAAATCAAAAAAGTTGTAGATTTTTCAAAATTGTAGGGGTAAATAGTACCTACAGTGATTGCCATTTTAAGCAATTGTGAATTATAAATTTATAATTTTAGCTAATTATTTTTCTAAAAAATGGATTTTTTTCAACTAGTTTTTTGAAAATTTAGAAATTGCTCTTCTAGGAATATTCAATAAGAATTCTGTTAAATCAAGATTTTTGGTTAAATTGGATTTATGGTAAACAAAAAGTAGGTTAAAAAGAAATTGAGTAAAGGTGACTTTTCTTACCCTATAATCATAATTAGAATATGATTATTATAATTTTATTAGGGGTTTTAAAAAGACTGCCCCATATATCTAAAATGATTCATCAAACCTGACTCTTAAAAAATGATAAATGTAATAAAACTTTTAATCGGTTTTGAATGAAATTCAAGATTGAATCAAATATATGCGGCTTTTGGGGAAAGTACACCTTTTAAATTTAAATTTTCATCTGACATAGTCATCATTTTCATAAAATATGGAATTTACGAATATGCGCGACATTTGGAAAATACAATTATGTGATCTTTGTTTCAGTTTCTCTTTTCCAAAGCGGACTTTTCAAATTTAAATTTCGAAAACAGACTGGCTCTCAAGAAATTTAAATAAATAAATTCAGGAAAATTGAAATCCAACAGTATGAGGCTATTTCTTTGATGAATTTCTTGAAACTTCTTGTTTCGTAATTTTATTTTCGTAAGCTTATCTCATTTTTGTACGCTTTTACAAGTTTGCGAAAATACCGGGCACTAGAGGTAAATTACCGTTGAGGCTCTAAGGTTAATTAATGAAAATTCAAAAGAAAGATTCTAAAGCTAAAATGTTGAAGGGGATCCTAAAGTTTCCATGCCGCACTTCTTCCTTTCATTTCTTTTATGCAAAACGTTTCTAAGTAGTCCTGTCAATCCAAACTGCGTATTTGCCTTCTTTATACGCTTCCGCTGAATAAATATAGGTGCTTTTTTTCCTTTATTTATTCTCAAAGGCATAATTATCAGTCAATCTTTAGTTATTTATAAATCAGATTTCAATATTTTCAATGAAATAATCCTTGAAATTAATTCAAGATTTTCATCTTAAATGTATACAGAAAATACATAATAAATCTTGGATTTGAATTTTGAAAATATAGTATTTGTTTAGATTTAGATTAATTATATTTTATCTGCAATAAAGGTTAAATGAATTCACAGTCACCTCTTTGAAAAATATTAAACGTTTATTTAAAAGCTCGTCTTAAAATTTATAATTTTATTTATTCCTGTATATATATCAGATCTTGAAATATTCGTGTAAAATTCAGATAAAATGTAGAATTAGTTTTTGATAACTTATTCAATAAATATAAACAAATTGTTTAAACAAAAAAGAAATAAAAAAGTGCATTTTTTATCTGAAATTTGGCACATAGGTAGATATTATTTGTTTTAAATCAGATACTTTTTAAAAAATGCATTGATTAAAATTTAAATTTATAAATATCATCAGTTAAAATAATTTTAATTTCATTAATAAATAAATCTATAATTTTTTCTATAATTTTAATTTTCAATATATGTACAACTATTCTCCTAAAATTTTATAATTATTCTTTAATTTTTTTAATTATTTGTTCTGCTGTCGATTATTTTCGCCAGAATTCAAAATTTTCTTTCAAATTATTTTCTTAAAATTTCAATTTAATTCTTTGACCTTCAATCTATGTTTTTAATTTTTAATTATTTTCTTCAAATTTTAATTGCATTCTTCGTTTTTCAATTACTTCATTCAACATTCAATAATTCTCGCATTTTCTCAATTAACAATTTTCTTATTTCCAATTGACATCTTCAATTTTCATATATTTTCTACAATTTTTGCTTCCTTATAGAGAAAGCTTTGTGATCGTTAAAATTTTTGATTTTCTAAAAATATTATAAATCTACTCATTTTCATCTAAAAAGCGTAAATGCCGAAAAATTTTTCCATGCTAAAAATACAACTTATCGAATACAAAAATCAAATTCCTCAAATCAAAACCAATCGATTGACCTATATAACTTTTATAATTGATAAAAATTTCCTAAAATAATTAATGTTTTTTCAATCTTTTTGACATTTGAAAGTTGCTTTTTTTATAAACTCTCCAATTAAATTTTATATTATTAATTTATTGCTTCCTCTATGAGAAAGCAAATTATTTTGCTTACTTGGAAGCAAAATGTCCATGAAATGAACATAATTTTCACCAATTTTCAATAGACAATTTATTATTCTTCTTCAATTTTATGATTATTCATTAATTTTTAAATTTTTTTGTTCCAATGACGATTATTCTCACCATTTTTTGATTTTTTTTCAATTGTAAATTATTTCTTATAGTTAATTATCTACGCCAATATTTAATTATTTTCCTCTTATATTAATTTTTCTTGTAATTATGAATTATTTTCTGGACATTTCCATTTAATTCTTTAATTTCGATTAATTTAAATTCTTTAATAAATTTTATTAATTTATTTCTTTAATTTTAAATTATTTTCTTTAGTTCTCAAATATTTTCTTTAATATTAAATTATTTTATCCATTTTCAATTACTTCCTTAGTATTCAATAATTCTTGGATTTTTTAAATTATTTTTATCACTCATAAAAATTGTTTTAAAATTTCAATTTAATTATTCAATTCCAGAACTATTCTCTCCAATTCTTAGTTATTTTCTTCATATAAATTCCACTTATCAATTTTCAATTATTTTCTTTAATGTTCAATTCTTTTCTTCAATTGTTCTTTCCATTCTTAAGTTTTCTAATAATTTCTTGAATATTAAAAAATTATCGCCTTTTTTCTACAATTTTTTTCGATTATCATTAAGTTTCTTTAATTTGAAGTACAATTGTTCAAATATATTATTTAATTTTTAATTTAATTTTTTAATTCTAGCACTATTCTCTTTAATTCTTAGTTATTTTCTTCATATTTAAATTCCACTTTTCAATTTTCAGTTATTTTCTTTATTTTTGAATTCTATTCTTTAATTTTTATTTACATTCTTAAGTTTTCAATTATTTTCTTTAATTTATTTAACCACATGTACGGGCGACAAAAGTACCCTTTTACAAGAAAAAGATCAGAATCTTAAAATTAAAATAACAAAATTATAAAAAAATTATAAAAATCCGCTTCTAAATTAAATTAATTAAATTAAATTAAAAAATTATCGCCTTTTTTCTATTATGTTTTTTGATTATCAAGAAGTTTCTCTAATTCTAATTTATAATTCCATTTTTCAATTTTTTTCTTATTCTTCAGTTTTCAATTATTTTCTTCTATATTAATTAAAAAATTGAACGAACTTACCTAGTGAAGTTCGATTATAATTGTATAAGCGCCTCCTCCGAATAGATCACATGTAGTCCCCTACTTTACGCCAGTTTTACCAAATTTTGAAAGTAAAAGAAAATGACATAGGTGGCGCTTCTCCAGCTTCCATATTGCGCGCCATTTCCTCATCTTGTTTAAAGTATTTCCGTCAATATTAGGGATTTTATATGTAAACATTGGGGACGGGTGGGTTTGATCTATTCGGAGGAGGCGCTTATACAATTATAATCGAACTTCACTAGGTAAGTTCGTTCAATTTTTTAATTGTATTTCGCGCCTCCTTCTCTAGATCACATGTAGATGTTGAAAGAATTGACGGAAAAGTTAAAAGGAAAAGAAGAAAGAAAATAAATTGATTTAAATTTTTAGATTTAATATAAAGAACGAATTTTCTTAATATTAATGATACAAGAACTTTTATTACAATGAACTGATTGAAATAACGCAAATAATAGTTCTAAACATTTAAAATGGAATTCGCAAAATTAGAAGCATCATTTACGACAGGTAGATTATAAAACCTTGCGAAAGTCAGGGAATTATTAGTCCAACCGGCGGTTTTCCTAATTAGATCTAAATCTACACCAAGGCGGTTAGCAGCAGACGTTGACGCGTGTCGCGTACTATAACCAGAAAATATCTCCGTATTTATACCGCTATCGCACAAAGTGCTTTTTATCCAACGGCTCAATGTTTCTACAGAAACTTTATTATGCGGATTGCGAAAAGAAATAAACAAATGTTTAATGGAACCTCTTAAGCTCACAGTTTTTTCTAAATATGCTTGCAAAGTCGCTGCAGGGCAAATCTTTTTATCACTATAAGAAGGTAAAATTAAATTTGGTTGGGTTTTATTAAGTCCAGAGGTTTTTAATTGTTGAGGAATTCTAATCTCATAGCCAGCAGACGTTTCTACAATATTATCAATTTTTATAGCCTCAAATGTTTGAAGTCTGTGGCCAGTTACTAATCCTAAGAGAGTAATAAGCTTTGCTGAAAGATTTTCAAGTGTTAAATCATTATTTTCAGGTTTAGATTTAAAATAATCTAAAACAATTTTTGGGTCCCAAGTAAATGCATACTTGGGTCTGCTCGGACGTAAAGAAGAAATTCCCTTAAAAAATCTTCCTACTCTCTCATCGTTAGTAATTTTTCTATCTGAAATTAAAGAGATAGCTGACCTTGTACAATTTAAGGTGCTATAAGAAAGGCCCTTTTCATATTCGTGAGTAAGAAATTTTAATAAGTCCGAAACAGAGGGTTGAAAAATATCTACGTTATTAGACTTTGCAAAATTCCACCACTTTTTTAATCCTACGTCGTAATTTCGCAAAGTTGAATCACGAATTGTAGCTAATGTTATGTTCAAACTTTCTTCTGGTGTCCCTTTTTTAATCAACGCCTGCCGGATAATCTGCCGGCCACCAGGGTAAGGTGCTTCCATAATGGATTGAGAGTCCTATTGGATGAAATCAACAGATTAGGGTGTGATTTAAAATAAATTGGCTTTTCTATTAACAGCGAGTGGAAGACAGGGTACCAAGGCTGAGTAGGCCAGTCTGGTACCACTAAAATTCCTTCAGATCTTTCAGTTTTAATCTTGTTTAAAACTTTCAAAATAATTGAAAAGGGTGGGAATGCGTAGAAGTATGATAACTTCCAAGATATGGTGAAGGCGTCAATTGCAATCGACTCCGGATCCTTTTTCCATGATACAAACAATTTACATTTTTTGTTTACTCTACTTGCAAATAAGTCGATTTGTGGCTGACCAAATGTTTTAATTATTTTTAGAAAAGCGTAATTCGCAAGTTCATATTCGGTTTCCGGAAGAAGTTTTCGAGATTCAAAATCAGCTTTAGAGTTATCTTTGGAGCTGATATAGGAAGCAAAGATCTGAATCTTTCGCACCTCACACCATTCCCAAATTCTTCTTGCTATGTTGTTTAAATGGGGATGTTGGATACCACCCATTTTATTCACATAACAAATTGCTGTAGTATTATCTATTCGTAACAGAATATTACAACAATTTAATTTTTCAGCATAACATTTAAGACCAAAGAAAGCAGCCATCAATTCTAATTCGTTAATATGCAAATTCTTCTCTTCCACAGTCCAAGAACCACTTGCCGTTTTAGCTCCACAAACAGCTCCCCACCCTGTAAGGGAGGCGTCTGAAAAAATTTCAATAGAATACTCTAAATTTTCTATAGATTTATAACCTTGCAGAATATTATTTTTCCACCATGAAAAATCGTCTATATTGTTTTTTAAATTCATCTTTGCATCGTAATTGTCATTATTCTTTAAAAGCGCTAAATACTTTTGCCGTTCGAAATTTTTAATATATAACCAACTATAAGAAAGAGCTGGACAACAAGCAGTCAGTGAACCGACGAAGGCTGCATAATCTCGAATTCTACATTCAGAGAGTTTTTCGAATTTATGAAGTTTATTTAGAATCGCTTCTCGTTTAGATTCAGGAAGAATTAAAGTCATTTTGCTTGAATCAAATACATAACCTAAAAATTTACAAATTTTACTTGGGACTAATTGAGACTTCTGAAGGTTGATAATAAATCCAAGTCTTTGTAAAATTTCTATAGTTACATTTAAATTTTTTAAGCATTCTGAAAAATTTTTTCCTATTAATAGAAAATCGTCCAGATAAACGACTGATAAAAAACCTAATTTTCTCAATTCACAAATTATTGGTTTGATCAACTTCGTAAATATAAGTGGTGCAGAACATAACCCAAAAGGTACACAAGTAAATTCGTACAACACACTCTGAAATTCGAATCGCAGGAATTTTCTATGACTTTTGTCAACAGGAATTAAATTAAAGGCATCTTTTAAGTCAAGTGTCACCATAAAGCAATCTTTTTGAACTAACTTAATGGCAGTTTTATAATCTTCCATTTTAAAATGATCAGCTGTTATAAATTCATTAAGATTTTTTAAATTTAATATAAATCTATTTGAACCATCTGGCTTGGGAACCAAGAAAATACTAGAAATAAATTGATTTTTCAGAGGTTGACATTGAACTATAATACCCTTTGCAAGAAGTTCAGATATTGATGCCTTAAATTGAATTATTTCTGTGGCTGACAAGTTGCACTGACGAATATATTTTTGTTGAGGAGTCTTATTGAAAGGAATTTTATAACCTTTAACATAAGATAGTACTGTTGTATCTGAAGTAATTTTTTTCCACTCGCTAGAAAAAAATTTTAGCCTACCAGCGACATTGCTCACCTGATTATTTATTCCTTTTTCCTGTAAAACTTCTTGTTGTCCTTCTTGTGATATTGTTTCGGCTGATGTTGTGAAGGGCGGTAATTCGTGTAATTCTGACGACGATAGGTCCCTGATTGTTTCTGAAAGCCTGACCCCATCTGAGGATTCGAAGTTTGTTGACGGGGTAGGCTCTTCAAGTTTTTTGAAGGTCTAGGATTCTTGTTTGGTTTTAAATCGTTCGCTGATCGTTCTACAGATTTAACGTTTTTTATATTTATAGCAAGATCTTTCCCGAACAAAAATTCATCTGGAGGAATATTAGATAAGGCTTCCTTGAGAGGAGGATTATAATTAGATAAAATCAGTCCCCTTCTGACAGTTGTCTCGTCATGTTGGATATCGCACAAAATTCTACAAGCATCACATAATGATTCGAGTACCGGAAGATCTGCCGGTAATTCTTGAGTTAATAAGTATGAAACCACTTTTGCGGACGCCGCGATGCAAGCTGTGAGCTTCTCTTGACGAGCACAAATTCTTGTGTCTCTGGAGAACACGGCTTCTGAGAGAGAACTTTTAAACTCAGTATTCAATTTCGGAGGATCCATTTCAATGCAGTTATTAGGAGGTGGATGTTTTTTAATTAGATCTGCAAGCTCATCTTTTGGCAGGCCCAACTTTATAATTTCCTTCCAACGCACTGCAAAATCGTTGTGAACTGGTTGAGCTAACACCCTTTCTTCAGCTAAACGTTTCCCTATTACGTTCAAAACTGTTGGATCCAATACCTTTTCTTCCAGAAGTCCTTTATTTTTTGACAAGTCATCACCTTTATCAACAGTTTCTTTACTGTTTACCTGTGTTGATGCCGAGTTATTAGATTCCTTCTCAGGAATATTTAGCCTCACCTGAGGAGAAATTGATCTATGAGAACCATTCTCGAAATGTGAAGGTGAACGACTGTCGCGTGACCTAGATTCAGAACCTGAAAAGGTTATATTTTAATTAAATATTGTTTAAGAAACCGTTAAGTAGCATATAATACTTTAATAGTTAAAATGGATCGGAGTCCATGCAAGATAATAAATACAGAGTAACCTTCGCGGATGCCGCGATTACAGATGTATTTTAAGGTTAGGTTTCGATATTTTTTCAAATTGAAATTTGAACAGGTAATAGAACAAAACAATCAGGTTCTTATTTAATAGGTTGGAGCCAAATAAATATTATTAATCTCAAATGTTGAGAACTTATTGTCCATGGGACTTGTTTTTAGGTTATGAACCTCGTGAGATACTGGTTTGGTTTTTATGAGTTGGAGTCTCCTCAAAGCACCAACAGGTGCTAAATACCAAAATAGTAATTATCTATACTCACTAGACGATTCTGAACTTGAACTTGAATATCTGCGACGATGTTTTTTACGCCTAGACTTCCTGGACTTTTTTGATTTTTTAACCTTTCTTTCTAACTTTTCAATTCGCCCAAGCAAATCTGGAAAGTCACTGGTTGATTCGACATCATTATCCGTATCTTCTGACGATGAATAGCGTCTTTTTTTACTTTTTCCCATTTTTCTTTTCCTTTGGAATTTTTAGCACGTGTTTTTAAACTGGCACAAAGAAAAGGAATGAGGAAATGGCGCGCAATATGGAAGCTGGAGAAGCGCCACCTATGTCATTTTCTTTTACTTTCAAAATTGTGGTAAAACTGGCGTAAAGTAGGGGACTACATGTGATCTAGAGGAGGAGGCGCGAAATACAATTAATTCTCGTCTTTTTTCAATTTTTAGATATATTCTTTAAATTTCAATTCCATTCTTTAATTTTTAATTGTTTTCTTCAATATTCAATAATTGATTCCAATTGTTAATTATTTTTTTAATGGTGAATTATCTACGCCAACATTTAATTATTTTCGTCATATAGTAATTTTTCTTTTAATTATAAATTATTTTCTTGAAATTTTCATTTAATTCTTTAATTTCCAATTTATTTTTTCAATTTTTAATAATTTTCTTTAATTCTCAAATATATTTTTTAATTTTCAATTATTTTAATCGATTTTCAATTAATTTCTCAATATTCCATAATTCTTGGACTTTTTCAATTCACTCATAAAAATTGTTTTAAAATTTTAATCCAATTATTCAATTCTAGAACTATTCTCTTCAGTTCTCAGTTATTTTCTTCATATTTAAATTCCACTTTTCATTTTTCAATTATTTTCTTTTTTTTTTTAATTCTATTCTTCAATTTTTATTTACATTCTTAAGTTTTCAATTACTTTCTTTAAGATTAAAAAATTATCACCTTTTTTCTATTATGTTTTTCGATTTTCAATAAGTTTGTTTAATTTATAATTCCATTTTTCAATTTTTATCCCTATTCTTCAGTTTTCAATTATTTTCTTCTATATTCGTTAATTATCGGCTTTTTACAATTTTTCAATGTCTTCTTTAAATTTTAATTCCATTCTTTAATTTTTAATTGATTTCTTCAATATCTAATTATTTTTTCCAATTGTTAATTATTATTTTTTAATAGATAATTATCTACGCCAATATTTAATTATTTTCGCCATATAGTAATCTTTCTTGTAATTCTGAATTATTTTCATGAAATTTCCATTTAATTTTTTAATTTCCAATTCATTTTTTTAATTTTTAATATTTTTCTTTAATTCTCAAATATATTTTTTTAATTTTCAATTATTTATATACATTTTCAATTAATTTCTCAATATTCAATAATTCATAGACTCTTCAATTCACTCATAAAAATTGTTTTAAAATTTTAATTCAATTATTCAATTTTAGAACTATTTTCTCCAATTCTCAGTTATTTTCTAAATATAAATTCCACTTATCAATTTTCGATTATTTTCTTTAATATTAAAAAATTATCACCTTTTTTCTATTATGTTTTTCGATTTTCAATAAGTTTCTTTAATTTATAATTCCATTTTTCCATTTTTATTCCCATTCTTCAGTTTTCAATTATTTTCTTCTATATATTCGTTAATTCTCGGCTTTTTACAAATTTCCAATGTATTTTTTAGATTTCAATACCATTCTTTAATTTTTAATTGCTTTCTTCAATATTTAATTATTTTTTCCAATTGTTAATTATTATTTTTTAATAGATAATTATCTACGCCAACAGTTAAATACTTCTGTCGTATTGTAATTTTTTTTTAATTGTCAACTATTTTCTTGAAATTTCCATTTAATTTATTTTTTTAATTATTTAAGAATTTTCTTTAATTTTAAAATATATTTTTTTAATTTTCAATTATTTTTAACGATTTTCAATTAATTTCTTAATATTCAATAATTCTAGGATTTTTTCAATTTTTTTTTTCACACATAAAAATTGTTTTAAAATTCCAATTTAATTATTCGATTCTAGAACTATTCTTTTCAATTCTCAGTTAATTTTCTTCATATGTATTTAAAATAATTTAAATTCAAATTTCCAATTTTTTTCGTTAATATTAAAAAATTGTGGCCTTTTTTCTATAGTTTTTTTTAATTAATTAATTTTAATTACAATTGTTGAATTATTTTTTTAATTTTTTAATCCATCCTTCAGTTTTCAATTGTTTTCTTCTATATCCATTAATTCTCGGCTTTTTTCAATTACTTTTATTCAATTTTTAAGAAAATCCTTTAAATTTAAATTCCTTTCTTTAATTTTTTTTCTTCAATTATAATTATTTTCTTTGATTTTCAATTCAGTTTTTAAGTGTGCAATTATTTTCAACAATTATCCCGATCATTTTTTTAATTTTGCTTCCTCATAGAGGAAGATTTGTAATTTAATTTGCAATGATTTTCATTAAATTTAATATTTCTTGTTTAATTTTTTCAATTATTTTCTTCAGTTGTTTATTAATCTAGTCATTTTTCGAATTTTGTTTTCAAATGAAAATTATTTTCGTCATTTTCTCTTCATTTCTCTTCAATTATTAATTATTTTCCTCAATTTTCAATTATTTCCTACAATTTTTTCGATTTTGAATTATTATCTTAAAATTTTATAATTATTCTTTGATTTTTCAAATTATTTTATTCGGTTGTGTATTAATATTCATCTAGCATTTTTTAAAATTTTTTGTTCAATTGTCAATTATTTTCGTTATTTTTCAGATATATTCTTAAATTTCGTAATTTCTATTCTTTGAATTTGCAAATATTGATAGTTTTAAATGATCAACAACAGTGCAAAATTTATCGTTAATGTTGTTAGTAGAATTATAATACGTTATTCGTTTTAAATGTTTAATATAAATTATTGTCTAAAAATTTAGATTTTAATATTTTATCAATCGACAGTCTATGGTAAATAGATTAATATCCAAATTACCTTGCCGTCAATATTTAAATAAAATAAAATTCGAGTGAAGATCGAACAGTATCCTTAAAATTTCTTGTTAATTAACCAGTTGTGAATTTATATACGGTAACAGTGTGGATAGAATATTGATTATCTTTCTACAGGATATACTATACCTGAGTTGTGGAGAACTTTGAGAAAAGTTGGTTCCACATTATATCGCATGGCAGCTAATCGGTTTCAAGGATACTTAAGCGTGATTTCAATCTTCGCCGTGTGTTTTATCCGCAGAATTCCATTAATATCCAAAGAAGCATCGTTAGAAACGCCAGACTGGTTTTGCACCAATCAACGATTTTAAGGATCTGCAGCGAGGTTGAACGTTGTTAGACAGTGGCATTGGTATGCAATATACAGTAGTTGAGGATACCGACTGCAAGCCAACTATTCCGGCAATGTCGACATAAACTGCCACGCCGAAACTTATAAGATTGAGTAAGGTATCATATCAGAGTGATTTTTCTCCCAAATTGATAAAAATACAACAAATAAATTCAACTCTGTCTTTAATTTGAAAAGTTTTCAAGCACAAGTGTCTATTCTGAGAAATTATTTGAAAATACTTTTTTTGCCGTATTTCCTCTGTTGAAAAATCGAACATCAGGAATGTCATCAGAAATGATATCAGAAATGATATTAGAAATAGCATCAAAAATGACATCAGAAATGGCATAAAAAATTATATTAGATAAATTGATCGGAATTGACGAAGGAAATCTGGTCATTTCTGACATCAGAAATGATACCAGAAATGATATTAAAAATAATATTAGAAATGATATTAGAAATTACATCGGATATCAGAAATGATATCTTAAATGATATCGGAAATGGCATCAAAAATGACATCAGAAATGACATAAATGACATAAAAAATGAAATCAGAAATGACATCCTTTCATATATCATTTCCGATCAATTTATCCAAAAGAAGAAACTCAAAAATGTCAATTTCATAAATGCAATAAGTTACGTCAAAAAACAAATACATAAAAATAATACTGAAAATGATATCGGAAATGACAACAGAAATGACATCTGAAATGATATGACATCAGAAATGACATAAGAAATGAAATCAGAAATGACATCCTTTCATATATCATTTCCGATCAATTTATCCAAAAGAAAAAACTGAAAAATGTCAATTTCATAAATGCAATAAGTTTTGTCAATAAATAAATACATAAAAATAATACTAAAAATGATATCGGAAATGACATCAGAAATTATATCAGAAATGACATAAATGACATAAAAAATGAAATCAGAAATGACATCCTTTCCTATATCATTTCCGATCAATTTATCCAAAAGAAGAAACTGAAAAATGTCAATTTCATGAATGCAATAAGTTTCGTCAATAAATAAATACATGAAAATAACATTGAAAAGGATATCGGAAATGACATCAGAAATGATATTAGAAATTACATCGGATAGCAAAAATGACATCAGAAATGATATCAGAAATGATGTCAGAAATAATATCAAAAATGATATCTGAAATGACATCAAAAATAATATCCGAAATGGCATAAAGATGATATTAAAGTTATATTAGACATTACAATGGATATCAGAAATCAAATTATTTCTAATATCATTTCTTATGCCATTTCTGATGTCATTTTTGATGTTATTTTTATGCCATTTTTTATATCATTTTTGATGTTATTTCTGATATCATTTCTGTTGTCGTTTCCGATATCATTTTTAATATTATTTTTACGTATTTATTTATTGACAAAACTTATTGCATTTATGAAATTGACATTCAGTTTCTTCTTTTGGATAAATTGATCTGAAATGATATAGAAAAGGATGTCATTTCTGATGTTATTTTTTATGTAATTTCTGATGTCATTTTTGATGCCATTTCTGAAGCCATGTAGGATGTCATTTCTGATTTTATTTCTGATGTCCGAAATGACATAATTTCCTACGTCAATTCCGATCAATTTATCTTTAATCATTTCTTAATTCTTACTAAATGATTAGTAGAAATATAACTATTTGAATTAGTGACTGTGTTTTTGCTTTCAAGTTTGTTATTTTTAACTAATTTAGATTTAGAGAGTAGTGACTTTTAAAGTTTGTGAATCGTCTAAAGAAGGTTTTGTCTACTTGTTTAAGAATATTTGACAATTTTTTAAATTCATGTTTAGGGGATGATTTTGAAGTTCCTTAACACAATGCTTGATAAGTGTTTATTATTTTTTTGAATGCGGTTAACTATTTTATTTAAATCTCGTAGTTATTTAGACTAATAATTTTTAATTATTCCTTTATGTTTCGCACAATTTTAATATTTTTTTGGAGTTTTTTGAGCGATAATGCGTGATATTTTTCAATCCTTATGTGGAAATAAAAAACACCATACGACATCAAAAAATTAATGTTTTCACGAAAATCTTAAGCTATAATAAAACCTTTTATCTTGAAAACTAAAATGCGCAGGGGGTGGTCGAATACAAAATAGTTAAATTAATAAGTATAAAACGGAGGATCCAAAAGGTTTTTTTTAATTCCTAATTCCGCTCAAGTCTCTTAAGCCCAAAAAATTAAATTAAGGATTCAGTATATTTTTTTCAATTCTACATTTACTTAGCTTCATTTTGGTTCATTTCTTCAATGGATATTAAAGTTTTGAAGATAAAAATTACAAGATAGTGTCGGAATCTAAATATGCAGTACTTATTATTTTAATTCTGTTAAAATTAGAAATTAAGGAAAAATGTAATATTTCGAATAAAATTAAGAAGGTTTAACATCTGAGAATAGACGTTTCAGTGGCGAGAAGAAAAATGTATTAAGGCGAATTAAGGCGAGAAGAAAATGTATTTTCATTCCAAAGATAAAAACTTAATACATGAAGAGCTAATTACAATGCTTCCAATTTGAAATAAATAATTAAATATACATATTACATCAAATTATACTGAATTTGTGTCGAGTTAAGATGCAATTAATTGCTAAGATTTAATTTCTTAATTACCTCCTATTGCCCTTTATAATTAAATTTTGCACAATATTAAGATCGACCATTGTCTCGTTGTAAATTATTCAACACTTGTTTTATAAGAATAATAGAATTTCTTTAATGTTAATTCCGTCCAACTGAATCGTAGTTTTTGATGAAAATTTCTCTCAGTATTCATTTCACAAATTAGGAATTTTCAACTAGTAAAGTATACTTTAAAGTATTTAAAATATACTTTAAAGTATATTAAAGTGAAGATGATTTCTATAAAGTTCCATGTTTATCAGTTTATTTTTTAAATTTAATCCTTAAACATTTAGCTTTCTAAACACTTTAATTTAATTTATAAAAATGAGTTCTAAAATTAAAATAATTAGTTTAAAATTACATCGAGTGTTTGGATAAATTGCCTGCATAGAGAATCAGTGTTTTAATAAATTAATTATATTAATTATTGCATTTATATTAATAATAATTATAATAATTTCGTATTAAAGAATCATTTTTAATATATTTTTAAAACATGATTTTAAATAAGCGCGGTATAAATCAAAAGAAGTGCGCATGCGCAGAAAAAAATACGTACGAGTGCGAGAGTTACGTGAGTCACGTGATTACAAAGATTATTACAGTGTTTAATTTACTTTTGTAAGTTAATTTATATTTGTAGAAGCTTTATTTATTTATTATAGATTTTATTTTACTTTTTGTCGGACTACTTTGGATTGAAACTTTAGTTTTATGATAAAAAGATTATATTTTTGTATTCAAAGCTAGTTCTTTTTTTAATATTAACAAAATGATTGATTATAGAAAACATATAAATTTTTTTTTACTTTTACTCATATTTTTCCACATTTTTGTGTACAGGCAATTTACCCTGTCGTAGGTGAAGTACTTTCGTCAATTCTTAATTATTATTTTTTAATTTGCAATGATTTTTACAAATTTAAATTATTCTAAATATTTGTTGATTAATTCCGAAAATTTTAGTTATTTATCTCAAATTTCCTTTATTTTCTTCTACATATTTTCGATTATTTCTATAATGTTGTAATTATTTTCCTGAATTTAAAATTCTTGAAATCATTTTTTAATAAGGTATTTTCTTTTACTTCACAAATATTCTGCATTTTTAAAATTATTTTTCTAAAATTGCAATTAATGTCTACGAATTTCAACTATTTTTATCATATTTGAAAAATTGTCTTTAATGATTTTCATTATTTTTCAATTTTTCCCCTAAATTTTAAATTCAAAATTCCCACAATTAACTTTCAATTTCTTTCGTCATTTTTTAATTATTTTTACAAAATAAATCATTTTTTCCAATTTTTTTTTAATATTAAAAAATCAATTTTTATTAAAAAAAACTAAATTATTAAATTTTTATTTATTGTTTTTTAATTTTTGATTGTATTCTTCACGTATGTATTTAAATGACGTTCTTCAATTTTCAATCACTTTCTTTTATAACAAATAAACTGTAATTATCTGTAATTTCAAATTATTTTTATTATTTTAAGTAGTCTTCTTTATCTCAAATGTTCTGTAATTTTGTCAATTATTTTTCTCAAATTTTAATAATTTTCTTCAATTTTTAATTATTTTTTTACTATTCCTCATTTAAATTCCTAAATTTTCAATTACTTATCTCATTTTTTAATTATTTTTTTTTAATTTTCTTTTTTTTTGCAATTAATTTCACCATCTTTTACTCATATATATACATATATATATATATTAATTATTTGCATTTAATTTCCTAAATTTCCATTTATTATCTCAAATCTGAGTTGATGTTTCCACGTTTCAATGTTTTAATCATTCTTTAATTATTTTCTCTTTCAACTACGTTCGTCAATTTTTAATTATTTTTTTTAATATGCAATGATTTTCCTAAATTTTATATTATTTCGATTATTTATTGATTAATTCAAAAAATTTTAATTATTTATCTCCAATTTTCATTATTTTCTCCAATTTTTGATTATTTTTATCATTCTTCAATTATTTTTTAATTAATTTTCTGTTGTTTTATTTTTTATAATTTATCTCAATTCAAGATAATTTTTCAATTTACAATTTTTATCATTCTGCAATTATCTTCCTTTATTACAAATATATGTTGTAGTTTTTTCAATTAGTTTTCTCAATTTTGAATTATTTTTATCCCTTTGTAAATATTATTTTTAAATTTTCTATTACTTTTATTATTCTCCAATTAATTTTCGAGATTTTAAAATATTCTTCACAAATTTTAATAATTTTCTTCAATTTTCAATTATTATTGTTATCATTTTGCAATCAATTTCTCCAATTTTCGATTATTTTTATCATTTTTGAATTACTGTTTTGACATTTTCAATTATTTTTTAATTACTTTTCTGTTTTTTTATTATTTATCTCAATTCCAGTTAATTTGTTTCTTTCTCCATCAATTTTTATTTATTGTTTTTATATTTTAGTTTTATTTTTCAAGTATTTAAATAATGTTTTATTTCTGTAATTTATTCTGTAATTTTCTCAATGTTGTTCTTAAATTTCCATAATGAACTTTAATTTCCACATATTTTTATCCTTTTTTAAGTAATCTTGTTTATCTCAAATAATATCTTGAATTTTTAACTATTTTCAATATTCTTCCACTAATTTCCTAGATTTTAAAATATTTTTCTCAAATTTTAATAATTTTCTTCAATTTTCAATTATTATTATTGTTATCATTTGCAATCAATTTCTTCAATTTTTAATTATTTTGTTACTATTCCTCATTGAAATTCCTAAATTTTCAATTATTTATCTCATTTTTCAATTATTTCTTTTAATTTTCATTTCCTTTTATCTTTTTGGAATTATTTTCACCACCTTTTAATTATATATATTAATTATTTTTCAATTAATTTCCTAAATTTCCACTTATTATCTCAAATCTAAGTTAATGTTTCCACTTTTCAATATTTTAATCATTCTTCAAATATTTTTCTCTTTCAATTACGTTCGTCAATTTTTAATTATTTTTTTCAATTTGGAATAATTTTCACAAATTTTATATTATTTTGATTATTTGTTGATTAATTCCGAAAATTTAAATTATTTATTTCCAGTTTTCATTATTTTTTCCAAATTTCGATTGTTTTTACCTTTTTTCAATTACTGTTTTGTTATTTTTAATTATTTTTTTTTATTAATTTTCTGTTTTCTTTTTATTATCTATCTCAATTCCAGTTAATTTTTCAATTTGCAATTATTTTTATCAGCCTGCAATTAATTTTTTTAATTAGTTTCCTCAATTTTGAATTATTTTTATTACTTTGCAAATATTTTCTTAAATTTCCTATTACTTTTATTATTCTTCAATTAATTTACGAGATTTTAAAATATTTTTCTGAAATTTTAATAATTTTCTTCAATTTTCAATTATTATTGTTATCATTTTGCAATTAATTTCTCCAATTTTCGATTATTTTTATTTATTTATTTATTTATTTATCACAAACACCCGCAGTCCAAATGGACCAAACAAGGGTAACTACAAATAAAGTATAAAAAATACAATCATATCATATGATTTTTTAATTACTGTTTTGTCATTTTCAATTATTTTTTAATTAATTTTCTGTTTTTTTATTATTTATCTCAATTTCAGTTAATTTGTTTTTTGCTCCATCAATTTTTATTTATTGTTTTTATATTTTAGTTTTATTTTCCAATTATTTAAATAATGTTATCGACTTTCAATCACTTTCTTTTACATCAAATAAATTCTGTAATTCTCTCAATTTCTTTTTCCATAATTAACTTTTATTTCCAATTATTTTATCCTTTTTCAAGTAATCTTGTTTAACTCAAATAATTTCTCGAATTTTTAACTATTTTCAATATTCTTCAACTAATTTCCCAGATTTTAAAATATTTTTCTCAAATTTTAGTAATTTTCTTTTCAATTATTATTATTGTTATCATTTGCAATCAATTTCTTCAATTTTTAATTTTTGCGTTACAATACTGTAGTCATTTTGTCCGACTCTGCCCTACATAGTTTCTAAATCTAATGAAATATATAAAAAGGAACGTCCTGCATAATATTAATTTAAAATTGACGTTTTAGCTGGTTAAAAATACAAAGGCTAAAAAAGGGAGAGAAAAGTATGAAAGTTTCTTCATTATCCTCTGTTAAAAAGATTCAAGATGAAATTGCTTTTGCCTTTTAGTTGTAACGTAATTTTTGTAATCGCCTGGAAAATTCGGGTCACTGTTAAATTTTGAGATCAGTATTCCGAGTTGGTTGAGCTGCAAATGAGATTATACAGTGCAGCCACAGAATAATAATCACAATAGTAAATTATTTCCTGCGTATATACTAAATGTAAGGTGTTTCTCTGCGTTTTGTATATACCTCGTTGCTGCCGCTTCTGGCGCTGTTACCTCCAAGGAAAGACGATAAAGGCATTCGCGAGTCTATTCACTTGTGGGACACAATGTGTATTAGTCCTGAGTCTCAGTAATTTCATTCATATGCATTATTCATTCACCTTTGCCATTTAATAGTATGGTAATGTTAGCCAGAGAACATTCTGCGCATTAAGATAGGTCTTAAATTTCTTGGTCACCTCGTAGGTATAAGAGAACTTTTTAATCGAACATACTAATCGACAAAGCGGCCAAGGGTTGGGTTTCGCTTTACCTTTCATCTACACTCCACATTTGCGATAATTCAGGAGATAGATGGTCCTTGAGTATCGGAGGTGCAGCCCTATTTCCTATAATTAAAATACCTTTCGATTCATCCCAGATTAAGCAATTAATTAGAATCGTTTGAATCACGATTCAATGAATTTTAGCAAATAAATCAGCTGGTGGTCTGAGTTGTTCAATCGTCTTTATTATATCTGAGAATTTAAAAGTTGTAGTTTTAATCGCAGAAGTAGAATTTTTTTAGAAGAGAGTAGCCTAAGACTGACCAGCGCCTAAGACGAGCACCCTTTAATATCTTTAAAATCAGAGTCGTAACTTAGATTTTTGAGCCTGGTGCGAGATAAATATTTTTGCGCCCCCCCTTCTCCTATATTCCATAGAAAAGTAGAAGTTAAAAAATATGTTTAATCAGGGGCAGAGACTTGTAAATTTTTGCCATCGGCACACTTAATGTTGACCGTGGAGGGAGGGGGAGAAGAGAAATAAAACAATATTAAATTAAAGAGTTTCTTAATTATCGTAATTATTTTAACACAAAAGTTAACACTTTATTTCATTTCGAGTAAATTTTCGGAATTAATAAAGAAATAATCAAAATAATATAAAATTTGTGAAAATTAATCATTACAAATTAAAAAAAAAATTAATAAAAATTGACCAACTTGATTGAAATTTGAGAAAAATAATTGAAAAATGTATACAATAACTTAGATTTAATATAATAAATTAAAATTTAGGATATAAATTGAAAGCAAATTAATATATCTAATATTAAGTGGCCAAAATAAATTCAAAAAGATAAAAGAAAATTAAAATTGAAAAAACTAATTAAAAAATCAAATGAATAATTGAAAATTTAGGACTTCAATTGAAGAATAAAATTTGAGTATAACTACAATTTGAAGAAATTGATTGCAAATAATAACAATAATAATTGAAAATTAGAGAAAATTTTTAAAATTTGAGAAAAATATTTTAAAATCTAGCAAGTTAAGGGGCGGCGACTTGTGTATAGTATATCTGCAAATTCCATAAGGCAAAAAATCGCCTTGTGGAACTCCATATAGCAAAATTACAGACAAAAAATAAATTTCTCAATAAGAATGTGGATAAATGAATTTATACTTTGAAGAAAATGATTAAAATTTAGAAAAAAAACATATTTTGTAAATATAATTGAAATATGACGAAAGAAGTTGAAAATTAATTAATAAATAATTTAACTAATTTGATATTGAAGGAAATAATTAAAACTGAAAAAGTTCTGTTTGAAAAAATTAAAGAAAAGAATTGAAACTTGCGGAAATTCAATTTCAAAATTAAAGGGAAAAAATGGAAAAATAATGGAAATAATTAGAAATTAAAGAAAATTTTAAAAAAATGATAAAAATAATTAACAATTGTAGCAAATAATTAAAATTATAAAAGAAAATAATTCTTAAAAATTGAAAAAAATTTTAAATAATTTTAAATTTTCTATTCTTAAAGATTAAAGAAAAGAATTGAAATTTGAGAAATAGAATTTAAAAATGAAGGGAAAAAATGAAAAATAATAAAAATAAAATTGAAAAAACAGGTTTGAAAAATGGTAAAAATATTTGAGAATTGTAACCAAAAATTAAAATCATAAAAGAAAATAATTCTTAAAAGCTGAAGAAATTTTTTAATATAATTTTAAATTTACATTTCTCAAAGAGTGAATTTATTAAAATTTTAATCAATGAAATTTTAAATTAATTAAAGTTCGAAGAATTGTAATATTTTATAATTGTAATTGGAGTCTTGTTGATCCTAAATATATTCTGTATTTACCAAGATTAATTTTTACAAATTTTTACTATTTTCTTTAATTTACAATTATTTCTGTCAATTATTTTATTATTAAATTTATTTTTCAATTAATTTTCAATTACTTTTTGTCATTTTCAATTATTTTTTTATTAAATTTCTAATTTTTTTATTACTTATCTCAAATTATAGTTATTTTTTTAATTTACAATTATTTTCATCATTCTGCAATTATTTACAAATTTATATGTTGAAATATTTTTAATTAGGGGAAATATTGAAAAATAATGAGAATCATTGAAGAAAATAATTATTAAAAATGATAAAAATTGGTGAAATATGTAGATATTAATTGCAATCATAGAAAAATAATTTTAAAAAATACAGAATATTTATAAAGTAAAAGTATTGCAAAGTGATTTCAAGAATTTTAAATTCAGGAAAATAATTACAACATCATAGAAATAATATTTGCAAAGTAATAAAAATAATGAAAAATTGAAGACAATAATTTTAGTTTTTTAAAAATAAGTGAAAAAATTACAACATATAGTTATAAATAATAAAAGAAAATAATTGTAAATTGAAAAAATAACTAAAATTTGAGATAAATAATCAAAAAATTTCGAAAATAAATCAAAAAATAATTTAAAAAGACAAAAATTAATTGAAAAATAAATTTAATAAAAAAATAATTGATAGAAATAATTGTTAATTGAAGAAAATAATAAAAATTTGTAAATAATAGTTGAAAAAATTACAGAATATATCTGAAATAATAAGACTACAATTACAATTATAGATATATTGGTACTATAATTCATAGAACGAGAATTAATTTGAAATTTCATTGATTAAAAATTTAATTAATCCTTGCTTCGAGAATAATAAATTTCAAATTTTTAAAAAATTTCTTAAATTTTTAACAATTATTTACTATTATGATTTTAATTATTTGCTACAATTTTCATCTCTTTTTATCATTATTTAAAATTTTTCTTGCAATTCTAATTATTTTAATTATTTTTTAATTTTTCCCCTAAATTATAAATTCAATTTCTGCAAGTTTCAAATATTTTTTTTAATTTTTTCAAATAAGGGTCCTGGGACTAAAAAGAAAATGGGGCCCTAATATAATAATTTAGAATTTTAATTCATTCATTCAGTTCACATCTAACATTTGTCACTAAATTTTTTTTTCTTTGGAAATTTTACATCATATTTCACCTTTTTAAAATGTTCTCAAATTTTAAATTTAGTGCAATTTTAATTTCTTCAAATTTCAGTTAATGCGAACTTGCATTGTTGAAAAGTTCAATTAATCCACGTCTCAAATATACTAAATTTTAACTGATTTAATAATTTTTTCAATTTTTAATAATTCTTTTCTATTAAAATTTGAATTACTTAAACTGCAATTTTGTACTATTTTTTATCATTATTTAATTATTTTCTGTAATTTTTAATCAATTTTCGTTATTTCTGCAATTTTTTAATTATTCTATTTAATTAAACATTTTTAAATAATTTTATAATTATCTTCTTCTTTTAAACATATATTCTATGATTTTTTTAAATTATTTCACTTAAATTTTATTTACTGTTTTCAATCTTTTATATTGAAATTATTTTCATCATACTTCAATTATTTTCTCAATCTTAAATTATGTTCAGCATATCTTAATTATTTTTTTCAATTGTGAATTAATTTTATCTTTTTTTAATTATTTTCCACGATTGTCAGTTATTATCCTCATTTTCTAAAATTATTTTTTTCAAATTTTAATTATTTTCAATGTTTTCATAATTCCCAAAAAAATTTATTAATTATCGTAAATTTAAATTATTTTGAGCTTTCTTTAATTCTTTTCTCTATTTTTTAGTTATTCCCTTTTTTCAATTAATTTCTAAAATCTTTAGGTATTTTTCTCAAATTTCAATTATTTTTTTTTTATTTAAAAAAAATTCTGTAATTTTGTTTATAATCTACATAATTTTTTTTATAAAAAAAAGGTAATTACCTTTTTTTTTCATTTTCTGCATGATTTGAATTAATTTCTAGTTATTTTTCGTCACTCTTAGTTATTTAAATACCTACCAGTGAGTTTACTTTATTTTTTAGTATTTTTTAAAAACTTCTATTTTTATTGAACAGCTATTTCTGTGACCTTCCAGTTAATTTATTATTTTCTAGTAATTAGGTGCTTTTCACATGTTAGGTATCTTTTTTATTTTAAAGTGATTTTTTTACTTTCTAAAAATTTTTTTAAGGTGTTGTAGGAAATTTCTTATTTTTAAGTATTTTTTACTTCTAGTAAGTTTTCTCTATTTTAAGTTATTTATTTTATTTTCACTAGTTGTTTTATTACATTTTCTAGTAAATTTTTTTCAAAATATATTTTCGTAATTGAAAAATACTGTTTAATTTCCAGTAATTTTTTCGTGCTATTTTTCTTCATTTTCTATAATTTTTTCTCTTTTTAGAAGATTTTTACATCTTCTTGTTTCTAATTAAAAAATATAGTAATTTTGTTCTATTTCAATCATATTTCTTAAATTCTAGTAAGAACTTTTTTATTATCCGCATTTTCAATCTACAATATAATATTAAATTATTTTTTTCTAATTTTATACTTGTTTTTAACTAATTTCCTAGCAATTTATCTTCAATCCTAATTATTTTCATCACTTTCTCGTTATTTTATCCTTTTATTGTAATTTTTTCGACTTTTTGTTTATCAATTTTATTTTGTAGTTATATTTTGATTATTCAAATATTTTATTAAATTTCAAAAAACTTTTCAATTATCATAGAAAAGAAGAAACCATTTTTTGCCTTTTACGAAAATTTAATTCCAGCACTAGAGACAGTTTCTTAACAATTTTGTAACAATTTTGTTCAATTAGTAAAAAATCAAGAAATTAAGTTTCCTAAAATAAAATTATCATCACAAGTTCGTATTAATTACATAATAAAAATAATTTATTGATTAAATTCCAAACTGAAACCTAATAAGTATAATTCTGTTTCATGACTCCCGAGGTATAATAAATCCAATTAATCTTTACCAAATTAAAAAATTTCCTTTTAATTAAACGAGTTTTCTCCAATTTCGACAAAATTTCCTTACTTTCAACATTCTTTTTGTTTCTTTTTTTTTTTTCTTTTAATTAAAGCGAATTTTTTTTTTATTCGAACCATTTTCAGCTCCTTGTTTAAAAAAAGCTTTAAATTATGAAAAGACATAAATAAATAGCTCAGAGTTTTATATTTTGAACCAAGCAAAATGAAAACGATTTCAGCTAAATGAGAAGAAAACTGTCAGTTTATAATGGAGTTAATATTTTAGCGACGACAAGTCGAGACTCCGGCATCTTGAGAAGAGGAAAATTACTTAAAAACCACTGGGGTTCGAGGCTGGAAGAGCTAGGCGTGAATGCTAGACATACATTTCACGCTTGCTTTCGTGACAAATGTTACATTCTTGAACATACCATACGAAGAAATGAAACCAGAAAAACAAAGTGGACTATTTATAAAAATTTTCCTCTAAACGAATTTATTAGTTCTGAGAACATTTATTTTATCACTTTAATGACTTTTTCGACATTTTCCGTTTGTAAACAGGTTTTTATAAAAAAAAATTCATTTACTTAATTTATAATTAAACTTTTTTTTTCCCCTGCAAAAGCTCACGCTAAATATCATATTTAAAGTGCTACTTTTGATGGTTACTCAAACTTCGCCAGTTTCCGTGTACACTCAATATCGATGTTTGTTTAAGAAAATTGATCAAGCTCAAGACGTTACCGTTCACTAAGAAAATTTCAAAATTTCCTTGGGTAAAGTTTATTCGGTTATGCCCCACTGTCGATATACTATATCCTAAGTAGACACTGCATTTTACTTTAAAATTCATTTTAAAAACCTAGACACATAAAATCCATCTTTCGGAAAATTATTCATTATTTACTTCGGTCCTTTACCTCGATTGATATAGAGATATTGGCAGAGTCGGACAAAATGCCTATAGTAAAGTTTGGAGCAAAAAAACAAGTATTTAATTATAGTTTTGAAAAATATAAAACATCAAATATTTGAAAAACAACCTTTAAGAATATAATAAAGAAGTCATTTTAAGTACTTATTACAGAAAAAAAAATTATTTAAATATTGATGTAAAAATTCCCCATTTTGACTCACGACTGGGTAAATCGCCTGTGCACAAAAATATAAAAAAATATGAATAAAAGAAAAAAAAAATTTTATATGTTTTCTATAATCATTTATCTTGTTAATATAAAAAAAAGAAGTAGCTTTAAATACAAAAATATAATCTTTTTATCATAAAAAAACATAAACATAAAATTATAAAAAGGGTTGCCACAAAAACATGATTTGAAAATTCCATGACTTTTACAGGTTTTCCAGACCATTTTCACAAAAATTACAGGTTCAAATATAAAATTATTTTAATAACTTTTTTGGTAGTTACAACAACAAAAATTTAATATATTCAAATTAAATGAATAATAAAATATCAATCAGGGTATCGAGTGACTTTTGAAGAAAATTGAAGGCATTTTAAAAAGGTTTCAAGGTCAAAAATAGTTTTTTTTAAGTTTAATTTCGATGTAATATTTTTAATTTTGAGATTAAAGTTGATAAACAATTTCGTACTAAAAACACAAAAAAAAAAAGAAAAATATATACATATTATTTTTTATTAAATTTCATGACCAAATACAAAATAAGTAGCAACATTAACACGCATTTAAAACTATAAATTTTTGCAAGTGCAATAAATAATGAAAATTTTAATAATAATTACGAAATTGAAGGAATAATATCTGAAAAATGACAAAAAAAAATTGACAATTAAAAACAAAATTTGATTAATGATTAGACCAATAGGCAACTGAAAAAAGTAATTGAAAAAATATAACAAGAAATATTAAATACAGAAATTTAGAAACAAGAAAAATTAGGAAAATTATAGGAATAATTGTCGTAAATAATTATAAATTGAACAACTGGATTAAAAATCGAAAAAAATTGAAAAGTGAAGAATGAAATTCAAATTTGAAAAAATATTTGATAATTGAAAAAAGGTGAGAATTATTGAATATTGAAAAAAATAATTGAAAATTAAAGACTGCGACTTCAAATTGAAAATCATAATTGAGAAGTGAAGAAAATAACTAAAACTTAAAGAATTAAATTGAAGATAAAGGAATTAAATTAAAATTTTAGGATAATAATTGACAACTGAAAAAAATTAGAAAACTGTTGAGAATAATCGAGAACAGAATAAAATAATTTTAAAAATTAAAGAATAATTATAAAATTTAAGAATAATAATTCTAAATTGAGAAATATGTAGAAAATAATTGAAAATTGCGGAAAAAAATTAATAATTGAAAGATATAATTGAAAAACGAGCAGAATAAATCAAAAATTGAAGAAAATATTTGAAAAATGGAGAAAATAATAGACAATTGAAAACAAAATTCGAAAAATGACTAGATTAATAGACAACAGCAAAAAAATTAAAAAAATTATAGAATAATTATAAAATTTTAAGAGAATAATTGAAAGAATTGTAGGAAATAATTAATAATTGAGAAATGACGAGAATAATAATTGGAGAAAATATTAAAAATTGAAGAAATAAATTGAAGATTAAAGAATTAATTTTAAATTGTAAGAAAATATAATTCATAATTAAAAGAAAAATTACTAAATGACTAAAAAAATTAAATATTAAGAAAAATATTTAACAATTGAAAAAAAAATTCGAAAGATGACGAGATTAATCGACAATAGAACAAAATTATTGAAAAAATTAAAGAATAATTCTAAAATTGAAGGAGATTATTAAATGGTCTATTAAAAACTAAAGAAAATTATAGAACAAATTTTAGAAAATAAATGATAATTGAAGAAGATAATCAAAGAATATTATTGAAATTTTAAAAAAATGATTGATAATTAGAAAAAGACGAGAATTATTGAATATTGAATAAAATAATTGAAAATTGAAGAAAATAATTGAGAATTGTAGAAAATAATTGAAAATGGAGGACATAAATTGAAAATTAAAGAATTAAATTGAAATGTGAAGAAAATAATTGATAATTAATAGAAAAATTACAGAATGACGAAAATAATTGAGAAACGAAGAAAATAATTGACAATTTCAAAAAAAAGTCGAAAACTGTCGAGAATAATCGACAACAGAACAAAGTAATTAAAAATATTCATGAATAATTAAAAAATCTAAGTAGAACAATTTTATAATGAAAATCACTTTCTATTCTTGATTTCATTCAATCAATGAAGTTTCACAAGGAAATCAGTTGAAAATGACTAAATTATCATTAATTTTTTACTGATTGATAGATGGAAATAATTTTTAATTTTAGTAAAAGCATTGAAAATTTAAATTATTTTCTATTGATCAATCAGGTAAAAATCACCGACAATTCAGCAGTTTTGAACTTATTTCAAATAAAATATCACTGCAATTGAAATCATAATAGAAATTAATTAAATTAATTTTTTAAAACAACATTTTATAAAATTCCCTGACTTTTCCAGGTATTTTTAAATTTTCACAATTCTTTAATAAATTCTTTAATAATAAACTGATAAACAATAACTTTCTAGAAATCATCTTTACCTTAATATACTTCATTAATAAAAATGATCATTAATAATTTTATTACAAAATACAAAATGATTTCAAGAATTTTAAATTCAGGAAAATAATTACAACATTATAGAAATAATCAAAAATTTATTGAAGAAAATAATGGAAATTTTTTAATTTAATTTGGAAATTTAAAATAATTTAAATTTGTGAAAATCATTGGAAATTAAAAAAAATAATTAAAAATTGACGAAAGTATTTTTTGAGAAAAATAATTGAAGAATGATTAAAACATGTAAAAGTGGATACAGTAACTTATATTTGAGACAGTAAATAAAAATTTAGGAAATTAATTAAAAAATAAATAATCGAGGGGGTATTTTCTTTAAAAAAAGACGTACAGAGTAATCCCTATTACGTATATTACGACTAATACGTATCTAATACGCCTATTACGCTAGTATTACGCCAATACGCTATATTACCAAAATAATACGATATATTACGGTATATTACGGTACATTACATGAGTATTACACAATATTACAAATGTAATATTAAATATTTTGAATGAAATAAATAAATACTAAAAATTCAGTCATAAGAACATATTTTCTTTAAATCTACAATAAATAACTCACATATAGAACGAAATAAACTTAATTAAGTGTGAGTCCGGAAGAGTTGGAATAGCTTCTTTGAATTTTTGTAAAATACTTTAATATTAATTAACATCCATATACATTGGCTTGTGAAGCCGTTATAATTTTCTTTCATTTTTTCTCAGTTTAGAAAAAATTATTAAAAAAAGACAATTCCGAGAGAGACGAAATTGTCCGGGTGAAATAGAACATGCAGGACTGATAAAAACCATGATTTAAAAAAAATCGGATTTTTTTGATTTAAGTCAAAAATTGACTTTTTTAAAAACATAATCAGTATTTAAAATCTCCAAATGTTTATTTGTACGTAGTTAATTAAAGAAAAAATTAAAAAACAACATAAGAATTAAACAGTGACATAATTATATAAAAAAAGTAGAAACTCTTTTCAAAAAATTAAACTATTTACGGCCATTTTTTTAAATTAAAATAATAAATAAGAAGATAATTAAGAAAACGTTAAAATATATTACTAAAGAGAACAAAATTTTAAATTTAGAAAAATTAGAGAATTATTTTATAAATTTAATGAAAAATCAAAAAAGTAGAAAATTGGGAAATTTAAAAATGTAAAAAAAGCACCAAATAAATGTTTTCAAAAATTCATAATTACATATAAGATGAAAAATAAAGAATTGAAAAGAAGGAAAAATGCTTCTTAGAAATAGAAAAATGATAACAAAAATTAGAGAATTAATTAAACGCAAGAAAGAATTAAAAAAATAGTGAAACTTTAAGAAAATTTAATAAATAGGAAGAAAATGTAGAAATGTTTTTTTCCTTAATCTTACAAACTAAAAAAATGTAAAAAGTACAAAAAATAAAATTAAAAAATGTATACAATATCAAGATAAATAAAAAGAAAGTCGATAAAAGAAACTTAAAAATCCTTTAAAAATAAAAAAAGTTTAAGCAAATTAAACAAAACCCATTTTTATAATATTACACTTAAAATAAGTCCAACAAATAAATTTACAAAAATAAAGAAAATCTAAAAACTTTATGGAAGAATAAGTAAGTTTGCAAAAAATCTCGCAAAGAATAGACAAGATTCTATTCTTAAAAAAAAATTGAATAAACTTACCAAAAAAATAAGGGTATTTATTTTTAAAAATATGTAAATAATTATGAAAATCAACGAAATAAAAAGTTTAGTGAATGTTATAATAACGGAATTGTTTAAAATAATATTAAATAATTTGCATAAAAAGAGAAAAATTAAAAAAAATCCAAAAATAAAAAGACGAATAAAAAATATCAAAAGTAAAAGTAGAAAAAAACTTAAAATTTTGTTAAAATAAGAAATTATAAGATAAAAATTAATATAAATAGTTTAAAAAAATTGAAATCTCTTGGAAATCTTATAAGAATATTAAAAAAAAGGATTATTGTGAGTATAAAAAAGTATTACTATTATTTAATTATTTTGCATTAATTAATATCCATTCAAATTTAAATTAATTGAAATTTAAAAGGTGGAACAAATTGGAATATGACTTAATTGGAATTTATATAATTATAAGGACATGAAGATATAAAAATGTAATATTTTTTTTGCTGTCTTCATACCACAGATTTGTAAATCGTAGGTATTTTGATCATCTGTATTAGCACAATTTTTTTAATTTTATAAAGATTAAAATATTAAAATTTTTAAGATTTATCCACAAATTTGTGGGTTTGGTTATGGTTTGTGATGTTTTACATGCACCGGAGAATTGTAAACTTTTGATTTAAATCATGATTTTAATGCAAATTTTCCAATAATTTAAATCAAAGTGATTTAAATCAATAACAGCCCTGAGAACATGGTTTGTTCCTTGTTTTAAATGACTATTTCTATGATGAAAAATTGACAAATTAAAGTCTAATACTATAAAAAAAACTTAATTCTTTTCATTATAGATAATTTTTTTTAAATACCTGAAAATTTCCTTCTTTAGAAAGATGATAAATCGAACCAATTTTCGGTTTTTTTTTCTCGAATTAACACGTTGTATAAAACGAACGAGAACAGTTTATTAAAAATTATCAAACAATTGACGAAACATTTAAAATCAAGCTTAATGAACACAGTAGTCATAAGAACATATTATTATTTACTTTAAATAAATAAAAAACTCACATAGAACGAAATGAAAAATTTTCATTAATTTACAAGAATAAAAATGTATAAAACGAACGAGAAAAATACAACGAATTTTTTTACAGTGTAGTATTATTAGCTTGTATTGGCACCTACTTCAAATCCAAATATAAGCAATTGAAAGAGCAGTATATTCTTTTCTAATTAATTAATCATTTAATGACTTAAGCTATGCAAAGAACAGTTACTATTACGCACTATTACGGGACTATTACACAATATTACTTACTATTACATAACTATTACCTATCAATACGCAATATTACTGACTATTACGCACTATTACGTGATATTACGAGTAGTACATGGCTATTACCAAAGAGGTGTACACTTCAATACGCAAGAAAATACCCCCTCGTAAATAATATATCTAATTAAAAGGTGGAGAGAAAATAATTGCAAAAAGATAAAAGAAACTGGAAAATGAAAAAAATAATTGAAAATTTAGGAATTTAATTGAGAAATGAAGTTTGAGAATAATTAAAAATTGAAGAAAGTGATTAGAAAATGATAACAATAATAATTGAAAATTGAAGAAAATTATTAAAATTTGAGCAAAATATTTTAAAATCTAGGAAATTAATTGAAGAATAATGAAAGTAGTAAAAAATAGAGAAACTATTTGCAAAGTAATAAAAACAATTGAAAATTGAAGAAAAGAATTTTAGTTTGTTATAAATAATTAGAAAATATGCAACATATATTTGTAATAAATGAAAATATTTGCAGAATGGTAAACATAATTGTAAATTGAAAGAAGAACTAGAATTTGAGATAAGTAATAACAAAATTAGAAAATTAATCGAAAAATAATTGAAAATGACAAAAAGTA
The DNA here is from genome assembly GCA_037103525.1 of Ganaspis brasiliensis. Lineage (NCBI taxonomy): Eukaryota > Metazoa > Arthropoda > Insecta > Hymenoptera > Figitidae > Ganaspis > Ganaspis brasiliensis. The sequence goes on from JAZKLR010000146.1 coordinate 534,700, forward strand.
ATTAAACTAATTATTTTAATTTTAGAACTCATGTTTATAAATTAAAGCATAGTGTTAAGAAAGCTAAATGTTTAAGGATTAATTTAAAAAACAAATTAAACACGTTTGTGAAGTAGAAGTATATATTTTCTGAAATTTAAAATTGAAAAAACTATCGTTGGAAAGCATCATTTTCACAATTCTTTAATAAATTCTTTAATTATAAACTGATAAACATGAAACTTTATAGAAATCATCTTTACCTTAATATACTTCATTGATAAAAACAATTATGATTAATATTTATTTTTGGCCAAGTTATTTACGATTGCCAATTTGCCCAATTAGGCATTTTACCCGACTCTCCCCTAACTTTCTTTTTAGGAAAAAAGTTTTTAAATTTAAATACATCGCATGTTAAAGAATAAAAATCATTTGTCTTGTTTAAACTTGACTTTAAAAAATATAAACTTGACTTTTCAAGAATTACAAAAGAAAGTTAGTTATTATCGTAAGAAATCAATAGGTTGAGAGAAGATGAAGTTCAAGGAGATAAGAACAGGAAAGGCAAAGTGATTTGCAAAGAAAGTTTTTAAAGTGAATAATCGTAGTTTCTTAAAGAGAAATCCCTTAGATTAGAAGCTAGTAGAAAATGAGAGAATGATATGTAATAATTGCTACTTAGCAACAGATTTTCTCATCCTATATTTCGCTGACTTGAACCCTGATTATTGTCAAGATTACAAGGTTTCCCTCGATAGTTTGGGGAGAAAATGTGAGACGCCAAGAGCAATAACTTCCTGCTAGAGTCAATAGACACGTAAACTGATACGCTCCCTAATTATATTTTCAACCCTCTCTTCCCATTTACCGAACACCATTATATATTACTTTACACTTTTTTTTATTTTTACTTTATACCAGGAGACCGTCACAAAACTAATTTGCTTTTTGGAGTTTTTTCAAAATATCTCCTATAGATTTTACTTAATGATTGAATTCAATTTATCCAGTGCCGTAACTAGGGTATATATTTTTTTTAATAAAAAAAATTATGAAACCAAAAAAATTAGATTACTTTTTTTAGACAGTTCGAAGTTGATTATTATAAATGTTACTAATTGTAAGTACTTCATTAGACAGATAAATAGTTTAAAATTTTGGAAATTATAAAAGAAATGACAAGAATTGAAAATTGAAGGAAATAAAATTTGGAAAATAATTGAAAAATGACTTTAAATTTTGAAATTTGAAGAAAATAATTGGAATATGATACAAACAATGATAAGTTGTAAAAAATAAATGACATTTAAGTGAGATTATAAAAAAAATTACAGAATTTTTTTTAAATAAAGAAAAAATAATTGAAATTTGAGAAAAATACATAAAGATCTTAGAAATCAATTGAAAAAAAGGGAATAACTAAAACATGGAGAAAATAATTGAAGAAAGCTCAAAAAAAATAATTGAAATTTACGATAATTAATAAATTTTTTTTTGAAATTATGAAAACAAATGAAAATAATTAAAAATTGAAGAAAATAATTTTAGAAAATGATAATAATAACTAACAATCGTACAAAATAATTGAAAAAAGATCAAATAAATTCACAATTGAAAAAAATAATTAAAATATGCTGAACATAATTTAAGATTGAGAAAATAATTGAAGTATGATGAAAATAATTTAAATACAAAAAATTGAAAACAGTAAATAAAATTTGAGTGAAATAATTAAAAAAGTCATAGAATATATATGTTTAAAAGAAGAAGATAATTATAAAATTATTTAAAAATGTTCAATTAAAAAGAATAATTAAAAAATCGCAGAAATAACGAAAATTGATTAAAATAAATGAAATTTCGGATAAATAACTGAATTTTTTTAAAACAATGCTAAAATAATGAAAACAATTAGAAATTGCAGAAATTATATAACAAAAATTATGATAAATTAAAAAAATTAATTTGAATTCCCGATGAATAATATAAAATTTAGGAATAAATAATTAAATTGATCGAATGTCAAGGGAAAAATAATTAAAATTGAAAAAGTGATTGAAAAAACTAAACAAAATAATTGAAATTTGAAGAAGGTAAATTTGAGATTTGGGAAATAATTTAAAAATAATTAAAAAGTACAGAAAATAATTAAAAAATGATAAAAAATAGTACAAAATTGCAGTTTAAGTAATTCAAATCTTAATAAAAAGGATTATTAAAAATTGAAAAAAAATTTAAATCAGTTAAAATTTAGTAGCTTTGAGACGTGGATTAATTATTATATTGGGGACCCATTTTCTTTTCAGTCCCAGGACCCTTATTTGAAAAAATTAAAGAAAATATTTGAAACTTGCAGAAATTGAATTTATAATTTAGGGAAATAATTAAAAAATAATTAAAATAATTAGAATTGAAAGAAAAATTTTAAATAATGATAAAAATAGATGAAAATTGTAGCAAATAATTAAAATCATAATAGTAAATAATTGTTAAAAATTGAAGAAATTTTTAAAGAAATTTAAATTTATTATTCTCAAAGCGAGGATTAATTAAATTTTTAATCAATGAAATTTCAAATTAATTCACGTTCGCTGAATTATAGTACCTATATCTATAATTGTAATTATAGTCTTATTATCTCAGAAATATTCTGTACTTTTTTCAACTATTAATTACAAATTTTTATTATTTTTTTCAATTAACAATTATTTCTATCAATTATTTTTTTATTAAATTTATTTTTCAAATAATTTTTGTCTTTTTAAATTATTTTTTGATTTATTTTCGAAATTTTTTCATTATTTCTCTCAAATTCTAGTTATTTTTTCAATTTACAATTATTTTCTTTTATTATTTATAACTATATGTTGTAATTTTTTCAATTGTTTTTAAAAAAAACTAAAATTATTGTCTTCAATTTTTCATTATTTTTATTACTTTGTAAATATTTTCTCAGATTTTTTATTACTTTCATTATTCTTCAATTATTTTTTTAGATTTTAAAATATTTTTCTCAAATTTTAATAATACTCTTCAATTTTGAATTATTATTTTTATCATTTTGCAATAAATTTCTTCAAAGTTTAGTTATTCACAAATTTAATTTCTAAATTCTTCACCTTTTAATTAGATATATTAATTATTTTTCAATGAATTGCCTAAATTTTTAATTAGTATCTCAAATCTAAGCTATTGCATCCACTTTTTCATGTTTTAATCATTCTTGAATTTTTTTTCTCAAATTTCAAATACTTTGTCAATTTTTAATTTTTTTTTTCGTATTCATTATTTTCATAATTTTTATATTATTTTAAATCTTTGTTGATTACTTCCCAGAATTTCAATAATATATCTGAAATTTTCATTTTCTTTAATAAATTTTCGATTATTTCTATAATGTTGTAATTATTTTCCTGAACTTAAAATTCTTGAAGTCATTTTGTAATACTTTTACTTTAAATATTCTGTATTTTTTAAAATTATTTTTCTATGATTGCAATTAATATCTACAAATTTCAACTATTTTTATCATTTTTCAAATTATTTTCTTCAATGATTCTCATTATTTTTCAATTTTCCCCTAATTTTTAAATTCCAAATTTCTGCAAGTTTCAATTATTTCTTTACTTTTTCAAATAAAACTTTTTCAGTTTACATTATTTCCTTCAATATCAAATTAGTTTCATTATTTATTAATTAACTTTCGATTTCTTTTGTCATTTTTCATTTATTTTAACAAAATATATGAGTTTTGTTTTTTGCATTTTTCAAGTATTTCAATTATGTTCTTGGATTTTGAATCACTTTCTTTTACATCAAATAAATTTTGTAATTTTCTCAATTTGTGTTCTTAAATTTCCATAATTAACTTTAGTTTCCAATTATTTTTATCATTTTCAAGTAGTCTTGCTTATTTCAAATACATTCTGTAATTTTTACAATTACAATTTACAATTTACAATTTACATTAACAATTAATTTCACACAAGTTCAAAAAAAATGATGCTGCGTTGTATCGTGTTAATTTTTATGTTAATTTTTTATATTTTTGATTTTCTCGCTTGTTATATCTCGTTTATATTTTGATTATATTTTATGTCAACATTTTATTATTATTAACTTTAATGGGTTTTTTTACCCGTATACTGTACACTAAATAAATAAATAAATAAATTACTTTTTCACAAATTTTTATTAAATTCTTTAATTTTCAATTATTTTTATTTATTTATATATTTTTAAATTATTAATAAATTATATATAAATTCATTTTTAAATTAGTTTTTGTCATTTTCAATTATTTTTTAATAAATTCTCTAACTTTTTTTTATTATTTATCTCTAATCTCAATTATTTTTTCAATTCACAATTATTTTTATTATTATGCAATAATTTTCTTTTATTATAACTATATGTTGTAATTTTTCAATTTTTTTTAACAAACCAAAATTATTGTCTTTAATATTACATTATTTTTATTACTTTGCAAATAATTTCTTGGAGTTTTCTAGATATTAAAATATTTTTCTCAAATTTTAAAAATTTTCTCCAATTTTCAATTATTATTGTTATCATTTGCAATCAATTTCTTCAAATTCTAGTTATTCTCAAATTTCATTCTTCAATTGAATTCCTAAATTTTCAATTATTTATTTGATTTTTTATTAGTTCTTTCAATTTTAATTTTATTTTTTTTTGCATTTATTTTGGCCACTTAATATTAGATATATTAATTTTTTTTCAATTTATCTCTTAAATTTTCATTTATTATGTCAAATCTAAGTTATAGTATACACTTTTCAATGTTTTAATTATTTTTCAATTATTCTATCTCAAATTTCAATTATTTTCGTCAATTTTTAATTATGTTTTTAAATTTGTAATGATTAATTTTCACAAATTTTATATTATTTTGATTATTTGTTTATTGATTCCGAAAATTTACTCGAAATGAAATAAATTGTCAACTTTTGTGTTAAAATAATTACGATAATTAAGAAACTCTTTAATTTAATATTGTTTTATTTCTCTTCTCCCCCCGGTCAATATTAAGTGTACAGATGGCAAAAATTTACAAGTCTCTGCCTCTGATTAAACGTATTTATTAACTTCTATTTTTCTATGGAATATAGGGGGGGGGGGGGGGGCGCAAAAATATTTATCTCGCACTTGGCGCAAAAAACCTAAGTTACGGCTCTAAATTTATCAAATAGTTGTACTGTGTTAAAATTTCAAAATTGATTTTCAATTAAGGAAGAGAAAAAGGAGTAAACTACATACTTTCAATATTATTTTAAAGATACGCCTAAAATTCGCCTTCCTCTCTTTTTTAAATGAATAGAAAAGATGTTACTTGTATTAAAAAACATTTAAAAACTCGACTTAAAAAAATTAAATTTAAGTTTAATAACAATCAGACGGCTTAAAATCCTTTATCTCTTTTGTATAAACATATTCCGAATGTTTGCATCCCTATTTAAAAAAAAAAAATTTTAATTAATTTTTAAACTTGGCAAATATTGAAAACTGAAAAATAGTATGAAACTAATGTTGTTTATAAATTAAATTGTATATTATAATTTTTTTAATTTGTTGAACTTAAAATTGTGTTTTTAATTTTCGATAGTGCTTTTGGATTAATTGTGTACTTTCTTTCTTTACTAGACTGATGAGGATGACAAACATCAGTCATCGAAACGTCGCTTTAATAATAAAAAAGCATATGACTTAAAAAAAATTAGTTTTTTATGTGTTATTCATCTTCCTGAAATCAAATTTCAACTCTTTTATATCAATTTTTGAAGGAAATTTACTTCTTTTGTTAGATAATAAACTTTTAATTCCAGTAATTTTTTCTTTTTCTAGTAATTTTTCTACATTTTCCATTTCTAATTATTATTATTATTTTCTGTTCTGAAGATTCTCTCTTTGCGACACACTCTTTAGTGATTTTTCTATAATTTCGAGTATTTTTTTTTTAAAAAAGTAAATAATATATTTTTCTCATTTTAAGTGTTTTTCACTTTCCAGGTGTTTCTTAACTTTCTAGTACTTTTTTCAATTTCTTCATCTTCAGTTTATAATAGTTAAATTTTTCATTTTATAGTTACTTTTACACAACTTCTAGTGATATTTTTCTCTGCAATAAAATTTGGATAACTTATTAAGCTCATGAATATCTTAATTTGGACACAGGGATTTTTTAAAATATCCAATCAAATTTTTTGAGCACCTTTTTTATTCAAAATAATGGTTTTCTGACAAAATTTTTGTCCATTATAAAAATACAACTTAATGAATAAGTATATCATATTCCTCATCTTAGAACGAATCGATTGACCTATATAACTATAATTGATAAAAAAAATTCGTAAAATAATCCATGTTTTGTTATTTTTTTGCATTTAAATTTTTTTTTTTTAATACAACTTCCCGAATTAACTTTTATATTATTAATTAATTGTTTTATACTTTATACTTTATTTTTTTACAATCTTGCAATTTATATTTACTTTTTAAGTATTTCTTTATTATTATCTAGAATTTTAGTTAGTTTTTCTCATTTCTGGGGTTTATTTTTAGTTATTTATCTTTATCTCCAGTTTTGTAATTTTTCATTAACTGAAGTTTTTTTAAATTTGTAGGTGTTCGATAACATTCTAGTAATTTTTGTATTCATTAATTTTTTATTTTTTCGTCAGTTTCTACCTAGTTATATTTTCGCTTTCTAATTGTTTTTCAACTTTTAGTTATATTTTCCTTTGTACTCTATTTCTTAAAATTATTTATTAATAAGTTTCTAAATTTATTTCTATTTTGCTTTAACACCTAGATGTCTAGTTATTTTTTCTTAATTGTATTTCTCCAATTTTCTAGTTATCTTCAACACTTTAGTTATTTATTTTCTTTCCAATTTGTCTTTCTCAATTTTTTAATATTGTACTCCTTTCTGGTAATTTATTCCTTTTTCTAGTGACTCTACTACAATTTCTAGTTTTCTAAAAATCGATTTTAGTAATATTTAATTAAATTTATTTTTCTCTACGTATTTTTTAAGTTTCTAATACATTTCCTTTATCTTCCACTGATTTTCTTCAGCTTATAGTTTCTTTTCGCTTTCTGGTTTTTTTTTAACTTCTAGTACTTTTTTCCTTTTTTACTTTATCTGATTTGCTGTCTAGTAATTTATCTATACTTGTTAAGAACCTTTTTTAATATCTAGATATCTAGTTATTTTGGCTCATTTTAAACTTGTTTTTTTTTCATTTTTTTCAATTTCTAGTTATTTTCTTTTATCTTTAGTAATTTATTCACTTTACAGTCATTTTCTTTAATTTATCTAAGTATCTTCCTTTCTGTGAATTTATTTACTTCCTAGAGATTTGCCTATTTTTAAAATTAATTTCTAATAAATTTTTAGTTATTTAATTTCAGTAATTTTTCATAAATGAAATTTTTTCTTAGATATTTTTTAACTTTCCAGTACTGTTTTAATATTCCAATTTTTTCAGGTTCTAATTTTTGTTTTTAGTGTTTTTTTTTCTAACTTTCAGTAATTTTTTCTTTGTACTTTATGTTTTTATTTTCTAGTAATTTATCTGTGACTTTTAATTTTTTTTAGTTTTATTACTTTTTTACTGCTTAGTAATATTTTGCTCACTTCCAAGATTTATTTTTTTAATTTCCAATTATCTACCTTAATCTACAGTTTTTTTTCACTCTCTAGTAATTTTTCTTCAATTTCAAATTATTCTCTTAATTTCCAATAATAATCACTTTCTTATTATATTACTTTTTAGTTTCTTTCTAGTAATTTTTTTACAGTTTACAGAAAATTTTAATTTTCTAGTTATTTGTCCTCAATTTCTACTATAGTTGATTTTCTTTTACTATTTATTATTTCCGTTTTAAAAAAGATTTTTCAGGTCCTAGTAATTTTGTATTATTTTCTTATCAGGCCTTTTTTAGCATGATTGTTTTTTCACAGTAATTTTCCCCAATTTTTGCATTTCTAGTTATTGTTTCATTTTTATATTTTTCCTTATTTACAAGTATTTTTTGTTAAATCGTCAGTTATTTTCATTAGTTTCTAGTTGCCTTCTACCCTTTTAGTATTTTTTTCAATTTTTAGTTACTTTTTTATGTTTTGATTATATTTTTACTTTCGATAAGTTTTTTCAACTTGTAGTCGTATCTACATTTTTTAGCTATTTTTGTTCAATTTTAAAATATTAATTTTAAATAATAACAATCAACTCTTTCAAGATTATAATTATAAAAATGAAATACCCTAAATTCGTTAATTTTCCAATAATTAAAAAGTTCAAATCTAAAGTAAAATTTCATGCCTATCCACGCAATCATATCCCGTGAAATAAAAAAGTTTACACTTTATCGTGCCGCTTAGCAACTAATCTTCTGTTTTGTAATCTATTATTAACTGAAAAAAAAGCGCGAGTGAATCTGGTAAATTGCAACTGCGAGAGAGAGAGAGAGAGAATAAATTGCCGAGACAAATGTCGTTGCTGTTTTATTTAAAATTCAGGACCAAAAACTCTGATTGTCTTTAAAAAGCAGTAGAGATTACAGTAAATCTGCGCGTATTACTTTTTCATGTGCATAAATTGTTTAGTATAATTTACTGCCCCGACATAGATAATTTCACTCGTGAACTTTTCTCGTCCTATCACAAAACTACTTTCCTCTCTTGACGATTTTATGCCCTTATTTTATTTCCTTGTAAAACTTTTCAATTAGATACTTTGTTGAGTCACGAGTTCAAACATCAATTTCAATGAAATTACATACGTCTGTATATTACAATTGTAGAAAGAAAAAAATGTTTTTTTTTTTGAAAACTTGATCCATAAAAATCTTTCATCGCCAAAGATGGCTGCCTATCCGTTAAGAAAGTTTACATGTGGTGAGCTATATAAAAGCGCATTCACTTGATTAAAGTGCCGAGAGTACCTTATACGTGAAAACTTGAATTTTATTGACGTATTCTAAATTTCAAACGGTAATACATTAAACAAACACTCTCTTATTTTACCGACAGTCGTGAAAGAAAAGCCATTCTCTTTCTTTAAAATAATAATTCCACATAGAAAAAAATACAACTGCATCAGTTAAACTTTTCTCCATAATGGTTAAAATATTTTAGCCAAAAACGAACGAGCGATGTTTTGGCGAAATTGAAAATCGTCGCTCAATTTATCTTTATTAGGGAAAAGTGTATGGAGAGTCGGCCAAAATGAATAAAAGTAAAAAAAAAAATTTTATGTGTTTTCTATAATAAATTATCTTGTTATTATTAAAAAAAAAGAACTAGCTTTGAATACAAAAATATAATCTTTGTCTCATAAAACTAAAGTTTCAATCTAAAGCATTCCGACAAAAAATGGAAATAAAGTCTATAACAAATAAATAAAGCTTCTGCAATTATAAAATAACTTACAAAAGTAAATTAAACACTGTAATAAATTACAAAAATACCTGCTTGCTTCAAAATAGCGTGAGTTTTAGGAAGAAAAAGTAAAATTTGATTTATTCAATGCCAAATGTGACAGGTTAATCCGCCATGATTCTTTATAGTCACGTGACTCATGTAACTCTCGCAATCATATGTATTTCTTTCTGCGCATGCGCACTTCTTTTGATTTATCCCGCGCTTATATAAAATCATGTTTTAAAAATATATTAAAAGTGATTCTTTAATGCATAATTATTATAACTATTATTAATATAAATGCAATAATTAATATAATTAATTTGTTTAAACACTGATTTTCTATAACACCCGATGTAATTAAACTAATTATTTTAATTTTAGAACTCATTTTTATAAATTAAATCAAAGTGTTTAGATAGCTAAATGTTTAAGGATTAATTTAAAAAAAAAGTATGTACGTCTGTGAGATAGGAGTGAATATTTTCTAAAATTTAAAAATGAAAAAATTATCGTTGGAAAGCATCATTTTCCAATTCTTTAATAAATTCTTTAATAATAAACTGATAAACATGAAACTTTATAGAAATCATCTTTACCTGAATATACGTCATTAATAAAAACAATTATGATTAATATTATTTTTTGGTCAAGTTATTAACGATTGACAATTTACCCAATTAGACATTTTACCCGAATCTCCCTTATTAATTTATATATTCGTCACTTTAAAAGAAAGATATTGAAATTCTTTGATTTAAGTATTCAAAATGTATCACCAGAGACTTGATTTCGATGAATGGTTAAAAAGTAGCAAATAAATATGTTTGTGCCTTTCAAAATCTTAATTTTTTTTGACAATTTCAACTTTAAATATGTTGTTTATTTTTCTTTTATCACATAATAAGTATTGCAATTTTTATTCAAACATCATATAATTAATAAAAGTGTTTTAATTATCTTCAGAGAAATACTGTGAAATGTACTGACGTATAAAAAAGGAATCAAGAAGGACTGTGAATACAATAAAATAAGTTGACAAAATTATTATTTTTTATATGTACTTTTATTTCCACAAAGATAAAAAAATTTAAATGTGTATTTAGTTTCGTCATTAATATATAATTTAAGTTTAAATTGATATAATTTTCTAATATTTTTGTAAGTAGTTTTTATTATTTTTAGTTTTATTTAAAATAATGTTTATTAAAAGTAGGGTTATTGAAATGGTAAATAAACTTAATAAGTTTTTAATAACACTAGATATATTATTTAATAAAGGTTTTATTAACGTTTAAAAATTCGATTTTAAATTTTCATGTCATATTTTTTTTATTTAGGTATTTCAAAATTCAATAAGATACCTATTATGTACAAAAAATAACGTGTGTATTAAAACCTATATTCAATTTATCAATTAATTTAAACACAACAATTTTTTTAATTTAAATATTTCATTATATAATTATTTGACAATTATTTTCTCTAACTGTTAATTTTTTCATTATTTTTCAATTAATTTCCTAAATTTTCAGTTTTTATCTCAAATTTAGATTAATGTTACTTATTTTCCATTTTTTAAACGATTTTTCAATTATTTTCTTCAATTTGTAATTATTTTCATTATTTTGGCATAATTTTCATATATTTTCGATTATTGCTGCGATTTTTTATTTATTGTCTTTAATTAAAATTTTTTATGTAATTTTGTAATTATTTTCGTTTTTTAAGCATATATTTTATGATTTATTCAATTATTTCTCTCAAATTTTATTTAATGTTTTTAATTTTTGGTATTTAAATTATTTTTATCATATTTTAATTTTTTGTTATCAATCTTAAATTATTTTCAACATATTTCAATTATTTTTTTCAATTTTGAATTAATTTTATCGTATATCAATTATTTTCTTCGATTGTTAATTATTATTCTCATGTTCTAAAATTATATTTTAAGATTTTTAAGTATTTTTTAAAATGTCAATTATTTTCTTCAATTTTTAATTATTTTTAAAATTTAATAATTATGAAAACATAATAATTTTCAAATTTTTTTTTAATTATTATTGTAAATTTCAATTATTTTTAGATTTCTTCAATTTTTTTTTTAATTTTTAGTTATTCTTATTTTTTCTAATTAATTTCAAAGATCTTCATGTATTTTTCTCAATTTTTTTTTTAAATTTAGTAATTTTTTCAATTATTTCACTCAAATGTCATTTATTTTTTACAACTTATCATTGTTTGTATCCTATTTCAATTATTTTCTTCAAGTACAAAATTTAAAATCAATAAATCTTTCCAGAATTTATTTCCTTCACTTTTCAAATTTTTTCATTTGTTTTATAATTTCCCACATTTTAAACTATTTATCTAACATTTCAATTATTTTATTCAATACCCAAATATTGATATTATTATTTTTATTATTTTCTTCAATTTTCATTTACTTTCGTACTTTTTCATAAATCCCAACAACTGTTTAATTATTTTTCTTTAATTAAAAATTATTCTCTCCAATTTTAAATTATGTTTATCTTTTTTCATATATTTTCTCTAATTTTAAATTATTTTCTTGTTTTTTCAATGAACTTCTTTTCATATTTTAGTGATTTTTATATTTATAAATATAAATATAAAAATTTATATTTATATAATATAAATATAAATTTTTATATTTTATATTTTTTATATTTTATATTTTAATTATTTTCATCATATTTTAATTTTTTTCTCAATAATCTTAAATTATTTTCAGCATATTTCAATTATTTTTTTCAATTTTAAACTAATTTTATCATATTTTAATTATTTTCCTCGATTGTTCATTATTATTCTCATTTTCATGAATTAACTTCTAAAATTTTAAAATATTTCTCTAAAATTTCAATTATTTTCTTCATTTTTAAATTATTTTCATTTGTTTTCCTAATTTCCAAAATTTTTGATTAATTATCTTAAATTTCAATTATTTTTAGCTTTCTTCAATTCTTTTTTCCAATTTTTAGTTATTCTAATTTTTTTCAATTAATTTCTAAGTTCTTCATGTATTTTTCTCAAATTTCAATTATTTTTTTTTATTTTAAAAAAATTCTGTAATTTTTTTCAATTACTTCACTCAAATGCCGTTTATTGTTTACAACTTATCATTGTTTGTATCCTATTTCAATTATTATCTTCAAGTTTCAAAATTTAAAATCATTTTTTAATTATTTTTCAAAATTTATTCCCTTTACTTTTCAATTTTTTTCATTTGTTTTTTATAATTTCAAAAATTTTTACCTATTTATCTGACATTTCAATTATTTCCTTCAATATTCAAATATTTATATTATTTTCTTCTATTTTCAATTACTTTCGTTCTTTTTATTTATTTTCTCTAATTTGTAATTATTTTCTTCTTTTTCAATGTATGTTTTTCAATGTTCTGAATGTTTTAAGTATTTTTCTGAAATTTTCTTTAACTTTCCTTTATTTAGAATATATTATTTAATTTTTTCAATTATTTTCTCAAATTTTAATTATTTTTTTCCAATTTTAAATTATTTATCTGAATTTTTATCAATTTTTTTCCATTCTCAATTATTTTCTCTTATTTTTCATTATTCAATTTTTCTCAAATTTAAATTATTTTCTTTATTTTTAAAACATTTCTATGAAATCTTTTTCATAGACAACTTTCTGGCAGCCATGTTTGTGTAGACAAATCTTTGCGTTTATAAACTTATAATATATTGAATACATAATTAATTTTTGTTACTACATATAAATCCGAAGGTCTGTATTTTATTTTTATATTCTATTTTTATACTAAATTGACATTAGCGCCTTAACGCAAAAGAGCAATTAATTCTTTCACTTTTAAGCCCGTACACTAAAGTTAAATAAATAAATTTTTTAAGTTACTTCCCCCAATTTTTAATTGATTTAATTCTTGTTCAGTTAATTTGAAAAATTTTGCAATAACAAAAGAAATACGAATTTATTAAAACAGTTTACTGAAAACAGCAGAAACATTTATACAAATGAATAGTACATTTTCTTATTATAAACTTTACATATTTCCAAATTTGGTGATTCGTCACGTTAAATTTTTTTCCCTGCAACTCGATTAAATTGTTGGTTTATGACGATAAATAGATAAGTGAACTAGGCCAAGAAAAAGCCGGAATATTATCCTTAATTTCATCGAAAATTATGGGTAATTATGCTCTTTTATTAAGTCTTGAGAAATTAGTGTAAATATGTTTTAAAGATTGCTTTATCCAGACACACATCTTGAAAAACGTAGAAAATCGTGCACTCGGTCAAGTTTGTGTATAAAGACTGAATCTGTTTTTACGTATATTTGACGTGCCGTTTATCGCTTTAATCTCTGCATGTGAAAGCCAACCAAACGGCAGCAATGTATTCGATGTCGGGAGTTTCGTCCTGCTAGCTCGAGCTTAATTAGACACCGTTCTCTTGACTAAAGGATTAATTTCGCTACAGCTCGATGTATCGAATGTTAAGTTCCATTAAGATTGTTATATGCTCACAACCAAGCTTAATTTGATTTAGTTCCTATTCAAAGTACATTATAATTTCAAATTAATAAGCTGCCTTGATCCAAATTAGTGTAAATTCTAATTTATATTTAATCCAAAATTTTAAGAATTTATAGTCGCACTTTTCACTTCAACTTTAATAACTAAACTAAAAACCGCAAATTTTTAAGAAACTCTGGGAAGGTAGATAAATCCTATAAACTTCAATTTTAATCTTGTATTCTGTAATAATAATATAAAAAGTTAAATTTTAAATCATCAGAATTTAATCTAAAAAAATGTTGATAGAAAGAAAGTCAAAAACTATATTAAAGTTAATTAATTCCAAGCCATTATTATTTATATAAATCCCAAACGTCAATTAACTCAAACTTGAATTTTTTCAAACTTATAAGTTTTAATTAATCAAAGTTGCAATTATTACATGTATATAGTAAAATATTAATTAACAGCAACATTAATGAGAAACTTTAAATTGCTGTTCGTCATTTAAAACTATAAATTTTTGAAAATGCAAATAATGAAAATTACGAGAATAATTACAAAATGGAAAAGAATATATATAAAAAATGACGAAAATAATTGACAATTAAAAACAAAATTCAAAAAATGGCTAGATAAATATACAATTGTTAAAAATAATCTAAAAAATTAAACAATATACATTCAATTTAAACTAAAAAATTAAGAGAACTATAGGTATAATTGCTGAAACCAATTGCAAATTGAACAACTGGATTGAAAATCAAGACAAAAAAAATTGAAATTGAAGAAAATAATTAAAAACTTTGCAAAATAATAAAAATTTGGAGAAAGTAATAAAAGCTTAAAGAAATAAATTCATAATTTAAAAATTAAACTCAAATTTAAAAAAAAGGTAATAATGGAAAAAAATTACAAAACATGAAAATAATTCACAATTGAAAACAAAATTCGAAAAATGTCTAGATTAATACACAACCAAAAAAAAAAAAATTGAAAAACTCAACTAATTGCAAATTGAAAAAATTGTAGGAAATAATTTCAAATTGTGAAAAATAGTTAATAATTAAAAGAAATAATTGAAAAATGAGAATAATTAAAAAAGTTAAAGAAAATATCTACAAAATGACTTGAATAATAGACTACTGAAAAAAAATTGATAAAATATAGCAAAAACTTTAAATTTAAAGAAAATAATTAAAAATTGAAAAATGAAGAAAATTATAGGAATAATTGTTGGAAATAATTGCGCATTGAACAAATGGATTGAAAATCGCCAAAAATAATTAAAATTGAAAAAAAAAATTAAAAATTTTAATTGAAATTTAAAGAATATAATTAAAAATTGAAAAAAGTATTTGAAAAAAGCCGAAAGTTATTGAATATAGAAGAAAACAATTAAAAACTGAAAAATGTAATTGAAATTTGAAAAAAAATTGAGAATTGAAGAAAATAAAAATTTGAAATTAACGAATCTTATTGATAATGGAGAAAAATAATTGGCAAAAAGCGAGGATTTGAAAATATTAAAGAAAATAATTGACAATTGAAACAAAAAATCAAAAAATGACTAGAATAATGCACAACTGAACAAAATAATTGAATACGTTGAAAAATAATTCTAAAATTTAAAGAGAGTAAACAAAAATTTTAAATATTGTAAGAAATAACTAAAAATTAAAGAAAATAATTTTAAAATAATAAGAAAAATAGCAAAATTAAAGAAAATTTCTAAAAAATGACGCAAATAATTGACAATTGAAAACAAAATACGAAAAATGGCTAGATTAATACACAACTGGAAAAAATAATTTAAAAATTCATACTATAAATATTTCATTTAAAAAATAATTTAAAATGGAAAAATTAAGAAAAATATAGACATAATTGTTGTAAATAATTGCTAATTGAACAACTGAATTGAAAAAAATTGAATCGAACAAAATAATTGAAATTGAGAAAAAATTTAAAATTGAAGAATGAAAATGAAATTACAATTGAACAATTGTACTTAAAATTAAAAAAGCAAATAGATATTCGAAGAAATAATTGAAAATTGAAAAATGTGATTGAAATTTGAAGAAAATAAACAAAAATTAAAGAAATAAATTGTAATTTGAAATAATGGTTTATAATTGAAAAAAAAGTCAAGTTTTTTGGAATATTGAATAAACATAATTAACCGATTAAACGAACTTACCTTAAGTGAAGTTCAATCGGAATTATATGAGTCGTCTCGTTCGAATAGATCAAATTGTAGTAGTACTCTTACTGCTAGATCTGATCACAGTTTTTAAAGCTTTTTTGAAAAAACTACATTTTCGCGCCTATAGTCCGCGGATATCCGAAGGTGGCGCTGCATATTTCCGCTGCATATTTGTCATTTATTTTAAAGCTGTTTTGACAAACCGCAAAACTTATTTGGGGTATTTTTTGAAAAATGAAGGGTTTTATAAGTAAAAAGTTATGTTATCTTAATAAGGGCGGGAGTGATCTATTCGAACGAGACGACTCATATAATTCCGATTGAACTTCACTTAAGGTAAGTTCGTTTAATCGGTTAATTATATTTCGTCGTCTCGTTCTTCTAGATCAAATTGTAGATGTTTAAAGTCGTTTTGCGATTTGAATTATTTATTAATTTTTTAATTATTTTTCAGTTGTTGAACTAATATTATAGAAAAAAATTATAGAGATTCAACGATTATTTCTTGGTTTGATTCTATGTTTTTAATTATTTAGATATAATTTATTTAATATAAATAATATTGTATATTGTTTAGAAAAGAAATTCACTTTTTAAATAGTGACTAACGTTATCAATGATATTTTTAGCGTTGAATCTTATAATGATGAATTTCGACTTGACTGAAGTAAGGCATTAATATAGTTTAAGTATCACTTGTGTAATATAAAAACGTGTCGTTTGAAGTTTAGTAATTGAAAATTATTTTATGAAAAGAACGTTTCAGCAACTAATATAATCGTAAACCTAATATCGATATAATAGAAACTGACGATATTTCCGGTGCCACATAGAAACTTGCGCATCATAAATTGTTTGTGTTAAAAATTTTTGACTACAGAAGAACTTGCGCTAATATAACAGAATATTAACATTTGAAATTCTGTGAAAAAATATTGGAAATTTAGCTTCGCCGGGATTTGAACTCGAGTCTTTCAGCTTCAAAAACTCTGGGAAAATTTGAATAACAGAATATTATTTCTATTTGAAGTATTGCCACCGTAGTCGCAAATCATTTTCATATTGTTTGATTGTGGTTGCGGACAGATAATTGTCTAAATATTGTAATAACGATTCTGGAGCTCTTTTCTTACGAAGTTCCAGCCAGATTATTTTTCTGGCTTCATAAAGTAATGCTATTATGAGGCTAATAATGTCTTCTAAAATGAGTTAAAAGGAAATTTCTTTATTTATTTATTTTATATATATATATTTTTTATTTTATTTATTTTTTTTATTTATTTATTATTTTTTATTATTATTATTATTATTATTTTATTTATTTTTTTTTTTTAATTTATTTATTCATTTAGCCGGTCCCAAACTTGTGTTGCCCTTAAAATTAAATAAGTCACTAAAACTCTTTGTGCTTTATTTTCTTATTACACGTAAAGCAAAATGAAATGGGTCAAGGTGTGAAAAATAAAATTTTTCCTAAGGTACTGTAAAAAACCATCGTTGGTCAGACCTGCCCAGTCATTGGGTTAGTGATTAAATTTTTTAAGTTTTATGTTAATATTAATTGAAAACAGGGCAACGTTAAAGTTGACAGAATTTGTCAAAATTGGAAAAAATTCTTGATTTCCAATACATTGCGCAAATATTTTAATTTTATACTTAAGAGAAAAAAGACTTTTTGAGGTTACAGATTTTTTCTTGCTCTTTTTGAAATAATTCGTCGACCAAATATTTTTATCCAAACATTCACTTTGTTGTGCTGGATTAGGGAATGAGATTTTCTCTGTTTAAAATATATCTCAAAGATTTTAAAAGTTTTGTTTGATCGTAAAATTGTTGACTGGCATCATTCTTTAGTTTTGCCTATGATTATTGTCCAACTATGTAGAGGCCATAAATAACTCATATCATAGATCGTGTATTACAAATTTTCATTGTTTTGTACAGACAAAGAAAGTGGTAAAAGCTGAAGGTAAATATCGAAACTTGGAAAGCTTCTCTGAAATTCAAAAATGAAATCCTCCTGGACGAATAATGAACATTAGAGTCCGAGTGATTTATCACAATGTCAGGCTTGATCTTGAAAAATTCTATTGAAACAAGCAATTTTGCATTCTGTTATATATTTTAATACATCTGTACCATTCATGATACCTACTTTTTCCGACAAATTTGAAATATTTTAACCTACCAGAAATTTAAAGATTTTTCCTAACTAACATTTTAATGACTAAAGTATTGACGATTATAAGATTACGCCCTCCAAACAATTCTGATGAATCTTGCTCAGAAAACCTATGTTCTGGGTATGCAATATTTCTTGAACGAGCACTTGTTGTTCAGTTTGCAACTTATAATCGTGAAGAATGATCTTCTTCAGCCCAGATTTTATTAATAGGAAAATTTTTTTTTTCTTAATGTATTTAACTTTTGATTATTTTATGATTTATATGTATATTTCTGATACTTTATAATGTGCGACAGATAAAATTCTTTCTACATCACTTTCAAGGCTTGTCGCGTTGCCATCAGTAAACATGGAAGTTAGAACCAAACTGACAGTAAAAACAAAATTTTAATTTGAATGACTTAAAACATCTATTTTGGCTTCTAATCCACCATATAAATGTTTCATTTCTATACATTGCTCAGTTAAAATTTAATGAATCATGTTAAAGGTTAGAAACGTAAGTCTATTTTCCAACAAATCTTCCCCAAGAAAACTCTACTAAGACTCGATAATGGAGAATCATTAAATATTTTTGAATAGGTAATAAATATAATTTGTTCAGCAGTATTGCCGACTTCGAAGTTCTCGGGAATTTAATTTAAATTTATTTTAATTATTTATCAATTATTTATTTAAATTTAATCAATTTTCCGAAATTCGAAAAGTTTCTTTAGTTATGGTTAATTTTCTTATTCTGGTAGAGTCAATAGAAATGGTCGATTAAATATTACAGATTTAAGAAATATAGAAATTTCCAATAAACTGCAAAATTTCTTTAGTTATACTGTTAAAAATATTTTGAAAATCACGAAATATTTATGTTACAATTGCAACAAAAAATTTCTAAATGTTACAGAAAATAAATTCTGTTACGCGTCACATTATAAAATTAACCTTAAAAACGTTTAATTTATTAATAATTAAATCATATAATAAATAATTGATTTATAAATTAAAATTTAATAATTAATTTATTTATTAATTTTTAGTGGAAATTTTTCAACAGTGTATGGTAAATTTACTAATCCCGATAAATTCAATGGAAATAGTTAAAATTCAAAAACCAAGCAATAGAATTCTTAATTCAAAATTAAAATTGGGACCTTAATCAGTGAATATTTTTAATTACTGTTGGACTTTTTTTTTTTTTTTTAATTATTTTATTTTATTATTATTATTATTATTTTTTTTTTTTTTTATTTAATAAAAAATGTAATTTCTAACTTCTGATTTTGGTATTTCTGTTTTTGTAATTATAACTGTTATTTTGAATTTTGGAAAAATTATTGAGAGTTATCCCAGAATAAATTGGAAGTCTTTACGAAGTCACTGAGAAATCACGGTCTCAGCCACTCTGTCACCATTAATCTCAAATAATGGCATATAAGAATTTTTAAAATATTTTCATTCAAATTGATATTTGAGATTTCTTTATTTTATTTCTCTACTTTTTACCACTTGTTTTATTAGATTAAAATTTTAATGTTTAATAATTTTGACATATTTGTCAATTGAGATTGACCTATTAGATCACTTTTTTTTTTTTTTTTTTTAAGCCAAATAAGATTGATTGATTATTGCGCCCTCTGCCTGAGCTAGGTGCTGTCTGATTCAATGTATTTTTGCTATTGTTATTATAGATTACAATGTAGAAATTAAATATAGACAATAAAAAATGTATGTATTAGATTACAAGATAAGATTGAGCGAGCATTGCGCCCACTATATTACAGCTAGCTGGTGTCTCTTATACATTGTAATTTAAAAATTGGTACATTATAAATACAAAATGTATGCAATAATGATTTTTAAAGACTTGTCTTAGACTGACTAAGTTGAGCAATCTTTGCGCCCTTTATTTTGTAGGATATCTTTTTTTTTTTTACCTTAATTTTATCATACTCCATACCAAAACCAAACAAACATAACCAATGAACCATACCAAACGACGTTGAGCGATCGTAGCGCTTTCTCTCTTGTCATTTTTTAATCTCATATATCTCGCGTATCTTTGACGGAGATCGGAGCCCGATCTTGGCGGACTCCTTTTGACTACTTGTCATGAGATTTTTCTTCAAAATTTCTAGTATTGGAAGAAATTAATGAAGTTGGGAGATCGTGGCGCCCTCTTTTTCGGTTAGACTTTACCTTTCAATCTCTTCTCTCGTATCTTGGACGAAGATAGGAGTCCGATCTTGGCGGACTCCTTTTGACTACTTGTCATGAGATTGTTCTTCATATGCCACTGGACGAACCATAAAAAGATGAAGACAGACCTGTAAAAAACAGGCAATTAATTTAAAGAGAACCCCGTTGCAGGCGACATAACCTTGCTGCCGCATGACACTCTATTTCGCGTGGTTCTGAGCTTTTATTCGTACGATTGATGCGTTATTTTCCACTTAACACTATTTGCACATTTATTTGTCACTTTTAAAACTCGAATTTTTTACAAAAATCGATTATTTAAGTTAAATAAATCTAAAAACTACGGAGGTAAAACTGATTCAGATCACACAGAAAAATACAATGACAAATATGCAGCGGAAATATGCAGCGCCACCTTCGGATATCCGCGGACTATAGGCGCGAAAATGTAGTTTTTTCAAAAAAGCTTTAAAAACTGTGATCAGATCTAGCAGAAAGAGTACTACTACAATTTGATCTAGAAGAACGAGACGACGAAATATAATTGAAATTTGTAAAATGGAATTTTGCTCTACAACAGAGCAAAATAATTAAAAAAGTTAAAAAATAATTATAAAATTTAAGGAGAATAGTTGTAAATCGAAAACGGTTGAAAATTATAGAAATTATTTACACACTAATTTATATCACTTTCTTAAAATATTTAATTATTTTTGCTTGCAGTTTTTTTTTTTCAAACAATTTTTTTGGTAGGTTATGTTTTATATTGCTTTTTTGTATTTTTAGAAAATCACTTAGGTAACTTTCATTTCTTTTTAAAAATGTTTATTGTTTTAAACGTAATACCTAATCCTTTGTTATTTTTTAGATTTTTTTTTTAATTTTATTCATTTTACAAAAATTACTTCAGTTAATTTTATACAGTTTTATTTTAACAATATTTAAAAAAATGTACTTACTTTTCCAGTGAATTATTTTATTTATTATTATAATTTGGAAGTTGTAAAATATAAGTTTTTTCAATTTTATGATTTTTAAAATATTTGTTTGGTTTTTTATCATTTGTCATAACTTATTAATTTTTATAATTTTTAAAGACTTTTCTTCTTTTATTTAATTTTTCATAAATTTGATCTTATATCTTATATTAAATTAAATCAAATTTTCTCAATCAATGCGTACGAAAATAGAATCTCTTGTGTCATTCTTATTAGTAATGATTTAAATTTCAACGTAAATCATAAGAATTATATATAATAATTTATTTTAATTATTCGCTTCGACAATAAAACAATTTCATTATTTATTGCAAATTTCATATTATTTATGTCAAAATGAAATTAATGTTTTTAATTCACCATTATTTTCATTTTGCAATTTTATTACCATCAATTTTAAATCATTTTCCTCGTTGAATATTAATTTCCTTTTATCATTATGCAATTATTTTCTCCAGTTTTTAATTATTTTTCAATTACTTTCCTAAATTTTTAGTTATTATATCAAATTTAGATTATTATCTTCAATTTTCAACTTCCTAAACGATTTTGTAATTACTTTCTTTTGCTTAAAAACAAATTCCGTAATATTTCTATTATTTTTTTCAAATTATAATTATTTTCATTCCATTGGCATAATTTTCAAAAACTTCAATTATTATTTATCAAAAATTTTAATTATTTTCATCATATTTCAATTATTTTCATTTGTTTTCATAATTTACAAAAAATTTATTAATTGTATCTTAAGTTCCAATTATTTTTAGCCTTTTTCAATTCTTCTCTTCAATTTTTAATTATTCTTATTTTTTTCAATTAATGACTCAAATTTTGAAGTATTTTTCTCAAATTTCAATTATTTTTAATTATTAAAAAAAAAATCTGCAATTTTTTTCAATTATTTATATCAAACTTGATTGATTTTTTCAACTTATCATTTATGATATTTCAATTATTTCTTCCAATTTTTAATTATTCTTATTTTTTAAAATTATTTTCTAAGATCTTCAAGTACTTTTCTCAAATATCTCATTTTTTTCCTTCACTGGTTAATAATTTTTAATTATTTTCATAATTTCAAAAATTTTAAACTATTTATCTGATATTTCAATCAATCATTTCAATTTTCAATTACTTACATTCTTTTTCATAATTTCCAAAAAGTTTTAAATTATTTATCTGACATTTCCATTACTTTATTCAATTTTCAATTATATTTATGATTTTCTTATATTTTATGTATGTTCTGTATTTTTTTACAATTATTTCTCTTAAATTAAAAATAGTTGTCTTCAAATTTAAATTATTTTTATCTTTTTTCATTTATTGTCTCTAGTTTTTAATTATTTCCTTTTTTTGCAGTAAACTTCTAAGTGTTTCAAGTATTTTTCTGAAATTCTATTCAGTTTTCCTTTATTAAAAATATATTATTCAAATTTTTCAATTATTTTCTCAAATTTTAATTATCTTCTTCCATTTTAATAGTTGTATTATTTATTCATTATTTTCTTCAATTTTTATTCATTTTCATTATTTCTGAATTAATTTTCTAAATTTTTAATTATTTTCATTATATATCAATTATCTCCCTCAATTTGTAATTATTTTTCTCATTTTGTAAAATTATTTTTTTAGATTTTTAACCATTTTTCTCAATTTTCAATTATTTTCTTCAATTTTCAATTATTTTCATTTGTTTTCATAATTTTCAAAATTTTTTATTAATTCTCTTAAATTTTAATTAATTTTAGCTTTCTTCAATGCTCTTATTAATTTCTTTAATTTAATCTCGTTTTTCACCACAAATAAAAATATTATTCGAATTAATTTCACCAAATTTTGAAAGATCCAGTTGTACATTTAAAAAAAAATATCATATTGAGCTAAAATTTGTTGTCAATTAATAATTATTTAACATTTTATGTTTTTTTAAGTTTAATAAACAACTGCAATTTTCATTCAATTCTGAAAAATAATTGCTCATTTTTCTCGTTGAAACATTCTCTACAATTTTATTTCTTAGATTTTGTTAAATAATATCCTGTTTAAAAAATACGTAAAAAACAATTTTTCTTTATTTAATAACTCTTAAACAAAATATTATTTAACAAAATCCAACAAATAAAATTGTAGAAAATGTTTCAGCGAGAAAAATGAGCTACTATTAGCTCATGGAAGAAAATTACAAATTTCAACTAGATTTAAAGAAAAAACATAAAATTTTTTGAAAAATTTACAACTGAATCTTTCAAAATTTGGTGAAATTAATTTTAATAATAGTTTTATTTGATGGGAACAGTCAGTTTTTAGTTTGAGGTTATGTCTTCATAGTTTTTGAAGTATTTAATAAAACAGTCGCTATTTTGTTATTTTTTGATATTTCGAAAAGTTTCCAACGAATTCGCAAAATCGATTATAAACTCTTTTAGATCAAAGAAGAAATAATAAAATATCCAAATTATTAAAAAAGTTTTACAACTTTTTTTCTTTAATTTTAGATAAATAATAGTTTCGACTGAAAAAATTGAAATCCTGACTTTAATTGAATGATTAAATTTTCCTAAAAATATTATTTTATTACCGATAATTTGTCTTAATTAGTGTTATTAAATTACTTTAGACTTTTATCTTTTTGTTCGACATTTCAGTAATTCATAAATGAGATTAAAAATTGAAAAAAACGAAGAATTCTTTTCAAATAAGAATACATAAAAATGTGACTAATCGACTTTTGTAAATTAAATTAACTGCGACAATTTTTTAATTTGAATTAAGGTTGAATTGAAACTTTTATTACCTATGATTTTAAAAATTACTTAAAACTTGATGTTTCAACTTCATTGTCGATTTATTGCTTTATCGTAACTTTAACAATTCGCTAACCCTAAAATAAGAAATAAAGTTGAAACACAAATTTTCCTGTAATTACTTAAATTTCCAGTTCAACTTAATTTGGAATGCAAAAATAGTCAATTAATCCTAATTGCAGAAGTCAATTATTCACATTTTTTCCCTAATTTTAAAGGAACGTTTCCGTTGAATGAATTTTTAATTTTATTATTAAGTTACTGAAAAGTCGGAAACTGATTTAAAATTTTGAAGCAATCACATTCTCCGATAATTTATTGAATTTCAGTATTTATTTATGATTTCTTTTTATTATATTTATTATTTGCTTTAATCGTCTTTAATTATTTGAGTTTTAATCAATTTTCTTTTAATCAAAAAAATTCGTTCATAAAACGAAAAAATTCTCGTGTTGAAATAGAATCAAAAATGCAAATTATTTTTCTAAATTAGTTTTTTTCCCCTTGTTTAAAGACTAATTTCTACATTAAAAATTAACAGTTAACTTTTGAAACACCTCGAAAATCACCGAATCGACATTAATTAAATTTTATAGACCCATTTTAACAGCCAATTTCCTTTGCCACTAAAAAAGATCTTCAATTAGGACAAGATTTTCTAGACTTTTATAGTTTGAGAATTTTCATTAATTTTATATATAAAGCAAAAATGAAAAATAAACTAAAATATTGACCTTAAGTAATTTTAAAATTGACAATAAAGCAAACATATAAAAGACAGTCCGAAGACTGTGTTTGCTCAACTCTATATATGTTATATGATCCCCTCGAGTAGTGAAACGAATACGGTATAGCAACTTTTGTTTATATAGAGTATGTGTGGAGAATATGATGTTTATGTTGTTGACAATTGTATTGTTCTTGAATGAGATTCAAACTCAACATAATTATATAAACATGTAATATATTAAACAGATTAATTTTAAACACTTAATTTTTCATGTCATCCCCTGAATTCACGTTTACTTGTCTGACCAAAATAGTTTTGTACTACTGAGAACTCAAGATACCAGTTTTTGAGTAATATTTAATTTTTTTCAATTTAAATCGTCTTCTTTATTGTTTTTTCACTTTAATGTAAAATTGGATTTCTTTTTAGATTTTTTATAATTTAGAGACTGAATTTTCAATTGTAATTTGCAATTGAAATTTTCAGTCGGAAATTATGGAGATATTAAACTGGTGAAAATAATTGAAAAGTAGACACAAAAAAAAAAATGTAGAATATTTTCTAGAGAATAAAGTCTTTTCTTATTTGAAATTTATTTTCTATTTTATTTCTTCTTATCTTATATACGTGTTTCAATATTATGAAGAAGCGAGATTTATTAATTTTAAACTGCTGTATCTAGAGCTATTCGATTTTCTGATGAATAATTAATCGACTTTTGAATTGTTTATATTTCACATGGAAAAATAGAAAATTGGGTTGGATTAAAATAACCTAAGATGGTTTTATTTTAATAAAATTAATAAAATTTATTTTAACATGAAGACAGTACCAGAAGCAGAAAAAAAATAAGGCGAAAAACTAAAGAAAAGAAAGTTTAAAACTGTAACAAATTTTTATGAAAGTGTTTAAAACTTAAAAACTTTAAAATTCTGCTGTTTGAATCAGTTACTTTTAAACAATTCAAACTTGGAGAGAAATAGTATCGGACGGACAGACAGACGGACACTAAAATCTCTCTATAAGAGTTTCTATTTATTCTATACTTTTAACCTTATTTTATATCTTTTGAGATAAATATTTCTTCTATTCTGTATTTTATATATTTTTTTATTTTTATTATTATTTTTTTTAAAATAGTTCTGTTATGATTCCTTTTAAAATACACTATATACGTGTATACAATTCTTTATTCATCTACTAGTGTATTTTGTCCGAAACAGGAATAAAATAAAACAATGCAAAAAAACCAAATAAAAGTTTAAAACTATAACACATTTTTGTGAAAAAGCAGTGGCGCAACTTTCTTTTATGATTTAAATTACTTAAAATGCAATTTTGTATTATTTTTATCGAATTCAAATTATTTTCATTATTTTGGCATAATTTCGAAAATTTTCAATCTGAAATTACAATTATTTTCATCTATTTTCGATTATTTCTGCGAATTTTAATAGTTTTCTGTAATTAGAAATTTTTAAGTAATTTTGTAACTATTTTCTTTTTTTTAAACATATTATTCTATGATGTTTTAAATTATTTCTCTCAAATTTTATTTACTGTTTTGAATTTTTCATATTTTTATTATTTTCATCATTTTTCAATTTTTTGTATCAATCTTTAATTATTTTCAGTATATTTCAATTATTTTTCACGTTTGTTAATTATTATTCTCATTTTCTAAAATTATTTTTTAAGATTTTTTAATATTTTTCTAAAAATTTCTAATATTTTCTTCACTTTATAATTATTTTCATTTGTTTGCATAATTTCAAAATTTTTTTATAAATTATCGTGAATTTCAATTATTTTTAGCATTCTTCATCTCTTTTCTCCAATTTTTAGTTATTCCAATTTTTTCAATTGATTTCTACGATCTTCATGTATTTTTCTCAAATTTCAACTATTTTTTTCTCTATTCTGTATTATTATTATTATTATTATTTTTATTATGTATATATGTATATTCCGTAAAAGTAGTTCTGTCAGGGGCCGCTACTTGAAAATTTTTGCCATCTGCAAACTTAATATTGACCCGGGGGGAGGGGGAGAAAAATAAAACAATAATAAATTAAATAGTTTCTTAATTGGCGTAATTATTGTAACTCAAAAGTTGACAATTTTATTTGATTTCGAGTACATTTTTGGAAATGATAACCAAATAATAACATAATCAAAACAACAACAAATAGTAACATAATCAAAATAATATAAAATTTGTGATCAATTCATTACAAGTTAAAAAAAAAATTAAAAATTGACGAACTAAATTGAAATTTGAGAAAAATAATTGAAAAATTATTAAAACATTGAAAATTTGAAAAACAAAAATCATATTTTTTAGAATAATTGAAAAGTGTCGAAAAAAAATTGAACTTAGAAAAATAATTACAACATTATAGAAATAATTGTAAATTTAAGAAAATAATGGAAATTTGAGAGAAATAATTAAAAATTTCGGAATTAATCAACAAATATTGAAAGGTGGATAACTTAGATTTAAGACAATAAATTAAAATTTAGAAAATAAATTGAAAAATTATGAATATATCTACTTAAAAGGTGGAGAAAATAATTGCAAAAGTATAACAGAAAATTAAAATTGAAAAATATAATTGAAAAATAAGATAAATAATTAAAATTTTAGGAATTTTACTGAGAAATAAGTAGTCAGAATAATTAAAAATTGAAGAAATTGATTGCAAAATGATAAAAATAGTAATTGAAAATTGAAAAAAAATCATAAAAAAATCCTTAATTGAAGAAAATAATGGAAATTTGAGAGAAATGAGTGAAATTTTCGGAATTAATCAACAAATAATCAAAATAATATAATATTTGGGAAAATCATTGCAATTTAACAAAAAAAAAAAAATAATAAAAAATTGTCAAAAGTTATTTGGAATATAAAAAAAATAATTGAAGAATGATTAAAGAATTGAAACGTGGATACAGTAACTTAGATTTCAGATAATAAATAAAAATTTAGGAAATTAATTGAAAAATGATTAATATATCTACTTAAAAGGTGGAGAAAATAATTGCAAAATTATAAGAAAAAGTGAATTTGAAAAAAATAATTGATAAATGAGATAAATAATTGAAAATTTAGGTATTGAATTGAGAAATGAATAGTAAAATTAATAAAAAAAATTGAAGAAATTGATTGCAAAATGATAACGAAAATGATTGGAATTTAAAGAAAATTATTAAAATTTGAGAAAAATATTTTAAAGTCTAGAAAATTAATTGAAGATTAATGAAACTAATAAAAAAATCGAGACAATATTTGCAAAGTAATAAAACTAATTAAAAATTGGAGGCATGGATTGCAAAATGATAATATTAATAATTAAAAATTGAAGAAAATTGTTAAAATTTAAGAAATATATTTTAAAATCTAGGAAATTAATTGAAGAGTAATAAAAATAATAAAAAATTCGAGACAATATTTGCCAAATAATAAAAATAATTAGAAATTGCAGAAAATAATTTAATTTTTTGAGAAATAATTTAAAAAATTGCAACATATATTTGTAATTAAAGAAAATAATTTCAGAATGATAAAAATAATTGTATATTGTAAAAATAAGTGGAAGTTGTGATAAATTATAAAAAAATTCAAATTCATTAAAATATAATTGAATATGACAAAAAGTAATGGAAAAATGATAGAAATAATCGCAAATTGAAGAAAATAATGGAAATTTGATATAAATAATTGAAATTTTTGATATTACATTGGAACGTGGATACAGTAACTTACATTTGAGATAATAAATAAAAATGTAGGAAATTAATTGAAAAATAATTAATATATCTAATTAAAAGGCGGAGAAAATAATTGCAAAAATACCTATAAAAGAAAATGAAAATTGAAAAAAATGTTTGAAAAATGAGATAAATAATTGAAAATTGTAAAAATTGATTGCAAAATGATAATAATAATATTTGAAATTAAAGAAAATTATTAAAATTTAAGAAAAATATTTGTAAGTCTAGGAAATTAATTGAAGAATAATGAAAATAATATAAAATTGGAGGAAATATTTGTAAAGTAATAAAAATAATTTAAAATTTAAGAAAATAATTTTAGTTTGTGAAAAATAATTGAAAAAATTTCAACCTATAAATATTTGTAATGTAAGAAAATAATTGCAGAATAATGAAAATAATTGTAAATTGAAAAAATAACTAAAATTTGAAATAAATAATAAAAAAAATTAGAAAATTAATAAAAAATAATTGAAAATTAATGTTAAAATAAATTTTATAATAAAGTAATTGATTGAAATAATTGTATATTGAAGTAAATAATAAACATGTGTAAAAACTAATTTAAAAAATTACAGAATATATATTTGAGATAAACAAGACTGCAATTACAATTATAATATATTATTATTATTTTTTTTTTTTTTTTTTTTGATCTATAAAAAAGCCCATAATACAGAGATCATTCAAGGGCAATAATATTTATACAATAATTTTGAAATAAAATACATAATGTTGAAAAGAAATTTATAATTACATTATGAAAGAATGAAAACAAAAACGATATCATTATGAAAGAAGTAGAAAATAGATGAATATTGTGCACTACCCAAAATACAACATTGAAAAAGAAACTAATGTGCATTCGAGAATAAACTATTAATTAAGTCAAAAAATTTCACCTGCCTTATGCCAAATAGTTCAATTAAATTTGGATTATTTACAAAAAGCAAGTTTATACATTTTAAGATTCTATATATTGGTGCTTGATAACCCAAAGGAGACTTTGGTAAACCTATTGAAAATGGAAAATAATATCTGGTGGACAATCTTGGAACGTTAAAATTAAAATATAAAAGCAAATTAGAGCAATCTATATTATCATTAATAATATTATAGGCAAATTTGCTATTAATAATAGCTCGTCTATCCTCTAATTTTTGCACAGAAAATCTCAGACACATTTCCTGATAATCAGCACCTGGTTGTGGATAATAATTATCAAGTAAATAAATACAGTATTTTAAGTAACGCTTTTGAATTTTCTCAAAAGCCACTATGTCTTTTCTCAAATAGGGTTCCCATATAACGGAAACGTATTCCAATCTAGATCTAACGTACGTATTAAAAAGTAAAATTAGAACTTTAGGGTTTTTAAAATTAATTGTTTTTTTAACTAGTAATCCTAAAGCTTTATTGGCCGAACTTAGTGATGCATGTCGAGCAAACGATCTTATCGACTTCACATCTGATCGTCTGCTGTTTGCTCGATTATGATTGAATTGAACAAATTACTTTTTATTTATCTTTTAATAATTAGCATAATTTTTTAAAATATCTTTAAGTAAGAATCATTTCTTTTTGTTGACATTTTTTATCTGTCACGTGGGTAATTTTATTGACTTTTGTCTAAGGGATGTTGCTGCCATAAGTGTTTCAAAAATAAATTTGTTTTATAAGTCATTATTAAACGCCATAGAATTAATTTCTAATAAAGATTTTGATATTTTCTTTTACACCCAAACAGCAACGGATGTTGCTGAAACATCCGGTGCTGTTCGGGCATTTACAAAATGTTAATTAAAGACGTGAAAATATAGCGTTTTCAGTTCATATTTCAAATTTTTTTAAATTACTAAATATAGGTTTAAATAAAATTTCGCTAAAAAAGAATGTCAATATATATTTTAAAGATTTGTGTGTGGTAATTTATTTTTTATATAAAGCATAATTATAATAAGAAAAATGTATTTACGAAGTTTGAAATTAATACATTAACTTTTCTTACTCAGAACAATAACTTAAAAAAAAATTTCGTTTATTATAAAATTAAATTTTAAATTCATGAAAAATGACATCTTTCAACACATTGTATCTTTCTTCTGTAAGCTTTTAAAAGTTTCAAACTTAACACATATTTAAGTTTGTACAAAATAAATTCTATATTCAAATTTTACGAGGTTATTTTGCTTCATTTGTAAAATTTTTAATTTTTCAGTTAATCATAAAAGAGGTTACTTTTTTAAAATTTCGGTATGTCAGTATATATCAACAAACAGAAAGGATTCTTACTTAACGATATTCTCAAAAGTTATGCTAATTATTAAAAGGTAAATAAAAAGTAATTTGTTCAATTCAATCATAATCGAGCAAACAGCAGACAAACTAAAAGTAATATTTTTAAGAAAAATTTCCAAAGAAGAAGAAGACGGAGATCTTTTAAGTCTTTTAAGGATTGTATTTTTTAATTTGATATCATTAATTATATCATGTGTGAACCAAGGTGGGAATTTTTTCACTATGCTGTTAATCGTATTATAGTAAGGACATTCTTAAGTAATAGATTTTTACAAGTTAGATCAAGATCGGAAATACATTCCCGAACGTTGTTTAATTGCAACAGATTATTGAAATTAATTTGAGCGAAATCACTATATAAAGACTCTAGGTCAGCTTTTCCAAAATTAAAACGCGAATTAGGCACAGTGTCATTACCATTAGATTGAATAGAAGCAAAAGACAATAATTGAAAAGATAACGGAGGATGATATTTGTCAGGATTAACTAAAGGTACTGGTGCTTCTATCACAGAAATGTGGTTATGATAAAAAATTAAATCTAAAATGTTATTGTTATCATTAATAACAACATTAGATTGCAGTAAATTAAACAAGTTTACCAACTCTCCAATAGATTCCACTTTAGCATTTCTCGGCTTTGAAATATTATCATTAGATCCAGATGCACTCACAGTATAGGTTGGCACATTAAAATCGCCACATATTAGTAAATTTTCACTTAAAAAGGATGTATCATCAAGGATACAGTTTATCACATCAACAAAAGAATCATTAGGAATCGAAGGTGGTATATATAATAATATAAAAATTAAACTATTTGATTTTAAGAATATTTTGACTGCGACGCCACTAACTATGTTATCATAAACAGGTGGAAAATTAAGCTTTAGTTGTTTAGTATTAAAATGATTGTGAATTGCCAATAAAACACCACCTCCCCTTCTAGATATTCTTTCTTTATGAAAAACCTTAAAAGAGCTTGGAGGGAAGATAGAATCAATTAAATACTGTTTATCAGGTGTTAGTCACGTTTCAGTCAGTGCATAAAAGTCATAATAATTTATATCTTGAAAAGTAACAATTGAAAAGTTTTTTGTATTTAATCCACGCACATTCTGATAGTAAACGTTACACGAAAAGTCACAAAAAACTTTACTCATATCACCTAAGTCTCCTGACTGAGTGATACAATTCTTGGTAATCCGTCTATATATTTTATCTTCAAATTCTTTTCTCCGCTGGTCATTCGCTGCCTGAGAATTTCCTTTGCTTGTAGATATTGTTTCTGTTGCAATTTGGTTCGATCTGCGGTTATTATGATGTCCTTGAACACTGTATTCTGCAAGGAAACTCTCCCTTGTTTCATTGACGAAAGAATTGTTAATGCTGCCGTATGTGATCTGCAGAAAATCTTAAGAGGGCGAGTATTAGGTCTTAATATAGAAAATTTGCCAACTCTATAACTCTTATAATTCTTCAGACTTTAATTAATTTGAAATTCCATTGATTAAAATTTGAATTAATCCACTTTTTGAGAATAGTAAATTTAAAATTGAGGGTCCGGATTCCATAAGGTGTTAACGCGCGAATTCTGCCTGAAAAGTATTGTCCTCAAACTCGATTGATCGACTATTTTTAATTATAATCTTAATTATTAATCCTTTTGTAGGATCAGAAGGCCGATCTTTTTTTCCTCTGGAAAAAAGTTGTGGCTTTTTTAGTATTCTTAATAAATAAAAAAAACTGAGATTTCGAAAAGTGAAAAATTTTAGCATTTTTTCACTTCAACTCGTGATAATTTGGCCAATTTTGAGAATTTTTTAATAAAATCAAAAGGAAATTGTAGATTATAATATTCTAAAAGTAAAAGTACAAACAAAAAGTTTTTTTTTTTCATAAACAAAAAAATCAATAATTTTTTCCAGAGATATTGAAAAAATTGAGTATGTCAAACTTTGAGCGGTTCGTTTAACGAGCGAAAGTTATGGAAAAATTTTGTGATGATGAAAAACGTGTTCATTAAGATAAAAAAAAGTTTCTTGGAAAATTTAAGGAAAATCGTACTACTGGTTCAAAAGATATTAACATGTTTATATTTTATAGCGCCGCGCTCGACTCGACTTCACGACGACGGACAAAATGAACAGGTAAACTTTGAACAGCGCGGCGCTATAAAATATAAACATGTTAATATGTTTTGAACCAGTAGTACGATTTTCCTTAAATTTTCCAAGAAACTTTTTTTTATCTTAATGAACACGTTTTTCATCATAACAAAATTTTGCCATAACTTTCGCTCGTTAAACGAACCGCCCAAAGTTTGACATACACAATTTTTTCAGTATCTCGGGAAAAAATTATTAATTTTTTTGTTTATGAAAATAAAAACTTTTTGTTTGTACTTTTACTTTTAGAATATTATAATCTACAATTTCCTTTTGGTTTTATTAAAAAATTCTCAAAATTGGCCAAATTATCACGAGTTGAAGTGAAAAAATGTTAAAATTTTTCACTTTTCGAAATCTCAGTTTTTTTTATTTATTAAGAATACTAAAAAAGCTACAACTTTTTTCCAGAGGAAAAAAAGATCGGCCTTCTGATCCTACACAAGGATTAATAATTAAGATTATAATTAAAAATAGTCGATCAATCGAGTTTGAGGACAATACTTTTCAGGCAGAATTCGCGCGTTAACACCTTATGGAATCCGGACCCTCAATTATTTAAAAATTTCTTTAATTTTTTTTTTATTTGCGCTACAATTCTCAACTAATTTTATCATTTTTCAACATTTTTCTTCAATTTTATTTTTATTTTTTCCCCTCATTTTTAAGTTCAATTTCCCAAGTGAAATTGAAATTTTTTTTCTTTAATCTTTGTGAATAGTAAACTTAAAAATTATTTAAAAATTTCTTCAATTTTTAAGAGTTCTTTTCTTTTATGATTTTAATTATATTTGCTACAATTCCCAACTATAATATTATCATTTTTCAACATTTTTCTTCAATTATATTTTCATTTTTTTCCCTCATTTTTATGTTCAATTTCCCAAGTTTTAATTCTTTTCTTTAATCTTTGAGAATAGTAAACTTAAAATTATTAAAAAATTTCTTAAATTTTTAACAATCCTTTTCTTTTAAGAACTTAATTATTTGATACAATTGTCAACTATTTTTATCATTTTCCAAAAAATTTCTTCATTTTCTATTTATTTCCATTATTTTTCAATTTTTCCCCTAATTTCCGCAAGTTTCAATTCTTTTCTTTAATTTTTTCAATTTTAATTATTTTCTTGAATATCAAATTAGTTAAATTATTTATTAATTAATTTTGAACTTCTTTCGTCATTTTTCAACTATTTTTTTTATTTACATTCTTATGAAGAAATTTATTTTTTGTCAGTAATTTTGCCATATGGAATTCCATAGGGCGTCTTTTTTTGCTCTATGGAATTTGCCGACGTACCATACACCGCCCCTGAGTTCTGTTAAGACGCCTTTTAAAATACACTTTATACATATATATAATTCGTTATTCATCTACGAGTGTATATTGTTGGAATTTTCGTCTGCTTTAATGTTTTCGCAATGCTTTTGATGAAAAGTCTTTGCACTCTTTCACACTGGTGTGTTGAGCACGTACTTATATATAGTGGCAGACACAGTGTGAAAACCGCGCTCGATCTGCACCTCATAATCCCAAGAACCTATATTTGCAGCGCACCTTGGATATTTCTGGCTAAATTTGTGAACTTGCTCTCATCGCTAGATAGCGAAAATTTTCACATTTTCACCCAAATGGCCTCTTAATATATTAACAGACGACACGTAGTAGCTACCTTGGTCTGGAATTAACTTATGCTTCCACTAATTGCGTCGACAATTAGTTAAATTAAACAGCTACTTCCTCGTTCCCTCTATATATATATTCGCTTCTCTTTTTATCTGTTTGGAAAGACGCGAAAGAGTTGAAACTTTATATCAAACAAGTCAGGGGCAAAATTTTCATTAAACTCAGATTTGTCAAGGGAAATTATTGAAATATTTAAAATTCCATTGAAATCAAATTGAACTCTTTAATTTTGTACCAGCTTTACTGAATATTGATTCGATTAAGAAAAGAGGTGAAGACTTTTATAATTATATCTGAAAGATTGCATTAATTTATGATTAAGAATATTTTAAGTACTTTCAAAAATTGAATTCAGTGAATTATTCATAACATGGTTGTTGTCTGTTTTTCGATATTTAAATTCTATATTTAGTTAATCTATTTAAAAGATTTCGCTTTCATGATGAATTGCAATATTATACAGGTTTAAATAAATATCAAATTATGATTTTTTAAAAAATGTAAAAAAATTATTAGGTATCTGAAAATGAATTTAATACAAATTTTGAAAACTTCATGAATTATCGAATTTCAGTTACACGTTGAGAGGGAATTACGTACGGAAATTCGATATAATATACAGTTGCTTCGTGTGTAGATAATAATCGGCTTCAAACTTGGCAAATTATACCAATCGAAACCTTTCATCGAAATAGTAATATTTTTTCAGCAAACTATTCAAAATTTACCCAATTAAAGTTTAAATTACAAACTTTTAAATTTTATTCTTGGACAGACAAAAAATATTATCAACAATTAGTTATTACTTATTAATGTTTTAAAAATAGAACCATCTTTAACCTGTAATAAATCCATTGATCAATATCCCTAAAAGATAAATACACCCTTAATATAAAATGACGATGTTTGAAGAAAATTATTTTAATCTAGTCAAAGAGGTTTTATAATTAAAATGCAATTATTCAGAGAGCTGAGTCAAGTAGATTTTCTTTTTTTTTTATACTTATAAAAGTTGTGATTATATTTAACACAGACAGTTATTTTGACGAAATGAGCTTTCGCAATTACCGGGACGTTCCTCGATGCAATATCGACCAAACACATTTAACTTAAGATTGCCGGCCATGGCCAATAATGGTGACGGCCTGTCGAGTGTTGAGCTTAACGTTTTTTGTTTGAGTTGGTTCGTGATCGTGATTCTTTTCAGGACACCAACCGGATTGGCGTTTTATGTACGCCACAATGTTGTTAATTTTATCAGAATTTTCTTTTACAGCGCAATATAGAAAATAAAGAGAGGTTTAGTGTACTTTATATGTCAGTGACAGTGCCTTATGTTAACGTTTAATCACCTTTTTTAACAAAGCCTTGAGCTTTTTAATATATTTTACTGCCACTTAATCCTTCCGGTCCACGTGTGTCTATAAATAATTTTAATATTTCTATTCAAAAATTAATGCTTAACTTCATATTGTATATATACTATTATATATAATATATATTTATTATTTCAATAAACTATTTGATTACAATTATTACTCTCTATTACATTATTTAATAAAAAGAAACATTTAAATTTGGCGCCCAATTTCATCTAGGTGGCGCTATCAGCTTGCTCGTTATATTTTGTCTTGTCAAGCTTCGCACATTTCGAGAATATTTTTTCTTTGCTTGTATTAAAAAAATTAAAAAGATTAACTAATTATTTAAAATGGGAATTAGTGAAAAGAGAAAGCTATTTCTTGCTCCAAATCAAAAGAGTGACAAAAAAGTTAAAAAATTAAATGATTTCATTAAATACTTGCAGTCGCAACTAGATAACCTCAAAACTCAAATGGAATCATTCTTTAAAAAATGTTATGCCCAGCAACAAGATGAGGCACTAGAAAAAGAAATTCAGGAAAAACACTCTTCTGTGATCGGTAGAAAATTGAAATTTTTAATGTTACTGAAATTCAGTTTTCAATTGACAATTTATTATTGTCTTTCAAATTTTTAATTATTTTTTAATTTTTAAACTTCTTTTGTTTTAATGTCGATTAATCTTGCCATTTTTCTAATTCTTTTTTCAATG
The DNA here is from genome assembly GCA_037103525.1 of Ganaspis brasiliensis. NCBI lineage: Eukaryota > Metazoa > Arthropoda > Insecta > Hymenoptera > Figitidae > Ganaspis > Ganaspis brasiliensis. The sequence continues at coordinate 571,775 of JAZKLR010000146.1, forward strand.
TCAATTAATTTTCTTAAAATTTAATTATTTTCGTCACTTTGTAATTTTCCCTCCAATTACACTAGTTTACAAAAAAAAAAAAAAAATTTATGTACATTCAATGTCACTATTTTTTTCTTATGTACTAAGCTTCTCGTTACTTAAAAATGACATTAAGAAATTTTTCTATGGATAGGTTTCCGAAATATGAATTTTTAAAATTTTTTTACGTTTTTTTCGGAGGTGACTTCACGTTTTAGGCCGTGTCTCGAGTTACAGACGTCTGATTAAGTTTTTCTAGATGTCAAATTAAAGGAAATCAAATTCCAAACAATCGCTAATCACATTATTTTTCAATCAGTTAAATATTTTAAGTGATATAGTCCAAAAAAAAAATAGAAAATCTTAGTTTTTGGCCCAAAATCTGAAAAACAAATTCATTCTACCGCCATGCAAAAATAGAAAACGTCAAATTATGTCCAGTTTTAAATTTTTTACATATATGGCTCACTTTTAGGAAGAGAAAAATGTTTGGATGAAAAAAATCTATGGGTAATTATTAAAGTTATAAGCCAGGGTACTGAAATTCTCGTTTTACGCCATTTCGGTATTTTACCTCCTTTTATAGTGATTATGTTGATTAATTTAATGAATACAATATCCAATTAGAAAATGGACTTTTTTCACAGATTTCAAATAATTTTCAGTGCTTTACTAATTCCAATTTGACTGAAAATTTTTTTGAAGTTTTGACAAAAATTTCTGAAGAGGCATAAATTGATTAAAATCTGCTTTTTTGACAAGTTGAATCAGATGCGCAGAGGTTCAATTTTTGTTGAATTTTGTTCGTTAATAGATGAAAAAGTTTCAAATTAGATATAGAAATATGAAAAATAAATTATATTTGACTGAATAATTTTTTGAAGTTTTTGACAAAAATTTCTGAAGAGGCATAAATTGATTAAAATCTGCTTTTTTGACAAGTTGAATCAGATGCGCAGAGGTTCAATTTTTGTTGAATTTTGTTCGTTAATAGATGAAAAAGTTTCAAATTAGATATAGAAATATGAAAAATAAATGATATTTGACTGAATAATTTTTTGAAGTTTTTGACAAAAATTTCTGAAGAGGCATAAATTGATTACAATCTGCTTCTTTGACAAGTTGAATCAGATGCGCAGAGGTTAAATTTTTGTTGAATTTTGTTCGTTAATAGATGAAAAAGTTTCAAATTAGATATAGAAATATGAAAAATAAATGATATTTGACTGAATAATTTTTTGGAGTTTTTGACAAAAATTTCTGGAGAGGCATAAATTGATTAAAATCTGCTTTTTTGACAAGTTGAATCAGATTTGTTGAATTTTGTTCGTTAATAGATGAAAAAGTTTGAAATTAGATATAGAAACATGAAATTAATTTTTTTTTTTTAAAATATGTCCGCAGCAGCCCTCAGACGAAAGTCAATGGTTTTTCTTCTTATAAATTAAAAAAGAATCAGTTTTCTTCGATTTCCCATTAAAAAAATATTCTTAACTACTTTGTGTAATATAATACAATTTATGCTTTTCAAAACTTTGCGCATCTGATTCAACTCGTCAAAGAAGCAAATTTTAATCAGTTTATGCCACTCCAGAAATTTTTGTCAAACACTCCAAACAAAATTTCAGTCAAATATCATTTACTTTTTATATTTCTATATATAATTTCAAACTTTTTCATCTAGTAACGATCAAAATTAAAAAAGAATTGAACCTCTGCGCATCTAATTCAACTTGTCAAAGAAGCAGATTTTAATCAAATTATGCCTCTCCAGAAATTTTTGTCAAAAACTCCAAAAAAATTTTCAGTCAAATATCATATACTTTTCATATTTCTATATATAATTTCAAACTTTTTCATCTAGTAACGATCAAAATTAAAAAAGAATTGAACCTCTGCGCATCTAATTCAACTTGTCAAAGAAGCAGATTTTAATCAATTTATACCTCTCCAGAAATTTTTGTCAAAAACTCCAAAAAAATTTTCAGTCAAATATCATATACTTTTCATATTTCTATATCTAATTTCAAACTTTTTCATCTATTAACGAACAAAATTTAACAAAAATTGAACCTCTGCGCATCTGATTCAACTTGTCAAAGAAGCAGATTGTAATCAATTTATGCCTCTTCAGAAATTTTTGTCAAAAACTTCAAAAAATTATTCAGTCAAATATCATTTATTTTTCATATTTCTATATCTAATTTGAAACTTTTTCATCTATTAACGAACAAAATTCAACAAAAATTGAACCTCTGCGCATCTGATTCAACTTGTCAAAGAAGCAGATTGTAATCAATTTATGCCTCTTCAGAAATTTTTGTCAAAAACTTCAAAAAATTATTCAGTCAAATATCATTTATTTTTCATATTTCTATACCTATTTTGAAACTTTTTCATCTATTAACAAACAAAATTCAACAAAAATTGAACCTCTGCGCATCTGATTCAACTTGTCAAAAAAGCAGATTTTAATCAATTTATGCCTCTTCAGAAATTTTTGTCAAAAACTTCAAAAAATTATTCAGTCAAATATCATTTATTTTTCATATTTCTATATCTAATTTAAAACTTTTTCATCTATTAACGAACAAAATTCAACAAAAATTTAACCTCTGCGCATCTGATTCAACTTGTCAAAGAAGCAGATTGTAATCAATTTATGCCTCTTCAGAAATTTTTGTCAAAAACTTCAAAAAATTATTCAGTCAAATATCATTTATTTTTCATATTTCTATATCTAATTTGAAACTTTTTCATCTATTAACGAACAAAATTCAACAAAAATTTAACCTCTGCGCATCTGATTCAACTTGTCAAAGAAGCAGATTGTAATCAATTTATGCCTCTTCAGAAATTTTTGTCAAAAACTTCAAAAAATTATTCAGTCAAATATCATTTATTTTTCATATTTCTATATCTAATTTGAAACTTTTTCATCTATTAACGAACAAAATTCAACAAAAATTGAACCTCTGCGCATCTGATTCAACTTGTCAAAGAAGCAGATTGTAATCAATTTATGCCTCTTCAGAAATTTTTGTCAAAAACTTCAAAAAATTATTCAGTCAAATATCATTTATTTTTCATATTTCTATATCTAATTTGAAACTTTTTCATCTATTAACGAACAAAATTCAACAAAAATTGAACCTCTGCGCATCTGATTCAACTTGTCAAAAAAGCAGATTTTAATCAATTTATGCCTCTTCAGAAATTTTTGTCAAAAACTTCAAAAAATTATTCAGTCAAATATCATTTATTTTTCATATTTCTATATCTAATTTGAAACTTTTTCATCTATTAACGAACAAAATTCAACAAAAATTGAACCTCTGCGCATCTGATTCAACTTGTCAAAGAAGCAGATTGTAATCAATTTATGCCTCTTCAGAAATTTTTGTCAAAAACTTCAAAAAATTATTCAGTCAAATATCATTTATTTTTCATATTTCTATATCTAATTTGAAACTTTTTCATCTATTAACGAACAAAATTCAACAAAAATTGAACCTCTGCGCATCTGATTCAACTTGTCAAAGAAGCAGATTGTAATCAATTTATGCCTCTTCAGAAATTTTTGTCAAAAACTTCAAAAAATTATTCAGTCAAATATCATTTATTTTTCATATTTCTATACCTATTTTGAAACTTTTTCATCTATTAACGAACAAAATTCAACAAAAATTGAACCTCTGCGCATCTGATTCAACTTGTCAAAAAAGCAGATTTTAATCAATTTATGCCTCTTCAGAAATTTTTGTCAAAAACTTCAAAAAATTATTCAGTCAAATATCATTTATTTTTCATATTTCTATATCTAATTTGAAACTTTTTCATCTATTAACGAACAAAATTCAACAAAAATTTAACCTCTGCGCATCTGATTCAACTTGTCAAAGAAGCAGATTGTAATCAATTTATGCCTCTTCAGAAATTTTTGTCAAAAACTTCAAAAAATTATTCAGTCAAATATCATTTATTTTTCATATTTCTATATCTAATTTGAAACTTTTTCATCTATTAACGAACAAAATTCAACAAAAATTGAACCTCTGCGCATCTGATTCAACTTGTCAAAGAAGCAGATTGTAATCAATTTATGCCTCTTCAGAAATTTTTGTCAAAAACTTCAAAAAATTATTCAGTCAAATATCATTTATTTTTCATATTTCTATATCTAATTTGAAACTTTTTCATCTATTAACGAACAAAATTCAACAAAAATTGAACCTCTGCGCATCTGATTCAACTTGTCAAAGAAGCAGATTGTAATCAATTTATGCCTCTTCAGAAATTTTTGTCAAAAACTTCAAAAAATTATTCAGTCAAATATCATTTATTTTTCATATTTCTATATCTAATTTGAAACTTTTTCATCTATTAACGAACAAAATTCAACAAAAATTGAACCTCTGCGCATCTGATTCAACTTGTCAAAGAAGCAGATTGTAATCAATTTATGCCTCTTCAGAAATTTTTGTCAAAAACTTCAAAAAATTATTCAGTCAAATATCATTTATTTTTCATATTTCTATACCTATTTTGAAACTTTTTCATCTATTAACAAACAAAATTCAACAAAAATTGAACCTCTGCGCATCTGATTCAACTTGTCAAAAAAGCAGATTTTAATCAATTTATGCCTCTTCAGAAATTTTTGTCAAAAACTTCAAAAAATTATTCAGTCAAATATCATTTATTTTTCATATTTCTATACCTATTTTGAAACTTTTTCATCTATTAACGAACAAAATTCAACAAAAATTGAACCTCTGCGCATCTGATTCAACTTGTCAAAAAAGCAGATTTTAATCAATTTATGCCTCTTCAGAAATTTTTGTCAAAAACTTCAAAAAATTATTCAGTCAAATATCATTTATTTTTCATATTTCTATATCTAATTTGAAACTTTTTCATCTATTAACGAACAAAATTCAACAAAAATTTAACCTCTGCGCATCTGATTCAACTTGTCAAAGAAGCAGATTGTAATCAATTTATGCCTCTTCAGAAATTTTTGTCAAAAACTTCAAAAAATTATTCAGTCAAATATCATTTATTTTTCATATTTCTATATCTAATTTGAAACTTTTTCATCTATTAACGAACAAAATTCAACAAAAATTGAACCTCTGCGCATCTGATTCAACTTGTCAAAGAAGCAGATTGTAATCAATTTATGCCTCTTCAGAAATTTTTGTCAAAAACTTCAAAAAATTATTCAGTCAAATATCATTTATTTTTCATATTTCTATATCTAATTTGAAACTTTTTCATCTATTAACGAACAAAATTCAACAAAAATTGAACCTCTGCGCATCTGATTCAACTTGTCAAAGAAGCAGATTGTAATCAATTTATGCCTCTTCAGAAATTTTTGTCAAAAACTTCAAAAAATTATTCAGTCAAATATCATTTATTTTTCATATTTCTATACCTATTTTGAAACTTTTTCATCTATTAACGAACAAAATTCAACAAAAATTGAACCTCTGCGCATCTGATTCAACTTGTCAAAAAAGCAGATTTTAATCAATTTATGCCTCTTCAGAAATTTTTGTCAAAAACTTCAAAAAATTATTCAGTCAAATATAATTTATTTTTCATATTTCTATATCTAATTTGAAACTTTTTCATCTATTAACGAACAAAATTCAACAAAAATTTAACCTCTGCGCATCTGATTCAACTTGTCAAAAAAGCAGATTTTAATCAATTTATGCCTCTTCAGAACTTTTTGTCAAAACTTCAAAAAAATTTTCAGTCAAATTTGAATTAGTAAAGCACTGAAAATTATTTGAAATCTGTGAAAAAAGTACATTTTCTAATTAGATATTGTATTCATTATATTAATCAACATAATCACTATAAAAGGAGGTAAAATACCGAAATGGCGTAAAACGAGAATTTCAGTACCCTGGCTTATAACTTCAATAATTACCCATAGATTTTTTTCATCCAAACATTTTTTTCTTCCTAAAAGTGAGCCGTATATGTAAAAAATTTAAAACTGGACATAATTTGACGTTTTCTATTTTTGCATGGCGGTAGAATGAATTTGTTTTTCAGATTTTGTGCCAAAAACTAAAATTTTCTATTTTTTTTTTTTGGACTATATCACTTAAAATATTTAACCGATTGAAAAATAATGTTATTAGCGATTGTTTGGAATTTGATTTTCTTTAATTTGACACCTAGAAAAACTTAATCGGACGTCTGTAACTCGAGATACGGCCTAAAACGTGAAGTCACCTCCGAAAAAAACGTAAAAAAATTTAAAAAATTCATATTTCGGAAACCTATCCATAGAAAAATTTCTTAATGTCATTTTTAATTAACGAGAATCTTATTACATAAGAAAAAAATAGTGACATTAAATGTACATTTTGGCTGTAAACTAGTGTTATCAATTATTATCTTGAAACTACAATTTAATTCTTTAATTTTGCATTTATTTCTTCAATTTTTAATTATTTTCTTCAATTTTCAAATATATTTATCGATTTTAGATTAATTCTTCAACTGGAGAGAGAGAAGATGGTGGTGAGACAACGAAAGAGAGCGTGGGGGTATGAGGAAAAATGGAAGCAAGGAGGAGGGAGCAGTTGGGCGAGATTGTGCTTGAGTTTAATTAGTGGTAGGGAAGAGAGAGGGGAGAGGGAGATGTCGAGGTATGAGAAGGATAGAAGAGAAGTGAGGAAGGAAGTGAAAAAAGGGTCTGAGTGGAAAAACAAGGGGGTGGAGGTAGTATGGAGAAGAAAAGATAAGGAGGAGAGGTGGAAAAAGATAAGAGACTCGAAATATAATAGGTGGTATGTATTGGTAAGAGAGGAAGGAATACCGCAGTACTTGAAAAGAATGAATAAAGAAAGTAAATGGAGCAGAGTAGTGAGATTTAGAATGGGAGAGGGTATGAACGAATGTAAGTATTGGATGAGTGAAGAGGAGAGGCTGTGTAGGGTGTGTGGGTATGAATTGGAAGAGTGGGCCCATGTGTTGGATAGGTGTAGCAAAGAGGAAGAAGAGGAAAAAGGAGTGGATGAAAGTGTTAGATGGATTCTGAATGAAAACGGACAAGGAGAAGGATGGATGAGAAGGCTAGAGGAGTTGAAGGAAAGTAGGGCTAGCTAGAATAGCTGGAATACGGGGTAAGTCGTCGCTGTGTTTTTGCGGGATTTGATGGCTCAATCGTGGGGTGTCGGAAAGGAGACCAAGAAGGTCATGTAAAAATTTAAATATACGGAAGAAGCCAAAAAGGCTAGAGGGAACAGGAAACGGAAACCTTGGCACTGGGCGTTTAATATTAGTAAATTTAGTGAGAAGTTAAAGATGTAGATAAGGTGTTCAAAGAAACGTCGTTATAATAGGTTAAGTTAGATTAAGATATATGTAATTGAATCCTCGAACCCTGCGATATGTGCGGGGAGAGTAAATAAAGTATTAGTTTTCAAATTTTAATTCAATTCTACAACTATTTTCTTCAATTCTCAATTATTTTATTCAAAACTCAATTCAATTTTCAATTATTTTCCTCAATATTAAAAAATTCTCGACATTTTTCAATTATATTCTTTAAATTTCAACTCTATTCTTTAATTTTTGAATTATTTGCTTCAATTTTCAATTATTTTCGTAAATTTCTAATCTTTTTCTTCAATTTTAATTATTTTTAGCAATTGTTAATCCAGTTTTTCATAAAGTAATTATTTCGAACAATTATTTCTATAATTTTCTTAATTTTTCAATTTGCAATTATTTTCTTTAAATTTTCCAATTTATACTTTTTAGTTGTCTATTAATCTAGTCATTCTTCAAATTTAGTTTTCAATTGTCAATTATTTTTGTCATTTTGCAGATATGTTCTTTAAATTTTCAATTATTGTCGTCATTTTTTAAGTATTTCTTTCAATTATTAATTATTTTCCTCAATTTTCAATAATTTCCTACAATTTTTTCAATTTTCTAATATTCTCTTAAAATTGTATAATTATTAAAATTAAAATTATTATTTAAAATTAAATAAATTTTTTCAATTATTTTGTCGGTTATGTGAAGGGTAGCATGACAAAAGGGGTCAAGCGCCAATTTTTCGAATTTGAGATTTTTTCATTAAAAAATCAAGAAAATTCATTTACTCATTTTTAGAAAAGAATTTTCTTTTGAATTGTAAAAATTTGTAAATAAGGTTAAAAATTCTGAAAAATTCTATTTTTACAATGAAAGTGCAACATAAATGGAAAAAATACTTTCTGTAAGAAAGAAATTTATAAAATTAAAAACTATTAGAAGTGTAATGTTAAAATTTTAATAAATAGTTGTAAAAAAGGTACGTATTAACGTTTAACCTAAATTTTATTGCTCAATTTCGAGGGAACCATTTATTAATTCATTATTTTCTTAAAAACTATCAATGTTTTTTTAATAAACTTTTTTGCATTTGATTCTTTAATTTGTTAATTCAAAACTAGTTTTCCAATTTTTCTTTAAATCTTATACTTTTTTCACAGTTAATGTTTAAAGAAAAAATTCACTTTTGATGTAACCTTAAAGTAGCACGATTTTTTTTTATATTTCTCGTTAATATGTAAATTTAGCTAAACAAATTATTATTTTTCTAGTAAAACATATCAGTATCTCGAAACGGTTTTCTTAGTTTCGTTCCAAATAACCCGTAAAATCTTTAAATTTGTTTTTTTCGCTTCCTGTAAAAACATGATATTGTCGCTTGACCCCTTTTGTCATGCTACTCTTTATATATTAATCTAGCTATTTTTGTCATTTTGTTTTCAATTGTCAATTAATTTCGTCATTTTGTAATTTTATTCAATTCTAGATTATTTTTTCAAATTTTAATTTAATTCTTAAATTTATTTCTTCTATTATAATAGAAGGGCCAACAAAATTTGATTCGATTTAGTTTCCAAGAATCAGACAATAGTTTTCCGAAGGTTTTCGACGTGCTGAAACCGAATCCGGCTTCAGAATTGACCCTGCACGTCAGGTTTTCGAGATATTTTAACCTAAAAGTGCAAAAAAACCCGTTTTTTAGCTATGATTGACGTCATGTAACATGAAGAGATAATTTTTTTTTTCAAAAGCTCAATATTGCATCTAAAAGTACTATTCTTCCCCTTTAAAATCCATTTTGAAAAATTAAAAAATTTTTACTTGTCTCTGAGTAATCGTTCATTCAATTTACTGAGTTTAGCGAATTTTTCGATATTCGAAAACTGAGTAAAAAAAGGCAAAACTTTGATAAAACAGAAGAAAATAATTACCAACAACTAAATTTCAAATAGTTCTGCGGATTTTCGGTAAAACTAAACACAAATTTGATGTCAGGTTTTTAAAATTCAAAATGGCGGATCCAATATGGCGAACGATTTTTTAAAACTTGAGTGTATTTGCTTGGAATTTGTTACTCGGGGGTTTTTGGGGTCGCTGAACACGGATTAAATGTCAGATTTTCAAAATTCAAAATGGCAAATGCAATATGGCGAACGATTTTTTAAAAATTAAATTTATTTGCTTGGAATTTGTTGCTCGGGGGTTTTTGGGGTCGCTGATTACGAATCTGAACTCAGATTTTAAAAATTCAAAATGGCAGATATAATGTGGCAGACGAAGTTTTTAAAAGTTATTGGATTCGGTTGAAACTTGTTACTCGGGAGTTTTTGGGGTTCGCTGATTACGAATCTGCAGTCAGATTTTTTAAACTGTCATATTATGATAAAAAGAATATACTAACCTGCGATAACAATATCTAATTAGATGAAGTAAAAAAATGTGTGAGCAATAGGCAGTAATTGTAATAGAAATGAAGTCTGGTCTGTTGTGAGAAAGGCACACCCTAGTGACAGAATCTGCAGTCATTATTTGGCGGATAATTTCAAAAGTCATTATGATTAAAAATATCTAACAAGCTTGTAAAAGTGTTAATCAGCATTAAACCTTTTTAAATTTCCCCTTCAAAAATTATTTCTTGTTAAAAATATTTAAATTTTAATAAATAACAATATAATTAACATTCTTGTCAATAAACAGAAACTGTTATAAAAGTCCGAAATTTCACTCGTTGAATACTTATAATCTTTAGAATTACTTTTTTACAGACTTGGCAGAGTGCAATAAAAGAAATTGATTTTAAAAAAAATTTTTAAACAAATTATCATATCACGCTTAATTTCAAAATGCAGTAGAAAAAGTATCACCAAAGAGAATGAGGGAGCTCTAAGCAACATGAAATATTTATCGCGTAATATGTAAATCACCGGATATTATTATGAACAAATACAATAATGTCAATCATAAGTTATAAACAAAACATAATTAATTATTTTATTGTTGCATTAATACTTATATTTTTCAGAACTATCAATATTTAGGGCATTCTATTTCTAAACGACCACCAGAAACAATTGCCAACTTCGGCCAATTTGAGACCATTTTTAAATAACTATTTGTTCTACTTACCAAGGCAAATTTACTTTTGTAATTAGTAGTTTAAAAGAAATTATATACTCAGGGTCTCTGGGATCACTGATCATCAATCTAAAGTCTTGTCTAAAGAGAAGACTTTCAAAAAATGAAACAAACCAGTTGTAAATATTTATCAGCATGTGGAGTTTTAAAAATCTGACTTCAGATTCGTAATCAGCGACCCTAAAAACCCCCTAGTAACAAGTTTCAAGCAAATCCGATACCTTTTCCAAACTTCGTCCGCCGTATTGGATCCGCCATTTTGAATTTTCAAAATATGACTTTAGATTCGTAATCAGCGACCCCAGAAACCCCCGAGTAACAAGTTTCAAGCAAATCCGATAACTTTTCCAAACTTCGTCCGCCATATTGGATCCGCCATTTTGTTTTTTGAAAATCTGATATCAGATTCATAATCAGCGACCCCAAAAGCCCTTACAAGGTACCTGGTTTTAGGAAAATAGAAAATTGTTTTCTGATTTTATACACAGGACTATGATTTTGCAACAAAAATTAAAATTCAGTCGCCATTTTGTGGGCGCCATTTTGAAATTAAATTCTGTAAATAGCTCTATCTTTTAGCTTATCCATTTTTGACACGTTATTTATAACGACTAGAGATATTCCTTTACCATAAAGGGTCCAAAACAATTCATAAATAAAAAAAAATCGAAAAAAAATCGTGTTTTTTATTAAAAAACGTACAGTAATTTGTTTATTTATAAACATACATTATTTTTTATTGCAAAACTTGAAAGAGCGATTCTTGGACTATAAGAAATGACTATTGCAAAATTTCTCTCCTTATCTTTTACCAATTAAAAATAATATCAAACTTCTTTATAAAATTTTGTACATCCGGTCCTTAATGGGTTAAGCGACCCCAAAAATCGCCAAGTAACAAATTTCATGCAAATACAATCAAGTTCTAAAAAATCGTTCGCCATATTGGATCCGGCATTTTAAATTTTGAAAAACTGACATCGAATTCGTGTTAAGCGACTCCAAAAGCCGCCAAGTAACAAATTTCATGCAAATACAATCAATTTTAAAAAAATCGTTCGCCATGTTGGATTCGCTATTTTAAATTTTGAAAATCTGACATCGAATTCGTGTTCAGCGACCCTAAAAACCCCCAAATAACAAAATTCAAGCAAATACAATCAAATATTAAAAAAACCGTTCGCCATATTGGATCCGCCATTTTGAATTTTGAAAATCTGACATCGAATTCGTGTTCAGCGACCCCAAAAACCCCCGAGTAACAAATTCCAAGCAAATACAATCAAATATTAAAAAAACCGTTCGCCATATTGGATCCGCCATTTTGAATTTTAGAAATCTGACACCAAATTTCTGTTTAGTTTTACCGAAAATCCACAGAACTATTTGAAAGTTAGTTGTTGGTAATTATTTTTTTCTGTTTTAACAAAGTTTTGCCTTTTTTTACTCAGTTTTCGAATATCGAAAAATTTGCTAAACTCAGTAAATTGAATGAACGATTACTCAGAGACAAATAAAGATTTTTTAATTTTTCAAAATGGATTTTAAAGGGGAAGAGCAGTGCTTTTAGATGCAATATTGAGCTTATTTATTATTTTCTACAATTTTGTAATTATTCTCGTAATTTTCATTATTTGCATTTACAGAAATATAAAGTTGTAAATTATCTACAATTGGTTCAAATTATATGCAAATAAAATTTTTTAAGTAATAACAATATTAACGTTTTATTATTAAATTAATTCAATTATTTTATATTTTTTTACTGCAACAAGCTAAACAATTTATTAATACAATGTTATATTTGGTCATGGAATTTTAAGAAAAATGATCTGTAAAACCTGAAAATCTAAAATCTTAATATTTTAGGTTTTTTATGAATTTAATTATTTATACATCTAAAGACAAAAACGAGTTATATAATAGATACTTACCTGATTGTTGAGAAAATCAAATAAAATAATTTTTTTTTCAAAAACAAATGATTAGAAAGAAGGGTGATAGAAATTAGACTCAAATTACAAACACATGTTTCTTTATTAAGAAATACTGCATCAATAATCATTAGAAACAGATAGTAAACGCGCTTTCCTCATAAAGAATAATTTATCATCAAAATCGCACTGATTTGTGTCCGGAATTGAAATGAATTATTCATTTGAATAAAACTTGATAATTAGTTTCATTAAAAAGTTACAATCCAACAATGCGGCGTGTAAAAATTCACATGATTTATATCTAAAGAAAAGAAAAATTATGAAAGATCTGATCACAAAATCATCAGATTAAAAGCATCAATGTCTCAGACACATCGTCTAGTAGCTATTTATATAATTCACGCACAGCTTTTATCGACTAATTATACATATATTCACACGCAGCATCAGGTAAATATATATACACAATTTAATTATTATACTTTATCTGCACCATAGGCGGTTAATAGAAGTATTACTTTTGAAAAAGTACATTTCGAATTTCATATATATATATATATATATATATAAACAAATTATTTTAATCGTCGCAAACGTAATTTTAACAATCAGGTAAATTATATATATAATATGGTAAATAATTAATACCATAATATATAATACAACAAATAAAATATATTCCAACGTATAATATTATAACAAATTTTCAGAAAACCTAAGCAATATAATAATTATTACAAAACTTAGATTCTCTTGAATGGAAATCGTAAGTAAATGTACATTTATAGATAAAATCTCCAACTTTTGAGATCGCACAAGAACAAATTTAACTTTTTCCTCTCGACAATCATGTCATTTATTTCTGCACACAGGATTTAAAACACTTATTGATCTTTATAATATAATAAATTCGTAAAAAATATCAGAGTTGATTCGCGATACTTGTTTGTGTTTAAATCAAATTATAAAAGATATAATTAAAAAGATTCATCGTCAGAATCTAATTATTCGAGATTCGATATAATTATAATTATAAAATTCGTTTTTTTTTTTTTCAATCCCTTTTGGATTTTATTTAATCATCAACTTTTAAAGTAATTAAAAAGCTACTCGTTATATCACAAATGAGTAATTTTCTATAATGAGAGCAGAACCCTGTCATTCACTTGTTAATGAAATTCAGTCAACATTGTGGCTTCAGATTATCAGCAAAATAAACTTTCCAGATTAATTACAAAATGTGCAAGCATAATGTTTGAAGTTCTATAATCATGCCAATTAATTAACTTCTGTTTCCTTTATGTGCCAACAGGTTTAAGCGGAAAATATTTAAATTTCATTCCCCAAACGTAATTTGTAATAAAAATTCATTGCAAACAACCTTTTTCCGTGTAGTTTACTTTTTTCTCCCTGTAGTTTGCATTTCTCTCCGTGTAGTTTGACTTTCTCTCCGTGTAGTTTAATAAACGAGAAAAAAAATGTTTTAAAAAATTATACCTTCTTTGAAACTTTTAAACTGATTTCTTCAACCCTTTCATGATAAAAAAAATTGAAACAAATAACAAAAAAACATTAGGAGTCGTACTGAGAAAGTTTAGGAATGTTTTATAAAAAGTTTAGGAATGATTCACAAAAAGTATAGGAATAATTCCTAAAAAGTTTAATAATGATTCCTGAAAAGTTGACAAATTTTAACTGATTCAAAAAACGTTTTAAAAAAGTTAAGGACACCTTCCTAAATTTTATAAAAGTTTTATAATCAATATATTTTCTGAAGAGGTTCATTTTTAAAGTTCAGTTTAGTTTAAATTAGGCTAAATTAAATTTTAGTTTTGTTTAGTTTATATTGCTAAAAATAGTGGAGGCCAATCCTAAAAAGTTTAAGAATGCAAAAGTATATTGTAACGATTTATAAAAAGTATAGGAATTATTCATAAAAAGTATAGGAATCATTCCTAAAAAGTTTAATGGTTCCGAAAAAGTTAGGGAATCATTTCTAAAAAGTTTAGGGATTCCCAAAAATTCCAGGAATCATTTCCAAACAGTTTAAATTTTATATCGCATTAGAAGAATTAATATAAAAGTTTCAAAATCAGTATTACTTTTTAAACCTCGATTTTTCTCCGTCTAAGAATTAACTATAATTATCAACTTTTCATAATTTGATTTTTCTAAACTAAACATCTTTTTATATCTGTAGAAAATGTCTGATTGAATCATATTTTACTTTAAACAATAATTAAACCAATTTTTAAACCATAAAATATATTCTTAACCATATTTGTTTCTTAAATAAAAGATTTGTTTCTCTAAACATAATTAAAAATAAATAACTACCTAATAAGATTTATTTAAAAGCAAAGACTTCTTTCAAAAATGTTATCAAAGTGTACAAAATAGGTAAGGAATTGAAATTGAAATATTTTCCTAAAAAAAGTTTTCGAAAAATGCAGTAAACATTTTCTTTAACAGTAGCAACGAAATATTCTTTACTAGATAATATAAAAAAACCTCAATCATAAAAATATTAATTCTGAAAAATGCGACAAATTTTAAGGTTTCGAAATATTGAGCTTTATTTAGAACTGTTCCCTAGATCGATGTATATTCAAACTTTAAAGTACATAGTTCATTAACGTAATTAACTAAATATTTGCTCGAATAAATAACCTCTCATTAACTAAAATCAATATTTAATTATCATAAAAGGTTTTCTGAAAAAAATACAAATAAAAAAAAATAATTGCATATTTCATGTCCACTGTCTAAGAAAATATAAAAAAATGATTATTTTGACATTTTCTGAAAAGACCTGTCTGCCTTTTGACTCATTAAAAACAAGTAAAATTTCACATTTTGCCCTATCAGCTTATAATTACAGAGAATCTTCATCTTACATTTAAAAATACACCTTATACATGTGAATACGCACATAAATTGCCAACATCAGACACATTAGGATATACTGAGCATTTACATATATTCGTGTGCTCATCATGATACTAAATTCTTTGATAACCGTTTTGGTCCATGAGTTATGGATTTTTTTTTTTTTTGGCGTGTCTTACATTTATGATTACACGGATGAGTATGAAAATGCGCACTCTCGAAAATAGTCAGGTTTATTAAATAATTTTACTGGTGCGGGTTACCGAGTCGATACGATAAATCGAACCTTTTTAATTCAAACAATATTTATTATAATAGTTTTATCATAATATTATACTTTGCACCTTTTAAATTTTCTCTCTCAATCTCTATATATAGTCAAAAACTACTAATTTCACAATGAAAACTCATTCAAATAGGTTTTTTAGATTTTTTTGAGGTTATGTTAAACCACTAAATTTCCATCTACTAAACAGTATGTTGATTAGTTTTTACTGTTAATTAGTCAGTTTTGACTATTAATTGGTAATTTTTTCTTAATTGAGATTTAGAGAGTAACTAAGAGTAATTTCACTACTGTAGGTATGTACATAGACAGAATTTGGATTTCACAGGAGCAATGCCGATCGAACAGTAGTCTCTTTCAAGAGACGTTTATTCTGATCAAACTAGGGAAAAATAGAATGTCGTTATTTTCGCAGCGATGGCAATAGAACGTAATTTTGTATACAATTGTTAACTAACTGCAATAAATAATTTGAAAAGGCACCGCTCGCTTCAATTTTCAATGTCCAATCAGAGTTAATACAAGACAAATTCACAAATTTGTAACAGCAGCGGAAAACCACCAATAAAAATTTTGCTTGCTTATCAATATGTTAATTTTCTCAATAGAACGAGTACTTTGTTATTCACTTTTAGAATAACCACTCGCTTGTAAAATAATTCATTATATTCATTTTTTAAACAAAAAATTGTTTATTCTAGAATTTATACTATACAAAATCGGTTTAACGTCTGGGAAAAAAATAAACTATAAAATTAACAAAACGTAGTCTCTAGACAAAGTCAGAGTTTTCAAAAACTTATAATGGTTTGTTAAATGTGACTTTGGATAATTTTTAATATAGCTGTTGAAGTTTTAGAATTGGGATTGGCAGTCGCACAAAACAAAAATGGCTAACAGAAGTAGGCAACTTTAGCAACAAAAGTATGTAAACGGAAAAATTTTTCAAAATATATTATAAAAATACGACTTATTTTAAATAAAAAATTTTAATTTACGTAATCGCAGACTCTAAGGACTAAATTTTGTTGAGTGTAAGAAAGTTTTAAACGTCGGAAATAATATATTTTGTGTATTAGAAAAAGTACGTTGAAAACAACTTGCTTGAATATTTAAAAAATTTGTAGTCATCTTTAAAACAATTTCATCCATTTATTAATTATCATGTTTTATACCATTAATTGTCTATTTTTTAAAAGAATAATCCAAATTTATAGGTTAAGAATTTTGACGGGTCAACACTTGTATCATATATAATGTATTAAAGATATTAATTATAAAAAAATTATTTTTAAATTATTCTTTTTTTTCTCCTTCTATTTAAACTCAAAATTAAATATAACTTTTTTTATAAATTTAGAAAATTACACTATTTCTCCTTCTACAGAATTTTTACGTGTTTATTTACTTTTTTACCTACTTCTTTTATTTCAAATTCACACCACCAGATAGCGCATCGAAGTTTAGCCATTCCCAATAACTTGATGGAACCTAATTTAAAATTGAAATTGTCGATAACTTGGTCAAAAAATAAGATAGAGAGTTGAAACTTACAAATTTGGAGAGCTTATTAAATTCTGCTTTAGAATACTTATTAAATAAAATTTAAAAAAAATTTGAAATGAAAATGAAGGTTTTTGAGAAAAACATGCTTGAACATTTTTAGTCATATCTCGTAAACCACTCAATATTTTTCAAGTTTTCTTAGCTCAAATTAAAGCTGACATTTCAACAAAGAAGATGAAGTAAGTTTCAATTTTTTCACGAAAGTTTTGTAGATCCAGCAACGAGTATAAGGTATTGAACGATTATTAAAAACAACCAAGAATTTTCTTCTCTAACTCATCAACTAATATTACCACTTACATATTTTTAAAAAATTTATTTAATAAGTATTCTAAAGCAGAATTTAATAAGCTTTCCAAATTTGTAAGTTTTAACTCTCTATCTTATTTTTTGACCAAGTTATCGACAATTTCAATTTTAAATTAGGTTTCATCAAGTTATTGTGAATAGCTAAACTTCGATACGCTATCTGGTGGTGTAAATTTGAATTAAAATAAGTAGGTAAAAAAGTAAACAAACACGTAAAAATTCTGTAGAAGGGGAAAAGAAAAAAGAATAATTTAAAAACAATTTATTTTATAATTAACATCTTTAATTCAGTATATATGATACGCTGACCTGTCAAAAATCTTAACCTATAAAATTTTATTATTCTTTTAAAGAATTGAACGATTGTTACAAAATTCAAGAATTTTTTCTTCTAACTTATCAACTATTTTATTTAGACTATATAATTTAAATTTTTATTTAAAATATTAATTTTATCCAATTAAAATTAATTTCTTTTTATTTATTAAAGTTAAAGTCATTTCGTATAATTACTTGAAAATTATTTAAAGATTGAAGACCAATCTGGCTCACACCGATTTTAACTCAAATCTAATATAATCACTTTGAAATTTCTAAAAAAGTTGATTAGTAGGTTTTCTAAAGTAGAATTTAATAAGCTTTCTAAATTTGTAAGTTTCAACTCTCTATCTTAATTTTTGACCAAGTTATCGTGATTTTAAGTGAGTTGTATTTTTTTGATCCGCTTAAATCGACAATTTCCGACAGTAGTCTAAATTTATAGTTTCTAAGTTTACAGAAACTACGGAAAAGCAATTAAATATCACCCAATTAGTATAAATAAATAATTTATGAACAATTATTTTTATTTTAAATTTGAATTTCCCGCTAAAACATAGGTCTAGTTCCAAAAGTTTTCTCAAACTAGTACAGATCCGCCATCTTGAAACGGCAATACTGCTTTAACCTAAAAATTAAAAAGGAGCAAGAAAAAACGAAGTCATTCGGACAAAGTTGTTTAATGTTTAAAATATGTACTCCAACGTTTCGAAATCTAAATAATTTCCTCTTCAGGGAGTCTGACAATTAAATAAAATAAAAATTATAATTATTTGATCAAAGAGAGACAAAATATACATAATAATAACTATGACAAAAAGAAATTAAGAAACCTCTCATACCAAGTTAAAACAAAAAATTTCTCCTTTGATAATTTCTTGAGATATCATTCGTCAAAAATCCCCATATACATATATATATATGTAGGTCAATAAATAAAAACGATCATAATATCGAGGTAAACATTGTTTGGAGTCAGAGAAACTAAAATGAAATCAAGAATAAATAATTAATTTGTCATTAAGATATATTATAGACCTTTTTTTATATAAATAAATGGTAGAAATCTTGTGGCCTTTGGTCTTTTTGTAAAAAAATTATTTGAATTTAGGAAGTTAGTTTAAACAAATTTTTTTATTTATTCTTCACCAAATTTCGATGCATTTCGCTACGAACGTAGCTCATCAGGACTATAACAAAATCACAATGTTAAACTTACACTTGTCAGAAATCTGTTTCGTAGATATAATATAATAAAATAAAATAAAATATGGAGTTTTACATACCACATAAAATTTAGAGTTAATAAAATTTTTTTACATTAATAAAGTATTAAAATTGATCTGGAAAAAATTACAAGTTGTGATAAGTATTAAAATATTGAAGGTTAAAAATATTTTTACAATTATTTTTGAATTAAAACTTACTGGTTTAAGATAAAAATATTTTTGGTGCATGTCAAGTAATTTTGATAAACACTCCATAATTAACAAATTATACTATAATATTTTTTAAATTTAAATTTAACTTTGTGGTAACACATGGTTTTGCTACCACATTTCTGTTTACTTAACCTCTAAATTATACAACGATACGATTCTCAGAATACAGACTATTTTCTAGGGATTCTTTCGTTTGAGTAAGAAACATAGTATACTGTCAGGGGCAAAAAAATTTATTTTATTTTATATTAAATTTTATGAGATCATGGTAGAAAATGGAAAGATTCTCTGTGTCCGATCTATAGTTAACTGTATTGTTGTTTTTTATAATATAAAACATCTCAAGAATATTTCTTTTTCTCCAATCACTCTCTAAGTCAAGTATATGGACATTTTTACTATTGTAGTCTACTTTATGGTTTAATTCTGTGGTGTGTCTACTTATAGCTGTATTAGATTTATTATGAAGTTCTGCATATTTATGTTGGTATACTCTATCTTTTAATTGTTGTTTAGTTTGTCCTATGTAGATTCTATTGCAATTTGTACATCGTAATTCATAAATAAGATCCTTTTTTTCGAATTTTGGAATTCCATCCTTAAGGGAAGGTATAAGGATATCTTTTAATTTGTTTTTTATTGAGAAAATAACCGTGATATCCATTTTTTTACAGATAATTTGGATTAATTTAGAAATTTCAGGAATATAAGGAAAGATCACTATTTTTTGTAGATTTAAACTATTATTAATTTCAATGTTTTTATTGTTGTTATCATTATTGTTTTTTGTGTTCAAATAATTTATTCTTTTGTCTACATTTTGTTTTATAAATTCAAAAGGGTAACAATTTTTTGTTAAAATTTCAAAAACTAAATTTATATTTTTATTGTGAAATTGTGGTTCTGAGAAGTTTATAGCTTTGTCAACCATTGAGAAAACTATACCTTTCTTATGCGTTAAACTATGGTTTGAAAGAAAGTTTAAAATACGTCCCGAGGCATAAGGTTTTTGAAACCAATCAGTTTCAATGAAACCTTTATCAAAAATCAATGTTAGGTCTAGAAAAGTTATTTTTTTATTAACTGATTTTTCCAAAGTGAATTGTAGACTATCGCCCCTTTTGTTGAATTCATCCAACAATTTTTTAGTGCAATTCTTTTTTATGCACACAATTGTGTCATCAACATAACGGCGATAGAATGTAACACCAAAAATTTTATCATTTATTATTTTTTCTTCCATTTCCTGCATTATTAATTCAGAAACTACAGATGAGAGTGGTGACCCCATAGGTGTTCCAAATTTCTGTTTATAAATTTTATAATTAGCTTGAAAATAAGCATTATTCATACATAATTTTATGGCTCTATCAAATTGCAAATAACTTAAAGTCGTAAACTCCTTTATAAGGTTCCATTTTAATTTAATTATGGAGTGTTTATCAAAATTACTTGACATGCACCAAAAATATTTTTATCTTAAACCAGTAAGTTTTAATTCAAAAATAATTGTAAAAATATTTTTAACCTTCAATATTTTAATACTTATCACAACTTGTAATTTTTTCCAGATCAATTTTAATACTTTATTAATGTAAAAAAATTTTATTAACTCTAAATTTTATGTGGTATGTAAAACTCCATATTTTATTTTATTTTATTATATTATATCTACGAAACAGATTTCTGACAAGTGTAAGTTTAACATTGTGATTTTGTTATAGTCCTGATGAGCTACGTTCGTAGCGAAATGCATCGAAATTTGGTGAAGAATAAATAAAAAAATTTGTTTAAACTAACTTCCTAAATTCAAATAATTTTTTTACAAAAAGACCAAAGGCCACAAGATTTCTACCATTTATTTATATAAATAATTAATAAAGATTTAAATTCACAAAGAAAAAAAAAGAGAGTGAGAAACACATATATATACATATTGTATATTGATGTATTTAAAAATTGATGTATTTTAACATATGACACAGATTAATCGTTGTATTTGTCTATTTTTTATTTTATTTATTATCTTCTGTTGTTAAATTTTAATTTATTTATTAACAATAAATTTATGTTTCACGTGTTTTTTTATCATAATATGTAAGTGATAATTCTATATTATAAATTGATAATGGTTTTTTGGAAATAACCTCAAAATTGTATTAGGTAGTAATAATTTTGTTTGTTTTAACTGAGTTTCTAAAGGATTTATTTGAATTTTCTTTATAAAGAAAATAAAGTCACATTTTTAGCTTTCGTCTCTCTAAACGTTGAAGTTTTTTTATTATTGACGACACGTTTGATGAGTTGAAATAAAAGACTGACTTTGTCTGGAGACATTATTTTTCTAGATTAAAATCAACTAATAAAATTATCAAATTATTTTAAAATCAACAAATTTCTATATTGAGAATAACGGAATTGATTAGTTTTTCTTTTTTCCTTTAAAGATAAATAAGTTGTTTATCGAAACAATTTTGCAGCGATCAATTTATTCCTGAATGTGGGGAAGTAGATTGCAATCCACGGCAAAGAGTCAATATAAATGTAAAGCTTTTTAGAAGAAGATATATATATCGTGGTGTAAGAGTCGAGGAGAATTACGTGTGAAACAGATCTGAAAAAGTTCAATTAAACAATAATATGAGGCTATTTGATCGTTGCTCGCCACTACCAGTGAAACGAGATACCTAAGGCAGTGTCGTTTGAAAATTTAATCTTGTCGTGAAGAAGCTCTATAGTAACTTCTTACGGTAATATTTCATGAATCGGTCTTTCAGTTATTACTGACATAAAAAATTTAACATTGTGCGGCAGAAATTAAATCGACGTTGACCGCAGGTTTTATCAAAATGAAACTTATGTAAAAGTTTCCGAAAAAAAAAGAGAAAGAGAGAGAGAGAGAGAGAGAGAAAAAATAAGGCAGTAACGAACATAGAGTCGTAAAAGGCAAGGAATAAAATTGGAAATCGATAACTGCATGCATAAAGATATCCATTCTTTCTGCACAAGAATCGCGAATAACCGTTATCTAAAACATTTATACAACCTGTTACTTGCATAACCTGAAAGTAGAAAATTTCCTTCCAACAAAATCAAGTTAACAAAAGTTATACAATTATTTAACATTGTTATTTTTGTTTTAAATTGTTTCAAATACTTGGCATTAAACATTGTGTAACTTTTGTCAGCATTGTTTCACTTTTCTTGTTCAACTTTTTTTTTTTATGATGTTAACCGCTTACATAAAGTTGACATTATTTATTTACAGTTACAAATGAAATAGTAAAAAGTAACCTATCGTTTGGTTGAAATCACATCGCTTTAAGTTTTAAACGATAAACGCTTCATTGTGAACCCTTGTTTTATGAATAAAATTCATGGACGCACAAAGTTCTAGAGCTTACTTAATTATATAGAACTTTTTCTGTTAAAAATTCACATTCAATACAACTCGACAATATAGTATCCATCATATGTATAATAAATCACATTATCGATAGCACTAGTTTAATTATATTTATACTAAATGAGCAACTTTTTACTCCTCTTACAATGTAGTCACATTGGTACTTATACCTTTCGTTTTTACGATCAATTTCATGAAATGATTTTAAGCTGATGGTTTTTTTTTCTTTTTTTGCTGAAGACGAAATCCCATTTTGAATAGATCAAAAGAAAGTTCGTTCAAGGAAGTTCTTTCATTTTCTTTATCTGACTCGGAACCATGACAAAGAAATTCTCAGATATTTATTAGATTTTTTTAGCTTGCCGTACTTGTAGCTCGTGTGAAAGTATAAAATAAAACAATTGTTTTCAATTACGTACTGTTGTCAGGTGTACTTTTTTTTAAAACAAAAGAATTTGTAATTCTTTTGAATTTTTTTACTAACTAAAAGGATCAAGTGCTATAAAAGTATTTTGAGCGAGAGAGTATTATGTGGAATTAAACATTAAATATAATAATTAAAATGCAATAAATTCGACGGTGCATGTATCGAAAATTTAATTTAGAATTGTTAATCTAGAGTTTATAAAATAAATGTTATGAATGTAGAGCTAAAATATTATAATTTTATAGCTATCTTTTAAATGCCTGCTTTCCTTGTTTTAAAAAATCAGCAGCTTTGGTCAACAACCGTGAAATACAAGCTTTTATTAACTTGAAATTCGTTCGAAATATGAAATACATTTTTGAGACATTCAATCCAGATAATAGGGCATTTATAAATTTCCATTTAATATCGATTTAATACAACTGCGCTAACATTAATCACTTAAATTGAAATATTGTTATTGGAGGGAAAATTTTATATGGAATTTTACAAAAAAAAATTTTGCGAAATTAGAAATTTATTAGGTAATGTATTTTTGGTTTACTTCTTAGAATAAAGTAGAAAATACATATCTGAATATGTAATTTGAATAAGAAAAATTCTATTTTTATTTTTTACATGACTTCATCTGGAAATTAAAATGAATCTGTCTCGAATGACCTTTTTCTAAAATCTCACGAATGAATTTTCTCCGTTCGGTTAAAATGTAAGAATATAAATTTAGATATCAAGAAGATCATTATTCATAAATGAAGCTTTTCAATTATTTAAACTCAATCCGATTTCACAGTTTTTAAAATTGTATGCATTAAAATTTAAAACGACTAATTTCAAGTTAAAAGATTAAAGCTACAAGAGAGTTAAAAGTTGGTTATATTTCTATTTTAAAAGCTCTAAATTTTTAAGTTTTAAAAATAGAAGAAATTCCATTTTCAAATTGATAAAAATTATAAAGTATTCTACTTTCAATGCTCGGAGATTCTGGCGCATTTTATTTTAGAAGCTCTAAAATTTGAAGTCACAGGTAAAATCTTCGGAGTAAAAACATTTTTTTAATTGAATTCGAATTCTGTAGAAATTCAGACATGATTCCTTTAGAATTCAATAAAAATTTTATCAGAATTACTGAAAATTGTATAATTCAGATAATTAATTAAAGCATTATTGACGGAAAAACAATATTTAATAGGATATTATGATATTAGCCAAAATTCAGTTCAAATTTAAAAATGAAATTTAAATAATCACCAGAATATTCAGGGAATTTAAATAATTTTAAACAAACCTCGGGAATTTCAACGAATGCACCAAATTTTAATCAAACTCATAATAATTAGCTTAATTTGCATAATTACCGGCACATTAAAATTCTGTATAAACTCAGTCAGAATTGTATTAAAATTCTGACAGAATTCCTTTGCAACTCAGTCGAAATTAGAATTCTGTCAAAATTTTAATAATTACCCAATTACGGGGAAAATTTTATTAGATTTTACAAACTTCTTTTAAAATGTTTGTCGTAATGTAGATAATTAGCAAAATTTGTATAATTAATGTAATTAACATAATTTTGTTAGAATTTAGCCAGAATCCTCACGGAATTAAGTTTTAATTCAGTATCATAATTTAGTGAATATTCCTTTAAAATTAATTCAGAATCCTATTGGAATTATTTTGTAATTCAATCGTAATTTAGTTACAATTACCTTACAATTCAGTCACAATTGTGGTGAAATTAATTCAGAATTCAAATTATTTCGGAATTAGCAAAATTTGTATAATTACCGGAATTAGGTACATTAATTTCATTTTAATTCAGTCAGAATTTTGTTAAAATTAATTCTGAATTCATTCGTGACTAAAAAAAATAACGCTACAATTTAGTCGGAATTAATTTTTAATTAATTCCGAACTCTATTGAAATTCATAATCAAAATTCGAATTCCTTCGGAATTAACAAAATCTATATAATTACCAGAATTACATTAATTTCATTAAGATTCAAGTCAGAATTCTGTTGTAATTATTTTATAATGCAGTCGTGATTTAGTTAAAATTACGTTACAATTAAGTAAGAATTCTGTTAAAATTCATTCAGAATCCGATATCTTTCGGAATTAGCAAAATTTGCATAATTACCAGAATTACATTAATTTCATTAAAATTCGAGTCAGAATGCTGGTGAAATTAATTCTGAATTAATTTGTAAATAATTTAAGGTTACGTTACAATTGAATAAGAATTCTGTTGATATTCATTCAGAATTCGAATTATTTCGAAATTGGCAAAATTTGTATAATTACAGCAATTAGGTACATTGATTTCATTTGAATTCAGTCACAATTTTGTTAAAATTAATTCTGAATTAATTAATTCATTCATTCATTCGTAACTAAGTAAAAATGAAGTTACGATTTAGTCAAAACTCACTCCGAATTAATTTTTAATTTAGTCAGAACTCTTTTGAAATTTATAATCCATATTAGAATTCTTTCGGGATTAGAAAAATTGATATAAAGACCAAATTTACAATAATTTTATTAAAATTTAGCCAGAATTCCTTTAGAATTATTTCAAAATTCAGTAATAATGTTAGTTTAAATTACGTTACAATTAAGTAAGAATTCTGCTCAACTTCATTCCGAATTCGAATTCTTTTGGAATTAGTAAAATTTCTATAATTACCAAAATTCGGTACATTAATTTCATTTAAATTTAGTCAGAATTTAGTTGAAATTCTCAATTAGTATTCGAATTCTTCCGGAATTAGCAGAATTTGTATAATTTCCAGAATTACATTAATTTAACTAAAATTTTAGTCAGAATTCTGTTGGAATTGTTAAGGAATTCAGTTGTAATTGCAGTTAAAATTACGATACAATTAAGTAAGAATTTTGTTGAAATTCATTCAGAATTCGAATTCTTTCGGAATTACCAAAATTTGTATAATTGCCAGAATTACATAAATTTCATTAAAATTCCATTAAGAATTGTGTTAAAATTAATTCTGAATTTATTCGTGACTAAATAAAAATTACTTTACGATTTAGTCTGAACTTTCACGGAATTAATTTTTAATTTAGTTAGAACTTAGCTGAAATTCTCAATTGATATTCGAATTCTTCCGGAATTAGCAGAATTTGTATAATTATCTGAATTACATTAATTTACCTAAAATTTTAGTCAGAATTCTGTTGGAATTGTTAAGGAATTCAGTTGTAATTGTAGTTAAAATTACGATACAATTAAGTAAGAATTCTGTTGAAATTCATTCAGAATTCGAATTCTTTCGGAATTGTCAAAATTTGTATAATTACCAGAATTACGTAAATTTCATTAAAATTCCATTAAGAATTCTGTTAAAATTAATTCTGAATTTATTCGTGACTAAATAAAAATTACTTTACGATTTAGTCTGAACTTTCACGGAATTAATTTTTAATTTAGTTAGAACATAGCTGAAATTCTCAATTAATATTCGAATTCTAACGGAATTAGCAGAATTTGTATAATTACCTGAATTACATTAATTTAACTAAAATTTTAGTCAGAATTCTGTTGGAATTGTTAAGGAATTCAGTTGTAATTGCAGTTAAAATTACGATACAATTAAGTAAGAATTTTGTTGAAATTCATTCAGAATTCGAATTCTTTCGGATTACCAAAATTTGTATAATTGCCAGAATTACATAAATTTCATTAAAATTCCATTAAGAATTGTGTTAAAATTAATTCTGAATTTATTCGTGACTAAATAAAAATTACTTTACGATTTAGTCTGAACTTTCACGGAATTAATTTTTAATTTAGTTAGAACTTAGCTGAAATTCTCAATTGATATTCGAATTCTTCCGGAATTAGCAGAATTTGTATAATTATCTGAATTACATTAATTTACCTAAAATTTTAGTCAGAATTCTGTTGGAATTGTTAAGGAATTCAGTTGTAATTGTAGTTAAAATTACGATACAATTAAGTAAGAATTCTGTTGAAATTCATTCAGAATTCGAATTCTTTCGGAATTGTCAAAATTTGTATAATTACCAGAATTACGTAAATTTCATTAAAATTCCATTAAGAATTCTGTTAAAATTAATTCTGAATTTATTCGTGACTAAATAAAAATTACTTTACGATTTAGTCTGAACTTTCACGGAATTAATTTTTAATTTAGTTAGAACATAGCTGAAATTCTCAATTAATATTCGAATTCTAACGGAATTAGCAGAATTTGTATAATTACCTGAATTACATTAATTTAACTAAAATTTTAGTCAGAATTCTGTTGAAATTGTTAAAGAATTCAGTTGTAATTGTAGTTAAAATTACGATACAATTAAGTAAGAATTCTGTTGAAATTCATTCAGAATTCGAATTCTTTCGGAATTACCAAAATTTATATAATTTCCAGAATTACATAAATTTCATTCAAATTCCATTGAGAATTTTGTTAAAATTAATTCTGAATTCATTCGAGACTAAGTAAAAATTACATTACGATTTAGTCAGAACTCTCTCGGAATTAATTTTTAATTTAGTTAGTACTTAGCTGAAATTCTCAATTAATATTTGAATTCTTCCGGAATTAGCAGAATTTGTATAATTTCCTGAATTACATTAATTTAACTAAAATTTTAGTCAGAATTCTGTTGGAATTGTTAAGGAATTCAGTTATAATTGTAGTTAAAATTACGATACAATTAAGTAAGAATTCTGTTGAAATTCATTCAGAATTCGAATTCTTTCGGAATTACCAAAATTTGTATAATTACCAGAATTACATAAATTTCATTCAAATTCCATTGAGAATTCTGTTAAAATTAATTCTGAATTCATTCGAGACTAAGTAAAAATTACTTCACGATTAAGTCAGAACTCTCTCGGAATTAATTTTTAATTTAGTTAGAACTCAGTTGAAATTCTCAATTAATATTCGAATTCTTCCGGAATTAGCAGAATTTGTATAATTTCCTGAATTACATTAATTTAACTAAAATTTTAGTCAGAATTCTGTTGGAATTGTTAAGAAATTCAGTTGTAATTGCAGTTAAAATTACGATACAATTAAGTAAGAATTCCTTTGAAATTCATTAAGAATTTGAATTCTTTCGGAATTACCAAAATTTGTGTAATTACCAGAATTACATAAATTTCATTAAAATTCCATTGAGAATTCTGTTAAAATTAATTCTGAATTTATTTGTGACTAAATAAAAATTACTTCACGATTAAGTCTGAACTTTCACGGAATTAATTTTTAATTTAGTTAGAACATAGCTGAAATTCTCATATAATATTCGAATTTTTCCGGAATTAGCAGAATTTGTATAATTTCCTGAATTACATTAATTTAACTAAAATTTTAGTCAGAATTCTGTTGGAATTGTTAAGGAATTCAGTTATAATTGTAGTTAAAATTACGATACAATTAAGTAAGAATTCTGTTGAAATTCATTCAGAATTCGAATTCTTTCGGAATTACCAAAATTTGTATAATTACCAGAATTACATAAATTTCATTAAAATGCCATTGAGAATTCTGTTAAAATTAATTCTGAATTCATTCGTGACTAAGTAAAAATTACATTACGATTTAGTCGGAACTCTCTCGGAATTAATTTTTAATTTAGTTAGAACTTAGCTGAAATTCTCAATTAATATTCGAATTCTTCCGGAATTAGCAGAATTTGTATAATTTCCTGAATTACATTAATTTAACTAAAATTTTAGTCAGAATTCTGTTGGAATTGTTAAGGAATTCAGTTATAATTGTAGTTAAAATTACGATACAATTAAGTAAGAATTCTGTTGAAATTCATTCAGAATTCGAATTCTTTCGGAATTACCAAAATTTGTATAATTACCAGAATTACATAAATTTCATTAAAATTCCATTGAGAATTCTGTTAAAATTAATTCTGAATTCATTTGTGACTAAATAAAAATTACTTTACCATTTAGTCTGAACTTTCACGGAATTAATTTTTTATTTAGTTAGAACTCATTTTGAATTCTTAATTAATATTCGAATTTTTTTGGAATTAGACAAATTTGTGTAATTAGAATAATTACATTAATTTTATTAAAATTTTTGTCACATTTCTGTTGAAAATTATTTGGAATGCCGTCGTTATTTAAAGAAAATTACGTTACAATTCAGTTTAAATTCTGTTTAATTTCATTAACAATTCGAATTCTTTCGGAATTAGAAAAGAATTGTATAATTTTCGGAATTAGGTACATTAATTACATTTAAATTCAGTCATAATTTTGTTAAAATTAATTCTGAATTCATTCGTAATTAAGTAAAAATTACGTTACGATTTAGTCAGAACTCTCTCGGAATTAATTTTTAATTTAGTGAGAACTCTGTTGAAATTCATAATCAAAATTAGAATTCTTTCGGAATTAGCAGAATTTGTATAATTTCCAGAATTACATTAATTTAATTAAAATTCTAGTCAGAATTCTATAGGAATTTATTTCGAATTTAGTTATGATTCTATATTAATTTGTTTGAAACTCCTTCCTAATTGTTTATAATTGTCTAAATTCCATGAAAATTTTAATTAAATTCTGTCTGGATTTTAAATATATTTCCGACAGAATTTCGATAATTATTGAAATCTGAATAACTACTAAAGTAACGAAATTACATTTTTAGATTTCTGTTGAAATACATTTCGAATTACTTTAAATTTCAGTCAAAATATCGGTCAAAGGTTAAATTTCTGTATGAAATTTGCCTGGAATTAAGTCAGGATTTAATTGAATTTTAATATAGTCACTGGAATCATCTTGGATAATTGAAAATAACACGAAGGACTATAATTTTGATGCATTTTGAGTTCAGAGATATAAAATTTTCAAGCTTGCGTTGAAAATCGAACTCATTTACATATTCTGAATCGTGAGAATTTTCAAAGCATTCAAAATTGAATGAGCCATCACATTTTAAAGTCCAGAAATCTGTCTCTAGATGAAATTTTATTATATATTTCAAACATTTTGTTAATATTTAAATAAGATTGTAATTTAGTATAATTAATATTTATACTACATTTAATATCATGCTTCTTTAATACCATTAATAATATATACTTCTTGATTCAATATTTCCCAAGTTACAACTATCGTTAACTTTCTCAACTTTTTAAAGTTTCGTTTTGATTAAATATTCTGCAAGTTAACATGGAAAAATGAAAGGTTATTATCTTAAAAAAAAACCCCCCTAGTAAAAAGAGAATCATACAAAAAAATCATTACTTTTTTGAACCCTCTCTATATTCTTATTTAAAATCTATTTTACAGCTCCAGTGTAAAATAGCAGTTGGCAGCAGAATTGCTCCATTTCGAAACTCGGCGTCAATTGTGATAAATGAGGTGATACGTCTGAATAATCGAGAATAAGAAAAAATAGTCGAGAAAAAGAGCAATGGTTGATCCTGAGAAGATCTCCGTGAAAGTAATAGTTGTAAAGTTTGAATTTAGATCCAAGATATGTCGGAGGCATTTAGATTGATGTTTCATATCGTTGCATCTAGTTTTCGTGCATTTCTCTCTTTTATACATATAAACGTAAATTTATACTCTCACACGAGCTTTTCTTTTGAGTCAACAAGTACAGGAATCGATTTATTTTCCTTTATTGACATTATATATATATATATATGTATATATACTATACGTATCATTATTATTATATACTGTCAATTTTTATTATTTATTATTAATACTATCATTCACAAAACCTGTAAAAAATATTTATTTAAATCAAGACCGCATTGCACATTCTGCACAAGTCATAACCCGAAGACTGCAAGTGATAAATCACATTTTCAAGTTCTATATTTTATATGACTTATTTTGCATCTGCACACACGGCTCTCATAATATGAAAACGCAACATATCTGAGAACAAACGTATCTCTCTCACTTCACTCGATTTACTAGTTTAGTTTCTGGACTACACTACCTGTCATTTTTTTCATTTTTCTTTTTTAATACTAGGTACAATCGTAAAGCTGACTCCGTCCGGGCGAACTTCCGGAGAATCTTTACAGTGCTTTATTTTAAAACCAGTGGCGGATCCAAGCGAATAAGCTCCCGATCGATCTTCTCGGCTATAAACGCAACGATCAAACTCACGATTTACATGACTACATGATAAAATTTCCTAATATCTTCGCTAAAGTGTTCTGACTCTTTTGCGGTTATGCCGCAATCGACATCAGACTAGTGCTCAAATTTTATCATCATTTATTCGCAGAATTTCGTATACAATGAGTCAAGTGGACGTAAAAAAAAGACTATTTTAAACTTTTAGAGTTAGTGGGAAAAAAACTACCGTGTCGTCATTCTTTTAGCAAAATTGCCTCAAACAGTGTAACTTTTTCGCACAAAACAAATATCTTATATCTTTATTCGTTATTTTTAAGCGAAAACAGACATAATAGTATTTTTACTCCAAATAAAACATTGAGAAAAAATTGCTAAAATGATTCGGGGCAAAGATTACTGGCTTTTTAGATTGAACTGATTTAAGAGGAAAGGTGAATACAAATTACAAAATTGGACAATTTTCTTTTATTCGACACTGAAAAAACAAGATAGATTTCTTAGATTTTAGAACAAATTACGTTAATTTAAGTTCTATTAAAAATTCATTCCAAATTCGAATTCTTTCGGAATTAGCAAAATTAGTATAATTACCGCAATTAGGTACATTGATTTCATTTGAATTCAGTCAGAATTTTGTTAAAATTAATTCTGAATTCATTAGTGACTAAGTAAAAATTACGTTACGATTTCGTCTGAACTTTCTCGAAATTAATTTTTTATTTAGTTAGAACTCAGTTGAAATTCATAATTAATATTCGAATTCTTCAGGAATTAACAGAATTTGTATAATTACCAGAATTACATTAATTATAATTAAAATTCTAGTTAGAATTCTGTTGGAATTGTTTGGGAATTCAGTCATAATTGTAGTTAAAATTACGATACAATTAAGTTAGAATTCTGCTAAACTTTATTCCGAATTCAAATTTTTTCGGAATTAGCAAAACTTGTATAATTACCGCAAGTAGGTACATTAATTTCAATTGAATTCAGTCAGAATTTTGTTAAAATTAACTCTGAATTCATCCGTTACAATCAAATAAGAATTCTATCGATATTCATTCAGAACTCAAAATCTTTCGAAGTTGGCAAAATTAGTATAATTACCGCAATTAGGTACATTGATTTCATTTTAATTTAGTCAGAATTCTGTTAAAATTAATTCTGAATTCTTTCGTAATTAAGTAAAAATTACGTTACGATTTAGTTTGAACTTTCTTGGAATTAATTTTTCATTTAGTTAGAACTCAGTTGAAATTCATAATTAATATTCAAATTCTTCCGGAATTAGCAGGATTTGTATAATTTCCAGAATTACATTAATTTAACTAAAATTCTAGTCACAATTCTGTTGGAATTGTTTGGGAATTCAGTCATAATTGTAGTTAAAATTACGATACATTTAAGTAAGAATTCTGTTGTAATTCATTCAGAACTCGAATTCTTTCGGAATTACCAAAATTTGTATAATTACCAGAATTACATTAATTTCATTGAAATTCCAGTCCGAGTTCTGTTGGAATTGTTTAGGAATTCATTCGAGACTAAGACAAAATTACATTATAATTCAGTCTGAACATTTCGGAATTAATTTTTAATTTAGTTAGAACTCTGTGGAAATTCAAATTCCATATTCAAATTGTTCCGGAATTAGCAAAATCTGTACAATTACCAGAGTTACATTAATTCCATTAAAATTCTAGTCAGAATTCTGTTAAAATTAATTTTGAATTCAATCGTGACTAATTTAAAATTACGTTAAAATCAAATAAGAATTCCGTCAATATCCATTCTGAACTCAAATTCTTTCGAAATTGTCAAAATTAGTATAATTACCGCAATTAGGTACATTGATTTCATTTTAATTTAGTCAGAATTCTGTTAAAATTAATTCTGAATTCATTCGTATTTAAGTAAAAATTACGTTACGATTTAGGCAGAACTCTCTCTGAATTAATTTTTAATTTACTGAGAACTCTGTTGAAATTCATAATCTAAATTAGAATTCTTTTGGGATTAGAAAAATTACTATAAAGAGCAGAATTACAATAATTTTATTAAAATTCAGTCAGAATTCTTTTGGAATTAATTTGGAATTCACTAATAATGTTAGTTAAAATTACGTTACAATTAAGTAAGAATTCTGCTGAACTTCATTCCGAATTCGAATTCTTTCGGAATTAGCAAAATTAGTATAATTACCGCAATTAAATACATTGATTTTATTTGAATTCAGTCAGAATTTTGTTAAAATTAATTCTGAATTCATTCGTGACTAAGTAAAAATTAAGTTACGATTTAGTAAGAACTTTCTCGGAATTAATTTTTTATTTAGTTAGAACTCAGTTGAAATTCATAATTAATATTCGAATTCTTCCGGAATTAGCAGAATTTGTATAATTACCAGAATTACATTAATTTAATTAAAATTCTAGTCAGAATTCTGTTGGAATTGTTTGGGAATTCAGTCATAATTGTAGTTAAAATTACGATACAATTAGGTAAGAATTCTGTTGAAATTCATGCAGAATTCAAATTCTTTCGGAATTATCAAAATTTGTATAATTACCAGAATTACATTAATTTCATTAAAATTCCAGTCAGAATTTTGTTAAAATTAATTCTGAATTCATTCGTGACGAAGACAAAATTAGGTTATAATTTAGTCTGAACATTTCGGAATGAATTTTTAATTTAGTTAGTACTCTGTTGAAATTCATAATCAATATTCGAATTCTTACGGAATTCGCAAAATCTGTACAACTACCAAATGTACATTAATTCCATTAAAATTCTAGTCAGAATTCTGTTAAATCAATTTATTTTTTGGTTTAATTAAAAAGTAAAGTTAAATTTAAAGTTACAAAGCTGGTAGTAGGCGTTCCTTGTTTAAGCCATCTTTTTTTAACCCCCGTAAACAGGCTCTGTAAAATTTTTTATAAAAAACTTGGGTAAGGCTTCTTCAGCGTGAATAAAATTACCCTTTTTTGAAAAAGTAGAAAAATGATCCAAAATTGATTTTTAAAAAAGATCCTTAATATTCCTGAATCTAAATTTTAAATTAGTTAACATTTTTATATTTTATTTCCAATATTAATGTATTTAAGTATAAACGTGTCTTATTTAAATTTACTTTACCGATTTTTAAAGAAGGTTCAAACACTTTAAATTAATTGATATTTAGGTTCTTAAAAATTAAGATCTCAAACTGTTTCAAATAATTATTTAATAAATTATTTTATTTTTTATTATTTCAATAAATTTTTACAGTTTGGTTAAAGTTTGAAATTGCTATAATATTTGCATTGCTAGAATTTGAAAATATTTTAAGTTTATAATAATTTAAACATGAATTGATTAAAATTTAAACTATTCAATTATTATTATTGAAGTTAAAATAATTCATAGTTTATATTAATTAAATTCGAAGCAATTCAAATTCGTATTAATAAAATCAAGTTTAAAAATTTTAATTTAATTTTTAATTTAATTTGTAAAGGTTAAAGATTGAAATAAGTTTTGTTCCCACCAATCATTAGTAATTAAAATAAAAATGAGTTATAAAACTTAAAATTTGAATTCTATTGCAATTTTGATTAATTGAAGTTTGAGAAAATTTAAATTTAAATAAATAGAAGTTGGGAATTATTTAATTTGGAAAAATTAATATTCATTTAAAAAAAAAAACTATAAAAAAAAAATATTCTAACTTTTTGTAACATACTTTTAAAATGTTTATTGTTAACTCAGGAAGAAAATCTGATTCATTCTTTAAAAATTTTTTCTATTTGTTGAAAATTTGTTAAATTATTAAATTATTATTATTGAAATTTGAATAATTCATAGTTCATTCTAATTGAAGTTTGAAGCAATTCAAATTCGTATTAATAAACCCAAGTTTAAAATTTTTAATTTAACTTAATATGTAAAGATATTTCAATCTTTAGATTGAAATAATTTTCGTGCTCACCAATCATTAGAAATAAAAATAATAATGAGTTATAAAACTTAAACTTGGATTATATTGCAATTTTGCTTAATTGAAGTTTAAAATAATTTTTATTTTGAATCGATAGAAGTTGGACATTATTTAATTTGGAAAAATTAATATTCATATTGATAGTAATTTTAAAGAATGGTTTTCTTATTAATGGAAATTTATAATAAATTAAGTACCTAATTAAGTTAAAAAAAACTATTAAAAAAAAATATATATTTTTTAACTTTTTGTAACATACTATAAAATTTCTTATTTTTAGCTCAGGAAAAGAACCTAATTTATTCTTTAAATTCTTTTCTATTTATTAATTTGTAACAAATTTTAATAAATAAAAATTAATTCATAAAATTTAAGCTACAACGCAATTTTTATTATCCGTCTTTCTAAATCTAAATTAGTAAAAAACCGGTCACTAATTCAAATTAATAGAAATTTCAATAATTTGTAGTCAAATTTCACTATTTAAATTAGTATAGATTTAAAATTTTTACTATTTTTTTAGTGAAAAGTGACTAAAAATTAGTAAAAACTTTCACTAATTCAGATTAAGAGAGCTAATTTTTAATGTCTATATTTGATGTATTTAATTTTGTTACAACATAAAACTTCATTTTCCGAGATATGCTCATATCCTCGGCTCATTTTAAGCGATGGCTTATTTATGAACCAAGCGTTAAATATATTTAACTCTGGAACAGATGGTTTTCTTTTGAAAATTTTAACATTTCACACTTTGAAAGAGAGAATTTATTTAATGCATGTTCTTCCTTAATAAAACTTTTATGAAAAATTCGCTTTAAATGGAGCCTGAGAAGTTTCAGAAAGCTTATTACTTCGTTAATTACCATACTTTTCTCTTTATTTGCGTAAACATTTTTATTGATGATGAAATACTAATTTACCACCACAGTGACATTTTTGAGTAATTACAGTTAATAATATTTTCGTTTTTATATAACTCAATATAGAAACACATATTAATAATAACAAAAGTTGATAGTTGAAAAGATACGATTCTTTTAAACTGTGAAATTAACTTTTACTTGAAAATTCTCAAAAGCTATATGCATCACTGTCAGATAATTTTATAAAAGAAGTTTTCAAATTGTTAGACAGATAAAAAAGATTGCGGAAATTTTCAATCTTTTGGCTTCCTTTTCCACCAGTAAAAAAAAAGAGTTTAGTACAAAGAATCTTTTATAGATATTTTCCTTAAAAGAAAAGTCTTCTTGAAATCCATTCCATTTTAAATTACCTTTAGTCTCTCTTAGTTTATTCAATTAAACTAATCAATATTTTTTTCTCTTTACTTGCTAAAGAAATTTTTCTTGAATTATTAAAATTTCGATTTTTCAAATTTTTTGATTAAAGTTTTACTAGAAAATTAGTAGGTTTTTTCAATAACTTTACTAATCCTCTTTTTACTAATTCAAATTTAAAAAGACAGTTTGAATAGCCAACAAGAGCTTAATTAATATTTAAAAATAAATATTAGTTTATTTTTAAATAGAAACGGAAAAACAATAATTGAATTGTAAATATCAGAGGTAGAATTTCACTGTAATGTATTTAAAATTTAAATTTCTAGAAAGATCAGTGAATTCAGTTTTGATAAGACTCTTGCAAATATTGGGCAATTGTTTTCTATTGTCAGCTTTCCAAACAGCTGAAAGCTGAATCGCAAGCTTTCCTTTTATGTAATTATCATTTATTTGCATGCTGCCAATTTTGAAACAAAGTAAATAATTTATACATTAAAAGAAAAAGAAACATAATTTTATAAAAATGAAATATTTAATTTAATGTCAAAATAAGTATGAAAATTAGCTTTCGAATCACAGGAAAAGTCGTTGGAAAAGAATCAGTTATAATGGTTTCAAGTATCAGGTAGTTTGAAATGAAAGACGACACTTCTTTTGCTACTAACAAGCAAATGCTATCGACGTTACATTTTTTTCAATTATATTCTAAAATGCAAATAAATTCAATTCCAAGATAACTGTTAATTTTTATAAGTTATATAACAAAATGAATAAATGTAACAATATAACTGCTAATAATTCTCAAATATATTATTATATTTTGATATGAATTTTTTATCACATCATATTGATAAAACAAGTAAAATAATAAAATTTTGAAGAAGGTGATGAGAAATTGATTAAAGTAAATATTTAAACAATGGAAATTATTGTAGATTTTCGTATTATTACGGATATTTTTGCTTTAATCTAATTCTTTTGTTTCACACTATTATCCATATATATTTTTTGTGTATTTTTTTTTTATATTCACATTTTAATTGTGCTTTTCAGAATGTACGAGCATGTACCTTAAAAACGTTGTATTTATTCTAATGAATGATTTTACATCTTTTTGGCAGAATATTGCAAAAATATATTTTTCAAACTATTGTTTTCAAATTCAAAAGAGAGATTTAATTGGATGGAGCACAAAATTTTTACAATCTTCATTAAATATACACGCGTGTTCTTTTTTTAATTAAATAATAAAATACAACCTAGTATAATTATATATTCAAAAAACCCTTGATTTTTATTTATAAAAATATCAAGTTAAAAAAAAAGTAACAACGTATTGAATAAATAAAAAGTATTAAAAATCTTCAACACTGAAATTCGATTAAAAACATTGTCATACGAAATTTATTAAATTTTTCACTTCATCTTTCGAGGGCTATATTTTTTCTTCTACAATTACATTTTTATTTTAAATAAATTATAAAAAATATAATAGCTTGATAAAAGAAATTGATATTTTCACTTGATTAAAAAAGCGCTTTAACAATACATTTATATTTAAAAAATGACGAAAAAGAAGGAAAAATTTCTTGCACCAGAGAGGAATTTGATTAATGTCAAATACGTTAACATCTCACTTTAATCTGATCACCTGACCTACAAAGTCATTTTCACTTCATTTCCTCTAGTCACGTCTAGAAATCTCTCAGTATTTGTAACTAAAAATTCTTGTCTTGTTCAACTATATATATTTCAATTAAAAACAAGTCGAAAAACATTCAAAAATGATTTTCATAATGATAGTGCGATTGCAGGAGAAAAAAACCTGTTCACGAATAAATTTGATCCAATTTGAATGTTAATTTTATATATTGTGAATAAGTTCAGCTGATTTCAATTGAGCTGATCAATCATCGATATATAGTTGATTGATTTAGCAGAAGCAAGTCACGATTCAATATGCGCTCATTGAAATCAGCTGCACACTTATCTATCAGATTAAGCGAGATTTCGCTTCAGAGAGTGTGTTGCTACAAGTTTCCTTTTAAATTAATGGTATACACCTGCTCCTGGCAATTAAAGAGTTTATAAACTAGAAGTTACTTTTGGTTTATTGAGTAAAATAAGTTCATTACATTTCTGAAATTGAAGTTCATTAACCTTGACCAGAGTGAGGTGAAGGATATTGATCTTCATTTGTTTCTTTAACAGAATATCGAAACTTTCTTCATCGTGGAAACAAAAATTGATATATGTAAATTAAAGACATTTTAGCTGTAAAATAATATTTTATCAATTATTTTGAAGTATTTTGGTAAATTTCCAATTTATTCACGATTTTTTTTGGCGCTTTTATAATATTCTTAAAATAAGAAGCATATTCTTAAGATTAAGAATATTTTCTTAATTTCCTAAGATAATTTCTTCTAATTTTCATGATTTGATTTAAGAATATGCTTTTTAATTTAACGATATTATATTCTTTGCAATTTTTGAGACAATTGTTAAAAGAAGAAATGTAGATTTTTTATGATCAATTTGTTTCTGTTTGTTTCTTTGTATTAAAAGAAAAAATTGAAGCAATGAATACTTTTCATCATCAACAATTTCATAAAAATAAACACGTAATCTCCAGACAAATTCGGAAATTTGAAACCAAAACAAGATAAAAAAGATATAATAAAATATTACGTCACTGAAATTTAAAAAACGGTCGAATAAATATTATATTGTAATGATTATCAAGAAGATTTTAGTTACAAGGTTTTTTCCCTGTACATGCGTTTTTTGCAGATTTCTCAGACTCTCATAAAACTTCAGCAATATTGACAACAATTCTTGCGATTTTGTCAATTTGCCAATAGACAACAATTTTTTCAATGTTGCTATAGATTTACGGAAAAAACGTTTTTCTAATATTAAGATTATTTAACTAATTAAGAATATTTGAAATCAAATAAACGCTAAGATCGTTTTCTTGGATATTATTAGATATACATATTAGATGTTTTATCTATATTTAAGAAAAATTTCTTATAATAATAGAATTTTAAAATAAGAGGAATTTCTTCAACTATCAAAAATTATATTTTTATGTCCACTTTAATAATATTAGATAAATCAATGAATTTTTATAAATATTTAATATGTATATGAATTTATTACTTGGTCGAGAATTATTGATACTCGTTATTGCAATGGCTTTTCGTCAAAATATAATTAAATTTAATAGAAACAGTAGTTCTTTAAATTTTACAATAAAAACAATATTCATGGACAATATATTGTTAGTCAAAATTAATTATAATCTTTGAGTAAGTTTAATGCAGTTTTACAATTCTAATGTTTTATAATGATGCGAAAGTAAACAATGATTTTGATTCTATTTACCTTTAATATTTTAAAATATCCTTAAAATCTACGTTGATTAAAAAAATGTAAAATTCGAATCTGATCCCCAAATGATCCAACATGTGAGGATATATTGTAATTTCAGGTTAAACGGTAAAAACATAGCTATTTTGACAATTTTTATAAAAATTTTGTGTAATACAAATTTTTTTTTTAATTTTTTAAAAGGGTATTGTACAATACTATAGATCTAAGCTTTAGACTCCATTTTAGTTGGTGGTTTTATACTTTTTTAAAAGAAAGTTATGTCAATTTAAGTTTTCTCATTTTTATATGTAGATAAACAAATTTTGACCTTGGTTAAATAATAATATGATTAATATGATGAACCACTTAACAAACATATGTTATGATTATATTTTTACGATCCATTTTTTATGAAAAAACTTATGACATGAAATATAAGAATAGGTATTATTTACGTAAAGAATTTTTTCCTATTTTATATCATTAAATATTTCTTGAATACACCAAAGTTAAAATTGGTTTATTTACATATAAAAACGAAAAAAATTAAATTAACATAACCCCAGTAGAAACCCAGTATTTTTTAGGATTAGGATTAAAAAATAGACCCTCTTTAGAAACCCAGAGTTTTTATTGTAATTAATATAGGTTTAATAAGAAACCTTTAGTAGAAACCTAGTATTTTTTATTAGAACCCAAATAGAACCACATTTAATAGGATAAGTAGAATTAAAAAAAGTATCCCATGTTAAATCTAGTATTTTTTGAATAATTAAAAAATAAGTTACCCCTGCATATTCCTGTATTTTTTGCTACGATTTGATGAATTGAAAAAAATCCCCAAAAGGTCCAGTTTTTTTTAATATGAATAGTAGGATTAGAAAGAAAACCCCTGCAAAAAACCCAGTATTTTTATTGGGATTTGTAGGATTAGAAAAAAAACCCTGTA
The DNA here is from genome assembly GCA_037103525.1 of Ganaspis brasiliensis. Classification (NCBI taxonomy): domain Eukaryota; kingdom Metazoa; phylum Arthropoda; class Insecta; order Hymenoptera; family Figitidae; genus Ganaspis; species Ganaspis brasiliensis. The sequence goes on from JAZKLR010000146.1 coordinate 612,571, forward strand.
GAAACCTATAATATTTTTATTATAATTATTGGGATTAGTAAGAAAATCCTATTAGAATCACTTTTTTTAATAGGATTAACAAAACGCGCAAAATGAGTTTATTATAATTAATTAAAAAACGCTATTCTACAAATTTTTTTTAAAAACTAATATATTTCAAAGTATTTCTCCGATGGGCAGTCTCTGTCAAAAGTTATTATTTCAGTTAATCGCAATTATTTATTAAAATAATTTGTTTCTTGATTTATTATTTACTGTTAATAGTCGGCCATCGGCCAATAGTTTTTTAATGAAAATGTTTCAAAATAAACAAATGTTGTTAAATTTTTAACGTTTTTCAAAGATACCTTTTTTACAAGTCTATCTTTTCTTACCATTTTTTTAAAAATAGTTCAATTTAAGTAAATAATAGCGTATTTTCTTCAGAAAAACAAACTCTACAACTTCACCTTGTCAGATTTTTGAAAAAGTGGACCATTTTTTAAATAAAGCAGTTTGTTTATAAATATTTAGAAATATGTTTTTAAATAAATTTCTATATTTAAAAAATTGTCCATTTTTTAAAAAATCTGACAAGGTAAAGTTGTAGAGTTTATTTTTCTGAAGAAAATAAGCTATTATTAACTTAAATTGAACTATATTTTTAAAAAAATGGTAAGAAAAGATAGACTTGTAAAAAAGGTATCTTTGAAAAACGTTAAAAATTTAACAACATTTGTTCATTTTTGAAACATTTTCATTAAAAAACTATTGGCCGATGGCCGATTATTAACAGTAAATAATAAGTCAAGAAATAAATTATTTTAATAAATAATTTATATTAACTGAAATACGAACTTTTGACAGGAACTGCCCACCGGAGAAATATCTTAAAGTGTAATATAATACAAGTTTTACAACAGTATTTGATTAATTTACAGTACTCTTGTTAAAAAAATTTTATTCAAGGTTAGTAATTCTTCACTTTTTTGAAATTATCAGGAAGAAGGCATTTTAATAGCATGAAATTTTCACCGGAAATTTTTTTTTTTTCAATTAAATTCGTTTGTGTCATGATTTTAACTACAAAATACTATTTAGAAACTAAAATATAAGAAGAAATGAAATTACAAACATATTAACTATCATGGTCCAATAGAATGAGAATCGCTTGAGGGTATAAACCTCCTTAAGGGCATGTGATGGAGTATGACGTCACTGATATAGACAAAAATTGTCCGTAACTTTTCTCTTAAAGTATTGAATATTTTGTCATGAAACTTGGTAGAATTACTTAAAATATCATTAGGAAGGTCTCTCTGACCCAAATTTGTTTGAATTTTGGCTCAAAGTTAATTTATGAGAAATTTTCGAAAAATATAAAATTTTTTAAAAATCACTTTTGACCCAAAAATTAAATAAATTTGGGTCAGAGAGACCTTCCTAATGATATTTTAAGTAATTCTACCAAGTTTCGTGACAAAATATTCAATATTTAAAGAGAAAAGTTGCGGACAATTTTTGCCTATATCAGTGACGTCATACTCCATCACATGCCCTTAATAAGAATAGTATGCTTAGAAAGAAAACCCCTGCAAAAACCTAGAATTTTATTGGGATTTGTAGAATTGAAAAAAAACCCCAACAGAAACCTATAATATTTTTCTTAGAATTATTAGGATTATAAAAAAAACCCAAATGAATCACTTTTTTTAATGATAGAACGTCCAACTTCCTTCCGGCAGAATAAATAATCCTTCCGCGCACTGAGAAAATAAACCTCTAGCCAAGCAGCTTTATTTCTAGGTTAGGGTTCCTCGGGACAAAACAAACAAAATACCGGCGATGACAATCAAACTTCTAGGATACCGGAGCATATGCTCTGCTAAAATCAATTAAGTGCTTTGCAGGTGCTATATCAACAACCTCTCTCTGCTAAATTTAATCAAAAATTGGTTGTATTTAGTCAACTTATTTTCTCAGTGCGAGTACGTACAAAATCACGTTATAAAATTAATATGATTTAAGATAAAAACAAAGTTAATTACATGATTAGAAAGGTAAAGAAATAAGCTTTCAGAGCATGTAAGCATCAAGTTACTTAAATCATCCGTTAAAGTTATTTTAATAAAACACTATTTTTTACCTATTTTACATGCATTCACAATTTAAATTCAGAAAAAATAGTCAACTTCTATGGGTTCCCCATATTTTATGGTTGCAATTAGAAACTAGATCAAAACATGACCAAAAAGATGGTTTTATTACTTTTAAAATCATATATGACATTTTGTTTTTATCCAAATCTAAAGTGTTTTTATAACGCCTTTCTAAATATATTATCTGAGCTTTTCCGGCAGCATAGGTGATTGGACATTTTATCATTAATATAGGATTAGTAACAAAATTAAAGGAGGTATCCCTTGTTAAATAAAGTATTTTGTTGTAAGATTTGTAGGATTAAGAAAAAGTAGCCCCTGCAAATTCCCGTATTTTTCGCTACTATTACACTGCCAAAACAGGTGTCTTAAATTGTTCAAAAATCTCTTAAACTAAAACATTTTTCGTGTCTTAGACACAAAAAGTATCTTAATTTAAGGCATTTTTATTCAATTTAAGACACCATGTTTTTGCAGTGTAGTTGGTTTAAATAGGAAACCCCTGTAGATCCATTCTTTTTTAATAGAAATAGTAAAAGGTTTCATTTTTAGAGGGTTTTTCCGGATTTTTGCCAAAAAAAAAAAAAAACAAGTTTCTCAAACGTTTTCCGTTCCTCACCCCCCAAGAAAGGGGGTGAGGAATCTAAAAATATAATATAATATAATATAATAAAATATAATCTAAAAATAACAATAAATCCTGACATGATGTTTTTGATGATCAGATTCGAATTCTATACAAGAAATTCTACAAGAATCACCTCTTCCTTTTTTGGTAACAGAAAACCCTGAAATTTTGCAGACCTGTGTAATCAATCGATTTAAGATTTTTGTGAGTAGTAGTTAGGCAAACATCAAACTATTAACGACTAATGGCGTCGTCTGTAGAACTAAATGACTAGAGAAAATAAGTGCTTAGAAAATCTTCTTCTTAGAGTCAGAAATTTAATTCTTAGTTTAAGAAAATTTTAAGAACATTTCCCAAAGAAAATGATTTTCTTAGCATAAGAATATTATTAAGAAATTTTGTATCTATAACAATATGTTGATCCCAAAATTTTAGAAAATCGTTTTTTCGGTTTATATTATAAGTATAGGTATCGTTATAAGAATACTGAAACAATGGTACCGCACTACTAGAATACAACAAAACTTTTATGTATTAAAATAATCTGCAGCGCGTTTGTTTTAAGCCAATTTCAGATTATTTAAATTCAATTCGGTATAAAAAAAAGAGCGTTGCAGATTAATTTAATCCAAAACAATTTTCTGTGACATTATCAAAATTGCTGCAAATTTTGGTGCAATTCAAGTTCCTTTCCTCCTACACTGTAAAAACAGGTGTCTTATTTTAAGACATAAGACGTTTAGGAAGCGTCTTACAGGTATTTTTAAGACACTTTCTCAATGGTTTAAAATTAAGACATCATAAAATGTCTTAAAAGTGAAGACAAAATAAGACACTTGTTTTTAGAGTGATACACAAAGATCAAACAGCCAGAACAAAATAAGGGAAAAAGTTACGAGGCATAAAATTGCAAAAGAAAGCGAACCCGGTATAAGATTGATAATAATAATATAATCAATGGAAAACAATAAGTATGATACACGTATTTAAAACTGCGTCCACACAAAAATTGGATTTTCGTCCAATATGTCGATGCTATCGAACACACGTTGCTACTTTGCAAGATCGACATATCGCATATTCAATAGATATATAACGCGCACTATTGAATGCCGTACGTCTACACTTGAGTTAAGAGGCTTGGATCCGCCGTTATAGAAAAACTTACAGTCCGCTATAAAGGTTGTCTTTTTCCCTACCGACATTGGAGTATAGTAAGAAGGATGGCCAGGAGATGATACAGAATGACGAGATCGATTTGAATAGATGGAGAAGAGGTTGATGCAAGAGCGTAGGCATACGATTGAAAGCAATTGCTGTATGAATCTGGATCCAAACGGGTCACCGAGCAATAGTGTTGCAGTGCACAAGCTCCATTCAGTGCACCACCACAACCCCATATTTCCTCCACTTCTCTCGGTAAGGAGACTGTATTTGCAGCATAATATCTACATAAAACACCAAAACCCAAAACCCATAATTGGATAATAACTTGACCCTGTTACTTGCGACGAAAAAATTGCACGATTGACGAGCACTTCACTGTCAGTAAAATAGCAAAAATTCTCTCACTAAACGAACAGGCAGAAATGAACGTAGAAAATTATCGGCTTATGTTATATCAATAAAACCAAAGTGCATCTTGCATCAAAGAGTTGAAATAAAGGAAATTTCAAAACTTTTGCTAATGAACACTTGGATAAATAAGCCTCTTGTTTTAAGCAAATAATTACGAGATTCAAGAGTCATTCTTCTTTTATGTGGGCATATCTCTGGAACTTTCAAGTACACCCCCATGTGTCTAGATTGTTTTATTATTTATTTAAATTAAATTTTCATATTTGTGTACGTCCGCATGAAAAGGGTCCACTTTGTCGATTTTTGTTTTAATGTATTTATTTATTGTCGTTTTAACAACATTGGTCTTATAGGCGACGTGGAACAATTACATGAAGATATTATTTTATATAAGATATACAGTGTATATTATACACATTAGGGGTCGTTCATATACCAAGTGGAGAATTTTTAATCACTTTTCAATCCCCACTCCCCCCTCTAAATGTCCACGTGGACTTTTTTTTAAAATAATATGATTTCCTATGTTATGAGAAATTATAACAATAAAGAAAGATTCTTATCACAAAATGGTTAATAAATTAATATTTAATACTTATAAGAAATATTTTATTAAAATCCGTTGAAGCTTTCTCGAAATAACTTCACTGCAAAAACAGATGTCTTAAATTGTTCAAAAATGTCTTAAATTAAGACATTTTTTGTGTCTTAGACGCCAAAAGTATCTTAATTTAAGATATTTTTGTCCAATTTAAGACACCATGTTTTTGCAGTGTTAGCAACAAAAAAAAAACGTGACCACACACACACATTTCTGGACATTGGTTTAAGAATGATATTTTTTGCATTTCAGATGAAAATGAATCAATTTAGACTATTTTTGGAAAATCGAAAATCTTAACGATCACAAAGCTTACTCTAGAAGGAAGCAAAATCTATAAAATTAATTAAAAATAAAAATTGGACAAAATGATTAAAAATGATAATAATAATTCAAAACTAAAGAAAATAATTGCACTTTGAAAAAAATAAGTGATGAAAGTATAAAATATATTTAAAATTAAAAAACATAATTGAATAAATGAGGAGTACTTTTTCAAAAGTTGATAATTCCACATTTTGTTATTTCGAGAAAATTAAACAAATGCAGTTTCGCACCCAACCCCTAGATTTAATTATAAAGTAGAAAAAATATACGAAATTATTTATATACGAATGTTTTTTGCACTTCAGGAGATTTATTTTTAATTAAAATTTATAGTAATTAAGAAATTTAAAAGTTTTTGTAATTTATTCTAGGAAAACAATTAAAATTTTAAATCATCTTGGTTAAGTCCAACCCTGACAAAAGTATTGGATTGAATTTCAATCAGTATTCTTCCGAGTCATTCCGATATTTGTTTCCGAGCCAATCAGTTTTTATCCGAATCTAAGAATGGATGTAACTTGACGAAAACTTCTTTCCGAATCATTCCGAATTAATCCGTTTCATTCTGAAGCTAAATTTTAATCCGTTTGAATCACGTTATTTCCTTCCGAATCAATCAGAATCAATCCGTTTCATATTCGAATAAACCCGAATAAAATTGGAACGGATTGATTCGGAATGATTCGGAATGAAATAACGGGATTCAAACGGATTAAAATTTAGCTTCGGAATAAAACGGATTATTTCGGAATGATTCGGAAAGAATTTTTCGTCAAGTTACATCCATTTTTAGATTCGGATAAAAACTGATTGGCTCGGAAACAAATTTCGGAATGCCCCGGAAGAATTCTGATTAAAACTTATTCAAACTGATTGGAATTCAATCCGATACTGTTGCCAGGGAAGTTTTTTTTAAATTGAAAATTCTTTGATAATAAACTTTTTTCTTGAATTTAACAGTGACAAATCGATTTGTAAGGTTCCTAATATGTTAAATTTGTGATTATCTCAACTTTTTTGGAAAATGGATTTATCAAGTTTTGAAAAACTGCTCCTCAAATAAGTAAATAAGTAAAATTTGAGATAATTATAAAAATTTAGAAAATTAATTGAAAAACAATTAAAATCTTTAAAATTTCGAGAAAATGATTGTAAAATAATGAAATTAATTGAAAAATGAAAATAATTATAATTTAAATTTAAGATAAATAATTTAACATTGAAGAAAATAATTACGATTTTAAAAAAAAATAAGTAATAATACTTCCCATATGAGAAAGCAAAATCAAAAAGTTTAATCGAAATTAAAGAAAATAATTGAAAAATGGTAAAAACAATGAAAAATTAAAGGAAGTAATTGATATTTATAGAATTAATTTAAATTAGTGATAAACAATTAGGAATATAAAAAATTGATCAAAAGAAATAATTAAAATTCGGAGAAAACAATTGTAAAATAATAAAAATATTTGAAAATTGAATAACATAATTTGAATTTCAGGTAAATAATTGAAACTTGAAGAAAATAATTTAAATTTAGGAAAAGTAAGTGATAATACTTCCTATATATAAAAGGAAAAAAAATTTAATTCAAATTAAAGCAAATAACTAAAAAATGGCAAAAACAATTAAGCACTGAAGAAAGTAATGGATATTTAAAGAATTAATTAAAATTTGAGATAATTAATTGGGAAATTGATTAAAAAATAATTTAAACTTTAAGAAAACAATTGCAAAATAATAAAAATTTTTAAAAATTGAAAAAAATAATTAAAATTTGAGGAAAATACATTCAAAAATTGAAGAAAATAATTCAAATTTTGAAAAAAGTGATAAAATCACCAAATTAATTTGAAATTGAAGAAAGTAATTGAAATATGAGAGAAATAATTGAAAATTTAAAAAATTAATAAAAAATTAAAAAAGTAATATAAATTTTAAGAAAAATAGTTGAAAAATGATAAACGCATTTAAAAATTGTAGAAAATATTTAAAATTTAAAGAATTAATTAATAGTGGAGAAAAATAGTACGTAAAATAATTGAAAATAGAAGAAAATAGTTGAAATTTGTAAAAATAATAATTAAAAATGTCTTAAATTAATTGAAAAGTAATAGAAATGTTTAGGAAATTAGTTAAAAAATAATTAAAATATTAAAAAATTGGAAAAAATAATTTTAAAATGGTAAAAGTAATTAAAAGTCTAAGAAATAATTAAAAATTTTAAAAAAATGTATTTATAAAATTACAAAATATATTTAAAATATAAGAAAATAATTAAACTAGGTGAAAATTAAGTTAATTTTATAGACATTTCCCTTCCAAGTAAACAAAATAATTTGCTTCCTCATAGAGGAAGCATTAAATTAATAATATAGCGGTTAACTAGAGAATTTATTAAAAAAAAAAAGAATTTTAAATGCAAAAAAAATGTAAAAACATGGATTATTTTACGAATTTTTTATCTGTTATAAAAGTTAGGTATATAGGTCAATCTATTCGTTTTAGATAAGGAATATGAATTTTGTATTCATTAATTTGTATTTTTAGCATGGAAAAAAATTTCGCAAAAAAATGATTGTTTTCTATGAAAAAAAGTGCTTAAAAAAATTTGATTGGGCATTTTCAAAAATCCCTGGGTTCAAAATTTAATATTCACAAATGTTTCTCTATGAGAAAGCAAAAATAATATAAAAAATTAAACATTGATAAAAATTATTAAAATATGAGATGAATAATTGTATATTAAAGTAATTGACTAAAAAATATTGAAAATTCTCACAAATTGAAGAAAAGAATGGTAAATTGATGAAAATAATTTAAAATAAAAAAATATAATTGAAATTTGTGAAAAATAATTGAAAATTCAAGAAAATAATAGAAAAATGGAGCATTGATAAAAGTTATTGAAATTTGAGATAAATAATTGAAAAATTTAGGGGGAAAAAAATATTGAATATAATTTAAAATTTGAGAAAACAATTGCAAAATAATGAAAATGTTTAAAAATTGAAGAAAATAATTAAAATTATTATACCCCCCTCCCCCCAAAACTGTCCACGTGGTATATGAACAATCGTTTATTTATATTACAAGTTGAATAGATTTCAACATTTTTCGTCCAATAATATCACTTATTAATAGTCCGACCAATGTTTTGGGAACATTTATTTATGTTGATTTAAGGGCATGTGATGGATTATGACGTCACTGGTATAGGTAAAATTTGTCCTTAACTTTTCTCTTAAAATATTGAATATTTTGTCACAAAACTTGGTAGAATTGCTTAAAATATCATTAGGAAGGTTCCTCTGACCCGAGTTTGTTTGATTTTTGGATCAAAAGTAATTTTTAAAAAATTTGCTTTTTTTCACAATTTTCCCAAAAATTAATTTTGAGCCAAAATTCAAACAAACTTGGATCAGAGAGACCTTCCTAATAATACTTTTAAGTAATTCTACCAAATTTCATGACAAAATATTCAATATTTTAAGAGCAAAGTTACGGACAAATTTTACCTATACCAGTGACGTCATAATCCATCACATGCCCTTAAGAAATAATATAAAAATTCCAAAATTCAATTAAAAGAAAAACTAAAAGATTGTGTTATTGACAATAAATATGTTCTTCTCTCTCTCGATGTTACCTTAATAATCATTGTTGTAACGTTGTAAATTCGTTTCACAATTTTTACAACTTACAATTTTTAAAATTTTCTTTCATATGATTAATTTTAGTAAATTAAATTTAATAATAACAATTTTGGTTAATTCTTCTATGTTTTATTATCTCGAAGGTTGCACACAATACCAAGACTTTGAAATCGATTTTTTTTATTTCTTAAAAATATTTAATTCCAAAAATGTACACTAGCGAACAGATTGTGGGACCACCGATTTTCAGTGTAATGAAAAACATCCCAAAACGTAAAAAGTATAAAAGATAAAATTTTTTTCTTCCTGTTTTCTAAAAGGTGATAAGATTTCGAGTAAAATGAGTCTAAGAAGGAGTGATTTGGTTAATATTTGAGTTAAAAAATCTTGAAAAAGTGTGATTTGGTATGTTTCATAAAAATTAAAATTACTTCTGATATAATGAACATTTTTTTATGTTCTTAGGCTCAATTCAAAGGTAATTTTCTTCAGAATTGATATTATTTATAGCCATTACCTACGTTGCAATTTGTTTCCTAAAAATTCAAGCTGCCAAATTTGAACAAAAAAAAAATTTTAAAATTTGATATCATTTGATTCACAAAAAAATAATTTATAAAATTCGAACAAATATAATATACAATTTTTTTTTAAAAATTACAGAGATTATCAAATATCATATATTTTACAAAAAATTTTTTAGTATAACAAAATGTTATCAAATTTTTCTAACTTTTTTGTTAAACTTTGCCAGCTTGTATTTTTTAAGAATCAAATTGCACCGTAATGGCTATAAATAATATCAATTTTGTAGAAAATTATCTTCAAAATGAGCCTAAAACCATTAAAAAATGGTCATTATTTCAGAAGTAATTTTAGTTTTTATGAAACATTCCAATTCAAACTTTTCCAAGATTTTCTAACTAAAATATTAACCAAATCAGTTCTTCTTAGACTCATTTTACTCGAAATTTTACCACCTTTTAGAAAACAAGAAGGATATAATTTTAGATTTTATACTTTTTACGTTTTGAGATGTTTTGCATTACACTTAAAAATTGTGAATTGTATTATTTTATGAAAATCTACATGACGAGGTTATTTTAATCAAAAACAACCCTAAATTGAAAAACCATTGAAAAATAATTCGACTACTAAATTTAAAGAATAAAATTTAAAGAATTATTGAGATTCCTGATGTTTCCTGAGTTCTTGTTCAGATTAAGTATTTGGATCTTTATTTCATATATAATTTATCCTGAATTATGGAATCCTTTTGGTTGATTTTATTTTGATTTCATTTTGATTTTATTATTTTGATGTTCCTGATGTTAAATTTAGTTTAATTATTGAGCTATTGATGACCGCCTTATTTTTGAGTATCATATACCTTGTGAGAATTAAGGATTTAGCATCCAGCTTGTTCAAATGATTTGATTGGAGAACAATTATGATAAATTACCATCTTCAGAACCAAAAATTAATATAGAAGCCTATTTTTAAATTTCTATTTAAAGATTTTAATTGATTGTATAAATTGTATTTGTTATTAGTTATAATTTTAAAATTTAAATTTGCAAATTAACATAATCTGATTCTAACAAATCAGAAGTTAGGAAGTAGAGAAACAACAGAAATTTTGATTAACTTAGTTTACGAATCAGTTTGCTTTCTTTTTGAAAACATCTATCGTTATACGATAAACGTATTTATTTAATTTTTGAACAATTTTCTTTAATCATCAAGGCCGACTTAAGTTTCCTGGATTTAATTCATGGATTAGAAACTGTGACTTTTCTAAAATCTGTTTCAAAGTCTTGTGTACTTTATTTTCCGAGATATTCGCATTTTTTTAAAGGAGGTTCAGATTTTTGAAATTTTTTTAATTGCTGATAAACAAACTAAGTAATGTCCCACGTCGAATTAAGCGTTTTTCAAAACTGTATCTTAATTAAAATCTTATAATAATATTTTTAATTTTTAAAATGCATAGGCGCTAATGGTAATCTTGAATTTTAAACTCGTTTTTCTCAAAACTAGGGTTTTGACTTTCTAACTTTGAATGCTTGTAACTTTGTGGATTTTTTATGTAAAAGGGTCCAAGACCTCTCAAAATGTTCGAAATTAAATATAGTAATATACATTAGTGGGCCTTTTTATGCGAACGTACACAGTAGATTTATTCGCAAAATATTAATGAACATTGTTATTGTTTATCGACATTTCATAAAATTCAATCATTGAAAACACTACAAAAAGTAGGTATTTTATTATAAGATTCATTTGCAGTTACTTTTAATATTTTTAATATATACAGTATACTTTTAAGATATTTCTTTTTGCAGTGAATCAAACAGACAATTTTATTTAAAAACCCGTATTTTGAGAATCTGTAAAATATCCCAATTTTCTCGAAAACTCATTAATTCAGATTATAAATAATATTAAATGATTAATTAATAACTAAGTGACGACATGGGTCATTCTATTTTTCAAATCGAGACAATTGACATATGAAATGATAATTTTTAATTGCAATTTTCTCTTTTTAAATAAAACCCAACTATCTTTAGCACAAACAGCACTGGAAGTCGGATGACAAAAAATATTGATGAATATCAATTTTGAAAAGTTCCAAAGATACGTCACATAATATTTAATGATAAAATGACGAAAATAGACAAAATTGAATGTTCCATTTAATTGTAAAATCTCGATTTGACAATTTTAATTTCATATAATTGATCAAGTTCTATGGTTACTTTATTAGACTTTCTATTGAATTTTACCATTGAGAGGAAATATCTGTTTCATTATGTACGAGAGCTTTTGCTTTCTTGCTATTTGATTGTAAGAGCTTTAACCCAAGTTCATTTTCATTGAAACTGGTAATTGAAAGACGAAGCCAGCTGTAACTGATAATGAATTTCCACTTACCTGACGAAAGCATTGTCATTGGACTGCGTAAATCGATCCGCCAAATCGTGAAGAGTTAAGGCGGATATCTCCTTGAGCTCATAATGCTTGAGCAATGAATATTCGCTAGCCCAGTTAGCATTTCTCTCTGTATTGGCATTCGGCAAGTTCAAATAATACTGTGTATAATCCATAACCTACACAAATTAATCACGTTCATTTATTAGTTATTATAAACACAAAATTATTTAAAAAATTGTATACAAAATAATAATAAACCTATTTTTTAAAAAAAAAAAAATCCCAAAAACCTTACTAATTATAGTAATTTAAAGTTTGATTAAATTAAACAACGCACGCTAGCGCGCGATTAGTTTCCACGTCTTGTGTTATCAACAATTATAAATATTTAAATGTAATAATTAAAACTAAATATATATTAGGGTGGTCAATAAAAACCAAAAGTCCGGAATGTTATGGTCCTACTCCCCAATTTTGTTCCAAATTGAAAAATTTATAAATAAAATGCACTGAAAGCGAGGCAGAAAACAATAATAGTGAATTATGTGATAATTGTTAAGGAAATGTTGGAAAGTGATTTTTAAAAAATGTTTATTATTTATAAAATGCTAATAAAAATTATCCAAATTAAAAATGTTTATTAAATATTACTAAAAATTTACTAAAACTGTCATACTTCACTTAATTCAATACATTTTCTGTGTTTTCCATTTCATTTTGTGCAGAAACCGCACAAGTCCAAAAGTTAATTTATTTTTTTTATACCTTATATTAATTAAAATATATATATCAATCTTATGGAATTTTAAACTTATAGGTTAGTAGAAAATAATACAAAACGCAGAATTAAAAAAAATTCTCACTTTTACAAGAAAAACAGTTTTTATTGATTCCTAAACAATTACGATTTATGGACTTGTGCGGTTTCTGCACCAACTGCTTCAATTGAAACTAAACAGAATAATTGCAAATTTTGCAAATTAATTGAAAAAAATAATGAAATCAATCCAGAATTGGTAAAACTAATTTAAAAAATCATAGAAATGTTTAAAAAAAAAAAAATAATTTAAATTTGAGAAAAATACTTGAAAATCTTACAAATAAATTGAAAAAAATTGAATTATGAAAAATTAGAGGAAATGATTAAAAATTGAAAAAGAAAACGATTAAAAATTCAAATAAATAATTTAAAATTTGAGAAAATAATTGAAAAAATTACATAATATATTTCAAATAAAGGAAAGTTAAAGAAATTTTTAGAAAAATACTTAAAACTCTCAGAATTAGAGAAAATAAATGAAAAAAGATAAACATAGTTTAAAATTGAGGAGAATAAGTTTTAACTTTTAATTAAAGATGAATAATAAAAAACTTTTTGTAAATTATGAAAAAGAACGAAAGTAATTGAAAATTGAAGAAAATAAAATAAATAATACTATAAATAATTGAAAATTGAATGAAATAATTGAAATGAATAAATAGTTTAAAATTGTTGAACTTATAAAAGAAAAGAAGAAAATTGAAAATTGAAGGAAATAAATTGTGGGAAAAAATTGAAAATGTCTTTAAAATTTGAAACTTAAAGAAAATAAGTGAAATATTATAAAAGCAGTGATAAGTTGTAAAAAATAAATAACACTTGAGTGCAATAATTAAAAAAATGACAGAATTTTTTTTTTATAAAAAAAAATATTTGAAATTTGAGAAAAATACATGAAGATCTTAGAAATCAATTGATAAAAATTGTAATAACTACAAATTAAAAAAAAGATCGAATTGAAGAAAGCTGAAAATAATTGAAATTTACGATAATTAATAAAAAATTTAAGAAATTACGAAAACCAATAAAAATAATTAAAAATTGAATAAATTAAGTGAAATTTTAGAAAAATACTTAAAAAACTTGGAAAACAATTTTAGAAAATGAGAATAATAATTACCAATAGAGAAAAATAACTGAAAAATGATAAAATTATTTCAAAATTGAAAATAATAATGACATAAATTAAGAATTGTGGAAATTAATTTATAAAATCATAGAAATATTTTAAAATTTTAAAAATGAAGAAAATAATTTAAATTTTGAAAAATTACCTACTTGAAAATCTTAAACATAGATTGAACAAACTTAAATAATGAAAAATTAGAGAAAATTATTGAAAATTGAAAAACAAAACGAGTGAAAATTCAGATAAATAATTTAAAATTTGAAAAAATAATTAACAAAATAAAATAATGAAAAATTAGAGAAAATTATTGAAAATTGAAAAACAAAACGAGTGAAAATTCAGATAAATAATCTAAAATTTGAAAAAAAATTGCAAAAATTATATAATATATTTAAATTAAAAGAAAGTTAAAGAAATTTTATTTATTTATTTATTATATATAAACGGATCCATACTTGATCCTTCAAAAATAATACAAGAATAAAATAATTAGTAGAATAGGAATAAGATACAATGATTAAATGTTTAAAATTGTCAAAAATACTTAAAAATTTCAGAAGTTCATTGAAGAAAAGAATGAATAATTAGAGAAAATAAATGAAAAAAGGTAAACATAGTTTAAAATTGAGAAGAATAAGTTTTATTAAAAGAGAAATAAGTAAAAACTTTTTGACAATTATGAAAAAGAACGAAAGTAATTAAAAAATACATCAAGATCTTAGAAATGAATTAAAAAATATGGGAATAACTAAAAAATGGAGAAAATAATTTCAGAAAGCTAAAAATAATTGCAATTTACGATAATTAATAAAAAATTTAGGAAATTATTAAAACAAATGAAAATAATCAAAAATTGAATAAATTAATTGAAATTTTAGAAAAATGCCTAAAAATCTTGGAAATTAATTTTAGAAAATGGGAATAATAATTAACAATCGAGGAAAATAATTGAAAAAAAAAATTATTTCAAAATTAAAAAGAATAATGGCATAAATTATTATTTGGGAAATTCATTAAAAAAATCATAGAAATGTTTTAAAATATAGAAAATAATTTAATTTCAGAAAAATAATTGAAATTTTAAAAATAAATTTTGAAAAAATTAAATACTTAATGAAAAATAGGGCACAAAATTGAAAATTGAAAAAAAAGATTAAAAATTTAAATAAATAATTAAAAAATTGAGAAATTAATTGCAAAAATTATATAATATATTTAAAAAAAAGGAAAGCTAAAGAAATTTTCAGAAAAATACTTAAAACTTTTAGAAGTTCATTGAAAAAAGAACAAAATAATTAATAATTAGAGAAGCTAAATGAAAAAAGGTAACCATAGTTTAAAATTGAGGAGAATAAATTTTAATTAAACAGAAATAATTAAAAACTTTTTGGAAATTATGAAAAAGAACAAAAGTAATTGAAAATTGAAGAATGTAATATAATTAATACTGAAAATCATTGAAAATTGAATGAAGTGATTGAAATGTCAGATAAATAGTTTAAAAATTTTGGAAATTATAAAACAAATGAAAATAATTAAAAATTAAATAAATTAATTGAAATTTTAGAAAAATACTTAAAAATATTGGAAAATAATTTTAGAAAATGAGATTAATAATTAGCGTATTCCTAGTTATTTTTTCTTCTAAATCCGGATTCAAAATTAGAATTGACAGATAGGATAGATTTTTTGAGACCGCTTCGAAAAAATATTCCAAAACATCAATTAAAACAAGGAAAAAAAATATTTTTAATTAGAACACTCGCGTTTTTCGCTGCTGAATCTAAATTTGAGGTCGGAATGCATCAATATTAGATTTTTTAAAGATAAAGGAAAATTTTTCCATAAAGATTCTTATGATACGGCAATTTTACTTTTAGTGTTAATTTGTAAATATTTCTATTACCTATTTCTATTGCTCTTAAGACTTTTTTTTAATAAGGTTGTTCATATCTTTTTTTAACGCATTTTTACACTACGTTTTTAGTGATCGTTCGGTACAACATTTTTTGACATTTCTAAATTATTAGGGAGCGTTCACAAATGACGTCACGCATTTTTTTCAATTTTTTGACCCCTCCCCCCCTCCTGTCACGCTCTCTCACGTGAGAGTAAACACTTACCCGTAAAAGTTCGTCACGTTTCTTGCCCCCCCCCCCCCTATTTTTATGATAATTTTATTTTCAACGTTAATAACAAAAAATTCAATAGTAATAATTTTCAATCGGTTTTATTATTCTAAATTTGCAGTCTTTTGGGTTTATTACTGACATTTGGTTAATAAATAGATTATTATACTGTGATTAAAAAAATTTCTTATTTTTCGCACAACAAATACATTAAGGACTGTTTTAAATCATATACCTCGAACTTTAAGTATTAAATACTTCATATTAAACATAAAAATAAACATAAACGTGACGTCACGTTTAGGATGACCCCCCCTTTCCCCAAGTCACGTTTTGTCACGTTTGATCAGGACTCCCCCCTCCCCTCTATAGCGTGACGTCATATGTGAACGCTCCCTTATTAAAGGACCTTGTAAATTTTTTAGGCCATAATAATTTAATAATAAAAGGTTTTTTAATAATTTTTTTCCTCAGAAGTTTTAATGTGTAATGATGTAAATGTTTCTATATGTTTTTTAGTATAATAACAACTAATAAAAAATGAAATTGCGGTCTTAAAAAATATTGTCATATTCCACAGAATGCGCAATTTAAATGGTAGACATCCTATAACTTAAATTTCCTAACTCAAATTTTTAAAAATTCCTATTTCATTCGGTTCTTTGAAAAAAAAACTTTACAAAAGTTAGATGTTTAGTAAAATAATGATTAAAAAACCTTCTATTTATGGCCTAAAAAATTTTCAAGACCCCTTAAAGAATTTTTGATCCGCTTTCTTATCGTTTAGACATTATTGCTCTAAATCGTAAATGATAAAAGTTGTTTTGAATGTAAGTTACAACCCGAAAAGATAGAGTTTTATTAGTGATAAGTTTGTCGTCACAAATAAACAAAAAAATAAATTTAAAATTATAAAAAAGAACAAACCTGGGCCGTTGACTTTTCGAACTTGTAAAGCCTGACTCCAGGATTATTTGGTCCTGCAGCTCTATATGGAGTTATGCTTGGTGCCATCATAATCCACGAAACCGGTGATCCTTTAAACAAACAATTTTATCAACTAAAAATAATTGTTAACAACAACAGCGGCAAAGTTCTCGTGTAATTGTGTATATACATGGCAGAATGAATTTTCACGTGTATTCGATTTTTGAACTCATCAATTTCTCCTCTCAATTTCCTGCTCTGCATACCAATCACTATATTCCCCTTTTCCTCATACCTCTTCAATCTTGCCATTCACCAAAAGCTTCCTCTATATATCACGTCATTAATAACGTTCTAATACAGGAATAACAATTATTAGGAGCATGAATAAACACGCAAAAAATAGCCATCCAAGAACGATGAGAATTTATTAATATATTAATTTATTACGAAAAGAAAAGATAAGGTAGTCATTTTAAGTACTTTATTTCAGAAAAAATAGACAAAATAATTACTTAAATATTGATGGACTCACGACAGGATAAATTGCCTGTGCACAAAAATGTGGAAAAATATGAATAAAGGAAAAAAAACTTTTTATATGTTTTCTATAAGCAAGAATCTTGTTAATTTAAAAAAAATAACTAGCTTTGAATACAAAAATACAATCTTTCTATCGTAAAACTAAAGTTTTAATCTAAAGTAGTTCTACAAAAAAAGGAAATAAAATCTGTAATAAATAAATAAAGCTTCTACAAATATTAAATAACTTACAAAAGTAAATTAAAAACTGTAATAAATTACAAAAATACCTGCTTGCTTTAAAATTGCGTGAGTTTTAGAAAAAAAACCTAAAATTTGACATTCAATGTAGAGTTGCAAAGAAGTAATATTACCTGGAGAACGGTAATGAGAACGAGAATCTAACCGACCTAAATTCTAATCGAGAATTTATGAGAATTTAAGTTTTTTATTTATTTAACAAATTGAGTCAAATTTTCTCAATCAATGTACGAAAATAAAATCTCTGGTGTCATTTTTATTATAGTAATGATTTGAATTTTAATGTTAATAGTAAGAATTATATGTAATAACTATAGCAACATAAAAGACAAACTTTGCATTTTTGTTGGTCATTTAAAACTATAAATTTTTGCAAATACAAATAATAAAAATTACGAAATTGAACAATATATTTGAAAAATGACGCAAATAATTGACTGTTGAAAACAAAATTCGAAAAATGGCTACATAATTACACAATTATTGAAAACAATAGTTTAAAAAAATAAACAATATATTAAATTTAAACAAAATAGTTTAAAAAAATATAGGAATAACAGTTGCAAATAATTGCAAATTAAACAACTGGATTAAAAATGGAAAAAAATTAAAATTGAAGAAAAAAATAAAAAATTGAAAAAAATTGTAGGAAATAATTTGAAAATTGCAGAAAATAATTCATAATTGAAGGATATAGTTGAAAACTTGAAGAAAATGTGTGAAAAAACGAAAATTATTGTCAATTGAAAATAAAAATAAAAAAAAAGACTAGATTAATAGACAACTGAAAAAAAGTAATTGTAAAAATTAAACAATAAATATTAAGTTTAAAAATGAAATTGCAAATTTAAAAATTAAGAAAATTATAGGAATAATTGTTGGAAATAATTGCACATTTAACAACTGGATTAACGAATATGGAAGAAAACAATTGAAAACTGAAGAATGAAAATAAAAATTGATAAAACTTAATGATAATCAAAAAAAAATAATAGAAAAAAGGTGATAATTTGTTAATATTAAAGAAAATAATTGAAAATTGAAACGTGGAGTTTATATTTAAAGAAAATAACAGATAATTAATTGAAGAGAATAGTTCTAGAATTAAATAATTAAATTAAAATTTTAAAACAATTTTTATGAGTATAAAAAATAATTGAAATTATAAGCAAATTATTGAATATTGAGGAATTAATTAAAAATCGATAAAAGAAATTGAAGATTAAAGAAAATATTTGAAAATTGAAGAAAATAATTAAAAATTGAAAAAATAAATTGGAAATGAAAGAATGAAATGTAAATTTCAAGAAAATAATTGATAATTAAAAGAAAAGTTACAATATGACGAAAATAATGAAATATTAAAGAAAATAATTAGCTATTAAAAAAATAATTCACAATTGAAAAAAATTCAAAAAACGGTGAGAATAATCGGCGTTGGAAAAAAAAATTTTAATTGATGAATAATCATAAAATTGAAAGATAAAAATAAATTGTATATTGAAAACAGATAAAAATAATGGAAACAATTGTAAAACATAAATGAAAATTAAAGAAATCATTTGGAAGTTGAAGAATTCTATTGTAATTTCAAGAAAATATTTGATAATTGAGAAAATGCGAGAATTATTGAATTTTGAATAAAGTAATTGAAATATGTAGAATACAATTGAAAATTGAAGAAAATAATTGAAAGTTAAAGAAATAAATGGAAGATTAAAGAATTAAATTAAAGATTAACGATTTAAATTGAAATTTAAAAAAAAATAGTTGATGATTGAAAGAAAAATAAATCTTTTTTTTCATATTATCATTGTTTGCATCACATTCCAATTATTGTCTTCAAGTTTCAAAATTTAAAATCATTTTCTAATTATTTTCTACAAGTTTTAACCCTTTGCGGCATAGTGGTAACCCAGATTACCACCTTCATTTTTAAGATTTTTGTGAATATCTTCAGTACGCCTTATCCTATCAAAATATTAAATTATTTTTTATATTTTCCAGTAAATTTACGATTCCAAACTCTGGTTTTGAAGAAAAATATCATTTTTAATTTACAAGATAAAAATTCATAAAGGTCGAAATTTTTGCATTCTTTAATGTTGATGTTTTTTAGTTCCTTGGATCAAAAAGTCACTATTTGTACCGAGAAAATTATTTTCTTTGTTTTCAAAAAATGTATGCAGCAAAGGGTTAATTATTCTTTTTTTTTAATGATTTTCTAAAATTTTTAAATAATTTCTCGAATTTCTCATTATTTTCTTTAAAATTTGTAATCATTTTCAATTATATAATTCAATTTCCAATTATTTGATTATTATTTTCAATTACATACGTTATTTTTCACAGTTCCCAAAAAGTTTTTGAATTATTCATCTGAAATTTTAATTTTTTTTTTTTTTAATTTTCAATTATATCCACAATTTTCTTGTATTTTATGTACCTATATTCTGTATGCTTAGCAATTATTTCTCTCAAATTAAAAATTGTTTTTCTCAATTTTAAATTATGTTTATCTGTTTTTAGTTATTTTCTCTAATTTTTATTTATTTTCTTGTTTTTTCTGCAATTATTTCTCTTAAATTACAAAGTGATCTTTTCAATTCTAAATTATGTTTATATTTTTTTATTTATTTTCTCTACTTTTTAAATATTTTCGTTTTTTTTTTTAAATGAACTTCTAAAAGCTTCAAGTATTTTTCTGAAATTTTCTTTAAATTTCCTTTATTTAAAATATATTATGCAATTTTTTAAATTATTCTTTTAAATTTTAAGTTATTTATATTATTTCTTCATAATTTTCGTAAATTGTTAATCATTTTCATCATTTTCTGAATGAATTTTCTAAATTTTTAATTATTTATCTCAATTTGAATCATTTTTGCTTCCTCATAGAGGAAGCTTTGTGATCGTTAAGACTTTCGATTTTCCAAAAATAGTCTAAATCGACTTATTTTCATCTAAAAAGCGTAAATTTTCATTCCTAAGCAAATGTCCAGATGTATGTGTGTGTGTGTGTGTGTGTGTGTGTGTATGTGTGTGTGTGTGTGTGTGTGTGTATAGCGTTTTTTGTGTACAAGATATCTAGAGAACGCTTTAACGGATTCCAATAAAATTTGGATGACTTATTAAGCTCACGAATATCTAAATTTGGACACAGGGATTTTTGAAAATACCCAACCAGATTTTTTTGAGCACCTTTTTTCATCGAAAAAAATCGTTTTTTGCCAAAATTTTTTTTTATGCTAAAAATACAATTTAAAGAATACAAAAATCGTATTCCTTATCTTAAAACGAATTGATTGACCTATATAACTTTTATAATTGATCAAGAATTCGTAAAATAATCCATATTTTTACATTTTTTTGCATTACAAATTTTTTTTTAACAACTTCCCCAATTAACTTATATATTATTAATTTCTTGCTTCCTCTATGAGGAAGCAAATTATTTTGCTTACTTGGAAGCGAAATGTCCATGAAATGGACATAATTCTCACCTAGTTTCAATTTTCAATTATTTTCTCAAATTTTTCATTACACTAATTTTTCTCATTTTATTTCTAAGATTTTGAAGTATTTTTCTCAAATTTAAATTACTTTTTTTCATTTTAAAATTGTTCATAATTGTTGTACTTTATAATAATTTATACACTTCATTGACTTATAGTTATTTTGTAATGATAATTATTTTTATTTTTTTTTTTATTTGTTTCATTAAGTTCAACAGTTTTACAACCAATGACAGAACTACAAAATTATAATATAATAATAATAATTAAGATAAAACAGAAGAAAGTAAGACTATAAGGAATCATACGCAACTACTTTGATAAATTTTTAACAATCGTAAGTAACTTTAATATTCATTAATATTCAAGAATATTCAAAGCAAATCAACATTTTATCATGGATAAAACAAACAAAACAACAAAGAGTTATAGCATTATCATTTGAGCAAGTTTCAGTAATGCAAAAATATAATTATTTAAAGTAAAAAATATATAAATTGACGCGTTTTCATCGATTCACAACCTGGAGCGTTAATCCTCTGACTCAAATTAAAAATAGAATGAAAACTAAATCTACAAATTTAGCCGATCGGCACCCTGCAGGCAGTACACTGGGAGTGATAAGTCCTGTCACGGAGTTTTCAACCGTGGCAGGTACGAGTCTGATGTGAGCGTAGCTCTGCCGAGGTGGACCTGCGGTAGGGTGTCAGGAGCCAGCCCCTTCGGGATTGATCGGCGAGTGAGTAATGGATGTAAGGGATCGGAACCTGCATTGTTACTGGCGAGTCCGTTCCGTCCATGTATTTCGGGAACGGCTAAGCAGCTGATTGGGCCTCAGGGATATGGGGTAGGATCGCAGTATCCGAGGGTGTACTTGTTCCCAATCAAGGCGGCCCGCCACTTTACGCACGAAGCGCTGGTAAACTTAGAAGCATGGAGAATACAATTGGACAATTTTTTAAGAACTTGGAAATGGAAGTAGAGCTCTGCCCTATTGAGTCAGAGTCGTCTACAACCGAAACCGCAGTGGTCAAAACGGCCACCCCTCCAGAGAATCTTGACCTGGACGATGGAGTCGGGCAAGTTTTTTTAAACTTGACAAGACCTCTTGGTAGAAATACCAGGGATGCCGTTAAGGGAGTCATTCGGACTCACAAGAGGGTTGGAAGGGACCAAATCGAGGCAAACGTCGCCTTGCAACTGGCATTGGTCCCAAAAGTCTTGAGCGTCATGCGCACTGCCTGCTCGAGGCAAAAAAACATCAGCGTTGACGTTCAGGACGGTCTCTGCGTATTGGAGGCGGCCTTTGAAGTCATCCGCACAAACGTGCGGTACTTAGAACCAAAAGAGTCGAAAACCCAAAGCAGAGAAAAAGAGAACGAAGTGGGTAGCCCGGCGATGAGCCAGGAAAATCACACAAGGAAGACGGAGAAAAGGCGCGCTGCCGAAACGCCTCCTGAAAAAGTCCTGAAAAAAGGGAAGAGCTCGGAGTCGCCAGTGCAGGAAAAACGGCAAACTCCGAGACCAGAAAAACCTGAAAGCCATCAGCCTGCAAAGACGATGGCAGAGGCCGTGGCTAGCGATACAAGCGCTGCCGGTCCATCACAAATCGCCGGCCCTGTAGGCAAAAATGACGGTGACTTCGAGCTTGTCCGAAATAGAAGGAGAGAAGCTCGAAGGCGGCAAAAGGCCGCAAAGGCGGCGAAGGAGGCGGAGAAGGCGAAGAAAAAAAAAGCGCCAACGAGGAAGCCAAGAAGCACCGAGGCAGTCAGGATTTCGGCAACGGACCCGAATTCGTACAGCGAAATCCTGAAGGGCCTCCAAAAGTCCTTGAAGCCCGAAGATTCGGGCACGGAGGTAATCAGGACGAGGAGAACTTTAAACAATGAAGTTCTCCTTGTCGTGAAAAAAGGGGGTGACACCTCCTAGTTTGCGGGAGCTTTAACAGCTGCCTTAAAAGATAGGGCTACTGTTACAGCTCTCGTAAACAAAAGAGTTCTCGAAATCAGAGACCTCGATGAAAGTGCTTTAAAAGAAGACGTCATCGAGGTTCTGAATGAAAAGCTCGGGTCATCCAATCCGGAGAGAACGGTCATCGTCGTTCCCCGTTTTCGAGGAACGAAGTTAGCGCTGGTACGCCTGCCAGAAACAGAGTATTTTACTCTAATCAAGGCAGGAAAGATCCAGATTGGATGGATAAATGCAGCCATCCGAGAACACTTTGAGGTACCCAGGTGCCAAAGGTGCTTCGGTTTTGGGCACGCAACTCGCCTATGCAAAGGCCCCGACAGAATAAAAAACTGTCGGAGATGCGGCAAGGCGGGTCATATGGCGAAAAGTTGTGAGGTCACTGACCCTAGCTGCATTACATGCAGTGATTTGGGTAAACAGGACCTCAAACACTGGGCCGGCAGTAACGCCTGCCCAAAATACAAGAACGCACTGCAGAAACTTAAAAAGGCAAAGGCCTAAAGTTTCTGCAGATCAATCTGCATAAGTGCGTGGAGGCCCAAGACCTCCTAATGCAAACAGCCGAGGAGAAGAAGATCGATGTCTTGTTCTGCGCAGAACAGAACAGAAAGAACGATCTCACTCCCTGGTATCAGGATAAATCGGGAAGAGCAGCCATTCAGATCTGCAATTCCGAGTTGCGGGCAGATAAGTTCCTGGAGACGAACAGTGGATTCGTGTGAGTGGAAATGTCAGGCATACGTATGTATAGTTGTTATTTTTCACCCAACGATCAACTGTCAACCTTCGAAAATCAGATATACGACCTCGAAATGAGCCTCAGAGAATCCAGGTTGGATACCCTCATTACAGGTGACTTTAATGCTAAGTCACCAGAATGGGGCGAGAAAAGGCTCGACAATCGAGGAATCTTGGTCGGAGAAATGATCTCCAGGAACAACCTAATGGTTGCGAACCGTGGGAGGTCTTGGACTTTTAGGAGAAACGGTCAGGGATCAATAATTGACTTGTCGATCACAACGGCCCTCCTAAATAAACGTATTAAAGATTGGCGCGTCCTGGAGGATTATACCTATAGTGACCACCAGTATATCGAGTTTTCAGTCTCAAGGGGAGACACTCTGCGGGCCAGGAACCACGGAGTTCCCCGTGAAAATGGACCAACGTGGAACATTAAGAAAATCGACAAGGAGAAGTTCGGCCGGTCCCTGGAAGAATCCCGCCTCATAGAGGATTTGGGATGGGTGAAGAGGCCGAATAACCTTGAAGGGGAGGTGCGGACGGTGAAAAATATTATTGTCACCGCATGCGACGCGTCTATGCCGCGTTGCAGACGCACAACCCCAAGAAGAAGAAATGTATACTGGTGGTCAGAGGAATTGGCCTCTTTGCGAAAGGCATGCCTCAAAGCAAGAAGGAGATATGACCGTTCAAACGGAGATCCTCTGCTGAAAGAGGCATATACAGAGGCCAAGAGAATCCTCAGGAAGGAGATACGCGCTGCAAAAAGAAAGAGCTGGAAGAACCTAATCGGTGACGTCGAAAATGACCCATGGAGTCTGGCTTATAAAATCGTTAACAAGAAATTGTTATCGAGGCAAAAGACCCCCGGTCTAGACAATCTTGATTGGGTCCGGCAAATCATAAAGGCTTTGTTTTCTCCAGCAGAACCATGGCCTAGGATGGACTGGAGTATCTGTCATGTCGGTGAGGAAGAACTCTTCACTCTTACAGAATTACAAAAAGCAGGCAGTAGGTTAAAGCCAGGCAAAGCGCCGGGATTAGATGGGATAAGCAACGAGATCCTTAAAGAAGTGATCGTTGCTTCACCCCAGATTCTCCTAGACTGCTATAACAACTGCCTAAAGAGAGGAGAGTTTTTCCGCGACTGGAAAAGACAGAGGCTGGTCCTCCTAAGGAAAGGAGACAAACCTCTAGATAAAGTCTCATCCTACAGGCCTATATGCCTGTTAGATACGATGGGTAAGCTTCTAGAGGACATGGTTCTGCAGAGTATGCAATCTCACATGTCCGGAGAGAATAGTCTGTCTGACAACCAATTTGGTTTCCGTAAAGGCCTGTCCACAGTAGACGCCATCCAGAAGGCGGTGGACCTAGCCAGGGAAGGAAAAGCCAAATTGGGACCAGGGAAGAAAAAGGGCTTCTGCGCGTTGGTAGCCATTGACATACGTAACGCGTTTAATACCGCGCGATGGAAAGATCTCATCGAGTCGATGAGAAACAAAGGAATACCGCCCTACCTGTTGCGGATAATGGATAATTATCTTAGCGACAGGTGGGTTATATACGAGGGTGACACTTGAGCTAAGAGGTGCCCCTCAAGGCTCAAGGATAGGACCATTCGTATGGAACGTCTCTTATGATGACTTCTTGCGAATAGGTCTACCTAAAGGCGCGGTGATCATCGGCTTCGCGGACGACGCGTCAATCGTGTGCACTGCCGAAACTGTAGAAGCCCTGGGCGTATTGGTAAACGAATGTCTGAGACGGGCAAAGCGCTGGCTGGAGGCCAGAGGCCTGCAAATGGCTCTGGAAAAGACCGAAGCGCTGCTAGTCACAGACAGACGTGGTTATACAGCCCCTGGTATTCAGATAGACGGATTCGAGGTCCAATGGAGGAAACATATCAAATACTTAGGTGTCGAACTCGACAAATTTTTGAACTTTAAGCACCATATAGCCGTAGCATGTCGGAAGGTCGAACAGTGTTCGGCAAGTTTAGCTCGTCTAATGCCGAACATTGGTGGGCCTTCTGAAGCAAAGAGGAGACTGGTGGCGAGTGTTGCCCTTTCAAAGCTGCTATACGGAGCACCTGTATGGGCTCCTACCCTGCGAAATGACAGAAGTGTAACCATCTGTAAAAGGATACTGTCTGCGCAAAGAAGTGTTACTACACGTATCATTTCGGCCTATCGGACAGTACCGACGTGTGCTGCTCAGGTCCTTGCCAGCGTCCCGCCGGCAGATCTTTTGGCACAAGAAAGGGAGGAAGTTTTCCTCCTTTTCAAGAAGAGAAATTCTTCCGCATATACGGAAGATAATAGACCCAGCAAGGACCAAATTCGCCGAGATGCGAGAAGCAGACCCGTCGACAGATGGCAAGAAAGATGGAGCGGGGAGGAGACAGGCCGATGGACGTATCGGCTGATACCTACACTCGCCACCTGGATAAGTAGGAAGCACGGAGTGGTTTCCTACTATTTAACCCAAGCTCTCACAGGGCACGGGTGTTTCGGCTCCTATCTGGAGCGATTTAAAAAAAGTCGTTAGCTCGGAGTGTGTGTACTGCAAGTTCCCAGTGGACGACCCAGAGCACACACTCTTCAGCTGTAAGCGTTGGGACGCGGAGAGGCGGGTTATGTTTACCGGTGTTAACCGCAAGGTTACACCGGAGAACATGATTCCGCTTATGACTCGCTCTCCCGAGGATTGGCGAACCATCGAGACCTTCATACATTATGTTATGAGGGTCAAAGACCTTGATGGTCGCCAAAGAATGGAGGTCCCGTAGAATAAGGGAGAAAGTCGCTTTGACGACAGAGGAGGGGATATAAGATTACTCCCGATGGCGATACGTGCGAAAAGTGCTAGCCGGGAGTGGTCTTAAGGTCCCCTAAATAAGGGTGTGTTTTTAGCGGGTCGGCAGAACATCGCCACCCCCGCATAACCCTGTAGTACGGGCTACAGGGTACCTAAAAGCAGGTTTTCACATCCTACGCAAAAAAAAAAAAAAAAAATCTACAAATCTTAAAAAATAATTTTTGGTGATAAAAATATTTTTATTTCAGTGTTTTAAAATCTACATATTTTTAAAATTAATAATCATAATAAATTAATATTAGTTTTTAATCAATGCAAAAATATTGTAGAAGATAAATTTAAATATCCTAAAGTTGTTCTTTACTTAAAATAAAAACACCTGCTCCATATTTTAACCTCTTGTTTTTTCTATAAATTTTAATATAAAAAATCTTTTCTAAAATCTAGAATTTTGCATGATCAAGATAATATAATGATGTTAAATCTTTCTGAGATTTAGAGAGATAAAAAATGTATTATTGTTATTTCCTGATTTTCGACGCAGAAAAAGGAATCTTTTTCGTGAATCAGCCATATGTATGTAAAATTAATATTGAAGGCTAAAAATAGTCTGTGTGTATTATTTATTGGAGCGTGATGTATATTTTTAGAGAAAAATTGGATAAAAATATGAATACCTGTATCGCTGTATATGACACGAAACGTATCGGAATGCCAGTGTCCGAAAAACTGTCCCCGAATAATATCAGCATATTGACGAACCAGCTTAAGATATCTGATATTGTGTTTTTCCTTTAAACCTCCTGCTCCATGTTCTCTTTCATCAACGCCAGGGGGTGTGTGGCCAACGATATATATCTAGAGATTATAAAGAAATTTCACATTTAAATGACAACTCCAACTCACTTAATCCCAGTGCACTTTGCAAATTGAGATTTTAAATGCTAGTAATACTCGTATCAAATGATTACTTCGGATTGGGTTTATTTTTTTTAAAAAAAAGGCATTTCTTGAAATATTATCATCCAGGTCAGAGGAATAGCAATTTTGATACTACAGAAGATTTTTTTGTATTTTTATACAAAATAATTGCTTGATTTTAATTTTTATTGAATTATTTAACGAAATAGCAACGCTTGCTTTGTTTCTGGTCATATTTACAACTATAAATTTTTGCAAATACGAATAAGATTAATAAATTAATGAAATTTATTAATCAAGTGAAATTAATATTTTAGATAAATGTAACTTTCATTCTATGCAAAGTAAAATCGCTGCCGACGATAGAAAAATAAAAAAAGAAGAAATAGAAAAATGAGCCAGTATCATTTTGACACAAAACTTATTTTAAGATTGTTATATTGTTCAGAATGAAAATGTTATTTTGTACAACTACTAAATGATATTTGGTACAATTTTAAAAAATACATTTGTTATTTTGAGCCAGTATCATTTTGACACATGACTTAATTTGAAGATTGTTATATTGTACAGAATGGAAATGTTATTTTGTACAACTGCTAAATGTTATTTTGTACAATTTTGAAAAAGAAATTTGTTATTTTGTACAATTATTTAAAAAATTGACTTAATTGTAATCCCAGAGTTTTTTAGCTTTTTTGAAAAATTGTACAAAATAACAAATTCATTTTTCAAAATTGTACAAAATAACATTCAGCACTTGTACAAAATAACATTTCCATTCAGTAAAATATAACAATCTTAAATTAAGTCATGTGTCAAAATGATACTGGCTCGTTTTGTACAATTATTAAAAAATGGATTTATTGTACTCCCAAGTTGTTTTTAGCTTTTTTAAACAATTGTACAAAATATCAAATTAATTTTCTAAAATTGTACCACATATCATTTAGCAGTTGTACAAAATAACATTTTCATTCTGAACAATATAACAATCTTAAAATAAGTTTTGTGTCAAAATGATACTGGCTCAGAAAAATAAATCAAAGTAAAATAAAAAGTGTTTTAAAAAAGCACGAATTTTCTATTTTCATATTTAAAAACTGAAAAATAATAAAAATATAAATAAAAGGAAAAAAAGCGTAGGTAGGTACATTACAAAAAGTTAAAATATTTTTTAAAGTTTGAAATTCAGTGAAAAAATATCGGACATTTAGCTCCGCCGGGCAAATATGGTTCAACATAAAAAATTCTGGGAATATTTGAATTGAAATATTTTTGTTGAAAAAATAGTTTTTTTGAACAAAGTGTATTTAAATTTCTATATTTTATACGAACTTCAATCGCTCCAAAAAGAAAAATTTTTATTCTTCAAAAGTTCTAACCCAACTCAAATTTTAATTTTTTCAAACTTAAAACAGTTTCAACAATTGATGACTCAAATTTATTTTAACTTCGATTAATTTACATTTTTATATACTAAAGTCTTAAGATTTATATTTAATTTTTTTAAATACCTAATTATTTTAATTTCCTACATTTAGAAACTAACATATATATAAACTTAAAATTTTATTCATACGATTTTAATTTGTTTTAAACTTTAATTAGTATAGGAATTACAAGTTATTCATATTTTAATATTAATAAACTTCCATTATTTTAAACTTTTAATTCTTTAAATTTTAATTAATTAAAATTTTAATGAATTCAGAATTACTACAAACTTTCCATATTTTCAAAATCTAACAATGCATATTTAAATTATTTTAAACATTAACCATTGTTTAAAAACTTCTAATTATATAAAAAATTTTCATTGTGTATTAAAGCTTCAACCGGTTCAAATTTTGAAAATAATAATTTAGACTATAATAATTTGAATCAATGAAAATTAGGCCTAATGGAATTTGAGATTATGTAAAATTTAAATTGAAAAAAAATAAAATAAAATTGTGGAAAGTTCAAATTTTTAGTTATTAATATTCAGAATAATAAAAACTCAAGGATTGTTTAAAATTGAGATAATTTAAATCCTTATAACGTTAAAACCAATAAAAATTTTAATGAATTCGAACTTTAATAAATTAAAACTTAAATAAATATTTATTTTTAACTACTAATTGAGATTTCAATTAAAAATAATTATTTCGAAATTTTAAAAATCTCAATTTCCAATTATCTAAATTCAATTAATTTATTCTTCTACTCCTGAAGATTTCAAGTAATTTCTATATTGATAGAATTAAATTATTTTAGTTTACTAAAAATTTTAGTGTATCAAAATTATATTTGAATATTTTTGAATAAACTAATTTAATTAATTTATCTTCTGTCTATGCAGTTAAATTGATTCTTATTAAAATAAACTTTTTTTAATCAATTTTTTACTAAATTTTAATTGATCTCTTTTATCTAATTTTTAATTAGAAATCAAATAAGTTTAATAATAATTTGCCCATGCAATAAAAAAAAACATTTTGAAATCTAAAATACAACATTTATTTAAAAAAATTTAATTTAGTAGGTTTTTTTAATAAAATAACGTAAGAAATTCTGAAAAAAAATCTTTAAGGGCATGTGATGGATTATGACGTCACTGGTATAGGCAAAATTTTTCCGTAACTTTTCTCTTAAAATATTAAATATTTTGTCATGAAACTTGGTAGAATTACTTAAAATGACATTAGGAAGGTTTCTTAGACCCAAGTTTGCTTGAATTTTGGCCCAAAATTAATTTTGGGAACTTTTCGAAAAAATGCAATATTTTTTAAAAATCAATTTTGAGCCAAAATTCAAACAATCTCGGGTCTGAGAGACCTTCCTAATGACATTTTAAGTAATTCTACCAAGTTTCATGACAAAATCTTCAATATTTCAAGAGAAAAGTTACGGACAAATTTTGCCTATATAAGTGACGTCATACTTCATCACATGCCCTTAAACATTATAAATAAAAAAAATTATTTTTAAAAGATATTTAAGTTATAAAATGTTTAAACACGTGTTTGTTTTCTTTTCAATGATACAATTGACGATATTTCCTTCTTTATTATTATATTACTTATTTTTTTAATTTTATAATAAAAAGCAATTAATAATTGGATATATAAAATAAAAACTCATACGATTTAAAGATAAATTTATTCAAACGTAACTGATTTAAAACAAAAAAAAATCAGATAGATTCTTTTTTATTCCATTTTAATCCTTTTTTATTCTATTTTATTCTTTTTATTTTTTAAAATTCTTTTATAATTCTTTTCCATTCTTTTACATTCTTTTACATGGTTTACATCTTTTGTCATCCTTTTAATATTCTTTCTCGACGCCTGTTCAAAAATGCATTATTAATTTATTATGGATTTTTCCGAGTTTCGGTTTCACTTTTAAGCTTTTTGTGAGTTTAATTAAAAGTTTGTAAAGTCCTTAAACAGAATTTTAGAAAGGTTATTTCGCGAAAATGTCTAGAAGCATCTGCTTTGAAACTACTGTGCAAATTGTAAAGAGCATATTTAATCAAGCTATTTAACCAAAATCTCCTCTTATTAGGAATATTTAGCAAATAATTTTTAAGCGTTCATTAATATAACTTTTTTAATTGACATAAAACATGCTTTTAATATTTTCAGCAACACCGTTGCCTTCTATAATGGCAATTATTATTAAATCGAAAAACAATTTTATAAATACAAATAAATATATATGAAAAATAGATACATTACGTGTACTTGATTCTGAAAAATTATTTATTATGGCATGACTGGCATTGCAACGATTAATTCAGAATACCAAGCTCTTTAGAGTTCGATTTAAAAATTGTGTGACAAAAAGCAACTCTGATTTATACTCACTAACACACTGAGTGGAGCGAGTTTAATCATCGAGAATAATCACATATACTGTATTTGGGAAAGGCTATTAGTCTCGCGGGGAATATATGTGGTAACATTGTCATCACTGCAATTTAATATGGGGAATATATATTGTATATATATATACTATGTGTATATATATGTATGTGTACATATACTATATGTATATATATATGTTTATGTACATATGTATACTACATGTATATATATGTATGTGTACATATACTTATACATGGTAACTAACATTGTCATCACTGTAGTTTGATATGCTCATTTGTATGTCATTAAGCTTGCACCGACACGCTCCATATGCTCAGGCTTTACAATTCAAATTATTTTGTCCAGATTCAATTGCATTGATACCTTATATTTGTCATTTTAGGCGTAAATTGCAGAAATGTAATTAAGGATAATGGATAGTTGGAATGCGCAAAAAGAGGTGAAAACGCCATACATAACCGTTTCATTGAATAATCATTGAATTAGATTATCGTTAAATATGTATTTATTATTATTATTATTATTATTATTATCAGCGCCGGCGGAATTATATAAACTTATATAAAGAGTACGGATTACATACTTCATAATCTGTAAATAGCGGAATACTCTTCAACTGTTGAAACTGGTAAAAAACGACGAAAATTTTTTAAAAGTACCATTATGAAGAAAAGTTACTATAAACAAGTATTTTATGGAAAATAAAAAGAAAGGAAAAAAATTACTAGAAATTTGAAAAATTACAAGCAAAAGAAAGAAAATGTATGTTTTAAGTTCTATATAATATTCTAATTTTTTTTTAATAATTCATAAAATCTGTATTCAAAGTAAGGAACTAATAGAAAGTGGAAGTAACTGGAAATTGGAGAAAATTAATCAAAACTTAGAAAGAGCAGAAATTTTATAAAATGACTTGAATATAAAGAAAAGATCTAAAAAGAAAATTTAGATTTTGAGTTCTATATAATATTCTATTTTTTTTACTAATTCATAAAATCTGTCTTCAAAGTAAAGAACTAATAGAAAGTGAGGAAGTAACTAGAAATTGGAGAAAATGAATCGATACTTAGAAAGAGCAGAAGTTTTATAAAATGACTTGAATATAAAAAAATTATCTAAAAAGAAAATTTAGGTTTTGAGTTCTATACAATATTCTATATTTTTTTTACTAATTCATAAAATCTGTATTCAAAGTAAAAAACTAATAGAAAGTGAGGAAGTAACTACAAATTCGAGAAAATGAATCGATATTTAGAAAGAGCAGAAATTTTATAAAATGACTTGAATATAAAGAAAAGATCTAAAAAGAAAAAAAAAGATCTGTAAACTACGGAAATTAAATAAAAAATACCAAGAAATAAGAAAAAATAACTAAAAAATAAAGAAAATAACCAAAGGTTGATAAAAATTTAGTATTTCATATGAAGCAACAAATATGAAGTAAAAAAATTATCTCTTAATCTTAGTAAAAAAATCAGTCTACTAAATGAAAATGTCTACTAATTTTTAGTCATTTTTTATAAAAACAATAGTACAAATTTTAAATCTACTAATTCAAATAGTAAAAATTGACGAAGAATTAGTGAAAGTTTCTTTAAATTTGAATTAGTGACCGATTTTTTACTACTCTCTAAATCTGAATTAGTTAAAAACTACTATTTAAGGGAGAAAATTCGTTTACTATGTCAAATAGTAATTTTTTACTAATAATTTAGTAAAAAACTACTAATTTAATTAGTCAAAGTAATTTTTAGGTTATGTAAAACTACTAAAAGAATTAGTAGATTTATATTTACTAATTACATTAGTTATTTTTTACTATTTAGTTAGTTAAATTTAACTACTGAATTAGTAGTTTTCTACTAATAATTAGTTATTTTTTACTAATTGAAAAAGAGAAAACTCATTCATGATTTTAAACCCTACTCTCTAAATCGGAATTAGTGGATTTCTACTAATAAATTAGCGAAAAGTGAGTTACTATTGAAATAGTAAGAATTTTACTATTTTTTTAGTAGAAAACTACTAATTAAATTAGTAAAGAAATCTACTTAATTTAAAAGTAAAGTTTCACTTTTTCAATTAGTAGTTTTCTATTATATGAATTAGAGAAAAGTGAGCCATGAATTTGACTAATTTATGGTAGAAAACTACTAATTCAGATTTAGAGAGTTGATGATATTAAAAAAGCGAAGTCAAAAGAAAATAAAAACCATAGTAGAGCAGTGATAAATCACTAGATATATTTAAATAATAAATAAATATAAATTAAAATAAAATAGAATTACTATTAAGTGAAAGAATACTTGGAAATTTAAGAAATATAACTAAAAAATTTATTGTAATTATACTAAGTCAAAAATTGATTGTAAAATAAAAATAATAACTAAAAAGAGAAAAAGGTACTAGAAAGTCATAAAATAATTGGGAATGTAGTTAATATAACCTCTAAAATTAAACAGTTGAAAAAAGTAAAATTACTAGAAAGTAAGCAATATTTGCAAATTTATAACAAAAATAACCAGAAAGCTAAAAAATTTACTAAAAGTTTAAATAAAATATTTTGAAATTAATTAATATTACTGCGAGGTGAAACAAATTTTGAAGTTATTAAGAAGTAATTAACAGTAAAATAACGAGAAAAAATAGTAATAACTAAAAATTAGATAAAACTGATTAGAAAAAGTGAGATAATTTATAAAAAAGTGAAAGACGAAGAAGAAGAAAAATTACTTCTTTCTAAATCTGAATTAGTAAAAAACAACTAATCAATAGTAAAACCGTGAGAGATTTTTTTCTGTTCCAATTAGTAAAAATCAACTAATTATTAGTAGGAAACTTTCGTAATCAAATTTAACTAATTATTAGTAAAGCATGTTTAAAATATCTAATAGATACCATTGTTTTAAGTTTTAGTAGATTAGCGTATAATCTACGAAATACTTGCACTAATTAAATTAAAATATTTTTACCAAATTATTAGTAGCAGAACTACTATTTCACTTGGTAAACGAGTTTTTATTAAATTAGTAATTATTAACTATAAATTATAACAAAAAATTAATTTAAATAAATCACTATAGAAGAATAAAGAAAAATCACTGTTTAGTGAATAAATAACTAGAATTGAAGATAAATAACAAGAATTAAAAATGAATTTTTAATATCTAGAGAATAAGAAAAAAATAATCGAATTATTATATTATATAGGTTAAATTGCCTGGATATTAAAAAAAGAATAATTAGAAAGTATAAAAATTTAATTATAATTTGAAAAAATATTAAAGTTACAAATTAAAAACTTAAGGATGTTAAAAGACTTTTAGAACGAAAGAGAAATACAAAAAAATAAAATTTTTCATAAAATCATTAAAAAAAATAACTAAAATATGATCGAAATCGCTAAAAGTTGAATGAAACTAAAAATTTAAAATAAAAATCTGGAAAATAAAATAAATTCCTATAGAGTAAAAAATAATTTAAAAATCAAAAAATAACTGAAAAATGAGAAAAAAAGATTTCTAAAATCTTCAACGAAATATATAATACAAAGATTTAAGAAAAGACGACAATAATGGTAAGATTAATAGAAAGTATCCAAATAAGGATAAAGAGTTCAAAATAAATAAAAACTAATAAAAAATAGCTAGGAATTAAAAGAGAAGATACACGCAAAGAAAATTAATTATAAATTTTATTAAAATGATTTATAATTTAGGAAAAAAGTGCCTGAAAGTGAAATTTTCCTACAAGGAATTTTAAGATTTATAAAAACCATTCGAATCATTGATAAGTAATTATAAACTTTAATATAGTCTGTGGCAAATTTAATATAATTTTTTTAAACTTTGAAATTATCAATCTGAAATTTTATCTTTTTGAACCTTTTTTCCTAAACTGTAAAACACTTTTATAAAATTTGTAATGAATTTTGTTTCGTGTAACTGGAAAAAAATAAGAAAATAAATAGTACAGAAAAAAGTACTTGAACATATAGAGAATAAAAAAAAGAAATTATAATTAGAAATTGAAAAAATAAAATTATAAGACGGAAAAAATCACTAAAAAATAAAAGTACCTATAAATCTAAGAAATAAAAATAAAAATGTTAAATATACAAGTAAAAGTTAAAATTACTATAAAATGACAATTTTAACAAAATTTCTATAAAAAATTACAAAATCACTAAAAATGGGGTCAGTAAAACCTATATGGAAATTATTAAGTTCTTTATAGAAATCTTATTTTATAAACAAATTTTTCCGTGAAATTTGTTTGCAAATTATTATTATTACTAGCAAAATAAAACGCGCGCAAGCGCGCGATTAGTTTCTCATACATTTTCAAATTATAAAATACAATAATGTGTATTAACAATAACATGTGCTTTCACAAATTTAAAATAAAAATAATGTACAATTTTATTATATAATAGTCAAAAAATGAACAAAAAATGGAAAAATGTTTTTATTCGAAATTGGTAAGTTCTTTTTAATAAAGAATTACTATGTATTTCAAAAAATAGTTTAATTATCTTACTTCATAACTTTACAGATAACATCGTTAATAACAAATTGTATAATGTAAATTTTTAACTCAACTTTCTAAATTTATTGTGGTACGTATTCAATCATGTATGTTTGGTATGAGAAAATCTATGAAAAAACAGTGAATAATATATTGTAATTTGTTATAGTCCTGAAGAGCCATGTTCATGGCGAAATGCATAGAAAAAATTTAGAATAAAGTTTTTTTGACCTAAATTAAATAAATTTTTTAAAATTAATGACCAAAGGCCATAAAATTTACCTCATGAATACAATAATAAATATAAAAAATCGGTAAATACTATTTATCTAATAAGAAAAATAAATATTTTAAATATAATATTTAAAAATCAGTTAATATAAATAATATATAAATTTTTATTTAGGACAAAATTTATAATATTTTAGAATTAAAAAGAATTGCAAAAAATAATTGGAATTAAACAAATAATTGCAAATTTTGAAAATTAATTAAAAAAAAAATTAAATCAATTAAAAATTGGGGAAAGTAATTTAAACAATCATAAAAATGTTTTAAACCTAAAGAAAATAATTAAAATTTGAGAAAAATACTTTGAGAATCTTAAAAGTAAATTACAAATTGAATAATGAAAAATTTGAGAAAATAATTAAACAAATTACATAAAATATTTTAAATAAAGGAAAGTTAAACAAAATTTGACTAAAATACTTCAACTTTCAAAAGTTTATTGAAATATAAAAAATAATTAAAAATTAAAGAAAATAAATTAAAAAAGATAAAAATAATTTAAAATTGAACAGAACAAGTTTTAATTAAAGAGAAATAAGTAAAAATTTTCGGCAATTATAAAAAAGGAACGAGAAAAAAAATATAAAAAATAAAATAAATAATGAAATAATTGAAAAGTCAGATAAATAATAATTAATTTTTGAAATTATGAAACAAATTTAAAGAATTGAAAATTGAAGGAAATAGATTTTGGAAAATAATTGAAAAATGTTTTTAAATTTTAAAACTTGACGAAAATAATTAAAATATGATACAAACAATGATAAGTTGTAACAAATAAATGATATTTAAGTGTGATAATTGAAAAAACTACAGAATTTTTTTAAATAAAGAAAAAATAATTGAAATTTGAAAAAATACATGAAGATCTTAGAAATGAATTAAAAAAAAAGAAAATAAATAAAAATTGAAGGAAACAATTAAAATTTTAGAAAAATTCTTAAAAATCTTGAAAAATAATTTTAGAAAATGTGAATAACTAAAAATTGGAGAAAAGTCTGGATGAAAGCTAAAAATAATTGAAGATTACGATAATTAATAAAATTATTTGGAAATTATGAAAACAAATAAAAATAAATAAAAATTGAAGAAAATAATAGAAATTTGAGAAAATTACTTGAAAAATTTTAGAAATTAATTTTATAATATGAGAAAAACTAAAAATTGGAGAAAAGTCTGGAAGAAAGCTAAAAATAATTGAAATTTACGATAATTAATTTAAAAAAAAAAAATCTGAAATTCTGATAACAAATGAAAAAAATTAAAAATGAAAAAAAATACTTGAATTTTCAGAAAAATACTTAAAAATCTTAGAAAATAATTTTAGAAAATGAGAATAATGATTAACAATCGAGAAAAATATTTGTAAAATGATCAAATTAATTCAAAATTGAAAAAAATAATTGAAATATGCTGAAAATAATTTAAGATTGGGAAAGAAAATTAAATGATGATGAAAATAATTTAAGTATGAAAAATTGAAGACATTCAATAAAAGTTGAGAGAAATAACTGAAAAAATTATAGAGTATATGTTTAAAAAAAAATAATAATTACAAAATTACTTGAAAAATTTTAATTAAAGAAAATAATTAAAAAATCGCAGAAATAACGAAAATTTATGAAAATAATTGCAATATCGGATAAAAATATGAAAGTTTTAAAAGTAATGACAAAATAATGAATTTAATTATAAATTGATGAAAATTAAGAAAAATTGCAGAATTTATTTTGAAGCAAAAGAAAATAATTAAAAAATCGTTATATAATGAAAAATTGAAGACAATAATTTAAATTTGAGATAATAACTGAAAATTTAGGAAATTAATTGCATGTGTACATATTTTAAACTTCTTCAAAAACCATAATAAATTTTTAAATCATTTTTCGAAACTTTTTTTTTATTAAAATGACAATTAAAAACCAGCACAAAATAAAATAACAGAGACTAACTTCACTTCAGTTTTTAAAACGTGGACAGAAAAGATGAATAAATATTAATACTAACTAACTTCAGGAGTTTACGGAGATTATTATTATTTAACTAGCAAAATAGAATGCGCGCAAGCGCGCGATTAGTTTTCCATGCATTTTAGAAATTATAAAATACAATAATAAATATAACAAATCGGTAAATAATATTTATCTAATAAAAAGAAATAAATATTTTAAATATAATGTTTAAATATCAATTAATATAAATAAAATAAATATTTACTTAGGACAAAATTTATAATATTTTAGAATTAAAAAGAATTGCAAAAAATAATTGAAATTAAACAAAGTATATAATTGCAAATTTGGCAAATTAATTGAAAAAAAATAATGAAATCAATTAAAAATTGGGGAAAGTAAATTAAACAATCATAAAAAGGTTTTAAATATGACGAAAATAAATCATTAAATTCAATTCATTAAATTAATAAGGGAAATAATTTTAATTTGAGAAAAATACTTAAGAATCTTAAAAGTAAATTAAAACAAAATTGAATAATGAAAAATTAGAGAAAATAATTGAAAATTTGAAAAACATGATTAAAAATTGAGATAAATAAATTAAAATTAAAAAAAAATAATTAAAATTTGAGAAAATAATTAAACAAATTATATAAAAGATTTTAAATAAAGGAAACTTAAACAAAATTATTAAGAAAAATACTTAAAACTTTCAGAAGTTCATTGAAATAAGAGAAAATAATGAAAAATTACAGAAAATAAATGAAATAAATTGAACACAACAAGTTGTAATTAAAGAGAAATAAGTAAAAACTTTTTGATAATTATGAAAAAGAACAAAAAATAGAACGAAAGTAATTGAAAATTGAAAAAAATAATAAAAATAATGAAATAATTGAAAAGTCAGATAAATAGTTAAAAATATTTTCAATTATGAAACAAATGTAAAGAATTGAAATTTGAAGGAAATAAATTTTGGAAAATAATTGAAAAATGTTTTTAAATTTTAAAACTTGACGAAAATAATTAAAATATGATACAAACAAAGATAAGTTGTAAAAAATAAATGACATTTAAGTGTGATAATTGAAAAAATTACAGAATTTTTTTAAATAAAGAAAAAATAATTAAAATGTGAAAAGAAAGAAAATAACTTAAAATTGGAGAAAAGAATTAAAGAAATAAGAAAAAATAATTGAAATTTGAAAAAAATACATGAAGATCTTAGAAATCAATTAAAAAAAAGAAAATAACTAAAAATTGGAAAAAAGAATTGAAGAAATAAGCTAAAAGTAATTAAAATTTACGAAAATTAGTAAAAAAATTTGGAATTATGAAAAGAAATGAAAATAATTAAAAATTGAAGAAAACAATTGAAATTTTAGAAAAATTCTTAAAAATCTTAGAAATTAATTTTAGAAAATGAGAATAACTTAAAATTTGAGAAAAGACTGGAAGAATGCTAAAAATAATTGAAATTTACGATAATTAATAAATTTTTTGGAAATTATGAAAGCAAATAAAAATAATTAAAAATTGAAGAAAATAATAGAAATTTGAGAAAAATACTTTAAAGTTTTAGAAATTAATTTTTTAAAATGAGAAAATCTAAAAATTGGAGAAAAATCTAGAAAAAAGCTAAAAAATAATTGAAATTTACTATAATTAATAAAAAAAAAAAAATTAAAATTCTGATAACAAATGAAAATAATTAAAAATTGAAGAAAATATTTGAATTTTCAGAAAATTACTGAAAAATCGTAAAAAAAAACAGTTTTAGAAAATAAGAATAATAATTAACAATCGAGGAAAATAATTGAAAAATGATAAAATTATTTCAAAATGGAAAAAAATAATTGAAATATACTGAAAATAATTTAAGATTGAGAAAGAAAATTGAATTATGATGAAAATAATTTAAATATTAAAAATTGAAAACATTCAATAAAATTTGAGAAAAATAACTGAAAAAATCATAGAATATATGTTTTAAAAAAAAAGTAATTACAAAATTACCTAAAAAATTTTAATTAAAGAAAATAATTAAAAAATCGCAGAAATAACGAAAATTTATGAAAATAATTGCAATATCGGATAAATAATTGCAATTTTTAAAGGTAATGACAAAATAATGAATATAATTATAAATTGATGACAATCAATAAGAATTGCAGAATTTATTTTTAAGCAAAAGAAAATAATTAAAAAATCGTTATATAATGGAAAATTGATGACAATAATATAAATTTGAGATAATAACTGAAAATTTAGGAAATTAATTGCATGTGTATATATTTTAAACTTCTTCAAAAACTATAATAAATTTTTAAAGCATTTTTCAAAACTTTATTTTTACACAAATGACAATTAAAAACCAGCACAAAATAAAATAACAGGGACTAACTTCACTTCAGTTTTTAAAACATGAACGGAAAAGAGGAATAAATATTAATACTAACTAACTTCATTTTAGACTTTAAAACGGGGACAGAAAAAATGAATAATTATAAATAGTAACTAACTTCAGGAGTTTACGGAGATTATTATTATTTAATTAATTATTATTTATTATCATTATTATTATTTCTATTGATTTACCACAAACTTATCAAACTTTTACACATATAACCATACAAACAATATTTTAATTTGATAATAAATCGAAAAAATACTTTTTGTGCGTGAAAAATATCTCGATTGGTATCTGCGTATTCGCAAATGAAGTTGTAATTGATGTTCGATTCGTGAAAAAATTC
This sequence comes from Ganaspis brasiliensis, assembly GCA_037103525.1. NCBI lineage: Eukaryota > Metazoa > Arthropoda > Insecta > Hymenoptera > Figitidae > Ganaspis > Ganaspis brasiliensis. Next base: position 653,596 of record JAZKLR010000146.1, read on the forward strand.
GAATTGAGAACATCGGGAAAAATGAGAACTAGCGTGTGATTGGGAAAAATCGAAAAATCTACGCTTTTTCATGAGATAACAATGAAATTGCTGATTGATCGTTTTAAATGCTGACATAGATTTGAAGGTTCAAGCAGTAATTTGTGATCCCATTAGGTATTACTCTCCGGTAATTATGCAAAGTTATACAAAAAATTCGCTTTACTCATAATTATATCAAGAGAATAGAACTGATTTGTGTAACATGTCGAATAGTTTCATGCATAAAACGTCTCTGCATGATTTCATGCATACTTGATGTTCTATAATAAATTTTATATATTTTCAATACTGCAATAAATTTATCAAGCTGGTTGGTGAAATAAATTTTATTTCTTTTTAATAGTGTGAAGTAAAGTTTATTTATGTTTATAATACGAAATTTCATCGTGAAATAAATTTTATTTTATTTTTTTACTATCCAAATAAACTTTAATTTTATTTTAATATTCGAATAAATTTTATTCGTAATATTTTGTATGTGAATAGATTTTAATCTCGTTTGGAATTAAAACGGTGCGAATTACACTTTTGTAATTATTTCCATTATGATTTTAATATTATAATTTTTTTTCAAATAAAGGGTTAATAATAAAGTGTATGAAATTAGAGATTAATAATATTCGCAAATCCATAAATTAAGGCTAAAAAAATTAGTATTTACCTAAACTTTTTAATCTTTTTTATTTTTAACAAGGATTTTGTATTTTTAGAATTGAAATTAAGTTTACAGCTTGTTTTTATATTTTCTTTTCGACTTCAGCTGTCTTGTAAATATAAATTATTAATCAAATTTGCCATAAAGTATATAAATAGTTTGAACAGTTTTAATAATTTCTAGAAAAATCGAATTCTTCATGTTCTCAAAATATACCGTTCATATTGATTTAATAGTTACATATTGTACTCTCTAAATAAAGAAGATGTTTTAAATAAATTTGTACCGTCTTTAACAATTCTATAATTTTTATATGGATCTTAATTCTGACAATATCATTTGATTACATTTTTATTTAAAGTTTAATATTATTATATGTTAAAATAACCGCTGTTCTTCTCTCAAAATTATCCATGCAAATGAATTATTCTCTAATAATAAGTTTTAAATTTGCTTTTCATGCTAGAATATAAACCAATTATATTTAAATTTTATTTTGAAATTAAAAAACCTTGATAAAAATGTCCTTTGCACTTTATTAAATAAAAAAAATAAAAAATTGAATTACTATAATATTTTAAACCTTCCTTAAATATCCTTGAATTCTAGATTTTAAAAACGAGGTTACAAATGTATTATTTCTCTCTATTTTAAAATTAAACATCTTAATATTTTCCAAATTTTCAAGATACTTAAATTCAGGAATAATTGAAATAATAGCGCAAAACTCATTTCATGAAACTGATTTTTCATCTTTTATACGACGGCATATTTTTATTTTAATTCTGTTTCGAGATTGATTATAAAACATTCCTTCTCTCCAATTATCAATTTCTATCGAAAATCATATAAGGAGAATTATTTAAAAATTGTATTTCACTTTCAATAAAACGAGAAATTCTATCTCTATTTTATTGTGAAATTAATTAAAACATTTTATCCATCCTGGAAATATTTGAACGACCACATGAATGGTTTCCCTACTTCAATATACGTCATAAGCTAAACTACGTCGAGTCCAGCAGAAATACCTTATAATCTACTTCCTTTGGACGTAATCCATTGAAATGTCAAACCTCTTATATGTGCTTGAAAACGAACATTTTGCAAATCTTGAAGATTTTACAGAAATAAAATTCTATATTGTAATAATAATAATCTATCCATCAAAAATTGTGTCATGTGAAAAGATGCTTTTATAAGACTTCACGGAAATTAATTTTGTTTACTAGAAAAAATTACCAACACTTCTAAATCCTCTACTCTCTAAATCTGAATTAGTAGTTTTTTACTAATAAATTAGCGGGAAATTGGTTACTATTAAATAGTGAAAAATGTTACTATTTTTAAGTAGAAAACTATACTAATTAATAATAGAAAACTACTAATTAATAATAGAAAACTACTAATTTTAAAGTAAAATGACAAGAATAATTGAAAAATGAAAGAACAAATGTGAAAAATAACGATATTAATTGTCAATTGAAAACAAAATTCGAAAAATGACTATATTATTAGACAACTGAAAAAAACGATTGAACAAATAAAACAAGAAATTAATATTATATATAAAGAATTTAAATAATTGCAAATTTAAAAATTAAGAAAATAATAGGAATAATTGTTGGAAATAATTGCACATTTAACAACTGGATTAAAAATCGAAAAAAATCATTGAAATTGAAGAAAATAATTAAAACTTAAAGAATATTCTAAAAAATTGGAAAAAATAATTGAAAGAAGACGAGAATTAATGACTATAGAAGAAAACAATTGCAAACTGAAGAATGGAAATAAAAATTGAAGAATGCAATTAAAAATTAAAGAAAATAATTGAATAATTGTATTTAAAATTAAAGAAACTTAAAGATAATCGAAAAAAGTAATAGAAAAACGTCAATAATTTTTTCATTTTAGGAAAGTAATTGAAAATTAAAAAGTGGAATTTAAATTTGAAGAAAATAACTGAGAATTGAAGAGAATAGTTGTAGAACTGAATAATTAAATTAAGATTTAAAAACTATTTTTATGAGTGAAAAAAATATTTGATAAAATCCGAGAATTATTTAATATTGATGAACTAATTGAAAATCGATAAAAATTATTGAAACTACAAGAGAATATTTAAGAATTGAAGAAAATAATTAAAAATTAAAAAAATAAATTGGAAATTAAAGAATTTAATGGAACTTTCAAGAAAATAATTAATAATTAAAAGAATAATTACAACATGATGAAAATAATTAAATATTAACGAAAATAATTAGCTTTTAAAAAAAGTAATTAAAAATTGAAAAAAATTCGAAAAGTGGTGAGAATAATTGAAATGCGAACAAAAAATTTTGTAAAATTAATGAATAATCACAAAATTGAAGGAGATTAATTGTCAATTGAAAATTAATGAAAATTATGCAGAAAATTGTAGAAAATAAATGAAAATTGAAGATATCAATAATTGGAAATTAAAGAATTGTATTGAAATTTTAAGAAAATAATATACAACATTCATTTAAAGAAATTTAATTTAGTAGGCTTTTTTTAATACAAATAACGTAGAAAGTTTTGAAAAAGAGTGTTAAACATTATTTAAATGAAAATTTTTTTGTTTTTTGAAATTTTTCAAACGTAACTGATATAAAACAAAAATTTTAAATAAAAAATTGTTTAAATAAAATTTAATTCAGGGTTAATAAAAATCATGATTTTTTTAAAAAAATCAAAAAACTCTGATTTATTTGATTTAAATCAGATGTCTTTGATTTAAATCAAAAATTGATGTTTATTAATATAATCATTATATAAAATCTCCAAATGTTTATTTGTAAGTAATTTATTAAAGAAATAAAGAAAAAATTTAAAAAACAACACAAGAATGAAACAGTGACATAATTATATATAAAAAAGAAGAAACTCTTTTTAAAAAAATTAAACTATTTACGGGCATTTTTTTAAATTAAAATAATAATAAATAAGAAGATAGTTAAAAAAACGTTAAAATATATTACTAAAGAGAACAGAATTTTAAAATTAGAAAAATTAGAGAATTATTTTACAAATTGAATAAAAAATGATAAGATAAAAACTAAACAATTGAAAAGAAGGAAAAATGCTTTTTAAAAATGGAAAAATGATGCCAAAAATTGAAGAATTAGTTAAAACGTAAGGAAGAAAAAAAATAGTGAAACATCAAAAAAATTAAATAAATAAGAAGAAAATAGAGAAATGTTTTTTTCCTTAATATAACAAATTAAAAAATGTAAAAAGTACAAAAAATATAAAATTAAATAATGTATATATCAAGATAAATAAAAAGAAAAACCAAAAAGGAACTTAAAAATTCTTCAAAAATAAAAAAGTTTAAGCAAATTAAACCAAACCCAATTTTTTATTATTACTCTTAAAATAAGTCTAACAATAAATTTAGAAAAATAAAGAAAATTTAAAAACTTTATGGAATGTTATAATAACAAAAATGTGTAAAATAATATTAAATAATTTGCATAAAAAGAGGGAAATTAAAGAAAATCCGAAAATAAAAAGACAAACAAAGAAACAAATAAAAAATATCAAAAGTAAAAGTAGAAAAAAATTTTAAATTTTGTAAAAATAAGAAATTATTTAAGATAAAAATTAAACAGTATCAAAAATTGAAACCTCTTAGAAATCTTGTAAGAATATTTAAAAAAAGGATTATTGTGAATATGAAAAATAATTAATATTATTTAATTATTTTGTATTAATTAATGTGCATTTAAATTAGAATTGATTGAAATTTAAAAAAAATTTGTAAATCGTACTCTCTAAAACTGCACGGGGAAAACGTTTGAGGTAATCTTTCCCATATTATATGCAGGACCTCGGATCAAAGTTACAATTGAGATATTGTGTTCAAAATTCTGCCGTACATTTGAAGAAAGTCACTATCTGCATTTGAAGTCGAACGGAGATATTTAAGGAAACGCGTTTGCATGAGAATCCTTTAATATATAATACTTTTTGAAAAGACAACTATCATTTCTTAGTAAAATGGACTTGATCTACCGATTGGTGCAAAAAAAAATTATAAATTTTAATTGTTTATATGCAAAACTGCAGATAGGCCCAATTTGCATGCGTAAAATTACTCGAAATACATTTGGTCGGGTCCTATGTACATAGGACCTCGCTCCCGAGTCGTAAAAGCGCTGAGATACATTTGAAGAAAGTCACTATCCAACAACCGCTGTGTGGATTTGTTGGATAGGACCTAATTTTAGACTTCAACTGGGTTCAAATACATTCGAAGAAAGTCACTATCTACATAGGTTCTCTTCCTTCGGTCATTTCTAGCGAATTTACATTTAGTACTATGTACATAGGCCCAGAAAAATGTATTTGTATACCGTCCGACACCCACTTTACATTTTTCCCTGTTGGATAGGCCCGCCGTTCTGCAGATAGTGACTTTCTTCAAATGTATTTCACCAAAATCGCTGTAGATAGGCCAATTAGGGTTTAATTATCTTCGAAACTAATTAATATTTTTAATCGCGGATTGCACAGATAAATTTATTTTTTATTACGAATCCAACGACATAAAAAACTCATTTTTCGAAAAAAATGCAGATAGTGACTTTCTTCAAATGTACGGCAGAATTCTGATAGTTATTTTCAAAAAATAAGAAAAATTTTCCCATATACGTGGTACTTGAGAGTCAAAAGTAGACTGAAAAAGACTACTCGCTTAAAGCTGTAAAATGTGCATTAAAGTTGAAAAGAGTTTGCCGAGAAATGTGCAGAAGTTTACCATGCTACGGGTAATCGGAGTTCGGGCTCAGCGTCAAGTCCAATGACTCTCCAGCATGGTAAACTCTCCTCAAAACTCGCAATTTATTCCTATCGCATGATAAATCAAACTTTCTCCCTCTTTTTCCATTTTTAATTTGCAGATGCGATCACATATTATTTGTCTGTTAATTCCACAAGAACTCTTTCTATTAAAAGGAAAAAGAATGATCTTTAAATTATTAATTTTAATACTTATATTAGAGGCTAGCCTAGCTTACGTTGAATTATATAACATGCAACTATATGACAAACAAATTTTAAACGAAAACTTGTTAGATATTTCATATTTTACTGACTACTCTTTCAATTAGTTTATTTTTTAAATTCTTATAATATTTTGATTCTTTAATTGTGTATTTCTGTAAATAGTTTAATTCTTAATATTTATTTACATTTAATACTAAAATAATAAATTTTATAATAAATTAAACAATATTTGTATTTTACATTAATTAAAAAGAAAATTACCTAAAATATTTCAGATATGATGCTTTTCTTGGTTTTTTATCATTGTAAAATTAAACTATCAAACATATATTTTACAACTTCTAAACTTCTATGTTTGTAAATTTTTTTAAATAAAAATTTCTTGTAATTTAAAGGCAGATTTTTTATATTTTAAAGTTTCTTTCTTGCTTTGAAAATGTTCAATTATGGTAATTTTTACTCTTTACTATTTTTAAATAGCTAAATGTCATTTTTTAAAATTATTATTTTTCTTACTTTTCATTTATTATACCTTTATAAGATCTACTTAATTCATTACTTTCAATTTTTAGTTGTAATAACTTTTATTTATTCAAATTCTTATTCAAAATAATATTTATTTTCGTAAATAACGTTTAACAAATTCTCTAAATCTGAGTTAGTTAAAAATAACTAGCTTGAAATCAAAAAGTTAGCTATTAATTCAAATAGCTATATTTCTACTAATCATTTAGTAAAAAATAAATAATTATTAGTTTAGTTTATTTTTAAGTTATATCAAAATAGATAATATTTTAGTAAAATTCTGATTATTATTAATAATTAATTATTTTTAACTAATTCAGATTAAAAGAACAGATAGGATTTTCTAGGTTATTAAACTTTTAATGCAGAAAATACAAATTTGTTTCTATAAAAATTATTATATTAAATAACATTTATATTAATATTTTTATATATAATACATATAATATATTTTTAATAAATGAATATTTGGTTTTTTAAACATTGTAAGAATTAAAATTTTAATAAATAAGAATTTTCTGTCTAATTATTAAATTACTTTATTTAAAAATTATATAATACAGGAGTCTCGGAAATCGAAATTAACACAAGTGAAATTGACCTAAAGTGAATTAAAGGATAAAGTCAAAGATTTTGTTAATTACACCTATTTTTAATATTTAGATAATTGTTAAATTTGTACACATTATAAAAAATATTTTTTAAAATATCTACAAGTTATTTTTATAACAAGACCTTTAAGTTTTATTTAATTAATGAACTGCATAATTATAACTTTATACATTAAATAAAACTTTTTTTTAAATTAAAAAACTATTTGACATTAATATAATATTTTGGTCGTACTTTTTAGAATTTAAAATACAAAATAAGTTCTAAATTAACATTTTGAATTTGATTCACAGATTATTGCAAGACAAAAAAGAAAGATTTAATAGAAATTACCAAAATTTTGAAACTTGATTTATATAAAAAATTGATCAAGGAAGGAAGCAATAATTAACACATAATTGTTTTAAATTAAAATTATTCAGTCTAAAGATATAAGAATTAAAACCGTTTCTCATAAAGGGATACAATTCTACTCAGTTAGTATATAAGGAAAGTTTGAATCTCTAATTCCAAATGTATTCGAGCGTGTTCGGTGTGCGTGAATGTGTATTTAGATATTTGTATATTGCGGCGTAAGTTTAGTTTAGGTAAATCGCGTCTTGTATATAGTTGAAAAGAATATTAAATTAATCTTAAGGTTAAAACTATGATCGTGATTGTATCGTTAAATGTAATTATAATTAGCGAAATAAGTAATCTCTATAGGAAATAAATCTGTAATTAATATGAAGGAAATCTTTTTATTTTTTGGTTGAATAGAAAAGATCATCTAGTTGCCAAAACTTTACCATGCTGGTGAGCAGGAGCTTTGACAAGAACATTGTCGAGGCGCGCTGAGCTCAAGAATTCGAGCTCAGCGCCTTGTCATCCAGCATGGTAAAGTTTTCCCACGTGCTGTGCATAATACTACTCAACTTTCTGGCAATCGAGGAATCGCCCTCCGACCATCAAATTACCATGCTGGAGAGTGATGTGTATCCATATTTTTGTATAAAACATTTCTAATTCTTGAATAATTTCTATTATAAATTGAATGGTAAAGTTTTCTAAAAATCACTTTCATCCGAGGTGTATCATGCTAACATGGTAAACTTTATCTGAAACATTTTCTCCGTGTGAATAAGGGAAATTTTCACTGATTTGAAATCAGTGAACAACTTCTCGTTGCTGAATTTCACTGATTCAGCAACGAAAAGTTGTTCACCTGTGTTAGCAGAATTTTTTAATTTTGATAAAGATTAAAATATTAAAATTGAAATTTTTAAGATTTATCCACAAATTTGTAAGTTTTGTTTATGGTTTGCGATGTTTTGCATGCAGTATTAGACATCCAAAGAGTTGTAAAGGTTTTTTTTATTTAAATCATGATTTTAATGCAAATTTTTCAATGATTTAATTCAATAACAGCCCTGAAATTTATGGTAGAAAAAAAGTAAAAAAGTTTGAAAATATTTGGAGTTTTTTCAACTTTAGCAATGATTTACGGCCCAATTTAATTTAGAATGTTTTTTCTGTGCTAAATTATTTAAAGTGTATTTAATTCTGCGTCGAATGAGCTTTTCTTTCATTAAATTGATAAAAAACTGACTGAGTTATTGCATTTTTTATCTTTATAATTACAGTATTTTCCGGGAAAACTAATTTTCAAAAATTTTGGTGCCATTCTTAATTTTCAAAATTTTATGAAAATTTACTAAAATAAATATAAAAAAGTTGTAAGAAGATGATAAGTACCACTTGCAACAATTAAAGAAAGCAAAAAAAGAAAAGAAATTACTGTTTTTTGCTTAAATAAAATACTGTCATTATAAAAACAAAAATTGCAATAACTCAGACAAAATTGCAAAAGTTTAAAATTCAAAAAATTGACAATTTTCAAACTGTTTTACCTCTCTTTCACAGTGAATTTTACTTGAAACATAAAACCTCTATTACCTAAGTATAGAAAGCCAAAGTTTTTCAGCTTTAAATCAAAAATTAATTTTTTGAAATCGGACCAAAAATGACGAAATAACAATACAAAAACTGCAGAAAAACCTTTTTTTTAGCTCTAAAATGAAACTTTGGGGATGGGGGGGGGGGAATTTAATATATACCAATTTTTTTAGTTTTTCATGACGAACAATTTAGGCTAGATCCGATTAAAAGTAATTTTTTGTTCTCATTTTTTGTAACACGTCTTATTTTTTTATATCTATAACAGGGTTGCCACGGTTCTGTAAAATCTGGGAAACCTGGAATTGTCATGGAATTTTTTTTGAAGTCATGGAAAACCTGAAATATCTGGAAAAGTCAGGGAATTTTATAAAATTTTGTTTTAAAAAATTAATGTAACTAATTTCTTTTTTTATGATTTCAATCAGTGATATTTTATTTGAAATAAGTTGAGAACTACTGAATTGTCGGTGACTTTTACCCGATTAATCAATAGAAAATAATTGAAATTTTCAATGCTGTTACTAAAATTAAAAATTATTTCCATCTATCAATCAAAAAAAAAATTAATGACAATTTAGTCGTTTTCAACTGATTTTCTGTGACATTTCATTCATTGAAATCATGAATAGAGTGATTTTCAATATAAAATTATTCTCTTTAAATTTTATAATTATTCTTTAATTTTTTAAATTATTTTGTTCTGTTGTCGATTATTCTTGACCGCTTTCGAATTTTTTTGTCAATTGTCAATTATTTTTCTCATTGCTCAATTATTTTTTTAATATTTACCTAATTATTTACGTCATTTTGTAATTTTTCTTTCTATTATCAATTATTTTCTTCAGATTTCAATTTAATTTTTTAATTTTCAATTTATTTCTTCAATTTTCAATTATTTTATTCAATGTTTAATAATTCTCGTCTTTTTCCAATTATTATCAATCGTTTTCTTGAAATTTCAATACAATTCTTTAATTATCTTCTTCAATATTCATTTATTTTCTACAATTTTTTCTATAGTTTTCTTCAGTTTTAATTGACAACTTAATATTCTACTTCAATTTTATAATTATTCTTTAATTCTTTCAATAATTTTGTTCTATTGTTGATTATTCTCGACATTTTTCGAACTTTTATTTCTTTTTTTTTTCAATTGTCAAGTATTTTTCTCAATATTTAAATATTTTAATCATTTAGTAATTTTCTTTTAATTATACTATTTTCTTAGAATTTAAATTTAATTCTTTAATCTTCAATTTATTTCTTCAATTTTTAATATTTTCTCTAATTATTATTCTCGTTATTTTTCAATTATTTCCTACAATTTTTTCAATTATTCTCTTAAAATTTTAAATTTATTCTTTAATTTTTCCAATTTTTTTGTTGTTGTCTATTAATTTTGTTATTTTTCGAAATTTGTTTTCAATTGTCTATTATTTTCGTCAATTTTCAAATATTTTTATCAATTTTTTATTTATTCTACTCATTTTTCAATTATTTCTTTCAATTATTTCTTTCAATTATTAATTTTTTCCCCCAATTTTCAATTATTTTCTACAAATTTTTCAATGTGGAATTATTTTTTTTAAATTTTATAATTATCCTACAATTTAAAAAATTATTTTATTCTGTTATTAATATTATTCTCGATTGTTTTCTCATTTTTTTTTTCATTTGTCAATTATTTTAAAAAATTTTAATTTAATTCCTTAATCTTTCATTCAATTCTTCAAGTTTTAATTATTTTCTTCACTTCTCATTTAGTATTTTTAATTTGAAATTGCAGTCTTAAATTTTCAATTATTTTATTCAATATTCAATAATCTTCACCTTCTTTTAATTATCAATTATTTTTTCATATTTGAATTTAATTCTTAAATTTTGAATTTCTTTTTTCATTTTTTTATTATTTTCTTCAATTTTTAGAATTTTAGTTACTTTTTTCAATTTTTAATTGTATTCTTCAAATTTAAATTTCATTCTTCAATTTTCAATTTTTTTCGATTTTCAATCCAGTTGTTCAATTAATAATTATTTACAACAATTATTCCTATAATTTTCTTAATTTTTCTTGTTTCGTAATTTCTTAATTTAATATTTCTTGTTTAATTTTTCAATTTTTTTTTTCAGTTGCCTATTAATTTAATCATTTTTCGAATTTTGTTTTTAATTGTCAATTTTTGTTGTTGTCATTTTCAGATATTTTTGTCAATTTTGTAATTATTATCGTAATTTTCATTATTTATTGCATTTGCAAAAATTTATAGTTTTAAAAGACTAACAACAATGCAAAGTTTCTATTAAAATTTTGTATTTTGTCATGCAATTTGATGAAAAATAATATGTATATATATTATTTTTTTTGCGTTTTTAGTACGAAAATGTTGATTAACTTTTAAAAATATTACATCTAAAGTAAACTTTAAAAAAAAATTATTTTTGACCTAGAAACCTTTTTAAAATGTCTTTAATTTTCTTCAAAAGTCACTCGATACCCTAATTAATATTATATTATTCATTTAATTTAAATATTTTATATTTTTTTCATTGCAACTACCAAAAAAAGTTAATAAAATAATTTTATATTTAGACCTGGAATTTTTGCGAAAATGATCTGGAAAACCTGGAAATGTTTTTGTGGCAACCCTGTATAAGCGCAACAAAATATTTCTTCGGCTTAACAAAGTTTTGTTGGAACAATTCCAGTTTTTGTTGGAGTTACACAAAAATTTGGTTGAGGCAACAAAACTCTTGTTTTCCATTCCAAATCCTTGTTTTAGTGTTCATGTCTAATACTTACGGTTTCTTTTTTCTTGCGTGCGGTCTCCAGAATGGATTCGAACCATTCCCACTGGCCAAAGGGGTCATCGGAATTGTCAGTAGCAGTGTTGGTTGAACGTTGTGGTACACGATTATCGATCACAGAACCGACATTCAACCATAAATTTGTATTGAGAAAAATGATCCGGTAATTCTCTTGCCGCTGCTCGATCGTGTAGAATCCGGCTGAAACAAATTTAGGGTGAACATAAATTTAACATTTGGCTCGCAGGATTACAGAAATACACTTCTCGTTTATGGCTGGTCACGTACAGCTTCGTTGGCGGTGAATTTAAAACCAATTGAAAATAATTCCCGTTTTATCGCATGCATTTTTCAACAGGGAGTATTTCTTGATAGAATAGAGACTTCATTTCATATCTTTCTTGGGACTAATTTTAATTCGGCTCAAATTTCAACAAATTTCAGTCAATTATTATTATTATTTTTTTTTTTTTTTAAGGGGTAAGTATGGGTTTATTGTTCATGTCTGCAACAATTTAGTTTTCATATCAAAATATATTATTATACTAAATTTAAGTATACAATAATCTAACATAAGTGCCAAGTAATATAATCTAAATTTCAGAATAAATGTTTTACGGTGTAAGCAAAATAATTTTCTTTCTTATATCAGTAGATTAATAAAACTGAAAAATTTCCCAGACATTTAAAAAAAATTAAAATAAAAGAAAGATCGAAAGTGCGGGAGAAATATTAGATACTTGCAAAAGCGACCTAAAGTGAAGAAAATAAAAAATGGAACGAGTCGACCCTTTAAAAAATGATAGCCCCGAGTGTGGCGATAATAAAAAAAGTTATTAATGAGATATTTTTCTAAATTTCCGATAATAATAAAAGGGGGAAGAGGGAGGGTTAAAATAGAATGAAAGAATTTAGAATATTAATTTATCTTTGTGCAAATGAATGAATAAAATTATTTGCTTTATATAATTTTTAATTTCTCAGAAGAGATGAATATTTTTTTTCATTATGCTTTCAATTTGTATTTAAGAATAAAATAAAATATTGATGAAAAGACATTATACTTTGCCCCAGATATCGAAATGTAATTTGATTCAGGCTGCGAAAGTCATTTAATATGTATACTGGAAATAATTCTACAGCTGATTGATACTAATTACTTTGCTAGACGATTTAATGAACTTTAATTGTACATAGTTTTTCAATATTTTCTAATTATTTTTTTCTTCTTTCACTTTATATTTTTCAGCTATGTTATAATTGCTTTCCGATTTTTATTTCTCTGAACTTTCTGTTTTATTAAAAGCTGCCTAATTAAAAAATAAAGAATTTAAGCGGATTCTTTGTTGCACGTTTTATAACGATATAAACGTTAAATTGAATCGATCCATTGGGGAACTCGATAAAAAGTTATTCTAGAATAAATGCACAATTATTTTCCTGGGCTTATTTTCGTTTCTGAATTGAAATCTATACAAAGAAGGGTATTAATTTGGTATACCTATTAGAAGACGATTATTTTTTTGACATTTTTATATTTAGATTTTTGTTAGTTTTAAGAAAGATTTAGGAGAAATCTAATAAAGCATGTTTATCCTTTAAGTTTTTTTTAAATAAATATATAGTATTGTCAAAGGATCGTCAATATTAAAAATAAAGAAAAATTTACTATAATAGGTATGGGTAATTCTATACTGAAAATGACTTTTTAGATGTTCCGATAAATTTTATTGAAACTATTCAGGAATAATTATTATCAATATTCATAGTTAAAATTTAGCGTTTATTTAGTATTATAAACAAAATTAAGCAATTTGGCTTAACCAAATTAATAAAAACACTAAAATTATTTCATCTCCGAAAACATTTTGTTATGTCTCCAACACGACTTCTGTATTAAATTTTGAAATGTTTGTATTCTTTTTAATTTTTAAAAATTAGTTTCTGAAACTTGAATGTTTTCATTATTTTTATCTAAATGTTTAAAAATTTTAGTCTCCAGATTTCTAGATTCTAAAAGTCTGAACTTTGTCCATACTTTTAGGTTAAAATTGTTTCGCTAACATATATTAAAAATATTATAAACAAATTTTTAATACGCTCTCTAAATCTGAATTAGTTGAAAATAACTAATTTAAAAGTAAAAACTTAAGAATTTAATGTTTATTTTCTCTCATAAAATTTATAATTTAAAGGAAAAATGTTACTTTTATAAATAATCAAAGTTAGAAAATTAGCGGGAGTAAAAATTTCAATTCATCTCCGAAGCCTTATTTTTTTAGTAGATAACTGAAATTTGTTGAATTTGAACATCATTTTATAAAATTGTAGTAAAATATTTCTGGTATGTATTTAAAATAATAAATTTTCTACTAAAAATTAAAATTCATGTAATAGGTATTTAAGATATTAAAGAATAAGATTTAAATACTTTAAGAAATAATATTACCTTAAATATTGTTTTTTGGTTAAGTAAAACCAAAAAACTTTAAATTTAACTTCATATTTACTTTTTAGTAAATATAATTTGAACTCTTAATTCTCAGAAATTAATGCTGCAAACCGCAGTATATTAATTTTTTGAACATTATCTTAATAATAATCCTACAAAAGGAATTTTCAAAAATTCAAAACACATTTCATTTTAAAATATATGTAAAAAAAAGGTAGAATCAATAATATTAATTATTACCGTAATATATTTTATTATGAAAAGAAAGTATATTTTCAATAATGGTGAATTTTTCGATCGATAGAGTCAGTGGTGTATCTAGGAGGGCAAGGGCCCTAAGGCAAAAAGGAAAATGGGTCCCCAATTATATATATATATAATATTTTACAAGTTAAATTCACTTATTCATTTATTCTGTTTACGCCTGACATTTGTCATTAGATATTTTTTTTAATTTTAAAACATATTCCACATTTTTAAAATTTCTCAAATTTTAAATTTATAGCAATTTTAATTTCTTCAAATTTCAGTTAATGTGAACTTGCATTAATTAAAAGTTCAACTAATCCACGCTTAAAAATACTAAATTTCAAGTATTTTAAATATTTTTTCAGTTTTTAATAATTCCTTTCTATTAAAATCTCAATTACTTAAACTATAATTTTGTACTATTTTCATCATTTTTCAATTATTTTCTGTAATTTTTATTTATTTTTTAATTGTTTCCCTAAATTTTAAATTTACCTTATTCAAATTTCAATTATTTTGTTTAATTTTTCCAATAACTTTTTCAATTTAAATTATTTTTTCCTTGACATTAAATCAATTTAATTATTAATTCTTAAATTTTATAGTATTCATCTAAAATTTGAATTAATTTTTTTAATTTATTATTATTTTTATTATTTGTCATTTGGCAATTACTATTTTCTATTTTTAATCATTTTCATAATTTCTCAATAAATTTCCTTGAACTTTCAAACATATATCTCAATTTTCTATTATTTTGTTCAATTTTCATTTCTTTGTATTATTTTAAAATTATTTCATCCACTTTTTAATATTTTCATTATTTTTCAATTAATTTCCTAAATTTTCAGTTGTTATCTCAAATTAAGATTATTGGCATCAATTTTCCATGTTTTAAATGATTTTTTATTCTTTTCTTTTGAAAAAAAAAAAGTTCAGCAATTTTTCTATTATTTTCATTACTTTGGCATAATTTTCGATTATTTATGCGACTTTTTAATTATTTTCTTTAATTAAAAAATTTCAAGTAATTTTGTAATTGTTTTCTTTTTTTAAACATATATTCTATGATTTTTTCAATTATTTCTTTTAAATTTTATTTACTGTTTTCTATTTTTCATATTTAAATTATTTTCATCATATTTTAATTTTTTTCTCAATCTTAAATTAATTTCAGAATATTTCAATTATTTTTTTCAGTTTTAAATTAATTTTATCATTTATTAAATATTTTTCTCGATTGTTAATTATTATTCTCATTTTCTAAAATTATTTTCCAAGATTTTTCAGTATTTTTCTAAAATTCAAAAAACTAATTTATTCAATTTTTAATTATTGCTTCCTTATAGAGGACGCGTGGTGATCGTTAAGATTTTCAATTTTCCAAAAATAGTGTAAATCGACTCAGTTTCATCTGAAAAGTTCAAATTTTCATTCCTGAGAAAATGTCCGGATGTGTGTATGGGCGTGTGTGTGTGTGTGTGTGTGTGTGTATGTGTGTGTGTGTATGTGGTAAATTTTTTGTCGCCAGGATATCTCGAGAACGCTTCAACGGATTTTAATAAAATTTGGATGACATATGAAGCTCACAAATATCTAAATTTGGACACAGGGATTTTTGAAAATACCCAATCAAATTTTTTTGAGCACCTTTTTCATCGAAAAATATCGTTTTTTGGCAAAAAATTTTTTCATCCTAAAAATTCAGACAAATGAATGAAAAAATCATATTCCTTGTTTCAAAACGAATCGATTGACCTATATAAAGTATATAATTGACCAAAAACTTACGTAATAATTCATGATTTTTTAGTTTTTTTCATAAAAAAATCTCGTTTTTGGAAATTTTTAAAAAAAAAAATTTTTTTCATGCTAAAAATTCAGACAAATGAATGAAAAAATCATATTCCTTGTTTCAAAACGAATCGATTGACCTATATAAAGTATATAATTGACCAAAAACTTACGTAATAATTCATGATTTTTTAGTTTTTTTCATAAAAAAATTTCGTTTTTGGAAATTTTAAAAAAAAAAATTTTTTTCATGCTAAAAATTCAACCAAACGAACTACAAAATCATATTCCTTGTCTCAAAACGAATCGAATAAATAAAGTTTTGGAAGATAGAAAAAAAATATATATATTGATTTATTATTATTTTATTATTATTACTTATTTGCATAAAAATAAATTATGATTAATTTAAAATTAAATTATTATTTTTTATATTATAAATAAATTTATTGCTTCCTTGGAAGCGAAGTTTCCATGAAATGGACAGAATTCACACCTAGTTTTCATGTTTTCGTAATTTTCTAAATTTTTTTATTAATTATCGTAAATTTCAATTATTTTTAGCTTTCTTCAATTCGATCTTTTTTCCAATTTGTAGTTATTACCATATTTTTTAATTGATTTCTAAGATCTTCATGTACTTTTCTCAAATTTCAAATGTTTTTTTATATAAAAAAAATTCTGTAATTTTTTTAATTATTTCACTTAAAAGTCATTTATTTTTTAAAACTTGTCACTGTTTGTATTATATTTTACTTATTTTCTTCAAATTTTAAATTTTAAAGATACTTTTCAATTATTTTCCAAAATATTTTTCCTTCAATTTTCAATTTATTTTTTATTTATTCATTTATTTTATAAAGTTCACAGAGCTGAATAGCCCATCAAAGAACACATATTTTCTTTCCAAGTATTTCTTTAAATTTAAATTATTTTGTTTATTTTTAAAACATTTCTATGATTTTTAAAATTAATTTTCCCAATTCCTAAATGATTTCATTATTTTTTTCAATTTTGAATTAATTTTATTATTTTTCAAATATTTTACTCAATTGGTAATTATTTTTCTCATTTTCTATAAAATTTTTTTCCAAGATTTTTAAGTATTTTACTAAAATTTTAATTAATTTATTCTGTTTTAAATTATTTTCATTTGTTTTCGTAATTTCATAAATTTTTTATTAATTACCGTAAATTTCAATTATTTTGTTTAGTTTTTCAAATCACTTTTTTAATTTAAATTTTTTTTTTTTTTTTTTTTGACATTAAATCAATTCAATTATTTATTCTTAAATTTTATATTATTCATCTAAAATTCAAATTATTTTCCTAATTTATCATTATTTTTGTCATTTTGCAATTATTATTTTCAATTTTTAATCATTTTCATAACTTTCTAAATAAATTTCCTTTAACTTTCAAATATATATCTCAATTTTCAATTATTTTGTTCAATTTTCATTTCTTTTTATTATTTTGAAGTTATTTTCTCCATTTATAAATTTTTTCATTATTTTTTAATTAATTTCCTCAATTTTCAGTTATTACCTCAAATTTAGAAAATTGTCATCAATTTTCCACGTTTTAAATGATTTTTCAATTCTTTTCTTTTGCTTAAAAATAAACTCTGCATTTTTTCTATTATTTTCTTCAATTTCTAACTATTTTCATTACGGCTTAATTATTTTCTTTAGTTAAAAAATTGTAAGTAATTTTGTAATTATTTTTTTCTTTTAAACATATATCCTACGATTTTTTCAATTATTTCTCTCCAATTTTATTTACTTTTTTCAATTTTCCATACTTCCATACTTTTAAGTATTTTTCTAAAATTTCAATTAATTTATTCAATTTTTAATTATTTTCAATTGTTTTCGTAATTTCATAAATTTATTATTAATTATAGTAAATCTCAATTATTTTTAGCTTTCTTTAATTCTTTTCTTCAATTTTTAGTTATTCCCAGTTTTTCAATTGATTTCTAAGATCTTGACGTATTTTTCTCAAATTTCAAATATTTTTTTTTATTTAAACAAAATTCTGTAATTTTTTTAATTATTTCACACAAATCTCATTCATTTTTTACAACTTATCACTGTTTGTATCATATTTCACTTATTTTCTTCAAGTTTCAAATTTTAAAGACATTTTTCAATTTTTTTCCAAAATTTATTTTAATTCAATTTTTTTTACTTGTTTTAACATTTCAAAAATTTTAAACTTTTTTTTTTAAATTTGAATTATTTCATTCAAATTTCAATAATTATATAATATTTTTTGTATTATTTTTTTCAATTTTCAATTACTTTAATTCTTTTTCATAATTTCCAAAAAGTTTTTAATTATTTCTGTTGGATTAAAACTTATTCTCCTCAATTTTAAACTATGTTTAACTTTTTTCATTTATTTTTTCTAAATTATTTTCATTTTTTTTTCAATGAACTTCGGAAAGTTTTAAGTATTTTTCTGAAAATTTCTTTAATTTTCCTTTATTTAAAATATATAATGTACTTTTTTCAATTATTTTCTCTAATTTTAAATTATTTATCTGAATTTTCAATCGTTTTTTGTTCAATTTGGAATAATTTTCTCTAATTGTTCATTATATAATTTCTATCAATTAAGTTTTTAAATTTTCAAGTATTTTTCTCAAATTTAAATTATTTTGTTTATTTTTAAAACATTTCTATGATTTTTGAAATAGTTTTACCTAATTCTTAATTGATTTAATTATTTTTTTCAATTAATTTGCAAAATTTTCAATTATTCTGTTTAATTTCAATTATTTTTTGCTTTTTTTTATTAATTCTAAAGTTTTGTAAATTTTGTCCTAAATAAATATTTATTTAATTTATTTATTTATATAAATTTATTTATTTTTTAACACAAGGCGTAGAAACTAATCGCACGCCAGCGCGTGTTGTTTAATTTAGTCAAACTTTAAATTACTATAATTAGTAAAGATTTTTGAATTTTTTTTTTTTTTTAAAGGTTTATTAGGTTTGACGAATGGCTCTCTGAGCTTATGGGCCCCAGGGCACTGCCCCATTTTGCCCCTTAAGGACGCTTATACCCTCAAGCGGTTCTCATTCTATCGGACCATGATAGTAAATATTTTTTTAATTTCATTTCATCTTATAATTTGGTTTTTAAATAGTATTTTGTAGTTAAAATCATTACACAAACAAATTTTATTGAAAAAAAAAAAAAAAATTCTGTTGAAAATTCCAATTTTTTCTTCCTGATTATTTTAAAAAAGTGAAGGATTACTACCCTTAAATAACATTTTCTTAACAACGGAACGGTAAATTAATTAAATATTATTGTTAAAATTGTATTCTATTACAGTTTAAAATATAGTAGTTTTTTTAAAAAAATTGTAGAACCGTGTTTTTTTAATTAATTAAAATATAGTCATTTTGCGCGTTTTGTTACTTGTTCCATGTAAAAGTCCTAACTTTATAAATTTATATCTTAAAAATAGAACGGTAAAAATTCAATAAAATTATAACAGTACATGTAAAATAATTCATTTATTATGTATAAGAAGAATGTTCTATTTTATAAGAATCTTTAGAAATTGGTTTTTTGGATAAACCTCCTTAACAGTTACGCCACTGGATAGAGTATAACAAGAAAGCGTGCAATTTGAAAATCGTACAATTTATCAGTAATGGCATGTTTCTGGTCAGTGCATTAGTTTATCAGAATCGTGTTATAATTATTTTCGTTTGAACATGGCATTACTAATATAGTTGTGTAAGAAGTGTATGATTCTCATTACTCATTGCTGCTATAGCAGCAATGTCGCCATTACCTCTAATTACATTAAATTGCTTCGCTCTATCGCTCAAAGTGTATTCGACTTGCCTTTGAAGCCTAAATTACTATATGCATTTCGTGTCAAATGTAATATAATATAAAACCGGAGTAATGATACGCTATAAAACTAAAAACACAATTTTCTCACAATCAAGAGGGAAGCAAGATTACTAACTATTCTTGAAGGTGCTGAGAGCTTCTTGTGGAAGCCAGTGATTCCAGAGATTCGCAAGCTGCGTGAAATTCAAACCGAGATCTTCGTGTCCTAGAACTGGGAACACAAATTGCTCGGTGAAAGTGTGAGACAGAAGAACCGTCAAATTCTTGAGACTTTGCAAGCGCAGTTCCTCGCTCATTCCCGCAGCATGCGATAAAGCGTCTCTGTAACAATGAAGAATAACAAATGAAAGAAAATTAACTTATACACTTGTTGAATTGTGCAATTCAATTGTAAAACTTGACATTTTCCGTTTCTAGCTTATTCTCGTTTGTTTTTTTCTTTTTTTTTTCTCTTTTTCTTTTGTTTTGCCATTTACAAATGGAGTTAATTAAGTCAATGCAAATGCAATAAATAACAGACAAGTGAAATACAATTAACGGAAAATTTAACTAAGAAAAGATTGTCTGAAATTACATACATGTTTTAGTGATTTTAGTTATAAAATACAGGGTGTTGTGGAGTGATGTGCAACACTTTTTTTCGTTGCTCGTAAAACATGTCCTATAATCAAATTCTTGAATATTTCATGATTGAATGATGTAGAGGAAGGAAAATACTACATTTCTGCATCATTTGATTTTCAAAATTTTGAATTTTCTTTTAAAATTTGCGTATTTTCAAAAACACTTGTTTTGGCATTTTGCAAAAAAGTTGGGGTGATGTGCAACACAGGTATAATTCACAGAAAAAATTTATTAATATCGGTGTGAATCACTTTAAATATTAAATTTAGGCTTCTTTAATGCAAATTCATCGAAATTCACTGGAAAAAAAATTGTATTTGATCTTTGATTTATTCTTTTATTTTTGTATCATACTGACTAAAAACATTGTAAAATGCACTGAAACTCTTTATACCTATATATATTTAACAATAAAATAGCGATATACTAGGTAAAAATGTGTATTGCACATCACCCCAAAAAAAGTGTTGCACATCACCCTATGTTCCACATTACCCCACAACACCCTAATATAAATAACTCTATAAAGGGTTCTTAAAAATCGGAATATTTCCCAAAATAAAACAAATTTATGGTGAGAATGTTTTTTTTTTTTTGACAAATTCTTAACCAATTTTGACAACGCGAATTATTCAAATATTAAAAACAGAAACATAGTTACCATACATATATGTGTAAAAACACATTGCAGGAGCAAATTCATTTATTTTATTTTAATGTCCGTTATTTCATAAAAATTTGTCGAAACTGAAATTATTGTTATTTCTAAAGTAACAGAATATAATACTTTTTTATTCTTGAAGTAAAATCTTTGAAGTTATCTCCAAAAGACTGTTTAAAAATAAATGGTAAAATCGATGGAGAACATTGTTTATTTGTAGTCTCAAAAATTAAAAACTTGATTTTTATAAATTAGTTGCAATGTTTTTTTAAATTTTCACCATTTATCTCAAGTACAATTCCTCATTAGTTTCTCTTCCAAAATTTATCAAAATCGGTACAGCCAAAAGCGAAAAAATTGTTATTTTCTGAAACGATAAAAAAAATTGGTCGTTTATAACTTTGGGAAATATTCAAATTCTGAAAAAACCCTTCATAGGTTTTTCTTGTATCATCATAGACTATCAAAACATATATGAATGAAAAAAATTCCTTGAGTCAACAAAAATTAGGAGACCACTAAAGAAATTCTGGTTCAAGTGCCAAATTTTTTTCTAGCAATATTTTGGATTTATAATTATCTTACAGTGACAAAATTTTAAAAAAAATTTTGACGGGTTAAAAGTTTTTTAAATCCTTACGCAATTTTATTCAAAATTGTAAAAAAAAGACCGTAAAATAAATGAAAATTGAAAAATATAATTTGAAATTTGGGAGATTTTCTATATTCTATATTATAAGTGAATTTTAGGGTATTTTGTAACTAATTTTGTATCTCATTGATGATCCTTTG
The DNA here is from genome assembly GCA_037103525.1 of Ganaspis brasiliensis. NCBI lineage: Eukaryota > Metazoa > Arthropoda > Insecta > Hymenoptera > Figitidae > Ganaspis > Ganaspis brasiliensis. The sequence continues at coordinate 675,661 of JAZKLR010000146.1, forward strand.
GTCTGCGGGAAGTATGTGAAATAAATAAATAAATAACATATACAAAAAAATCGGGCCCGTATAATTTTGACACAAATTTTTTCGTGCAACTTGTTATATTGTACTCCTGAAGAAGAATGTTATATTTTACTCCTACTAAAATCAAAGATTTTTAAGTTTTAAGCATTCAATAATAAAACTTACTGGATTAATTAAGTCTTTAAATATTAACTTAATGTATTAAAATCAATTATTTAATAAATAAGACTAAAAAATCTTTGATTTCGGAAGGAGTAAAATATAACATTCATCTTCAGGAGTACAATATAACAAGTTGCCCGAAAAAATTTGTGTCAAAATGATACGGGCCCAAAAAATCATAGAAATAATTAAAAATTGAATAGAATAATTGAAATTTCAGAAAATTAATTTAATTTTTTTTGAAAATTGTGAAAAAGAATGAAAATAATTGAAAATTGAAGACAATAATTGAATTTTGAGAAAATTATTAACACATCTTAGAAATCAATTTAAAAAATGAGAACAATTAAAAATTGGATGAAATAATTGAAAAATGATTTAAAACTGGAAAATTGAAAATAATAATTCAAATTTGAGCAAAAAAATTTAAAGAATTGCAAACTACGAATGAAATAAAAAAAATTGAAATATGATAAAATTAAAAAAAATTACAGAATATATGCAAAATAAAAGAAAATAAATGAAAACTCAGATAATCAATTAAAATTTTTTTTTGAAATTGTAAAAAAGAATAAAAATAATTGAAATTTGAAGACAAAAATTGAATTTTAAGAAGAATATTAAAAAATATTAGAAATCAATTGAAAAAATGACAACAATTAAAAATTGGATGAAATAATTGAAAATTGATTTAAAACTTGAAAACTGAAAATAATAATTGAAATTTGAGCAAAAAAATTTGAATAAATGCAAAATATGAATGAAATAAAAGAAAATAATTGAAATATGATGAAAATAATTGAAAAAAAATTACAGAATATATGTAAAATAACAGAAAATAAAAAAAAATTTAGATAATCAATTACAATTTTCTTTGGAAATTATAAAAAGGATGAAAATAATTAAAAATTGAAGACAATAATTGAATTTTAAGAAAAATATCAAAAAATCTTAGAAATCAATTGAAAAAATGAGAACAATTAAAACTGGGGTAAAATAATTGAAAAATGATGTAAAAACTTGAAAATTGAAGAAAATAGTTTAAATTTGATAAAAACAATTGAAAAAAAATTACAGAATATATGTAAAATATAAGAAAATAAATAATAATTTAGATAATGAATTACAATTTTTTTGGGAAATTATGAAAAAGAATGTTAATAATTAAAAATTGAAGGCAATAATTGAATTTTGAGAAAAATATTAAAAAAATTTAGAAATCAATTGAAAATATGAGAAGAATTAAAAACTGGGGGAAATAATTGAAAAATGATTTAAAAACTTGAAAATTGAAGAAAATAGTTGAAATTTGAGAAAAAAAATTTCAAGAATTGCAAAATATGAATAAAATAAAAGAAAATAATTGAAATATGATAAAAACAATTGAAAAAAAATTACAGAATGTACGTAAAATAAAAGAAAATAAATGAAAATTCAGATAATTAATTAAATTTTTTTTTGATATTATGAAAAGGAATGAAAATAATTAAAAATTAAATTTTGTGAAAGATATTAAAAATTCTTAGAAATCAATTGAAAAAATGACAACAATTAAAAATTGGATGAAATAATTGAAAATTGATTTAAAACTTGAAAATTGAAAATAATAATTGAAATTTGAGCAAAAAAATTTGAATAAATGCAAAATATGAATGAAATAAAAGAAAATAATTGAAATATGATAAAAACAATTGAAAAAAATTACAGAATATATGTAAAATAAAAGAAAAGAACTGAAAAATCATTTTAAAATTTGAAAATTGAAGACAATAATCCAAAATTTGAGATTATAATTGTAAATTAAAAAAAAAAAAATGAAAAATATTTAAAAAGGGTAGAAAATAATTGCAAAATAATAATGCCAAGAATTGAAAATTCAAAAAAAATAAATAATAATTGAGATAAATAATTGAAAATCCAGGAAATTAAATCAGAAATAATGAAAATGATTAAAAATTAAAAAAGTAATTAAAATTTGAGAAAAACAAAGAAAAGAACATAATTAGGAATTCTAAGAAAGAATGAAAATATTCGAAAATTGAAAAAAAATAATTGAAATTTTAGAAAAATAATTTAAAAAGTTGCATAATATATGTAAATTTAAAGAAAATAGTCTCAAACTGGTTTAAAAAACTTTTAATTGAACAAAATAATTGTAATTTGTGATGAATAATTGACATTTTTGGAAATCAAATTAAAATTAATGAAAATAATATCAAAAGAGATTAAATCACTGCAAAATGGTAAAAATAATTAAAAATTTAAAGAAGTATAGGGATTTTGAAAAAACTTGCAAATGTACAATTAATTAAAAAATAATTAAAATAATGAAAAATTGGTGGAAGGAATTGATAAATGGTGAAAATAATTGAAGATTAAAGAAAATAATTAAGAAATCGTAAATATAACTCAAACATTGAAGTAAATAATTAAAATTTGAAAAAAATATTCGAAAACAATTACAATACATATTTGAAATAAAAGAAAATAATTTTAAAATGACTTTAAATAGAAAAGCGGAGAAAATAATGGCAAAATGACAAAAATAAATGAAAATTTGAAAATTAAGAAAAATAATTAAAAAATAATAAAAATGATTAAAAATTGGAAAAAATAATTGAAATTTATGGAAAATAATTGAAAATTTATGGAAAATAATTGAAAATTTATGGAAAATAATTGAAAATTAAGGAAATTAATTAAAGAATTATAAAAATAATTAGAAATTTGAAAAAATAATTGGACAATTATAACAATAATTGAAAATGGAGGATAATAATTAAAATTCGAAAGAATTAATTAAAAATTGAAGAGGATAATTGAAATTTGAGAAAAATAATAAGAAATTTATTAAATTAATTCAAAAATAATGAAAATAGTAACAAAATAAATGAGAATATATTTAAAAAATGATGAAAATAATTTTAATTTATGAATTTGAAATAATTGAGAAGATAATTTCAGAATAATAAAAAATAATAGTTATCACAAAAAAATTTGTCAAAAGTTATGGTGCACATTAATTCGTCTAAAATGTCAATATTAGTATAAGAGATAAAAAATTTTAATAATGTCAAACGTGTTGCTTTTCTATGTTTTTCATTGCTTTGTATCACTTCTTTGTATCGATAGTTTTTTATACTAAACAAATCATCTTCTGTGTTTTATCTTTGACAATAAAAAAAACACAAATATAACACAATTAATGGAAAATTCAACTTTGACGATATGAAGCACAATTAGTAGAAAATTCACATTTACCAATAAATAAAATACAAATGAAATACAATTAGCGGAAAATGCAAGTTTGTCACCTTAATTTGCAACTGTAATGTTTTGTGCGTTGCATTTTAAATAAAAGACAATGTACATTGTGGTGGTTTGCGGACATAGACAATTTTAAATTATCCAGACTAGAGAGAAGCGTGTGTTTAAATAAATGGCAGGTGCTTAAGTAAGTAACGTGACATACTGACATATTTCGAAAAATAAATTGTGCTTTATGCAATTTATAAACTCGATGTTTGAACAAATATATTATTATGAGGGACTAAAATAAACATAAAAATGTTTAATCACACAGCAGTTGAAATATTTTATTAATTTTTTTGAATTTAAATAAGTTGCCCATATTGGAAAACAATAGTATCAACATGAAACTGGAACCATACCAAACAAAAATTTAATATTTTTCAATTATTTCATATACTTTTTTCATAGAACTAAAATAAAATAAACTGCGATAACGAATAAATAAAACCTGTGTTTATTTCACCGATCAGAAATTCAAATACAAATTTTTTGCATTCCAACTTTTAAATCAATATAGCACTGGCTTTAAAACTGCACGGAGTTTTTACAAAAAATCCCAATAATAATGAATTTTTTATTATTTGAAAAAATTCCTCGTCGTTTGACGAAAAAAGATAAGGTTGATTCTCACAGAATATTACTTTCGTACATGTCCTTACAATTTTCTCAATAATTATAATCTTTTATAAAAAAAAAAAAAAGAAAGTTCTGTTTTTTTGCTTAAATAAAATGCTGCAATAGAAAAGACAAAAATGTTATAACTTAGTCAATTTATCACCAATTTAATTTTAAAAAAAAGCTCATTCGACGCAGAATTAAATAGACTTTAAATAATTCAGCACAAAAAAATTATATAAAATTGGACCTTTCTATTTATCTATAAACTTTAGTATAAAAAACATTTTTTAACTGATACAAATTAGCATGATTATTATAGTTATAGAGGTGTTAAATTTTTTAATGCTAAATACATTTTAGAGATTTTAGAGAATTTTTGAAATCAAATAATTTATTTATTAATTTTTCATTGCCCATGCACAAAATGGAATCATCTTTCTGGAGAATCGACCACAAGTTAGATTTGTAAGCTGTGGCTTAATTAAAAGCATTATTTTGACAAAAGTTGGTTTTTTGAAAGGCAATACTCTTAATAGAAGTGGAAGAAAAATAAAAATAGTGTATCGAAATAATGAAACCGATTCTTGTTATCTTAACATGCACTGCAAGCAGATTCGTTTGATTCTCAATGATTGCTGGATTACACTTACCCTGTCCACAGAACAAATTCGATTCCTTTTCCGTGCTTCTCTCTCATAGCTTGCGCTGCAGATTCTATCAGTGCCCAGGGCGAATCACAGCCATAGCTACCAAATGGGCCAGCTAACCTTTTATATAACCGTGTGTGTTCGCTATCCATATTATTTCTCATCTTCCAACAACCTAGGAAAAAATATAAAGGAAATTACATAAATTTTTGGTAAAAAACATAATTGAGTGATTGTAATAATAATTTTTCTTCTATATTGGCTGATTTTTCCAAAAAACAACATCACTGAAAAAACGGTAATATTCTTGACGAATATTTAAGAAACAATATTCGTACACTAGTAAAATAAAATGCGCGCAAGCGCGCGATTAGTTTTTCATACCTTTTAGAAATTATAAAATACAATAAAAAATATAACAAATCGGTAAATAATATTTATCTAATACGAAGAAATAAATATTTTAAATATAATATTGAAAAATCAATTAATATAAATAAAATAAATATTTATTTAGGACAAAATTTATAATATTTTACAATTAAAAAAAATTCCAAAAAATAATTGAAATTAAACAAAATAATTGCAAATTTTGCAAATTAATTGAAAAAAAATGAAAACAATTAAAAATTAGGGAAAGTAATTTCAACAATCATAAAAATGTTTTAAACATAAAGAAAATAATTTAAATTTGAGAAAAATACTTTGAGAATCTTAAAAGTAAATTACAAATTGAATAATCAAAAATTTCAGAAAATAATTGAAAATTGAAGAAACATGGATCAAAATTAAGATAAATAAATTAAAACTAAAAGAAATAATTAAAATTTAGGAAAATAATTAAACAAATTACATAAAATATTTTAAATAAAGGAAAGTTAAGAAAAATTTGAGAAAAATACTTAAAACTTTCAGAAGTTCATTGAAATAAAAGAAAATAATTAAAAATTAGAGAAAATAAATGAAAAAAGATAAACATAATTTAAAATTGAACAGAACAAATTTTAATTAAAGAGAAATAAGTAAAAACTTTTTGGCAATTATGAAAAAGAACGAGAAAAAGAACGAAAGTAATTGAAAATTGAAGAAAATAATAAAAATAATGAAATAATTGAAAAGTCAGATGAATAGTTAAAAATATTTTTAATTATGAAACAAATTTAAAGAATTGAAATTTGAAGGAAATAAATTTAGGAAAAAAATTGAAAAATGTTTTTAAATTTTATAACTTGCCGAAAATAATTAAAATATGAAAAAAAATACATGAAGATCTTAGAATTCAATGAAAAAAAAAAGAAAATAACTAAAAATTGGAGAAAAGAATTGAAGAACTAAGCTAAAAGTAATTGGAATTTACGATAATTAATAAACAAATTTTGAAATTATGAAAACAAAGAAAAATAATTAAAAATTGAAGAAAAAAATTGAAATTTTAGAAAAATTCTTAAAAATATTAGAAAATAATTTTAGAAAATGAGAATAGCTAAAAATTGGAAAAAAGACTGGAAGAATGCTAAAAATAATTGAAATTCACGATAATTAATAAATTTTTTTAGAAATTATAAAAACAAAGAAAAATAATTAAAAATTGAAGAAATTAATACAAAATTTAAGAAAAATACTTAAAAAATTTTAGAAATTTATTTTATAAAATGAGAAAAACTAAAAATTGGAGATAAGTCTGGAAGAAAGCTAAAAATAATTGAAATTTATGACAATTAATAAAAAAAATTTGAAATTCTGATAACAAATGAAAATAATTAGAAATTGAAGAAAATGTTTGAATTTTCAGAAAAATACTTAAAAATCTTAGAAAATAATTTTAGAAAATGAGTATAATAATTAAAAATCGAAAAAATAATTGAAAAATGATAAAATTAATTCAAAATTGACAAAAAAAATTGAAATATGCTAAAAATAATTTAAGATTGAGAAAGAAAATTGAATTATGATGAGAATAATTTAAATAATATAAAAACTTGAAAACATTCAATAATATTTGAGAGAAATAACTGAAAAATAGAATATATGTTTAAAAAAAAAAAAAAAAAAAATTGAAATGCAAAAAATAATTGAAATTAAACAAAACAATTGAAAAAACATGGTTAAAAATTGAGATAAATAAATTAAACTTTGAGAAAATAATTAAACAAATTACATAAAATATTTTAAATAAAGGAAAGTTAAACAAAATTTAAGAAAAATACTGAAAACTTTCAGAAGTTCATTGAAATAAAAGAAAATAATTAAAAATTAGAGAAAATAAATGAAAAAAGATAAAAATAATTTAAAATTGAACAGAACAAGTTTTAATTAAAGAGAAATACGTAAAAACTTTTTGGCAATTATGAAAACGAACAAGAAAAAGAACGAAAGTAATCGAAAATTAAAGAAAATAATAATATAAAAATTAAAATAATTGAAAAGTCAGATAAATAGTTAACAATTTTTGAAATTATGAAACAAATGTAAAGAATTGAAAATTGAAGGAAATAAATTTTGGAAAACAATTGAAAAATGTTTTTAAATTTTAAAACTTGACGAAAATAATTAAAATATGATACAAACAATGATAAGTTGTAAAAAATAAATGACATTTAAGTGTGATAAATGAAAAAACTACAGAATTTTTTTTAAATAAAGAAAAAATAATTGAAATTTGAAAAAAATACCTGAAGATCTTACAAATCAATGAAAACAAATAAAAATAATTAAAAATTGAAGAAAAAAATTGAAATTTTAGAAAAATTCTTAAAAATATTAGAAAATAATATTAGAAAATGAGAATAGCTAAAAATTAGAGAAAAGACTGGAAGAATGCTAAAAATAATTGAAAATTGACAATAATTTATAAAATTTTATAGAAATTATAAAAACAAAAAAAAATAATTAAAAATTGAAGAAAATAATAGAAATTTGAGAAAATACTTATAAAAATTTTAGAAATTAATTTTATAAAATGAGAAAAATTGGAGAAAAGTCTGGAAGAAAGCTGAAAATAATTGAAATTTACGATAATTAATAAAATTTTTTGGAAGTTAAGAAAACAAATAAAAATAATTAAAAATTGAAGAAAATAATAGAAATTTGAGAAAAATACTTTAAAATTTTAGAAATTAATTTTATAAAATGAGAAAAATTAAAAATTGGAGAAAAGTCTGGAAGAAAGCTAAAAATAATTGAAATTTACGATAATTAATAAAAAAATTAAAATTCTGATAACAAATGAAAATAATTAGAAATTGAAGAAAATATTTGAATTTGCAGAAAAATACTTTTAAATCTTAGAAAATAATTTTAGAAAATGAGAATAATAATTAACAATTGAGAAAAATAATTGAAAAATGGTAAAATTAATTCAAAATTGAAAAAAATAATTAAAATATGCTGATAATAATTTAAGATTGAGAAAGAAAATTAAATTATGATGAAAATAATTTAAATATAAAAAATTGAAAACATTCAATAAAAGTTGAGAGAAATAACTGAAAAAATCATAGATAGAGTATATGTTTAAAAAAAATAATAATTACAAAATTACTTTAAAAATTTTAATTAAAGAGAATAATTAAAAAATCGCAGAAATAACGAAAATTGATGAAAATAATTGCAATATCGGATAAATAATTGAACATTTTAAAAGTAATGCCAAAATAATGAATATAATTATAAATTGATGAAAATCAAGAACAATTGCAGAATTTATTTTTAAGCAAAAGACAATAATTAAAAAATTGTTATATAATGGAAAATTGATGACAATAAACTAAATTTGAGATAATAACTGAAAATTTAGGAAATTAATTGCATGTGTTTATGTATATTTTAAACTTCTTCAAAAACCATAATAAATTTTTAAAGCATTTTTCGAAACTTTTTTTTTACACAAATCACAATTAAAAACCAGTAAAACACAACACTAACGAAAAAGGTTACCTTATTCTTTCAATTCAAATTTCAAAATATTTCCTGATAAAGAGAGTCAAAATCAATAAAATAACAGGAAGTAAGACTAACTTCACTTCAGTTTTTAAAACATGGACAGAAAAAGATGAATAAATATTAATACTAACTAACTTTACTTCAGACTTTAAAACGTGGACAGAAAAAATGAATGAATATAAAAAGTAACTAACTTCAGGAGTTTACGGAGATTATTATTATTTAATTAGGGATATAATATTCCTAATCTTTAAATCTAAATTAGTTAAAATAAGTAATTTGAAAGCAAAAACTCAGTCACTAATTCAAAAAGTTAGTATTACTTCTCTGATATTACCTATAGGGTACAATTTTTATAAAGGATACTAGCAAAATATACGTTTTTTATACGTTTAAGGAATTAAACTATAATAATAAATAAAACAAATCTATGAATAATATTTATCCAATTATTAATTATTATTAAATAATAATAATCTCCTTAAACTCCTGAAGTTAGTTACTATTTGTATTTATTAATTTTTTTCTGTCCATACTTTAAAACTTAAAGTGAAGTTGGTCGTTAGTTTTTATATTTATTCATCTTTTTCTGTCCGCGTTTTAAAATCCATAGAGAAGTTAGTCCCTGTTTCTTTAACAGGAAAATTTAAAATTGTTTTGAATTTACTGATAAAATATGCAGATGAGGTATACAGTGTAAAAAAATCCAATGTTAAATTACAATCGGGATGTAATTTTAATTTGGTACGGTTTGTAATTGGTTAGTTTACGGCCTTAATTTTTTTTTCAAACAAGAGTCTTTTTGTTTACTTCTTGGTTAAAGTTTTTTTTATGTGATGTTTTTTTGAAGTGTTGTTTCGCGAACAAATTTATATAAATATCATTTTCATGATCATTTAGAATAATTTTCTAATGTAACGGAAAATGTGCCCGAAACCTACCCTTGAATCGATTTTCTATTTTTTAAAGTTTATAATTCAGGAAAGTTTATAAAAGCATGTTGTTCGTTTCTTTAATTTAAATGTGTCATTATTTATAATTTATATTATAATAATTCTTAAAAGTTATTTATTATAATAATAATTTTAAAAAGATTTTTAGAATGACATGATACAAAAATCAAGATGAAAGAAATTTAAAAGTTGAAAACTTAAAAAAAGGTCAAAATTAAGAAAAAAAAATAATTTATACAAATATTTTTGTAATTGACAATTAGGTAATTTTTAATAGTAAATTAATTAGTTATTAATATTTATTTTTAATTATTAATTACATAAACATATTTAGGCTCAATTAGTTATAAATTAAAAAAGTAACAAATATTGAAGAAATTTGATAACGCTTAAATTAAATAACAAATAATTCTTGTTTAAAAAGAATTTTTTATTTTTTCAAAGAACACAAGTTTTTTAAATAACATGAATATTAATGTTTATTAAATCAATCAATGAAAATTGAAATTACAATTGATTAAATCATGAGAATTTCCTAACCATTTAATAATTTCTTCGATCTAATTCGACAATAAAAAAAAATTTATTGTAAAAAAAGGGTAAATTACAGCGTATTTTTCAATTTTTAATAACTTTTAAAATAATAAAGATCTCTTTATGTTCTTGGTGTTATTTTGAAGATAATTTTCTATAGAAATTAGAACATACATCTAAGTTTCTATCCAAATTTTCTACACAACTTTAATTCACTTTCGTTATTTTTCGATTATTTTCTTCAAATTTCAATTACTTTTGTCATTAATCAATTATTTTTGTTATTTTCCAATTATTTTTCTCATATTTTTGTTATTTTTGCCATTTTAGAATTATTTTTTACAAATTGCAATTATTCAATTTTTTTTATTGTCATAAACTTCTAAATTTCTTACACCTGTTTTCAGTTATTTTCATCATTATTTTTATTATTTTGTTACAAATTTATTAATTTTTTTACACCTCTTTCAATTATTTTCTTCAAACTTCAATTAATTTCTTCAACGTTCGATTATTTCCCTCAAACTTTTGTCTATAATTTTTTAATTTTTACACCAGTTTTGAATTATTTATTTCAATATTTCAATTGTTTTTGCAAGTTTACAAGTATTTTCTTCAAATTTTTCATTTTTTTAAAATTATCAATTATTTTTTCAAATTACAACTATTTTTGTCAATATTCAAATATTTTTGACATTTCGGAATTATTTTTTTTTTTAAATGTCATTTTCTTCAATCTTTTATTATTGTCATGAATTTATTAAATTTTGAAGATCAGTTTTCAATTATTTATGTCATTATTCCATTAGTTTCTTCACATTTTAATTATATCGTTAATTTTTCAATTCTTTTATACAATTTTTCAAATAATGTATTACATTTTTTATTTTTTGACTTCATTTTTGAATATATTTCTCCTTTTTCATTAATTTTTTTTTTCTAAATTTCAGTTATTTTTGTCATTATTCAACCATTTTCTACACATATATATTTTTTGATATTTTTTAATTATTTTTTTCAAATTTCAATTATTTTGTTGAAAATTCTATTATTTTTTTCAATTTTTCAACAATTTGTCTAAAAAGTGTAATTTTTACACCAGCTTTTATAATTATTTATGTCATTATTCAATTAGTTTCTTTAAATTTTACTTATTTCTTCAAAATCTCAATTATTGTGCAAAAATTTAAATATTTTACACCAGCCTCAAACTTTTGTTTTAAAGTTTTATTATTGTTGTCATTCTTTAATTAATTTTTTGTAACTTCAATTATTTTTTTAACTTTTCAATTATTTACTTCAAATTTCAACTATTTCGTTTCAATTTTTGTCATCATTTTTTTTATTTTTAATAAATTTTTCAACTAGTTTTGTCATTTACAACTTTTTTTCAAATTAAATTATTTTTGTCATTATTTAATTATTTTCTACACATTTCAATTATTTTTGCGATTTTAAATTGTTGTTTTCAAATTTGAATGGCTTTTCCTGCTAGCGCCCCCCCAATTTAATATTAGTAATATCAAACTCTATATTGCTTATTAATCTTTTTTTTATTTAAAAACTCACTTTTTTCACTTAAAAACTCATTATTTACTCACTTTTTTAAATTAAAAAGTCTTTTTTTCACTATTTTCAATTTGCAAGTCCACTAGCAGTCTTTCTTATCAGATTAATATTATTCATCAATTTGTTTTATTTATTATTATAGTTTAATTTCTAAAACATACGGAAAACTAATCGCTTGCTTGCGCGCGATATATTTCGTTAGTAAAATAAATAATTGAATAATCACAAAAATAATTCAATTTGAAAAAAAAGTTGTAAATAATAAAACTAATTGAAAAATTGATTAAAAATCGAAAACTGAAGACAAAGATTGAAACGAAATAATTGAAGTTACAAGAAAATAATTGAAGAATAACAAAAATAAATAAAATTTGAAACAAAAGTTTGAGACTGGTGAAAAAAATTTAAGTTTTGCCAACAATAATTGAGATATTGACGAAATAATTAGAATGTAAGGAAAGTAATTGAATAATAACATAAATAATTAAAAGCTGGCGTAAAAATTACACTTATTATTATTAGACAATAGTTGAAAAATTGAAAAAAAAATAATTTAAAAATATCAAAAAAATATTTATGTGTAGGAAACAGTTGAAAAATGACAAAAATAACTAAAATTTAAAGAAAAATTAATAGAAAATGTGAAACATATACAAAAATGGAGTAAAAAATAAAAAATTTAATACATTAATATTGAAAAATTGTATAAAATAATTGAAAAATTAACGATATAATTAAAATATTAAGAAACTAATTGAATACTGACATAAATAATTGAAAGCCGGTCTTCAAAACTTAATAAATTCATTTAAAGAGAATAATTCCAAAATGTCAAAATTATTTGAATATTGACAAAAATAATTGTAATTTTAAAAAATAATTGATAATTGGTTTAAAAAATTAAAAATTACAAGTCAATACTTGAAAACTTGCCGTAACAATATAAATATTAAGAAAATAATTGAATAATGACATAAATAATTGAAAATTGGTGTAAAAGTTAAAAATTTATAGATAATAATTGAAAATTTGATAAACATATTAGAAGTTTGAGGAAAACAATTGTAATTTGAAGAGAATATTTCAAAAATGGCAAAAAAATTTGAATACGAAAAAAGCAATTAAAGTTTGAAGAAAATATTTAAAAAAGGCAAAAGAAATTAATAAATTTGTGACAATAATAACAATAATGATAAAAATAATTAAAAACAGGTGTAAGAAAATTAAACATTCATGACAATAAAAAATTGAAGAAAACAATTGAAAAATAACAAAAGTGAATTGAAATTTGTTTAAAAAATGTGGATATTCCTCACAATAATTTGGGGATTGAAGAACATAACTGAAATTTTAAAAAAATAATTGAAAAGTTTCAAATGTAATTGAACAATAACGAAAATAATTGTAATTTGAAAAAAATAATTGCTAACTGGTGCATAAAATTAAAAATTTGATGACAATTCTTAAAAAATTGATCAAACAATTAAAATTTCAAGAAACTGAGTGAATAATGACATAAGTATTAATTAAAAGTTGGTGTATAAATAAAAAATTTATAGAGAATAATTAAAGTTTGAAGAAAATAATGGAAATTTGTTGAAAATAATTGAAAAAGATGTACAAAATTAATAAACTTTTGATAATAATAAAAATAATGAAAAAAATGATTGGAATTTATAGAAAATAATGGAAAACTAATATAATAAATTGAAAAATTCATGGTAATAAAAAAATTGAATTCATTTATGTATTTATTTATTTATGGGTGAATTAATTTAAAAACAGACAAAAAACGTTTAAAACTCATAAATGGTTCAAAATTTAAGATTTTTAACAAAGTTTCAGAGAAACGAGAGAGAAACTATAAATTTGTTTCTGAATCTTAAAAAACATTAATTTTCATTCAGTTATGAGTTTCGTTAATTTTATTTTTAAATTAATTGCCACTTTTTGACTATTGAAAACTACAATTAGTTTTTCATTTTAAAAAACAAGATAATTCAAACATAACCTCTTCTGACGTATGTGTCCAATTCCCCATTAAAAATGTTTAATAATAGTAATATAGGGGAGGTGGGGGCAAGACGGGGTACCTAAGGTTTGAAGCGCAATATAACTAATATTATCGATTCGAAAATATTTTATTTATTATAATAATAATCTTTAGCAATCAGTCTTCCATGAAAAAGTCTTATTTGGAACATTTGTTACTTAATTAAATATAGAATTAAGAATAAGTAAAAAAATTCAAATTTTCCATTTTACAAAACGTGGGGGTAAGATGGGGTACCCCCTGGAGGCAAAATGGGATAGTATAAAAAGCGACCTATTTTTGTCTACAAATTTCGCAAGCACCTTTATTGATTTTATAAAATAAACTAAAAAACCAGTTTAATGCGTAATTTTAATTCTCCCATGTAAAATTAAGTTACAAACCTAACCTCAAAAAACAACTTTTATAATAAAAATAAACAAGTAGTTACCTGGTTCTTTATTTGAAATATATTATTTACGTAACAAAACGTTATAAATATTGTGTAAAATCACCAAAAGAAGATTTTTTTTTCATAAAATAAAAAAATGATTGGTTTTTAGTACCTTATCCTGCCCTCACTTCCTATACCCCGTCTTGCCCCCACATACGGAATTTCATTAAAAAATTAATTTCTAAAAATTAAGTTTCGAAACGGAAATAAACAAGTGCTTAACTTCAAGTGTAATCATTGTTGAACATAAAAAAAAATTATATAGTATATAAAATGTTGTTATCAAAATAACAAACACGTTCTAAATAAATTGCAAAAATGACAAGAAAATCGTCAAAAACAGTTTTTTTCATGTAACAAATAAAAAACTCGGTTTTATCAATCAGTGACTTGGCCAATCAAAAACTATTGTAACGGTGCTATATTATTCAAAAAATGATCATGATTGGTTAATTAGTTTCTTAATTAAGGCAGGTACCCCGTCTTGCCCTCAACCCCGTCTTGCCCCCACCTCCCCTAATAAAACTAAATTTATATTACCGGTTACCAAAAAATAAAAAATAACAAAAATTGGCAAAATATTCTTAAAATATATAATATTTCTCTTATTACATCTATATTAACAAATCGTTAGATTCAGTTAAAAAATTAGGAAAGGATATTTCAAAAAAATTGCTCAACACAGACATAATTCAAATACTTTTCATTATAATATTAAATTTATACATTTACTCATTTATAAAAAAGAATTCTTCAGTTAAAAACGCAATTTATTTATTTTTACTAGATAAGAAAACCAAAGATTCTTCTGTATGTTTATCGGAAAAAGAACAATGTCCTTGGTAAAAGTTTAAATCACTTCTTCAACAAAATGCAGTTGAAAAAGCGGAAACTGAAAAGCGAGCTTGTCAAGTACAAAGCTTACAATTAAAGGAACAGTGCCTGCGAGCAATATAAGGTGAAAAAAATGAATGACAGCGTTATATTGTAAGTTTGGATTTCGTAAACAATAGAATTGTAGTTTAAACTTCAGCAAAGTTTGTTCAAGTTAACTCTGCCATTTCTGAGCAAAAAACTCGGTAAAAAGTAATTATTACAACGAAAATTACTTTAAAGTTTATGAAATTAGTTTTAAAAAAAAACAAAAACAAAGCAAAATCTAAAGTTCTCAATAAAATATTTTTCTAGAGAAACAAAAAAAGTTTATTTCTATAAACACAATCTCACAATTCTACGAGATGTTTCTGCAGAGTGCTATTACTTAACGTGAAACAGGCAAATTCCTTATTACAAACGAGGGAATATAATTCATGTGAGAATTAGTGTAAATTTAAAATAAAAATGACCCCGGAAAATATAAAAAACAACTTTTTATTATTTTTAATTTTAATGCTTCCAATTTACAAAGCTAAGACTAAAAAAACGGGATTTTCTAAAAAATATTTTCTAACCCTTTTTTCATAAAAAAAAACATTTCTAATAAAGTGCGTATTCTAAAATAGCATTTTCTGAAAATTATTAATTTCTAAAACATACATAGTCTTTTAAATTTGTCAGAAGCAAAATTATTAAATTATTATAAAATTACAAAAAATAATATATAAAATGAAGTATTAAAAATAAACAAAAAAAATTTAATTTTAATAGAATAAATCATTAAAAACTTTATATTGTTTATATCAATGTTTAAAAAGTTTCCTAATCGACTTGGAATTACTTATGCGATCATTTTTATAATTTTTTCTTTTTATTTTCTAAAAAGGACTTGAAATTTAAAATTAATTGACGAGATAATACAAAAGCAATTAATATAAGTTCTATGAAGTTGGTTGTAAAGAACAAAAATTGAGACCTCTTTTTTAAAAAATAAATTGAAATAGAAATTACGTATTAAAAAATGAGTAGAAAAAAAATGAGAAAATGACTTTCATTAGAAAAAACAATAATTAGAAGTTGAACCTCATTAGAAAAAGAAAAATTAGAAAAAAACGTATTACAAAAATAATAATTAGAAATTGAATTTCATTAGAAAAAAAATTGTTCTTATTTTGAGAATATTAGATTCTTATTATAATAAGCTTATTATTATATAATTATTATATTTACTGACAAAAAATAAATTTCTTAATAAGAGTGTGGATAAATGAGTTTATAATTAGACGAAAATGAATAAAAATTTTTAAAAAAAAACATACCTATTTAGAAAAAATAATTGAAAAATAACGAAAGAAGTTAAAAATTAATTAATAAATAATTTAACCAATTTGTTATTGAAGAAAATAATTAAAATTTAAAAATTCTTATTTGAAAACATTAAAGAAAAGAATTGCAACTTGGGAAATTTAATTTAAAAATGAGGGGAAAGAATGAAAATAAAATTGAAGAAAAATGTTGAAAAATGATAAAATTAGTTGAGAATTGTAGCAAATATAATTAAAATCATAAAAGAAAAGAACTCTTAAAAATGCTGAAATTTGTAAATAATTTTAAATTTACTATTCTCAAAAAGTGGATTAATTCAAATTTTAATCAATGGAATTTCAAATTAATTGAAGTTTGAAGAATTATAATATATAATAATTGTAACTGTAGTCTTGTTTATCTTAAATATATCCTGTAATTTTTTAAATTATTTTTTACACGTGTTTATTATTTTCTTCAATATACAATTATTTCAATCAATTACTTTATTATTAAATTTATTTTACAATTCATTTTCAATTACTTTTTTCATTTTCAATTATTTTTTTATTAATTTTCTAATTTGTTTTCATTGTTTATCTCAAATTTTAGTTATTTTTTCAATTTACAATTATTTTCATCATTCTGCAATTATTTTCTTACATTACAAATACTTAGAGGTTAAAATTTTTTCATTTATTTTTCACAAACTAAAATTATTTTCTTTAATTTTAAATTATTTTTATTACTTTACAAACATTTTCACCAATTTTATATTATTTTTATTATTCTTCAATTTATTTCCTAGACTTTATAATATTTTTCTCAAATTTTAATAATTTTCTTCAATTTCAAATATTATTATTATCATTTTGCAATCAATTTTTACAATTTTCAATTATTTATCTCATTTTTCAAACATTTTTTTCAATTTTCATTTTCTTTTACATTTTTGCAATTATTTTCTCCGCCTTTTAATTAGATATATTAATTATTTTTCAATTAGTTTTCTGCATTTTTATTTATTATCTCAAATGTAAGTTACTGTATCCACGTTGCAATGTAATATCAAAAATTTCAATTATTTCAACCCGTATATTTTTTTAAATAAATAAACAAATAAATAAATGTATATCAAATTTCCATTATTTTCTTCAATTTGCGAAAATTTCTATCATTTTTACATTACTTTTTGTCATATTCAATTATTTTTTAATGAATTTTGAATTGTTTTATAATCACAATTATAAAAATGTTTTATCACAACTTCCTCTTATTTTTACAATATACAATTATTTTTATCATTCTGAAATTATTTTCTTTCATTACAAATATATGTTGCCATTTATTAAATTATTTCTCAAAAAATTAAATTATTTTCTTCAATTTTTAATTAGTTTTATTACTTTGCAATCCATGTCTTCAATTTTTAATTAGTTTTATTATTTTGCAAATATTGTCTCGAATTTTTTATTAGTTTCATTACTCTTTAATTAATTTTCTAGACATTAAAATATTTTTCTCAAATTTTAATAATTTTCTTTAAATTCCAATTATTTTCTCCACCTTCTAAGTAGATATATTAATCATTTTTCAATTTATTTCCTAAATTTTTATTTGATATCTGAAATCTAAATTACTGTATCCACGTTTCAATTCTTCAATCATTCTTCAATTATTTTTCTTATATTCCAAATGACTTTCGACAATTTATTTTTATTTTTTTTGTTGAACTGCAATGATTTTCACAAATTTTGTATTATTTTGATTATTTGTTGATTAATTCCAAAAATTTTACTCATTTCTCTCAAATTTCCATTATTTTTTTCAATTAACGATTATTTTTATCATTTTTCTTCAATTTTCAATTACTATTCTTATCATTTTGCAATCAATTTCTTCAATTTATAATTATTCTCACTACTCATTTTTCAGTTAGATTCCTAACTTTTCATATATTTATCCCATTTTTCAATTTTCATTTTCTCTTATACTTTTGCAATTATTTCCTCCATCTTTTAAGTAGATATATTCATCATTTTTCAATGTATTTCCTAAATTTTAATTTATTATCTTAAATCTAAGTTATCGTCCTCACTTTACAATGTTTCAATCAATCTTCAATTATTTTTTCTCAAATTTTAATTACGTTTGTCAATTTCTAATTTTTTTTTTCATTTGCAATGATTTTCAGAAATTTTTTATTATTTTCAATATTTGTTGATTAATTCCGAAAATTTCAATTATTTCTCACAAATTTCCATTATTTTCTTAAATTTACGATTATTTCTATAATGTTGTAATTATTTTTCCAAGTTCAATTTTTTTTCGCAATTTTTCAATTATTTTAAAAAATATGATATTTATTTTGATTGTTTGGTTATTATTTCCAAAAATGAACTCGAAATCAATTAAAATTGTCAACTTTTGAGTTACAAAATAATTACGCTACTTAAGAAACTATTTAATTTATTATTGTTTTATTTCTCTCTCCCCCCCCCCTTGGTCAATATTAAGTTTGCAGATGGCAAAAATTTACAATTAGCCGCCCCTGTGTTAAAGAGGCGCCAAGAGTAATTTTTAAAGTAAGAATACAGTTTTTTCCGTGAAAAGATAATTTGGAATGAAAACCTTGTTTTGTTAAGAAATTCAGCTTGAAAAAACTATTCGGAAAAAGTTAGTGCCACTTTTGGAAAAAATGACCTCTTATATTTTGAGAACATTGGTATAAACTCCAGAATAAGAATAATATTGAAGTTTCTCAACAATAACAGATAACTCAATATCTGCGCACGTCTTATGCGATTCTCTCATCGCATCCTTTACGTGCTTTGAAAATGTCGATAAACTCATAAAAACCTTAAGGTCATAAATGAAATTGACCAATATGAAACAGTTTTATTGGACCAATTGAGAAGAAGTTATCATTTGAAACTTCAATATAAGGTAATAACTAAATAAATGTCTTCTTACAATTGTTATTCTGGCGAATAATACCGCAACTCGTATAATATCTTTTACCAATATTTAGAAAAAAAGTACAAACTTACTATTTTCTGAATTGCCCTGGAGGGAATATTTCGGGTCATAGTGTATGTCACTAATATGCCAGAAGAATCCTGTAACATACATGCATTTACTGAAAGTATAAATACTTAAAATATTCAGGTAAAAAAAATCTAAATAAAATAATAATCATTTTATAAAAATTCATTAAAATATAAAATAAATTATCTAAAATTATTATTAAACTCAAAAAAAAGCAATTTTTCATATCTCTACAAATTATTTCTTTTTGATTATAATCATTTTTCCGTTTTATTTTAATAATAATTCATTTTGAATCGTTCGCATTTTGTATTGTTGGACGTTAAATTGCGAATAAAATGATTGTACATTAAAAATTGATTGAAAGAATTATTCAACTGGAAAGGAAAGATATAAATTGATAAATTAATACGATTGTAAGAAGCGCTTTTGTGCATTATTATTATTGAAAATTTAATCTTAACTCACCTATTTCACCTTGCACTGTGAATAACCATGATAACAGCAGCACATAATCACGGATCATCTTCTCAGGATTTAACCTGAAACAGACAGAAAATTTATTAAATATTAAACTCTCTTCTGTACAATTTTATCGACATGTAAGTAATGTGAAAATATTTTATGAAGCGAGTTGAAACTATACATTTTCTGTGAAGGATGATTTTTACTTTGAAATATTAAATCTTTTAATATAAAAAAAATTTTTACGTGTAAAGTAGTTTTAATTTTTGAAAAACTGTTAAAAATTAACAAAAATACTAAAAATAATTATCAGGGCCTTATAAATAACAAAATTACTATAAATTAGAAAATAATCAAAAAAAAAAATTACTAGCTGGGGTCAAAATTACTAGAACTTTTAATTCTTTTTTATTCTCGGAAATAAATAACAAATCTGAAAAATAAATTATTTAGTTAAATTAGTTAACAAAAATTAGAGGAAAAAAAGAACCAGAAAATAAAGAAATAACTGAAGCATAAAAAATAACAAGAAAAAAAAGGGAGAAAATTACAAACAAAAACGTAAAATTATTAAAAAGTTGAGAAATAACTATGAAGGAAAAAATTAATAGAAATTTATGAAAAGTAACTAGAAATTTGTAAAATTATC
This sequence comes from Ganaspis brasiliensis, assembly GCA_037103525.1. Classification (NCBI taxonomy): domain Eukaryota; kingdom Metazoa; phylum Arthropoda; class Insecta; order Hymenoptera; family Figitidae; genus Ganaspis; species Ganaspis brasiliensis. Next base: position 696,245 of record JAZKLR010000146.1, read on the forward strand.
TTGGAAATAAAGAAAAAATTTGATAAATGAATAAATAATTAGAACTATAAGAAAACTACGTGAAAGAATTTAAAATAAGAAAAAACGTATAAATATTTTTAAATTACAGAAGATTATTAAGAAAAAAAAACCAGATTACTGGAAATTAAAAAATAACTAGAAGCTGAATTAAACTTACCAAAAATACAGAAAATAATTTAGAAAAAAAATGAGAGTAAAATTAGAAATTGAAGAATCAAAATTTAAAATTGGAGAAAAATTATTAAGAAGTGTAAAATAATTAAAATTTTAAGAGGTCTAACTAAAACATTTAAATAGAAGATACTAGTAAGTCGAAAAATACCTATAAAATGAAAATAATAACTAATTAAAAATAGATTTTTTTGACAATTTTAAAATTCCGATCAAAAAAATTATTTTTTGAAAAGAACCTTTGGATTTTCTACAAATGTAAGATAATTTTTCTACTTGCTGACAATTAAAAATGATCAAAAAGTGAAAAATATTTTAAAACCGAAAAAAGGAACTAAAAAAGGAAAATGCCCGTTTATGTAAATAAATAAAAAATAAACAATTACTAGAAGTTCAAAAAAAAAACTTAGAAACCGAAAAAAAGTATTATAAAGTAAAGGAATAATGTAGAAAATAAATAAGTGACTTAAAAATAAAAAACTTACTTAAAACGAAGAAAAAAACTAGAAAATAAAACGCAGAATTGAAAAAAGGGAAGATAAAAAGAAGGAAAAAAATTCTAGGAAATAAAATAATAACTAAAGTTTGATTAAAAATTTAAAACTGAATGAGAAATTTAAAAATGTTACTAGTATGTCAAAAGATAACTATAAAATCAACATAATAACTAATATGAGAAAAAATTACTAGTAAGTTTAAAAGTAACCAGAATGTGAAGAAAATAACCATCAATGGTTGAAGAAAACTTAGAAAAAATATTGATAAATAAAGAGATTAAAAAATTCTTGAAAAAAATTCCTAAAAGCTAGTTCAAAAGTCAAGAAAATGATTTAAAAATGAAAAAATCAAAAATTTAAAAAAATATATTATATTTCTACTTTTATTTGTTACACGTGATTCGATTTTTTTTTTATTTTTCATTTGCAGCATTTGTGTGGAAGATTTACGACCAAGTCTTCCGTTTTCTTTCCGACTGTAAAAAAAAAGGAACGTATTGACCAAAGCTATTTTTTTATGATGTAGGTACAAAATATCGATCCAAACTGTCCCTCAGGAAAAAGAAATATACAGTTACATATAGGAGCACTATTTAATTCAGGGTAGAATTAACCCTTCTGTCGCCCCAAGCGACACTTGCCACCTATCTTAATAATATATACCCTTTTTGTGACAATATTGAGCTCGAAAAAACAAGGAAAGAGACGCGAGAAATTTGTAATTAAAAACGGTAAAAATTTATCTATCTGCTTTACAAGTTTATATTTCCTCCATCAGATTCTGCAATGCAATATATGGAAATTTATTTAAAAAAAAAACAAGACCATTTTTTACGAAACGTGGCTTTTTGTTTAAATAAAAAAAAAACCGAAAACTAGGGAAAAAAAGCTCATTGCGCTTTTTGTTATTTCATTTATAAATAAAACCTTAGAGAGCACTAAAATTTATTAAAAAAAGAAAAAACGTAATAATTTGGTTTAAAACGGAAAACGTTTTTATTTCACAACGAGAGTCTATTAATAAAACGTGCTGGATTTTTTTATTTTAATGAAATTGTGGTGAACGAAAAAAAAATGTGGAATATTTTCAGTTAATAAAATAATGTGATTAAAAGTTAAATCAATAGAAGAAGAAGAATTAAAAAAAAAATCAAATAAAATAGTGTTAATAAAAAAATGTCAGTAAATATTGTTTTTTACAATTGGCGCCCAACGCGGGGCGTTAAAATTATTATCACTCTTATTGTAATTGTAATTAGTATAATATAAAATTAATTATATTGATTTATGAATTTTTATTTTAGTTTAAAATTAGCATTTTCCAAGTATTTTTGTGTAATTATTTACATGTTTATAAATAGGACAAATAAACATTAAAAAAAATCCACAACTGTTTTACAAGAAATATAGCAAACAGTTCAAAGTAAATTATTCAAATTAAAGGCAAGTTTCATTAATCATTAAGCAGTAATCGGTGTCGTGAGGTTATTCATTCATTTAATAATGGAAAAATAATTATTCCAGGGTAATTACACCGATATTTATCACCGGGTAATAATTTCAAATGGATGAAATAATGTTTGAATATCAGTTAAGTGTTTCTTGAATTACACTATTAATATTTTAACTGTATCATTTCACTCTCATTATTTCGGTAATGAAATGCCTGATGTTATTTGTATATAATAATTTTAGGGTTCAAACGATCAAAGAATATTTTATGATTTAACAATTTAATACAAAAATTAAAGATTAATTAAAACGAGTTTCTGATACATGTATATAAATACGTTATTTTGCTCATTGGAATATTACATGAAATTTATAGAATATACATACACAAATTTTGAATACATTATTAATGTGTATCGCATAATTATACACATATTTACTAATACATAATTCATACTAAATTTAAAATTATATAGATAGAAAATAATTATTGGTGGGAATTATCAAAATGTAATCATTTCACGCATTTCTTCAAAATTATCCGCGGTAATATTCACCTAAAAACGATTTTTTAATACTGAGAATAACATTCTTGTACCTATACAAATTTTGACAAATAATAGCTCATTTTTCTCAATGAAATATTCTCTGCAATTTTATTTGTTAGATTTTGTTAAATATTATTTTCTTTAAACAGTATATGTAAAAAACAGATTTTATTTGTTTAATAACTTTTAAACAAAATATTTTTTAGCAAAAGCCAACAAATAATATTGTAGAGAATGTTTCAATGAGAAAAATCGGCTATTGTTTGTCATAATTGGATAAAAATTACAAATTTTATTTGGATAGAAAGAAAAAAACTTAAAATGTAAAATAATTATTATTTGACAACGAATTTGAGCTCAACCTATTTTCTCTAAAAGTGTATAACTGGGTCTTTCAAAATTTAGTAAAATTAAGTTTATGTAAGAAGATATATTTAATTTATAGGAATCAATCTTTATTTAATGTCAATACAATGATTTTCCATGAAAGACTAATTTAATTCAATCTGACATAATAATTAACAATCTAGATATTTATTTAATTATTTTTAGAACAAATTATTAAGCATTACAATTCGGCCATCCTCAAAAGTTAGGCTCGAGCTTAACTATTATTTTTTTTTAAATCATGTGAAATTAGATTGTAAGAGATTCCCGTAATATCTGATTTTCACAATTAGCGAATTCCAATTTTTGTTGTATAAGATTATTTTCTCTATGAAGTAATTCTAGTTCTTCTCTTTCAATATTATTATGAAAACCTAAAAAGTCTAAAGAATTTGAAGCACCAACACGAGAAATTTCTATTTCTTGATTATTAATTCCAATTTTTACTAGGATCGAAATTCATAAATCTTTTTACAAATTCTGGTTTGTTTCTTGTCACTGGAACTTCATATTGTCTTAATCATTCCTTTAAAATAACAATAATTAAACTGAAGCAATTTGTTTAAATCCAAAAATTAAATTGGATATTTGACAGAACAAAAAAAAAATTTCTTTGTTTTTATCAGAAGTTCAGAAGTATATCACAGAAGATATTTGTAGTTCAAAACCAAAATAAGTTTTCATCGAGTAGTTTTAGTAAATTTAGTTTTATTCTAACGTCAGTCTGACATCCGAATCTCTTTTCTTCAAACTCAAATTGTAGTTGAATTTAATTCAGCAATTATGATAAACTACTGGGCAAAGGTGTTATCCCGCTTTTGAATCGTAAGAAGATATATTTAATTTATACGTATCAATCTTTATTTGATGTCAATACAATTAGTGTTTATTAAAGACTAATTTAATTAAATTTGACATAATAATTGACAATCTAGATTCATTCAATTATTTTTTAGGTTAAACCCGAGTTTAGTAGCCGCTTACTGAAGTTGGCTACATAAGATGTCACGTGACCACAGGGCGCCAACTTAACATGACGCGCGAAAATTCAATTATATAATTCAGAACTTATATAGAGTGTTATCAACGGGACAGTAGATATTAGGAACAATATATAAAACAAGATTTTCTTTACAAAACGTATTTATTCACTGACGAAAAATACAGAACTAAACTCCCTGACTCGAATTATTTCAAATCATTACAAGACAATTAGCACCTTTCTCCTCCTTCTTCATAAAACGCAAAATTTGCAATTATCGGCATACCTGAAATTTCCAAATATAATTACTCTAAAAGTAACAATAAACTTTTATTATTTCATTTCAATGGACCAAACCTTTACTATTTAAAACTATAGATTTCACTGAACGATATTATAGCCTATTACAAATTTCGAACTTTAACAATCTTATGGACATATTTAATATTTACTAAACTCGAGTTTAAACATTTCTAGAACAAATTACACCGGCACACAAAAAAAAATTAATTTGGATGGCCAAAGACTAGTCAATTCTTACGTATTTTGGATCGCTGAATCCGAAACCGGGGTCGGTTTTTCAAAAGTTAGCTCTCATTTGTTTTCTAACCTCAAAAAACCACAAATTTAAGTTTAACCTGTTGTAGTATGCATAAAAGCTGTTGAAAAAATATGAATCTCAAACTATTGTAAACTGTGAAGTATCACCTTTAATTTAAGACCAGAAAACTTAAAAAATATTCAGTGGTTCCCAAGATATGAGTCAAAACGTAAAAGCATTTTTTCCTTAAAAGTCAAACAAATCGTGACTTAACCTGAAAATTATGGTTTTTCAGAAAAATATGCTTTTACGTTTTGACTCATATCTCGGGAACTACTGAATATTTTTTAAGTTTTCTGGGCTTAAATTAAAGGTGATACTTCACAGTTTACAATAGTTTGAGATTCATATTTTTTCAACAGCTTTATGCATACTACAACAGGTTAAACCTAAATTTGTGGTTTTTTAAGGTAAGAAAACAAATGAGTGCCGGTGTTATTAAGCCTAACAATTAGTAATATTTTTATTTGATGGGAAAAACCAATTTTTATTTTGAGTTAGGGAGAACCTTTTTAATATTACAAAATCATTTTTCTCCGTATTTTGCGAATAATCTCGAGTAAATATTTTGATAAGCTATATCAGAAAAATTGAATGATCAAATTTAGAGGTCAGTGATACGAAACAACATTGGTTTATAAAAGTTGCAAAGTATATTTGGGCAGAATGCCAATGTATGTGTATCAGGGTGGGGCGCAGTTTGAAGTAAAAATATAGGGTGAGTGGAGTATAAAGTGTTTGCATTCTCCCTCTTGCTAAATCGATGTAACGATTTGTTTCTTTTGAAAATGTTTATTTCGCACTGGGGAACGAGTTCTGGAGTATAACTATAGTGAAAATCCTCGGCTCCGTTAATCCTTAATGAAACAGTGGAATCCCAATGTCGATTTAGGAAGTATATTTGCGTAAAGTTCAGGCTGTGGTTTCCGGTGCGATTCTGTTAAGATATCGGTTGGTGCGTAGTGGCTTTGTCCAGAGAATGGAAAATACAGAGGAAGGGGGGGGGGGGCAGAGAGTGTGTGTAGATACAGATGTGTCGAGTACTGCATATCGACACTGCTAAACCAATATCGGTAATATAGTGCCCCTCGATAGGGAGAGTTTAACGTAACAAACTTATGATATGCATATAATATCCAAGCGGCCAGTTGCAATAGTGTGCATTTAACGAGAATACCGGTATAACCAGAAGAGAATAGCCGAAATAACATTCCCGGGAGAACGATCTCATCTGCAGGCTTAGAATCACTGATGTCTTGCTCAATCCACCCAAGATCTGCACCTGTATATGTACTCAATTTAGCAATTTGCCCGGAATTTCAAACTTGACACTACGCCCGAATTCTGACAACATAACTCTTGTATAATTGAATGCCAATGGTTTTTCTCGATATGCGATATTGGAAAATTGTATTTTAGTTTAAAAATGGTATAGTTTGGGATTAAATGTGAGTTTGTTTTCTAGAGTGGTCCTAAGGAGGGTATATATTAGGGTGGCCTTTAATTGGTCGATGTTTTCAAATTTTCTGTCTCTACCTAGAAAATTGATTAAGATAGCAAAAAAAATTTCCTACAAGTTTGAGTCACATCAAGCTATATCAAGCTAATTATATTTCTAGAGAACCGAATTTCCCCATGTTCTATCCTATCCTATCCTTTTTCTATCCTATCCTAAAAAGGAACAGACGTTGTGATTAACTTCAGACGTGTAAGACCCTTTCGTGACTTCTTATTGGTCAGTAGATATAATCAATAGTCTTCGATTTCGACTTTCTAATTTTTATAATAATTTTTATAGTGAAATCTTTCAATTACTGATCCTAAAACCCATACAATTACGTCTACAATTTATTAGAGACAACAAAGTTTTTAAATAATTTTATTGTTATTACAGATAACGAAAAAGATGTTTTAATCAACAATACCACCGTAAAGTCAAACCAAAATCAAACAATTATAGATCTAATAAAGAATCTGGACTTGATTAGCTGCTAATTTACTTGAAGGTATTAATTTTTTTTTATAAGTTTTATTATTGAAAATGAAATTGAATTTTTTACATTTAGGTGGGAAATCTCAAGATTCTATAAACTATAATGCTGTATTTTTAAATTGCAAATTTTATGCTACTGTCGAGGAAAATAAAGATAAAGTTACTGTACAGTTGACCACCACAGAGCCAATTCAAAATATAATAATTTTATCTAATACAAAATCTGGACTTGATTCTGCTAATTTACTTGAAGGTATTAATTTTATTTTTTATAAGTTTTATTATTAAAAATTTAAATATTTGATTAATTAAAATTTGTTATATTTAGACGGGAAGTCTCAAGATTTAATAAAATACGGTAATACTACATTCTCAAATCAGGGCCGGCGGAAGGTATTTTTTCTAGGGGGGGGCAATGCATATATATATATATATATATATATATATATATATATATATACCTACACAGACATACATATATACACAAATATATATATATATAATCAGGGTTGCTACGCTTTCTGGAATTACTATTAAAAATGCTTACTTTTAAAAATTTTGAAATTGAATGAAGCATGTTTTATGCACAAAATAATCCTGGTTGATAGTATTTTTTTAAAAAAAATTATCCACTTTTTCCTAAAAATTACTATATCTTAGCGTTTCTTCACTGTCTTACACTGAGAAAAATGAGTTAGCTCCTATTTGGATACACAGAAAATTGTTTCAGATTAAATTAATCTGCAACGCTCTTTTTTTTATACCAAATGGAATTTAAATAATCTGAAATTGGCTTAAAGAATCGCGCTGCAGATTATTTTAATACATAAAAGTTTTCAGTGTAGCTTTTTTTTGCGGTGAAATTAAACCAAATTTTTATTTAACAGAATTGTTATTGAGCAGAATTTTTAATACGACGAATTTTTTAATTTTAGAATATCCATTTCACCAAATCTTCATTATTTATTCGATATTTTAGTTGCATTAATTGTTATTTAATATAATTAATAAAACGCTAAATTTCCATTTTTGTCGAATACCCTGAACTATTTAATATTTCGTCTTACTCAAGGGTCTTTACATGTCAAAAAAAAGTAAATCTTCAAGTGGTCCTTCAATTTTAGTTCTTTCCAGCAAAATTATAGTTCTATACTAGAAGTAATTCGACCCCAAAGGATTTTTCAAAATATTGAAAATTGTGAGAGTTATAGCAGTTTGAACTTTGATGGTACTTATTTTTCATTTATCTATAACTTCATTATTATTAAACCGATTTTAATAAATCCAACGCCAATTATCAGGGAATACTGTGTATTTTATGTTAATTGTAGACCCAAAATTAAATTTTTTAATTTGGACCAGAAAAAAGTGAAAATAAAAATTTATTTGCCTTTTTGATCAATTTTGACCCTTTTTACTTTATTTATTAAACAACAATATTATTCCTTATTCTTTCATCTTTAGTTTTAAAAAAGAAAAATCTTGGAGACTTGATTACATCCTGAGATATCAGCATTTTTAGAAAATTAAATTCCTCTAATTCATAGAGAAACAGTGTTGAAGTTTGCATCACATTCATTTGTTTTTTATTGAAATATTTTTTGACTCTTTATTCATGAGATTATAAGGTAAAATCATATAAAGAGAACAATATCTCAAGACCTAATAAAGTCTTTAAATTATTTTTTTTAATTAAAGATGACGGGGGGAGTAAAATAAAGCATATAAAAACCTGGTTTTTTATTATTAATAATTTTTTAATCATTTTGCTGAATAACACTACAAAAGAAGGACCACTTGCATTTACTTTTTTTACGTGTAAAGACCTCTGCAACTGGTCTTTCGATTAAAATTAAATGCTGTTCAGAAAAATTATACTTTTGTACTAGAGGTAATTCGACTCCAAAAGATGTTTTAAAATTTTAAAAATTGTGAGAGTTATAGAAATCGAAAATTTGATGGTACTTATTTTTTAATTTGTCGATAACTTGACTATTATTAAACTTAACTTAATAATCAAACTTAAATTATTATAATGAATACTGTATATTTTATGTCAATTGTAGACCAAAAATTAAATTTTTTAATATGAAAAAAAAAATAAAATATTTATTTACGTTTTAATCAATTTCATCTTTGTTTTATTTGTTTTTTAAAACACAATATAATTCCTTACTTTTCCAACTTTAATTTTAAAAAAAATAATTTGGAGACTTTATTAGACCTGGAGATGTTGTTCTCTTTATATGATTTTACCTTATAATCTCATTAATAAAGAGTCAAAAAATATTTCAATAAAAAACAAATGAATGTGATTCAAACTTCAACACTGTTTCTCTATGAATTAGAGGAATTTAATTTTCTAAAAATGCTGATATCTCAAGATCTAATCAAGTCTCCAAGATTTTTCTTTTTTGAAACTAAAGATGAAAGAATAAGGAATAATATTGTGTTTTAATAAATAAAGTAAAAAGGGTCAAAATTGATCAAAAAGGCAAATAAATTTTTATTTTCACTTTTTTCTGGTCCAAATTAAAAAATTTAATTTTGGGTCTACAATTAACATAAAATACACAGTATTCCCTGATAATTGGCGTTGGAGTTATTAAAATCGGTTTAATAATAATGAAGTTATAGATAAATGAAAAATAAGTACCATCAAAGTTCAAACTGCTATAACTCTCACAATTTTCAATATTTTGAAAAATCCTTTGGGGTCGAATTACTTCTAGTATAGAACTATAATTTTGCTGAAAAGAACTAAAATTGAAGGACCACTTGAAGATTTACTTTTTTTGACATGTAAAGACCCTCAAACTTTTATGAAAAGAAAATTCTGCTGAATTAAAATTTGGTTAAATAGAAATTCTTTAAATAAGAAGTTTGTGTTAACAAAATTTTGTAAAACAAAATTATGTTAAATATAAATTCGCTAAACTTAAAATTCTGTTAAGTACAAATCCAGATTTATTAAAATTTGATTAAAAACAGTCTCGAAGAACGATAACACAGCCTCACAAACAAAAGTTTGTCTCAGACACTACAGTAATGTATTTCTACTTACTTTTTTTCACTGAATAATCAGATTGGTTAAAATTTTTGAAATAATTTTAAGACTCGGACCAAAAAATGCACATTAAAGGTCTGCAAAACCTGGAAAAGTCATGGAATTTTGTTCTAAGAAAGTCATAGCAACCCTGATAATTACATTAATTATTATTGTATAAAATGTTATTGAACTTAAAACTAAGAAGATTGTACTTTTTTAAAAAGTTGTTTACATATTTATTTAAAAATTAAAATTATAAGTCAATTTTCAGAGGGGGGCAAGCCCATACATTGCCCCCTCGAGATATTTCTAGGGGGGGGGCATTGCCTCCTGTGCCCCCCCCCCGGCTCCGCCGTCCCTGTCTCAAATTGTGAAATTTTGGATCATGACTTTACTGACAAAGAAAATAGTAGTAAAGGTAAACAAAATTTCATTAAATAATATTTAATATTACTTCATCTTTTAAAAAAAGCAGCAAAGAAAATAAAATAAGAAAATGCAAAAAGAAAAAAAGTTTTGGTTCAAGAAAAAGCTGCCGAAAAAAAGAAGTTACAAGAAGCAAACAAAGCTTTAAGAGAAAAAAAAGAAGAAACCAGAAGAAGAAATGAAGACAATAACATTAAAGATGAAGAAACAAAAGCTTTAATAGAATATAATTCTTAGTAAATAATAATATAAAAAATTATTCTGTTCTAGTCTTTCAACTTGTTCATTATTTTCATATAGTTTATTATCATCAGTTATAAATTTCTAAATTTAAAAAATTTTCACTCAAAATTAATAAAACTTGGTACTAAATATAATGGTGGAGTCTTATTTTATTCATTTTAACCTATTATCATATTAATTACATAAATTAATTAAATTTGATATCAAGTTTTTCTTTGTCCCATAATAGGGGCGAAAATTATGGGACACAGGTACACCTTAAAAATCATGTCTCATAATAGGTACAAATTTCCAGGCCACTATTTTATCATTATATTTTTTCTATAATGTAAAATAAGTTTTTAGTTCAGTTATTTTACAACTAGAAATATACCTCCTAATAAAAAAAAATTGTGTTATTTTCTTAAAATAATTGTTTCAATGAGCCTAATTTCAAAAAGTACCGAAATGACCGTCCCATAATTAGTACTTTTACCTTAATCGTAATTTAAAAATAAGGTTTGACCTTGAAATTTATGAAAGAAATACCTTTCGACAAACTTCAGACTTGTAAGACCCCTTTTCGCTCTCTCATTGTTGAACAGTATTTTCGATATTTATCGATAGTTTTTTGTTGCTATTTTGGTGGTAGTTTGCTAAAAATAATATTTTAAGTTAGTTATTCTCCTCTTATTTTGTAATTTTGTAATATGTAATTGAAAATTTAATTAACTTTAGAAGAAATGTGTTTTATAAAAAAAAAATCAGTAAAGTGTTTAGTGGTTCATAGTGTTTTAATTTTATGAGAGAAGTAGTGTGTTTATTTAGGGTACTGCAAGTGTCAATTTTCTGCAGATTTATATGGATGAGTAATAATAACCAAGTTTTTTATTGTTCTCTTTTATTTAATTAATTTAATTCTATTTAACTACTAATTTTATATTAAAACATAAAAACTAAGTTTGTAATTTTGCACTTTCAATGGTAACGTTTAACGTTATAGAGTATTTTGTGTTATTTAAATCCAGACACTTGACGATATTTCTTACATTTGATAACAGATGAGTAATAATAATTATAATAATGCAATATGACGTGAACTTTGAGCTTCAAAATAATTCTTAATTAATTGCCAGTTCAAGATAATGCTATATTAATTTCAGTGTAATAATATGACAAATGAAGCTAGCGTTCAATATGATTCGTTCACTACCTATTTTCAATAAAAATTTATAATCTTATTTAATATTTTTTTATCTATGAGCTCTGAAGATTTATTTTGGTCTTCTTAGAAATCCTTTTCTAATATTATTTGTATAGATACTCATATACTTTAAATGTTTATTAATATTGTTCCACAAAAAATAATTATTTATTTCTTTCGATTATTTAACAGAATTTCTTCTTAATCAACTTTTTGTTTAAAAGAATTCGAATTAAATTAAATTTTTTCATTTAGGCGTTTTATAAACTCTATCAAATATATCAATTCGTACAAATACATATCTGGAAAAATGAAGATTTAGTTAATTCAGGTTTAGAGTTCTCTTCATTATTTGTATTTAAAATAAAAATGTTATGAAATTTCGAAACATGTTATCGCTTGTAAAGGAATCTTGAATAATAATTTCACTTGTCATTTTATTACACTGAAATTAAGATATCTTTATCTTGAATTGACGATTGATTACGACTTCTTAGGTTGAACAATATAATATCTGCTACGAAAAATTTTGTGTAAAAATGATACAGACCCTGAAATTTTACATGTGAGAGTTTTATAACTCTGTCAATTAAGTTATATATAATAGCAATTTTTTTGTAAAATTGTGATCCATAATTAATTGTTCTTTCAGAAAGGTGGGTTTTGTGTACCAATCAGTTATAATTTTGTTGTCATGTTTTATTAAAAGAACATCAAGAAAACTAATCTATGAAAGAATATTGGTCTAAAAGATAATTTATTAATACAAGTAGTCTCAAGGTCCACCATAACAATATTTGCAAACAATCTGGATATAGGTGAATCCGTAGGAGTACCATAAATTTGTTTATAATATTTTATATTTATCGTTAAATTTAAAAAATGTGTTATTTATTCATTTTGTTTATTTGCACATAAACGGGCTTACAAAAAAATTGCCCTTTCGTACATAGTACTGATTTAGAGAAGAAAAAAAATTTTTAAATAATTAGTAAAATATAATACATATAGATTATCCTTACAATCAATTAACAGTGAATAAATTCTGAGTTACCACACTTTTGAGCTATCACACTAATATTATTTAGTAACTTAAATAAAATTAACAACAAAATTTATTAAATTTCATAACTCAAAAATTAATTGATACCTAAATCAGTCGATTAATGAATTAATCAATCCATTCATCAAATTCAAACTTTAGCCGCTATATAATCACAGGCATTAATTATTAAAACGGTGTTTTGAAAGAAAATATGTTGGTGAGCCAATAGTAGAGTCAACAGGTCTAAAAGGAATATCTCTTTTATAAATTTTTGGCAGAGCGTATTAGTCTGAGTAAGCTGAAGATCACTATATATTTTCTATTTATATACAAATTCGAATTCCAATATTTCAAAAAATCATAAGTTCTCGTTCTTAATTTTGGGAGGTGATCTTTTTTAATGACTTCATAAATATTTGTATCAGACAATAAAGATTCTTTTTTTTTAATGTTGTCATTATATGTTGTCATCAAGTCATCAAAAATTTGATTATCGAACGCCACCATCCTCAAATTATTGGAGTTTGCTAAAGTACTATTTTTTTAATATTGTTCAATTGTTATTTATGTCATAACTACTTTGGAGTGACTATATTGTAAAAGATTATTAGTTGAACAATTTATAATTATTTAAGAAGAAAATTGTTTAAAAATTAAATTGACGGACAAAATTTCATGTTAAATTCTGATGCCTATACGAGTTTTATATTATATTCTTAATTATTAATTATCATGTCAACAAGGAAACCTTATTATTGTGTGTCTATTTATTTCCGATGATTCACAAATACAGGGTGTCTACTAATTTCGTCCCACAAAATTCCCGGTTATTTCACGGTTTTTCCGGTTTTTGTTCCTATTATTCCCGGTTTTTTCTCTTGTTAACTTAAAATTTATTTTAAGTATAAATACACCTACAAATGGCTACAAAAATTGAAGATAACAGTTGATAATTGAAGAACATAATTTAAATTCAAAGAAAATAATTGAGAACTGAAGAATTAAATATTAAACTTTACAAAAAATAATAATTAAGAATTAAAAGAAATAATTAATAATGAAAAGAAATAACTAATAATGGAAAGAAATAATTGAACAGTGACATATATATTTGACAATTAGAAACAAAATTTAAAAAAAAGCAAATATTAATCTGCAATTGAACAATAATTGAAAAAATTGAACAATGGTAATTAAATTCAAAGAATATAATTGAAAATTGGTCAACTAGATAGAAAATCAAAAAAAAATAATTTAAAATTTAAGTTAAAAATTCAAAATTGAAGAAATAAATTGAAAATTGAATAAAGAAATTGAAATCAGAAAAGCACAGAATTATTGAATATTAAAAAAAAACCATTGAAAATTGATAAATAAAATTAAAATTAGAATACAATAATTGAGAATATTTAATATTGAAGAAAACATTAAAAATTGAAGAATAGAATTGTTATTTAAAGAAATTAATTAAGAATTGAAGAAAATAATTGAACAATTAAAGAAAATAATTCAATTTTGAAGAAAGTACTTAAAAATTAAAGACAATATTTGGCAACAGCAGAAAAATTAAGAAATCGACGGATATAATTGCGAAATGATGAAAATAAAAAAAATTGATAAAAGTTATCAATTTAAATAAAAATTGAAAGAATTGAGAAGAAATTAAAAATTGAAATAAATTGAGAAATTGAAAGAAAAATGAAAAAATAATTGGAAATTGAAGAAAGTAGTTGAAATTTAAGAATAAAATTGGAAATTGAAGAAAATAATTGAGAATTTAAAAAAAATCATTGTAAAAAGCCTAAAGTTATTGAATATTGAAAAAAACAATTTAAAATTAAAGAATGGAATTAAATGTCGAAAATTATAATGGAGAATTAAGGAAAATAATTCAAAAATTGAACAATGGGATTGAATGTAGGAGAAAATAAGTGATAATTGAAGTTAAAAGAAATGGAACAATCCAGGAATTATAGAATTTGAAGAAAATAATAAAAAATGAAGAATGTAATTGTAATTTGAAGAAATTAAGTAAAAATTTTAGAATAATAATTGATGAATTGAATTGAAGTTTCAAAAACATAATTAAATATTTAAAAAAAATATTGAAAAAAGTCGAGAATTATTCAATATTAAATTAAATAATTAAAAATGAAGGAAATAATTGAGAACTGAAGAAAATAATTAAAAATTGATGAAAATAATTGAAAATTGAATCAAGTAATTGGCAATTAAAAAAAATAATTTAGAGTTGAAGAAAATAATAAAAAATCGATTAAAATAATACAAAATCGTAGAAAATATTTCAAAATTAAAGAAATTAATTAGAAATTAATGAAAATAATTGCAAATTGAAGAAAATAATTGTCAATTGAAGAAAATAGTAGAAAATCGAAGAAAAGAATTAAGAAATAAATAAATAATTTGAAATTAATGAAAATAATTTAAAATTGAAGAAAGTGATTGAGAATTGTAGAAAAAATTGAAAATTGAAGAAAATAATTGAGAATTTAAAAAAAAATATTGTAAAACGCCTAGAGTTATTGAATATTGAAAAAAACATTTAAAAATTAAAGAATGGAATTGAGTGTCGAAAATTATAATTAAGAATTAAAGAAAAAAATTTAAAAATTGAACAATGGGATTGAATGTAGAAGACAATAAGTGATAATTGAAGTTAAAAGAAATTAAACAATCCAGGAATTATAGAATTTGAAAAAAACAATAAAAAATGAAGAATGTAATTGTAATTTAAAGAAATTAATTAAAAATTGTAGAAAATAATTTGAAATTAATAAATTGTGATTTTATGAAAATTGTAGAATAATAATCGATGAATTGAATTGAAGTTTCAAAAACATAATTGGTAATTGAAAAAAAATATTGAAAAAAGCCGAGAATTATTGAGAATTGAAGAAAATAATTGAAAATTGGAGGAGTTATTGAGATGTGAAATAAATAAATGATAATTGAAAAAAATAGTTGGTAAAAGTCAAGAATTATTGAATATTAAATTAAATAATTAAAAATTGAAGGAAATAATTGATATCTAAAGAAAATAATTAAAAATTGATGAAAATAATTGAAAATTGAAGAGAATAATTGAAAATTGAATCAAATAATTGGCAATTGAAAAAAATAATTTAGAGTTGAAGAAACTAATAAAAAATTGATTAAAATAATTAAAAATCGTAGAAAATATTTCAGAATTAAAGAAATTAATTAGAAATTAATGAAACTAATTGAAAATTGAAGAAAAAATTGGCAATTGAAGAAACTAATAGAAAATCGAAGAAAATAATTGAGAAATGAGGAAATAATTTGAAATTAATGAAAATAATTGAAAATGGAAGAAAATAATTGAGAATTGTAGAAAATAATTGGAAATTGAAGAGAATAATTGAAAATTGAAAAGAATAATTGTTAGTTGAAGAAAATAATTGTGAATTTCTGAAAATAGTTGAAGAACACAGCCACACAAAAAAAAAACTTTTTGCCCGAGACACTACACTAGTGTATTCTTAAGTATTTTTTTTCGCTGAATCCGAATCCGAAGTCAGAATTGCTAAATTGGCTAAATTTTTTGAGATAATCTCAAAAAACCAAATCTTAAAAAATTTCAAAAACACCCAAAAAACCCAAAAAAAAAAAATTTTTTTTAGCCGGGACACTACACTAATGTATTTTTATGTATTTTTCTCTAACGAATGTAAATCAGAGGTTAGAATTTGCAGATTAGCTAAAATTTTAAAAATTATCTCAAAAAAGATAAAAAAAACATCACTAATTAAAACCCAAAAAAATTTTTTTTTGTCCGAGACACTATAATAGTGTTTTTCTACGTATTTTTTTCTGCTGAATCCGAATCCGAAGTCAGAATAACCAATTTGACTACAATTTTTGAGATATTTTCAAAAAACTACTCAAAAACACGAAAAAATCGAGTTTTTTAAGATTATCTCGAAAGATTTAGCCAATCTAACAATTCTGACTTCGGATTTGGATTTAGCGGAAAAAAATACGTAAGAATACACTAGTGTAGTGTCTCGGACAATAAAATGTGATGAAAATAATTGATAATTGAAAGCACACAATAGAATTGCCCATAACTATATAAACTATTGTGCAATTATTATTTTTATTATTTTTCAATTGCATAATTGTCGCATAATTACACAAAATTTAAGCGCATAATCAGATTGGTTCAAAATGCCTAACGTTATTATCTTTGTTTATAAAACAAATTGATATATTAGTCAAATTTATTAGCCCAGAAAGAAAATTCCCGGTTTGACGGAAAATTCCCGGTTAATTCCCGGTTAGTAGACACCCTGCAAATAATTACATTTCCATACTTATTGATATCTAATGACAATCATTTTCAATCGTTGATATAATTTTAAATGTATAAATCCAGTATCTCGTTATGAATTTAGGATGTTTAAAATATTAGTGTATTCGTTTTATAAAACGTTTATAAACATAATTTATATTAAACAATTTCTATTTCATCTTTTAAGTCAAATAAATTCATAAATTAAAGTTGATTAAATTAAAGAAAAAAAAAATAGTTATCTTAAAGTTAGTTACTCTTAAAGATTTTTTTGTAAAATCCCCGACTTTTTCCTGACCTGAGGCCACCCTGAGTGATGCAATACCTCGTCACTCATCAATTTCGGAAAGAGTTAATCCTTCCTTGGAAAGTTCCTTAGATAATTAAGTTTATTATTCCTGATAAAGTTAGCTAATAAATGTAAACTCGACAGAAGCGACGTGTGCTGAAGTATTCATATATAAGACAACTGTGCGGTGGTTCATACTATCTGTTTGCGGTTGTCGGTCAAGAAAGTGTTACGTTGGTTTAGGAGAAGTTAGGTGCGCGAATAACGTACCACCCGGTTTAATATCACCAACCACCTCGTACAATTTACTCTCGCTGACTGTAGACACTTCATGGAGTGATTCAGAGGCGGTTCCTCTATAAATTACACCACATGTCTTTAGGGGCTTTCCACCCCTCGTTGAGCGTCTCATATCAAGAATCGTACAGGCATAAGTGTAGTGTAAATCAAAGCTCGAATTCCCGTTTTCCATTCCGAGGACTTGTCACGAATAATTTACTGCAAAACCTCAAACGTAATTCAAATTTATGCTTTAATGTCACTTTTTTAACTTGATTGATTATTATCACCTGGCTTTTCTCAATTCATTAACCACTCGCTTGAGAAAATTAACCACTTGCTCACAAAAAAAAAAAGAAAAAAATTAACCTCTTGGTACTAAAAACATTAACCACCATTCCATTCTCTCTTAAAAGATAACTGTCCGCTGACCCTTTATATTGTATCTTTATCGTCGATCTTAAGAAAGTTGTTAAAGTTTTTTTTAAATATGGCCAGATTAAAGTTTTTTTAAATTTCTTATCGCCCATTGTCTGCACGTTCACTGTTCTGCAGTTTTGCTATTTCTGCGCTTAGACCCCAAGAAATTCGATGCTTTCAGCTTAGCTGCAAAATTCAAATAATAATTCGAAAATGTTTACCGGACAGGAAACGAGTTGTTATTGTCGGTAAAATTTTCTTAATTACAACAGAAAAGGTAAATTTTGTTTAAAAGTTAACGAGATTCTGGAAATTTGAGAGTATTAAAAGCAATCTAGGAAGAAAGTTGCCGAGTTTTGCAATTTCCTGGAAAATATTTTCTGTAAATTTATTTTCAACATTTTATTGAATTTACTGTAACTGATACATTTTAATGAATGGCACACAAAATTTTTAATTAAACCTATCAACTAGAAAATACGTGAAATAAAAAGTTTCAATTAAACATGTAAAATAAAGAAATTATAATTAAACAGGTAAAATAAAGGCTTTTAATTAAATATTAATTTAAAGAAGAGGATTTCATTAAATTGAGAATATACCTAGGGTTCTATTTGTGAAACCTAATTTCCGCTTTACTCAATTCTCATTAAAACACTTGGGCAATTTTGAATGTAACATAAAAGATTGTTTTGCCTTTCCCTATGTAAATGTCCTGGACTGACCTTTGTAAGTTAATATTACCCTATGGATGGACTCTTATTTATCATCTCTTCTGTGGAGGATTCATTTTAAGATTAATTTTTCCCAGGACGATTTCTTTTCTCTTGTTACAGAGCAAAGAAATAATCACTTTTTTTTTAAGTAGAAAAGCAAGTTCAGCACTTTTCTCAAGTGAAAATGGTGCGTTCAGACAAGACACGCTACTCTTTGCCAAGTGGAAAAAGCAGTTTGCGTCAGACATTGAGAACATACTGAAAAATTTTCACACTACAAAGGTTACTTTTTTATTGTTACGAAGTTTATAAACTGACAGGAAGCTTTTATCGAATGTCGAATTTTGTAAATGTTGTTCCGGACTTTCTTTTATTCCAAAAAATGGCAATTTCATATTTGTAAAAAAATGTTTTATCAATTTTAAATAAATAAATGAAAAATGATAGTTAAGGTTACATAGGGTGTCGAGCGATATTCAAAGTTTTGAAATAACCTTGAATTTTAAAAAACAAATTTTTCAATTACAATATTACTTATTAAATTTTTTTTTCACTTATTTAAAAATTCGTTGCCTTTTCTTAAATTTAGAAAACTTTTATTTTGTTCAATGTTTAATCGACTCGAATAAGCATATAATTAGGAATTTTAATAATAATCTAAACTTCAAATATACTACACTTAAACTAATGAAAAAGTTTTTTTGATTTGTAATTATTTTCAATATTTTTTAGTTCATTTCCTAAATTTTAAATTATTACTTTCTAAACATTTTAATTATTTTCTTTTTTTTTATAGTTTTAAATATTTTTCTCAAATTTAAATTATTTTCTTCAATTTGGTAAATTTTTTTTTTAGTTATCAATTAGTATTGATTATATTATTATATTTTTTTATTAGTTTCTTTAATATTCAACATTAACATTAAATTCTTTACTTTTTTAATTATCACCTTAAAATGCGTTATTATTTTTATGATTTTCCATTTTTTCCATTTTCATTCTTTAATCAATTTCTCAAATTTTTAATTATTTTTCTTCAATTTTCAATTATTTTCCGCAAACTAGAATCATATTCTTTAATTTTTTAAATAATTTTTTTCAATTTTTACATATTGATGCAAAGTTCAATTATCATTTTCAATATTTTCAATTACTGTCTTTCAAATTTAATTGTTTTTTTAATTTCAACTGTCACAGTTTTTTGCTTCAATTACTTTAATAAATATTTGTTGATTTTCTTCAATTTTAGTTACTTTTAGGTTTCTTATTTTCTAATTTTGTTTTCAATTTTTATCTTAAAATTTCCTTTGTATTTTAGCTTCTACTGTATTATAAACGCTTTTCCTTTATCTTAAATTATCTTCTCAAATATCCATTATATTTTTCATTTTTTAATTTCTTCTTCAAATTTACGTTCACATTCTTCTATAAAAATACTTTTTTTTTTCAAATTCAATTATTTACTCCAGGTTTAATTTTTTTTTTTTCAGTTATCAATTAGTTTTTCAATTTTTAATGATTTTGTTCAATCTTTAAATATTGTTTTTGTCAATGTTTTTCTCAATTTATAATTACATTCTATAATTTTAACTAAATGTCTTAAATCACAATTATTTTCTTCAAATTTCATAATTTTTCAATTAGCTTAGTCACATTTATTGATTATTTTCTTCATTCTTCAATCAATTTATACAATTTTAAATCATTTTCCTTCAATTTTCAATTGTTTTCTACAAACTAGAATCATATTCTTTAATTTTTTAAATAATTTTTTTCAATTTCTATCTATTGATGCAAAATTCAATATCCTTTATAATATTTTCAATTGTTGTCTAACAAATTCAAATTTTTTTCAATTTCTACTGTCAAAGTACTGCTTTTTTGCTTTAATAACTTTTAATTTATATTTATTGATTTTCTCTAATTCCAGTTAATTTTTTAGGATTTTTATTTTTTAATTTTATTTTTAATTTGTTTCTTAAAATTTCCATATATTTAAGTTTTTACTGTATTTTAAACAATTTTCTTTAATTTTAAATTATTTTCTTAAATATCCATTATATTTTTAACTTCTTTACTTCTTTCTTCAAATTTAATTATTTACTCCAGTTTTAAAATACTTTTTTCAATTTTAATTATTTTTTCCTGTTATTAATTAGTTTTCTTAATTTTTAATAATTTTTTTCAAATTTTGGCCTGTTTTTTGTAAATGTTCAATTCCATTTTTCCATTTTAAATTTGGGTCTTAAATCACAATTATTTTCTTCAAATTTCAAATTTTTTTCTTTCAATTTTTAATTATAATCTTAAATTTTTTTATTATTTTCTTTATCATTAATTTTAACATATAATTTTTTAATTTTTTTATTATCTTTCTAAAATGCGTTATTATTTTTTTGATTTTTCAATTAGCTTCGTCACTTTTACGTATTATTTTCTTCATTCTTAAATCCATTTTTTCAATTTTTAATTATTTTCCTTCGATTCTCAATTATTTCCTTCAAACTAGAATCATACTCTTTAATTTTTTAAATAATATTTTTTAATTTCTATATATTAATGCAAAATTCAATTACCATTTTCAATGTTTCTAATTATTGTCTTACAAATTCAATTTTTTTTAATTTCTACTGTCAAAGTCTTTTGCTTCAATTTTTGTTTTTTGTTAATTTTCTCCAATTCTAGTTATTTTCGGTTTTTATTTTCTACTTTTTTTTTCTTAAAATTTCTATCATATTTTTGCTTTTACTGTATTTTAAACGATTTTTTTTTAATTTTAAGTTATTTTCTCAAATATTCATTATATTTTTAATTTTTTTACTCCTTTTTTCAAATTTCCATTTATATTCCTCGTTAAAAATATTTTTTTTTCAATTTTTCCAATTATTTTTCAGTTATCAATCAGTTTTTTCAATTTTTACTAATACTGTTCAATCTTGTAATTGTTTTTGTCAATGTTCAATTGCATTCCTAAATTTTAAGATTAGGTATGTTTTAAATCACAATTATTTTTTTAAAATTTTAAAAGTTTCCTTTTGAAAACTTTTATGTATTATTTTTAGTTATTTTTCTTCAATTTTCAATTATTTTTTACAAACTACAATCATATTCTTTAATTTTTTAAAATTCTTATTATTGATGCAAACTTCAATTAATCATTTTTAATATTTTCAACTACTGTCTTTCAAATTTAAATTCTTCCTTAAAATTTCCATCATATTTTAGCTTCTACTGTATTTTAAACAATTTCCTTTCATTTTAAATTATTTTCTCAAATATCCATTCTTTATAATTTTTTTTCATTCTTTGCTTCAAGTTTCCATATATATTATCACAAAAAAATTTTTTTTTTTAAATCACTGCACTATCATATTTTATTCCATGTTAAATTATTTTCTCAAATATCCACTTTATTTTTAACTTTTTTCATTTCTTGCTTCAAATTTCTGTTTATATTCTTCATTAAAAATATTTTTTTCTTAAAATTTTCATCCTACCGTAAAACAGGCTAACTTCGCTCATGTAGTGTAACTTCGCTCAGTGGAAAATTTTTTTTTTCAAAAATTATTTATTGTTATTTCTAGGAAGAAAAATATAAAATTTGCAATTGCTAATGTTAAGAAAAGTATCAAACTGTGTCTCAAGGGTATTTTAAAGTAGAATTATAGTCAAGTTTTAATAAAAATAATATTTATTTAAAGATGTCTATTTTGCTCATTGAACAAGTAGTGCGTAAAAGTCGCTTGTGAAACCTATATTTAAAATATTTTATGTTAAAATCATCTAATAATCTTATTTCCTATATCCCTGAGATGATTTAGAAAAAATAAAATTACTGAAAAGTTGAATAGATTTTGAAAAAAGTCAATTTAAAAAAAATATTTCATATTTGTTGGGTAATTTCGTTCATGAATACAATGTATCATTCAATTGTTTATCAAGTATCTAAGGTTATTTCTTATGACAAAATTCAAAAATTTTACGAAATTATAAAACACAAAACGTGGTTAAATATTTATTCTGATGACTGTAAATATTAATGAAATAACATTATTTTATTTATAATGATTTTATAAAGTGATTATAGCTTGTAAACTAACATATTTTTGTTGTTAAAAATTAAAGTCATTAAAGTTGAGCGAAATTACCCCACATTGAGGTGTAATTTCGCTCACAATAAAAAGGTATATTAAATAGGTTTACGCAATATATAGTAATTTTTTTATTTTGTGAAATTAAAGAGGAAGAGTCAGAGATTATATATTTTCAGTACCAAGATTTATTATTAATTTTTTCCTATACTTTTTTAAAAAAAACATGAAAATTTGAGCGAAATTAACCTGTTTTACGGTATTTTAGCTTTTCTTGTATTTTAAACAATTTTCTTTCATGTTAAATTATTTTCTCAAATATCTATTTTATTTTGAACTATTTTCATTTCTTGCTTCTAATTTCCATTTATATTCTTCATTAAAAAAAAAATTTTTTTTCTTAAAATTTCCATCCTATTTTAGCTTTTCCTGTATTTTAAATAATTTTCTTTAATGTTAAATTATTTTCTCAAATATCCATTTTTTATAATTTTTTCATTTTTTGCTTCAAATTTCCATATATATTCTTCACAAAAAAATTTTTTTTGTTTAAATCACTACACTATTATATTTTATTTCATGTTAAATTATTTTCTTAAATATCCACTTTATTTTTAATTTTTTTCATTTCTTGCTTCAAATTTCCATTTATATTCTTCATTAAAAATATTTTTTCTTCCAATTCAATTTTTTTTTATTTTCCTATCATATTTTAGCTTCTACTGTATTTTAGATCTACTGTATCTTTCATTTTAAATTATTTTCTCAAATAATTTTTTCTTAAAATTCCTATCTTTATTTTAGACCATACTATATTTTAAACAATTTTCTTTCATTTTAAATTATTTTCTCAAATATCCATTATATTTCTAATTTTTTTTTCACTTCTTTCTTCAAATTTCCATTTATATTCTACATTAAAAAAAATTTTTCTCAAATTCAAGTAATTCTTGAAAGTTTTTAATTATTTTCTCCAATTTCAGAGAAATATTCACCTATTGTTATATTCTTCATTAAAAACATTTTTTCTTCAAATTCCCATCATATTTTAGCCACTACTGTACTTTAAACAATTTTCTTTCATTTTTAATTATTTTCTCAAATATCCATTATATTTTTAATTTTTTTTCACTTCTTTCTGCAAATTTCCATTTATATTCTTCATTAAAAATATTTTTTTCCACAAATTCAATTATTTCTTGAAAGTTTCTCATTATTTTCTATAGTTGCAAAAAAATATTCACCTTTTGTTTAAATCATCAAAAAGTGTACCTTGATTTTAAATTATCATTTTTTAAACTTCAAAAGGCTTTGAATTGAATTTTTAAAAGTTGCGGAAACCCTGTTAAGTTAAAAAACAAAGTTGTTAAAACGAGGAAGCCAATTTCTTTTTCAGATATTCACAAAAAGTAAATTGCTTAGTTGCTCTATATCCTGGAAAGATGCTGATACGGATAAAAGTTGATGCACACCGCTTATTATTATTATTTGTATATAACTTCCTTCCTTTTTGTTTATCTGTTACCAGGACTGAATTGCATTCGTATTCTAAACGTAAAATTCTACTTTTCAATGTGAATCGATTCGTGGATGTGGTAGAATTTAAGTTTGGAACTTAAATAGGATTCTATTCTTAGGAGCTGTGGAATTTAAAAGGAAAAGTTTTCACCGAATTTCTTTTGTTTCTTGCAGAAAGCAATTAAAATCCATTACATCGAATGAAGAGGGAAGACAAAATTATGCTCTCCCCTTCATGTTTAAAGTTTGCAGAACGCATTTATTTTATTTTCAATTTATTTCTGCCTTCTTTTAACTTTTGAATAAATTAACAACTACGTAAACAGCATACCGAGATTTAAAATTGTACTCACCTTGTTCAAATTAAACAGAGATTTTTCAGATTTTTTATTTTTCAAAAATTATCTCGTTACTTTATGTATTTTGATAATTTCATTAAAAAAAAGTTCTGGAATTAAAATCTGAATCTTATGGTAAATTTTCATTAGAACAACTTTCTTAGAATTTATCGATAATTAAATGGATACTTTTTGTGTGTGGGAAAATTTAATTTAAGAAATCTGTTTTTAATTTAAGTTAAGAGATTATATGTACAGACTCTTTTCTCAAAGAAAAACGTGAAATAGTAATCGATTACAAAGAAGAAGTTCTTGTAAAACCTTTTTTCAAGAATATGAAACCCAAAAGAGAAAAAGAATATTTTCAGTGTAACTTTATTTTGAAATACTATACTTTTTAAGAAAAAGCACGCGAGAGTTTAAAGTAACTTGTTAAAAAAGTTTCACTTTGTAAAATTTCGTATTTCAGAGTAAATTATCTTTTTTTTTGAAATTTGAGCTTCTGGGAAATTTTTTAAATTCAAAATAAGAGCGCATTTTAAAGGCGATAGTACATGAAATAAAAATGATTGGAAATATTCAACATTATTGTAAAATTTAACATCAAGGATTGACAGTTATTCAGAATATCTGCTTTCAGAAAGTTGTGAAATTGAAAGTTCATCAATAATTGTGAAGGAAAGTTTTACTTTTCTTTTTCCATACTAAACTATATTGATACCATGCCAAATGTTTCTCACTATTCTTTCTGTTTATGGCAAAGCACACGATAAGGGGAGAAAATTTTCTGCAAAGTTAATTCTGAAATATTTGAAATGAAAGTTTGTGGAAGTCTAATTAGCGGTCGATTGTACTGCCAAAAGTTTTTACTAACTTTTTCCTCCACAGCTGTTCGGCTTACAGTATGCTTAATGAAACTGAAAGATATTTATAACTCGAGTCGGAATATTTTTATTAATTTTTAACAAAATTTGCATGCCGTTGTGCAATAAATTTCTTGACACAATTATACTTTCATGTAGGGGAAAATCGGGCAAATTGGAATTCGTTAATAATTTGGCCAAAAAAAAATATTAAACATGATTGTTTTTATTAATGGAATATAATAAGGTAAAAATGGTGTCGATAAAGTTTCATGTTTATCAGTTTATTATTAAAGAAATTAAATAAGTTTAATTACGTTAAAAAAATTTTACAGTGCCTTTTGTGGTATTTTTATATTAAAATATTAAAACGACATGTTTCGACTCGTTTGAGTCCTCATCAGGTTAAGAGAATTATTGGATTCATAAAAAATCCTGTAATAAAAAAAT
This sequence comes from Ganaspis brasiliensis, assembly GCA_037103525.1. Lineage (NCBI taxonomy): Eukaryota > Metazoa > Arthropoda > Insecta > Hymenoptera > Figitidae > Ganaspis > Ganaspis brasiliensis. The sequence continues at coordinate 722,140 of JAZKLR010000146.1, forward strand.
GCAATAAAAAATTGAGGTTACAAATTATATTATATCATATCAAAATAAACATGTATTCAATTATCAGAAAATATAAACTTACTTTTAAAAGCTGTTACCAACAATTATAAATATTTAAATATAATAATTAAAAATAAATAAATAAAATAAATATTTATTTAGAAAAAAATTTACAAAATTTTAGAATTAAAAAAAATTCCAAAAAATAATTGAAATTAAACCGAATAATTGCAAATTTTGCAAATTAATTTAAAAAAATAATTAAATCAATTAAGGGCATGTGATGATAATGCTAAATTTGTCCGTAAACTTTCTCTTAAAGTACTCAATGTTTTGACACCAAACTTTGTAGAATTACTCAAAATACCATTAGAATGGTCTCTCTGACCCAAATTTATTTCATTTTTATCTTTAAACTAATTTTTTTTTCAATTTTACAATTTTTGGAAAATTTTGAAAAAAAAGTAAATTTGAAAAATATTTAGTTTAAAGACAAAAATGAAACAAAATTGGGTCAGAGAGACCATTCAATTGGTGTTTTGAGTAATTCTACAAAGTTTGGTGTCAAAACATTGAGTACTTTAAGAGAAAGTTTACGGACAAATTTAGCATTATCATCACATGCCCTTAAGAATTTGGGGAAAGTAATTTAAAAAATCAAAGAAATGTTTTAAAAATAAACAAAATAATTTAAATTTGAGAAAAATACTTGAAAATCTTAAAAATAAATTGAAAAAAATTGAATAATGATTAATTAGAGAAAATTATCGGAAATTAAAAAAAAACGATAGAAAATTCAAATAAATAATTTAAAATTTGAGAAAATAATTAAAAAAAAATATATATATAATTTAAATAAAGAAAAGTTTAAGAAATTTTCAAAAAATACTTCAAACTTTCAGAAGTTCTTTGAAAAAAAAGAAAATAATTAATAATTTGAGAAAAATACATGAAGATCTTAAAAATCAATTGAATCAAATGGGGAATAACTAAAAATTGGAAAAAAGAATTGAAGAAAGCTAAAAATAATTTAAATTTTCGATAATTAATAATAAATTTAGGAAATTACGAAAACAAATGAAAATAATTAAAAATTGAATAAATTATTTGAAATTTTAGAAAAATACTTAAAAATCTTGGAAAATAATTTTAGAAAATGAGAACAATAATTAACAATCGAGGAAAATAATTGAAAAATGATAAAATTAATTCAAAAATGAAAAAAATATTTGAAATATTCTGAAAATAATTTAAGATTGTGAAAAAAAATAAAATATGATGAAAATAATTTAAATATGGAAAATTGAAACAGAAAAAAAAATTTAAGAGAAATAATTGAAAAAAATCATAGAATATATGTTTAAAAAAAGAAAATAATGACAAAATTACTTAAAATGTTTTAACTAAAGAGAATAATTAAAAAGTCGCAGAAATAATCGATTAATTAATGAAAATAATTGAAATTTTAGATAAATAATTAAAATTTTTAAAAATTATGTCAAAATAATGAAAATAATTAGAAATTGAAGAAACTAATAGAAAAGTTGCAGAATTTATTTTTAAGCAAAAGAAAAGAATTTAAATATCATTTAAAACATGGAAAATTGATGACAATAATCCAAATTTGAGATAATAAATGAAAATTTAGGAAATTAATTGATAAATAATATAAATATTAAAAAATGGAGAAAATAATTTTAAAATAATAAAAAGAAATGAAAATTGAACCAAATAATTGAAAATTGAGATATACATATAAAATTTCAAGAAAATTTATTCAGAAATTTCGAAAATGATTAAAAATTAAAGATAATATTTGCAAAATGACAAAAATAATGATAAATTAAAAAATTAATTTAAATTTTAGATGAATAATATAAAATTTAGGAATAAATAATGAAATTAATTTAATGTCAAGAAAAAAATAATTAATATTGAAAAAATGATTGGAAAACTAAACAAAATAATTGAAATTTGAATAAGGTAAATTTAAAATTTAGGGAAATAATTTAAAAATAATTAAAAATTGCAGAAAATAATTGAAAAATGATAAAATTGATTTAAAATTAAAAAAAATAATTGAAATATTCTGAAAATAATTTAAGATTGAAAAAAATGAAATATAATGAAAATAATTTAAATATGGAAAATTCAATTCTCGATATTAACCTAAATAAAATTTGCGAGAAATAATTAAAAAAATCATAGAATATTTTGTGTGTTTAAAAAAAGAAAATAATGACAAAATTACTTAAAATATTTTAATTAAAGAGAATAATTAAAAAGTCGCAGAAATAATCGAAAATTAATGAAAATAATTGAAATTTTAGATAAATAATTAAAATTTTTTAAAATTATGTCAAAATAATGAAAATAATTAGAAATTGAAGAAACTTATAGAAAAGTTGCAGAATTTATTTTTAAGCAAAAGAAAAGAATTGAAATATCATTTAAAACATGGAAAATTGATGACAATAATCCAAAATTGAGATAATAAATGAAAATTTATGAAATTAATTGATAAATAATATAAATATTAAAAAATGGAGAAAATAATTTTAAAATAATAAAAAGAAATGAAATTTGAACCAAATAATTGAAAATTGAGATATACATATAAAAGTTCAAGAAAATTTATTCAGAAATTTCGAAAATGATTAAAAATTAAAGATAATATTTGCAAAATGACAAAAATAATGGTAAATTAAAAAATTAATTTAAATTTTAGATGAATAATATAAAATTTAGGAATAAATAATTAAATTGATTTAATGTTAAGAAAAAAATAATTAAAATTAAAAAAGTGATTGGAAAATTAAACAAAATAATTGAAAGTTGAATAAGGTAAATTTAAAATTTAGGGAAACAATTTAAAAATAATTAAAAATTGCAGAAAATAATTGAAATGATAATAGAAAAGAATTATTAAAAATTGAAAAAATCTTTAAATCACTTGAAATTTAGTATATTTTAAACAAGGATTAATTGAACTTTTAATTAATGGAAGTTTATGTTAACTGAAATTTGATTACATTTTGATTTTATTTTATTTGTTTGAATTAATTTTATGAATCAACATTTCGACTTTAAAATAGAAATTAAAGGAAAAAGGAGAAAAAGAAATGAAGTTAGAAAAGATCGTTTAATCGGTTAAACGATTTTAATTCAATAAGTAATTAGCGAGGAATAATTTGATTTTTAAATATCTTAATATCTAAATTTCTAAAATTTGTCAATTAGTGGATAATATGATGTTATATTTAAATTTATAATAAATCTTGATTAAAATTTACTGTTTTTACAAAATTACTTTGTATATATAAATCATTTAAAGGTTTTTCTTTTATTTCATTTTGTTCATTATCTAAATTTTTGAATTAAAATTAATAAAAAATTATTAGGAAAAATTGATAAAAATTGATAGAAATTTTTTGATTTTAAGACATTTTTAATTTTTTTTTTTAAATTTTTGCGATATTAAATCATAAACACAGTTAATTCTTTGTAAATTTGATAATCTATCTTTATAATTATGAGAAAAATTTTATTAAATAAAGAGTTTTCAATGAAAAATATAAAAATTGAATTTTTATTTTTAAAAATATTTCGTAATGTGTATTCAAAATGTTTAATATATAGAAAAACAAAGATTTTTTTATTTTCATCATTATCATAATTAAAATTTGCATACGATTTTAAGTTTATATTACATCTTTCTTAAATTTTTCTATTTAAAATATTTAAAGGATCACGATTTTCCAGTAAAGTGCATTTATAATTAATTGTAAATTTTCATTATGGAAACGCCTATCTGACAATTTAATTGCTCTATCGAATAAAGAATAAATTATTCTAATTTTATATGATAATGATAATATTATTTTAATTAGGGACAAATTGCCTTCCTTAACCCGCATTTTTTTACATTATTTTTGCCTCGGCAAATTACCCGGAACTTATCAAAAATAGGGAATTTCAATCAAGATATTTTAAAAATAATGTATTCTATGTTTTCTTAAATAAACTTTTTAAATACCGTAAAACAGGGTAATTTCGCTCAAATTTTCATGTTTTTTTTTAAAAAGTATACGAAAAAGTTAATAATAAATTTTGGTACTGAAAATATATAATCTCTGACTCTTCCTCTTTAATTTCACAAAATAAAAAAATTACTATATATTGCGTAAACCTATTTAATATACCTTTTTATTGTGAGCGAAATTACACCTCAATGTGGGGTAATTTCGCTCAACTTTAATGACTTTAATTTTTAACAACAAAAATATGTTAGTTTACAAGCTATAATCACTTTATAAAATCATTATAAATAAAATAATGTTATTTCATTAATATTTACAGTCATCAGAATAAATATTTAACCACGTTTTGTGTTTTATAATTTCGTAAAATTTTTGAATTTTGTCATGAGAAATAACCTTAGATACTTGATAAACAATTGAATGATACATTGTATTCATGAACGAAATTACCCAACAAATATGAAATATTTTTTTTAAATTGACTTTTTTCAAAATCTATTCAACTTTTCAGTAATTTTATTTTTTCTAAATCATGTTAGGGATATAGGAAATAAGATTATTAGATGATTTTAACATAAAATATTTTAAATATAGGTTTCACAAGCGACTTTTACACACTACTTGTTCAATGAGCAAAATAGACATCTTTAAATAAATATTATTTTTATTAAAACTTAACTATAACTCTACTTTAAAATACCCTTGAGACATAGTTTGATACTTTTCTTAACATTAGCAATTGCAAATTTTATATTTTTCTTCCTAGAAATAACAATAAATAATTTTTGAAAAAAAAAGTTTCCACTGAGCGAAGTTACACTACATGAGCGAAGTTAGCCTGTTTTACGGTAATCATCTTATTTAACTCTCAAACGTTATGGTTTATATTTTTCAAACAGATCATTAAATAATCACTTTTTACTCTAAACTTTTACATAACCATTTTGCCCGGTTTAAAAAAATGTTCAAAAAAATTAAGTTGTTTGTGGCAGTCCAAAGAAAGTCCAAACTTCTCTTTGACATTGTCACCTTCCACAACTATTTTCTCAAAACTGCGTTAACTTTTTCTTATCAAAACTTCTTTCGCCTCGATTGAGAAACACTTGAGTTCACGAGGACTTTTGACTTTTCCTTAAATTGTGATTTTAACTCTTGAAACTCTCTTTTTACAACAACAAAAAATCAAAAAAAAAACATTTTAATCATTTCATGCTCATAAATTCTTGTCATTGAAAAATGTATTCTAATATAATGAGATGATTTAAAAAATGTTTTATTGTCGAGCTTTAATGAAATGCGATATTTCATACAGTGTATTAATTAGTTTAATGAAAATAGCGTCATGTGTAATCATGAGGTAAAATTTACATTGGCTATAGAGTAAGTGGAAAAATTAATTTCCATAAAACAGTGTGTCAACAGGGCCTTTGAATATTAAACATTCTATATTTGACAATTCGGTAACAGAATAGACGGTTTAATGTTATACATGTTGAGTTTGTTAAAACTGTATACATCGAATACATGAAGTTTGCAAGTAATATTTGTTGGGAGCATGGTAAACAAAATCATTAATAACGCCCTTCATTTCGGTGACACGACTTCTGTACTATATATACTCGTTCAACAAAGTGGCTGTTTACCCCCGGCATCATATCGGTTATCCGACTGTTCCCTTTATTGGTGATTTATGAAATATCTCTATCGTTAATCTTTCTGTGGCCTGTAGAGGTCGGGTTCGGCTCAAATAAAAATTTGTCGTTGTTATTGATCACACAAATCATTCCTTTTATCAACTTTGTGGATGAGGTGATTATTAACAACAACTGCTCATCACTGATTCATCAAATATTTACACCTAATAACTACCTAATAATGTTTCTTTCTTTTTTTTTTTTTAGGCATAATGTGTAAATTTATAAATTATATTCGTACCTATTTTGTATATTTTATATATTTATTTGTGCATTAGAGGAGTATTTTTAGATAATGTGTATTTTGTAGATTTTGGATAATACATAATTTATACGTGATGTTTGTACAGTTTACGCATTTGTTTACATTTTATGTTTGTATACGTTTTTTTTTACATATTTGTATAGATTTTTGATATATTTGTATATTTTGTACATGTTTGCATATTTTGTACATATTTATACACTTTATACATTATTATATTTGTACATTTCATGCATACATATGTGCATACTGATATTATATGTACATAGATACGTAAACTGACTAAACTAAAGCGCTATTTACATTTTGGTTATATTAAAAAAAAATTAAATAATTATTAATTAAATAATAATAATAATCTCCGTAAACTCCTGAAGTTAGTTAGTATGTATTTATATTTATTCATCTTTTTCTGTCGACGTTTTAAAGTCTGAAGTGAAGTTATAGTTAGTATTAATATTTATTCATCTTTTTCTGTCCACGTTTTAAAAACTGAAGTTAAGTTAGTCTTAGTCCCTGTTATTTTATTGATTTTGACTCTTTATCAGGAAATATTTTGAAATTTGAATTGAAAGAATAAGGTAACTTTTTTCGTTAGTGTCATGTTGTGCTGGTTTTTAATTGTCATTTGTGTAAAAAAAAAGTTTCAAAAAATTCTTTAAAAATTTATTATGGTTTTTGAAGAAGTTTAAAATATATACACATGCAATTAATTTCCTTAATTTTCAGTTATTATCTCAAATTTAGATTATTGTCATCAATTTTCCATTATATAACGATTTTTTTAATTATTTTCTTTTGCTTAAAAATAAATTCTGCAATTTTTCTTGATTTTCATCAATTTATAATTATATTCATTATTTTCATTAATTTTCGTTATTTCTGCGATTTTTTAATTATTCTCTTTAATTAAATTTTTTCAAGTAATTTTGTAATTATTATTTTTTTTAAACATATACTCTATGATTTTTTCAGTTATTTCTCTCAACTTTTATTGAATGTTTTCAATTTTTCATATTTAAATTATTTTCATCATAATTTAATTTTCTTTCTCAATCTTAAATTATTTTCAGCATATTTCAATTATTTTTTTCAATTTTGAGTTAATTTGATCATTTTTGAATTATTTTTCTACATTGTTCATTATTATTCTCATTTTCTAAAATTATTTTCTAAGATTTTTAAGTATTTTTCTGAAAATTCAAATATTTTCTTCAATTTTTAATTATTATCATTTGTTATCAGAATTTCAAATTTTTTTTATTAATAAATTATCCTAAATTTCAATTATTTTTATTTTTCTTCCAGACTTTTCTTCAATTTTTAGTTTTTCTCATTTTAGAAAATTAATTTCTAATAAAGTATTTTTCTCAAATTATAATTATTTTTTTTTTTAATTTTAATTTATTCATCTCAATTTTTAATCATGTTTTTTCAATTTTCAATTATTTTCTCTAATTTTTTATTATTCAATTTTGTTTTACCTAATTTACTTTTAAGATTCTCAAGTATTTTTTTCAAATTTAAATTATTTTCTTCATGTTTAAAACATTTTTATGATTGTTTAAATTACTTTACCCAATTTTTAATTGATTTCCTTTTTTTTAAATTAATTTGGAAAATTTGAAATTTTTTGCAATCTGTTTTGTTTAATTTCAATTATTTTTTGCATTTCTTTTGAATTCTAAAATACTATAAACTTTGACCTAAATAAACTAAGTTAGTCTTAGTCCCTGTTGTTTTATTGATTTTGACTCTCTTTATCAGGAAATATTTTGAAATTTGAATTGAAAGAATAAGGTAACCTTTTTCGTTAGTGTCGTGTTGTGCTGCTTTTTAATTGTCATTTGTGTAAAAAAAAAGTTTCGAAAAATGCTTTAAAAATTTACTATGGTTTTTGAAGAAGTTTAAAATATATACACATCCAATTAATTTCCTTAATTTTCAGTTATTATCTCAAATTTAGATTATTGTCATCAATTTTCCATTATATAACGATTTTTTTAATTATTTTCTTTTGCTTAAAAATAAATTCTGCAATTTTTCTTGATTTTCAACAATTTATAATTATATTCATTATTTTCATTAATTTTCGTTATTTCTGCGATTTTTTAATTATTCTCTTTAATTAAATTTTTTCAAGTAATTTTGTAATTATTATTTTTTTTAAACATATACTCTATGATTTTTTCAGTTATCTCTCTCAACTTTTATTGAATGTTTTCAATTTTTGATATTTAAATTATTTTCATCATAATTTAATTTTCTTTCTCAATCTTAAATTATTTTCAGCATATTTCAATTATTTTTTTCAATTTTAAATTAATTTGATCATTTTTGAATTATTTTTCTCCATTGTTAATTATTATTCTCATTTTCTAAAATTATTTTCTAAGATTTTTAAGTATTTTTCTGAAAATTCAAATATTTTCTTCAATTTTTAATTATTATCATTTGTTATCAGAATTTCAAATTTTTTTTATTAATAAATTATCCTAAATTTCAATTATTTTTATTTTTCTTACAGACTTTTCTCCAATTTTTAGTTTTTCTCATTTTAGAAAATTAATTTCTAAAATTTTAAAGTATTTTTCTCAAATTATAATTATTTTTTTTTTAATTTTAATTTATACATCTCAATTTTTAATCATGTTTTTTCAATTTTCAATTATTTTCTCTAATTTTTTATTATTCAATTTTATTTTACCTAATTTACTTTTAAGATTCTCAAGTATTTTTTTCAAATTTAAATTATTTTCTTCATGTTTAAAACATTTTTATGATTGTTTAAATTACTTTACCCAATTTTTAATTGATTTCCTTTTTTTTAAATTAATTTGGAAAATTTAAAATTTTTTGCAATCTGTTTTGTTTAATTTCAATTATTTTTTGCATTTCTTTTCAATTCTAAAATACTATAAACTTTGACCTAAATAAACTAAGTTAGTCTTAGTCCCTGTTGTTTTATTGATTTTGACTCTCTTTATCAGGAAATATTTTGAAATTTGAATTGAAAGAATAAGGTAACCTTTTTCGTTAGTGTCGTGTTGTGCTGCTTTTTAATTGTCATTTGTGTAAAAAAAAAGTTTCGAAAAATGCTTTAAAAATTTACTATGGTTTTTGAAGAAGTTTAAAATATATACACATCCAATTAATTTCCTTAATTTTCAGTTATTATCTCAAATTTAGATTATTGTCATCAATTTTCCATTATATAACGATTTTTAAATTATTTTCTTTTGCTTAAAAATAAATTCTGCAATTTTTCTTGATTTTCATCAATTATACATTATATAATTAAACCTATTAATTATTTTGACATTACTTATAAAAATTTCAATTATTTATCCGATATTGCAATTATTCTCATCAATTTTCGCTATTTCTGTAATTTTTTAATTATTCTTTTTAATAAAAAATTTCTAAGTAATTTTGTAATTGTTATTTTTTTCTAAACATATACTCTATGATTTTTTCAGTTATTTCTCTCAACTTTTATTGAATGTTTTCAATTTTTCATATTTAAATTATTTTCATTATAACTCAATTTTCTTTCTCAATCTTAAATAATTTTTAGCATATTTCAATTATTCTTTTCAATGTTGAATTAATTTTATCATTTTTCAATTATTTTTCTCGATTGTTAATTATTATTCTCTTTCTCTAAATTTATTTTTTAAGATTTTCAAGTATTTTTCTGAAAATTCAAATATTTTCTTCAATTTTTAATTATTTTTATTTGTTATCAGAATTTCAAACTTTTGTTTTTATTAATTATCGTAAATTTCAATTATTTTTAGCTTTCTTCCAAACTTTTTTCTAATTTTTAGTTTTTCTCATTTTATAAAATTAAATTTTTTAAATTTTTTTTAAGTATTTTCTTCAAATTTCTATTATTTTCTTCAATTTTTAATTATTTTTATTTGTTTTCATAATTTCCAAAAAATTTTATTAATTATCGTAAATTTTAATTATTTTTAGAATTCTTCCAGTCTTTTCTCCAATTTTTCGTTATTTTCATTCTCTAAAATTATTTTCCAAGATTTTTAATAATTTTTCTAAAATTTCAATTGTTTTCTTCAATTTTTAATTATTTTCATTTGTTTTCATAATTTCAAAATTTGTTTATTAATTAGGGTAAATTTCAATTAATTTTAGCTTATTTCTTCAATTGTTTTCTCCAATTTTTAGTTACTGTCTTTTTTTTTAATTGATTTCTAAGACCTTCATGTATTTTTTCAAATTTCAATTATTTTTTCTTTACTTAAAAAAAATTCTTTAGTTTCATAATTTTAAAATTTTTTAACTATTTATCTGACTTTTCAATTATTTCATTATTTATATTATTTTTTATTTTATTTTCTTCAATTTTCAATTACTTTCGTTCTTTTTCTCGTTCTTTTTCATAATTGCCAAAAAGTTTTTACTTATTTCTCTTTAATTAAAAATATTTCTGTTCAATTTTAAATTATTTTTATCTCTTTTCATTTATTTTCTCTATTTTTTAATTATTTTCTTTTATTTCAATAAAATATTTAATTTTGTTTTAATTTACTTTTAAGATTCTCAAGTATTTTTTTCAAATTTAAATTATTTTCTACATGTTTAAAACATTTGTATGATTGTTGAAATTAATTATCCCAATTTTTAATTGATTTCATTTTTTTTTTTTTTCAATTAATTTGCAAAATTTGCAATTGTTTTGTTTAATTTCAATTATTTTTTGCAATTCTTTTTAATTCTAAAATATTATAAATTTTGTCCTAAATAAATATTTATTTTATTTATATGAATTGATTTTTAAACATTATATTTAAAATATATATTTCTTCTTATTAGATAAATATTATTTAACGATTTGTTATATTTATTATTGTATTTTATAATTTCTAAAACCATAAAAATCTCTTTAAATCTGAATTAGGATAATTATATATATGTTTATATATATTAAAATATTATATTTATTCACTAATTCGATTAATGGGAATTTCTACTAATTTTTAGTCATTTTCAACTAAAACTTTAGTAAAACATGTTAAAACTACAAAATAAAGTTGTGGAATTTTATGAAAAATGAATATAAATGCTTTTTAATAAGTAACTCACTTTTCACTATATAATTCAAATTTAGAGAGATGATTAAATTAAGTCCATTTATAGTTAATGTAACCTTAAAAAATATTAAAGTTTGAACAGATTAAAATAGATTCAACTAAAAATAGAAGAGATTTAAATTTAAATCGGTTGAATTTAAAATTAATTTCAATTTTAAAATTGTTATGCTTTTTTAATAAAAACTTTAATAAGAAACTGGAAAAATTAAAGTTTTTGTCGTTTAAAATTGTAAAAATTTGACTTTGGATCAAAATTCGGGTAAATTATAATTTGGTTAATTTAAAAGAATAAAAGACGGAAAATTGGATAAATTAAAATTATGAATCGATACAAATTAGGATCAATTGCAATTTCGAAAAATTGAACTTTGGACAGTTTTTGATTATAGATAAATAGAAATTTGGATGGATTAAAATTTGAACAAATTAAAGTCTGAATATACTACAAGTTGAATCATCAATTCAAATTCTAAAATTATATTATACTTTTTTATTAAAAAATATAATACAAAACTGGAAAAATTGAAGTTTGCGTCGTTTGAAAAAAAAAAAATTTGACTTCGAGCGGATCAAAATCTGTATAAATAGTAATTTGGATAATTCAAAAAATTAAAAGTACGAAAAATTGGAAAAATTAAAAATATGAATCGATGGAAATTAGGATCAATTGAACTTTGGATCGTTTGAATTTGGATAAATAGAACTTTGAATAGATTAAGGTTTGGAAAAATTAAAGTTTAAATAGATTAAAAGTTAAATTGACTCAAAATAAAATAAATTTAAATTTATATCGGTTACATTTAAGATCAATTCAAATTCTAAAATTATTATACTTTTTTATTAAAAAATGAAATATGAAACTGGAAAAATTGAAATTTGCGTCTTTTGAAATAGTAAAGTTAGAATCAATTCAAATTCTAAAATTATCTAACTTTTGTAGAAAAATAAGAATTTGAAATATTAAAATATGCATCGTTTGAAACTGTAAAAATTTAATTTTTGGTGGATTAAAATTCGTATAAATTTTAATTTGGATAGTTCAAAAGATTAAAAGACGGAAAATTGGACAAATTAAAATTATGAATCTATGGAAATTATGATGAATTAAAATTTTGAAAAATTGAACTTTGAATCGTTTGAATTTCGATAAATAGAACTTTTGGTTAATTAAAATTTGGACGGATTAAATTGGGAACAAACTGAAGTTTGTATGTACTAAAAGTTGAATCTTCTGAAAATAGGATAAATATAAATTTGTGTCTTTTGAAAATAAGATCAATTCAAATTCTGAAATTATGGAAATTTTGTATAAAAATAAGAAATTGTAACAAATAAATTGTTTATCGTTTGAAATTGTAAAATTTTGATTTTTGGTCGATCAAAATTCGTATAAATTTAAAAAAAAATAGTTTAAAAGATTAAAAGACAGAAAATTTGTCAAATTAAAATTATGAATCGATGAAAATTAAGATCAGCTGAAATTTGGAAAAATCGAACTTTGGTTGAATTAAAATTTAAAAAATATTCTAAATCCAATTTTATTTTAAATTTTTTATTAAAAAAACTAATTTTAATAAATCCTTTTCCTTTATACTGTATATACATTGATAGATTTTCTCGACTAGGATAGATTTGAAATTTAAATTGAAACAGACAAGAAATAATGTGACTTACGTAACACAAGCATGCATTAAAATATAGACGACATAGCATAAAAAATTGAAATGAAAACAACTGTAAAGATTTCTTTATAGATTAAATGAGATAAGAATAATAAAATTTCAAAGTACGTACAAAATAACAATATAAAATCTATGGCAAATTTTACAAGCGTCCAATAAAACCTTTCGTGAACGTTTGACAAGCTTTGAAAAAAATATTCCAATTACGTATTATTTAATAAAAAAAAATAGTATAAATAAAAAAGTTTCAATTTAAGAGCCAACCGAGCAAGGAAATAACCATCAGAGACAGTTTTGAAACATGAACTACTTGGTGGTTTGGGGAATGGGGTAGGTTTATAAGAGAACCTTCTTTAAAACTTTTACGGTATTGGTTTTCAGATATTGGATTATAATGAAAGTTGTTTAGAGAATAACAGAATTTTTTAAACTTTGAAACAAGTTGAGTGAATACATAAAATAACTAAGTGTCTAATAATGAAATACAAAATTATCTGCTATTTATTGACAGAATAAAGTGCGGCAAAATATAATATTATAAAATCAACAGGGGCGGCTACTTGTAAATTTTTGCCATCTGAATACTTAATATTGACCGAGAGGGGGGGGGGGAGAAAGAAATAAAACAATAATTAATTAAATTGTTTCTTAATTAGCGTAATTATTGTAACTCAAAAGTTGACAATTTTATTTGATTTCGAGTACATTTTTGGAAATAATAACCAAATAATCAAAATAAATATCATATTTTTTAAAATAATTGAAAAATGTCGAAAAAAAATTGGACTTAGAAAAATAATTACAACATTATAGAAATAATCGTAAATTTAAGAAAATAATGGAAATTTGAGAAAAATAATTGAAATTTTCGGAATTAATCAACAAATATTCACAATAATAAAAAATTTGTGAAAATCGTTGCAAATGAAAAAAAATAATTAAAAATTGACGAACGTACGGTAAAACACGGTAATTTCGCTCAAATTTTCATGTTTTTTTAAAAAAAGTATACGAAAAAGTTAATAATAAATTTTGGTACTGAAAATATATAATCTCTGACTCTTCCTCTTTAATTTCACAAAATAAAAAAATTACTATATATTGCGTAAACCTATTTAATATACCTTTTTATTGTGAGCGAAATTACACCTCAATGTGGGGTAATTTCGCTCAACTTTAATGACTTTAATTTTTAACAACAAAAATATGTTAGTTTACAAGCTATAATCACTTTATAAAATCATTATAATTAAAATAATGTTATTTCATTAATATTTACAGTCATCAGAATAAATATTTAACCACGTTTTGTGTTTTATAATTTCGTAAAATTTTTGAATTTTGTCATGAGAAATAACGTTAGATACTTCATAAACAATTGAATGATACATTGTATTCATGAACGAAATTACCCAACAAATATGAAATATTTTTTTAAATTGACTTTTTTCAAAAGCTATTCAACTTTTCAGTAATTTTATTTTTTCTAAATCATGTCAGGGATATAGGAAATAAGATTATTAGATGATTTTAACATAAAATATTTTAAATATAGGTTTCACAAGCGACTTTTACATACTACTAGTTCAATGAGCAAAATAGACATCTTTAAATAAATATTATTTTTATTAAAACTTGACTATAATTCTACTTTAAAATACCCTTGAGACACAGTTTGATACTTTTCTTAACATTAGCAATTGCAAATTTTATATTTTTCTTCCTAGAAATAACAATCAATAATTTTTGAAAAAAAAAAGTTTCGACTGAGCGAAGTTACACTACATGAGCGAAGTTAGCCTGTTTTACGGTAATTAAAATTTGAGAAAGATAATTGAAGATTGATTGAAACATTGTAAAGTGGGGACGATAACTTAGATTTAAGATAATAGATTAAAATTTAGGAAATAAATTGAAAAATGATGAATATATCTACTTAAAAGGTGGAGAAAATAATTGCAAAAGTATAATAGAAAATGAAAATTGAAAAAGATAATTGAAAAATGAGATAAATAATTGAAAATTTAGGAATTTAACTTAGAAATGAGTAGTAAGAATAATTAAAAATTGAAGAAAAATGATAAAAATAATCGTTAATTGAAGAAAATAATGGAATTTGAGATAAATGAGTAAAATTTTTGGAATTAATCAACAAATAATCAAAATAATATAATATTTGTAAAAATCATTGCAATTTAACAAAAAAAATAATAAAAAATTGTCGAAAGTTATTTAGAATGTAAGAAAAATAATTGAAGAAAGATTAAAGAATTGAAACGTGGATACAGTAACTTAGATTTCAGATAATAAATAAAAATTTAGGAAATAAATTGAAAAATGATAAATATATGTACTTAAAACGTGAAGAAAATAATTGCAAAATTATAAGAGAAAATGAATTTGAAAAAAATAATTGATGAATGAGATAAATAATTTAAAATTGAGGTATTGAATAGAGAAATGAATAGTGAGATAAATAAAAAAATTAAAGAAATTGATTGCAAAATGATAACAAAAATAATTAGAATTTAAAGAAAATTATTAAAATTAGAGAAAAATATTTTAAAGTCTAGAAAATTAATTGAAGAGTAATGAAACTAATAAAAAAAATCGAGACAATATTTGCAAAGTAATAAAAATAATTAGAAATTAAAGACATGGATTGCAAAATGATAACATCAATAATTAAAAATTGAAGAAAATTGTTAAAATTTGAGAAATATATTTTAAAATCTAGGAAATTAATTGAAAAGTAATAAAAATAATAAAAAATTCGAGAGAATATTTGCAAAGTAATAAAAATAATTAGAAATTGAAGAAAATAATTTAATTTTTTGAGAAATAATTTTAAAAATTGCTACATATATTTGTAATGAAAGAAAATAATTTCAGAATGATAAAAATAATTGTATAATGTAAAAATAAGTGGAAGTTGCGATAAATTATAAAAAAATTCAAAATTCATTAAAAGACAATTGCATATGACAAAAAGTAATGGAAAAATGATAGAAATAATCGCAAATTGAAGAAAATAATGGAAATTTGATATAAATGATTGAAATTTTTATATTACATTGAAACGTGGATACAGTAACTTACATTTGAGATAATAATTAAAGATGTAGGAAATTAAATAAAAAATAATTAATATATCTAATAAAAAGGCGGAGAAAATAATTGCAAAAATATAAAAGAAAATGAAAATTGAAAAAAATGTTTGAAAAATGAAATAAATAATTAAAAGTTGTAAAAATTGATTGCAAAATGATAATAATAATATTTGAAATTGAAGAAAATTATTAAAATTTTAGAAAAATATTTTAAAGTCTAGAAAATTAATTGAAGATTAATGAAACTAATAAAAAATTCGAGACAATATTTGCAAGGTAATAAAACTAATTAAAAATTGAAGACATGGATTGCAATATGATAACATTAATAATTAAAAATGGAAGAAAATTGTTAAAATTTGAGGAATATATTTTAAAATCTACGAAATTAATTGAAGAGTAATAAAAATAATAAAAAATTCCAAACAATATTTGCAAAGTAATAAAAATAATTAGAAATTGAAGAAAATAATTTAATTTTTTGAGAAATAATTTAAAAAATTGCAACATATATTTGTAATGAAAGAAAATAATTTCAGAATGATAAAAATAATAGTATAATGTAAAAAGAAGTGGAAGTTGTGATAAATTATAAAAAATTCAAAATTCATTAAAATCCATTCATTTGAGATAATAAATAAAAGTGTAGGATATTAATTAAAAAATAATAATTATATCTAATTAAAAGGCGGAGAGAATAATTGCAAAAATATAAAAGAAAATGAAAATTGAAAAAAATGTTTGAAAAATGAGATAAATAATTGAAAATTGTAAAAATTGATTGCAAAATGATAATAACAATATTTGAAATTGAAGAAGATTATTAAAATTTGAGAAAAATATTTTAAAGTCTAGGAAATTAATTAAAGAATAATGAAATTAATAAAAAATTGGAGAAAATATTTGTAAAGTAATAAAAATATATTAAAATTAAAGAAAATAATTTTAGTTTGTGAAAAATAATTGAAAAAATTTCAACCTATAGGTTTTTTTGATGTAGGAAAATAATTTCAGAATGATGAAAATAATTGTAAATTGAAACAATAACTAAAATTTGAGATAAATAATAAAAAAAAATTAGAAAATTAATAAAAAAATAATTGAAAATGAGAAAAAGTAATTGGAAATTAATTGTAAAATCAATTTAATAATAAAGTAATTGATTGAAATAATTGTATATTGAAGAAAATAATAAACATGTGTAAAAAATAATTTAAAAAATTACAGAATATATTTGAGATAAACAAGACTACAATTACAATTATTATATATTATAATTCTTCAAACTTTAATTAATTTGAAATTCCATTGATTAAAATTTGAATTAACCCACTTTTTGAGAATAGTAAATTTAAAATTATTTAAAAATTTCTTCAATTTTTAAAAGTTCTTTTCTCTTATGATTTTCATTATATTTGCTACAATTCTCAACTAATTTTATCATTTTTCAACATTTTTCTTCAATTTTATTTTAATTTTTCCCCTCATTTTTAAATTCAATTTCCCAAGTTTCAATTCTTTTCTTTAATCTTTGACAATAGTAAACTTAAAATTATTTAAAAATTTCTGAAATTTTCAACAATTCTTTTCTTTTATGATTTTAATTATTTGATACAATTGTCAACTATTTTTATCATTTTCCAAAAAATTTCTTCATTTTCTAATTATTTTCATTATTTTTCAATTTTTCCCCTAATTTTTAAATTCAATTTCCGCAAGTTTCAATTCTTTTCTTTATAATTTTTTCAAATAAAAATTTTTAAATTTTAATTATTTTCTTCAATATTAAATTAGTTAAATTATTTATGAATGAATTTTCAACTTCTGTCGTCATTTTTCAATTATTTTTTCAAAATATGTTTTTTTTTTAATTTTAATATCTTTCTTCTAATTGTGAACTCATTAATCCACATTCTTATTAAGAAATTTATTTTTTGTCAATAATTTTGCCATAGGGAATTCCATAGGGCGACTTTTTTGCTCTATGAAATTTGTAGACGTACACACACGTCGCCGCCCCTGATAATCAATTCAGCGAAGTTTAAAAGTTTGCCTCTTAAACCCTTATTAATATTCAAATATAATAGTAATGTACACAATTCTCAGGAAAATATAAACACGAGTTTCTTTATGAGAGAATATAAATTTTATAAAATTTCACGATTACTGAAAAAATTTGTATTTCGATGATAAATTTTATGAATCATAGACGTTATTTTTCCAGGGTAAAATGTATATCTAAATAGAGTATGGTTGCGAGCGCTACACGAATTTACATACAACGTAAAATTTCCAATAAATATAGAGAAAGAATTTTCTTCTATTTGACCCCCAGAAGCATTTTTATTTCGTTTCCCTATGTGTGTACATTTACTTTCTTCGAATGATTACCCTCACGAAAATTGGATTAGAGAGAAATGTTTGAATAAAAGTAATGAGAAATTTGTTTTATTATTCATGGGTTTTTATTCATTTCACAAATACTTTCGAGTTTGCTTTATCTAAATCTTTTCCCTATTTTTAGACTCTTTTCAGGTACTAAAGATATAACTAGTTAAGCGAGCAGTTTCCTGATAAAATCGTTAGTAAATCAGGATTAGAAGGAGAACTCAAGATCAGATTGCGATTCATTCGTTCACACGTTCAGTTTACGAAGACGAAGTGGGTAAGTTAAGAAGTTTGTTTTATCCGTTCCATTGGCACAAGACTTTCACGGATTATTTAAAAGTGTTAAAATGCAGATAGACAAAAGTTCAGATCTCTGGATTAACGAGAAGAAGACAATTAGCGCGAAATTTGCATAAAAGAAAACTTTTAATGTTGCTTTAAAAATTCAGGGCAGATTTTCATTCCAAGTGTTTGTATTTATGCGTTACTTGAATTAAAATCCAAACTTTCACGGAAAAATGTACAATTTTTTTTATTGAAAGAATTTTCTTCTTATTCTTTTTTTAAAACTATTTTCAAATATTGTTCTATAAAATTACCTCTGTTATCTAAATTTTTAACTTTTTTGTTTCAAAATACAAAGATTTATTTAATTTAAATTATTATTTGCTGAGAATTAATTTAATAAGGGTATAAACTAGATGAGAAGATTGTTATTGAAAACGGGGATGTAGTTGTATATTATTATTTAACAAGCATAATAGATACTTTTTAGACAAAGGCTTTATTTAAAATTACAAAGTTATTATTTAGATCATAATGAATTAATTATAAGGCGCGCTTGCTCATGTTATAAACTTGAATTTACATTCTGATATACAGATTAATTCAATAGTATATTAATTTAATATCAGTCTAAAATGGAATAAACTTCCCTCGAGTTTTGTATAATTTAAAATAACACCAATAAGTAAAGTTTTAACAAATTTAATTTATTATTAAATTGAAATAGAAATAAATTGAGAATTCTATATTAGAAATAATTAAAATAATTAGCATTGTTAATTGGTTTTGATGGCGCGTTGTTATTTAATAATAATAAGAGAAAAATAATCAAGTTGACGTTAAAATTAATGAAAACTTAATTATTCTCATTCCAGACAATTTAGATATTTTTTGTTTTAAGTTTAAAATAAATTTTTAGTTATAAATGATTAAAAATTAGTAGTTTTTTTCTTTAATTTAAAAATTTTTAATTTTAATTTCTCTCTAAAATTAATTAACAATTACTAATTTTACAGTGAAAATTCGTATACAAAATAATTTATTGTTAGGATTTTTTCTTTTTGGGCAACATATTCAAGATTTTTTATTCTTTCATAATTGTTTGGGCGATTGAAATTAATGTTCAATGTTTATCGTCATTTTTTATTTCTTATAAATTTGTGTCAAATGTTTATCGTCATTTTGTATTTTTTAGAAAATTGTGCAGAATTTTGTTCGTTTTTTAAAGATTTTACTCTTTTTTATACAAGTTTGTTTACTTTCTTTCTTTCTGTCATTTTTTCATTTATGTCATTGATCGTTAAAATTTTTCTTTTTTGGCAACATTTTGAAGATTTTTTTTTATTCCTTCATAATTTTTTTTAGTATATTTGTGCGATTGAAATTAATGTTCAATTTTTATCGTCATTTTTTATTTTTTATAAATTTGTGTAGAACTTTGTTTCTTAAATATTTTCCTCTTTTTTATATACAAATTTGTTTACTTTCTCTCTTTCTGTCATTTTTTTATTTATGTCATTTATTGTTAGAATTTTTTCTTTTTTGTCAACATTTTGAAGATTTTTTTTTATTCTTTCATAATTGTTATTAGTATATTTGGTCGATTAAAATTAATGTTCAATTTTTATCGTCATTTTTTATTTTTTATAAATTTGTGTAGAACTTTATTTCTTATATATTTTCCTCTTTTTTATATACAAATTTGTTTACTTTCTCTCTTTCCGTCATTTTTTCATTCTGATTCAGTTCAAATTATTTATTTCTTCTTTTTTTTTATTTTCCCTTTGTTTTGTAGACGCATTTTTTAAAGAATATTTTTCGTTTTTTAAAGATTTTCTTCTTTATACAATTTTGTTTACTTTCTCTCTTTCTCTAATTTTTTCATTCTGATGCAGTTTTAATTATTTATTTCTTCTTTTTTCTTTTTCATTTTCTTTTGTTATGTAGACGCATTTTTTAAATCAAACATTTTCCTATACAATTCTCTCTCTTTCTCTTTGTTAGGACGGAAATTTACATAATTTCTTTAATTATTTCATTTATTGTAGGTTGGCTCTCTTTTTACAATTTTTCACAATTTTATTTTAATACTTCTCCATTATTTCTAAAAATTTACTAAACCATACATTTTTCATTATTTCACGATTAAAATAACGTTTGAATAACTGATTCACTTTTTTAAAGACTTGTAGTTAATTATATAATTATATCAAACCATAATTGTATTAAACTTGATAAAGATTGGAAATTATATAATTATCTCACACAATTCAAAATTAAATTTTTATCAGCACTTTGTGTTAAATATAAATGGAATTCTTTTCAACTACATTTTAGTTTAATAACCTTAAATAATAGAAATAGATGGTCTGAATTAAAATTAATTTTGTTGGATCTTTTAATTATTGAAAAAGTGATGAATAATTTTTAAGAATTCTCTCATTATCTTTCTCTCAATTAAATAAACAAAAAATATGATATTTGTCAAAAAGGAAGAATTTCTCGTGAATTAAATATCAGACAATAAAAATCGAAAGTTTCATTTTATTTACACGAGAGTTAATGAAATGGCATTTTTATATGCTCATTTCCCCTAAATTTGACGTACAGAAGTATTTTAGTTTGAATAAATTATTACACGTGAAAAAAAAACATATCTGTTTGTCATTCTGTCATTAATTATAAATACAAAGAATAAATAAAACAGAGTCATAGCAGTGTTGGAAAATATATTTTTCTATTTTCGAAAAAGAAAAAAAAATTCAATTTTACTTTTATTTACAATTTCTATTTTTAGTTCATCTGTTTCCATCCTTTTATTTACAAACTATCTATTTTTATCTTCTATTTTCCATTTTTCTATTTTCATTCTTCACTTACAATTTCTTTTATTTTCAATTTCAGTTTTTCTAGATACCTTTATCCCCTATTTTCATTTTTCAAATAACTAATAACCCTTTACTTGCAGCATTATTGAAAATGATTATAAAGATTAAAACTGATATTTATTAAATTAAACAAAATTTTTTTTATACTGCTAAATTTGTACAACTTTTCGTTAAACTCTAGAGACTGTTTATTTTGCGCAAAACTCGTAAAGGTTAATTAGGAGGAAACCTTTTAATCGAAGCTACAGGTTAACTATGTGGTAAAAAACAAATTAATTGAATGATATGCAGCATTTCTGTATTTGTGAAATAGTTAGATTCATTTACTTTAAACGACTGACCAAAATATCAATAAACCTAATAGCCGTTTCCGTTATATATATATATAAAGTTATTTGATGATGAATTCTATTTAATTAACGTTTCCACTAAATTCTATATTGGGTACGAAACCTCGAATTTTTTTACGGGTGAAATTTTAGGTCACTCATGCGATCTGAATAATAATAACTATTATTCAGATATAACAATAATATACAAATTAAAGGATTTCCACAATAAATTAAATTGAGCAATATGTTTTTATTTATTTATTCTTTATTTGTTTTTTATTCACTTTTACTAGTTGACACACTTCTTGAGCGTTTCGGTTATTTTCAATTTTCACGAATTGCCGAAAAATTGCATTCGAAAATGGGAAATTTCGCAGAAAATTGAGTGATTTATTTGCTGGAAATTTTACATTTAGAATAATAATATTTTTGTTCGCTGATCTACAAATATATGGAAATTCACAAGTCACGAAAATTTATAAGGATCTTGTGTAAATTTTGAACTATTTCTGGATTAAAATTGTGCCATTTTGAAAAGCAGATTATTATTTGCCTAAACCGGAAAAAAATTACTTCTAAAGAGTAAATGTGCATTTTCTCATCAGTTTTCTCTAGAAAGTTTTTCAATCTAAAACTTTAATTTGATTAAATCTTTTTTTTTTTGCCTTTTATTTATCAACTCTTTTTCGAAATGATAATAATAAGTTTTAAAAATAAATTTGCGTACAAGATTAAAAGTTTTGAAAACGAAAAGAGAAATTTTGTTGAAGAAAATTGAGAATAATTAACTTGTTTATATAGAATAAAAATTCAATGTAATCTAAGGAGCTTGAAACTAATTTACTAGAAAATAAGCGAGAAACGGATTTTGTACATAAACAAATTGAACAGTATTAGAATTCAATTTCACGATAAAGCCTGATGTACTAAAGATAAAATACTAAGACGTCCGGTTTTATGTTGCGCTCTGGAACGTCTCATGAACTCAAGGAACATTTTATGACTGTCTTGACAGTATTCAAAAGATACCTTTTGTATGAAGGTGGCAATAAAATACTTTATACTACGATGAAATATGTATTTAATAATGTATAGGTGTCCATAATAAATTACACAAACATTTTTAAATTAAAACAAGTTTTTTATCCATGTTGAATTTAACAAAAAAGACTCTTTAACTTTGAATCGGACAAATTTTTTACTAATTTGTTCCAGAAACTGATTTCTTGCTTTTAAAATTACTAAATTTGAACAATTTTTAAAAATTTGACCAGTTTTAATTTTAATTACTTTTAAATTATAATTAATTTAGCTTCAATTTAACGCGAATTTCTAAATCTATTTTGAATCAGTATTAGTTTATGTTCAGTCAATATAATTAATTTTGTTTAATTTGTTATATCAACTTTGAATAATTTACATCAGATTGAAAACTTGCTTCGAAATTAATGAATTTGAGTAATTTTTACTAATTTAGGGATTCTGATCAAGAATCATTTTCCAATCAGTGGCTGATTTATTTTTTTTTCAATTAGAAAATTTGTCTATTTTTTACTAATTTGTGTAACACTTGACAAACTTTAACTAAATTATTAATATAGACTAATATCTAATTTATATAAATAATTTAAATTATTTTGGCTAATTCGGATTAAGGACTTTTCTTGTTTTTAAATTATGACGAATTTTAACCAATTTGACAAAATTGAGACATTAACGGTTTTAGTTTCAAATTATTGTTTTTAGATTAATATATTTTAACTAATTTAAGTTCAGATAATTCACCTAATTTTGCTTAATTTGTTACTAACTTCAAATTATTTAAATCAGTATTCTCTACATTTGAATTTGTTAAAAATCTATTACACTACTTTAAATTATTATTATTACTTAAAATTTTAAAAGCTACTAATAAAATAGTGACAATTAACTAAAATTTAGTAAAGATTTTTACTTAAAATTATAAACAGCTCTTTAAATTTGAATTAGTTAAAAACAACTAATTTAAAAGCAAAAATTTAATCACTAATTCAAATAGTAATATTTTTACTAATAATTTAGTAAAAAAGAACTAATTATTAGTCAAATTTGCTTTTAGGTTATGTCAAAATAACTAATATTTTAGTAAAATTCTGTTTACTAATTCAATTAATCAAATTTTAACTATTTTTTAGATATTTTTTTTTTACTAATAATTAATCATATTTTACTAATAATTAGTTTTTTCACCAATTGCTGAAATAAAATCATCAGCAACTATTTTATTAATAATTAGTTATTTTTAACTAATTCAGATTTAGAGAGAGATTTTACACTAATTCAAAATAATGTAGAAAGCAATTCAATTATTGCAAAATTAATAAATTTAACTAATTTATTGTTGAAATTGACAAATATTGTTGATTTGAAATTCGTGACTTACTTATTGTTTTCAAAGTAAATTTGTCTATTTTTGACTAATTTTTTAAAATTTAAATAAATTTGAACGAATTGAACTAATTTTTGTGGAATTGATATAATTTTGACTAATTTTTGTGAATTTCAGCTAATTTTGATTAATTAGATTGAATTTTGAATTATGGCAAATATTCACTAATTTTGCTAATATGAGTTAGTAACGGTCTAAGTTTAGTTACCTTCCAATTAGTAATTTTTTAATACATTTACCTTATTTCGTCTAATTTATTATTAAATTCAAATTATTTAAATCAATACCTAATTTTTGCTTTGAAGTTATTTAATTTGATTAACTTTTAATAATTTATTTTTTAATTTAACAAACATTCTTATCTTTTAATCAATGACCTCTCTAAATTTGAATTAGTGGTTTTCTACTAATGAATTAGCGAAAAGTGAGCTACTATTAAAATAGTAAGAATTTTACTAATTTTTAGTAGAAAACTACTAACAATTAGTAGAAAACTACTAATCTTGTAGTAGAAAACTACTAATTAAATTAGTAAAAAAATCTACTTTTTTGAAAAGTAAAGTTTCATTATTTCAATTAGTAGTTTTCTACTATATGAATTAGAGAAAAATGAGCCATGAATTTGACTAATTCATAGTAGAAAACTACTAATTCAGATTTAGAGAGACTGATTAATTCTTGCCAAATTCATAAATTTGTTATCTTTTCTGAATTTCGATTAATTTTTATAGAATTTAACAAATTTGGA
Organism: Ganaspis brasiliensis; assembly: GCA_037103525.1. Lineage (NCBI taxonomy): Eukaryota > Metazoa > Arthropoda > Insecta > Hymenoptera > Figitidae > Ganaspis > Ganaspis brasiliensis. Next base: position 747,117 of record JAZKLR010000146.1, read on the forward strand.
CTAGTTTTGGTTGAATTGAATTAATTTTGACTAATTATTGAAAATTTTAACTAATTTTTGTTAATTTTTATGGAATATTATAAATTTGGCTACTTTTAGTGGAATTGAACTCATTTTGACTAATTTCTAAAAATTTGAATTAATTTTGGTTAAATTTAATGCAATTTAACAAATTTGGACTAATTTTAGTGAAATTGAATTAATTTTGAATAATTTTGGTTAATTTTTATAAAATTTAATAAATTTGGCTAATTTTGGTGGAATTGAAATAATTTCGAATAATTTTTGGAAGTTTAACTAATTTTGGTTAATTTTTATGAAATTTAACTAATTTCCACTAATTTTGGTGGTATTGAACTAATTTTTAATAATTTTTGAAAATTTTAACTAATCTTTGTTAATTTTTAAGGAATATTATAAATTTGGGTACTTTTAGTGGACTTTAACTAATTTTTGAAAATTTGAATTAATTTTGGTTAAAATTGATTGAATTTAACAAATTTGACTAATTTTAGTGAAATTGATTTAATTTTGACTCTTTGTAGTTAATTTTTATAAAATTTAATAAATTTTGCTAATTTTGGTGGAATTGAAATAATTTGGAATATATTTTGAAATTTTTAACTAATTTTGGTTAATTTTTATGAAATTTAAAAAGTTTTAATTAATTTTGGTGGTATTGAACTAATTGTGACTAATTTTTGAAAATTTTATCTAATTTTGGTTAATTTTGATGGAATTTAACAAATTTGGAATAAGTTTGGTGGGATTGAACTAATTTTGATTAATTTTTGAACATTTTAACTAAGTTTTGGTAATTTTTATGAAATTTAATAAATTTGGGTAATTTTTATAGAATTTAACAAATTTGGACTCATTTTAATGAAATTTAATTAGTTTTGACTAATTTTTAAAAATTGCAACTAATTTTGGTTAATTTTTATGAAATTTAATAAATTTGGCTAATTTTTGTGAGACTGAAATAATTTTGACTACTTTTTAAAATTTTTAACTAATTTTGGTTAATTTTTATGAAATTTAACAAATTTCGACTAATTTTGATGGTATTGAACTAATCCTAACTATGTTTTGAAAATTTTAACTAATTTTGGTTAATTTTGATGGAATTTAACAAATTTGGAATAATTTTGGTGGGATTAAACTAATTTTGACTAATTTTTGAAATTTTTAACTAAGTTTTGATAATATTTATGAAATTTAATAAATTTGGTTCATTTTTATAGAATTTAACAAATTTGTATTAATTTTAGTGAAATTGAATTAATTTTGACTAGTTTTTAAAAATTTCAACTAATTTTGGTTAATTTTTATGAAATTTGATAAATTTAAATAAATTTTGGTGGAATTTAAATAATTTCGACTAATTTTTGAAAATTTTAACTTAATTTGGTTAATTTTTATAAAATTTAACATATTTGGACTAGTTGTGGTTGAATTGAATTAATTTTGACTAATTTTTGAATATTTTAAGTAACTTTCATTAATGTAAATCGGAGACTGATTTCTTGCTCTCAAATAAGTTTTATACAGCTTTTCATCGAACTTAACTAATTTTGACTAATTATAATTAATTATTTACTTCTTGCTTTCAAATTATAGCCGATAGTAATTAATTTTGTCCGATATATTTTTTGTCCGATATATTTTTTATTACAATATATTGTATTCAATTTGAATGTAATTAATTTAGTAATAATTAATAGTAATTAATTATATTTCTTTTTTTAAAATGATGACCCATTTTATCTAAATTGACTAATTTGAACCAGTTTTATTTTAAATCAACAAATTCTACAAATTATCAGTATTTTGATTAAGTGACTAATTTGGTTTAATTAATTTACTTAATTTCGACTTAATTATAGTTAAAGTATACCAATTAGTGCAATTCACTAGTTTCATAGAATAAAGTCAGGTGTTGATTCAGTTAATCAAAAATTTTCAGATCTCATTAAAATTTATGAAAATCTTGACTGATTGCAATTCAGAGACTAGTGCTTTTCTGTATCCGCGAACCGAAATTAATTTTTATCTCAAAATTTGTAATTAAACTTTTAGAACAATTTTAATATGAAAATTACAATTGTAAATGGTTTTCAGTCCGTGTATTAAATTAAATAAAATCCATTTTTAATTTTAATGGTATAATCACTGCTTTATTTTACACATGACATAATTTTGTTCAATTAAAAAATTCTCAACTTTCTTCGTTGAGATTTAATAAAATAACCATTATTATTCGTCGTTTGAATGTACGGCAAAAGTTATAAAATTTTGTTTCGTATTGATCGTTCATCAACAATTATATTCAACTCGAAGAAAGTGCATTCAAGTGGAACTTTCTTATTGAAGAATAGGTATTTTATATCAATTTCTCGCTACGATAAAATAATACTTTTTTTTAAGTTTTGTTACATTAAAATTGATCGTAAAGTTATTTTATAGAAATAAATGTTCCCATCAGTTTGTTAAAAGTAATATCTTCATGATTCTATATTGAAATAAATCTTTTTTTTTTCCTTTACAAATGACATTTTTATATTATACAATAATCTAACAAGAAATAATAAAGTACAACTTTATTCCAGTTTAAAAAATTACCAAACACCTGTTCTTTAATCAGAAATTTTCCCTTGATCTCGCTTTCCTTGATTTAAATAAAATTGAATATACAAATCTCGTGAGATGCTGAACCCGCTTTTAATTTCCACACAAAAGAGCACAAGTTCCTTAAATACTTTGAAAAATTCCTCTTTTGTTTTGACTCTCGTTTCCTCATCACAACTGAATCTCTTTCGAATCTTAATAGAAGGAATTTTTCGTGGATATAAGCAAAAAAAAAAGTAGTTAATCCGCCTTGAAATTGTGGCAAGTTTTGTCAGAAGGTTCTTATTCATCATCATACATAAAATATACGTGTTAGTGAGGGAAATCCACACGATTCGAGGTAAACTTTGTATAGTCTCTACACTTTGTTTATTCGGCAAAGCTTCACAAAACTTAACAAACTTCTGCATCACTATTTCATTCTCTGCCAGTCGTGGTATTGCAAAGAAAAAGAAAAAAAAAGTCCACCAAATCCCTTAAATCGTCACAATTTATATTTTTTTTTTTACCCTCTAACAAATCCAGATTCATCCGCGAAAATGAATCAAGATTCACGAATATTGAAATGTAAATGGATCCTTTTCACGGGACTTGAAAGGATTCAGGGGGTTTAGAAATGCCAGAAAGCCATTCTTTAGCGTGACCTACCTATTTCTGCGACCGGCGAGAATATCATTCGTGCTGGGACGTATGGACCATCTCCTGCGACTTTCAAATCCGAGAAAATAGATTTTCAAGCTAAAGAAAATCAAGTTGTTTGGCGCTCTTTCGTGTGACACCACAATCAATATAGTCCTCTGCTACCACAACTATCACGAAGAAATAAGAATTGCAGCGAGAAACTGTATAAAGAACACACCACTCTTTGTGCCAAGTGCCGGTTAAAACTTAACACTCGGGACAATAATATACAATTAGATTTCCGGGACGCGTTTAAAGCACAAAATTTCCACAACAAATCACGTGTCTCACCAGTGAGTGTTTCGTTTTATTTATTTATTTTAAACTGAAAAGCGAGTCGGCGAATTGAAACTTTGAGAGGGAGAACGACACCATGAACCTGCGACGACGATCGAGAAACTGACCCGCACCCCACTGCCTAGGAGTCTGTTTCGTTATGTCGGTGGTGGATGTGCAGTCTGCTGGGCGGCAGGGGGGGGGAGTCGAGGACCGAAGAGGCGAGGTAGTGACGGGGGTTGCAGCCGAGGGTGGTTCCAGCCTCGCGGCTGCGCCCTTTTCCCCGATCCCTCAAGCTCATCGTCTCTGCTTCGTCCCGTTTCTCACCCTCGTCCTCGCCTATACTCGTGCCGTGCTCTGGTCCTGCTGTGATATATCATCCACTTTATGTCTACCGTAACGTTTTATTAACTAGAAATCAAGTGGCCCAATCCAAATTCGAGACCATCCCTAAACTTGCACAAAGATTTTCTCCTTGCGCATGTATATATACTCATCTTTTGGGGTGAGAGGAAAAAAAAGCACGTCTGGCGCTTGCAGCACAACGTATCATCCACTTTTCAGAAGGGTTGCGTGTTTAGGGTGCTCGGTCGTTGTAACGCTTCTCTAAAACCATGACCAACATTAACTCGTGTACACGTTTCTGTTTTTTTTTTTTATGAGTAGGTGTAGCCGGGATTTTTTTAATTTTGGATTATACCTCTCTGTGAGGTTGTTGGAAATGTTTTGATAAAATGTCACAAGACCGTTATAGTTTCCAAGAAGGATGGTTTAATGTTGTTTCAATTTTGAATACGTCACAATTGTTCAACCGTTATAAACACAAAATGGAGAACAAGTCAACAATCCGTTGAGAAATGCATGGGAAAATGTATAAAAACCAAAACGGAACTGGATGTCGTCATCTTATCAGGCCCTCGCTGACTGACCCAAAGGGAGGGAGAACTCCTACCAATGATTCGAACTCCATCCGGTAGATAGAGAAGGAGAGCAGGCATGGCCACCGAACAGAGAAAAACCTACCTTAATAAGAACTTTAAACTCTATTAAAAATTTTATGACAGATTCAGCATTGTTTTACAATCATTACACACGTAAGGTGGTCCATAAAGACTAATAGTATGGACATTCTGTGTAAATTTGACTAATAATTGTTATTCGTAAAATTTCTAAGGCCAGGTTACTCTGAACAATTTTGAAAAAATCGAAATTTTTCTTTTTCATAAATTACTACTGTATACTCGTAGAAATAGTATAGAATTAGTCCCGAAAGTCAGCAAGACCGAGAAGCAGGTATAAAAGAGTGGGGAGCAAGGCACTTTGCTGATAGGGCCAACAACAGACGTGTTGATCAAGCTGAGCTAGAAGCTACTGAAGCGTCTAAGCAGAGCCGGCGGAAGGTATTTTTTCTAGGGGGGGGGGGGGCAATGCATATATATTAGGGTAGTCCTTAAAATGAGAATTTTCGAATTTTAAAGTTCTCACCCCCACATTTTGTTACTAATCGAAAAAGAAGAGATACGTATTTTTTTATTTTTTTTATTTTAATATTTGATGGTGCCTCATCGACCCTGAAATTTCCCATGTATTTTGCATGGGGAAAAAACAATTTTTCGTAGATTTGCAATAAAATCATGAAAAATCAACATTTTTTTACCGGATTACTCTGTTTCTCTTAAAAAATGTTCAAACAATAACATTCAATAATTTATTTATGAATTTTTTATTATTAACTATTTTTTACAGGGCCGTAAAAATATCCCATAAATTGCAAAATTATGGAAAAATCGTTAAAAAATATTTCTTATCACATTTTACAATATTTTCCACTAAAATTCCGTTTAATTACATGGAAATTAACAACTAACAATTGTTGCATGTGTTTTTTAAATTGTTTAAACAAATTAATATTGTTTATTTGCAACTTTTCATCTAATAGAGCTAGAGAGCTGTAACTTTTTCCTAATTTTGCAACTATCCTAGCCAAGTGAAGCGCAATATTACTAAAAAACTAAAATATACAATTAAAAAAATTGTTTAAACAAATTCATATCGTTTATTTGCAACTTTTCATCTAATAGAGCTAGAGAGCTGTAATTTTTTCCTAATTTTGCAACTATCCAAGCCTAGTGAAGCCCAATATTAGTAAAAAACTAAAATATACAATTATAAAAATTGTTTAAACAAATTAATATTGTTTATTTGCAACTTTTCATCTAATAGAGCTAGAGACCTGTAACTTTTTCCTAATTTTGCAACTATTGAAGCCTAGTGAAGCCCAATATTAGTAAGAAACAAAAATATACAATTATAAAAATTGTTTAAACAAATTAATATTGTTTATTTGCAACTTTTCATCTAATAGAGCTAGAGACCTGTAACTTTTTCCTAATTTTGCAACTATTGAAGCCTAGTGTAGCCCGATACTAATAATAAACAAAAACCACAATTATGAAAATCGTTTAAAGAAATTAATATTGTTTATATGCAACTTTTTAATTAATTGAGCTTGAGTGTTTTAATTTTTTCTTAATTTTGCAACTTTTTAAGCTACATAAAGCCCAGTACTAACAGCAAAGTAAAATCAACAATCATTCAAATTAATTTTTCAACATATTAATATGGTATATTTTCTAATTTTTTATCAATGAAATTCAGAGAATTGTAAGTGATGATAAGTTATTAATTCTTGGGAATTTATCAATTTGTCTCTTCAAGTTTGTCTTTTTTTACTGCGACAAAAGTTTGTTTAAAAATTATGTCCAGGATTAAAAAGTGACTATTGATATTGCGGAGTGAAATGTTAAATTAATGACAGATTATAATGATCTAATAGTAAGAGATGAGGATCAATAACAGCACTTTCTATAAGTTGTTACGGAATATAGTAAACAGTTCCCAGACTCTCAGACTGAAATAAAAAAATGTTAACAGAAACAATGCTGTAATGGTAAAGAAATTTGTCGCGTTTTGTTTAAAAAGTAAACTGCAGAAATTCTGCACAATTATTGTGTTTTACATTCATTCTTACCTTTCCAAAAATAAAAGCTTGCGAATATAAAGAAAGTTACAGCTTTCTAGCCCTATTAGATAAAAAGTTGCAAATCAACAATATTAGTTTGTTTAAAAATTGTTTATAATGGTATATTTTTGTTTCTTACTAATATTGGGCTTCACTAGGCTTGGATAGTTGCAAAATTAGGAAAAAATTACAGCTCTCTAGCTCTATTAGATGAAAAGTTGCAAATAAAAGATATGAATTTGTTTAAACAATTTTTGTAATTGTATATTTTAGTTTTTTAGTAATATTGCGCTTCACTAGGCTAAGATAGTTGCAAAATTAGGAAAAAGTTACAGCTCTCTAGCTCTATTAGATGAAAAGTTGCAAATAAACAATATTAATTTGTTTAAACAAATTAAAAAACACATGCAACAATTGTTAGTTGTTAATTTTCATGTAATTAAACAGAATTTTAGTGGAAAATATTGTAAAATGTGATAAGAAATATTTTTTAACGATTTTTCCATAATTTTGCAATTTATGGGATATTTTTACGGCTCTGTAAAAAATAGTTAATAATAAAAAATTCATAAATAAATTATTGAATGTCATTGTTTGAACATTTTTTAAGAGAAACAGAGTAATCCGGTAAAAAAATGTTGATTTTTCATGATTTTATTGCGAATCTACGAAAAATTGTTTTTTCCCCATGCAAAATACATGGGAAATTTCAGGGTCGATGAGGCACCATCAAATATTAGAATAAAAAAAAATAAAAAAATACGTATCTCTTCTTTTTCGATTAGTAACAAAATGTGGGGGTGAGTACTTTAAAATTCGAAAATTCTCATTTTAAGGACCACCCTAATATATATATATATATACCTACACAGACATACATATATACACAAATATATATATCTATATATATATATAATCAGGGTTGCTACGCTTTCTGGAATTACTATTAAAAATGCTTACTTTTAAAAATTTTGAAATTGAATGAAGCATGTTTTATGCACAAAATAATCCTGGTTAATAGTATTTTTTTAAAAAAAATTATCCACTTTTTCGTAAATTACTATATCTTAGCGTTTCTTCACTGTCTTACACTGAGAAAAATGAGTTAGCTCCTATTTGGATACACAGAAAATTGTTTCAGATTAAATTAATCTGCAACGCTCTTTTTTTATACCAAATGGAATTTAAATAATCTGAAATTGGCTTAAAGAATCGCGCTGCAGATTATTTTAATACATAAAAGTTTTCAGTGTAGCTTTTTTTTGCGGTGAAATTAAACCAAATTTTTATTTAACAGAATTGTTATTGAGCAGAATTTTTAATACGACGAATTTTTTAATTTTAGAATATCCATTTCACCAAATCTTCATTATTTATCCGATATTTTAGTTGCATTAATTGTTATTTAATATAATTAATAAAACGCTAAATTTCCATTTTTGTCGAATACCCTGAACTATTTAATATTTCGTCTTACTCAAGGGTCTTTACATGTCAAAAAAAAGTAAATCTTCAAGTGGTCCTTCAATTTTAGTTCTTTCCATCAAAATTATAGTTCTATACTAGAAGTAATTCGACCCCAAAGGATTTTTCAAAATATTGAAAATTGTGAGAGTTATAGCAGTTTGAACTTTGATGGTACTTATTTTTCATTTATCTATAACTTCATTATTATTAAACCGATTTTAATAAATCCAACGCCAATTATCAGGGAATACTGTGTATTTTATGTTAATTGTAGACCCAAAATTAAATTTTTTAATTTAGACCAGAAAAAAGTGAAAATAAAAATTTATTTGCCTTTTTGATCAATTTTGACCCTTTTTACTTTATTTATTAAAACACAATATTATTCCTTATTCTTTCATCTTTAGTTTTAAAAAAGAAAAATCTTGGAGACTTGATTACATCCTGAGATATCAGCATTTTTAGAAAATTAAATTCCTCTAATTCATAGAGAAACAGTGTTGAAGTTTGCATCACATTCATTTGTTGTTTATTGAAATATTTTTTGACTCTTTATTCATGAGATTATAAGGTAAAATCATATAAAGAGAACAATATCTCAAGACCTAATAAAGTCTTTAAATTATTTTTTTTAATTAAAGATGAGGGGGGGGAGTAAAATAAAGCATATAAAAACCTGGTTTTTTATTATTAATAATTTTTTAATCATTTTGCTGAATAACACTACAAAAGAAGGACCACTTGCATTTACTTTTTTTACGTGTAAAGACCTCTGCAACTGGTCTTTCGATTAAAATTAAATGCTGTTCAGAAAAATTATACTTTTATACTAGAGGTGATTCGACTCCAAAAGATATTTTCAAATTTTAAAAATTGTGAGAGTTATAGAAATCGAAAATTTGATGGTACTTATTTTTTAATTTGTCGATAACTTGACTATTATTAAACTTAACTTAATAAACAAACTTAAATTATTATAATGAATACTGTATATTTTATGTCAATTGTAGACCAAAAATTAAATTTTTTAATATGAAAAAAATAAAATAAAATATTTATTTACGTTTTAATCAATTTCATCTTGGTTTTATTTGTTTTTTAAAACACAATATAATTCCTTACTTTTCCAACTTTAATTTTAAAAAAAATAATTTGGAGACTTTATTAGGCCTGGAGATGTTGTTCTCTTTATATGATTTTACCTTATAATCTCATGAATAAAGAGTCAAAAAATATTTCAATAAAAAACAAATGAATGTGATGCAAACTTCAACACTGTTTCTCTATGAATTAGAGGAATTTAATTTTCTAAAAATGCTGATATCTCAAGATCTAATCAAGTCTCCAAGATTTTTCTTTTTTGAAACTAAAGATGAAAGAATAAGGAATAATATTGTGTTTTAATAAATAAAGTAAAAAGGGTCAAAATTGATCAAAAAGGCAAATAAATTTTTATTTTCACTTTTTTCTGGTCCAAATTAAAAAATTTAATTTTGGGTCTACAATTAACATAAAATACACAGTATTCCCTGATAATTGACGTTGGAGTTATTAAAATCGGTTTAATAATAATGAAGTTATAGATAAATGAAAAATAAGTACCATCAAAGTTCAAACTGCTATAACTCTCACAATTTTCAATATTTTGAAAAATCCTTTGGGGTCGAATTACTTCTAGTATAGAACTATAATTTTGCTGAAAATAACTAAAATTGAAGGACCACTTGAAGATTTACTTTCTTTTGACAAGTAAAGACCCTCAAACTTTTATGAAAAGAAAATTCTGCTGAATTAAAATTTGGTTAAATAGAAATTCTTTAAATAAGAAGTTTGTGTTAACAAAATTTTGTAAAACAGTCTCGAAGAACGATAACACAGCCTAACAAATAAAAGTTTGTCTCAGACACTACAGTAATGTATTTCTACTTACTTTTTTTCACTGAATAATCAGATTGGTTAAAATTTTTGAAATAATTTAAAGACTCGGACCAAAAAATGCACATTAAAGGTCTGCAAAACCTGGAAAAGTCATGGAATTTTGTTCTAAGAAAGTCATAGCAACACTGATAATTACATTAATTATTGTATAAAATGTTATTGAACTTAAAACTAAGAAGATTGTACTTTTTTAAAAAGTTGTTTACATATTTATTTAAAAATTAAAATTATAAGTCAATTTTCAGAGAGGGGCAAGCCCATACATTGCCCCCTCGAGATATTTCTAGGGGGGGCATTGCCCCCTGTGCCCCCCCCCCGGCTCCGCCGTCCCTGCGTCTAAGGAACACAGAACTGCTTTAAGAAATGCAAGAATTCTTCAGAATGATACTTAAGAAGACGAAGAAGAAATTGTGTATGCAGCCGGAATGGATATGTAAGTAAAATTCACTTTTTTACGATTTTTCACGAATAAAAGCTTTGAACCAAACGGCATTTTACTCTTTAGATGTCTGGCTATGGCCTCAAGCAGAACCAGAAATATTCATTATTATTTAAAAAAGTTATAAACAATTGAAAGTGAAAAAAAAGGTTGAAAAAATTCAAAAGTCCGCCATTTTGTTTTTTTTTTCATTGAAAATGTTTCATTCTGCTTGAGGCCATAGCCAATTCGATACAGAACATGAAACCGTTTTGTTTTTTGCTTTCAGATAATTCATTTCCAAGAAATTATGTCATCCATCTACGAAGTAGATAACTTTCAACAGCCATTTTCAAGACCGACATTTTGAAAAAATAAAAATTTCAAGTAACTTCATGTATGTACTATCATATGTAAAAAAATTTATTACTTAACATTTGTTAATCTATTAGACAATTCAAATGAATCTACAAAAAGAATATTGTTAAGAAAATAATTCATTTGGCAGTAACTGTTACACACCATATTTACAAGAACAAAAAAATCTACTGCGAAACCGTAAGTGCTATAGAATACTACTGCGCAGCATGTTAAGTTTTCAAAAATTGATTTGAAATCCTATGTGGGATCCCACATGGGATCCTATGTACTTTGTCATTAAGTGAAAAATTAAAAATAATTTGTGAATTTAAAAATGGCAAGTCTCGAGAAGTACTCTGCGAAGAATTTAAGGTGATGAAATCCAAAGAACCAGAGGAAAAATAACAAAAAGTGAAGCCGAAAAAACTTTAGAAACTTTACAGAGATATTTCGAGAGATCAGCTAAAGTAAATGATAAAATAATTGACAAAATTCATGACCTTGAAAATTGTATTAATTTTAACAATGTAAAAAAACAATCAAAAATGACAACTTTTTTAAAGTAACTATTATTTGTTTTTTACATAAAGTATGCTTGTAAACAGACTAAACTGACTTTCGTGTAAAATAAAACTTCTGTTATAATTGCTTATTTTATTTATTTTTATTTTTCATGGTGTCTAAACTTTATTTTATTACTATACAGTGTAAATGTATATTCAATTTTAAAATTACCTCTTTAGTAAGACACATGTTTCTTGAGCCTGGATAAGTGGGAAACTGGATAAGAGAGAAACCTCTTTAAGTGGGAATATTTTGTCGGTCCCTTGAGTTCTCACTTATCCAGGTTCGACTGTATATGTTTTAGTCCAAAAATTTTTGTCTTTAAGGGGAGATTCCAGTGATTTTAAGGTTTTTTCAAAGATTTTTTTTTATAGTAAAAAAAATATTTATTACATAATTTTTTCTACAATAAAATACAACTCTTAAAGTAATTAAAAACATTTTTTTTTATAATGGAGTCTTAAAAAATGGCTGCCGAAAGTAGTCCTCTTTAAAAGTTGTTTACACTTTTTCTCTGCAACGGTTAATGTGAAATAAAAAAATTAAATAGTTTCTTAATGTTACATACAGTAAGTACTCGGGAGATGCTATAGATAGTGGTGATAGGTAGCAATAAATCAACTGTAATTCGAATATAATCTTTCTGTTTATTCGACGAAAATAATTAGTTTTGCAATATAAATACTTGAAATGTCCGAAATTAGATAAATTCCTTGAGCAGGTACACAACTTCAGGTCAATCCCAGGAGAATAGTTCTATGACTCCAATAATTCTTTTTAACACCAACAGAATCTTCACCGTAAACACCGGCAACACAACACCGTCAAAAACACCGAACAAACCGACTATTGTTCACCGAACAAGTTCGACCACGTGGCGACCAACACATTTTTATAATAAATAAACGGACCACGAGTTCATCAACAAAAGATATTATAATCCGAACACGAACACTTCCAAAAATCTATTATTAAACTGTTAATTCTAAAACACGAAAACACGTCCCGATCCTTCCACCGATTACCGAATTGCCGAAAATTGACCCTTCATTAATGGTTACCGACGGAAAACTGACCTGGCCTCCTTTTCGCTTTTCCATTATCCTTCGGTCCCCACTTTTTCCTTCTCAACTTTTCCAAACTAGCTATCTTCCTCTGGCATCGTTGGCAACATACGTGTTTATGCCTTAAACATGAAAACATGTATTTGATTACAAATTCGTTGATAAAAAATAATATTATTGTTAGTAAAAATGTTGAAGGTATTATTGATTCTATTGTTTGTCAACCAAAAACCGAAAATTGCATGTTACGAAAGTGTGAGAAATGTAAAATTAAAAAAATCCAGTTTAAGGAAAATTTAAATGGAAATGACGAACTAATTTATCAAAAATGGACAACTAAAAAGGAAAATAGAATTTCAGCAAAAACGAAGAAGGAAATTATTCTAAAGAAAAAACTAGTATAACCATAAATGAAATTCAAAATAATTTTCAAACAAAATTGCTTGTCGACTTTATGTCACACGTTCAGCGAATTGATCGACAATATAAAGCTACGAAATGCATTAAAGAAGGACTTACTGAAAATGAACTTTTTATTTTGATGGATTGGAGCGAAAATTATGAATGTAAGTATGCGGAAGAACCACAAGCAGTTCATTTTGGTGCATCCAGAGAACAAGTATCTTTACATACTGGCATGCTCTATACTAAAGATTTTTCACAAGGTTTCTGTACACTGTCAAAAGATTTACGCCACGATTGTTCAGCCGTTTTAGCTCATCTTAATCACGTTATGGATTATATTATTAAAACATTTCCAAATATCAAAACTATTCATTTTCAAAGTGACGGACCGGCGACTCAGTACCGGAATAAAAGTATGTTTTGGTTACTTTGTACGCAGTTTGCTGAAACTTATAATTTAGATAACATAATATACAATTATTCCGAAGCTGGTCACGGAAAAGGTCCAGCAGATGGGATTGGTGGTTTTATAAAACGTACAGCAGATTCCATTGTTGCTCACGGCAAAGATGTAAGTAATTATGAAACACTAGTAAGCGTGCTTAGTGAAGAATGTAAAAATATTTTTTTTGAAAAAGTAACTGAAGACGATATTAATAAAATAGCAAAAATCATACCGACAAATATCAAAACATTTAATGGAACCATGAAAGTCCATCAATGGAAATGGAGTAAAGTACATCACAATGTAATTCGATTCAACGAAATGAGTTGCTACGACTGCAGATCAACAGAAAACTGTGAACATTATCATTTGGGAGAAATGAAAATTCAAATTAATCGATCAACAGCAGTTGAAAAGCGTAAAAGGAAGATTAGCAAGAACCAAGAAATTTCGAAGAAATTTAAAATTTAAGAAATTGTTGTTTTATGATTATGATTGTTAGGTTTATGTTCAATAGCTAAGAGACTTTAAATAAATTTCGTTCTAATACAAGTATTTTGATTCATTTTCATAAAAAACTAAAAATATGTTACGTTTATATCAAAAAGGTGAAGTAATAAAAATTAAAAAAACAAAAAAACATCAAAAAATCTGTAAGAAATTATTCAGTTTTTGATTTCCAAACACAGGTCAGAAAATGTGCAATAACTTCTGCATTTTTTAAAATTAATTTTGCGCAGCTTCAATACACAATCTTTAAGATCATATATAGTAATTCAAAAAGAAAAAAATTTTAAATTCGAAGAAAAAATAAATTGAAAAACCGAAGCAAAAAAGTAGTACTTTCAGAAGAATCACCCAAATCCAATAATTAATACTATTAATTTGTTTAAACACTGATTTTTTATACAGAAGCAGTAACATTTTGATACTTAGTTTCTACATCAAAATATACGTTAGCCGAGAGATTTTCCGTATCGTACGTGTCTTGCTTAGAAGTTTTACAGCATGTAGGCAATTTACCCAAAAATACACGATGTAATTTAACTAATTATTTTCATTTTAGAACTCATTTTTATAACTTAAATCAAAGTGTTTAGATAGCTAAATGTTTAAGAATTAATTTTAAAAAAAATTATGTACGCCTGTGAGATAGAAGTAGATATTTTCTAAAATTTAAAAATAAAAAAATTATCGTTGGAAAGCATCATTTTCACAATTCTTTAATAAATTCTTTAATAATAAACTGATAAACATGAAACTTTATAGAAATCATCTTTACCTTAATGTACTTCATTAATGAAGAAAATTATGATTAATATTTATTTTGGCCAAGTTATTAACTATTGCCAATTTGCCCAATTAGTCATTTTACCCAACTCTCCCCAATAGCCGGGATTTTTTTAACTTCTTTGGATTATACCACTCTGGTACACTACCGGAAAAATTTGTGGGACCACTTACAAAAATGGGATTAAAAACATGATTGTCTTAAAATGTTGATAACTCTGTCAGATATTAGGGACATAAAAATTTTCATAGACCATTGGAAAGCTTATAAAATTTGCCGTTAAATGGTCCTATTTTAAAGCTGTTTTTATTAATAAAAATGGAGATCTAATATGATAAAGGCTGGTGGATTTTTCGTTTTTTATGAATTTTCATTGTTCAAATTTGGTGAGCTGCATTTTCTAGAAAAGTCATTGGAAAAATGTGAAATTCAGATAAATTAAACCTTAAACTATTAGCTTTAAAATAAGCCAAAGAAAATTAAAATATCTTGACTGGTTAAAAAGTTATAAGTAAACGTATGATACGAAAAAATGCAACGATTCTAGTGCCCGCTCCACTTTTGGCTGCTTAATACATGGCAAAAACGCCGAGAGGGGAGTAACCAAAGAAATTGTTGCGTTTTGTTCTTTATACACATTTGCTTATAACTTTTGAACCAGTCAAGATATTTTAATTTTCTTTGTTTTATTTTAAAGCTAATAGTTCAAGATTCAATTTAGCTTAATTTCACATTTTTCCAATTACTTTTCTAGAAAATGCAGCTCATCAAACTTGAATTTGTAATTTTAAAAACTTATCATTTTTTTTTTTTGCATTTATGGGGTGGTTTATAATCCTATTAAAAATAGTTAATATTAATAAAATATTAAACAAATTGTGAAATACTATTGTTTGAGGACTTTTCAAGATGTAATTCGCTGTATATAGCTGTTTTGATTGATTTTTGTGGATTTTGTAGCGAATTTACGAAAAAGTGCGTTTTCCCTTATGTAAAATCAATGGAAAATTTCAAGGACTTTGAGTCACCCCTAAATATTGTCTGATTTAAAAAAAAATAGGTGTATTTTTTATGACTTGAAAACTTTTTGGGGGGGTATAGGTGCAAAACAATACAAAAATTATTTTTTACTGTACATTTTTGGACTATCTTATATTCTTATTACACAGACACACGAGAAAAATATAGTTCCCTGATCTGGGTATGAGACCCATATTTTCCTATGTATTTTGTTGCGCTGAATCTGAATCCGCCATCAAAATTGGCCTAGCACGTCATATTTTGACCCTAACCTCAAAATAAAAAAATGTCACTTTTTGTACGTTAAAATTTGAACCTTGCTTAACATTTAATACATGCCTAGGTCAAATAGAATGCTTTAATTATGACCTTTAAAACGCTTTTTTAAAAATTGTTCTACGATGATTTTTAACGAAGATACGATATATTTTACATAAAATAAGTTTTGTTCACAATTCACTATTCACGCGTTTTTAACATTTAAAAAAGTCATAAGTTAAGTAAAACATCATATCTTCGTTAAAAATCATTGTCAAACAATTTCTAAAAAAGTACCATTTTTTATTTTTGAGGTTAGGGTCAAAACTTGACGTGCTGGGCCAATTCTAATGACCCAGATCAGGGAACCTTTTTTTTGTGTGGGCCCATTTAATTCCTGCAAGAAATCATAATTTAAATTTTGAAAAATAAAATTTGAAATTTGATTTTGTTTGCTTTTGCGTGAAGTTAAATGCAGTATATTTAATGACATATTTTTGCAGTCTTGGATATTTTCTTCTCTATTGATTTTAAAAATAAGGTTTTATACCCTGTAAAAGTAAAGTATAAAAATAGAAAGGAATATAATATTTTTCCTTTTTTATATTGGTTTTAAAAAAATGATTACTTTCAACAAGTGGCAGATTAAAAATTGTAAAAAAAATTTTTATCCGATATTATTTTTCAAATTTATGTAAACATGTGTATTTTAACAGAAAAATGACGTTTAAAAAAAAAACAATTCGCCCACAATTTTTTTTAATTGACAGCCCTGAGATTTAAGATAAGAGGATTTAAGTTTAGAGGCGCCAATGGGGCCAAATGTACTTTTTTTTAAAATCCGTCTACAAGTCGCAGATTTCATTCAAATTAATTTTTTTTTAAATCTTCGTTATTAAATTCCTTATTGATCCCTCAAGCCCAAATTTAAAATTTGTGTTTATTTATATATATTTTTTAATAACAATGTATGGAAAAATCAACGTTTTGCAAAAATCAAAGTTTTAAGTTATTAGAAAGTGCTAGAATGTTATAAAAATCGCATTAGAATTATTTTAGAGTTTTCGTGATATACAAAAGTTTATATACAATACCAGCCACTAGTTCGTGGCCACTTACGCGCGACTCGATTAAAAAACATACTTTTCTGCAACAAAATAAGCTAAAACAAAATTTAAAAAATCTTTTGAAAGCTTATTAAATTTTACGTAAAACGGTCAATATTTGAAGTCATTTCATTAAACAGGTTGAACTAAAATATAGAAATATTTCACTATGAAATGAAAATGCAAAAGAAAAATTAACAAATTTTGTGATATTCAACTCTCGAGTTGAAAAGTGCAAAACTTTGATATATAATTTATTATAATCTTTTATTAATCAACACTTAAAAATTGATATTTACCGTGAATCAAAAAACATATCAATTCCAATTTATTCAAATATGTTATTGTCATTAATCTTTTTTTTTTATTATTATATTCAATATTACAGTATCATGAATTTCTTCAATTTCTGAAAATTAACCTTTTTTGAAACATTATGTTAAGAAATAACTAAATTTGGCGCTTTTTTTAGTATATGAAAAAAGCCCGACATTTTTTAGTACAAATTTATTGCGTATATCTCTCACGACTAACAACGATGTTTCAAATGGAAACTAAATTATTATTTTCTTCTTCTCATCAATTGATTGGTGTTCTGTATTTTCTGATCTAAATATAGAATCTAGGATATTGACGCCTTCTACATATAATAATATATTCATCTTGCATTTGATTTAATTATTAATGTAAAAGAGGCATATCGCTTTAACTATACCCATCTTGAAATTCTTCAAAATAAATAATATTAAATTTATAACATTTTAACAATTTGAAGTTTGCGTTTGAACAAAAATTACAATTTTCTATCTCCATATAATGCGATTTAAACAGTGTAACCTAAAATTTAAATTGCATAATTCTTTCTTTTTACTATTTTCTTAAAAACACTTTTTTTAGTTCTCCTAATTAAATTCTCTCTAAAAGAGAATTATAAATTTTATTTCTGTCATAATTTAATTTAACTTTGAAATTGGAATTTATAGAAATTTGGTTCAATTCAAATTGGGATTTATTTCAAATTGGGTTCAATTGAAATTAACGTTCAATTCAAATTGATTCCATCTCTGTTCATTTTAAATTGGATTTTCAATAAAACTTAGATAAACTGCAATTTCTTTGAAATAATATTGTTTATAATTAAAATCAAGTTTAATTTTAATTTAGTTTAATATTTAAATCAAGCTCAACTATGAATTTGGATTTAAGTGAAATTTGGTTTAATATTGAAATTGGGTCCCATTGAAATTAAATTCAATTTAAATTAGGTTTAATTTAAATTTGATTAAATCAAAATTTATTACAATTAAAATTTAGCTCAATTAAAACTTGGTTCAATTAAAATCTAGTTCAATTTAAATTTGGTTCAATTTGCAATTAGAACTGGAAATTACGATAATTTGCAAATTTCAAAACTTAAAATTTGAAATTTCGATAATTGAAAATTCGGATAAATAGAAACTTGATGCATTTAACATTACAATCAATTACAATTTGAAATTAATTCCTATTATTTAATGGCTTATAAATAACAGAATTGTTCGAAAAAGCTAAACACCATCCAATTCACGTTTCGAAGCTGTGGCCAGACCCAGTTTCAGAGATTTATACTAGAACATTTTTTTACAAATACAGGAAAAGAAATTGCTTAATAAATTTTACTAAAGTATTTTACGATTTCGGGAAAACTTGTCAAAAAGAGAAATATTGATATATGTACGAAAAAACTCAACTTGAAAATAAAAATACAGAACCGAACAAGAGAATTTTTATCATATCGATAAAAATGTGTAACTTTAATTATAACATTCTCTCAAATATTAGAATTTCGTAAATTGAAAATTTTACATTCTCTCACTTTTTCCCTCTAAATTGTAAAATGTATTTCAGTTAAATTTGACATTTTCTTTTAACAGAAGATAAATATAAAACAGAGAAGATGGATCTAAAACAAAAAATGGTCAATAAAAGCTAACAACTCATTGAAACTGAGTTTGTAGAAAAATATATATCAGAATAGAGTTTGTTCTTCTCTGTAAATTGACTCTCGATGCTAGTTTTTTTAGTTAGTTTTTTCTTGAAAATCATTTTACTCTACTCTCTAAATCTAAACTAATTATAATTTGAAAGAAATCAATCAAATTTTTATTGATTTTTAATAGAGAATGTAGTTTCTATTTGTTTGATTCAGTGAACAGAAGGTTTGGAATGCAGAACAAAAATTTTGTTGGAACTATTACATTTTTTTGTTGATTTATGAGCAACAAAAATCGTTTGTTGAATGTTTTGTACAAAAAATGTAGTAGTCCCAACAAAACTTTTTTAAGCTTAACAAACTTTTTGTTGGGTAGATATAAAAGAAAATAAATTAAGATAAAAGGTATATATATATATATATGTAATTTTTGTTAATTGATAAACTAATTTATAATAAATTTTTTATGTCAAAGTGACAATATATATCCTTTAACATTACTAGTAATTAGTATTAAGTATTTTCTATGAAATAAATACTATAAAAGTAATAATAACATAAATAATTTAGTAGAAAAGAAATTCCCTTCCGTGTTAATACATATATGTGAGAGTAAAATTCAATCCTTGGAAGGTCGTAAAATACATAAAACACGTAAAATTGGTTTCTGTGTTTATTTATTTGGTCATTGCTACGTTTCGATGAACTGTTGTGTCATCCTCATCAGGCTCAATTAAAAATTCGGCGTTACATAATTATAAATCAAAATTTAAAATAAAATAAAATTCTTTTTAATCAAATATAAAATCGTCATAATTTTATATTTGATTAAAAAGAATTTTATTTTATTTTAAATTTTGATTTATAATTATGTAACGCCGAATTTTTAATTGAGCCTGATGAGGATGACACAACAGTTCATCGAAACGTAGCAATGACCAAATAAATAAATACAGAAACCAATTTTACGTGTTTTATGTATTTTACGACCTTCCAAGGATTGAATTTTACTCTCACATAAACATAAATAATTGTTTCTATAGGTTATGAGTATTTGAGAAGTAAGTTTTCAAAAGTTAATAAATCCATTTTTTGTTATTTCGAGAAATATTAAAGCAAATGACATTTCTCACATAACCACTAAAGTTAATTTTAAGATAGAAAAATTTTAATATGTCATTTATAAAAGAATGTTTTTTTATTGGATTTAAGACTTTTCGTTTTTAATGAAAGTCTATCAATTAGAGAATTTAAAGGTTTTGGTAATTTCTTCTAGTAAACAAAATTAAATTTATGAACCGTCTTGGTTAATTCCAAATATTTTTAAATTGAAAATTCTTATCGCATAAATAATCAACAGTATTTAGAGGTTAGGTTAAAGACTTTTGTTTGATTTTGCTTTTGTATGAATAAGTTTAATAACTATTTTCCAATTATAGTTTTTACTCACAAAACTGAAGCATTTTTAAGTGACAAATTTTTGTTATTTGCTTAAACTATTCATTAAATTAAAATAAATTAACTTCTTATAAAAATCTGTCTTGTGTCATTTGTTCAAAAAATCATATTCAATACGATTTATTATTGAACTTTCACATTGAAATTTTCCTTATTTAATAAATTTTATTAATTTTATTATAAAACTTTTCTTGTAAACAAAAAAACACTCATCATATTTATGACATAGATGAATGTTGATCAAAATCGCAATGTCCGCGCATGCGCTATATATATTTGGTACTGACAACAAAAAATTTTAATAAACTTAAATAAAATATTTAATTAATTACTCAACCAAACTATTTTGTTATGATTATATTGTTAATTTTTTCAATGTATTAATTTGAAAAAGTCATTTACACAAAAACATAATTGACAGAATGAATTTACAATTCGAAGAAAAAGTTTTAAAATTTAAAAAACAAAAATCATATTTTGCAAAAATATTTTAAAAATGACGAAAAAAAATTGAAAGTTAATTAATAAATCATGCAACTAATTTGATATTGAAAAAATTAATTATGAAAAAGTTTTATTTGATTAAAATAAAGAAAATTATTGAAACTTGCGGAAATTTTGAATTTAAAGTTTAGGAGAAAATTAAAAAATAATGAAAATTCATTTGAAATTGAAGGGAATTTTTAAAAAATGATAAAAATAGATGAAAATTGTAGCAAATTATTGAAATCATAATAGAAAAGAATTGTTAAAAATTGAAAAAATATTTAAATATTTTTAAATTTATTATTCTCAAAACGTGGATTAATTAAATTTGTAATCAATAAAATTTTAAATTAATTGAAGTTCGAAGAATTATAATATTTGTATAAGTGTAATTGTATTCTTGTTTATCTCAAATATAAAAAAATTCAAAAAATTTCTGAAATTCTTTCCATTATTTTTTACAAATTTTTTGTTTTTTTTTCTTCAATTTACAATTATTTCTATTTATTTGTTTATTAAATTTACTTTCCAATTATTTTTTGATTAATTTTTTAATTTTTGTATTATTTATCTCAAATTTTAGTTACTTTTTTAATTTACAATTATTTTCTTTCTGCAACTATTTTCTTTTATTACAAAAACAGGTTGTAATTTTTTCAATTATCAAACTAAAATTATTTTCTTTGGTTTTTAATTATTTTTATTACTTTGCAAATATTTTACCGAATTTTTTTTTAATTTCATTATTTTTTAATTAATTTCCTAGATTTTAAAATATTTTTCTTAAGTTTTAAGAATTTTCTTCAATTTTCACTTATTATTGTTATTATTTCGCAATCAATTTGTTCAATTTTTAATTATTTTTTTTTAATTTGCAATGATTTTCACAAATTTTATATTATTTTGAATATTTGTTGATTAGTTCCAAAAAGTTCAATTATTTATCTCAAATTTGCATTACTTTCTTCAATTTTCAATTATTTCTATTATTTTTCAATTACTTTTTGTCATTTTCAATTATTTTTTAATTAATTTTCTTATTCCAGTTACTTTTTCAATTCAAAATTATTTTTATCATTCTGCAATAATTTTCTATTATTAAAAATTTATATTGTAATTTTTTTAATTATTTTTCACAAATTAGAATCATTTTTTTCAATTTTAACTTATTTTATTACTTTGTAAATGTTTTCTCGAATTTTTAATAATTTTCATTATTCTTCAATTAATTTCCTAGATTTTAAAATATTTTTCTTAAATTTTAATCATTTTCTTCAATTTTCAATTATTATTGTTATAATTGCAACCAATTTCTTCAATTTTTAATTATTTTTACTTTTGTTCAATTAAATCTCTGAATTTTAAATTTCTTAAAACTTTTGCAGTTATTTTCTCCACCTTTTAATTAGATAGATATATTAATTATTTTCCAATTAATTTCCTAAATTTTCATTTATTATCTCAAATCTAAATTATTGCATCCACTTTTTAATGCTTTAATCATTCTTTAATTATTTTTCTTAAATTTCAATTACTTTGTCAATTTTTAATTTTTTTTTTTTTTTGATTTGCAACTATTTTCATAAATTTTATATCATTTTAAATATTTGTTGATTAATTCCAAAAATTTCAATCATTTATCTCAAATTTCCATTATTTTCTTCAAGAAATTTTCGATTATTTCTATAATTTTGTAATTATTTTCCTGAATTAAAAATTCTTGAAATTATTTTGTTATAAAGTACTTTCTTTTACTTCACAAATATTCTGTATTTTTTAAAACTATTTTTTTAAAATTACAATTAATATCTACAAATTTAAACTATTTTTATTATTTTTTAAACATTTTCTTCAATGATTTTCATTATTTTTCAATTTTTCTCCTAAATTTTAAATCCAAAATTTCCGCAAGTTTCCTTTATTTTCTTCAATTTTTTCAAATAAAACTTTTTCAGTTTTAATTATTTCCTTCAATATCAAATTAAATTTATTAATTATTTTAATTATTTTATTAACTTTCAATTTCTTTTATTATTTTTCAATTATTTTTGCAAAATATGCCTTTTGTTTTTTAAATTGTATTTCTTTTCTTCAAATTACAATTTTTTTCTTCAACATCAAATTATTAATGTCAATTTGTAATGTCAAATAATGGAAGGACATAACTCATTAAATTTGTTAATTTTATTATTAGTTTCACTATTTTCATCGTTTTTCATAATCTTTTTCGAAATAATTTTTAATATTAAAAAACTTGTTTCATGCTCCATCAATTTTTATTTATTGTTTATATATTTTAGTTGTATTTTTCAAGTGTTTAAATAATTTTCATCGAATATCAATCACTTTTTTTTATATCAAATAAATTTAGTAATTTTCTCAATTTTGTTCTTAAATTTCCATAATAAAGTTTAATTTCCAATAATTTTTATACTCTTTCAAGGAGTCTTGTTTATCTCAAATAATTTCTCGAATTTTTAACTATTTTCAATATTCTTCAATTAATTTCCTAGATTTTAAAATATTTTTCTCAAATTTTAGTAATTTTCTTCAATTTTCAATTATTACTGTTATCGTTTACAATCGATTTCTTCAATTTTTAACTTTTGCGATACAATAATTATGCTAATTAAGAAACTATTTAATTTAATATTGTTTTATTTTTCTTCTTCCCCCACCCACGGTCAATGACATAATTCTCAAATAACATAATTCCAAATGACATAATTCTCAAATAACATAATTCCAAATGACATAATTCTCAAATGACATAATTCTCATATGACATAATTCTCAAATGACATAATTCTCATATGACATAATTCTCAAATGACATAATTCTCAAGTGATATAATTCTCAAATGACATAATTCCCAAATGACATAATTCTCAATTGACATAATTATCAAATAACATGATTCTCAAATGACATAGTTCTCAATTGACAGAATATTCAAGTGACATAATTCTCAAGGGACAGAATATTTAAGTGACATAATTCTCAAATGACATAATTCTCAAGTGACATAATTCTCAAGTGACATAAAAATTTTATTAAGATAAAGAAAATTTTCTCTAAAATAGGAAAAACTTTCTTTGAGAAAGGGAAAATTTAATGTCATTTGGGAATTATGTCTTTTGAGAATTATGTCGTTTGAGAATTATGTCACTTGAGAATTATGTCATTTGAGAATTATGTTACTTGAGAATTATGTCATTTGAGAATTTTATTCATATTTTTCCATATTTTTGTGAACAGGCAATTTACCCACTCGTGAGTCAAAATAGCGAATTTTGACATCAACACTTAAATAATAATTTTTTCTATTTTTTCTAAAATAAATACTTAAAATTACTACCTTATTATATTCTTAAAGGTTGTTTTCTAAATATTTGATGGTTTATATTTTTGAAAACTATAATTAAATACTTTTTTTTTGCTCCAAACTTTACTATAGGGGAGAGTCGGCCAAAATGCTTATAGTAAAGTTTAGAGCAAAAAAAAAGTATTTAATTATAGTTTTCAAAAATATAAACCATCAAATATTTAGAAAACATCCTTTAAGAATATAATAAGATAGTCATTTTAAGTGTTTATTTCAGAAAAAATAGAAAAAAGAATTATTTAAATATTGATGTCAAAATTCGCCATTTTGACACACGACTGGGCAAATCGCCTGTGCACAAAAAT
The DNA here is from genome assembly GCA_037103525.1 of Ganaspis brasiliensis. Taxonomy (NCBI): domain Eukaryota; kingdom Metazoa; phylum Arthropoda; class Insecta; order Hymenoptera; family Figitidae; genus Ganaspis; species Ganaspis brasiliensis. The sequence goes on from JAZKLR010000146.1 coordinate 771,667, forward strand.
ATGGAAAAATATGAATAAAAGTAAACAATTTTTTTTTATATATTTTCTATAATCAATTATCTTGTTTATATTAAAAAAAGAACTAGCTGTGAATACAAAAATATAATCTTTTTGTCATAAAACTAAAATTTTAATCCAAAGCAGACCGACAAAAAATGGAAATAAAGTCTATAACAAATAAATAAAGCTTCTACAATTATAAAAAATCATACAAAAGTAAATTAAACACTATAATAAATTACAAAAATACCTGCTCGATTGAAAACTGCGTGAGTTTTAGGAAGAAAACGAAAATTTTGGCATTCAATGCCAAATGTGACAGGTTAATTCGCCATGATTCTTTATAGTCACGTGACAACACGTATCTCTCGTAATCTTATGTATTTTTTCTGCGCATGCGCACTTCTTTTGATTCATCCCGCGCTTATTTAAAATCATGTTTTAAAAATATATTAAAAATGATTCTTCAATGCATAATTATTATAATTATTATTAATATAAATGCAATAATTAATATAATTAATTTGTTAAAACACTGATTTTTTATACAAAAGCAGTAACAACTTGATATTTAGTTTCTACATCAAAATATACGTGTAACCCGAGAGATTTTCCGTATCATACGTATCTTGTTTAGAAGTTTTACAGCATATAGGCAATTTAACCAAGGCAATTTACCCAAAAACACACGATGTAATTAAACTAATTATTTTCATTTTAGAACTCATTTTTATAAATTATTTCAAAGTGATTAGATAGCTAAATATTCAAGGATTAATTTAAAAAAAAAATTATGTACGTATGTGAGATAGAAGTGCATGTTTTCTAATCTTTAAAAATGAAAAAATTATCGTTGGAAAGCATCATTTTCACAATTCTTTAATAAATTATTTAATTATAAACTGATAAACATGAAACTTTACAGAAATCATCTTCACCTTAATATACTTCATAATTAAAAACAATTATGATTAATATTTATTTTTGGCCAAGTTATTAACCATTGCCAATTTACCCAATTAGGCATTTTACCCGACTCTCCCCTAAGCATTTTGTCCGACTCTCCCCTAGAAAATTTTTCCATTTTGAAGCTGTTTCTATATAATTAACAAATAGGAGATTTCCCCACGGATTTGGGCAACTGGCCAATCAATTTTGTGGTGTTGGTCTTGCAAGATGCAAAGATATAGAGAAAGCGACGATGAACTAAATTTTGAGAAAGCAGGACGAAATGCTCTTTAGAGACAAAAGTGACTTCGGAGACGAAAGGGTTTATATAGAAGAAGGGTTTTATGCCTGTGGATCTTGACAAATTACTTTAGTAAGTTATCTCCCAAAGCGATCGAAAACTTGTTCCTTTTACAAGTTGAGTAAGAGAGATGAAGCAGGCTAAAGAGCCAATGGCGTATAAGTATATATAGGGAGAAAAAGGATAAAGTTATCTACTCGCCAGATATATATTTGCAAGATATAACGTTAGGTTTATATACGTGATATACACGGAAAACTTCTCCTTCCGAGGTCTTGACGGCAAGCTGCATGATTTATAAAAGTCGTTTAGTGTTTTTGCTTACTGATAATAATAACATGCGAGGTCCTCTTCCTGATTATCCTTGAGAAATTGCGTCCCAAGGTCTGAAATCTGACTAAAGTGGATGCCAGCAAGATGACACTTTCCAAATTGATAAAATAGATTAAGCACTGTAAAAAGACGAGCAGTAAAAGTTGTCGTAAATGGAGAAATGGTCATTACCGTTAATATTTGGAATCATGATTATTTTTAAAAAATAAGGAAAAAAAAGTCAGGCGGAAATTATATGGAGAATGGGGAGTACTCAATATTCTAGAAATGCTGCAGAAATTTCATACTGTGGAAATGACAGAGAATGAAATTCAATATTTTAAAAATGTTAAAACACCCTGGAAAGAGGAAAATTGATTAAAAAAATTCAGTTTAAAAAGAGGAGGATAAAAAGATCAATTTTATCACTATAAAGAGTTGGTAAATTGAAATTTTTGAAAAATGACTGGAGAGGAAAAAATTACTAGGAAGGTAAGAAATAATTAGTAAATGAAGAACAGAACTGAAAATAGGAAAAAAGTTGCTAGAAAGTGATAAAATAACTAAAACTAGGTGAATTAAAAGATTTAGTTAGAATTATAGAGTTGAAGAAAATAAATATAAAGTTATGGAAAGTAAATAGAAATGTTAAGAAAATATCTTCCTAAATTCTGAAAAAACGATGTTCTTTATTTGAGAATTATTTTTGCGTCTATTTAAGAATAGAATCTATTATATATCCTTAATAGAAGAATTTTTTATTCTTGAATAAATATAATATAATAATAATAATAATAATAATATAATATTCTCAAATAAAGAACTCCCTTTTTTCAGTGAATATAAGCAGAAAATCTAGAAAGGGAGTATATAATTAAAATCTAATCAAAATAGATAGAAAATGAGAAAAAATCATGAGAAAACGGAGAAAATTGTTTAATAAAAAGTAGTGGATTGAAAAAAATAACTGTAAAATAAATAAAAGTTGATATAAAAGAGGGTAACACAATAACACAAAAGTATAAAGGAAAATTACTTGAAGTAAAAAAAAATAACTAGAAATCTGCACTACAAAGTAAAAATAGAATTAGAAATTGGAAAAAATAATTATAAAATGGAGAAGAATTAGTAGAAAGTTAAAAAATACTCAGTAACTTAAGAAACATAACTAAGAAATGTTTCTTAAATTACTGGGAAGTAAAAATTAACTGTAAAATGAAAATAATAACCAAAACTGGAAAAAAATTACTGGTAAATTACAAAACAACTAGAAAAAGAAAATATCTAACATTCAAAATTTGCGTAAGTAAAAAATAAGTAATTAATAGTTTAAAATTAATAAAATATTCATTAGAACGAAATCTAATTTTATAAGTGGTTTAACATTAACCTCAAAATCACTTTGACTAATTGAATTAGTCATTTTTTATTCAATTATTAGTGGAAAAATTACTATTTTATATAGTTTACGAGTTTTTACTGTATAATTACTAGTTTTTACTAATTCATATTTAAAGAGTAAATTTATTAAAAGAAACTAGATCACTTAAATATTTAATTTAATATTAATATTCTACATATGTAGATGAAAGTAATTAAATAATCAAAACCTTTAGAAAGAAAAAAAACATGTATAGAAATTAAAGATTGATAACTCAAAAATAAGAAATAAAAAAAGCCTAATAGCACTAAGTTTTTAAAAATAACTTAATAATTAAAACAAAATTAAATTTACTAGTAACTTAAATAATAGCTAAAAGTTATATTTTTATAAACTACAAAAACATGGTGTCTTAAATTGGACAAAAATGTCCTAAATTAAGATACTTTTGGTGTCTAAGACATGAAAAGTATCTTAATTTAAGACATTTTTGAACAATTTAAGACACTTGTTTTTGCAGTGTACTTTTACTTTTCAGGAAAGGAGAAAAAATTACTTTAAAGTAAAATGAGAATTGAAAACTGAAGAAAAAGAATATAAAATGCAAAAGAAGAACTAGAAATGCTTAGAAATAAAAACATAAAAACGATGTAACTAAAAAATTGTTTAAATTTGCTAAAAAGTAAAAAAATAACTAAAAGAACAAAAATGATAAATAGTAAAGTAAAAAAAAAATACTAGAAAATTTTAAAGTAAGTACAAAGTAAATAAAATAAGTGTACCTAAATTGATTTTAAAAAAACTAAAAACTCTAAGGAACTATTTGAAAAAAATTTTAAGCATTAGAATGAAAATAAATAACTATAAATGAAGATAAATAACTGGATTTAACTTATTTTAGAATTAGAAACTAGAAGATATTAAATAAACTCCTAGAAAGAAACTACTAAACTTCTAGAAAGAAAGAAAGAAAGAAAGAAAGAAAATAAAAAAAATTACTAGAAAATTATAGAATATCTAGAAAATGAATAAAATAAATATAAATCGATTTTAAGAAAAAACTAGAAATTCTAAGGAACTATTTTAAAAATTTAAAAAACATTGGGAAGTAAATAAATAACTAGGAATGAAGATAAATATCTGGAAACTAGTGAAAAACATTTTGAAAATGAGAAAAAATTATATATTACTTTATAGATCGATATCCTAGATATGAAAAAAGTATATTGAAGTAAGTATAAAAAGTAAGAAATGTGTTTAGAATCTGAAAAAGGAACAAAATTTTAGAATTAAAAACGAGAAGATACTTAATAAACTTCTAGAAAGAAAGAAAGAAAGAAAGAAAGACTAAATACTATAAAATTAAAACAAAACTAGAAATTTTAAGAAATAACTAAAAAATATAGAAAAAAACTCTTATTTTTTCTGTCTTTTTTTTTCTGACATACTTTTCCAAAAATGTTCCTAATGCATTTTTACAAAAGCGAATAAACCCATTCAGCTGTTATTTTAAAAATACAAAAAATTTGGCAACCATATTTGTATTTCGTTAAAAAGGAATTATAGTTAGCAGTGCGAATGATAGTTTCAAGTTGAATTTGTTTGTAAGTTATCAGATGATTTTAATCCATTTAATGCTATTTGAATTAACCTGAATTTAGTAGAATTGGGTTAAATTCCTTGAGTTGAGATTTCATTATATGTAAATGCGCATGAATACAGATTAATCCTTTTGAAATCTTTCTATAATTCTCAACAATTTTTTAATTTTTTTTTTTTTTATTTCACCTTAATCAAAAGTTTTCTTTGCTGAAAATGGGTACGTTCCTAATTAAAGAAATGAATAATTTAACGTTTGAAGCTGAAAACTATTGAATTTTCTTTTAATATTTTAAACTAATTATTTGTTCATAATAATAATAATAATAATTTGTTCTAGGTAATTATTAAAGTAACGGGTTGTAAAAGGCCTCTACCGAATAATAAAATAAATTATAATTATCACTATGATTATAAAACATATTATTAATTTTATGCTACGTTACACTATTATTTAATTATAATAATTTAAAATTGTAGTTAAACTTTAACGAGACACAATATTTTATTATTACCTAAAACGCGATTAAAACAGTATCAATTTTTTCTCCTCATTGTTCTTTTATAAAAAAATTATTTTAACCTTTCCAGTTTTAATTCCCTCTATATTTCACAATTAATTTATTTACTGGTATTATGACCGCAATTTATTCACAAAGTCTTTCTTTTCCTGTTTTTAAATTTGTTTAACGACAGATTGTTTGCGAGTAATTCCCTTGGCTAAAGTGGCATGGAATTAAACCATGAATAATTAGTTAATTCGCGCTGGTTCGGGTAAAGAGATTTTTTAATTATTACATTTTTTAAAGCATTTCACTCTTTACGATCATCAGATATTCAAGACAGTACCAGTTGCATTTGGTTTTGAATCTTTGATTCAAAATAAACAGTTTAAACAAAAATTGAAAAATCATAATATAATAAATCTTAATAAAAAAATTTTTCATAGAGTTTTTTTTTAACGTGAAAATTACATGATCATGAACGAAAAACCAAATGGCACTTCGATAACAGTTTTATAGCATGATTTCAGCAATAAAAGTCTACCATAATGTTAACTCATAAAATATTGATTTCATCTTTATAATCTCGGCCTATGCTCTCCACGAAATCACACTTTTGTTACCAATAACGGGAAATTATTTTTTTAAAAGAGAATTATGTTTTTTTCTTCTAATCAATTCTGGTTACGTATATTTTTTATACATGTACATATATAAATTATAGGTTTTTTATATATATTTTTTTATATGCGTATTTTTTTTAACACAACACGTGTTATCCTACAATTTGTGATTCTCAATTGTAGAGATTTACAAGATATAAATACGCCACTGATCGAAAGGAGCAAAGCACGGATTCTGCGACTGTTGTCTGTTATCCATTATTCACGAACCTTTCGCGATCTGTTTCCCAGCATGAGTATAGCAATCGTTATGGGAAAGTTGTTTTATTATATTGTTCCGTGACACAATGACCACTGTATTTTCTTTCAGCGCAAAGATTCTTGTCTTTACAACTCTCAATCTCTGGCACATTTACAATTGCTGATAAAAATACTATGAAAGCAATTGTTATTGACTGCTTTAGTTTTTTTTTCTTTTAGTTATTTTTCTATACTCTACCTGTTAACAATCGCTTTATCTTTCAATGTTGTGATTCTTGATTTATTTGGATTTTTAAGGATGCGCATTTGTTGCTTAACGACAGAATTGAATTTCATTGGGAAAAATAATGTCAATAACGATGAATTTTAATTTTTTTATATAAAAATTGGTTTAACGTCTGGAAATAATAAAATCCATGAATAAATGCGTAATCTCTAGATAAAATGTCAGTCTTTTATTTGAGGAGTACTTTTTCAATAGTTGATAAATCCACATTTCGTTATTTCGAGAAAATTAAACAATTGCAGTTTCGCACCTAACCCCTAGATTTAATTATAAAGTAGAAAAAATATACGAAATTATTTATATACTAATTGTTTTGCACGTAAGGAGATTTTTTTAAATTAAAGTTTATAGTAATTAAGAAATTTAAAGGTTTTTGTAATTTATTCTAGGAAAAAAATTAAACTTTTAAATCATCTATAAGTCCAAGTTTTTTTTAAATTGAAAATTCTTTGATAATAACTTTTTTTCTTGAATTTAACAGTGACAAATCAATTTGTAAGGTTCCTAATATTATGTTAAATATGTGATTATCTCAACTTTTTTGGAAAATGGATTTATCAAGTTTTGAAAAAGTGCTCCTCATTTCAAACGCCTCAATTACGTATTCACAAAATAAAAAACATCAACGTTTCTCCATACATATATGTAGGCTTTCTCAGGACAATCAAAACTAAAATTACATAAACAATTTAAATATACAAGAAAATTAAAAACGTAATATACAATTTTGAGGTTATATAGACAAGCATAAAAGACTAATTATCAATTTACAGTAAATTATAAAACTTACATAATAGTCAATAAACATAAATCCATTGTTAATAAAATAAAATTTAACAACAGAAGTTACAATAAATACGTCACATAATAAATATAGACAAAAACACAACAATTTATCTAGGGTTGCGAAAAATTAATATTACCTGAGAACGGTAATGAGAACGAGAATATAACCGGGAATATAACCGACCAAGATACAAATCAAGAATTTATAAAAATTTGTTTTTTATTTATTTATCAAATTAAGTCAAATTTTCTCAATCAATTAACGAAAATAGAATCTCTAGTGTAATTCTAATAATAATAATAATAAAAATTCTAATTGAATTTACAAAAATAGAATCTCTAGTGTAATTCTAATAATAATAATAATAATAATAATAAAAATTCTAATTAAATTTGCATTAATTAAAAGTTTAATTAAACTACGGTTCAAATACTCTCTATTATGAATTAGTTAAAAATGACTAATTAATTTAGTAAAATCGTAACTGAGTTTTTATTTCAGCAATTATAGTTAAAAATAACTAAAAAATAGTTAAAATTTGACTAATTGAATTAGTAAACATAATTTTTCTAAAATATTAGTTTGTGATATTGACATAACCTAAAAATGAATTTGATTAATAATGAGTTATTTTTTACTAAATGCTTAGTAGAATTATAACTATTTGAATTAGTGACTGAGTTTTTGCTTTCAAAATAGTTATTTTCAATTATTATTTTTTCTTATGATTTTAATTACTTAAACTACTTTTTTTAACTATTTTTATTATTTTCCAATTAGGTAATTTTTAATTATTTTCATTGTTTCTCACTTTTTCCCTAATTTTTAATCTACCTTCCGCAAATTTAAATTATTTTTCAAAATTTTTTCAATCACTTTTTTAATTTTAATTATTTTTTCTTCGACAATAAAACAAGTTCATTATTTATTGCTAAATTTCATATTATTTATCGCAGAATGAAATCCATTTTTTTAATTCACTATTATGGTTTTCATTTTGCAATTATTATTTTCAATTTTTAATTATTTTCATCATTTATCAATTAGTTTCCTAAATTTTCAGTTATTATCTCAAATATATAGATTATTGTCTTTATTTATCAACTTTTTAAACGATTTTCCAGTTATTTTCTTTTCCATAAAAATAAATTATGTAATTTTTCTATTATTTTCTCCAATTTCTAATTATTTTAATTCTTTTTGTATAATTTTCAAAAATTTAAATTATTTATCTAAAATTTTAATTATTTTTCATCATATTTCAATTATTTTTTAAATTATTTTCAGCAGGTTTCAATTATTTTTTTTTCAATTTTAAATTATTTTTATCATTTTTTAAATTATTTCCCTAAATTCTTAATTATTATTCTCATTTTGTAAAATTATTTTTCTCCAATTAAAATTTTTTTTAATAATTTTATAATTATTTTTATTTGTTTTCGTAATTTACAAAATTTTTTATTAATTATCTTGATTTTCAATTATTTTTAGTCTTCTTCAATGATTTTCTTCAAATTTTAATGATTCTAATTTTTTTCAATTAATTACTCAGATTTTCAAGTATTTTTCTCAAATTTAAATTTTTTTCTATTTTTAGTATTTATTTTTAATTATTTTATAACATTTTATTAATTAGGTTACACGCATCATAAATTTAGGAGTTATAACCAACAAAAGGATCTTTTAAAAATTTTGAAAAAATTCTGCAATTTTTACAATTATTTATTTCAAATTTTATTAATTTTTGTCAACTTATCATTGTTTCTATCAAATTTCAATTTTTTTTTCAAGTTTCAAAATTTAAATTCATTTTTCAATTATTTTCCCCAATTTTCAATTATTCTTATTTTTTTAAATTATTTACTAAAATTTTTAAATATTTTTTTTCAAATTTCACATTACTTTTTTCCATTTTTAATCATTTTCAATTCTTTTTACAACTTCCAAATTTTAAACTATTTTGGTATCTGATATTTCAATTATTTATCTGAAATTTTCATTATTCTATTCTATTTTCAACTATAACTACTATTTTCTTTTATTTTATGTACCTATATAATATATTGTTTGCAATTATTTTTCTTAAATTAAAAATTGCTCTTTTTAATTTTAAATTATGTTCATCTTTTTTCATTTATTTTCTCTAAATTTTCATTAGTTTCTTCAATTTTTTGCAATGAACTTCTAAAAGTTTCAAGTATTTTCAAGTATTTGTCTTTTTTTATTTATTTTCTCTAAATTTTAATTAATTTCTTCAATTTTTTGCAATGAACTTCTAAAAGTTTCAAGTATTTTTCTGAAATTTTTGTTAATGTTCCTTTATTTATGTAATTTTATTCATTTATTTTCTCAAATTTTAATTATTCTTTAAAAATTTACATTATTTATTTTATTTTTTCATTATTCTCTGAAATTTTTAATCACTTCCATCATTTCTGAATTAATTCTCTAAAATTTTAATTATTTATCTCAATTTCAAGCATTTTTTCAATTTTCAATTATTTTCTCCAATTTTTCATTATTCTAATTTTTTTCCAATTTATTTAGTAGATTTTGAAGTATTTTTTCAAAATTTAAATATGATTTTTTAAAATACTTTCGACAATTTTAACTGTTTTTATTATTTTTTTTTTCATTTGTAATGATAATTATTTTGTTATTTATATATCCATTTTTATTTTAATAAATTGTTTGTGTTTCAAAATAGTGGAGCTCATTCAAACATAGAAAATTCTCATAAATTCTCCGGAAGGAGAATATTCTCGGTTATATTCTCGAAAATTTTACCAGATTCTAAATTACCGAGAATTTTGCAACTCGAAATTTATGTACAAGTCAACGTGTTAAAAATTTTTGAATTTAAAAAGTAGTACATTTAAATTTCGTCAGGTGACATAGGACACTGCCACACCAATATTTTTTTTGAAAAATTCTATTACAATCCAACTTTTAATTTATGTTTCATAAAATTTTCAAAGGTAAAACAAAAACAGATGTTATGCTAAAAATCTAAAAAAAAAAATAGCATTAATTGCATTTTTGATCAGTTTATAGATTTTAAATAAAAACTAAATCAACTTAAATCATGGTGTCTGGTCAAAAAAATCACGCTCCTTAGGATATTAATAATTAAAACTATAAATTTTTAAAAACTAAAGTGTTATTTGTTCATCACAAAATTTTAACGTATTGTTTGATTTTCAGCCTTAAACAAAGTGCACACCTTGGAGGAAATCTTGAGAAAATCTATTAAATCTACTTTTCTTTTTTCTTTTTGCAAAAAATAAAAGAGCCATAATGCACCTGGGCGAACAAAAGTTGGATCATCTTTTTTTCATCTCACTTTTAAAAAGACTTTTAATCAGAAAAGCTTGGACTTATTTGATATGCGTCTTTAATAATGTGAACTCAAAATCTGCAATTCTGAGTAAAAGATAATATAAGTTTGGAACAAACGGTGAAGTACGATTTTGCATGAGATGCAGGACTTAATTTACTCTTTAATTACGTCTGATGATAAGTTTCTTGGACGACTTTGAAACTCATAAGATCTCAGTGTCTCTCAAGATCGTAATAATTACACCTCTCTTGAACAACATGTCCATAACTTGTTGCAACTTGCAACATTCCTATTACTTTCTGAGTGACAACAATCAACAGCTTGAAAACAAGAGATAGTTTTGGAGACCGGCTTCATTCACTCTCTGTTGAGGGAAGACTGACCTTTTGAACTAGATAATTAGCATGCAGTAATTGCGACCAAAGTTTTACTAGATTGAAGTACAGGGGTGCATGTTTCTTAATCATTCTCAACTCTAGTCTGCAAGTGAAAGTTTTGCATACCCTCATAAAGTGTTCCTTGCGCACAAAATTATTACATGCTTTTCCACGGAAACTTTGAAATTACTCTTAGCAAGAATGGATGATAAATGTGGATAATAAAAATAATCGTATATTAATAACTGTTTATGTTAGTTTTGGTTAAATTAATAGGGGAGAGTCGGGTAAAATGGCTAATTGGGCAAATTCACAATCGTTAATAACTTGGCGGAAAATAAATATTAATTATAATTGTTTTTATTAATGAAGTACATTAAGGTAAAGATGATTTCTACAAAGTTTCATGTTTATCAGTTTATAATTAAAGAATTTATTAAAGAGTTGTGAAAATGATGCTTTCTAACGATAATTTTTTCATTTTTAAATTTTAGAAAATATCCACTTCTATCTCACAGACGTACATAATTTTTTTTTAAAATTAATCCTTAAACATTTAGCTATCTAAATACTTTGATTCAATTTATAAAAATGAGTTCTAAAATGAAAATAATTAGTTTAATTACATCGTGTGTTTTTGGGTAAATTGCCTACATGCTGTAAAACTTCTAAGCAAGATACGTACGATACGGAAAATCTCTCGGCTTACGTATATTTTGATGTAGAAACTAAATATCAAGTTGTTATTGCTTCTGTATAAAAAATCAGTTTTTAAACAAATTAATTATATTAATTATTGCATTTATATTTATAATAATTATGCATTGAAGAATCATTTTTAATATATTTTAAAACATGATTTTAAATAAGCGCGGGATGAATAAAAAAAAGTGCGCATGCGCAGAAAAAATACCAAGAGTTACGTGAGTCACGTGGTTATAAAGAATCATGGCGGATTAACCTGTCACATTTGTCATTGAACGTCAAAATTTTCGTTTTCTTTCTAAAACTCATGCTGTTTTGAAACAAGCATAAGTATTTTTGTAATTTATCACAGTGTTTAATTTACTTTTGTAAGTTATTTTATAATTGTAGAAGATTTATTTATTTGTTATAAAATTTATTTCAATTTTTTGTCTGACTGCTTTGGATTCAAACTTTAGTTTTATGATAAAAAGATTACATTTTTGTATTCAAAGCTAGTTCTTTTTTTAATATTAACAAGATAATTGATTATAGAAAACATACACAAACAACATTTTTTACATTCATATTTTTCCATATTTTTGTGCGCAGTCGATTTAGCCAGTCGTGAGTCAAAATGGCGAATTTTGACATCAATATTTAAATAATTATTTTTTTCTATTTTTTCTGAAATAAGTACTTGAAATGACTACCTTATTATATTCTTAAAGGATGTTTTCTAAATATTTGATGGTTTATATTTTTTAAACTATGATTAATTCCTTTTTTTTGCTCCAAACTTCACTATAGGCATTTTGGCCGACTCTCCCTTAAGTGCCTTCTATCTGGTTAAAATTTCAGGACTTTTAACCGTCTAAAATTTGAGATATTCATTTTCGAAATTTCAATTTTACATGCAAAATGATAGAATTGAAATTTCGAACATGAATATCTCAATTTTTAAACGGTAGAAGGTCCTGAAATTTTAACCAGATAGAAGGCACACATGAAAATTAAACTACAAAATTTTAGAATTAAGGAACATTGCAAAAAATAATAGAAATTAAACAGAATAATTGCTAATTTTGCCAATTAATTGAAAAAAATAATGAAATCAATTGAGTATTGGGGAAAGTAATTTAAAAAATCATAGTAATGTTTTAAACTTAAACATAATAATTTAAATTTAAGAAAAATACTTGAAAATCTTAAAAATAAATTGAAAAAAATTAAATAATAAAAAATTAGAGAAAATTATTGAAAGTTAAAAAGAGCGATTGAAAATTCAGATAAATAATTTACAATTTTAGAAAATAATTGAAAAAATTACATAATAATATTTTAAATAAAGGAAAGTTAAAGAAATTTTCAGAAAAATACTTAAAACTTTTAGAAGTTCATTGAAAAAAAAAGAAAATAATCAGTATTTATAGAGAAAATCAATGAAAAAAGATAAATAGTTTAAAATTAAGGAGAATAAGTTTCAATTAAACAGAAATAATTAAAAACTTTTTGGAAATTATCAAAAAGAACGAAAGTAATTGAAAATTGAAATGTCAGATAAATAGTTTAAAATTTTGGAAATTACAAAACAAATAAAAAAAATTGAAAATTGAAGGAAATAAATTTTGGAAATAAATAGAAAAATGTCTTTAAAATTTGAAACTTGAAGAAAATAAGTGAAATGTGATACAAACAGTGATAAGTTGTAAAAAATAAATGACATTTGAGTGAAGTAATTGAAAAAATTACAGAATTCTTTTAAATAAAAAAAATAATAATTGGAATTTGAGAAAAATACATGAAGATCTTAGAAATCAATTGAAAAAAATGGGAATAACTAAAAATTGGAGAATATAATTAAAGAAAGCTGAAACTAACTGAAATTTAAGATAATTAATAAAAAATTTAGAAAATTACGAAAACAAATGAAAATAATTAAAAATTGAATAAATTAATTGAAATTTTAGAAAATTACTTCAAAATCTTGGAAAATAGTTTTAGACAATGAGAATAATAATTAACAATTGAGGAAAATAATTGAAAAGTGGACAAATTAATTCAAAATTAAAAAAAAAGTAATTGAAATATTCTGAAAATAATTTAAATATGGAAAATTGAAAACAGTAAATAAAATTTGAGAGAAATAATTGAAAGAATTATAGAATATATGTTTAAAAAAAAATAATTACAAAACTGCTTAAAATTTGTTAATTAAAGAGAATAATTAAAAAGTCGCAGAATTAATCGAAAATTAATTAAAATAATTGCAATTTTTGATAATTATGACAAAAAATTCAGTTGAGATCCAAAATTTACGGTAAAAAAATAATTATTACATATTTTTTTCTCCAACTGACAGTAATCGATTGTAATTAATGACAGTAATCTAAATTTGAGATAATAACGGAAAATTCAGGGAATTAATTGAAAAATAATGAAAATATTAATAAAAGGAGAACATAATTTCAAAATAATAAAAAGAAATGAAAATTGAACAAAATAATTGAAAATTGAGATAGATATTTGAAAGTTCAAGGAAATTTATTTAAAAACTATGAAAATGATTAAAAATAAAAAATTTGCAAAATGACAAAAATAATGGTAAATTAAAAAAATGAATTTAAATTTTTGATGAATAATATAAAATTTAGAAATAAATAATAAAATTGATTTAATGTCAAGGAAAAAATAATTAAAATTGAAAAAGTGCTAGGAAAACTAAACAAAATTATTGAAATTTGAATAAGGTAAATTTAAAATTTAGGAAAACAATTTAAAAATAATATAAAATTGCAGAAAATAATTGAAAGCTAATGAAAATAGTACAAAATTGTAGTTTAAGTAATTGAAATTAGAATAGAAAAATTATTAAAAACTGAAGAAATCTTTAAATCGCTTGAAATTTAGTATATTTTAAACGTGGATTAATTGCACTTTTAATTAATGCAGGTTCACATTATCTGAAATTTGAAGAAATTAAAATTGATATAAATTTAAAATTTAAGAACATTTAGTACTTTTTCAGGAAAAGGAGCTAGAAACGTAAAATTGTTTATAAAATTTGTTTATAAATTAACAAAATAATTAATTTATAATAATTTTTCGTAATTTTAATCACTAATTGATTACAAATATTGAATAAAAGATAGATTTTAATTGCTATTAAGTAAAACAACAAAACATCTTTCGCCCACTAATTTGTTTTTAACAAATACAAACATTTTTTAAACAATTAGCTTATGATCAAAATTTGTTTTTAAATAATTATTTTTTAAATTTTCGTTATTGTTAGAATAAATTATGCGTTTCATAAAAAATTAAGTTGGTTCCAATAAGAAAAAAAATTTTTTTTTTATGTTTAACATTTATTACTAAACAAATGAAAATAACAAATTCTCAACAACAACAAAATCAGAGGTGTTATGCAGAATTTTGTTACCTTCAAATTAAAAAAAATACATCTAAATTGGTGAATATTTCTGGGCTGTAGGTTAAATATATTGAATCTAACCCTAATAATATTTGGTATATAAAGCAGATAAAAATGTTTTGGTAGAATTAAATGAACATTAAAGCAATTTGTCTAAACTTAAACATGATTATTGTTTTACTACTTATTATTTTATTAATAAATTGTTTATGGTTAATTAAATTATAAGAATTATGTTTCTAGGTTAAAATTTTAGAGATATGTAAAATTCTTTCCTGACAATTCAAACAAAGACAGTTGACAAAAATTTTTCACTCCTACAAGAAGATAAAACGATTATGTATATGTTTATAATAAAAATAGAAATGAGAAAATGTAGAATCTCTGATAATATTAATTATTAATGTCAATGTAAAAAAACTGTAATGAATAGCAATAAAAATTATTAAAAAATTTATAAGTATGAACAAAAGCTACTATAAAACTGTTTAAAAAATCCCTTTTGTATAATAAATTTTATATTCGTTTATGAAAATTGAAGTTTATTTTTATTTCATTGACAAATTTTTTCATTAAACGTAAAACACAGTTTATAAATGTTGTAAATGCTAAAGGTGGAAATGCTAATGTAGTTAAAAGCATGCTTGTTTTAAATAAAGTTTCAATTTAATTATTTAAATGTATGAGTATAGAAGAAAATATATAATTTATTGAATACACTATAAATATACAAAATTACATTTATTAAAATATCTCACAGTTATATTTATACTACAGAATATGAATTTTGTAAATTTTTAATAAAATAATGAATTGTAAATTAAATAAGTAATTAATTAATAATTGCAAATTAATCTTCTTTCGATAAATAAATTCGTTAAAATATTATTTATTTATTATTTAATAAATACAAAGTTTCTAGGGCTGATAGCCCTCCAAGAAACAAGCAGATGGGTACAAAATAAATAGGTCCTCTATGAAAAGTTTCTTTCAAAATTGTTTAAAACCTCGTTTAAAACTCTTTAGATATGCTAAAAACAGTTTTTCACTTATTTAGAACTGTTTAGAACTTATCATTTTTACATAACAATTATAACTTTTTATTCATCTAATTTTTATGAATTGTTCGATTAATTAAATATGGAAGCTATATTTATCGTTAAATAAATAAAATAATTAAATAAAAATGTTGCAGACGGCGAAATTGTGTACAATTTGAGTAAAAACAAATTGAATAAATAGTCACATAGTCGACAGAAATTTTCTAAAAATCGAAAAATACCTCTCGCTAAAAAAAATGATATCTCTTTTTATCAAAGACCTTGGAAAAATATTAAAAAACAGTTTTTAATAAGAGCTGCGGAATCGGCATGCAGAAAACTTCAATTTAAGTTATCCAGGAAGAAATCAGATAATTTTTAGAGCGTAATAAAAGTCTGTCACAAAAATTCGCGCTCTCTATTAAAAAATATGATCTCTATATATGTTTTTATAGTACATTTTACTTCTCTCAGAAAGTGCCCAACGGATCTAATATGCCATTATTCATTCTTATGGTAACCTCAACGCTATTTAGCTTAAATTATGTACTTTCGGGCAGATGAAGTAAGTATATTATAAAAATTATATTTAAAAAAGAAAAAAAAATAATAAAATAATAAAAATGAATAAAAGAAAATGAATGAATAGAAAATGTTTTATTAAAAGTATATAATATCTGAAGTAAAAATTACATTAGAATGTAGAAACATTTTTAAAAAGTACGTAACTTTTAAACCTTTTTTCACTCGTTAATTATTATTTAAATTTAATAATCTAACGTTTCATTAAAAAAACTTTATTTTCACAAAATAAAAATATTCTTCATCACGTTTCCACTAATTTTTAAAGGGATATTTTTCAAGATTTTAAAAATATTCCCATCTAGATGATGTACGATTTTACTACGTGGCCAAGTAGTTTTTGCTCAGATTGTAATAACCATTTCACTTCGTGCTTTTCAATTTTGTTTTCGGTACACGTGGGAGTAGCGACAACTTAGATCCAATATATAAAATAAAAATTCCAATAAATGTGAATTTCAAAAGTTGAATTTAGACTAAGTAGTTTCCACTATATAAAATCACTTATTCGAAAAGTGCTTTTCAAGTAATGTTATTTCAAAAACGAATTTCAAAATTAAATACATACATACAAAAAATACAATAATTTTTTCCCGATAACAATTTTCGTTTATCTAATTTTCCAATTTTTAGCTGCCTTTGATTATACTTGTTTTTTTAAACATAATTTTCTTATTTTCGAAACAATATTCTATTTTTGTTAAAAAAAAAGTTCATTATTCATGGAAAATGCCTGTCTCAAAGGGTGAAAGTCCTTTACTGACATACTTCTTTTTTTTTATCAGATAAGAACTAATTTATTAAAAGACACCCATCAGCAATAAAAGGAGATACGATTATAAAGGTAAGTAAATTATTTTACCTGAATTTCAATTAATATTTGCGACGGTGAAAAATAAAAATGAAATTTTCACATTACATAATGAATAGGGGGTACTTAATGGAACTAAGTGAAATATATGTCTTAAAGTCCTCTATATTTATAGCACATAAATCATGAGAGGCTTAAAAATTCAATGAAACTTTGCGCCAGAACTAAGAGTCAATATTTATGGAACTATTTTGCCAATCAGATCGATGGTCCTTGAGTACCGAGTGTTGAAGTAAATATTTTTTTTTTTTTGCTTTCTTTCAAAGTCATTGTTTGCACCGGTTGTTATGGCAACGACACAAAGAATTGTATTTGAACTGAAACCGGCAACAGTCATTACACAGCCAGGCTCGTTCTTTTACGAGAGAAAACACATTTATCCTAAATAAAAATACAAGAGCCAGTAATTCGCAAAGAATAAAGTGCATATCTCACTAATTTCCAAGAACTATAGACAGGAAATTAATATTTATGTAAGTTCAAAAAACACCGTACACTTTTCTATTATTTCGTTATTTATTATTTTAATAAAGTTTTATAAACAATTTAATTGTGTAGTTACTTTACAAAGGTCGAGTCCATACCAAGTGATCACACCAATTTCAGTCATATTGAGTAATATTTACGAAATTGATATTTTGGGTTCCTTTAGGAGTAAAAAAAAAAAATTTTAATTATTTTTAAAAAATTCAAAATATTTTCGAAAATATTCAATTTCAAAATTTTGAGTACTATTTTTTTTGTTTTATCATAACTTCTGTAATTTTGAAGCAATTGAGATCATTTTTTTTTTAAATTACTCGTATTTAAATACTCTTTCAAGAAAAATTATAATAATTAAGAAATTGTTTATAATTAAATTTTTATTAAAAAAATTAAATTATTTATTTAAACAAAATCTAAAGTATATCATCGATCTTTTTCAAAAAATTCATAAACATAGCCTATAATGTGCTTAAAAATTTAAGCCAAAGAAAAATATGGTATGTATTATAGTTTTTGAGAAAAAAATTATTAAGTTATGCTAGCGCGGCGCAGACCGGTGTCACCGCTACTCAACGCGTAGTTCCGTAGTAACCGAAATGTATGTATATTATTACATAATATAAATACAGTTAATCGTCATGTTTATTTTTTTATTTTACAAATTGTGCTGTGCACAGAATTTGAAAAAATTTTTGTTTCAATTTTATTCTCAAGGGGTACGAAGGAATGAAATTTTTTTGTACCTTTAATGGTCATAGCTTGATTAACTATTTTTATCATTCTTAAAGGGGAGAGATAGGTGAAATTTTAACTCAACAAAATTTTTGATGCTCAGAGGTGTCATTTTTTTTCTTACATCAATTAAGATGTAGAATTATGGTATTACATAAAAATTAAAAAACAATATTTTTTTGGTCATTTTCGAAATTTTCTTTTTCAAAATCCATACGATGGATTGTAGAAAATCATTTAAAAATCCCACAAAAAAATTGTCGATGGAAAAAATGAAAATTGTGAAAGAGGTTTAATTTTTAAAATTTAAGTTTTTCTTAGAATAAATTTCTCAAACTCCGCAAATTATTTGTTTCTCTATTTTTGACATTACCCCATAATTTTAGGTCTAAAATTGCATAAGAAAAAAAATTAACACCCCTGAACATCGCGAATTTTGATAATTTTACCAGTCCATTATTTTTCTTTCTTCAGTTTTAAATTATTTTAATTATTCACTTATTTTCACTTATTTTTACCAGTTTTTAATTATATTAATTATTTTTCAATTGATTTAACAAATTTTCAATTATTATTCTTAAATTTTAATAATTTTCCCAATTTTTAGTTATTTTTATTATTTTTCTATAAATTACCAATTTTTTAATTACTTTTTTTTACTTTAATTATTTTCTCCGATTTTTTTAATTCTAAAGTTTGATGTCCATGTACTATGAAAAGATCAGTGTGACTTTCTGAAGCTTATAATTTAAATATAATACACTAACTATATTTACATTATGTAAAAATATACATACATTTCGGTTACTACGGAACTACGCGTTGAGTAGCGGTGACACCGGTCCGCGCCGCGCTAGCATAACTTAATAATTTTTTTCTCAAAAACTATAATACATACCATCTTTTTCTTTGGCTTAAATTTTTAAGCACATTATAGGCTATGTTTATGAATTTTTTGAAAAAGATCGATGATATACTTTAGATTTTGTTTAAATAAATAATTTAATTTTTTTAATAAAAATTTAATTATAAACAATTTCTTAATTATTATAATTTTTCTTGAAAGAGTATTTAAATACGAGTAATTTAAAAAAAAAATGATCTCAATTGCTTCAAAATTACAGAAGTTATGATAACACAAAAAAAATAGTACATAAAATTTCGAATTTGAATATTTTCGAAAATATTTTGAATTTTTTAAAAATAATTAAAATTTATTTTTTTTACTCCTAAAGGAACCCAAAATATCAATTTCGTAAATATTACTCAATATGACTGAAATTGGTGTGATCACTTGGTATGGACTCGACCAAAAATAAAATTATTAAGAATTCATTAAAATACTGTTAATTTTTACATAAAAAAGCGATTTACGAATTTTGGCGCCCAACTTGGGGACATAAAGTGTTTAAATAGCTTTGAGAATTTTAATAGTTATTAATTAACTTCTGTGGAAGGTATTTTTACAGAATTTTTTTTTTTATGATTCGTAGGTAATATTTTCCAAGATAGGAAGATGATTGACTTTTATTGCCTGCCAGCAAGTGCACCATGCCGAGCAGTTATGATGCTTGCGAAAGCGATAGGGGTGCGATTGAATTTAAAAATTGTAGACCTTTCCAAAAGGGAACAATTTAAATCCAATTACCTTAAGGTAAGAAAAAGATAATAAGATGTAAATGTGTGTGAAGTAAAATGTATAATAAAAAATACCATACAATGTAGTAAAAAATACTGTATAATCATTCAGTGCCTTCATAGAACAAATCGCTTCTCAAGTTCTGCTATTTCTAAACACGAAATTCAATCTTTTTCAATAAAAATATGAAATAAGTGAATTTTAAATAAAATTTGAAAATAAATCAATTTTAAATAAATAACAGTAATTAACCTTAATAATTTTATAGAAAACGATAATTAAATTAATTATCCAATTCCCGGAAAATTTGAAATTAATTAATGCAATGTTGACACGTATAAATAAGTAAATATTGTCGTATTTGCAAATTTAATACATCGACTAATAAACCGCTTTGTGATTTTTACTTTTTAAATTAGAATCTTAAAATAGATCTTAAAATCAATAAAACTCGTATATTATGAGATTTTTATTAATGTAAATTTATAGTCATATGTATATTAATAATAAATTCTAAAAGTCTGGGTTATTTATAATACAATTTCAATTTTTTAATTCAAGTGATAAATGTTTTATTCAATGTTTTTTGTCTTGCTTTGATTTTATTAAATTGACGAATTTTCCGGAGGTGCTAATTTTATGAAATAATAAAAGAATTATTATTATTAAATATAATAATAATCTCCGTAAACTCCTGAAGTTAGGGGCCGTCCATAAATTACGTAAGACATTTTTTCGGTCATTAAACCCCCCCCCCTCCCCCATGTAAGATTTTTTACATACATTAGCGCCATTTTTTCTATTGGTCGTAAGATTTTCTGGGCCCCCCCTCCCCCCTAAAAGTCTTACGTAATTTATGGATGGCCCCTTAGTATGTATTTATATTTATTCATCTTTTTCTGTCAACGTTTTAAAGTCTGAAGTGCAGTTAGTTAATATTAATATTTATTCATCTTTTTCTGTCCGCGTTTTAAAATCCAGAGTGAAGTTAGTCCCTGTTATTTTATTTTGTTGTGCTGGTTTTTAATTGTCATTTGTGTAAAAAAAGTTTCGAAAAATGCTTTAAAAATTTATTATGGTTTTTGAAGAAGTTTAAAATATATACACATGCAATTAATTTCCTAAATTTTCAGTTATTATCTCAAATTTAGATTATTGTTATCAATTTTCCATTATGTATAACGATTTTTTAATTATTTTCTTTTGCTTAAAAATAAATTCTGCAATTCTTCTTGATTTTCATCAATTTATAATTATATTCATTATTTTGTCATTACTTTTAAAAATTTCAATTATTTATCCGATATTGCAATTATTCTCATCAATTTTCGTTATTTCTGAAATTTTTTAATTATTCTCTTTAATTAAAATTGTTAAAGTAATTTTGTAATTACTATTTTTTTCTAAACATATACTCTTATGATTTTTGCAGTTACTTCTCTCAAATTTTATTGAATGTTTTCAATTTTTCATATTTAAATTATTTTCATCGTGATTCAATTTTCTTTTTCAATCTTAAATTATTTTCAGCATATTTCAATTATTTTTTTCAATTTTGAATTAATTTGACCATTTTTCAATTATTTTTCTTGATTGTTAATTATTATTCTCTTTTTCTAAAATTATTTCCTAAGATTTTTAAGTATTTTTCTGAAAATTCAAATATTTTCTTCAATTTCTAATTATTTTTATTTGTTATCAGAATTTCAAACTTTTTTTTTTTATTAATTATTGTAAATTTCAATTATTTTTATCTTTCTTCCAGAATTTTCTCCAATTTTTAGTTTTTCTCATTTTATAAAATTAATTTATAAATTCTTTTTAAGTATTTTTCTCAAATTTCTGTTATTTTCTTCAATTTTTAATTATTTTTATTTGTTTTCATAATTTCCAAAAAAGTTTATTAATTATCGTAAAGTTAAATTATTTTTAGCATTCTTACAGTCTTTTCTCCAATTTTTAGTTATTCTCATTTTCTAAAATTACTTTCTAAGATTTTTAAGAATTATTCTAAAATTTCAATTGTTTTGTTCAAATTTTAATTATTTTTATTTGTTATCCTAATTTCAAAAAACCTTTATTAATTATCGTAAATTTCAATTACTTTTAGCTTATTTCTTTAATTCTTTTCTTCAATTTTTAGTTATTTTCTTTTTTTTTTAAATTGATTTCTAAGATCTTCATGTATTTTTTTCAAATTTCAATTATTTTTTCTTTATTAAAAAAAAATTCTGTAGTTTTTTCAATTGTCACACATAAATGTCATTTATTTTTTACAACTTATCATTGTTTGTATCATATTTTAATTATTTTCTTCAAGTTTTAAAATTTAAAAACATTTATCAATTATTTTCCAAAATTTATTTTCTTTAATTTTTAATTCTTTACATTTGTTTCATAATTTCAAAAATTTTTAACTATTTATCTGATTTTTCAATTCTTTCATTATTTATATTATTTTCTACATTATTTTCGTCAATTGTCAATTACTTTCATTGTTTTTCTCGTTTTTTTTTATAATTGCCAAAAAGTTTTTACTTATTTCTCTTTAATTAAAACTTGTTCTGTTCAATTTTAAATTATTTTTATCTTTTTTCATTTATTCCCTCTAATGTTTAACTATTTTCTCTTATTTCAATGAACTTCTGAAAGTTTTAAGTATTTTTCTCAAATTTTGTTTAACTTTCCTTTATTTAAAATATTTAATGTAATTTGTTTAATCATTTTCTTAAATTTTAATTATTTTTTTATTTTTAATTTATTTATCTCAATTTCTAACCATGTTTTTTCAATTTTCAATTACTTTCTCGAATTTTTCATTATTCAATTTTGTTTTAATTTACTTTTAAGATTCTCAAGTATTGTTTTCAAATTTTAATTATTTTCTTTATGATTAAAACATTTTTATGATTGTTTAAATTACCTTCCTCAATTTTTAATTAATTTCATTTTTTTCAATTAATTTGCAAAATTTGCAATTATTTTGTTTAATTTCTATTATTTTTTACAATTTTTTTTAATTCTAAAATATTATAAATTTTTTCCTTAATAAATATTTGTTTTATTTATATTAATTGATTTTTAAATATTATATTTAAAATATTTATTTCTTCTTATTAGATGAATAGTATTTACCGATATTTTATGTTTATTATTGTATTTTATAATTTTTAAAATGTATGAAAAACTAATTTATTTTGCTAGTATAAAAAATAAAAAAGAATTAATTTTTTGTATTTTGCATATGATTATTATTATTATTATTCATTAAATCGGATTAAATATAAGAAAATTCTTGCAATTTCAGATTAATCCTCAACATACAATTCCAACTTTAAATGACAATGGTTTTGTTTTGTGGGAGAGGTTCGAAAAAAATTATTTTTTGTAATGTTTACTTTATCTAATTGCTAAAAATAAAAAAATTGATTTTAGTCGAGCAATGATGATATACTTGGTAAGTAGATATGCAAAGAATAATGATTTTTATCCAAAAAATCCAAGAAAAAAGGCTTTGGTTGACCAAAGATTATATTTCGATATAGGAACTTTGTACAAAAATGTACACAATACCTATGTAAGTATTTCAGAATTTTAACTTGCCTAATTTTATAGAAAGTAAAAAATACACTGAAAAAAATTATTTCTTTTAAAATTCGGAAAGGTTAAAAAAAATGTATGATTTTTATATTGTGGGAAAAATTAAGAAATCAAAATACTCAAAAAAAAACATAAATAAAAATAATAAATAGTACTCAAATTTACAAAATTTTCAATTATGAAGAAACGATTTTTTTAAAAAAGTTAATTTAAAACTTCTAGTTTGGCGTCTTGACAGGAAGAGGAGAAAAACCTCTTGAAGATGAAATTCAAGAGTTAGAAAAATCTTTTGAATTGCTAAATGTATTTCTTCAAGACACTTTATTTGTTGTTGGAGATTCTCTGACTGTTGCTGATTTCAGTATTATTGCTACTGTCAGTACTGCTGAGGTGAACTAAAATAATTTAAACTTAAATAATAAATTTCAGTTCAAATTTTAAATTTAAAGTGTTGATTAAGAATTTAAATTAACATTTAATTTAAAAATGATATTTAGTTATTTATCCCGCGAAGAGAGAATTTAATTAATTAACTAAACTTTTGAATTATTTTTTTTTTTCTTTTAGGCATTTGGTTTCGATATAGGACGATACGATAATGTTGCTGCCTGGTATAAACGTTGTCGAAAAGGCATGAGTAAATTTGGATTTGAAGAAATTAATATTGCAGGTGCTAAAATCCTTGGAACCATGTATAAAAATAATTTAAAACCTTAATTTTACTAGTTCAATTTAGGGCAAATGTACTTATTAATTTACCTTGGTTAAGCTTTTGCAAATATTATTTACATGTTATGTTACTTAATTTTTAAAATTTTTATTTAATTTAAATTTATTTATTCTTTCAAATTTTTATTCTATATTAATTTAATTTTAATTTTTTATTTATTTTGTTTTGTTCATTTATTTATTTTATTATATCCATTAATTACATTTATTAGAATACGTTTCATTCTACGATACATTTCTACCGAATTAGGGGATTCCCGCCCCTGAACAAGGTCTTTCCGACCAACACAACTGTAATCAATAAATACAATATATTTCATTTTACCACACAAGCAAAATATTTCCCCAGAAAATAAAATATTTACAAAAATTATGATTAATTAAACATTTATTTTAATTTTCCAATCTATATATTCGTATTATTCGGTTATTTAAAACAAATAAAGTGTCAAAATCTTTTTACTATTCGAAACTAAACCATCTTTCGCGCGTGGAACGCATTTACCAATCAAATTAGGTATTAGAAACCTTCGAATTATGATAGGCTGAAAGCACATATTTACAAACACAAACAGAATAAGCAAAATGTCATTTTGCTCGGGTCTCGGGCAAATTTCTTTATCAATTATCGCTCTCTCTTGAGTGTTAAAATCAATTTACAATATTAAAAAGAATTGTTCCAATAAAAAATCATTTCCTAAGTTTTGTTTTACGTATAAAGAAAATCAAGAAATAATGAAAAAAATACACGAGAGTTTTTGAGGTTATGTTGACAATGTTTTGGAGGTTATGGTTTAAAGGGTTTTTAAAGTTGTTGGCGTGAAGCGATTGGTCAATTGGTATCAATTCAAAAGACGTAAAAATCAAAATCAGTATTTTAAAAAATTGTAATTATAACAATTGAGAGAAGTAGAACTAGTTAAAAATTAGAAAATATGGCCAAGATTCGCGTTCATAAATGCAAAAAAAGTGTTGTCGCAGAACAATGACTTATTGGATTTTTTTACTTCTTTTTATGCCTTTCACCGCCAATGACTAATCGCACAAACATCGATGTTTCAATAACATTCGAGAGTTTGTTGTGAAATTTACCAACACCAATGCGTTCTGACGCGTTCACACAAATGTCAGCTGTCCAGTGCAAGAATGAAGATCTAAATGTGATCGAGTGTCTCGTGGATAATTCAAATTTCTGAGTAATAGACTTTGCAAGAAATATTTGCCGAGAGAAGTTGTTGTCTACAAAAAGGAATGGAGGGCCAGCAGGTTAGTAATTAATAAGAAAAAGGGCGGAACAAGTGACACGCCGACGACAATGGCCCGAGAAAACTCGTGTGACTCACTTGTCGCTCTGACATGCAAACCTCCTTTGTTTATTATTTTAAAAATTAAAATACTTTATTTTCTTTTAGGTGAGAGCCCTTTATGAATTTACGGGTGAGCCAGGAACGGCAGAATTGTCGATTGTAGCTGGCGAAATTTTGACAGTTATGAGAGATAATGTTGGTGATGGATGGTGTGAAGGTTATAATCAGAAAAGAGAATCAGGACTTTTTCCTGCAGCCTATGTTCAACCAGTAGAAACACCTGCAGCACCTGCAGGTACTTGATTATCTTTTAAATAACTTTTCTGTTAAAAGGACATTTTTACCTATTACAATGTCACTTTAATTATTAAAATGGTGATTTAAGTATTAAAATGATAAAAAATACTGTTTTTATAATAAAAATAATGATTTCTTATTATCAAATTACCTAAAGTTTAGCTTTAGAAGTTATTTTAGCGAAGGATTTTATTTATAGAATTGATAAAGGTGTTTGTCTTTCGCTCTAAGTAAGACGATTATTTTTGGCTTAATTGAATTTTATTATCTTTTGAAATAGATTAGTTATCAGTGATTATTTAGTGCCATTATGGTAACACTTGGTCAATTTAAATTTTTGTGTTTTTAGTCAAAGGCTAAATTCTTGATTTAAAACCGTTTAAATGACCATTAATATCAATAGTAGTATAAGAAAAACGTGCTATTTGTGCCCTCAATGATGCAAGGAAAGTAATCTAATACATGATACGTGAGAAGTTTTATTAATGCAGTCGCGGTTATAATCATTGCACTAGATTATTTGTGTAACTGTTTCATGGTTTAATTTCTAATAATAAAAAAGAAAAAATTAAAATTTTGTTTGTGACGAATGTATTGGAATACAATTATTAACATAAAGTAATGTTTCATTTAATGTATTTTTTAATTGGTTGTAATAAATCGAGAAACTAATTTTCTTGCTAATATAAAAAGTTATTTTAAATCTTTTTTTTTTAAGTTTGATTGTTTCCACTAGATTTTAATTTTTCGCTTTATATTCATAGGTGGAATGACAGTATCTCAACAAAGTACAGGAGAATTTTGGGATGACGATTGGGATGATGATTCCGAAGTTGGTCAAACTCAGGCTTATGTTCCTCCAGTCCACCAAAATCAGGTGATTCCATCTCAAAACAGTGTTACCAGTGAATATGGAGATTCAGTTTCAATGCAAACTTTTCATTCAGTTATTTCCGAAAGACCAGTTCCAAATGTACCAAAGAAAAATAATAAATTTTCAACTTTAATTAAATCTGGCGAGGACAGCTTTTTACTTGGATCGAGAAGCCTTATTGTTCCGGAGAATGAGAAGATTATTATTAATGAAAATAGTGGATCTTGGTATTGGGATTTAATAGGCGAGAGTTACAATTGTGTCGTTACTTCACCTAAAAAAGAATCGAAACTTAAAGGACTCAAAAGTTTTATCGTTTACCAATTAACTCCCACGGTAAGTTTGGTTCAATTTTTAAAGTATGTTTCAGGGCTATTAGGGCTATTTTTAAAAAAAATCAAACATTAATTTTTTTTAAAATATGTGTACGTCCATATGAAAAGGGCCCACTTTGGCACTATTGGACTTATCTATATGACCATATTCTTTATTAAATTTCGAACATTTCGAGAGGTCTTGGACCCCTTTAGATGAAAAATTCACAAAGTTATAAGCATTCAAAGTTAAAAGTATCAAAATCCTAGTTTTGAGAAAAACGAGTTTAAAGTTCAAGATTTCCATTAGCGCCCATGCATTTTTAAAATTAAAAATAAGATTTCTTTGTGTTTTTAATTACTATAAAGTTATTGTAAATGCATGATTCGACGAAGGACATTACGTAGTTTGTTTTTCATCAATAAAAAAAATTTCGAAAATCTGAATCTTCTTTAGAAAAATGCGAATATCTCGATAAATAAAATCGATAACCTGGGCCCTTTTCATATGGACGTACACATATAATCAATAGGTATATAAAATCTCCAAATGTTTATTTGTAAGTAGTTTATTAAAAAAATGAATAAACAATTTTAAAAAACAACACAAGTATGAAACAGTGACATAAAAATATACAAAAAAGTAGAAAGATTTTCAAAAAATTAAACTATTTACGGACATTTGTTTAAAATTAAAATAATAAATAAGATGATAATTAACAAAACGTTCAAATATATTACTAAAGAGAACAAAATTTCAAAATTAGAAAAATTAGAGAATTATTTGACCATTTAAATAAAATGTTTGAAAAATTAAAAAAAAATTAAAAGAAAAGAAATTTTATGAAATAGAAAAAAGATCTGCAAATGAGAATATTTAGTACAAGAATAAAGTTACATAATATAAAATAAAAGAATAAAAGCTTTCAAAAAAGTAGAAATTTGAGAAATTTAAAAAATGTATTAGATGGAGCCATCAAATTAATTTTTTTAAAAACTTGTAATTATAAGATAAAAACTAAATAATTGAGAAGAAGGATAAATGTTTCTAAAAAATGGAAAAATGATGACAAAAATTAAAGAATTAATTAAAACGCAATGAAGGACTAAAAATGTAGTGAAACATCAAGAAAATCAAATAAATAGGGAGAAAAATGGAGAAATGTTCTTTTCCTTAATCTAACAAACTGTAAAAAAAATGTTAAAAAGTACAAAAAATAATAAAATTCGGTTAGAATTTACTAAAAAATTAAATTTAATAAAAATAAAATAAAAAATGTATATATCAATTTAAATAAAAAGTCCACAAAGAAATTTAAGAATCCTTTAAAAATAAAAAAGTTTAGGCAAATTAAACCAAAAACATTTTTATAATAATACACTTAAAACAAGTCTAAAAATTAATTTATAAAAAGAAAATCTAAAAATTTTATGGAAGATTAATTAATTAAGTTTGACAAAAATCTCGCAAAAATTAGACAGATGTGAAAATAAATTGAATAAATTTACAAAATATGAGCATACTTATTTTTAAAGATATGGAAATAATTATGAAAATCAATGAAATAAAAAGTTTAGTGAAAGCTATAATAAAATATTGTATAAAATAATATTAAATAATTTGCATAAAAAGATGAAAATCAAAGAAAATTCTAAAATAAAATAACAAATACAAAAAGATATCTAAAGTAAAAGGAGAAAAATCTTAAAATTTTGTAAAAAAAAAACTAATTTTTCACCTAATTTGATGATTTGTCATCTTTTTCACCTTTTTTGATGACTGTCCCCTTTTTACATCTTTTTTTCACCTTTTTTGGGATCAAAAATATATAATTTTTTGTAAATATTTCGAAGTATGTTTATAAAATTCAGATTTAATGTTTGAATTTAGTTTTATGATGATTGATACAACAAAAAATCCAATTTACTAATAAAAAAAGCCATAAAAAAGAATAGAATCGAATAAACAGTTAACTAATCTTTTCTATGTTCCTGCTATTTATGTAAACAGAATTAACATTAATTAAATGATTAATTAAATTTTCAATTTCTTTCCTCCATTTTTAATTATTTTCTTCAATTCTCAATTATTTTCTTCAATTTTCAATTATTTTATTCAATGTTCAATAATCCTCTTTTTTCATTTGTCAATTATTTTTTTGAACTTTCAATATAATTCTTTAATTATCTTCTTCAATTTTCAATTGTTTTCATAAATTTTCATTCATTTCCTAAAATTTTTACTATAATTTTCTTCAGTTTTCAATTGACAACTTAATATTCTTCTTTAATTTTGTACCTAATTATCCTTTAAATTTTTTTTAATTATTTTGTTCTGTTGTCGATTATTCTCGACAGCTTTCGAATTTTGTTTGTTTTTTTTTCAATTTTCTAGTATTTTTCTAAATATTTAATTAATTTAGTGATTTTTCTTTTAATTATCAATTATTTTCTTACATATTTAATTTAATTCTTTAATCTTCAATTTATTTCTTCAATTTTTAATATTTTCTCCAATTATAATTTTCGTTATTTTTCAATTATTTCTTTCAATTATTAATTATTTTTTACAATTTATAATTATTTTCTACAATTTTTTTAATTATTCTCTTAAAATTTTATAATTATTCATTCTTTTCAATTTTTTTGTTTTGCTGTCTATTAATCTAGTCATTTTTCGAATTTCATTTCCACTTGTCTATTATTTTCGTCATATTCCAGATATTTTCTTCGTTTTTTCTATTATTCTCGTCATTTTTCAATTATTTCTTTCAATTATTAATTTTTTCCGCAATTTTCAATTATTTTCTCCAAATTTTTTAATTTACAATTATTCTTGAAGTTTATAATTATTCTTTAATATTTTGTTCTTTTGACAATTATTCTCGACAGCTTTCGAATTTTTTTTCAATTGTCAATTACTTTTTTAAAATTTTAATTTAATTCCTTAATCTTTAATTTATTTCTGCAATTCTTAATTTAATTATTTTCTTTTCTCTATTATTATTTTTAATTTGAAATCCCAGTCTTCAATTTTCAATTATTTTATTCAATATTCAGTAATTCTTCAATTATTAATTATTTTTTCAAATTTGAATTTAATTCTTAAATTTTCAATTTATTTCTTAATTTTTTGTATTCTTTTCTTAAAATTGAAATTTTTCAGTTTTCAATTATTTTCTTCTATATTCTACAATTTTCACCTTTTTTTAATTACTTTTTTTAATTACTTTTTTTCAATTTCTAGTTGTATTCTTTAAATTTCAATTCCATTTTTCAATTTTCAGTTTTTTTCGATTTTCAATCCAGTTGTTGAATTTGTAATTATTTCCAACAATTATTCCTATAATTTTCTTAATTTTTCTATTTTCTTAATTTAATATTTCTTGTATGATTTTTTAAATTATTTCTTTTAGTTGTCTATTAATCTAATCATTTTTCGAATTTTGTTTTTAATTGTCAATTTCTTTGTTCAGTTTTCAGATATTCTCTTCAATTTTTCAATTATTCTCGTCATTTTTTAATTATTTCCTGCAATTTTTTCAATTTTCAGTTATTTTCTTAAAATTTTCTTGGATTTTTTCAATTTTTGTGTTCGGCTGTGTATCAGTCTAATTAAAATTTAAAAGTTGGAAGAAATTATAATACGAGTTAATTAATGTTTGAAATTATTTATTTAAATTATAATGACTTAAAGATGTAGAAATTTAATACTATTTTTTGCTATCTTCATACCAAAAATTTGTTAATCGTAGGCATTTTGATCATCTGTATTAGCAGAATTTTTTAAATTTTATAAAGATCAAAAAATTAAAATTGAAATTTTTAAGATTTATCCACTAATTTCTGGGTTTGTTTTATGGTTTATGAGGTTTATGATTTTTTACATGCAGTATTTGACATCCAGAGAATTGTAGAGTTTTTTTATTTAAATCATGATTTTAATGCAAATTCCCCAATGATTTAAATCATGATTTAATTTAAATCAAAGTGTTTTAAATGAATAACAACCCCGAACAAAACCCACAAATTTGTAGATAAATCTTTAAAATTTCAATTTTAATATTTCAATCCTTATAAAATTTTAAAAAATGTACTAATACAGATGATCAAAATACCTACAATAATTAAATATTAATAATTATTTTCCACGTTCACAATAATTCTTTTTTTGAATTCTTACAATATTTCTAAGAAATTTCACTTTTTCGAAACTATTTAATTTCCATCTTATAATTTCTTATTTTTACAAAATTTTAAGATTTTTTCTTCTTTCACTTTCAATATATATTTTTTTTTTGTATTTGTTTTTTTTATTTTATGATTTTCTTTAATTCTCTTCTTTTTATGCAAAATTATTTAATATTATTTTACACAGTTTTGTTAACATAACATTCACTAAACCTTTTATTTCGTTGATTTTCATAATTATTTCCATATTTTTAAAAATAAAAACCCTCATTTTTTTGTAAATTTATTCAATTTGTTTTCAAATCTTGTCTATTTTTTGTGATTTTTTTTGCAAACTTACTTAATATTCCATAAAATTTTTAGATTTTCTTTATTTTTCTAAATTTATTGTTGGACTTGTTTTAAGTGTAATATTCTAAAAATGCTTATGGTTTAATTTTTTGTGGAATTTTTATTTAAATTGATATATACCTACATTTTTTTATTTTATTTTTATTAATTCTAATTTTTCAGTAGATTCTAACCGAATTTTATTATTTTTTGCACTTTTTAACATTTTTTTTACAGTTTGTTAGATTAAGGAAAAGAACATTTCTCCATTTTTCTCCCTATTTATTTGATTTTCTTGATGTTTCACTACATTTTTAGTCCTTCATTGCGTTTTAATTAATTCTTTAATTTTTGTCATCATTTTTCCATTTTTTAGAAACATTTATCCTTCTTCTCAATTATTTAGTTTTTATCTTATAATTACAAGTTTTTAAAAAAATTAATTTGATGGCTCCATCTAATACATTTTTTAAATTTCTCAATTTTCTACTTTTTAGAAAACTTTTATTCTTTTATTTTATATTATGTAACTTTATTCTTGTACTACATATTCTCATTTTTTTAAAAGAGTTTCTACTTTTTTTTATACACTTTTGTGTCACTGTATCATTCTTGTGTTGTTTTTAAAAAAATTTTCTTCATTTCTTTAATAAACTAGGTACTTAAAAATAAACACTTGGAGATTTTACGTACTAGTTATATTTTAAAAAAATCAATTTTTGACTTTTTTAAAAAAATTATGATTTTTATCAGTCTTGGTATATTTAATTATTAAAGAAATAGGTTTCTTTATTTAATTTATGCTAAAAATAAATTAAAATTTTAGTTTAACAATATTCAAGTGTCTCGAAGATACAAACACTTTGACTGGCTGCACGAAAGATTAGAAGAAAAATTCTGCTTTATTCCAATTCCTCCATTGCCTGATAAACAGATCTCAGGTCGTTACGAGGAGCAATTTATAGAACACAGACGAACTCAATTACAAGAGTTTGTAGATTATGTGTGCAGGCATCCAGTATTATCCAAGAGTCGAGTTTGGGAACATTTTATAACGTGCACAGATGAGAAACGCTGGAAAGCAGGAAAACGACAAGCTGAAAAAGATGAATTATTGGGAGTTAATTACTTTAATGCAATTCAGTGTCCGGATACGCCATTGGATGCAATTAAATTTGAGGTTAAAACAGACGCTTTCTCAAGATTTATAAGTGGATTGGATCCTGTTGTGAAGAATTTCATGGCAATGGCTGTTGATCAAACTAAAAAGCATCAAGTTTTGTATAAACGTGAATTTCAGAAAATAGGACAATGCTTTGTTTTTCTAGGTACTGCTCTGGATCCAAGTAGCTTTCAAGTTGAAGAAATGAATCGAAACAGATTGACCGATGCTTTAAAAATAACTGGAGAAGCTTACAACGAAATTGGAAGACTTTTCGAAGAGCAGCCAAAGTTCGATTGGGAACCACTTGCTGATAAATTTCATATTTATAGAGGAATTATCAGTAGTTTTCCGGATGTTATTAGCATACATAAGGTATTACTATAGTATAATATTATTTTTTACAGGAATTTAATTCATCTTTAGGGCATTTGAATTCAAATCATGATTTAAATAAAAAAAAATAACTTCAAAATTCTCCGGATGTCTATAAAAAATCGCAAACGATAAAAAAAGAACTCAAAAATTTGGATAAATCTTCAAAATTTCAATTTTAATATTTTATTCTTTGGGGCTTTCCATTTAAAACCTTTGCACTTACCTACAAAAGGCGATTGCAAAAAGAGGTACTTTTTAAATAAAATTTAATTTGATTAAAATTAAATTATTTATCATATTTTACTAACTATTTTGAAAGAGAATAGATTGCTCTTTCGATCGGTATTTCAATTTTTAAAAATTGTTCTCTATTTCATAAAGAAATTCTTATTTGAAATCTAAAACTCTTAATATTTCAAAACACCCCTCCTCAAATTTTCTTGAAACCTATGTAAAAAGAAAGCTAAGATTTCATAGTTTCTAATTCCTTGGAATTTATTTTGGACATTTTAGAGGATTTATGGATAACGATTATATAAAATATGTTTTTGGAAAATCTGACATAAAGTGAAGTTGAATTTACTTATATGTCAAATTTGGTTGTCTTTGTTTTAAATTTTAAAAGAAAATACTAAAAAAAAACTTTCAGACAAGAATAATTATTTATTATCTTAGTAGTATAAAATATACTTAAAGTGATTTTAACAAAATAATTTCCAAGTTATTATTCAAATAAAAAAATAAATTATAAGAAAAATACATGTTGTATTTTCTTTCAAATTTTAAAAAACAAAAGACAACGAATATAGCTTAGGTAAATTCGACTTCACTTCATGTCATATTTTTCAAAAACATATATATTTTATGTCATTTTTATTCATAAATCCTCTAAAATATCCATAATAAATTCAAAGGAATTAGAAACTATAAAACCTTAGTTTTCTTTTCACATGGGTTTCAAGAAAATTTGAGGTAAGGTGTTTTGAGGTATCAAAAGTTTTAGATTTTAAATAGGAATTTCTTTATGAAATTGAGAAAAATATTTTTAAATTCAAAGACCGATAGAAAAATAATTAAATTCTCATAGTGCATAAAATATTATCATTGATTTAATTTTAATCAAATTAATTTTATTTAAAGAACCTTTTTCGCGATCGTCTTTTGTAGGAGCAACGGTTTAAAATGGAATGCCCTCTTTATAAAATTTAGAAAATTGTTCTAATACAGATGATCAAAATATCTGCAATCTACTAATTTTTAGTATGAAGAAAGCAAAAAATAACATACAATTTTTATATTTTTAAGTCATTATAATTTAAATAAATTCCAGACGTCAATTAACTCATTTCAATTTATTCAAACTTTTGAATTCCAATTATTTCAAATTTAAAGGCATATTCATTAATGCATAATAATTAAATAATTTTAATTATTTTCCATATTCACAATAATCCTTTTTTTAATTCTTACAAGATTTTTAAAAAATTTCATTTTTTCAAAACTGTGTAATTTTTATCTTATAATTTCTTATTTTTGCAAAATTTTAAGTTTTTTTCTTTTATTTGTGATATTTTTCGTAATTGTCTTTTTATTTTAGGATTTTCATTAATTTTCTTCTTTTTATGCGAATTATTTAATATTATTTTACACAATTTTGTTATTGAAACATTCACTTAACTTTTTATTTCGTTAATTTTCTTAATTATGTCCACATTGTTAAAAATAAATGCGCTCATAATTTTAATAAATTTATTCGATTTGTTTTCACATCTTTTCTATTTTTTGCAAACTCACTTATTATTTTATAAAATTTTTAGATTTTCTTTATTTTTCTAAATTTATTGTTGGACTTGTTTTAAGTGTAATATTGTAAAAATATTTTTGGTTTAACTTCCCAAACTTTTTTATTCTTGAAAGATTTTTTAATTTTTGCCATCATTTTTCTATTTCTCAAAAATACTTTTCCTTCTTTTAAATTGTTTAGTTTTTACCTTCTAATTACGAATTTTGTAAAAGATTTATTCGCTGCTTTTATCTACCTACATTTTTTAAATTTCTCCATTATCTACTTTTCTGAAGACTTTAATTATTTTATTTTATGTAAATTTAATCTTGTACTAAATATTCTCATCTTAACATCGTTCTTCTATTTCATAGAATTCTTTTTCTTTTATAATTTTTAAAAATTTACAAAAATTGCATTCATTCATTTTTGTTTCTTTTTGTAAAATTCTCTAATTTTTCTAATTTTAAAATATTGTTCTCTTTAGTAATATATTTTAACGTTTTTTTTAATTATCTTCTTATTTATTTTTTTAATTAAAAAACAATGTCCGTTAATAATTTAACTTTTTGAAAAGGTTTTCTACTTTTTTATATATTTTTTTGTCACTGTTTTATTCTTGTGTCGTTTTTTTAAATTTTTCTTTATTACTTTAATAATGTCTATGACTTTTTTTATTTAAAACAATTTTTTCATTTTTTTAATAAACGGTTTTCTTATATTTTTTATAATTTATTATATTTTCGTTGCTTTTACCTAATTTTCTTAATTTTGCAAACATATGAATCAGAAGATATTTTTTCGAAATTTTCTCACTTATTCTACACAATTTGTTTGATTTTGATTTATTATTTTATTCTTCATTATTTCTTATTAAATGTTCTCAGTTTACAAAATAAATTGCTTACAAATAAACATTTGAAAATTTTATATACTGATTTTATATTAAAAAAAAATCAATTTTCTATTTAAATCAGAACCATCCGATTTAAATAAAAAAAAAATGTCTGATTTTTTTTTATTTTTATCAGCTCTGACTTTTTATATATAGGAAATTATTTCTCAAAAGTAAAAAAAATATAAAAAATTGCATTGAATTTTTTAGAGTGCGGTGCAAAAGAGAAAAGATTGTGAAAGGCTAGTCAGTGAGCACAAAATGGAATCGCAACAACTTCGTGAGCTTTCTCATCGAACGGATATAATAGCTCGAGCTTTAGGAGCAGAGGAATCTCATTTTCTTTCTGAGCGAGAAGTTCATATAAACCAAGCAATGAAAAATCATTTAGTAGAACAGATAAAATTTTATCAAAATATAGTTAATAAGCTGCAAGACGCGTTGCACGCTTTTGATGGCTGTTAATTTAAAAAAAGAAAACTAGCATTCATTCCTGTTTGAGTGTCTTTGTTTGGACAATGCAGATGTGATTAGCACTATTTTATTTTACACTAGCTTTTAATCTATTAATTTACTTTGTACATTGATTTTTATTCTAATTATTATTCTAGGCGTATGCAATCAATTTGGCCTTGATAAAAAATTCCATACTTAATTGAACCAAAGTTATTAATACTTTGGTAAATGCATGATATTTATTTTTTGAAAAAATTTTCACATTTTCCAAGAATTTCTAAAAGTTGATTTTTTTTACTTTTAGACATTCAAAACCAAAGGGTGAATAAGATTTTATACTAATCTAGTTGATCTTCCAGACAGATGGCATTTCTTGTTTAAAACTATCTATCAACTTTTTTATAATAATGCAAGTTTTTTATAAATTTTAATAATTTAGCCAGTGTCTTGTAAGTGAATCTGTATAAATGTTAATTTATTTAAAATAATTCAAGTGTAATTTTCTTTGTGTGTTAAATTTTGAAGTCACAATCAAGCGTGAACTATGTTTTTTTAAAAATATTTATAAAATGTGTCTTTTTCCCTAATAGTATAAAATTTGTGCCTTCATCTTGCGTTTCGAGTGTAACATGGTATTTCTTTTTTTATCATGCAATTTATAAAAATTTATATTGTAAAATAAGTAATTATTGTATATTGAATGTAACGACGTGCCTCTGAAAAATGGGCTTTTTTATTATTATATGTATCTTTTAGTTTTTTTTTTTTTTTTTCTAAAAAAAAAACTAGAAACAAATACTATCAATCATTATTGAAACTGCACATATTTAAAAGTATCTAGATTTACATTAAAAATTCAAAGATTAATTAATAACTATTTTGACTGGATGGAGAAAACACTAAACAAACTTAACATTTACGCAACTGTTAATGTTTTCACTTGTGTAAAGAAAGATTTTATCTAATATTAATTTTAATATGTATTTAAGTCTCTATGCCTTATTTATTCTAATAAAATTTCTACCTTATTTTTTGTAAAATAAAACAAAAAAGTGTCCGTTTTTAAAAATTAAGTAAGTCAAATCATGTCTTGCGTAAAAAAAATTAATTTTATATGCATAATATTATTAACAAAATCATTTTTGAGCCAAATAAATTGTTTTTAAGTCATAATCTGTTTTAAGATGCGTTATTTATTTTAATGAAATTTTACCTATTTTTTGTATAAAAAATCTTAATATGTTATTTTAAATAAAAAAAAATTAACTCAAATTATCTTTTGCGTAAAAAGATAAATTTTCTATGCATAATATAAAAAAAAATTATTTTTAAGTGAATTGCCCTTTTCAAATTGTTGTATTTTTTATTTCATTGACTTAAAAATTAAATAATGATAATAATAATTTAACACCAATTATATATACTTTTAATTTTACTATAATAATCAACAATTTATAGTTAAAAATAGTAATAATATTAATAATAATAAAATAGAATATTAAATTTGTAATAGTTCATTTAATATTTTTAAATAAAATTTATTGAAAAAGTTTAATTTCCAGTAAGTCACGTGATCCGTTCAATTTTTCTCAGTCACGTGATCTGTTTAATTTTCTTAAGAAGTCACGTGACTGAATGTTACAGTTTTTGTATATTTTAATTTATATTTCAGTTAAAAAAAGTAAAATTATTTATCTTTTCGAGTGCAGGATAATGTAAAATATATTAATTTTCTTTTAAAAAATTTCTTAAACTTAAAACTTTGACCAGTAATTCAAATTTTGCAGTGATCACGTGACCATTGAGGAAGCGGTTACAATTAAAACGGCGGGAGTGGGATTTTTTCAGTCAGTTTTGAGAAAAAGACGCTACCGCGTGGTTAATTAATTTTGAAAAACATAATTTTTCGATAAAATTTGGTTTTTATGATCAAAAGTGCATATAAAAGGTGCTTTTATAGTGTGTTTTTTTAGGGGGGTTGGTACAAATAAGTGGTTTGCCAATAATTATGTCTGGAACAAAGGTTTATTTATCTTTGTATTTAAGTAAGGTTATCTAAAATTCAACGCGATTAATTTCCATTCTTGTGATAAAAATCTTAATATTTTGAAGATGCCAAGTTATATTTTTATAAATTATTTTAAATTGAAGCATATTTGGAATTATTTTGAGTGCTGTGTGCAGTTCAGAGAAGTTCTGTTTATCATCAATTCTTAGAAAGAAAATGTCTCAACAAAGAAAGAAATCTTCAGAATCTGGATTTAAGATAATTGTATTTATGTTACAATACTTTGTAATTAATTATTATAGACATTTTTTTGCTATGATAAATAAAAAAGATTTGAGTTGCAAACTAAATTGAAAAAGATTTTGTTTTTAATATTTTATGTGTATATGAAAATAATAGACAGATTTTGAGGTGCTTAAAAACCACCACTTGTCTTTGCTACTTTTTATTTGTCCGAAAATCAAATGACAAAACTTTTTTTATAAAAAATGGTCAGTTTTGTAAAATTAAAAATACTTTTCAATACTTTGAATATGTAATTATCATTATAATATAACCTTGTAAAGTGTTAAATTTTAATTTTAAAAAATTATGATTTTCAGGTTCCTGAACGAAATCTACAATGAACATTGGTGAGTCTAATTATGTAAGTTTATTATAAACAGTAAAACGAATTTTTTATAAATCTATTCGTGAACATTATAGACTTGAAACGAATTGAAAAATTAGTTTTAAAATTTTAATCTTTTTTTAATTATACGTAAAATGTAGAAAATAATGATAATTGGAAATTATTTGAAAAGACTCATATTTGTCCAAGAATGTGTGATTTTATTAATGACTAAATTTTACATTTCCCTTTTCCCCATCTTCAACGTACAAACCGCACATAAGATTTCGGAGTTCTAAAAAAATAATGGTACTTCGTTGCCTGTTTGTCTTTATA
Source organism: Ganaspis brasiliensis (assembly GCA_037103525.1). Lineage (NCBI taxonomy): Eukaryota > Metazoa > Arthropoda > Insecta > Hymenoptera > Figitidae > Ganaspis > Ganaspis brasiliensis. Next base: position 811,122 of record JAZKLR010000146.1, read on the forward strand.
ATTCCCTACACATACATCACATCCACATAAAAACGTGTAACGTAAATATATTTATATTTTATATAATATATCTGGTTCTTTTCCTTTATCTTGTGTAAGACTTAACGTAGGTACTTAAAATATCAGAGAAAAAGTATAACAGTTATATTTTTTAAGTACTGTTAAATTCAAACTACTCATTCAAAGTCTGTTCTTTTACATGGAAATCGTAAAAATATATTATTTTATTATTGAATTTAAGTATGGCACATTTCAAAAAGGCATTCGAGAAATGAAATCAACACTAATATTACAAAGACGTATGTACAGTAGTAAGCTGTATTGGATGTGTTTCCTACAGCTCGAAATAGTGAACCTTCTCCTTATCAATACGAGTTTTTCTTTCTTTCGGAAAAAAGTGATACAGTTTCTCGAATTCCATCAACAAAATACCTATAATTTAAACGCTTAGTGTTGAAAGTATTCGTGCGATATAGAAAGTGCGACAGTTAGGAGTACAGTTTCAAATAGTTTTAGGAATATTCAGTATTATTTACAAATTTGTGATAATATTAAGTACCATAAAAGACAAGGGCAACGCGAAGCAACTCGAAAACTATCTCAATTAAAAGTGCTTTTAAAACTGTGCGCATTTCTCTTATACCAGACATTACCGCTATTTTTTTTTCTACATCTAGATGACTTACTTTCTCTGAAGTTATTTTCAGTTTAGTTAAAAATTTTAAAGTAATATTTTCGAGTCATTGTTTACTTATTCTCGAGTTTTATTTCGATTCATTTGTCAAAATATATAATCGTACATTAAACCTTCGGACATTATCAAAATACTGAATGTTTTCAAATTTCTTAAATTCTCTTTTTAAAAAATGTTCATATTTAGAGCAAAAGATATGTCAAAGCTTGATTAACTTAAAAACACTAACATTATTGTATGGAATAAAATATAGAATATAATTTTATAGAAATAAAATATCATTTTATAGAAACAAAATATAATCATTTTATAAAAATAAAATATATAAAGTATTGTCTATGGAGACGGAATAAAGAATATATTAATTTTTACAGAAATAAAATCAAATCATTTCATAAACATAAAATACAAATTATAATTATAATAGAAATAAAATATAGAATATGATAATTTGCCTTTTGTATAAAGTTTAACTTCAAAGAAAGTTCTAAACTTAGATCTAATCGCAATTCCCTTTATCAAGTTTTACATTTCCACTGCGAAAGCTAAATTTGTAGAAAAATTTTGATATTAGAAGAGAAAAGTCGAAATCAGGTAATCAGAGCAACGACCAGGCTATTTCTATTTTCCAATAAAAATTAATTCGAAATTAATCTAACATTAATACTTTACTAAAAATTAATTCAATATCAATAATAAATGTTTTTAAACATGGATTTGATTCTAGTCGTGGCATTGGATCAGCTGATTTCGCAATAAATTTTCGAAATGTGCATTTTATCACAATAGGAAGTGTCATGGAAATATAATCTGTAAATTTATTCCATTAAAGTTTATATTGCACGATTTTCGCAATATAGAAATTGGTGCAGGCAAGATTCTATGTACTTCGTTAAACTAAAATAATAAAGTTCTATAATCAGTAAAATGTACACAAGGCCTTAACATTAAATTGCTTTTAGAACTTCGCGTTGCTAAATTATGAAAGTGCTGAATTTCAAAGATTGAGCGATTTGTCTGATCCTTCAAAAGCGTTAAAGTTAATAGATCAGAACATAATGATACATTAAGGCTGAAGCATATCCTTGCCTACAGAGTGCAATAGTTTTTTATAAAACATGAGCTTCATTTACTTTTAACTCTTGAGTTAGTCTTTAAACTTCCCTGATAATGAAACGCTCTCTATTTTAATGAACGATAAATTGTACGGGCAAAAAAGGCAGAAAAAACAAAACAAAAAAAAACCCCCGTGAGAAGACAAAGAAAACCAAAAAGACAGAGAAAACTGAAAAAAGACAAAATAGACCTTAAAGACAAAAAAAAAAATTAAAAAGAAAAGAAGAAACTATAATAGTACAAATCTAGTTTTTTTTCATGTAGATAAAACTATTTAGATCAAGTTTATCGAACATTTTCAATAGAGTATCGCCGATCTTTTGTCTTTTAAAAATCGTCATTATGTCATCTGATGGCGGCATTCCATAACGTTCCGTCTTTTTTTGCGCGATGAAAGACATGCATGTCGTATCGTTTTATAATTAGGTACCAAAGTATTTCGACAAAAGTGAATAACAATTGCAAGCATAGTATATATAATATATATATATATAATAAATATGTATATATAATTATATATGTTTAACATCATCCGTGCGTTATATCCCTATATCGACTTAGCTTGTAATCATACTTCAGAGCGTTCATAAAAGAATATTTATATCTTAATACTAAAGTTAAATTTTATATTCGAGTCATGTGTGATCAACTCTCATTTCTGGTAGTGCCCGACTTCGGACGGACGTCTACTATAGTAATTTGAAAATAATTATCACGGATGAAATAGCTTTTTTTTCAGAGAGTAAATATTGCTCAATAAAGAGCATTTTTCTTGGCCGAACGTCTCACTTTTTTGCAATGCTTCACACCGACAAACAATATTAAATATTTCTAAATTTAAAAATAATTAATTCACTTTGATCCATGATTGTATTAACTTGAAATAGACAATTTTCTCAACTAATATCTATATTTATTATCTTTGAGTATTAAAAAAAGATTTTTTTAAAACTATATTAGATAATATGAACAATAATTTGTTGGATCAGAATGAATTAATAAATCAGTAATTCGTTAAATTGCTAGATTGTCAGATATGTTTGTGTGTCTTTTTTGTAAAGAAAAACTCTTAAAATGAATATCTTGAATGCTTTAAATTAACGTCTTGAAATCTGCGGTAAATGAATGAATAAACCTGCATTTCGTAATATCAACTTTCTAAAAACATTTGTTTTCATTTTCTTACTGGGTCAATTAAAGTAAGAAAATGAATTGAATGATATTGTGGCGTTAAGGAGATTCTGGTCCCAGAAATATACCTAAGAAAAAATCGAAAAGAACACTTTTTCGATGCAATTAACGAGAATATTTTATTGTCCCTATTAAAAGACCTAAACTAGATTTCATTCAGATCCTAAGGTTGTCACTTTTTACATTTCTCTATCTCTTATCCGTTTATAAAACTAATAAATCAGAGAGCTTATTTACATTATATATCTAGTAGTAAGTCAGGTACCCTAGATTAAACATTTGCACATTCATTTACTTTAGATTTCAAGAAACTAATTTCTATTCAAATTAAATTTCTATAATTAAATTTTGAATTTTAATTGAAATTTATACTATCTTTTTAAAAAAAATTCTCACAAATTTAATTTTGAAATGCAAAACCTTGAATTATATTTAAGAAAACAATAAAAAATAAAATGATCGTGGTTCTAATTTAAAATGATTAAAAAGCCGAATAAATAAAAAATTACCATATAATGTGACTAAGAAAAAAAAATTGCTATTCATTTTTTAAGAATTGATCCTTTCGTGTTACATTCATATCACAATGTAGGCTCACTTTTGTTGAAATTTTTCAACGAAACGGAAATGCTATAGTAAATATATATATATACATAGAGCATCACAGATATGAATATATGTAGTCTTTTCTGTCATTTAGAAAATAATATATTTACTGGTCGAAGCAACAGATATCGGTGTGAGCACAAGCAATATTCTCCGTTTTCTATCTACCAATTCGAGTTTTAAAAATAGCCGTTCCTTTGCATAAGATTGTTTAATCGAATACACTATATGTATCACGATCGATACAACTGCAATTAGCTTTGAATTTCATAATACCGTCAAAATTAATCTGACGCTCGTCGACAAAAACTTCCACTACTACAACTTTCGTCAAATTGATAGACTAAACTTAGCTATAAAAAAAAAGGAAAATAAAGTAGAAAATAGAAGAAAATAAAAGAGAAAAAGAAAAAAATAAAAGAGAGAAAAACGAGAAAGAGAAAAAACAGTAAAAATAAAACAAGATTTGTTAAAAATCTAACTAATGTTGAAGAAAATTTTAGAGAAAAATTTCCACGAATTTCTCTTAGCTGGACTGATCTCGTCTCATTTTCTTTGTCTAGAAAACATTGCATGCTCATTAGAATTTTCGAGCATTGATATAAGTTTTTGATTTCTGAGAGTTAGCGTCATTTCCTAGCTAAACCGTTCTATTTGTCGCATTAAACAATCGTGTTTTGTTGCGCTTTATCTCTGGCTAACCAACGCCTAAAAATCGTCAATTCTCGCGGGACTACTCGGCCTAAGTAGATTTGTGTTTACGTATTTCTTGTACCACACTTCGCAGAGTGCAATTTTTTATTCATAGTAGAACATTTCCTAACACGTACGTGATGAGCGTGTTTCAGCTCTTTTTATGCTTTCGTTGTCTCTTAAAATATGAGACGTTTGATTGAAAGAGAGTCGAGAGGGCGATTCTAGTATTTCCCCAGAATTTGAAGCGTTTATTGCGCAAGTAAAGCGGTGAACTGGTAGCGCCTTGGAATAGAGAATTCGAAGCCACCAAATTGGATAGAGGTGTTGGTGACTCGGAATTAATCTTCAATTGCAGTTGGTTGGTGGTCCCGGTGTTCTGTGGAGACTGGACTGATCCGGCTGCGGCGTGATGTTGCCGCTGGAGCGGTCTGTCGATCCTGGGCCCTGCTGCTGCTGTTGCTGTTGTTGTTGTTGTTGTTGATGATGTCCGCTGTTGAGAGCCAGCCGTTGCATCTGCCGAATGACCGTGGCCGCGTGATATGCTTGCTGCAACCATGAGACAACAGGGAGACTTTCCAACGGAGCCTGGCGAGCAAAACATTTCGATCAGAGAATCGTTAAAAATTTATTGATACTAACCTTCCACCTTGACTTGGCAAAGTTCTTTTTAAGTTGTTCCGATACAGTACCATGGATATTTTTATTGCTAGCGGCATTTCCAGATATCCTGCAACAAAAAATCGTAAAACTTAGTTTCAGAATAGATGGGAATTTAAACTTGTTTTATTTGGCTTTTAATGACTTATTGATTATTATTTGACGATCACTAACATAACCAAAGTTCTCAATATTGCTAAAAAAAAAGTAGGTTAAGGGATACGGATTCGTGAAACATTACGGTGTTTTTCAGGCAATTTTTGCTTGGGTCGCATGCATTTCCTGCAAAACCCAATTAACTGAACTTGCAATTGTCCGAAATTTAGTTGTAGGAATTTGTAATTCTCTGCACTAGCATTTGTCAGAATTTGTAATTCTCCAAACTTGTAGGGTAACGGTATATCTATACTTGATCGGAACACCGAAAAAAAAGTATCCTGATATTTATAATATCATATCCTAGAATATTTTATTTAGAATATCTCCAGCTTTTGTACATAATTATATACGGTATTCTTATAATAAGGGTTGTATATACTAAGTATTCAAGAATATATTCTAGAATTTAGGATATATACTTAATGTCTCTTTCTACGCATGTGCGCATGCGCTAAGGGACTGTGTGTCATTCAGTACGAGCCAGAAGCCCAGAGACGCCATTGCGTTTGTTTTCATAGCGTCATCAGATCGTGCGCGATTAAAATATGTGACGCCGCGCGAGAAAAGGGACCTATCGCCTGAAACGTTAATTTTACAGGACGAGCGTTAGAAGTTGCAGCAATGCATTGCGACCAATATAAATTCTTACGCTTCATGCTTAATAACTCAAAAAGTAATTGATGGAAACAATTTCTGATTTTTTCAAATGAAAGAGCGACTAAAAAGCTACCTTTTGGCATAAAAAAATGAAAATTGATTTTTTTCGCGATAGGTCCCTTTTCTCGCGCGGCGTCACATATGTTTGTGGAAAAAATTCTGGATCTTTCTTCAGCTTCCTTGCGCTCAAGTGCGTTTAGTTAATTCAGTGTAGTTAAAAAATGTATGAGTCAGTGGAAGTTCGTCCTTAATCTCTGTGCCTGTCTAAAATAAAAAAAAAGTTCAACCGTCACTATAAGCAAATTTTCAACAAACCTGATAAAATTTCATTTTTTTTCGTTCATGCGAAAATTCTTAACCCCTCTTGTACTCTATTCTCATTAAAGTAGAATATTTTATTCTTAAATAAAGTATATTCCAGTATAATATTTAGGATACAATATTATTCAATTTAGAATACAGTATACTTATTCATTAGGTGGATCCCCCCTAATATCTATAAATTCTATAGAATTTATACTTGGCACCTATTTTAGTGGGAAATATTCTTTAAGTTAGTGGGATATATTAACTATGAGGATACTGTTTTTTCGGTGAACCTGTGGTCGATCAGTGATGATTTAATTAAATAAAATTAATTAATAATTCAGGGTTGCCACAAATATTTTATTACAATTTTACCTGACTTTCCCCTGATTTCCAGACTAAGTTTTTTCTTTTTCTCTGACCTTTTTTGAGTTCTTAGAACTAATTTTTACAATATTAATTAATTAGTATTATTATTATTATTATTATTATTAATTATTATTAATTAAATAATAATATTCTCCGTAAACTCCTGAAGTTAGTTACTATTTAATATTTATTTATTTTTTTCTGTGCACGTTTTAAAACTTGAAGTGAAGTTGATTAGTTTTTATATTTATTCATCTTTTTCTGTCCAAGTTTAAAAATCCAAAGTGAAGTTAGTCCCTGCTTTTTTTTCATTAATTTTGATTCTCTTTATCAGAAAATTTTTAAATTGTTTTAATTTACAGATAAAATATGCAGATGAGGTAGCCTTAATGACGAGATATTGATTATAAGTAGGGGAGAGGGCCCCAAGTTGGACACCCTTTCGTCTTATTGCTGTAGAATCCAAACCAAATAAAATATATTAAAATATTTTATACCGGATGAAAGTACAATTTATGAGGTAACTTATGGCCACAGAGATAAAATTTTATTTTGAACATAAACATTTTTTAAAGCGTTTTTTCTAATTGTTAAAATTTTCGGTCTAAAAAAAAGTGGCCCCAAGATAGACACCTTCTTAAAAGTCTCTGAAAATTGTAGTAAATAAAAAATTAACATCCTGTAACAATTCTTAAACTAATTTTTAATCATTTCACGGAATTTATCAGGAAATAACATTTCTTAAAACTTCAATCTAATAGCTTAACAGTAAAAAGTAATAAAATATCGAAAAATATAGATATATCAAATTCTCTAACGATAACATCACATTTTATGGTGGAAAATAAAAAATTTTAATTAATTGGCTCAAAAAATTATTAAAAAAGTGTAAAATCGAAAATATGCAAATAAATACATTGAGATTTGAGGCCTGTCCATCTTAGGGTACATGACACCATTTTTTTATCCCAAGTAAAAATATATATACGAACACTGAATTAGTAAAATTATTTTAGGATATTATTATACGATAAATAAAGAATATTATAACGTTAAGTACTCATTCTAAATCGTAAATTAAAGTAACTTTACCAGCTTAAGAAAAAACTGTTACAAAACTTTTTTAGACCCAAAATTACGTGGCATGTATAGAAGAAAAACCAACTGGGTTTTTTTCTTCAAATGTGCATCAAAATCTTAGTCTAGACAAACAACAAAAATGACAAAAAGCATAAGGCGCTGTTACCTTAAACAAAAATTGTATACGAAATGTCCATCTTGGGGCCCTGTCCATCTTGGGGCCCACTCCCCTAACAATAATTTATATATTACACACTTATACGAATTTTAATAATAATTTAGATTAATTTAAAGTGTCGAATTGTCGAGTTTATTAAAAATTCAAATAACGTTATTTTACTTTGTTGGAAAAAATTAAAATTAAAAAGTTCAATACAGTTTAACTTATTCTGTAACTTTTTTAACCATTTTTGAAGTTCCGAAACTTTCATCAAGTTTGCTGCAAGTTTGAAAACTTCCGGGAAGGTTGCGTTTCTGAATTTAATTTTTTCAAATATCAATTATTCTCTTCAGTCTATAAATTATTGTCATGAATATTTAAATTTATTACACAAGTTTTCATTTAATTCTGTCATTTTTCAATTATTTTCTCAACATTTCAATTACTTTTTCCATCTTTAAATTATTGCCAGGAATATTTAAATATTCAACACCAGTTTCCTATCTACTTTTGTTAATTTTCAATAACTTTCTTCAAATTTCGATTACTTTCGTCATTATTCAAGTACCTTTGTCATTTTATGATGATTTTCTTCATATTTCTATTATTTTTGAATTTTAGAATTATTTTTTACAAATTTCAATTATTCTCTATAAATTTTTCATCTATACACCAGCTTTCAATTACTTATGTCATTATTCAATCAGTTTCTTAAGATTTCAATTGTTTGGCCAATTTTTCAAATATAGTCTTTAAATTTTTAATTTTATGCCCCACTTATCAATTATTTTTGAAACTTTACAATTATTTTTTTTTTAATTTCAATCGTGTTCTTCGATTTTCAAATTATTGTCAGGAATATCCAAATTTTCTACACAAGTTTAATTCACTTTCGTTATTTTTCAATTATTTTCTTCAAATTTCGATTCCTTTTGTCATTAATCAATTATTTTGGATATTTTCCAATTATTTTTCTCATATTTTTATTATTTTTGCCATATTAGAATTATTTTTTACAAATTGCAATTATTTTCTTCAATTCTTTTTATTATCATGAACTTTTAAATTTCTTACACCTGTTTTCAATTATTTTCATCATTATTTTTATTATTGTTACGAATTTATTAATTTTTTTTACACCTTTTTCAATTATTTTCTTCAAACTTTAATTATTTTTTTCATATTTAAATTTTTTTGCCATTTTTGAATTATTCTCTTCAAATTGCAATTATTATCTTCAAACTTCAATTAATTTCTTCAACTTTTAATGATTTCCCTCAAATTTATAATTTTTTTTTAACTTTACAATTATTGTCTTTAATTTTTTAATTTTTACACCAGTTTTAATTTATTTTTTTCAATATTTCAATTGTTTTGTCAAGTTTACAAGTATTTTCTTCAAATTTTCAATTTTTTTAAAATTATCAATTATTTTTGTCATTTCTCAATTACTTCTTCAAGTTACAACCATTTTTGTCAATATTCATATATTTCTGACATTTTGGTATTATTTTCTTTAAATGTCATTTTCTTCAATCTTTTTATTATTGTCATGAATTTATTAACTTTTAAAGATCAGTTTTCAATTATTTATGTCATTATTCAATTAGTTACTTCACATTTTAATTATATTGTTAATTTTTCAATTATTTTATACAATTTTTCAAATAATGTATTAAATTATTTATTTTTTTACTTCGATTTTAAATATATTTCTCATTTTTCATTAATTTTTTTTCTAAATTTCAGTTATTTTTGTCATTATTCAACCATTTTCTACACACATACATTTTTTGATATTTTTTAATTATTTTTTTTTAAATTTCAATTATTTTTTTTTTTTTTTGAAAATTCTATTATTTTTTTTCAATTTTTCAACTATTGTCTAAAAAGTGTAATTTTTACACCAGCTTTTATAATTATTTATGTCATTATTCAATTAGTTTATTTACATTTTACTTATTTCTTCAATATCTCAATTATTGTGTGAAAATTTAAATTTTTTACACACTCAGAAAAAAATTTGTTTGTGACAACCAAACTTCAGTTAAAGAAACAAATTTTGGTTGAAACAACCAAATTTTGGCTAAATCAACAAAATTATTCTATTGTTTCAACCAAAATTTGTTTCTTTAACTGAAGTTTGGTTGTCACAAACAAATTTTTTTCTGAGTGCACCAGTCTTAAACTTTTGTTTCAAATTTTAATTATTTTTGTCATTCTTTAATTATTTTTTTTTAACTTCAATTTATTTTGAAACTTTTCAATTATTTACTTCAAATTCCAGTTAGTTTGTTTCCATTTTAGTTTATTTCAATTAATTTTGTCATTTACAACTTTTTTTCAAATTGAATTATTTTTGTCATTATTTAATTATTTTCTACATATTTCAATTATTTTTGCGATTTTCAAATTGCTTTTTTCAAATTTGAATGGCTTCTCCTGCTGGCGCCCCCCAATTTAATATCAGTAATATCAAACTCTATATTGCTTATTCACTTTCTTTTATTTAAAAACTTACTATTTAATCACTTTTTTTATTTAAAAGTTCACTATTTACTCACTTTCTTAAATTAAAGTATTTTTTTCACTATTTTCAATTTGCAATTCCACTGGCAGCCCTCCTTATTAGATAAATATTATTCATCGATTTGTTTTATTTATTATTACAGTTTAATTTCTAAAATATAGGGAAAACTAATCGCGCGTAATATTTTGCTAGTTTACTATAAAATTGTGAATGTGGAATTATTTTGCAGATTGAAAATATAAATTATTTTTAGTATTGTTTAAAATATGACTTCCAAAAATTAGTATAATAAATTTTTATACTTCGTAAATTGCAAAAAATTATAATTTTTCATCCATTTTAGAGATTCTTTGAATTTTTCCAGTACTTTTGATGAAAATCCCAGACTTTTTCCTGACTTCCCTGACTTTTCCCTGATATCCCTGACCTGTGGCAACACTGTAATGCATTTGTCCGATCTTTGAAATCACCGAAATTGCATTTGTCCGAACTTTAAAATCACAGAAATTGCATTTTTCCGAAGTTTTAAATCACCTAACTCCCATTTGTCAAAACATTCAACACTCCGAACTATCATTTGTCAAACCGACTACAGTTTGTCACCTACTACCCAAGTCACCGAATTTGCATTTGCCCGATCTTCTGATTGGCTGGTAAATTTCCCAGTAACTTTACCAACCAATCAGAAGACTCGTTTAGAAGGCCTACTTTCCGAGGGTCAGGAAAATGCAAATTCAGTGACTTGTAATGCAAATTCGTACTCGGTTTGACAAATTATAGTTCGGAGAGTTGAATGTTTTGACAAATTTGAGTTAGGTGATTTAAAAGCTCGTCCAAATGCAAGTTCGGCGAAACGTGAGTTCGGTGATTTCAGAGCTTGGATAAATGCAAATTCGGAAATTTCAAAATTCGGAGTTAAAAGCTCAGACAAATAAAGTAACGGTACCTATACTCGACCAGACCCTAATACAGTCGATCAGTGGTGATTTAATTGCATAAAATTAATTAATAGTTTTATTACATTTGGAGAAATTAAGCTTGTAATATTTGAAATAATAAATAATAATCATTAAACATTTTCAGGTCGATATCGCTCTCAGAACATACCGAAATAAAACCCAAATTTGTAAAAATTTAGATTTCCAAGCGAAAAAATCTGAATATTGAAAGTTCGTATTTTTTAATATCAAGATAGTAATGTTAAATATCTAATCTTCTCTGAGCAAATAATCACAAAAAATCTAATATTTAGTTTAAATTTTAATTGTGAATTAATTTTGGGTCATTCCATTTTATTTCACCTAAAGTCGTTGCGGCCTATTTTTAGAAAAATCTGATAATTCTTAAGGGCATGTGATGGATTATGACGTCACTGGTATAGGCAAAATTTGTCCGTAACTTTTCTCTTAAAATATTAAATATTTTGTCATGAAACTTGGTAGAATTACTTAAAATGACATTAGGAAGGTTTCTTAGACCCAAGTTTGTTTGAATTTTGGCCCAAAATAATTTTGGGAACTTTTCGAAAAAATGCAATATTTTTTAAAAATCAATTTTGAGCCAAAATTCAAACAATCTCGGGTCTGAGAGACCTTCCTAATGACACTTTAAGTAATTCTACCAAGTTTCATGACAAAATCTTCAATATTTCAAGAGAAAAGTTACGGACAAATTTTGCCTATATAAGTGACGTCATACTTCATCACATGTCCTTAATAATGATATTTAATATCCGTACAATTCATTTTTGTTTAATATTTTATAAAATTATTTCTATTTGCTTTGCAATTTTAATTTTTAAGATGAGGTGCATGGGAAATAGGTTATTTTGATAGCTGTGAAAAATTAATAAAAAAAGCACAGAAATAATTTAGGTAGTATAAATGTTTTTATTGATATATGTTCAAAATAGGTTAATTTTCTTTTATTAGTCGCTTACTATGCAAAAACATTCAAAATATTAGTCAAAAATTGATTTTTAAACTTACCTGTCAAATGACAGAATTTACCATATTTTGATTACATTTTTCTAGAAAGTTAATAAATATTTTAAAATTGATTATTACTTAATATTAAGTACTTTTAATGTACTTTCATATGATGTGCTGACTTTTTAAATTTATGACGTAGAAATATGAAAATTATTACCTTGAATGTTGAGCTATTCAGGATTTTCGGTGATTTTGAACACTTACAACTACTTCAGTGCAAAATGAAAAAATCCAATCTTGGTCTTAATATTTAAATTAGAACTGGGTTTCCATCCTATCAAAATTTGGCGATGGATTTCGAGCTGCTTTATGGTTTTATTTAATTTCAAAAATCAGCTTCCAAAAACAAAATTGAAGGTTAAAATACAAGTATTTTTACGAAACTGAAGTTAGCTGTCTCAAAATCGATTTATTTGTTTAAATTCAAATTTAAATTTGTAAATAAGATTTAATCCTTGAAATTCATTAGCATTATTTGTTAATATGATTTAGGAGATTTATTTAAATAGTTAATAATTTTTAAACTAAGAATAATAATTAAAAATGCTTATTAAATGATATAATTCTGAATTTTGATTGAAAATGATTAAAATGAATTTTGGTTTTTAATATTTTATACATCTCTGAAAAATTTTTGTGAATGGTATTTAAAACTAATTATTTTAATCTAGATTCCTTTGAAAAAATTTTTTAGATCTTTATTGTGAATCGTAGATACAACTCGATGAAGACTATTCCAGGGACACGTAGTCATCATTGCTAAATTCCACTCTCAACATCGAAACTGAGAATGAAGAAAACTTCAGAATCAGAAGATTTTGAAGATATTTCATTCATAGATTTGTAAAAAAAAATAAATATTTGTTATATCATTCATTATGTGAAAGCTCACAAAAAGTTTTCAGAGATGTATAAAATATTAAAAACCAAAATTCATTTTAATCATTTTCAATCAAAATTCAGAATTATATCATTTAATAAGCATTTTTAATTATTATTCTTAGTTTAAAAATTATTAACTATTTAAATAAATCTCCTAAATCATATTAACAATAATAATGCTAATGAATTTCAAGGATTAAATCTTATTTACAAATTTAAATTTGAATTTAAACAAATAAATCGATTTTGAGACAGCTAACTTCAGTTTCGTAAAAATACTTGTATTTTAACCTTCAATTTTGTTTTTGGAAGCTGATTTTTGAAATTAAATAAGACCATAAAGCAGCTCGAAATCCATCGCCAAATTTTGATAGGATGGAGAACCAGGTCTAATTTAAATATTAAGACCAAGATTGGATTTTTTCATTTTGCACTGAAGTAGTTGTAAGTGTTCAAAATCACCGAAAATCCTGAATAGCTCAATATTCAAGGTAATAATTTTCATATTTCTACGTCATAAATTTAAAAAGTCAGCACATCATATGAAAGTACATTAAAAGTACTTAATATTAAGTAATAATCAATTTTAAAATATTTATTAACTTTCTAGAAAAATGTAATCAAAATATGGTAAATTCTGTCATTTGACAGGTAAGTTTAAAAATCAATTTTTGCCTAATATTTTGAATGTTTTTGCATAGTAAGCGACTAATAAAAGAAAATTAACCTATTTTGAACATATATCAATCAAAACATTTATACTACCTAAATTATTTCTGTGCTTTTTTATTAATTTTTCACAGCTATCAAAATAACCTATTTCCCATGCACCTCATCTTAAAAATTAAAATTGCAAAGCAAATAGAAATAATTTTATAAAATATTAAACAAAAAAGAATTGTACGGATATTAAATATCATTATTAAGAATTATCAGATTTTTCTAAAAATAGGCCGCAACGACTTTAGGTGAAATAAAATGGAATGACCCTTTTGAAGTTTTCATTTTAAAGCAAATGTTCGGTTATGTGTGTGTGTGTGTGTGTGTGTGTGTGTGTGAAATAATTGGTTTGTCGACATATCTCGAGTACGTTTTAACAGTTTTCACTAAAATTTGTTAAGCTAATTGAACTCAAAAATATCTAACATCGAAAAAAGAGATTTTTAAAAATATTTAATTAACTTCTTTTAGTCAGCTTTTTTTATCGAAAAATATTGTTTTTTGTCCAAACATTTTTTTATGCTAAAATGCAACTATCAAATAAAAAATCATGTTTCTCATCTCAAAACGAATAGATTGATCTTTATTTTTCCGGGATTTAGTAGAATTAACGGCTATGTCCTAGTTTTTACCAAATTGAAATTTTCTTTTTCTGTATTTTTCAATATATTGATACCTCTATGAAAAAGCTGATTTTTTGTTTACATGGGAACAAAGTGTTCATGAAATTAATTAAATTTTCAGCTTGTTTAGAATTTTTTTAATAGAAAAATGTTTACAAAATTGGAAGTTGATAAGGGGATCATAACAGTATTTAATTTTTTTGTTACACTTTTAGCATCCATTGCCTTGAGGAAAAAAATACAAGTTTAACCTAGATTTTAGTTCGATTTTTTAAATGTTCTTCGTTTAAAAAGTGAATTTTTTCACGTTTGACGTGTGATTTAAAAAAATATTCCATAGACGATACCAACTTTATAGCTTTTATGATTTGTTTGTCACCGATTACCTTGAAAAAATTGCAATAAAAACTTTGATCTTGATTTTAGTACAATTTGTAGAATTTTTTGTTTTTGTTTTAAAAATGTGATTCAATTCTGGAAATCGATTTTGGTGTGTCTTGGAGACGATATAATCTAATATAACGGACAATTTAAAAAACGGACACGTGCGAATTGGACTCGCGCTTTTTTTAATTTTTAAAACGGTGTTCTTCCTTGACAATGTCAATAAAAAAAATTAATTTAACACTTTCATTAAATTTACTACGTTCATTAGTATTTAAATTCTAAGAGATATGTTAATTTTTCCATTGAACATTTTCTTAGAAAATATTTAACACTTAAAATGCATGGAGCACTTTAAATATATATAGTTTCTTATTAAGTAGAATCGCACGTGAAACATATTATCTGCGTAGGACATTTGTTGACCTACTTACAAGTATTGTATTTCAAATGATATTATCTCATGATTACTTTGCCGAACAGACAGATCCTTAACTATGCATAATTTACCCAAAAGTTCAAGTTTAAGTTTTATGGAAAAATCTTTAAGTCTCAGCAAAAGAATTTAATTTTAGACGAAAGATCGAGCAAAAGATTTTAATTTCAAACAAAATAGATCGCTGAAAAGATACAAATTCTCTATTTTTAATTTTCAATTGATTCTTTTTTTTTGTTTTTTAAATTCATTTCCTACAATTTAAAGAACAATTTTATTACAAGTTTAAAATTTGTCAAGTGTCTTTTTGTTTCTCAATGCCTCCTAATACAATATCTTTTATCACGATACCTTGTTATCTTCGCAACTTTGAATACATTGAACTCTACAATACAGTCTAAATTTACCGTACTTTATGTGTAAAGAAAAATCGATATTGCAGATGTAAAGACAAGAATTTATTTTGCATAGAACGTAATACAATTGAGACATAAAAGCTATGAAGGTGTATAAAGTTTTGATGGCCCTGTATAAATGTTCAGGAAGTTCATTTACGACTCGAGAGCTTTTAACTTCAATATAAAAAAGAATCGTTTATGGCACGTAATGCAATTTAGAGAATTTCTTTAAAGTTTCGAATTAAGTGGTCTATACAAAAATTTGAATTTAATAACTTACCAAGGATGTCCCAGGGCTTGTTTACAGCTGTAGCGTTCTTCGACGTTGACACACATAAGTTTACTTATGAAGTTCTTAGCAGAGTCACTGATATCATCCCAGTACGGCGAATCGAATTCAAATTCACCTATAACAGTCTGGTTAGCTTTTTGCTATAAAGAGTAGGATTTCGCTGCAGATTTATAAAATGGAATTGAAAAAATCCTCTTATTAAACTGTCCAAGACAAACGTCACATGATGAAGATTATAGAAGACTATTTTAAAGGAAAATGTTCTTATATAAAATTGACCAAAGTACACGTCACATGGTGTATTGAATACAAAAGTATAAATATATAATATTGAAAAAGAATTGATCGTGAAATAGAGATTTATATAGTATATTAGTAAAATAAGATACTACGATCTTATCCCTTAGAAACACAGAAAAAAAATGAGTGCACACGAAACTCTCAAGCACAACAAATCCTTTACTTACTACCCTAGTTTGTATTATAATGCTGCAATTGTAAACTAGAAATGTACCTTAAAAAAGGAAATTATAAAATTAACACTTTTATGTACAAGTTGACCACAAGTTTATAGTGTTATTTTCTCTCTTCCTTTTTTGGAAAAAGCGTTTAAAGCAACTTTGCTAAATAATAGAAATTAGATTTCTTTTGTTTGAGGTGCATGCGTTACCTTTTAAAATCTGAGCAAAAAGATTGGCGTCATTTTCATCATAGAAGGGAGGATAACCGCACAATAGGATATATGAGATGACGCCTATACTCCACACATCCACCGCTTTACCGTAAGGTTTCTGCGCCAGAACTTCGGGAGCTGGAAATAATCTTGATAATTCTATAGCATTGGTATTTTCAGATATTAAAATTTCTTTCTCCTAAGACACACACTAAAGTTTATACTTTCTTAATTCAAATTGAATTAAATACTTTCTTTGTCTATAAATTTGCCTATAATTGTTAGGTTTGAGAAATTCTATATCTTCTTTTTGAAGTTATCTGAAAAATCCAATTTAATCGAGATAGAAATGTTTTTTGTTGGTCACTTACCTACGTATCCAGGTGTGCCACATGCTGTGGCCATAATTCCAGAGTCTTCCATTTTTGATAAACCAAAATCACTAATCATTATTTTACTATCTTCGTCTGGACTATAATAGAGAAGATTCTCTGGTTTCAGATCTCTATGAACGACTCCTTGCTCGTGCATATAATCTACAGCTTCAAGAACTTGTCTAATCAAATCCGCTGCGTCTTTTTCTGTGTAGGAACCTTTTTCTACAATTCTATCGAACAATTCACCTCCGGTAACTCTGTGTAAAATAAATTTAACACATGATTAAAATAATCATCATTTATATTGGGACTGGGAATTATAATTTGGTTTTTGGAATTTTCTCAAAATATCTAGTACTTACAAGTCAATAGAGTTTACTTAAATTCTAAAATGGTCTTTTTTAGGACCGTTTTCGATAAATTCAGGCTTCGAAGCATAGTAAGAGACTAAAAAAAGTATGAAAAAGTACACTGAATAAATAGGTGTCTTAAATTGTTCGAAAATGTCTTAAATTAAGACATTTTTCGTGTCTTAGACGAGCATTTCCATGGTAAGTGATCATGGAAATTTCCTTCTGTTATGGGATTTAGATTAAATTTTGTTTACTTGTAGTCCATGATATAACTAAAAAAATTGTAAAGCTTCTTTTAAAAAATATTAATAAATGTAAGAGATATTCAATTTTGACATTTTTGAACTTTTTATTTTTGAGACCACATAACTTTTGAATGATAAGAGAAATAAGGGTCAATTTTTTTTAAATTGTTCGTTAAAAGACACACTTTCTACTAAATTAAGTTTAAAACAATATTAATTTAAAGTTTTGTTGATATTTAAAGAAAAAGTTTTGTTTTCTGTTTTTTGAAAAATCTCCAATTTCTATTTTGTTAATATTTTTTGTAGTGATGTAGTGTACTAACCTCAAGATACCCTGTGAGTTTCAAAATGGGATGAGCATAACTTTCCACGAAATAAATAAACTAGGTGTGAATTCTGTCCATTTCATGGACATTTCGCTTCCAAGTAAGCAAAATAATTTGCTTCCTCATAGAGGAAGCAAGAAATTAATAATATATAAGTTAATTGGGGAAGTTGTTAAAAAAAATTTTGAATGCAAAAAAAATGTCAAAATATGAATTATTTTACGAATTCTTGATCAATTATAAAAGTTATATAGGTCAATCGATTCGTTTTGAGATAAGGAATATGATTTTTGTATTCATTAAGTTGTATTTTTAGCATAAAAATTTTTTTTGGCAAAAAACGATATTTTTCGATGAAAAAAGGTGCTCAAAAAAATTTGGTTGGGTTATTTTCAAAAATCCTTGTGTCCAAATTTAGATATTCATGAGCTTAATAAGTCATCCAAATTTTATTGGAATCCGTTAAAGCGTTCTCAAGATATCTTGTACACAAAAAATGCTATACACACACACACACACACACATATACATACATACATATACACACACACACACATACATCTGGACATTTGCTTAGGAATGAAAATTTTCGCTTTTTAGATGAAAATGAGTCGATTTAGACAATTTTTGGAAAATCGAAAATTTTAACGATCACAAAGCTTCCTCTATGAGGAAGCAAAATGTATGACAAATAACGCTAAATCTTCGCTAAATCAATTTAAAAAAATACCAAATGAGCATCTCTCGAAAAGAACAACGTTCGAATCATACAGATTTAACGTTACTTGTAATACATTTTTATTTGATTCTTGGAAAGTTATGCTCATCCCATTTTGAAACTCACAGGGTATCTTGAGGTAAGTACACTACATCACTACAAAAAATATTAACAAAATAAAAATTGGAGATTTTTAAAAAAACAGAAAACAAAACTTTTTCTTTAAATATCAACAAAACTTTAAATTAATATTGTTTTAAACTTAATTTAGTAGAAAGTGTGTCTTTTAACGAACAATTTAAAAAAAAATTGACCCTTATTTCTCTTATCATTCAAAAGTTATGTGGTCTCAAAAATAAAAAGTTCAAAAATTTCAAAGTTGAATATCTCTTACATTTGTTAATATTTTTTAAAAGAAGCTTTATAATTTTTTTAGTTACATCATGGACTACAAGTAAGCGAAGTTTAATCTAAATCCCATAACAGAAGGATATTTCCATAATCACTTACCATGGAAATACTACACCAAAAGTATCTTAATTTAAGACATTTGTGTCCAATTTAAGACATCATGTTTTTGCAGTGTATAGCCTTATATTATCAAAAAAAGTAGCCTCAAAATTGAATAAAAGTATCAAAAAAGTATCGTTTTTTAAGTGAAGTAAAACTAGTTTTAAGTTCAATTTTAAAGTGAAAATAATTGTTTTCTAATAAAATTGAAAGGAAAAATAAATAAAAATATTAACTCGCAAATTTTACAATAGAGATTCAAACCCAATCGTTTATAAAATAAATTTTACATATAATAAAAGGTAATTGTTAATAACGCTTATATGACAGATCTTCCATAAGAAGTTTTTAACAACGCTTTCTTTTGCCTAAAGATAAATTCTGTAATTTTTCTATTGTTTTCTCCAATTTCTAATTATTTCCATTCTTTTTGCATAATTTTCAAAAAATGCAATTATTTATCTGAAATTTGAATTATTTTCATTCTATTATAATTATTTTTAAAATTTTTAAATTATTTTCATCAATTTTAAATAATTGTGTTTAATATTAATTTCTTTTTATCATTTTGCAATTTTTTCTTTATCCTTTAATTATTTTAATTATTTTTCAATTAATTTCATCAATTTTTAGTTATTATCGCATATTTAGAATATTGTTTTCAATTTTTCAGTTTTCTTTTTTTTTTAATAAATTCTGTAATTTACGCATCTATAATTATTTTCTTCAATTTCTAATTACTGTCATTCTTTTGTCATAATTTTCAAAAATTTCAATGATTTATCTGAAATTTTAGTTGTTATCAACATATTTTTCAACTGTTTTCCTTAATTTTTAAATATTATTCCAATTTTGTAAAATTATTTTTTAAAATTTTCAAGTATTTTTCTCAAATTTCAATTATTTTCTTCAATTTTTGATTATTTTTTCAGATTTTCAAATATTTTTATAAAATTTCAATTATTTTCTTTAATTTTCTCAATAACTTTTACAATTTAAATTATTCTCTCTTTGAAAATAAAACAATTCCATTATTTTTTTGCTAAATGTTATATTGTTTATCGCAATTTTAAATTAATTTTCTTAATTTACCATTCTTAATTATTATAAAATTTTTAATTATTATCTTCAATTTCTAATCATTTTCATTATTTCTGAATTAATATCCTCAACTTTCACTTACATATCACAATATTACAATATTAATATAATTATATTAATATAATTATAATACAATATTACATATCACATATCTCTCAATTATTTTAATTATTTTTTAATAAATGTCCTAAATTTTCAGTTTTTATCTTAAATTTAGATTATTGTCTTCAACATTCAATTTTTTAACCAATTTTTCAATTATTTTCTTTTGCTTAAAAATAAATTCTGTAATTTTTCTACATATTATTTTCTCCATTTTCTAATTATTTTCATTCTTTTTGCATAACTTTTAATAATTGCAGTTATTTATCTGAAATTTTAATTATTTTCATCATATTTCAATGATTTTTTCAAAATTTAAATAATTTTCATCATATTTAAATTATTTTTTCAATTTTAAATTATTCTTACATTTTTCAATTATTTCTTTAAATTCTTAGGCATAATTCTCATTTTGTAAAATTATTTTTAAAGGTTTTTAAGTATTTTTCTCAAATTTCAATTATTTTCTTCAATTTTCAATTACTTACGTTCTTTTTCATAGTTTCAAAATTTTTTTTAATTATTTGTCTGAAATTTTAATTTCTACTTAATTTTCAATTACATCTACGATTTTCTTGTACAATAAAAAAAATGTTGAGTCATATCAACAAAAATTTGGTTGAGCCAATCAAATTTTTGTTGCTATGACTAAAAATTTGGTTGAGCCAACAAAATTTTTGTTGGTATGACTAAACATTTTTTTCAGTGTATTTTATATATACCTTTATTCTGTATTTTTTGTAATTATTTCCCCTAAATTAAAAATCGCTTTTTCAATTTTAAGTTATGTAATTCTTTTAAATTTATTTCTAAGATTTTGCAGTTTTTTTTATCAAATTTAAATTATTTTCTTCAGTTTTAAAAAATTTCTATGATTTCTTAAATTACTTTTGACAATTTTAATCGTTTTCATTATTTTTTTTTTTTCAATTAATTTGTCAAATTTGCCATTACTTTTTTTTTTAAATATTATAGTTAAAATATTCTCTAAATAAAATATTCTCGGCTTACGTGACACTTGGCGGGCTTTTAGAAACTAAAAAATTGACTAAAAAACTGAAATTCTTGAATTCTGTTAATCTTTTTACATTATTCTTTAAAAAAAAGTAGCATTTAGTAGCTTTAGTCCAAAATTAGTAGTATTCAAAGTAGCCTTGACCAAAAATAGTATCAAAAAAGTACAAAAGTGTGTCACTGCGCAGCCTGTAAATTATTAAAAGATGTACACAATTTTGGTCATTCTTTATTTCCAAATTCAATTTATAAAAAAATATAGCTTTTGCTTCCCGGCAAGAAGCAATTTAAATGGATGCAATTTAAGATTATATTTTATTCAAAATAAAACAAAAGTAAAGCAAAAATGAAACAAAATATCTATAAAATCTTAAAAATCTACTAAATAATACGAAATTTCAAATTTCTCGAAAACGGGAGGTACGACTTTATTCAAAACGGATTCTTAACCTACAAATAAGTACGAAACGTGGTAAAGAAGCCGTTTTTATAATCATTTTTGTAAGAATTATCTTAGCTTCAAAACATTCAAGATGTCTATATTCTTAACCAACATATTAGGCCAAAATAAACAATTATATATTTACGTAACCAAAAACTTACTACACTCAAAAAAATTGTTAGTATATTCGACTGCTTTTCAACTACCCGGAGTTCTTCAATAGGTCCTCAACCGAATTTAAGAAGAAGTAACTAAAATAATTGCGAAGGAACACGGAAAGAAAATGAATTAGAAATTTTATAAAAGTGTTTTACAATTTAAGGAAAAACTATCAAAAAAGAGAAAATTTCAGATTGATAATTTCAAACTTTAAAAATATTATATTGAATTTGCTACAGACTATATTAAAGTTCAAAATATTAGTAATGATTCGAATGGTTTTTCTAAAGCTTAAAATTTCTTGTATGAAAGTTTAGGTTTCCAGCACATTTTACCTAAATTATAAAACATTTTAATAAAGTTTATAATTAATTTACTTTTCGCGTAGTTGGCAAAATGAGATTTTGTAGTTGTTTTTTTAAATTTAACTACTTAAATTGTACGTAAATTGAACTTCTAATGTTTAACTACATGAAAAATAGTAAAATTAACAACACTCAACTATCCAATGGTAGTTGAATTTCTCAACCAATTTTTTTTCAGTGTAATAATGACTGATGAAAACCAATTCATCAAATGTAAGGCAAATAATAGTTGTACGGTGTTAAAATTTCAAAATTGATTTTTAATTTCTTTGTGATTTTGCTTCACCGGTAATTTGACTCTTAATTATTTTATTTCGGATTGACTTACGGGTCAAGTGAAACAACAAAAAATTGAAAATCAATTTTGAAATTTTTACAGCGTATACAAATATTATTTAGGTCACTTTTGATGAATTGATTTTAATCTTTAAATAAAATCTATTGACTTGTACTAGATATTTTATTTTTTTTTATTTTATTTTTATATATATATTTATTTATGGTCGCTGTGGAACAGCAGAGGTCATAAGCGACCACTATAAGATTATAATATAGTTAAAAAACATATATAGAGTTAAATGGTCAGAGGAATATTTTGAAACAACTCCAAAAACCAAATGATTTTGTGACGGTCCCTGGTCGTTTCATTTATTTTTTAATAATCTTTAATGTTCTCGAATATTTATTAGGAAGAAAAGACAAAACGCAGAATGGGGGGAATGATAAAAATATTATTTGACCTCCAACCCGTTTAATATTCGAGAAGCAAGTTTTCAAAAGTTAATGAATCTATTTTCCAAAAACCTAATAAAGACGAGTTATAATTTTAATTTTTAATTTTTTTTTAAATCCAATAATATTCATTTATAAACAATTCAATACAATTTTCTACTTTAAAATTAACTTTAGCGATTATATGAAAAATACACATTTGTTGAAATTTCTGAAAATAACAGAAAATAGATTCAAGTATCAGCTTTTGAAAATTCATTTCTCATTCGTGTTTTGGCGAAAAAATATATAGTTGATATAGAAGCAAAAAAAAAAAAAAAGATTTTTTGTTGTAACAAAAACATTTTTGGACGAATCAACAAAATCTTAGTAAAGGTAACAATGCTCCATTTACTTCTCATTCGTCTCTTTTGAGAGAAACTTCCAATCAAAGTTTTGTTGATGCAACTACAAATTTTTTGTTATACTTTTAGAAACAACCGAACGTTTTTTATCCATAAATAAATCAATAAAACGGCGGTGAAGTTCTCAACGTTTTTGATCAACGATTTAAGAGGAAAAATATTTTTCTATGCAAATTATTAAAAATTTTAATCTGAATTTTTTTTTAATGTTTATCGATCAATAATTGCCAACAAGGAAATATTTGTGACAAAGAATTTTATTATTTTCCGCGTGACCAAACAGTTTTATATTTAAAAGTAATTATGATTCGCTTTTAACCATTGTTTTCTAAATAAAAGGTCAGAATCTTTCTAAATCTATAGTTTTAATATTTAAAATATCAGAAAAATTTTTTGAATTCCTCTTCAGCTATGATTCGTAACCGTTAAAACAATAATAAATGTTTAAACATAAACAATTCAATATTTAAACATGAATTAGTTTAATTTATAAGCAAATTTCTATAAAAATTTTTAATTCTTATTTTTAAAAATTTCTTTAATTATTTTCAGCCCTTTATCTTCAACATCTAAATAGTAAAAAATAGTAAAATCTGGAAAATATACATTTAACCCTTCATTTTAAGATATTATTATCAATTTTTAACCCTTTTTTGCCCCCTTTATCTTTATATAAAAATACTATGGTTTTATCTCTAAAACATAATTTGAAATCTAAAAATACAAAATAAATGTTTAAAAAATTATTAATTTTGTCATCTTTTTTAAATTTTTTTGCTCAACAACTAATTAATATTTTTAATTGGAATCGGACTTGAAATAATAAATTTTTCTACAAAAATAAATAAGAATTGGATTTATAATACATTTCATTAAACACGAACTTTATTTGCCTAAAACTTTTAAAAAATAGCGCACGTATGACCCATGGGTATAAAAGGGTTAAATAAAAATAAGATCAAACTTTAAAATTGTCTTTCAACACACATTTTTCACACATAGTTTTTAATATTTTATTTTTATTGTATTTTCCTGCGAAATTTTCTTCCAAAGTTCATATTTAACTCCTTATTTTTTATATTTAAATGTGAGTTAGGTAAATCTGCAAAATTTTCTTTCTGCTCAAATTATTCAGTTTTTAAAAAAACCTTTTAAAAGTTAAAAAGAATTTTAAAGTGTTTTTTACAATCGAAAATAAAGGATTAAGATTAACAGTTGAAATGGAGTCTTCACGATTCATCGAAATTTCAAGTAAAAGTAAAATAAAATGTTTAAGATTTATTTAATTTGCATGTAAAATTTTTGAAATGGTAATAAAGTAATCATTTTTTAAATAAATGTTAAAATAAAAATTTTAATGAAAAATGAAAAACTATAAGTTAAAACGAAGGGTTGAAGATGTTAAAAAATTTTAATTATTAATTAACGTTTAATAGTAAAATTTTTAAAATAAGGGTTAAAATAAGAATTTCAAGGTTTCAGCTCATTCGTATTTAAATAGATATTGAACATAAAGTGTTAAAAGGGCTGTTAAAAGAGTTTAAACCTGAAAGGGCTATTAGAGTTAAGAATACAGATTTTCAAACAGGGTTGAACGAAATTTGCTGATAAATACTTAATTTTTTATTGACATACTTAAAAAAGGGTGTAACAAATAAAATAATAAAAATTAAAAGGAAATATCTTAGATTTATAGTGAAAAATAAGGATTGGAAGAAAATCATTTGAAAGATTTACATAATACGTATTTAAATACTGAAGAGGAAGGAGCATGAATAATAATTGTAAGGGGAATCATGAATGTATTGATTTGTATCGATTTCATCTTTAAAAAAAAGCCTTATTTTTATCTCTATTTTTAACTTTAAAAGAGGATTAAAACTGAAAAGTACCCTTAGGATGCAACAGAATTCATATAAACATGGCTTTAAATATTAGAATGTGCACTAAAAAGCAAGTATTATATCTATTATGCGTTTAGAAAAATATTGATCCTAACCTTCTATTTTTAACCCTTGAAAGGGTGATTTAGAAAAATTGTAATTATCTGATAGGGAAATCTTGACTTCCGATTACTTTTCGACCCATCATATTAAACAGGAAAATAGTAATTAATGTGTCTATCAACTTATTTTGAATAACGACTTACAATTCCATTATGAGGTAAACTTTGTGTTTATCTTCGAACGTTTCCAATAATTGAACTATATTAGGGTGTGTTAACCTGAAACAAAGTTGATTTTTTTATAGTGTATATTATTATAAACTCTCCCAACTCATGCAGAAGGGAGTACATCGCTGAACAATCATGCTAAAATTATTTCCTAAGAACCCACAAATGATAAAGATATGAGAATACAATTCACCCGCAGAATATGTTTAAACTAATATATAATATATGAAAATTTGTCTATTTTGAAATATACTATACATCAAATTATGTTTAATTTTTTCAAAAACAGGGACATTTTTAGAACAAGTACTCAATCAGGGAATCTAACTGAATCAAGTTGAAGCATATAATCTTCACTCTAATCTCATAAATATAGTCACACTTGTCTAAACTTGACCCCAAAATTAATGCAAGATTCTAAATCTAAATAGGGTTTCAAGAATACTTTTTCCTATATTCTTTTTATCTCTATTCTAGATCTTCACAAGAATAGCTACTTTTTTTGATTATTTTAAGGATACCAATAGTACATATAAAGACAATTAAACATTTGCCCATTTTCTTGTCTATTTTAATTTGAAATTGGACAGAAATCAGATAATTAAAATTAACATCGGATATTAAACGGATAAAGAATTGAATTTGATAGAACGTAATTATATAATTAAAATTTAATTAGAAACAGTGTTAATTAGAACAATTATAATGACACCCAGAAAGCATATGATGTTGGATATGTATATATATATATATCAGTATTGCAAAAACGTGCATATTTTTAAACTATATTTATCGAACCAAGATTCTACATGTTAACAGTAACTAGCACAAAAGCTATTTTTTATAATAATAAAGAAGCTTTATAAAAAAGGCAATACGTGAGACAATAAGTTATCTGTGTCAGTATATGTTTATGTAATGTTATGAGGCAAATAAATAATGTTTACATTCACAAGTCTTGTTAACATATGGTTAGCCAGATGCCTCTGGACTTAGAAAATCCATCAATATTGCGGAAAGGGTTATTGAAATGCAAAATAAAACGCGATACACCACAACTCAAGCCACCTGGTTTCCTGCTGATTTTAAAACTAGACACGATGTCATGAATAAATGAGAGTACGATTTTGTTCTCAATTCTAATTATCTATTCTCATATTCTAATCGTCTGCTTTACGCACTGTATTCGTAATTTGAATAAATTACGTCAGTTTTCTATTACTTAATTGGCCCATTATATAAACTATTGAATTTATGAGTCGTTAATTAAAAAGTATTTTATTTTACAAAATTAATTTATGTGATTGCCTAATAAGGTATATTTTATGAAATCGAGAGGTGAGCTGGTTATAAAAATAAATCTATATATGTTTCTATTTTGATATATAAAGTCGTGCCATTAAAAAAAAAAAGGAATGCAAGATCAATTCAAAAACTAATATATACATATTTTGATGATGTAGAATTTCTATAGAAGTACAGAATTTTTTACTTGTGGAAGAAAAGAAGGTAGTACAATAAGTGAAAGCTGTAAAATACAGCTATCCATAGGTTGCTAAAAACGAAGGACTTAAACTTCTATAAGAGACTATGCAGACATAATTACCATATTGCAAACGGGAATAAACAAAACGTGCTAAAGATTATCTTTGATAAAAGTGAAAATAGTAGGTCGTATAAGAAAATTGCAGTGATCAAAGTGAGATGACAATAAAAAATAAATTCTTTGCGATAGAAAAAAAATATATATCTATAATGAAGCATTAATTTTTTTTACAATAAAAATAAATCCTCTCTAAATCCGAATTAGTGGTTTTCTACTAATGAATTCGTGAGAAATCGGTAACTATTAAATAGTGAAAAACTTCACTATTTTTTTAGTAGAAAAGTACAAATTTTAAAGTGAAGTATCTATTAATTGAATAGTAACCGATTTCTCGCTAATTCATTAGTAGAAAATAACTAATTCAGATTTAGAGAGTTTACATTAAAAATAAACTTTTTACAATAAAAACATAATTAAATACTTATTGAGTAAAATTAAAATAATTAATTTTCTAAAATCAACCAATAAAGAAACTTGTTTTGTTTTAATTTCAATTTAAGTACTTGATCAATAACAAAATTTTTTTGAAAAACTTAAGATTACTAAAGAAATAATAACACAGTTTTGGAAATTGCACTGCACCACAAGTATAAAAGTACAGTTATAAAATTTTCTCAAAACCATTTTCAATTAATTCTTATTGTTTAATTTCAATTGTTTTTAAACACTTTAATTTGATCTTTATAAATTATTCTAACAACAAATTAAATACTCACAGTCTAATAAATTAAGTAATCATAGTCTGAAAATTAAAAAAGGAATCGTTTAAACATTACGTAAATATATTTAACAATTTTTCATCCCCCCTTTCCCCCCAGTTTAAACTCCCCTTTTTAAAAAATAATTTTATCATAATCATTTTATTTTTTCAAAAATCCAGAACTTTAAATTTTTTAGAACTTTGATTAAACTTTTATAATAAATTAGACAATATTCGAATAAATTAAAAAAAAACTAATAAAGTAGGGTTAAAGGTTCTTTTTATTTTTTCCAATATGTGAGAAAGTAAAAACTAAAAATACCTCCCCCCCTTAAAATAGTAATAAATAGAATTTGGATTATTAAAATGTTAATTTTTTATTTGTTCAAGTTCAATTTTCGATAAACTGTTTTTTTCCATTAAATTTGAAATTAATTAAAATTAAAAAAAAATTATTTGATCCTTTATGAATTTAATGTACAAATGATTAAAATTTGGATAAATGTAAATCTTGTTAAATTGAAATTTGAGATTGATTAAGATTAGAATAGATGAAAATTAAATCGTATAAAATTTGGCTGATGAATTTAAACTTATAATCGATTAAAGTTTAATCAGTAAATGTTTTGAACAAGTGATATTGAGTTTGAGCAAAATTTGAAATAATTAATTTTATAATCGACTAAAATTTTCAATAATTAAACCATGAATCGATTAACATTTTCAATAACTAATTAATGCTCAAGTGGAGAATTTCCGTGATAAATTTAAAAATCCATGACTTGAAATTTTTTATTTTATAAATACAAATTTTCTAAGTAACTGAAAATCTAAATTAACATAATATTAAAATTCAAAAATTCAAAATGGCGAATTTAAAATCATATAATTTTTGTTTTACCGAAAACTAATTCACAACGTTTTTTGTTCACTAAAAAAGCAATTGTTGTCTACTTAACTATTATTCCAGTAATTATTTACCAGATTTTTAGAAAGTTAATGTTTTTTTACACGTATACAGTAAAAAATATAAAAGCATTCAAAAGTCCATTTATTCTAACCGGGAAAAATTGAGTTGAACCGGACTTCCGGTTATTTTAACCATTTTTCTCTGTACAGTCTAAAAATAATGGAAAATATATAATATTTTTTTAAAATACCGTATAAATGATGAACAATGTGAATAAAATTCAACGAAATGAAAGTCGATGTTGTCGAAAATTTATTTTATAAACTCCACGTTTTATGTGAAGTTTACAAAATTAGTCATTTATAAAACAATAAAATGTTTTAAAAACATACGAGGACAAAGATTTTATTTTAAGTTCAATAAACTAAAAGTTATTTCTATTGTTTGTATGAAGAAACCAAAATTTTTTTTTTCTTTTACAAATCATCAGGAAACAAAATATCTCTTATATTTTTAGAATTTGTATTAAAATTATGGAAATGTTATTACTTTTTGTAAAATTAGTTATAAGTAATTCTACAATTTAAATACCAAGAATTTAAATTTACCAATCTCAAAAACAAGTTCGAATTCTCGTATTTTCTGAATATTTAGTCCGCCATTTTGAATTTTTGAATATACAACATATTTTTAACCCTTCCTTTTTTTTGTAGACATTTACGTAATATTTGAAGGATCCTTATAACAAATTAGCAAATTAAATATAACCATATCCCAACAAAATAGCAAAAATGATCAATAAATGACCAAAGTTAATAAAAGCAAAATGAGATTTCATAATTTATATATTAGTTAACAACTAATCAAATAATCAATCTAATATATTCCAAAAAAAAGAAATAAAAAAACCCAAAGCAATAAATAGAATCCTCGAATTTTTCCATAACACAGCTAATTTGAAATGAAGCTTCTAATATACCCAGACAATTCCTTGACCTTTAAAAAAAATAGAAACTTTTCGGAATGTTACGAAATGTGTACGTGTTAATTTTATGTATTATTCCTATTGCTGGGTACTTATTAACAACTTTAAAAGTTCATTGCAGGCGATAAATTTCGAGGTCTGTATTTATCATCGTAATTTAGCCTAAGCTCTAGTTCTAACCCAGCTCTAAATGGTTAAAATCAGCCTGCTTTAATGATTAATGATCAGAAGGTCAATTCTTTGAATATATTGAAACCATTACCAAAACTGTGTTACATGAAAGTATAAAGAGAGAGAGAGAGAGAGAAAAAAAAAAGAAAATAAATAATAATAATAATAATAAGACGTGCATGAAATTGTTATATGCAAATATTCCAGCGTGCTGTTCAAGTTGATACCGAGGTTTGGCATATATAAGTAAAATGATAAAAATTGTGAATGGTAAAGGTAGTTGGTGCCTCTTTAAAGGGCCCACACTTACCATTCTTTTTCGCCACTATTATCCGACTTGATCGACCCATTACCACTGTGTGGTGTCACTGATTCACTGAACCTACGAATTACAATAACGCCATACACAATAATATTAGAAATAACAATTCGCAAGTAATTGCTTGCTGTTTACAACTTTTTACAATATTTCATCTTATCTCTTACTCAGGGCCTTCCTGATTATCTATATCGTCGCGATTTTGTGATAAATACTGAAAAACTAACAACAGGGTGTGTGGAAAAGTGTACTCAGATATAACTTTAGTGCAGAATGGCTGTGAATGATCGTCTTAAGGTCACCAGGTTTTTTTTTCTTTCTTTTTAAAACTTGTTTTTATCAAATACTCGAAGATTTTCCATGATTGGAATGAATATTTTTCATGCACTAACTCGGGCAGTTGAAGAAAATTTGACAAAAAGGCTCTACCAAAAAAAAATAAAAGATCACAAAGATTCTACTGGAAGATTTTTTTTTAATTATTCTAACATGAAAATATTCAACAAATTTGGGTGCTACAAAAAATGTAACAAATTCAGGTACTACAAAAAAAAAGAACATATTTAGGTATCATAAAAAAAAGTAACAAATTGAGGTTATGAAAAATTGTTACTACAGAAAATTGAAAAAATTGGGTTGCACTTACAAAAAAGTTGAGCAAATTTATAACAGAATCATTGAAAACAATCAAATGTGCATTTTAGGTAAAAATATTTAAGTAAAGAAAATTAAGATTAGAAGTTGTTACTAAAGGGGAGGAAAAATAAAAACGATTACAGCCACCATAACTGTTAATTATTAGCATAACACTGTGTGACAGTGAAAAAAAAACTTCTTATCGGAGGTTGTAGGTAATAAAAAACTAAAAAGAATGGTGTATATTAAATCTTGGACACACCCTCAAAATCTTGTTTTAGAGCCAAAAAATAGTTTTTAAGGTAAATTCATCTACATCATACCTTGAAACTTGGACATTTTTTTCCTAATCAGAAAGTTGATTTAAAGCTTAAAATACACGCTTTCAACACAGTAAAAAATTTTGTGTTAAATTTAACATTTTTCACATGTCCCAAACGGTCCACACAAAACTTTGTGTTAATTCAACACAAAAAAATATGTTGAATTTTGTACACAAATTATAACCTCTTATTTTACGCATTATAATAATTTAAAGCGTGTATATTTTATGCAATTACTATTGTATTTTATCATTGGCAAGTTAAAATGAATTTTCAATAAGGAATTTATGCTTTTGCAACAAAAAAATAAACATAAATTACAGAGTTACTACTAAAAAATTTGAGGTTATGTTCAAGAATCAAATGACATTTGAAGAATGTGTAAAATCAACACACGAAAAATGTTAAATTTTAACACAAAAAATTTAACAAGGACTGTTTTCTACACAAATACACAAAATTTTTAACTGTGAAGCTGTACAAGAATTTCTTTATTATCATTAAAATTCATGAAGATGTAGACCAAAAATTTTCATTTTTGCATTGATTTTTCAACTTTGACGCTATGTAATTTAAATCCCTTAACTTATTAAAATTATATTTTTTCTCAATGCACAGCAAAAGCTTAATAAATGCATTTTCAAATGACCCCAAATTAAATAAAATTCGATTAAAATTATCAAAGTTAAAATTCCACTTTTAATTTTGTAGTAACATCATTAAATTTTGACTTTTTTTTCTTCCTCGCATTCATAATTTTGAATATTTTTCATTGATTGAGAATACATTAATACACATCAATAGCTTAATAAATGCAATTTCAAATGACCCTAGATTGAATAAAATTCGTTAAAAATTGTCAAAGATATTCCACTTTTAACTTTGTAGTAACATCATTAAATGTTGACTTTATGAACATTATTTTATTATTTTTTTCCTCCCATTACTAATTGTGTCTGTTTTTTTTTAATTTTTACGCAATCTTGCAATGCTAAGATACAATTTTTAGAGTTTAAGAATCATCTAATAAATACATGTAGGGGAGAACCGGATAGAATGCCAACTTGGGTAAATTGGCAATTGTCAATAACTTCGCCAAAAATAAATATTAAACATAATTGTTTTTAAAAATGAAGAAAGATGGTTTCTATAAAGTTTCATGTTTATCAATTTATAATTAAAGAATTTGTTGAAGAATTATAAAACTAATGCTTTCCAACGATAATTTTTTCGTTTTTAAAATTTAGAGAATACGCACTTCTATCTCACAGACGAATATAATTTTTTTTTTTAAATTAATCCTTAAACATTTAGCTATCTAAAGACCTGGATTAAATTTATAAAAATTAGTTTAATTACATAGTGTGTTTCTGTCCGTCGCGAAAAACCATTACCCCCCCCCCCTCCCCCCTAGCGACCAAACTATTTGAAATAGAAAGTTGAAATTTGTTACAAATATGTATTTTGACGTGTAGATTACAGGAAAAATATAGCGAACGTGATTGGAGGTAATGGTCATGGCGTTGTCAAAAAAAAAAAAAATTTTAACAAAAATGTGCCCCCCTCCCTTATCTTCCAAACTATTTGACCTAAAGGTTTGAAATTTGGTAAACCTGGGTATTTTTACGTGTAAATTACAAAAAAAATATAGCAAACTTTACTGGGCTTAGTTATAGCATTTTTTTCAAAAAACTGAAACTTTACCGAAAAAAAATTTTTTTCGACAAAACAACTACAATATTTCACAGTTTCAGATTATTTTTTTGTACAAAATATTTATTTTTATGTTTAGATTACTTTTTCAAAGTTTAAAAATAAAAAAAAAAAAGAAAGAAATTTGTTTTTTTTTCATTAAAATTAAAAATTATATAAAAATCTGAGTCTATTTGCTTGGAAGACTTATAAAAATCTTATAAAAGCAATCTTATAAAAATGCATAATTTTATACTTATAAATTTTGACAAAAGTAAACAAACTATGATTAAAATTTATTATTACAGTATTTTTTTTCGAAAAATTAAAAATTTTCCAAAAAAAAGTTTCCTTGTCCCACGCAGCTGTAACACTTTACAACTAAAGCTTTACTTTCTTTAAAATGTTTAAAATTTATGTTGAAACTTTTTGAATATTTAATAATCATGATTAGAAAGGATTTTATATATCTTTTTATTGAAAATACAAATTTTGCGACCCTGAATTTTTCATTTTTTTTTTTTTTTTATTTTCCCTGTCTTATCTATCTATCCGCGTTTGGTTCATTTCTTCGTTTTTTCGCTCTGCCTTATATTATCTCCATTATCGTTTACATTTTTACTACTGTAGTTTTTTTTTTAGATTTATGAGTTCAGGAGACTATTTATTCTAAAGTAATTAATATTTACACGTTTTTATTTTTACTATAAGAATTGTCTTTCTTGAGCGGTTTTTTTCCTTTATGAAGCACCATTTTTCGATGTCACTTCAATTTTTAGAGAAAAACTTTATATTTCCTGCATTAAAATGTAATTCTCTTTATAATTTTAATAAGATGATTGATTTTAGAAAACAAATAAACGAAACTTTTTTATTTTTATCCGCATTTTTATACATTATTTTTGTGTTGACAACTTATCCGGAACTTATCAAAAATGACGAATATTAATCAATGAAAAATAGTCAAAAACATGAATGCTAGGAAGAAAAAATGAAAAACTGTTCATAAAATCAAAATTTAATGATATTACTACAAAATTAAAAGTGGAATAACTTTGACAATTTTAATACAATTTTTAGTGCAAGATGTTCTGTTTTTTTTTAAGAAAAATCCACATTTATTTACAAAGAGTGTGTGTTAAGCTTTTCGTTCATCTACGATGAACGAAAGCACTTAAAGCAGAGAATACTATGTTTTCTCTCTTTATGTATACCAAAATTTTTAAAAAATCCTATTTTAAAATATTAACATTTAAATGTGAAGTTAGAAAATTCCACTCTGGTAAGTTAACGTTCTATAATATGTTTCAACAAAAATTAGTTTAATATCTTTTCCAAAATGTGTTTTTTAACAAAAATGTGTTTTTAATTATTATATTTTTTTACCGATGTTTTATAGTCTCGTATTATTTATCTTACAGTTTTATAACTAAATGTCTGAAGAGGTTCATCGTAGATGAACGAAAAGCTTAAAACACACTCTTTGTAAATAAATGTGGATTTTCCTTAAAAAAACAGAACATCTTGCACTACAAATTGAAATAATCCAAACAACTCTTACATCTTTACTTTAATACAATTTTATTCAATCTAGGGTCATTTGAAACTGCATTTATTACGCTTTTGCTTTGCATTGAGAAAAAATATAATTTTAATAAGTTAAGGGATTTAAATTACATAGCGTCAAAGTTGAAAAATCAATGCAAAAATGAAAATTTTTGATGATTTTTGGTCTATATCTTCATAAATTTAAATGATAATAAAGAAATTCTTGTACAGTTTGTAAGTGTGTATTTTAAGGTTTCAAACAAAAAAAAAACTTTTTTAATTTCGGCAAAATTTAAAAAAAAAAAAACTTTATAAAAAATGGCGAAATTTCAAAGCATGATATACATGAATCTATATCTGAAAATGGTTTTTTGGATCTAAAACAAGATTTTGAGGGTGTATCAAAGATTTAATATATACCATTCTTTTTAGTTTCTTTATTACCTATTAGCTCTAAGGTCCGATAAAAAGTTCTTTTACTTTTTTTATTTTGTAACACAGTGATAATTAATCCAAAGTTTATCTGACGACGACTCATAAGGGTGAAAAAGGTATAAAATAGAAAAAAACAAACATTAATGCAAGCGGTTGTTTATAAATAATACCTGAAAATAAAAAACTATATTATTATGATTATTATTATTAATAATAAATTAACACTATCATCAGTATTATCATTATAAATATCATTATTATTTAATTACACAAAAGACAGAAAATTAAATGCCAATCATTAAAAGTAGACATCAAACTTGATTTCATACTGTAAATACATACAATTTTAAAAAAAGAATCAAAGCAGCTGTCAGTGTTCTGTAGGTATATATATATGTATATAAAAATATATATATATATATATATATATTACGAGCTGTTAGCGTATTTTATTGAACAATGTAGGACGATCAAGTTTAATCGATAAAGAAACGTAAGCAGTCACAGAATAAATATTTTTTCTGTAGGTACTTACTTCTCTATAGTTGTACTTGATTAATAAAATAAAAGAGTAAAGGGAGGTATAGAGAACGTCCATAAAATTGTTTCTTTTATATTAAAAAAGCACACTAATTAAACATGCACATTAAAAATAAAGAAGAGAGTGTATAAAAAAATCAGGCAATCGGTATCGGCTCCAAATCCATTGTAGAAATGTTTCGTAATGAAAAAAAAAGCAGCTGAAACTATTAAAAAATCGAGAAAATGTTTCTTTTAGATTTAATTACTCAGAGAACATACCTTCGTAAGACCTTAATTTCATTTTCTAAAGAATCTTCCTTTCCTTTGAGCGCTTTTTTGTCGATGATTTTTACCGCATACAAGTCTCCGGGTCTTTCTTTACTTTCTGCCAATCTTACCTCCGAAAAGGCTCCCCTAAAAATCAAACAAATTTGATTCTTTTAAAATCTTCTTCAAATTTCTCTATTCTCTAACTTGTAATTATTTCGAATTAAATTGTTCATTAATTTAATGTCAAATCTCAATTGAACATACTAAGTATTCAAAGTCATATTTTAATATGTTAACATCTTTAAAAAAAGTCATCAGCATATGATGGTCAAGTTCACAACGTTTTTTGATAAACGATAAACAAACTTTTTTTTTTTTTGTTGAAACATAATTTTACACTATTTTATTTGCTGCATTTTTTTAAAAAATGTAAATTAAAATCTTTTTAATTTTTGGATGAATATTTATAAAAACAGCAAAATTACGTTTTTAATATTACGCATTATTGAAAAAACGTTCTGAACTTGACCTTCAAGTACTCTTTTTTTAATTATGAAAGAAAAAAAGAGTTTGAAAGAAAAAGTAAAATGAAAAAGAAATTCATTTCTTATATAAGTTAAAAGCAAGGCCAAAAAGGCTGATAAACAAGTCTCTGGATTGAAGAACATGACAAAATTGACAAATATTGTATATCAATGTTTCGGACTATGAAGATTGTGTACTTTAAAGAAAATGTTGAAAATTATTGACATTCTGAAGTAATATTACCGAATTCTTACTCAAAGATAAGATTTTTGTATTTCAATGGATTTTATTAATAAAATGATATAAACGTAGTTTTCAGGAAAAAAAGAAGATAACCTCAAATATGTCAATCAATGAAAAAGGATTAAGAGGGTCATGTCCTTCGATGAATTTCACATAAATCAGTTAGCCAAAAAGGGACGAATTTTTAGAGAAAGTCAATTTTTAATCTTGAATTAAATAAGATCAAAGCAAGAATTAAATTTGAAGAGATTTCAGTTGAGTTAAAACTTTAATGAATTGGAAAATTAAGTTGAAACTTTAATAATTTTGTAAATTGTGTTGAAACGTTAATAAATTTGAAAATTAATAGAATAGAGATTTTACAGAGTAGTTTTTAATTTGATTTTTTAGTGAACAAAATAATTAAAATTGAAAAAAATAGAATTTTTATTTAACAGGATTTCGACTTATTTGATTTTTTAATTCTCTGTTATATTTTCATTAAACATAATTTTCATTAAACAGAATTTTAATTCAAAAGAATTATTTAAAATGTAAAATTAAAATAAATTCCAAGTTGAAAATAAAAGAAAATAAAAATTGGATGAATTTGAAAACAAATAAACTTGAAAATTAATAAAATTTTTAATAAATTACATAAAATTGAAGTTTATAAAACTAAGGGCCATTTTTTGAAGAAAGAAAATTTTTAATTTAATAATATTTCATAAATTTAAAGGTATGTAATTAAACTTGTAAATGAACAAGTAAATAACCTTGAAAATAACTAAAATTGATAATAAATAATCTGGAATGCATATAAGCTTAAACATTTTTTTTTTCATTAACGAATGAAAATTTACAAAATTTAAACAGATTTTGTATTAGACTGAATTATAAAAAAAAAATTGTAATCTAGAATTAAATAAACCTGAATAAATTCTATGTTGAATAAAAATAAAGCAGAATAAAAAAGTTACGGATTTAGAAACAAATCATTAAAAATTAAATATATTTAATCATTTTAAAGGTAATTAAACTCGTAAATGAACTTGAAAATAAGTAAATTTAAAAATAAATAATCTTGAAAATAAACAGTCCTGATAATAAATAGTCGTGAAAACAAATAAACTTAAAAATAGAAAGAGATAATAAAAAAAACCGGAAATAGCAGGAAAAAATTCAAAATTTTCTTCTTTTTTTCTCTCTTTCTCTCATTACAGGAATAAAAAACTTTACAAAGTTACTTATTGAGCAATAATAGAACTTTTAGTAAATATAACTGATCATTAATATTTCTGATAACAGCAAAATGTTTATTGCTTTTTGTTTTGGTAATCGTAACAACGCACGTGTCAGCTAAATGACATCGTCGTTACGAAATTTCAGAAACAATAATCGTTCAGTTATAAAATAATAAATGCAGTAAATTGAATATAAAATTTTTAATAACCGTATACACTTGAGTCGTCCAGACCATTTTTTTATTACTCTTGTTTCTGTCTGCACGTGTGAATGCCTAATAATATATTCTGGGGTACTAAAAGTCAATATAGCTTAAATCAAAAGTGAATCTGTAAACCGGTCTTTGGAGTCAGATATATGAACGATAATGTAAATTCTGAAGAAATTACTTGCACGTGAAGACTTGAAATTAAAATTGGAGAAATTTAATCCTCATCTTTGATGAGTATTTCAATTCAAAAAAAGTTTAATACGAAAATTGTGTTTCGATTCGAGTTCTTTTTTCAATAATTCTGTTCATTTAAAAAAAAAAAAAATGTATTAATAATTTGGTGTAATTAAAATCCGGTTAGTTGAAAAGTTCAATGTACGAAAACAATACAGAAGTTTGTTTTTTCGTTTAAAAAAACCTAAAATATGTTATTCTTTTAAATTCTCAAAGTGCTTTATAAGAAATAAAAAATATTTGGAAATTTCTAAAAATTACAAAGTATAAAATCGTTTTTTGAATAAAAGTTATTTAAATGTTTCTTTTTTTTTCTCTCTTAAAGAAGATAAATTTGTAATAAAATGATTAATATTATCAGGAAGTAATAATTTTCTAGTTAGTGGATGAGTATTGGTTATTGGAAAGTGATTATTCAAGTAATACCAGCATCAGACTATAACTTAAATTAAATGAGGCAGAATCTAGATCAGTTTATTTCATGGGACTAGAATTAGTTTAATTATTACTCATTATTGTTTGATAATTAACATAAATCACTTTTAATGTGATTTTTCGATAAAGAAATAGTTAAAGTGAAATATTAAATTTTAAAAAGTTACAAACTGTGGCTTTTAATAATTTTATAAAGTTATAAAATTGTGGTTTTTCCAGTTATAATGCATTTACTCAAACTTATTACCCTTTATGGTCACGTAATGCGTTCATGATTTTATGAAAATTCGTTAATGTTATTTTGAAGTTAGCAAAAACCTGAATGTGAAAGCTGCTTTGGAAACAGACCAAACTTTCAAGTACAATAATGCTTGAATCTGAAAGTTTTTATTTGGAGAGATTCCAAGTTTAGACGGTTTCGAATTTAAAGGTGAATTTAAATTTTTTAACTTTTAAAGAAAATGTAATTATTGAAATTTACGGGAAATTAAATTATTTTAAGGAAATGTCCGAGAAAAATTTTCAATTATAAAAAATTGTAATTTAAAGAGCTTGAAAATACATAATTAAAAACAGTATTGATAATGTGAATTCTTGAGATTTCAATTTACACATAATTATTATATTTTATGCAATGTTAAAAACGGAAAAATTGAAATCAGTTTCTTTAGTATTCTGTAATTTATAATGAGTTAGGTTGAAATTGATTTCAACATTGAATACTTATATCGTCAAGTTTTTTTTTCTTTTTTCTTTTTTTTTGATGACAAATTTACATGTCTATCACTATCACCGATTACGTAAACCCTAAACAATTTCCAGCCTAATATAGGTCAACTCATATCTGTTATTATCTTACAATCAATTTGCATTTAATTTTGCAAAAATCATCGAGTCTTTATTTCATAACGACTCAAAGAGATAAAAATCAAAAGGCTCTGTAAAAACATCTTTAAATAAACGAGCTAACTCGGACAGCTTCAAAAAAGAAAGAAAAATAAGGCGTATGTCAAAGGTCAATCTCTGAAGATCTCTCAGAATTTCCATGAGGTCGATTAGAAAAATACAAATGCATTAAAAACACATCTCTCAATAGGTTCAAGTTTCTTTTCGTTTTTAATTAATCTGTCCGCATCTTTTCATCTATGAAAATATTGGCTAAATTTTGTTGATAATTTTTCAATTTCACGTAAATTTTATTTTCAATATCGAATTTGTGTTTAATTATCTCGTGTTAGAATAATTGTGATCACGCCAGATGTCCAACTGTCAAAGCCAGAAATGAATAGTAAATAGGACCCGAATTTAGACGCACTCGATATTTTTTTTCCCCGAATACTATATTAAAAAAAAAAAAAAAACCCGAGAAGCATCGAGTATACGTCAAAAGAAGCGTCAAGTGCGGGAAAAAGAAGAGATAAATATACGAGACAAGCAAAAACAAAACATAGACCGTGACGCAATAATAAAGTGTTGAAAAAAAAAACCTGAGTAATTCATTGTTTTTGATCTGGAGTAGAGTACAAATGTCAAACCACTTACGTTCCGAGTAATTCTTTGAGCGTGTACTTGTCATCAATGGAGGGTGATTTGTCATCCTTGCCATCCTTTTTGAGCTTTTTGTTGGAGTCTTTTTTCCCGAAAAGCGGCATTTTTGAAAGTTTTCGTCGGACTGCCTTTCCCAGACGGTCAACCTGGCGGTCCTGAGCCCCAGCTGTTAGTCCGTCCGGTTTGTCTCGAAAGAGTGACAGGTTGTACTTTTTTTAAAATGACAGGTTCCTCGAAGGTACACGACAATAAACTACTGGCAAAGACTTTTGATTACTGGCTTGTAACACGAAGTAATTCACGACAATTGGCAGAGTGGCGATTTAGAGCAGACTTAATATGATTTGTTTGACGAATGTGATGCGCTCCTTCCCGGGTGTTGAATGACTATACACACTTATTCTATTCCTTTAATGGATGCTCGCGCGTCGCGCTACCTACACCACTTTTTAATTCACTCGATTTACTTTCAAGCTCCTCTCGATCTGTCTCTTTCTCTCTCTCTCTCTATCTCGGCCTCTCTCTCTCTCTCTCTCTCCCTTTTGACAAAAATCCCACGAGTCTTAAAGCAAACTAGGCATGTCCTGAACTTTAGCGACAATCAGGAAATCCGTTCTTATTCCAGACTCAGATGAGCGAGCTTTGACACGTACGACACGATTC
This sequence comes from Ganaspis brasiliensis, assembly GCA_037103525.1. Lineage (NCBI taxonomy): Eukaryota > Metazoa > Arthropoda > Insecta > Hymenoptera > Figitidae > Ganaspis > Ganaspis brasiliensis. The sequence goes on from JAZKLR010000146.1 coordinate 851,963, forward strand.
TCCCCGTCGTTTCTGGCTACTCGCATTCTACTGACTGAATCGAGCTCAGGGTCGCGGCCTCGCGCCCTCGCGGAACTGATACCAACAGACTATCCCCTTATCCTTTTTATCGGCATTTAATCTCAGCTTTCTTGGGGTACTAATGAATAAAAGCTACTGCTTGATGATGACACATTCCGGGCGAGTTAAAGTGGCGTTGAAAAGTAATAAATTTAATTCAATGTGAGGATCCGTACTAGGCGGCACCTTGCGTCAAAAAAGCGATCTTGATTACTGATATACTTATAACTGTTTAGGTAGAAGGATTTTATCCTGTGGAGATTGCGTAGTACAACTGTGTAGATTTGTTATGACAGTTCGCTTTTGGAGGTTAGGTACACTTATTTATCAACTGGTAAATATGCTTTATTTACTCGCAATTATTGTGGCAACAGTTTTAAAATGTTGCCTTTAACTCTAATTACACGTTATTGTATTTGAATTACAGGTGATTTCACTCACAAACTTGAGAAAATGAGTTTTATTTTCTATCGGAGAAAGAGCGTTTTTCGGGAAATATTGACTTAAAAATTATCATTGAAGGTTTTCAATTGATATTTGATTAATATATAGACGCAAAAGTACGATAAGTCAGAATAAATAATCATAAACTTGATGTAATATGTGTAATGTAATCAACTGATGATGGTGTTTGTACCGTTTGTCAAAATTGACAGAAACCAGAAATAACCTAACCTTATCTGTCAAGTGATTGGTGTGAAGTTAGTCTCGCAACCATAAAAGTTATTATCAGGCGCGAAAATTTAAGAATACCATTTTTTACTTGCAAAACGAATCTAAATCTATATAATAATAATCCACAAGATTCATGTATTCTTTCATTCTGTACCTCAAGTTTGGTACATAAATATTTTTTTGTTTTAAAACAGATAATATGTACTTTTCAAAAAATGCATTTAAATTGATTAAATTTTAAATTTATAAATATCAGTTCAAATCAGTTTAATTTCATTAATAGATAAATCTAAAAAATTTTCTACACTTTTAAATACACAATTAGGTATTCTCTTTAAATTTTATCATTATTCTTTAATTTTTTTAAATTTATTTTGTTCTGTTCTCGATTATTCTCGACAATTTTCGAATTTTTCTTTCCATTATCAATAATTATTTCCCTCATTTCTCAATTATTTTCTTTAATATTTAATTATTTTAGTCATATTCTAATTTTTCTTTTAATTATTAATTATTTTTTTGAAATTTCCATTTAATTCTTTAATTTCAAATTTATTTCTTCAATTTTTAATAATTTTCTTCAATTCTCAAATATTTTCCTTAATTTTCAATTATTTTTATCGATTTTCAATTAATTCCTCAATATTCAATAATTCTCGGATTTTGTCAATTATTTTTTTCACTCATAAAAATTGTTTTAAATTTTAAATTCAATTATTCAATTCTAGAACTATTCTATTCAATTCTCAGTTATTTTATTAATATTTAAATTCCAATTTTCAATTATTTTATTTAGTAATAAAAAATTATCGCCTTTTTTATTAATCTTCTTTAATTTTAAATCCTATTGTTCAATTATTTTCTTTAATTTTTAATTTCATTCTTCAATTTTTATTTCCATTCTTCAGTTTTCAATTGTTTTCTTCTATATTAATTAATTCTCGGTTTTTTTTCAATTACTTTTTTTCAATTTTTAAGTATACATTAAAATTTAAATTCCATTCCTCAATTTTTAATTGATTTCTTCAATTTTTAATTATTTTTCCGATTTTTAAATCAGTTGTTAAATATGCAATTATTTCCAACAATTATTCTTATAATTTTCTTAATATTTTTCCATTTGCAATTATTTTCTTGAAATTTAATATTTCTTGTTTAAAATTTTCAATTTTTCTTTCAGTTGTCTGGGCATTTTTAATTTTGTTTTCAATTGACAATTATTTTCGTCATTTTTCACATATTTTCTTGAATTTTCAATTATTTTCATCATTTTTTAACTATTTCCTTCAATTTTTTTAATTTTCAATTATTATCTTAAAATTTTATAATTATTCTTTGATTTTTTAATTATTTTGTTCGTTTGTGTACCTATATTAATCTACCATTTTTTTAAATTTTGTTCTCAATTGTCAATTATTTTCGTCATTTTGTAATTTTTTTTCAATTATTAATTATTTTTTCAAATTTTAATTTAATTCTTAAATTTTCAATTTATTTTCTCATTTTTTTATTCAATTTCAAATATTTCTTTCGATTTTCAATCCAGTTTTTCAATTCGCAAATATTTCTACTTTTTTGTTTAAATAAATTGATATTTATTGTTTAATTTTTTAAACTATTCTTTTCAATTGTGTAATTATGTAGCCATGTTTCGAATTTTCTTTTCAACTGTTAATTAAGTTCTTCAAAATGTTCACAAATTTTTAAATTTATAGCCACTTTTAATTTCTTCAAATTTCTGTTTATTTGAACTTGCATTGATTAAAAGGTCAATTAATCCACGGTTCAAATATATTAAATTTGAAGTGATTTAAAAATTATTTCAATTTTTAATCATTCTTTTCTCTTATGATTTCAATTACTACAATTTTTAACTATTTTGATCAGTTTTCAATTATTTCTGCAAGTTTAACTTATTTTCTTTATTTCGCACTTTTTTTTCCTAAATCTTAAATCTACCTTTTCCTAATTTCAAATATTTTTTTTATTTTTTTCAGTCACTTTTTCCATTTCAATTATTTTTTTCATTTTTTAATTATTTTAATTATTTTTCAACTAATTTGCTAATAAATTAAATTATTTTTCTTAAAAATAAATTCTGTATTTTACCTATTATTTTTTCCAATTTCTAAGAATTTTCATTTTTTGGCATAATTTTCCAAAATTTCAATTTTTTGAAATTTTAATTAATTTTATCATATTTCAATTATTATTTTTTTAATTTGGTTTTTACCGTTTTTTAATTATTATTTTAAATTTTAAATTATTTTTATCACTTTTTAACTATTTTCCTCAATTGTGAACTATTATTCTCATTTTGTAAAATTATTTTGTAAGATTTTTAAGTATTTTTCCCACATTTAAATTATTTTCTTCAATTTTTATTATTTTCATTTGTTATATAATTTCCGAAAAATTTTATTAATTATCTTTAATGTCTATTATTTTTAGCTTTCTTTAATTTTTTTCTTCAATTTTTAATTATTCACATTTTTTTCAATAAATTTCTCAGATTTTCAAGTATTTTTCTCAAAATTAATTTATTATTTTCAACTAATCATTGCTTTTATCATTTTTCAATTATTTTCTTCAAGTTTTTAAATTTTAAAATCTTTTTTCAATTATTTTCCCCATTTTTTAATTATTCTTATCTTTTAAAATTATTTTCTATTTTTAAATATTTTCTCAATTTTACCATTATTTTCTTCAATTTTTAATTATACATATCTTTGGTTTTCTTATATTTTATGTATATTTTGTATTTTTTGCAATTATTTCTCATCTTAAATTAAAAATAATTGTTTTCTTCAATTTCAAATTATATGTTTATCTTTTTTCATTTATTTTCTCTAAATTTTAATTATTTTCTCTTTTTTTTTGCAATGAACTTCTAAAAGTTTCAAGCTTTTTTCTGACATTTTTTTTAACTTCACTTTATTTAAAATCTATTATGTACTTAATCTTTTCAATTATTTACTCAAATTTTAATTATTTTCTTCAACTTTTAATCTTTTTCATTATTTGTGAATTAATTGTTTAAGTTTTTAATTATTTATCTGAATTTCAATCATTTTTTTCAATTTTCGATTATTTTCTTCAAGTGTTCATAATTCTAATTTTTTTAAATTTATTTCTAAGATTTTCAAGTATGTTTCTTTTAAATCATTTTCTTTAATTTTAAAACATTTCTATGATTTTTTTAAATTACTTTCGACAATTTTTAATTGTTTTCGTCATTTTTTTTTTAAATACATAATTTGAAAAATTTGCAATTAATTACAATATATTGCGTGAAGGTTATTAATCAAATTATTTCTTAATTTTAGTCAGATCGCGAGCTTAATTTTTACTAGCAGTATTTAAAATTGAAAAATATACTAAATTCAGTTTTGCAGCTAACTTCATGTCAGTTTCAATCTTTGAATCAGCTGATTGCGCAATCCCCAAGACTGGCACTTTTATTACAAAAATTTGATTTTTTATAAATAAAATTATAACAATTAAATCATTTTTTGTAATCACGAGATTCTAAACACCTATTTAGTTGCCATCTCCCATCCCTGATGAAACGGTATGAATATTTTATTTCATTATAGTATGAGAAGAATTTTAAACAGTATAAATTTCAGTTTAAAATACCATTTTTTGACAGTATCTTTGTTTACAGTTCCTGTATTGATAATTTTGACTTTAACAAAAGTCAAGCCACGTTTACAAAATTAAACAATGATAAAATCTCAGGTGGATAAAAGATTGTCTTCTCGATGACACGTAACGACCTAACCTCAAAAATATTCTTTTTGTCGGAGAATATTTACAATAAAACAGTTAAAACTGATTTTCTTTCGTTTGAAATAATGACTTAGTAATAGAGGGCTTCCCATAGAATTCTAGAATGTCTAGTTTAATGAATTTCATCAATTTAGATTCCGCTTTTCTGTATATTGGAGCACAGATTAACGAAGTTATTTTATACTGGTGGTGGTATATGATTGAGATCTCGTGGCAGCTTTTAATAGCGTTTATTGCTTATTTTTGCACTTGTCTCTTTCTTTATTTTGTGTTGAAACAAGTGAATCATAAAGCATGGCAAATACCAGGTCCACCGAACAGAATACTGCTCTTAATTGCTCATCCCGACGACGAGGTCATGTTTTTTGGACCTCTAATTTACTGGCTAGTTCGAATGAAAGCTAGCCAAATTTATGTTCTTTGCTTTACAATGGGTACGTAAATCTTTAATTAATTATTTATTTTTAAATGTGAAAATTACTTTAACTCGTGGCTAACTTCCAGGTGGAAAAAGAGAAAGAAAAGAAGAGCTTTGGGCTTGTGCAAAAAAATTGGGTATATCAGAAGCTAATATTACAATTTTAATGTGAGTTAACGAACCCCCTGTAGTATCTCGCTCTCGTAAAATTGCTAATTTTATTTTTGCTTGCGTGTTGAAAACTGTTTCAATTTATTGGAAATTGACTCAGGTGTATAAATGTAAATATTTCACTTTTTCCTTCATTCATCTAAAAATCATCATAGAACAATTGCAGCTACAATGCAAGTATCACAGCACTGTATATTGCTTCTAGCTATTTTTAAATAGTTTCGAATATTTAATTGCAACTGTCATTCAAAAAGTAGAAGTTAATTATTTTTTTAGGTATACAGAGTTACCTGATGATGCAAGGGTACAATGGCCAGAAAGTTTGGTGGCAGAGAATATTTTGCATTTTATTGAACTCTACAAAATAAATGCTGTTATAACGTTTGATAAATATGGAGTCAGTCGGCACAAAAATCATATTTCTCTTTTCTATGGAATGGCGTCCTTGTGTTTAGATCGAAAAGTTCCATCCTGTTAGTATTTTATTAATAATTAACTCAATTCTTTATTATTATATTCACGTTACTTTTAATATTAGGGATCGTCCATAAATTACGTCACACATTAAATTAAATTCTTATGTAGGGATACCAGACGTCCTAGTTTTCCAGGACATGTCCTGGTTTTCGACGATTCGTGGGTCCGTCCTGGTATTTACCTTAGATGTCCTGGTTTTTAGTATTTACCACACAAAAAAATTTTTTAATTAAAACTTCGAAAAAAAATCATCTTAAAAGTATAATCTATAATTAAATATCTGGGGAACGTTTAGTGTATATATTATTTGTATAAAATGCATTAATAAATGTATAAATTGCTATTATAGGAAAACAATTTCGTACATTTTTTTTCAAAATTTTGAATTTCCCGCTACTGAAAGAAGGGGAGATGACAGGCGGTGGGGAGGGGGAAGTAAGGTGTCCTGGTTTGAAGCAAGGGTCATCTGGTATCCCTATTCTTATGAAAAAATTTGAATCTTTAAATATACAAATGAAGATTCAAGATTACATGTGTTAATATTGATATCTTTTTTAATTTTTGTAGAATTTTAATGTTATTTTATAATACTGCTCAAATGCCTTTTTTTAAACTAAAAAAATCTATATATAATATATTTTCTTTTCAATTAAAAGCTATTTTATTAAATAAAACCCGAAATATTATACCAAATGCTTATAAAAACAATTTACTTATGTGGATTCTAGATTCATTTTAAAGAATGCAACAACCGGGTCTAGGCGATTATTTTTAGAATGGTCCTAAAAATAATTTCAAATTGTAGAAAGTAATTGAAAAATGATAAAAATAATTAACAATTCATAAAATTAAGGAGAAAGTAATTAAAATAATTAAAAATTGGTGATAATAATTGAAAAATGATGAAAATAATGGCAAAAATTGTGGAAAATAATTGAAAAATGATAAAATAATTCAAAATTGAAGAAAACAATTAAAAAATGATGAAAATAATTACCAATTCATGAAATTAATTTAAAAATAATGAAAAAATTAAAAATTGGTGACAAAAATTTAAAAATGATAACAAAAAATTAAGAATTGATGAAATTAATAAAAAAGTTGTTAACAAAATTAAAAATAAGGGCAAATAATTGAAAAATGATTTTAGATTATAAAAATCAAATAAACTAATTGAAATTCGAAGTAAATTATTGGAAGTTTATGACATTAGTTGAAAAATAATGAAAATAATATGAAATTGGAAAAATTAATTTAAGAATGATAAAAACAGTTGAAAATTGAACAAAATAATTAAGTAATTTAAAAATGGGGCATTACCTAATTAAAAAAAATGATTAAAATAATTAGGAATTGGAGAAAACAATGAAAAATTGAGACGAATATTTGAAAAACGATAAAAATAATTAACAATCCATGAAATTATGGAAAGATAATGAAAAAATTAAAAATTGGAGTAATTAAATGAAAAATTGTGTTAAAAATTGAACATTGAAGTAAATAATTGGAAGTTTAAGAAATTAATTAAAAAATGATGAAAATAATTTAAAACTGGAAATTATAATGAATAATGATTAAAATAATTGAAAATTGAAGAAAAAATTAAATAATAATAATAAAAATAATTAATAATTGATGATTTTAATGAAAAAATTATAAACAAAATTAAAAATGAAGGCAAATAATTGAAAAATGATTTTAAAAAATGAAAATAAAAAAAATAATTGAAATTTGACATAAGTAATTGAAATTTTATGGCCTTAATTAGAAAATAATGAAAATAATTTGAAATTGAGAAAATTAACTAAAAAAAAGGATAAAAATAATAGGAAATTAGAAAAATAATTCAAAAATTAATAAAATGAACGATTCATGTAATTATTTTTAAAATAATTTAAAAATAAGGCAATTTATTGAAAAATGATAAAAATAATTGAAAAATTAGGATATAATTAGAATCTGACAAAAGTAATTGAAAAATACTATTAATTATTAAGTTTTGATTACGTTAATTAAATGAATGGATGAATATTTAAATGTAAGTTAAAAAAATTATTTTTCATTTTATCATAATAATTGATAAATGAAAAAAGAAACTGAAAATAAATGAAAATAATTTTAATAAATAAAATAAGGATTCTAATTCATTATTGAGGGAAATAATGTATGTAATAATAAAAACCATAATTTAAGAAGAATATAATTATAATTTATGGAAAGTAGGTTTTCAATTTTGGGAAAAAATGTATAAATAATGAAAATAATTATTTAAAATTAAGAAAATCATTGAAAAATATTTATAAAATTGAAAATTATAGTAGATAATTGAAATGACAATAGAAAATAATTGGAATTTCAAAAAGATTATTGATTTAGTAAATTTTACTTTTGCTTAAGAGATTCTTAATCTTTTCAATTTTGTAATATATTAAAAAATTTAGATCTTATTTCACAAATTTTTTTTATGTTTTATAGAAAAAGGAGTCATTTTTAAGAGTTCAAAATACAAAAACTTCAATACTTTAAAATGTAGAATAAAAAAATTTCAATAATAATTTTTCAACAAGACATATAATAGAGGGGGAAGGGGCAAAAAAAAGTGTGACGTAATTTATGGACGGCTCATACACTGAAACTTCACTTATTTAAAGTCTCTCTTATTAGAGTCGCATTTATTTTACTAGTTCAAAGTCTCACTTATTTTAGCTTGTCGACCAATTAAAACTAACTAACATTTTCATTGGTTGCTGCGAATTGGATCAGCCAATCAGAGAAGTTCTCTATAAGCACATGGAAGTTAAAATAAGTGTGACATTTGTAATGGATTTGCGTGGACCAGGTTAAAATAAGTGAAGCTTTAGTGTAATTTACTTCTTTATTGCCTTATTTACTCATTCTGACGATTTTTATAGATTGTAAATTATATGTATTAGAAAGTGTAAATATTTTAAGAAAGTATACACAAATACTTGACCTGCCGATCAGTTTGCTGTCTGCTTCTTATTGGTATGTGGTGACCTATGATCAAAGGCAATATATAAAGGTAAAGAATTCCAAATTAAATGTTCAAGAATTGAAATTAAATGTAGATAAATCAAATTGAATATTTTAAAATCCAGACAAAGTTGATTGTAAATTGTTTAAATTATTGTTGGATTTTAATTTTCTAACAAAATTTTCTTGTTTAGGGTGCAAATTTTAAACAATATTTTATATTTTTTAGAAAGCTATGAAGGAGCATAAATCACAAAATGTATGGTTTCGTAAATTATACATGATTTTCTCGAGATATACTTTGATTAATACTTTTCAAGAAGTTAACTTTTTGGATTTGGAACTTGATCTCCAGTTTGAGGAAGATTAGTTTTTACACTAACCATCACTTACATTTAATTGTAAATAATTGTCATAAGTCATTCTGTACAGAATAAAAATTTATGTTTATTAGTAAAAGAGAATTTTTCGTTGTTTAATAATTTTTCTTTGATTTATTACAACTTAAAACATTTAATTGATTTTAGATTAAAATATAAATTTAACCAGCCTTAACTCAATCGATCCAAAGTTCATTTATCAAAATTTTAATTGATTCAAACTTTAATGAAAATTTTAATAGATACTAAATTGTTATTTTTCATTTAAGAAAAAACTGTTCTCTGTTTAAATAATTTTATTTGAAAATTCAAGAAATCACCATTTTGTAGAAAATTATCATACAAGTAAATATTGAGAAAATTACTTTTATTGCATTCATTGACATTAATTTACAATCATTTGAATATGTAAATATAAAAGTGTTTTAGAGATCAGTCCTAATATTTGACAGATTATATAATAAACGCTATAATTATATCAGGAGAGATTAAAGGACATCTGCTAACAATTAAATAACTTGTTCAAAAATATATCAAGGTATTATTGGATGCAGAAGTTTAAAACATTTTCTTGGTATTTTATTTAATATAATTTATGTAAAACTAACGCACTGGTCTAAGCTAAATTCTAATATTTTAAATCGAAAGTCTTTCTTTTGCACAAATGCCATACTATACTAAATAATTTGGAAAATTATCGAAAGTACATAGAAATACTTTCTTTTCATATAAATTAGTAAGCAATTATCTACTTATAATATAAAGACTTTATCTTCATTTAAGGACAGTATTTTAAACTCGCAAGCCCATAATACCTTAAAATAAAAAAAATCATTTTATAAAAATGATATGTTCATTCTACTTTACATTCATACTTATTCTATAATAGACTTTGTAAATTTGAATTTTTATAGTGTTATACACTTAAATAAAAAAGAAAAACAAAAAAAAAAGAAATTAAATGCTACAATTTTGTGCATATTTTTCGCTTCCAAGATTCATTTTCAATTTTGGCACAATTTTGATTTGTGCTTTCGGCAAAAAACATTGAGCGTTCGTAGATATTGTCAAAATTTTGTAGCCAAATAAACGCAGAAGTGTTTAAAACAGAAATCGTATAAAATCTTAAATGCTAAAAAGTGTATAAAATGTGTAAAATTTTAACCGCTGAAAAAATGTGCGAAACAGTGAAATTACAGTCTAATATAATGATACTTAACTCTTATAAACATAGTTCGTTATTTATAAAAATTATATATTATACTTTAAAAAAAAATACGGATTCCTTATACAAAATACTTTCGGCTTTCTTGTAGATGAGAAATGGTACAATTGAAAGACGAAATTATTGGGATCGTAAGCTCACAGTAATTATCACTTATATCGTAAACGATGTAGGAGTTTATAATAAAATAAAAAAAAAAAGAAATAACTGTATTGAATCTCAACTATGGAATGTATAATTGTTTAACACAAGTTGTCACTAAACTCAGAGAGTCCAGTATACTGTTAATGAAAATTTGCCCTAATACTGAGTAAAATAAAAAAAAAATTGTGAAATAAAAGAAATGTAAATCATCTCTTAATATAAATTAATTGTGAATCTTCTCATAATATAAATTAATTAAAGTAAGCTGCTCAATAAACAATCCTTGAAATTTAAAAGCGCGTTTTTAACAATTCTAGAAAATGCAAAAAATGGCGCCAACAAATCATCATTGAACACATTGATATCATCGCTTGAAATCTTATCTAATAGAGCTTGGCGCTTATACATTATATATTATTATAATTTTAGAATACTATTTTTTATAAACAGTCACAAATTATGGACGGCATTGAGTGTTCCCGCAAGATCCTCGGGTAAGTGAAACACTACGACAATTTAGCGAACTATTTAGCCTCGCAGGTTGATTGATATATATATATCACAAAATATCACCACGTAATTAATTTTTTGCTATCACTCTTTTTTTTTGATAAATTATCAATTTTTTACAATTACTAGGTTTTTGTTTTAATAATTATCAATCTTTTTGATAAACTGGCAGTTTTCTAAAATTGATTTTGAATATCAGACAACCTCGGCAAATACCTTGAAATATAGTTCTTGTTTTAATTCGCAAATTGCGCGCTTCGAGAGAGAAAAGTGTAGAGAGACAGATCGATCGCTAAAGAGCAACTCACCCTTATATCCTAAAGGAGTATTAGGCTTATGAGGGACTCATGAAGATCTCGCGGGCAGTATCCTAAAATCTGTCTTTATCACGATGATGCGAGTTCAAAGTTCCCATTCCTGGTTGAGGAGAATCAGGATCGTTGACATCCTGAAGGTACTGAAGCTCTTGAAGTTCCTGGAATTTCTCGTGATCACGAATGTGCGCATAATTTGCCGAAAGACACATTAAGTAGTGTACCAAGCTTAAAACAACCAGCATTGACGCAAAAGTTGCAAAAATAAACATGTATTGAGCTTTTTCCACAAAATCTTTACAGAAAAGCTTCACTTCTTGGGGTCCACAGACTTTTAAATCCTCGGGTCTAATTTTGCTCGGGAACATGGAACCTGGAGAAAAACATAAATTTAACATTATATAAACTTAAAGTATATTATTTTAAAAATAAATGAAAATGAATGAAAATATAAAGATTGCAGGTCTCGAACTAGGTCCGTAAATTTCGAAACAGTCCGTAAATTTGATTGTAGTCTGTAAAACAGGGCTATGATTTTTTTTTATTTAAATCGTTTTTTTTTTTTTTTTTTTAATCAAAAACTGATTTTTTTAAAGAAAATCAGTAATTAAAATATTCAAATGTTTATTTGTAAGTGTTTGTAAGTAGTTTATTTTTTAATTTGAGAACATTTAATAAGAAATAATGAAGAATAAATAATCAAACAAATTATGACGAACGAGAAAATTTTAAAAAATATCTTCAAATTTATATAATCGAAAAATTAAAGAACTTAGGCAAAACCAACGAAAAAATATAATAAGTTATAAAAAAACAACAGAAAAGCGTAAAAAGATAAGAAAACAGTCTATTAAAAAAATGAGAAAATTACTTTGAATAAAAAATGTCAAGGTCACTTTTAAAGATATAAAGAAGAACTTTAAAAAAACAATACAGGAATAAAACAGTGACATAAAAATATATAAGGAAGCAGAAACTATATTTAAAAAAAAATTAAACTATTTACGACCATTTTTTTAAATTAAAAAAAATACATAAATAAGAAGATAATTAAAAAAACGTTAAATTATATTACTAAAGAGAACAAAATTTAAAAATTAGAGAATTATTTTACAAATTGAATAAAAAGAGAGTGAATAAAATGTTGGAAAGTTTAAAAAAATTGGAGAAGAAAAAAAATCGATGAAATAGAAGGACCATTTTAAAATCAGAATATTTCGTACAAGATTTATATTATTCATTATTTATTTATATTTATAAAATAAAGTCGAATATGTCTTCAAAAAATTAGAAAATTAAGAAATTTAAAAAATTTGGATAAAAGCATCGAATAAATGTTTTTTCGAAAATCCGTTATTACAAGATAAAAACTAACCATTTAAAAGAAGGACAAATGTTTCTAAGAAATAGAAAAATGATGACAAAAACTGAGGAATTAATTAAAATGTAAGGAAGGGCTAAAAAAATTGTGAAACAACAAAAAATTGAATAAATAGTTTGAAAATGGAGAAATAATTTTCTTTTCTTAATCGAACAAACTGAATAAAAAATGTAAAAAGTCAAAAAAAAATTGGTAAGAATGTTAAAAATTAGAATTAATAAAAATAAAAATGTACCTATAAAGAGAAATAAAAAGTGCACAAAAGAAATTTAAAAATCCTTTGAAAATAAAAAAGTTTAGGAAAATAGAACCAAAAATATTTTTATATTACACTTACAGCAAGTTCAACAATAAATTTAGAAAAAAAAAGATCTAAAAATTTTATGAAAGAATAAGTAAGTTTGCAAAAAATAGACAAAATGCGAAACCAAATTGAAAAAATTAACAAAAAAATGAGAGTATTTATTTTTAAAAATATGGAAATAATTAAAAAAATCAAGGAAATAAAAAGTTTAGTGAATGTTATAAAATAACAAAATTGTGTAAAATAATATTAAATAATTTGGATAAAAAAGAGAGAATTAAAAAAAATCGTAATATAAAAAAACAAAAAGAAAAGAAATATCAAAAGAAAAAAAATTATTTAATTTTGTAAAAATAAGAAATTATTATAAGATACAAATTAAACAGTTTCGAAAAAGTGAAATCTTTTAGAGATATTGTAAGAATTGAAAAATGATTATTGTGAATATGGAAAATAATTAATATTATTTAATTATTATGCATTATAATAATTAATATGCACTTGAATTTGAATTAATTAATTAATTAATGTCTACAAATTTTTAATTTTTAAACCAGTATTGTCAATTACTTTTGTCGTCTTTCAATTTTTCCATCAAATTTAAATTATTTTTATCATTTTTAAAATTATTTTCTGCATATTTCTATTAGTTTTAACATTTAAAAATTATTTTTATCAAATTTCAATAATTATTTTCAATCTTCTTTTTTATGGTTATCAATTTCTCAATTTATTACACAGTTTTCAATTTTTTTCTTCAAATTTCAGCAATTTTCTTCAATAATTTTATTATTATGTATCAATAATTTTTAAATACTTTACACTAATTGACAATTATTTTTTTTTCGAATTTCAATTTTTTTTCCAATTTTACATTCTTTTAATTATTTACACCAGTTATCAATCATTAATGTCATTATTCAATTATTTATCTCAAATTTTTATCATTTTTGTTATTTTTCATGTATTATCTTCAAATTAAAATTTTTTGTAATTTCTCAATTTATTTTCTTCAAATTTCAATTATTTTTGTCATTTCCCGACTATTTTTTCCTATTTTCAATTATTTTTGTCATTTTTTAATTGTTTTTTAAAAATTTTCAATTAATTTAGTAACTTCTTAATTATTGTCAATATTTTCGACGTTGTTTTATTACTTTCTCCAAATTTTGTATTTATTTTCTTATATCTTTAAAATATTGTCATGAATTTTTTAATTTCTTACTTCAATTTTCATTTATTTTTGTCAATTCTCAATTTCTTTTCAAATTTTAATTATTTTTATCATTTTTCAAGTATTTTCTTCAAATTTCATATTTTTTTGGGATTTTGCAATTATTTTGTCATTATTTAATTATTTTCTTTAAACGTCAATTTTTATCTCCAATTTTTCAATTATTGATTTCTAATTTTTATTTTGTTTCTCCATTTTTCAATTATTTATGTCATTTTTTACGTCTTTTTTCTCAAATCATAAATTTTTTACATAATTTTAAATTAGTTTTATCATCTTTAATTTTTTTTTTTCAAGGTTCAATTATTTTTGTCATTTCTCGACTATTTGTTCCATTTTTTGATTATTTTTGTAATTTTCAATTATTTTTATCGTTTTTCAAGTTTTTTTTTTTTGCAAATTTCTATCAATTTTAAATAAATAAATAAATAAAAAATTTTATTATTTTTCAATTATTTAATTTTAATTATTTTCTTTCGTGGTCAATTTTTTTCTCCAATTTTTTAATTATATATTGACATCAAAGTTTTATTTTCTTTTTCATTTTTCAATTATTTTTGTCATTTTCCAAGTCTTTTCTTCAAAATTATAATTATTTACTTAATTTTTAATTAGTTTTGTCATCTTTCATTTTGTTTCTTCAAATTTCTATTATTTTTGCCATTTTGGAATTATTTTCTTCAAAGATCAATTTTACCTTAAAAACTTATATATTACGCACTTAATTTTTTCACTATTTTAATATTATAGCTATTAATCATATACATAAAAGAAATCCGGAAAAAATGTGATTTTAGATCCGGGAAAACCGGGAATTTGAAAATCATGTTTCGGTAGACACCCTGAGTAGAACAAATTTTTAATTTTTATAAAGAACAAAATATTAAAATTAAAATTTTCAAGATTTATCCACAAATTTCTGGGTTTTTTCATGTTTGTGGTTTTTTAGATGCAGTATCAGACATCCGGAGAATTGTAAAGATTTTCTATTTAAATCATGATTTTAATGCAAATTTCCCAATTATTTAAATCAATTACAGCCCTGCCGTAAAATTCCGTCTTGTTTTTAAAAAAAGTCCGTAATTTGTTTAAAAAAATTAGAAAAGTCCGTAAATTCTACCTTTATAAAAATACAGATTTTAAATAATCTAGAATTATATGATGAATTTATTTATTTAGATTTCCATTTATAACACTGAGTAAGTAAAATTAAACTTCAATTATTAATTAAATATTTGGACAATTAGATTTTCAAATTAAGCTATCAATAATATTTTTCCAGACCTAACGACTAAATGATAATTAATTTATAAAAATATTAATTCAATTGTTGTATAAGTTAATTTTTACATTTTCTAAAATTTAAACAATAAGGACAGGATCTGTTAGTCAATTTATTTTTTCATTTAAAAAAAAGCTATGAAACTATAAATTATAACCTATAATAGTGTGTATTTAAACATGAAAATTCATCCATTACTGGATTAATTTTAATATAATTAAATGCACTTTTATTACATTTGTAAATGAATTGTCAAAATTAAAAAAATATTGTGATTGGGGAGATGATGTCTCCGAAAGTGACGTTTTTCAAATTGTTTTAGAAATTGTTTTAGATATATTTGCTTTCTTTTTTAAGATCAGAAGAAATAAAATACAAATTAATGTTCAGTTTTCGCAAAATTAATTCATAAAAAATATAAGTTATTGCATATTATTTTATTGATAAGGGTCATGTTAGTAAAAATATAAAATATGGTAGTAAAATATAAAAATATCTTTTTTTAAAAAATTTGATTTCTTAAAATAAATATTTATATATGTATTTTAATTTAAATATTTATAGGTATTATTTATTGCAATTTAATATTTAAATGATTATATTTATTTTAATTAAAACATTTATATTTATTTAATGCTTTTCAAAAAACAATTTTTGAAGATCAACTTTTCTAATATTCTACATAAATTTAGCTTTTAAAAATTGTTTAATTTTTTAAATACAAGGGTGTCCACAAGATTCAGTTTATCAATTTCCCTGTCATTTTCCTGACATTTTACTGACATTACAACGAAATTCCCTGACAAAATTTTTTTATTCAGAGCAAATACAAAAATCTGCCAACAATTCAAAAATAAACCAATTTTAATGTTATTTTTTTAAAAATACTCATAAATGTTTATACTACAACGCTTAAGTTGACACTAAAAAATCAAGACTTTTAATATTAACTAAAAAAAATGTTAACAACGTTATAAAATATAAAAAATCATTTTTTTAGAGTGATTTCAAGGTATTTAGATATAATCACTTCAAAAATTGTCATTACATACTTAGAATTCGTTTCTTTTGTCAAATTAATTCATTACTATTGGCCTAGAGTCCTAATACAATTTAGAATGTTTACAAACAATTTTTAGATTGTCCAAACAATAGTTAAGCTTAAGTTAGTTTAGTAGTTAAGCATTATTGTACAAACATTAATAAGTATTTTAAAAAAAAAAGAATCGATTCATTTTTGAGTTTGTCTAAAGATTTTTGTCAAAAAAATAGTAACTTTGACCGCACTATGGTCCGTCTCAATTTTTTTATTTTCCGTGACAAAAAACTTTTTTCCCTGTCATATCCCTGACTTTACTAACAAAAAATTTTTTTCCTGTCATTTCCCTGACTTTACTGACACGTGGCCACCCTGAATACTTAATAAAATTTAAATTTCTATTACAATAGTGGAAAACAATTTATACTAGAGAGTATTTATAGAATTAAAATTAATTATTATTTATTGGGTTTAGCTATTAATGGGTAAAAAACTATTCTTTTATTTGTCTCGGACTGATTAATATTTTTATATCTAATATTAATAAAGTTATCTCTATTTTTTAATCAATTTAAAATGAATTACTATTTTTTTTAATACAAAAAATACAATTCCTTTTTACTTTTCTACTGTATTTAATTTATTATAGTAATCTTAAAAACGTGCAACAATTTTTCCGGAACTAGAATTTCTTGAGATATAAAAAATTATACTTACCGAATTGAGTAAAATCAATACACTGCTCGTGATTAACGACTCGATCGATGTGGCAGAGATTATTGAAAGTTACAAAAATAAAGGTGGCAATTACCATAAAGGCCAACAATACAAGCCAACCCAATTGCAGAATGTAAGTTATGGTCATAAACTGTAAAGTGAAATTATAAACTACGATTAATAAACTGTATGCAATATTTTAAAGCTAAATTTTGTTTCACAGAATGTTTTAAAACTTACAACAGCACATGAGATTCTGCCACCGACTCTCGACCTCCAAGCACGATAGACCTTGTGTCTTGTAGCTCCGGTGGTTAAGCACCCAACACACAAAATCATAAAACCTAAAGCAGCCATACATGCTCCAATCGTTGCGAATATTAATTGCACAGGTTCCAGCCAAGCAAGATGATAATTAAAAACCTGCAATTTCAAAAGGAGATTTTTAAGAAATCTATTCTTTTAATGATAAGAGTAGAAATTTTATCAGAAATATAAAATATAAAAACAATTACCTGGTCCATCATAAGAGATGAAAGTGTAGCTCCTTTGTACATTGTGACACAAAAAATTCCGACACCCAAACAACACATAATTGTAGCTATGAGGGTCGCGTAAGGCATGCGAGCCATACAATCATTGCACAGATTACCTGCAAAAATTAATTTAAATAGTACAATTTTTCATTTAAAACAATAAATATAGCAGTGTTTTAATTCAATCAAAAATTTAAAATATATTTATTCGAGAAATTAACAGTCGATAGAAACCAAATTTAAACAAAACTTGGAAGTTTCAGAAAAGTAATTAAAAAAATGTAAAATAAAAATTCAAATTAAAGTAAGATGTGGAAAAAAAGTTGAGGAAAATAGATAAAAATATTATAGAGTACATTTGATACAGAAAAAATAATTGAAAATTAAGGAGAATTACCAAAAAACAAATTATATTAAAGAATTAAAAAAATAAAATTAACGTTTCAAGAAAATAAATACAAGTTTTTAAAAATAATTGAATATAAAAATAGTAATTGAAGATATTGGAATTGATAGTTGAAAAATCCATTAATAAATAGAAAATAAAAAAAAAAGAAAATAATTTAACACAAAAAAACAATAATTAAAATTTATAAATAAGTCAATATTGACAAAATTTATTGAAAAAATTGAAGAAAATATTTGCAATTTGAAGCAAGAAATTAAAAAAAAACCAAATTCAAAATTGAACAGTACAGACAAAAATTGATGAAAAAAAAAGAAAATTTAATAGTGAAAAAAATTGATTAATTTGAAAAACATTATTTACGATTGAAGCACAATAATTAAAAATTAATTGAACTGGAATTTCAGAAATTAATATAATATTAAAGGATACAACTAAACATTGACGAACTTAATGAACAGTTAAAGGAAATAATCGAAAAGTGAAATAATATTAATTAAAATTAAAGAAAATAATTTAAAATTGGGGAAAATGATTAAAGAAATTGAAGAAAATAATTAAAATTTCAGGAAAGTGAAAAAAAATTGAACATTAAAGAGAATCACTAAAAAATAAATTATATTTAAGAATTAAAAGGATGACGTTTCAAGACAATAAATACAAGTTTTTAAAAATAATTGAATATAAATGACAGTAATTGAAAATACCGGAATTGTTAATTGAAAAAAGAAGAAAATAATTTTAAAAAAAAGTTTAAAAACGACACTAATAAAAAAATGCTAAACTAAGTAAATATTGACAAAACATATTGAAAAAATAGAAGAATACAATTGCAATTTGAAGCAAGAAATTAAAAAATAACCAAATAAAAAATAGAACATTACAGACAAAAATTGATAAATAAAAAAAAATTTAATATTGAAAAAAATTGATTAATTTGAAAAATATTATTTAAGATTGAACCACAATAATTAAAAATTAATTGAACTGGAATTTCAGAAATTAATATAATATTAAAGGATGCAATTAAACATTGACGAACCTAATTAATAGTTTAAGGAAATAATCGAAAATTTTAATAAAGTTAATTAAAAATTGAAGAAAATAATTGAAAATTGGGGAAAATGATTAAAGAAATTGAAGAAAATAATTAAAATGTCAAGAAAGTCATTGAAAAAATGCAGGGTATAAATTCAAATTGAAGAAAGACGTAAAAAAATTTTTTTAAAAATAAATAAAAATATTGTAGAGTATATTTGAAAAGGAAAAAATAATTTAATATTAAAGAGAATTAAGGTAAATGTCCCTATTTGTAGACACGTACCAATTTGTGCACAACTGAGTTTAAATGTTTAAAATAAATACCACACAATATAAAAGTAATATAAAAAACAAATGTTTTTAATTTTACCTTTTATATACTTCGTCTTGATTTATGTTTCATGATTCTTGTTTACTTAGAAAACGAAAAATTAAATATAAACTTTGACCGTGTCGTTCGTTTTGACAGATCAAGAAAAATATGACAATCGTCATGCATTTTTCATGTATGTTCACAAATTGGTACAATAACATTATTTCATTAAAACACAATAATTTATTATATTTTGATAATAAAACCTGAATCAAAATCATTTTCAATTTAGAAAAGGATTGGCTTCATTTCAATGCAAAAAATTATTTTCATAGAAGAATTGAAAACTAATTTTTTCTTTATTTATTTTAGTAAAATTCTTAGTAGTGCACTAATTGGGACATTTACCTTACTAAAAAATAAATTATATTTAAGAATTAAAAGGATAAAATTGACGTTTCAAGAAAATAAAAATACAAGTTTTAAAAAGAATTGAATTGAAAAGACATTAATTGAAAATATCGGAATTGATAATTGAAAAATACATTAGTAAAAAGAAATTGAAAAAAAAAGACAATAATTTAACAAACACAACTCTAATTAAAAAATGCTAAAAATAAGTGAATATTGTCAAAATTTATTGAAAAAATTGAAGAATATAATTGCAATTTGAAGCAAGAAATTGAAAAATAACCAAATAAAAAATAGAACATTACAGACAAAAATTGATAAATAAAAAGAAAATTTAATATTGAAAAAAATTGACTAATTTGAAAAACATTATTTAAAATTGAAGCACTATAATTAAAAATTAATTGAACTGGAATTTTAGAAATTAATATAATATTAAAGGATACAATTAAACATTGACCAACCTAATTAATAGTTAAAGGAAATAATCGAAAAGTTTAATAAAGTTAATTAAAAATTGAAGAAAATAATTGAAAATTGGGCAAAATGATTAAAGAAATTGAAGAAAATAATTAAAATGTCAGGAAAGTCATTAAAAAAATTAAAGAATAAATTTGAAATAGAAGACTATACCTAAATAAAACTAAAAACATTAAATTATCATTTGAAGAAAACAAAAAAAAAACTAATACAAAAAAATGTTTATATTTGAAAAATAGCAAAAAATTTTAATATAGTTGACAATATGAAAAAATATTAAAAATGGTATTGGTATTTGCAAGTAAATAACTCGAAATTAAAGAAATTAATCGAAAATTTGAGGAATATAATTGTAATTTAAAGAAAAAAAACTTTATAATTAATGAAAGAAATTATAAAACGAAGAAAGAATTTAAAAATAATGGATAATAATTGATAAAGGAAGAAATAGATTAAACATTGAAGCTTGGATTAATAGAATTTTTAATCAGTTATTTAAATTCCAGAGTTTGCTTTAAATTCTAAATCAATTTTTACTTTTTTTTTACTCTTTCATAGTTAAAAATTCAAAATTTATACCCAATAATAATCAAGGTATATTTTTATAGTTAGAAATGTTTAAATGACAAACTGAGATTTGGTTAACAACACCTTTTCTCAGAAAATGTCAACTTCTTGTCACTTAGGTATGAATCAACTCTCCAATCTTAACGGAATTTTAACGAGTTTTTCAATATTTTCTAACCCGAATTTTGAAATTTACAATTTTAACTTACTAGAGTCATGTTCTGGCTGAT
This sequence comes from Ganaspis brasiliensis, assembly GCA_037103525.1. NCBI lineage: Eukaryota > Metazoa > Arthropoda > Insecta > Hymenoptera > Figitidae > Ganaspis > Ganaspis brasiliensis. The sequence goes on from JAZKLR010000146.1 coordinate 873,064, forward strand.
ATTCAGCATGAAGACTATATTCGGAATATCTGTCAACACTATTATTACTATCAAACTTTCGACGAAGAGGTATCATTAATGATTGAGGTCTTCTTGATTGATTTCGAGGATTAATTATGCTACTAGCATCTAACGATTGGGGTCTTCGATAATGATTTCGACTGGGCATTTTTTTTAAAAAGTAAAAATTCAACTTTAAGAGAGGTTATTCACAAATCTATCACAATTAACTTTTAATTATACTGTTGATGAATCACTGACTAGCTATACTATACCGTTCATCGAATGAGTAAGATAAGGAAAAACAGGTTTTTTAATCAAGAAACTGTCTGTTTATCAGCAAAATCCCGAACCCTATTTTTATCATTAAACTGTACGATTGTTTGCATTTTGACAAGTGCGATAAGACGGATAAGACTTACCCATTTTCGTTTAGTTCAGTTTTGAGGTTATGCTCGTTGAGAAATGAGCTTGTATTCTCGACTGGAAGAATTATTTACTCGAAAAGCCTTCAATTAAAGTGATAATTGGACGTTGGAGTTTTTCGGTTAGTAAATGACATCCCACTTGTGTCTCTGAACTTTGACGTTTAGGACCACTTTTTCTGTTTACTTTTCGCATTCATAAACACTGCGTAACAATTTATATTCTTCGTTTCCTCTATTTTATTAATCACTTCTTCAATTTTACATATTTTATTATTCTCTTCTATATTATCACTCCTTTCGTCTTCTATTCTAATTTTCGATCTGAAAATTCAATAGAAGTGCAACCTGATGCGCTTGTAAAATAATACCACAACACTATGCTTTCAAGTTAAATTAATTCGGATCAATTCTCTCAAATGATGTTTAAAGCCTCGATAAAGCTTTTCTTCGTCTGCCTTTTGTCAGCAATTAATTATTTCTCGCTTGCTTTGTCATTTGAACGAATGAACTCTTCTCCATTCACCATCAATTGCCATTCACAATCACATTCACCTGATGCAGTTGCAAGGTTTGAACACCATTGAACAACATCACATTCCACACCATAAAATTCAATATGGCGGTGTTAATTTATGTGACATTCCATTTACATTACGAGAAAAAAAATTCAGAGGGGATACGACTACGTAACCAAATATAATTATTAATTAATTACAGGAGAGGAAAAAAAAACGACATAATTGATCCCATAAACATGACCAACAAGGTTGTAACCTCAATTTCCGCACCAGTTTTAGGTCAAGTGAATCTCTGGATTAAATTATTCTTGATTAGGGATGTGGGATTAACTTTTAAATCAAATTATTCAAATTAGATATACCAAGAGAGCAAATTTGATGCAGAGTGTCCACAGAGAATTATTATTAATGTCAAATTCCTGGATAGTAACAATTTTCCCAATTTTGCTCTTTTAATGATTAAAAAACTATTACTAAAATATTATAATGGGTTTAAAAAACTGAAAAAAGCTACACAAATTCCCAGAGTAAAATTTAATTAAACATTTTTTTATATTTCTTTTTATTTATAAAAGGTTTTAAATATATATATATATCAATAAAATTATTTTGCAAGGAAATTAATTTTCATCAATACTAAACTATTAAAATAAATATTTATTATTGAGCATAAGACTTTCGAAATGATTAACAAAAGACTACAAAGTGCTAATATTTTCAAAAGAAAGAAAACACTACAAAAGTATCAAAAAATCAAATTAGAAATTTGAGAATGTTTCATACAAATTCTTGTTTATTTTCTTTTATAAAATTTGTTTTGTTTAATAAAGTTTCTTAGCTTTTTTTATCCAATTTCTCGTTTGCTTCACATTTTATTTCACAAAATATATTATTTGTTTTATTCCATACATTCTCTGAAATGTATTTTTCATAAAACTACTTTTTGTTCTATTATTATTGCTATTTATTCTTTTTTATCCTAGTTTTAACATATTCTTGTTTTTTCTACTCTTTTCAAATTCGAAACGAGTAAAATTCGAATTTTTAGACTTTTCACAAATTTTTTTTTATTCTATTTCACATTCTTGTTTAATGTATTGAAACAACTTAAATTACTAATTAATCAACAAATTAAACTCTTTTAAAAATAGCCAAAATTTGTACGAAAAATTCCCAAATTCTTTACAGACATGTGATTTAAAATTAATTTTCCACTCAATTTCACAAATGTAAAATTTAGAACTAATCATATCCAAAATATTCAAATCACGATGGAGCCAAAATTGCATTTTCTTTCTTCATTTTAATCTCTTGACTGAATTATATTTTCTATCTTGTAATAATTCCATCTTATCTTGTAATAATTCAATCTTATCATCTATAATTCCATCTTCTTTACTTCCATAATTTGTTAAAATAACATCTTTTAAGATAGTAAAGCACATAAATTTTTACCAAACATGATTGGTATCTTCGTAATAAAAGAATATGAAAATTTGTTCGAGTATTTTAAAAATTAAATAATAATAATATAACTCAATCGAAAAACTACCATCGAGGAAAGTTAAACGAATTGCAAATAGCAGAGTACAATTATTAGATCTTTATTTTATTTATATTGCAGTAAAAAATCAAATAATTGCGAGTAGCAATTTAGTCTATGTGCAGTGTTAGATAAGTTCGTTTTCATAAGTTGTACTTTTTCATTCGATCGATATCTTACACAACTATTAAGACTACTTTTAAAAATACTTTGAATCTGTCTCAACTTAAAACTACCTTATAAATTTCGGCTTAGGTTGAACGAGATATTTAATGATAGTCGGCAAATGTCTGAGTTTTTCACTCACGAAGAATGGTACATCCGCATTTTGTTGGTTATTTGAATAATACTTTGTCACACTTCCACTGCTGTTTTCGAAAATAATTCTTCCTCCGTGACTTTGTGGATTAACCTAAGATTTTAAATAATTGACATTTATTATATTTTAAATAATTAGTAATTTCTTAAAACTGCTTTAAAAGAAAACTTACAGTAAGAGCAGTGCCATCTTTGTAATCTATTCTGATATCTCCTGATGGTAACTGCGTAGCCATTCCAATACCAGGAACTACCACTTTATTTGCTTCTAAAGAAGATACTTGAACCGAGTTTAATCTTCTAGATCGGGAAACATTTGTTGAAACAGCAGAACAACTTGTTTCAAACGAAGGCATCTACAATTAATAAAAAATTGATTCAAAACAAAATTCTCAGTAAAATAAATAAAAAATAGAATCTACAATAAACTTTCTTCTTAATTAAACTAACTTCATATCAAGTACTTACGACTGGTGGACTATTCGTAGGATTAAATAAATTTTCTTTGTCTTTAAAGCACGGAGAGTCACTAAGAGCTGACAAAGGCCTGCGCCCTATAATTGCAGGAAAATAGGAAAAACCAGTTGCTGCTTCCAAAGAAGTAAATGTCGTCTCCAATAAAAGGCAACGTTGGTAGCACTCTACGTAATGCGTCAAATAATCTTCCAAATTTGAAGGCACTTCCTCTTCTTCATAAATTTTTGTACCATCTTGTAATTTTACAACACTGTCCACCCGCAACACCTGTTATTGATGATATTTTATTAAAACTATTTAAGATTTTATTTCTTATATTTTTATATTTTTTATTTCTAAAAAATAATAGTCCAAATGCATTATTTTGATTTTTGAAATAGAAAACTCTTAATTTCATGTAATATTTTTTAGTGGAAGCAGGGCTGATAAAAATCATGATTTTTTAAATATAATCAATATATAAAATCTCCAAATGCTTATTTTAAAGTAGTTTATTAAAGAAATTAAGAAAAAATTTTAAAAAAACAACACAAGAATGGAACAGTGATAAAAAGATATAAAAAAGTAAAAACTCTTTTAAAAAATTTAAACTATTTACGGACATTTTTTGTAATTAAAATAATAAATAAGATGATAATTAACAAAACGTTCAAATATATTGGATAGTAAAGAGAACAAAATTTTAAAATTAGAAAAAGTAGAGAATTATTTTACAAATTGAATAAAAAAAAATGAATAAAATTTTGGAAAATTTTTAAAAATTGTATAAAAAAAGAAATTTTATGAAATAGAATAACGATGTTAAAATGAGAATATTTATGGTATAAGATTAAATTTACATAATTTAAAATAAAAGAATAAAAGCTTCCAAAACAATTGAAAATTGAGAAATTTAAAAAATGTTGATAAAAACATCAAATAAATGCTTCTAAAATTCAAAAAAATTAAATAAATAGGAAGAAAATAAAGCAATGTTTTTTTTCTTAATCTATCTAACAAACTGTAAAAAGTAAAAAAATAATAAAATTTGGTTAGAATCTACTAAAACGTTAGAATTAATAAAAATGAAATAAACAAAATGTATACATAAAGATAAATAAAAAAAGAAATTTAAAAATCCTTGAAAAATAAAAAAGCTTGGGCAAATTAAACTAAAAACATTTTTATAATAATTTAACAATAAATTTAGAAAAATAAAGAAAATCTAAAAATATTATGGCAGAATAAGTAAGTTTGCAAAAAATTACGCAAAAAATAGACAAGATGTGAAAACAAATTGAATAAATTTACAAAAACATAAGCGTAATTATTTTTAAAAATATGGACATAATTATGGCAATCAATGAAATAAAAAGTTTAGTGAATGTTATAATAACAAAATTGTGTAAAATAATATTAAATAATTTGCACAAAAATAAGAAAATTAAAGAAAATTCTAAAATAAAAAGACAAATACAAAAAAAATATCAAAAGTAAAAGGAGAACAAATTTTAAAATGTTGTAAAAATAAGAAATTATAAGATAAAAATTAAACAGTTTCGAAAAAGTTAAATCTTTTAGAAATATTGTAAGAATTAAAAAAAGCATTATTGTGAATATGGAAAATAATCAATATTATTTAATTATTATGCATTTTAATTTGAATTAATTGAAATTTAAAAGTTGAAACAGATTGGGATAGAAGTTAAATAACGTTTAACAGAATTTTTTAAATGAAGATCAAAATATTAATATTGAAATTTTTATAATTTATTCGCAAATTTGTGGGTTTTGTTTATGGATTGCGATGTTTTACAAGCAGTATTAGAAATCCGGAGAATTGTAAAGTTTTCTTTATTTAAATCATGATTTAAATAAATAACAGCCCTGAGTAGAAGGATGAACAATTTTATGATTTCAGAAAATGAGTAATTAAAAATTGCAATCTGATGAAAATGAAAAAAAAATGTAACTTTTAGAAACTTTGTCTAATTTGAGGTTAGATCATCCCAAATTTCCAATCGTCAATTTTTTAAAAATTTTCATCAAATTGCAATTTTTAATTACTCATTTTATAAAAAATATAATTGTTCACACTTCAACTGAGAAATATTACATGAAAATACGAGTTTTCTATTTCAAAAATCAAAATATTGCCTTTGGACTAAGTTTTTTTCCGATTATGTGTGCGATTCACGGTACTCCTAAATCGATTTAAATACAATTTTTAGGTAAACTTTTAGATAAATTTCTAAACAAATTTTGTTTTTAGACGATTTTCGAATGATTTTAAGGCAAAAAAAAAGTTATAACTAGGCACTTTTCTTCAAGTCGCAAAAGTGATATTTTTTTGCCTCGATTTTTAAATTGTAATTTCTTTAAAACAATATATTTTCTGCCTTAGAGGTTTATTTGAAATCAAAACTAGGATACTGTAGTTGTAATTTTAAGTGAATTTAGAATCTCAAATAAGTTTTCGAATTTCGTAGTCATTTTAGTTTGAAAATGTTTATTAACATTCATAGTATCCTAATTTTGTTTTAAAATGTACCTTTAAGGCAGAAAAAGTATTGTTTTAAAATAATTACCAAGTAATTTAAAAACCGAGCAAAAAAATTAAATTTTGCGTCTTAAAAAAAAGCGCTTAGTGAAGTATTTTCTTTTTTGGCTTAAAATCATTCTAATATCGTCTAAAAACAAATTTTGTTGACAAATTGGAGTTACCTAAAAATTTTACTTAAATCGACTCAGGAGAACCGTGCATTCCTCATTAAGTAGATATTTTGTCTATAATTTAATTATGAAAATAAAGTTTACCTTTATGCCATCGTAGAAATGTACTTCGCAGTCAGGATTAGGGCCATTTTCCATAAATTGACACTTGGCTCTAGGATTATAAATAGTTAATTTAGGAGTTTTTGCTTTAACCAATTTAACAAAACGAGCAGCGTAAAGATATTTTCTGTGATGTCGAGGCGGTAACGTCTCGTATGAATGAATACTATCCGCTCCTTTTGATGGTAATGGCAATGGCGCTGATCCCACTGGTTGAAAATCAACCCTGTACAAAACTATTCTTAACCCGTCGTTTGATATTCGACAAACATCGGTTACTTTTTCCTAAACATAAATCAATTAACATTTTTTTAACAATAAACGTATAATTTATATTCATACAAAGAAGGAAATAATATAATCAACACACAATCTACAATTCGAAAAAAAAAAAATTTACCGTTGTCCCTCTTTTCTTCAGAAACTCTATACACACTTCTCCATTTTCGAGGATCGTCAGAACAGCATTTTTTGTCTTGTGCCTTGTGGGCAGAAGTCTGTGCGAATTCAGAGGTGAAACTGGCAATTTATTTAGACCACTTTGATCCGATTCTGCAACCTCAATGGATTTTTTCTTTTGTTTTTGACTTATTCCGACATCTTCATTTTCTCTTATCTGACAACCACTGTCGTGATCAATTTGAGAAAAAACTTTGCTTCTCGGAGGGAGTGGAATACCAGCGAGGACGGAATTTTCCACCTTGCTATTAGAATATTTCGAGAAATTGCAAGGTTGATTTTTTGTAACAGGTTCACTTCTTGCACTAATCACTGATCCGCGGCCATTGGAGGAAGTTGGTAAAAAATGCGTACAGGAAGTTCTTTCTTCTGATCTTGATCTCAAACGCATTCGTCCACTCGAGGAAGACGTTCGGCCTAAAGAACCGAGACCTGAGTCAGAGGACATACTTTCCTTTTCCTTTAAATAAAGAATTTTTTCATTAATTTTCTATTAATAATTACGTCAATTTATTACAGTTGATCAGTTTATTTCAATTTTATCTATTATTTAAGAGTTAATTTATTCCAGTTATGAAATATAAAAAACTACTCACTCCATAGACTTTGGGCTTCTCAAGAGAAGCTATAAACGGATGCTTAGAAATATCTCTCAGTCTAATCCTTTCTTTTGGATTTTTCTTAAGTAATTTATTAATGAGATCCTTGGCATTTTCAGATAAATGAGACGGTATTTTGTAATCTGCCATTACTACACGAGTCAAAGTACTTTTAATAGCATCAGTATCAAAAGGTGGTTTTCCTACTAGCAGAGTGTACAACATACAACCAAGTCCCCAAACATCTGCTTCTAAACCATGTGAAGATCTTGTAGCAACCTACCAATGTAAAAGAAAAATTAGTATCTTTATTTAAATATAATTATAAATCAATTAATAATATAATTTTACTTACTTCTGGCGAAATATAATTGGGAGTTCCACACATAGTTAAATGTTTTTCATCCGGCCGTGTCAATTGAGTTGCTAGACCAAAATCGGCTATTTTCTGTAATTAAAATTTACTTTTTAATTTTTGATGGATTGAAATTTAGAATTGATTAAACTTTATAAATCGATTAAAATTTGGAATAGTTTGATCAATTAAATTAATGTTAAAAACAGGGTGGAGTGGATTAGCAAAATAGGTGACAAAATTGTAAAAAAAGTGAAAACTTACAACTTGCATGTTTTTCGTCAACAATAAATTTGACAAAGACATGTCTCTGTGAAGTATTTGATGAGAATGCAGGAACAATAATCCTTGAACAACTTGTTTAATAATATGTCCAGCTGAAATATAAAAAAAATTATAATGCTACTCCAATGCGAATTCAAGAAAAGTAATTTTCCAATTCATAAGTACGTTTGTGTTGAAAAAGATTTGAAATATTTTGTTTTTAAAAGATATTTAAAAAAATATACAAACCAGTTTCTTCCAATAAAGCTCGAGATCCTTGCATTTTAAGGAACCTTTGTAGCTCTCCATTATGACACAATTCGAGAACCATGTAAACATAATTGGAATCTTCGAAAAAATTGTATACTTCAAGAATTGCCGGATGTTTTAAACGTGAGTGGATTGACACTTCTTGTCGAACCCTACCCACCATCCCAGCTGCTTGCATCAATTTTTTGTCGATCTGTTTGATAAATTTTACATGAAAAATCGATAATTATTCGCTATAAAATATTAAATTCTTTTATTAAAATAGGTATAAATTCCTGATTAATTTTCAGTAAGGATATGTAAATAAAATAATTTTATCATCAAAGATGATGCCAAGTAAATATTAAATACAAAATGCTTGTTTGAAAAATAGCTTGAAATAAATACATGCATATAAAAATTAGATATAAGTAACAAGACAAAAGGGATTTAAAACCCTGATTAAATATTAGTTAATAAACACTTTTACCGTCTGAGACGGTGCCAAATATAAATACTTAAATAAATAAATTTCAGAAATTATAATCAACAAGTAGAAAAATGTCAAATAGCCGCTCATAATTTGACAGTTATAACCTAATAAAAAAGAAAGAAACTTACCATTTTGATCGCAACTTCCATGCCGCTTCGAAGGCATTTTGCTCTATAAACGCTGGCAAAGCCTCCTTTTCCCAATAAATTTAGCACTTTATAATCCTGTAGAACATAAACAATTAATATATTATTACGCCAATATATTTTTAAGGAAGCCAAGCGTGTAGAAATTCAAAATCTTAACCTCAATTTGTTCACCAAACCCGCCCGACAACACTGGCATTATCAAGATATCTTCATGTGGCGAAAATAAAGTTAAACACTTTCCCAGAAAATGGCACTTATTTTCTACACTTTATTACTGCTTGGAGACACACTTTGTTGCTTGTTTTCACTTTGATTAGTTTCGTAAACAACATCGTGCACCCGCCATTTAATGTCAAAATAAAGTTATTCGAAGTGAAGTTGTCCGGAATTCTGTCGTGCAATGCCTATTGCCAACGTTCCAACAAAAATATTTTAATTTTCTTTACGATTTCTCTAATAAAAAAATAGAGGTTGCCAAAATTTTTGTTTAAATACGTATTCTTTTCATTAATTTGTAATTTGAGTGAATGAAAACTTTTCAGATTGTTAATTTTTTGAGAAAATAAAAATTTAACCGTAAAAAAGTACTATTGGCAACAATGATAGCTGAACTTGCCTGTGTTTAAAAATCTTAATATATACGTTTTCTAAATTAAATAAAATTATTATTTAGAAATTACCTAAAATAAATTCTCTTTTTTCATAAATGAATATTAAAAAATATACATAACTAATTGTTTATTATTCACTTGAAACGAGAGATAGGTACAATTCTTTGCAATTAAACAATTTTTAAAATAGTAATTGACAAGTAGCGCCATCTTCTACGCGCGTATTTTAATTTTTGTATGACTATATTAACCTTCTATTTTTAAAAATTGATGAAAATGCACAACAAACGAAAAAATGCTTTTAAAAATTTCAATTACTAACATTTTTCTTTAATTAAAAAACTTAGGAAAAAACAAAAACCTGAATTAAGTCAGAAAATTAAAGAAAACAAGAAATCTGAAAGAAATAACATTCATTAAATCATCCTCCAAATAAAAATGAGAAAAACTTTAAAAAACCATGTTTTAATCTACAAGAAAATTGTTATATCGGAAAAGAAGAAATAAAAGATTAAAAAATTACATTCGAATTTAAAAAGGGAGAAAAATAAAAAAAAAATCTTTAAAGAAATTTCAAATTTTAATTTTCGAGATTTATCTACAAATTTTTTTTTTATGATTTCTACAAATCTTTTTAAAAATTCCTGATTTTTTCCAAGCAGTACTAAATATCCGGAAACTTTCCAGAGTGCAAGACATCCTGAAATTAAATTAAAACAAATTTCTTTTAAATATTACAAATTTTATTATTACACTAAACTGGTAGATAAGATAGAGAGACAATATATTTTTTTTTTTTAACAGAGAAAATCGCACTATTAAAGAAACACAGTGTCATTACTGCAATAATAACAAACAACTATTTTTTTTCTGACGTTAACTTGAGTTAGTAAGTCTTCTAGTAATCAGAAAAATCACGTTCACTTTTTCGTTTGCTAGATGCTTTAATAATGTACTCAAAGCTAAAGTTCCTGACTTTCAAGTCAAAAGCGTTTGAATGTCAGTCTTAATACAATAACGGGCCAGCCACTATGAGTAGTTACTTGTACTCTAAATTCTGTCAGATTCGAAGACGTTAATAATAATAAGACTCTAGGTGTTTTGTGAAACTGTAGGTGCACGTTGAGCCGGTGGTTGATAAATAGGTTGTGTACTGCGCTGTTGTCCTCTTTTTCTATATCCACCTTTGACTCCTGCACCACCTCCTCCTCTTCTAAATTCCATCCCAACTAAAAATAAAATTATACATAAATAATTTCTGTGCGAGATTTTAAAAAATTGCAGGCATCACAGTACATTTTGTTTTCAAAAAAGGTGAAAAGGTGAATTTTTTCCTTAGAAAAAGCGATAGAAAGGTGACAAAAAATATAAGAAAATAATTGAAAATTAAAGAAAATAATTTAAAAATTGAAGAAATAAATTTAAATTTAAAAAAATAATCAAGAGTTGAACAAAAAATTATAAACTGACGAAAATAATTGACAATTGAAAACAAAATTCGAAAAATGGCTAGATTAATTATACACAGCTGAACAAAATAATTTCAAAAATTAAAGAATAATTATAAAATTTTAAGAAAATAATAGAAAATTAAAAAAATTGTAGGAAATTATTGAAAACTGCGGAAAATAATTAATAATTGAAAAATTATCTAAAAATTGACGAAATTAATTGACAATTGAAAACAAAATTCGAAAAATGTCTAGATTAATAGATAACTTAACAAAAAAAAAAAAAAAAATTTAAAATTTGAACAAGAATTTTTAAATTTAAAAAAAATAATTGCAAATTGAAAAAATAAAAAAATTATAGGAATCATTGTTGGAAATAATTGAATATTTTACAACTGGATTGAAAATATAAATAAATAATTAACACTGAATAAAATAAGTGGAAACTGAAAATTGAAGAAAATCATTAAAGTAATTGAAAATTAAAAAAAGGTATACAATATATTATACAATTTTTATAGCTTTAAGTCATTATAATTTAAATAAATTTCAAAAGTCAATTAAAACTCATATTCCAATTTGTTCAAACTTTTAAATTTCAGTTAATGGGGACGTTTAAAAAATACGCTTACAGAGGGTCAAAATAGATTCAGAAAGACGTTACGTATTTTTTGAACGGCCCCAATTCAAATTTAAACGCATATTAATTAATGGAAAATAATTAAATAATATTAATTATTTTCCATGTTCACAATAATCCTTTTCTTTTATTCTAACAATATTTCTAAGAGATTTCACATTTTCGAAACTGTTTAATTTTTATCTTATAGTTTCTTATTTTTACACAATTCTAAGATATTTATCCTTTTATTTATTATATTTTTTTTTTGCATTTGTCTTTTTATTTTAGGATTTTCTTTAACTTTCTTCATTTTATGCAAATTATTGAATATTATTTTGCACAATTTTGTTATTATAACATTTACTAAACTTTTTATTTCGTCAATTTTCATAATTATTTCCATATTGTTAAAAATAAACACGCTCATTTTTTTGTAAATTTATTCAATTTGTTTTCACATCTTGTCTATTCTTTGCGAGATTTTTTTGCAAACTTATTTATTCTTTCATAAATTTTTTAGAAATTCTTAATTTTTCTAAATTTATTGTTTGACTTGTTTTAAGTGTAATATTATAAAAATCTTTTTTTGCTTTAATTTTACTGAATTTTTATATTTTTAAAAGATTTTTAAATTTCTTTGTGGCCTTTTTATTTATCTTTATACATACATTTTTTAATTTATTTTTATTGATTCTGATTTTGTAATATATTGTAACCGGATTTTTTTTTTACTTTTTACATTTATTTACAGTTTGTTAGATTAAGGAAAAAGAACATTTCTGCATTTTCTTCCTATTTATTTAATTTTCTTGATGTTTCATTATTATTTTTAGTCCTTCTTTGCGTTTTAATTATGTAATTTTTTAATTTTTAACCATTTTTCCATTTTTAAAAAACATTTTTCCTTTTTTTAAATTGTTTAGTTTTTATCTTGTAACTTCAAATTTTTAAAAGTATTTATTTAATGCTTTTATTTACATCTTTTAAATTTCCTAATTTTCTACTTTTTTGAAGACTTTTATTCTTTTATTTTACATTATGTAAATTTAATCTTCTACTAAATATTCTTATTTTAACATCGTTTTTTTATTTAATAAAAATTTCTTTTCTTTTACATTTTTTTTACATTTTTCGAAAATTATATTCATTTTTTTTTCAATTTGTGAAATAATTCTCCAATTTTTGTAATTTACCATTCTTTTTCTCTTTACACTAAAGCGTCGATTCGGTGGACTAAAATGTCCTGTGGTCCACTGAATCGACGAGGTTATTGGCGGAAGGTCACGTAAACAGTCAGGGCCGTATGAAACTTTAAAAGTATATTTCCCAAGTACTTATTTTTTATTTTCTTTAAATTCATACATATTTTGATCTATAATTGGAAAATAAGAGAATGAAAATTTAAAATAAATATTTAAGTATTAAACTATTGAAAAAATAGTAGGCACGACACGGTTTCGTTTATAGTAGGGCACCACGCGCCCGCGAAAGTTAGAAGTTAGTACGCCTATGAATATGCATTTAGTGTATTAATATATTTTAACGTTTTTTTTAAATTATGTTCTTATTTATTTTTTTAATTTAAAAAGAAATGTCTGTAAATAGTTTGATTTTTTGGGAAGAGTTTCTACTTTTTTTACATATTTTTCTGTAACTGTTCAATTTTGTGTTTTTTTTTTTTTAATTTTTTCTACATTTCTTTAATAATGTCCATGACATTTTTTATTTAAAAGAACTTTCTCATTTTTTGAAGAGACTGTTTTTTTATCTGTTTACGTTCTTTATATATATATATATATATATATATATATATATATATATATATATAATTTATTCTTTTTCCTTGCTTTTACCAAATTTTCTTAATTTTGCAATCATATGAATTTGAAGATATTCTTTTGAAAATTTCTCATTTATTCGACATAATTTATTTGATTATAATTAAATGTTTTATTCTTCATTTATTATTTCTTATTAAATGTTCTCGTTTGAAATAATACATTTCTTACAAAGAAACATTTGTAGAGTTTATATACTGTTTATATTTAAAACAAATCAATTCTTCATATAAACAAAAAAATCCGAGTTAAATAAAGAAAATCATGTTTTTGATCAGCCCTGCAACATAGTATATCAAATAAAAGCTTTTTACCATTAATACGATCGTGATTCTGATCATGACGAACCGGTCTATTATTAGGACGATAATCATGTTTTTTCCCCTCTTGATTTTGCTTATAGTCTGTTCGATTCCTGGAATCTTCCGAGGGTATGCAGTCTGTTTGCAAAACTTCTTCATAATTTTCGAAATCTCGGAATTGAACGACGCAAGTTGTTTTGGAAAGACCAGTCACTTCTGCATGATAGTACTAGAAGATAAAAAATCAATTTTTCAATAATTCGTATTAATTATAATATTCATTGCAATATTAGTAGTTACAAAAACGGCATAAAATGTTAAATGCAATTAAATTAAAGACTAAAGCCAGATAAATTACCGCATTATCTTCCCAGTATTTAGCGAAGCACTTGTCTCCAATTTGCCAGACCCATGGTACACTTGTTGCATTTTGATTAGGCTCATTATTAACATTGCCACCATTTCTTTGCTGCGAATAATTAGTGTAAGTATTTTCTGGAGTTGAATATTTATTCGTGTAGTTTCTCGAATTTCGATCATTTTCGTTCGAAGGTAACTCCTTGCGATTTGTTTCCTGACCTCGATTGTATTTATTTTGAGGCGAGTCGTAATGTTTATTTTTTACATCAAATTCTGATTGATACTGATTTCTCGTGTTACCCATTCTCCTTTGATCCTGTTGAAATCTATTGTAATTTCCAGATTGTCCACCTCTAAAATTTCCCCCTTCAAAACGAGGGCCTACGGCTGAATTCCTCATATCGTTCGACTGGTACTTATTAGGATTTCCCTTGTACTCCCGCGGTGTATTTTCAGTTTGATATTGATTGTGAGTTTCCTGATTTCTTTGAAATCTCGGAGGTTTACTTTGTGCGATTCCACCATTCGAATTATAGTGAGAAACTTGAGGATTGAAGGCATTGTTGCTTGACCATTTATTACTTCTCGAATCGTCGTAATGTCTCGGTGGAACTTGGTATCCTTTTCCGCCTTTTTGGCCCCTAAAATAGATAATTGTAATTTAGTTATCTCTTGTAATTTACAGGGTGGCCGCATGTCAGGAAAAACTAGAAATCAGGTAAAAGTCAGGGATTTTATAAAAAAATGTTTAAAAGTCAGGGAATATTTTCTTAAAAGAACTACAATTAAAAATTCATAATTTTATTACTTTAAATTTCTAATAGACAAACAGGGTGGAAACTTGACCGGGAATTCAGAAATTAACCTGGAAAATCGGAAAGTAAACCTGAAATTTCATCGTAGATCTAAAAGTTCTGAAAAATTTTATCGTAAATCAATTTTTTCTATATATCACAAATCTGTAATTATATAATAATAATAATCTGCAAGTTCTTTCATTCCTTCATTCATTTTTTGTCTGTTGACACCTAAAGTTTGGCACATAGATATTTTATGTTTTAAATCAGATACTTTTTAAAAAAATGCATTTAAATTGATTAAAATTAAAATTTATAAATATGAGTTCAAATAATTTGAATTTCATTAATAAAAAAATCTATAATTCTTTCTACAATTTTCAACAGTTTTCAATATACACTTATTCTGTTTAAACTTTTGTATTTTTCTTTAGTGTTTTAAATTATTTTGTTCTATTGTCAATTATTCTCGCAAGTTTTTGAATTTTTCTTTCGATTATCAATTATTTCCGTCATTTCTTAATTATTTTCTTTAATATTTACTTATTTTCGTCATATTGTAATTTTTCTTTTAATTATCAATTATTTTCATGAAATTTCCATTTAATTCTTTAATTTCCAATTTATGTCTTCAATTTTTAATTATTTTCTTCAAATCTCAAATATTTTCTTTAATTTTCAATTAGTTTTATCGATTTTCAATTAATACCTCAATATTCAATAATTCTTGTATTTTTTCAATTATTTTTTTCACTGATAAAAATTGTTTTAAAATTTCAATTCAATTATTCAATTCTAATTCTCAGTTATTACCTTAAAATTTAAATTCTACTTTTCACTTTTTAATTATTTTCTTTAATATTAAAAAATTATCGCCATTTTTATATACTTTTTCGTTTATCATTAAGTTTCTTTAAGTTTAAACACAATTGTTCAATTATTTTCTTTAATTTTTAATTCCATTTTTTAATTTTTATTTCCATTCTTCAGTTTTTAATTGTTTTCTTCTATATTCATTAATTCTCGGCTTTTTTCAATTCATTTTTTTCAATTTTTAAGTATATTCTTTAAACTTCAATTCCATTCTTCAATTTTTAATTGCTATTTCCTGCTTCATTTTTTGAATTATTTTTTTCAATTGTCTATTAATCTCGTCATTTTTTAAATTTTGATTTCTATTAACAATTAATTTCTTTATTTTTCACATTTTTCTTCAATTTTTCAATTATTCTCGTCATTTTTTAAATTATTTTTTTTGGTTAAATTAATCTACAATTTTTTTAATTTTGTTTCCAATTGTCAATTATTTTCGTCACATTGTAATTTTTTTCAATTATCAATTATTTTTTCAAGTTTTAATTGAATTCTTAAATTTTCAATTTATTTCCTCAATTTTTTTAAATTTTCTTCAATTTAAATTATTTTTTCGATTCTCAATTCAGTTGTTAAGTATGCAACTATATCCAGCAATTATTTCTTTAATTTTCTTCATATTTTTCAATTTGCAATTATTTTTTTCAAATTTAATATTTCCTGTTTCATTTTTTCAATTATTTTTTTTCAGTTGTCTATTAATCTAGTCATTTTTCACATATTTCCTACAATTTTTCAATTATTCCTGTCATTTTTTAACTATTTCCTTCAATTATTAATTATTTTCCGTAATTTTCAATTATTTCCTACAATTTTCTAAATTTTTAATTATTATCTTAAAATTTTATAATTATTCTGTGACTTTTTGAATTATTTGACTCGATTGTGTATTAATCTAGCTATTTTTTAAAAAAAAATTTTAACTTTGAATTATTTTCATCATGCTTTAATTTTTTTTCAATTATCAATTATTTTTTCAAATTTTAATTTAATTCTTAAATTTCAAATTTAATTCCTCAATTTTTAATTATTTTTTGTCAATTTCAATTATTTTTGTCGATTTTCAATCCAGTTGTTCAATTTGCAATTATTTGCAACAGTTATTCCTTTAATTTTTCAGCTATTTTGTTTAAAGTTAATATTTATTGTTTGATTCGTCGTTTCGTCTTAATTGTTTCGCCGTTTTTAAGATATATTCTTCAATTTCGTAATTTTCATTATTTGGATTTACAAAAATTTATAGTTTTAAATGACCAACAACAAAGCAAAGTTTGTTAATGTTGCTAGTGGAAATATAATTCATAATTCTTTTTAAATGTTTAAAATAAATTATTGTCCAAAAATTAAGATTGCAATATTTTGTGAGAATAAAACTTTTCAAGCTTTAATTATAATTAATAAGATTATAAGAATGTGTAAATTTTAAAATTAAGTATAAAGATTACATTTTAAATATAAAGGCGAATTTTACAAAGTTAAAAATACTGCTTAAATTGTTCGAAAATTTGTGACCGGGAAATCGAAAAAATTGACTGGGAAAAAGCGGGAATTTAATTTCATAAAAAAAGTGTCCATCCTGAATAAAGCAAGATTTAAAGAATCTGTTAAATTGGTGGCCAAGGAAAAGTCAATGAAAAATCAGGGAATTTTGAAAATTAAATTTTGCAGCCTCCCTGAACTTAATAATAATCCGATAAATTTAATATTTCTAAACATTACTTGTAAAACATTTTGCTGATTTACCTCGAACTTCTCGTTGTATTATAATAATCACCTCCTCTAGGTTCATAATCAACCTTATCTTTGACCCCGGTATCTTGTGTATTCTGCGAATAATTCGCTTCAGCTACTTCGGATTGAGCTTGAAGTTTGTCCTCTAAGAAATCGAATAAGGAAACTTTTCCACTGCTCGGTTTTCCAGTCTCTTCCGCTTTCTTTTCAAAGCGTTTGCCTTTTGGTTCTCGAGGTTCTCTTGCACTGAAATAAATGAAAATTATGAAAATTCTGCATCTAATTTTTAATTTAACCATTCAATTTTAAGTTATTTCTTTATATTTATTTGCTTAATGTGAAACATTACTCACTTGCCCTGCTTATTTTCACTTTTCTGCAAAGATTTTAAAGCTCTATCAATATTGTTCCTGTTTACTCTTAAAGCAAATTCTGCTTGTTCAATGGAAAATCCTTGATCGACTATTTTTTGTACCCCGTGATCCAGTAGCTGCAAATAAATTAATAGAATCAATAAAAACTAAATGCTCTTAAAATTAAAGAATAAATAAATCGTGAGGATTATAGTAAATTCACCTGCTGATTGCCACCGCCAAAAATTTTTTTATTTCCTTGTTTGGCAGCTTCGGCAATAGCGTCTTTGCGTTGTGCTTCAAATTCCGTATTTTCCTTGGTGCTTTTTTCCTTATCTGCTAAAGCCTTGAAATTTTTGCTTTGATCGACAGCTTTAATAATTTTTTTCCCGAAAGGAATCCAAGGTGGAGGGCCTCCTTCTTCTGCTGATCTTACTCTAGAGTGCACAGCCAGTTTCTAAAATTTTTTTCAGTTATTTTTGTGTCACTTTAATTATAAAATGTAATTTATAAATTAAATAGTATTTTATAAAATGATTAATATCCATCAAATATCAGTTTATGAAGTATTTTAAAAATTAAATGGTAATTTATAAAATAGTTTAAATTTACTTTATTTAGTTCCCATTTTTCCACAAGATTCGCCACTTTTCCTTCGTGAACATAACCTACATTAAAGGGACGCAATAAAATAATACCATGTGAGGTAGATAGATTTCCAGATTTTATTAATAATTTCGTTCCAGGAGGAGTATTAAGACTGAAAATTAAAATTATACCTATTAGAAATCGAAATTCTCTTATTTTTAGCACAGTGTTATTTTCTATTAAACTGCAAATTATTCATTTCTCTATATTATTTAAAATTATCTTTTTTTTATTTGATATTTCTTTATTATTTATTAAATTAATTTACTAATTAAGTTTACTTTAAATAAGTAAATAAGTTAAATAATAATAATAAAGTTTAAATAATAGTATTCGTACCTTAAAGAAGAAATGTGCTCAATCTCAATAGCCTGAAAATTATTTCGACCATCTGTCAAAGATAATTTAAGCATGCGAGGAGCTGCACGAGATTCCTCATTATTTTTTGGAGCAGCTACATTTCGTAGTTTTTGAATTTGTAGAACTACATTTCCTTGATTAATATCTCCTTCGCCACTTCCGATTTCTTTTAAATCGAGCTAAAAATTCATATAAAATTTCCATTTATGATATAGTTTCCGATTATAAAATAATAATCAAGATTTACTAAAAATTAATCTCGTTACCTCTGAGGCTCTTTTGATTATTTTTTGTATTTCAACTACATTTCCATCATCACTGGCAAGATTATAACCACGTTCTGACAAATACCTATTAAAATATAAAAATTTGAAAATAACAGAAAGGATTTTTTAGAAATATGCGAACAAGAATTAAAAAAATTTTATAATGACAAATATCCTTTTCTAAAAACAAAGTCTCAAAATCAACATTTTATAAATATTGTAAAAAAAGTAAAATAGTTTTATTACCATCCTTGCTTCTGTAAATTCTGAATAGCTGTCATGATTTCACTATTTGAAAATAATTATTACTAACTTCTTCTTCGGCGATTTAATTAAAGGGACTAATTGCTCTCTATATAATTATTTAATCGGTTTCTTAATTATACTGATTACTTATTATTTATTTACAACTGCTTATAAACAATTGTCAGCTGAGTTGACAGTTTAACAATGTGAAAGATTTTTTATACATCAATAAAAGATACACGCTTTTGTTTTATCGTGAATTTGACACTTGTTTAATAATCACAATACTATTAATAATAATACGTCAAAAAACTGATGTTCTTTTTTTTAATTTGTCATTAATTTCGCGTAATAACCGCACCTACACAAAATTCCTGGCTCTTGAGTTTTTAGCGGCCATATTGCTTTGCAATAAATAGTTCGATTTGATGGCGGATGGCGCTGTAGTCAAAAATTTAGCAGATTAGTAAATCAAATTCCTGATTGTTTAAGTCAAGTTTATTTATTAAATAAACTATAATAAAATTTTGAATTATTTTTGTTAAATTGGAGTTATTTTGATTTAGTTTCTTTAATTTGAAGGTTTTTAGTGAATGATCGAATTAAGTATGTATAGAAGAAAAGTTATTTAGTTCATGATTTGACTTGTGAGTTTTCGTGTTTTCAAAAAGGGTATTTACATTTTTCCCTGATGTTTGAATATGTCATTGAAATTAATTAAACGTTGTTATGTTTATTGTTTGAATGGAAAAAACATTGTTTGTGTGTGTAATATTGTTTGAATGGATTCTAAAAGTTCGTTTGATCCAAGAAATTAAAATTTCGTGTAATTCACGTGGAAGCAATTTGGGTTGCCTAGAAATAGGCGAAAATAGTAACATATTTTTAAAAATTTCAATCTTTCTTCTGGAACGTTAAATAAAAAATAAATAAATAAAAATAAGAATGGTACTTGTTTATAAAATTAATAGTAAATTATGAATGTGTTAATTAATGATTATTTTCAAAATATGATTTTAATTAGTAATTTATACATTAATTTAGTTCAGTAAATTAAATTTATATTTATTTAATAAATTTTTTTTACTATAATCTATTTTATTGTTAACTTTGTTATTTTTTAATGTTTTTGTTTATCACTATCTTAACAAAAACTAATAAATATTAATAGTAAAAAATAATCAATAAATATACTTATATTAAAATTCGGTTAATTTATTTGATTTAGTTGTATGCTTGTTTATTTCCATAAATCAATAATTATTTCTTTTATAAATAATAAGATAAATATTTATAATATTTAACGCAATAATGTAAATAATTATGTAAATAAGATAGATAAATAAAAAATAAATAATGAGATAAAATAGATAAGATATAAAAAACACAAATAATAATAAATAAACAAAAAAATATTATATAGAAAATGTTACCAAAATTAAGTTAAATTAAAATAAACCGGAAAACAAAGAAAACGTTTTTTTATGAAAAAACATTTGAATATATATTTGTCAATTTAGGGGAGCTTTGTAGGTAAATCCTGATGAGTTCTTATATTGTAGTTGGAAAAATTAGGGGAATAGAAAAGTGTATATAAAACCCTCTTTATGATGCTTCAAAATAAGGGGATTATATTATTATTATTATATATATTATTATATTGTCGATTATTTTCCCCAGTTTTCGAATTTATCTTTCGATTGTCAATTATTTTCTTTAATATTTAGTTATTTTAGTCCAGAATTGTAATTTTTCTTTCAATTGTCAACTTTTTTCTTAAATTTTCAATATAGTTCTTTAATCCTTAATTTATTTATTTAATTTTTAATTATTTTCTTCAATTTTTAATTGCAGTCTTTGTTTTCAATCATTTTCTTCAATATTGAATAATTCTCGCAATTTCTTAATTATCAATTATTTTCTTGAAATTCCAATTCATTTCTTCAATTTTCATTTATTTTCTACAATTTTTTCCATAATTTTCATCAGTTTTCAATTGACAATTTATTATTCTACTTCAATTTTCTGAATATTCATTAATTAAAAATTTTTTTTTTTTTCGAAAACCGATTATTCTCACCATTTTTGAGTTTTTGTTTACAATTGTTAATTTTTTTTTTAATACTTAATTATTTTCGTCAATATTTAATTATTTTCGACGTATTGTAATTTTAATTTTAATTAATAATTACATTCTTGAAAATTTCATTTAGGTAATTATTTCGTTTCTAATTTATTTCTTCAATTTTTAATTATTTTCTTCAATTCTTAAATATTTTCTTTATTTTTCAATTATTTTTTATAGATTTTCAATAATTTTATTTAATATTCAATAAATCTCGCAATTTCTCAATTATCAATTATCTTCATGAAATTTCAATACAATTCTTCATCAATCAATTGATTAATTCAATTTTCTTTTATTTTCCACAATTTTTTCCATTATTTTCATCAGCTTTCAATTGACAATTTATTATTCTACTTCAATTTTCTGAATATTCATTAATTAAAAAAAAAAAATTTCCGCAACCGATTATTCTCACCATTTTTGAGTTTTTGATTAAAATTGTTAACTATTTTTTTAATAGTCAATTATTTTTCGTCGTATTGTAATTTTAATTTAAATTAATAATTAAATTCTTCAAAATTTCATTTAATTCTTTAGTTTCCAATTTATTTCTTCAATTCTCAAATATTTTCTTTATTTTTCAATTATTTTTATCGATTTTCAATAATTTTATTCAATATTCAATAATTCTCGAAATTTCTCAATTATCAATTGTTTTCTTGAATTTTCAATACAATTCTCCAATTTTCATTTATTTTCTACAATATTTTCTATAATTTTCATCAGTTTTCAATTGACAATTTATTATTCTACTTCAATTTTCTGAATATTCATTAATTTAAAAAAAATGTTTGTTCGAATACCGATTATTCTTACCAATTTACAATTTTTTTTTTCAATTGTTAATTATTTTCGTCGTATTGTAATTTCAATTTTAATTAACAAATAAATTCTTGAAAATTCCACTTAATTATTTAATTTCCAATTTATTTCTTCAACTTTTAATTATTTTCTTCAATTCCCAAATATTTTCTTTATTTTTCAATTATTTTGATCGATTTTAAATTTCTCAATATTCAATAATTCTTGAATTTTTTCAATTATTTTTTTCACTCAAAAAATTATTTTAAAATTTCAATTCAATTATTCAATTCTAGAACTATTCTCTTCAATTACCAGTTATTTTCTTAAAAGTTAAATTCTTTTTTTTAGTTTTTAATTATTTTCTTTAATATTAAAAATAATTATTGCCTTTTTTCTATTATTTTTTACGATTATCATAAGGTTCCTTTAATTTTAAAATTAATTGCTTAATTATTTTCTTTAATTTTTAATTCCATTCTTCAATTTTTATTTCCATTCTTGAGTTTTTAATTGTTTTCTTCCTTATTCATTAATTCTCGGCTTTTTTCAATTACTTTTTTCCATTTTTAAGTATATATTCCTATAATTTTCTTAATTTTTCAATTTCAAATTATTTTCTTCAAATTTAATATTTCGTTGTTAATTTTTTCAATTATTTTTTTCAGCTGTCTATTAATCCAGTTATTTTTTCGAATTTTGTTTTTAATTGGCAATTATTTTCGTTATTTTTCAAACATTTTCTTCAATTTTTCAACTATTCTCGTCATTGTTCAACTATTTCCTTCAATTATTAATTATTTTTCGCAATTTTAAATTATTTCCCACAATTGTTTAAATTTTCAATTATCTTAAATTTTTATAATCAGTCTTTGATTTTTTAAAGGTTTTTGTTCGGTTGTGTAGATATTAATCTAGCTATTTTTAAAATTTTGTTTTTAATTGTCAATTATTTTCATCATTTTGTAAATTTTTTTTTTCAATTATCAATTATTTTTTCAATTTTTGATTTAATTCTTAAATTTTCAATTTATTTCCTCAATTTTTTATTATTTTCTTGAATTTTAATTATTTTTGGATTGTCAATCCAGTTGTTCAATTTGCAATTATTTCCAACAGATATTCTGAAATTTTTCAAATATTTTGTTTAAATTTAATATTTATTGTTTAATTTTTTGGACTATTCTTTTCAATTGTGTAACTATTAGCCATTTTTCGAATTTTATTTTCAACTGTCAGTTATTTTTAACATTTTTCAGATATATTCTTCAATTTCGTAATTTTAATTATTTGAATTTGCAAAAATGTATGGTTTATAGACTGATTGATTCTTGTTTATTTTAATATTTTTATTATTATTCTGCATCTAAACATGAAAATTATAAGTTAGAATTTTATACTTTGTTAATTAATAGAATAAGGATCTATTATTTATAATATAAATTCTACTGAATATTTAATTTCCTTATTTTATTTTTTTTTACTCAGTACTTTGTACGAAAGGGCAAATTTTTGTAAGCCCGTTTATGGCCAAACAAATAAATATCTTCAGATACAAAAAAAGCATAAGAAAAACATGAAAATTAAATTTAAAAAAATACTTAAACCCACATTTTCTAAATCCTTGTGAATAACATTCTGTAAAAACTAACTAGGCTTGAAAGGGAGATTAAAAGACCTGTTTATAAAAGAATTGAACATTCCAATTGGACCCATTTTTAATTTCTATATATTTACATTTTCATAAATCTTCTAAACATTCTTGAAAAAATACTGACGGCTTAATATCCATTTCCTCTTCTTGTGTAAAATTATTTGTATTACCCACCTGACTGGACAACTCTTTCCAAAAGTTAAACAAACATTCATCCTTGTCTCTACCCAACCATTTCTGAGTTTTTATCGATAGTTCAAAAATTGATTTGGCTGACGGACTGAGGTATTCATTCAAAACTTTGAGAGCTATTGAATAATCACTTGGATTTTGGGCCCCAAGCTTATTTGAAATCGATGATCCACGTCGTTCAAGCTTATTATAATCAATAGCTTGCATATTGAAAGGATGCAATCCACATTCTCGAAAACCACAATTGAGAAGGCTCTCTGAATCC
This sequence comes from Ganaspis brasiliensis, assembly GCA_037103525.1. Classification (NCBI taxonomy): domain Eukaryota; kingdom Metazoa; phylum Arthropoda; class Insecta; order Hymenoptera; family Figitidae; genus Ganaspis; species Ganaspis brasiliensis. The sequence goes on from JAZKLR010000146.1 coordinate 897,228, forward strand.
ATTTTTCGCAGAACTTTTTCCAATAAAGGAGCAATGTCTGGATTACTGACACTTGTCACATTTTTCTCAAGTTTGTACTGCACTGTTTCCCTCTCCCACAGAGATTTTAAAGGAGGGAACATTGACACATCCATCGGCTGAGTTATATGAGTTGTATTTGCAGGCAGAGAAATTAAAATAATCTGATTTTTGGAGCAGAATTCACTGGTAAACATAGTCAGAAAAGATGCTTGTCCATCGACAAACAAAATCACAGGCTTCTGGATATTTTCCTGTTCAATCCAACTGTGAAAAGAATTCGTGAGCCACTCATGAAACCCTTGAGCTGTTGTCGAGCTGTCATCTGTCTCGCCAAAACTCCAACCTTCCGGCATTTTTTTGAAAATAAGTTTCGACTGTTGCATTTGCGATAACATAAGAAGTGCAGGTGCCACCTGACCAGCAGCATTTCCGCTAATTAAAGCTGTGAATGTTTTATTAATCAGGTTATGAGCATTTTTAGATTCTTTTTTAGCAGAACCTTGCATGTCGCATTGTGGATTGAGAGTTAAACAAATTTCATTACAGGCGAAAACTTGATTTGAATTAATAGTTACGAGATTGTTTTCCTTCAAATAAAGTTCAACTTGCTCGTACCAATTTTTGATGCTTTCCTCGGTAGGAATTCCTCGACTTATGGTTGAATTTTCGTCCAGTCTGACGGCTAATGAAGGATGACGCTGTAAAAAACTCTCATACCATTTTCGACCTGGTCGATCGTTAAGGAAGGGGTTATCAATTTTCAATTGTTGCACAAGCAACTGAACGCTATTCAGTAATTGCATTTTTGTAACTGGAAAACCAACGATGCCAGAATTTAATATCCACTGTTCCACAATATCTTCGTGAACTGCTGTTAAAATACATTCTGGTCCCGGTTTTTTGAAAGGATCACCCCTCATCATTTTATCGGCCAGAGTACTTCTTGGAATTTTATATTTCATACTAGCAGCAGTAATTGAATATCCATTTTTAACTGCTCTCAAAGCCGCGGCAAGATCCTCTTTTGAGTACAAGAATCTTCGTACTTTCTTTTTGGCAATCTTCATTTTCTGAAAAATTTATGAGAAATTGAGTCGATGGGTTTAAAACAAGGCTGATAAAAATCACGATTTTTTAAAAAAAAATCTAATTTTTTATTTAAATCGAAAATTGATTTTTTTAAATAGATAATCAGTATATATATAAAATTTTCAAATGTTTATTTGTGAGTAGTTTATTTTTTAAATTGAGAACATTAAAAAAAACACAATGAAACATTTAATCAATATCAAATAAATTATGTCGAATAAATGAGAAAATTTCAAAAAAATATCTTCAAATTCATATGATTGCAAATTTAAGAAAATTAAGTAAAAGTAACGAGAAAAAATAAATTACAAAAAAAAAAAACAGAAAAACATAAAAAGATAAGAAAACAATCTAATAAATAAAAAATGTCACGGACATTATTAAAAAAAAAGGAGAAAATTTTTTAAAAAACAACACAAGAATGATACAGTGACATGAAAAAATAAAAAAGAGAAGAAATTCTTTTTAAAAAATTAAACTATTTTCGAACATTTTTTATTTTAATTAAAAAAATAAATAAGATAATTAAAATAATATTAAATTGTATTACTAAATTCAACAAATTTTTAAAATTATAAAAATTAGAGAATCACTTTACAAATTGAAAAAAAAGAATGAATACAATTTTGGAAAATTTTTATAAGTTTTAAAAAATGTTAAAAGAAAAAGAATTCTATGAAATACAAGTATGATGTTAAGATGAGAATATTTAGTACAAGATTAAATTTACAAAATATGAAATAAAAGAGTAAGAGTAATCAATCAAATGCTTTTTTGTGAGTAGTTTATTTTTTAAATTGAGAACATTAAAAAAAAACACAATGAAACATTTAATTAAAATCAAATAAATTATGTCGAATAAATGAGAAAATTTAAAAAAAATATCTTCAAATTCATATGATTGCAAATTTAAGAAAATTAAGTAAAAGCAACGAAAAAAAAAATAAATTACAAAAAAAACAGGAAAATATAAAAAGATAAGAAAACAATCTATTAAATAAAAAATGTCACAGACATTATTAAAAAAAATAGAGAAAATTTTTTAAAAAACAACACAAGAATGATACAGTGACATGAAAAAATAAAAAAGAGAAGAAATTCTTTTTAAATAATTAAACTATTTTCGAACATTTTTTATTTTAATTAAAAAAATAAATAAGATAATTAAAATAATATTAAATTGTATTACTAAATTCAACAAATTTTTAAAATTATAAAAATTAGAGAATCACTTTACAAATTGAAAAAAAAAGAATGAATACAATTTTGGAAAATTTTTACAAATTTTAAAAAAATTTAAAAGAAAAAGAACTCTATGAAATACAAGTGCGATGTTAAGATGAGAATATTTAGTACAAGATTAAATTTACATAGAATAAAATAAAAGTATAAGAGTCATCAAAAAAGTAGAAAATTGAGAAATTTAAAAAATGTAGATAAAGCATTAAATGAATATTTTTAAAAATTTGTAGTTACAAGATAAAAACTAAACAATTTTAAAGAGATAAAAAAAACAGTCTTTTAAAAAAATGAGAAAATTCTTTTAAATAAAAAATTTCATGGACATTATTAAAGAAATGTAGAAAAAATTTAAAAAACAACACAAAAATAAAACAGTTACAGAAAAATATGTAAAAAAGTAGAAACTCTTCCCAAAAAATCAAACTATTTACAGACATTTATTTTCAAATTAAAAAATAAATAAGAACATCATTTTAAAAAAACGTTAAAATATATTAATAAAGAGAAAAAAAAATTGTAAATTACAAAAATTGGAGAATTATTTCACAAATTGAAGAAAAAAAAAGAATAAATAAAATTTTCGAAAAATTAAAAAAAAATGTAAAAGAAAAGAAAATTCTATTAAATAGAAGAACGATGTTAAAATGAGAATATATGTGTACGTCCATATGAAAAGGGCCCAGGTTGTCGATTTTATTTATCGAGATATTCGCATTTTTCTAAAGAAGATTCAGATTTTCGAAATTTTTTTTATTGATGAAAAACAAACTACGTAATATCCTTCGTCGAATCATGCATTTACAATAACTTTATAGTAATTAAAAACACAAAGAAATCTTATTTTTAATTTTAAAAATGCATGGGCGCTAATGGAAATCTTGAACTTTAAACTCGTTTTTCTCAAAACTAGGATTTTGATACTTTTAACTTTGAATGCTTATAACTTTGTGAATTCTTCATCTAAAGGGGTCCAAGACCTTTCGAAATGTTCGAAATTTAATAAAGAATATGGTCATATAGATAAGTCCAATAGTGCCAAAGTGGGCCCTTTTCATATGGACGTACACATATAGTAGAAGATTAAATTTACATAATGTAAAATAAAAGAATAAGTCTTCAAAAAAGTAGAAAATTAGGAAATTTAAAACATTTAGATAAAAGCGTCGAATAAATGTTTTCAAAAAATCGTTATTATAAGATAAAAACTAAACAATTTAAAAGACGGAAAAATGTTTTTAAAAAATGGAAAATGGGGACAAAAATTGAAAAATTAATTAAAATGCAAGGAAGAACTAAAAAAATTGTGAAACATAAAAAAAAATAGGAAGAAAATGGAGAAATGTTGCTTCCTTAATCTAAAAAACTGTAAAAAAATGTAAAAAGTACAAAAAATAAAAAAATTTGGTAAGGCTTTACTAAAAAATTCGGTTTATTAAAAATAAAATAAAAAAATGTATTATAAATATGAATAAAAACTTCAGAATAAAGAAATTTAAAAATCTATTAAAAATAAAAAAGTTTAGGAAAATTGAACAAAAAATATTTTTATAATAATGCAGTTAAAACAAATCCAACAATAAATTTAGAAAAATAAAGAAAATCAAAATATGTTATGAAAGAATAAGTATAAGTTTGCAGAAAATAGACAAGATGTGAAAACAAATTAAATACATTTATAAAAAAATGAGTGCATTTATTTTCAAAAATATGGGAATAATTAAGAAAATCAAGGAAATAAAAAATTTACTGAACGTTATATTAACAAAATTAAGTAAAATAATATTAAATAATTCGCATAAAAAGAAGAAAATTAAAGAAAATTCTAAAATAAAAAGACACATTTATAGAAAAAGAAATGTCAAAAGTAAAAGAAGAAAAAATTTGAAAATTTTGTAAAAATAAGAAATTAAATGATAAAAATTAAACTGGTTGGAAAAGGGAATTCTCTTATAGGAATCTTGTAAGAATTAAAAAAAAGGATTATTGTAAATAGTAGGTATGGAAAATAATTAATATTATTTAATTATTGTGCAGTAATTAATATGCATTTAAATTTGAATTAATTCAAATTTAAAAGCTTGAATAAATTGGAATATGAGTTAATTGACATTTGGAATTTATTTAAATTATAACGTCTCAAAGATATAAAAACTTTAATACTATTTTTTTATCTATATACAAAAAATTTGTAGATCGTAGGTATTTTGATCATCGGTATTAGGACAATTTTTTTTTCTTTCCATTTAACCGAAAATTAACAATGATCAAATAGTTCTTTTTCCTTATTGGCAATTTGTGTATTTTTGAAATTTAGATAAAAATTTGAATTTAGTATATTTATGATGAGAACTTAATAATATTTAGAAAATTAAATTTGATTAAAATTATGAGACAGTTTTGCTTAAATTGAAAATTTATGTCGTTTGGTAAATTAAGTTACAGATTTATTTTAAAAGTCTAACTATATATAGTATTTAGGTTATGTCAATATAAATAAAATCTTCCTGCTGCAAAATATTTAGGAATACTAAACTTATCGGAACAAACATTCGTTCAATCGAATAAAAATTAGAACGAGTTTTTAGATCAAATAGAAATTAAACGGAATAAACATTAGGATAAAAGTAAATACAAAATACGGAAATTTGAACAAATAGAACTTGAATTTTTAGAAATTATCCTGGAATGTAATTTTAATAAATAAAAAATACATAAAATGACAATTATGGAAGGAAATGATTCACAATTCTGGTCAGTTGATCATTCAGTGTTGACAAATAGAAAGTAGGAAGAGTGGAATTTATCTTTGATAATAAATATTTATAAACTCTTTTGAAATGATCGAAAGGAAAAAAATGGTAATGAATTAATTTATCAATTGATATAGTTACTTACGTTAAATGCGTTAAAAGGAAATATCCATGAAATATTTTTCAATTGAGTGAGAATAAACGAGAAACAATCATCAAACAAGTCCTGACAGCAGGTTTTGAGGTTAGAACACGTTGGAAGCCGATAGATGGCACGATAATGCAGACTTTTGGTCCAGTTGATCTAGTTATCGGATTATTCATATTTTATAATTGTCGCATGGTAAAAATATTTCTCCTTAATTAATCGCGCTTTAAATATTTTAGAAAGTTATGATTAAAAGTTCAATTTTCTTTGTCAAATAGTAAATTCAGATAATTATATATATATATATTCTACGAATAATATTGTTTATTATATTTTAGAATTCATATAATATATGTTATAATATTATATTATATTAATATAATTATAATATAGTATTTATGGTTTAAATTGATTATTGTTTTATTGATGTATTTAATTATTTAAGGGCATGTCTAATATTGTCAACTAAAGTGTAGATATAAAATTCTACCTTCTTGTTGACATTATAACTGTTGTTCAAAATTATGAATAAAACAAAGATTCATGACACACTTTATGACCTTCTAATAAGACGATTCCGAAAATTTCAAATCGATATCATTTTTGGTTTGGCTTATAAAGACGTCCAAAAAAATATAATAGAAAATTTACAATCATTTTAAAATATCGGTTAAATTTTTTGGACCTCAATTAAAAAAAAATTTCAAAATCAATTAAGATACAATCGATTTAATATAGTAATATTTTTTTTTTTGTTTAAACACCTTGTTTTTAAATGTTATGTAAATAATTCTTTGCGAAACACCCTTCCAATGTTAGCCATTGTATATGTTTTTTTTTATTTTTATACAATGTTGCCCAACTTCCACGACGTGGACGTCTAGGATAGGTGAATAGTTTTTTGTATTTATTCTTTTTTTAGTTTTTTGAAAAATCTTTGTCTTAATATTTGGCTCTGCCTTTATTCGATTTTTATTTTATATTCTTTTTGACGCAGATTATATATTTATTACATTCTTTTTGTGCGGAAAAATGCATTACAAACTTTAATTCCCAAATTTGGATTAAAAGGAATCTTGTATTCAAGTAAAAAAGGTGAAGAGTCTGTTACTTGTAAATATGATGAAACAGAACATACTCAAACTTTTGAAAATATTGTCTTCCGTTCATTTGATCATGTGACAGTTTAGCTAAGTCTCGACAGATCTATAATATTCAACGTGAAAAACTCGTTTTCAAACTCGTCAAACCAGAAGTAAGAAATTTTAATATCTCGTATTTATTTAATATTAAAGAAAATAATCTTATTTAAAATTACAACGGAAATTGAAATATATTTTTCTCTTAAAATCTCAATTTTAGAAACAATTTTCCAAGTTTTAAACTGATATAAAAATAATTTCAGATCCCAGGCTTCAGTATAGCATCATCTGAAGTTTCGAAAGAGACGATTGAATCCGAAGAATTGAAATCTAAAGCAGAAGATATTCCTATGACGGATGAAAAAATTACCGATGTAAAGAAATTCGTCTGCTAAGAAACGAAGTAAAAAGTGGTAAAAAGAGGAAAAGTAAGAAGTGAGACGCAGTTTCTTCATTTTTCATCGTTTTTATATTGTGCTTCAATATTTTTATATTGTGATCGACAAATTTGTATATCGAGATATTTTTTTAATTCTCTATTAAATTGAATACACCACAATTCAATAAATCCGAAAAATATTTATTTTTACTATTTTGCTTTCTCATGAAGGAAGCTTTGTATTTGTTCAAATTTACAAATTTTTTAAAAAGCTTCAAATTAACTTTTCTCTATCTAGAAATGTGTTATATGAGTTTCTGATCAAATGTCCAGATGTGTATGTGTGTGCACTTTTTCTTTCGAACACGATAATTCGAAAACGGTCTAACGGATTTAAAAAAAAATGTATATGATTATTTTGACTACTAAAATCTGGAATCAGGCACAAGGGTTTTTAAAAATAACCAAAAGTTAAACAAATTTGTATTGAAATTTGAATTTTTCAAAAATTTGTTTTATAAAAAAGCATTTTTTAACCTATAATTTCAACTTAATATATAAAAACATCATATATTTCTTGCTTTAAAACAAATCCATTGACCTGTATAAAGTTTATATTTTGTCAAATTTTAAAGAGTAAATCGCAATTTTCAAATTTTTAAAAAATTATTACTTTTACTGACGTGGATGCAAAACCTTCATGAAATAAACATAATCCTCCGGCTTGTTTGTTAATATTTTATTGACAACGATTTATAAATAAAAATCTTATTTTCAAAGTCTTACAATTTTCTTTATTTTACAAGTATCAATTCACGTTCACTCCAATAAATTCATTTTCTTATACGATTACTTTTTTTCTCAGATTTTAGTATTGATATTTTTATTATTGTTTTTAAGGACTTTTTATACTATTAATTTTTTGTATTATTGACTTTTTGCATTATCGACTTTTGTTTGTTACTGATTTTTTTATTACTACTTACAAATTAGTACTTGTTAATTTATCATTGACTATACAATATAAATAGAATTTTTCAACAGATAAAATCGTATTTTCCCCTGTACCTAAATTTAAAAAATTATTGTCTATGTTGATTCAATTATTTTAATAAATCGATGTAGATCATTAATTCGAATGAGTTGTTAATTCAAATTTGGTGCCTATCGAATTGGTTTCTTTTTTTTTGTCTTTTAATTGTTAAAACTCAAAACAAACTACGATAAATTACAAATTTAAATTCATTGTGGATCGGGTGCTTGTTTAGCGTATTCTAGTTTCTGAAGGACCTATTTTATCTCCTTGTAGTAATTAATTCGAATTATTAATTCAAATTTGGTGCCTAGCGAATTCTTTTTTTTTTTTTGTAATTTTAAAATACACTATTAAAAATCAAAACGAACTACGATAAATTACAAATTTAAATTCATTGTGGATCGGGTGCTTGTTTAGCGTATCCTAGTTTCTGAAGCACTTGTTTTATCTCTCTGTAAACTTTTGGATCTTCGATTGTGCTTGGAATCTGAGAAATCGAATGATAATATAAATTTAATAATGTATTGTAAATAAATCATAAATTAAGTATAATACAAAAAAGCGAATAATAAATTAAACAATAAAAAATTTAAAAATACAAAATAAGTAATTAATAAATTTAGAAACTAATAATTTAAAAAATTAGAAAGTGTCATTTTAAAAATAAAGTTTTGCTTTGAAATTGTACCTTGACAATTTTTGAACGAGCTAAATTGGAAATGGATTTCCGGCAACATTTTCCAGATCGTGTCATTGGTAAAGCTTTCACTGCGGCTGCAACTTTAAAAGCTGCAATTGGTCCTATGAGACGTCTAACAGTTGCTACTAATTCTTGATTTATTTCTTCTTCATTTTTATCGGAATCTGCAAAATAAAGGATTGAACAAAACAGATGCATATTGAGAATGGGAAAAAGGTGTTTTGCAAAAAAAAAAAAAAAAAAGGATTACCGTCTCTCATAACATAGAGACACAGGGGAATTTCTCCTTTCATATGTTCCGGGACGCCAACTACTGCCGCGTCAACGACGTCAGGATGACGAAGGATGACATCTTCTAAAGCAGAGGTCGACAATCGATGCCCAGCCACGTTAATGACGTCATCGTCTCGAGCCGTTACGTAAACGTATCCAAATTCGTCAATGTATCCTGCATCCATGGTATCATAGTAACCCTACAAAAATTAATTAATTACACAGAGCAACAAAATCAAAATTTTTGAGATAATCTAAAAAAAAAACCCAAAAAAAATTTTATTTTTCCGGGACACTACGCTAGTGTATTCCTACCAATTTTTCTCCGCTCAATCAGAATCCGAAATTAGAATAACCAGATTGGCTAAATTTTTTGAAATAATCTAAAAAAAAAACTTTTCAAAAACACATATCAAAACCAAAAAAAAAATTTTTATTTTCGGTACACTACGCTCGTGTATTCTTGAGTATTTTTCTTCGCTGAATCCGAATTCCAAGTCAGAATAACCAGATTGGTAAATTTTTTTTAGATAATCTCAAAAAATTGCTCAAAAACCAAAAGAAAAATTTTTTTATCCCGGACAATATACTAATGTACTAGCAAAATAAAACGCGCACAACGGAGCGATTAGTTTTTCATACCTTTTAGAAATTATAAAATACAATAATAAATATAAAAAATCGGTAAATACTATTTATCTAATAAGAAGAAATAAATATTTTAAATATAATATGTGACCTGGACAGTGAAAAGGGGGCTTACGTGTTAAAAAAAAATTTTTTTTAGAATACACCACGTGAAAGAGCGTCAAAAAATCTATCAGAATCGACAAAAAAATGAAAAACGATTTTTTGACACGTAAGCCCCCTTTTCACAGTCCAGGTCACATATTTAAAAATCAATTAATATAAATTAAATAAATATTTATTTAGGACAAAATTTATAATAGTTTAGAATTAAAAAGAATTGCAAAAAATAATTGCAAATTTTGCAAATTAATTGAAAAAAAATGAAATCAATTAAAAATTGGGGAAACTAATTTAAACAATCATAAAAATGTTTTGAACATGAAGAAAATAATTAAAATTTGAGAAAAATACCTACTTGAGAATCTTAAACCTTAGCAGCATACATTTTTTAAAAGTAGAAAAATAATTTTTTTCGATTAAAATAGGTACTTTATAATCAGAAGAAGAGAAAAATATAAAAATTAGAGAATCGAAAAAAATTGGCTATTTTCAAATTTTTTTCTTGGAAACTAAAAAACATATTTTATTTGAAAACCATAGTTTCGAATCGGAAATTTACTGAGGAACCTTAAAATTGGGTCTATAAATGTAAAATAGTGACTGTCTTCTAATAATCTTTAATAATCTACGAAAAACTCAAAAAATAGGTGGTCAGTGGGACTAATCACTGTGCTGCTAAGGGTTAAAGGTAAATTAAAACAAAATTAAATAATGAAAAATTAGAGAAAATAATTGAAAAACATGGTTAGAAATTGAGATAAACAAATTAAAATTAAGAAAAATAATTAAAATTTGAGAAAATAATTAAACAAATTACATAAAATATTTTAAATAAAAGAAAGTTAAACAAAATTTGAGAAAAATACTTAAAACTTTCAGAAGTTCATTGAAATAAAAGAAAATAATTAAAAATTAGAGAAAATAAATGAAAAAAAATAAAAATAATTTAAAATTGAACAGAACAAGTTTTAATTAAAGAGAAATAAGTAAAAAATTTTTGGCAAATATAAAAAAGAACGAGAAAAAGAACGCAAGTAATTGAAAATAGAAGAAAATAATATAAAAAATAATATAAATAATGAAAGAATTGAAAAGTCAGATAAATAGTAAACAATTTTTGAAATTATGAAATGAATGTAAAAAATAAAAAATTAAGGAGATAAGTTTTGGAAAATAATTGAAAAATGTTTTTTAATTTTAAAACTTTACGAAAATAATTCAAATATGACGCAAACAATGATAAGTTGTAAAAAATAAATGACATTTAAGTGTGATAATTGAAAAAACTACTGAATTTTTTTTAAATAAAGAAAAAATAATTTAAATTTGAAAAAAAATACATGAAGATCTTAGAAATCAATTAAAAAAAAAGAAAATAACCAAAAATTGGAGAAAGGAATTGAAGATATAAGCTAAAAGTAATTGAAATTTACGATAATTAATTAACAAAATTTGAAATTATGAAAACAAATAAAAATAATTAAAAATTAAAGAAAACAATTGAAACTTTAGAAAAATTCTTAAAAATCTTAGAAAATAATTTTAGAAAATGAGAATAACTAAAAATTGGAAAAAAGACTGGAAGAATGCTAAAAATAATTGAAATTTACGATAATTAATCATTTTTTTGGAAATTATGAAAACAAATAAAAATAACTAAAAATTGAAGAAAATAATAGAAATTTGTGAAAATTTTAGAAATTAATCATAGAATATATGTTTAAAAAAATAATAATTACAAAATTACTTAAAATTTTTTAATACAAGAGAATAATTAAAAAATCGCAGAAATAACGAAAATTGATGAAAGCAAAAGAAAATAATTAAAAAATCGTTATATAATGGAAAATTGATGACAATAATTTAAATTTGAGATAATAACTGAAAATTTAGGAAATTAATTGCATGTGTATATATTTTAAACTTCTTCAAAAACCATAATAAATTTTTAAAGCATTTTTCGAAACTTTTTTTTACACAAATGACAATTAAAAACCAGCACAACAAAGTAAAATAACAGGTACTAACTGCACTCTCGATTTTAAAACGTGGACAGAAAAAAATGAATAAATATTAATACTAACTAACTTCACTTCAGACATTAAAACGTGGACAGAAAAAGATGAATAAATATAAATACTAACTAACTTTAGGAGTTTACGGAGATTATTATTATTTAATAATAATTTCCTACGTATTTTTCTTCGCTGAATCCGAATTCCAAGTCAGAATAACCAAATTGGGTGAAATTTTTTAGATAATCTCAAAAAAACTATTCAAAAACCAGAAAAAAATTCAAAAAAAAATTTTTTTTTGGGGATACTATGCTAGTATATTTCTACAAATTTTACTCCTCTAAATCCGAATCTCAAGTCAGAATAACCAGATTGGCTAAAATTGTTTAGATAACACAGCTCAAAAAGCAAAAAAAACCAAAAACAAATTTTTCTGTCCGAGACACTACACTTTTCTTCCCTGAATCCGAATCTGAAGTCAGAATTGCTAGATTAGTCCTACTTTATGAAATAATCTCAAAAGAATTTTCAAAACACAAATCAAAACAAATTTTTTTTTACCGGGACACTAAGCTAGTGGATTCTTACGCATTTTTCTCCGCTGAATCAAAATGCAATGTAAACATGATCAGATTAGCTAAATTTTTAGATAATCTAAAAAAAAAACGATTTTTTCGTGTTTTTGATCAGTTTTTTAAGATTATCTCAAAAAGCTGAACCAATCTGTCAATTGTAACTTTGGATTCGGATTCAGCGGAGAAAAATACGTAGGAATACACTAGCATATTGTTCCGGACAAAGAAAACTTTTTTTGGATTTTTTGGGCTTTTGAGAATTTTTTTTAAATTATCTAATACATTTTAGCCAATCTAACTATTCTGACTTTGGATTCGGATTCAGCGAAGGGAAATACGTAAAAATACCCTAGCGCAGTGTCCCGAAAAAAAAATTTTTTTGTTTTTATTTGTGTTTTTAAATTTTTTTTTATGTTATTTCAAAAAGTAGAACAAATCTGGCAATTCTAATTTCCCATTCCGATTCAGCGAAGAAAAATAGGTAAGAATACACAAGCGTAGTGTCCCGGAAAAAAAGACAAAATTTTTTTGCTTTTTTTTGTGTTTTTGAGCAGTTTTTTGAGATTATCTCGAAAAACTTAGCTAATCTGATCATTTTCATCTTGGAATTGGATTCAGCAAAAATACGTGTTGAAAAAATAGCGTAGTGTCCCGGAAAAAATCAAAAACATTTTTTTGGTTTTTTTTTTTGTTTTTGAGCAGTTTTTTTGAGATTATTTAAAAAATGTCAGCCAGTCTGATTATTCTGACTCCGGATTCGGATTCAGCGGAGAAAAATTCGTGAGAATACACCTTGTTTTCCTGTTTTTTAGTTTTAGTTTCCAGTGTTTTTATTAAACAACTAAAAATATTTTTTTAATATTTGAATACAGCATATTTAATAATGAAAATATTTTCCCAAACATTAAATTCCAATGATTGGAAATCCAAGCGAGTATATATACTTACTGGATATTTTGAGAAATAAACTTCTTTGAATCTTTCGGGTGCTAGATGAAGAGTCGACATAACTCCAGGTGGTAAAGGTAGTTTTATGACAATTCTACCAAGTTCGTGCGCTCCTGCATTACTTCCATCGTCTCGTAAAACCTGAACTGTAAAAAAAAAACAATAAGTTTTCTGAGTTTAAAATTAAATTAGAAATTAATTAAATTAAAATTACAAATTGAATAAATGTTTGGCGCAAAACTTGACTGAAGATTTAAATTAAATTTTCCTGAAATGTTCGTCTCAAAAATTGACTGTGTTCAATCAACTCTTGCGACAAAAACTTCACGAAAATTTAATTTAATTGTTCAGTCAAATTTCGCGACAAAACATTAAAGAAAATTTAATTTAAATATTCAGTCAACTTTTACGACGAAAATTTCAGAAAAATTTAATTTAAATCTTTACACAATTTTCATTAAACTTTGCAATTAAATACCTATTCCGAAGTTTGCAAATGAATCTTTATTAAACTTTCAGGAAATTTTCGGTGCGTTGGAGGTATTTTCCAATTTATTAGTGAATAAAAAGTTAAAAAAATAACATTTTAAATAATCTAAAGTAAATAAAATTTTGTAGATTTTTTATTTTCGTGGCCTTTTAGCGGGTTTCATGTATTTAATTACTTTTTTTGGCGACATAAAAACATCAAAACCGTGAAAAGGCCATGAAAAGAAAAAAATCTGCATTATTAAAAAAAAGATGGTTGTAATAATTTTTGTCCTTGTTTTTCTGTATTTTTCAATTATGGACTAATGAATATAATAAATAAATCTATTTCTATTATAATTTATATAAAATTATTTTTTTTTTAGAATTTCTTGTAATTAACTAATTTAACCTATTAACGCCCTAGAGAACACAAATTTTATCAAAATTTTAAAAGGCTATTTTTTGTAAATAAAAAATATTTTTTAAATTTAAAACAAACCATTTTTAACGTAAAATTTATCGCTCTATCAGATTCTGTTATCAAAATTTGTTTATAACAAACGTGTAGAAAGTTATAAACAATTATTTAACAAAAAACACGATTTTTTTCTCAAAAAAGATTTTTTAATCAATATTTTCATGTAAAACAAGAAAAGAGATTAGGTTAAAGCATCAAAATATATCGTGTCTATAAGTTCTCAATCGTAAATATTCGCAAAAACATATACGAAAATACAAGATGGCGGCTTCAATATGGCGACTGAAGTGACTTTTTTCATTAGCCTAGTGTACCAAATCTTCAAAAATAGGCCGAATTTGATAAAACATGGTACCCGTGGATTTTCGGGGTACCTGAGTATGAATCTAAAGTTATTTTTCAAAAATCCAAAATGGCGGATCCAATATGGCGAACGAAAATTCAATTTTTATTCAATTTTAACGAAACTTGGTACACAGGGGTTTTTCAGGTATCTGATAACGAATCGGAAGTCATTTTTCAAAAATTCAAGATGGCGGATTCAAAATGTCGGTAAAAAAAAAAAAAATTTCAATTTAATTTCATGAAACTTGGTATATAGAGGTAAATGGGATCTCTGATAAGGAATCTGAAGTCATTTTTCAAAAATTTAAAATGGCGGATCCAATATGGCGGTTGAAAATGAAAAATTTCAATTTAATTTCATGAAACTTGGTACATAGAGGTTGTTGGGATCTCCGATAAGGAATTTGAAGTCATTTTTCAAAAATTCAAAATAGCGCATCCAATATGGCGGTCAAAAATGAAAAGTTTTAAATTTAATTTCATGAAACTTGGTACATACTAGGCATTCATGACCTTGAAATTTTTTTACTGCCTGAGTGACAGATGAAATTATTTATTGAGTACCTAAAAATAATCAGATGTAATAACCGAACATAATGATAATTTGAATTATTAAAAAATGTCTGCAGATTCGCAATCGGAGATCCCAACAACCCCTATATACCAAGATTCATCAAATTAAGCTGAAATTTTTCATTTTAGACACACCATATTGGATCCGCCATTTTAAATTTTTAAAAAATGACTTTAGATTCCTTATCAGAGATCCCATTCACCTCTATATACCAAGTTTCATGAAATTAAATTGAAATTTTTTTATTTTTGACCGCCATTTTGAATCCACCATCTTGAATTTTTGAAAAATGACTTCCGATTAGTTATCAGATACCCCAAAAAACCCTGTGTACCAAGTTTCGTTAAAATTGAATAAAAGTTGAATTTTCCTCCGCCATATTGGATCCGCCATTTTGGATTTTTAAAAAATGACTTCAGATTCGTACTCAGAGCCCCGAAAAACTCACGGGTACCAACTTTTATCAAATTCGGCCTAATTTTTAAGATTTGGTACTTTAGGCTAATGAAAAAAGTCTCTTCAATCGCCATATTGGAGCCGACATCTTGTATTTTCGTATATATTTTTGCGAATATTTACAATTGAGAACTTATAGACACGATATATTTTGATGATTTAACCTAATCTCTTTTCTTGTTTTACATGAAAATATTAATTAAAAAGTCTTTTTTGAGAAAAAAGTCGTGTTTTTTTGTTAAATAATTGTTTATAACTTTTTACATGTTTGTTATAAATAAAATTTGATAACAGAATCTGAAAGAGCGATAAATTATACGTTGAAAATGGTTTGTTTTAAATATTTAAAAATTTTTTTTATTGGCAAGAAATAGCCTTAAAATTTTGATAAAATTTGGTTCTGAGTTAATTTGCAAGTAGAGGTCTGAAATGTTAAATTTTGGATTAATTACCATCGTAACCAGGAATTGGCATTCCAGTGCTGTATTTTGGAGGAATCGTGGTGTGACCCAGTCCTAAACAAGTCGATGTTACAGCATGACCAGTTTCAGTTTGCCACCAGTGATTAAGAATCGGTACCTTAAAAGTTTTCTCAGCCCACGCTTTCGTCTCATAATCACAATGCTCGCCTGCCACGAAAATTGCTTTCAATCTAAAAACGACCGAAATAATCTTTACCCCAATTTCTTTAAAAACTTAGATATTTACTTTTAATTTAAATATTATATCGGTTTATAATCGTTTTATTAAAATGTGTTTAAAGATTTATTTAAATTTCAATTTAAAAAGAAAGTTCAATGAATGGGTTGAAATTTTACTTTTATTTTTCCTCAAATATAGAACTTTTTCGACAATTTTTAGGATTTTTCGTTGATAGTTTTTTAAATACAAAAATTACGGATCAAATTGGTCATATAAGGGGTAATAAAATTATTTTTTGACTATTTTTGACGAAAAATCACTATGAAATTTTTGTGTCTATTTTGAGTGATTGTTTAATATAAATGAAAAATTGTATAAAATTGTTGGTTAGAATAAAATTAAGAATGATTTTCTATTTATAAACTTACGACTTTGTTGAATATCTTTTACCCAATAATATTTCTGGGTCGGCTCGTCTAATAATTCTAAAAGCAGTCGGTACAGTAAAAAGTGCATTTATTTTGTGTTGATCGATGATTCTGAAATTGAAAATAATTAAGTTAATTTAAATTAGGTAAAATATTAAATAATTTAAATAGCTGATATGCAAAATAGTTGAAATATAAAATAAACTCAAAATAAAATGATTTAGTTACGAAATTAATTTAAATACGAAATAATTAAATTATTACAAAATAATTTAAATTCGAAATACTTCAATTACAAAATACTCCAAGCACAGAATGATTTAAATAAAAAATAATAGGCTCGGTTAAAATTCTATACTTTTAAATTCTACGATGATAAATTCTATACTTTAAATTCTATATATTTTTAATTTCTGCAATTTAAAATTTTATACATTTAAACTCTACAATAATAAATTCTACACGTTAAATTCTACACAATAAAACTCTGCAAATAAAATTTTTTATAAAATATTATAATATTAAATCCTACATAGTCAAATTCTACAATTTAAAATTTTACACATTTAAGGAGTGTCGACCGCTTGACATAACCTCAAACTAAAAAGTGATTTTTAAAAGCAAATGAAACTATAATTAAAATGATTTTACCAAAATCTGAAAAATTCAGTTATATAATTATCAGAAAAAATTAGGTTGGACCAAAATTTGTTGTAAAATAATTATTAAACATTTTGTGTTTTTTCTCTAAGAGTCAGTAACCAATTGAAATTATCAACCAATTTTGACAAATAATAGCTCATTTTCCTCTTTTAATAAATTTTCTATAATTCCACTCGTTGAATTTTATTTAAAATATTTTGTTCAAAAGAGCAAAATGAGCTATTATTTGTCAAAATTGGTTGAAAATTTCAATTGGTTACTGACAATATGTCATATGTGTGTAAAAAAAAAAGTTTCGAAAAATGCTTTAAAACTTTATTATGGTTTTTGAAGACGTTTAAAATATATACACATGCAATTAATTTTCTAATTTTCAGTTATTATCTTAAATTTAGAGTATTGTCGTCAATTTTCCATTATATAACGATTTTTTTAATATTTTCTTTTGCTTAAAAATAAATTCTGCAATTTTTCTTGATTTTCATCAATTTATAATTACATACATTATTTTGGCATTACTTTTAAAAATTTCCATTATTTATCTGATATTGCAATTATTTTCATCATTTTTCGTTATTTCTGCGATTTTTTAATTATTCTCTTTAATTGTAATTTTTTAAGTAATTTTGTAATTATTATTTTTTTTTAAACATATATTCTATGATTTTTTCAGTTATTTCTCTCAAATTTTATTAAATGTTTTCAATTTTTCATATTTAAATTATTTTCATCATAATTCAATTTCGTTTCTCAATCTTAAATTATTTTCAGCATATTTCAATTATTTTTTTTTAATTTTGAAGTAATTTTATCAGTTTTCCATTATTTTTCTCGATTGTTAATTATTATTCTCATTTTCTGAAATTATTTTCTAAGATTTTTAAGTGTTTCTCTGAAAATTCAAATATTTTCTTCAATTTCGAATTATTTTCATTTGTTATCGGAATTTCAAATTTTTTTTTATTAATTATCGTAAATTTCAATTATTTTTAGCATTCTTCCACTCTTTTCTCCAATTTTTAGTTATTCTCATTTTGAAAAATTTTTTTTAAGAATTTTAAGAATTTTTCTAATATTTAAATAATTTTTTCCTTTAAAAAAAATTCTGTAGTTTTTTCAATTATTATCACACTTAAATGTCATTTATTTTTTACAACTTATCATTGTTTGTATCATATTTTAATTATTTTCGTCAAGTTTTAAAATTTAAAAACATTTCTCAATTATTTTCCAAAATTTATTTCATTCAATTTTTAATTCTTTACATTTATTTTATATTATAATTTCCAAGATTTTAAATTATTTATCTGATATTTCAATTATTTTATTCAATTTTCAATTATTTTTATTATTTTTTATATTATTTTCTTCAATTTTCAATTACTTTCGTTCTTTTTCTCGTTCTTTTTCATAATTGCAAAAAAGTTTTTACTTATTTCTCTTTAATTAAAACTTGTTCTGTTCAATTTTAAATTATGTTTATCTTTTTTCATTTTTTCTCTAATTTTTAATTATTTTCTTTTATTTCCATGAACTTCTGAAAGTTTTAAGTATTTTTATCAAATTTTGTTTAACCTTTCTTTGTTTAAAATATTGTATGTAATTTGTTTAATTATTTTTTCAAATTTTAATTATTTTTCTTAATTTTAATTTATTTATCTCAATTTTTAATTATGTTTTGCAATTTTCAATTATTTTCTCTAATTTTTAATTTATTAAATTTTGTTTTAATTTACTTTCAAGATTCTCAAGTATTTTTCTCAAATTTAAATTATTTTCTTTATGTTTAAAACATTTTTATGATTGTTTAAATTACTTTTTCCAATTTTTAATTGATTTCATTATTTTTTTTCAATTAATTTGTCAAATTTGCAATTATTTTGTTTAATTTCAATTATTTTTTGCAATTCTTTTTAACTCTAAAATACTATAAATTTTGTCCTAAATAAATATTTATATTAATTGATTTTAAAATATTATACTTAAAATATTTATTTCTTCTTATTAGATATATGTATATATATTAAGTGAATAAATAAATAATTAAAAATGTTGATTTAAAAACTATTACGATCAAATTAATGTTTTTAATATGACATATTAATGTTATAAAATGTAACTAATTTTTAAACTATAAAAGAAGGATTTTCAATTTAATATCTTCAATACTATGTTTTTGATAATCTATTTTATATTGAGAAATAAAAATAATTTTATTTATTTAAAATTAAATTAGAAGTTTAATTAAATAATTATTTATTATTATAAAATTGAATAGATTAAAGTTTAATCTTAAATTTAGGTCGAAATTAAATTCTAATATATTAGATTTATTCAAAAATAAATTTAATAAAATAATTTTTAAATGCAATTTAAATGTTATAAAATTTTAACTATTATTCAATAAGTTTATTTTAGTCAATTTAATGAACCTTCTATTCATTCATAGTATAATCCAAAAATGAGGATTAATAAAATTGAAATGAATAGATATATATTTGTTATAAAATTTAATATAAAAAATAATTGGTAAAATTAAGGAAATTTCAATATCAAAAATTAAAAAAATGATTCTAATTAAAAAAAATTGGATTGAAAAGGGTAAACGTATGCATGATAAAGGGTCAAACCCACATTCAAAAGGAGTTCATTTATTACGATTAAATTTAGTTTTTTTTTAAATAATTAATTTAATTATAATAATAATTGAAGAATTTACCGATTTGTTATATTCATTATTGTTATAATTTCTAAAATGTATGAAAAACTAATCGCGCGTTTTATTTTGCTAGTTTATATTATAAAATGTAATATTACATTAATTATAACAATATTTATATTTTTGATATTATCTTTATTAAATTTTGCACAATTAAATTGCACAATGTAAAATTCTACACACGTTTATTTGTTTATTTTCTAATAATGAAAAAGGTTATCAATGTGTATTAGAATTTAACTACATTTATGTAGGTTTTTTTTAAACGTTTTATAACAAATTTTTTTGTAGAGTTTTAATGTGTAGAATTTATTATATTATCATTGAAGAGCTTGAATTTGTTAAATTTTATATTGTGGAATTTAAATATGTTAAATTTAATATTATTGTTTTATAAAAAATCGTATTGTAGAGTTTTATTGTGTAGAATTTAATATTAATATTTTATTTTAAAAATCATAAAGTAGAGTTTTATTGTTTAGAATTTTATCATTGTAGAGTTTTAATTTGTAGAATTTTAACCACTCCAAAATAATTCGACTAAAATATAAAATAACCTGAAACAGTTGAAATACAAAATAAATAATAAAATAATCAGAACACAAAATAATAAAATGTCAGTTACAGAATAAAATTGTCGGTATAATTAGTTTAACACCTATTTATTTTCCAGGATTTATTTACTTTAGTTCAAGAGGAAATTGTTACGTGCCTGAAATATTGACCAGCATCCGGTGTCCTATCGGGTTTTCCCTCATACATCACACTAGTTATGCCACTTATTAAAGGACCATAACATATGTAAGAATGACCCACAACCCAGCCCATATCTGAAGCAGCCCACCACGTCGAATCTTTGTCCATTCCATAAACTGCTTTCATGGTCCAACAAAGGGTCACTATGTGACCTCCAATTGGTCTCTGAATTCCTTTTGGTTGATCTGAATAATTTATTTATTACTAATTTTACAAATATTTATTTACATCTCTTAGATTATATTAAGATCTTTTTGTTTTCTGTCACTTTTTCGAGACCACTGAAAATGACAGGAAAAATAGTCACGAAAAATCAGGATAATTAAAAATTTGAAAAAAGTCAGCTAATTTAAAAAAAAAGATGAAAAATCATAATTTCTGTAATTTTTCGTGTTATTTTCCGTGGTCGTGGAAAAATGACAGGAAATAAAGAGAGACATGTTTTTCTCTCAGGAGTAACAAACTTTCCTAATTTTTCACAATTTAAACAATTAATTCTTCTAATTACGGCTGCCATGTAATTAATAAAATGAATTATGAGTAGCTTGTGTAAAATAATGTTTAGTACTATTGTTCAAAAGTGGAAAATCAGGTTGGAAGATAAATTTTTATCTTTAATTAGAAGTACATTCTCCCCTAATTGGTTTCAATTACTGCTCTTTTAATTATACGCGCATTCTGTTTCGGTTATTTCATTTTGGAGCTTGTTGACCCATTGGACAGCAAACAAAAGAGAAAGAAGGAATACAAAAGATTGATTTAGTGCTAAAAGCTCAACCTGTTGTTCCAGAAGTGTATAGAATGTATAACGGTTGATTGGCCTCGACTGGTACACATGGATGTGGTTTCGCTCTCCTTAATAATTCATCCCAGTCAAATTGATTTTCAAAAAGTGGAGCTTCCCAAACATGTCTCCTTTGATAAACTATGCATTGGGGTTTCGGCGAAATTATTATATCCAAAGCTTCATTCAGCATATCGGTGTATCTTTAATTTTAATATTTTCAGTTATTCAAATTAGAGGTTATGATTAAAAGAGACCGCCCAACAGTAGATAGTAAAAATGTCCAACAGGTGTAATTATTTCAGGTTGAGGTAATTAATGAAATCTTTAACACGAAAACAAAGCTAATCTATTTAATTAATTAACATAATCAGCAAAATATGCCTATAATAAACCCCTTATTTATTATAAGTATTTTTATAATACGATAAAAATTTGCTCAAGAATTATCTCCTTCCAACAATAGATAATCGTTTCTTATTTAAAGAATATTAATTGTTGAACAGCTTTCTGTCCGTAATCCTTGATAAGTATTCTTTAAAATTGTTTAAAATAAAATAAAATTTCCAACATAAAAGTTATTTGTTCTTTGATACACGCCTAACCAAACCTAGAGATGCTAACCAAACCTAGGAACAAAGAGCGGGAATTTTGAAACGGAGAAAATAAGAAATTAAATAAATTCCTATTTCTATTGTATATCAAGCTTATTTATATATATTACTGTTTTCTAAATTTTTGTTATTGATAATAAATTGATTCTAGCTTTATATAAAAGTATTCAAACTAATTTAAAAAAATGTTGAAAAGAAAATGCTACCAAAAAGGTTATACCTTTTTTTCCCTTAAAATCTTATCATAAGAACCTGAATTAAAATTTGAAAACCATTTTTTAGAAAAATTAAATTATCTACTGTAGGGCGGTCTCCCCAATATTAATTATTTCACTTTTGATCAAATAAAAAAAACTTACTTGATAATTTTTGTCGGTTCTAATCCGCAGCTGGCAGCGATTATAACTTTTGGCGAAGCGTGATCTATTCGAGTTGCTAATTCTTTTGCGGCAAAACCTGTTTTAATTATTTTTTTATATTGTGAATATGATAAATAATCAAATAGTAAATAATGTATTAAATTTCTAATTCACAATTTTACAAAGTTGAAAATCTAATTTCTGTTTCTTTCAGTTTTTTTTTATTTAGATGCATAAATAATAGGTACCTGTTTTACATTTATTCTTTCTCTTTGCAAGATTCATTTGAATAATATGATTGTGAATAATATTTAAAAAATACCACTCTTTCCTGGCGGTACGTGTTCTTTTAAACGAGATGGATAAAAATTAACAAAAGAGAGCAAAATTGAAAGAAAAAAGGAAAAGCTAATATGCAAAAGGAAAGTAATTAATTCTAAATGAAAAAGAATTTTAAAAATATGAAGAATAAGAGACGAGATTAGAGATATTTTAAATTGAAGATGAAGATAAAGTGCAAAGTACATTTAATTTTCGTTAACTAGATAAATCACACAAATTTACTTCCTGCCTTTTGCACATTTTTTACCCTTTTAAAAAAAAAACTGCTGTTGATAAAAAATGTAAAGGGAATTTTTTATATAACTGACTTGAAGATTTACAGTGTAAAACAATTTTTTAATAGATTGTGAATAAATTTACGTTTTGTAAGTTAGGAAATTTAAATCTACAGAGAAAATGTTCGGATGTTTAAAAAAGTTTAGAAACAATATTAACAATATTTATCAAAAATTAAAATGTTTATTTAGCAGAGTTTAATCTCGAATTTTTTTAGTTTCTAAAATATAAAAATTATTTCTGATCAAAGCTTATTGATCAAACGTTCATTTTCCGTAAACAGGCAAAAAATAAGAATTTATAAAATATTATAAAAAGAAATTTAAACTGAATATCTGCATGTCAAAGTATGTTATTAAAATTGACCTCTTGATCTTTTATAAGTACGTAAAATTATTAAAAGTAAAAAGTTTACCTGATTTGAAAGTTGATATTCAATAAAAAAATTAAAATGAATATAAAATTAGGTGATTAATATTAAAACTAATAGAAACTAAAAAGTGCGATTTTTTTAGGATCAACAGCAAAGAATTTAATTTTAGAATTTACAAGGTATATTTTCCTTTTTTTATTTTTCAAACCCTTCAATTCGAAAATTGGAATTAATATTAAGTTTAATAAATAATTGTAAAAAATATAAATATTAGAAAAATGAATTAAGAAGTAAGTAATAACAAAAATAAAGAACAAAGAATACGTAGTATAAAGAATTTTTTAATTAAAAAACAATTTAATCATGAAATTTGGTTTTTCGTACCCGATTTGAAAATTTTTGTTTCTCTCACTATTTTTTTAAATAAAGAAAAGAAAAATTTGCCCCGACGAAGATGAATCTTTAAAAAGAAAAAGAAGAAAATCATGGTTCTGACATTTTATGATTTTTAATCTCCTACTATGTAGTAAAATAAAATAAAAACTGAAATATCATTTGCTCGGGATTTCAATTTTTCTAACGTGTTGCACCAGGTGGTTTTTTAAATTTGCTACCTAACGTTTCTCAGATTCATTCAAAGCTTATTTTTTTTATTCTTTTGAATTCGCAAAGTCCCATTTTAATCAACTCTTTCTTGTGAATAAGCAATAAAATCAATTTAATTATTTAAAACCGAAATTTCGTTAAATTTTAAATCCAATTCAACTGAAAATAATATAAAAATAAGAAACACGTGATAGTGTCAACATTGCGTAATATGTTTTAAATTAATTAACTTAGAAATTCTTGGAATTCAATTACACAAAACGAGACAATGACAATTGAATTTGACACTGCGTATAATTAAAACCAGGGCTGAGTGGAAACTTGAAAAGTAATAAATGATTTAAATCAAAAATTTTAAAAACTACAAAATGAGTAAAAGTAACTAGAAAAACTAGAAATAACTAGAATAACTAGAAAATGAAGAAAAATCACTAAAAAGTAAATAAATAACTAGAAATAAGAAAAAAAATTTTAAAAAGAGATTGAAAAAAAAGAAGAATAACTAGAAAAAATGAAAAAAAAAACAATTATGTAAATTAAAAAAAAAGAGTTAAATACAGAAGATGTAACTAAAAAATGGAAAATTACCAGAATGTTATCAAATAAATAGTAAAAAGCGATAGAAATAAATAAAATTTTAAGAAAATTAATTAATAATTGTAAAAAATTGATTTGCATATAAGGACAAAATCTGATAAGTGAAAAAGAAACTAGATAATTAAAGAAAAACAACTTGAAACATAGAAATAAATAAAAAAGAGATATTTGGAAATTAAAAAAAATTAGAAAATAAATGAATCTCTTAAATATAAAACGATAATTGGGGGTTGAATAAAAGTGACCAGAAAAGGAAAAACAAGTTTTTTAAAAGTGAAAGTAGAATTAGAAATTAAAGAGATATTATACTAGAAAATTTAAAAAAAATCCTCGGAAGTAAAAAAATTAATTGTAAAATGAAAATAAGAACCAAAAAGTAAAATAAATTACTAGCAAATTACAAAATAACTGAAAATAAAGAAAAGAATTATATATTGATGAAAAAAGTTAGATATTAAAATTAATTCCAACAGAAAAATCACTAGTAAATGAATAAATAACTACCCAGTGGGCAAAAAAAACCAGAAGACGTCCTTAAGACGTCTTTTGGACATGAAAGCCGACATAGGGACGTCTTTTGGACATGTGTGCCCACTGGGTAGGATTGAAAATAAATAACTGGAAATTAAGAAAAACTTTCTAGAAACTGAAAAATTTAAGAAATATTTCCAAAAAATTGAAAAAAAATACTAGGAAGTAAAAAAAGTAATTGTAAAATGAAAATAAGAACCAAAAACTAAAATAAATTACTAGAAAATTACAAAATAACTGAAAATAAAGAAAAGAATTTTATATTGATGAAAAAAGTTAGAGATAAAAATGAATTCCAACAGAAAAATCGAGGGTAAATAAATAAATAACTAGGATTGAAGATAAATAACCGAAAATTAAGAAAAACTTTCTAGAAACTCAAAAAAATTATCATGGATTAACAACAAATTAAAAAATCAAAGAACTAACAAAAAATTACTAAAAAGGTTAAAAATATCTCAAGATAATAAAAGCGAAAACTAAAAATATTTGAGAGATTACTAGAAAGTGATAAAATAACTATAAAGTGATGAAAATAAAAAGAAATGAAAAGTAACTAGAAATCAAACAAAAACTTGGAAATAAAGAAGAAAATCTGAAAAGTTTACAAATAACTAGAGATAAATGAAAGACAACTTTGAAAAAAGTTATTATCCAGTATAATTATTTTTGGATTAAAAATAACTTATTATTGACCCAAGTATGCATTCTTAGATCAAGAATTAATACTTGGATTAAAAATTATTATTCTTGAACAAGGTTTAATTTTTCTAGATACAAGAATATTTATTATCGATCTAAGAATAATATTCTTGATATCCTTGGTCCAAGAATAATTATTCTTGAATCAAACATACAGTCCAATCATATTTTTATCCTCAGTAAAATAAATTTTTTCTCTCAGTGTAGCATATAAAATATTTTCTCTCGTATTTTCTTGGATTTGATTTTTTTATAGCTCCTCCACTTCGAAAATTAAATATAATAATAAGAAGTCCATTCTATAAAAAATATACTTCCGCTGGTTCTAAATTGAACGTAAATATTTCAACAATAATCAAATGCTTGCAATATTTATTCAATTAAAATAAAATTAATTCACATGTTAAATTTTAAAAATGTAAAATACTCTCTCTTTCGTATAAAAAAATAAGTAAAATATGATTATAATTGCGTCTGTATAATTACGTAAATTCAATTTTTTATTATCCAAAATTATTTAAAATTGAAATAAATAAAATTACTCACAATTTCATATGGATATACCTAATTAATAAATGAATAATTTTGAGATTCTTACCACCAAATACGACAGAATGAATAGCACCAATTCTTGCTGTTGCTAGAATAGCAATTACGGTTTCAGGAATAAGTGGCATATAAATTAAAACACAGTCGCCCTTTTTTACTCCCATTTCGGAAAGAACTCCGGCCAAAAGGGACGTTTTTTCGAGAAGTTCATTGTAGGTAACTTTTCGAATTGAGGACGTTAAAGGACTGTCATGAATTAAAGCAGTTTTTTCACCCAGTCCGGCTTTCACGTGACGATCCAATGCATTATAACAGGCATTCGTCTCACCTCCCACATACCTGAGATAAAAAAAAATAAGAAAGGGCTTTTCTCCAAAAAATACCATTCAGTTCAATACTTTTTCCTTGTTAAAAAATACGTCGAAATATTTTTTTCATTAAAAAAATAAATATTTTGTTGAAAACGAGACATTTCGTTTAAAACATATCTAACTTTCCTTTTCGTTTTTATTCTTTAGTTATCATTTTTTTTGTTTCTCTTTAATTGAAAGGATCGAAAAAGATTTACCATTTTGTGAAAGGTGGATTGCTATTATCTAAAACCTTATCCCAGGGTTTACTCCAGTCTATACATTTTCCAATTTCGGCCCAAAATTCTTCAGGGTTTTCTAGTGACCTTCTGAGAGCCTCTTCGTAAACTGGACTCCGATATCGATTCTGGTTTAGAATATATTCTGTCGAAATAATCGGAAAATAATGAATAGAAAGGAATAAAATTAAGATGATAAATGAATGATAAATAAATTGTAATAATAAATAAATGAATAAATAAATAAAGTAATTGATAAATAAATAAAAAGTATAAATTATCCAAAAGTAGGAACAATATATAAAAGATACCTATTTATTCGTAAGAAGAAATTATAAAAATTATTGTTAATTATTTACAGGGTGGTCACTTTTTTTTATATGAAATTAAATTCCCGGTTTTCCGATCAATTTTTTGGATTTCCCGGTCATTTAAAAATTGTTGCAAATTTAAAATATTAAAAATTACAAAATTGTAGAATGTGTCTGAAAAATTAAGAAAATAATTGACAGTTGAAAACAAAATTCGAAAAATGGCTACATAATTACACAGTTCGTAAAAATAGTTTAAAAAATTAAACAATAAATATTAAATATAAAACAAAATAGTTGAAAAATTATAGGATAACTGTTGGAAATAATTGCAAATTGAACAACTGGATTGAAAACCGAAAAAAATAATTGAAATTGAAGAAAATAATTAAAAATTGAGGAAATAAATTGAAAATTTAAGAATTAAATTAAAATTTGAAAAAATAATTGATAATTGAAAAAAATTATAAACTAACGAAAATAATTGACAATTGAAAACAAAATTAAAAAAATGACTAGATTAATACACAACCGAACAAAATAATTTAAAAAATCAAAGAATAATTATTAGATTTTAAGATAATAATTAAAAATTAAAAATATTGTAGGATATAATTGAAAATTGCTGAAAATAATTAATAATTGAAGGAAATAGTTGAAAAATGATGAAAAATTGAGGAAAATATGTGAAAAATGACGAAAATAATTGTCGATTGAAACAAAAATTCGAAAAATGACTACAATAATAGACAACTGAAAAAAATAATGGAAAAAATTAAACAAGAAATATTAAATTTAAAAAAAAATAATTGCAAATTGAAAAATTCAAAAAATTATAGGAATAATTGTTGGAAACAATTAACATTTAACAACTGGATTAAAAAACGAAAAAAATAATTGAAATTCAAAAAAATAATTAAAAATTGAAGAAATCAATTAAAAATTGAATAATAGAATTGCAATTTAATATTTGTCCAGCATTTAAATAAATATTTAGATTATCTGCACTGTAAGGTGTAATCAATTTTTTTGTAGTTTTAATTGAGAAGCTCAAAACTGCCGTTTATCGTTATTGAATGCTTCAAGTCGGTCTTTGTCACGGTTAAATTAAGTTATGTTAGTTAAGTTAATTAAATGCGATACTTAATTTTATATTTTAAGTTTATTCTTTTTACATTGTATATTAGTTTTGCTATTTATTTTGTAACTCATTTATGGTCCTTTTGGGCCGCGGGAAGTATTGTGTCAATAAATAAATAAATAAATAAATTTAAAAAATAGACTTAAAAATTAAAAAAAAAAAAAATTTAAAAAGGCCGAGAATTAATGAATATAAAAGAAAACAATTAAAAACTGAAGAATGGAAATAAAAATTGGAGAATGGAATTAAAAATTAAAGAAAATAATTGAACATTTGTATGTAAAATTAAAGAAACTTATTGATAATCGAAAAAAAAAAAATAGAAAAAAGGCGATAATTTTTTAATTTTAAAGAAAATAGCTTAGAATTGAATAATTAAATTGAAATTTTAACACAATGTTTATGCATGAAAAAAAGAAAATTGAAAAAATCCCAGAATTATTGAATATTGAGGAATTAATTGGCTATCGATAAAAATAATTGAATACTAAAGAAAATATTTGAGAATTGAAGAAAATAATTAAAAATTGACGAAATAAAATGAAATTAAAGAATGAATTGAAAAGTTTAAAAAAAAAGTCAAAATGACGAAAATAATTGACAATTGAAAAAAAATTCAAAAAATGGCTTAATTAATAGACAACAGAAAAAAATAATTGAAAAAAATTAAATAAGAAATAATAAATTTCAAACAAAAAATAATTACAAATTGAAAAATTAAACAAATTATAGGAATAATTGTTGGAAATAATTGCATATCTAACAACTGGATTGAAAAACGAAAAAAATTAATTAAAGTTAAAAAAAATAATTGATAATTGAAGAAAGCAATTAAAAATTATAGGATGGAATTAAAAGTTAATAAATATACTTAAAATTTGAAAAAAAGTAATTGAAAAAAGCCAAGAATTAACAAATATAGAAAAAAACAATGGACAAATAAAAAATGAAAATAAAAATTAAAGAAATATATTAAAGATTAACGAATTAATTTGAAAGTGTAAGTAAATAGTTGATAATTAAAAGAGAAATTACAGTAGGACTAAAATAATTAAATATTAAAGAAAATAATTGAATAAAAGTTTTTTAAATTAAAGAAATTTAATAATAATCGAAAAAAAATTTAAAAAAGGCGATAATTTTTTAATATTAAAAAACATAAGTCAAAATTGAAAAGTAAAATTTAAATTTGAAGAAAATAACTGAGAATTGAAGAGAATAGTTCTAGAATTGAATAATTGAATGAAAGTTGAAAACAATTTCTATAATTGAAAAAATTCAAGAATTATTTAATATTGAAGAATTAATTAAAAATCGATAAAACTAATTGAAAAAATTAGAAAAAATATTTCAGAATTGAAGAAAATAATTAAAAATTGAAGAAATAAATTAGAAATTAAAGAATTTAAAGGAAATTTCAAGAACATAATTGATGATTAAAGGAAAAATTACAATATGACGAAAGTAATTAAATATTGGCGAAAATAATTAACTATTAAAAAAATTATTAACAATTGAAAAAAAATTCAAAAAATGGTAAAAATAATCAGCAATCGAACAAAATTTTTTTTTTATTTATAAATAATTATAAAATTGAAGGAGAATAATAAATTATCGATTAAAAACTAATTAAAATTATGGAAAAATTGTTGAAAATAAATGAAAATTGAAGAAATCAATTGGAAAATGAAGAATTGTATTGAAATCCCACGAAAATAATTAATAATTGAAAAAATGCGAGAATTATTGAATACCGAATAAAATAATGGAAAAACGAAGAATGCAATTGAAAATTAGAGAAAAGAATTGAGAATTGAAGAAAATGATTAAAATTTAAAGAAATAAATTGATGATTATAAAATTAAATTGAAAATTTAACAAAATAACTGATAATTGAATGAAACATTACAAAATGACTAAACTAATTAAATATTAAAGAAAATTATTGAGAATTGAGGAAAATAATTGACAATCAAAAGAAAAATTCAAAAACTGTCGAGAATATTAAATTTAAAATATTAAATTTTAATCAATTTGAATGCATTTTCTAAAAATTATCAGATTTAAAACACAAAATATCGATGTGTCAAACTTCAAGTGTAAAAAAAAGGTTGTTAAAAAAACAATTCTCTGGCAGTGATTTTCCGATTTTGTATTTTTAGATTTCTTTGAACCTTAGATAAAAATGTCTGAATAATTAAATGCATATATCTACACATTGTAGATAATGAAATTCTTAAAATAAATGACAATATATCCAATATTCAATAATTATTACTGTTCTTTAAATAAAAATTATCATTTACAAGTATTGAACTCTTGAGATGTCGATCTGTAGTAAAAATAATAATTTTCCAAAACTGAATGGATTTCACTTAATGTAGTTTGCTTTTAATTTAATTTATGCTCAACAAGGAAGTGTTTTCGTTAAGTTAAGAATTCATTTTCATTGTTTCAAGTTTTTATCTGCATTCGGTTCTCAATAAAATTATCGATTCAGCGAGGAAGTTGTTTACTCCTATCACGTACAACTCCTTCGTAAATTAAATAGATTACTATCTCGCTTTCTTGCCACTACTCTATTTTCATTAGAAAATTAATTTTCATATAATTTATGCGAAAAATGTGATTTACGTTTAATTATTGTAGGTACTTTTTTTTAATTAATTTACCAAATTAATTTTAATTTTTTACATTTTAGTCGATCCTGACTGTAAATTGTAGAAATTTTAATCAATTCGAACTTTAATCGATCCGAAATTTAATTTATCCGAATTGTTGTCGATACAAACTTTAACCGATCCAAAATTCAGTCGATACGAATTTCAAACAATTTAAACTTGAATGGATAAAAAATAAGTTAATCAAAACTTCAATTAATTCATGTTTTAAATAATTTAAACCTCAGTTCGTTTTTTTAAACTTTAATCAATCTAAATCTTGTCAAAATTTCGGTCAATCAGATGTTCATTTTATTCATTAAATGTTTTATTTAATCCAAATCTAAAATAGTTTTAAAAGAGTTTATAAATAAATAGATTCAAACTTTATTAATAATTTACCTAAACTGCAACTGATTGAAAAATAATCCAATTTATTAATTAAATTTTCAAAAATAAATCGATTCAGCCCTCCAATTGATCCAAACTTTAATTTATTCAAAATTAAATTCGTCAAAATTGAATAAAACTTTTATAATATTTCAATAGATCCAAACTTCAAATAATTTAAACTCAATTTAATCCAGAAATAAGTTTAGTGATCGCAGTACATTTTTCCATAAAGTAGGTGAAAAATGATGAATTAAAAACAGAAACGATTAAAATTTGGATAAATTAAAATTTGAAACTGGTTTTTATAATTAATTAGAAATAAGTTCTGATTCAAAAATATATATTAATTAAATGTAGAATCAACTGGAATTTCTCACCAATAAAAGTTTAGAATTTACTGAAGTTCGGAACAAATAAAATTTTGACGAATTCAAATGTCGAATAATTAAAATATAAAATCGATTAAAATTTCTCTATAAATTAAAATTTGTATCAATGGAATTTTAGATTGATTAAAAATAAAATAAACTAAAATCTTAATGTCTCAAATTTTTAACAGAGAAACGAGTCAAATTTGAATAAATTGTAATTTTGGGACTAAATAAATTTATAATGAATTGGAAATGAAATCAGATTAAAATTTGAAGGAATTATGTTTAGAATAGATTTGAATTTTCATAAATAAAAATTAGAATATATTGAAATTTGGATTGAATTAAAATTTGCATCAATTGAATTTAAGGTAGATTAAAAATCTAATAAACTGAAATTTGGATACTTTAAAATCTAAATGCAATAATAATTTCGACTTTCAAGTTTGATTGAATTAAATTTGGATTTAATAAACATGTTAATCAATAAATGTTTTGATAAATTTAAATTAAAATTTATTTAAGTTTAAATTAGTTAACATTTTAATAAAAATTAAAAATTATTTATATTAAACTATAGTTTGATAGAAAAGATAATAATTATTATTAAATTTAATGTTGTTTTTAAAAACTTTCCTTTCCCTCAAAGAATTTTTAATCCATTAATTAATTTATTTATAGAAAAATAAATACACCTTGGTTTTTTACCGAAACGTCTTTCTAGTGAAATAACCTTCTTCAAAATTTTTTTAAGTTCAAGTTCATTTTTTTACTTGTCTCTAGCATAACTAGATATCAATAATCATTTGCATGACTTGTCACTGTATTTTTTTGTTCTAGCAATAAGAGTGAGATAGCAAAAAAAAAAACAAGATGTACAAGAGAAGAGAATCTCAGCATCTAAAGTAATAAAATATAAATATAAGTCGATTTTTATACATGTATTTAACAACTAAAAGTCGCTTCTTTTGAATCTTTCAAGAAAGTAATACTTAATCCTTTATAAATTAGTTCTTTATTGGAAATTGAATGAAAGAAGAAAAAGTACACAAAGTTGTTGCAAGTGGGCAGAAAATCTAATTCACAGCGATTAGCATAAGAGTTTTTCTTTAAAATTCCAATTTTATAGTTTCTGAACGATAACAACTTTTTAAATAAAAAGAATGCACGTGTAATTTTTTAAAGTGTCATGTGTCAAGAAAAATGAGAAATTTTTGCAGAACGTAGAATTAAACGGAAAATATTCAGATTGTCAATCTAAAGTATTTTTTGTCACTGCAAGAAACTAATTAACATATATATAATATGCATTTATATTTATGAATAAATAGTTTCACTTGAAATTTTTTTTTATTTAAACAAAAATTTCTAAAAAATAACCCACTGTCTATTACTATATATTTTAATAAATTTATTATTTATTATTTACTCATCACTTGTAATAGCCCTGAATTCCAGGAGAATGAAGATTGTAATGTCTTTTTATATTAAAGATTTAGTAGGCATCTTAATTTAATAAATTAGTAATAAAGTGGTACAAAAAATACGGAACATTAAATTTAAAAGAAACATACCAGCTCCATCGTTTTTTTTATTAATTCGAGCACGCAACACTCGTTCCTTTTCCGGATCTTCGACTTGCGTTCCCAAAAAATCTAAATCCGCTTGTTCCAGCATTGTAAAGAGTTTTTAAATTGCACTAGGAAATTGGAGTTAGGCGTTATAAAGTGAAATAACTATAACGCCTTCTCGTCCACAAAGAGGGGTCCATTCAAATCACTGTCTTTTCACAATTCAATTAATTAACGTTACAATCAAATTGTAAATTTATTTAATAATTGCAATAATAAGTAAAAACGATTATTTTAAAATCTTATCGTAACTTATCTTCTCTATCTCGAAATCTTTTCAAAAATTTATCTCTTTTAATTGAATTTATCTGTTGTAATAAATTAATTCTTTAAATATAAATTTATCTCTATTAATCAATGCAAATCTTTTAATAAATCGATGTCTTTTAAT
Organism: Ganaspis brasiliensis; assembly: GCA_037103525.1. Classification (NCBI taxonomy): domain Eukaryota; kingdom Metazoa; phylum Arthropoda; class Insecta; order Hymenoptera; family Figitidae; genus Ganaspis; species Ganaspis brasiliensis. The sequence goes on from JAZKLR010000146.1 coordinate 931,048, forward strand.
TAATTCAATTCTTTTTACTAAACTTTCTCTATTATTAATACAATTCCTTTAATAAATTGATCTATTTACAAAATTTAATTTATGTTTTATTTTGATTTCTGTTAAATTAATTTCTATAATTAATATATTATTTATTTAGTTTATAAATGGTAAAATACCAAGGGATTTTTCACAAATTAAGTTTATTTGACGATAATACTTTCGTTATGAATAGCGCACTGAAGTTTAAAAGCGAGCTAGCTTCCTTAGGAACTTGAAATCAAATCTACAAGTACATTGGTATCGACATCGTGATTGTCCCTCAATATGTAAAATCAATCGTCACGTGATACGCTTATTTCCTGAGTGATCTTTGACCATAAACCTGTGGTCACTGATTTAATTTCGACCCGGACGACGAACGTTTAAGCGCATTGACCAGTTGAATCGTAGACGTTTCGATACTTTTTTTTTTTTTTTTTTTTAAATATGCACTTGACAATTCATTCAAACAATCACATAATTGCTACTTATTTCAACAATCTATGGGACAAATTATGACACTTGACATTTTTTTTATCGTCATCTCGCATAAGAAACGTCAGTTTAGTTTCATTATTTTTTCAAAAATAAATAGTCAAAAGCGACAATTAAAATATAATAGAAACTAGCAAAATAAAACTTTAGTTTCTCATACATTTTCAAATTATAAAATACAATAATAAATATAAAAAATCGGTAAATACTATTTATCTAATAAGAAAAATAAATATTTTAAATATAATATTTAAATATCAGTTAATATAAATAAAATAAATATTTATTTAGGACAAAATTTATAATATTTTAGAATTAAAAAGAATAGCAAAAAATAATTGAAATTAAACCAATAATTGTAAATTTTTAAAATTAATTGAAAAAAAAATTAAATCAATTAAAAATTGGGGAAAGTAATTTAAACAATCATAAAAATGTTTTAAACATAAAGAAAATAATTAAAATTTGAGAAAAATACTTGAGAATCTTAAAAGTAAATTACAAATTGAATAATGAAAAATTAGAGAAAATAATTGAAAATTGAAAAAACATGGTTAAAAATTGAGATAAATAAATTAAAAAAAAAAAAAAAATAATTAAAATTTGAGAAAATAATTAAACAAATTACATAAAATATTTTAAATAAAGGAAAGTTAAACAAAATTTGACTAAAATACTTAAACTTTCAGAAGTTTATTGAAATATAAAAAATAATTAAAAATTAAAGAAAATAAATGAAAAAAGATAAAAATAATTTAAAATTGAACAGAACAAGTTTTAATTAAAGAGAAATAAGTAAAAATTTTCGGCAATTATAAAAAAGAACGAGAAAAAAAATATAAAAAATAATATAAATAATGAAATAATTGAAAAGTCAGATAAATAATAATTAATTTTTGAAATTATGAAACAAATTTAAAGAATTGAAAATTGAAGGAAATAGATTTTGGAAAATAATTGAAAAATGTTTTTAAATTTTAAAACTTGACGAAAATAATTTAAATATGATACAAACAATGATAAGTTGTAAAAAATAAATGATATTTAAGTGTGATAATTAAAAAAACTACAGAATTTTTTTAAATAAAGAAAAAATAATTAAAATTTGAAATAAAAGACATGAAGATCTTAGAAATCAATTAAAAAAAAAAGAAAATAAATAAAAATTGAAGAAAACAATTGAAGTTTTAGAAAAATTCTTAAAAATCTTAGAAAATAATTTTAGAAAATGTGAATAACTAAAAATTAGAGAAAAGACTGGAAGAATGTTAAAAAAAATTGAAATTTACGATAATTAATAAATTTTTTTGGAAATTATGAAAACAAATAAAAATAAATAAAAATTGAAGAAAATAATAGAAATTTGAGAAAATTACTTGAAAAATTTTAGAAATTAATTTTATAATACGAGAAAAACTAAAAATTGGAGAAAAGTCTGGAAGACAGCTAAAAATAATTGAAATTTACGATAATTAATTAAAAAAAAAATCTGAAATTCTGATAACAAATGAAAATAATTAAAAATGAAAGAAAATATTTGAATTTTCAGAAAAATACTTTAAAATCTTAGACAATAATTTTAGAAAATGAGAATAATGATTAACAATCGAGAAAAATACATATTTGTAAAATGAGCAAATTAATTCAAAATTGAAAAAAATAATTGAAATATGCTGAAAATAATTTAAGATTGGGAAAAAAAATTAAATTATTATGAAAGTAATTTAAATATGAAAAATTGAAGACATTCAATAAAAATTGAGAGAAATAACTGAAAAAATCATAGAGTATACGTTTAAAAAAAAATAATAATTACAAAATTAGTTGAAAAATTTTAATTAAAGAGAATAATTAAAAAATCGCAGAAATAACGAAAATTTATGAAAATAATTGCAATATCGGATAAATGATTGAAAGTTTTAAAAGTAATGACAAAATAATGAATTTAATTATAAATTGATGAAAATTAAGAAAATTGCAGAATTTATTTTGAAGCAAAAGAAAATAATTAAAAAATCGTTATATAATGAAAAATTGAAGACAATAATTTAAATTTGAGATAATAACTGAAAATTTAGGAAATTAATTGCATGTGTACATATTTTAAACTTCTTCAAAAACCATAATAAATTTTTAAATCATTTTTGGAAACTTTTTTTTTTATTCAAATGACAATTAAAAACTAGCACAAAATAAAATAACAGGGACTAACTTAACTTCAGTTTTTAAAACGTGGACAGAAAAGATGAATAAATATTAATACTAACTAACTTCAGGACTTTACGGAGATTATTATTATTTAATAATTGTTATATATTTATTCTATTGTATAAAATTGAATTATTATAAAACAATAATAAAACAATTTCTGTATTTTAATTTTAAGAAAATAGCTCACAAAAAAAAGAAAAAAAATTTGAGGTATCAGGTAAATTTTTACGATCGTTTTTGTATATATTTAAAAAGGTCTACAGTCTCAATGATAAAAATCAATGCAGGTAAAAAAATGTTTTGGGATAAAATAATATCCTTTTCTTCCTATCTTGATATGAAAACAATTTTTCTTTAAACCAAACAAACTTTCCTTGAATTGAGCAAATTTTATACTTAAATTATTAAATTACAGAAATATAATAATATTTTAAAAAGAAAACTGTAATATATGTATCAAATTTAGTGATGCACGACGATACGAGAAAATTTTTTTTTCGCTCGATATCGTTCGGATTTACTGATTATGTTCAGGGCGATCATCTCGGACTCTCAATTGTCTTTTCCCGGATCGTTTCGTCTCAATTTTCGAACGATTTCGAGCGATCAGACGATAATTTCAAATTCGTCAGCTGTCAAATGAAAATATAAAAACACGATGGGTGATTCCACTGACTTTCGTCTAAGGGGTCTTGCTGGCATATTTTTATTTTTTAAGAGCACATTTTTTTTAAATCTTTTTAATAAATGACTCGTATACTTACTTGAATTGAACTGCAGTGCATTTTATTTGCTTTTCCAAAAATAATTACTTAAAAATATTAATGTAATTATTATAAAATACAATCTCAAAATTTAAAATTCATTAAAACTGCCATATTTCAACACTACTTCTTTTTTCTGAAGTCTTTTAAGAAGCTCAAACTCGGCACATATTAAGGTTTGTACAAAATAGACCGGAGATTGAAATTTCAGGAGGCTAATTTGTTTAATTTCTGAAATATTGAAGTTTGAAATTTATCACAAAAGAGGTTATTTTTTTACAATTTAGATTTATTTTGAAGTTGGTTAGTTTAGCAATAATAATCGATTAAAAACGATTTCATGTAAATTAAAAATCTTAATTATGATGAATTTCTAAGTAATTATAAAAGTAATACATTATTTATTTAAGTAATATTTTTATTTTTTTATAATTTCTTAGAAAGTAATATTAATTAAGATTTTAAATTTAAATGAAATTGTTTTTAGTCGATAATTGCTAAACTAACGAACTTCTGAATATATCTAAATTTAAAAAAATAACCCCTTTTGTAATAAATTTCAAACTTCAATATTTTAGAATAATAAAATTACCCTCTTGAAATTTCAATATAATGTCTATTTTGAACAAACTCAAATATATGCCAAGTTTGAGCTTCTTAAAAGCTTTAAAAAAATATATGTATGTTGAAATATGGCAGTTTTAATGAATTTCAAGTTTTGGAATTGTATTTTATAATAATTAAATTAATATTTTCAATTGATTCCTTTTGGATAAACAAAGTAAATGTACTGGTGTTCAATCTAAGTGAGTATCCAAATTATTAAAAAAAAAAATTACAAAAACAGTGATCCTAAAAATGATGAAAATTGACAGTTTTTGGATCAATTTCAAATCCAATTTTCTTCTTCTTTTTCTTGTTCTTGTTCTTGTTCTTCTTCTTATTATTATTATTATTATTATTATTATTATTTTTAATCAGAGAGAATTAATCTAAATGAATCAATCATACACATATTAATACTTTGTTTAGAAAAATTTTATTCAAGCCTATATTTATTAATTTAAATTAAAAGTTTGAAATATGGTGTGAAGAAGCCAATATAACCTAATTATCACACCCTTATTTACGTTTGTAAAATAAACAATTTACTATTTTAGTATAACTATTAATTTACATAAAATTTTAATTTCTTGAACTTAAATTAATTGCGTGTTACTTCAAAGTAAAAAATCAAAAATATATATTTTTTTCATTAAATAGAAGAATAATTTTTAAAATTAAAGAAATGATGTGCACAATTTTTAAAAGTCATTTACACACACTTAAATTTTTACTGAATTTAAATAGACATTACAGAGAAAGAAATTAAATCATTATATAATAATAAATAAATCATTTAGTTTAATAAAAAAAAGGATGTCATGGTTGTTTCCATTTCAATTCAGACAGGCTATGTATGTTGAAGTCAGGGAATCATTTCCCATTGAAATATCTTATTTTTCAGAAACATTTATGTTACGTATAAAAAATTATAAAATAAGTGTTACTCAAAACTTATTTTACAATTTGTTTTGTAGAAAAATAAAACAACGATTAATAAATATGCAAATTAATTGCAATTAAAATTAAAAAATCTAAAGAAACATTGTCTAATTTCAAATTTTAAAGAAATCATTATTTATTAAATTAATTTTATATAGAATTTGTCAGTTTTTACACATTTAACATTTCTTGCATTTCAGTGATTTATTGAAACTTTATTCTACTTGCAAAAATGCAAAATTTATGTATTTATTTCGTGTTATAATTAATAATTCGAAAGATTCGCAAGTTAGAGATAAAAGCTATGAGACTTTTTTGCTCCACTTCTTAAGAGGAACATTTTTTCTATTTGGATTTTTGTTGTATCTAATACAGGGTATAAAAAAACTTTGAATTTTCTTTTCTTAAAAAGAAAATTTTTTTTATTCTTCTCCAAGAAGTGGGACTTTAATAAATTCTTATAGAAAATAATCGTTTTACCTCCAGAAAGTAGCAAAAAAATCGAGAGAAAAAAAACAGTGAGGATTTTCAGAAAATTTGATTTTGATTTTTTTTTTAAATGCCGCCGTTTTGTTAACTTTGAAAATATTTTAAATTTCCTTATGGAATTTAAAAGAACATAAAAGCCCTAATTAGACACAGAAAGGATCATTTTAATATATACAATAGTAAAAAAGATATAAAAACTTTTAAAAATTTTAACGTTATTTTCTTGTAATCTCACTTTTCAACTTAAAAAATTCAAATCAGCATAACTTCGTTAAAAATTTGTTTTCACCAAAACAGAAAAATAAGTGGCGTCTAAAATTGTCTGAAAAATAACATATATTTCAATGGGCAATAATTCTTTGACTTCAACATACATAGCCTGTCTGAATTGAACCTCTTTCATTTTCGCATTTCGGAAAGTTTTAAAAGTTTCATATAAATCTTGAATTTTTTATTTGAATGTCATTATTTTTTAATTGACTACAACTTCACGCCTAATTTTTTGGTAAAAACGAGATGCTCGGAATGATCGTTCGACTATCCGAGATGTTCGCTTTACCGAGACTAAACAAATTGATCGCTCGTCTGTCAATCTTATGAAAAACAAAATATGTCGCTCGTTTCTCGGATCGTGTCGCTCAAATGCATCACTAATCAAATTTAAATTTATATTTTGTCAAATAAATAATTAAATGTAAATATGTAAATTGATGAAGGTCAAAAACACAAGTCAAAATAGCCTCTATTTGTTATTTACATTGTATTGTTCGTTCTTGTCCTAATTTTTTTATGTTCATAACTATTAACAAGTTAATTAAACGGAAATTTACAAGTCGAGAGACTTATTCATTAATCAGTATAATTGCTAATTGTTACATAAACGAGAAAGGTACCAGGAAATTAATGAATCTAAAAATAAATTAAATAGAAAAAATATTAAAAATATACATAACTAATACAACAATAATAATTTATTATATACAGATATTATCATTTAAAAAGTTTCAAAAAATAAAAAGGGTCACCAAAAAATTAAATAATTACAGAGTTTAATGTGATTTTTAAAGATCAAAAATTAAAACAACTGATTTTTTTAACTTTTCATCGTGTATTAGAGAATTAGATTTCTAAAAATATTTGACATTTTTCATTCATGAAACTTTTGAAAAGTGAATAATTGAGCAAATAATAATAATCTTTAATAGATACCTTATTAAGTATACCTATTATTATATTAATCGTATTAATAATTATAAAAACTATAATGTAAATTAAAATTCAGAAAAATGATAATTTCATTTTATGAAATTCATAATAGATGAAATTTAGAAATGTCAATAATTTGAATCACTAAATTTTGGTTTTTTAAAATGATAAAAAAACAGTTATGATGCATGAATTATGGGGGAAAAAAATCTCATAAAAAATGTTCGAAAACAAAGAGTTGAAGAGTTCTCTACATATAAAATATTGAAAAACTCAATTTAAAGTCCTAAAATGTCAAAAACATAAAATTCAAATTTTTTTTGGATTCTCGAAATTTAATGCTTTAACTTAAAACAACTCATAAAACTTTTAAGAGTTCTGAACAGAGTTATTTGAACTTTTTTTCCAAACTCGAAATCCAAAAAACTGCACAGCTTTGAAATTTCAAAATTGTTTTGAATTCTTTAAATTTTAGAGTTTTAAGAGTTCTGGTCAGAGTTCTGGTGTCCCCCCTTTTAAATTCAAAATTATTTTTAGTTTATTAAAATTTTAACTTTTAAGAATTCTGATCAAATTTCTTGTTCACCCCTCGAAGAATTCTATAAAAAATTCTAATAAAGTTTTTATCCAAACTCAAAATCCAAAAAACTACACAACTTTAAAATTTCAAAATTGTTTTGAATTCTTTAAATTTTAGAGTTATGATCAGAGTTCTGTTCGCCCCTGAAGTGTTCTAAAACAAATTCTTATAAAGTTTTTCTCTAAAGTCAAAATTCAAAAGACTACAGAAAATATTAAAATTTCGATATTTTTTTGAAAATTCAGAGTTCTAACAGTTCTGATCAGAGTTCTGTTCGCCCCCAAAGATTTTTTATTTATGTTTATTTATTTACAAATAATTCTAATAAAGTTTTTTTTTACGTAAAAATCCAAAAATCTACAGAACTTGATAATTTCAAAATTTTTGTGAATCTTGAGAGTTGTCTATTTCTTTGGATTTTAACTTTAGAGAAAAAACTTATGAGAGTTTTTTATGAAATACTTTGGGTGGCCAAAAGAACTCTGACCAGAACTCTTAAAACTCTAAAATTTAAATAACTCAAAAAAAATTTTGAAATTTCACAGCTGTGTAGTTTTTTGGATTTCGAGTTTGGAAAAAAAATGTTCTAGATTTTTTCGTAGAACTCTTTGGAGGAATTAATAAATTTAATTTTAATTATCAACAATATAATTAACTTTTACTTCAGTTGTTTCAACTAATTTCCATTTAAAACAAGATCGTATAAACTCGAAATGAATTAAATGAATATTCCATCTGATAAAAAATTTTAATTACTAATATGTGATTGAAGTACTTTTTTTAAGTTGCATAAGCACATAAAAAACAGTAAAACATTTATACTAAGTAACATGCTTATTACAATTCAAAAGTCCACTAATACTTGAAATGACAAAAAAATCATTTCCGTAAATGTTTTAAAGTGTATTTCATTGCGATCCAATCTTTACTTATCGGCGTACACGATTAAGTTTTAAAATTCCATATTTTAAATTTTCATTAGATATAATTTCCTTTTCGTAAAAATTTAAATTTTTCCAATTTAATTAAATCCGAATTTTTTTAACAAAATTGTTAGGTCGCCGAATGCATATAGAATTTTCATTTTACAGAATTAGTGTTTGATCGACTGTTTATTTAAAGAAATTCAAATTTGATAAAATTTCCAATTAGTAGAATCCTTATTTAAAAATATTAACTGAAATATAATTTTTGAATGACAGAATATTATCCATTAGAACGAATTTTCATTTTTCAGTTAAATGATAATTCTATATGCTAAATAAATTCTTTTAAGTTTTCAAATCTTTATAAAAAGTGTATTAAAAATAAATTCTACGTAAAATGAAAATTCTGTTATAAATATAAACTTTCTGGCATAAAAATTCTGTTAGTAAAAATTCAGATTTATTTAAATCCGACTGAAAACAAATTCGGAAGGTTAAGGAAATTATAATTATATCGAATAAAATTCTATAGAATGAAAATTGTAAATAAAGAATTATGAAACTTAAATTATGCCTCCCTAATTATCTACTTTATTTAATCCAGTCAATTTTTAATTTATCTAAACACGAACTTATCAAAGTTGAATCAATTCAACAAAATTTGTTTTTTTTCCCACTCAGATTTTCTCCATTTTACCTTTCTTTAGTTTTTTTTTTTATACTTATATTTTCCTCCTGTTTTCATCTGTACTTTTACGGAAATCCTTTACAGAATAAAATCCAAAAAGACATTTTTTTACGTCGCATTTTTTAGGTATTTACACACACATATAGATAGTTGAACTGTGGTGGAAAGAAAAAAGTTTAATTTCCTGGAAATGAGGAAATGATATAGACCTTTTTTATTATTGAAAGAATAAACAATTTTGAAGGTAGTATTATTTCAGGACAGAGTTAACAAGATTTCTTGTCAGTTTCGTATCAAGTCTCTGTTCCATTAAAGTATAGAAGGATGCTAAAAATTAGATTTAGCTTCGGATCAAGCCTCATAGTAGCATATCAAGCTGTTTCCTTCTACGTAAGACTTTTTCTGCAATTTCTTTGCTCCTCCTATTGGTAACGCATATCTGACGTGCACAGCTTATATTATCGAAGCGATAAACTGACTCCGATAAAGTTGCCACTGTAGAATATCCTATTGCATTTTTTAGCAGTGACATGACATGCATCGGTCGGTATAGGATTAGTTTTTATATAAATCAACCAACCGACATCAAAATTTTTTTACTATTTTCATATCTCGTTCTAACTTATATTCAGCATTTGAAATATTTTTCTTTCAAATCAACATTTAATTTCGTCATTTTTATATTTTATTGTAGAAAAAAAATAAATAGATTTAAAGAAAAAAAAAAGTGATAAATAAAAGGAGAGAGAAAAGAATGCAGAAATGAAAATATTGACATATGTAAAATCTTACTGTCTACAATACAGATTTGCAGTTACTGTAAGAATTTTGAAAATTGTTTAAACAAAATGATAGATTGAAATAATGTTAATATTTTTAATCATAGTAAAAAAGAACGTTTTGATATTAAATAGTCCGTATTTTATTATAAAACAGTTATTTAAACTTTAACAAACAACTATAAATACATTTTTGTGTATATACGAAAAGGCGTTTCGTTTGCTATGTACATTTCTAAATAAAAATAAATAAAAGTATGTGATTTTTAAATGTATTTTTTTTTTTTTTTAATATTAATCGCACTTTTAAAATGGTTCAAGGTCGAAATGAAATATTCACTTTATTTTATTTTGTATCCCACACAACCAGGTGGGAAGACTAATCTAAAATAAAATCAAATTTATCTTTAAATAAGTTTTGACTGATCATTTTTGATTACTTTAATGTTATGACGCAACTGTAAAGAGAGCATATTGTCAATTTGAAGGAGTATTAATCATTTCAAGAGATCTGTGTACAATATAGAATCAATTAAGCAGTGACATTTGCATAAAAACCAGAATTAACTCAAATTACATATGCTTCAGCAAGAAGAGACTTATTTGCAAAGAAAATTAAATGAACATTTTTAAAAACTTGAAAATAACTTAAAAATGGATAATTGCAAGATATTTCAACAAAATGAAAATAATTGAATATATTATTCATATTTATACTGTTTTTTTTATTTTAATAGCGTTTTAGATGCTTTTTCTCTGCTAATTTAGAAATTTAAATATATTTTTTTTTTTGGATTTACAAAATGTCGGTCATTTTTTGAAAAATTAAGAAACTCGAGTTTTTAAACATCATCTTTTATTTTCATAAAAGTTTTTTCCTTGTTCTTAAATGTAAAAGAAAGAAACTTTTGTTTTTTGGTTTTTCAAAAAATGACTAACATTTTGAAAATTTAAAAAAATGTTTAAATTTCTAGATTTGCAGAGAAAAAGCATCTAAAACGCTACTAAAATAAAAAAAAACAGAATAAATATATATCAATAATATATGGAGCTGTATTAGCTAAAGTAAATGACTTTTAATATTAAAAACAACAAAAAAATTCTTGCGCCTTTCGCGGTTTCTTAATGCACATTAAACCTATTGGAAAAAGTTCTTTTTTATATCCAGTAACTACAAAAAAAATTTCAGAAAAATAAAAAATAATGTTTTTGAGAAAATCGAGTTTTTTGATTTTTAAAAAAATGGTCGCCATTTTGTTAATTTTGAAAATTTTCAAAATCGCTAAGAAACAGAATCTAAAAGATTTGTAAAATTAGAAAACGAAATTGAAAAATATCAATTTTAAAAAAACTAGAGAGATTTTGAAAAAAATTCTTAGCGTTTTCGTTTAAAAACCATTTTTTGTCCTGAAACTTTCAAATGCTTGTAACTCTACGAAAATTGTTTTTTTTTCACAAAACAAAAAAATACGTGTCTTTTTATTTGTCCTTAAGAACAATAAAAAGCATGTTAAACTTGATTTTGAAAATATTCAGTCTGTATGATTTGAAATGGAAACAGCCAATTGCAAATATCTCCAAAATTAGGTGGTGAAAATTATTCAAACTTGGCAGAAATTCATAAAATTAATTCAACTTTAATATATTTTAAAAGAACCAAATCAAAATTTAATTTTAGTCGCGGCACTTTTTCCCCTTAATTAAAGCAAAAAAAACAATAATTAAAAAATGACGAAGCTCATTAAAAAGTAATAAAAAATAGTTATCGGACAATTGAGAAATCGGAAATTTAAAATTAAAAATTAAAAAAGAAGAATTATTTGTGAAAAAATTTGTGGAACAATTTTATTAAAATTTATTTGTGTGTATTAAATATGAGTGTGCCTGACTTAACCTTTTGATATCATTATTAAAGTTTACTGTTGAAGAAATATGTTTTTGGATATAGATCATTTCAACATATTTTCTTTTAAATTTATTGCTTTCATGATTTAAGGTTTTACTTTGGAGAAATCAAAATTATGTTTATATTCGGTTGCATGGGATGCAATGCCTGTATTTGTATTTTTTTATTAACATTATTAATATTATTAAAATTGTTCTACAAAAATTGAAAAATTAAATGCAATATAAATTAAAACTGTTCATTTCTACACCTCTTTTCAATTATTTTTGTCATTTGTAAAGTACTTTTGTCAACCCTAAAGTATTTTTGTCAATTTTCAAATATTTTTGCGATTCTGAATTTAATTTTTTCAAATTTCAATTATTCTCTTCAGTCTTTAAATTTTATTGTCATAAATACTTAGATTTATTACACAAGTTTTCATTTACTTCTGTCATTTTTCAATTATTTTCTTAACATTTCAATTATTTTTTTCTATCTTTAAACTATTGCCAGGAATATTTAAATTTTCAAAACAAGTTTCTATTCTACTTTTGTTAATTTTTAATAATTTTCTTCAAATTTTAGTTACTTTTAGCATTAATCAAGTATTTCTGTTATTTTACGATTATTTTTACTATAGTAATTATTCTTGTTGTATTAAATTTTAATTTCATTGTTACTTGAACTAAATTTTTAAATTTTATACTGTAATTCACCCGTAAACAAATAAATACATAAATAACTTCAATTTTTTTTAATACCGTGAATTTTTAAATTTATTAGGTACATTAGTTTTTAATTATTTTCTACAAATTTCAATAATTTTTTTCATTATTTTTATTATTATCGTGAATTTATTACTTTTTTACATCTTTTTCAATTATTTTCAACAAATTTCAATTATTTTCTTCAACCTTTAATTATTTTCTATACATTTTTTATTTATACACCAACTTTCGAATATTTATGTCATTATTCAATTAGTTTCTTCAAATTTTAATTGTTTAATCAATTTTTTTAGTAAAAAGTTAAATTTTTTTTGTAGACAAGTTTCAATTCACTTTTGTTATTTTTCAATTATTTTCTTCAACTTTCAATTACTTTTTTCATTATTCAATTATTTTTCTCATTTTCCAATCATTTTCTCCATATTTTTGTTATTTCTGCCATTTTAAAATTATTTTTTTACAAATTTTAATTATTTTATTCAATTTATTTTTATTGTCATGAATGTTTAAATTTCTTACACCTGCTTTTACTTATTTTTATCATTATTTTTATTATTGTCACGAATTTATTAATTTTTTACTCCTTTTTCAATTATTTTCTTCAAACTTTAATTACTTTTTTCATATTCCAATTGTTTTGACATTTTTGAATTATTCTCTTCAAATTTCAATTATTTTCCTTAAACTTCTAATATTTTTATCAAATTTTCAATTATTGTCTATAAATTTTAAATTTTTTCACCAATTTTCAATTATTTATGTCATTATTCAATTATTTTCTTAATATTTAAATTGTTTCGTCAATTTTTAATTTTTAAACCAATTATCAATTATTTTTTTAAATTACAACTATTTTGGTCAATATTCAAATACTTTTGCCATTTTTGAATTATTCTCTTCAAATTTCAATTCTTTTCCTCAAACTTCTAATATTTTTATAAAAATTTTCAATTATTGTCTATACATTTTTAATTTTTTCACCAGTTTTCAATTATGTATGTCATTATTTAATTTTTTTTAATATTTAAATTGTTTCGTCAAGTTTTCAAGTATTGTCTTCAAATTAAAAATTTTTTAAACCAATTATCAATTTTTTTTTGAAATTACAACTATTTTGGTCAATATTTGAATATTTTTGACATTTTGGAATTATTTTCTTTAAATGTCATTTTCTTTAATCTTTTTATTATTGTCATGAATTTATTAACTTTTGAAGACCGGTTTTCATTTATTTATGTCATTATTCAATTAGTTTCTTCATATTTTAATTATATCGTTAATTTTTTAATTATTTTATACAATTTTTCAATATTAATGAATTAAATTTTTTATTTTTTACTCCATTTTTGTATATATTTCTCATTTTCTATTAATTTTTCTCCTTATTTTAGTTATTTTTGTCATTTTTTCACTGTTTCTTACACATAAACATTTTTTCATATTTTTAAATTATTTTTTTCAAGTTTTAATTGTTTTCTTGAAACTTCTATTATTTTTTCAAATTTTGTCTTTTTAATTATTTATGTTATTATTCAATTAGGTTCTTTACATTTTAATTATTTCGTCAATATCTCAATTATTGTGCGCAAAATTTAAATTTTATACGCCAGTATCAAACTTTTGTTTCAAATTTTAATTATTTTTGTTATTCTTCAATTATTTTCTTGTAACTTCAATTATTTTTAAAACTTTTCAATTATTTACTTCAAATTCCTATTATTTCGTTTCAATCTTTATCTTCATTTTTTTATTTTTAATCAATTTTTAAATTAGTTTTGTCATTTACAATTATTTTTTTAAATTGAATTATTTTTGTCATTATTCAGTTATTTTCTTCATATTTCAATTATTTTTGAGATTCTCGAATTATTTTTTTCTAATTTGAATCGCTTTTCCGGTTGGCGCCCCCCAATTTAATATCAGAATTATCAAACTCATTATTGCTCATTCCCTTACTTTTTTTCAATTAAAAACTAATTATTACTCAGTTTTTCAAATTAAAAAATAATTTTTTTTCACTATTTTCAATCTGCAAGTTCGCAGGCAGCCCTGCTTATTGGATAAATATATTATTCATCGATTTGTTTTATTTATTATTATTGATTAATTCCTAAAATGTATGGAAATTAACTAAAATAATTATATTTTGCTAGTATAATTATAAAATCCGAAAATAGATTTTTTCCTTCTTAGTTGCTTTTCTTCTCGACGTGTTAATTTAGTTTTGACCAGAAAAATTCAAAAATTATTTTTTAATGCAATTTTTAACACCCGCATTTGATTTAGTAAAATGAATGTCATTTTGTTATTTTTTACCTAATATTTTTTAAATTTTCCAATGAATTTGGAAAGACGAACAGATACAAGAAGAAAAAATAAATTATCTCAATTTCTTATAAAGTTCCAACACTTTAAAGATTTTTACCCCTAAATTTTGTAGAAACGAAGTTTCTTACTTTAAAAACTTCAAATCCTTATAGGTAACTTATAATAATAAATTATAATAATAAATGAATAAATTAACTTAATATTTAAAAATTTCAAGAATAATTGCAATTTAAAGAAAATAATTATAAATTTATAAGAATAATTATTGTAAAATAAAGCAAAAAAAAAAAATTGAAAATGAAAGACAATAATTCATAAATTCCTAAAGTTATTATTTCCCTTTTAAATGTGTTCACTTGAGACATTTTAAACGCAAAATAATGTCATTTTCGAAAAATACTTTAATATTCCGGAATAAATAAATACGAGATGATGTGTAAAACACCATAAACAAAAAGATGAAGCATTGCTATGCATGAAAACTGTCATATCGTATATAATACCAAAGGATTTAAATTTGAGGAAAGATAAATGTAGTAATTTTCTTTTTTAAGATAATGATTACGCAAGTATTTCCTGGCGCATGAAGCATATTTAGTTTTAAAGTCATTTATTTTACCCGAAACGTGTCTTTAATAAGGTAAACTTTCATGTTGGTATTGATATCGCTGCATATCACATTATCTCTGTAGCTTCCGATAATTTCTCGCTAGGTAAACATAGCATGTGGTTCCATGTCTTGCATGGTAAATGACCTTTCTTTGAAGTGACACTTTCTCAACTTAGATATGTGAAATCAATCCTTTCTGCATTTTAAAAATCCTTTGCAATTTTGTGGATCAAGTTACTGATTAAAATTTGTATTCTTCTACAGGGATATTATTTACTTGAAAAGTATAATAATTATACTTTTAATATTTGATATTTTCAGTATTTGGCTTATAAAAAGTAATAAAT
Source organism: Ganaspis brasiliensis (assembly GCA_037103525.1). NCBI lineage: Eukaryota > Metazoa > Arthropoda > Insecta > Hymenoptera > Figitidae > Ganaspis > Ganaspis brasiliensis. Next base: position 946,653 of record JAZKLR010000146.1, read on the forward strand.
AAATATTTTATAAATATTTTATAATAATTTTTATACTTTTTTTTCTAGATATATCGTTTACTTAAAACTTTAAACATTTTTAATATTTGGAATATCGAAATAAATGTTTTTTTAATTAAATAACTATATTTGTACGAATTAGATGAAAATTTTGGCTGTAAAGCTTCCAAACTAGAAAAAAAATGTTAATATTTAATATTAAAATGATAAAATATGAAATATATTGCTTGGTTCTAAAAATATGGAAATTGAATTTTCATTTTGAGGGTATAATGATTTGCCGAGCTGGAAAATATAAATATTAAATAACATAAAATTTTACAGAAAATGTGTATAATTGGAGGATATATTTATTTTAAAATGCGCTTTTTTATGTATAGCTTTATTTAAAATTAATTTCGCCCACGAAAATTATTTTGCTACGCAATATAGACTTTCTAGTGAAATATTAAATAATTGATAAGATGAAAAAATCAATAAAATTTACGAAAACTGTTGTGTGTCTTTGTTTGAAAGGAATGTAGAGAATGAAGGATATAATTTTGTCTTATGAGACAAGAAGATCATGTTCCGCGTTCCGATCTTAATTTTCTACTTGGCTGGACTCGAGCTTCACAATCTTACTAGGTCAAATTCGAAATGAAAGTGCACACCCATGTGTGTGTGTAAGTATGTGTGACAAGTGTATGTTTGTTAAAGAAAAGTCCTTATTAAGTTACATTTCGAAAATACTTACATTTTTTCTTAATAAACGATTTTTGAGAATTTTTTTTATCGTGTAGTTACAGAGAATCAAATAGTTGGAGAATTCAATAAATAAAAGACCAAACGGTTTAAAAATCCAAATAATTATTTAGATAATTTGAAATTTAATTACAGATGAAGAGTCAAATAATTTGATATAAAGTACATTATTTTGAGAGTGAAATCTTTTGTATAAACAAATTATTGTTGGATAATTAAACAAACTATTCTTGTTAATAAACTATTAACCTAAATTTCTACAAAATAAATTAGTTAAACAATTTAAAGGCTTAAGAATCAAACAGATTTTGAAAATCAAATATTGTGAATTATCGAATAGTTTTTTTAAATGACCAAGAAAAGTTCCTCGTAAAATTGCTTTTATTTGAGTCCTCTCTGAAAATACGAGCGCGTCTGAATTACTCACCTGTTGCTGCTTTTCCTTCCCTAATAATATTTTACAATAAAGGAAACAGTGAGTAACTTACAAAAATATCTAATTTGAAAAAAGTCAAGGAAAAACCTTGACAAACGACACAATTTAAAAAACAGATTTAATTATTAACATAAAGTTTTAATAAAATTTTTGTCACTCTGAGAACACTAACCCTTATTTAAAAACTTCCATTCCTTAACTCCTTTTTTTTTTAATATTTCCACAACTTTTTTAATCACAATTTTACTTTTATTCATTACACTTTTTAATTACAGCTTTAAAACTTTTATCTATGGTTTATAACTTTTTTTTTTATTATTGTTCACTTTTACACATTATTCACGCTAATTACTGTTTGCAATATTTTTCAATTGCCACTCAAAGTGTAACCAAAAAAAATATTTATTCGTTGTTTAAAAAAAAAACTTGGAACTTTTTCAACTCTGTCTCTAATTAGTAAACTTGTTGATAAAAGTTTTAATTTACCATAAAAATTCGCAATAAAACAGTATTGTAATTTACAGCTCATTTGTATAATTTCTTTTTCTTTTGAAATTTAAAACGAACGATTACCCTCAGATTTCTCAAAGAAATTTTAAAGATAAATTAAAATACTAAAGCTTCATTGAGACTGTCTATTTTGATGTAATTAATTCTATACGATAAATCAAATAATCTACGCAGTGTTAGTAATTTGAATTCGAACTCTGAGTATTCTAATGATTTTCTCAGAAAATTACCACCTGACACCTTCGACTCTTTCAAAGTTGACAGAAGATTTCACGCAACGCTGAAACTGAAAATAAGACAGTTTTTATCACTGTCCTTGTCCTCAGAAGATCTTAAAAAGATTTACCCCTCTCTTTATTTAAAAATTTTGTATTTTCCGCATTGTTTTCCTTAAAAGGTCTATAACCCTAAAAGTTTTTAATCTAACTTTTTATTTTATTAAATTTACAACAAGAAATACTTTCTCAAACTAGAGTTGCAAAATTCTAGGTAATTTAAAATCCGGTTACATTCTCGAGAATATAACCGAGAATATTTTCCTTCCAGAGAATTTATGAGAATTTTCTAGATTTGAATAAGCACCACTATTTTGAAACACAAACAATTTATTGAATTAAAAATTGATAAATAGTAAAACAATTATCATTAAAAATTAACTATAAGTTAATGAAGTGTAAAAATTATTATTGAATATAACAATTATGTACAGCCTTTTATAAAAATTATAAAAATTGTAATTTCTTAAACTTAAGTAGATTAGTTATTTCTACACCATATGTTATCAACAATTGTAAATCTTTTAATTATATAATATATGAAAAAAATGGTAAATTTTGCAAATTAATTGAAAAAAAATAATGAAAACGATTTAAATTGTCGAAAATAATTAAAAAATAATGGGAATGTTTTAGAATTAAAGAAAATAATTTAAATTTAAGAAAAATACTTCAAAATCTTAGAAAGAGATTAAAAAAATTAGAATAATGAAAAATTGGAAAAAATAATTGAAAATTGGAAAAAATTATTGAAATTGAGATAAATAATTAAAAATTTGGAAAACTAATTTAGAAATGATGAAAATTATTACAATTTTAAGAACTCTCTAAATCTGAATTAGTTAAAAAAAACTAATTTGAAAGCAAAAACTCAGTCACTAATTGAAATGGTTATATTTCTACTAATCATTTAGTAAAAAATAACTAATTGTTAGTCAAATTCATTTTTAGGTTATGTAAAAATAACTAATATTTTAGTAAAATTCTGTTTACTAATTCAATTAGTCGAATTTTAACTATTTTTTAGTTGTGTTTTTACTTAAAATTAGTCATTTTTTTTACTAATAATTAGTTATTTTTAACTAATTGCTGAAATAAAAACTCAGGCACGATTTTACTAATTATTAGTTATTTTTAACTAATTCAGGTTTAGAGAGAAAATAATAGAAAAATAATTTAAAATTAAGGAAAATAATTAAAATTTGAGAAAATAATTGACAAATTACATAAGATATTTTAAATAAAGGAAAATTAAAGAAAATTTCAGAAAAACACTTGAAACTTTTGGAGGCTCATTGCAAAAAAAAAAAAAGAATATAATTAAAAATTAGAGAAAATAAATGAAAAAAGATAAACATAATTTAAAATTGAATAGAACAATTTTTAATTTAAGAGAAATAATTGCAAAAAATACAGAATATAGGTGCATAAAATACAAGAAAATTGTAAATAAAATTGAAAATTAAATAGAAAAATGAAAATTTCAGATAAATAATCAAAAAATTTTTGGAAATGATGAAAAAGAACGTAAGTAATTGAAAAAATATAAATATATAAATAATATAAATAATTGAAAATTGAATTAAATAATTGAAATATCAGATAAATAGTTCTAAATTTGGAAATTGTGAAAAGAATTGAAAATGATTAAAAATTGAAGAAAATAATGGGAAATTTGAAAAACATTTTTAAAAATTTTAGAAAATAATTTTAGAAAATAAGAATAATTAAGAATTGGGGAAAATAATTGAAAAATGATTTTAAAATTTGAAACTTGAAGAAAATACCTGAAAGACGATAAAAGCAATGATAAATTGAAAAAAAAAAATTAATGCGTAATTTGAAATAAATAATTTAAAAAATTGCAGAATTTTATGAAAGAGTTAAATAAATATGTAAAGAGTTTAAAAGAAGCTACGACATATGTATGACATTATTATAGTTATTATTATTTTTGTATAAAAACTTTGTATGGTTCTCATAATAAACCATTTTTGACTGCAGGATATAGTATGAAATAAATAAAAATAGATAGAATTAAAAAAAATTGAAATTTGAGAAAAATACTTAAAAATCTGTTAAATTAATTGAAAAAAAATGAGAATAATTAAAAATTGAAGAAAAGAATTAACAAAGGCTAAAAATAATCGAAACTTAAGATAAATAATAAAATTTTTTGGAAATTATGAAAACAAATGAAAATAATATTTTAAAAATTGAAGAAAATAATTGAAATTTGAGAAAAATACTTCAAAATGTTCAAAAATAATTTTAAAAAATGAGAATAATACTTGAGAAAGTAGGGAAATAATTGAAAAATGATAAAAATAATTTAAAATTAAAAAAATAATTGAAATATGAGGAAAATAATTAAAATTTTTAAATATGATGATAGTAATTAAAATTTCAAATAAATAATTAAAATTTTTGTAAACTATGCAAAAAGAATGAAAATAATTAAAAATTGGAGTAAATAATAGGAAAATTACAGAATTTATTTTAAGCAAAAGAAAATAATTGAAAAATCGTTTAACAAGTTAAAAATTGAAAAGAATAATCTAAATTTGAGATAAAAACTGAAAATTAAGGAAATTAATTGAAAAATAATTAAAATGATTAAAAGATGGAGAAAATAATTGTAAAATGATCAAAAGAAATGAACACTAAACAAAATAATTGAAAATTGAGTAATAAATAATAGAATATAATAATCTATAATCTATAATCTATAATCTATAATAATATAATATAATAATAGAAATGATTAAAAACTGAAGATAATAATTGCAAAATGAAAATAATAATGGTGAATTAAACAAATGAATTTAATTTTGCGATAAATATTATAAAATTTAGCATAAATAATAAAATTGTTTTATTATCGAAGAGAAAATAATTAAAATTGAAAAAGTGATTGAAAAAATTTAAAAAAATTAAAATTTGCCGAAGGTAGATTTAAGATTTAGAGAAAAAAGAGAGAAACAATGAAAATAATTAAAAATTGCAGAAAGTAATTTAAAAATGATAAAATTAATTGAAAATTGTAGTTTAAGTAATTGAAATCATAAGAGAAAAGAATAATTAAAAAATGAAGAAAACAATTGAAAAACTTACAAAGTATATTTTAAATAAAGGAAAGTTAAAGAAAATTTCTGAAAAATATTTGAAACTTTTAGAAGTTTATTGACGAAAAAAAAATTGAAGAAAAAAAATGGAAAAAGATAAACATAATTTAAAATTGTAGAAAACAATTTTTAATTTAAGAAAAATAATTGCAAAAAATACAGAATATATATAAATTACAAAAACATCATAGATATTATTAAAAATTGAATAAAGTAATGATAATTTCAGATAAATAATTAAAAACGTTTTGTAAATTATGAAAAAGAACGTAAGTAATTTATCTATGATTTTATTTGAATTCATAAATATTTTCATTAATGAATATTAAGGTTTATTAAATTATTAATTAATAGAGAAAAGTAGAGAATTAAAAATAAAAATAAATACAATGTTTTCCCTAATTATTTTAACAAATAAGCATTTCAAACTGAAAATGTTTCTGATCATTAGTTACTGAGATTTATTTGATTAATTATAAGAAACTAAAATACAATTAGGAAAAAAAATACATTCAATTTTCAATGGTTTTTAAATATTGTTTATTGTAATATATAAATTAATAGATTAAATTATTTAACTGACAAAATGTAAATAAGAATCTTTTGAATAATTCGTAAACTAAACAACTTACATTCGCGAAAATTTAATATATTGTAGATTTTATAGAAACTTAGACATGTGGAAAGTGTTAATTTTATAAATCCATCCAGAAAAAAGTTGTGCAAGTTCAAAAATGTGTGTTTTGTGGTTAAATTCAAAATTTCAAGACTGAATTATTTAATAATAAAATAAATATTTGACTTCTTTCCAGTGAAAATCTGTTTAAACTACACAAATTAATCATTATGGTAAGTTTCATTAACATTTGTTAAGTAGATTTCTAAAAAATAGACTTTAAAAATGACAAAAATTGACAGATTTTTTATCAACTTTAAGTTAATTTTATTACTATTATTTTTCATTTTACACAAAATTATATTAATGAAAATAAATATTTGGATACTAATTAAACGGATTTTCTTTATAGTACAGGAAATAAATGTTTTTTTTCTGAATTAAAAGCGTATAAAACATGCATTAAAAACGCCATTTTTTCTTGACACTTGCTCCTTTCATTACAATTTACGGCTGAAAAATAAAAAATTTAACTAAAACAACTTCAGAAGTTGAATTTAGATACTTCAATAATACATATAATATAGGTTTTAATATTTTTTAAAATATGTCAGCGACCACCTTTGGTCGAAAGTCAGTGGTTTGACCCAATAATTAAAAATTGGCAGAAAAAATTGAAGAATGATTTTAAATTTTTAAACTTGAAGAAAGTAATTGAAATATTACAAAAACAATGATGGGTTGAAAAAATAAATGAAATTCAAAATTAATATCTAACTACTTAAGTAAAAAAAATGAGAATAATTAAAACTTGGAGAAAAGAATTGAAGACGGCTAAAAATAATTGAAACTTAAAATAACTAATACAAATTTTCGGAAATTATGACAACAAATGGAAATAATAATTAAAAGTTGTAGAAAATAATTGGAATTTGAGAAAAATAAATCTTCAAAAATAATTTTACAAAATGAGAATAATAATTAAGAATTTAGGGAAATAATTGAAAATTGAGATATTTATAAGTTCAGGATATTAATTCAGAAATAATGGAAATGATTAAAAATTGAAGATAATAATTGCAAAATGAAAATAATAATGGAAAAAATTAATTTCATTTTGCGATAAATATTAGGAAATTCAGCAATAAATAATAAAATTGTTTTATTGTTAAAGAGAAAATAATTAAAATTGAAAAATTGATTGAAAAACTTTAAAAAAATAATTGAAATTGTCCGAAGGTAGATTTAAAATTTATGGAAAAAAGTGAGAAACAATGAAAATAATTAAAAGATTTTTTTAAAAATAATTGAAATAGATGAAAGTAACTAAAATTCCAGATAAATAATTAAACTTTTTGAAAATTATGCAAAAAGAATGAAAACAATTAGAAATTGGAGCAAATAGTAGGAAAATTACAGAATTTATTTTTAAGCAAAAGAAAATAATTGAAAATCGTTTAACAAGTTGTTAATTGAAAACAATAATCTAAATTTGAGATAATAACTAAAAATTTAGGAAATTAATTGAAAAATAATTAAAATGATTAAAAGACGGAGAAAACAATGGTAAAATAATATAAGGTATTGAAATATTAAATACAAAATTAATTCAACAGAATCAATTCATTTAAATTAAATAAACACAAATTTCAATCTGAGGATGAAAATTGATTATATGAAAGAACAACATTGTTCGACACATGTCATATAATTGTTACATCGAATCAAAATATGTTTGACCTTTAAAAAAAATTAGCTAACGACATTAAAGGTAAACTTACACCCAACTATCAATTAAAATAATTATGTCTATAGTTCGATATTTTAGTTAATTATTGTCCTTTTTACTATTTTCGTCAACTATTCCGGGTGTGTCAATCACTTTAATCAATTTCTTAATAATTCGATATTGCACTATATATGTATTAAAACGAAGAAATTGATGAAATTGGGTGATGTAGACTTTTTGATGGAATGCTTACTGAACAAGTTTTTATTTCGTGAATGAAGAAAAGAAAGGATGAATTCATGTCATGAATTGAGATGAGTATTGTACACAAAAAAAAAGCCAACGCGTCACGTATGACATGAGAGAGATATTTATTGCCTGGATTTATGAAGGCATAGTAATTAAAAATAAATTCTCAAGAAATAACAATTTTTATAAAAAATGAGATATTGTTTTAATACAAGCATAAATTTGTTCATTATTGGATTCATTGTAGATTTATATTATTTCCCTGTCACTATATCTTCAAATTAAATGTCAGGCGATGCAAAAAAAACAAGAGAAATGACAGAGTCAAAGGTATAAAGCAAAAAAGCAGCGAAGATGAATCATAAATAAATAAATAAGAAAAAAAAGAGAATATTAATGTAAAGTAAAGAAAAATATTCAATTTTAATAAAATGTTATATTATTGCGTTGTACGTTTTTATTTTTATTTTCTTTAATTTTTTTATTTATTTCGAATGGATATAATATTGTCGAAAAAGAATCTTTTTCAATAAAAATGTGTACTCTGTTCTTTTTAAAACTTGCTAAATGTTATTAAATTCTTGTTAAATTTTAGAATAAAGAATGTTAATAGTGTTGAAATGTAAAGGACGGGTATTTGCTTTTGCCTTTTGGATATCTAGGAATTTTTATTCGTTCTATCGGGTTTCAGTTGCTCGTATAGTTCCCGACAGCTTTTTACGAAATGGGAGCTTTTGCCGTTCATGTAAAACTTTTTAAATTAATTTCCACAAACAACAAGCTTTTTCGAAAATCAAACTTATTTTCTCTTTTCAATTTCAAATGCTTCGGTAATTTGCAAATTGTTATATTAATAATAAATAATAATAATAATAAAATAACAGTGATAAATTACTTAGTAGTTTGCTTTTCAGAAAAATGAATTTCTCTTTTAAAACTTTAATTTTTAGAATTTCCAAATTGTTAAATATTTAATCAAAATTAAAAAAAATATTATTTAAAACACTGTATATTTATAATGCACGTTATTTAAAAAGTTGAGAAATCTTCGGGGTTGAAATTTATACAAACTGTCGGCACGTCACGAAAGACGGGAAACGCTCGTAGGAGGGAATTTAAATAAATGAAAAATCACTTTCATTGTACAATCTGAGAGCATGTTTGCTACATTTTCATTATTTTTAATGTTCTATTTTACTTTCAAAAATAAACAAAGAGAGAGTTAATTATTTTCAGATGTTTAGGAATATTTCAAATTAGTTTATATCAAAAGTTATTAATAAATAAAATTTACTATCCATTAAGTATTATTTAGTTTATTTAGAATTTAAATTTTATTTTATTAAATAGTTAATAATAAAAATTTTTTCTAAAATTTCGGAATTTACGTATACTTAATTTAAAAATTTAATGATAAATAGTTTTTCTAATTTGAGAATTCACATCACGATATACTTGCTTTCAGGATTTCAACTCAGAACATACAAATGCTTAATTAGAAAAGTTTAAATTGTAATGAGTTTTATAAAAGAAACTTAAGATAATTATTTATAGAAGTATTCTATTTGTTAATGTGTATTTAGGAGAATTATATTTGACAAACTTACATTTGCGAATTCTTATTTTTAAGAATGTAATATGTGGGAGTAGGTATATGTATTATATGTGGGAGTATTTTAATTGAAGGTACTATATACAGTAGTATTACATTAATTTAGTATTTTTTTAAATTTTAGTATTATCTAATTAATTAGTTTTTTTATTTAATTGGAAATTAAATATAACTATTACAGTTAAATCGTCACATTACTGATTATTAAAGCTTCAATTTATTGTATTCTAATCACCACATTTAAATTTTTTTTTTTAATTTTGTTAATTTAACATACGATTTGGGTGAAAATCACAACTAGTTTTTTCTTTACTCATTTTACATCTTTTTCTATAATAATTGCATTAATAGTTTTTAAAAAATTATTTATATAATGTATTTAATAATACTCTTAATAATAATTCTCTTTATTTCATTTTCTCTGATACATTTTTCCAAAAACAAAAGATTGGAAATTTTATCAATTGAAATATAAATCGATTACAGATATGATAATTTAAAATTTGGATGAATTGAAATTCAAATCAAATGCATAATTTGAATGAATTCATTCTAGAGTCTATTGACATTTTAATAAAAAAATTGAAAATACAAAATAATAATATTAGTAATTTCGATGAATTAAATTAAGAATAATAACATAATAATTAATAACAACAATTAGATAAATTTGGATAAATTAAAATTGTGATCAATTTGGAATAATAAAAGTAGAATAATTGATTGAAACTTGGATAAAAATAAAAATTTGGATAATGGAAAATTATTGGATAAATTGACATTATGAAGAATCGAAATTTGAAATAATTGAAACATAAATCGATTAAAAATTGGATAATTTTAAACGATGAATTAAAATTAAAATTAAATTTAATTTAGATCAATTAGTTTTCGAATCCATTGAAATTTTGATGAATAAAAATTAGAATTGATTGAAATTCACGTTTAATTAGAAGTAAAATGAATTAAAAATTTAGATCGTTTATAACTTAGACAAATTAAAATGTAGATTTATTAAAATTTTAATAATTAGAATAACTTCAAAAAATATCATGCAGGAAGCAATAAGATAATTTTTAATATGAATAATTTTAATATGAAGAAAGTAATTAAAGTTTGAAGAAAATAATTGAAATTTGTAGAAAATATTTGAGAAATGGCATAAACAATTGATAACTGGTGAAAAAAATTGAAAATTTGAAGACAATTCTTGAAAAATTGACGAAACAATTAAAATGTTAAGAAAGTAATTCCATAATGACATAAATAATTGAAAACTAGTGTAAAAATTAAAAATTTAAAGACAATAATTGAACAATGGAAATAAGTATTAAAAGTTAAGAAAAATAATTGAAAGATAAAGAAATTAATTGAAGCATGGAAAAAATAATTGAAAAATGTGTAAAAAATTAATAAATTCATGGCATTTATAAAAAGAATGAAGGAAATGATTGAAATTTGAAGAAAATAATTGAAAACTGGTGTAAAATATTTAAAAATTCCTTGACAATAAAAAAATTGAAATTTGTAGAAAATAATTCTAAAATGGCAAAAATAATAAGATCAGTCTCGAAATGGCGGAAAAAATTGGTATTTCTTTTTTATCAATGTTTTTTGTTCTTGTTGTTTGTTACATTATTTTGAAATGAAGAACTGGAGGACGTTAAAGAATTTATTATTAAAAATAGTCGAAATATGAAGAAAATAATTGGAAAGTGACAAAAATGTTTAAATAATGACAAAAGTAATTGAAATTTGAAGAAAATAATTGAAAAATAAACAAAGTAACTTGTGAAGAAAATTTAAATATTCTTGACAATAATTTAAAGATTGAAGAAATTTTAAGAAAATAATAGAAAAATGACAAAAATAAATAAAAACTTGTATAATTAATTTAAATATTTATGACAATAATTTGAAGACTGAAGATTTGAAAAAATTTATTTATTTATTTAGAAAATATACGGGTTAATATCCCATTTTACAGTAGTTGGTACAAAAATTATAAACTTAAAATTATTATAAGAAAAAAAAAAAAAAAATGCTAGACCTTAATTTTTTTTTAAATTGTAGCACGCAGTTTACAAACAAAAGCATATTAAGTAATTTAACAATTCAAAATCGCAAAAATACTTCAAAGTTGTGAAAAGTACTATAAAAATGATAAAAATAATTGAAAAGGATGTAGAAATGAAATATTTGTAGATTTATTAAAATCGGAATAATTGGAATCATTAATTTAATAAAATTTGAATCTGACATTTGTATGTAAAACGGACATCCCAAATTTTGTAACGTACACTGAAAAAAAAATTTATTTGAATCAAATAAAAATTATTTGATCCAAGTAAATCATTTACTTGTCTATTATCCATTAAATATATATTTGACTCAAATAAATATTTACTGGTCCTAAGTATTTTATATTATCGCATAAAATAAACAGTAATTTGCGTCAAATAAAAATTACTTTAACCAAATAAATGGAATACTTAAAACTAATAAATAGTGGTTTAAATCAAGTATGAAAATTACTTAATTCAATAATTCATGTTATTTAATTCAAATAAATATTTATTTGCATGGAAAAAATGTTTTTCTTGAAAGAACTAAACATTTTTTTGTATCAAGTATTTAATTATTTATCACGAATAATTGTTTTAATTCTGACTAAAATCCCTTTAATTCCGTCAAATATTTTTTTATTAAGCCCAAATATGAAATCTATTTGCATCAAGTGAAAAAATTATTAAATTCAAATAAATTTAAATTTGACTTAAATCAAGAATTACTTATCTCAAGTAAATGTCTAATTGCATTAAGTAAATAAATTTTTTGTAACTAATTAGAAATTATCTAATTCAAGTAAACTTCTTACTTAATTCAAAATTCCCGAGTCCCAGAATGTTAGGAAACTAATAAAATATTTAAAAATAATTTTAAAATCATAAAATTAATTCTAAATTATTATTCATACTTGAGTTCTACTTTATTTGTAACTGGTTTTCTATTTATTTAAAGTATTATTCTAGTATTTGTGTTATTTATTCCTTTAAACGAATGAATTCATAGTTTATAAAGGTTTTTACAATTTTTACACAACATATTTCGCACATATAAACAATTATATACTTATAATTAAAAATCGCACCTACAGAGGATTCGTACCCTCAACGCTACGCACGCAAATCAAACGCTTAAGCACTAGTACACGCAAGCTCTGGTGAGATATATTAAAATCTTCTACTCGTACGTCAGGTCTGTAAGGGTTGCTTCCTTTTTTAATTTGTGATATGTTTAGTATCATATTAAACTTTTTATAAATAGTAATTTATGAAGAAACCATTAAATACTATTATTTACAAATTAAACAATTCTTTCTAATATTAATTGTGACCGAAATCAATAAAAGATGAGAAATAACTAATTTAATAAAAAATACTTTAACAGAATATTAAATATTTAAATCAAAATTGAACAATAACAATTCAATTCATTAAGTAATTTAATTTACTCGAATCCATAAAATGAAGTTATTGTATTAAATAATTTTTATTTGTATTGAACAAAAAAATATTTGGCTGAAATAAATAAATTAATGGTTACAAATAACTCACTATTATAGTTTCAATTAAATATTTATTTGATCGAAGTATTTTTTATTTGTTTTCATAAAATAAATTATTAGTATTAAATAAATCATTATTCGCATTAAATAATTAAGTTTACTTGAATCCATAAAATGAAGTTATTATCCTAAATAATTTGTATTTGTATTAAACAAACAAATATTCGGCTGAAATAAATAAATTAATGGTTACAAATAACTCACTATTATAGTTGCAATTAAATATTTATTTGATCGAAGCATTTTTTATTTGTTTTCATAAAATAAAGTATTAGTATTAAATAAATCATTATTCGCATTAAATAATTAAAGTTACTTGAATCCATAAAATGAAGTTATTATCTTTAATAATTTGTATTTGTATTAAACAAAAAAATATTCGGCTGAAATAAATAAATTAATGGTTACAAATAACTCACTATTATAGTTTCAATTAAATATTTATTTGATCAAAGTATTTTTGATTTGTTTTTATAAAATAATGTATTAGCATTAAATAAATCATTATTCGTTTTAAATAATTTAGTTTACTTGAATACATAAAATGAAATTATTGTGTGAAATAATTTTTATTTATATCAAAAAACCAAAGATTTGAGGGAAATAAATAAATCAATTGTTTTAAATAAATTATTATTTATGTTGAATAATTTCATTTATTAGATTCAATTAATTATTTTTTTAATTCAATTACGATTTATTTGATTCAAATAAGTGGCATTCAAATAATTTAAGTTATTTAAATCAAATATATATTTTTTAGATCTAAATACAAAATATTTGAACCAAGTAAATATTTTTCAAATAATTTGAATTAATTGAATCAAATTATTTTTTTTTTAGTGTAAAAAACATAATTTTTAAAATGCTCTTTTTCCATTCAAATGTATGAAATGGAAAAAATAACTGTTCTTTTTTGTAGTAAATTAAACCGTCTTTAATGTGGTAAATTTAATTTTTAGAATTAACTTAATTTTCATCGAGAAAAGTGAAAATGAAAGATTTAAGAACATTTTTTATGACCTCCGACCATTTAAAATTTTTTATATTATATAATGGCTTAAAAAATAGTTTAAGGATTGGCGATCTTGTACACAAAATGACAGAATAGCAGGTTTTGTAGGTTAATAGTTATTTAATTTATAATAACTTGGTATTTTGCATAAATATTTTTGATTTATGGTTAAACTTTTTGGATGTAAACGCAACAGTGTTCATGGTACAATTTAAGAAAAAAGAATTAAGAAACGTAATATTTTAAACGTGTTTAAACTTATATCCGTAAAAGACAAACATTTAAATCTTTTATGGATTAAATTCTTCAATTTATTTATCCTTCACAGATCAATAATAAAATTAATCTTATACGGATATAAATTTAAAGAAGTTTAAAACTTTACCTAATTACTTTTTTTTTACCATGAACACTGTTGCGTATACATTAAAAACTTCTATCCCCAAAACAAAAAAATTTGTGTAAAATATCAAGATATTATAAATTAATAAGAAAATTCTTAAATCCACTGAGAAAAATGGATGTTTACCCCTAACATCTGGATGTTAACAATTAACATATTTATCATTTAACATAGGGACAGCTATCTAGATGTTCAGAGTTAATATCTACATATTAAACTTTAATATCTAGATGTTAAAATTTAATATCTTAGATGTTAACCTTTAATATTTTGAGGTTAAGCGTTACTATCTTGTTTTAAACATCTAATTCTAAACATCCATTTTTCTCAGTGTGGTCGAAGGTCACGAAAAATTATCTTAAACCTTAATTTACATTTTTTTAAAAGAAAATTAATGTAATTATAAAAATCAAACCTATCACATTAAAGACCGTTAAAACTACAAAAAAGAGCTATATAATTTTTTCCCATTCATACATTGAATGGAAAAAACACCATTTTAAAAACTATGTTTTTTACGTTACAAATTTTTGCATTTTCGCTTTACGTGGCGAATTAAAATTTAAATTGATTAGAGCACGAATAAATTAAAGTTTGGAACACTCGATTAGAGAAAAACTTCTGAAAAAATTCCTGTCTCATTTAAATAATTCAAAAGATCCAAGTTTAGAATGTGTTTAAAACTGTTTAAGATGAGAAGTGTGTTATATAAAGAGCAGATAAAAGTTTGACGTAAGAATCGCAAAATAAGATTAAGATGTATAGAAAATTCAAAATTGTAGCAAAAATAAATAGAAAAAATAAGAGTGACGTAAAGTTATGCATTACTAGAAAGAGCCCTATGGCGCCCCGTGGAACGCGCATGGCAGCCCCATGAACGGAACGTATTTAAGGGCTGATAGGTGGTTTCTTTCTCCACTGTTTATCGCCACCGGCAGACTTGAACACGTTGAGTACACCCCTCGAAAATTTGTACTTCGATCCTCGATCTAAGAGTCGCGATCCTCTTTCAAACAAAACAAATAATTCAGTGTCTTCATCTCTGTCTCAAGAGATTTTCATAGAAACTACTTTTCACCGCAATACTTCTCACCAAAAAAAAATAAGGTAGGAAAAATTTAATTCTATTTTTTTACTTTATTTAAAAACTTAAATTCAATTCAAATTAATTTAATTTAAAATTCTACGAAAATTTGTTAAACTTTTTCACAACAAATAAAATAAAAAATAAGTGTCTAAAGACCAAATTTTTACAAAATTTATTATTATTTAAACTTTTTTATTTCAAATACTTTTAAATCAATTTTATCATTGAGCAGTAATTATTTTATTATTTATTGAAAATTCTTCAATGAATTTTATTTTAAAAACGACATAAAAGATCAAATTTCGTTGTGAAATTCACCGGTATAAAAGAAACTTCTAAATTATTTAAATCTTTTAAGTGAGGTGGAAAGATGAAAAAAAGATGTAAAAACAGGTAAAAAATTATTTTAGTTTTGTTAATTGAATTTAAGAGGAGTGAAATAAAATTTCCGAATAAAAAGTTTGATTCAAAGCAGAAAAGAGAAAACAAAAGTGTAACTTTCAATAAGAATGTTTTTTAAAATTAAGTTTTCAATCAATGTTGTAAAATTGTTCCATTCTGTTTTTGTATATTGTTTTTTATCGGTTTCTTATCAAAAATTTTAAAAGTTAATTGGTATAAAATATTAAGAAGAAATTATTTTAAAATTAATTTTTCAATCAATGTTGTAAAATTCTTCCATTCTGTTTTTGTATATTATTTTTTCTCGATTTCTTATACAAAATTTGGAAAGTTAATAGGTATAAAATATTAAGAAAAAAATATTTTAAAATTTAATAATAATAATTTTATCCTACGGTTGTTTTAAAGAGAAAAATGTGAATCATTTTTTTATTTTCTCGACCATGAGTGATTATTATCTTCATTATTTATTATTTTAAAAACTTTGTTAAACGACATAAATGTTCAAATTTCCTTGTAACATTCAAAATGTAAAATTCACCAATATAAAAGAAACTTATCTAAATTATTTCAATCTTTTTAATGAGGTGGAAAGATGAAAAAAGATATCTGATAACAGGTAAAATAAACATGGAAGAATTATTTCAGTTTTGTTAATTGAATTTAAGAGAGAAGCGAAATACAATTCCCGAATAAAAAGTTTGATTCAAAACCAGAAAAAAGAAAACAAAAGTGTAACTTTCAATAAGAGAGAGAGTTTTCTAAAATTAATTTTTCAATCAATGTTGTAAAACTGTTTCATTTTGTTTTTGTATTTTTTTAAATCATTTTTTAATAAAATTTTTTGAAAATTATACATATGAAATATTATGAAGAAAATATTTACAAATTTAATAATAATAATAATTTTAGCATGCAGTTGTTTTAAACAAAAAAATGTGTTTATTTATTTATTTTTTTTTTTAGTATGAGCAATTATTTTCATTATTTATTATTTTAAAAAATCATTAACTTAAATTTTCTCAATCGTTATTTTTTTATTCCCGATAACTAATAACATGAATTTATTGTTTTAATAAATAAAAAAATCAACTGTTTTTAAAAGAATTAACATCATTATTTCTTTGTCTTTTAAATAATTAAGAATTAAAATTGTGTAATGATAAAAAGCAAGAAATATTATAGAGAAAAATTGTTACTATGGAATCACGAAATTAAAAAAATTTCTTGTTACATTGTTTGAATAACACACATTTGCGTATTAATCTAAATTAGAGAGAAAATTACAAATGTTTTAATGTGAAATTATTTATTGAAATAATTTGAATATTTTCATAAAATTAAGGTAGGTTATGAAGGCATTAAAAATGATTACCTAAGTGGGAGATATGAGCTTATTTTAAACTGTAGAAATTTCAATACAATTAAAACTCAGTACGTAATCATATTAAGAATGTAAAGTAACATACTCAAATATGTAATTTTAGCTTTTATTTACAAAAATAAAAAATCTTGCTTCTTGTTCAATTTAAAATTTGTCAGAAGTGTAGCGTCTACTCTATTAATCGTTATTAAAGTACAAAGTAAAATCCAGTTTTAGATAAAAAAATTTAATTTATATGAACATCGTATCTTATTATCGTAACTTATCACTATCAAATAAAATTCAAGCCGTACTTCATTTTTCAATCCATTAGATAAACTTGGGCAAAATTCAATAGTTTTATGGACGTTTTATCAATATTGAACAAATGATTAAAATAATAAAAAGAGGAAAATTAATTGTAGAATAAAAAATATAATATAATTTTAAAAATAATATATTGTTAATTTACAGTTATTTTCATCAATCGTATATTTTTCATTAAAAAAGTGTTTTTATTTTTATGCTTCTATACAAATTTTAGGGTTTTTTATTCACTCGAAATCGTTACGGCCTATTTTTACAAAAACCTAATAATTTATAAAAACAAATTTTTATTTTGATAATTAAAATTTTTAGAGTATATGGAATGTATTTATATTTAATCATTATTATATGATATTATATTCTAATAATTTAAATTACTGCCTTTTTGTCGAATCTTGATTTAAAAAATGATTCTTTTCTTGATACGAATTCATCTTACAAAATCCATCTGTTTGTTCAATATTATGAAAAATAATTCAATAAAACTGTCTCACACTTTTTTTTTTATCTGAAACGTTATTTGGAATTTGCAGAATAAATTTGAATCTTCATGACGCGAATAAATTAAAACTCGATAGGAAGACAAAGTGATAATTTGTGAGTATAAGAAAATTGAAATTTTTCTCAAAGCTGAGAGAAGTTTCAAGAGCGGAGGCGTGAAAGGATTAAGATGTCCAATTTTATAATCTATTAATTTTACGTAAGGGATTGTCTTACGTGAAGGTGTTTCATTAAAGTCTTACTAATTAGACAGTAGTGACTTACTCGACTTTTTGGTATTTTTGCATAATGAGTATGCAAAGTTACTTCAGTAAATAAACGCTTCTACAACGAACAATTGATTATTTAATCAATTTTTTTTTTCATTTTAAATATATACAATATTTATCAAATTTATTTTTTTAATTTTCTTTAATTAAAAAACTAAAAAATAATAAAAACTTTTAACAATAAGTCGTCGTATAAAGTACTGGAGATTTTTAAGAATTTCAGAAATTTGTATTTTTAATCTGTTAAAAATATATCTTTAAAATATATTTTTATTTTGTCTCGGCAATATTTTAAAGTGAAAAATGCAAAATTTTGAATTTTTCTCAAGATGGAGAGAATTTTAAGATACTCGGTTTTTTCATGAAAAAAACTTAAAATTAACTTTTAATTTTATAAACATTAATTTTTTGACAAATGGAATTTATTAATAAACGAAAATTTATATTTTTCGTAAATATAATTACAATTACAATATAATTAATTGTATTAACAATTAAACAAATTAACGAACTTTGAAAACAAATTAAAGTGAAATGGAAGATAATTTCTTGAATAAAAAATATTGGTAAGAAAATATTGAAATGTGGACACAAAAGATTAGGGTCGTTATGCTTACAGAGAATTAGTGGGATTGTGAGGTCCTTGAAAATTTCAAGAGATTAATTAATAACTGCTAAATGCAAATGTCAAACTATCCTAAATTTTCATTTTCAATATTTTTAAAAATGTATATTAAATTTTATTAAAATTTTGTCATAGATTAGAAACAAATTTTGTTTTGTTACTTATTTTTTGATTAATTTGACCAAAATCTTTTTTAATTTATAAATTTTTTTATTAATTTTCTCTATTTAGTTAATTTTATGATATAGTTTCTTATAATTTAATCATCTTTCTAAAAACTCAATACAAACATTGAAAAATACTTTTCTCGGTATTTTTTCGTATTTTAATTATTAGGTACATGGCATGAAGTTTTCTTGTCATTTAGAATTCTAATAATTTAAAAATTGATAATTCTAAGCAACTTGAGCTTATAGAAAATATTTAGTTGGTACTTACAATATAATAATGTTACAGTACTTCTAACCTTCTAACTTCTAACTTCTAATAACGAAGTTCCTTTACTTCCCCGAGGCACCAATATAGTTTTTACAGCTATTTTAATATTTAAGTTACCTCACTTGTAGTAAGAAAATTAGTACTATTTTTTTTTAATTTATTTTATATTTTTTTCCATTTAACAAAAATAATTTTACAATGAAAAAATAACTTCTTAAATTGATATCTATTCTCAATAAAAAATATAATTAATAATAACTTCTAATTATTTATTTATTATTTTTATTTATTCATCTATAATAATTCTGGAATTTTTTTATTAATCTAAATTGTCACTTAATTTAATATTTGAATCTACGAATAATTTGTTATCAAGTGATAAAAAAATTTAAGTTAAAAATATTTCCGACAAATGGGGAAAAGTCAAATATTTTGAAATAAATAAAAATTAATTAAAAACCGTGAAACTTTGAAGAAGCTGACAGATTAATATTTTTCTTAATTCCGGAAAATAAGAAAGTAAAATATACCTTAGAGTTAACTTCTGATATGTGATATACTTTTAAGAGCTCGAACTTATTCTAACGTCGTAAAATAACCGATTTTAAAATTCCACGTGACCAAACTATTCACATCCTTTTCCTGAGAGAAATCTAACTTCAACCAAAGTCGATAAGGAAGAGTTTGATCGGACAGACCTGTCTGACCTTAAGACTACTTTACTACTTGATAACTAATAACTTTTCTTAACTTTTCGAATCCTTAATTTGTTCTTTATGCTTTAGAAAAATCCTGATATATGTAAAATATTACCAAGTACGTTTTAACTGATTTTTCAAGTCATTATAATTACAAAATTCCAATGAATTTAACATTATAATTTCGGAAATGAAAATTTGGTCCATTACACTAACACTAGCAAAATAAAATGCGCGCCAGCGCGCGATTAGTTTTTCATACCTTTTAGAAATTATAAAATGCAATAAAAAATATAACAAATCGGTAAATAATATTTATCTAATACGAAGAAATAAATAAATAAATAAAAATCAATTAATATAAATAAAATCAATATTTATTTAGGACAAAATTTATAAAATTTTAGAATTAAAAAAAATTGCAAAAAATAATTGAAATTAAACAAAATAATTGCAAATTTTGCAAATTAATTGAAAAAAAAAATGAAAACAATTAAAAATTGGGGAAAGTAGTTCAAACAATAATAAAAATGTTTTAAACATAAAGAAAATAATTTAAATTTGAGAAAAATACTTGAGAATCTTAAAAGTAAATTAAAACAAAATTGAATACTGAAAAATTAGAGAAAATAATTAAAAATTGAAAAAACATGGTTAAAAATTGAGATAAATAAATTAAAACTAAAAGAAATAATTAAAATTTAGGAAAATAATTAAACAAATTACATAAAATATTTTAAATAAAGGAAAGTTAAGCAAAATTTGAGAAAAATACTTAAAACTTTCAGATGTTTATTGAAAAAAAAAGAAAATAATTAAAAATTAGAGAAAATCAATGAAAAAAGATAAACGTAATTTAAAATTGAACAGAACAAATTTTAATTAATGAGAAATAAGTAAAATTTTTTTGGCAATTATGAAAAAGAACGAGAAAAAGAACGAAAGTAATTGAAAATTGAAGAAAATAATAAAAATATGAAATAATTGAAAAGTCAGATAAATAGTTAAAAATCTTTTTAATTATGAAAAAAAAACCGTGAAATTTTATTTAATTATTTAAATTAATTAATTTTTGGAAAATAATTCAAAAATGTTTTTAAATTTTATAACTTGCCGAGAATAATTAAAATATGATTCATTTAAATTATTTAAATAAATAAAAAAAAATAATTGAAATTTGAAAAAAAATACAATGAAGGTCTTAGAATTCAATGAAAAAAAAAAAAGAAAATAACTAAAAATTGGAGAAAAGAATTGAAGAACTAAGCTAAAAGTAATTGAAATTTACGATATTTAATAAACAAATTTTGAAATTATGAAAACAAATAAAAATAATTAAAAATTAAAGAAAACAATTGAAATTTTAGAAAAATTCTTATAAATCTTAGAAAATAATTTTAGAAAATGAGAATAACTAAAAATTGGAAAAAGACTGGAAGAATGCTAAAAATAATTGAAATTTACGATAATTAATAAATTTTTTTAGAAATTATGAAAACAAAGAAAAATAATTAAAAATTGAAGAAAATAATAGAAATTTGAGAAAAATACTTAAAAAAAACTTTAGAAATTTATTTTATAAAATAAGGAAAACTAAAAATTGGAGAAAAGTCTGGAAGAAAGCTAAAAATAATTGAAATTTATGATAATTAATAAAAAAAATTTGAAATTCTGATAACAAATGAAAATAATTAGAAATTGAAGAAAATGTTTAAATTTTCAGAAAAATACTTAAAAATCTTAGAAAATAATTTTAGAAAATGAGTATAATAATTAAAAATCAAAAAAAATAATTTAAAAATAATAAAATTAATTGAAAATTGACAAAAATAATTGAAAAATGCTGAAAATAATATAAGATTAAGAAAGAAAATTGAATTATGATGAAAATAATTGAAATAATATAAAAACTTGAAAACATTCAATAATATTTGAGAGAAATAACTGAAAAATAGAATATATGTTTAAAAAAAATAATAATTACAAAATTACTTAAAAAATTTTAATTAAAGAAAATAATTAAAAAATCGCAGAAATAATCGAAAATTGATGAAAATAATTGCAATATCGGATAAATAATTGAACATTTTAAAAGTAATGCCAAAATAATGAATATAATTATAAATTGATGAAAATCAAGAAAAATTGCAGAATTTATTTTTAAGCAAAAGACAATAATAAAAAAATTGTTATATAATGGAAAATTGATGACAATAATCTAAATTTGAGATAATAACTGAAAATTTAGGGAATTAATTGCATGTGTTTATGTATATTTTAAACTTCTTCAAAAACCATAATAAATTTTTAAAGCATTTTTCGAAACTGTTTTTTTACACAAATGACAATTAGAACCAGTAAAACACGACACTAACGAAAACTTCTTTATTCTTTCAATTCAAATTTCAAAATATTTCCTGATAAAGAGAGTCAAAATCAATAAAATAACAGGGAGTAAGACTAACTTCACTTCAGTTTTTAAAACATGGACAGAAAAAGATGAATAAATATTAATACTAACTAACTTCACTTCAGACTTTAAAACGTGGACAGAAAAAATGAATAAATATAAAAAGTAACTAACTTCAGGAGTTTACGGAGATTATTATTATTATTTAATTTTGTATTGTAAGTAGTAAAAGGGGTTATAGTCAGACAAGGGACTTGAAACGTTATTATATTCAGCTTCATAATCAACGAAGCGAATTAATTAGACGTTAGAGAAATTTTGCATACGAGGCTTTTACAGCCTTTCACTCTTAAAGCTGTTTTTTTAAACTAAACATAAAACAATTAATAATAAATTTGTTAATTTTATACAATTGATTTGATTAAAATGAAATTATCGAATGTTTGAAAACAAAATTCCCGAATCAGTCAAATATTTGTGGAGCTTTTTTTTTTGAAAATAAATTATTGAATGTAAACTCAATTTCCAACTCTCTACCTCGGGCAATAAATTGTTTCATCAGCAATTATCTTGATAAACAGAAAAAGGTCGAAAATAGAAAATTAATTATTGATACACAAATATATAAATGAAATCATCCACTACATCATTTTAATGACTTTTGCTTCAGAAAAATATTTCCAATTTAGTTATTAATTATTGAAATGAGCAGAGATTAATTACGCAATTGGAATAACTCAAAATACCAAGAAGCTATGTAATTTATCACGGTAATTGAACAATACAAATTTAATTGTATACGTTACGAAAGAAGTGGAAAATTTATCGATACAGATTTCAAAATTATTGTTTCGATTTACCGATCTTTTTTTATTTATTTAGCTTTAGTAGTTCCTTTTTTTAAATTATTTATTATTTCCGTTTACATTTTCTCATCCAAAGAATACCGTTTTAGTATATTTTTTAATAATTGCGATTTTAAAATAACATTTTAATAAATTCACTATTGAATTTCTTAATTATTACTTTCAAAGTTTATGATAATTAAGTTTCAACTTTCAACGAATTCGTTTAAAAAACTTTCCATAACCAGTTTTGATTTAATACAACATTTTAAGAAAATATTTTTCGAAAGCTATTTACAAAAATTATTTTTCAAAAATTATTTTTCTAAAGTTCTTCACAAAGATTGTTTTTTCAAGGGTTTTCGTAAAAATTATTTTTCAATAATCTCTTCACAGACACAATTTTTCAGAAACTTTTCACAAGATGATTTTCTCAAAAGCTCTTTGTAAAAATAATTTTACAAGCCTAAGTTCGAGAAAATGAATTTACCTCTCGGAAAATAATTTACAAGGCAATTTTATTATTTTTTAACTTCTCAAAATTTAATCAACTTTCTGAAAATCAATTTAAAAATTTTTGGATTAGTTTTTTTTCAAGAATTTTATAGAATTCTTTAAAGTGTACACAAAAAGAAAATAAGTTACAAATTTTAGGGAAAAAGTGTCAAAAAGCGCTTTTTTATGAGAAATTTTAAACTTTAAAAAAATTTTATTAAATTTACTACGAACTGTATTAAAGTTTAGAATTACTTTTTAATGCTTAAAATGTTTTTTCTAAGCATAGAGTTTTTAATATTTATGAAAATTTCAATTTCTGGTATATTTTCCCTAAATTATAAAACATTTTTTATTAGTTTCTTTTCGTGTAGTTTTCAAATTTGTTTAGAATTTAACATTAATCAAGAGTTTTATTTAAATTTCCATAATTCGTTTCTCGAATATTTTAATTTTATGTATTTTAAAACCAAAAAATTAATTTGATAAATTTTTTACAAACTTTTTCTGTAAAAAGTGGTTTATATTTTTCGAGTTATAAACACTGAGGTCCATCTTGGAAATAAAACAAAGCGACTGAATATGAGAAAGGATAGAGGAAGTAAGCTCGAAATGTACACGATTGTGTAATTTTCTCTCTTTGAATAGTACAACAGAATAGTCACGGATCAGAAATTTTCATTTAAATCTATTTGGAAATTAAATTTTTAAGTAAAAGGAAAAATTACTCAAAATTTGTTAAATCTAAAAATTATTCTACATCTAATATAATATCCAAAATAACATTTTTTCCAGATAATATTTTTTTTTTATTAAAAAATAGAAACTACAGTATAAAAATAATTATAAAAAATGACCATTTTTTCTGTTTTTCATGTAAATTATTTCTAAAGATTTAGTTTTTCTCAAAGGGTTCATGATGTCATTATATTGGAGAAAGCAGATCTTTTACTTAAACAACATTTTAAAGAGAATATTTTTCAAGAGGATATTAACGAGGAGCAATAAACTGATCGATCTTTAACGGCGGTTTTACAAGGAGAGAAAAGACAAAGAAGAAATAAGTCTATCAGTAAACTTCTCTCATTATGTTCTTGAGACTTAGTGTCGTAGAAGGATGTACAAGTTTATAACAAAACCTGTAGAATAGTTATAAAATGAAAAATACTCAAAGTCGTTCTTCCGGCTTAAGAATGCTTCGATCCTAATTAACGACACAAGTTTCAGCTAAGAAATGAAGATAGTGTTAAACATTGAGATTATAAATTCAAAAGTTAAGTAGCAAGCCAAAAAGTAGCTTCAATTTTCTTCTTAATTAAATTAATAATTTTACTTTCTCACACAAAGGAAGCTTTGTTGTCGTCGCGACGCTTTTCTAGATTAAAAAGAGTTCGAGTTTCAAAAATGTAAATTTGGAATTCAATAATAATAAATTTTATCCAAGCACATAAAAAACAGAGGTTTAAAAATGGTGAATAAACACTGAAATGGAAATTTTTTCCTGTAAGTGATAAATCTTTGAGAGGTAAATATTTATAAAAAATTGATAGTTTTATAAATATATGTATAATGGAAACTGAGTTAAATTTACAAAAGTTTATTTTGGATGTTTACACATTTGTATGAGAAGGTATAATGTGAAAAAAAAACGAGAGAAAACGGTGTTTTTGGTGATAACCGATAAGAGGTTTGAGTGTTTTTTTTAAAATGGATTGGGGATCTTGAAACGAAGGTGCGTCAGTTTAATCTCTAGCGTAGGGTGTGATCGTGTTATAGGAGAAGGGAAGTGAAGAAACTTACTAACGAAGATATAAGATCTTCTCAGCAATTTGTGGTGGCTTCACGTAGCTTCAGATTTTTTTTTTTTTTTTTTCATTATCTTAGTTATTTTATATACACCTCTGTTGTGTATTGCAGATAGTAAATCGTTTAGTCCAAGAGACACACATATTTACTTGGAAGGATATTAACTTCTATGTTTACTATTTTAACACTCTTTTGTATTATACCATTTTTTATTAAAACATTGTTTTATTCTTTATTAAGAAAAAGAAAATTGTTTTGTGAGTGTAAAAACTAGAATTTAAGAAATTTTATATTTGCGGAAGAAAAGTTATTTTTAAACAATAAATGCAAATTTTAAATGAGAATATTTAAAAATAGAAATAAATTTTAGAAACATTTGTCAAATTTCAACTAATTCTCTTTTTTATTCAACCCCAAAATACGAAATAATTTAAATACGTTTTGATTTAAATTTAAACAAAATTCTGCCATCAATTAATGAAAAATTAAATTGTCTCAAGTTTTGATGGACTTGAATTGAAATTTATCAAAATTGCAATCCATTTAAACTTCAATCTATCCAAGTTTGTATCAAATTTAAGATATATTGATTCAAAGTAATCCAAACTTTAACCAATTCTGATTTCAATCAATCTCACTTTCAATTATCAATTTAAACTTTTTTTTTTAATTCAAGGTTCAACTCAACGTCAAAATTGCTGGACCATTTTAAATATTAACAAATAGTTAATTAATGTTTATGAAAATACTTCAAAGTTTTGGGGGCAACAGATTATAAACATTTTTTTATCTAAATTTCAAAATTCAAATTGCCGGAGAAATGAATGAATATATGCTGAAATTTAGTAGTTCGAATTTCCAATAGGTCGAATTTCAAAAGGTTAAATTTCTTTCACACTAACCGAATTCTTGTTTAAAAGAATTTCTATTGAACATAAATTTTAAATATCAGACAGAAATATTTTAGCGCGAATTTTACAAATATTCTTACAAATTAAACTTTTGCGCCAAATGAAAATTTGCTATTTTAAGAATTATATTAAACTTTGCATTGTTGTTGGTCATTAAAAACTATAACTTTTTGCTAATTCAAATAATGAAAATTACGAAATTGAAGAATATACCTGAAAAATGACGAAAATAATTGACAGTTGAAAACAACATTCGAAAAATAACTACATAATTTCACAATTGAAGAGAATAAATTAAAGATTAAACAGTATATATATTAAAATTAAACAAATTAGTTGAAAAATTATAGGGATAACTGTTGAAAATAATTGCAAATTGAACAATTAGATTAAAAATAGAATAATATAATAAAAATTGAAGAAAATAATAAAAAATTGAGGAAATAAATTGAAAATTTAAGAAATAAATTAAAATTTGAAAAAATAATTGAGAATTGTGAAAAAAATAGTAAATGATTGAAAATTGCCGAAAATAGTTAATAATAGTTGAAGGAAATAGTTGAAAAATGACGAGAATAATTGAAAAATTAAAGAAAATATGTTAAAAATGACGAAAATAATTGCCAATTAAAAACAAAATTTAAAAAATGACTAGATTAATAGACAACTGAAAAAAGAAAATAGCCAAAATTAAACAAAAAATATCAAATTATTGAAAATAATTGAAAAATTAAAAAAATTATAGGAATAATTGTTACTAATAATTGAAAATTCAACAGCTGGATTGAAAATCGAAAAAAATAATTACAATTGAAAAAATAATTAAAAATTAAAGAATAGAATTGAAATTTAAAGAATGTACATAAAAATTGAAAAAAAAGAAATTGAAAAGAGCCGAGAATTAATGAATACAGAAAAAAACAATTGGAAACTAAAGAAGGAAAATGACAATTGAAGAATTGAATTAAAAATTAAAGAAAATAATTGAACAATTGTATTTAAAATTAAAGAAACTTAATGATAATCGAAAAAAAATAGAATATTTTTTATATTTTTACTATTTTTTAATATTAAAGAAAATAATTTTAAATTGAAAAGTGGAATTTAAATTTGAAGAAAACAACTGAGAATTGAAGAGAATAGTTCTAGAATTGAATAATTGAATGTAATTTTAAAACAATTTGTATGAGTGAAAAAATAATTGAAAAAATCCGACTATTATTTAATATTGAGGAATTAATTGAAAATCGATAAAAATCACTGAAAAAATTAAAGAAAAGATTTGAGAATTGAAGAAAATAATTAAAAATTGAAGAAATAAATTGGAAATTAAAGAATTACATGTAAATTTCAAGAAAATAATTAATAATAAAAAAAAGTTACAATATGACGAACATAATTAAATATTGACGGCAATAATTAACTATTAAAAAAAATAATTACCAATTGAAAAAAAATCGAAAAATAGTGAGAATAATCGTCATTCGAACAAAATGTTTTTTAAAATTAATGAATAATCAAAAAATTGAAGGAGAATAATAAATTATCGATTAAAAACTAATTAAAATTATGGAAAAATTGTTGAAAATAAATGAAAATTGAAGAAATCAATTGGAAAATGAAGAATTGTATTGAAATCCCACGAAAATAATTAATAATTGAAAAAATGCGAGAATTATTGAATACCGAATAAAATAATTGAAAAACGAAGAATGCAATTAAAAATTGAAAAAAATGACTGAGAATTAAAGAAAATAATAAAAATTAAAGAAATAGATTGAAGATTAAAGAGTTAAATGGAAATTTCAAGAAAATAATTGATACTTAAAAAAAAAGTTACAATATGACGAAAATAATTAAATATTGACGGAAATAATTAACTATTAAAAAAAATAATTAACGATTGAAAAAATAATTTGAAAAAATGGTGAGAATAATTGGCATTTGAACAAATTTTTTTTTTAAAAATAATGAATAATCAACAAATTGAAGGAGAAGAATAAATAGTCTATTAAAAACTTATGAAAATTATGAAAAGAATTGTAGAAATTAAATGAAAATTGAAGAAACTGATATTTATTGAATATTTTATTTTATTATAATATTTTATTATTATTTATTTTTATTGATATTTATTGATATTGAACTGATATTTATAAATTTGAATGTTAATCAAAATGCTATTTTTAAAAAGTATCTGATTTAAAACAAAAAAATATCTAATAACCAAAATTTAGGTGTGGACAGAATGAAATCCTTTTAAATAAATTATACATTATTTCAAAATTCCATTTCATATAAATTCTCTTCTTTGAAAATTCTGTTACATAAAAATTCTGTTGAATGAAAAATCGGTAAAATAGAGAATCTGCTATTTATAATTTCTGAGTAATAACAATTATTTGGAATAAGAATTTGGTTAAATGGAAATTGTTAATATAAACTGGAGTATGAAGTAAAAAAAATATATTGGATTTTCATGAAACCTCTGAAACTCCAAAATTAAAAAAATGCAATATTTTTCTCTAAATCTGTCCGCCATTTTGAATTTTCTAAATCTGAATTTAGATTCGTAATCAGTGACGCTAAAATCTTTTCGATAACAATTTAAACGAATTTTTCTTTATCTAGAAATGTTTTATGAAAAATCCCTGTTAAAAGATCCATATATTTATATTAAACATAATTATTTTTAATTTTTATTAAGAGTGTTGCAAGGAGAGAATTAACATAACCTTAAAAATATTTTTTCAGGCAGCGTACAACTTCGAAACTTAGCCAATTTTTTCAGAAATAAAAAAATGTATTTAAAAATATGGCCATGTACCCATAATTTAAATTTTATGCAGATTCTAAAACCAATTTGTCATTTTGGAAATATGTATTATTTGGGCTTCAGTTTCTGAACAAAATATTGAAAATTATTAACAAAAAAAAGTACACAATTAAATAAATTTGATAAATTAGATAAATTTTTTGAAAAAAAAATTGTCAAAATGATCCGCTATATTGGATCCGCCATTTTGAATTTTTGAAAACTGACTTCAGATTCGTGCCTGTAAAAATATTTTTAAGGTTATGTTAATTCTCTCCTTGCAACGTCCTTAATGAAGCATATTAAGGTAAATATGGTTTCTATAAAGCTTCATGTGTTTCAGTTTATTATTATAAAAAAATTTATTAAAGAATTGTAAAAATGATGCTTACCAACGACAAATTTTTCATTTTTAAATTTTAGAAAATATATACATTATATTTCACCTTGTTTAAATTGATAAAAATGAGTCTTAGAATTAAAAAAAATTAGTGTAATTGTGTGTTTTTCGGTAAATTGCATTCTTGCTGTAAAACTTCTAAGCAACATAAGTACGATACGGAAAATCTCTCGACTTACGTATATTTTGATGTAGAAACTAAATATCAAGATATTACTGATTTTGCATAAAAACATCAATGTTCTAATAAATTAATAATATTAATTATTGCATTTATATTAATAATAATTATAATAATTGTACATTGAAGACTTATTTTAACATATTTTTAAAACATAATTTTAAATAAGCCCGGGATTAATCAAAAGAAGTGCGCATGCGCGAAAAAAATGCGTATGATGCGAGAGTTACGTCAAGTTACGTGCAAAGAATCATGGCGGATTAACCTGTCACATTTGGCATTGAATAACAAATTTTAAGTTTTCTTTCTAAAACTCACGCTTTTTCGAAGCAAGCAAATATTTATATAATCTATTAGAGTGTTAGAAATTCAACTAAGTTATTTCAATCACAGGAGCTTTGTATGTTTTTTATAATCTTTTTTTTTCCATTATGAAGCACCGTTTGTCGATGTCACTTCAGTTTTTAGAGAAAAACTTTATATTTCCTATTTTAAAAGGTAATTCTCTTTATAATATTAATAAGATGATTGATTGTAGAAAACAAATAAACGAAACTTTTTTACTTTAACCCGCCTTTTTAAACATTATTGTTCACAACTGTCCTGAATGAAAAAAAAGTTCTTCCCCGATGCCGAAAGAAAACTCTTGCATATTTTGAATCCTTTCGATTCAAAGAAACAAAATTTTAAAAGTACAAAATCGTATCTGATCCTCCTGACCGTTTTTTATAATTTTAATGTACATTTAGTGCAGTATAATGAAAAAATTTTAGGTTATGTTATGTTTAATATGATGTATGTTCACATGTTTCTTGTTTTATAAAAATTCACTTCACTTCATAGAGGCATATTTCATTTGTTAATAGGACCATATTGTATTTTGAGCATCGTTTTTGAACAATTAATTCGTATTTATAAACGATTAATTTTTAAATTATTATCTCTTTGTTCATATTAATAGTTGTTAATATGTCCTTTGGGACTGATTTAAACAAATTTTATTAATTATAATGCACTAAACGAACATCAAAAGTAAATTAAAAAAATTTTAAATTTTGTTTCTTTAAATCGAAAGGATTCAAAATATGTAAGAGTTTTCTTTCGGCATCGGGAAAGAACTTTTTTTTCATTCAGGACAGGTGTGTGTTATCTTGAAAAATTCACCCAAGTTATATCGAAAATGGCGAATCTAAATCAAGATATTTTAAAAACAATTTATTCTATGTTATCTTAAATAAATTCTTTAAATAATTCAATTCCCAAGGGTTTTTATTTTAATGTGTGACGGTTTATATTTTCCAAAAATATCATTAAATAATTTTTTTTTTACTTCATACTTTTACACACGCGTTTTGTCCAATTCTTTCCTATGTGTCACGCATTTTACAAAACAAGATAACTCGAAAACAATTTAATAAATTTTAATAAAATTTGGCACGCTTATTCTTCTGACTAAAAACTGAAATCAGACACAGGGGTTTTGTAAAATAATCATTAAAAAACGTTCTTTCGCATTTTTTTTTTTTTTTTTAATTAATTTTCTTTTGTTTTATGTGGTTAGATAATAAATAATAGATTTTCACTTGAGATTGAAAATTGGTCATGCAGGTTTTCTTTTTGCCTTCTCATGTGCGTTCTTTACTTTCTTTCAGACATGAAATGCAATAATGCAGTTCTGCTTCTCGCTTCGGCAACAATCATCGTAGTTTTCTCAGGAGAAGTATTCGGCATGCCTCCGGCTCAATGCAGTCCTGGATTTTTGGATGAAATTCCTCCAAGGATTCGTAAAGTTTGCGCAGCTCTGTCCACATTATACGAGCTTGGGACTGCGATGGAGAACTACATCGAGGATAAAGGTAATTTATGCATCAACTTTACACATTTCTTCTTACACAACTTTAAAATTTTTCAAATAAACTCTCATATGCTTGCATATAAAGTATTTTCATACGTGATTAACAAGCTTAACATCTACATTTTCTCTGCGTTAAATTTCAACCTCATGATATAACGATTCTCCATAATTATATTAAAATTTGTAAATTAATAATCGATTTTTTTCTAAAACTTTTTTTATCATACAGCGTTTTTTGTAAAATTTGATTGGTTTTTAACAAAGATGAACATGAATAAAATTAGGGAGTATAAATCTTACTATTGTTAAATAACATGAAAAATTTACTCACAGCCTCATTCTATTTCCAAAATGTAGTAAAAGTTGCAGATTTTTTTTTTATTACATTTTATCGATTTAAACTTCAAATGTTTGTTTGAAAAAAAAAGAAAAGAAAAATAAAATCAAACAGTCCAATGATTTCTAAAATGCTACAAATTTAAAGGAAACATCCTGACGTTGAATACTCCTCGTGCATTTAAGAGTACTTTTTCCTTGGATAGAAATTCAATCACATTTGAAATTTATTGAATAGCTTATTGCAACAGGTACACAGGTAAGTTTTTTAAAAGAAATTGGTTCAACTACGGCGATTGATTCACAAGAATATTAAACAAAAGGAAGCACAAAATTAATTAACTTTTTCCAAATCTAATTTCCAGTTATTGGTGAAGAGAGAAAGCGCGCAGAATTTTTTTTTCATTTGTTTTCGGCTTTTTGTTTTTTTTTTTTATTACCGTCCTTGAACTTTCTTGCGAAGGAAACAAGGAATATAATAAATCAGGGACAATCTTTCAGAACTTTTTTTTATAAACGTAGAAACTTGGTGTATTACTTATAAAAGAATTCAATTCGCAAAACAGGAAACGTACGAAGGAGAATTATTACATTATTATTGGAAATTTATCACATGGAAGAATATTTTACTTTACATATAAAAAGGTTCATATTCTTAAAAATAGAATTCCTGAAATACTGCTGAATTATTTATGAATCAATCGAATATTTTCCAAAGAATGATATTCGTGTTTATTTTACAAAATTTTGGAATTAGAATGTGCTATTCTTTTTTTTTTTTCGTTATTAATACAAATTTTAAATATACAAAGTTGTTTGCTTTTATGTTTTAACAAAAGTTCTCAATTTTACATTAAAATGACTTTCTTCGTTATTAAAACAGAAGTGCTTTAACTTCAATTGCTCACACAACATTCAGAAAGTTGAAATGCAATGAAGAAGCGACTGAACTTGGATATTTCGCTAGTTTCAAAAGTGTGTAACTAAATTATGTAAATAAGAAACATTCTAAGATGTTTCTCTTTATGCTTGCATTTATATGTTAATTTTGTATAACATGTTTTTACTTAAGATTTGATATCAAATGATCTGAAAAAACTGATTACACTTTAGTGAAATTAAAATATTTTGCAAAATTACCCTACTTTTTTTAATTTAACAAATAAATTAATTAACTGTCTAAATTAACTAATTTCTTAGTTAATATCATTTATTGGTTCACTTTCTCGCAAATAAGATCAACTACGAAATGCAGTGAATGATTCTCTTATATATTTTGTCTCTCATCTTACTTGTGAGAAAGGTAATCATAATCAATCTTTAGTTGAATTTACATAGGGGAGACCGACCAACAGTAGATACTAAAAATTTCCAACGGTTGTAATTATTTCGGGATAAAGTAATTAATAAAATGTTTAACATTAAAATGAAGCTAACCTATTCAATTAATTATATTTTATATTAATTAATTAATTTATATTAAATTAATCTTGCTAAGAGTAGATACTTCTTTCTTATTTGAAGTATATAAATTGTGAAACAGCTTATTAACCGTAACGCATTTCTTTGATAAGCATTCTTCAAAATAAAATCAATTTTTCAATATAAAAGTTGTTTACTTTTTAATAAATAACTAAAATATTAGAAATATGAGAAATTTTGTCTCGCCTACTCAAACTTTAATTAACTTTAATTATTTTCTCTTCGAAAATAAAATAGTTTCATTATTTATTACTACTTATCGCAAATTTAAATAATTTTTGTAATTTAACATTATTATTTTCATATTGCACTTATTATCTTTAATTTTTATTCATTTTCATTATTTCTGAATTAATATCCTGAACTTTCAAATATACATCTCAATTTTCAATTATTTTGTACGATATTTTTTTTTTTTATCATTTTGCAATTATTTTCACCTTCTTCTCAATATTTTAATTATTTTTCAATTAATTTCCTAAATTTTTAGTTATCTCAAATTTAGATTTTTTTATTGTCTTCAACTTTTAATTTTTTCAACGATTATTCCATTTTTTTTTTTTTTTTTGCTTTAAAATAAATTCTGTAATTTTTCTATTATTTTCTCCAATTTCTAATTATTTACATTCTTTTGGCATAACTTTCAAAAATTCCAATTATTTATCTGAAATTTTAATTAATTTAAGATTTTTAAGTATTTTTCTCAAATTTCAATTCATTTCTTCAATTTTTAATTATTTTTATTTGTTTTCAGAATTTACGATTTTTTTTATAAATTATCTTAAATTTCAATTATTTTTAGCTTTCATAAATTCTTTTCTTCTATTTTTAATTATTCTTATTATTTTTCAACAAATTTATCAGATTTTCAAGCATTTTTCCCAATTTTCAATTATTTTTTTTTTATTTAAAAAAAATTCTGCAATTTTTTCTATTAGGAATTCATTTCAAATTTTATTGATGTTTTCAACTTTGTACATAAATAAATAAATAAACTTAATTGCTTTTACCATATTTCAATTATTTTCTCCAAGTTTACAATTTTAAAATCATTCTTCAATTATTCCCCTCAATTTTTAATTATTTTCTAAAATCTGATTTCTAAAATCAGTCATTTTCTAAGATTTTCAAATAGTTTTCTCAAATTCCTCATTATTTTCTTCAATTTTTAATTATTTTTTTTTTCATAATTTC
Source organism: Ganaspis brasiliensis (assembly GCA_037103525.1). Lineage (NCBI taxonomy): Eukaryota > Metazoa > Arthropoda > Insecta > Hymenoptera > Figitidae > Ganaspis > Ganaspis brasiliensis. Next base: position 981,435 of record JAZKLR010000146.1, read on the forward strand.
AAAAATTTTAAACTATTTATCTGATATTTGAATTATTTAATTCAATTTTCAATTATTTTGATTAATTTTATTATTTTCTTCATTTCTGAATTACTTACATTCTTTTTCATAATTTCCAACAAGTTTTTAATTATATGTATTATCTAAAATTTTCATTATTTTATTCATTGAGTAATACTTCAATGAACTTCTAAAACTTTCTAATATTTTTATAAAATTCTCTTTAACATTCCTATATTTAAAATATATTTTGTAAATTTTTCAATTGTTTTCTTCAACTTTAATTATTTATAATCTTTTTTTTCATTACTTTTTTCCTTTTTTAATTATTTTCATTTGTTTTCAGAATTTCCGAAATTTTTTATTAATTATCTTAAATTTCAATTATTTTTAGCTTTCATCAATTATTTTCTTCAATTTTCAATTATTCTCAGTTTTTTCAATTAATTTCTCAGATTTTGAAGTATTTTTCTCAATTGTTAATTATTTTTTTTTAAATTCTGCAATTTTTTTAATTAGGAATTCATTTCAAATTTTATTGATCTTTCCAACTTAATTGCTTTTATCATATTTCAATTGTTTTCTTCAAGTTTAAAATTTTAAAATCATTCTTCTATTATTTCCCTCAATTTTTAATTATTTTTATTTTCTAAAATCTGGTATTTTCTAAGATTTTAAAATATTTTTCTCAACTTCCCCATTATTTTCTTCAATTCTTAATTAATTAATTATCTGATATTTCAATTATTTAATTCAATTTTCAATTATTTATGTTAAATGTATTATTTTCTTTAATGTTCAATTACTTGCGTTCTTTTTCAATATTTTTAAAAAGTTTTTAATTATTTAATTAAAATTTCCATTATTTTATTCATTTTTCAATCATACTTCAATGAACTTCTAAAACTTTCAAATATATTTTTCTAAACTTCTCTTCAACTTTCCAATATTTAAAATATATTTTGTAAATTTTTCAATAGTTTTCTTCAATTTTTAATCATTTTCATAATTTCTGAATTAATTTCCTAAATTTTTTAATTGTTAGTCTCAGTTTCAGTCATTTATTTCAATTTTCAATTATTTTCTTCACCTTTTGATTATTCTAATGTTTTTCAATTTTTTTCTAAGATTTTTAAGTATTTTTCTCAAATTTAAATTATTTTTTTTAATTTTAAAACATTCCTACAATTTTTCAAATTACTTTCGACAATTTTAAATTGTTTTTATTTTTTTTCAATCAATTTGCAAAATTTAGAATTTTATTTAGCAATTTTTTTTAAGTCTAAAAATTCATAAATATTGCCGTATGTAAATAAAACTTGTTTTATTTATTTTTAAATATTATATTTGAAATATTTATAATTGTTGTTGTTTATTTGATAATTTTTTCCTAGTTACTGAAAATAAAATTATAAAATCGTCTTGGTTATGTTCGGATATTTTAAAATTGAAAATTCTTTGTTATAAAATTTGGTCCTGATAATCAACAGTGACACTTCGATTTTAAGGTTAAGTTATACAGATTTTTGTTTAATTTTGCTTTTTATAAATAAGTTTAATAACTGTTTTACAAATATCGTTTTTATTCACAAAATTGAAGTATTCTTAAGTGACAAATGTTTGTTATTTGCTTCAACTGTTAATTAAATTAGAATATAAACTAAACTTTCCACATAAGTTTTATAACTGACCGCGCATGCGCTATGCATATTTGGTCCTGTCAAAAAAACATTTTAATAAACTCAAACAAAATTGTTAATTGATTACTTAACAAAACTATTTTGTTATAAATTACATTGTTAATTTTTTCAGTGCTTTATTTACTGAAGGAGTGGTCTGCCCTAAAAACATTCAACAAAATATTGAAACAAATTTCAAACAATTTCCCAATCTCAAATTCAGTCGTTTCAAAATCCTATTTTCAATCATACAAATTAATTGACGAAACTTTTCTAAAATTTCAGCGACATCTCAATATCTACAGGATTATCAATTACGGTAAGTCCAACAACTAGATTGATTAAATTTTTAGTTTCAGTTGTTCACGAGTCTATTCCTCTTCCCGACAGTGGCGTCAAGCGTCAAGATGTTGATCACGTCTTTCTACGTTTTGGGAAACGACGTTAGACAACTTTGGCATTCTAAGCGTGGATGATTCCTGGAACGAAAATCTTGAAAGGAAGCATCGCAATAAGTCCAGTTTGTAACGCAATACAGCTCTTTTATTCACCACTTCATCATTCAAAGGAGAGGAGTCATAATTCGCCATAAGAAAATATTTTCCGTGCAGTATATATAATAATGGCTTTTGTTTTTTGATCGTTCGGTCACTTGGTCAATTTTTGACAAAGCGACGCTACGAATCTCAGTTTTTGAGAACCGACGAATGGTCTCCATCCACAAAATATATAATATATATATATATATATATAAAAAAAGAAAAAAGCACACAAATAAAAATAAAATTTTAAAAAAAATATACGGAAATTCAAGTTTGATTGCAGATTCACTGATAATTGAGATGAACTGATATAAAGGCCGGATACAAAGACGGAGCAATTTCCTTCGCGAGCGATCTTGATAATGACGCGGCGCCTATGAGATTGAGATTCACCCACTCGAGCCGCCAATAAAAGTCTGATTAGAGTAAATGCAGGATTTGGCATCCTCGACAATTTTTGCGCCCTTTAATTAAGTATTCACAGTTTCTTCAGACCGGCACACACTCCTTTATCTTCATTCAATGTTTCATCTCCTATTTCTCGGTCAACTGATATAACGTCTTGAAATTTTTATCTCGGAATTTTTGTCTAAAAATATTTATCTTGAAACTCGGTTTTGAGATATTGGTCTTGAAAGAGTATAATTCTAAAATTAGGTCTCGAAATTTTCTGCCAAAATGAGGATCCTGATATGTAAAGCTCAGCCCAGAGGGCAGCACAATAGCTGGTTTCTTTTGGCGCATTATATTTAATTAAACAAATTTATACTTTTGATTTTATAAAAAACAATTATGTTTGTGTGTGTAATGATGAAATTAATTAATTTTAAGCTTATTAACATAATCGCAAATCATACACCACAACTTTGAAATATTTTCTTAAAATTATTAAAATTCTTCGCAACATAACCTAAAAATGTCAGAATTGACAAACGATTAATTACACTTGCAAAGATTAATTATTTGGAAAATTGTATAAGATCCCATCATTTGTTAAGTATCAATATAATTATTTTACTTTATATTTTTATTGATTTCACATAATAAAATACATTATTTTTAAATTTGCGCTTTAAAGATCTTGCGAAGATGCTGTCGCCTTGTGGACGAGTTTGTCAGTCAGGAAGTAAGACCCTTGCCAGAGTAATTTAATTAATTCGATATTAATTTTTTTTACTAGGAGTTTAACAATTAAATTATTAATAAATGAAAAAATTTCTAAATTTTTCTTGTATAGTTAAAATTTGATGTTAAATTCCAAATAATAAAAGATTAAATAAAACTTTTTTTAACTGTTTCTAAAAATATTTCTAAATAAAATTTTTTCCTAGGTATTTAATAATTTAATTTTTCCTTTTTTTTTAGAAATTAATAATTTACTTATTATTATTTCCCTTTTATAGTAGTTGTACTATTTTATTATTTATTTATATACGTTTTATAAACCATTTTATTTTATTATACAGTAAATATATTATTTACTAAACCTATGAATTTTTCAGACTTCATATACTCTTTGCAATATTGATGTCATTGATTCCGGTCCCAGAATAAAAGTCACTGATGTTAATTATTTATTAACTTAATGAAGATATAGGGTACAGAATAACTGTCCTAATAATTATCTTTGCTTTTACATAATCTTAATTATTAAAATCCAGATTATGTAACGAAATAACAGATATTCACATTATAAGATTACATCTCCCTTCATTAAATAAAAATAATATTTCTTTAACGAACAACTAATTCGATAAAATAGAATAGAGCTTTTTATTTAAATTATCAATATTGTTTTTATTCTTTAATTTTACGTCACTATTCACGAATTTAATCCAATTTATTATAATATACAATTCTTATCAATTAATTTTGAATTTTTGAATTCTTGTTACATTTAATTCTAGTCAATTTTTATAAAGTTTATATTAATTATAACATTTAATTATTATTTATTAATGACAAAATAAAAATAAACAAATGGAACTTTTATTCGAAAGCTGAAAATAGCGGAAAATTGAAAATTTAAATCGTTGGAATTACTAACTATCAAACTCTTGGAATTACCAATTCTAAAACGATTGACGTCTTCCCAAAGTTTTAAAATTGCAGCATTTTTAAATTGACTATTTTTGTCGGAAGTTGCTTTTCACCAGAACCGGTTTAACAGAGCCAAATCAATTCGTAAAAACCCACTTTTTTTTACAAATAACACGCAATTTTTTCAAAATAATATTCATAAAAGATAACAACATTCAACCAGTAAAATATATTTTGGAATATTGAAAAATTTAAAAACCTTCTTCTCTACTTTTCTTGGACCGGAAATTCTTTTCAATAAATTCCAATAATGCGCATAAACATATTCTGAATATATATAGACACAAAATTATTAATAATGTATACAAAAAAAATTATTCTGCAGAATCGTTTGCTCTATAAAAGTTAGAAAAAGGGACGTGGGTGAATTTTTTAATAATTTGATTTTCAACAGACACCCGACAAAATGGGTGTTACACTGATTTAATATTCTTCATATTTTCCTTAGCAAAACAGTGAAATTTTAAAAAATGAATATTAAATGCACAAATAATAATAATAATAATAATAATAAATAAATACAATTATTTTTAAAAATAATTTCATAATGTTTTGCAAGATACATTGAAGAGTTTGACTCAAAAGAGAAAAAAAAAGAAAGATTTGACTGAATAAGACATTTTCTGGGCGTGTATTATGAATAAAATAATCAACTTTCTGCACACCGAATTTTTAGTTTTTTGTATATTTACCTCAAACAATAATTTTTTAAAAGATAAATGAAGCTAGAACGACGTGAAAGTATACTATATATATTTACGTAAGAACGAGTCAAGTCATTTCTGTCTGCATTTAAAAGCTTGTAAGAATATTAAGTAAGAGAAAATGCGTATATTTGTTACAAATTCATCAATTTTCCATGTTAAAAAAGCTATATATTTCCGTGAATCATTCAGAGGAAATATTCATAAATTTCTTTTTTGAATAAAAACTTACAGACTCGATGATAAAGCAAAAAAAAAATTGATTGGCATTTGGATTAAAAACTGTAACTGGTGCAATTAAAGTGAAAAATGTTGAAATTGATGTAATTTAAGTAAAAGATATAACTGACATAATTTGATTAATATCATAACTGGCGTAGTTTAATTGAAATATAACTAAATAGCATAATGCAATTAATGACATAATTTAATTAAAAAGTAAACTGATGTAATGCAATAAAAAATAATATTTTTTAAATCTAGCTGAGAATTGTAATTGGTAACAATTTGATAAAAACTTGACTGATCAAGTGTTTTAAATTTTAATAAATAAATAAAATAGTAAATTTGCTGAAATATTTTTAGATCAGTCAGAAAAGAAACATTTTCTATATTTTGTCAATGAGCTTTTTTCTGCGTGTATATATTTTTGCGAGTAAAATCAATTACATTCTCTACACACAAATGTCATTATGTGTGCTCTCTTTATTCCAAACAGAAACATATTTTTGCATCAAACAGAAGTAAAAATTGAAGCATGGTTTGTTGAACTTATTGACTGAACAAAATAACGATATAGCAAAGAAAATCAATTTTTTGATATTCCGAAAATTTTGGAAATACTTAAAGTGAGGATTTTAATTAAAAACTACAATTTACTATAACAAAACCTGTTTCTAAAATTTGTTTAAAAAACAAAAGTAAAATTTTAGAAAGATTAGCAAATAGGGCTAAATTCTGCAAAGAATGTCTAAAAATTAAAATCCAATAAATTTACAAAAAAAACTATTGTTTAAAAAATCCGAAACTTTTTTAAATATTTCCAAAATGATATAAATGTAGAATATTCAAGTCAAGAGTTAATTTTGAACGAAACTTCGTTAAGCAAAATACAGAAATAAATCTTTTTACCTGTATTAAAAAATATCTATTTCACGTCTCGTAAATTAAAATTTCCAAAAGATGAATGTGTCGCAATTGATGACTATATGTTTTAAAAAAAAAATGTCAAAGTATTTTTCAAATTATAAATACTTCACACTCTTTGTCCCTTTAATTAAAAAATGTGAAAAACATTATTTTGTCAAATCCCTTTTTGAAAACGTTATAATATAATACATTTGTGAAGATACGTTTGAATCTTACATTAGATTCAACAACTTTTCTAATTCCGGCTAATTAATTAGAAAGTCGAGTACAGAAAAAAAAACCGAAATTTGGTAAGGGGATCTTTCGACGCAGCAGTGTCGATTCGTTTTAATCTTTCAGCATCCGCTTTTCGATGTTATTGTTAAGAAAATACACGATTATAATTTTATCGCTCACTAAGCGATCTGATATGTATGCATGGAATTATTATACTAAATGATTATATATTTATTATATAAAGTATATATGTTGTACATAAAGTTTCTCTCTGAAAATGTTTTCGCAAGTTATCGTTTTTTCTCTACAAAACCTTCTCTTTCTTTCCTTTTCCCGAAAAAATTTATTCTATTTTAATAAGAGTTAATTTAATAAAAATACAATGATAATATGTAAAATTAAAAGTATACAAAATTAATAAAAGATGTCGTAAAATTAATGAAAATACAATTTGAGTTTTAAATAATTTTCTAAGAGAAAGCAGGATAAACACATTTAAGAAAATTATATTAGAGTTTTGTAGAAACATAAAGAATTAAATTTGCAGAACATGTAACAAAGAAAAAGACGAGAATAATAAAGAAAAATATATAAGTATATTCTTTTACAAATTAAAAAAGCTTTTATCCGAATCATTGTAAAAAAGATCTCTAAAATTTTCATGAATTTATTGAGCTCGTTTTACAAAATTATTTTCGTCCCTTCGAAATCTTAGGAAATATTCAAGTCTAATAATATATTTATATATATTTGATGTCGTGATGAAACTCATTTTTCCCAAAATAGGAGAAATTTAGGGATAATTCGCCAAATAGAAGGCTAAAAATAAAAGAGGGGAATTTTAGAAAAATAGACAGATTGTGAGATATGTAAATAATATATAATATTGAATAGTAAAAAAGTGTTAAAAATTAGTAAAATACTGAAAAAATAATTACGCTTAAATTGTATTTACTTGTTTACGTAAAAAAAATAAAATTGAAAAAAAATCGAGAAAGAAAATGAAAATAAAATTTGTAGGTCACTTGGAAAGGTGTTTGAAGATGAAATTGATATGAGTAGAAAAATATATGTTGATTTTTTACAATCTAACCCTCTCAAGAATTCCATCACACTGTCGCTACAAAACGGATAATTCAATTTTCTTTACAAAGTTATTGAAAAGGCGAGCAAGCGAACTTGAGCAATGAAATTCACGGCGCAGATAATGATGTTTCTTTTCTTTTCGATTTGAAAAGTTCTTTGTGAAAGTTTCGGATTATATTTTGTATCACCCACGTACGACATTCCAAAACTGTCCACATAAACTTTCTTTCAGATAAGGGTGGTCAAGATTTTTTTCTCTATCAGTCCATTTCATCTGGCAATTATTTAAACAATTGGTCAGCACATCATGGATTCAACTTTTTTCGCCTTTGGGTAAAACTTTCGATTTATGGATTTTTTAAACAAAAAGTATACTTTCTGTAAAATGCACAAAATTTGTTAATGCATAATAATGTCCGTAATTAACAGACTCGACGAGAATTTGACTTATTTTTCAAAATACGCATTGTTGTTTCAACTTTCAAGTTGAAACGTTGTAGACACAGATATATTTAAACTTTTTATTTGTAATCGCTTCTAATTTCGTTAAAAATTCGTTTGACAGTTTGACGACTATTTTTATTTTGAGGTTAGAAACAGAAGATCGCGCTTAAAAGGCGGGAAAATAAAAAATTTCAAATACTGAAAATACTACTTTGGGTATTTTTGAAAATTTCTGATAATAAAATACAATTTGTTTTATGCAAAAATTGTTATCTCGTGTATAGAAAATATATATCAGAAAGAGTTAAGTTACACATTTATTACTCAGAAGGAAATCAATTTTATAAAAAATTGAAAATTAATTTTCTCTAGAAGAGGTTAATTTAGATGAAATAGTTTACAGAAACTTTAAATTACAAATTCTATTAATCAATAAACCAAATTAAATCAGAAACGAGGTTAACATAAATCATGGCGACATTGATATTCATTTATATAAATGTTAATTTCAACGTATGTAATACAGAAGTAACATCAAAAGCGAAAATTCAAGCGTCAATTAATTATTATGCGCCTAATTAAATTTCCAGTGAAACTCGCTTTTGCGGTATTTGTGTACGTGTGCATCTAAAGCATGACTGTTGCTTGTCAGATGCAGTGATAGATATTTAAACCTGTTATCGATTAATTTCCCTTAGCTTCAAGTCTTAGACTTTTGGTTGCGTTAAATCCTTTTCTGGCAGAATAAGCAATTTGAAGGTTGAGTGACTCGGAAATTTATATAAGCTTTTAGGTACACCTGGGAAACTTTAAATCCATAAAAAGCACGTTTCTACAATGATAATAGCTAATTATTTTAATATTTATACTAATTAGATACAAGCGAGAACTTTGTAACATGTTTTCATATCTTCGAAACTGCAAACGATGACCTACATTTCTTACGTCTTCAATTTGTATCAAATTTAAAGTTACTAAATCCTCTTGAGAAATTTTGAAATTAGTTTCGAAGAATTCTTAATTTCTTATTAAAAAGTTGAATTATTAATACATTAATTCTACAGGATTGCTGTTTTGAAGAGTAAAAGAACTCGATTATCAGATTTTTCAGACTTTTTTGAAAATTGTAATTTGATTTTAAATGTTAATCGTTTGCTTCTTTATTTTCAATAATACTTTAAGCTACTATGTCAATATTTCCCCATTCTTCTACTTTCTACATTTTATTAGTCACAATGTGTACATGCGAATGGGTTCAAAGGACTCGCAAGTTTTACCGCAAATAGAGCCAATCTTTTCTTAAAACGATGATAAATGAAAATTGTGCAATAAAAATAAACCACGAGGCTTTAGACAAAATCCTTGACAGACGATCGAAAATAAATATTTATTGGACTAAAACAAGCGATCAAATAAATATCTATTTGATCGTTTGTTAAAGATAAATGTATAACCGAAATAAATTGACTAATTTTCCACTTTATGTTAATAATAAAATGGATTTAATAAAGTTGACAATATTGTCTAAATAATCATTATTGTTACGATGTAACTTCAGTGTAAAAATGATAATTAATTAATGGGAATCAGAGTTGCTTTGATTAGAACAAATCCACATGTGTATATAGATCATAGGAATATATATCTTGATACAGTGGGTGTATAGGTTATATCAGCATCCTCATTCTTTTATCTCGATTTTGTGGGGGTGATGAAATAAATTTTCCGAAGGGTGAATATCGAAGGAAGGGTGTATAAAGACTAAAATTCTCTAAAAAAATAAAAAGGGAATACAGACTTGACCTTTTTTTTACTACTTTAGATGCACGAAGAGTCACAACTGAAGGAACAAATAATTGCCCACCAGGCAGCGGAATATCAATCTTGAGACTTGATCTCTTGGTGACGACATTGTCGAAGAACGTGCAAGCACGTCTCGAGGAACGCGATTCCCTTCTATTAGTTACGATACGTCTCTACCTACATACAAGAAGCTCGTGAAAGCTTCCAAGAAACAATAAACAGCTTATTTTGGAAAGACATAGAGTAATCGAGCCCATTCCAATATTTTCTTATAACGATAAATGTCTCACTTTCTGTCTCCAAACCCTTAGAAATATTGCACTGAAAGTTTACTGAATTTAACAAAACTGTTTGTATTTTTGGATGTGTATCAATTCCTAAACTTTTTCTTCGTGAGCTAAATTTTAAAAATATTATTAGAATAACTCATTTTTTTCTTGAGAATGGATGAGAAAGTAAATTATTTTTAGAAGATAGGTGATATAAGGAGCAGGCAAATAAATTATAATAAGAAGTAAAAAAAAAAATAACTAATTTGTTAGTATCTATTTTAGATGTTTTGAAATTTGTCTATATAATGAAATCAATAGTAATAAATTTGTATGGAAAGAAATTTAATTTAATTACCTATTAAAATTTGGAATTAAATGTCAAAATATTTAAGTTTATGATTTAAGTTATAAGCAATTTGAATTAACGAGGAATGGTACACATTATCGGAATAAAAGTTATTCCAAATTCATTATTATGAATTTTGAATTAGAAAACTCATATTTTCAAGTAATATTTTTCAGTGGAAGTGTGAATAATTACCTATATTTTTTTCAAAATGAGGAATTAAAAATTGCAATTTGATGAAAATTAAAAGGAATTTGACTTTTAGAAATTTGGGATGATCTAACCTCAAATTAGACAAAGTTTCTAAACGTCAAATTTTTTTATTATTCATCAAATTGCAATTTTTAATTAATACTTATTTTGCGCAGAAGAAAATTATTCACACATTTACTGACGAATATTAAATAAAATATGAGTTTTCTATATTTCAAAAATCAAAATAATGCATTTTGACCAAAACTCGATTCACAGAATGTTTAATAGACCGAAATTTATTTATCCGAATTGGGAATGGCTAAACTTCGATACGCTAACTGGTGGTAAGAATTTGAACTAAAAGAAGTAGGTAAAAAAAGTAAGCAAACACGTAAAAATTTTATAAAAGGAGAAAAAAGTGTAATTTTCTAAATTTATTAAAAAAAAAAACTACATTTAATTTTGAGTACAGATAGATGAAGAAAATAAAGAACAATTTTAAAAAAAATTCCTGCAATTAACATTTTTTATGCAGTATATATGGATCTAACAGCTGACCTGTCAAGAATCCTAACCTATAAATATTTATTATTCTTATAAAAAATGGACAATTAATAGAATGAAACATGCTAATTAATAAATAAATGAAATTATTTTAAAGATTACAAGTTTTTAATGCAAAATTTTTAATTATTTAAACAACTTTTTTCAACGTGTTTTTCTCCAGTACACAAAATATGTTATTTCTGCCTTTTGAAACTTTCTTACGTTGAACAAAATTTATTCCAGAGAGTGTTGATTGCATAACTTAACAAATTTTATTTAAAGTGAGTCGTATTTTATTATTTTTATAATGTATTTTGAAAAATTTCTCTCGTTTATGTGCTTTAGTTAACAAAGTTACCTACTTCTGTCAGCCATTTTTGTTTTGTTGACGTCACGACCGCCAATCCCAATAGTTAAATTCCCGCAACTTCATTTGTCTGAATATTGAACTTCCTGAAACTTTAGTTGTCGAAATATTAAACTTCCTAAATATGCATTTCCCAGAAATAGTAATTATTAGACTTACTTTTTGTCGGATTACTTAAAAAACCGAAACTCTATTTGTCAGACTATTCACCTTTCCGAAAATGCATTTAGCAGAAATGGTATTTATCAGATTTACCATTTGTCCTATTATTTAATTTTCCGCAACTTAAGTTTTCAGATTATTTCACTTCCCAAATATGAATTTGTCAGATATTGTATTTATCAGACTTACCGTTTGTTTAAATATTTAATTTCTCGTAACTCCATTTCTCAGAATATTTAATTTTTCGATTTTGCATTTTCCAGAAAGTGTATTTATCAGATTTACCATTTGTCGAAATATTTAACCTCACAAAACTCCATTTTCCAGAATATTTAACCTCTTGAATTTTCATTTGTCAGAATGTTTAAATTCTCGAATGTATATTTCTTAGAAGTTGTATTTATCAGATTCGATATTTTTCCGAACATTTAAGCCACTGAAACTCCATTTGCCAGACTTTTAAACTTCCCGAATAGCAAAAACGTAAAATGTTCATTTGCCAGACAATTCAATAATTGTTGGTAACTTGAGAACAACTGACTTTTGGAAAAAATTATTTAAAAAAATGTACTTTTTTGTGCTTAGGATTAGGAAAAAATATTCAAACATTAGAAAAAAAAATTTTTTTTATCGGTATGTATTGATATGTATATGTTATTCGTCTTGAAAACTTATTAAACAAAAGGAAAAAATGTATAATTTTTTTTTAATGTTTAAATATTTTTTTCCTATTTCTACGCACAAAAGACACATTTTTTTAAACAATTTTTCCCAAAAGTCAGTTGTTTTCAAGTTACCAACAATTGAAAAAAGGCTATTTTTCAAAAAAAGTGAATTTTATTTTTTTATTTTAAGCAATTAAACAATAAATTTTTTTTTTTTAAATTTTTTTTAGGTTTCGTTTTAAGTTTAATATTTAAGCTTTAAAATAAATATTTAGTAAAGGTTATGAAGATACAAAACATTTTGTAATGCCCTTGCATGCCGTAGGGTGGGAAAATCCTTTTGAGCAGCACTGTATATAAGAAAAACATAATTCGGTCCTTCATGCATTTTCAAAGAGTAAAAAAATAAAATATTTATATTCTAACTACATTAAAAAATTACCAACGCAAGTTTGAAAAACACCGATTTTTTCAAAATTTCTAAATGCAAGAAAATATAATTTTTATCAAGCTTGCTTAAAAGATCATATTGTAACGAATTAGAATTAAATTGAAATCTGTTAATTCTCTTCCTCAAAAATTTGCCGAATTGAACTCGCCGAACCAGGATTTTTTTTAGATTGGAAGTGAGTTCGCTACAAATAACCACACGAATTTGATCAGTATTAAATACTCAAAACATTTATTGTCATAAATGTAGAAAAAAAGAATGTTTACATTAAGTTACAAAAATAAACCGTAACTATTTAATGAATAAAGCGTAAATTATAAAGCGAAAGATAAAATCATAACGCGATGTTCGAACGAACAAATTGCACATTAATGCTTAAACAACAATGTTATTCTCCAGTAAATTCCCTTTAAAACAAGCATAGGAACTTTAAAAAAACCTTTATTATTTCAAGAGTAATTTCAATTTTTGTAAAACATTAAAAATTCCACATTTTTTAACATATTTCAATGAAAAATTGACTAAATCACTTCACTTAGGCCTTGTTTTCCTTAAAATTTTATCTACTTTAAGGAAATAAATACAGAAAAATTTTAATAATTATACTTTGTACGTTTAATGACGTTTTTCAAACCTTAAAAAATAGGTGGACTGACAATTCCCGACGGTACTGTATATGTTCTTGTAACAGGAACACCAAGTTCCTTACCAACTCGATCAAATACCTGCGCGATGAAGCAACCCATTATTATTATTGTTATTATTATTGTAAAAAATTATTTCTATTTTATGTTTATTAATTTAAACTTCTAAAATGTTTAATTTAATTAATATAAATGTTAATTAATTCGTATTAAAAAACATTAATTAATGTGTAATTAATATCAACGCTATTAATCTGCTAAATTGAATGTATAAAAAACATTGTTAACTGTTTAATTAAAACTTTTTATTTCTTTCATATTCTCAATTATAAATCAAACTTGTACTAAAAATAAGTCGTAAAATACAAATGTCCTTCACGTTATTTCCTGATTCAGTTCAATTTAATTCGCATTAAAAAAATTAAAGCAATTGGCTTGCAATTAAAAACACATTGATCTCAAGCAATATAGACATTATATAAAAATAAACAATTTAAAAATTTTCTCATGTTTTAATAATACCAAAAAAAAAAAAAAACGATTCTTTACATTTTAAAGACATAAACTTTCAAAATGAAATAATTAAAATAAAGAAGTAAATAAATATTAATCACCAACTTTGGAAATAAAAAAAAAACAAATCAAATAATATTTTCTTAAAATGTATGACAGTGGCAATTTATAATTTTATATCATTAAAAAACTCCTTATTTATTCGAATTTTTAATTTTTTATTTCATTCTAGTGTTTATTTAATTGAAACCGAAATTGTTTATAATTTATCTAAATTAAAGTTGCGATCGATTTTATACGAGTTTAATTAAAATCAGAATAAATTAAAATTTAGATTATTTAAAATTTATATAAATTGAATTTAGATTCGATTAGAATTTAAATCGATTAAAATTCGGATAGGATTGAAATTTGGTTCGTCTAAAAGACAAAATAGTTAAAAATATACAAATTTAATTAACTCAATTTTTAACAAATGTAACGTCCTTATCAAAATAATTTCATTATCAAAGGAAATAACTTAAAAGAACTTTATGGTTTCAATGTTTAAGGTACATTAAAGACAAATTGAAATTTAATGAAGTTAATTAAATCCAATCATACTTTGTACTGAATAACGATTTATTAGAATCAATTTTGTGTACACAATTAAACAGAAATTAAATGTCAGAATAGTTAATTTGATTTCTTGATAGAAGTAAATATTTGAGCAGGTGACAAATATATAAGTACAGTTGTTTGTTTTTTTTTTACAAATATTTTCAAAATACCTGCATCAATGAAACTTGATTTAAACTCTAAAAAAAAACTTCCTAGAAAAATAATTAAGATTGTTATTACATAATAGATAACTATTCATAAATAAATATAATAAATATCTAGTAAAATTAACAAACCATCTTAACTACAATAGAAATATTCATTTTCATATTTTCGAATTGATTTTTTCAAATTCCGAATTGTACTAAAGTATTCATTATAACAAGCAATAATTTGTATTTAATACAATATTTTGCATCAATTACAATTATTTTAATATATCAAAAATTATCTCAATATTTATTCTTTATAATTTGAGAAATTTGAGCATAGCTTGTGCATAATAAATAATTACACAAATATTTTACAATCGTTGTATAGAACATGATTAAAAAAAATTTTAATAACAAAATAAACAAATATAAAAATCTTAAATACATGAAAAAATAAATTTACATAAATTAAATTAAATTTCGGAAAAGTTTTATAGTTGAAAAATGAAAATTGAAATTTATTTTACGTTTATTTGAAAAAGTTTTCAAGACCTTGATTAGATCATTGTCAATAAAAACCTGAAGAACAAAAATATAAATGACTCATTTGAACAATAAATTTGCGAATGCAAAGGTCTGAACTTTGATTCTTTAAAAGTTGACAATTACAATATGTCAGTGTTTCAGAAAGTTGTATTTATCGTTTTAAATAAAACACAGGCGTCAGTAAACAAAGGTTATTAAATTGAGAAAAGTGTTGAATAACTTTAAATCCAGTGTGACCCCATTTACTTAATTAAATTCATCTATTCAAAATCGAAACTTCAATTTCTCTTCGTTCATTAACTATATTTACATGTGTCACTTTTTAGACAAAAACAACACTTTTCTTAATTTATACATCTGATTTAACTTTCCTTAATTATTACTGAGCTTCAAGCTGACTTTTAAGTACAATTCGTATTTTTTACAACATTCTTTTTTACAGATAGAAAACGAAAATCTTATCAGATCTAAATAATCGATTCGATCAATTATTAAAATTGATGGTTAATAATTAAATTTCTTTGTTTTATCAATCATTTAATATTAAATTTGGGTAATTTAACGAATCGATAATATCTAGCGAATAGTGTTAAAAAAGTTTTGTGAAACCTTTGCTAGACTATTAAATACATAATTTACTTACAAAGATCAACATCCGTCTAAGCCTAATTAATAATTTAAGTAAAATCGCTAGAAAATTGGAGCTATTTACAGAGTAGTGTTTAAACAGTACATTTTTTAAAGATACTATTTACATCTTTTTAATATTTTTTCAATTTCGTAGCTTTGAATACAATTAGATGAAATTACAGTCTATTATAATCAAGCGTAGATTTGGATTTCACATAATTATTTTATGTAGCGAAAACAGCGGGTATTTTGACAGGAAACAGTTCTTTAAAAATGCAAAGAACTTGTCAAGTGAGCATATCATTTCGATTGTATTGCAATTAAAAATTTTTTTAATTCTTCAGTTGCAAACTTTTTATTTTCGATATTTCTCTGAGAATTAAATAAGACGTATTTCTCTAAAAACATATATTCAAAAAATGAGATAAACAATTTTATTCTCAGATCAAATTCAAATAGTAATAACAGACTAAAAGTTAAAAACCAAAAAAAGGTTTTTTTATAAGAGTACAATAAAAAAAATTAAGTAAACTTTACTGATAAAATTTAAATTATTAAAAATAACGAACCCTGCATTCGACTAGTATAAGATTCTTAAAATATGAATTATTTAAGTATTTTCTATTTTCTTCAATATGTACAATAATAAATTCATAATAATTTCAAAATTAAAAAAAAATCGAAATACCGATTTTCCAAACAGAAAATATCAAGTTACTTAAATAATCATTTTTTTCCTGCTGAACATCATCTTCTTAATTGCTAACAGAGCAATATTGTCATGGCAGAAATAGTTTTCGAAAATGTACTACAAAATTTTTTCACAAGTTCAGCCTTTTCTGTTCATCCAAATTGGCACTTAATTTCTTTATATCAATAACATATATTATCGTTCTTTAAAAATAATTAAAAAACGACTTTTTCGTTAAAAAACAAAAATAATAATAATTTAAAACATTATAAACATAGTTGTACACTTTTTTTTAAATCTAAAGAAAAAAAAGTTGGTACTGGTATTTCGACTGATAATCACAAAAAAAATTATTCTAAAATTAACAAAAAAGTCATGATCGTCTCCTACGCAATATCAACAATAATAATAATAAAATTCTAGCAAAAACATCGCATTTGTAAAGGTATCAAAATAATTCTAGAAAATATAATTTAGCTTGACACAAAATGTCGTAATCACGAGCTAAATTGAAAAAGAAAAAAAATTTAATTAATCATAGAAATAGGTCTTGGAAAGTCAAAAGTTCCACGATTCTGTGAATTTAAAGGCTATGGTGGCGCTGAATGAGGAGCTTGAGGTCAGCAAATCGTATTTCCAATTTGTCTCTCATCTCCGAAATATGAGACGGAAACGACGTCACCACCTACATTAATTAGACACTGGCCCTGAAACATGAGATCCGTCAAGTACCTTTTAATGGATAATATGGTCTCAGAGTCATTAACGCTTGTATGCTTTTCACAATAGGTCCACACTTAACAAGCGCAGAACACGAGGGATGATAAATAATCGAAACGGATAACAAAAATGATAACTTGAAATTAATTACGTCAGAAATCTACTACCGCTAAAAATAATGTGCCCTTCTTTTATTCAGGGTGTTTAGCAAATTATTATTTCCAAATTTCGAATAGTAAACAACAATTTTTCCAGATTTTTCATCAGTGATTAATAATAATTGATAATTTCAATATTCATTGATTTAGAATAAATATTAGAAAAAGAAATTTAATAATTTTATATACGTGTTGTTTTAATAGATAAAATAAATAAAGAAACTTAGTTTGAAAAAAAAAAGGAAAATTATTAAAAGTTTTACAACATCAGAAAGTCTATAAAAATATTTTTATCAATGAAAAAGTAATGCTTAAAAATAAGTGCTTTAAGAAATAAGAAATAATGAGAAATGGAAAAAAATCTTTATAAAAATCAAACAAATCGTGAGTACCTAAATGAGAAAATTACAAAAAAAAGCACTTGAAAACGCTAAAATAAGTAAATTGGGGAAAGCTATTAAAAAATAAGAAAAAATTGAAAAAGATAAGAAAACATTTCAGAAAAGAAATGATTTTTAAAATTAAAAAATTATTATTATTCCGAACGAGAAAAATTTCGAAAAACTACATAAGAATGAAAAAACTGATTAAAAATTTATAATACACAAGAAAATCTTTTTACAAAATGTTAATGTTCATTGGAAATAAAATTAAAAAATTTAAACAAAAATAAACAAAAAGTTTGCAAAATAGATGGAAACTTGTTTTTTAAAATAATCTCTTAAAAAGGCAAATCAACTTTTATTAAATGTTATAAAAACAAAATTGTATAAAATTATAATAAATAGTTTACGTAAAAAAAAGAAAATGACAGAAAATCGTAAAACAGAAAAATAACAAACATAAAAAATATTTAAAGCAAAACAGGTAAACAATATTTTAAAAGTGAGAAATATAAAGTAATTATCAAAATAATACAAAGTATACATTTTTGGATAAAATAAGCAATTAAAAGATAGTTAAAAAATGTAAACAGCTTGAAGCAAAGGAAAAAATTTTAAGAAATACAAATGTCATTACAGAAATAAAAAATTAATTAAAAGTTCAAATAATGATAAAAAGTTTACATTTATTTTTAAAGGTTAAATAATTGAAAGAAAAAATTAAAGAAGGAACAAGAAATATTTTAGAAATAACAAAATCTAAACCAATAAAAAACCCAAGAACCCTCAATAAAGACTAACAAAAATATACCTATTTGAGAAGTGGAGAAAATCTTTAGGAAAAAATCTAACAAACTTTGAAAGAATTAAAGTTTTTTTGTTAAATAAAATATGTTAAAAATCTACTAAAACATAAGAAGTAGTAAAATAAAATATTAAAGACAGATGAATAAAAAGTCTATAAAAGAAATGAAAAACTTTCTCAAAAGTAAAAAGATACATTTTTAAAACAATTGTAACAACAATAACTTTCGAAAAATCAAGAAAATTTGAATAAAAAGAAAGCAATAAATTTGAAAAATAGCATTTTGAATATAGAAAAAAATATGAAAATTTTATAAAAGAGAAAATAAATGTGTAAAAAAAAATACAAAAAATGGGATTAAAAGTTATTAAATTTACAAAAAGATGAGCGAATTGAGAGGAATCAGTAAATTGAAGAAAAATAGTATTTTGAAGCTAGCAGAAAATTTAAAAATTTTATAAAAAGAAAACTAAATTTGTAAAAAAAATACAATAAATGGGATTAAAAATTATTAAATTTACAAAAAGATGAGCGAATTGAAAGAAATCAGTAAATTAAAGAAAACATTTTACTTCTCTCATTACCAAATAAATAAAAAGAAGAAATAAAAAGATAAAAAAACAGTCTAGAAAAGAAATGATTTTTAAAAAATTAGAAAATGGCTATTATTCTAAACAAAAGAAAAATGTCGAAAAATTACATAGCAATGAAAAAAATTACTAAAAATTTATAACACACAAGAAAATCCTTTAAAAAAATTTGAATATATACGGAAAATAAAATTAAAAAAATTAAACAAAAATAAATAAAAAGTTTACAAAATAGATGGAAAAATTCTTTAAGAATAAAAAAAAGTTCAGGAGAATTAAAGGGAAAACAAGTTTTTTAAAAGAATTATAACAACAATAACTTTAGAGTTTTTAAAATTTAAAATCCATGTTTTAATCTCCGAAAAAGTGGATAAATCGAATAAGAAAAAATTCAAATTACGAAAGAATTTAAAAAATTATTAAAATGCAGGAGAGAAAAATGAAAAGAACGTCATAAAAAGAAGAAAATCTTTAATGAAATGAAAATATATACTTAAACTTGTTTTTTTTTTAATATAAAAAATTAAAAAGGCACATAAACTTTTATTGAATGTTATAAAAACAAAATTGTATAAAATTAAAATAAATAAATTGCGTAAAAAAAAGAGAATCACAGCAAATCGTAAAACAGAAAAATAACAAACATAAAAAATATTTAAAGCAAAACAGGTAAAAAATATTTTAAAAGCAAGAAATATAAAGTAATTATGAAAAAAATACAAAGTGTACTTTTTTGGAAAAAATAAGCAATTAGAAGAAATTAAGAAAAATTTAAACAGCTTGAAGAAAAGGAAAAAAATCCTAAGAAATAGAAATGTGATTACAAACCTAAAAAATTAATTAAAGATTCAATGATGAAACAGTTATTGAAAAAAAAATTTGAAAAAAGCAAGAAATATTTAAGAAATCAAAAAAGCTAAAGGGAAAAAAACCAAGAACCTTCAATAAATAATAATAAAAATATACCTATTTGAGAAATGGAAAAAATATTTAGAAAAACATCTAACTAACCTTGAAAGAAGGAAGTTTTTTTTGAAAAATATAAAATTTGGTAAAAATCTACTAAAACATAAGTAGTAGTAAAATAAAATAATAAAGAAAGATGATTAAAAAGTCTACAAATGAAATGAAAAACTTTCTCAAACGTAAAAAGATACATTTTTAAAACACTCGTAACAATAAAAAACAATACAAAATGGAAAAAAAATTAATAAATTTACAAAAAAGATAAGCGAATTGAAAGAAATCAGTAAATTGAAGAAAACTTTTTATTTCTCTCATCAACAAATAAAAATGAGAAAAATTTGATGAAGCCTTGATCGAAAAAATTAAAATGTGAAAAAGAAAAAATACAGAATTAAAAACTACGCAAAGATTAAGAAAGATGATTAACCAAAACGAGAAAATAAACAGAAATGTTTAAAAAGCAAGAAAATATTTTTAAAAAATGAAAAATTTAGGTACCGAAATATATTTTTTTTAAATATGAAAATAGGTATAAAGAAAGAAAAAAAGAAAAGTTCATTGAATGTTCTAAGAAATAAATTGTGCGAAATAATAAAAAAATTATTTGCAAAAAAAGAAGAAAATTAGATAAAATCTTAAAAAAAACAGTATTCAAAATTTAAAGCAATAGAAGAAAAATATATTTTAAGAACGAGAAAAATGAAGTAATTGAAAATAAAACGAGACAAAAAAATACAAAATCTATAATAATAATCCGCAAGATTCATTCATTCATTCATTCATTCTTGTCTGTCCGCACCTGAAGTTTGGCAATTAGATATTTTTTTGTTTTAAATCTTTTACTTTTGAAAAAATGTATCTTTAAATTAAACTTAGAGGCTACTTTCATAAGAGTTAATTTAACTGCATTGACAGAAAATAAACTAGTTAAAATATAGTTTACTCTAAAATATTGAACTGAAATTTCCATACACTCAAATTTTTAGTAAATTAAAATTTAATTCTATCAATATAAGTTAACTTAAAATGTTCTTGTGATTAAATTAAATGATATTTAGATCATTGGAAATTGAGATTATTAAAATTTTGAAATAATTATTTTTAATGAAAATCTAAATTAGTAATTAAGAATCAATATAATTTATTCAAGTTTGAATTCATCTAAATTTTTATTGGTTATTAGGCTTTAAATTATCTAAATTTTAATTAATCCTTGCATTTTTATTATTCTGATTATTAATAACTAATCATTTAAACTTTTCACAATTTTAATTTTTTTTTGTATATATAAATTTCACTTAATTTCAAATTCCATTAGACCCAATTTTTATTGATTCAAATTGTAGTCTAAATTATTATTTTCAAAATTTTGACTGATTAAAGCTTTAATATACAATGAAACTTTTTTGTAAAATTAGAAGTTTTTATATAATGATTAATGTTAAAAATAATTTAAATATGCATTATTAGATTTTGAAAATATGTAAAGTTTATAACAGTTCAAATTTAAATTAATTAAAATTTTTATTATATAAAATTTAAAGGAATTTAAAAAAAAATTAAATATAAATTTTAAGACTTTAACAAATAAAAATTTAAATTAATTAAAGTTTAAATAAATTTGAGTCAACATTTCGTTGAAACTGTTTTAAGTTTGGAACTATTTTAAATTTGGAAAAATTAAAACTTGAATAATTAAAACTTTTGAAGAATAGAAATAATCCTCAATAGAAATTTGGAAGGATTGAAGTTATTATAAATTATAAAAGTTTGAATACATTTTGTTCAAAAAACTATTTTTTCAACAAAAATATTTTAACTTTTTGTAATGTATCTACCTACGCTATTTTCTCCTTTTATTTATTTTTCTAATTATTTTTTCTTTTCTAAATATAAAATTGGAAAATTCGTGCTCTTTTAAAATATTTTTTATTTACTATCACTTTTTTGTTTATTTCTTGAAGTCGGCAGCAATTTTTATTTGCATAAAATAAAAGTTATATTTATCCAGAATATTAAGATTATTAAATTTGAATTACAAATATCATTAAATTATTATTTATCTTATTTGTACTTGCAGAAATTTATAGTTGTAAATGACCAGAAACAATTCAATATTTTTCAATGCTTATGTTATTTTTTTCAACAATTTTCAATATACAATTATTCTCTTTAAATTTTATAATTATTCTTTAATTTTTTTTAGATATTCTGTTCTATTGTCGATTATTCTCGACAGATTTTAAATTTTTCTTTCGATTGGCAATTATTTTCCTCTTTTCTGAATTATTTTCTTTAATTTTTATTAATTTTTTAGTCATTTTGTGAATTTTCTTTCAGTTTTAAATAATTTTATTGAAATTTCAATACAATTCTTCAATTTTAATTTATTTTTACAATTTTATCCATAATTTTCATCAGTTTTTAATTAACAATTTAGAATTCTCCTTCAATTTTATGATTATTCAGTAAATTAAAAAAAAAATTCTACTCCCGATTATTCTCACCATTCTTCGGTTTTTTTCAATTGTTAATTATTTTTTTTAATAGTTAATTATTTTCGTTAAATTGTAATTTTATTTTAAATTTTATAATTATTCTTTAATCTTTATTGACTTTCATTTTTAACTATTTTAATCATTTTGTAAACTTCTTTTCAATTATCAATTATTTTATTGAAATTTCAATACAATTCTTCAATTTTCATTTATTTTCTAAAATTTTATTTATAATTTTCATCAGTTTTTAATTTATAATTTATTATTCACCTCCAATTTTATGATTATTCATTAATTAAAATCTAATCTCGATTATTCTCACCATTCTTCAATTTTTTTTCAATTGTTAATTATTTTTTTTAATAGTTCATTACTTTTGTCAATGATTCATTAATTTCGTCATATTGTAATTTTTCTTTTAATGATCGATTGTTTTCTTGAAATTTCTAATTAATTTCTTCAATTTTTAATTACTTTCTTCAATTCTCAAATATTTTCTTTAATTTTCAATTATTTTTATCGATTTTCCATTAATTCCTCAATATTCAATAATTCTCGGATTTTTTCAATTACTTTTTTCACTCATCAAAATCGTTTTAAAATTTCAATGCAATTGTTGTTATTATTATTATTATCGCCGACTTTCTATTATTATTTTGATTATCATTAAAATTCTTTGTTTTTTAAGTTAATTGTTCAATTATTTTCTTTCCTTGTTAATTCCATTCTTCAATTTTTAAGTATATTCCACAAATTTAATTTCAATGTTCAATTTTTAATTGCTTTTTTCAATTTTTAATTATTTTTTTCGATTTTTAATCCGGTTGAATATTTTCGTCATTTTGTAATTTTTGTTCCAGTTATCAATTTTTTTTTCAAATTTTAATTTATTTTTTAAATTGTCAATTTATTTCCTCGACTTTCTATTATTTTTTTTCAATTTTAATTATTTTTTTCGATTTCCAATGCAGTTGTTCAATTTGCAATTATTTCGAACAGTTATTCCTATAATTTTTCAACTATTTTGTTTAAATTTAATATTCATTTTTTAATTTTTTAAACTGTTCATCTCAAATGTGTAATTATGTAGTCATTTATCGAATTTTTTTTCAGCTGTCAATTATTTTCGTCATTTTTCAGATGTATTCTTCAATTTCATAATTTCCATTATTTGTATTTGCAAAAATTTATAGTTTTAAATGATACAGAAAAAAAGAAATTTTAAGAAAAACTGAACAGTTTTGAGAAAGTGAAATTTCTTTGAAATATTGATAATGCAAAATACATAATTTCTAAGTATTGACATTTGGTTTAATTTAAATTTGAAAGTTTAGATAAACTAAAACATGAGTTAATAAAATTGCAATTCTGGATTCATTTCAATTAAACAATAATTGGAATTATTAAATTCCTGAAATTTCCCAGATTTCCCGAATCGCTAGACACCCTGTAATTTTTTACTAAAAAAAAAACCATTTATTTTCTAAAATATATTTTGTCCAACTCATGCCTTGAAAGTACAATTTTTTAGGGTAATGAAACTGTCAGAAATTATGCCTTAAAATATTGAACAAAAAAGTATAAAAATTGAGTAAATTGAGTTTATTATTCGTAAAATAATAAACATTTTGTAACAATCTAGCTCTTTTATAAAGATAATTTTGTTTCAAAATAAAATCTATGAATTTCCTTTAATGAAACTTAATCTCCCAGTTTCATTAAATAAATTAAACATTTTTGTTTAATATTATTTTTGAATTTTCAAAAATATTTAAAATTAATCCCGATCTAAATAAAATTAGAAAATGTAGATTGAAGGCGAAAACACGTGAAATTTGACGTTTTACGTCACATGCATTCCAAACAATACATTTATGAGCTTTGGATATACCCACGTAAGCGTACACGAAAATAAGCATATGCACAATTCACAGTTTAAATTTATTATGTAGGTACGTGTAATTCAATGATCTTCATGACCTTCCAGTGTCAAGAGAACGTTCGTATATCTGTTTTCAATGAAACAGTGCTTTGCCGACTCAAATCACATTAGTCTCTATTAGAAAGACAATGAAAATGTCGAGAATAATTCTAACTCGTAGAGCTGAAAACTCATTAGGATTGTTCGCTATTTATTCATTTGATGCACTTTATAATTTAATATCTCTTCTTCCTTAAAATAGGATTAAGTTTGATTAAAAAAAAACAAGTTATTTAAACTCTATTTACCTTCATTTTTAAACAAGAGTTATTAAAAAACAATTCTTTTTTTTCGAGAATAAAATTATTCAAACAAATTTTGTTAAATGTTTTCAAAATTTAAATCTTTAAGACGATAAATAGTGTTATCATCAGCAAGTACCTAAAGATTATAATTTTCAATTTTGACAAAACATAATTAGTCGAAAAGGGTCAGATTAAATTTTTTTTTTGAAACTAGAAAAAAAACCACAAAACCACTCAAGAATCGATTTCCCTTTTTCCGTGCATTAATCGTTTTATCATTTCCATTTGAAGGCGGAAGTTGAACAAATTCTAACAAAATTTAGCCTCTCTTTTAAAGCAGGATATTGCATTCCTTTTATAACAATGAGTTTCTTTAGCGCTTCAAGGTTCTTCAAGGGCATTTTGAAATCTTTGGAAAAGCATAATCACAAGACACAATTTAGTTAAAATTCTTGATGAAATCTAATTTCAAGTTTACACTTAGCTTCTTGTAGATTTAAACTTTAGTTATAAAGTCTCGTATCATTTATAACTGCGTTATTAGATTTCAATTTGCATCCGCGTAAGCGCTATTCAATTGCAATATTTGCAAATTTTAATTATTCATAGGTTTCGTGACCAGAAATTCAAAACAAAAATTTAATCAGTAATTTTTCGTCATGTTAAAGTAATTAAGGAATTTTTTAAATAAGTGCAGTCATTTAATTTATAAAATTGATAGTTTTTAAAATCGCCTTCAGTTGCGGAGTTTAATCAACATGTAAATTTATAAAGAAGACAATTTTAAATTCACAGGCTTTTTATGGCTTTTTTGATGATCATAACATAAAAAGATAATAACTTACGTGATTTTTATGGGGACTGTGGAGGAGAACGCACTGTGTCATAAAAAAAGCCACCATTGCATTTCCGCCCAAGGTTGTAACGTGGGCTCGAACGATAGCCAAAACTTCATTGACAAAACTATGTGTAAAGCCGCTAATGCCACCATTCTTAAAAAAAAAGAAACAATTAAATTTCTAGTAACAAGTTCTGTAAATTTATCCATTAGTATATGGGATCAAACCATTTTATTTCGCCTTATGTATTTTTCATCTTTTTAAAAAACTTTAGTACTTTGTGAGAATATTATTGCATGTTTTGAGATGACAAAATGAATTATGATTTTAAAAAAAGAATTAATTTCCATATAAAAAAAGATTTTTTAAATTGAGAGAACATGAAAAAATGATTCATTGACAGACAATAAAAAATAATTTAAAATACCATTTATTACTTCTAAAAAGATAAAAAACCAATTGACATTTATTTTTAAAGGGTTAATTTATATTTTGCACTTAATTAAAGTTTTTAAGAATATAAAATAACATGTAAAGTATGATATTTAAGTTTGTATGTGACATGTCAAAAATCGATTGTATTTAATAATTTTTTTCTGCAAAGTAATTTAATTTCAGCATATCGAAATTATTCAAATAACTAGCAACATTAACAAACTTTGCATTGATGTTGGTAATTAAAAATCATAAACTTTTGCAAATTTAAAAAATGAAAATTAGGAAATTGAAAAATATATCGGAAAATTGACGAAAATAATTGACAGTTAAAAAAAAAATTCGAAAAATAGCTGCATAATTACACAATTTATTAAAAAGAATACTTTAAAAAATTAAACAATCAATATTAAATTTAAACAAAATAGTTGTAAAATTATAAGAATAACTATTAGAAATAATTGCAAATTAATAATAATAATAATAATAATCCCCATAACCCTAAATAATTGCAAATTAAACAACTAGATTGAAAATCAATAAAAATAATTGACATTGAAGAAAATAATAAAAAATTGAGAAAATAAATTGAAAATTCAAGAATTAAATTAAAATTTGAAAAAAAAATTACAAAATTACGAAAATAATTGTCAATTGAAAACAAGATTTCAAAAAATCTAGATTAATACACAATCAAACAAAATAATTTAAAAAATCAAAGAATAATTACAAAATTTTAAGATAATAATTGAAAATTGAAAAAATTGTAGGAAATAATTGAAAATTGCGGAAAATAATTAATAATTGAAGGAAATAGTTGAAAAAACGAGAATAATTGAAATATTTAAGAGAATATGTGAAAATCACTAAAATAATTGTGAATTGAAAACAAAATTCGAAAAATGACTAGATTAATAGAGAACTGAAAAAAGTAATTGAAAAAATGAAACAGAAAATATTAAATTTAAAGAAAAATAATTGCAAATTGAAAAATTAAGAAAATTATAGTAATAATTGTTGAAAATAATTGCACATTTAACAACTGGTTTAAAAAACGAAAAAAATAATTAAAATTGAAAAAAATAATTGAAAATTGAAGAAAGCAATTAAAGATTGAAGAATGGACAAATTTAAAGAATATACTTAAAAATTGAGAAGGCTGACGAAGATGTAAAACTAATTGTAGCATCAAGGAAATAAATTCTAATTCTTATTCTGATTCTACTTACAAATTGAATAAAAGTAATTGAAAAAGCCGATAATTAATTAATATAAAAGAAATCAATTGAAAACTGAAGAATGGAATTAAAAATTAAAGAATAAAATTGAATAATTGTATTTAAAATTAAAGAAACTTGATGATAATCGAAAAAAATAATAGAAAAAAGGTGATAATTTTTTAATATTAAAGAAAATAACTGAAAATTTAAAAGTGGAATTCGAATATTAAGAAAATAACTGAAAATTGGAGAGAATAGTTGTTCTAGAATTGAATAACTAAATTGAAATTTTAAAACAATTTTTATGAGTGAAATAATCATTGAAAAAATCCGAGAATTATTGAATATTGAGGAATTCATTGAAAGTTTATAAAAATAATTGAAAATTAAAGAAAATATTTGAGAATTGAAGAAAATAATTAATAATTGAAGAAATAAATTAGAAACAAAATTATTAAATGAAAATTTCAAGAAAATAATTGATAGTTAAAAGAATAATTACAATATGACGAAAATAATTAACTATTAAAAAAAATAATTAACAATTGAAAAAAATTCGAAAAATGTAGAGAATGAACGCGTTCGAACAAAATTTTTTAAATAATGAATAATCATAAAATTGAATGAGAATAATAAATTGTCAATTGAAAACAGATGAAAATTATGGAAAAAATTGTAGGAAATAAATGAAAACTCAAGAATTGTATTGAAGTTTCAAGAAAATAATTAACAATTTAAAAAATGCGAGAATTGTTGAATATTGAATAAAATAATTGAAAAACGAAGATTGCAATTGAAAATTGAAGAAAATAATGAAAAATTAAAGAATCTTGTGGATTATTATTATAGATAAATACTTATATTACACTCTAATATTAACTGAATATTTTTTTGATAATTAGCTAAGAAATATAAAAACTTTCACCTTAAAAGTTGAGAATTCTTCATTTTATCGGGATTTTGAAAGTTCCCAATTTGCATGGAATAAAGCAGACTGAAGCAATATCTTCTTGCTTTTAAAATTTCGCGTTGGTTTTTGCATTACTTTTTGAAATAAATTTATTCAAAATAAATGTTGATTTTGAAGTTAATGACAATATTATTTATATCAATTTGAAGTTGGTTTGCGATTTGCGATAAAAATCAAAGTCAAAACGAATTGATTTTTTTTCAATGTCAGTTCAAAATCGGTTTTAAATAAGTTTTAAATATATTTATTTGATTTAAATTTTTGAAATTTTTTGTACAGTTTGATAAATCAAAAATCGTATTTAAATTTATATTAGGACATTAATAATAATTCAGACTGTGCTTTTGTTGATATATTTATACAAAATATAACCTAAACAGATATTTTAGAAAAAAGAAGATCGAATTCATGTCATTTTTAAAAATAAATAAGTTCTGTGACCCTTTACAATTTTATCTAAACCAAAGAATTTATTTGAAAACAATTTTGTATTTATCAAACTGTACAGAAAATTTAAAAAATTTAACTCCAATAAATACTTATATTTAAAACTCATTTAAAATCAATTTTGAACTGAAATTTAGAAAAAAAATCGAAACTTCACTTCATTAAAATCTTGCTTATTTGAAGCCGCATTTATTTCAACAATTCGAAGTCTTACTTATTTTAACTTGGCGACCAATAAAAAAACTAACATTTTTATTGGTTGCTGCGAATTGGACCAGCCAATCAGAGAAGTTTTCTATAACTACGTGGAAGTTAAAATAAGTGCGACTTTTCTCATGGATTTGCGTGGACCAAGTTAAAATAAGTGAAGCTTTAGTGTAAATAATTTTCATTAACCTCAAAATAAACACTTATTTTGAATCAATTTATTTCAAAAACTTGTACAAAACTCAACGTGAAATTTTAATAGCAAGAAGATATTGCTTCAACCTGCATATTCCAAAAATTTGGATTGGATCGGTTTTCCTTCAAGCAAGTTAGGAGCTTTCAAAATTTCGATAAAATAAAGAATTCTCAACTTTTAAGATGAAACTTTTTATATTTCTAAGCTAATTATCAAAAAAGTATTCAGATAATATTAAAGTGTAATAAAAGTACTTATTATTTAAATAATTTCGATTTGCTAAAATTAAATTACTTTACAGAAAAAAATTGTTAAATATCACCGACTTTTGACACGTCACATACAAACCTAAATACCATATTTTACATGTTATTTTATATTATTAAATACTTTAATTTAGTGCAAAACATAAATTAAGCTTTTAACAATAAAGTCAATTGGATTTTTATCATTTTAGAAGTAATTACCGGTATTTTAAATTATTGTTTATTGTCTGTCAATGTATCATTTTTTCGTGTTCTTTCAATTCAAAAAATCTTTTTATATATGGAAATTAATTCTTTTTTTAAAATCATCATTCATTTCGTCATCTCAAAACATGCAATAATATTCTCGCAAAGTATTAAAGTTTTTTAAGAAGGTAAAAATAGATTAAGCGAAATAAAGTGGTTTGACCTATTATCAAATTGTTTACTTACTTCTCGAATCGACGAGCTTTCTCTAATAAAAAAGAAATTTAAATTCCCTAGATACCTCTCGATTCTACCACCGGGCAAATAAGAAAGAGGCGTTATATCAACTCCGTATCGCTCTTTTAAAGGTACCTGAAGAAAAAGAAATGATTAGAATCAATATTATGGTCAATATGTAAGAAAATGACAATTACAGACATTTAGACTCGTTTAAAATTAATTCTCTTTTTAAATAATCATTTGAAATAAATAAATCAGACCTACATGTTTGTGTTTATAAGTTGTGTGAGATTTTATTCGTAACGGTGATCGAGCTCTTGATTTTTGAGATAATATAGCAGAATTTGGTGCATCGATTGTTGTTGCAGTTTCAGCCACATCTTCATCAAGGGTGAATATCATGTCACCGTCGTCTATATAAAATATATGTAAAAAATTTTTAATATTAATAACAATTATAGAATTAAAATCACAGCAAATTGCAGACGATTTTTCACTTTTTGAATTTATTTTCAATCGAATTTAAATTAACCATAAGTCTTAATCAACAGAATGTTTAGATCGACGAATTTTTATGTAACAGAATTTTCATTTTACAGAATTTCTGTTATTTAACCAACATTTTGTTTAAAAAAATTCAAATTGAGCGGAATTTTAAATTACCGAAATTCTCTTATATAACAGTATTTTTAATAGGTCAAATTTTTAAATGACAAAATTTATATTTATTTTTCCGAACCTTCCATAGCTCGAATTTTATATGAACGAATTGATGTTTGATAAATTCTGTCATTTAAAAATTCTTGTCACTTAAAATTCTATTAAAAGAGAATTTTGTTAGATTTAAGTATATTAATTAGAATTCTTTAGGCTAAAACTGTAGGTAAAAAGAAATTCTATAAAATACACATTCTGTTAAATAAACATTTGGTTAAATAAACATTCGGTGATAAAAAAAAATTCTTTAGTGAAAATTCGGGATAATGTAACTTCGATTAAAAATAAATTAAGGAAAAATACTAACATATTTCCTGGAATTAAATAATAAATAAGTTGAATTGGCAATAATTTATATATTTTAGAATAAATTGTCATTAATAGAGACTTAATTTTCAATGTTTAGAAAAACAGCTTTTAAAAAATTAAAAAACCCAAACTGTGAAATAAAAAAAAACAATCCCATAAAGCTAATATTTTGAATCAGAAAATAATTATTTCTTCTTATTTGAACAAAAATTCTATTAGACATGTTTCATTGATATCAAAATAATATATATTTAATATTTTTATTTGTCTTTAAAATAACGATTGAAACTAGACGTGCGTTTTTCAAGTTATATTTTAATAAACTCAAACGAGAAGTTTTATTAACTTAAACATATCAATAATAAATTTTATTATCATTAAATTAAATTTCATACAATACAGCAACTTTCTGTAACTTTTTTAACCTTTTCTGAAGATACGGAACTTTCATCAAATTTGTTGTAAATTTGGAAATTTCCGGAAAGGTTGAGGTAAAGTTGCAGCAAATTTACGTGCTGTGTGGATATCAATGAGGTAATATTTAGAATCCCTAAATATTGGATTCTATCTTATCTTATCCTTCTTATTGGATAAATATTATTTATCAATTTACTTATTATTATTATATTTTAAATTTTAAAATGTATGAAAAACTAATCCCTCGTTAATTTTGCTAGTACCCGTATAAAATTTGTAATCTAAACTGAAAAAAGAAAATAAAAATTTGTTCTTATTCACCAGATTTTTTGAGCTGATCTTTGCTGGAAGAATAAGGCATAAGCTTTCTCCTGAGCTTAGACAATTTCGAAGCTTCTCCTAATCCGAGAGCCATGCCAACAACGGACAATTGTATTTCGTCTTGTTCTGGAAGAGATACTCTAAATTTCATGTCGCAGAGAGCACAAGGAATCATTCGCCGTAATTTAAAGTATACAGTCTGTTAGAAATAAAAAATATAAATGTATTAAGTACATTGAAAATTATTTTATAGAAATTTAAATTAAATAATGAGCCTCTTTTCTTCAATAAATTATTATTGATTCTAGTTTATACCTGAAGCAGTCTTGCAAAATATTTCGAAGGCATGGAACCGAACTGTCCAGCTGGAATTTTTGCTCTCGAAACTTGAGTAAACATCTGCAGATTTCTGATAATTTCAAGATCTTCTAATCCAGGAACCGATTGGGTATTTACAACATGAAAATCATCAGGTGGAGTATCATCCATTAATAATGAGATTCTATCCATATCTTCTACATCGTCTACTTCCAAAATACAAGCGTCTTTTGTTCCCAAGCTCAAATCCATGTCTGGAAGTTCATCATCTGATTCATCAGTGTCTGATCTTGATCTTCCATTGTCAACGTCCTGAAAGAAAGAAATGAGTAAACGAATAAAAATAGAAGTAATTTTTAAACATATATAATAAAAAAAAACTCACAACATTCTTAAGTTTATAAAATTCTCTATTCTTTTTCACAGTTTCCACAAGATTCTTCTGGATTTCATTGAGCTGTTCCTCATTATTCCAAGAATTTCCAGAGGCAATTTGCGGCATAGAGGGAGGAGGAAGAGACGTTAAATAAACACCGGTACCAATGGCCATCCCGATAATTAATTTTTCTCCCACGGAGACTTGCACTTTTAATCCAAAAATTGAATTCATTCCCTTGACTTTCAGTTTATTAAGTAGCAAACTGTGCAGTTCATATTCTAGAAATGGTAGACAATCTGATATTTCTTTAGCGTTTAATTCCCCCCGTAAATCCTTTTTACATTTACAAACAATCGCTTGAACAAAGCAGCCTCGACCCGTAACTGGGACATTTTCCGGAAGTTCTATCGTCGTAAAAAGAACATCCGGGACTTTTGCTCGTCGGCAAACAGCGCACTTTGAAACATTGACTCTGAACGGTAAACTGGATTCGTTGTAAGGTAAATGGCAGAGACTGCAGTTGCTGAGAGGAAGAGAATACGGAATCTCGTGATCATTACTTTCCGAGATTTTCTTGATTTTTCCAGAGAGCACTTGATTTGTCACTTCATTTTCGTTTTTGTCACTTTTAGTGGCTACTTTCTGCTGCGGCTTGTCACGATCTGAATCAATAGAACCGGCCATTCCCTGCTGGACACGATTAAAAATAGTACCATCCAGATCTTGACCTGTGTTGTACAAATTTATCACTGCGGCAGTTCCAGAAGCGTTGAGAACACAAACATCATCGCTGGAAATTAAATTATTTTTCATTTGCAGGCTTTACAGTGACAATTAAAAATATTTTAGGGAAAATAGGGTGCTGAATGTACAAAAATAGGGAACTTTTAGGGTACTTTAAAAACTTCATAAATAAAGAGAAATGAATTATATATAGCAGAATCTCGATTTTTTTAATTGGGTAAGATAAAATTACAAAGTTGTAAAAAATGAAATGAAAAATATAATTACAAAATTTTCAAATTAATAAAGAAAAAAAAGGAAAATAACTACAAATTGTGGAAAGTAATTTAAAACTGACAAATAATAATTCAAAATTATAGAAAATAAATGCAGAACTTTAGGAATAATTGATAATTCGAGATAATAATTGAAATATAAATGATGAGAATAATTAAAAAATTAGGGAAATAATTGACAATAATTGAAGAACATAATTGAGAAATGAAAAAATGATTTGAACTAATAATTTGTGAACTAAGAAACAATAATTGAAAAAAGATAAGAATAATGGCAAATTAAAGAAAATTGAAAATTTAGGAAATTTATTTAAAAATGATGAACATAATTAAAAATTGGAAAAAACAATTAAAAAATTATAAAACTAATAAAAATTAAAAGAAAGAATTCCAATTTGAGATAAATAATTTAAGATTTAATAAATCAATTTAAAAATATTTTTAAAAACTAAAAATACCTAGTTTCTTTCATTGCAAAATTATAGACACAACTGAAAATTGAAGACAATAATTAAAAATTGAGAAAATTATAAAAATTAATTTAAAAATGATGAGTATAAATGAAAAAAAAAGTAAATTGATGAAAACAATCGAGAATTGAGAAAAATAATTAAAAAATTTAGGAAACTAAAAAATGATGAAGGTAATTTAAAATCGAAGAAATGAATGGAATGGTTATAAAAAATTGAAAACATTGAAAAAAAAAAGAATTGAAATTTAAGATTAATAATTGAAAATTAAGTAAATAAAATTGAAAATAATTTTAATAATTAAAAATTGGAGAAAAGAAATTGCAAAATTATAAAAATAATTGAAAATTGAAGATAGTAATTGAAAATTTAGCAATCGAGAATTGAAAAGAATAATTGAAAAAATTACAGAATATATATATATATATATATCAAATTAAAGGAAATAAATGAAAAATGGCAAAAATATTGATAAATTTTTAAAAATAATTATAAATTTTTAAGAGTAATTGAAATTTGAGATGAATAATTAAAAATTCAAGTAATTAATTACAAAAAACCGAAAGTAATTTTAAAATTGAAAAGAATAATTGAAAAATTCTAAAAATCATTAAAATTTTGTATAATCAACTGAAATTTGAAATAAATAATTAAAGGTTTAGTAAATCAATTAAAAAATAATTTCAAAAATTATAATTTGGAGAAAAAAATTAAAGATTTCGATTTAAAAATTATGGAAATAATTGAAAAATAATACAAATAACTGAAATTTGAGAGAAAGAAATTAAAAATGTAGAAAGTTTAT
Organism: Ganaspis brasiliensis; assembly: GCA_037103525.1. NCBI lineage: Eukaryota > Metazoa > Arthropoda > Insecta > Hymenoptera > Figitidae > Ganaspis > Ganaspis brasiliensis. Next base: position 1,016,045 of record JAZKLR010000146.1, read on the forward strand.
GAAAAAATACTTCACAAAACTAAAAATTGGAGAAAATATTTTCAAAATTATAGAAATAACTGAAAATTAAAGAAAATAAATAAAACAATTACAAAATAACTACAAAATAATTACAAAACATTTTTAAAATTTAATCAAATAACAGAAAAATGATAAACACAATGAAAAAATGATGAAAAAAATTAGAATTAGAATAAAAAAAAAATAGGAAACTTTTAGGGGACTTTAAAAATTTCACAAATAAAGAGAAATGAATTATATATAGCAGAATCTCGATTTCTTTACTTGGGTAAGATAAAATTACAAAGTTGTAAAAAATGAAATGAAAAATATAATTACAAAATTTTCAAATTAATAAAGAAAAAAAAGGAAAATAACTACAAATTGTGGAAAGTAATTTAAAACTGACAAATAATAATTCAAAATTATAGAAAATAAATGCAGAACTTTAGGAATAATTGATAATTCGAGATAATAATTGAAATATAAATGATGAGAATAATTAAAAAATTAGGGAAATAATTGACAATAATTGAAGAACATAATTGAGAAATGAAAAAATGATTTGAAAGAGTACAGAATGTATGTGAACTAAGAAAAAATAATTGAAAAAAGATAAGATAAATGGTAAATTAGAAAAAAAATTGAAAATTTAGGAAATTAATTAAAAAATGATGAACATAATTAAAAATTGAAAAAAAACAATTAAAAGTTTATAAAACTACTAAAAATTAAAAAAAAGAATTCATATTTGAGATAAATAATTGAAGATTTAATAAATCAATTTAAAAATAATTTAAAAAATTAAATATTGCTTAATTCATTGCAAAATTATAGACACAACTGAAAATTGAAGACAATAATTGAAAATTGAGAAAATTATTGAAAATTGAAAAAATAATTGAAAATTGAGAAAAAGAATTGAAAATTTAGAAAACTAAAAAATGATGAAGGTAATTTAAAATCCAAGAAATAAATAAATTGGTTATAAAAAATTGAAAGCATTGAAAAAAAAAGAATTGAAATTTAAGATTAATACTTAAAAATTAGGTAAATAAAATTGAAAATTAAAAATTGGAGAAAAGAAATTGCAAAATTACAAAAATAATTGAAAATTGAAAACAGTAATTGAAAATTAAGCAATCGAGAATTGAAAAGAAGAATTGAAAAAATTACTGAATATATATCAAATTAAAGGAAATAAATGAAAACTGGCAAAAATAATGATAAATTTTCAAAAATAATTGAAATTTGAGATGAATTATTGAAAATTCAGGTAATTAATTACAAAATACCGAAATTAATTGTAAATTTGAAAAGAATAATTGAAAAATTCTAAAAATCATTAAAATCTTCTTTAATCAACTGAAATTTGAAATAAATCATTAAAGGTTTAGTAAATCAATTAAAAAATAATTTTAAAAATTATAATTTGGAGAAAAAAAATTAAAGAAATCTATTTAAAAATGATGGAAATAATTGAAAAATAATACAAATAACTGAAATTTGAGAGAAATAAATTAAAAATGTAGAAAGTTTATGAAAAAATACTTCACAAAACTAAAAATTAAGGAAAATATTTTCAAGATTATAGGAATAACTGAAAATTGAAGAAAATAAATAAAATTTTTGAAAAATAAGTGATAAAATTAAAAAAGATTTTTGAAATTTAATCAAATAACTGAAAAATGATAAGCACAATGAAAAAATGATGAAAAAAATTAGAATGTAAATAAATAATAGCAAGTTTTGGAAATTAATTGAAAAATAATGAAAATATTTAATAAGTAGAAAAAATAATTTAAATTGAATTGAATAACTAAATTTCGATGAAAATAATTGATAGTTTATGAAATTAATGAAATAATAATACAAATAAGTATGAATTGTAGGAAAAAATAAAATGATAAAAATAATTGTAAATTGAAGAAAATAATTGAAGTCTGAGATGAAGGACTGAAAATCCAGGAAATCTATTGAACTTTAATTTAATAAATTAAAAATTGGAGAAAATAATTTAAAAATGATAGAAATAATTGAAGATTGAAAGAATAATAAAAATATAAAGAAGATTGAAAATCTCTAGATACCTTGACTTTAAACATATTTCCGTGAAAAATAGGGGATTTTAGGGTAAAATTTTCTAAATAATGGAATATTAGGGACACATCGCAAAATAGGGGACTCCTGTGAAGCCTTGATAGCTGATAAAAAATGTAAACTAAATTAGTTAACATTTAATAAGAATAATAATTATTTATTTAACCCTCAACTGATAGACTGGGTCTGACAGACCCGGTTTTTTAGAGCCTCTTTTTTCACTGCTTTCAATCCACAGTCCGCTGTAGGAGAGAGCGGGTCTGTCAGACCCAGTCTAGCAGTTGAGGGTTAATCTAAATAAACTGATGCATTATGATTGATTAAATTAACTATTTTTAATTACCTGATACTAGTTTCCTCTTTGTAACCAATAACAACATTACAAGCTAAAGCTCTGGCGTGAGATCGAACCTCCATTCTGATTTCTGTCCACCAGGAATCTCGGCTTTCTGGCTCTTCTAAATTGGATATCCTCTCGAGTAATTTAACAGATCTTGCACTCACTAATCCACCTTAAAAAAATGTGTTTAATTCATTAATAGTGATGGGCTTGTCAATTACCAAAGTGGTAAGTAATTACCTTACTGGTAATTTCCAGTAATTACTGGTAAACCCTTACAAAAATGGTAAAAATGCAAACTTAAAATATTTGGTGATTTTGTTGAAGTAAAAACAATTTTCCTATTAATGTTTTTATTAGTATTAATATTATGTTACCATTTGGGTATATTATGAACGAGTAAAAATAAAAATAACAAAAAAGCGATTTTTATTAAAGCTAGCAGACGTCAGTCTTATTTGTTTCTGGATACGTAACCTTACTTTTGCATATTGTTTTGCATATATATGTTTGTGTGAAGTTTTACTATTTAGGAGACAAACAATTTTACAATTATGAAGCCTACGGACATTTTTAAACAACATTTTGACCGATAGAAATTAATTTCAAGGCAAATGTTGCAAAAAAGTATCTGTTCAGATACTGTAGATCAAAAAATAAAATTTATTCAATTTAGAGTGAAACGTTTTAAAATTTTTTATTTTTATCCAAAAAAATTTTCTAAGTAGATTGCATAAAAATTAACATATACATTGCGGTTTTTAAAGCTCTTTTTACAGGCTATTTGTTTTGCCCTGAATTTTATTTTTCCCAAAAATAAAAAAAAATAAGCATAAATACTTATTTTCCTAAAAGAATAATTGTAAATTTTGCAAAATAATTGAAAAAAATAATGTAAACAATTAAAAATTGGAGAAAATAATTGAAAATTGAAGAAAATAATGAATAAATAAATAAGTAATTTTAAATTTCAGAAAATAATTGAAAAAATTACACAATATATTTTAAATAAAGAAAAGTTGGAGAAAATTTCAGAAAAATACTTGGAACTTTTAGAAGTTGATTGAAAAAAATAATTAAAAATTATAGAAAATAAATGAAAAAAGATAAGCATAATTTGAAATTGAAGAGTACAGTTCTTAATTTAAGAGAAATAATTGCAAAATATATAAGAAAGTCTTAAATATAATTGAAAATTGAATAAAATAATAGAAATTTTAGACAATTAAAAACTTTTTGGAAATTATGAAAAAGAACGTAAGTAATTGAAAATTGAAGAAAAAATAATATAAATAATTTAAAATTGAATTAAATGATTAAAAAATATCACATAAACAGTTTAAAATTTTGCAAAATATAAGAAAAATTGAAAATTATTAAAAATAAAAAAAAAATATGTTAAAATCTTAAAAAATAATTTTCAAAAATAAGAATATAAATTGAGGAATATAATTGAAAAATGATTTTAAAATTTGAAACTTGAAGAAAATAATTGAAGTATGATAAAAACAATGATAAGCTGAAATCAATAAATGTAATTTGAAATAAATAATCGAAAAATTTGCAGAATTTTTTTGAAGTAAAAAAAAACATAATTGAAATTTTTGAAAGTTATGCCAAAAGAATGAAAATAATTAGAAATTTGTAGAAAATAATAGAAAATGTTCAGAATTTAATTTTAAGCAAAAGAAAATAATTGAAAAATCGTTTCAAAAATTGAAAATTGTAGACAATAATCTAAATCTTAAATATTACTGAAAATTTAGAAATTTAATTTAAAAACAATTAAAAATAATAATTAAAATATGAAGAAAATAATTGCAAAATGATAAAAAGAAATGAATATCGTACAAAATAATTGAAAATAATATTGAATTTTGCGAAATTTGAAATTAATTTTTATTTTATTTTATATGATCTTAAGAAACGTAATAAATAAAACTAAAACAGTTTTTGAGACAAATTTGAAAAACGTCACTTTCGGAGACATAACTTCCCCAGTCACAATATTTTTTTAGTTTTTAGAATTCATTTACAAATAGCACTTTTTTTAAAATGAAGAAATAAAGTGACTGACTGTCCTTATTGTTTAAATTTAAAAATTTGCAAAAATTAATTTGTACATATTTTGTGTTATAGGCGGAGATCTAAATAAATACATTCTACAAATAATTCTAGATTATTTAAAATCTAAATTTTTATAAAGATAGAATTTACGGATTTTTCGTATTTTTCTAAACAAATTACGGACTTTCCGAGAGTTTTCTTAAAAAAAAAAAGACTTTTCGGATTACAAACAAATTTACGGACTTTTACGGGATTTATTTAGTTTAATCCCTGCAAAATTTATTTACCAAAATAAATTTAACAAAGTGTTATAAATTTAGGAAAGTTAAGCTTCGAACTGCGCCAAGAGATTAAAAAAAATGTAATAAAGTTCGATTAATTAAAAAATAATTGAATAAAGAATTTTTTAATAAAAGGTACAACTATCACGTTTTTATTAAATAATCGGGACGTATGATTAAGTTCTAAAATTAATTATTTAGAATATTTATTTAATAGAATTTTATTTGGAAGGATCTTCTTTTAGTCGAAATTTCATATTTTCGAATATGTTTTCAATCTAATAAAAATTATCCAAATTTTGACCGAACAGAATTATTAGGTCACCAAATTCATATTTAACAGAATTTTAATTTTACAGAAATCCTTTTAACTAAATTTTCATTTACAAGAATTCCAATTTGGATACTTTTTCGGCCATTTGCAATTTCGGACAAATGAAGTTCTATCAAATGAATATTCTGGTATTTAAAAATTCTGCAAAATAAAATTTCTTCTAAATTAAAATTCGTTTAAATTGGAATTCTTTTAAATGAAAAGTTGGTTAAAAGGATTTCTGTAAAATGAAAATTCTGTTAAATATGAATTCAGTGACTTAAATAATCTTAATAATTTTAAGAACATACCTATATGTAATACAAATCCAGGTGGGTATTGTTGCATTGTAAGAAATGGATACTCCAGCATATCGGAAGCATCTTGATTCATTGTTCGAATTGCTGTCGGTGCTTTCAAATATCCTCCCATTGACTTTTCACTACTTGCCAATGAATTGCCTAGAAAAACAAAGATAATCTTAATATTTTTTTAGTTTCTAAATTACAAAATTCTCTTTTTTTTTTAGCACATCGATAATTTTTGTCGGAAAATATTATTCTAAAATTGAAGAGAGAAAATAATAAAAATGTCTGCAATCAACAGATGGAAAGAATTGTAAAATTTTTACAAAAAAATTTACAAAAGAAAAAGTTTATTTTATAATTATTTTAAAAGTATCTAATATTTAAAAGGTATATTTTGTGAAAATAATACGATAGACACATATTTTTTTTAAAAAAAAGTAAAGTTAAACATAGCATGCATTTATTAAAAAGAACATTGATAGAGAAAATTTCGTGTTAAACACATGTTACACAAAATATTTACAATACATATATAATACATTCTACACGGAAAATGAGTAATATAAATAAATTTAGATAAAGTTAATAAATAGTTCAGTTGGTTTGGTTATTGCAAAATAATAAATGTTTAAAGGCTGTATCATTCTGTTTAACAATGAACATTAAACATTTTGTTTTGTATTTCGTATTTTTCTTTGTAATACAAACAGTAAAATAATCGTAAACGATCAGTTAAGAAAACACAAAGAAATTCTTTTTTCTTCTTAGTACTCACGTTCTCGAAAGAATTTATAATATCCTGGCGGGGATATCAAAGCAAATGAAACAGAAAAATAAGATTCCTTATCCGAAACTATTTTTTAGCCTCGTAAGATAGAATATTTTTTTTATATTTTTCAAACCAACTGTATGAATTTTATGAATGTAATTAATTTTTAAAAAATTCAAAAGAAATTAGGATCTCAAAAATTGGTAAATTTTGTAAAGCTGATTTTAATTTGACAATTTTTGTTGAATTAAACAGATTTTAAGATCGTAATTTCACTTGGTCGTTTTTTCAATTTTTGATACCTAAAAATCTAAAAATATTTAATTAATAAAGAGTTAATTGTATGAAAATTAATAATGAAGTTCGAGGAAAATAAAATGATAGCTTCAGAGAATTTGGCTTTTTATTTATTTTAAGGTTAGAAATAAATAACAGTTAATTTTATAAATAAAAAGCAAAATTTGTTTCTTAATTTTCGTGAAGAAAAAACTTTTTTTTTATTAATAAATTTATTTTCTGAGTATTATTTTCTAAAATCAATTCTCCATTATTCTAAACAAATCTGAAATTTTCGGAATCTTTTTATAAATTTTCAAATTCTCCAAATTTCTTTAAAATAAACATTTTATCCGCGTATATATATTCAGATTTTTGTTTATCAATCTTTATGAAGGAATTGGACTCCTACTCGGGAATTGGTTATATATGAAGTCATTTTTCTTTTTGAAATAGAAAAACCAATTATTAATCTGTGATACTATATTCCCGGTTACATTTATTTGGATTTTAATTTTCTTAAAAAAGCAAATAAATTAGGACGCAAAAATAAGTTCTAAAACTCATTAGTTTATTATTTTCATTTTTTAGAATTATTTTATGAGATAGAATTTTCTTCTAGACGAATTATCATTCTTTGGATTTGTTTTTAATCTAATTTAAACAGTTTTAATTTAGCGGAATTTTTTTTTAACAGAATTTTAAGTAAAACGAATTATTAAATATTTCAGAATATCAATTTCACCAACTCTTGATTTATTCGATTTGATATTTAATAGAATTCTTAAAACCTCGAATTTTTATTTCTTTTAAATTTCTTTTTAAATTGCAAATAAAATGTCGGACAAATGAAGATTCTATAAAATGGATATTCTAACATTTAAAAATTCGATTTACTTTACTTCAACATAATAAGAATTCTATTAAATTAAAATTCGGTTAAATTTGAATTCTTTCAAACGAAAGGTAGGTATGAAAACTTAATTTTTTTTTGTTTCATAAAAGCTAAACAAAAATCTAAAAAAGAATAAGAATTTGAATCGATTGAAATCTGAATCGACTGAAAATTGGATATATGGTATAAAGAATATATTTTTTCGATTTATAGAATAATAAATACGATTTAATATATTTTTATAATATTAACTTTAACTTTTTTATATTATTTTTAACTCAAGCAAAATAAATTTAATATTAAATGTAAAAGGGGAAGCTAATATAAACACTATTAAATTTCTCTCTGTCTAATTATATATTTAAAACTTAATTTTCTTTTATGAAAAACATTTCGACTAAAAATCTTTTTATTTTATTATTATTCTTATTTATTTTTGAGAATCCCACTTTTTTTTAATGCAATGGACTCATGAAAAATCCTTCTTTCCTTTGCTTTAAAAAAATTTTACAAGATCGACTGAGAGCATTGTTTATTTATAAAATAACAAAAAAAAAAATGATAATTTGTTTCAACAAATTACACTTTTTATTTATATTCTATATATTTATCGAAAGTACGTTTCCTAATTACTATCCATTCCAAATTTGATTAAAATCAGTTTAGCCAATCACAAGATATTGGTAACCCTAGTCTAATTAAAATTAGATTAGAAGTTAGTTTATCTATTTCAGAAAGTAAAATAATAATGACTTCAAACACAACCTATTCTCGAATTTGTGTCCAATTTTTCGTTAAATATCCAGATCATCAGAAATTATCATTTTACTCATCCTCGTTGTATTTCCTCATTTTACCTAAAATTTGAAACTTGAACTCTGAATTAAAAATTTAATAACAATAAAATTAAGTTAATTAAATCTAAAATGAATAAATATATATAAGTATGTATAAAACTGTAAAAAAAAGATTAAAAACCAGGGCTGATAAAAATCATGATTTTTTTTAAATAAATCAAAAAATGATTTTTTTTAATACAATCAGTATACATATAAAATCTCCAAATGGTTATTTGTAAGTAGTTTGTTTTTCAAACTGAGAACATTTAATAAGAAATAATGAATAATAAAACATTTAATCAAAATCAAATAAATTATGTCGAATAAATGAGAAAATTTGAAAAAAATATCTTCAAATTCATGTCATCGCAAAGTTAAGAAAATTAGATAAAAGCAAAGAAGAAATAATTAATTATAAAAAAAAAAAAAAACAAGAACGTAAAAAGATAGAAAAACAGTCTTTATAAAAATGAGAAAATTCTTTTAAATAAAAAATATCACGGACATTATTAAAGAAATTAAGAAAAAATTAAAAAACAACACAAGAATGAAACAGTGACATAAAAATATATATAAAAAAGTGGAAACTCTTCTCAAAAAATTAAACTATTTATTTATTTATTTTTTTTTTTAAATAAAAAAGAAGATAATTAAAAGAAAACCTTAAAATATATTACTAAAGAGAACAAAATGTTAAAATTAGAAAAATTTTTAAAAAATCCAAGAAGTCGGACTCGTACATTTTTTCAAAGCAGTCGTGGTGCATAAAAAAATTCTATTTGTTGCTAAATAAATATGAAAAAATAATAAAAGTAGTTTCTTTTAGCCTAAAACATACCTTCTTATGCATACTTTACATAGCCTTAATAAAATGTATTAAATTTTAAAATGGCCAATCCAATATGTCCGTCAAAATATAAATTTTTATTAATCTTTGCGAAACTTACTATTTCAAGGTTATTTGGGTCGCTGATTACGAATCTGAAGTCAGATTTCAAAAATTCAAAATGGCGAATCCAATATGGCGGAGACATTTTTTAAAAATCTTACTATTTTACTTGAAAGTTGTTATGTTTTGCAAAAAACATACCTACTTATGCGTACTTTATATTGCCTTAGTGACATTTGAAAAATTTCAAATTGGCTGATCCAATATGGCCGAAAAAATTGGATACGCTTTTTTGAATTTTTGAAATCTGACTTCAGAATCGTAATCAGCGACCCCAAAACCCCCCGAGTAACAAGTTACAAGTCAAATAACTTATTTTTAAAAATATTGGTCCACCATATTGGATCCGCCATTTTGTATTTTTTAAAACTGACTTCAGATTCGTAATCAGCGACCCAAATAACCCCATAAAAGTCAGTTTCGCGAAGATTGACAAAAATTTATATTTTTTCGGCCATATTGGATCGACCATTTTGAATTTTTTCAAATGTCATTAAGGCAATATAAAGTACGCATAAGAAAGTGTGTTTTCTGCAAAAAATAACAACATTCAAGTAAAATAGTACAATTTTTGAAAAATGTCTCCGCTATATTGGATCCGCCATTTTGAATTTTTGAAATCTGACTTCAGATTCATAATCAGCGACCCAAATAACCTTAAAATAGTGAGTTTTGCAAAGATTAACAAAAATTTATATTTTGTCGGCCATACTGGATAACAGTTGATAATTGAAGAAAATAATTGAAATTCAAAGAAAATAATTGAGAATTGAAGAACTAAATATTAAACTTTACAAAAAATAATAATTAAAAATTAAAAAAATCAATTAACAATGGAAAGAAATAATTAATAATGAAAAGAAATAATTGAACAATGACAATAATTGAAAAAATTGAACAATGGTTAGTAAATTCAAAGAATATAATTGAAAATTGGTCAACTAGATAGAAAATAAAAAAAAATAACTCAAAATTTAAGTTAATAATTCAAAATTGAAAAAAAAATTGAAATTCGAATACAATAATTGAGAATTAAAGAAAATTACTGAACAATTGGATTGAAACAAGAAAAAAATAATTTATAATTAAAAAAAAATTGAAAATGCCAGGAATTATTTAATATTGAAGAAAACATTAAAAATTGAAGAATAGAATTGTTATTTAAAGAAATTAATTGAGAATTGAAAAAAATAATTGAACAATTAAATTGAAAATAGAAGAAAATTATTGAAAACTGAAGGAGGTTTTGAAACATGAAATAAATAACTGATAATTGAAAAAAAAATAATTGAAAAAAGTCGAGATTACTGAATATTAAAACAAACAATTAAAAATTAAAGAAAATAATTGAAAATTAAAGAAAGTACTTAAAAATTGAAGACAATATTTGAAAACAGCAGAAAGATTTAGAAATCGACAGAAATAATTGATGAAAATAATTTAAAAATTACCAATTAAAATTAAAATTTAAAGAAAAAAATAATTTAAAAAAGCTGAGAATTGTTAAATATTGAAGAAAATTGAGAAAAAATTGAAAATTGAAAGAAACATGAAAAAATAATTGGAAATTGAAGAAAATAATTGAGAATTTAAAAAAAAATCATTGTAAAAAGCCTAGAGTTATCGAATATTGAAAAAAACAATTGAAAATTAAAGAATGGAATTGAATGTCGAAAATTATAATTGAGAATTAAAGAAAATAATAATTCAAGAATTGAACAATGAGATTGAAAGTAGAAGAAAATAAGTGATAATTAAAGAAAAAAGAAATTGAACAACCCAGGAATTATAGAATTTGAAGAAAACAATAAAAAATGAAGAATGTAATTTTAATTTGAAGAAATTAATTAAAAATTGTAGAAAATAATTTGAAATTGAAGAAAATGTGATTTTATGAAAATTGTTGAATAATAATTAATGAATTGAATTGAAGTTTCAAAAACGTAATTGATAATTAAAAAAAAATATTGAAAAAAGTCGAAAATTACTGATTATAGAAGAAAATAATTGAAAATTGGAGGAGTTATTGAGATGTGAAATAAATAAATGATAATTGAAAAAAATAGTTGAAAAAAGTCGAGAATTATTGAATATTGAATTAAATAATTAAAAATTGAAGAAAATAATTGAAAATTGAATCAAATAATTGGCAATTGAAAAAAATAATTTATAGTTGAAGAAAAAATTAAAAATTGATTAAAATAATTGAAAATCGTAGAAAATATTTCAGAAGTAAAGAAATTAATTTGAAATTAATGAAAATAATTCAAAATGGAAGAAAATAAATGAGAATTGTAGAAAATAATTAAGAGTTGAAGAAAATAGTTGAAAATTGAAAAGAATAATTGTCAATTGAAGAAAAATATTGAAAAAAGCTGAGAATTATTGAATATCGAAGAAAATAATTGATAATTGAAAGCACACAATAGAATTGCCCATAATTATACAAACTATTATGCAATGTATGGCCTAATAAAAAAACTGAAGTTCTATCTACATTTTTTCATAATAATTCGACTTTTTCATGTTTAATGTCGTTCATTGTTTCTGCGGTATTTTTAGCGTCAAGAAAAAAAGGTAGTAGACAAACATCTATATTTCGTGAGAATATATTAATTTTTATGTTTTAATTTTTAATGTATATTTTTCATTTTTCAATTGCATAATTGTCGCATAATTACACAAAATTTAAACTCATAATCAGATTGGTTCAAAGTGCATAAAGTTACCATCTTTATTTATATAACAAAAAACAAACTGATATATTAGTCAAATTTATTAGCCCAGAAAGAAAATTGCCGGTTTTGTCGGTTAGTAGACACCCTGCTGATTCCTCCTTAAACAGTTTCGAAAAATAATGCATTTTTAATTAATATGCATTTAAATTTGAATAATTCAAAAGTTGGAACAAATTCGAATATGAGTAGATTGATGTTTGGAATCTATTTAAATTGTAATGACTTGAAGATATAAAAATTTAATACTATTTTTTGATATCTTCATACCAAAAATTTGTAGATCGTATAGGTATTTTGATCATCTATATTATCTCAATTTTTGAAATTTTATAAAGAATAAAATATTAAAATTCAAAATTTTTAAGATTTATCCACAAATTTCTGTTTTTTTTTTAATGTTTGCGATTTTTTATATGCAGTATTAGACGTCCGGAGAATTGTAAAATTTTTTTTATTCAAATCATGATTTTAATGCAAATATCCCTATGATTTAAATCAAAGTGATTTAAATCCATAACAGCCCTGTTGAAAACTAAACAAAAAAATAAATATTAAAAATTCCAGAAAAAATATATTAAAAAACAAAATAAAACTCACCCTTGGGAGTAATACTGAGATCAGAATCACTTGATCTCCTGTGAAGCGGAACTGCAGAATTGTTTTTCGAGTTGGTGATTTGTGTTGTTTTTCCAGTAGCAGGATTATTAAAATTTGCCGAATTCGCATTGACATGCACTGGACTCGTGGTATTCTCATCCTGTTGCCTGGGGGGAGGAGGTGAGTAGGACACACACAAATTGTCAGTAATAGCGGCGTTAGTGATTTTAGTCAACTCTAATTCTTTATTTAAGCTACATATGCTAGAGCTTTTTACTAATGAAGATTCTACAATTTCCGGTGTGATTACTGATGAATGACAATTGTCAGGATTTAAATTATCAAGTTCTAAATTAATATTAGAATGTTCACGATATTGTGCCTCAATTGCTAGTTTATCTACAACAGCTTTGTGAATTTCATTATTAACAGAGCTCTCAATTTTTTTAGCTAAATTGTCTTTCATTAAAACTGCGTTAGGAACATTGTCGGGAAATTGTTTTAGAGTATTGTCTAGAGACGAATTGTGAGAAACGTGCTTTTTAACAGAATGATGATGATGATGGTGATGATGACTGTGAACAGAGGAGTGAATGGAATTTAAGGTCGAGGTAGAGGGAAATGGACAAATTTCAGGAGATTTTGATTTTGATCTTCGTTTATGAATGCCAACTTTCTGAATTGAATCAGGAGATGGGGTCAAGTTTTTCAAAATTTTGTCTCGGCGTTTTTTGGCAGATCTGAACGAGTCCTTTCTGTGTGTTGAGTGATGAGACGTGTGATTCATCATTTTTGTGTCGATTACTTTAATCAGATCGAGCATGCAGCTTCTTCGGAATTTATGCTGCAGAATTTCGGCATATTTTAGCTCCTCCTCTTGATGCGCTTTGTGAACCATAGTCTCAGCAAGTTCTGTTTCTTTTTTTGTGTATGTACTTTTTACATTAACATCGAGTGTGTGAGCTATTGGCACTTTTAAAAAGTGACTTTTGTCGGAAAAATGCTCGACAAAAATTGGAATTGGCGACAAATTTGCCGAGGACTCTTTTGAAAGTCGTTTTTCAATCTTGGGTGTCAAAGGTCTACCTTTTTCGTCAAGAGGACCTTTATAAATTACAGTGTCTGTTCTCTCAACTCTCCGGGGACTTTTTTCTTCACGCTGGAAGAATTTTTCTGTATTTAGTTTCTCTTCAGAAGAATTTGAAGAAAGAGTTTCAGAACCTTCGTGGCTTTTAGTTTCAGTTTTTAATTGTAAATTTTCGAGAACTTCCTCGTATTGTGAAGTTTGGCGTATTAAAGATTTTCTTTTTGCTTTTAATTGATTTTCCGGTTTGGATTCTTCGGAAAGAAAATTATCTTTAGTGCTGCGGATATTGTTCGAGAAGTCTTTTCCAGAAATTTCGAAAGTAGGATATGGTGAATTAAAAATTGGGTTTTGATTGGCTGAATCGAGAGATAAATCAAAAATTTCTTGGTTGATTGAAGGACTCTTTAATTCTTGATCAGAATCTTTCTTGGACAAATCATCTGTTTTATTGTGTGATAAAAAAAGCTCGGTTGAAAAAAAAGAATTTAAATTTTGTTTATCTATGTTAATATTATCAAATTTGTTGCTATCGTCAAGCAAAATTAAACTCTTTTCATCATTAGTGGAAATCTTTTGTTTTTCAAAATCAGAGTTTAATTGAGGAATTTGTTGATCTGATTTCGAATTGGAAATATTTTCCAAATCAAGGGAAAAAGAAACAGGATGATTCTGATTTGTTTGGAAATCATCAAAATTTAATAAATTCTCACTTTTATCGACTTTATCTTTGTCACCTTTTTCACTATTTTCACTCTTTATCGTATTATTAACAAAGAAAGACTGCGCTTGAGGATTATTTTCCGAATTATTTATTTTTTCCTGTCGAAATACCGTTAATGGGGAATTTTCATCATCTTTAAAGAAAGGCTCGTCGAATATTTCAATAACTTTTTTCTCTTTTGATTTATCATCATAAAATGCTCCAAAATTTTCCGTCTTTTCTTTATCTTGAAAAGTTCTTTTCAATACTTCATAATCTTTTTCCTGATTAATTAAATTTGATTCAATGTTTTTATCATCTTGATAAAAGGTTGAATTAAATTTGTCAGATTTTAAATTTTCTTTATCCTGAACGAGAGATTCGTGGAATATTTTATAATTTTCCTCTTGGCCAATTAGGTTTGATTCCTTACTTTTATCATCTTTACAAAAAGTTGTATCAAGTTTTTCGTCATCTCTAAAAAATGGCTCATTAAATACGTCATTTTCTTTTTGATTGATTAAATTCGATTCAATATTTTTCTTATCATTGAAAGAAGATTTATTATCCTCTGGATAGTCTAAATTAACGTCAGATTCAACAATTTTTTCATAAACTTTCTCAGGCTGAATAGCGATTATTGATTCCGTACTTCTGCTGTCTTTAAAAAAAGGTTCGCTTAAAACATCATTATCGTCTTCGTCACTAATTAAACCAGATTCGAGATTTTTATCATTTTCGTAAAAATGTGAAGATTCTTCAAATTCTCTCGGCTGAATAAACGGGGTTGATTCATCAATTTTATCTTCTGAAAGAGACAAATTATAAGCTTGCATTTCTTTTCTTTGATTTTCAGTTTCTTCAATCTGAAGATTTGAAAAATGTACATTATCCGGATTTTCTTCAAAATTTGAATCATCATTTCTAATTTCAGCAGAAAGTAAAAGAGGCTCTTCTAAACTATCTTTGAATTTTAAATCCTCAAAAATTTCAAACTTAACTCTGTGTTCTTTAAATTTACTTACATCCGTCTCAAATTTAACTTCTTTCTCAAATTTGTCTTTATCTGTTTCAAATTTATTATCCGTAACTAATTCAACAATTTCGAAAATTTCTGGAAATTCTTTATCCTTATCTTCTTCAAGTTTTTGAAAAGGAATTTCTTCTGGCTCGAATTCGATATCCTTTTCTTTATTTTCAACTTCTTCGGTTTCTTTCATAATGATTTCTGTCAGCTTTTTTTCCGGATTTTTAGTCTTCTTTTCCAATTTATCGTGAAAAAAGTCTGAATCAACATCCGAAGATGTTGGTTCAGTCGATGTGCTTCCATCGGTTGGAAAAGAATCTTTTCTAGAAACTGGTGAGCGAGTTATCTTCAATTCAAGAAGAGAACTTTTTTCTTTTGATTTCAATTTATTGCCTGTTCGTCTAGATTTTCTCATTTCTGGCAAAACTAATTCATTCAAGGACGAAGTATCGTCGAGAATATTGTAATTCGTACTCGATTCCGAAGGCTCGTCCTCTTCCGAAGAAGTATCCGTTTCCGAAGATGAAATCATCGGTATTGAAAAGTCACCATACTGATTATCAATAGAATTGTATTTATCAACAGGATTGAAATTATTATCTAGAGTATTAAAAATATTCTCAACAGGATTATAATTACTTCCAGTGGCCTCTGTGTTCGAAGAATTGGCAAAAATCCCATTATCTTTATTATCAGACTCCTTTTCAGTTTTTTCACTATCCACAGCCAATTTCGTGGAATCAGACCCATCGGCTAAAAATTTAACAGGAGAAGGTGCAGGTGTTTCACGATCTTCTTTGACAATATCCAAAGGAGCTGGAAATCCAGTATGAACTGATTTTATCAGAAGAGCAACCATTCCATCATTAGCTGATTTAGAGCGAGAAAAAGATTTAGTTCTTCCATTCTTCCTTAAATCTAAAGCAGATGATCTGGTAGAATCTGTTCCTGCAATGGACCATGTACTGGAGTAAGTACTGTCACCATCACTCTCTTCATCAAAAGATTCGGACATTTTCGATCTAAGTTGAGTCACTCGTTTAGAAAGAACATTTTGCTGTAAATATTTCAAGTTCTTCAAGCTTCTTGAAAATCTATTTCTGCCGGGTTCACCTCTCAAATCTTCCAGTGCCAATAAATTTCTCACAGATGATTCGTCTATGACATCTTCAGACAGTGATAAGCTGGAATCTAATATTTTTCGAGAATTACAATTGTAACTTGAAGGAGAGAAGGGACGAGCTAAATTTGACTGATTTCTGTAATCGATTACTTTTATCAACGATTGGGAGTGTTTTGGAGTTGTGCGTCCATAATTTGGAAATTTTTGACTCATGTATGTTAAATTTGTTGGGGAAATATTAGGTGTAAGATTCGGAGAATAAGAGAGAAAAGGGGAATTGTCGTCGAAATCGGGATTATCAGCATGTTTTTTAGATTTAGAACCGAATGTAGCAAGCCTTTTCAAACCCATGCAGGTGGGGAAGACAAAAAGAAACTAGTTAATTATTTCCGGTACTTTCCAATATTCCTAACTATATTTTTTTTATATACTCTTGAATAATGAAATTGTATTTTTAAGAAGAGTAATTGAGTTTAAATAAATCTTTAAATAGAAACTATCAATCTTACATTATTCGAATAAATTGAATAATAAATAATTTTATAGTACAAATTTTAATACTCACTCTTCGACTGTGTCTTCGGGTAATGTGTTTGGTATATCGTGCTTTTTCACTAAAGTCACTGCAGTTCCAATTCCCCTAGCGACGATTCCAGATTCACCTTCCAAATCGAAATTTTGCAGATATCTACATAAAATTGAATAATTAAGATAATTAAAAGAAAATTGTTATGTTTTAAAGAATAAGTCATATTAATTAATATTTTAAAAAGCTATTTTCTTCTAAATGTTCAGAAGTTTAAGGAGGTTCTCTCCATTTACATAATCTCAAACGTTTTTCACCCCGAATAAAAATATTAGTCAAATTAATCTCACCAAATTTTGACAGATCCAGTTGTACATTTTTCAGAAAAAATTAGGTTGAGCTAAAATTTGTTGTCAAGTAACAATTACAAACTTCAAAATTAAAAATTTCGTTCTCAAAATTAAAAAAAGTGTCAAAAAAGTGTCAAAAAAATAACATATTTAAAATAAAAGAAAATTAGCTTTTAAGACAGAAATGCGAATGTAATTTTAAAGAAAATAACTGAAATTTGAAGAGAGTAATTCAAAAACATCAAAAAATTTTAAATATCAAGAAAGTAATTAAAGTTTGAAGCTAATAATTGAAATTTCTAGAAAATAATTGAAAAGCGAGTAAAAAATTAATAAATTTGTAACAATAATGATAATAAAAAGAATGGTTGGAATTTGAAGAAAATAATTGAAAATTGGTGTAGGAAATTTAAAAATTCATGAAAATAAGTAAATTCTAGGACAATTTTCAAAAAAATCCATTGTTTTCGTTTAAGTCTGAAAATTCTTTAATAATAGCAAATTAATTATTAGTTTAACTTAATTCAATTAACTAATTAAGTAATGACATAAGTAAATTAACTTGTAAAAATTAAAAACTTTTAGACAATAATATTGAAAAATTGAAAAAAATATTAGAAGTTTCAAAAAAAAAAAAAAATTGAAACTTGAAGACAAGAATTCAAAAATGTTAAAAATACCTGAAATTTGGAAAAAAATTAATGAAAAATGAGAAATATAATTCAAAAATGGAGTAAAAAATAAACATTTTAATACACTAATTGAAAAATTAACAATATAATGACAATGTAGAGAAACTAATAGAATAATGACACAAATAATTAAAATCTAGTAGAAAAGTTAATAAATGTATGACAATAATAAAACGATTGAAGAAAATGAGATTTAAAGAAAATAATTCCATACTGTCAAATATTGACAAAATTAATTGAAAAATTGAACAAAATAAATTCGAAACTTGAGAAAAATAATTAAAAGTGAAGAAATGAATTGAAATTTGAAGAAAATAATTGAAATTTGAAGAGAATAATTCAAAAACAGCAAAAAATTTTAAATAAGAAGAAAGTAATTAAAGTTTGAAGCTAATAATTGAAATTTCTAGAAAATAATTGAAAAACGAGTAAAAAATTAATAAATTTGTAACAATAATAATAATAATGAAAAAACTGGTTAAAATTTGAAGAAAATGATTGAAAATTGGTGTAGGAAATTTAAAAATTTATGACAATAAATAAATTCCAGGACAATTTTCAAAAAAATCCATTGTTTTCGTATAAATTTGAAAATTCTTTTATAATAGCAAATTAATTATTAATTTTAGTTCATTCAATTAACTAATTGAATAATGACATAAATAAATGAAAGCTGATGTAAAAATAAAAAATTTATAGACAAAATTAGATGAAAAAATGAGAAAAATATTAGAAGTTTGAAGAACTTAATTGAAAGTTGAAGAAATTAATTGAAGTTTGAAGAAAATAATTAAAATTTGAAGAAAATAACAAATTTGAAAATATCAAAGAAACTTAAATATTTATTTATTTCATAATAAATAATAATAATATGAAGAAAATAAATTAAAAATGACAAAAATAATTCAAATTTGAAAAAAAATTGTAAAATGACAATACTAAATAAAAAATTGATTAAAAATAAAAAAATTAAAAAAAATTTTGAAAAGTTGGATCGAAATAATTGAAATTTGAAGAAAATAATTAAAAAGTTTTAAAATAAATTAAATTACAAGAAAAAAATTGAAGAATGAAAATAATTAAAATTTGAAAAAATTGTTTGAGACTTGTGTAAAAAATTAAAATTTTGAGTACGATAATTGAGATATTGACAAAATAATTTAAATGTTAAGAAACTAATTGAATAATAACACAAATAATTGAAAGCTGGAGTAAAAATTAAAAATTTAAATACGATAATTGAAAAATTAAAAAAAAATTGGAAATTTGAGGAAAATAATTGAAAGTTGAAGAAATTAATTGAAGTTTGAAGAAAATAATTGAAATTTGAAGAGAATAATTCAAAAGTATCAAAACAATTTAATTATGTAGAAAGAAGTTCAAATTGCAAAATCATAATTGATCATTGTAGAAAATAATTGAAAAAGGTGTAAAAAATGAATAAATTCGCAACAATAATAAAACGAATGACAAAAATGATTGAAATTGGAAGAAAATAATTTGAAGCTGGTGTAAAAAATTAAAAAATTCTTGACAATAAAAAATTGAAAAAAATAATTGAAATTTGTAGAAAACAATTTTGAAATGGCAAAAATAATAGAAATAATAGAATTACATGGTTGCTACAGAAATCTGGATTAAAAAGTCCGTGACTTTTACAGGTTTTCTAAAAAAAAAAGTTGGGAAATTTCCAGGACATTTAAAAAAAAAATTAATGGTTTTCGTATAAATGAATGAAATTCCAGGTTGGATTTGTAAATTCCCTGACATTTTCAGGTTTTCCAGGTTCTGTAGCAACCATGTTTGTTGAACAAATAAACTAAAAAAATTTTGAGAGAATTCCTCGGCTTTAAAAAACGGTCAGAATATATTCCTATCTACCTTTTACCACCTTTAGAATAAAAAATCACCCTTTAAAATCATCCCTTATTTATTATTCCAAAAAATGGACAACTTTTTATTAAATAAATAAACTATAAAAATATTGAGGGAATTCTCCGGCTTCAAAAATTGCTCTGAATGTATTTCTATCTACATTATCCGATTCAGCCTCGAAAACCACCCATTAAAATCATCCCCTAATCTTGATTGCTTCGAATGTTGATAGGGGTAACTTTGATAGATAGAAATTCTGTGTGATTTCTAAACATCAACCATTTTTTCAAAAAAAATGTTTTGTTTACTTGTTTAAAAAAAAATTAATTTTTTGGACTCAATATTATGGGATGATATTAGAGGGTGGTTTTGATATCGATAGGGTATGTTTGAGAGGTAAAGCTAAAGGGGTAAGGTAGAAACAAATACATTCTGAACGATTTTGAAAGCCGGTGAATGCTTTCAAAAACTTTTGAGTTTTTTGTTTTAATAAAAACTGTTAATTTTTAGATTTAATATAAGGGGATGATTTTAAAGGGTGGTTTTTAAGGCTTAATCGGGTAATGTAGATAGAAATACATTCAGAGCAGTTTTTGAAGCCGGAGAAATTTTCCCTCAAAATTTTATTAGTTTATTTGTTTAATAAAAATTGTTCATTTTCTAGATTACTGATTAAGGGATGATTTTTAAGCGTGGTTTTTTAAGCTATTAGCGGCAAATTTCATAGGTATTTATTCTTAGTGAATTTTAAAGTTTGTGAATTCTCAAAAGAAGGTTTTTATCTACTTGTTTAAGAATATTTGTCAATATTTTTAATTTCATGTTTAGGGGATGATTTCGAAGGGCATCATTATAATGCTCATTATAATGCTCATTATAATGCTCGGTAAGTTTTGATTATTTTTTTTAATGCGATCAACTATTTTATTTAAATCTCGTAGTTATTTAATCTATTAATTTTTAGTTCTTCGTTTATTGTTCACACAATTTTTTATATTTTTTGTTGGTTTTTGAGCGATCATGCGTAATATTTTTTAATCCTTATGTGGAAATGTGGTGGAAATAAAAAACACCACATATCTAAAAATTAAACCTATAATATAGCCTTTTATCTTGAAAATTAAAATATACAGGGGGATGGCCAGATCTAGAAATAATGACCCATATAGTTTTATTTGAATGAAAAGCCATTTTTTAGTTTGAGGTTATGTCAATGGAGAGAACCTTCTTAAGTTCAGAATTAAATTAATAATTTATTTTATCAAAAATCCAACCCTATGACAGCGTTTCCTCCAAGGTCGAGGGCCTTCAGTCCGATTTTTCTTTGAACTTCGCCACTGAGTTTGAAAAATAGAGTTTGTCGAGATTCATTAGATGCTCTTGGTGTTCTTATTTTGTCAATCCATTTATATTCTGGATCGTCGGTCACTATTAATTCTTCAACGAACCCATGAATTACTTGAGCATGATAACCGATAGGTACATTAGGTGCTGAAATAAAACAAGTGAATTAAAATTAACCACTAGATACTCCTAATCAATTAAAATAACTGGATTTAAAAAAAATCGAGTTCAAAATTTTATAAATTGAAACTTAAACGACATTATTACAGATAGTTGCTATTCTAGTTTATACTTACAATAAAAAAATTGCACGCCACATGAAGATTGTCTAAATTTATTAAAATCTAGAAACAGCTCGACTTTAACTATAATATTTACTTCTCCACGAATTCCATGCATTGTATCGAAAACTGGAACCCAACCAGTCATTACGGATCCTGAAATTTGACAATTTCGTTTAATAATTCTTTGTATTTATATTATTTAATAATATAGATTTTATATTTATGCAATTATTTATCCTGAAATTAATTACAAGGGCGGCTACTTGTGTATGGTACGTCTGCAAATTCCATAGAGCAAAAAAGTCGCCCTATGGAATTCCATATGGCAAAATTACTGACAAAAAATAAATTTCTTAATAAGAATGTGGACAGATGAGTTTACAATTAGAAGAAAATGATTAAAATTTAAAAAAAACATATTTTGAAAAAATAATTGAAAAATGACGAAAGAAGTTGAAAATTAATTAATAAATAATTTAACTAATTTGATATTGAAGAAAATAATTAAAATTAAAAAATTTTTATTTGAAAAAATTGAAGAAACGAATTGAAACTTGCGGAAATTGAATTTAAAAATTAGGGGAAAAATTGAAAAATAATGGAAATAATTAGAAAATGAAGAAATTTTTTGGAAAATGATAAAAATAGTTGACAATTGTATCAAATAATTAAAATCATAAAAGAAAAGAATTGTTAAAAATTTAAGAAAATTTAAAATAATTTCAAGTTTACTAATCTCAAAGATTAAAGAAAAGAATTGAACCCTATGGGAAATTGAATTTAAAAATAAGGGGCAAAAATGAAAATAAAATTGAAGAAAAATGTGGAAAAATGATAAAATTAGTTGAAAATTGTAGCAAATATAATTAAAATCATAAAAGAAAAGAACTCTTAAAAATTGAAGAAAATTTTAAATAATTTTAAATTTACTATTCTCAAAAAGTGGATTAATTCAAATTTTAATCAATGGAATTTGAAATTAATTGAAGTTTAAAGAATTATAATATATAATGATTGTAATTGTAGTCTTGTTTATCTCAAATATATTCTGTACTTTTTAAATTATTTTTTACACAAGTTTATTATTTTCTTCAATATACAATTACTTCAATCAATTACTTTATTATTACATTTATTTTAAGATTAATTTTCAATTACTTTTTCTCATTTTAAATTATTTTTTTATGAATTTTCTAATTTTCTTTTATTATTCATCTCAAATTTTAGTTATTTTTTCAATTTAAAATTATTTTCATCATTCTGCAATTATTTTCTTACATTACAAATACATATAGGTTGACATTTTTTCAATTATTTTTCACAAACTAAAATTATTTTCTTTAATTTTAAATTATTTTTATTACTTTACAAATATTTTCTCCAATTTTATATTATTTTCATTATTCTTTAATTAATTTCCTAAACTTTAAAATATTTTTCTCAAATTTTATTAATTTTCTTCAATTTCAAATATTATTATTATCATTTTGCAATCAATTTTCACAATTTTCAATTACTTATCTCATTTTTCAAACATTTTTTTCAATTTTCATTCTCTTTTATATTTTTGCAATTATTTTCTCCGCCTTTTAATTAGATATATTATTTATTTTTCAATTAATTTCCTACATTTTTATTTATTATCTCAAATGTAAGTTACTGTATCCACGTTTCAATGTAACATAAAAAATTTCAATTATTTATATCAAATTTTCATTATTTTCTTCAATTTACTATTATTTCTATCATTTTTCCATTACTTTTTGTCATATTCAATTATTTTTTAATGAATTTTGAATTTTTTTATAATTTATCACAACTTCCACTTATTTTTACAATATACAATTATTTTTATCATTCTGAAATTATTTTCTTTCATTACAAATATATGTTGCAATTTTTTAAATTATTTCTCAAAAAGTTAAATTATTTTCTTCAATTTCTAATTATTTTTATTACTTTGCAAATATTGTCTCGAATTTTTTATTATTTTTATTACTCTTCAATTAATTTCCTAGATTTTAAAATATATTTCTCAAATTTTAACAATTATCTTCAATTTTTGATTATTAATATTATCATTTTGCAATCCATGTCTTCAATTTTTAATTAGTTTTATAACTTTGCAAATATTGTCTCGAATTTTTTATTAGTTTCATTACTCTTCAATTAATTTTCTAGACTTTAAAATATTTTTCTCAAATTTTAATAATTTTCTTTAAATTCCAATTATTTTTTTTGTTATCATTTTGCAATCAATTTCTTTAATTTTTTTACCAATCTCACTATTCATTTCTCAATTCAATCCCTAAATTTTCAATTATTTATCTCATTTATTAATTATTTTTTTCAAATTCATTTTCTCTTATAATTTTGCAATTATTTTCTCTACGTTTTAAATAGATATATTAATCATTTTTCAATTTATTTTCTAAATTTTTATTTATTATCTCAAATCTAAGTTACTGTATCCACTTTTCAATTCTTTAATCATTCTTCAATTATTTTTCTCATATTCCAAATAACTTTCGACAATTTTTTATTATTTTTGTTTGTTAAATTGCAATTATTTTCACAAATTTTATATTATTTTAATTATTTGTTGATTAATTCCGAAAATTTCATTCATTTCTTTCAAATTTTCATTATTTTCTTCAATTAACGATTATTTTTATCATTTTTCTTCAATTTTCAATTACTATTCTTATAATTTTGCAATCAATTTCTTAAATTTTTAATTATTGTCACTACTCATTTCTCAGTTAAATTCCTAAATTTTTAATTATTTATCTCATTTTTCAATTATAATTTTCAATCGTCATTTTCTCTTATACTTTTGCAATTATTTTCTCCACCTTTTAAGTAGATATATTCATCATTTTTCAATTTATTTCCTAAATTTTAATTAGTTTTCTCAAATTTCTCAATGATTTTCACAAATCTTTTATTATTGTGAATATTTGTTGATTAATTTCGAAAATTTCAATTATTTCTCTCAAATTTCCATTATTTTCTTAAATTTACGATTATTTCTATAATGTTGTAATTATTTTTCTAAGTTCAATTTTTTTCAGACATTTTTTAATTATTTTAAAAAATATGATTTTTGTTCTTCAAATTTTCAATGTTTTTATCATTTTTCAATTATTTATCACAAACTTCAATTAAGTTCGTCAATTTTCAATTTTTTTTTTAACTTGTAATGATTTGATCACAAATTTTATATTATTTTGATTATTTTTTCCGAAAATGTACTCCAAATCAAATAAATTGTCAATTTTTGTGTTACAATAATTACGCTAATTAAGAAACTATTTAATTTATTATTGTTTTATTTCTCTGCCCCCCCTTCGGTCAATATTAAGTTTGCAGATGGCAAAAAATTTTAAGTCGCCGCCCCTGTTTAATTACCTTTTTGAGATCCACCGCTGGAATTCAAAGTCGCTTCCAAAGTCCAAATATTTTTGACTGGAGGAGGAACCCCGGGTAAAAGTAAAGGGTTTAAATTTACATAAACTTTACCAATTGCATCGTTTGCCGAATAAGTATCATGATCCATAAGTTTAATTTGTAAAGGTTCGTCCTGAAGTTCTGAATCATCGACTTCAAATCTATACCATTCTGAATTCCATTGTGGATTTAATGATTTGCGACAAACGTCTGTTTTATATGTAGTATTTCCAAATTTTATTTCAACATAGGCATCAGTCGTGTCGCTTGATCGATCCATAACAGGAAGATTCCTTCCTGCCAAGATCTTGACCTTTATTTTTCCCGGCATTGTCAGAGCAGTATCTGAAATAAATAAAAAAATACTAAATATGTTTATCCTATTTAATTTAGTATCATGAAAATGGTTTTGTTCTCTTATTAAGTGAACAAGGCCAAGAAAGGTAATTGGTTTATGCAAATGTAGGGTTTCGAGAATATTTCGGCAACTCTATATACTTAGAAGTTGTTATAATTAACATATACATGTTCTAATTAAATAAATTCGTGTATATATAATTAAAATTTGTTTTCATGTCTTTAGCGATAATGGATAATGATATGAAACTTCATTAGCAATAAAGTTAAAAGATAAAGGGATTTATTTCAATTATTGAATGTCAATAAATAACAATGAAACGAAAACATTTGATAAATAGGACAAGTGTTTCTATACATAAACAAAAGAAAATATAGGTTAGGAATAAGCTCGACGGTTTTAAGGCTTCAATATTTTAGTGCAAGTTTCGTGTATATGTGGAACATAAAATGCAAAATATCAAAAACAATTTAATTCTATTTTAAAGGTGAATTACTGATGATTAGTCAAAGACCGAGAAAATATAATTACCTGTGACATAAGAACGCTGCTCAGTATTAATGCGACTCGATTATTTCAGTAAAATATATAAATCTATTTTTATTAACGAATGATTTCTGATTTTTGGACCACGTTTCACGTTTAAGAAACTTCGCTTTGCACGTGTATTCATATGTATGTAAATTTAAATGTAGACTTCAGTAGGACATATGCACTTCATACTCTTACACAAACACATAACAAATAAAAAGAACGATTATGCCTGTTGTCATGGCAACGTTAGTTACATCTGCATTCTAACCTCAAACCCTTAATCTAGCGCCTAGATTTTTTCCGTGTTTCCACTAAAAAAAAGTGCTAAACTGAAATTTTTTTGTGAACTGAATTTAAACTTGAAATATCTGACTTATTTTGCATTTTTTAGTTAATTACAGAAGTTTTCCGTTGATAAATGTGATAAATATTAAAAGTTTTCTACTTTATCAACTGTTGTTTGCAGGTAATCGTAATAATAGTTTCTTTAAAAAACGTGTCATCAGCGCCAATTACAGAAATGTCAATTTCCTAACCAATATTCGACGTCTTTGTTTACTTACATTTTTCTTACTTATTTTATGAAAAATTAATCGAAATTTTAAGATTTTTTAATTGTGAATTTTTAATAAAGAATTCCAGATATTTTCTGAGGAGAAAGGAATGAAAAATGGGAGAACCGGAAGGTAAATATCAATAATTGTTCAAAGTTTCTACCACATGAATATTTAAAAACATTTTGAAATAAATTTATACTAATAAAAAGTTGTCACCTAACAATCTTTTATTTAAAAGTTAATACTATTAATTCTCAATCACTATCTTGAGTAATTTCACATTAATAAACGTCAATTTTATGTTTATAGATTATTAAATTCCATTTTTTTTAAATTTAAATCAAATTTAAAAAATTAGGAACTTTTATGAATTTTAAAATCCACTGAGAAAAATATATAAATTACATTCAGCAATATATTCACTATTTTTATAAATTTCTATACAATTTTTTTTTTCAATCCTCATTCATACCTTTCTTTTAATCAATACCAAAATAAGAAATTAATCCTTTTCTATTTATTTCAGGCTCAAAAGTAATGTCTACTCAAAAAGCTTTGTCATCGGATCATGATCCCGGATGGAATGATCCTCCAAAGAGGATTTTTAGCCCATCTGAAACTTCTTGTACAACGCCAACAAAGAGACTGTTGAATAAACGCGTTGCGTTTCCATTAAGTTCAGTATCAAATTCTTCAAATCTTCAGAATCAATCTCCAGTTTCTCTTCCATCAAATCTTCCGCCTTCAGTTAGTTGTCAAGAAAAGGCAAATAGTTTATGTGCCTCAGTACCTAGTGAAACAAATAAAAAAGATGTAAAAGTTAAATCAGCTATTGATAAAGAAGAGTCATTAAATGAGACGTTAGCAAATTTAGAAGCAGTAATAGAAAAACATATAGAGTCTAAGACTAAGGCTCAAGATGTTGGGAAAAGATTAGAAATTATGAAAACTATGTGGCGTGATAATAAATTAGATGATGAAATTTACCGAAAAGTCGTAGATTTATCTAGAGGTCAGTATAATTAAATTTCATTATTACGAAAATAATTGTAGAAATCTGCGCTAAAATTCTAGAATTTTAGTATTTTTATACGTGATAATTATGTTTTTTTTTTTAGAATTTAAAAATCAAAGGGCAGTATTTAATAAAAATATGTTCTAGATTTTAAAAATTGAACTAAATTTCAATTTTTATAATTGATTAATTCTCGAATAGATGTGGTTTATTATTATCAGGGCTGTAATTGATTTTAATTACTTGTATTAAAATCATGATTTAAATAAAAAATCTTTACAATTCTCCGGATGTCTAATACTGCTTGTAAAAAATCTCAAACAATACAAAAACACAAAAATTTTTGGATAAATTTTGAAAATTACAATTTTAATATTTTATTCTTTATAAAATTAAAAAAACTAGGATAATACAGATGATCAAAATATCTATACGATCTACAAATTTTTAGTATGAAGATAGCAAAAAATAGTATTAAATTTTTATATCTTCAAGTCATTATAATTTAAATAAATTCCAAACGTCAATCTGCTCATATTCCAATTTATTCAAACTTTTGAATTATTCAAATTTAAATGCAAAATGCCAAAAGTCAATTAACTCATATTCCAATTTGTACCAACTTTTAAATTTCAATTAATTCCAAATTAAATGCATAATAATTAATGCAAAATACTTAAATAATATTAATTATTTTCCCTATTCATAATAATCCTTATTTTAATTCTTACAATGTTTCTAAGAGATTTCATTTTTTCTAAACTGTTTGACTTTTATTTTATAATTTCTTATTTCTACAAAATTTAAAGATTTTTTTTCCTTTTACTTTTGATATTTTTTTTGTATTTGTCTTCTTATTTTAGGATTTTCTTTAATTTTCTTCTTTCTATGCAAATTATTTAATATTATTTTACACAATTTTGTTATTATTAGCATTCACTAAACTTTTTATTTCATTGATTTTCATAATTCTTTTCATATTTTTAAAAATAAACAACACTAATTTTTTTTTAAGTTTATTCAAGTTTTTTCACTTCTTGTCTATTTTTTGCGAGATTTTTTACAAACTTACTTATTTTTTCATCAAATTTTTAGATTTTCGTTATTTTTCTAAATTTATTGTTGAACTTATTTTAAGTGTAATATTATAAAAATGTGTCTGGTTTAATTTGCTTAAACTTTTATATTTTTAAAAAATTTTAAGTTTCTTTTGTAGGCTTTTTATTTATCTTGATAGGTATATACATTTTTTAATTTTATTTTTTGTACTTTTTACTTTTTTTATTTTGTTAGATTAAGGAAAATAACATTTCTCTATTTTCTTTCTATTTATTTAATTACCTTGACATTTCACTACTTTTTTAGTTCTTCCTTGCGATTTAATTAATTCTTTAAATTTTGTCATTATTTTTCCATTTCTAAGAAGCACTTTTCCTTCTTTTCAGTTGTTTAGTTTTTATCTTATAATTACGAATTTTTTGAAAACATTTGTTTGGTGCTTTTATCTACATTTTCAAAATTTTCCAATTTTCTACTTTTTTAAAAACTTTTAGTCTTTTAACTTATATTATGTGAATTTAATCTTATACTAAATATTCTCATTTCAACATCGTTCTTCTATTTCATAAAATTTCCTTTTTTTTTAAATTTTTAAAATTTTACAAAACTTGATTGATTGATTTTTTCTTCAATTTGTAAAATAATTCTCTAAATTTTCTAATTTTTAAATTTTGTTCTCTTTAGTAATATAATTGAATATTAATTATTTTTCATGTAAACAATAATGTTTTTTTTTTTAATTCTTATAATTTTTCTAAAACATTTCACTTTTTCGAAACTGTTTATTGTTTATCTTATAATTTCTTTAGTTTACAAAATTTAAAGAGTTTTTCTTAGGAACTTTTGATAGTATTTCGGTATTTGTCTTTTTATTTTAGGATTTTCTTTAATTTTCTTCTTTTTATGCAAATTATTTAATATTATTTTACACAATTTTGTTATTATAACATTCACTAAACTTTTTACTTCGTTGATTTTTATAATTATTTCCATTTTTTTAAAAATATTATTTTGTAAATATATTCAATTTGTTTTAACATTTTATCTCTATTTCTAAGTTTTTTTTACAAACTTACTTATTCTTTCATAAAATTTTTAGATTTTCCTTATTTTCTAAATTTATTGTTGGACTTGTTTTAAGTGTAATATTATGAAAATGTTTTTGGCTTAATTTTTTTATTTTTATTAATTCTAATTTTTTAGTAGATTCTAACCAAATTTGATTATTTTTTGTACTTTTTACATTTTTTACAGTTTGTTAGATTAAGGAAAAAACATTTCTCCATTTTCTTCCTATTTATTAAGTTTTCTCGATGTTTCACTTTTTTTTAAAATTCTTCCTTGCGTTTTAATTAATTCTTTAATTTTTGTCATCATTTTCCATTTCTTAGAAACATTTTTCCTTCATTTACATTTTTTAGTTTCTATCTTGTAATTACGAATTTTTGAAAACATTTGTTTGATGCTTTTATCATTTTTTAAATTTCTCAATTTTTTATTTTTTTTGACAACTTTTATTCTTTTATTTTATATTTTGTGAATTCAAGCTTGTACTAAATATTCTTATTTTAAATCATAATTATAATTTCATAATTTTTTTCTTTTAACATTTTTTTACATTTTTCAAAATTTCTAAGTTTTCTAATTTTAAAATTTTGTTCTCTTTAGTAATATATTTTAACGGTTTTTTTAATTATCTTCTTTTTTATTTAAAGAAAAAAGAAAATTAGTAGTTTAATTTTTTTAGAAGAGTTTCTACTTTTTTATATATTTTTATGTCACTGTTTCATTCTTGTGTTTTTTTTTTAATTTTTCTTTCATTTCTTTAATAATGTCCATGATATTTTTTATTTAAAAGAATTTTCTCATTTTTTTGAAGACTGTTTTTCTATCTTTTTACGTTCTAGTTTTTTTTTATAATTCATTATTTGATCGTTGCTTTTACCTAATTTTCTTAATTTTGCAATCATATGAATTTGGAGATATTTTTTTGAAATTTTCTCATTTATTCGACATACTTTATTCAATTTTCATTAAATATTTTATTATTTATTATTTCTTATTAAATGTTCTCAGTTTGAAAAATAAACTACTTTCAAATAAACATTTGGAGATTTTATATATACTGATTGTATTTAAAAAAAAATCAATTTTTAATTTAAATAAAAAGAATCATGATTTTTATCAGCCCTGATTATTATTAAATACCTCTTTATTTTGCCGACATTAAAATTTGCCTCGGCGCAGACTTCTAACAAAATATTGTAAATTTCGTTTTAATTAAAATTTTCACGAAATTTAACTTACTTTGTGAAATTTCAGCCCTGAAAGAAGAAGACCTCGAGAAAGCGGATAAGATCCACATTTCCTTAATGATGGAACGAGCTTCTCACTGCACTTCTTGGATTCCTGGAATCCGACATTTGATTATAGAAATTAAATCTAAACTAGTTAAAAGTAACAACGAAACTGATGATTCAGATCCGAGTTTAATATCATCTCTTTCCTTAGAATAAATTTCATAATTTAGTAATTTATTTTCCATAATTTTCATGATTTATTAAATGTTTTCATTACATTGAATTTTATGATATATATGAAACTTGTTTTTAGAATTCTATAGTTTTAAAAAATTAGTAAATCTATAATTGATTAATTATTGAATTTTGTTTTTAGAATACAATAGTTTTGTCATAAAGTTAAGTTAATGTTTTCTTTTTTCTTTTTTTTTTATTAAAGTTGATGACTTATTATTATCAGATTTGTATAAAATTTTTTGTATATTTACAATTAAAGATGATATTCTGATTAATCGATATGCTAATTTATTTGAATAGTGAAAACAAAGCTACTCACGTCTATTTGAAACCCTTGGGCCGCTTGTTGGCTATAAACATAGTGCAAATGTTAGAGGAAAATTGGAACTCGAGTTAAATGGTTGGGTTCGTAGTACCACACCTCATAAATTTTACGCTTGCGTTCGCATTTGCATTCAATGAGTGTGCTTCCGGATTCATAATTGCACATCTTGTTAAGGGTTTATTGTCCAATGAATAAATAATAAAACATAATTACCTTGCGTAATGATATATCTGCAATTCTCAGCAAAAATAATTTAAATATACGATGATAAAAAAAAGTTTCTTTTAATCAGACAAAATTGTCTTTGAAACGACTCGTCATGTCAAATGTTTGAATTTCGTTTGACGAATATTTTAATCCGGGAAAAATTCCTTAACGAACATTTATTTAATTTAGAAAATTGTATTTCACTCAATAGAATAATTCGTTTAATCTGGAATTTAATTCGAATAATTCGTTTGATAATAAAAATCATTTTGATTCTAAAAGTATATTTAATTGAGAAAAATTTATTTGATTAAAAACACATTTTATTAGTCTAAATAATCCGTTTTTTTTAGGAAAAATGTGTTTGAATCAAATAACTATTTGAGAAATTTTTTTTTATTTTCTGTGTCAATATTATTAATTAGTAAAATTTATTATTTATTTCAATTATTTCTATGTTTTTAAAATTTACTGTAAAAAGAAAAAAATCTTTTTTTAAAAAGAAATCTATTTTTTTAATGTGTCAAGATAATCAAATTAGATGTTAGAATATTTGTTTTAGAAATAGAACTCACTTCGCATGTATTTAATATAAAACCTTGACAAGAAAAAAAGGGGACTTTAAAGACTTTTTCTTCATTTTCTTTCCTCGGCGTTTTTTTAAATTAATAAAGTGGAAAATCCTCAAGTTTATTTGAAGCTGGCTTTGTATCGATTTTTGAGAGTGACATCTGCACAACCAAGCTGAAAGTATCCAGTCGTTTCTATACGAAAATTGTCGGGAAATTTCTGATTATATTGATAACCATTTCTCTCTCCAATCTACAGATGTCTCCATATCAAACTTTATTTTTAATTTATTTTTAATTCAATGATTTTCTTGTTGAAACTAAATATTAAAAAATCTCTCTCTTACTAAGATTTGAAAGAATGATAAAAACAATAATTTTTTCGTATTTTTAACTGCTTTTTAAATTAATTCATTAGGTTCGTTAACAACATTTAGTTAAATTAGAAAAGGTAATTTCTTTTAATTATTCAAATTAATAAATTTAATTTAATATCAAGAGGAGAGAAGGATCAAGAATTGTAAAAATTTTATAAAAGTTTATAAAGAAAAGAATTTACTTTAGTATTGATTAAATTTATTCTTAATTAATTAAATATTTATAAAATTTTTACTTTTATCCATATAAACCAATTAATTTACGTTAATATTAATTAAATACAAACTTATTTAAGGATGTTTGTTAAAATATATTAATTAGTTAACTTTGATAATAATTAAACTTTTTATGTACAAATTCTAATTAACTTTTACATGCATATTGTGTATATATGATAATAATATAATTTTAATTCAGTTTTTCTAAACACAATTATTTAATTTCATTTATCAAATATTCATAACAATAAATTAAATAAGAAAAACAAATTATTAATTTAATTAAATAAAAAAGATTTAAACCATATTTGAAATTTAAAATATTCCCGCGCTTTTTTTTGCTTTTTGGCTCTTTAAACTTTAGGCAACTTTTTATTGTCTTTCTGAACAAAATATTGTTAATTTATTATTTGCATATCAAAAAATGCACGAAATTTAGCGTTATATTAATAATATTTCTATTAATATTAGAAATTAATTTGAATAGAGTATTTTAATGTGACGTTATTTGACTACCAGAAGATAATTTTGCGCAGAAATTTATTTTACCGACATACATATAGATATAGTAATTACACTGATTTTTATACATATATGTACATCGGTAAAATAAATATCTGCGCAAAATTATTTTCTAATAGTCAAAACTGTCAAATGACGACATTAAAAATACTCTATAAACTTTTGGCGGTCGTGAAATTTTTACGAATTTTCGAGATTTTATAATGTTATACGTTTTTTATTCGCATAATAAGGGATCTCACAATGACAAAGAGCAATGTGATAATATAATTTAATACAAGAAATTCATAATTTTATGAAAAATATCCACTTTGAATAAATCTCTTTGTTTCGCTTCGCGGAATTCGCATGGAAATTTGTTGACGTTATTTTATGAGATTCTAGAAATGCATTTATTCGGTGTTTGCACGCGCGTGTGTGAATGTGTTGTGTTAGAAGAAAAATCGGATGTTTCTTTTAGTCGATTTTTGTGAATTTTAGCCTAGTACATAGTCTTCCGACACTGGGAGTGTAAAATTATGATTTATTTCTTCCTTATAGAGGAAAACATTGTTTATTGTTTTAAAAAATTATAAGTATCGCAGAGAGACAAATAATAAATTAGTTTAAATCCAAGCGATTAAATTTAATTATACTTTCTTTGCATTTAAAATTCTTGATAAAATCCCATTATATTTAGAAATTGTGTAATTTCTTTTCTGAAGCAGTTAAAATGTAAATATATTTGTTTACTTGGTTCCAAATTTCTTCTTCCGTAATTATATATTTTTAAAGGACTGAGATAGAGTAAATTCCAATTTTGAAAATGATATTTGTACGGATAGATGGAGCTTGATTTTGTCGAAACATCTCGTTAAAAATATAGGGTTGTAAAACTTTGCGCTGTCTTCAGGTTAGAGCTGTGCAAAAACTCGAATTTTGCATGGGATCGAAATTCGAACCGAACCGAGCCCATGTAAATTCTCATGGAGAGGATCGAATTTTACAAATTTGCACAGCTCTACTTCAGGTATATCCAGATTATGAAAGTAGAGGAGTGTCTATTGAAAATATCCTTTCCAAATCTACGTGAATTTGAATTTGCATGTAGCTCCATATTGTATATAATCTATTTATGGATATCGGTTGAAATAGGATATATAGGTTTCAGATAATGAACGTGATCGATAAAGCACCGTTAATCAGTTTCAGTAATCTATTTTAAAAGAATGGGATTTTTAAAAAATCATTTCGCAGTTTTAATAATAAGTATCATTTACAACAAATTTAAAAAGGCAAATGCAAAAAATGTCATCCGTTCATCAAAATATAATTTTATTTACATATTAAATTTTGTAAAGAGAAGGGATGTTCCACATTTTTTCTACATTTTTTCTTCCTTTCATAATTTTTTGAAAAATTTTGATTTTTTCTTTAATTTTTTAAATCGGTAAAAACCAAATATTTGCGTAAAATGTTATTATTTTAAAAAAAGCACTTCTCGATTTCAATGAAATTTTCAATATTTATTTTGCTTCAGAGTTAAATTACATTTTTTAAAGTTCAATTCAACTGAAAATGAAAATTCATTGGATTACAAATTATACATTTTTGTTGAAACATGCAATGCGTGAATTTGCAAAAATATGAATAATTAAATTTGACAAGAGAAAATTAATAATTTGGGTCGTTAAATATTAAATTAAATTTTAATCCTATAATAAATTAATCTGTTTAACAGATTAGCGAAATATTACGCGGTAAGTATCTCCATTATTAGTTGTTTTAAGCAAAAGCAAAATAAGAACCTTTTTTAGAAAAATTCTTTTTTGTTTAATGAGCAGTGAGTATAATAGTAATAAAAAACTATTAAATTAATTGACAAAATAAAGAAATTAAAATAATTGTTTTACTTTACCTGAAAAAGGCGTACAATATTTTAAGAAGATTTCTGAAATATTTCGTCGGTCGACTAAGAATGATGGAGAGGGTTGGAAAATAAACTTGAGATAATCAGGACTCAAACTAAAAACATTTTATTATTTTAGGACACCCTAGTGCTCCAGATAACAAATCCAATATATTTTTGTCTCTCCACGTCGCATTTTTAGCAATTTATTCTAAAAGCCTCTTTTCTTTTTTAGCTAGAAATTTTCCACTTCTGATAAAATTTTCTTCTGAACATTAAGCAGTGATTCATAAATATTTTAATTTAAGCTTAAGAAAGAGGAAAGATTCTTAGACGTGACGATAAATAGAACGACAAATCAGGATAAATTTGTTATAAATGCACAAACTGTTGAAAGATTTCATCTTAAAAGAAGCATTTGTATTCTTCCTCTTCAAATTCGAAAAGACTCTATTAATAGAACGTGTTTTTATATTTAATAATCTTTTAAAAATAGGAACAATTGTTCATTAAGTTAAAAAAAAATGCACAAATATTATTTTCCGACAATAAACCTTCGTTCAAATCTGTTTTATCTAACATTTTTATGACTGGATCTTTCAAAACTTATAATTTTTTAAAAATTTAAAATGTTGGCTTCAATATCAGGAGGATTAAATATTTAAATTTATATTAATATAAAATTCATTAATTTACCTATAAAACATTCCTAGAATTTTTCGACAGAATATTCCATTTCTGGATCACAACTGTTGAATAATTCGGAACTTTACTTGTTGAATATTACTGGAATTGAACTAAGGAATATTGCTGGAATTGATAATTTCGTCCGTACGGGCGTTCGGAACTTCAGGTACATGATTTTTTACTTCTTTAGATTTAGAAAGTGATGACTAGCCTCTTTTTTAAATTTGCAAAAAAAGAAAAATTTCTAGAGGAATATTCTCAAAATATCTCAAAAAGTAGAACCAATCTACCAATTCTGACTTTGGATTTGGATTCATCGAAGAAAAATACATAAAAATATACTAGTGTAATGTCTCAAAATTTTTTTGGAATCCTCATATAAACTATCTAAAAGATAACTGCAAACAAAGACTAAATATTATTACAACATTGACCAAACAAAACTGGGGAGCAAACACTAAAATATTAATCAACACTTATTAAGCTACAGTTAGCTTCAAATTATATTATGGATCTATAATCTTTAATTCTGTCAAACCAACCATCCTAGAAACGATCTCACTAATTCATAACGCTGGTCTAAGAATTGTTCTAGGAGACTTTGTAATAAGCCCAATTAGCAGTATCCAGTGAATCTCCACTTAGTAACCGTAGAAAACAACTCAGTCTTAACTACAGCATCACACTAGCATCTACAAGATCAAACTCTGTCTACAAAGATGTTTTCTCAAATAAATTTCAGTCAATTTACAACAACAAAGAACATTTTCCTCTTCATTTTCGATATTGCTCCTAGCAAACACCTTTATTTTCCCTATTGGATGTTCAAGCCACCTGCAATCAACATTGAACTCACCAAATTATTGAAAAACCAAACACCAAATTTACAAAACTATATGTTGAAGGAGGAACTTGTTAAATTCCCTGATCACACACTTATATTTACAGATGGATTCAAATCAAGCCTCGGATGTGGATGCTTCATGATTGTGTCAGAGGAAGAATTTCAATCCAAGCTTCCTGACGGATACAAAATTTTTAGATGTGAACTGTTCGCAATTTTACAAGCTATCCTCTACATACAAAAGTCAGATAATCAAAAATTCATTATAATTACCGATTCTATGGCTGCTGTTAAAGTAATTCAAAATATAAAAAAACTAACTACCTAATCCTGCGGAAATCTTTGGAACGAGTCCTGGAAATCAGAACAGTAGTCGAAACTTCATGAAATCAGAAAGGGCACCTTCGAAAAATGTCTCATCAATCCAGATAATAGAAGAAACTAAGATTACATAATCAGATTTTAAAATATAAGTGCTCATTGGATATTTCCATAAGTGACGTTGAGATTACAAACGACGCAATCTAGTGATCAATTCTTGAAGTATCTTAGATCGATAACGTAGATCAAAAAATATGATTTTTAAAAAAATAAAACCTAACAATCAAAAATGTTTAATTTTATAAAATTCGTTCACACGACCAAGAAAATGTTTTTAAGAAAATATCTTGACAAAAAAATGTAAATTGTAAATTGTGATAAATGGTCGACACAAAAGGGTAGGAATATTTTTAGGTTAGAAACGTGCGAAAAATATAATTTAAAAAATAAAATTAACGAACACATGTACTAGTCTTATATGATTATAATTACTAATTTATATAATTTTTCAGTGTAACTAGAAATCCAAAAATTGTTAATTTCTGAAGAGGTTTCTCTTAGAGTGACGAAAGCAAAAAATGTGACTTTATTTTCTTTATAAAGAAAATTAAAATAAATCCTTTAGAAACTCAGATCAGTTAAAACAAACAAAATTATTACTACCTATTACTATATATTAATACTGATCAAAAACTGAAACAACAACATTATAGAAGAAACTAAGTTTTATTGACAAGACTACGTATTGACCACACCCACCTAACACATTCATTTTTAGCCACAAAATAATACCA
Organism: Ganaspis brasiliensis; assembly: GCA_037103525.1. Lineage (NCBI taxonomy): Eukaryota > Metazoa > Arthropoda > Insecta > Hymenoptera > Figitidae > Ganaspis > Ganaspis brasiliensis. The sequence goes on from JAZKLR010000146.1 coordinate 1,053,788, forward strand.
GCTTGCGAAAAATGCTAGGCGCTGATCAATCTTGATTAATGACTTTTAAGACACTAGAAAATATTCCGCGTCGCGAAAATCGTTTGGTTTTCGGCCTTATGTCCCTTTTGGTCAAATAGTAAATATTGTTGGCAGCAATCGAATACAATCGAATATATATAGTAAACTGCGATTTATATCGATATTGAATCGATCTCCCATCCCTAATTAAAATAAATGTCGGATAGAAACCGGACACAAAAACCAGATTACATTTCGGTGAAAATCGTACAGAAGTCCGATTAATGTCCTATAACTTTCGAATTAAAATCGTATAACTTGCGGACTTAAAACGTTTGATGATGGTTGAAACCGGAAAAAGAACGTTTGATTAAAATTTCGATTTTCTCTAACGCATACGATTCGTACAGAACCGTATAAAAGACGTTTCTAAACATTCAAAAATCAATTTCAATTATGTTTACCAGACTAAGGTTGGTTGGTAACGGACAGAAAACGGATAAAAATCGGATATGTATATCCGGTTCTGTCGGAAAAATAATCCGGTTTTTGTGTCGGTTTCTATCCGACATTCTAAGCAGGGTATATCACAAGCTAAATTGCTAAAAAGTTTTCATTTTGAATATACTGAATACAAACAAATTTTAAAGGAATAACATTAAAATCAAGCAGTTCTCAGAAAATCAGTACGATTATACGCAAACCTTATACGATTTAATTCAATTCTCAACTATTTAAAGCGAATATTTACGATTCAGTGTGACTCTTGACGATTTAGCACGAGTCTATACAATTTCATTTAAGACGATTCAAGGAATATCAGGAGCGTAAATATATACAATATCAACAAGTATTAGCAAATATCAGCAAGTACTAGGGAATTTTAATTAGTTTTAAAATACCAAACTATTTATGTTGAATTTATTCGAGACTATTCGAAGTGATCAGCCCCTTCACCATGGCATCGGAACCAACATCTCCAAAATGTTAAACTGTCCTCAATTGTTCAACAATGTTCTACGATTTTTAGATTACATTTAAACTTCGTAACTTCCTATAACAAATGACACTACCCTATAAACCTAATTTGTACCTATATTTTGAACGATTCTTTTCAATCATAAAAAACAAATTGTCCAATTATTAGATCCCTCTCACTTCTTCTGGTAAAATAAATCCTCATAAAATATTCAAGAAATTACCACTAATTAAATATCAGAAACGAGCTTTTTAAAGAGAATAATTCAAAAACACCATCCCTTACAAGGTCCAGAAATTTAATGCTTTTTAAAGCACGAAATAAATCTCCAAAACTATATTACTAATTGCCAACAGTAACCGTTCCGAGCTTAAAACTCCTCATTACCACTACAGTGTTAATGAGTACTAAATACCCCCCGAACATTCTTACATCTATATGAATATTTCTCCTACAAAGGAGATGAATAATAGCTCACCAAGATAGGCAGTTAATAAAACTCGACTACTAATTAAAGACATTTTATTATTTGAGGTCACTCTGATTGCTCCAGATATGCAAATCCCGCACCTCTCTTTCAACAATTTCTAATAAATCCTCTTTTCTTTCATTTCTTTCCTTTTTTTTTATTGTTGCCAATTAAGCCGCCCACCCAATATCAATTTGCAACTTGTTTAAATTGGAGTATACATCTCCTGGAAATTGGGCATTCTCCTAATTGTAAGCAAGCTTATCGGAAGCTTGTTTTCCTGGAAATGTGGGTCAGCGAGAGCAGCTCTTCCCTCGCGGCAGCTCACCTCATCCAAGCTGAAATCTGGAACCGGCTGAACCCCATGGGTTTGATGCATCCCATCATTGAACAGCCGGGCGATCGATCGGCCAAAGTCAACGTACGAGATTCTCGGCAAGGCTAATTTTCTCTCGAGGAGTATCTAGCCATCAAATCTCGAATATCAGACTTGTTGGTTCATGGCCGTTTGTAACAGTAGGAGAGGAGTGAGAAGCTGGTTTTGCTATGGTGGCTACGGTCTTAGCACGAGGTCGGAGGTAGACTCCCGTACACCGTGGGCACAATATTGATCTGTGGGGTGGGCTTCGGATGGTGTGCATTGGTGGGGGTTGCGTGGTGGTCCAGTTCGCAGCTTCTCGCGAAATTGTGGAGGGATGGTAGGAGGAACCCCCGAGAGGAGCTCTATATCGCAGGTGCTGCTGCGAGTCGCGCGTTTCTATCAGCTCAAAATCACCAGTAGCTCGGATTCAGTTCCGTTGCAAACCATCGCACGACGAGCTGCGAGCGCTGCTGTTTTTCTCTTTCTCTCTCTCTCTATCCCTATCTCTCCCTGTCTATCGGTGCGCGGTGGTACCCTCTGCTATTGCTATATCGCAACCGGGACGCCCGGAAATGTTGTTTGCCTCAGTAGCCGGAAAAAAGTTTCGCAATTAAAATCCCCGAGATGTCACATCATCATCATCATCATCATCACACTTAAGGATACCACTGGATCATCCGCGATTTTCTCCAAACATATAATCTAACACATCATTTCCACCTCAAGACACATCTGGGTGATGATATCACGCGTGTAGGTGATCTTTTTATAATATCGGCATCGTAACGATGATAATTTAATTCTTCATTTAAAAGTACGGTGTCAGTTTTTGCATTTTATCTCAACAAAAGATAAAATCCAGTTTAACAGTAGATAAAGTGCAGTTTAAGAATAGATAAAATACGGTTTAACAAATGATGTGCGTTTTAGCAAATGGTGTGCTTTTCAACAAGTGTACAGTTTGTCATCTGGTGCGAATTGTAACACGTAGTGTAAAGTACCACGGACGTTACAATGCCTAGATGAACATGAACATTTACTAGCTGATGGATTTTTAATATCTGGATAGAATTTGCAACATCTAGATGGACATCATATAGATGGAATTTGTAACATCTAGATGGACAATATCTGGATGTGCACAACGTCCAGATGGACTTTATAATATCTAGATGAATATCGTCAAAATTTACTAGCTACAATTTATTACGCATCTTATTGATATTGAATATATCTTAATTTAGTAGATCTAGCGGGATAAACAAAGCGTCTAGAAGAAAATATAACTCATCCAAAAGAGGATATAACGTACACCTAGAAGAGATTATAGCACATCTAGGAGAAAGTGTAAACACATCTAGAAAGTTTTTAAATTAGATGTGAATGCTACAGATCTAGAAGAAAAATTTTAAACTTAGCTCCTAGAAGAAATTACAAGCATACATCGTATCTAGACGAAATTTTCAAACATTTAGATAGGTGTGTGAAATTTTAAACGCATCGAAAATTTAGATGGGAATGTACCACATCTAAAAGAAAATTTCTAAGATTCAGATGCGAATATAGATACCGATTAGGTGAAGATACAACTAGACGAAAGTTACAAGCTTGTTGGGAAATACTACTAGATAAAGGTATAGTACTATGTGGTACACAAGTACAAATTGAAGTGACGATATATCCCGAGAAGAATAAAGATTTAAGTGACGATAATCTGACGGGGAAAGATAGAAAAAAGAAGATAGATTGAGAAAAGTTTGGACCTAATAGATTTGTGAAGGAGATCGTGGATAAGGAAGATCGAGATCAACAGCAACGGGTTTAAAATCCGGCGGCACACGAGTGATGGCCAGGAGTTGGCATCGAGCCACGGCTTAAAGGACGTTTTATGTGAGTTGAAGTTCTCTGTTGTTGGGAAGAGTATGTACAAGTTTGGGAGGTCCTCGTACCCTAGTGTCCCTCGAGTGCCAGTTGATAGGATGAATCGATTCTCGTTCGCATCAGGACTCGGCGAGGAATCGTCGAGATCCTCACCACTGCCCCATTGACCTGTTGTTACACGCGGAACGACTTTTGGCGAGTGCGAGTGAGTTGAAACGATCCGAGGGGATCTGAAACGAATACTAAAAAGTGAAGGAAAATTGGATCCCGCTTGCCAAGCAAGTTCAACAAGTTTATAAAGTGCGGTTGACCTGTCGCTGGCTGCTCCATTCGAGGGGAAATTAGTGCAGAATAGTCAGTCAGGTAGGCTGGAGTCGCATTTCCGGGACACGAGCTTATCCTAGTCATCATATATGTAGATAGTAGCAACATAATTTAGTCAAGCGGCTAAATTAAACTATGTGCTCTAGTAGAAGGACCTATCTTTCGTAATCAGGTTGGAGGCCGGGTCAACAAAATTCGCTTCATTTGGGTCAATTAAGAATTAAAAAGTGATTTGCTGCTAAAGGAATTTGAAATTTGAGATGATTAATTTCTTAGCTTGGTCTGGGAGGGAAATTTGTTTATTTATTTAAAAAGTACAAGATTCTAGGGCTAAATAGTCTTTCAAAGAACCAAAAATTATAAAGTTTGATCAAAAGAAAAAATAATGATAGAATAATAACAATACTGGGCAGTAGGAAAAAACTACAAATAAGTAACAAATGAAAAGAGGATCTTGGTCAGTAAAGAAATTATATCGAGTAACACGTAAAAATTTGGGGATTGGAGTAGGATGAATAGTTTTTTGAAGATGGATTTTTTGTTTGGTTATATTTTTTAAAATTGGTGCTTTAAGTAGATGTATAGTTTTGATAAAATTTAGTTCACTGTAAAAAGATCTTATTGTTTAAAATACTTTCTGCTTTATAAAGCAGAAAGTAAGTCTTGTTTTAAGACGCAACATTTTTAAGACTTTTTTTTTTTTTGTATTTTTAATAAAATTTTGGTACCTCAATTTAAGAAGCATCACTGAAAAAAAGAATTCTTGGGTTTAAAAATCGGATTGTTAATTTATAGAACTGACAAATACTATTTGTAGCAAAGTTTTTATCATCTTAGCAATTTGGGTTTGTTGAAGTAACAGAAATTTTGTTAACTTCTACCAAAACTGATTGTTACTACAACAATCTCAAATTACAAATCAGCACATTTTTATACCAATTTAAAATTTAAAATTTTTTTTGCCACTGTTTAAAGAGAAAAATTTGTAAAATAAGCAAGAGCTGTCTTAAACATTTTGTGTCTTAAAACAAGACAGCTTTTCTGCCTTAAACAAAGACTTTCTTTTTACAGTGATATAACTGATTGATAAAATTTGATGTCATGATTGTTTAGAGGGAACAACTAAAAAGTTTAGTTGTTTTTACTAAACGTATTGGCTACATTAGCTAAACATATACTAGATGCAGATATTCTCTAAATTTGAATATGTGAAATTTTACTTAATTATAAAGCTATAACAGTTCAAAGCATTGTGTCTTAAAATTGTACAAAAAGGTCTTAAATTAAGACACCTGTGTTTTTGCAAGTCGGTCTCTCATTTATTAAGAACGTATTCACTTTTTCTAAGTGAATTTTTAATTTTAATTTTAAAAAAATAGATTAAAAATTACATGTAAGTGAATATGCACTTATTGAATGAGAAGGCGACTTATAACTTATAAATAATTGAAATTTCAGATATTCAGATTTAGAGAACAAACTTTTCGGATAAATAGATGTTTAGAGGTCAAAGTTTAGCAATCACAGTTATATATAATTTAGCTGACATAACTAGATGTCTAGATTTGTTTAGGAGAAGCTGGGTAAATTGCCTATTTGGGTAAATTGGTAATTGTTAATAATAACTTGGTCAAAATTGTTTTTATTGATAAAGTATTTTAAGGTAAAAATTGTTTCTACAAAAATTTCATGTATATAATAATAATAATAATAAAAAAAAAAAATATATAAAATAATATAAAAATAATAATAATTTACACTAAAAAAACTAAAGTGGTTACTATTTGCATTTGGTTATTTCAACTAACAAAAATAATTAATTTAACCATGGAATTGGTAAAGTTAACTAAACATTTATGGTTAATATAACCTAAAAAAGTAGTTGCATAATTTTTATCAACTTACCCTTAAGTTAACCAAAACGGTTACTTTTACTTTCGGTAATTTAATAAAAATTTATTCTACGTTTTCTTAAATGAATCCTTAAAATAACTATTTCATTATATTCTTAAAGGTTGTTCTCTTAACATGTGATTTATATTTTTTAAACTATCATTAAATAATTTTTTCCCATAAAACTTTTTCACAGGCAATTTATCCGGTATTCTCTCAGTTCTAGCCTTAGTACCACTTTTTTCGATGTTTTTTTTTGGAAGATTAATGAAAGAAAGTATTGATCTGCAAATCAGGAAATACTTATGTTGTATTATTGGAATGTTCTAGAGTTACATTTCCGGAATAATGAGATTAATTCCAGGAATATTCTAGATGTAAATTAAAGGTAAATATTTTAGAGATGAATTCCAACAATGTTCCGTAAGTGAATTTCAGACATATTTCAAAGACGTTGTAAAAAAAGTCAGATTGCAAATGTATTTTTCAGTAATTCTTCGGGAATATTTTATTTCTGATTTCAATGATTTAAGAATGATTTATTTCCTGATTTAAGAATGCATTTACACTAGTAAATTTTGTGCATATTCCATTCGTGAATTTCAGGAATATTCAATTAGTGGATTTTAAGAATATTCCATTAGTGAATTCCAAAGTAATTAATTAAATTTGGAAATAATCCATTGGTAAATTCTAGGGATAAAGACAAAGACAAAATATAAGATAAATTCTGAGAATATTTAATAGATTCTTCTCTTTTACTGAGGAATTTTCTTAAAATATTTTTCAAAAGATTCTAAATCTTGAGCAGAGAAATATTCCAGAGTTATTACAAAAATATTCATCTATAGAATATTTTTCGATATTGTCAAATAAATATTATATACGAAAAAATTTTAAATGCCATCTTTCAAAAAATATTCAAGGAGAATTTCGGGTATTTTTCTTAAAAAATTATTTATCAACAAAATATTATTAGAATTTATCTTTGAAGTATTTTTAAAAATTCCACATAGAATATTCCTACATTTTCCACGAAATACTCCCCGGAAAAATCTTAAAATTTGATCAGCGAAAATAATATTCGGCACAAAACTTTCTCCGATTCAGTTGTATTTTCTTTCATATAGAAATATTAAACTGGAATTTATTCTCAAGATTTTTCTGCTTTTAAAAATATTCCTGAAATTTATTCTTATATTTCTAGAATTTGTACATCAAATATTTTAAAAATGCAACTGTAATGTTTCCTAATTATCGATAAAAATATTTAAAAAATTTATTTATGGAATTTTTTTGAAGTTTTTTTGAAAATAACGCTAAAATTTGTTTATAAAATATTGAATTTTATCCACTTAAATCTATCCAACGAATCTTAAAGATTATCCATAGAAGATTCTTGGAATTTATCCATAATTATATTCCTGTAATGAAATGAATCTTCAAACTGTATAATATTTGAGGAATATTATTGGTATTAATACATCGATAATTCCTCGAATATATCAATGAAATATTTTGAGAATTTATCATTTGACTATTCCTGAAATTTGCCAATCAAACATTTCTGGAACAATATCCACATCGAATCTTTCAGAAAAATATTTTAAGAGTGTTACTAAAATCTTAAACCTTATTCCTGGTATATTCGTTTTGAGTTTTTTTTTATATCTATCTTTTGTAATATTCCTGAAACTTTTTCATAGAATTTTCGTGAAATTTATTCCTGAAATCTTTCGTGCTTTGAAGGGCTAAAAATAAATTATCTAATTTGTTTGGAAAAGAAGAACAATTTTCTATGTTACTTATTTTGGTTTTCATTCATGAACACGAAATATGATGAGAAAAATATTGCTTGTGACAGATCTTATACAATCAATAACACACTTAGCATGCATTTCAAGTTTTAAATTAATTTATTATCTTAAAATCTAAAAATCCATATACATAATATGGTAATGTGAAAATATGTTTATAGTTATGAGTTCTTTAAAATTTGCATTTTTGATAAATGTTATAAATTTCTGTTTAATTTAAACAAGCATGTTCAATTCTTTTTTTTTTCATAAGAATATTTTGATTTTTTGATCAACAATTCATAATTATCCAAAAAATAAATTTGGCAATTTTTTTATGAGTAGATGTAAACGTACATTTAATGTTTGATTCATTTTGAGCCATTTTAACCATGTAGTAATTTTAGTACTCTTTAGATCTGAATTAGTAACTATTATTAGTAAAATCTCAATTGACTTTTTACTTCTTGAATTAGTGAAAAATAACTAATTATTTGGCAAAGTGACTATATTAAAAATAAAACAACATAAAAAGTAGTCAAGTTTTTTTTTAATTAATACAAGTTTACTAAAATTTTTAGTTATTTTGACCTAAAAATATATTTATAACTAATAATTAGTTTTTTTACATGTCAGATTTAGAGAGTAAATTTAGTAATTTTAGTATAATTGACAGTAGTTAATTAAGATAGTACATAAATTATAAAGTAGTTATAATTGAACATCGGCAAACTAAAGTAGTTAATTGAACATCGGTACATTAAAGAATTTAATTAAAGATGAGTATAAAAAGTAGTTAATTAAACAACTTAATTACAGTATAAGGTACTTTATTGCATTTTTGCCTGAATATTTAGCTACGTAATGATTTCAAGCACTGTAGCGACAAACCGAATATTTGTACCTCAGAGATTATCAAAATTACTAGAATTATTATTAGAACTCTATTCGCAACATGAAATATCGATTTCATGATTAATTCAAGATCCGTTTAATTATAGTTTAATGTTTAATTAGAAACTGAAACACATAGATAACTAGATTAATGCGGAAACAATTTTTATAAAAAAAATACAAATATCACGACTATATTCTCGGTTTATATTTATTTTACAATAACAATAAATTAATATCAGTATTATTTAAAATTTCTCTAAAATTCAAATTAAACAGTATAATAGTTCGTCAATAAAGTTGACAAAATAGATTTTTAAACAAAATATTATTTGTTTTTTGTACATTAAACAGATAATATAGTTAAAGCAACAATTTTCATATATTTGAATCAAGAAAAATTTTTTCTTTTTTCAGTGTACTCTTTGAAAGTGAAAAATGGATCATGCATAAAATGAATGAATCATTCGTAAAGTAGACGTCACTATGTATGGAAATTTAAACATAAAGTTCAATCATGAAAGCGAACAATTATGCAAACTGAGACAGTTACCTGGGTAGTAAATACCAGAAATGGGTTCAAAAACGAAAATTCCGATATTTCAGAAATGTGTCAACTTATGCTTATATGCATGAACTGAATGTATTATTTAGTTTATTTACGATTCGTGTCGCTCATTAATTTCATTATTGAAACGATCACTGTTTATGGGTAAACATAAATTGTAATAATGCATGCTTTTTTTTTATCACAGTATTTTTGCAATTGTACAAACAACAGCACATTTTTCTCCTGTTTACGAAACATTCAAGTTTCAATTTCTGTTGTGGGAAATTTATATGCGTTCTTGATGAGCGCTTGTATTTCGTGTCTACATGAATGAAAAGGGTTGTTCATGTATGTGTAATGAAGTACATGTTCTCTACACCTCAATGAAATCCAATAAGTAACTCGTCTATTTACTAAGGGCTCTAGCATAAATAAAGAAAAGCCAATAATTTTTTCCACACATTCTTTTTATTAAAGATATTATAGATTTTTTATTGGTTAAACATAAATGAATGCTACACAATTTTTTTTTAAATGTTAAGTAGTATTTAATATAAATGTTACCGTGGTAACATAAAATTAGAGAATACTAATATTGCCTGGTCAGAACTAATTTTGACAGTGGCCTTTCGTCAATACTAATATGTCAATACTAATATTAACTATAGTCAATACTAATATTAACTATAGTCAATTCTAGAATTAACTAATTCACTCTCTAAATCGAAATTAGTGGTTTTCTACCAATGAGTTAGCGGAAAGTGAGCTAATATTAAATAGAAAGAATTGTACTATTTTTCTAGTAGAAAACTACTAGTTCTTAGTAAAAAAAAACTACGAATTCAAATAGTAGAAAACTACAAATTGAAAATTTAAAGTTTTACTATTCCAATTTTCTACTTTTTAAATTAGTAGTTTTTTACTAAGAATTATTAGTTTTATACTTAAAAATTAGTAAAATTCTTACTATTTAATAGTAGCTCACTTTTCGCTAATTCATTAGTAGAAAATCACTAATTAAGATTTAGAAAGCAGTTTAGGAAAATCTAGCATTGACTAAATTTTCGCATTTTTTCCGGGTTTTTACTAGTTACACTGAGAGAAATTGATATTAAAACTAACTATCCTGAATATTAAAAAATATTAATTTTAATATCTGGATATTAAGTTTGAATATCTAAATATTAAGTTTTAATATCTAGATGTTACATTTTAATATCCACTAATATCTATTTTTCTCAGTGTAAAACTAGAATTGACTAAAAAGAATAAATTCATTGAGAAGAATGTAAAAAAACAATAAATTTATAAATTACTATATACCAAAAATTAAAGTAATTTATTTCTAATAAAATATAATAAAAGTACCAACTAATTAAATGTTCTGTGTCGTTTATCATGAATACACGCAAAAAAAATAAAATTATGAATTTTCTTAAAATATTTTAAAATTTAGGGAAAAAGTGACAGACAGCGAAATTTTTATACAAGGAATTTTAAGCTTAGAAAAACCATCCGAATCATTACTATATCTCTCTAAATCTGAATTAGTTAAAAATAACTAATTTGAAAGCAAAAACTCAGTTACTAATTTAAATAGTTATATTTATACTAATCATTTAGTAAAAAATAACTAATTATTAGTCAAATTCAATTTTAGGTTATGTCAAAATAACTAATATTTTAGTAAAATTCTATTTACTAATTCAATTAGTCAAATTTTAACTATTTTTTAGTTATTTTTCTACTAACAATTAGTCATTTTGTTACTAATAATAATTAGTTATTTTAAACTAATAATTAGTTATTTTTAACTAATAATAAGTTATTTTTAACTAATAATTAGTTATTTTTAACTAATAATTAGTTATTTTTAACTAATTGCTAAAACAAAAACTCAGTTTTTATTTTTTTTAAAGTTTGAAATTATTAAACTGAAATTTTCTCTATTTGATCCTTTTTCCCCAAAATGTAAAACAATTTTATAAAATTTATAATTAATTTTCATTTCATGTAATAGACCACTCGTCGAACGGCGAAAGCTCGAGTATATAATTTGGAGTAAATAAACATGCATTAATAAATAAACAAAAATAATCATATTTCGATAATGTTCAACAAGTTGTGCAATTTTTAAATTATTATGAGTATTATTAATGTTTATTATTAATAAAAACTATACATTCACTACTTCAAAAATTAAAAACAAAAAGATAATTGAAAATCTACAAAAAATAATTATCGGGAGATGATAATATGCAGAAAAATATAGTAAAATTAAACAAATAAAGAATCAAAACTACAAAAGAATAAAAAAAAGTTTTCAAAAAATTAAAATATTTACGGATAATACTCTCTAAATCTTAATTAGTAGTTTTCTACTATGAATTAGTAGTTTTCTACTGTAAATTAGCGAAAAGTGAGCCAAGAATTTGACTAATTTTTTAGTAGAAAGCTACTAATTTTTTGGTAGAAAACTACTAATTGAAATAGTGAAATTTTACTTTTAAAATAAGTAGATTTTTTTTACTAATATAATTAGTAGTTTTCTACTAAAAATAATAAAATTCTTACTTATTTAATAGTAGGTTGCTTTTCGCTTATTCATTATTAGAAAACTACTAATTCAGATTTAGAGACTAAGAAAAATCATTAGAATTAGGTATACCAATTTAAAAAATCAAATCTAAATAAATAAATTTTAATAAATTTTGAATAATAACAAGGTTTATAAAGTAAAGTTGTCAAAAAGTTAAAATAAAATTCAGTTGTTTAATTATTAATATTATACACTTTTTATAGTTAAATTAAATATAAATGAATATTAAATTAACTGTAAAAATTAAATTTTGAATAAACCATAAAAATATTTATTTTTATAGCAAATTTATAATTTTACATTAATAATAATAAAATTTTTATAAGTTAAGTTAATAATGAAAATTAATAATAATTTAAAACTACCTCTCTAAATCTGAATTTAAATCTTTTAAATCTAAATTTAAATCTAAATCTGCCAATAATTTTACTAATTTTTAAGTAGAAAACTACTAATTTTTAGAAGAAAACTACTAGTTAAAATAGTGAAACTTTACTTTTAAAATAAGTAGATTTTTTTACTAATTTAATTAGTAGTTTTCTACTACAAATTTATTAGTTTTCTACTAAGAAATAGTAAAATTCTTACTTATTTAATAGTAGCTCACTTTTTGCTGATTCATTAGTAGAACTATTATTAGAACTATTAACTATAAATGAATTAAATTAACTGTAAAAATTAAATTTTGGATAAACCATAAAAATATTTATTTTTATAGCAGAAAACTACTAAATGAAATAGTAAAACTTTATTAAAAAAAAAAAAAAGATTTTTTACTTATTTAATTAGTAGAAAACTACTAATTGAAATAGTTAAACTTAACTTTTAAAATAATTAGGTTTTTTACTAATTTAATTAGCAGTTTTCTACCACAAATTTAGTAGTTTTCTACTAAAAAATAGTAAAATTCTTACTTATTTAATAAGTAAGAATTAAGTTTAATTAAATATAAATTAATTAAATTAACTTTTAATAAAATTTGTATACTCTCTAAATCTGAATTAATAGTTTTCTACTAAGAATTAGTAGTTTTCTACTATGAATTAGTCAAATTCATGGCTCATTTCTCTCTAATTCATATAGTAGAAAACTACTAATTCTTAGTAGAAAACTACTAATTGAAATAGTGAAACTTTACTTTTAAAAAAAGTAGATTTTTTTACTAATTTAATTAGTAGTTTTCTACTACAAAATTAGTAGTTTTCTACTAAGAATTAGTAAAATTCTTACTATTTTAATAGTAGCTCAGTTTTCGCTAATTCATTAGTACAAAACCACTAATTCAGATTTAGAGAGTAAGTTAAGTTAATAATGAACATTAATAATAAATTAAAACTAACTCTCTAAATCTAAATTAGTTGTTTTCTACTATGAATTAGCGAAAAGTGAGCCAAGAATTTAACTAATTTTTTAGTAGAAAACTAGTAATTGAAATAGTGAAACATTACTTTTAAAATAAGTTGATTTTTTTTACTAATTTAATTACACCCAGAGAAGTGATATATTTGACTCAAAGATATGTTATTTGTGCCAAATAAAAATATATTTGTCTCACAGCCTAGTAACTTTTTTATTTGTTTCAAATAAAAAAATTTATTTGAATCAAATAAAGTTTTATTTGACACAAATAAAAAGTTACTTGGCTGTGAGACAAATATATTATTTCTCTGGGTGTAGTTGTTTTCCACTAAAAATTAGTAATTTACTACTAAAAATTTGTATTTTCTACTCAAAAAATAGTATAAAATTCCTACTATTTAATAGTAGCTCATTTTTCACTTATTCATAGTAAAAAACTACTAATTCAGATTTAGAGAGAAGAATTATTTAATTAATCATTATATAATAATGCACAGTAATGGTTAGTACATAGGAGTTTATAAATTAACTGTTTTTTTACATTCTTCTCCATAAGTTTAAACTTTTGAGTCAATTCTAGTTTTAACGTAAAAACTTGGAAAAAATATGAAAATTTAGTAAAAACTAGATTTGCCTAAACTGCATTAAAAATATTATTTATTTATTTATTCAATATAAGTTATAGTTATAGCATTATATTATAAATTATATAGTTAACTGCATTAAATAAGTATTGGAAAAAAGGTCACTATCAAAGCTAGTTCTGACTAGGAACAACTAGTTTTAACTGATTTTGAGTTTTAACGGTAACATATATATATATTTTGTGATATGTCTCTTTTTAAACATAAATATTTTACTACATTTCTTAAAAAACTGGTCTTCAAACTCTTTTCCTAAAAAGAAACTTGAATATTTGAAAAACAGTCAGCTATTCAGAAGACTAGTTTTACAGGGATCACAGTTTCTCCCCTTTTCCACCTAATCCCCTTTTTCCCCTTATTTTCCCCTTTTTTTAGAAAAATCACCTAAAACACCTAAAATCAAGATTTTATCACCTAAAACACCTAAAATTAACATTTTTCTCTTCTTTGACCTTCTTTTTTTCAAAAAGTTTCTATTTTTCCACTTATGGAAATGCAAATGTTTATCCTTTTTTAGGGTGTCTGTACAATGCTGAGAAATTAGTTATTGAATTTAAATGTTTAAAAAAAAATTTCAACTTAAAATGGTTTTTTATTATTATTTATTGAATTTATTTAAAATTTAAACGGGAAACATGAAAAAAAAACATAATTAAAATGAAATTATTTTAAAAAGTTATATAATTTTGTTATTACCATGTATTCTTAATTAATTAAAGCAAATTAATTTATTGGATAAAAAAAATTTTTATTAAATATTTTTTACTCGTTTTAAACAAATATTACTAGTTTTGCATCATAAAATAAAACCATGTATTCTTGCTGAAATACATCAAATTTATTTTATTAGATGAAAAAAAATTGTTTATGAAATATATTTACTTATTTTAAACAAAAATTAATTGTTTTGAATTAGAAAATATAAAAATACAATAAAAGAGATTAATAAAAATAATTTGAATTGATTTTGTCATATTTCGCTAAAAGATTTTTAATTTAATTTCTTTAACATTATATCAGAACATTTTACATCACAGATTTTTATGTTTCCTGTTTAAAATCTAATTATTAAATAAATAATTTAAAAAACCATTTGAAGTTAAAAAATATTTTAAAATATTTAATTGCAACAACCATCTTCTCGTCATTGAACAGACAACCTATTAAAAGATAAATTTTTTGTATTTCCGAAAGTGCTCTTTCTTTTAAAATTTTCATAAACAAATTGAACAAAAAAAGACTAAATTAATTAATAAAACTAATAATAAGAAACAATAAAATTTTTTAAAGGAAAACTTGAATTATTAATATAACCCTTTTTTATTAATTTACAAAATTCCCTTTTTATTAAAGAAAATCCCCTTTTTTGAAAATCGAAATCCTCTTTTTCACCTAAAATTGAACGAAGAAACCACTGTGATCCCTGAGTTTAGTTAAATTTGTCTCAACAGACAAAAGCACTTTAATGCATTTTTTATTGACTTTTTTTTTATTTTTACTTTTGTACAATATTTTATACATTTTCTTTGAATATTTTTTCACAGAATATTTTTGAAAAAAATAGTTTTATTATTGTGTGTGTGTGTGTGTGTGTGTGTGTTCAATAATAAACTAGTCAGAAGCATCTGTATTATACATTAAAAATTAAAAGAAACTTTTTTATTCACTAATGGATGTTACACTGAAGTAACATTTATTTTACGTGTTTTCCTGTATGCTTTATAGTGCTCTTAATTGCAAAGTTAGTTAATCCGATTAGAAGGTAACGTTTGTTGAGTTAGGTATCTTGAAACTAGAACAAAGTGCTATACGGATCCTAGACTTTTAAACTTTAAAAGTTTTAAATTAAAAGAACCGTGTGAGATTAATGATTAAAAATATTTACTTTCTATATAGACGTGATGATATTAATAAATTCTACCAGCTTTTTAAATATCTTCCATTGATCTAATTTCGAAATCCAATTTATTTTATCGTTTTATGATAAAATTCTATCGTTTTTATGATATATAATTTGGGATTTATACGAGCGATAATTTAATAATCAGTGCATATAATAGGTTTGGTAAATTATTTTTCGTAAATTGTAAATTCAATTATGGAAAATCATGACACTTTTTATGAAGTACTAAACACTGCAGCAGATTGTACAAAAAAAAAGGCGAAATTTTTTTTTTATAGTATAGTGGTCATAAACTACTCACTGTTTACTACGAGTACTTTATGGTTTTTATCTCTAGCATCGTCAGAGTTTTCTCGTGTGACAAATTTCGACATAAAAGAAACACAATTTTTTGTAACGTTTCTGTTATACTCTAAACGGCTCGTCATGTATCATTCATTCAAAAATTGCGAGATGCAAATATTTTGTCAGAAACCATTTTTACAAGAGTACTTAGAAAATTAGGTGATCTATTTTATTTACATACTTCTACTCTTCTGGAATTATTCCAACTTTTAGAAAATATTTGTCAAGTCTCTTTTTATTTTCCAGAGATGGTGTAAAATATTTTCTAAAGAATTAATTCATTCGTCAATTCTTTGCAGTATTTAAGTAATGAAACAATGCTTAAAAGTTTATCAATTTTGAAAATTTAAAATTTATGAAAATAAGTGAATTGATTCTTTTTTTTCTTAATTGACAAACATTTGTCGAAATTGACCTATAAACCGCGTTTAAGATTAAGGAGATGTTTGAAAAGCTCAAAAGGTAGAATCTTTTGAGAAATCGGAAATCGATTTTCGACATAGTTTCAATACCTTTTGATGAGAACGTAAAAATTTTTGGTAGTTGTATATGAAAAAGGGAACAGAAAAAGAATCCGTGTGGTGAGAAATTGAATATAAAAGCTTAGAAATCTGATAATATCACGTTATTGAAGAGTCTTTTTCTTTTTTATGTAATCAGAGATTCATCTTTCGAAAGCACAGAGAGCACACTGGAAAATATTGTTTCATTTTTCTATTAAAATTAAATCAAGTTTGATTAGCTGAGCGCTTAAAAATTGAAATAAACATAAACTGTTTCTCATGTCAGATTGAAAATATTCTTGATTATTTTTCCAGTTTAAACGAATGAAATTAAAGCTGGTAAATTCTCTATGTAGAGGAAATTAATTATTCAAAGTAGGGTAGGAATGTTCTTTATTGGCCAAGAATTTTTTTTAACAGAAATGTATTCTTTAATTAAGAGTATGTAATTTACAATATGGAAATTTTTTTATTTAAAAGTACTTTTCTTTTTACTTTTATATGTTACTCTGCAACATTTCCGGCTAAAAATTATATTAAGGCTATTTAACTTATAATGCTAAATAGACAGATAATTAATTAGGTTTTCCAAATGGTATGAAAATTTTCAGGAATAATACGATATTAATTAACTAGGTCTAGTACTTTTTAATATTTCCGAAGTAAATTTTAATATACCTGAAGTAACTTTTAAAATCGACTTTAAAAATTCTAAAAATTGACAGATATGTACAGAAATTTTATGTAGATAGTTTCCGTTTTACTTTGTAGATAGTAAAAGTTGCTTTATATTTTTTACGGTGTAATTTTGAATGTTAAAAGTTAATTAAAAAATCTATAATCCTGCACATTAAGATTTTTAATTTTACTATTTAAAAAATATGCATAATATGACGCAAATACAACTTATTCCAATAAATGCATATTTATTTTAAAGGGTCAGTATGGGTTTATTGCACATATTTTCAAGAATTTATTTTTCACATTAAAATATAGTTTTATAACCCAGTCTTTTTATACATAAAAGTTGATATTTTAAAGTACGAAAAAATACTTTTTATTTTTGATTGTTTACTTCTGCGAAATATCTGCTTGTACTTAACCTTAAATTTTAATATCCGGCACAGTATCTAGAGTTTGGATTATCAGCAATTAAAAAAAATAGTATTTTCTTAAAATTTAGATCTGTATCTCAATCAGTCCAATAGTTTTTTTTAAATCATGTCGGACAGTAAAATTGAGGGTTATGTTCAAGCAGATGTTTTTCAGCAATAAAGAATCACAAAATAAAAATAAAAAATAGTTTTTGGTAATTTTAAATATCAACTATTATGTAGGAGAACCGGACAAAATATCTGTGTAAAAGTCTGGAGTAAAAAAGAAAATTATTAAATTACAATTATTTAATGATATTTTTAGAAAGTGTAAACCATCACACAAAAATAAAAATCTTTGAGAATTAAATAAGATAATTATTTAAGGCATTTATTTAAGATAACGTAGAATAAATTATTCTTAAAATATCTTGATTGAGATTCGCCGTTTTCGATATATAACTTGGGTAAATTTTCAAGATAAAAATAATGTATAAAAAGGCGGGTTAAAGTAAAAAAGTTTCGTTTATTTGTTTTCTAAAATCAATCATCTTATTAATATTATAAAGAGAATTACCTTTTAAAACAGGAAATAGAAAGCTTTTCTCTAAAAACTGAAGTGACTTCGAAAAACGGTGCTTCATAATCTAAGAATGTAAAAAAAAGATTAGAAAAAACATACAAAGTTCCTGTGATTGAAATAACTTGTAAAGTTGAATTTCTAACCCTCTAATAGATTATATAATAACTTGCTTGCTTCGAAAAAGCGTGAGTTTTAGAAAGAAAACTTAAAATTTGATATTCAATGCCAAATGTGACAGGTTAATCCGCCATGATTCTTTACACGTAACTTGACGTAACTCTCGAATCATACGCAATTTTCTCCGCGCATGCGGACTTATTCTGATTAATCCCGCGCTTATTTAAAATTATGTTTTAACAGTATATGAAAAATGATTCTTCAATGTACAATTATTATTAATATAAATGCAATAATTAATATATTAAAACACTGATTTTCTATGCAGAAGCAGTAAGAACTTGATATTTAGTTTTTATACCTAAATATACGTAAGCCGAGAGATTTTCCGTATTATACTTATCTTGTTTAAAAGTTTTATATCAAAAGGCAAATTACCCAAGCACGTCTGTAAGATAAAAGTGCATATTTTCTCAAATTTAAAAATGAAAAAATTACAGTTAGAAAGTATCATTTTCACAATTCTTTAATAAATCTTTTAATAATAAACAGATAAACATAAAACTTTATAGAAACCATCTTTACCTTAATATACTTCATTTTTAAAAACAATTATGTTAAATATTTATTTTTGACCAAGTTATCAACGAATGTAAATTTACCCAAATAGGCATTTTATCCGACAACAAAATTGGGTTGTAAAAATATAATTTAATATGAAAAATAAATTCTTGAAAATTTGAACAATAAACCCATACTGACCCCCTTAATAAAAAGCTCGTAGACAATGATATATTTTTAAAAATGAAAATATTTAGCAGAGTAGAATTGCTGATAATAATAATAAAAAAAATAGACAGGATTAATTGAAAGTTATATAAGAAGGAACCCTCTTTTCAGGAATTATCGATCAGTGGAGGCATTAAAAATGTAGCAGAAGTTGTGAGCCGTATCCGGGTGGCTGTTAATCAAGGACCGCAGATCTGGATTCGTTTGTCTGGCTGGTATATCGCGAGAGTAGAGCACGTGGAGCAAAGGACCCTTGGTTATGACGGCCAAATCGGGAGGTTCGGTAGCGCCCACGGCTCAAAGTGAGTAGCCGCAGACTCGAATTCGCTTTTGTGTGGCGAACCCTTGCCAGGCCAGAAACTCTCCAAAATGACCATTGCTGGCCAATAAGGTTTTGATCGGCGTGAACTCGACGACCGAGTATCGTGCCGCTAAAACAAGAGGAAATGTCGAGTCGTTGGACGGTGCCAGGTCGCAAAATGTCGACGACCCTCTTGCCTCCTCACAACAAACCAAATATCAGGATTTCACCACTGCCACGTTTTAGGCCTTGGATAGTGGTCTCTTGTTTTCAAATTTTGCTGCTCACCGTCCTACCTCAAGGTAAGAACAACTCTATTCAATAATAACATTACTATGAAACAGTGTTGATTTTAGTTTAAAACAAAAATTATTATATTCGTTCGAAACCAAGATAAATGCACCAAACGAAGGAAATTACAATTTAATGGAGATTTTTTTTTGAATGTAGGAAAGATTTAATGGGTGCAGTTCCGAATAAGGTGACCCGCGGATTTTAATAAAGGTATACATACACTACCGGCTAAAATTGTGGGACCACTTATAAAAATGGGATTAAAAACATGAACGTCTTAAAATGTTGATAACTCTGTTAGATATTAGCGAAATGAAATTTTTTATGGACCATTGGAAAGCTTATCAAATTTGCTGTTAAATGGTCCTATTTTAAAGCTTTTTTGGTTAATAGAAACGGAGATTCAATGTGATAAAGACAGGTGAATTTTTCATTTTTTGTGGATTTTTAATGTTCAAGTTTGATGGGCTGCATTTTCTAGAAAACTAATTGGATAAAATTGAAATTAAGCTAAATTAGACCTTGAACTATTAGCTTTAAAATAAGCCAAAGAAAATTAAAATATGTTGACTGGTTCAAAAGTTATATGTAAATGTGTATTGGCGATTCAAACAGCTAAAGTTGCGCCCCTATCGGCCGACTTTGAACTAATGTTGGTGTGACTCTCTGCGTGAAATTCCATGTGTTTTGGCTGTGTTTTTATGTTTATTATTTTGGTTTTTAGGACATGTGTAATATTTTACTATAAATAATTTTACAACCACTGAATAAATATCTAAATAAAATTACAAATAAACATAGATTTTTGCGAAAAAGGAAAAAAGAGACCGACACAATTGTTGCGTTTCCACAGTGCTCCGGGTTAAAAAATAGTGAAATTCATTCTTACGAAATTCTGATTGATCTTTCAAGACGTCAATAATAGGAATAAAAACGATAAAAAAGCCAAAATTGTGGGATTACTTACAAAAATGGGATTAAAAACATGAACGTCTTAAAATGTTGATAACTCTGTTAGATGTTAGCGAAATGGAAATTTTTATGGACCATTGAAAAGCTTATAAAATTTGCCGTTAAATGGTCCTATTTTAAAGATTTGTTGATTAATAGAAACGGAGATTCAATGTGATAAAGACAGGTGAATTTTTCATTTTTTGTGAATTTTGATTGTTCAAGTTTGATGGGCTGCATTTTCTAGAAAAGTAATTGGAAAAAATTGAAATTAAGCTTAATTAGACCTTGAACTATTAGCTTTAAAATAAGCCAAAGAAAATTACAATATCTTGACTGGTTCAAAAGTTATATGTAAATGTGTATTGGCGATTCAAACAGCTAAAGCTGCGCCCCTATCGGCCGACTTTGAACTAATGTTGGTGTGACTCTCTGCGTGAAATTCCATGTGTTTTGTTTGTGTTTTTGTGTTTATTATTTCGATTTTTAGAACATGGGAAATATTTTACTATAAATAATTTTACAACCATAATGAATAAATATCTAAGTAAAATTACAAATAAACATACATTTTCGCGGAAAAAGGAAAAAATAAACAGACACAATTGTTGCGTTTCCACAGTGCTCCGGGTTAAAAAATAGTAAAAATCATTTTTACGAAATTCTAATTGATCTTTCAAGACGTCAATAATATGAATAAAAACGATAAAAGCTTGAATGATATTGTATGAGTATGCAATAATATTTCAAACCCGAGGATTACAATCACGACTCGCAAGGCTCGCAAGTTATGTGATATTGTGATATTTTTTGGTTATGTGTCTTATACTACACGTTTCTAATAATGTTTTTTTATTTACTGCTTATTTGTTAAAGATGAATAAGATTTAGATTTTCAATTATAAATTAATTGAAAAGAAAACCGAAAAAAAAATCTTAGAAATATAACCAAAAAATATCAATACAAACTTACGAGTCGTGATTATTGCAAACTCATACACAATATCTTTCAAGCTTTTATCGTTTTTATTCCTATTATTTATTGGCGTCTTGAAAGATTAATTAGAATTTGTTTAAAATGATTTTCACTATTTTTTAACATGGAGCACTGGGGAAACGCAACAATTGTGTCTGTTTATTTTTTCCTTTTTCCGCGAAAATGTATGTTTATTTGTAATTTTACTTAGATATTTATTCATTATGGTTGTAAAATTATTTATAGTAAAATATTTCCCATGTTCTAAAAATCGAAATAATAAACACAAAAACACAAACAAAACACAAAACACATGAAATTTCACGAAGAGAGTCACACCAATATTAGTTCAAAGTCGGCCGGCGGGGGTGCAGCTTTAGCTGTTTGAATTGCCAATACACATTTACATATAACTTCTGAACCAGTCAAGATATTTTAATTTTCTTTGGCTTATTTTTAAGCTAATAGTTCCAGGTCTAATTTAGCTTAATTTAAATTTTTTCCAATTATTTTTCTAGAAAATGTAGCTCACCAAACTTGAACAATGAAAATTTACAAAAAACGAAAAATTAACCTGTCTTTATCACATTGAATCTTCGTTTCTATTAACCAAAAAAGCCTTAAAATAGGACCATTTAACGGCAAATTTTATAAGCTTTCCAATGGTCTATGAACATTTTCAATTCGCTAATATCTGACAGAGTTATCAATATTTTAAGACGGTCATGTTTTTAATCCCATTTTTGTAAATGATCCCACAATTTTGGCCGGTAGTTTACGTATTTCGATGCGTTAATTACGAAAATAATTGTAAAAACTAGCGCAAACTTGATTATCATGGTGAAATCAATAAAATACTACCACACAGTCAAACATTTTGTGTAGAATTTTACATATTCCATATTTCCTAAACGGTCCACTCAAAACTTTGTGTTAATTCAACACAAGGAAATATGTTCAATTATTGTACATAAATTTTAACGTCTTATTTTACACATTATAGTGATTCTAACTGAATATAGTTGAAGATCTTAACGTTTAAATGAACGTAATTTCTGCAAAGTTGAAAATTCTGTTTTAAATGTAATATAATTCACATTCTCCAAACGGTTCACTTAAAATTTGTGTTGTTTTATTTATTGACTGCTTGGTAGTAGAAGTCAAAAATAATCGTGATAATTTTTAAGCGTATAGTTTTTATGCAATTACTATTGTATTTTACCTTTTGGAAGTTAAAATGATTTTTTAATAAGAAATTTATGCTTTACAACAAAGAAAAATAAACGTAAATTACACAACTAAAAAATTTGAGGTTATGTACAAGAACCGAATGACATTTGAAGAATATGTAAAATCAACTCACAAAAAATGTTAAATTATAACACAATTAATTTAACACGGACTGTTTTCTACATAAATACACAACATTTTTAACTGTGGCATAATAATTACACTGAGTTACAAAAAATTACAAAGAAAAATTACTTTGAATCGGACTTAGCCTAAGTTGTACATCATAAAAAACTAAAAAAAAAAGTTATATGAAATTCACCCCCCATCCCAAAAATTTCATTTTAGAGCTAAAAAACAGTTTTTCTGCAGTTTTTGTATAAAATATACTGTTAGTTCGTCATTTTTGGTCCGATTTAAATTTTTTTTTTAAAAACAAGGCTATCTATACCTAATAGAGATTTTATGTTTCATGTAAAATTTACGGTAGAAAAAGAGTAAAAATTTCGAAAATTGACAATTTTTTTGTAATTTTTTCAGCTTTGGCAATGATTAACGGACCAATTTTATTTAGAATATTTTTTTCTGTGCTAAATTATTTAAAGTGTATTTAATTCTGCGTCGATTGAGCTTTTTTAAATTAAATTTGCGATAAATTGACTGAGTTATTGAATTTTTTGTCTTTACTTTCGCAGTATTTTATTTAAGCAAAAAAAAGTACTTTCTATTTTGCCTTATTTAATTGTTGCAAGTGGTACTTATCATCTTCTGACAACTTTTTTATACTTATTTTAGTAAATTTCGGTACAATTTGAAAATTAAGAAAGTCACCAAAATCTTTGAACATTGATTTTCCCGAGAAATACTGTGATTATAAAGACAAAAAATGCAATAATTCAGCCAGTTTTTTTATGAATTTAATTCGAGAAAAGCTCATTGGATGCAGAAATAAATACGCTTTAAATATTTCACCACAGAAAAAAATATTCTAAATAAGATTGGTCCGTTAAACATTGCAAAAATTGAAAAAATTCAAAAAATTGTCAATTTTCGAAATTTTTAATCTTTTTCTACCTGAAATTTTACTTGAAACATAAAATTAGCTATAGAAAACCTTGTTTTTCAGTTTTAATTTAAAAAAAAAAAATAATTTGAAATCGGACTAAAAATGACGAAGTAACAGTATATTTTATACAAAAACTGCAGAAATACTGTTTTTTAGCTCTAAAATAAAATTTTAGGGGTGGGAGAGGGGGAAATTTCATACAAATCTTTTTGTAGTTTTTCATGATGAACAACTTAGCGTAGGTTCGATTCAAATTAATTTTTCACTGTCACACAGTGTTATCGGTATTTTGCTATCATCTCATAAAATATTCAAAATATCAAAAAATATTTTAGATGTAAGTTGCAGATCTTATAAAAATGCACATTTTATGTTATATGCAGTTTTTATCAAATGTCAATAATTTTTTTTAAAAAAATACAAAAAAGTTTCAAGGATAAGGTTATAAAAACGGTCCCCTCCAATTTTAATAAAACTTGGTATATTGATGCATTTTGATGCACCGATTACGAAAACAATAGTGAAAATTGGTGATCTCAGAAACATTTGTATAACGCATAGTATGCTTAATTTGAGACACATCTTATAAATTAAGATTCTCTTTTTACATTGAAATAATAATTACGAAGAATTAGGTGTTAGATGCATCAATTTTTAGTGCTGTTAAGTATTTGAATACGTCAATTTTGATCGTTTTTAAATTTAGATCCGCCAATCTTAAGCAGTTTCAAATTCAAATGCACCAATTTTGATTTACCCCTAGAGTTATATGCGCCAATTTAAAGCTATATTAAATTTAAATCAGATCTCAAAGTACAACATACTTTTTTACTTCTTTTTCAAGTTGAAATAAAATTAGCCCATAAACTCTGAAATCTTATAAATAAGTTATTCTTCCACTATTTGACTGAAAATATCTCGTGACTGAATTAGATTCTTTCCTCGTATAGAAATCGATGACAAAATTTAATAATGGTAATCTTTTGTCAATCACGAGTAATTATTGAATAACCTTATGAAATATAAATTTTCAATAGTATTCAAATTGTCGTTGAGGAGAGCTGAATGCTAATAAGGGGTTAATAACGGCCTTAGTTAGGGTCAGATCTAACATCTCTTAGAATAGGTCACATGATCCTTCCTGTGACCTAAATTAATGTACGCTATGAAGGGGATTCCATACCGGAACCGCAAAATGGCTCGACAAATAGTCCCGCTATTTAGTCAGTTGATAATGAAAATAAACAATGTATTTCGCTTGTTCTAGCTATTAAACATTGGATTTAATCTCTAATTATCTTTATTGAAAAGATAAATTGATCAATTAGAATTATAAATGTACTCATACGTGTGTAACTAAATTCGTTTATTCTCTATATAAATCTGAATAAGTGAATATTCACTTAACTGAATATTCTACGTTATAAGTCGTTCTCTCATTCTAATAAGTGCATATGAACACATTTTTATGTGAACAATTAAAAAATTTTGTGTTACGGTAAATTTGAAATAAAATTATAAAATATTCACGTATTACTGTAATAATTTCATTTCCCTCTAATGACAGGAGACCTCAAGTAGCACTCACAAGTGTAGCACTTGAGGCCACCCGAAGTTAAGAGAAGATGGAGTTGTGACAAAGTATCGATTTACGTCAACACTTTCCTTAATGATGAACACTTCATTTTTCAATGGTAATTACGATCGTGTGTCTGATTTCTGTAAATAAATGGACATTTGTTAATATGTGTGCAAAGAACACAAAAATGACGGAATTGAAAATGAATTTTTAATGTTGAAAGATATTAATAAATGATAGATGAGAAGGTTTAAACAAAAACATTTTAATTTATTAATAAATGATGTTGTCTCTATGTTTCGACTTGTTACTGATAATTTATATATAATAATATAAATATTATTCTTACAAAATACAGGGGAATTTTTTTTAGATTTTAAGGCATCTTTGTACATAATAATGTAATACAATAATAATATTATATATAAAGACGTTTTATAATATTAAAAAAATCCACCGGTATTTCGTAAAAATTGTATTATATTATAAGTTCTAAATTACCTAATTGAATTTTCGCGCGTCAGGTTAGGTGGCGCCCCGCGGTCACGTGACACGTCCTGCAGCCAACTTCAGTAAGCGCCTACTAAAATTAATCATATTTTGTAAAATGGCCGTGTTAGTCGTGGCACAATTATTCTCATTTTGGTTCAAGTAAAAATATTGTGTAGGAATAATTAGTTTAGTTAGTCTTTTATTCTATTATTTTGTTTAGTTATTTATTAATAAAATAACTTGGCTCTTGGGTTTTATTTATTTATTGCAAGTAAACATTAACGTAAATTTAAAGGTTTGAATATTAAATATAAAACTAGTAAAAATGCGTCATAGTGTGTATGCCTCGAATTATTATCAATTTATATTTATTTAGAAACATTAATTACAGGGGCGACGACTTGTGTATGGTACATCTGCAACTTCCATATAGCAAAAAAGTCGCCCTATGGAATTCCATATTGCAAAATTACTGACAAAATATAAATTTCTTAATAAGAATGTGGATAAATGAGTTTACAATTAGAAGAAAATGATTAAAATTAAAAAAAAAACATATTTCGAAAAAATAATTGAAAAATGACGAAAGAAGTTGAAAATTAATTAATAAATAATTTAATTAATTTGATATTGAAGAAAATAATTAAAATTAAAAAATTTTTATTTGAAAAAATTAAAGAAAAGAATTGAAACTTGCGGAAATTGAATATAAAAATTAGAGGAAAAATTGAAAAATAATAGAAATAATTAGAAAATTAAAACATTTTTAGGAAAATAATAAAAATAGTTGACAATTGTATCAAATAATTAAAACCATAAAAGAAAAGAATTTTTGAAAATTTAAGAAATTTTTAAATAATTTTAAGTTTACTATTCTCAAAGATTAAAGAAAAGAATTAAAACCTTGGGAAATTGAACTTAAAAATGAGGGGAAAAAATTAAAATAAACTTGATGAAAAATGATAAAATTAGTTAAGAATTGTAGCAAATAGAAATAAAATCATAAAAGGAAAGAATTGTTAAAAATTTAAGAAATTTTTAAATAATTTTAAGTTTACTATTCTCAAAGATTAAAGAAAAGAATTAAAACTTTGGGAAATTGAACTTAAAAATGAGGAGAAAAAATGAAAATAAAATTGATGAAAAATGATAAAATTAGTTGAGAATTGTAGCAAATAGAATTAAAATCAGAAAAGAAAAGAACTCTTAAAAATTGAAGAAATCTTAAGGTATTAGTAGCGTAAATGCTCCCGCAAAACTCCCGCAAAATAAAAAGAACAAAAAATAAACTTTTATATCAACTCACTTGCTTCCTTGTGACCTTTTCTAATGTAATATATGTAATTTTCTCGATTTTGAGTCAGGTACTATAAGTTATCGTGATGTGTTGCTCACACGTTTTCGACATTTTTCAATGAAACCACGTGAAAATGAAAAATTATGAATTTTTAAATTATTGTATTTTTTATACGGCGTGGTCAATAAAATTAATTTTTTTTTAAAGGATTTATTTTATCTCAATGTGTAACTTAGTAGTTTTATTTGAAAAACTGACGACTTGTTTTTTTATAATTGAATATAAGAGACATTTTTTACATGCATTTTGTGCTATTGCATGTAAAAGGTATAAACTTTGAATTAATATTTTGAAGCTCAGAAGTGGTCAAAATTAATAGGATATATCTCATTTCATAGATAAATACCTCATGAATACAGATACAAAGTTTTAAAAAAATCTGACGAAAATCATTTTACGCGACTAATACCTTAAATACTTTTAAATTTAATATTATCAAAAAGTGGATTAATTCAAATTTTAATCAATGGAATTTCAAATTAACTCAAGTTTGAAAAATTATAATATGTAATAATTGTAATTGTAGTCTTGTTTATCTGAAATATATTCTGTAATTTTTTAAATTATTTTTTACATATGTTTATTATTTTCTTTAATATACAATTATTTCAATGAATTACTTTTTCTCATTTTCAATTATTTTTGATTAATTTTCTAATTTTTTTTAATTGTTTATCTCAAATTTTAGTTATTTTTTCAATTTAAAATTATTTCCATCATTCTGCAATTATTTTCTTACATTACAAATACTTATAGGTTGAAATTTTTTCAATTATTTTTCACAAACTAAAATTATTTTCTTTAATTTTAAATTATTTTTATTACTTTACAAATATTTTCTCCAATTTAATATTATTTTCATTATTCTTCAATTAATTTCCTAGACTTTAAAAAATTTTTCTTAAATTTTAATAATTTTCATAAATTTTAAATATTATTATTATCATTTTGCAATCAATTTTTACAATTTTCAATTATTTATCTCATTTTTCAAACATTTTTTCAATTTTCATTTTCTTTTATATTTTTGCAATTATTTTCTCCGTCTTTTAATTGGATATATTAATTATTTTTTAATTTATTTCCTACATTTTTATTTATTATCTCAAATGTAAATTACTGTATCCACGTTTTAATGTAATATCAAAAATTCCAATTATTTATATCAAATTTCCATTATTTTCTTCAATTTGCGATTATTTCTATCATTTTTCCATTACTTTTTGTCATATTTAATTATTTTTTAATGAATTTTGAATTTTTTAATAATTTATCACAAGTTCCACTTATTTTTACAATATACAATTATTTTTATCATTCTGAAATTATTTTCTTTAATTACAAATATATGTTGCAATTTTTTTAATTATTTCTCAAAGAATTAAATTATTTTCTTCAATTTCTAATTATTTTTATTACTTTGCAAATATTGTCTCGAATTTTTTATTATTTTTATTACTCTTCAATTAATTTCCTTGATTTTAAAATATATTTCTCAAATTTTAACAATTTTCTTCAATTTTTAATTATTAATATTATAATTTTGCAATCCATGTCTTCAATTTTTAATTAGTTTTATTACTTTGCAAATATGGTCTTGAATTTTTTAGTAGTTTCATGACTCTTCAATTAATTTTCTAGACTTTAAAATATTTTTCTCAAATTTTAATAATTTTCATTAAATTCCAATTATTTTTGTTATCATTTTGCAATCAATTTCTTTAATTTTTTTATTAATCTCACTATTCATTTCTCAATTCAATACCTAAATTTTCAATTATTTATCTCATTTATCAATTATTTTTTTCAAATTCATTTTCTTTTATAATTTTTGCAATTATTTTCTCCACCTTTTAAGTAGATATATTAATCATTTTTCAATTTATTTCCTAAATTTTTATTTATTATCTCAAATCTAAGTTACTGTATCCACGTTTCAATTCTTTAATCATTCTTCAATTATTTTTCTCATATTCCAAAAAACTTTCGACAATTTTTTATTACTTTTTTTTATTTGTTAAATTGCAATGATTTTCACAAATTTTATATTATTTTGATTATTTGTTGATTAATTCCGAAAATTTTACTCATTTCTCTCAAATTTCCATTATTTTCTTCAATTAACGATTTTTTTAATCATGTTTCTTCAATTTTCAATTACTATTCTTATCATTTTGCAATCAATTTCTTAAATTTTTAATTATTCTTACTACTCATTTCTGAGTTAAATTCCTAAATTTTCAATTATTTATCTTATTTTTCAATTATGTTTTTCAATTTTCATTTTCTCTTATACTTTTGCAATCATTTTCTTCACCTTTTAAGTAGGTATATTTATCATTTTCAATTTATTTCCTAAATTTTAATTTATTATCTTAAATCTAAGTTATCCACTTTACAATATTTGTTGATGAATTCCGAAAATTTCAATTATTTCTCTCAAATTTCCATTATTTTCCTCAAATTTCCATTATTTTCTTAAATTTACAATTATTTCTATAATATTGTAATTATTTTTCTAAGTTCAATTTTTTTTCGACACTTTTCAATTATTTTAAAAAATGTGATTTTTGTTTTTTAAATTTTCAATGTTTTAATCATTTTTCACAAATTTCAATTAAGTTCGTCAATTTTTAATTTTTTTTTAACTTATAATGATTCGATCACAAATTTTATATTATTTTAATTATTTGGTTATTATGTCCAAAAATGTACTCGAAATCAAATAAAATTGTCAACTTTTGAGTTACAATAATTACGCTAATTAAGAAATTATTTTGTTTATTATTGTTTTATTTCTCCCCCCCCCCCCCCCGTCGGTCAATATTAAGTTTGCAAATGGCAAAAATTTTCAAATCGCCGCCCCTGATTAATTAAATATATATTATACAAAATACAACTTCTTCCATTTAACGATGGCGTTTATTACACTATTGTAAAATGGCCCATTTATAACCTTGAAATCTAGTGGTTATTTTAATAAATATTTTTAAAGAAACTAAAACATACTTTGCGACAAAAAACCTTGAATAATAATCAAATTCTATAATAGATTATTATATATTAATTTAAAGTGTTTTGAAAAACGATTTTCCCTTAACTGACCCAGTTATTAAATAAACTTGTCGAAAAACTTATTTAACATAAAATAAAGTTGATAGATATTATTTTCTTTTTGTTAAAAAATGTTTAATAACCAATTATCTGGAGCTTATTTATACTGACGGTTTAAAACAGATGCTTAAAGGAAGAGTGAACTTTAAAGATAAGAGTGAAAGAAAAGGAAAGCCAAGTTTCTCCCTAACTCTTATCTCTCCACTCTGACTTTTAAACCTTTTTATAAAATCGTGTAAACGTGTCTTACATTCTAATGAACCAAAGTTCCTTAAATTCAGACATTTTTTACATTAAAAAAAAATATCTTAATTTAAAGCAGTCAGATCAAAATATCATTGCTAAAATAGAATCGTTTAAAAATTCACTAAAATTAGACTGATTTTTCATAAATTACTATATTATATAATCTTTTGCGATATTTGTGTTTTTTCCCTCTTTGGGACTAATTAATCTAATTTGAGCAGGTTATTTAAAATCACTTTATTTGAAACGCTGGAAACAAGACGTTTAAATTCAAGGTGCGATATGATTTTGAAAATCGTGACTAGGGCTCCAAAAGTTTCTTTCCTCTTTCTTTGCGAATTCTAAGCTTGGTGAATCGCGTATCTCGTCACGTTCCTGAGGGGACGAGTTCCTGTGGGATTTCGTGAACCAGAATTACCAAGAAGAGTCTATAAGTTGAGAATCCGAACTTCTAATTCAAAGAGAGTTTCCAGTCCAGTGAGAATTTGCAAAAAAAAGTAAATGATCTATAGACCTCGTCTTTTTTAATAGATGTGAATCAATTGATTTTGATGTTTCTTCAAATCGTCCAATCATTGAATCCAAACTCTCCATTTGGTTTAATTGAAAACTCTCGTTTTTTTAATTAGTTACAATAAATTGGGGAATATTTTCTCTTCTTTGTCCCTTTCCATTCTCTCTCTATTTTTCCTTTTTAATCTTTTTCCTTTGCTTTTTAGTTTTAAATTCATTATTATGTTTTTGAAATCAGTTTTTCATATTTTGGAATCAGTAATTTTAGGATTAATATTTAAGATTTTTTTTAAATTAGTTATTTTTATATTTTCGCGTTAGTTGTTTTTATATCTTTTTATTTATTTCTTCTTTTTAAAACCAAGTATTTTAACTTTGTATTCTCTGAATTTGAATTTGTGAGACTTCATTGGTGAATTAGTTCGAATGAGTCACTGATTTTAATCAGAAAATTATTTTACTAAAAATCAGTTAAATTTCACTAATTTTTGGTAAAAATCTCAGTGAATGAAGTCAGTACAGATTTTCTAAAAATTTTCAATTTTTTCGCAAATTTATTTACTCTTTTCTAAAAATTAAATTTTTGAAATTCCTAAAGAAAAATTAAACTCGTTAAGTCTTTTTCTAAATTATTTTTAATATTTTAAGATTTTCTCTTTCCTTCAGAAGAATGTTAAGATTATTTTCATTTCCTAATTTGCTCAAAAAATTAAATTAAAAATTAGCATTGTTAAGATTCCTTCTGAACTTTTTGTGATATTTTAAGATTTTTCCAATCTTTGTCAATTGTTCTTAAAGTTTCTTGAGTTTTACCATATTTTTCTTAATACTTCTTCATAAGCTTCTCTAAAAATATTTCTCGTAATTTTTTCATTATATAAACTTTTCAATATTCTTAAATCTTTAAATAACTTTTCTTCTTTTTTTCTAAACTTTAAATTCATTTTATATTTTTATAAATGTGCTTCTAGTTTTTCCTCTAGTTTTTTCTTTTATTTTCTCCTTTTACAGAAACTTTTCTATTTTTTCGTTTTTCCACAGTCCTCTTAATATTTTTAGTTCCCTTATAATTTTCACGTGGTTTCAAAAACCAAGTGCAAAAAAAGCCTTGAATATTTCCTTGTTTTAAAAACTACTTTTTTTTCGCTTGTAATTTTTACAAAAAATACCCTACCTCAGATTATTTAAAATTTTTTTCTATTCTTCTCATAATTTTTTTTCCTACTTTTGATTTTTTTCTTTTCTGCTTATTTTTCCCTCGATTTTTAAAATTTGCTTCTTCCCTTTTTTTGCTACACGTAAAGAAAATAAGTTATGAATTTCATTAAAATGTTTGACAGTTTAGAGAAAAAATGTAACAAAATGAAATTTTCAGATAATAAGATTATGGAACTAAAAATTTAATTTTTCGTGAATTATTTTAAAGCTAGATTTGAAAATCGTATTAATTTAGTTAAGTTTTTGCGAAAAGTTGTTTTAAAACTAGTTCATTCTTTCCGAAGATTTTTAAGATAATTTTTCATTTTGTAATTTGTTTTAAAAATTAAGATTCCTAACTTTTTGGGATATTTTAAGATTTTTTCAATTTCAATTTTTCATTTCGTAATTTGTTTTAAAAATTAAGATTCCTAACTTTTTGGGATATTTTAAGATTATTTCAATTTTCGTAAATTGTTGATAAAGTTCCTTCAGTTCCGCACTTTTTTATTTTTAAAGAATTATCAGATTTCGTTGACTTTTTATTAATCTTTTTTACAATTTCCTATTTTTTAGTTTATTTTACCGTATTTTTTCACCACTTCTTGATAAGCTTCTCTAAAAACATTTTTCGTAATTTTTTCATTATCTAAATTTTTTAGTTTAATAATTTCCCCATTTTTTAAATATGTAAAAAACATTTTCACCATTCTTAATTTTTCTTATTCCTTTAAATTTTCAAGTTCTTTGTAAATTCCCTTACTTTCTCCTAAATCTTTTCATTTTTACACAAATTTTCCAATATTTAAAATATTTTTAATAATTTTTTGTTTTTCTTTGTTGTAATTCTTTTCAAAATTTAAAATGAATTTTTTATATTTTAAAATGAGTTTCTAGTTTCTGTTTTTTCCTTTTTTTTTAGAAAGTTTGCCATTTTTTCGTTTTTTCAGTTCTCCTAATATTTTTTGTTCTCTTATACTTTTCACGTGGTTTGTAAAGCCTCGTCGTTTTAAAAACTACTTTTTTCTCCTTGCAATTTTTACAAAAAATACCGTAACACAGTTTATTTAATCTTTACTCTATTCTTCTGATCATATTTTTTCCTATTTTTGATTTTTTCCTTTGATTTTTAAAAAATTCCCATCTTCCTTTGCATGCTACACATAAAGATAATAAGTTACCAATTTCATTAAAACGTTTGTCAGTTTAAAGAAAAAATGTCAAAGAGCAAAATTTTCAGATAATAAAATTATGAAACTGAAACTAATATTTTTTTTTCTTGTTACTATACTTTGTTAATTAGTAATTTAAAAAGTAGCTAAAAACCATATTAAAATTTACAGACTGTTTTTTCTGAACTTATAATTTCTTATATACATCAGAAATTCTCATTTTATCGCATTTTTCCCTAAATAGTAACAAATTTTAGTAAAATAATGTCTTTTTTAATGTGTGCACTTTTTCTTTCGCATGAATTGATAAAACAATAAATATTTAATGATATTGAATTACCCAATCGTGTTAAGTGCCGTCAATTTCTCTCGGGGATTGTCATTAAGTGCAAACGAGTAATTTCGCAAGGTCTTGATGATTTAGAGCCTACTTTATTGGATATTTAAGGATTCATACAAGCTAGGAAGATAGTTGTTAGGAAGATGTCTGGTTTCTGCCTTTTCACATGGCAAATTCATGGACACTTAGTGCTACGGCTCTAATTAAACGTACACATAGTATCCACCTTAATTTTCGTTAAAGAGCATCTGCACAATGTGCGCCTTTAAAAAAGTCAATTTTTTTTTTGCGGAATTTTCCCTTCCCTTTTATATTCAGTGTTTATCTCTAGGTTTAATATTATGTGTGTAGCACAAACATACCTCAGGTCATGCTTTAATATCACGTGAAATGTAGATCAAAAGTTTGCACTGTAGTTTAATCTGATAGAAAAAAAAACTTGACTTGAGACCGAGGTGAAAATGCGAATTTTACTGAGTTCGAAAATTGCAAATACGTTTTCGTAAGTTATAATGAAAAGATACAGCTCAAAGAGGCTGTAAATATTTACCTGTCATGCATTTTAAAAGGCTTTCAAAGTTTTATAAATTGCTTTCAAAATATACGTTGAGCATTTTTGCAAATAATTTTTTTTTTGGGAAAGAAATATTTGTAAAGTGTGTGTTTAAATTAAAAAAAAAAGTATGTATATAAACTTGAGAGAAATACGAATTTTGTTGATATTTATAATGTACATATATTAAATTTTATTTAAAATCGGATAAAAATTGTATGTATTTTGCAACGGATGATCAATCATTGTTCATCCCTCTTTTTAAAATTGAAAATAATACTTTATTGGTTATCAACTTTCATCAAGGCTGACCTCGATAAAATAGAAACAAAAATAATTGTGATGGACTGACATTTGCAAAAAAATCGGTGATTTAAATTATCGTAAAATTGTAACAACATTTCAATGTGTTTTTTTTAAAAACAATGGACGATATAAAAGACAAAAGTTATGAAACACATTGAAATCAATTTTCACCAATTTTATATTTTTATTTAATATTAATTGAATGAAAATTGTCAACCGTTACTTTACTTTTAAAATTAAATTTAATTAAAAAGTGTTTTTTTTTATACAATTTATCGAAGCAGAGTAAATAAAATAAGGAAATTTTGTTGTTAGAAATATTTTTTGAGTTTTTAACGTATCAGTGAATATAATAGGTTTATCGATTCGAGTCTTTTTCTTTTTTTCAAAATTAAAGCAAACAATGAATTGTGTACTTTCGATATATAAATTGAGGCTGATTGGCACTGAAAAGCAATTACACACAATCTAACAATTGAGACTCAACTTATCTTTTTTTTTTTCTTTTCAGTCTTCAATACCAATTAGAGATCTCGAAACTTTTTTACATTATTCTATTCATGAATATTTATACGTTCTATATTTTTCTTTCATAGCGATAGTTTACCATTAATTTACATCTACAATTATAATTCATAGACTGTGTTGTCATTTTTGTTTATTTATTTATTTATTCAATATTTTTAGTAATTTTATTCACTCATTCACTCAATTTACGGGTTTTCTCATCTCATATTATACATCCAGTTAGTTTTTTTTATTTTAATTGTCCGTAAACAATTTTCTTGTACACTGTAAAAACAGGGGTCTTACAAGTGTCTTATTTTAAGACATAAGACATTTAGAAAGCGTCTTACAGGTAGTTTTAAGACACTATCTCAATGGTTTAAAATTAAGACACCTTAAAATGTCTTAAAAGTGAGGACAAAATTAGACACTTGTTTTTAGAGTGTATTATTTATATATCTATACCTTAACAGAGTTTCGATGCTTTGAATTAAGGTTTTCTCTATGTGAATTAAAGTTTTGTTTATATTAGGCTTCACAGAATATTTTCCCTAAAAGTACCCTATTTGGAAAATTTACCCCTAATATTCCAATATTTTTCACAAGAATTAATCTAAAGTCAGGATATGTAGAAATTCAAGAAATTGGTGTCAATTTAGTACCTTAAGGTAAAAACTGGGAATTTGTAAAAAAGATAAAAACATTTATAAAGTGATCCGGAGATTTTTAAGAAATTCTAGGAATTCGTAGATTAATCCAGGAAAATTTAATTTTAATCTTTGTATTCTTCAGTAACTTGAAAAATTGAATTGAAAATGGTTCAGAGTATACGATCTAAAAATCTTAGGTAGAAATAAAGTCAAAAATATTAGATTTCAATAATTTTATGTCCAATTTAGTAATTCTTTATAATTTAAATAAACCCCTAACTCTAGTTTAGTCAATCTTTAATTTATTAAAAATTTTTAAATTACAATTATTTTAAAATTCAACAGTCAAGTATTAATTATTTTATGCTTTATTTTGTCTTAATTTAAATATTTACGACAAATACATATATATTTTACAGAATATTTTATATATATTTTTTCATTTCTTCCTTCATTGACTATTTACTTTTATAATTCTTTGATTTTTTAATGAGTTTTCTAATATAAAATTCTAATATAATATAATATAATATTAAATCATGTTTCTACTTTTTTGAAATCTTTAAGAATTACTTATATAATTTTTTCCAACAATTAAATTTTTTTCTTATAATTTTTTATTCTTCAAAAAATGTTTCCAGTATTTCGTTTTTTTCTCGGTATTTTTACACAATTTCTTTATTCTTATCAGTTTTTGAAGATTCTTATTGTTTTTGCATCTTTTTTTTGCGTTATAGGTTTTGTTCTATTTATGCAAATTATTTCAAAACTCTCCAAATCTGAATTAGTTAAAAATAACTAATTTGAAAGCAAAAACTCAGTCACTATTTGAAAGAGTTATATTTCTACTAACCATTTAGAAAAAAAATAACTAATTATTAGTCAAATTCATTTTTAGGCTATGTCAAAATTACTAATATTTTAGTAAAACTGTGTTAACTAATTAAATTATTCAAATTTTAACTATTTTTTAGTTGTATTTTTACAAATAATTGAGGAGTACTTTTTCAAAAGTTGATAAATCCTCATTTTGTTATTTCGAGAAAATTAAACAAATGCAGTTTCGCACCTGACCCCTAGATTTAATTATAAAGTAGAAAAAATATACGAAATTATTTATATACGAATGTTCTTTGCACTTAAGGAGATTTATTTTTAATTAAAGTTTATAGTAATTAAGAAATTTAAAGGTTTTTGTAATTTATTCTACGAAAAAAATTAAAATTTTAAATCATCTTGGTTAAGTCCAAGTTTTTTTTAAATTGAAAATTCTTTGATAAAAAATTGTTTTCTTGGATTTAACAGTGACAAATCGATTTGTAAGGTTCCTAATACGTTTTTGTGATTATCTCAACTTTTTTGGAAAATGGATTTATCAAGTTTTGAAAAAGTGCTTCTCAATTAGTCATATTTGACCAATAACTAGTTATTTTTAACTAATTCAGATTTAGACAGAAGTTTATTTTATATTTCTTTTATAACATTTCGAAAAATTTATTTATTTTTTCATTAAAATTCTTATCTATTTTGATAATTTAAGGGAGCTGGGGAGTACAATTTTTTTCTTTATTTAACTAATTGTTTCTACTTTAACTCGTTTTTTACTGTAAATGTATTCAATTTTTTCTACATTTTGTCTATTTTTTTCCAAATTTGTTTACTTTTTGGTAAAATTCCTAGATTTTGAGAAACTAGAAACTTTAACTCGTTTTTTACTGTAAATGTATTCAATTTTTTCTACATTTTGTCTATTTTTTTCCAAATTTGTTTACTTTTTGGTAAAATTCCTAGATTTTGTGACTTTTTAACGAGCTTTTTAACACTATTGGCTTTTAAAATTGTTTTAAAAATATACCTAATGTTTAAACATTTTCTTTTCTTTTTAAGTCATATACACATTCTTTTTAAATTTTCTTCATTTTGTGAGAAATATCCTAAACTTTTTCATTTTTAAAGGAATTTGTCATTTCTTTTATATGTGCAATTTTTACTTATCTTTTTACATTTTCTTATTTTTACAGTTTTTTTATTTTGTAATTTACTTTTTTTATATTTTTAATACTTTTTGTAATATTTCCATATTTTGTTAAACTTTTTGTTGTTTAATTTTCTCCACTTTTCAATGCATTGCTTTATTTTTAGTATGTTTTATTCAATGTTTTTAAATATTAATTAATTCCAATTTACTAATAATCCGAACTTAGATTTATTCGAGTTTCAATCTATTCAAATTTTAATCAATCAAATTTCCCATTATTTTTGAGAATTTTTCTAGTTCTTATGATATAAGACAAAAATTAAGTTTTCATACTTATTGCGTTTTAGGATGTTTTTTATTCATTTCAAAATAATCAGTTTCACAATTCCGAGTATGTAGTATTCTTACATGTACGTATTTATAAATAAAATATTTTTTGTCATAAAAGTTAATAATTTAAAATAATATTAGAAGAAATACTGTAACTGCTTTAAAATTTGGATTACAAAATGTTTGGTCTTGCAAATCAATTATTTATTTATTTGAAATGTACGTATGTACGTACGTATGAAATGTACGAAATGTACAGGAAAGATCCGTTTATTACATAAAAAAAGAAGAAAAAGTAAAATATAGATAACAAATTTGAATCCCGTCCAAAATTGTTAATCAGGAATATTTTTTCGATATAGGAAGGTTAAAATGTTGAATACAATATTTATATGAGCAATGTTTCGATAGCTCGGTTTTTATTATTAAAAAAATTAATATTTTGATACCTATTGGCTTCTCTACAGATATAAAATTTATATGATATAGGTATATTATATAAATCAAAGTTTTGTTTCTAATTTGATCAATTTTTGTCGCAGTACACATTGGTATACATTTAGTTTATCAGTTTGAAGAATAGCCCTTTCTTTATAGACTTTACCTGCCGAGGTGTGGATTGTGGAATAAGTATTGATGTACCAGGGTCGTTTGTTACTTTTGGTTGGCTTTTGTAAAGCCCCTCGGTACAAGTGGTGAAGGCAGTTCGTATTTTTCTAGCGTACTTTATGGCCTTCGGTAGCTGTTTTTCAATTACCAAGCGGCAAGGCGGATTTTTGCTAAAAATAAGTGTCTCTCGATGCGAGCTTGCTATCGTTTCAACTTTCATTGCACTGAGGAAAAATGTCTACCGCAGTAGTTGATATCTTATATTCACTTCTTTGCAGTCGACGCTTTTCAATCAAGTCCTTTTTTTAACCTCGTATATATACGAATCATTTTTAATGGCAAAAATAAAATGAAATTCGCAAACGATCGTTTTATTTTCGTAAGAAAATCTTGAAAATCTTGAAAATTATATAAATATCGAATACTTGAGTTTTTTATATTTGGTTTTCCGTTATCTGCACTGTAAAAACCAAAAAGGGCCCGGTGCCAGAATTTAATGTATCGTGAAAAAAAACTTTTAAATTGACGAGAATTTGTAAAATGATCCGTGAATTTTGAAAACGATACGTAAATTTTTAAGAAACTCTGGAAAGGTAGATAAATCCTAAAAACTTCAATTTCAATCTTATTCTTTATGATAATAATATGAAAAATTGAATTTAAAATTATCAGAATTTAATCGAAAAAAATTTTGATAGAAAAAAAGTCGAAAACTGTATTAAACTTAATTAATTCCAAGCCATTATTATTTATATAAATCTTAAACGTCAATTAACTTAAAGTTTAATTTTTTCAAACTTATAAGTTTCAATTAATCAAAGTTGCAATTATTACATGTATATAGTAAAATATTAATTAACAGAAAAATTAATGAGAAACTTTACATTGCTGTTCGTCATTTCAAATTATAAATTGTTGGAAATGCAAATAATGAAAATTGCGAGAATAATTATAGAATGGAAAAGAATATATATGGAAAATGACGAAAATAGTTAACAATTAAAAACAAAATTTGAAAAATGGCAAGATAAATACACAATTGTTAAAAATAATCTAAAAAATTAAACAATATACATTCAATTTAAACTGAAAAATTGAAAAAATTAAGTAAATTATAGGAATAACTGCTGAAACCAATTGCAAATTGAACAACTGGATTGAAAATAAAAACAAAAAAAATTTAAATTGAAGAAAATATTTGAAAACTTTAGAAAATAATAAAAATTTGGAGAGAATAATAAAAACTTGAAGAAATAAATTCATAATTTAAAAATTAAACTGAAATTAAAAAAAAATTGATAATAATGGAGAAAAATTACAAAACGTGAAAATAATTCACAATTGAAAACAAAATTCGAAGAATGGCTAGTTTAATACACAAAAAAAAAAATATTTGAAAAATCAAAGCAGCATTAATTCATTATAAAACTTTAAGAGACTAATTGCAAATTAAAAAAAATTGTAGGAAATGATTTCAAATTGCGAAAAATAGTTAATAATTAAAAGAAATAATTAAAAAATGAGAATAATTATAAAATTAAAGAAAATATATCTACAAAATGACTAGATTAATAGACTACTGAAAAAAAATTGATAAAATGTAGCAAAAACTATAAATTTAAAGAAAATAATTAAAAATTTAAAAATGAAGAAAATTATAGGAATAATTGTTAGAAATAATTGGGCATTGTACGAATGGATTGAAAATCGACAAATATAATTAAAATTGAATAAAATAATTGAAAAATTATTCAATAAAATTGAAAAAAGTATTTGAAAAAAATCGAAAGTTATTGAATATAGAATAAAACAATTAAAAACTAAAAAATGGAATTGAAATTTGAAGAAAAAATTGAGAATTGAAGAAAATAAAAATGTGAAATTAACGAATCTTATTGATAATGAAGAAAAATAATTGTCAAAAGGCGAGGATTTTAAAATATTAAAGAAAATAATTGACAGTTGAAAAAAAATAAAAATATGATTAGAATAATGCACAACTGAAAAAAATAATTCACAAACCTTGAAAAATAATTCTAAAATTTTAAGAGAATAAATAAAAATTTTAAATATTGTAAGAAATAACTAAAAATTAAAGAAAATAATTGAAAAAATAACAAGAATAATAGCAAAGTTGAAGATAATTTCTGAAAAATGACGAAAATAATTGACAATTGAAAACAAAATTCGAAAAATCACTACATTAATACATAACTGGAAAAATAATTTAAAAAATCAAACTATAAATATTTAATTTAAAAAATAATTGAAAATTGAAAAATTAAGAAAATTATAGAAATAATTGTTGGAAATAATTGCTAATTGAACAAAAATTTTCTGGATTGAAAAAAATTGAATTGAACAAAATAATTGAAATTGAGGAAAAAATGTAAAATTGAAGAATGGAAATGAAATTTTTAAAACATAATTAAGAACTGAAGAGAATAATTGAACAATTGTACTTAAAATTAAAAACGCATATTGATATTCGAAAAAATAATTGAAAATTGCAAAATGTGATTGAAATTTGAAGAAAATAATAAAAAAATGAATAAATAAATTGTAATTTGAAATAATGGTTTATAATTGAAAAAAGTCAAGTTTTTTGGAATATTGAATAAACTTAATTGAAAATTGTAGAATGGAATTGACTGTAAAAGATAATTCATAATTTAAAGAAAATTACAAAATGACTAAAATAATTTAATATTAAAGAAACTAATTGAGAAATAGGCAAAATAATTGACAATTAAAAAAGGAATTTGAAAATTGTCGAGTATAATCTACAACAAAAGAAAATAATTAAAAAAGTTAAAGAATATGTAATTATAAAATTTAAGCAGAACAATTGTAAATTGAAAACGGTTGAAAATTATAGAAAAAATGCGTTTAATAATACTTTTTTATTTTTTAGAATTTTTTTAAATTGTATTCTTTAAACAAAAATTACTTCAGTTAATTTTATACTGTTTCGTTTTAACAATATTTAAAAAAATTTACTTACTTTACCTGTGATTAATTTTATTTATTATTATAATTTGGAAGTTGTAAAATATAATTAGTTTCAATTTTTTGATTTTTAAAATATTTATTTGGTTTTTTGTCATTTGTCATAACTTATTAATTTTTATAATTTTTAAAGACTTTTCTTCTTTTATTTAATTTTTCGTAAATTTGATCTTATAATAAATTTTCTCATTTGATCAGAATTTTTCTATTTCTTAGGAAGATTGGTTTTTTTTTCTCAAAATTGTTTAATTGTTTTTAGTTGATTCTTCATTCAAAAAAAATTATTGCTTTTTGCTTGATTTTCAAAACAAGGTTTTAAAGTATTTTTTTATCTTTAGTAACATTTTTCGGTTTTTTTACTGATTATCTTATTTATTTTCTTAATTTAAAAAAACATGTTCGCAAATATTTTAACTTTTTGAAAATCACTTTTTCCTCTCTTTTGTTATTTCAATTTTTTGTTTTAAAAACTTTTACTGTTTATTGCGTAGTATTTTGATTTTAAAAAAGCATTTAATCAATCTTCCTTAAACTGTTTATAATTTCAAAAAGGAATTTTTACCATATTTCTTAATTTTCTTTCTTTTACTTTCATTGATTTTTTAAACTTTTTTATTTTTGAAGAATTTATTTATTTTTTTCAGGTTTTTCAATTATTAAATTTTTTACATTTTTTTGCTTAAATTTCCCCATTTCAATGTAAATTATCCTTAACTTTCTTATCTGTTCATTCATAATACTGGTTTTAATAAAATTTTGTAATTTTTGTAATTTATGTACAATTTCATTTTTTTACATTTTGTTAAGATTCTTTCAACATTTTCTCCATTGTTTAAATCATTATTCGCTAGACACTCCGATAAGATAAAAATGCAAAATTTTTTTTTTTTTTAGGGGGTCCCTGAAATTTTTATGTGCTTCAGACCCGTGACAGCCTTGATCCGGCCCTGATTTCACTTATTTTTTATGAACTTATATTACTTTTAGGTTTTATGTATATAACACATCTTTTGGCATCTAGATTCAAAAGTGCTATCCTTTTTTTCTTAACAATTAGGGTTTGCGAGATAATTTATAACTTTTGCAGATATATTATTTCATAATAAATTTTCGATATTTGTAATCTTGAAACATCACAGATTATAAATATACTATTTAAGGGCATGTGATGGATTATGACGTCACTGGCATAGGCAAAATTTGTCCGTAACTTTTCTCTTAAAGTATTGAATATTTGGTCATGAAACTTGGTAGAATTACTTAAAATATAATTAGGAAGGTCTCTCTGACCCAAATTTGTTTGAATTTTGGCTCAAATATAATTTTTGAGAAATTTTGGAAAAATAGACAATTTTTAAAAAATTACTTTTGACCCAAAAATCAAACAAATTTGAGTCAGAGAGACCTTCCTAATGATATTTTAAGTAATTCTTCCAAGTTTCGTGACAAAATATTGAACATTTTGTTATGAAACTTGGTAGAATTACTTAAAATATTATTAGGAAGGTCTCTCTGACCCAAGTTTATTTGAATTTTGGCTCAGAACTAATTTTTGGGAAATTTTCAAAAAATATCAAATTATTTAAAAATTACTTTTGATCCAAAATTCAAACAATCTTGGGTCAGAGAAACCTTCCTAATGATATTTTAAGTAATTCTACCAAGTTTCGTGACAAAATATTTAATATTTTAAGAGAAAAGTTACGGACAAATTTTGCCTATGACAGTGACGTCATCTTCCATCACATGCCCTTAAAAAGTTAAATTGTTGAACTTGCAAAATTTTAATCTTTTTCGAACTTTTTCCAAAAAATTAGGTACAAACCCCTTTTTTTTCTGTAAATAAATTTTTCCTATGAGATTTGGGAATTTTCTCTAATTTTTGTAAGGGAAAATCCCAAAATTTTTTACAGTGTATAATTAAAACTCGTACAGCTATTTTTCGTGTAATTATAATGAGATTTTTGTCTGTGTAGAAATCGTGATGAAATGTGGGTGAGCGTATGTGTTGAATGTAGGTATATATAGATAGATAGATAAAGTTGAAGGGAAAGTATTCTATCAGTGGAAGCTCTATAATAAAAAGAGTGAATCTTCAGGGATTAAGAAGGCATGTGATTTAGATTAAAGGTTCTTTTACCATGAACGAAATTTCTGTGGTAATCATCACGGAGCCCAGTGTGCTTTACTCACGGGAGGAGAATTAGTGCCAGATGAGTCCTCTAAGTGCTCTCGCGGCAGGAACATCTTGTTCGTTTACCTCAGATAGCCCGGTCGACGCTAAAGGCTATGGCACGTAGTTTCTGGCTAGCTTTTAAGTCACTCGGTTCAAAATCAAATCATTAATACCGACTTTATAAATCACGGCGAATTCTCGAATCCTATTAAAAATTCAACTTTAACTCTTTTCCATGAATATTAAACATCACTCTGTCTTGTGGTTTCACTTTTTCTATATTATTGTCCTCTTCTTCTCTAATTATTAAAGTTTCTTAGCTTTAATTTCACGACGATGTTTCGTCAAATTGAACCGTATCTAACAATATTCCGAAAAGAAAATTGGAGTAATTATCATTTTGACACAAAATACTTATCATACACACAAAGAAAATTATCTATAAATTGTATTATAAATGCTTTATAATTTAGGCAAAAAGTGCCAGAAACCGAAATTTTCATATATAAGGTATTTTAAAAAAAAAACAATGAAAATTAAATTTTAAGAAAGTATACCTATGCAAAAAGAAAAATTAAAAAAATTATAGAAATTTTTTTTCTTAAAATTCTGATTTTTTATAGAAATAATTGTTGAAAATAATGGTAAATTGAACAACATGATTGAAAGTAGAGAAAAAGTGAAATTAAAGAAAATAATTGAAAATGAAAGAAAACGATTAAAAATTTAAGAAAATAATTAAAAATTGAAGAATGGAATTGAACATTGAAAAAAAATTGAGAATTGCAGAAAATATTTGAACAATTGAATTTAAAATTAAAGAAACTTGTTAATAATCGAAAACAAATTAACCAAATACGAGAATTTAAAAATATTAATGAAAATTAAA
This sequence comes from Ganaspis brasiliensis, assembly GCA_037103525.1. NCBI lineage: Eukaryota > Metazoa > Arthropoda > Insecta > Hymenoptera > Figitidae > Ganaspis > Ganaspis brasiliensis. Next base: position 1,098,706 of record JAZKLR010000146.1, read on the forward strand.
ATATAATTAAAAAATTGAAAAAAGTAATTCAAAATTTTAGCAAAATAATTGAAAAAAAATTTAAAAATTACGAAAATAATTCACAATTGAACAACAATCGCAAACTGTCAAGAATAAAATAATAATCGACAAGAGAGAAAAAAATAAAATAAAGAATAATTCTAAAATTTTAAGGAAATAAATGAAAATTGAAAAAATTGTATGAAATAATTGAAATAAATAATTGAAAAATAACGAGAACAATTACAAAATGAAAGAAAATATTTGACAATTGAAAACAAAATTTGAAAAGTGGCTAGAATAATAAACAATTTGAAAAAATAGTTTAAAAAATTAAACAATAAACATTACATTTAAACTAAATAATTTAAAAATTAGGAAAATTATAGGAATAATTGTAAATTGAACAACGTTATTGAAAAATGAAATTGATGAAAATAATTGATAATTTAATAATGTAATTGAAGTTTAAAAAGTATAAAAAAAAATTTTAAAAAGTAATTTAAAAAAGCACAACATAATTTTTAAATACAGAAAAAAATAGATGGAAACTGAAGAATTGAATAAAAAATTTAAAGAAATTGTTGCAGAATTGAAAAATTGAATTGATAATTTAAAACAATTTTTATGATTGTTAAAACTATTTAAAAAATCAAACAATTGTTAAATATTGAAGACTTGATTGAAATTTGAAAAAAAAATAATTGAAAATTGAAGAAAATAATTTAAATTTGAAGAATGGAATTAAAATTCGTAGAATATAATTGATAAACTGCATCTAAAATTAAAGAAATTTATTAATGTAGATTAAAATAATTGATATAAGTCGAGAATTTTTTATTATTAAAGAAAATAATTAAAAATTTAAAATTAGAATTGAAATTTGAAGAAAATAATAGAAATTGAAGAAAGAAGATAAGTAAATAAAATTCTTGGAACGACATTTTAAAACAATTTTTATGATTGAAAAAATTAATTGAAAAAACCGAGAATATTTTAATATTGAATAGTTAGTTGAAAATCGTACAAATAATTAAAAATTAAAGAATGTAATTGAAATTAGAAGAATCTAATTGAAAATTGAAAAAGTTATTGATAAAACCCGAGAATGACTGATTTTAGAAGAAAAAGTTGAAATCTGAAAAAGAAAATTAAATTTTATAAAAAAGTTGAGAATTGAAGGAAATATTTGAACAATTGAATTTAATATTAAATACATTTGTTGATAATTGATAAAAAATAATTGACCAAAGGTGGAAATTGTTTAATATTAAATAAGTATGAATTTTACTATTTTTTAGTAGAAAACTACTAATTTTTTTAAGTAGGAAACTACTAATTAAATTAGTAAAAAAATCTACTCATTTAAAAAAAAAGTTTCACTATTTCAATTAGTAGTTTTTTTATTAAAATGTAGTAGTTTTCTACTAAAAAATTAGTAGCTTTCTACTAAAAAATTAGTAAAGTTTTTGGCTCACTTTTCGTTAATTCATAGTAGAAAACATCTAATTCAGATTTAGAGAGTAAAAAATGGAATGGAAATTTGAAGAAAGACATTGAGAATTGAAGCAAATAGTTGTAAAATTGAACAACTGATTTGAAATTTTAAAACTATTTTTATGAGCAAAAAAATAATTTAAAACATTCGAGATTTATTAAATATTGTGGAATTAATTGATAATCGATGAAAATAATTGAAAAAAGGAAATAATTAAAAATTGACAAAAACAATTAAAATTGTAGAAATAAATTGAAAATTAAACAATTAAATTAAAGCTTTATGATAATAATTCATAATTGTAGGAAAAATTACAAAATGACGAAAATAATTAAATATTATGGAAAATAATTGTTAATTGATAAAAAATTTGATAAATCGCGAGATTAATGGGCATCTAAAAGAAATAATTTTAAAGATTAAAGAACAACTATTAAATTGAAGCATAATTGAAAACTGTAGACAATTAAAGAAAAAATTGTAGGAAAGAAATTAAAATTGTATAAATCAACTGGAAATTTTAGAAATATATTGAAATTTCAAGAAAATAATTGATAATAATTGAATATTGAATAAAATAATTGAAAATCAATTGAAAATTGAAAAAAAAATTAAAAATTAAAGAAACAAATTGAAGATTAAAGAATTAAATTGAAACTTGAAGAAAATAGTTGATAATTGAAAGAAATATTACAAAATGACGAAAATAATTGAACAATAAAGAAAATAATTGAGAAATGAGGAAAATAATAGACTATATTGAAAAAAAATTCTAAAACTGACGAAAATAATCGACAACAGAACAAATAATTTAAAAAATTACAAAATAACAGATTTTAATAAATTGAAATGCATTTTTTAAAAAGTGTCTGATTTAAAGCAAAAAATATCTGAAGAATATGCTTCTTATTTCCAGAATATTTTTCTTATTTTATGTATATTATATCCTTATTATAAGAATATTTTATTCTTAAATATGCACCAAGAATAATTCTTAAAGTAAGAATACCGTTTTTTCAGAGTACCGAGTTAGTATAATAAGACTCTTTTCTAATTTTTATATATTTTATTCTTATAAATTAATCACAGTATTCATTATTTATTTAATTTATTAATTTAATTGATTAATGTTAAAACCTTTAATTTTAGCTGTTGAACAGAATAAAATTTACCAAAGTTTGTGCAAAATAATAATTTTCAAAGTAAGTTTTGTGTTAAAATGATACTATTCTTAAGGTATATCTCTCGGTTAAATACAAGCTATTAGAAAAAAAATTCCAGTGTCCTTCAAAGGATTTAAAACTTTTTGGAAACTATATTTTTGGGAAGGGAAAATGTCCTTTTTTAGGAAAAAAAATTTGCAATGTTAAAATTTTTTTATTTATTCACATTTTTATACAATCAAACTTTTCTCTCACATCGCTTCTTGTTACAAATTTTTAAAATTTATACTATTTGGATTTATAATAGCTCATTTTCTTCAGAATTCGATTATCTACAAATTAAAGGAAGTGAAATTTTAAAAAACTGCACCGTTTTTCAAATATGATTATTTGTCTAACAAATGAAGTGCATTTTTTTTTAAACAAATAATCATATTTGAAAAACGGTGCATTTTTTTAAAAATTCACTTCCATTAATTTGTAGATAATAGAATTCTGAAGAAAATGAGCTATTATAAATCAAAATCGCATCAAATTAAAAATTTTTTAAAGAAGCGATGTGAGAGGAAAGTTTGATTGTATAAAAATGTGTATAAATAAAAAAATTTTAACATTACAAATTTTTTTTCCTAAAAAATGACATTTTCCCTTCCCAAAAATATATATTCCAAAAAGTTTTAAATCCTTTAAAGGACACTGGAATTTTTTTTCTGATATCTTGTATTTAACCGAGAGATATACCTTAATCTACGAGATTATACTTAATTTAAGAAAATATTCTTGCTTTAAGAGAATATTCTCAATCTGAGAAATATTCTTCTTCTAAGAATTTTATATTCTTTAAATAAGAATATATATTATTCTTAAATAGTCGTCAAGAATAATTCTTAAAAAACGAATACCGTTTTTTCACTGTTTGTACAAAATAACAAGTTTGAAAGTAAGTTTTGTGTCAAAATGGTACGTGTACTCGAGAATTGTGACAATAATTTGAAACACCTGCACATCTTGATAATAAAAGTCAAATAAAAATCACTTTTTGCGAAAGTGTAACATTTGAGAAGTTTCACGAGTTGAGTTAATTGAAAAGGAAACTATCAATGGACGTTAAGTATTTTACGAGATAAGAGTTTTGTTAGGGTGAAATTGGATACTGAACGATAAACGTTTTAATCTCTGTTTCGCTTTGATTGCTAACAAATACATTGCAGTAAGGAAACGATGAAGCTGGGCTAACTTGAAGGTAATAGTGAGGACTATAGAGTTGAGTGGAGATTCGTTGAATATTCATGAGTCTTAACACTTCTAATCGTCTCGAAGATACTTGTTGTACTCCAATGTCCTTTGGCTCGCATTTTAGACTGGATTGGAAACATTAAAAAATTCTACTCTCTATAAGCGTTCCTTAATTAAAAATACTCCTTTCATTAAGCTTTTTTCTTTGAAAATATATTCCTCTTCATTAAAAATCTGGTTGAAATTAAGTACACTTGATATTACAAGTCTTGTTACTATAAAATTTAAAGTAATGATTAATATTAATATTATATTAAACTTTAATTAATATTAACAATTTATTAATTACCCATTTTCACAATTTTTATCAAAAATTATATATTAATCCGAATTTTAGAATAGTAGTTTTAAAATTTTAATCTTTTGGTCTTAAAACTTTAATCTTTAATCTCTTTTTAATCTTTAAGAATAAAGTTCTTTTAATCGTTTTATTAAAAATGGATTTATTGAAGTCTGGAACAAATTAAATTTAATTCGATGGAAATATCTCAAATTCAGAAAAATTAAAATTTCCATTGATAAATATTTTGAAGAATGGAAGTTTGAATCATAAAGTTTCTTAATTGGAATTCGTGTTTGGAGAAATTTAAATCAATAAAAGTTTGGATAAAGATTCTACAGAAGTTTGAAAACTTTGTCCAAAAAATCTATTTACAAAAGAAATTTTTACCTTTTTGTAGCGTGCTATAAACATTTTTATTTCTCAACTCTTAGTAAGAAAATTTCAGATAATCTGTAAAACTTTATTCTAATTAATCATTTGTATTTTCAGTATTTTCTATTTCGTTTCTTTAAATCTAAAATCTTATATCACACCCGATTTATTTTTCAAAAGAAATGGAATAAAAATTTAAAAAAATGGAAATTTAAATTAGAATTTCAAACGGTTAGGTACTATATCTTAAAAAGACTGAAATCTCCAAAAATTTAATTTTTAAAAAACCGAATTTGAGTTTCAGTATAAAAATCAAATAAATTATAATTTCTATTATTAAAAATCAATTTAAATAAAATTCACTGTTGAATCGATTCGAATTTCCATCAAGTTTATTTAACTGAAAATTGCAATTGATTCAAATTGAAATTGAACCAATGTTAAATCGACCCAATTTACAAATGTTGTTTATATTTTTCTTAAAAAAAGAAATATTAGAAAATTGTCCATGTTTTTATTAAAAGGGAACATGTGACATATCTGTTTGAAATAAGGCATTAAAATTTTTTAATGAAAGTCATTTTTGCCGTAGCCGTAATATCGGTGCGGACGTGTGTTTTTTTCCATCTTTATGGTAATTGGGTGAAATTCTTTGTCTGCAGCTTAATCTTCTTTACCCTTTTACCTCTGCCTTTTAAAATTGAAAATCCCTCAGAATCTCTTTTTAATGATCGCTTGGAAAAAGGCTTATGGTACATTTTACATGGTGTAAAAAGAATAGCTCTATAAAACCGCAAAAAAAAAAAACAACAAAAGATGAAGGACCCTACAAAAGAGTCATTGAGGTTGGAAAATAGAAGAATTAAGGTCCGTGCATTTCCTGGCGAAAAAATTCGAAGTAGCGGAAATATACTTTTTCCTGTACCGCTAATTTGTTTGGTAATCGCTTTTTTTTTAAACTTGCTGCTGTAAAAAGATTTTTTAATTGGCTATTATGGAATATTGCGTTACATGGTTTTTATTTCGAGAATTCCCAGGGCGAAATTTATCGAAACATTGAAAATAAGATATGAGAATTTTTTGAAAAGTGTATAAATTATTATTTGGTAAACAAGAAATTGAATTTAAAATTTCGTTTCTTAGAGAAACGACTAGAAATAACTAGCTAATATATTTTTTTAACGTTTAAGTGAAATTATTTTCCATTTAAAATTTAAGCTTGAAACAAAGCACTCTGGTATATTGTTTGCTTTATAAATAGGAACGGTTTGAATAAACCAATTACTTATCAGACGTACTTTATATACGGTTTTGTTAAGGTTTTTTTTTAAACTTGCTATTTTTTTATATTAAAATGACGGAAAATAATGTTTAAGCGCTTATTCAATCTTGAAAGAGAATTATTCCATTCATCCAAGTGAATATCTGCTACAGTAGAAAGCCAACATTTATCTCCTTCTCACGATAAATATTTGACTGAATTTAAATGCGCTTTTAAAATTTATTTTTGAAATTTTTTATTAAAAGAATAATTTCTTCTTTTTTTTTAACAGATAAATAGTTTCTTAGAGTTTCAGGCTAATCCCTAAAAGTCCTGTATTTTGACGAATTTTCACTAATATCCCCCATTTTTCACGAAAACTGTAAATTTGTGAAAATAAAACTTCAGGCGACTTTTGATCTCAAACTTTAATTCAGTCAATGTTTTAAATTACAATTATTTCGAAATTGAACAGTTACAATTCAAAAATTAATTATTTTGTGATTCATTTTAACTTAATTTAAATTTTTCCGATATTTTAAAATTTTTCTAACTTTATTATAAATTCTTTCCTTCCTTGGTAATTTTCTTTTATCGCATTGTTTCACTTATTAATAATAAATTTTCTAATTTAATAATCATTTTTACATTTCTTTGAAATTTTAAATATTTACCCTTTTATCAAAAAATTAAATTTTTTTATTATAATTTCTTATTTTTAAAAAAACAATATTAGTATTTTATTACATATTATTATTAATTTGTATTTTTATACAATTAATGCTAATCACTTTTTAAAGATTTTTTTTTATTTGCTTCTAATATATTTTTTGTGATGTAGATTTTTTTCATTTTACGCAAAGTATTTTAGGTTTTTTTTATATAATTTTGTTTTGTAACATTTCGTAAAATTTATTAAAATTTTGTATAGATTTTCTTATTTAATTTGATGATTTAAGGAGGGAGGGGAGTACATTTTTTTCATTTATCTGATTATTTTTAGATTAACTCGTTTTTTATATTTTGTCTATTTTTTCTCAGATTTATTTACCCTTTATAAAAATTGTATATTCTAAGATATTTAAACAAATTTTTGTTGTTAAAATTTTTTAAAACAAATTTTCTCAATTTTTTAATTTTTAAAAGGATTTGTCATTCTGTTTATACAATTTTTACATTTTCTTACTTTATTCTTACTATATATTTTTAAAGACTTTACTCCTTATTCTTAGAAAAAATTCTTTATACATCATCGAAACCTGATTGTGAGAATTATGTTTTTACCTTTAACTTATAACCTTAAAAATGCACAATTAGACTTTTTGTTAAAATACTTTACATTTTTAACTGTTTTAAGAATTGAATCTTTTTCTGCGGCATTTTTTAATTTTTATTTCTTATTATTTATATATACCTATTTTTGTATTGTTAACTATAAAGTCTTAAGAAAAACCTTTTTATTCTTATTGACCAAAAGCCACAATATTTTAATATTTTATTTTTACTATTTTTTACTTTTTTATTATATTTCTCACTATTTTTATATTTTTCCTAATTTTTTCATAGTTTATTAAACTTTCTATCGAATATTTTTTTCCATTTTTCAATATATTGCTTTGTTTCTTTTTCTCTTTTCTTATTTTATCTCTTTAAACATTATTTGATTCAAATTTACTAATAATAATCTAGTCGTAAATTTATGAAAATTTCAATATCTAATCAAATTTTATTAAATTTAAATTTTAGTCGATTCTAATTCTCATTCTTTTGAAAATTATTGTTTAGCTTTTCAGAAATAAGATAAAAAAGTAGTTTTCATACTTCTTACGCGTTTAAAGATATTTTTATTCATTTCTTCATTCATTTTTTCTCTGTTCACACCGCACATACATATTTTTTGTTTTAAATGAGATACTTTTAAAAAATGCATTTAAAATAATTAAAATGTTAATTTATAAATATCAGTTCAAATAATTTTAATTTCATTAATAAATAAAACTATAATTTTATCTATAATTTTCAACAGTTTTCAATATACCTACAATTATTCTCTTTAAATTTTATAATTAGTCTCTAATTTTTTCAATTATTTTTTTCAGTTCTCTATTAATCTAGTCATTTTTCGAATTTTGTTTTCAATTGACAATTAATTCCTTATTTTTCACATATTTTCTTTAATTTTTTAATTATTCTAGACATTTTTCAACTGTTTCCTTCAATTATTAATTATTTTTGCAATTTTTAATTATTTCCTACAATTCTTTTTAGTTTTCTTTTATTTCTGATTCCATACTTCAATTTTTATTTCTATTCTTCAGTTTTCAATTGTTTTCTTTTATATTCACTAATTCTCGTATTTTCTCAAAAAATTTTTGGCAATTTTGAAATCGATTTTTTAAATTTCAATTCCATTCTTTAATTTTTAATTGCTGTCTTCAATTTTTAATTATTTTTTTCAATTTTAATTATATTTTTCGATTTTCCATCCAGTTGTTCAATTTGCAATAATTTCCAACAATTATTCCCATAATTTTCATCATTTTTCAATTATTTTTTTTAAATTAAATAATTCATGTTTAATTTTTCAATTATTATATTTTTACTTGTCTTTTTTTTTCTTATTTTTTACATATTTTCTTTAATTTTTTAATTATTTTGGACATTTTTCAACTATTTCCTTCAATTATTAATTATTTTTTCGCAATTTTCAATTATTTCCTACAATTTTTCAATTTTATTTATTGTCCTAAAATTTTATAATTATTCTTCGATTTTTTAAATTATTTTGTTGGATTGTGCATTAATCTAGCCATTTTTTGAATTTTGTTTACAATTGTCAATTATTTTCTGCAGTTTGTAATTTTTTTTTTTTAATTATCAATTATTTTTTCTAATTTTGATTTAATTCCATAAGTTTCAATTTATTTCTTCAATTTTCAATTTTCTTCATTAATTTTTTATTATTCTCATAAATTTCAATTATTTTTCTCGATTTTCACTCTAGTTTTTCAAATTGCAATAATTCCCAAAATATATTCCTATAATTTTCTTAATTTTTAAATTTGCAATTATTTTTTTTTAAATTTAATAATTCATGTTTAATTTTTCAATTATTACATTTTCAGTTGTCTCTTTTATCTTATTTTTTACATATTTTCTTTAATTTTTTAATTATTTTGGACATTTTTCAACTATTTCCTTCAATTATTAATTGTTTTCCGCAATTTTTAATTATTTCCTACAATTCTTCAATTTAATTTATTGTCTTAAAATTTTATAATTAATATAATAAAGTAATTACTCTAGCCATTTTTTTAATTTTGTTTTCAATTGTCAATTATTTTCTTCATTTTGTAAATTTTTTTTCAATTATCATTTTTTTTCTAATTTTGATTTAATTCTTAAATGTTCAATTTATTTCATTAATTTTTTATTACTTTCTTTAATTACATTTATTTTTCTCGATTTTCACTCCAATTGTTCAATTTAGAATAGTTTCCAACAGTTATTCCTATAATTTTTCAACTATTTTGTGTAAATTTAATATTTATTGTTTAATTTTTTAAACTATTCTATTCAATTGTGAAATTATGTAGCCATTTTTTGAATTTTGTTTTCAAACTGACAATTATTTTCTCTCATTTTTCAGATATAATCTTTAATTTCGTAATTTTAATTATTTGGATTTTTAAAAATTTATAGTTTTAAAGGACTCACAACAATGAAAAGTTTGTCTGGTTAATGCTGCTACACTGAGAAAAATGGATATTCCTCGATATTTAAATTTATCATCCAGATATATTAAAACTTAGTACCTATTTAGATGTTCAAACTTAATATCCAGATAATATGAAAATAAATATTTTTTAATATCCAGGACAGTATAAGTTTGAAACTTTGAATATCCATTTCTCTCAGTGTAGTGGAATATATAATACGTAATTCTTTTTAAATGCTTAAAATAATTAATTGCCGAAAAATTTAGATTTTAATATTTTGTGATAATAAAACTTTTTAATCTCTAATTATAGTTAACATAAAGGCGAATTTCGCAAAACTAAAAATACTATGTTCGAAAATTTGTGACCGGAAAATTCAAGAAATTGACCGGGAATTAAAAAAAAAAAAGGCCACTGAGATGACACAAATTACTTTTTCCCGTGTATAAATAAAATATTTGTTATCATAAAAGTTAATAAATTTAGTAATATTAGAAGAAATATCGTAACTCTTAAAATTTGGACTAGAAAATGTTTCAGTCTTGCAATTTATGTTTAAGCTCATGTGAATTTGAATGTTTTAGCATCATAAGAATATTATATGTTTTTTATGATTACAAATATTTCATACAAAAATGTACGTATTTCTTCATTTAATTTTATATAATTAATTTATATAAATCTACGAATCTTAGAAACAAAGAGCCTCTTAATAACACTCTAAATAAAAATCAGTCCGATATTCGACGTTGTAACAAACACACAATTTATTTTTCGACCTTTTTTTTCATCAAGTAAAACCGATGGAAAAGTACAAAAACATTAGAACATCTTTAAACAAATTAATTGTGATATATATATATATATGTTACCGGCAAAACCCGAAGACCAGGCAATTCGCGAATTGCCTAGGCATTTCGCGAATTGACGAAGTTTATAGGAATTATCCGAACTTCCTGGCGATTCATAGGCATTTCTGAAATTCCTAGGCATTTTGCGAATTTCCTAGGCATTTCGCGAAATGCCAAAGCCGATTTAGGCAAATTGGAAAAAGTAAAAAATTTACAAAATTCGTAAGTCAATTGTGTATTTAGTCATTTAAAATTATTTGTTGCAACAAGAAGAACTACTGTGACATTTAGAGTTGCAAAGTAAGCGTTTCTTTTTACATAAACATCTTTTGGTTTGACAACGCGTTTGGCAATGGCATCGGAAAAATCCTTGTCCGTCTGTATTTGATTGCTTAGTAGCGACAGACCTTAAAGAAATTTTCTCAGTCGGAACTTCCTGAAGATCAACAAATTTCTTTTTACACGCATCAAATTCTGATCTGAAAATAGAAATACTTTAAGTCTTAAATTATCAAAATTAATGTGTACAAATAATTATTACAGTCGATATACCTGCAATATAGTCTGTTTATAATTCCGTGTTTTGTTCCAAAATTTCGAATACTTTTTGTAAAGGAACAAAGTATTTAATTTCATCACCCTTGCATTTCGCTATTAATTTAGAAAGACCTGCCACTTCTAAAATATCGTACCTTTTAATTCTTCTGTACTGACGACTGGTTTTTGGTCCATTAACCTTCATTTCTTGTAAGTCTTTTAAAATGTCATCATAATCATCTTGAGTTAAAATTTTATACTTATTCGTATCACTCACTGCACTATAGAAATCGGCCTGCCATTTATTATAATTTTCACTTGTCATTTTTAAAGATACGCGTTTAACGGGAAGTCTAACGAGACACTGAATAAGACTGTTGAATAAATACAAAAGCACTAGATACTTATTGATTATTATTTGTTTATTTGATTCTAGATATAAACTTCGTAAACTGTTTGTTTACGTTAATACACGGCTCAGTTTTATCAAATTTCTAATTTGACTAAATAGGCTTCGACAATTTGCGAAATGACTAGTCATTTCGCGAAATGCCTAGGCAATTTGCGAAATGCCTAACATTTTCAGGTATTATCCAAACTTCCTGGCGATTCATAGGAATTTCCAAAATGCCTAGGCAATTCGCGAATTGCCTGGTCTTCGGGTTTTGCCGGTAACATATATATATTTAATTTATCTTTATTTATTAAACTAGCAAAATAATTTATTTATTTATTTAGGACAAAATTTATAATATTTTAGAATTAAAAAGAATTGAAAAAATAATTGAAATTAAACAAAATAATTGCAAATTTTGCAAATTAATTGAAAAAAAAATGAAATCAAAAAATGTTTTAAACATAGTGAAAATAATTAAAATTTGAGAAAAATACTTGAGAATCTTAAAAGTAAATTGAAACAAAGTTGAATAATGAAAAATTAGAGAAAATAATTTAAAATTGAAAAAACATGGTTAGAAATTGAGATAAATAAATTAAAATTAAAAAAAATAATTAAAATTTGAGAAAATAATTAAACAAATTACATAAAATATTTTAAATAAAGGATAGTTAAACAAAATTTGAGAAAAATACTTAAAACTTTCAGAAGTTCATTGAAATAAAAGAAAATAATTAAAAATTAGAGAAAATAAATGAAAAAAGATAAAAATAATTTAAAATTGAATAGAACAAGTTTTAATTAATTAAAGAGAAATAAGTAAAAACTTTTTAGCAATTATAAAAAAGAACGAGAAAAAGAACGAAGGTAATTGAAAATTGAAGAAAATAATAATTAAAAAAAAAAATAATATAAAAAGTATAAAAATAATGAAAGAATTGAAAAGTCAGATAAATAGTTAACAATTTTTGAAATTATGAAACAAATGTAAAGAATTAAAAATTAAAGAAAATAAATGTTGGAAAATAATTGAAAAATGTTTTTAAATTTTAAAACTTGTCGAAAATAATTAAAATATCATACAAACAATGATAAGTTGTAAAAAATAAATGACATTTAAGTGTGATAATTGAAAAAACTACAGAATTTTTTTTAAATAAAGAAAAAATAATTGAAATTTGAAAAAAATAAATGAAGATCTTAGAAATCAATTAAACAAAAAAGAAAATAACTCAAAATTGGAGAAAAGAATTGAAGAAATAAGCTAAAAGTAATTGCAATTTACGATAATTAATAAAAAAAATTTGAAATTATAAAAACAAATGAAAATAATTAAAAATTGAAGAAAACAATTGAAATTTTAGAAAAATTCTTAAAAATCTTAGAAAATAATTTTAGAAAATGAGAATAACTAAAAATTGGAGAAAAGACTGGAATAATGTTAAGAATAATTTAAATTTACGATAATAATTAATAAAATTTCTTGGAAATTATGAAAACAAATAAAAATAATTAAAAATTGAAGAAAATAATAGAAATTTGAGAAAAATACTTAAAAAAATTTTAGAAATTAATTTTATAAAATGAGAAAAACTAAAAATTGGAGAAAAGTCTAGAAGAAAGCTAAAAATAATTGAAATTTACGATAATTAATAAAAAAAAGTTTGAAATTCTGATAACAAATGAAAATAATTAGAAATTGAAGAAAATATTTTAATTTTCTTTTCAGAAAAATACTTAAAAATCTTAGAAAATAATTTTAGAAAAAGAGAATAATAATTAACAATCGAGGAAAATAATTGAAAAATGATAAAATTAATTCAAAATTGAAAAAAATAATTGAAATATGCTGAAAATAATTTAAGATTGAGAAAGAAAATTGAATTATGATGAAAATAATTTAAATATGAAAAATTGAAAACATTCAATAAAATTTGAGAGAAATAACTGAAAAAATCATAGAGTATATGTTTAGATAAAAATAATAATTACAAAATTACTTTAAAAACTTTAATTAAAGAGAATAATTAAAAAATTGCAGAAATAACGAAAATTGATGAGAATGATTGCAATATCAGATAAATAATTGAAATTTTTAAAAGTAATGACAAAATTTGCAGAATTTATTTTTAAGCAAAAGAAAATAATTAAAAAATCGTTATATAATGGAAAATTGATGACAATAATCTAAATTTGAGATAATAACTGAAAATTTAGGAAATTAGTTGCATGTGTATATATTTTAAACTTCTTCAAAAGCCATAATAAATTTTTAAAGCATTTGTTGAAACTTTTTTTTTTACACAAATGACAATTAAAAACCAGCACAATAAAATAAAATAACAGGGACTAACTTCACTTCAGTTTTTAAAACGTGGACAGAAAAAGATGAATAAATATTAATACTAACTAACTTCACTTCAGACTTTAAAACGTGGTCAGAAAAAGATGAATAAATATAAATACATACTAACTAACTTCAGGAGTTTACGGAGATTATTATTATTTAATTTTTAAAGTCCCCTAAAAGTCTTCTACGTTTATAGAAATTCAGTTCCCTATTTCCCCTAAAATATTGTTCATTGTGAAGCCTGGAATTTGAATTCATTTTTAAATATAAAGTAGTGAAGTTTTTCAATTGGAGCGTTTGGTAAAAAGTATTGGGAAGAGAATAAAAGTTTTGTAAAGTTTGAAAATCCGTGAAAATGGAGTGGCGTATCGATCTTGGAACAGCAGGTTGATAAGATTCGAGACATCCGGATAAGACAGTTTTGATCAGACTAGAGTGAGCTTTAAGGGAAGACAAATATTTTGCTGCTTGACTCAGTACCAGTGAGCCAGCTCTCTTTCCGGTGGTTGCCCTTGCCAACGCGGCTGCGCAAAGTCAGATGAATTCAATCTAAATTCGATGCCAGCGACGAATGTCAAGATTGCATCGCAACGATAATAAATTGCAACAAAACGAGGGAAATGGTGCCCAGATCTCCATAGGCTAACATCCCGTGTCACCCCCATTCGCTCGGAACAAACCTATTCCAGATATAAACGTGATTACTACGACGTGGGAGCACTTTTCAACTATAAATTCGACATTCAATGACCACAAAACATAGCCAAATCGATTACGAATGAAATCGAACATTTTCCTCAATTCCGGACAGCTTTCAAAATATACTCGTTTTTGTAAGCGCATTCTCATAAAATATACATATCTTTTTATTTACCTTGGAATTGGCTTTGCGAATTGTCCTCTCGATGTTACTTTTGAAGGCTCTCGATAACAGCTTTTATCAGTTTTCATGCTCTCGGCTTGAAAACAATTTTTAATATACTATATATCTTCAATGATTTCCACTTGATTTTATTTCCTTTCTGCAATTATATTTTAGTAAATATTACGCGGCAAATATTTCAAACAATATGATTGTTTAAAATCATAATGAGCTGGATTTTCACTGTGTTTATTCAAACTTGATTCTCTTTGGGTTTATAAATGTTGGTGAATTTTAATCAGTTTGAATTCCGAGAGATTCGGATTATTATATATAAACTAGCAAAATAAAACGCGCGCCAGCGCACGATTAGTTTTTCATACCTTTTAGAAATTATAAAATACAATAAAAAATATAACAAATCGGTAAATAATATTTATCTAATACGAAGAAATAAATATTTTAAATATAATATTTAAAAATCAATTAATATAAATAAAATAAATATTTATTTAGGAAAAAATTTATAATATTTTAGAATTAAAAAAAATTGTAAAAAATAATTGAAATTAAACAAAATAATTGCAAATTTTGCAAATTAATTGAAAAAAAAATGAAAACAATTAGAAATTGGGGAAAGTAATTTAAACAATCATAAAAATGTTTTAAACATAAAGAAAATAATTTATAAATTTGAGAAAAATACTTGAGAATCTTAAAAATAAATTAAAACAAAATTGAATAATGAAAAATTAGAGAAAATAATTGAAAATTGAAAAAACATGGTTAAAAATTGAGATAAATAAATTAAAACTAAAAGAAATAATTAAAATTTAGGAAAATAATTAAACAAATTATATAAAATATTTTAAATAAAGGAAAGTTAAGCAAAATTTGAGAAAAATACTTAAAACTTTCAGAAGTTCATTGAAATAAAAGAAAATAATTAAAATATGATTTATTTAAATTATTTAAATAAATAAAAAAAAAAAATTGAAATTTGAAAAAAATACATGAAGATCTTAGAATTCAATGAAAAAAAAAAGAAAATAACTACAAATTGGAGAAAAGAATTGAAGAACTAAGCTAAAAGTAATTGGAATTTACGATAATTAATCAACAAATTTTGAAATTATGAAAACAAAGAAAAATAATTAAAAATTAAAGAAAACAATTGAAATTTTAGAAAAATTCTTAAAAATCTTAGAAAATAATTTTAGAAAATGAGAATAACTAAAAATTGGAAAACAGACTGGAAGAATGCTAAAAATAATTGAAATTTACGATAATTAATAAATTTTTTTAGAAATTATGAAAACGAAGAAAAATAATTAAAAATTGAAGAAAATAATAGAAATTTGAGAAAAATACTTAAAAAATTTTAGAAATTTATTTTATAAAATGAGGAAAACTAAAAATTGGAGAAAAGTCTGGAAGAAATCTAAAAATAATTGAAATTTATGATAATTAATAAAAAAAATTTGAAATTCTAATAACAAATGAAAATAATTAGAAATTGGAGAAAATGTTTAAATTTTCAGAAAAATACTTAAAAATCTTGAAAAATAATTTTAGAAAATGATTATAATAATTAAAAATCGAAAAAAATAATTAAAAAATGATAAAATTAATTAAAAATTGACAAAAATAATTAGCATATACTGAAAATAATTTAAGATTGAGAAAGAAAATTGAATTATGATGAAAATAATTTAAAGAATATAAAAACTTAAAAACATTTAATAATATTTGAGAGAAATAACTGAAAAATAGAATATATGTTTTAAAAAAATAATAATTACAAAATTACTTAAAAATTTTTAATTGAAGAGAATAATTAAAAAATCGCAGAATTAATTGAAAATTGATGAAAATAATTGCAATATCGGATAAATAAATGAAAATTTTGAAAGTAATGCCAATATAATGAATATAATTATAAATTGATGAAAATCAAGAAAAATTGCAGAATTTATTTTTAAGCAAAAGACAATAATTAAAAAATTGTTATATAATGGAAAATTGATGACAATAATCTAAATTTAAGATTATAACTGAAAATTTAGGAAATTAATTGCATGTGTTTATGTATATTTTAAACTTCTTCAAAAACCATAATAAATTTTTAAAGCATTTTTCGAAACTGTTTTTTTACACAAATGAGAATTAAAAACCAGTAAAACACGACACTAACGAAAAAGTTTACCTTTTTCTTTCAATTCAAATTTCAAAATATTTCCTGATAAAGGGAGTCAAAATCAATAAAATAACAGGGAGTAAGATTAACTTCACTTCAGTTTTTAAAACATGGACAGAAAAAGATGAATAAATATTAATACTAACTAACTTCACTTCAGACTTTAAAACGTGGACAGAAAAAATGAATAAATATAAAAAGTAACTAACTTCAGGAGTTTACGGAGATTATTATTATTTAATTAATAATTGAGAGATTGCGGATTAGTCAGAAATTGCTAACCTAGACAATGTTATACGATTTTTAATAAAAAAAAAAAGGTTTTATTCTCGTTATGTAGTCGTGCAAATTTTGAAATAAATCTACTGTTTATTTTCTGAGAGATTGTTATTTAAAAAATACTGTTTTTATAAATACCGTAAAACAGGCTAACTTCGCTCATGTAGTGTAACTTCGCTCAGTGGAAACTTTTTTTTTCAAAAATTATTTATTGTTATTTCTAGGAAGAAAAATATAAAATTTGCAATTGCTAATGTTAAGAAAAGTATCAAACTGTGTCTCAAGGGTATTTTAAAGTATAATTATAGTCAAGTTTTAATAAAAATAATATTTATTTAAAGATGTCTATTTTGCTCATTGAACAAGTATTGTGTAAAAGTCGCTTGTGAAACCTATATTTAAAATATTGTATGTTAAAATCATCTAATAATCTTATTTCCTATATCCCTGACATGATTTAGAAAAAATAAAATTACTGAAAAGTTGAATAGATTTTGAAAAAAGTCAATTTAAAAAAAATATTTCATATTTGTTGGGTAATTTCGTTCATGAATACAATGTATCATTCAATTGTTTATCAAGTATCTAAGGTTATTTCTCATGACAAAATTAAAAAATTTTACGAAATTATAAAACACAAAACGTGGTTAAATATTTATTCTGATGACTGTAAATATTAATTAAGTAACATTATTTTATTTATAATGATTTTATAAAGTGATTATAGCTTGTAAACTAACATATTTTTGTTGTTAAAAATTAAAGTCATTAAAGTTGAGCGAAATTACCCCACATTGAGGTGTAATTTCGCTCGCAATAAAAAGGTATATTAAATAGGTTTACGCAATATATAGTAATTTTTTTATAATGTGAAATTAAAGAGGAAGAGTCAGAGATTATATATTTTCAGTACCAAAATTTATTATTAACTTTTTCGTATACTTTTTAAAAAAAAACATGAAAATTTGAGCGAAATTACCCTGTTTTACGGTAGGTATGAGTTTGCTAAATACGTAGGTATTTCTACAAAATGTAAAATTAATTTACGGCTTGTTTACAATATCGTTAATGTCCAATAGATAAATCATACGGATCCAGTTGGAAAATTAGATTTAGATAATTAAAAGCTTGTCGATTACATACGTTTTAAATTAAATTTATTTCACCACAAGATAAGAGAGTGAAATTAAAAATTAAATTTTCCAAGTTTTGTTTTTGTTTTATCGAAAGTTTATCCATTTGGTAACATCGCTTTTTTGATTATTCATAAAAAATAACTAAATTGATACATGTCGACGCTTGTTACAAAAACAAAAATACTCCAATTGAACGTTTTTGCGATAACTAACATTCCTGATTTTTTAACATAAAAACGATATTTTATGTAAAAAGCAAATTTGTTATATTTATTTTCAAAAGAAATGTTACAAAAGAAACACTTCAACATAACTATTTTATTTTTTGTTAAACATATCGAAAGAAAATTGTGATTTTTGTTAGATTGGCAACGAAAGTGTTTTTTTTTCAACCTGAAACTCAACTTTGTTAGTCTTCGTAATACCAGTCGAATTTTTTATACTTTTTTATAAAGCGGTCTTTATACATGTAAGAATACATTTTTAAATTTTCCTTTATAACCTCTTCGTTTGACATTTGTAAACATTCAATGTCTAATATTAGTACAGAACAAATGAATGCAATTTTAAACTCAACCTCTTTAAAAAAGCAACGTTGCCACGATAAACTGATTGAAAATTACAACATTAGGTTTATTTTTCACACATATTTTTATTTAATTACACGGAAAGAAAATTAATTATAAATTTTATGAAAGTATTTTACAATTTAGGGAAAAAGAACCAAAAAGTGAAAATTTCAGATTGATAATTTCAAACTTGAAAAAAATTATATTAAATTTGCTACAGACTATATTAAAGTTTAAAATAACTTAATGATTCGAATGGTTTTTCTAAAGTTTAAAATTCCTTGTATGAAAATTTTGCTTTCTGGCACTTTTTGCCTAAATTATAAAGCATTTTAATAAAATTTATAATTAATTTTCTTTCCGTGTAGTTTTTCATTTTGAAAGTTTATAATCAAGTTAAAAGTATATTTTGAAAATTTATTGACTAAATCTAAATGTAGTTCTGATTGCCTTTTCAACTAAAAATTCAACTTGACTATCAACGTTGGCTTATATTATTAGGTATCTATAAAAGTATAAAAAGATTATTTTGCTATGATTAAAAAGTTAAAATGTCGGCCTTGATGATCGAATTAAAAAATTCCTTTTTTTTAAGTATAGCTCTACGGTCAGTAGAAATTTTTTTTCAATTTGTTATCAAAATTTCAAGTTTTTCGGTAAAAAATCGATGGAAAATTGTTTGTAACAAAAAAATTTTTTTTTTCATGAGAGAAAAACCCCTACGTAGTTCAATTAAGAATGTCAAATTTTTAAGTATTGATTAAAAATTGTGTGAGAAAAGTTATCGGCCAGCTTAAACTTTTGTACGTATCGCAACAAAACATTCTTTCCATTTTATTATTTTATAGAATTTTACATTCTTATCATAATTTGTTAATACTAAAGTTTGCAAAAAATCATTTTTTAAATGTCTCTAGAAGAAAAAAATCGGATTTTTATAAATATTTCATTTAAACAAAACATTTGAAAATTAGTTTAGATTTTTAATCCGAAAGTTTTTTCTTTTAAAATTTTAAATCATATTTAACCTTTATAAAATGTTCTAATATTTAGAATTTATAGCAATTTAAATTTTTTCAAATTTCAGTTAATGTGAACTTGAATTGATTAAAAGACCAATTAATACACGTTTCAAAAAATACTAAATTTAAAATGACTTAAAAAATTCTTCAATTTTTAATAATTCTTTTTTATTATGATTTCAATTACTTAAAATACAAATTTTGTACTACTTTTATCATTTTTCAACTGTTTTTTACAATTCTTAATTATTTTAATTGTTTTTAAATTGTTTCCCTAAATCATAAATTTAACTTACTCAAATTTCAATTATTTTGATAAGTTTTTTCAATCACTTTTTCATTTTTAATTTTTTTTTGCCTTGCCATTAAATCAATTTAATTATTTATTCCTTAATTTTATATTATTCATCGCAAATTTAAATTAATTTTTTTAATTTTCCATTATTTTTGTCATTTTGTAATTATTATTTGCAATTTTTAATCATTTTTATAATTTCTTAATTAATTTTCTGAACTTTCAAATATGTTTCTCAATTTTTAGTTATTTTGTTCAATTTTTATTTCTCTTTATTATTTTGCAATTATTTTCTCCATCTTTTAATATTTTCATTATTTTTCACTTAATTTCCTAAATTTTCATTTATTATCTCAAATTTAGATTATTGTATTCAATTTTCAATTTATTAAACGATTCTTCAATTATTTTCTTTTGCTTAAAAACAAATTCTATAATATTATATCATTTTCTCCGATTTTTAGTTATTTTCATTCTTTTGGCATAATTTTCTAAAATTTCAATTATTTATCTAAAATGGCAATTATTATTTGCATCAATTTTCGATTATTTCTGCGACTTTTTAATTATTCTCTTTAAGGGCATGTGATGGATTATGACGTCACTGGTATAGTCAAAATTTGTCCGCAACTTTTCTCTTAAAATATTGAATATTTTTTCATAAAACTAGGTAGAATTACTTAAAATGTTATTAAGAAGGTCTCTCAGACCCGAGTTTGTTTGAATTTTTTCTCAAAATTGATTTTTAAAAAAGTTTGCAATTTTTCGAAAATTTCCCAAAATTAGTTTGGACCAAAATTTAAACAAAATTCAGGTCTGAAAGACCTTTATAATGACATTTTAAGTAATTCTACCAAGTTTCATAAAAAAATATTCAATATTTTAAGAGAAAAGTTACGGACAAATTTTGCCTATACTAGTGACGTCATAATCCATCACATGCCCTTAATTAAAATGTTTTAGTAATTTTGTAGTTATTTTCTTTTTTTAAACATATATTCTGTGATTTTTTCAATTATTTCTATTAAATTTTATTTACTGTTTTCATTCTTTCATATTTAAGTTATTTTTATCATAAATTTCAATTATTTTTCTCAATCTTAAAATAATTTCCGCATATTTCAATTTTGTTTTTTTTTTTTTGAATTAATTTCATCATTTTTTAATTATTTTTCTCGATTGTTAATCATTATTCTCATTTTCCAAAAATATTTTCTAAAATTCCAATTATTTTCTTCAATTTTTAATTATTTTCATTTGTTTTCAATTGATTTTTAAGATCTTTATGTATTTTTCTCAAATTTTTATTATTAAATTATTATTATTATTATTTTTAAATTCTGTAATTTTTTCAATTATTTCACTCAAATGTGATTTATTTTTTTTACAACTTATCATTGTTTGTATAATATTTCAATTATTTTCTTCAAGTTATAAATCGTAAAATCATTGTTCAATTATTTCTCTCAAATTTTATTTACTGTTTTCATTCTTTCATATTTAAGTTATTTTTATCATAAATTTCAATTGTTTTTCTCAATCTTAAATTATTTTCAGCATATTTCAATTTTTTTTCTATTTTGAATTAATTTTATCATTTTTCAATTATTTTTGTCGATTGTTAAATATTATTCTCATTTTCTAAAATTTCAATTATTTTCTTCAATTTTTTATTCTTATCATTTGTTTTCATAATTTCCAATTTTTTAAACTAATTGTCGTAAGTTTAATTTATTTTTAGCTTTCTTCAATTCTTTTCTCCAATTCTTAGTTAATTCTCATTTTTTTCAATTGATTTTAAATATGTTTATGTATTTTTCTCAAATTTTTATTATTATTTTTTTTAAAATTCTGTAATTTTTTCAATTATTTCACTTAAATGTGATTTATTTTTTACAATTTATTAATGTTTATATAATATTTCAATTATTTTCTGCAAGTTAAAAATCGTAAAATCATTTTTCAATTATTCTCCAAAATTTATATAAATATATAATTTCAGTAATATTAAAAATTATTCTCTTAATTTTTAAATTATGTTTATCTTGTTTCATTTATTTTTTCTAATTTTTAATTATTTCCTTTTTTTTTCAATGAATTTCGGAAAGTTTTAAGTATTTTTCTCACTTTTTTTTAACTTTCCTTTATTTAAAATATATTATGTAATTTTTTCAATTATTTTCTCAAATTTTTATTATTTTTTCCAATTTTACATTATTTATCTCAATTTTCAATCATATTTTTTCAATTTTCAATTATTTTCCCCAATTTTTCATTACTCAATTTTATTCAATTTATTTATAAGATTTTCAAGTAATTTTCTCAAATTTAAATTATTTTGTTTTATTTTTCAAATATTTCTATGATTTTCAGATTATGTTTACCATTTTTTA
Source organism: Ganaspis brasiliensis (assembly GCA_037103525.1). NCBI lineage: Eukaryota > Metazoa > Arthropoda > Insecta > Hymenoptera > Figitidae > Ganaspis > Ganaspis brasiliensis. The sequence continues at coordinate 1,121,186 of JAZKLR010000146.1, forward strand.
ATTGATATCATTTTTTTTAAATAGTATTCAATTAAAAAATAATTTATTATTTACTTAAAAAAAAAAAAAAAACGTTGCGTACTTCAGCATCATAAATAATAAAAAATTCGTTTTTCTCGTTTATCAGAAATTTTTCAAACTTTCGCGTCGTAAATATTGATATAAGGAAATATACTGGCTTTCAATACTAATAATTTTTTCAAATTTTGCTCTTACTTCTTGTTCAAAATTTGTGATAGTTTTATTTTGTTAAATACTTTTCCCAAGTTAAAAAACACTGCGCATATAACCCAATAAATATAATAAGTCGCCATATTAATTATTTATTAGTGCGTACGCTATTTTTCTGCATTTTAACATTTTATCCCTTTTAAATTAAAAACAGTGAAATTCACCCTAATTCACTCCAATTCGATCCGTACAATTTCACTGATTCAAATTTATCATACAAGAATTCACCGTTATCTTTTTTTTATTAACATGTTTAAATATAAGTCTACATAAAAAAAGTAACACTGAATTATAAACATGTTTAAATATAACTCTATATAAAAAAAGTATCACTGAATCATAAACATGTTTAAATATAAATCTGAACAAAAAATAAAAATAAAATAAAACTAGCACTGAATCGTATAGCACTATTTCAATTTAAACACTCTGTAAATTTACAATTTAGAAAATTTTGCCCAGAAATGCTCGTCTCTAAAATATTTCAAGCAACACGAGTATCAAAAATTTCTTGGAAGAATTTATTAAACTTGCGGTTACACTTTTATTACTTGCATATATGTATAAATAGAGGAGAGTTGTACATAAATGGAGACTCGGTGGCATTTTCGAGTTTATCTCGAAATATGAGTGGTTCAACGGTTTCTCGTTATTCTTGATTCATTGATAATATTAGTTTATTGTCGCCATCGTCGCTGTCAAGATGTAATTTTACACTTGGTGTGAAAGATAATGAGTCTCGTATATATCGACTGGACTGGCTATTTCCGATACAACGTCATTGGCATAACCCTGACCTCATTAATCACTTTGCACCTACTTTGCTATTGGTGTTGTTCCGATTTTCCCAGTCACATTTTTCATAGTTTACGCTAATGACTCATATAACTGAGGACAGTTCCAGAGACTCACCCCAACTCCAAACAAACTATTCAATGTGTAATTTCCACTTGGAATTTCATTTCTCTAAATGGAGTGCTGAAATTCGTGATGCATAGTGACTTTTACTGTCTCCCATTTCTAGGTATTAGCTTCATTTGTTTTCGTTAGAATAGTCTCTAAAAGGCGCAAATTTAAGTTGTTAGCTTTCAAGTTTATAGTCCTTCTTCGCACGTTTTGATGGTCAATAATTTGGATAATGAGATGCAATTAAAAAATACGATTAAAATATGTAGTGACTGAAAAACGGTATTTTTACTTTAAAAATTATTCTTGGCGCTTATTTAAGGGCATGTGATGGATTATGACGTCACTGGTATAGGCAAAATTTGTCCGCAACTTTTCTCTTAAAATATTAAATATTTTTTAATGAAACTTGGTAGAATTACTTAAAATGTCATTAGGAAGGTCTCTCAGACCCGAGTTTATTTTAATTTTGTCTCAAAATTGATTTTTAAGAAAGTTTCCAATTTTTCGAAAATTTCCAAAAATTAAGTTTGGGCCAGAATTTAGACAAATTCGGGTCTGAGAGACCTTCATAATGACATTTTAAGTAATTCTACCAAGTTTCATTAAAAAATATTCAATATTTTAAGAGAAAAGTTGCGGACAAATTTTGCCTATACCAGTGACGTCATAATCCATCACATGTCCTTAAGAATAAATTATCCTTATACTAAGGATATAGTATTCCTAAAATAAGAAGAATATTCTTAAAATAAGAAAAACATTCTTAAATTAAGAAGCGTATTTTTAAGGGCATAAGAAAATATTCTTAATTTAAGAATTGCTACCTTTATGAAGAATATTCTCCTTATTTTGAAAATATTGTATTCTTTATAAAAAATATTTTATTCTTAAATAGGCGCCAAGAATTGATGGTGTATTTTTTTTTTAACCTTTAAAAAATAGTTATTTTCAAAAAATCCATAAAGAATTAATTGATTCATTCTGTCGACGCCTGACATTTGTCATTCATTTTTAAATTCTTTCTTTAAATTTGAAATTTACCTTCTTCAAATTTTAATATTTTGTGCTTCGTTTTTTCAATCACTCTTTTAATTTTAATTATTTTTCCCTTTTACATTAATTCAATTTATTTATTTATTCCTAAATTTCATATTATTTATTTAAAATTTAAATTAATTTTTTTAACTTACCATTATTTTTGTCAATTTGCAATTATTATTTTATATTTTTAATCATTTTCATAATTTCTGAATTAATTTTCTGAACTTTCAAATATGTACGTATATCACAATTCTCAATTATTTTGTTCAATTTTCATTTCTTTATATTATTTTGTAATTAGTTTCTCCGTCTTTTAATATTTTAATTATTTTCTCATTAATTTCTTAAATTTTCAGGTATTATCTTAAATTAAGATTATTGTATATTCAACAATTTTTTATATTTTAAAGGATTATTATTAACAATTATTAACAGTTATTAAGAATTATTTATTTAATAGTGAGGTATTTTATTGGCTTTAGGGTCCATGAAAAAAGACACTTTAAATTGTCTATTGCTTCAATATGCTTCATCATATTTCAATTTTTTTCTCAATCTTAAATTTAATTATTTTCAGCACATTTTAATTACTTTTTTTTAATTTTAAATTAATTTTATCACTTTTCAATTATTCTCGATTGTTAATTATTATTCTCATTTTCTTAGATTATTTTCTAAAATTTCAAAGTATTTTTCTAAAATTTCAAATATTTTGTTCAATTTTTAATTATTTCATTTGTTTTTTTGTAGATTATTTTCTAAAATTTCAAAGTATTTTTCTAAAATTTCAAATATTTTCTTCAATTTTTAATTATTTCATTTGTTTTTATAATTTCCAAGAAATTTTATTAATTATTATCGTAAATTTAAATTATTTTTACCTTTCTTAAATTCTTGTCTCCAAGTTTTAGTTATTCTCATGTTTTTTAATTGATTCCTAAGATCATCATGTATTTTCCTGGAATTTCAATTATTTTTTTATTTGAAAAAATTCTGCAATTTTTTCAATTATTTATCTCAAATTTCATTAATTTTTGCTTCCTCATAGAGGAAGCGTTGTGATCGTTAAGATTTTCGATTTTCCAAAAATAGTGTAAATCGACTCAGTTTCATCTGAAAAGTTCAAATTTTCATTCCTGAGAAAATGTCCGGATGTGTGTGTGTGTGTATGTGGTAAATTTTTTGTCGCCAGGATATCTCGAGAACGCTTCAACGGATTTTAATAAAATTTGGATGACATATGAAGCTCACAAATATCTAAATTTGGACACAGGGATTTTTGAAAATACCCAATCAAATTTTTTTGAGCACCTTTTTTCATCGAAAATATCGTTTTTTGGCAAAAAATTTTTTCATGCTAAAAATTCAGACAAATGAATGAAAAAATCATATTCCTTGTTTTAAAACGAATCGATTGACCTATATAAAGTATATAATTGACCAAAAACTCACGTAATAATTAATGATTTTTCAGTTTTTTTCATCAAAAAATCTCGTTTTTGGAAATTTTTTTCATGCTAAAAATTCAACCAAACGAATTACAAAATCATATTCCTTGTCTCAAAACGAATCGATTGACCTATATAAAGTATATAATTGACAAAAAACCCACGAAATAATTCATGATTTTTAATTTTTTTCAATAATAATTAATTTAAAATTAAATTATTATTTTTTATATTATAAATAAATTTATTGCTTCCTCTATGAGGAAGCAAATTATCTTGCTTCCTTGGAAGCGAAGTGTCCATGAAATGGACAGAATTCACACCTATTTTAACTTATCATTGTATTTATTATATTTTCTTCAAGTTTCAAATTGTAAATTCACGTTTCAATTATTTTCTCCAATTTTTAACTACCTATTCTCGTTTTTTAAAAATATTTTCTAAGATTTTCAAATAATTTACAGTTTTCATTATTTTCTTCAATCTTCACTTATTTTCATTCTTTTTCATAATTTCCAAAATAGTAAACTAGTTACCTGATATTTCAATTATTTTATTTAATTTTTTATATTATCTTTTGATAATTTTTAAAAATTTTTAAATAGTTTCGTTCTTTTTCATAATTTTAAAAAAGTTTTTAATTATTTATCTAAAACTTTCGTTATTTTATTAAATTTTCAATTATATCTATGATTTTCTTGTATTTTATGTATGTATTTTTTTGTAATTATTTCTTTTAAATTAAAAAAAATTTTCTTTAATTTTTAATTATTTTCTTCTTTGTTTAATAAAACTTAAAATTTCAATCATTTTCATTATTTTCCTCGATAAATTAGCAATAAATTTTTTTAATTTTCAATTATTTCCCTCAATTTTTAGTTATTCTCTTTTGTAGTTCTCTTTTTGTAAAATTATTTCCTAAGATATTTTAGTATTATTCTCAAATTTTAATTAATTTCATTTTTTAAATATTTTCATTCGTTTTCATAATTTCCAAAAAATTTTGCACATTATCTTAAATTTTGATTATTTTCAGCTTACTTCAATTCTTTTCTCCAATTTTTAATTATTTTCAGTTTTTTCAATTAATTCCTAAGATCTTCATGTATTTTTCTCCAATTTTAATTATTTTTTTTATTTAATAAAAAATATAGATTTTTAATTATTCTCATTTTTTAAAATTATTTTATAAGATTTTCAAGAGATTTCCAATTTTCATTATTTTTTAAATTTATAATTATTTTCATTCTTTTTTATAATTTCAAAAATTTTAAACTATTTATTTGATATTTCAATTTCTATTATTTTATTCAATTTTTGAATTATTCATATTGACTTTTGATAATTTTTTTTATATTTTCAGTTACTTTCGTTCTTTTTCATAATTTCTGAAAAGTTTTTAATTATTATTTATTTAAAATATCCGATGTTTCATTAAATTTTCAATTATATCTATGATTTTCTTGTATCTTATGCATATTCTGTATTTTTTGCAATTATTATTATTTTAAATTAAAAATTATTTTCTTTTTTTTTCAATGAATTTTTAAGAATTTTAAGTATTTTTTGAAAATTTCTTTAACTTTATAATATAATAATTTCCTAAATTTTTTATTATTTGTCTCAATTTGAAATCATTTCTTTCAATTTTCAATTATATTCTTCAATTTTTCATTATTTGAATTTTTTCCAACTTATTTTTAAGCTTTTCAAGTATTTTTCTTAAATTTTTATATTTAATGTTAAATCATTTCTATGATTTTTTAAATTATTCATCCCAATTTTTAATGCTTTTATTATTTTTTTCAATTAGTCTGTAAGCTTAACAAAAATATTATTTAAAATTTTAATTATTTTTTGCAATTTCTTTTTATACTAAAATACTATAAAATTTCTCAAATACTATATCAATTATTTTCTAAAATTAATTTCAATTTCCAATTTTTTTCATTGGTTTTATAATTTCTAAAATTTTAAACTATTTATCTGACATTTCAATTATTTTATTCAATTTTAGATTATTTATATTATTTTTTATACTATTGTCTTCAATTTTCAATTACTTTCGTTCTTTTTCATAATTTCCAAAAAGTTTTTAATCAGTTCTCTTTAATTACAAATTATTCTCTTTAAATTTAAATTAAATGTTTATATTTTTTCATTTACTTTCTTTAATACTCAATTATTTTCCTTTTTTTCAATAAACTTCAGAAAGTTTTAAGTATTTTTCTGAAATTTCCTTTAACATTCCTTTCAATAATTTTTTTAAATTTTCAATTATATCCTCTAATTTTTTATTATTTAATTTCTTTCAATTTCTTTTTAAGATTTACAAGTAGTTTTCTCAAATTTAAATTATTGTCTTTATTTTTAAAACATTTTTATGATTTTTTAAATTACTTTCCCCAATTTTGAATTGATTTCATGATTTTTTTTTCAATTAATTAGCAATATTTGCAATTATTCTGTTTAATTTCAATTATTATTTGGCAATTTTCTTTAACTCTTAAATTTTATAAATTTTGTCCTGAATAAATATTTATTTTATTTATTCATATAAATAAATAAATTATTATTATTATTGGTTTTTTATGATTTTATTGAAAATCTACGAAAAATCGCTTTTTTCTGATATGGAAAATAAGGTCGATGAGGCCCCATTAAATATTAAAATAAAAAAAATACGTGTCCCTTCTTTTTTGATGTGTAACAAAATGACGGGTTACTAACTTTAAAATTCGAAACTTTCATTTTTAAGCACCATTCTAGTATTGCTGATTAATGGATAAGGAGTCATTCAATTATCTAGAAAATAAACAAGTAAGGAGACAAAGTCAGAAGAATAAAGAGAAAGGAATACAATCTCTTTTTCACTGACTCTTTTTTCTTTCAGCAGTATAGAGTTACAATTTCAGTAGATCAAACCGTTTTCAGTGATACGTGCAAACTGTCTGACCCTATTTTCCCTTATCTACTCAACAGCGTTTGCCTTTCTTACGGTGATGTCTCTTAAAATCTTGTATTCAAATATCTAGAGGTTCAGAGTGACGAAAAAAATCTAGCCTGGAATTTTCTTCTTGATTTTGATTCTCGAGGGTAAACACAAGATTTTGCACCAAAAATTAAAATAATACCCGGTGTTGTTTTTAAGACACATAAAAATTTAATTTTTACAATAACGAAAATTCTCTGGTTTGTTTATTTTATAAAAAACTCATTATACAAAAGTTACAGATATTAAAAAATTGTATTTTTTATTAAAACCTTTTCTTCGTACAATCAATAGTTTTCGAGAAAAATAAAAAAACTGTCATTTTACATATATTTATTATATAATTAAAAACTTACATTCCTTGAATAATTTGCTATTTTAGCGTTCATAAATAACAAGGTTTAAATATTGTATAGGGGTGATTCTACTGAAAGTGACTTTTTGGATATCCGGATTAATTTTGTAGAAACTATTCAGGAATAATAAAAAAAACTAAAATTCTTTTATTTCCGAAGCCTTTTTATTATGTCTTCAACACTATTTTTGATTATTTTCTTGTATTCTTTTTTGTTTCTAAAAATTAGTTTGAGAAACTTAAATGTTTTTTTTATTTCTATCTAAATGTTTAAAAATGTTAGACTGCAGCTTTCTTAATTATAAAATTCTTTGAACTTTGTCTTTAGTTATAGGTTAAAATTGTTCAGTTTAGTATAACTGAAATTTACTGAATTTTAACATAATATTATAAAATTGAAGTAAAATATTTTTGTAAACAACTGAAAACTATTTTTTGTATATATCCAAATTCTTATAAAAATAAGAAAATTATAATTTTGTTATCCCCGAAGACTTTTTCTTGAAACCATTAAGATCCTCTTGTTTCCAATGTTTATTTTCAGTGTTTTAAAGAATTTTACCTTTTTTTATGATTTCGAATGAAGTGAAAACTTTGTATGTATTTAAATTTTAGTAAATATAATTTAAACTCTTAATCAGTGGCGTAGGTAGTGGCGTTAAATACAAAGTTTTTAAAAAAATAGTTATAAAATTACTTAAAAAATTGTAATTAAAGAGAATAATTAAAAAATCGCAGAAATAATTGAAATTTGATGGAAATAATTGGAATTTAGAAAAAAAATTGAAACTTTTGAAAATTATGCAAAAGTAATGATATAATCAGAAATTGAAGAAAATAATAGAAAAATTGCAGAATTTATTTTTAAACAAAAGAAAATAATTGAAAAATTGTTTAAAACATGGAAAATTGATGATAATAATCTAAAATTTGGGATAATAGCTGAAAAATTTGAAAAAATATAAGATTGGAGAAAATAATTGCAAATTGAAAAACATACTGAAAACTACCAGAAATTCATTGGAAAAATAAGAAAATAATTAAAAATTAGAGGAAATAAATTTAAAAAAAAACATAATTTTAAATTAAATACAATATATTTTTAATTTAAGAGAAGTAATAAAAAACCTTTTTGTAAATTATGAAAAATAACAAAACTAATGGAAAATTGAAGAAAATAATATAAATGGTAATATAAATAATTGAAAATTGAATGAAATAATTGAAACTTTTGAAAGTTAAGCCAAAATAATAAAAAAAAATTAGAAATTGAAAAATAATGAAAATATTAAAGGATAGAGAAAATAATTGCAAAATAATAAAAAGAAATGAAAAATGAACAAAATAATTGAGAATTGAGATATACGTATATATTTGAAAGTTCAGGAAATTAATTCAGAAATTATGAAAATGATTAAAAATTGAAAATTGAACTGAAATTTTTTTCAGATTTTTTTTTTTTTTTTTGAACTGTAATGCTTTTTTGCTATAAATTTTTGGGAACAAAATTCATGTGTCCACATAGGACTCGTGAGATTTAATACGTTTTTTATGTGGATTGAACTGAAATTTCAAGAAATTTTAATTTCTTGAAAAGCTTTTTTGTTATAATTTTTTTTTTTAAATTATTTTTCTCAATTTTTAATAATTTCTTTTTTAATTTCTAGTGAAAACTCATGTATTCACACTCCAGTGTAAAATTCAAGAAAAAAATCACAGGTTCCATGATCTTTTGGTTAAATCAGTTTAAAACTTTTAGTAATAATCTCGATTAATATATACCTATGTAATAATTAAATTTCTAAATGAATTTAATTCAAAAATTAAATTTTAAACTAAATGCCTCTAACTGCGTATCAACACGTGTTTTCTGAGGAGTAAATTTCTTAAAAGGACTAAATTCGTGGATTAGCCGACAAATACTATCAGTACACAGTTCATAAATCTCGATCAGACGCAATCCATTATCACTGAAGGTTGAAAAAAGAAGAAAAAAAAAAGGGTTTTCCGCTGTTCCCAGCTGCCGCTCTCTTAAACGAGTTCACAGTCTTAAATGAAGATTTATGTACATTTCGTACTTGGCAATTCAGCCAACTAACTTACCAGAATCATTCCTAGAGGCTTTTGCCCAAAATTGTTGCTTCAAAATCTCTTCATCTTTCCAGCATTTAACATTTTTCATTTCTCAACTATTTCCACTCTTAAACTGTCTTCTAAGATGTATAACAGGCCAAACTTTCAACTATTGCGATTTACGGTCTTTTAAAGTCGAATAATGATCAAAATATGACATTACTTTTTGTAACATAGAACAGAGTATGTTTCTACTTTTATTCCACAAAATTTGTTACATTTCCAGGGGCGGCAACTTGTGTATGGTACGTTTGCAAATTCCATAGAGTAAAAAAGTCGCCCTATGGAATTCCATATGGCAAAATTACTGACAAAAAATAAATTTCTTAATAAGAATGTGGATAAATGAGTTTACAATTAGAAGAAAATGATTAAAGTTTAAAAAAAAAACATATTTTGAAAAAATTATTGAAAAATGACGAAAGAAGTTGAAAAATAATTAATAAATAATTTAACTAATTTGATATCGAAGGAGATAAATAAAAATGAAAAAGTTCTATTTGAGAAAATTAAAAAAAATAACACAAGCCTGCAAAAAAAAAATTTTTTCTGTTGTTTGAGATCGGTAAGTCATTTCCCGTAGTTTTTGATGCGCTGAATTCAAATCTGGTAACGAAAACCTCCCATCACGTCAGGATTTTGAGAAAAGTGGGGGTAAAACTCCCAAAAATCACGTTTTTGTCACTTTTTGAAAATTTGTATCGAGCAATTCCGACGTGCTAGAGACTTGTCATAAAGGTTATATTAAAGCTTGAAACCTATACTTTACGATGATATAATGATATTGGCAACAACATGCTAAATTAACTGTCAAACATGGTTTTTTTTGACAGTTGTCAAGCCTGTCTTTCACTGTCCGTAAATACAACTATTTTAAAAATTGATTGGATTCGCTTGATACTTGTTACTTGGGGGTTTTTGGGGTCACTGAATACGAATATGTAATCAGATTTCAAAAATTCAAAATGGCGGATACAATATGGCGGTTCTAAACGAAACCAATCAATTTTTAACAAAATCGTCCGCCATATTGGATCCGCCATTTTGAATTTTTGAAATCTGATTACATATTCGTATTCAGCAACCCCAAAAATCCCCAAGTAACAAGTATCAAGCGAATCCAATCAATTTTTAAAATAGTTGTATTTACCGACAGTGAAAGACATTTTTTATGCTTGACAACTGTCAAAAAAAACCATGTTTGACAGTTAATTTAGCATGTTGTTGCCAATATCATTATATCATCGTAAAGTATAGGGTTCAAGCTTTAATTTAACCTCTATGACAAGTCTCTAGCACGTCGGAATTGCTCGGTACAAATTTTCAAAAAGTGCCAAAAACGTGATTTTTGGGAGTTTTACCCCTACTTTTCTCAAAATCCTGACGTGATGGGAGGTTTTCCTTACCAGATTTGAATTCAGCGCATCAAAAACTACGGGAAATGACTTACCAATCTCAAACAACAGAAAAAATTTTTTTTTTGCAGGCTTGTGTAATTGAAACTTGCGGAAATTGAATTTAAAAATTAGGGGAAAAATTTAAAAATAATCAAAATAATTAGATATTGAAAAAAAAATTTTGAATAATGATAAAACTAGATGAAAATTGTAGCAAAGAGTTGAAATCATAAAAGAAAAAAATTGTTAAAAATTTAAGAAATTTTTAAATAATTTTAAGTTAACTATTCTCATAGATTAAAGAAAATAATTAAAACTTGGGATATTGAATTTAAAAATGAGGGGAAAAAATAAAAATAAAATTGAAGAAAAATGTTGAAAAATGATAAAATTAGTTGAGAATTGTAGCAAATATAATGAAAATCATAAAAGAAAAGAACTCTTAAAAGTGAAGAAAATTTTTAAATAATTTTAAATTTACTATTCTCAAAAAGTGGATTAATTCAAATTTTAATCAATGGAATTTCTAATTAATTGAAGTTTAAAGAATTATAATATATAATAATTGTAATTGTGCTCTTGTTTATCTCAAATATATTCTGTAATTTTTTACACATGTTTATTATTTTCTTCAATTATTCAATTATACAATTATTTCAATCAATTACTTTATTATTAAATTTATTTTACAATTAATTTTCAATTCCTTTTTCTCATTTTCAATTATTTTTTTTATTAATTTTCTAATTTTTTTTTTATTATTTATCTCCAATTTGAGTTATTTTGTGAATTTACAATTATTTTTATCATTCTACAATTATTTTCTTACATTACAAATACTTATAGGTTGAAATTTTTTCAATTATTTTTCACAAACTAAAATTATTTTCTTTAATTTTAAATTATTTTTATTACTTCACAAATATTTTCTCCAATTTTATATTATTCTCATTATTCTTCAATTAATTTCCTAGACTTTAAAATATTTTTCTCGAATTTTTTTAATTTTCTTCAATTTTCAATATTATTATTATCATTTTGCAATTAATTTTTACAATTTTCAATTATTTATCTCATTTTTCAAACATTTTTTTCAATTTTCATTTTCTTTCACATTTTTGCAATTATTTTTTCCGCCTTTTAATTAGATATATTAATTATTTTTCAATTAATTTCTTACATTTTTATTTATTATCTCAAATGTTAGTTACTGTATCCACGTTTCAATGTAATATAAAAAATTTCAATTAATTATATCAAATTTCCATTATTTGCTTTAATTTGCGACTATTTCTATCATTTTTCCATTACTTTTTGTCATATTCAATTATTTTTTAATGAATTTTAAATTTTTTTAATAATTTATCACAACTTTCACTTATTTTAAGAATATACAATTATTTTTATCATTCTGAAATTATTTTCTTTCATTACAAATATATGTTGTAATTTTTTCAATTATTTCCAACAAACTAAAATTTTAATTTATTTTTATTACTTTGCAAATATTTTCTTGGATGTTTTATTACTTTTATTGTTCTTCAATTAATTTCCTAGATTTTAAAATATTTTTCTCAAATTTGAATAATTTTTTTCAATTTTCAATTGTTATTGTTATCATTTAGCAATCAATTTCTTTAGTTATTAATTAATCTCAAACTTCATTCCTCAATCAAATTAATAAATTTTCAATTATTTATCTCCTTTTTCAATTATTTCCTTGGATTTTCATTTTTTTTTAATTCCCAATGATTTTCACAAATATTATAATATTTTGAGTACTTGTTGATTAATTTCAAAAAGTTCAATAATTTATCTCAAATTTCCATTATTTTCTGCAATAAATTTTCGATTATTTCTATAACGTTGTAATTATTTTCTAAATTTAAAAATCCTGAAATAAATTTGTAATAAGATTTACATCACAAATATCCTTTATTTTATAAAATTGCAATTATTATCTACAAATTTCAACTATTTTAATCATTTTTCATTGATTTTCTTCATTGATATTCTCATTATTTTTGAATTTTTCCCCTAAATTTTAAATTTAATTAACTTCCAATTTCTTTCGTTATTTTTCAATTATTTTTACAAATAACTTTTTTTATTACTCTTTAATTAATTTCCTAGATTTTAAAATATATTTCTCAAATTTTAACAATTTTCCTCAATTTTTAATTATTAATATTATCATTTTGCCATCCATGTCTTCAATTTTTAATTAGTTTTATTACTTTGCAAATATTGTCTTGATTTTCTTTATTAGATTCATTTCTCTTCAATTAATTTTCTAGACTTTTACATATTTTTCTCAAATTTAAATAATTTTCTTTAAATTCCAATTATTTTTGTTATCATTTTGCAATCAATTTCTTTAATTTTTTTATTAATCTCACTATTCGTTTCTCAATTCAATACCTAAATTTTCAATTATTTATCTCATTTATCAATTATTTTTTTCAATATCATTTTCTCTTATAATTTTGCAATTATTTTCTCCACCTTTTAAGCAGATATATTAATCATTTTTCAATTTATTTTCTAAATTTTTATTTATTATCTGAAATCTAAGTTACTGTATCCACGTTTCAATTCTTTAATTATACTTTAATTATTTTTCTTATATTCCAAATAGCTTTCGACAATTTTTTTTGTTAAATTGCAATGATTTTCACAAATATTGTATTATTTTGATTATTTGTTGATTAATTCCAAAAATTTCACTCATTTTTCTCAAATTTGCATTATTTTCTTTAATTAACGATTATTTTTATTATTTTTCTTCAATTTTTAATTTTTCTCATTACTCATTTCTCAGTGAAACTCCTAAATTTTCAATTATTTATCTCATTTTGCAATTATCTTTTTCAATTTTCATTTTCTCTTATACTTTTGTAATTATTTTCTCCACCTTTTAAGTAAATATATTCATAATTTTTCAATTTATGTCCTAAATTTTAATTTATTATTTTAAATCTAATTTATCGTCCCCACTTTACAATGTTTCAATCAATCTTCAATTATTTTTCTCAAATTTTAATTACGTTCGTCAATTTTTAATTATTTATTTTTATTTGCAATGATTTTCATAAATTTTTTATTATTGTGAATATTTGTTGATTAATTCCGAAAATTTCAATTATTTCTCTTACATTTTAATTATTTTCTTAAATTTACGATTATTTCTATAATGTTGTAATTATTTTTCTAATTTCAATTTTTTTTCTACATTTTTAAATTACTTTAAAAAATATGATTTTTGTTCTTCAAATTTTCAATGTTTTAATCATTTTTTAATTAGTTTTCTCAAATTTCAATTAAGTTCGTCAATTTTTAATTTTTTTTTAACTTGTAATGATTTGATCACAAATTTTATATTATTTTGATTATTTGGTTTTTATTTCCAAAAATGTACTCGAAATCAAATAAAATTGTTAATTTTTGAGTTACAGTACCTACGCTAATTAAGAAACTATTTAATTTATTATTGTTTTATTTCTCTCCCCCCCCCCCCCCCTCGGTCAATATTAAGTTTGCAGATGGCAAAAATTTTCAAGTCGCCGCCCCTGTACATTTCCTTTTCTTTTCTTCGAAAGCGATTCTCAGTTTTCTTGCCAGTCGGTTCAGACTTTAATTTATATTCTAAATTGTTATTTATTTAAATTAAAAATGATCTAAATTTAAATCTTCTCAAATCAAAAACTATATCCAACACGATTTAGTTTTCAAATTTTAATTTGCCAAAATTGAATTCGCTGTGAAAAATCGATCAAATTTCTTATTTATCAAAATTACGATTGACACTTTATACAAAATTTTAACTTCGGTTGTGGTTTAAACTTTCTCTTAGTACTTATTTTAATTATTGGTTAATTGGCTAAAAGATTATAATTCTTGATTCGCAAAAGTTGTTTAAGATAATAAACTTTTAAATTTAATGAAACCATAGTTAAAAGTCAGCAATTAGCAATTTACTGCAACGATTTTCTCTTTGAAGAAATTAAATTGCAAATTACTTATCTTTTCTGCAAAGTTCTCATTTGTAATTGGAGCAAATTTTATAGGAGATTCTGACTATACCAGTATTGCAATCAAACTTTACTCTCCGGGTTGAACTTGTCAACTTGAGATCAAGAGCAGTTGAAAGTTCGTCTTTTTTTTTTTTTTTCGATTCCGTGTACTTTAAAAACTAAAGTTAAGTGTTTGGGGTAAAACACGTGTAAATATGTCTTAACAAGGTTTCAATTTGATATTTTTTCTCTCTTAAAAACACCAAATTTAGTTTTTCATATTTTTTTTTTTTGTAAAAATATATTCTCAATATTTTCCAATCAATATCAATTATTATGTCAGAGTAAAAAATATTTTATGGCTCAACAGAGAAGGTCGTTATAGGCCATAATATAAAATAAAAATTCTCGTCGTATTTCTTTCTCTAGTGACATGTATGTCTTGAAATATAAATTTTTATTAACTTGTTTTGAATATTTCAATAAAGTTTAAAAGATTAACAGATTTTCTGCGGTAATCCTTGATTATAATGAAAAATGTCTTAATGAAGGATTTAATGTAAAGCGCGCGTCAGTTTTTTCGTGGAGAAAAAGAGGTGACATTTTCATACGAGAAAAACAAAAATATTCCAACGATGCAGGTGCCTATAAATTAAGGTCGTGTCAACCACGAGGAATTATGTGCTTTGTCTACGTTTTGCATAAAGACTTACCATGCAAATATGGATACTGGTATTATACAAGAGACACTCATGAAACATGTGGAATCTCGTGACGGATTTGGATTCTCTAAAAGCAGATTTCACGATGCTTCAACTGTCTTTAATCAGTTCTTTTATATTTAATAGAAAAAACACATTTTTTAGTAAAAAAAATTAATTAATTAAAATTTTGTTTAATTTAAAATCACCTTTTTGATTTAAAATCTTTCGAAATTTGAATGATTTCAACTTAAAAAGTTTTCGGTTTTTCTATTTTAAAAGCTCCTAATTTGAGGATTTTGACTCTAAATGCTTTCACATTTGAATGCTTTTAAATTTAAAAGCTTATAACTTTGAAAGTTATAAAATAAAAAAAGCTTCCAATTTTAAACACCTTCAACTTGAAAAACTATAATTTGAACGCTTTCAACTTAAGATGACTTTAATTTTGGAAGTTATCAACTTTAAGTACTATCAAGTTTAAAGAAATTCAACTTTCAAAGCTTCCAAATTTAAATGCTTTTAACTTTAAAAGTTTCTAACTTGAATGTCGTCCATTTTAAAAACTTTTAGCTTGAAATGTTTTCAACTTAAAAAAGCTATCAACTTGGAACTTTTAATTCTAAATGCTCCCACATTTGGACACTTTGAATAATGCTCCAAACTTTAGGAGCTTTCAACTTTGAAAGCTTGCGACCTAAACGTTTTCAACTTAAAAAGCTTCTACTGAAAACTTTTTATGTATTAAAATAATCTGCAGCGCGATTGTTTTAAGCCAATTTCAGATTATTTAAATTCCATTTGGTATAAAAAAAAGATTAATTTAATCCAAAACAATTTTCTGTGTCCTTGAACGTTTCTAACTTTATAAGTGAAAAATTACAAAAAACGAAAGTTTAAATGTTTTCAAATTTAGAACCTCTCAACATTAATCTTTCCCAACTTCATTATAAAAGCTTCCAATTTAACGTTATTAACTCCAAATGTATCTAACTTTAAACGCTTTCAACTTTGAAAGCATCAAACTTTAACTTTAAATTTCATTTTAAACATTTTTAACTTTAAATACTTTATCAACCTTTAAACTTGATAAAAAATAATACATTCAATGTTTAAAAAATCGTCCTTTTAATCCTTTCGACTTTAACAATTTTCAAACTTAACGTTTTCAATTTGAAAAGTTTCTAAATTGTAAATTTTTGAGGGGCTCTACCAATGTGACACTTTCCAAGGAATGTTTTTTTTTTATTTTTTGCATTTTTTGAAAGTTTATACTTTTAAAATTATCATACTAAGATTTTAAGGTCATGTCTCAAATATTTTAAGAATAACAGCGTTCTAAAGAATTAATAATAATTAAAACAGAAATTTCTTAAAAATAACTAATAACCAGGAGTAACCGATTAAAGTAGTTTATGGTTAATATAATTTTTTATTAAGCAATTGATAATTAAAACTTTAAATGCGTTTTTTTATGGAATACTTAACATTAAAAAAATTCTCAAAAATCACCTAATACGCAATCGAACAAAATACTTTCAAAAATCAAAGAATAATTATAAAATTTTAAGATAATTATTGAAAATTGAACAAATTGGAGAAGAAGGAAATAATTGAAAATTGCAGAAAATAATTGATAATTGAAGGAAATTGTTGATAAATTACAAGAATAATTGAAAAATTGTAGAAAATATGTGAAAAATTTATTTATTTATTTATTTATTTAGAAATCATATACGGGCGACAATAGATGCCCATTATACAAAAAAAAAAAAAGAGTGAAAATCCGCTTCGAATAGCTATACAATATAAACAAAATCACTCATGCATGATCATTCATTCTAGTTTTAATTAAACAAAAAACGCCTTAAATTTGAAATGAAAATGCTCAATTTACAATCAAATAATTCAATTTTATCAGTTACCAGATTAGCTTCCCTGCTAAATCTGGAAAATACTGAATTGTAGCCATAATTTGTTCTATGTGAGGATACGTAAAAAGGCAAATAAAATCTGAGGCATCTGCAAGGTGCAGAAAAATTAATTAACTGCACAGCAGAGGGACACTGAATGACACCATTGATCATCTTAAAAAAGAATAGCATATCAGCATATAGAAATCTTGTACCAATTTTGGGCAAACGAAGTTGATCTCTTAAGGAGTCATAATCGTGAGTATAGTAATCAAATTCTAAGTGGAGCTGATTAGCCGCAAATCTCAGAAAACGATTTTGCACTCTCTCAAGCCTAAGGATGTGAACGCTGTAGTATGGTGACCAGACAATTGACGCATATTCCAAAACTGATCGTACAAATGAAATATAAAGAACTCTAAGGGTGTCCATGTTTCCAAAACTACAAGCATTTCTTTTAATAAAACCAAGAGCCTTAATTGCCTTGGAGGCGGTATTTGAAATCTGAACGTCAAATGACAGATCATGGCAAAAGATAACACCAAGATCCCTCACCTGCACGACCCTTTCGAGAACAGCTCCATCAACAGTGTAATCAAAAGCACAGTACTTCCGTTTCCTAGTAAAAGATATTGAACAACATTTATTAACATTTAGGGAAATACCGTTCATGACACACCACCGATGGAGATTCATCAAGTCAGCTTGCAGCTTTACGCAGTCCAAAGAATCTTTAATGACGCGGTAAAATTTTAAGTCATCAGCATAAAATAAAAAACGAGAAAATTTTAATATACTCTTCACATCATTAACATAAATTATAAAAAGCAAAGGTCCAAGGTTAGAACCCTGGGGAACCCCGGAAGAGGAAGTGAACACTTCTGAATAATCGTGTCCAACTCTAACCGATTGAGTTCTACAGGATAAATAACTATTGAACCAAGCAATAATATCAGTAGAAACACCCAAAGAGTTCAATTTCGCGAGTAGAATATTGTGGTCAATTTTGTCGAACGCCTTTACGAAATCTGTGTATACTACATCTACCTGAGACCCAGCCTCCAAATTAGATGATAGAAACTCAGAGTAAATACATAAATTCGTACACACAGATCTTCCCTTAATGAAGCCATGCTGCTCATCAATGATTATATTTGAAACTGCATGATAAAGTTGATCAAAAACGATACTCTCGAATATTTTCGAAAATACATTAAGGATCGTAATTGGCCTGTAATTTCTCACGTCATTTTTATTATTATCTTTATAAATTGGAACAATAATTCCATTCTTCCACTCAGTAGGAAATGTACTTTGCAAAATTGATTTAGTAAATAGCAAATAGAGCGGTTCAATAAAAGATGAGCAGCAAGACTTAATCAATGATGGAGTTATACCATCCGGACCAGCACCAACACTCACATCCAAAGACATAATCTTCTCCTTAATGATAATTCTCGTTATATTAATTGAATTAAAATCAATGGTGTCAAACACAGTCTGCGACGAGAAAGCATTTGTGGTCGGGATATTATACACCGATTTAAAGTACATAGCAAATAATTCAGAAATGTGTGCATTATCATTCGCAGAGATATCATTAAAAAACATATAATTAGGAATCCTGCTCTCATTGCGTAATTTGTTAACAAATTTCCAAAAAAATTTCGGATCAGACACAATAGAACGTTCAGCGCTATGCAAAAAATTTAAATAACATTGTTTTGAAAGATTTTTACAATCAGCACGTAATTTCGAAAAAATAAGATAATTCTCTGTCGAATTACAACGTTTATAATTTAAATGAGCAACTTTCTTATCATGGATTAATCTGATGAGGTCACCACTGAACCAGGCAGGAAACTTTAACTGACGTGAGCATTTCAAAGGTACAAAACGTTGACACGCTTCATAAACTAAACTATAAAAAATCTCTACATCATCATCAATTACACTATTAGAAAGAACATTCTTCCAATCAATTGAACTGAGATATACAATAATCGCCGAAATATTCGCATTAGCAAAATCAAATATCATAATATTACATTTGTTATTACAGTTATTAAAATTAATAGAACTTGAAATTGAATATTTTAAAGATAAGGGAGGATGAAAGTTATCGATAGGTAAAAGTTCCTCACGAGCTAATGTTAAGTTATTATTATTGACAATATTAACAAAAATAAGGTCCAACAAAGAGCCACAATAATTACTAAAAAATGACGAAAATTTATTCATATTTATGTATTTAAATAATTAAATTAAAAGATTAAAATTCGAAAAATGACTAGATTAATAGACAACTAAAAATATAATTGAAAAAAATAAACAAGAAATATTAAATTTAAAGAAAATAATTACAACTTGAAAAATTAATACAATTACATTACTAATTGGTTGGAAATAATTGCACATTTGACAACTGGATTGAAAATCGAAAAAAAATAATTGAAAATTGAAAAAAGCAATTAAAAATTAAAGAATGGAATTGAAATTCGAAGAAAATAACTAAGAATTGAAAATAATAGTTCTAGAATTGAATAATTGAATTGGAATTTTAAAACAAATTTTATTAGTGAAAAAAATAATTGAAAAAATCCGAAAATTATTTAATATTGAGGAATGAATTGAAAATCGATAAACATAATTTGAAATTAAAGAAAATATTTGAAAATTGAAGAAAATAATTAAAAATGAAAAAAATAAATTAAAGATTAAAGATTTAAAATAAATCTTATGAAAATAGTAAAACCATTTTTTGAATCTTTTTTTCAATTGTTAATTATTTTTTTTAATAGTTCAATTCTTTAATTTCCAATTTATTTCTTTAATTTGAATTATCTTGTTCAATTCTCAATTTTTTTTTTAATTTTCAATTATTTTTAACGATTTTTAATTAATTACTCAATATTCAATAATTCACGTATTTTTCCAATTATGTTGTTTATTCATATAAATTGTTTTAAATTTCAATTCAATTATTTAATTCTAGAACTATTCTGTTTATTTCTCAGTTAATTTCTGCAAATTTAAATTCCACTTTTTAATTATTTTCTTTAATATTATACAAAATATCGCCTTTTTTCTTATATTTTTCGATTATCATTAAGTTTCTTTAATTTTAAATACAATTGTTCAATTATTTTCTTTAATTTTTAATTCTATTCTTAAATTTGTATTTCCATTCTTCAGTTTTGAATTGTTTTCTTCTGCATTAATTAATTCTCGGAATTTTTTAATTACTTTTTGTAAATTTTTAAGTATATTCCATAAATTTCAACTCAATTCTTTAATTTTTTATTGCTTTCTTCAACTTTGTATTATTTTTTTTAAATTTAATTATTTTTTTAGATTTTGAATCCAGTTGTTAAATGTACAATTATTTTCAACAATTATTCCTATAATTTTCTTGATTTATCAATTTGGAATGATTTTCTTTAAATTTAATATTTTTTGTTTAATTATTTCAATTATTTTTTTCTGTTGTCTATTAATCTAGTGATTGTTTGAAATTTGTCTTCAATTTTTCAACTATTTCCTTCAATTATTAATTATTTTCCGCAGTTTTCAATTATTTCCTAAAATTTTTCCAATTTTAATTATTATCTTAAAATTTTATAATTATTCTTTGATTTTTTAAATTATATTGTTTGGTTGTGTATTAATCTAGCCATTTTTGGAATTTTCTTTTCAATTGTCAATTATTTTCGTAATTTTGTAATACTCTTATCAATTATCAATTATTTTTTCAAATTTTAATTTTAATTCTTAAATTTTCAATTTATTTTCTCAATTTTATATTTTCTTCTTTAATTTTAATTATATTTTTCGATTTTTAATCCAGTTGTTAAATGTGCAATTATTTCCAACAATTATTCCTATAATTTTCTTCATTTTTCAATTTGCAATTATTTTATTTAAATTTAATACCGTAAAACAGGGTAATTTCGCTCAAATTTTCATTTTTTTTTTAAAAAGTATACGAAAAAGTTAATAATAAATTTTGGTACTGAAAATATATAATCTCTGACTCTTCCTCTTTAATTTCACAAAATAAAAAAATTACTGGTCGTTTCCATTTCAATTCAGACAGGCTATGTATGTTAAAGTTAGGGAATCATTTCTCATTGAAATATATTGTTTTTCAGACAATTTTAGACGACTCGTATTTTCCCGATTTGGTAAAAAAAATTTTTTATTGAAGTTATGCGGATTTCAATTTTTTAAGTTGAAAAGTGAGATTACAAGAAAATAACATTAACATTTTTTAAAATTATTATATCTTTTTTGCTATTGTATATATTAAAATGATCCTTTCTGTGTCTAATTGAGGCTTTCATGTTCTTTTAAATTCCATAAGAGAATTTAAAATATTTTTATATTTAACAAAATGGCGGCGTTTTTTCGAAAAAAATAAAAATCAGATTTTCTCAAAAACCCCACCGTTTTTTTTCTCTCAATTTTTTTACTACTTTCTGGAAGTATAATTATTATTTTCTAAAAGAATTTATTGAAGTCCCGCTTCCTGGGGAAGAATAAAAAAAAAATTTCTTTTTAAGAAAAAAAAATTCAAAGTTTTTTTAAACCCTCTACTAGATACAACAAAAGTCCAAACAGAAAAAGTGTTCCTCTTAAAAAGTAGAGTAAAAAAGTCTTATGGCTTTTATCTCTATCTTGCAAATCTTTCGAATTATAAAAAATTTTGCATGTTTACAAGTAAAAATTATACTTGCAAAAATGCAAAAATTTTTCTTTTAAATTATATAACCATAAAAACTAGAAAGTAGTAAAAAAATGTCGAGAAAATGTTTTGAATTTTTGTAAGTATAAATTATACTTGCCAAAATGCAAAACTTATGGATTTAATTCGTGTTATAATTAATAATTCGAAAGATTCGCAAGTTAGAGGTAAAAGCCATAAGACTTTTTTACTCTACTTTTTAAGAGGAACATTTTTTCTATTTGGACTTTTGTTGTATCTAGTAGACGGTATAAAAAAACTTTGATTTTTTTTTTCTTAAAAAGAAATATTTTTTTTTTCTTCCCCAGGAAGCGGGACTCCAATAAATTCTTATAGAAAATAATAATTATACTTCCAGAAAGTAGTAAAAAAATTGAGAGAAAAAAAAACGGTGGGGTTTTTGAGAAAATCTAATTTTTATTTTTTTCGAAAAAACGCCGCCATTTTGTTAAATATGAAAATATTTTAAATTCTCTTATGGAATTTAAAAGAACATGAAAGCCTCAATTAGACACAGAAAGGATCATTTTAATATATACAATAGCAAAAAAGATATAATAATTTTAAAAAATGTTAATGTTATTTTCTTGTAATCTCACTTTTCAACTTAAAAAATTGAAATCCGCATAACTTCGTTAAAAAATTTTTTTTACCAAATCGGGAAAATACGTGTGGTCTAAAATTGTCTGAAAAACAATATATTCCCTGACTTTAACATACATAGTCTGTCTGAATTGAAATGGAAACGACCTACTATATATTGCGTAAACCTATTTAATATACCTTTTTATTGCGAGCGAAATTACACCTCAATGTGGGGTAATTTCGCTCAACTTTAATGACTTTAAATTTTAAAAACAAAAATATGTTAGTTTACAAGCTATAATCACTTTATAAAATCATTATAAATAAAATAATGTTATTTAATTAATATTTACAGTCATCAGAATAAATATTTAACCACGTTTTGTGTTTTATAATTTCGTAAAATTTTTGAATTTTGTCATGAGAAAGAACCTTAGATACTTGATAAACAATTGAATGATACATTGTATTCATGAACGAAATTACCCAACAAATATGAAATATTTTTTTTAAATTGACTTTTTTAAAAAACCTATTCAACTTTTCAGTAATTTTATTTTTTCTAAATCATGTCAGGGATATAGGAAATAAGATTATTAGATGATTTTAACATAAAATATTTTAAATATAGGTTTCACAAGCGACTTTTACACACTACTTGTTCAATGAGCAAAATAGACATCTTTAAATAAATATTATTTTTATTAAAACTTGACTATAATTCTACTTTAAAATACCCTTGAGACATAGTTTGATACTTTTCTTAACATTAGCAATTGCAAATTTTATATTTTTTTTCCTAGAAATAACAATAAATAATTTTTGAAAAAAAAGTTTCCACTGAGCGAAGTTACACTACATGAGCGAAGTTAGCCTGTTTTACGGTATTTCATGTTTAATTTTTTCAATTATTTTTTTTAATTGTCTATTAATCTACTCATTTTTCAAATTTTGTTTTCAATTGACAACTATTTTCCTTATTTTTCACATATTTTCTTTAATTTTGTAATTATTCTGGTCATTTTTGAACTAATTGCTTCAACCATGAATTATTTCCCGCAGTTTTCAATTGTTTTTTCCAATTTTTTCAATTTTTAATTATTATCTTAAAATTGCATAATTATTCTTTGTTTTTTTAAAATTATTTTGTTCGGTTGTGTATTAATCTAGCTTTTTTGGAATTTTCTTTTTAACTGTCAATTATTTTCGTCAATTTGTAATTTTTTTCAATTATCAATTATTATTTCGAAATTTAATTTAATTCTTAAATTTTCATTTTATTTTCTCAATTTTTTATTTTTTTCTTTAATTTTATTTATTTTTTTTTTATTTTAAATCCAGTTATTCAATTTTTCAATTATTTTCAACAATTATTCCTGTATTTTTTTTTTAAACTATTGTGTTTAAATCTAATATTTATTTTTCAATTTTTTTTAACTATTCTTTGTAATTATTATTCAATTGTCAATTATTTTCGTCTTTTTAGGGTTTCGTGGTTCGGGACCGAAACCCTTATAGTGAGACTTTGTCGTCCGTCCGTCCGTCCGTCGTTCACAGCCAATAGCAGTCAATTTTAGGTTGTGCGCGAGAGAGAGGGTGATAGTGAGAGACAGAGACGGAAACACACGAACCAATAGCTGTCAATTTTAGGTTGTGCGCGAGAGAGAGGGTGATAGTGAGAGACAGAGACGGAAACACACGAACCAATAGCTGTCAATTTTAGGTTGTGTGCGAGAGAGAGGGTGATAGTGAGAGACAGAGACGGAAACACGAACCAATAGGTGTCAATTTTAGGTTGTGTGCGAGAGAGAGGGTGATAGTCAGAGACAGAGACGAAAACACACGAACCAATAGCTGTCATATTAGGTTGTGTGCTAGAGGGAGTTCAACACATAATTAATGATTAAGTGGCAATTTTAAAGGGTGGTTTTTGATGCTGATATTGGTAAGGTAGATATACCTTAGATTTTTTTATTGAATCTGAGACCAAAATATCTTTGAAACCATTAACGTTTTTTTCTTTAATTATTGCTACCTTAAGACGTATTTTAAGTTGAATTCATAGATTAAGACGATATTTCACACACTGGATGGTTACGGATACACCCGAATGGTTCCGAATACACCCGAATGGTTACGGAAACACCCGAGTGGTTACGGAAACACTCGAGTGGTTCCGGAAACACCCGAGTGGTTCCGAATACACCCGAATGGTTACGGAAACACCCGAATGGTAACGGAAACACCCGAGTGGTTACGGAAACACCCGAGTGGTTACGGAAACACCCGAATGATTACGGAAACACCCGAGTGGTTACGGAAACACCCGAATGGTTACGGAAACACCCGAGTGGTTACGGAAACACCCGAATGATTACGGAAACACCCGAGTGGTTACGGAAACACCCGAATGGTTCCGAATACACCCGAATGGTTACGGAAACACCCGAATGGTTCCGAAAATACCTGAATGGTAACGGAAACACTCGAGTGGTTACGGAAACACCCGAATGGTAACGGAAACACCCGAGTGGTTACGGAAACACCCGAATGGTAACGGAAACACCCGAGTGGTTACGGAAACACCCGAATGGTTCCGAATACACCCGAATGGTTACGGAAACACCCGAATGGTAACGGAAGCACCCGAGTGGTTACGGAAACACCCGAGTGGTTACGGAAACACCCGAATGATTACGAAAAACACCCGAATGGTAACGGAAACACCCGAGTGGTTACGGAAACACCCGAGTGGTTACGGAAACACCCGAATGATTACGGAAACACCCGAGTGGTTACGGAAACACCCGAATGGTTCCGGAAACATCCGAGTGGTTACGGAAACACCCGAATGGTAAGGGAAACACCCGAGTGGTTACGGAAACACCCGAATGGTTACGGAAACACCCGAATGGTAACGGAAACACCCGAAAGGTTCCGGAAACACCCGAATGATTACGGAAACACCCGAGTGAATACGGAAACACCCGAGTGGTTACGGAAACACCCGAATAGTTCCGAAAAACACCCGAAAGGTTACGGAATTACCCGATTGGTTCTGGAAACAATTTTATTTAATACATTAATACCTTAGATTTTTGTATTGAATTTGAGACCATTTTCTGGGTGTGGGTAAGACTTGTTGGAAATCAATAATAAAAAGCCACGAAACCCTCAATTGTAGGCGCATTGCGCCTGCTTTTTGTACTGTTTATTTCAGATATATTCTTCAATTTCGTAATCTCAATTATTTGAATTTGCAAAAATTTGTAGTTTTAAATGACCAACAACAATGAAAAGTTAATGTTGCTAGTGAAAAAAATGAATGAATCTTGTGGATTATTATATAATTATAAATTTGTTCCTTGATATATACCTACATTATTGTCACTCTTAAAACAAATTGGTTTTATTGTGAAATATTTTATATTTCACTGACTTTCTAAATTCTCTACATGGGCCACTTTAAATAATTAATGTATTCCCTCTTTTACGACTCAGCTCAACATATTTTGAAGTAGTGTTAAAAAAAGCTCGAGTAAAGAATTTAAGGAGAATGATGAGTGAGGGTGAGTAGTTTAAGTGGTCCGAAGCGAGTTATATGGGTCTTGTGATGTGGCAATTGAGCTTTCAGGTAGTTTTATAGTCCGACGAGAAGAGCAAGACGAAGGAGAACAATCTTGATGAGAATTCTAGAAGATGGATGTGAGGTGGGGTGTAGGGCATTAAAGGGGGCAGGGATGAGTTTGGAGACTGAGAGAGACCTTTCATAATTAGGCCCTGAGGCGACGCGTTGCTCCTCTAATTACGTGTCCAACAATTCAGAGCGAATGAGTAAGTGGCTCCCACCTCGTCTAGTCGGCTGTTGTTTCTTAGCTTATTCAGTTATACCAGCATCCAGCTATCATCATCCCTATCTTTTTCATGTCGTGGGACAATTCATAAGAGTGCAAAAATGGGTCGAGGTCGAATATCTAACAAAAGAAATAGTGTCGTTACAATGAGTTTTCACCTCTTCTGCGCTCCCTTTCATTTTTTAACATTAGATTACTGCATTGAAATTTACACTTTTCTGTTATGTTTCAAATTTTACGCTGGTGCTTTTTTTTTTATAGAGGATCTGTTTGAAAAAATCGGTTTTTTGAAAAACTATGTTTTATAACTACCGTAAAACAGGGTAATTTCGCTCAAATTTTCATGTTTTTTTTAAAAAAGTATACGAAAAAGTTAATAATAAATTTTGGTACTGAAAATATATAATCTCTGACTCTTCCTCTTTAATTTCACAAAATAAAAAAATTACTATATATTGCGTAAACCTATTTAATATACCTTTTTATTGTGAGCGAAATTACACCTCAATGTGGGGTAATTTCGCTCAACTTTAATGACTTTAATTTTTAACAACAAAAATATGTTAGTTTACAAGCTATAATCACTTTATAAAATCATTATAAATAAAATAATGTTATTTAATTAATATTTACAGTCATCAGAATAAATATTTAACCACGTTTTGTGTTTTATAATTTCGTAAAATTTTTTAATTTTGTCATGAGAAATAACCTTAGATACTTGATAAACAATTGAATGATACATTGTATTCATGAACGAAATTACCCAACAAATATGAAAATTTTTTTTTAAATTGACTTTTTTCAAAATCTATTCAACTTTTCAGTAATTTTATTTTTTCTAAATCATGTCAGGGATATAGGAAATAAGATTATTAGATGATTTTAACATAAAATATTTTAAATATATAGGTTTCACAAGCGACTTTTACACACTACTTGTTCAATGAGCAAAATAGACATCTTTAAATAAATATTATTTTTATTAAAACTTGACTATAATTCTACTTTAAAATACCCTTGAGACACAGTTTGATACTTTTCTTAACATTAGCAATTGCAAATTTTATATTTTTCTTCCTAGAAATAACAATAAATAATTTTTGAAAAAAAAAGTTTCCACTGAGCGAAGTTACACTACATGAGCGAAGTTAGCCTGTTTTACGGTAACTCTCTAAATCTGAATTAGTAGTTTTCTACTAAGAATTAGTAGTTTTCTACTATGAATTATTCAAATTCATGGCTCATTTTTCTCTAATTCATATAGTAGAAAACTACTAATTCTTAGTAGAAAACTACTAATTGAAATAGTGAAACTTTACTTTTAAAAAAAGTAGATTTTTTTACTAATTTAATTAGTAGTTTTCTACTACAAAATTAGTAGTTTTCTATTAATTCTTAGTAGTTTTCTACTAAGAATTAGTCAAATTATTACTATTTTAATAGTAGCTCACTTTTCGCTAATTCATTAGTAGAAAATCACTAATTCAGATTTAGAGAGAACAACAAATAATCGGCATAATGTTTTAAATAATTGGTGTACTTTTTGTTTTTAAATGACAACAGGGGCAGCGACTTGTGCATGGTACGTCTGCAAATTCCATAGAGCAAAAAAGTCGCCCTATGAAATTCCATATGGCAAAATTACTGACAAAATATAAATTTCTTAATAAGAATGTTAATAAAAGAGGTTACAATTAGAAGAAAATGATTAAAATTTAAAAAAAAAACATATCTTGAAAAAATAATTGAAAAATGACGAAACAAGTTGAAAATTAATTAATAAATAATTTAACTAATTTGATATTTAAGAAAATAATTAAAAATGAAAAATTTTTATTTATAAAAATTAAAGAAAAGGATTGAAACTTGCGGAAATTGAATTTAAAAATTAGGGGAAAATTTGAAAAATAATGGAAATAATTAGAAAATAAAGAAATTTTTTGGAAAATTATAAAAATAGTTGACAATTGTATGATATAATTAAAATCATAAAAGAAGAAAATTGTTAAAAATTGAACAAATTTTTAAATAACTTTAAATTTACTATTCTCAAAGATTAAACAAAAGAATTGGAACTTAGGCAATTAAATTTAAAAATGAGAGGAAAAAAATGAAAATAAAATTGAAGAAAAATGTTAAAAAATGATAACATTAGTTGAGAATTGTAGCAAATATAATTAAAATCATAAAAGAAAAGAAGTCTTAAAAATTGAAGAAATTTTTAAATAATTTTAAATTTACTATTCTCAAAAAGTGGATTAATTCAAATTTTAATCAATGGAATTTGAAATTAATTGAAGTTTAAAGAATTATATTATATAATAATTGTAATTGTAGTCTAGTTTATCTCAAATATATTCTGTAATTTTTGAAATTATTTTTTACACATATTTATTATTTTCTTCATTATACAGTTATTTCAATCACTTTATTATTAAATTTATTTTACAATTTATTTTCAATTACTTTTTCTCATTTTCAATTGTTTTTTTATTAATTTTCTAATTTTTTTTTATTATTTAATTATTTATCTCAAATTTTAGTTATTTTTTCAATTTACAATTATTTTCATCATTCTGCAGTTATTTTCTTACAATTACAAATACTTATAGGTTGAAATTTTTTCAATTATTTTTCAAAAACTAAAATTATTTTCTTTAATTTTGAATTATTTTTATTAATTTACAAATATTTTCTCAAATTTTATATTATGTTCATTATTGTTCAATTAATTTCCTAGACTTTAAAATATTTTTCTCGAAATTTTTTAATTTTCTTTAATTTTCAATATTACTATTATCATTTTGCAATCAATTTTTACAATTTTCAATTATTTATCTCATTTTTCAAACATTTTTTTCAGTTTTCATTTTCTTTTATATTTTTGTAATTATTTTCTCCGACTTTTAATTAGATATATTAATTACTTTTCAATTAATTTCCTACATTTTTAATTATTATCTTTAATGTAAGTTACTGTATCCACGTTTCAATGTAATACCAAAGCTTTCAATTATTTATATCAAATTTCCATTACTTTCTTCAATTTGCGATTATTTCTATCATTTTTCCTTTATTTTTTGTCATATTCAATTATTTTTTAATGAATTATGAATTTTTTTATAATTTATCACAACTTTCATTTATTTTTACAATATACAATTATTTTTATCCTTCTGAAATTATTTTCTTTCATTACAAATATATGTTGCAACTTTTTAAATTATTTCTCAAAAAATTACATTATTTTCTTCAATTTCTAATTGATTTTATTACTTTGCAAATATTGTCTCGAATGTTTTATTATTTTTATTACTTTTTAATTAATTTTATAGATTTTAAAATATATTTCTCAAATTTTAACAATTTTTTTCAATTATTAATTATTAATTTTATCATTTTCCAATCCATGTCTCTAATTTTTAATTAGTTTTATAATTTTGCAAATATTGTCTCGATTTTTTTATTAATTTCATTACTCTTCAATTAATTTTCTAGACTTTAAAATATTTTCCTCAAATTTTGATAATTTTCTTTAAGTTCCCATTATTTTTGTTATCATTCTGCAATCAATTTCTTCAATTTTTTTATGAATCTCACTATTCATTTCTCAATTCAATACCTTAATTTTCAATTATTTATCTCATTTATCAAATATTTTTGTCAAATTCATTTTCTCTTATAATTTTGCAATTATTTTTTCCACCTTTTAAGTAGATATATTAACCATTTTTCAATTATTTATTTCCTAACTTTTTATTTATTATCTCAAATCTAAGTTACTGTCTCCTCGTTTCAATTCTTTATTTTTCTCATATTCCAAATAACTTTCGACAATTTTTTTTTATTTTTTTTTGTTAAATTGCAATGATTTTCACAAATTTTATATTATTTTGATTATTTGTTGATTAATTCCGAAAATTTCACTCATTTCTCTCAAATTTCCATTATTTTCTTCAATTAACAATTAATTTTATCATTTTTTTTCAATTTTCAATTACTATTCTTATCATTTTGCAATTAATTTCTTCAATTCTTAATTTTATTCACTACTTATTTCTCAGTTTTATTCCTGAATTTTAAATTATTTATCTCATTTTTCAATTATCTTTTTCAATTTTCATTTTCTCTTATACTTTTGCAATTATTTTCTCCACCTTTTAAGTAGATATATACATCATTTTTGAGTTTCTTTCCTAAATTTTTTATTTAATATCTAAAATTTAACTTATCGTCCCCACTTTACAATGTTTCAATTAATCATCAATTATTTTTCTCAAATTTAAATTACGTTCGTCAATTTTTAATTATTTTTTTTCATTTGCAATGATTTTCACAAATTTTTTATTATTGTGAATATTTGTTGATTAATTCCGAAAATTTCAAATATTTCTCTCAAATTTTCATTATTTTCTTAAATTTACGATTATTTCTATAATGCTGTAATTATGTTTCTAAGTTCAATTTTTTTTCGACATTTTTCAATTATTTTAAAGAATATGATTTTTGTTCTTCGAATTTGCAATCTTTTAATCATTTTCAATTAGTTTTCTCAAATTTTAATTACGTTCATCAATTTTTAATTATTTTTTATTCATTTGCAATGATTTTTACAAATTTTTTGTTATTGGGAATATTGATTAATTCCGAAAATTTCAATTATTTCTCTCAAATTTTTATTTATTCTTAAATTTACGATTATTTCTACAATGTTGTAATTATTTTTCTAAGTTCAAATTTTTTTCGACATTTTTCAATTATTTTAAAAAATATGCTTTTTGTTCTTCAAATTCTCAATGTTTTAATCATTTTCAATTAGTTTTCTCAAATTTTAATTACGTTCGTGAATTTTTAATTATTTTTTATTCATTTGCAATGATTTTTACAAATTTTTTGTTATTGTGAATATTTATTGATTAATTCCGAAAATTTTAATTATTTCTCTCAAATTTTTATTATTTTCTTAGATTTACGATTATTTCTATAATGTCGTAATTATTTTTCTAAGTTAAATTTTTTATCGACATTTTTCCGATATTTTAAAAAATATGATTTTTGTTCTTCAAATTTTCAATGCTTTATCATTTTTCAATTATTTTTCTCAAATTTCAATTAAGTTCGTCAATTTTTAATTTTTTTTTTTAACTTGTAATGATTTAATCACAAATTTTATATTTTTTTGATTATTTTGTTGTTATTTCCGAAAATGTACTCCAAACCAAATAAATTGTCAATTTTTGAGTTGCAATAATTACTCTAATTAAGAAACTATTTAATTTATTATTGTTTTATATCTCTCCCCCCCCCCTCACCCCCCTCGGTCAATATTAAGTTTGCAGATGGCAAAAATTTTCAAGTCGCCGCCCCTGACTGACAAAACTGAAAGCTCTAAAATAAATTCTCTTTGGAATTGGCTGTCTTTTAAAATAGATCGGTACATAAGAACTTCTCTTTTACACAATGTACGAGAGACGGAGAAAAATGGTTTACTCGATCACATAAAGATTGTACTGAATGCATTCAAATAAACATTTCACGGAATGCGGCGAAATAAATATTTCTTTACGTCAATTGAAAATTCTCTGTTTCAAGAAAGTGGTTGTTGATTTAAGAAATGTGTTTTTTTTTATCTCAATGTCCAGTTTCTTGGAACAAGGATTTTGAATTGAATTGAAGAATATGAGAACTTCAATACCAATCTCTATTTTAACCCGACAACCCTCTGCTCTTGAGTACCTATAAAAAATGTTGTATAAGGGCATGATATAATATATTATATAACAAGATCTTTATTGTTATTATATTTTTTATCGTACTAAGAAGCTCTCATAGAAAGTACTTTTTCTCGAAATTCGTCATTTTAAATAGAAAATAAACAGGCAATAATGTAAAATAATACAATAAACTTGATTATTTTTTCTTGTTGTAAAACGAGCTATAGTTACAAGCTTAATTTTGAAGTTCTAAACTCTTGAGACATCCATACGAAACTTGCTACAAATTATATTAAAACTCAAAATAATTTTGTCAAGTCCTTTGTGTTTATTTTCATATCAGAAATTCTAGACTCTAGAGACACGTGTGTGTGTGTGTGAAACTTTCTAAAGATTACATTAAACGTCAGAACAGTTTTGTAAAATCTTGCAATATGTAAATTTAGAATTTTCTTACATAAATATTTAAAGCTGGAAAATTTTCAAAGTGATGAACGAGAAAAATTTTTTAGTAATAAATTAAGCTGAAGTTTACAATGTTTAAAAAACGAAAAAGTTGAAACTATTCCCAATATGCCGAATTTTCTTGTAATAAGTATCAAAGCAGAACCCCACAATACATTAAAACTCAACAATGCTCCCCCTTCTTGTAATAAAAACACCCTCATTTCTACCCCACACAATTTTTTTTAATGCCGAAAATAGTGAGCATTGAATCCCCAAACATTTACAAGAAATTTCACCCCTAAAACGAAACGGAATTCATCGTTTAAAAATAAAAAAGTATAATAGAAATGAACAATATTATTAAATTGCACCCAATATAGTAAATAATTTTTTTATTGCATAACACTGATTTTGACCCATAGATATTTTTTATCATTTTCGTAGATTTTTTCACGCTGATTACAAATCTGAAAAGAAAATTGCTCTATCAAGTGAAGTTTCTGAGAAAATTAGTGTCAATAAACGTGTTTTTGAACAAATTTAATTTTGAATAAAAAAAACAAGAGTTGTTAGAAACTTGTTTCTAGGTTCAAATAAAAGCCTGGATTTTAAACTACAATTCTAAACTCTTTAAATCTGAATTAGTAGTTTTCTACTATAAATTAGTAGTTTTCCACTATAAATTAGTAGTTTTTTACTATGAATTAGCGAAAAGTGGGCCAAGAATTTTACTAATTTTTTAATAGAAAACTACTAATTTTGAGTAAAGAACAACTAATTTTTAGTAAAAAACTACTAATTGAAATAGTGAAACTTTACTTTTAAAATAAGTCGATTTTTTTATTAATTCAATTAGTAGTTTTCTACTAAAAATTAATAATTATCTACTAAAAATGAGTAATTTTCTTCTAAATATTAATAGTTTTCTACTAAAAAGTAGTACAATTCTTACTATTTTATAGAAGCTCACTTTTCACTTATTTATAGTAGAAAACTACTAATTCAGATTTGGACAATTTTATTCTTTTATAAGATAAGGTGATTAAAAAACATTTTTTCATTTATATTCAATTTTGTCATCAGTCGTACCTCACGGAAACCTTATAATATTATATTGTGTAAAAAAAGAATGTTAAAGATTTCAAATTTAAAAATTTTGAATATTTCCACTCTCTAAAACTAAATCAGTGAAATTTTCACTGATTTGAAATCAGTGAACAACTTTTCGTTGCTGAATCAGTGAAATTCACTGAAGATCAGTCATTTTCACTGATTCAGCAAAGAGAAGTTGTTCACTGATTCCAAATCAGTGAAAATTTCACTGATTCAGTTTTAGAGAGCAGGTTATCTCGCAATTCAATGTTTTGCTGTATATTTTCCTAAAAAATTTCGAAATATAAAAATGTATTTCAATTTATTAAAATTGGTTAATTTTAATTTACACAGATTTGATTTGAAAAATATTTAATTATGCATATGCATACGCTAAAAAAACAGTTATTTTAATTTGCGAATTATTCTTGGCGCTTATTTAAGAATAAAGTATTCTTATTTCAGGAATATAATACTCTTAGAATGAGAAAAATATTCCTTAGAATAAGAATATATTCTTAGATTAAGAATTTTTTTCTTTAAATTTTAAAGAGTATTTTCTTAAAAATTTTTAAAATATTTCTTTCTGAAATAGGCGCCAAGAATAATTGTTAAAAGAAGAAAACCGTTTTTTCAGCGTACCTAATTAGTTTTTCTTAAAATTATACTAGTAGATAAAACATAAAATACAAGTTTTTATAAGTTACAATTTTTGACAATAACGAAATATTTTCTTCCTGATAAATGATTAAAATGTAATTCATTGTACATTTAGATTATAAAAATATTTAAATAAAGAATTTAATGTAAATATAATGAAATGTTACAAATTCGCTTTTAATTAATTTATTACAACATCCACTTATTTTTACAATCTACAATTATTTTTATCATTCTGAAATTATTTTCTTTCATTACAAATGTATGTTGCAATTTTTTAAATTATTTCTCAAAAAACTACATTATTTTCTTCAATTTCTAATTATTTTTATTACTTTGCGAATATTGTCTCGAATTATTTATTATTTTTATTACTCTTCAATTAATTTCCTAGATTTTAAAATATTTTTCTCCATTTTTAACAATTTTCTTCAATTTTTAATTATTAATATTATCATTTTGCAATCCATGTCTTGAATTTTTAATTAGTTTTATTACTTTGCAATTATTGTCTCGATTTTTTTAATAGTTTCATTAATCTTCAATTAATTTTCTAGACTTAAAAATATTTTTCTAAAATTTTAATAAGTTTTCTTTAAATTCCAATTATTTTAGTTATTATTTTGCAATCAATTTCTTCAATTTTTTTATTAATCTCACTATTCATTTCTCCATTCAGTACCTTAATTTTCAATTATTTATCTCATTTATTAATTATTTTTTTCAAATTCAATTATTTATTTCCTAACTTTTTATTTATTATCTCAAATCTAAGTTACTGTCTCCTCGTTTCAATTCTTTATTTTTCTCATATTCCAAATAACTTTCGACAATTTTTTATTATTTTTGTTTGTTAAATTGCAATGATTTTCACAAATTTTATATTATTTTGATTATTTGTTGATTAATTCCGAAAATTTCACTCATTTCTCTCAAATTTCCATTATTTTCTTTAATTAACAATTATTTTTATCATTTTTTTCAATATTCAATTACTATTCTTATCATTTTGCAATCTATTTCTTCAATTTTTAATTTTTCTCACTACTTATTTCTCAGTTAAATTCCTAAATTTTCAATCATTTATCTTATTTTTCAATTATCTTTTTCAATTTTCATTTTCTCTTATACTTTTGTAATTATTTTCTCCACCTTTTAAGCAGATATATTCATAATTTTTCAATTTATTTCCTAAATTTTAATTTATTATCTTAAATCTAATTTATCGTCCCCACTTTACAATGTTTCAATCAATCTTTAATTATTTTTCTCAAATTTTAATTACTTTCGTCAATTTTTAATTATTTTTTTCATTTGCAATGATTTTCACAAATTTTTTATTATTATGAATATCTGTTGATTAATTCCGAAAAGTTCAATTATTTCTCTCAAATTTCCATTATTTTCTTTAATTAACAATTATTTTTATCATTTTTTTTCAATTTTCAATTACTATTCTTATCATTTTGCAATCTATTTCTTCAATTTTTAATTTTTCTCACTACTTATTTCTCTGTTAAATTCCTAAATTTTCAATTATTTATATCATTTTTTAATTACCTTTTTTAATTTTCATTTCTCTTATACTTTTGTAATTATTTCCTCCACCTTTTAAGCAGATATATTCATAATTTTTCAATTTCTTTCCTAAATTTTAATTTATTATCTTAAATCTAGGTTATCGTCCCAACTTTACAATGTTCCAATCAATCTTTAATTATTTTTCTCAAATTTTAATTACGTTCGTCAATTTTGAATTATTTTTTTCATTTTCAATGATTTTTACAAATTTTTTGTTATTGTGAATATTGATTAATTCCGAAAATTTCAATTATTTTTCTCAAATTTTTATTTATTCTTAAATTTACGATTTTTTCTATAATGCTGTAATTATTTTTCTAGGTTCAATTTTTTTTCGACATTTTTCAATTATTTTAAAAAATATGATTTTTGTTCTTCAAATTTTCAATGTTCTAATCATTTTCAATTAGTTTCCTCAAATTTCCATTATTTTCTTAAATTTACAATTATTTCTATAATATTGTAATTATTTTTCCAATTTCAATTTTTTGCGACATTTTTCAATTATTTTAAAAAATATGATTTTTGTTTTTGAAATTTTCAATGTTTCAATTATTTTTCTCAAATTTCAATTTAGTTCGTCAATTTAAAATTTTTTTTTCAACTTGTAATGATTTGATCACAAATTTTATAATATTTTGATTATTTCGTTATTATTTCCAAAAAGGTGCTCGAAATCAAATAAAATTGTCAGTTTTTGAGTTACAATAATTACGCTAATTAAGAAACTATTTAATTTATTATTGTTTTATTTCTCCCCCCCCACCCTCGGTCAATATTAAGTTTGCTGATGGCAAAAATTTTCAAGTCGCCGCCCCTGCAGTTCTAAATTAAAAATGCACAAGTATAAAAGGCCACTTAGCTTGTAAAAAATGAAATCCTCCATAATAGTAATGACTTGAATCAGCTGTTTGAACGTCTATTTTATTTAGCTGGGGTTAGGTAGAAGACGTGAAAATATCGCTTCTCTTGCCAGTATTGAACATTTTTTTATACTTAGCCATTTCTCAGTCTGCCTCCGGTATAGCATTTCCATTCTTCCCTGGTATTCATCAGCGATGTTGCAGATGAGAAGGCAAATCGATACAGCCGTATTGAAAAGTGGTCGTTGGAGTGTTTATCTATGAGCCATAAGCTCTTGTGATTCGAGCAGCCAAGGCTACCTTTAAACCTCAGCCACTTAACATCAATGTAATAAGTACACACTGGGTGACCCTTTCATAAATAATCCTTTCAAAACTAATCTCATCTTGTAGTCGTTTTTTCAAAGTTTACATTTATATACTTAGGGGCGGCCACTTGTAAATTTTTGCCATCTGCATACTTAATATTGACCGGAGAAGGGCAGGTAGAGAAGAGAAATAAAAACAACATTAAATTAAAGAGTTTCGTAATTAGCGTAATTATTGTAACGGTAAAATTGACCATTTATTTAATTTGAAGTACATTTTCGGAATTAATAAACAAATAATCAAAATAATATAAATGTTGTAAAAATCATTACAAATTAAAAAAAAAAATTAAAAAGTGACGACCTTGATTGAAATTTGAGAGAAATAATTGAAAAAATGATTGAAACATGGAAAAATGGATACAATAACTTAGATTTGAGATAATAAATGAAAATTTAGGATATTCATTGAAAAATAATTAATATATCTTATTAAAAAGTGGATAAAATAATTGCAAAAAGATACAAGAAAATTAAAATTGAAAAATGAGATAAATAATTGAAAATTTAGGAATTTAATTCAGGAATAATAAAAGTAATTAAAAATTGAAGAAATTGATTGCAAATGAATTGAAAAAATCACTGGAATTTGAGGTAAATAATAAAAAAAAGTTGAGTCTTTATTAAGAAATAGTTGAAAATAACAAAAACTAATTAAAAAATGATAGAAGTAATTAAAAATTTAATAAAAATTTGTAAAAAAATATATATAAAAATTACAGAATATATTTGAGATAAACAAGACTAAATAAAAAAGGATAAAAATAATTGGAAATTATTATGGAAATTATGGAAATTGAAGAAAAAAATTGAAAAAATTACTGAATTTATTTGATATAAAAGAAAGTGATTGAAAATCGAAGAACATAATTTAAATACTTGAAAAATACAATTGAAATATAAAAACAATAAATAAAAATTTGAAGAAAATTGATAGAGGATGAAACGGGACCGTATCATTTTGACACAAATTTTTTCGGGCAACTTGTTATATTGTACTCCCGCAGATGAATATTATATTTTACTCCTTCTGAAATAAAAGATTTTTAAGTTTTAATTATTCAATAACTGAACTTACTGGATAAATTAAGTCTTTTAATATTAATTTAATGTAATAAAATCAATTATTTAATAAATAAGACTTAAAAATCTTTTGATTTCAGAAGGAGTAAAATATAACATTTATCTTCGGGAGTACAATATAACAAGTTGCCCGAAAAAATTTGTGTCAAAATGATACGGGCCCGATGAAACAAGTTTTATAATATTGAAAATTATTCCGAAAATGAGGAAAATATTGAAACTTATAATTAAATTAACAAATTTAATATGTCATGTCCTTCCATTATTTGACATTACAAATTGACATTAAGAATTCAATATTAAAGAGATTAATTGTAATTTAAAAAAAAAATTACAACTTGAAAACAAAAATCATATTTTGTAAAAATAATTAAAGAATGACGAAAGAAATTGAAAGTTAATTAATAAATAATAAAACTAATTTGATAGGTTGTGAAGGAAATAATTAAAACTGAAAAAGTTTTATTTGAAAAAATTAAAGAACATAATTGAAAGTTAAGGAAATTTTGAATTTAAAATTTAGGGAAAAAATTGAAAAATAATTAGAATCATTGAAGAAAAATTGTTGAAAAATGCTAAAAATAGTTGAAATTTGTAGATATTAATTGCAATTTTGGAAAAATAATTTTAAAAAATACAGAATATTTGAGAAGTAAATTTTAATACAAATTGATTTCAGAAATTTTAAATTCAGGAAAATAATTACAACATTATAAAAATAATCGAAAATTTATTAAAGAAAATAATGGAAATTTGAGATAAATTATTGAACTTTTTGAAATTAATCAACAAGTACTCAAAATAATAAAAAATTTGTGAAAATCATTGCAAATTAAAAAAAAAAAAAATTAAAAATTGACGTAAGTATTTGAATTTTGAAAAAAATAATTAAAGAATTATTAAAACATTGAAAAGTTTTACATTAACTTAGATTTAGGATAATAAATAGAAATTTAGGAAATTAATTCAAAAATAATTAATATATATATACATAATTAAAAGCTGGAGAATATAATTGGAAAAAGATAAAAGAAAATGAAAATTGAAAGAAATAATTGTAAAATGATATAAATAATTGAAAATTTAGGAATTTAATTCAGAAATGAAGTTTGGGATTAATTGAAAGTTGAATAAATTGATTGGAAAATGATAACAATAATAATTGAAAATTGAAGAAAATTATTCAAATTTGAGAAAAATTAAAAATTAAAAAAATTAATTGAAAAATAATGTAAGTAATAAAAAATCCGAGAAAATATTTGCAAAGTAATAAAAATAATTAAAAATTTTAGTTTGTTGAAAATAATTCAAAAAAATTACAACATATATTTGTTTTAAAAATTCTAGTTCAAGTTTTTCTTATTAAAACAAATTCTTGTATTTAATCTTTTGGTTCTGGTTACAACTATTAAGCATTTGACGATTCTATTTAAACCTTATTTGAAAAATGGTAATTCAGTATTTTTATACGAAAAATTAAAGGACAGAATCTAACGTTTATTTTTCATTTATATTTGTTTCATATAAGATTGAAAACGAAGTTTAAATTATTAATTATTAATTATTACAATTATTTTGAAAAATCTAACCTTTAATCAAATGTCTTTCGTTTTATTTTAGTAAAAAAGGTAAAATATATCATGTATAATTCCAGAAAATTAATATAAAAAATTTGAGCCTTAAGATTAAAAAAAATGTTTCTTCACCAAAATTAATTTTATAGTACCTTTGAGGTATGTGACAATAAAATGCTTCTGTAGGTCGTAGATTTGCAAATTAATTTTGCGCAATTTATGTTTTTCTTTTTGAACCTCTTTGGAACTTATGTAACAAAATATAATCCAGAAAATTAAAACATTTTATTTTTTTATTAAAAAAAAAAAAAACAGGTCTCTTTCAGGAGAATCACCCATTTTTAATAAAGGAAAATAATTGCAGAATGATGAAAGTAATTGTAAATTGAAAAAATAACTAGAATTTGAGATAAATAGTTAAAAAAATTAGAAAATTAATTAAAAAATAATAAAAACAGACAAAAAGTAATTGAAAATTGATTGAAAAATAAATTTAATAAAAAAAATAATTGATAGAAATAATTGTTCATTGAAGAAAATAATAAAAATTTGTAAAAAATAATTGATAGAATTACAGAATATATTTGTAATAACAAGACTACAATTACAATTTATATATTATAATAAATTCTTCGAACTTCAATTAATTTGAAATTTCATTGATTAAAAATTTAATTAATCCAAGCTTTGAGAATAATAAGTTAAAAATTATTTAAAAGTTTCTTTAATTTTTACCAATTCTTTTCTAATATGATTCCAATTATTTTCTACAATTTACATCTATTTTTATCATTTTTAAAAAATTTTTCTTCAATATCTAATTATTTTCATTATTTGTACATTTTTCCCCTAATTTTTAAATTCAATTTCTGCAAGTTTCAATTATTTTCTTTAATTTTTTCATATAAAACTTTTTCATTTTTAATTATTTCCTTTGATATAAAATTAGTTTAATTATTTATTAATTAATTTTCAATTTTTTTTGTCATTTTTCAATTATTTTTGCAAAATATTAATATACAGTAGAACCTCGATAACTCGAATTTCAAGGGGAACGCTAAAAACTTCGAGTCAATGAGTTTTTAACTTAACGAGGATTTCCAGATATAAAGGTTTTATTGATCACAACTTCGACTTACAGAGGCATAATTATAATGTACATTTTTCGACTTGTAGAGTAATATAAAATATAAAATCGACTTAAATGTCGAATTAATAATAATTTAAGTTAGAAAAATAAACTTAATAAAAATATAATAATAAAAGAAAAATTTTAAAAAAAATCTGTTCTTGTAAAGAAAATTCGACTTACAGAGTCAGCTTTTCGAACTTCGAGTTATAGAGTATAAAAATGCACTATTAGTACCTAAAGGGAAATGATATTTTCTTCGAGTTAAAAATTGAAAATAATTCGAGATATTGAGTATTTAAGGCTTCACAGGAGGGGAATGGTATTTTTTTCGACTTACTGAGGAATTCGACTTAACGAGGTTCAAGTTATCGAGGTTCTACTGTAATTATATTATTATTTTTTTTTTGTTATCTTTTTCAAATGTAATAAAGGGAGTTTCCCCGTTTGTATATTAAATAAATAAATAAATATGATTTTTGTTTTTTAAATTTTAATCTTTTTTTCGAATTGTAAATTCATTTATCCACATTCCTATTAAGAAATTTATTTTTTGCCTGTAATTTTGACAAGGCGATTTTTATTTAAGGCGATAGATGAATTGTGTTGGTAATTTTTTTATTTTTCAATTAAGAATAGAAATCTATAGAGAAAGACGAATTATGTTTAAAAGGCTTTTTAAAATAATTCAAAAAGTAATTGTCTGCCGAGACTCATGCTTCTGTTACAAAGTAGAAATTGCAAGTATTAATCAATACCCTATTATTATTCATCCAGGACGTAGCAACGTCAGTAGGGACTTTATCTCCGTTAGTAATCTAGGGGAATTTTCTCTTCACGCGAGCAGGATGTGTAGATACTCAATCTAATACATCTCTTGGGAAATAGAGTAACAGCCGAACTTCTGCTTTGAATTTTTTTTTCTTCTTGCAAAATAGTCGATTTTAATAGTTTTCTACTGAAGTGACTTTATTTACTGACGCTGTTAGTATACTTCGTTTTTAGAAATGTGTTTTGGAAAAATAAAAAAAAAATAAAAGAAAAACATATTTTTTTAAATTTTAGTTAAATGGAGTTTTAATGAATCATTTTTATTTTAAGGGACTTTTTTACATTTTATGTGATCTAAATTTTTGTCAATTGGTCCCAATTTGAAACCGTCCAATTTTAGCTGATTCTATTTTCAAGTTATCCAAGTTTCAATAAATTAAAATTTCAATCGGTCCAACTTTCAATAGATTCAAATTTTAATTTCTAAAAAATTACATTCGATCCCTATTCCAGTTGAACAAAGTTGTAATCATTTAAACAAAAAACTATTTAAATTTTAATTAATTAAATTCACTTTATTAAAAATTTGATAATTTCTTATTTTAATTAATTGGAGATTTTGACATACACAATTTTAAACGGTTAAGAATTGCTTTGTTAACTCTCAAAATAAATTTTCTAAAATGTATAGCTATTTTGTGATAACAATGGTTCTTTTATAACATTTGTGAAAGTATTTAAAAAACATTGTAGAACATATTAAAAAAGAAAGAATTTATTTCTTTGAAGTTTGGGGTTTAAATTTTCATTCTAAAACACGACTGAAAAATAGCTTTTTCTACACTTCAATAAAGTGAAATATTAATTCGATTTAAAGGAGAATTCCACACCCCGATAGAGTGCGATTTTATTTCAATTGAATTCCACTCAAAACATACTGAAAAAATGCCTCTTCAGCCAGAATATTGCTTCTACTAAAAATAAAAACATCGCATGAATAACTATATTGTCTTCTTTTTGTAAAAAAAAAAGTGCATGAAAAATAAAATCCTTGAAAACAATTTTTTCTCAAAAAATTTTTTTAGTCGTATTTATTGATTCTATAATAATAGTAATAATTGATCGTAATAAGTGATAAAAAGAAAAGGTTTCGATAAATAATATAAAGAAATATTATTATAAAGAATTGAAGAAAAGTAACAGAACTCTTTGTCATTAATTTAGAGTTCACTAGAATCTTAAAATTTCA
The DNA here is from genome assembly GCA_037103525.1 of Ganaspis brasiliensis. Lineage (NCBI taxonomy): Eukaryota > Metazoa > Arthropoda > Insecta > Hymenoptera > Figitidae > Ganaspis > Ganaspis brasiliensis. The sequence continues at coordinate 1,164,036 of JAZKLR010000146.1, forward strand.
ACCTTTCTCAATGATTAAAAAAACTTTATACGTGGCAATGTAGCTTCAATAAACAAGGATATGAAATCTCGAATAGCCTATAAATTTTGTACATCAGCAGAATGTCAATTTCGTACAAACGTCAGGGATATTCCGTTATAGTGTTATATAAATATGGAATCTTTTTTTATCACTGTAACTATAGTTTACTGAAAAAAAGAAAAATTTACATTTTGGTTGTATTAACTAACAAAAATGGTAAAGGTAACTACATTTATAGTTAATATAATCTAAAAAAAGTAGTAATCATTTCAATCAACTATTTTCATGGTTAATATTATCATATTTTTTTTAGTGTAATTACTTTTATCGTTTGTTAATAAAATAGAACTAGAACCCTATAGTACGATTAATAATAATATTACCTGAATGCGACGCTGAATTCCACAAAACTATGCAGAAATTGAATTACGATCTGATCCATCCACACTCAATCCATAGACATTCCACAATTTTATTGGCAGACTCTTCAAAGATATTCTTTCATATACGTCAAACAAATAATCCAGACCAGTGACTCAACATTGAATTTTTCTCTTTCACTTGTCGTCGCTTGTAACTTGTAAGAAACAAATAATACAACTAGACGGAAAGCTGAAAAATTTTCCAGACTAATTCAACTTTTATTGGAATTTAAATACATTCATAATTAAAGGTGTTTAAATAATGGGATTTTAAAAATTAGCTCAGCTTTCAGCAAGGTATTTTTTTAACTTTATGAAAATTTTATTCGTAGCCGATTTTAATCGAAGCTAATTTAAATTTATCAAAATTTTAGTCTGTGCAATTTTTGATGGATCAAAAATTTAATTGATATCAATATTTGAATGGACATAAATTCAAATTTGAAGATTCGGGTGGTTTAAGTTTCAAATTGTCCAAACTTAAATCGATTAAACTTTAAACGAAACAAATGTTAATTCATCCAAATTCATAAATTTCGACCGAATAAGGGATGTAAGATTCAATTTTTAATGATACAAAAGTTTAGTCGATCCTAATTTGAAAAAATTTCTATCAAACCAAGTTTGAAACAAAGAAAAATTTTCATTTTATAAGCCTGGATTTTTTGTGTTCCTAAAAACACAACATTTTCATAAAGGAAAAAGTTATTAATTAAAAAAACTTTATTTCTGTTCCATTATCTAAAACTTTTTCAAATGAGATAGTTTTTGTTAAAATTACATTTTTGCAAATAAGGAAACAATCTCGGTAATTAGAATTCGTTTTATAATTTAAAAGAGAAATGTTTCCTTTGATTCTCTCTAGTTTCATTATTTCCGAAAGTAATTGTTTCCTATGTATTTTTCAAAGGTATTTTTAGTTTTTTCAAAAAACAATTTTTACCATTGAAAGATAAATTAAAATGCACTATTCATCTTTTATGTGAACATAGCGAACTTTTGCATCTATACGTTTGTTATGTTCATTAATTAATAACTGGAAAATAATCATAAAAATGTTATTATGACTTCTTTTTCCATATTTAAAAGTATGATATGTTTTGAAATTACATTTTTTAATCTTGATGCTCGCGTACACTTCGTAAATATAGAGATAAAAAAAATTATGTTGATTAAAGGAATGTTTGTAAAAACAAATTCTAAGCAAAACATTCAAGGAATGTTGATCTCATAGTGCATCCACACATTTTCCACAATTATTCACCAATAACACGAATAGGTTAACACGAGTTTGAAATATTTTGCCACCACTTCAAAGCTTTTGGTTGTGACTACTTCTTGCTTTTATTCGCATATTTCAAATATTACGTCTCATAAAAAGCACGGTTTCAAGTATGTGAACCTTATTTTATTTTGGTGTTTGTTGAAAAACACATGCTGAAATAATATTAAAATTCTATTAAATTTTATTATAAAAAAATGACTAATGATATAATAGAATTAAAAATGTAATTATTAAATGAAAATGTATTTTAAAGAAGGAAAATATTTGTGAAATAAACAACATTTTTATGAGACAATTGGATTTCTTTTTACTGAGAAAAAATTTATTTTGAAGCGCACGTTGAAGGAATATTAAATTCTCTTAGAAATCCGCGACAAATGCTAATTAAACTCAAAAACCTAGCTAGATGAATCCTTTATAGAAAATAATATACTATTAAAAGTCAGTTTATGAACACTCTCTAAATCTGAATTATTTAAAAATAACTAATTTAGAAGCAAAAACTCAGGTATTAATTCTATTAATTTCCGGGGAAATATATATTTTTTATGTAGACAAATTAGTTCGCTTGTTAATCTGGTGGAAAGATGAAAATTAGAGAAGTTATGGAAGGAAACAAATTTTTAATGTAAAAAAAAACAGAAAAATCATAAATTTTTTAAGCAAATTAAAAATATTTATTCGTGGAAAAATGTTAAGTTTTTATAATTAAACTTGATCCACAATTTTTAATATTCTCCATCGCCAATTTCTTTCTGTACTTTCCTAAGAATTTTCCACAATCTAGCGAATGGAACTTCCAAGATTTTAATTTTTCAAAAGACATTAATTCTAGAAGGGTCAAAATTTTTTTTTCAGTTTTCGATAATTTAGCATAATTTTATGTCTAAAACTAAGCCAGGGAAAAAATTCGCACCCCTGAGTGATGGATTGGAATTTCACACTTTTCTTTTATTAAATATTAAATGATTTTCACAATTTTTAATATTTTTCTACAAAAGTTTTTGCTAAAAGAAACATATTTTCTACAAAATTACGAATGGGTTTTGAAATATTTAATTTTTTCAAGAAAATCAAAATTGATAAGCATTCAAAACAATTTTTGACATTTTACATTTTATAAACATTGAATTCCTTGAAAAAATTACTATAAATCAATTTTTCTAACCATTTAGAATTATTATTTAATATATAGCTGAAAATGTCGTCGCTGTCTCCCCTAAAGAATAAAAATTTTAGATTTTTAGATGAAAATGAGTCGATTTAAACTGGTTTTGGAAAATCGAAAATCTCAACGATCACAAAGCTTCCTCTATGGAAAGCAATAATAGTTTTTTTAACCAATTTAGATTTAGAGAGTAAAATAATGAAAAATAACTAAGAAAATTTTTAGTTTTAGTAACATTTTTTAAAATTCGCTTTAAAATTGCTGCCTGAAAATAATTTAATCCATGCTTTTTTATGGTTTTCGATTTTGGAGCTTAAAAATATTCAAAAAGATGCCGTAAGTAATAAGTTAAAAACCGCAGAGTGGGGGAACGGTTCGGTACGAGTCGTTGGCTAATTAAATAGAAAACTGCTTCATAATTTTTTTTAATATATAAAACCAATGGTTATAAATCACAAAAAGTAACATTAATGCAAATTTCAAGTTGCACCTTTTCTAGTTGTAACGATTTTCTTTGCTATCCTGCTATTTAAAAACGGTAACATTCAAAGTACTTAATTTAATAATTTTATATTAAAGAAAAATTATGATTGACCTGGACAAGTTTAATTGACAAGCGTACCGACAACAAATAATACTTAAATCAACATACAAAAATAAATATGAATTCTCCGTTCATTTATTAATATATAAATACGAATATAAAATATTATAAATCAATTCGGAATCCCGACAATTTAGACCTGAGCAGGTAAATCACGAAATAAATACACGTTCCACACAATACGCACAATAAATATTGTTATACATTAACGGCCAAAATTGTGGGACCACTTACAAAAATTGTATAAAAAACATGACAGTCTTAAAATGTTGATAACTCTGTTATATTTTAGCGAAATGAAATTTTTTCAAGACCATTGGAAAGATTATAAAATTTTCCGTTAAATGATCCTATTTTAAAGCTTTTTCGATTAATAGAAACGGAGATTCAATGTGATAAAGACAGGTTAATTTTTCGTGCTTTGTGAATTTTCATTGTTTAAGTTTGATGGGCTGCATTTCCTAGAAAAGTAATTAGAAAATTTTTAAATTAAACTAAATTAAACCTTGAACTATTAGCTTTAAAATAATCCAAAGAAAATAAAAATATCTTGACTGGTTCAAAAGTTATAAGTAAATGTGTGTTAGGAATGTTTGATGGTATTTTCACGAAAAACTTACAGCACTTTTATTTTTACGTAATATAGTTAATTCTTATTAGAATTATTGAATACGTCACATTTGTACACCTGTTATGAACACAAAATGAAGAACCCGTCAAGAATCCGTCGAGAAATGCACGGGAAAATGCGCTTGATGTGAACTCTATAAAAGCCAAAACGCAACTGGACGCCATCATCTTATTAGACCCTCGCTGACTCACCCAAAGGGGAGGGAGAACTCCTACCAACAATTCCAGTTGCATCCAGTAGAGAGTGTTGAATCTAGTTTTATGAAAATTCGAAATGTACTAAATCTACGCGATTAAAACTTAAATTCTGTATTGGCGCTTATCGCACTGATGATTAAGGGAACACGTGACAGTCCCTTCTTATTTTAAATTCGGGAAGAAGGGATCGTAAAGAAACCCTCTCTTTTTCGACAGAAATTGTACGACGACGAAACGAGTTAGAAGCAAAATTTTAATCTGTACTTTTACGCAAAATATATATTTATTTGAAGCATTTAAATTCAGTAAAGTTTTTATTTTACAATTTATTTGCGAGAGTGAAAAATACTCTTTAAATTTGTTCACGAAACTCCACAGAGAGAGAAAGAGAGCATGCATGGCCACCGAACTGGAAAAAATCCACCTTAATATTAACTCTAAACTCGATTAAAGATTCTATGATAGATTAAGTATTATTTTACAATGTTTACAGAAAGCCATAAACCACCAATTTAATTTCTGCAAGAAATCTTCTTCATAACCTTAAACAATGTGTATAAAAAACAAAACGCAATAATTCCTTTGTTTTCTCCCCTCTCAGCCTATTTGCCATATATTAAGCAGTCAAAAATGGAGCGAGCACTAGGATCGCTGCGTTTTTTCGTATCATACATTTACTTATAACTTTTGAGCCAGTCAAGATATTTTAATTTCCTTTAGCTTATTTTAAAGCTAATAGCTTAAGGTTTAATTTAGCTTAATTTTACATTTTTTTCATTACTTTTCTAGAAAATACAGCCCACCAAACTTGAACAATGAAATTTTAGAAAAAACGAAAATTCGACCTGTCTTTATCGCATTGAATCTCTGTTTCTATTAATCGAAAAAGCTTTAGAGTAGGATCATTTAACGGCAAATTTGATAAGTTATCCAATGGTCTATAAGGAATTTAAACTGGCTAATATGTGACAGAGTTATCAACATTTTAAGACCGTCATGTTTTTAATCATATTTTCGTAAGTGGTCTTACAATTTTGAAACTATTCTGCCGTAGGGTTCCGCAGGTGATACCAACGATTACGCCAATTAGGATTGACAAGCCCAAAGTCTAGTTAAATATTTCCAATCTCTTTTTATCTCGGTCATCAAACAAACGGCCACACTTTATAAAAAAAAAAAAAAAAAAAAAAGCTCTTAATTTTATGAATATAAAAATAATAAAAATTAATAAAATACCCAATTCGTACCTTCTGTGCGTAGGCGCTGTTTAAACTACCGTCTACGAGGTACAAAAATTAATTAATTCGAATTCCCTTAAATTGGTAATTCAACTCAACACGTTCCTAACTATGCCCCACTCTATGGCCAATTAATTAATACACGGAAAGACAATTAGGATGAAAAGTTCATGAATGCCCAACCGGTAGTATCAAGTGCAATATCTAAACATCTTTTCAGTATCAAGTGGCAATATAAACCCTTTCGTTTATAAATAAAAGAAAATAGTAAACATTTGTATAGTTCCTGATAGGTTAAGTACATAAACCGGCAAGAAATGGAGAAATCGTTGCATTAACGGGGGAAAAAAAGGTGTAGAATTGAGATAAAAGTGAGCGATATTCAAAGATTTGTTGAAAATAGATTGAGCGTCGTGATAGTTGGAACGGTATCAGTGATCCATTTTCTCAAAGGAAAACATAGATCAAGAGCAACGCCATAGGGTGGCTGCAGAATATGTGGAGCAGACGACACTCTTCTGAACGCTTGAACCGATCTCACGCCTCCTCTCACTCTCACCATTTTCATTTTACCCCTGGTTTTCTCTCTCGTTTGGCACATGTATGGTCGTCCTTCGTCTCCTTTCAGAGCGATCCGAGTTTCCCTCCTTGCCTCTCTCATCTCTCATCTAGTCCCGTGTGGGTCGAGTCCCTTGCTTGCTTGCCTCGTTCTCCTATCCAGCTCACTTTCTCACTTCTCTCCCGGCACCATGCCATGCCGTCTAACCCGCGCATTGATTTTACTCTACCCACCACCTAACGCCTAACACTAGGCTCCGGATTGGGTAAACACTCAACGGCAAGGCACATTTTACAACCCCGAGTATCATACATTAAGTCGCGAAAGCCGTTACACTCCAATACTGTATTGATGCTCCAAATGTACCTGAAAATCACTCGCATTAAGCCTCAGTCTATCAATTTTCATGTACTTTGTACATTATTGTTTTATTTTTACATTTTCATGTATATTTCACTCATTATTTATAGTCTATTTAAATACATTTTTAATTCATCTAAAATTAATTATTCAACTTATTTTGCGATCAGAAGCTAGAAGATTTACAAATAACTCAAAATATCGGACGCCAGATCTGACAGATAATAAGGTTGTTGAGACCTAAGCTGACAATAATTTTTTTAAAAGAGAGAAGCTTTAAATGATCTCAAGAAGGTGAGGTGAAAAAAATAATTTACATTTTTTTCGTGTAGTCACAATTAGCAACGTTTCGTTGACAAAGTTTCGTCAACATCATCAGGCTAAAAAACATTTATTGAATATGAAATAAAATCGAAAACACAAAGATACACTGATTGTATAAATATACACAAAAATAATAACAAATAAAAACAATTACCAAATTCGTCAAAAAAATTTTAGAATTATAAGACACGTCAAAGTGGAGACATTCTGCCACGAGTCGGACAAGACAACTAAATGAATTTTCAAAATAAAATTTTGAAAACGGATCATTTAAGTCATGAAGGTTAAAAGGTTCAAAGTTTAAGTTGCCTAAGTAGAGGATAGTAAGCCTTGTTGAGAGAGAAACTTTCCTCTTTCTTATTTAAAGTAAATTTAATATTTGAATTAATATGAATCGTCTCAGAAATTGCTCTTTTTTTCAAATTTGGGTGTTGTTAAACTAGGCAAAGATGTTACAAAAAAATATGACCGTACGTATGTTGTTTATAAAATTGACTGTAAAGATTGTCCAGCGACATATGTTGGTGAAACAAAAAGAGCTCTCAAAACCCGCATTAATGAACATAGAACTAAAAAAAATAAAAACTCTGTCACTAGCTTACATCTAAATTTGGGTCATGTTTTTAATTGGGACAAAGTTAATATATTGGATTATGAACCGAATTTGAAAAAAAGAGCAATTTCTGAGACGATTCATATTAATTCAAATATTAAATTTACTTTAAATAAGAAAGAGGAAAGTTTCTCTCTCAACAAGGCTTACTATCCTCTACTTAGACAACTTAAACTTTGAACCTTTTAACCTTCATGACTTAAATGATCCGTTTTCAAAATTTTATTTTGAAAATTCATTTAGTTGTCTTGTCCGACTCGTGGCAGAATGTCTCCACTTTGACGTGTCTTATAATTCTAAAATTTTTTGACGAATTTGGTAATTGTTTTTATTTGTTATTATTTTTGTGTATATTTATATAATCAGTGTATCTTTGTGTTTTCGATTTTATTTCATATTCAATAAATGTTTTTTAGCCTGATGATGTTGACGAAACTTTGTCAACGAAACGTTGCTAATTGTGACTACACGAAAAAAATGTAAATTATTTTTTTCACCTCACCTTCTTGAGAGCATTTAAAGCTCCTCTCTTTTATACTCATTATGGAAGGATTTAATTCTGGTTTATTTATCAATAATTTTTTTATTCAAGTAGCCCATCGAAACGTATCTTTCTTAGAATTCTTTAAATTACTATTTGCCGATAAGAATTTAGGGACTCATAAAATAATCTGAAAATGTAGTTTAATTTAAATCTTTACTTCCAACGAGTTGTATTTTATAATTTTATGATTTAAGCTGCATTTTAGTTTCCAGTCAAATTTATCTTAATCCGTCATCTGGGGATCTCTGCCCCTCGTTGATCCTTTAAATTACGGTAACTTTGAAATTTTTAGAAATTGTAAATTTTCAAACAACTGCATTTAATGATCCCTCCACCATCAGTTTGTTTCCCCTTCTACTTTTTGAAAATCTTTGCTGGCCTTCGACATTGTAAACAACTGATCTGCGTCAGCTTTTGGGTATGAACCGTACTCCTAAGAACGCACCTAACCGAATCATGTTCTTAGAACAATTTTTCTTTACTTATAATTTTGTATCTTCCAGTTTTTTTTATATATAATTGAAGTTGTTACTTACTTAAACAATCAGTTTTTACATTCACTTACAACGCAAACCTATCACAAACTCAGCACGGAGATTTAATTATGCGATTTGTAATAACGTGAAATTACTACTAGCAAAAAATATTGGAACCGTCAACAAAGGTTAAAGACCAAATAAGAAGCTTAACCACAAATTACACAAAAAACGAAATAGAAAACTCAACTTTAATAAAAAGAAAAGTAACCCAGATTTATTAATCTTTTTAGCAAAAAAAAAACAAAAATGTAAAACGTATTCTCGACGAAGCAGCCGAGGAGAAGCTGGACTCAAAATAAGATACGTCAAAGAATCTCCTGTGAACCAGTAGTTTTTGAAATATTGAACTCTAAGTATCCTGACATTAACTTAAGTATTAGGGTGTTTCAAAAAAAGAAAATTTTTGAGAATCGTTTAAAATCTCACGGAAATCGACTATAAATAGAAAAAAAAATTACCCCTATTTTTTTTATTTTTGATCTGACAATATTAAGGGGTGCCGCTTGCACCCCCTATTTTCCCATCAGAAATACATGGAAAAAGTGTACTTTTTTAAAAAAGTTTTAAAATTTGTTCATAATTTTATCGAAAAAGGCTCAGAAGTTTATATAAATGTCCAAAGTTAAAGAAACTGTGGTTTATTATTATTTTTTTGCAATCTGACCCTCTCTAGGGGTGCGTTAAATAACCACCCCTAAAAATGAATTCAGCATTTATAAGAAAATCGGACTAAAATATTATTTTTTTACGTCGCTTTTTTTTATAAATAATTTTACTGAACAAAATACAAAGCTCGCTGCATTCTTCAAAAAAACTTTAATTGTTTAAACAATTTTATTAATATCTTCTGTTTTTATTAAATATCTTTAAGGCTCACAACTTTTTAAGTAGCGAAGAGAAAAACAATTAATTTAATATGATTTAATTAATTTAATTAAATTGATTGTTTAAACATTAAAAATTGTTTAAAATCAACTTTTTATTAAATTTACCTAGAATCATGTGGTTTTTTGCAATTTTCATTGAAGAACTATAAGAAAGTTGTTTATACACAATTTGCAATATACATTCAATTGTTTAAACAATTTTACTTTGTTTAAACCATTTAATTTTTTTATATTTTTGAATTTGAATAATTTGTTAAATAGCTGTCTATTCTTTGGTAACGATTGACAGGAAATTTTTACATGAAAAATTTTGTTTATTTGCTTAAACAATTTAAATTGTTAAAAACAATTTTTCATTATATTCTCCTAGAAGGATTTCATTTTTTGTTATCTTCATTAAGGATATATCACGAATTTTTCCGTCTGCAATTTTCAAGACTTTTCAATTGTTTAAATAATTTATATTTGCATAAACAATTCATTTTTCGCATATTTTAAGGGTTTAACTAATTTTGTTTAATCATTCATAATGGAAGGTTTTTAAATCTCTTTTAACTTATATTTACCCAGAATCTACTAATTTCGTTTATTTTTCATTAATAAACCTATACGTGTATATGTGTTGTAATAAAGCTTGATATAATTATTATGACGCATTTTTAATTGAATGTATATTGTAAATTGTGTATAAATAACTTCCTTATAGTTCTTCAACGAAAATTGCAAAAAACCACATGATTCTAGGTAAATTTAATAAAAAGTTGATTTTAAACAATTTTTATTGTTTAAACAATCAATTTAATTAAATTAATTAAATCATATCAAATTAATTGTTTTTCTCTTCGCTAATTAAAAAGTTGTGAGCTTTAAAGATATTTAATAAAAACAGAAGATATGAATAAAATTGTTTAAAGAAATTAAAATTGTTTAAACAATTAAAGTTTTATTTAGGAATGCAGCGAGCTTTGTATTTTGTTCAGTAAAATTATTTATAAAAAAACGCGACGTAAAAAAATAATACTTTAGTCCGATTTACTTATAAATGCTGAATTCATTTTTAGGGGTGGTTATTTAATGCACCCCTAGAGAGGGTCAGATTGCAAAAAATGATAATAAACCACAGTTTCTTTAACTTTGGACATTTATCGAGGTCTCATAAACTTCTGAGCCTTTTTCGATAAAATTATGAACAAATTTTAACACTTTTTTAAAAAGTACACTTTTTCCATGTATTTCTAATGGGAAAATAGGGGTGCAAGCGGCACCCCTTAATATTGACAGATCAAAAAACAAAAAAATAGGGGTAATTTTTTTTTCTATTTTTAGTCGATTTCCGTGCGACTTTAAACGATTTTCAAAAATTTTCTTTTTTGAAACATCCTATTAAGTATGTATATTACACTGCCGGCTAAAATTGTGGGACCACTTACACAAATGGGAATTGAAAATTTCATAGACCATTAGAAAGCTTATAAAATTTGCCGTTAAATGGTCCTATTCTAAAGCTTCTTCGATTAATAGAAAGGGAGATTCAGTGTTATACAAGACAGGTAGAATTTTCATTTTTTATGAAATTTCATTGTTCAAGTTTGATGAGCTTCATTTTCTAGAAAAATATTTGGAAATTTTTTAAAGTAAGCTAAATTAAACCTTGAACTATTAGCTTTAAAATAAGCCAAAGAAAATTAAAATATCTAGAGTGGTTCAAAAGTTATAAGTAAATGTGCTCGCTTCACTTTTGGATGCTTAATAGATCATTTTGGGTGAGATGATAAGATGATGAACTATATTACGTAAAAATAAAAGTGCTGTGAGTTTTTTGTGAAAATACCATCAAACATTCCTAACACACATTTACTTACAACTTTTGAACCAGTCAAGCTATTTTAATTTTCTTTGACTTATTTTAAATGTAAAAGATTAGGGTTTAATTTAGCTTAATTTCAAATTTCTCTAATTACTTTTCCAGAAAATGCAGACCACCAAACTTGAACAATGTAAATTAACGAAAAACGAAAAATTCACGTGTATTTATCACATTGAATCTCCGTTTCTATAAACCAAAAAAGCTTCAAAATATGATCATTTAACAGAAAATTTTATAAGCTTTCCAATGGTTTATGAGAAATTTCAATTCGCTTATATCGGACAAAGTTATCAACATTTTAAGAAAGTCATGTTTTTAATCCCATTTTTGTAAGTGGTCCCACAATTTTGGCCGGTAGTGTATATCCGAATGTAAAAGGACTGAATACGAAAATTAATTAATTTGAGTATTTTTACTTAAAATTTTTTCGTCAACATTCCTCAATGTATTTAGATGTAATTGTCTTGTAGCATTGTCTTGTATTTACCTCTTAGCTTACCAAATTTTGTTTTTTAAATTAATTTGCATTGTATTAAGGCATAAACTTTATTTACAAAATGTAACTTTTTCAGACAATGTTAATATACAAATTTAAAGACGTCTTTGAGGTTAAGGGGTTACATCTGGTTAGAGGCCTAAAAAAGAGGCTTTTTTCAAATTTTTTTTCTGAGCAGTTTTTCGAATGAACATAAACAAATACTATATAGATCAACTAAGCAACTCTTCAGGTATACGAAAAAAATTGTTTATTGCCATGACTTTACAAAATGGCGGCTTTCTGACGATAAATATAACGTGATATTTAAAAAAGTGACTCCGCTGCACGCAGTAGAAGTCCCCTGGACCATCATGTGTAAGCATAAACATTTTTTTTTCATAAACTAGACGAATTTATCTGGAGAAGTACACACGATTATAATTTTATAAAATTTTTTCGAAAAATGGCGAGACTTTGAAAAAAAATCGATTTTTCGACTAAAAAATCGCTATTTAAATATCTCTAAAAATTTTTTTTTTTTCATCTATTGTTAAAATCGTGTGTACTTCTTTAGATAATCTAATTAAGAAGTTACAGTTAAAATTTCAAGTCAATCGGATGAAAATTCTTTGAGTTCTACTGCGTGCAGATTTCAAAACTGTGGTTTCGAGAAAAACGCGTTTGAAATTGAAATTATCTATTTTCACACTTCGGAATTGCTCCAGAAAAATTAATTTTAGGAAGATTTCCAATTTGTTTTCCATGCAAGTACGTTATTGATTATCAATCTAGGGATGTTATAGTGTACTTCAAGCCAATAAAAAAAATATGGTTTCGAAAAAAATGCCTATGAATTTAAAATTTTCTTTCATTACACTACGGATTTGCTCCAGAAAAAATAATTTTCAGAACATTTCCAAGTTGCTTTCTTGTAAGGACGTTATTGATTATTAATCTAGGAATATAATAGTGTATTTTAAGCCTATAAAAAAAATCGAAAGAAAAAAAAATTGCAAACAGATGTAACCCCTTAATATTAGTGTTGATGACCAAGAAGTTGAGAATTGTGTGACGCTCCTTACTATTTTTTCTCCTTGTTAAAATCCTTTCAAAATTATGTTATTAAAATAGATGTAAGCTTAAAATGTAATGCCCTTAAATGGTCTATGGCTGTGGGCTATTTTATATGCAAATAAAAAAAAATCTTCCACGACTAATTCCGTTAGCTTAGCATAAATCTAGGGGAATATTAGAAGGGGTGGTTCTGTAATTTGAACTTTATTTGAAAATATTAATAATTTAAATAAGACATTAACATTAAATAAACAATATTTTATTCAGCCAAGCAATGTAAATTTTCATCATGGAACATGAATTTGATACAAATCAAAATTTAGAGGTAAGGGAACTTTTGTAAAATTAACAATAATAGAATAAATAATCAATTACATTTTTAGCAATTTAGAAATAAAGTTACATTAGGTTAAATCTGATGGAGTAAGGTTAAGTTAAGTTAAATTATAATGAAAAATGAATATAATAATCCTAAATTACAAATTAGTTAGGATAACAATTCCAAGACTTGGTCCAGAAGAAATCGAAATTAATTCTAATAGAAAATAAAAGCAGTTTTACATAATTGAATTAAAGTGACATTTTATCAACAAAAAGATGAGTTTTGGAACAAGGAAAGAAAACAAAATTTAGTTAAAAGTTAATTTGTAATGGTTAATGTAATTCAAACAAATCAAAATTAATAAATTAATTAATTAATCATTTTTATTTGTTTTTTTTTCAAGTCAGAATTTATCTAATTGTATCTATAAATTTAAAAAACAATAAAAATATGTACATTTTCATTACTGATATTGTTATTAGGACAAAAATTTAGAATAACAATTATAAAGATATATAAACAAAAGAAAAATATTATACTCACGTCACATTATATGGTCGAAAAAGTAAAAATAATCCATGTGTTATGAACATTCATATGGTAATTAAAAAACAACACAAGAAAAACACATTTTTTACTATCATCTGAATAAAATATTTTTTGTTAAATTACAATTGTCAAAAAGAATAAATTTTTATTCTTTTATTCAATGAAGAAACATTCTTCATTGAAAATCAATTATTAAATGTGAAGGAAGTAAATAACTTTCCGAAATTATTGAAATAAGAAAAACAAAGACATATCAACATTACAATTTACAAATAAATATAAATAAGACCATGAATCAAACAAGTCTAGTAAAAGGAATCAAATTAACATCTTAATAATATTCTTATAAGAATCGTCAAAATTATAAATATCTGTCATTTTGTTTATACAATTATTTTGTTCTTTTTTAATGAAAAACATTTCTGCTACTAGTCTTTTGTAATCGTTATTATCCTTATGTTCTATGTTTAGAAATAACGTTGTGATATTTTTTATTTAATGTTATATTAGACTTATGTTCATTGCATCTTGTAAATAACCGTCTACCCGACTGTCCAATATAAGTTTTACCACAATCAATACAATTAATTTTATATACAACTCCAGTATTATCCAAATTTTCCAAAGGATTGGAAAATTATTATTATTATGTTGGTTTTTAAAATGTTAAAACCCCAATAATTGAAAATCGATAAAAAAATTGAAGATTAAAGAAAACATTTGAAAATTGAAGAAAATAATTAAAAATTTATTTATTTATTCAATAATATATCCCGCGTTCAAAAATTGCATTTTCCATTAAATTGGAAATTAAAGAATTAAATGTAATTTTCAAGAAAATAATTGATAATCAAAAGAAAAGTTACAATGTGACGAAAATAATTAATTAATTAATTAACAATTGAAAAAAAAATTTCCCCAAATGGTGAGAATAATCGTCATTATTACAAAAAAATTTGTAAATAACGAATATTCATAAAATTGAAGGAGAATAATAAATTGCCAATTGAAAACTGATGAAAATTATAGAAAAAAACTGTTGAAAATAAATGGAAATTAAGGAAATCAATTGGAAATTCAAGAATTTTATTGAAAGAAAATAATTGATAATTGAGAAAATGCTGGAATTAATTAATATTAAGGAATTAATTGAAAATCGATTAAAATATTTGAAAATTAAAGACAATTTTTGAAAATTGAAGAATATAATTAAAAATTGAATAAATAAATTGGAAATTACAAAATTAAATGTAAATTTCAAGAAAATAATTAATAATTAAAATAAAAATTACAATATGACAAAAACAATAAAATATTGACGAAAATAATTAACTAAAAAAAAAAAAATAATAATTAACAATAGAAAAAAAATAATAATTAACAATAGAAAAAAAAATTCGAAAAATGGTGAGAATAATTGGCATTTGAAAATAAAAATGTTAAATTAATGAATAATCATAAAATTCAAGGAGAAAAATAAATTGTCAATTAAAAACTGATGAAAATAATGGAAACAATTTAAAAAAATTATGAACATTTAAGAAATTATTTGTAAGTTGAAGAATTATATTCAAATTTACAGAAAAAATTTGATAATTCAGAAAATGCGAGAATGATTAAATTTTGAAGAAAAGTAATTGAAAAACGTAGAATGCAATTGAAAATTGAAGAAAATAATTGAAAATTTAAGAAATAAATGGAAGATTAAAGAATTAAATTGAAATTTCAAAAAAATAGTTGATAATTGGAGGAAAAATAACAAAATTTTTTTCAACTTATCATTTTTTTCATCATATTTCAATTATTGTCTTCAAGTTTGAAATTTTAAAATCATTTTCCAATTTTTTTCCACAAGTTTTAATAATTCTTTTTTTTTTTAAATTATTTCCTAAAATTTTTAAATATTTTTCTTAAATTGCCTATTATTTTTTTTAATTTTTAATCATTATTAATTATTTAATTCAATTTTCAATTATTTATATTACTTGTTTATTATTTTCAATTACTTACGTTCTTTTTCATAATTTCCAAAAAGTTTTTAATTATTTATCTGAAATTTTCATTTTTCTATTCAATTTTCAATTATATCTACAATTTTCTTGTATTTTATCTATCTATATTCTGTATGTTTTGCAATTATTTCTCTTAAATTAAAAAATGTTTTTCTCAATTTTTTAAATTATGTTTATCTGTTTTCATTTATTTTCTCTATTTTTAATTATTTTCTTTTTTTTTTTTGGTGCAATTAACTTTTAAAGGTTTCAAGTATTTTTCTGAAATTTTCTTTCAATGTCTTTTATTTAAAATATATTATGCATTTTTTTCAATTATTTTCTTCATTTTTAAATTATTTATATTATTTTTTCATAATTTTCTTAAATTTTTAATCATTTTCATCATTTTTTGAATTAATTTTTTAAATTTTTAATTTTTTATCTCAATTTGAGTAATTTTTTTCAATTCTTAATTATTTTCTCTAATTTTTCATTACTCTTATTTTTTTCAATTTATTTCCTAGATTTTTAATTTTTTTCTGAAATTTAAATTATAGTTTCTTTTATTTTAAAATTGTTCATAATTGTTATATTTAATAATAATTTTTACACTTCATTGACTTATAGTTAATTTGTAATGATAATTATTTTGTTATATTTCCATTTTTTTTTATAATAAATTGTTTGTGCCTGAAAATAGTGGGGCTTATTCAAAGATAGAAAATTCTCATAAATTCTCCGGAAGGAGAATATTCTCGGTTATATTCTCGAGAATGTAACCGGATTTTAAATTACCGAGAATTTTGCAACTCTAGCTTTTTATAACCAATTCAATAATTTTTAAAACTATTAAGTGCTCTCTAAATTTAAATAAGTGTAAATTCACTTATTACATGTCAAAAGTCTTCCACTCTATCAAAAAGTGTATATACACTTATAATAAGTGAAAATTTCACTTATCATAAGTACATATACACTTATATTGTAAGTGCATATGGGCGATTCCATGTCAAATTTACAGTCCACATTTTAAAATCGATTAAATCTATTTTTTATTTGTTCCTTATAAAAAAATAATAGATACGTATTTTTTTATTTTTTTATAAGAGGCCAAATTTGCGAGTTATAATTTTTCAAAATTCTAGATTTTTTAAAAAAAGACCTTTTTTTAATCACCTACAACTCTGAATCTATTGAATTTAGAAATTTTTTGCCAATACAAAAAAAGTTAGGTTTATCTTCAAATTTTAAATAATGTTTACAAAAAAAAAGAAAATATATATATTTTTTTAAAAAAACACCATTTTTTAGAAACCAATCCATTTTTTTCAAATTCGGACCCGAATAACAAATTATTATTTTTCATTTATACATACCTCGAAATGATATAACAGCTAGAGTTTGAAAATTAATTTAAACTAATAATACTTTTCTAGCCAACCGGAATCTTTTTTTAAAATGTTCTTGACATTTCGAGGTGTGTATAAATGAAAAATAATAATTTGTTATTCGGGTCCGAATTTAAAAAAAATGAAATTGTTTCTAAAAAATGGTGTTTTTTTAAAAAAATATATATATTTTCTTTTTTTTGTAAACATTATTTAAAAGTTGAAGATAAACCTAACTTTTTTTGTATTGGCAAAAATTTTCTAAATTCAATAGGTTCAGAGTTATAGGTGATTAAAAAAAGGTCGTTTTTTAAAAATCTAGAATTTTGAAGATTTATAACTCGAAAATTTGGCCTCTTATAAAAAAATAAAAAAATACGTATCTAATATTTTTTTATAAAGAACAAATAAAAAATAGATTTAATCGATTTTAAAATGTGGACTGTAAATTTGACATGGAATCGCCCATATGCACTTTTTGAAAGAGTGGAAGACTTTTGACATCTAATAAGTGAATTTTCACTTATTCAATTTTAGAGAGTGGGAAGTAAAAGTAAGCATTCAGTGAAGAATCTCCCATATGCAAGGTTGGAAATAGAAAAGTATATAAAGGTTGGGATGATAAACGTATATAAAGATTGGAGAGAGAAGTGAGTATATATAAGAATAAGAGAGAAAGAGATACGAATATATATATAAAGATTAAAAAGAGAAGATATATATATAAAGATTGAGGAGAAAAATGAGAAAAAGAAACAAGATAAGGAGCATTTTTTTGTTGGTATAATTACCTCGGTTGACGGTAGCTGATTTTATTCTTTTTTTTCAGAAGAATTCGTGAATTGATGAAAATTTCGTGATTAAGTTATAAGAGAAGGAAAAAATATTTGAAAGACACATGAATGGAAATAAAGGCATTGCTAGTTGGGGAATAGAAAAAGCTGCTAGTGGTCCTCATATTTTGCCGTATTTTTAAAGAGAAATGAAGAAATAAGAAAGGTATGCTGCACATTTTAAAAAGGAACTGGAGAAAGCACGTGTCGACGAACCGTTCTGAGTTGGGGTGAATACCTGTTAGACGCGTCGCTGGTCGAAGTAGGTCGACCATAGAGAAATCGTAGTGGTTGGCGGTGCTGGAAAGATCGAAAAAATTCACGGTATACAAAGTGCGATAGAAATGCTTCGAGAAATACACTAAATACCGTCTCTGAAGGTGAAAAGCCAAAAGTAAACAAATTTCGTATTCCCAAATGAACAAAAAAAACCCTTTCAATAGCAAAACTCGGCAGCAGAGAAATCAGTAACACGATTCCATTCCTTTATAGCAATTCGTAATTAATTCACTCTTCAATTAATGCGAGTAAATTAGCCTGCCATTAATTTAAAATACTTGTAAATGATAATCGGAAACCATAACTTAACCCACTTTCTAGAAACTCTTTTCCGAGTTAATTTGTTTTTATTTTAAATAGAAAAAACTTGCTGCTTGAAATTCGAATGATTTTAAATTTTAATACAAAGAATCTTTTTTTTGTTAACATTTTTTTATAGTGAAGATTTAAAAAGAATGAAATACACTCAAAAATAAAAAGAGATACGTGAGTTTTAGTAATTAAATATTAGATTAAAGGGAGATTCATATTACGCTTGAAGAAAAAGGCAGCAACATTTTTTATTCCGTTGTAAAAATCTCAAATGAGCAACAAACGTATTATTCACGTGCGACCATTTTCTCTTGTCGCGAGAAATTCCCGGAAAACTTACTTTTTCCAACCATGTTGAGCGATTAAATCTGTCTTAATGATTCAACAAAGTACAAATTACATTGTTCTGCTTTTATCCGCAAAGTCACTTATTTTCCACACATTTACCGTTTCCGGGAAAAATAATAGTCAACATTATCTGATATACCTGAATTTTGTCCTGTGAAAGAGACAATTCAGTTATCATTATCAAAGAGAATCTTAGAGACTCCAGATCTTTATGTCTGCAGATTTTTAAATCTCCGAATCTTTAAATTTTCAAATATTTAAATTGAAGGAAATAAGAATAAACGAATTTTAGGTTTTGGGGTTTAATTTGAGACAATTTTAAGGTGTCAATTCTATGAATATATTAACCGCATGATTACGATATTTGAATTATAATCGCATTTGAATTTAGACACAGAATCAGACTTCTTACCTGCTCATGAATTCCAGATGAATGTGTCACATTCCAGATTGCAATTTTGTTCTAGATACTTGTATATACAGGGTTGCTTATTCATAACATCAGGAAAACTTGTAAATATTTGAAGCGAAAGAATACTAAAAGACATGTGAAGTTGAGAAACGAAAGTTGAACAAAGGAATTGAAGATTAGATGCACTCTAGCATAGGATATACGTTATATTTTGCTAAATATTATAAGCATTGACAGTGCTGATTTATTTGTGGATAATTTTTTCAAAAGTTAATAAATCCATTTTCCAAAAAAGTAGAGTTTTTCCTAGAAAAAATTAGAAAAAAATTTAATTCCCTAATTATTATAAACTTTAATTAACATTAAATTGTCTCAAATCCAAAAAACATTCTTATATTTAAATAATTTCATATAGTTTCTCTTCTTTATAATTAAATCTATGTTAGATGCGAAACTGCATTTGTTTAATTTTTTCGAAATAATAAAATGTGGATTTATCAAATTTGGAAAAAGTGCTGCTCATTTAGTCAATCAATTCACTAAAAATAAATAATCAAGTTTTATTTTGACACTAGCATGTTATTCTATTATTATTTGGTGTAAATGTTATTTCAAAAAATCATCTTGAATTTGTTATCTACCTTGAATTTTGTCGATTTGTTCTTAGACGATATTTATTTTGTAAAAAAAAATTTTTAAATTAAAATTCAACATCTGTAAGTATGTTTCAGAAAGTTCAATATTATTCCTTCCTTACAGAGGATTTTTTTAAAAATATATAATATATATATATATCATTAATTGCATTTCTACACGTTTTTCCCCTAAGGTTATAAAATAAAAAAATAGCACTCAGTACGTGAAGAGTATAAAAGTAAGAAAAAATAAAATTAAATAAGTTGATATTAAAGTATTAAGGTAAAAATATGAAAGTAAAAATTTGTATTAAAAATATTGAAAAGAAAATATTGCTATGTTAGGAATGAAAAAATAATTAATAAAAATGTAGTAATTTGTTTAAAATTATCATTCTAAGAGTTTCTATTTTATAATTATTTTTTCCATTTGTTTTTGATTTCACCATTTATGTATTTCCGTTGATATTTATTAGTATTTTGTTATTTATTTTAACTTTTCAATCAATTCTTTTAATTTAAAATGATTCCTCCTATAATATAATTCTTAAAGTAATCTTCTTCTCATTCTAGAACTTTTTATTCATTCTATAAATTTAGAACAAATTTTTCGCTATCAATTTCTCAATTTTAATATATACCTTAAATTAATTAAATATATTCCTTCCATTT
The DNA here is from genome assembly GCA_037103525.1 of Ganaspis brasiliensis. Lineage (NCBI taxonomy): Eukaryota > Metazoa > Arthropoda > Insecta > Hymenoptera > Figitidae > Ganaspis > Ganaspis brasiliensis. Next base: position 1,184,591 of record JAZKLR010000146.1, read on the forward strand.
TTTGTTTAACGATTAAGTATTTTTTTAAATATTAAATTAATAACATAATTTTTTATTGATTTTTATATATTTGTGAGAAAATGTTATTATCTGTTAATTATTTCCCCAATTTGTAATTATTTGATTTTTATTTATTTCCATTATTTTTCGGAGGAAGCTTTTGATCGTTACGATATTTTCATGTGTGCACTGCGGATATCTTTTTTTTTATCACCAGGACATTTTGAGAACGTTTTAACGGATTTCAATATAATTTGGTAAATTTGTTAAATCCATAAATATCTAAAATTGAATACAGGGATTTTAGAAAAGAATATAGTATTACTTTTTAAGCACCTTTTTACATTTAAAATATCGGCAGAAATTTTTGTGTGTTGAAAATGCAACTCTATAAATAAAACAAACATATTCCCCATCTCAAAACGAATCGATTGACCTATATAAAGTATACAATTCACTAAAAATTCATATAATAATTCATGATTTTCTTAGTCTTTTTGAAATTAATTAATTTTTTTCTATATAACTTCTAAATTCCAGTTTTACAACTATTTTATTAAAATAACAAATATTCTAAATTATTCTTTATAAATTTAGTATGTAACGAACGAAATAATCGAGAAAAATACTTTTTTTCTAGCCCGTAACATAATGTATTAAACTTTTTGAAATTTTGTACCAAGATTAAAATCATAGTTTTTAAAATCATAATTTATCACAAATTTAGATTATTGTCATCAATTTTCCATTATTTCTGCGAATTTTTTATAATTCTCTTTAATTAAAAAATTTGAAGTAATTTTGTAATTATTTTATTTCTTAAACACATATTTTATGATATTTTCAATTATATTTCCCTCAAATTTTATTTACTGCTATCAATTTTTCATATTTAACTTATTTTCATCATATTTCAATTTTTTTCCGAATCTTAAGATATTTTTAGAATATTTCATTACTTTTTCCAATTTTGAATTATTTTCCTCGATTGTTAATTATTATTCACATTTTTAAGTATTTTTTTAAAATTTTAATTATTTTAATTATTTTTCAATTAATTTCCAAAATTTGTAGTTATTGTCATCAATTTTTCATTATTTCTACAATTTTTTAATAATTCTCTTTCTTTTTTTAAACATAATATTTTACGATTTTTTCAACTATTTCCCTCAAATTTTATTTATTATTTATTATTATTATATTATATTTATATTTATACACATAATAATATTTATTATTATTATTTATTTATTTTTATTTTATTTAATTTTTTTTCGAATCTTAAGATATTTTTAGAAAATTTCATTACTTTTTCCAATTTTGAATTATTTTCCTCGATTGTTAATTATTATTCACATTTTTAAGTATTTTTCTAAAATTTTAATTATTTTCATTATTTTTCAATTAATTTCCAAAATTTGTAGTTATTATCACAAATTTAGATTATTGTCATCAATTTTCCATTATTTCTGCAATCTTTTAATAATTCTCTTTGATTACACAATTAGAAGTAATTTTGTAATTATTTTCTTTTTTTTAACATAATATTCTACGATTTTTTCAACTATTTCCCTCAAATTTTATTTACTGTTTTGAATGTTTCATATTTAAATTATTTTTATCATATCCTCAATTTTTTTCAACTGATTTCTAATATTTTCATGTATTTTTCTCAAGTTTCAATTATTTTTTCTTTATTTAAAAAAAATTCAGTAATTTTTTTCAATTATTGCACTCAAATGCCATTTATTTTTTACAACTTATCATTGTTTGTATCATATTTTAATTATTTTCTTCAAATTTCAAAATTTAAAAACATTTTTCAATTATTTTCCAAAATTTATTTCCTTCAATTTTCTATTATTTACATTTGTTATATAATATAATTTCCAAGATTTAAAATTATCTGACATTTCAATTATTTCATTCAATTTTCAATTAATTATATTATTTTTTATATTATTTTCTTCAATTTTCAATTACTTTCGTTCTTTTTCTCGTTCTTTTTCATAATTTCTAAAAAGTTTTTACTTATTTCTCATTAATTAAAACATGTTCTCTTCAATTTTAAATTATGTTTATCTTTTTTTATTTATTTTCTCTAATTTTTAATTATTTTCTTTTATTTCAATGAAATTCTGAAAGTTTTAAGTATTTTTCTGAAAATTTCGTTAACATTCCTTTTTTAAAGTATTTTATAACAGTTTTTCGATTATTTTCTCAAATTTCAATTATTTTTTTCAATTTTAATTTATTTATCTGAATTTTGAATCCATTGTTTTCAATTTTCAATTATTTTCTCTAATTTTGCATTATTTAATTTTTTCAATTTACTTTTAAGATTTTCAAGTATTTTTCTCAAATTTAAATTATTTTCTTTTTGTTTAAAACACTTCTCTGCTTTATATTACTTTACCCAATTTTTAATTGATTTGATTCCTTTTTTTCAATTAATTTGCAAAATTTGCAATTATTTTGTTTAATTTAAATTATTTTTTGCAATTCTTTTTAATTCTAAAATATTATTAATTTTGTCGTAAATAAATATTTATTTTATTTATATAAACTGATTTTTAAATATTATATTTAAAATATTTATAATTGTCGATTTCCTATAGTTCCATCTATTTTCAACGCATTTTCATTTATTTTTTTGTGATTCATAATCACAAAAAATACGTTTTCTTTTTTTTTTAAATCCCGGAAATTCTCCCTTTGGAAATTTAGATCATTTTTCTAAACAAAAAATTTTAATGTATAATACAAATTTCGAGTATTTGTAGATTTCAAATTCTACAAATATAAATTATTCTCATATTTGAGCATTTTTTTGAGGTTATCTCATAAATTGTTCGAGTTTCGTAGGCAGTGGTTACCGGATGTTTGGAACATTTCACAATTAATAAATATGTGGATTGTTAGCAAGCGATATTTATAGAAGATAATTATCGTATGCTTGGTGAATATTCTATAATCTGACCAATCTCTATATGATGCAGGCAGCTATTTTAAGTTATCTCATCATCTTCTCTCCGGAGGCTTTTCAACATCATTTTCAAGATTAGCTTTTAAAGGGTCAATATCGAGTACATTAATGTCAATTCTCGAGACTCTTATTATCCTTCGCTATCACACTCTATAGCAATTTTTTATATACACGAAAAGTGCTGCAAAAATATCTAATGATCCTCGCCATGAACTGAATATCAATAACTCTTTGGTTTTTACAAACTAGAAAAGTTTCGCGGTAAGTTGAGCTTGGAAACGAGTCGAATAAAGAATGACGACCAACTTTCACAAAGAGCCAGAAAGTTTCATCTGAAAAATAACTTGTTTGCGAATATTCAATTTCAAACTTTGTCCAAGATGTAAATACCTTATAGTTTTAAACAACATTTCTCGATAATGATATTCTACCTGGGTTAAAAAAAAAAAATATCGATACTAACTCGCTTGTCTTGAAAAGTCAATTTTCTTTCTATTTTTACTCTATTATATTTTATAATTGTGTTATATAAGTGGAGATTTAAAAATGGATTGAATTAGGGAGAATTTGTTGACCCTTTGAGTGGAAAATTTTTACTAAATAACTGAAAAGTGAACTAAGCAAAGATTATTATATTACAGTTGCTATTAATTAATTTAAATTAATAAAAATAAATGTTTTGATTCAAGATAATCTTTAAAGTTAGATTTTCAAGCGAAAATTAGTTAACTATTTTCGAGATAAGGAAACTATTTTCAAGTTAAGAGATTTATCTAATCGGGCTTAAGATGTAAACATCTTTGCGATAAACGCAAAACTTATTCCAATTAGAGTTCACTAGTAATAAATGAAATTGGTTTTCAACACATTCTCAAATGGAATTTTCAATTTGACATTAAATGTTTAATTTGCCATTAAAATTATCATTTAAAACTTGCAGCTTTTAATATTCTTTTATTAAAATAACTTTTAATCTGAAAACTTTTCCAGACAAGAGTGGAGATTGTTGAGAAATTTTATTTAACGCTCTTGTGCACTCACACAAGCAACTTGTGGTGAGAAATATTAAGAAGGATACAAATATGTAAGGAAAGTTGTAACTCGAGGTTCAACTTTAATTTTAAAACCTTAAGTACAAAGTTGTTTGTTTCGTCTTCATTAACATCAGTTAAGAGAGCATTTTATTACAAGTTTCTGAAATTAGCTTAAATTTGCCCCAACATCTAATTAATTTTAAGGAAAATGTTTTATCTCCGCTTTTTGCTCATATAAACTTTTTTGCTTAAGGACTTGAAGCGCACCGTGAGTGATGAATAATTAATTATATATATATTAAATTAATAAATCTCCGGAGATATGTCTTCGAGTTCGAACCACAGTTGGTAACAAGATGGGAAGGTGAGAATTACGATAGGAAATTAGAAAGTTATCAAGTTCTATTTCTGTTATATTTAAAAAATTGTCAGGCAAATTTTATAATAATTTTACTTTCTGACATGAAAAATTTAATGTTTGAAATTGATATCCTCCATAAAATTACACAAAATCCAAATACGGGGATAAAAATAAATTCATGCGGAAGAAAAAAGTTTTAAAGAAAGTGACAAACTCAATGAGAAACTTTTCAAGAATTTTTCAAGATTTCTGCAGAATCTATAGAATTTCTTGGAAATTGTTAGTTGTATGTTGGTTCTCATATTTCATATTTCACAATCATATTATTGTTTTCTCTTTTCTTTATTGAAGATAAACTTTTCGGATTCTTTGTTTAATTATCTAGATCTTCATGAAAAGTTTACTGTCGATTAAAGGCTCATTTTCACTTGAGATCATAAAGTGTAACTACAATCTGACTTTTCTCTTTATCAACCGAAACATGACTAGTGAAATAAAATCATGAAAACAAAAATTTTTTTAACCGACTACTCTGTCTCTCTTGGAAAAAGTTCAACGATTGACCTCCAATAATTTTTTTATACATTTTTTGAAACAATACTAACAAATGTTTAAACAAATTATAATTGTTTAATTTCAACCTTGATTCAAATTAAGCCACTGAGTTGAAAATTTTCCCAATTTTTGCAACTTTTCAAGATGAATGATACTAATTATTAAATAAAACTCAAAATAACAATGATAAATACTATCACATCTTTAAACAAATTATTATTGTTTAATTGTAACTTATTGTCAAATTAGGCAATAGAGTTGCAACTTTTTCTGAATTTTGCAATTTTTCCAGTTGTTTGATTCCAATTACTAACAACAAACTAAAAATAACAATTCTACCAATAGTTTAAACAAATTATGATCCTTTAATTTTTACTTTTATTCAAATTAAGCTACCAAGTTGCAATTTTTTTCAATTTTGCAACTTTTTAAGCTGAAGGATACCAATTACTAACAAAAAAACTAAAAATAACAATACTATTAAATGTTTAAACAAATTATTATTGTTTAATTACAACTTTTTATCAAATTAAGCAATAGAGTTACAACTTTTTCTTAATTTTGCAACTTTTCTAGTTACAGCTTTTCCAGCTGAATAATACCAATTACTAACAAAAAACTTAAAATAACAATTCTACTTATAGTTTAAACAAATTATAATTGTTTAAATTCAACTTTTATTCAAATTAGGCTACTGAGTTGCAAATTTCCTCAATTTTGCAACTTTCTTAGTTGAAATATTCCAATTACTAACAACAAACTAAAAAAGACAATTATCATTACAATTAAATAAATTAATTTATAAACAAATTATAATTGTTTTATTTCATCTTTTATTCAATTTATGCTACAGAGTTGCAATTTTTCTCAATTTTGCAACTTTTTAAGATTAAAGATATTATTTACTAACAACAAACTAGTAATAACATGTCTACCATTATTTAAACAAATTATTATTTTTCAATTTCATCTTTTTATTAATTTACTTTTTAAACAAATTATTATTGTTTAATTTCAACTTTTATTCAAATTAAGCTACCGAGTTTGAAATTTTCCTCATTTTTGCAAATTTTTAAGCTTAATGTTACCAATTTCTAACAAAAAAATGAAAATAACAATACTATTAAATGTTTAAACAAATTATAATTGTTTAATTTTAACTTTTATTTAAATTAAGCTACCAAGTTGCAATTTTCCTCAATTTTGCAACTTTTCAGTTGAATTATTCCAATTACTAACAACAAACTAAAGAAGACAATTAACATTATAATTAAATTAATTAAATTTAGAAACAAATTATAACTGCTTTATTTAATCTTTTATTCAAATTATGCTACCGAGTTGTAATTTTTCTCAATTTTGCAACTTTTTAAATTTAAAGATGTTAATTGCTAACAACAAACTAGTAATAAATTGTCTACCAATTGTTTAAACAAATTATTATTTTTCAATTTCATCTTTTTATTAATTTACTTTCTTTTTCTATAGAGTTGCAATTTTTACCAATTTTACTATTTTTAAAACTTAATGATACCAATTACTAACAACAAACTAAAAAAACAGTTGTACCAATAGTTTAAACAAATTATAATTGTTTTATTTCATTTTTATTTTAATTCAAGTTAAGCTACTTAGTTGCAATTTTTCTCAATTTTGCAACTTTTCAAGCTAAAAGATACTAATTGCTAACAACAAACTAATAATTACATTTCTACCAATTGTTTAAACAAATTATTATTTTTCAATTTCATTTTTTTATCATTTTTTTCTATAGAGTTACAGTTTTTATCAATTTTGCAACTTTTTTAACTAAATGATACCAAATACTAAAAAAAAAAACTGAAAATATCAATAGTATTAAAGTTTAAACAATTTATAATTGTTTAATTTCAACTAATTAATTAGGCTACTGAGTTGCAATTTTCCTCAATTTGGCAACTTTTAAACTTAAATGATAGCAATTTTTAACAAAAAACTGACATTAACAATACTATCAAATGTTTAAACAAATTATTATTGTTCGATTTTAATATTTAATTAAATTAAACCACCGAATGGCAATTTTCCTTTATTTTGCAACTTTTCAAGCTGATGCTTAGTTTGATAAACAGTTGTAAATAAACAATAATAATTTGTTTAAACAAATCAGCAATTACATTAAATAATTGTCAAAAGTTTACATTTTTGTTATTTATTGAAAATCTTACAAAGAAATGTCATAAAGTAGTAATTAATATTTTTTAACTATTTCCCACGATTTTTTATTTTATTGTGTTTTAAGGGGGCTCTTGAAAAAATAGTTATTTTCAAAAAATTTACAAAAAAATTATTAGAGGTCAATCATTGAACATTTTCCAAGAGGAACAGAGTAGTCCGATAAAAAAATGTTGTTTTTTTTATGATTTTATTGCAAATTTATGCAAAATTGTTTCTTTTTCAATGCAAAACATATGGGATATTTCATTTTCAATGAGGAACTATTAAATATGGAAATAAATAAAACCACGTGTCTCTTCCTTTTTGATAAGCAACAAAATAAGATGTTACGAACTTTAAAAATCGAAAATTTTATTTCTAAGGAACACCCTAATGTGCATCTTCATTACATAAAAATAATTCTAAAAAAAGTACTGAAAAAACGGTATTTTTACTTTAAGAATTATTCTTGGCACCTATTTCAGAATAAAATATTCCTAAAATAAACAGAATATTCTTAAAATAAGAAGCGCTATTTTAAAATAAGAAACATATTATTAAGGATACAAGAAAAATTTTAGAAAAGAAGAATAAGAATATGCTTTTGAATTTAAGATAGCACTTTTTATTTTAAAAATATTCTTCTTATTTTATATTTTATTCTTAAATAGGCGCCAAGAATGTTTCTTAAATAAAAAATACTGTTTTTCAGTGTAAGGAAACTGATATTTGATATTGGAAATAAAATTACCAATATTTTACAAATAATATTAGATTGTTTTTAAAAGTAGTATACTTATATGGACAAAATAAACACAATTTTGAGAAAATTGAATGTTTTTCCGATTGTTAGTCAACAATTGTGCATGAAATTGTATTCGATTGCCGAAACTTAAAAACATATGCTTTCTGCATAGTTATACTGGCAAATGAAGTTATATCTGGAACTCCGGCTTGGAACTAAATATTCACATTTTCGTGGAAATTCGTTGCAGCTCATGCATTTTTAAACAGTGTTGAGGCACCCCAGAAATTCCTTAAGTCAAATTCTTGTAAATTATAATAAATTTGAATGTAAAAAGTAGATGAACAGGATAAATAATAAAAACTATATAGTACAAATATTAAATAATCAATAGTTTTCTTTTTTTATATCTGAGAATGAATATAGGGCATATTATATTGAAATTCTATGCTTCAACTGAACGAATCGCACTTATAGCAAAATTCTTGAAGGAACTTCCTAGAAAAGCTAAGAACCCTTCTGCGTTGACGGGCAGAAATCGAATTTACACCGACCATAGTAGTCTCGTTCAGAATACCGTCAAAGGAAAAAGTTTTCAAAGTGTCGAAATTCCCCTTGGGTCAGGAACATTTCATACAAGAAGAAATTCTTTCAAACATTCCTTTTACCGTTACTGACGTCCAAATGTTGTGAAAAAATCATTTTTTTTCTCTTCAGTTATCATAGCACTCATTTTCACCATCATAATATACTCACACAATCACCTTGAAATAAAAATTGTATCTAAATATATTTTAAATGACCGATTATTAAATTAATTAAATAATAATAATCTCCGTAAACTCCTAAAGTTAGTTACTATTTATATTTATTCATTTTTTCAGTCCATATTTTAAAACTTGAAGTGAAGTTGGTTAGTTTTTATATTTATTCATCTTTTTCTGTTCACGTTTTAAAATCCAAGGTAAAGTTAGTCCCTGACTTTTTTTTTTTATTAATTTTGATTCTCTTGATCTGGAAATTTTAAAATAGTTTTAGTTTACAGACAAAATATGCAGACGAGGAATGAAGAGATATTGATTAATAACTAACAATAATCTGTATGTCACACGATTATATGAATTTTAATAATAATTTAGATTAATTTGAAGTGTCGAATAGAAGAATTTCTTAAAAATTAAAATGACGTTATTTCACTTTATTGGAAAAAATTAAAAAATTAAATACAGTTTACAGTATTCTCTAACTTTTCTTAACCATTTTTGAAGTTCCGAAACTTTCATCAAATTTGCTGCAAGTTTGGAAACTTCCAAAAAGGTTGCGGCAAAGTTTCAATGAAGTAATATTTAGAATCGCTAAATACTTATATATTTCTTCTTATTACAGGGCTGCCAGTGACACACTTTTTTACTTTTACTGACTTTTTTTAAAATTGCTCACTTATTACTCACTTTTTAAAAAAAACTCCCTTTTCTCACTTTTTTAGTAAAATGTCTATTCCAACTGCAAAGGGGAGTCTAGGTATTAGGTGCCTGATTAAAAATTTACTTTATAAATCAATTAGTTTGTTCATATTCCAATTACATCGTCAGTTTTTTAATTACAATTTACAAATACGTAATTTCTACACCTCTTTTCAATTAAATTTGTCATTTTTAAATTATTTTTGTCAACTCTAAAGCATTATTGTCAATTTTCAAGTATTTTTGCGATTCTGAATTTAATTTTTTCAAATATTAATTATTCTCTTCAGTCCTTAAATTATTGTCATGAATATTTAAATTTATTACACAAGTTTTCATTTACTTCTGTCATTTTTCAATTATTTTCTCAACATTTCAATTATTTTTTTCTATCTTTTAAATTATTGCCAGGAATATTTAAATTTTCAATACTAATTTCTATTCTACTTTTGTTAATTTTCAATAATTTTTTTTTAAATTTCAATTACTTTTGTCATTATTCAAGTAATTTTGTCATTTTACGATTATTTTCTTTATATTTCTATTATTTTTACAATTTAAGAATTATTTTCTACAAATTTCAATTACTATTTTGTTTAAATTATTAAATGCGACCTATTAATAATTATAATATAATAATTATTGTTAAATCTAATTTTAATTTTATTATTACATGAAATATATTTAAAAATGTTATATTGTAATGAGCTTTTGCCGGTAAATAAATAAATAAGTAAATAAATAAATTCAATGTTTTTTATTGACAAGTAATTTTCAAATTTACATCTTCTGATGTACATACTGTAACATCTCTACTAAAGCATTTAGTCCCTAATGTGTCTTTTAATATAAAAATATGGAGGATTGGAGTTTCTTCTGATAATCGCTTAAAACCAAGACCTTTGAAAGTTATTTTTGATGACGAAAAGTATGCTTTCCAGATAAGACAGAAATTTGTAGAATACAAAAAATCAATGAACCTGCCACCCGAGTTCCAAACTACTTCAGTAATGCCAGATCGTACAAAGTACCAGCAAACAGTTTTTCGCAATGCCAAGAAAGAGATGCAGGAGAGAGAGACCAAAGGAGAGAAGAACTTGAAAATCATATTTCGGCTGGGCATTCCATCCATCGTCAAGGAGAACTAGCAGAGAAGGTCGTCCGTCAGCAGCATATTAAAAAACCGTCCGCTTCATCCTCATTTAGACTTTTTTATCAGAATGCTAGAGGAATAAATTCGAAATTTGATTTATTTAAAACTTTTCCCTACATTATGATGTATAGTTTCATTGTAGTGACCGAAACCTGGTTGAAACCTTAAGTCTTTTCTAACGAGTTTTTTAAGTATAATATCGACGCCCCCCGTTGATAACATGTTTATTAAAAAGCAAATGAAATAAAATGTTAATTTAAAAAACAGTCGAAAATCATTTTTATTCATAATTTTGTAAGATATGATTTGTATTCAATTGTTTGTTTAATTAAATGTCTGTTGATGTTGTGTGCCATAGAATGTTAATTGGACCGAACGTACACTATAATGTTTATTTAATCAAATATATGCAATAACATTCTATGGGCCCGTATCATTTTGACACAATTTTTTTCGAGCAACTTGTTATATTGTACTCCCGAAGATAAATGTTATATTTTACTTCTTCTAAAATCAAAGATTTTTAAGTCTTATTTATTAAATAATTGATTTAATACATTAAATTAATATTAAAAAACTTAATTAATCCAGTAAGTTCAATTATCAAATAATTAAAACCTAAAAATCTTCGGCCCGTATTATTTTGACACAAATTTTTTCTTGCAACTTGTTATATTGTACTCCCCAAGATGAATGTTATATTTTATTCCTTCTAAAATCAAAAATTTTTAAGTCATATTTATTAAATAATTGATTGTAATACATTAAATTAATATTAAAAGTCTTAATTAATCTAGTAAATTCAATTATTGAATAATTAAAAGTTAAAAATCTTTGATTTCAGAAAGAGTAAAATATAACATTCATCTTCGGGAGTACAATATAACAAGTTGCCCGAAAAAATTTGTGTCAAAATGATACGGGCCCAAAATCTTTGATTTTTGTAGGAGTAAAATATAACATTCATCTTCGGGAGTACAATATAACAAGTTGCACGAAAAAATTTGTGTCAAAATGATACGGGCCCCATTCTATTTCAATCTTCAAAACTATATTATAAACTTAATACAAGGCTATATATGTAAAAGAAGTATTCTTTTTTAATCTTGTACCTAAAAAGTACAATTCTGCTCAAATTTTTTATATTGTTTTAATTAATAATATTTTTAACTAAAAAAAATATTAAAACCTGAATTAATAATTAAATATAATTTGAAATAGTTAAATAAAAATATTAAAATTAAAAACTTGAATTTATCTACTAAAATATCTTTTTTTTTTAAATTTGTCATTTCATTAAAATTTAATATTATTTTTCAAAAGTTAAACATATTCTTTTTTCAAAAATTTATTATTTTTTCCATTAAAAAATTGTATTCAAAGTGAATTTTATCTAAATTATGATGTATTTTAATAAATTTGAAATAAAAAATTATTATGTGTCGTATAACAATAACAATAATAATGATGATAATAATACTAATAAAAATGTAAGTTCATACTTTTTGCTTACCTGTCTAATTTAAAGTTCATGAGTTAAATATTAAAAATTATCATAATAGCTACTAATTGTACAATTTATAATATTTCTAAAATTATGTTCTAAATAAGAAGTTTAGAGTTCTATTTGATAATTTTATTTTGATTTGAAAAATAATCAAACACTGATTGTTTGATAAAACTTATGTGGTTTTTTGTGTTTTTAAATAAATAATATATTTTTTACAGTTTATACAGTTTGGAATCTTTTTAAGTTTTCATATCTTTGTTTCAAGAATAATAATAATAATAATAATAAAAATGTAAGTTAATATTATTTGCTTACCTGTATAGTTTAAAGTTCGTGAGTTGCTCCAAAATTCTAGGAAAATAGCTTCTTGAGTTATTAAGACATTTACTTTTTACTTTTAAAATTTGCAGTTGAGATTACTTGTATTTTTCATGAAATAAGCAGGAAATATTTTTGGTTCATAATGAAATGTTTTAAGTTCTATGATTAACTACCCTTTTAGTAATATTTGTTTTACAATATTATCCACAATATTTTGACATATCTTTTAATATATTTTTTTTTACTCCTATTTAAGTAAATTAATGTATTATTAAAATAATGTGATTAAACTTGTTTTCCTTCGTATTTTTGATATATCAAATTCACCATTTAAAGATATTTATCTTAAAGTAGTAGATTCAATAAAAGATCAAAATTGTTATTTCTGCATCTGTAGTTGAATTTTACTGATTTTATTAAGACTGAAATTGACTACATCTAAAAAGTGTTATTTGTTACTAATTTTTTTTACAGATTTTTGATGTTTTAAACTAAAGATCAAAAGTTAAAATCCTTACCTATAAAATAATTTCAAAAAATAAATCAAAGCATTGAAAATCTGTTAAATTTAACATTATTCTTTTAGGAATTTATTTAAGCGTGTAAAATTCGTCGTAATCATTGTGATGTTATCTAGTCCATTACAAAGAATCTTATTGATAGTTCTTCACAAATTTAAATAAAATTAGGTTTAAAATCTGTTTATATTTATTTCAAATACACCAGTTAAAAGAAATGATCGAGACTTCGATTAAACATAATTTTAAACGCCGGCGGTTCAATTGCACTATTTGATAGCTTTGAAGACAGTTTTTATTATTTAATTAACAAACTTTAAACTATACAGGTAAGCAAATAATATTAACTTACATTTTTATTATTATCATTATTATTTTTGAAACAAAGATATGAAAACTTAAAAAGATTCCAAACTGTATAAACTGTAAAAAATATATTATTTATTTAAAAGCACAAAAAACCACATAAGTTTTATCAAACAATCAGTGTTTGATTATTTTTCAAATCAAAATAAAATTATCAAATAGAACTCTAAAAAAAGTATGAAGTAAGCAAAAATTAATTCAGGTTTTAATATTTTGAACTAAAAAAATATTATTAGTTAAAACAATATAAAAAATTTGAGCAGAATTGTACTTTTTAGGCACAAGATTAAAAAAGAATACTTCTTTTACATATATAGCCTTGTATTAAGTTTATAATATAGTTTTAAAGATTGAAATAGAATGTTATTGCATATATTTGATTAAATAAACATTATAGTGTACGTTCGGTCCAATTAACATTCTATGGCACACAACTTCAACAGACATTTAATTAAACAAACAATTGAATACAAATCATATCTTACAAAATTATGAATAAAAATGATTTTCGACTGTTTTTTAAATTAACATTTTATTTCATTTGCTTTTTAATAAACATGTTATCAACGGGGGGCGTCGATATGTTTAGTGTACACAGAAAGGATCGTTTGGATGGGAGAGGTGGAGGGGTGATGATTGCCGTCAGTAATATCTTTCAGATATTGCCAATTGATTTTAACTTTATTCGTGCGTTAAACTTTGGAATTGATATCATCGGAGTTATGATTATAAAACATACTATTAAATTCATTATTGTAACTGTTTATATTCCACCCGACATTAGTCTTGGCATTTTCAAATCGTTTTTTGCGTCACTTCAGAATCTTACGTTATTAAATGCACACCCTTTAGTATTAATTGGTGATTTCAATTGTCCTCATTATTTTAATTTTACAGACTTATCTATTTTTGACTCAAAATCATCTAGTCTTGACATTTTTACGAAATTTTTAAATGTGAAACAACTTAACAATGTACTTAATAACCTCAATAGACTTCTTGACTTAGTTTTTTCTAACCTGAAAGTTTCTCTGCCGAGAGCGGTCCACCCCATCGTTCCTGAGGATTCTTACCATCCAGCTCTTGATATTTTAATTAATTATGTTTCACCACATAAATATACTCCATCAGTTTTTGGTCACAATTTAAACTCAGACTCGATAACGACTATTAACGAAGAATATTGTTTATTTAACTTTAACTTTAATAAAACCAACATTCAGGGTCTTTATGTATATTTAACTACTATTGATTGGTCCTTTTTGGAAGGATTCCCTCATGCTAATTTGGCATGTAATGAATTTTATCGAATTCTTTATGACATATTTTTACAATTTGTTCCACGACGTTCAATGTGCATACCTAAAAGGCGTTATCCACTATGGTTTACAGCTAATATAATTAGAGATATTAAATTTAAAAAAAACCCTTTTAAAAAGAAAAAAAGATAATCCTCACATTTATGATAATCAAATTAAAGTGCTTTCAGATAGCATTAAAAAAAGCGTTAAGCAGTGTTACTGTGATTATTCAAGATCGATTGAATCTAAATTACATACTGATCCAAGGTCATTTTGGAGGTACATAAACAGTAATAAAACTTATCATTCACTGCCCAACGTGATGTCATTTAAAGGTAAAATTTTAGATGATCCTCAATTAATTGTTGACGCGTTTAAAGAATTATTTTCAGAATGTTATAGTAATTTTTCAAATTTAATTGATGAAGCAAGCTGCGACTATCCGGATTTTTTACGAAATGAGGAGTTTTTATTAACAGAAGATGTAGTGCATAAGAGTGCTAGATCTTTGAAGGCAGCGTCCACAGCAGGTCCAGATCAAATTCCAAGCTTCATAATTAAAGATTGTGCGTCAGTTCTAGCTTATCCTCTTACAACTATCTTTAACTTATCTCTCAAATCTGGGGCTTTCCCTTCTTTATGGAAATCTGCCAAGATCTTTCCTGTTTTTAAAAAGGGTGATAAGAATGAGATAGTCAATTATAGACCAATAGCCTTAATTCAAAATTTCGCGAAAGTTTTTGAGAAGGCTATATCTAACACAATTAATTTGGCTTTAAGTAAATTTGTAGTTGACGAACAACATGGCTGTATAAAAGGTAGATCCATCTTAACTAATTTAGTTTTATTTACGCAAACCATAAATGAAGCGTTACAAAAAGGAATGCAGGTGGATGTTGCCTTTCTGGACTTTTCTAAGGCGTTTGATTCGATCGATCATTCAATTTTGATGCAGAAATTGGCAAAAGTTAATTTACCATCTAATCTTTGTAGTCTAATTTTAAACTACTTACATAATAGATCACACAAGGTCATTCTCGTCCGAAAGTTTTAATCCTAATAGAGGAGTTCCTCAGGGATCTTCTCTAGGATCTCCACTTTTTACAATTTTTATTAATGACATCGCTGAGGGTGTTAAATCTTTTATTCTACTTTTCGCGAATGATGTGAAGGTCTTTAGAATTATTCAGACTAATAATGATGTGACGGAACTCCAGAATGACCTTGATCTAATCCATTCGTGGTCAGTTTTGAATAATCTACCGTTAAATTTGTCGAAGTGTCATGTTTTGACTTTTACAAGGAGTAGAACACCGCTCATTTGTAATTATTTCCTGAATGGTTCAGTGCTAGAAAGAGTGTATTCTTCGTGTGACCTTGGAGTCATCTTCGATGATAGGTTGAACTTTAACGAGCAGGTGTCGAGAATGGTCGCATCAGCATCGAGAGCTTTAGGTTACCTCTTCAGAACTTCAAAGAATTTTACTAATCCAGTTACACTAAAACTGTTATATTTTGCACTTATTCGGTCTAAATTAGAATTTGCATCCATTATTTGGAATCCAAATTTTATTAATCAAA
The DNA here is from genome assembly GCA_037103525.1 of Ganaspis brasiliensis. Taxonomy (NCBI): domain Eukaryota; kingdom Metazoa; phylum Arthropoda; class Insecta; order Hymenoptera; family Figitidae; genus Ganaspis; species Ganaspis brasiliensis. Next base: position 1,200,681 of record JAZKLR010000146.1, read on the forward strand.
GTAACATGTTGGAAAAAGTCCAGAAGAGGTTCCTGAAGTTCCTCGATTTCAAAACAAATGGAGTTTATCCACCTTGTGGCTGTGATTACGTTGAGCTATGTAATAAATTTAACTTTAGAACTCTAGAGCAAAGAAGAATTTTTTCAGCATGTTTTTTTCTTTTTAAAATCTTATCATCGCAAATCTATGCTCCTGAAATTTGGTATAAAGTTGAATTTAGAATGCCTAGAGCAGCGTCACGCCAAGCTGAACCATTTTGGTTACCTTTAATTAAAAAAGATTTCGGAAAGGTTGCACCAGTGTTTTTTGCGTGTTACAATATTAATTTAATGTTTGCGAAAATAAATCCTGATTTGAATTTATTATATTCATCAAACAACGAATTCTTAAAATGTTTGAACGCCTATCTGAATTCTCTAATGTAATTTTATATTATTGTTATTGTATATGAAGTTGCTCATTTATGGCTTTTTATGGCCGCGGCCTCAAGTGTTACAAATAAATAAATAAATAAATAAATTTATTATATTAGATTTCAATTATTTTCTACAAATTTCAATGATTTTCTTTATTATTTGTATTATTGTCATGAGTTTATTAAATTTGTACATTTTTTCAATTGATTAGAAAAAAAATTCCAATTATTCTATTCAAGCTTAAATTATTCTCTATAAACTGTTTATTTAAACACCAGCTTTCAATTATTTATGACATTATTCAATCAGTTTCTTAAATTTTCAATTGTTTTGTTAATCTTTCAAGTATTGTCTTTAAATTTATAATTTTATGCACTAGTAATCAATTATTCTTTCAAATTACAATTATTTTTAAAACTTTTCAATTATTTTTATTTAAAGTTCTATAGTGTTCTTCAATCTTCAAATTAATGTCAGATATATCGAAATTTTCTACACAAGTTCAATTCACTTTCGTTATTTTTTCATTATTTTGTTCAAATTTTAATAACTTTTGTTATAAATCAACTATTTTTGTCATTTTCCAATTATTTTTTTTATATTTCAATTATTTTTGCCATTTTCTAATTATTTTTTGGAACTTTCAATTATTTTTATTTTTAAAATTTCAATGTTAGTCCTCATTTTTTTTTTATTTTTAATTAATATTTTAATTATTTTGTCATTTTTTAATTATGTTCTTCCTATTTCAATTATTTTTGCTATTTCCTAATTATTTTCTGAAAACTTCAATTAATTTTTTCTTCATTTTTTGGTTTTTAATTAATATTTTATATATTTTGTCATTTTTCATTATGTTCTTCATATTTCAATTCTTTTTGCTATTTTTGAACTAATTTAATAAAAATTTAATTATTTTATTAAAAATTTTCATTTTTGTCTTCATTTTTTTATGTTTAATTAATTTGTCAATTCGTTTTGTCATTTTTCAATTGTTTTCTCCATATTTCAATTATTTTCGCCATTTTCGAAATATTTTCTTGAAATTTCAATTATTTTTTGTCAGATTTTCATTTTTTCGTCTTCATTTTTTTATGTTCAATTAATTTTTCAATTATTTTGTCATTTTTCAATTACGTTCTTCATATTTCAATTATTTTGGCTATTTTCGAATTAATTTCTTTAAATTTTAATTATTTTGTTACAAATTTTTAATTTTTGTCTTCATTTTTTAAATTTAATTAATTTTTAAATTAGTTTTGTCATTTTTCAATTTTTTATTAAATTTAAATTATTTTAGAATATTATAATTATTTTTTACAAAATGCAATTATTTTATTCAATTTTTTTTATTGTCATGAACTTTTACTTATTTATTTATTTATTTTTAACGGGTTTAAATAAAATCGTGCACCTAACTTTTAAATTTATAACATTTAAATTTTTACACCTGTTTTCAATTATTTTCATCATTATTTTTATTATTGATACGAATTTATTAATTTTTTTACACCTTTTTAATTATTTTCTTCAAACTTTAAATATTTTTTTCATATTTGAATTTTTTTTTGCCATTTTTGAATTATTATCTGCAAATTACAATTATTGTCTTTAAACTTCAATTAATTTCTTCAACTTTCAATTATTTTCCTCAAATTAATAACTTTTTTTTCTAACTTTACAATTCATTTCATTTATGAATATATTTCTCATTTTTCATTAATTTTTTTTCCAAATTTCAGTATTTTTTGTCATTATTCAACTATTTTCTGCATATATACATGTTTTTTAAATTTTTAAATTTGTTTTTTCAAGTTTCATTTATTTTCTTGGAAATTCTATAATTTTTTTTAATTTTTCAACTATTGTCTAAAAATTTTACTTATTGTAAGAGAATTTATATTTTTTACACCAGTCTCAAACTTTTGTTTTAATTTTTAATTATTTTTGTCATTCTTTAATTATTTTTTTGTAACTTCAATTATTTTTGAAACTTTTCAATTATTTACTTCAAATTCCAATTATTTCGTTTCAAATTTTGTCATCATTTCGTGATTTTTGTCAATTTTTCAATTAGTTTTGTCATTTACAACTTTTTTTTAAAATTGAATTATTTTTGTCATTATTTAATGATTTTCTACATATTTCAATTATTTTTGCGATTTTCGAATTGTTTTTTTTTTCAAATTTGAATGGCTTTTCCTGCTGTCGCCCTCCAATTTAAAATCCCTAATATTAAACTCTATATATTGCTTATTCACTTTTTTTATTTAAAAACTTACTATTTAATCACTTTTTTATTTAAAAGCTCACTATTTACTCACTTTTTTCATTTAAAAACTCATTATTTACTCACTTTTTTAAATTAAAAAGTCTTTTTTTTCACTATTTTCAATCTGCAAGTCCACTGGCAGCCCTTCTTATTGGATAAATATTATTCATCGATTATTATAAATTTTCAATAATCGCTAAAAAACTGTAAATGAATTAAAGATTCAAGTAAATTTTCACTCAAGTTGCGGTACAGTTCTGGACATAAATCAATAAAAAGTCCATTTACCTTTTGCAGGAAGCAGGAAAATAGAAAAGAATAGTTTGTGGAGAGAAGTATATTCATTTTTAAATTCTACAGATCTGAAAGCAATATAAATATTCGAAAGGTTGTATTTGACATTCTACGAAATAAAATGGTAAAAAATTTATCTACCGATTGTAAAGTAAATCTAATGTATAATATAAAAGTTCAATTTTTAACTGAAAAGCAAGCTTTGTACGTGAATAATGAAAATTTGCTCTAAAATTACAAGCTACGTTTATTATTTAAAGTTGATCCAGCGTCTGACCAGAACGCTCCATTTCCACTTGACAACTGGTCGAGTTCACTACTGTAGAAATGACAATTTATTCACAGAGCGGTTGAATTTTGACCAATATAAATCTTCTGCTCGTCTATTATACATTCTGTGTTTAAAATTTTAGAAATTTTAATTAGTTATTATATCTATTTTTTGCTGATAGATATAGATTTTTCAATAGAACAAATGAATTATGCATAAGGTAGCATTTTGACAAGTCCTAATGGTTTTATTGATTCTATCTAATTTTAATAATTTATTTTATATTCGCTGTTTGCTGTTTGGTAATTTAAGTTGAAAATCGATCCTCAAACTGTTGAAAACCCAATTCAATTTAATTAAATATTAAACAGTAGTGAATAATTTAACAATGTGATTTATTTAAAGATATAAAACGAGGTAAAACAATGTAGGCTACTTAAAGGTAATAAAATACTCATTAATTCGGATTGTTTAAAGACAAATAAATATTTAAATTTTAATTACAACGCTACAAGTGAAGCATTGTTTGTATTGAACTTTCAACTGTTAGAAAAAACATTGTAACTCGATATTTTCTACATTGGGGAAGTTTTTTATTCAAATATAAATTACATAGAAAGAATTGAAAATTTTTAAGAACATCTTTTTTTTTATTCGCTTTTTAAAAGGCTTAATTGGATCAAGTAAAATTTAGAAATTTGGACAAAGAAAAGTTAGGATTTTTACTGAAATTAGAATAAATTCCATATAAAAAAAGCAATACGTTCTTTACAATTGATCTACATTTTAATCGTTGTTAAATTAAAATCAAACTTTGGATTTAGTTGTCAAATTTAAGTCGACAAAAAATTTAATTAATAGAAGTTTTGTGTTATTCGACTTTAATTCATCCAATTTTTAATCCATAAAAATTATAAGATTACAATTTTATTTTATTAATATCCTTCAAACTTTAATTTAACAAAATTTCATTTTTTATTCAAATTTCAACCACAGTATAAATTTCTACCGATTAAAAATTAATTTAATCTGAATTTGAATTTATCCAAATTTTAATTAATCTGATTTTCAATCCAATCAAATATTAAATGCTTAAATATTTTATGAATCTAAATTTCTATTCTAAACTTAACCAAACCTCAATTTCTTTAATTATTAATTAACCCGATTTTATCAATATATGTTATATTATAATATTTCTGTTAATATGTTAATCGATTTAATTACTGCAAATTTAAATTTTCCCAAACTTTAAATCACGAAACTTTTAATTTAATGATATTTTTATCTAACCTCAAATTTACTACAGGGCAAAAAAATAAGTTCCAAATTTTAATAAAATGTTTTAAAATTTAAGGAAAAAGTGTCAGAAAGTGGAATTTTAACTTTAAGTTTTAGAAAAACATTCGAAGCATTACTAAAGTATGCTAAAGTAATTCTAGACTCCAAATAATTTGTAGAAAATTAAATACAATTTTTTTCAAGTTTGAAATTTATCCTTTTTGACACTATTTCCCTAAATTGTAAAACATTCTTATAAAATCTATAACTAATTTTTTGCACTTAATATTCAATTAAAAAACGTTTATAATTATTAGACTTTTTCCTTAATCTTAAATGTACCTTCCGCAAATTTCAATTATATTTTGAAAAATTTTCAATCTCTTTTTCAATTTTAATTATTTTCTTTTCGACAATAAAACAATTTCATTATTTATTGCTAAATTTTATATTATTTGTCGCAAAATGAAATTAATTTTTTAATTCACCATTGTTATTTTCATTTTGCAATTATATTATCTTTATTTTTAATCATTTTCATCATTTCTGAATTTTTATCCTGAACTTTTAAATATCTCAATTTTTAATTATTTTGTTCAATATTCATTTCTTTTTATCATTTTGCAGTTATTTGAATTATTTTTCAATTAATTTCCTAATTTTTCAGTTCTTATCTCAAATTTAGATTATTGTCTTCAATTTTCAACCTTTAAAACTATTTTTTAATTATTGTATTTTGCTCGAAAAATAAATTCTGTAATTTTCCTATTTTTTTCTCCAATTTCTAATTATTTTCATTCTTTTTGAATAATTTTCAAAAAATTCAACTATTTATCTAAAATTTTAATTAGTAACTTTCAATGTCACTTGAATTTTTTCAATTTTAATTTATTTTTATCATTTTTTAATTATTTCTTCAAATTCTTAATTATAATTCTCATTTTGTAAAATTATTTTTTACAATTTTTCAGAAATTTCAATTATTTTTTTCAATTTTTAATTATTTTTAATTGTTTTCATAATTTCCAAAAATTTTAATAATCATTTTAATAGTTTCAACTATTTTTAGCCTGCTTTATTTCTTTTCTTTAATTTTTATATAGGCTCATTTCTTTCAATTAATTTCTCAGATTTTTCAGATTTTTAAGTACTTTTCTCAAATATAAATTTTTTTAAATTTTATTTATTTATTTTTATTTATTTCACTTTTAGATTATTTATTTCATATTTCATTCATTTCTTTCAACTTATCATTGTTTTTATCATATTTCAATAATTTTCTTCAAGTTTCAAATTTATCAATCATTTTTCCCAAATTTTAATTTATTTTTTAAATTATTTCCTAAATTTCTAAAAAGTTTTTCTCAAATTTCTCATTATTTTCTTCAATTTTTAATCATTTTGAATTCTTTTCATAATTTCCAAATTTTAAACTATTTATTTCAATTATTTAATTTAATTTTCAATTTTTATATTATTTGTTTATTATTTGCTTCAATTTTCAATTACTTAGGTTCTTTTTCATAATTTCCAGAAAGTTTTCACTTATCTGAAATTTTTATTTTTCTATTCAATTTTCAATTATAACTACGATTTTCTTGTATATTATGTATATTCTGTATTTTTTGCAATTATTTCTCTAAAATTTAAAATTGTTCTTTTCTATTTTAAATTATGTTTATCTTTTTTAATTGATTTTGTCTAATTTTTAATTACTTCCTTCTTTTTTTTTGCAATGAACTTATAAAAATTTCAAGTATTTTTTTGAAATTCTCTTTAATTGTCCTTTATTTAAAATATATTAGATATGTAATTTTTTCAATTATTTTTTTTTTTCTTACATTTTTAAGCATTTTTATCATTTCTAAATTTTTTTTTTTAAATTTTAATTATTTATCTCAGTTTAAATTACTTCTTTCAATTATTAATCATTTTGAATTCTTTTCATAATTTCCTAACTTTAAACTATTTTTCTGATATTTCAATTATTTAATTTAATTTTCACTTTTTATATTATTTGTTTATTATTTGCTTCAATTTGCAATTACTTAGGTTCTTTTTCATAATTTCCAAAAAGTTTTTAATTACTTATCTAAAATTTTCATTTTTCTATTCAATTTTCAATTATAACTACGATTTTCTTGTATGTTATATGTACCTATATTCTGTATTTTTTTCAATTATTTTACTTAATTTTAAATTAATTATATATTTTTTAAAATTATTTTCTTTAATTTTAAAACATATCTATGATTTTTTAAACTACTTTCGCGCGTTGCTTAACTTAACTAGATATAATAAATTACAATTTTTATAATTTATACAAAACACTGTTCACAATTCTTATATTTAATAATAATTTTTACCCTTCATTGATTTGTTTGTGTTTCAAAATAGTGTAGCTGATTCAAAAATAGAAAATTCTCATAAAATCTCCGGAAGGAGAATATTCTCGATTATATTCTCGATAATGTAACCGGCTTTTAAATTACCAAAAATTTTGCAACTCTGTCTCAAACTTACAGGATTTTTTTTCTGTATTAATTTTTGAGTCTAGAAACATAATTTAAAAACATCTCCCAAATCGTGGGGTCATCCTAATATTTATCCAATTTTACTACTCTTTATTAAATATTTTGTACGCCTTAGAAACATTGTCGACCTTCTTTTCTCCAATTCCCCATATACTGCACAATCTTACAAATCTTATTCTTAAACCGATGCAATTTCTCGGGATAAAATCTGTGTTTGTTCACTCTCGTTTAAGAGACAAGAGAGAAAAAAAAAATTGTACACAATTTTAGGAAAGGGAATGGCCAGAAATTCGCGGTATGCTCTACAAGTGTTCGTTAAATGTAACATTTCCAGATGCGCTGAACCTTGTGCGCGTTAATGGAAAGCGACTGAATGCATTTGGAAAGGAGCCATAATGCAAATATGGGAAAAGACGTTGAGATTGGAGGGTAGATTGTTTGGCAAAAGAGCTCGGGAAACGAAAGTCGAGAGATTTGATTTCGCTGATTCATTATAGAATTCAACATGCGTACAAGTGTGTGGGTATATCTGGGTAACCGTGTCGCCAAGTGTGGCCGGTTGCCCCTATCGTCAAGCATTTAGCCCCGGATGGTTGCTATAGCAACAGGCACCCCCGAAAATTCTCTCGCTCTCAGTGTTGCCGCGCTCAGAAGTAACAGCCAGTAGGACAGAGGGCTGAAATGAAGGGTAAGGGATAAAGGAATGAAAGAAAAAGCTTCAACAACTCAGAAAGAAAATTTCCCTTCTCTTTGCCACTTTCTCTGTTCGTCCAACTGGAACTTATGTCTAACCTCCTTCCTCCTGTTTTCCTTATCTTGTTTCTTTTTCTCATTTTTCTCCTCAATCTTTATATATATATCTTCTCTTTTTAATCTTTATATATATATATATATATATGTTCGTATCTCTCTCTCTCTCTCTCTTTCTTATATATACTCACTTCTCTCTCCAATCTTTATATACGTTTATCATCCCAACCTTTATATACTTTTCTATTTCCAACCTTGCATATGGGAGATTCTTCACTGAATGTTTACTTTTACTTCCCACTTAATAGTTTTAAAAATTATTGAATTGGTTATAAAAAGCTAGAGTTGCAAAATTCTCGGTAATTTAAAATCCGGTAACATTCTCGAGAATATAACCAAGAATATTCTCCATGCGGAGAATTTATGAGAATTTTCTATGTTTGAATGAGCCCCACTATTTTCAGGCACAAACAATTTATTATAAAAAAATGGAAATACAACAAAATAATTATCATTACAAAATAACTAGGGTAACTGTACCAATTGTTGAGGGTTTTAGGCAACATCTGAATTTGACATTTTTTTTCTCGGAAGTAAATGCACTTTAAAATTTGATTTTTGTATATTTGGACGAAGAATTTAATAATGTTTAATATTTATATTTATTTTGTTAATATAAACTACAATGTTAAGCAAAAATTATATTTAAAAGTCAATTGAGCAAAAGCACCATTTGTCGATGGTCTTGTACCAACTTCTCGAGGATCTGTTCCAATTGTCGAGGGTATATATGACTTTTTTAAACATAAAACCTAACAATTAACCTCTACTGATATTTAAAAAGTCGAGTAGATATTTACTTTTTGGACAAAAATATTATAGACAATTTTCAGTAAACAAATATAATTATTTAACTATAAATGAATAATTTATAATATTAATATAAAAACTTTTTTATAATAGATGATAGGGAACAGAAAAGTATTTAACTATTTTTAAACTTTTAAAATAAGTTAATTGAATTAAATCAAATGTGTTAATTAGGCATACATTGAAAAAATAAATAAATTTAAGTCACATTAAATTTGTAAACGTATGAAAAAAACTTTTATTACAAAGTGTATTTAATGTTAATTAATGAAACGAAATAATACAAAATTTTTTCTATAAATATAATATAGAGAAAAATAAGTATTTTAAGATTAATTATTATATATTACATTTGAAATATGTTTCTTCTAATTTTTAATATAAAAAGTAACTTTACCTTTAAAAGTTTGGCATTTATGTTTGATGTTTAATAAAGAAACACTTAACCTACGTTATATTTACTTTTTTGTTGTTGTAACCATTGACAAATGATGCGTCGGCGAAAAAATTGAATACACCAATTTTCGAGTCATTACCTCGAAAAATGGAATTGACATAAAATATGGAACCAAATGCAGATGATTTTCTTTTAAAAAATATTAAATATTTTTTTAAACAAAAAAAGCATAGATAGAAACTTAATGTAGTTTATGTATAATATTTTAAAAATAATTTCGTACACAAAAAGTAATTAGAAATACGTTTAATTTGTATTTCTAAAATTCTCTTTCAATCAACCTGAAGTATTAAGAAAATGTCGATTCGAGTAAATTTGACAGCAGTGAATTATAATTTTAATTAAATAATTATTTTAGTAGCATTTATATGAAATTTGAATATGTAAGTATAAAGTTGAAAATGTAAAGATTATTTAGAAATCTTTTTGATCTTTAAATATTCTATATTATACTATTTATCTGAAAAAGAAAATTATGATCCTCGACAATTGGTGCACCCTCGGTATTTGGTGCACTTACCCTATAAGTCAATGAAGTGTAAAAATTATTATTAAATATAACAATTATGAACAATTTTAAAATGAAAGAAACTATAATTTAAATTTAAAAAAAAAAATAAAAATCTAGGAAATAAATTGAAAAAAATAAGAGTAATGAAAAATTAGAGAAAATAATTAAAAATTGAAAAAAATTATTCAAATTGAGATAAATAATTAAAAATTTTAGAAAATTAATTCAGAAAATGATTAAAAATTTAAGAAAATTATGAAAAGATAATATAAATAATTTAAAAATGAAGAAAATAATTGAAAAAATTGCATAATATATTTTAAATAAAAGACATTGAAAAAAAATTTCAGAAAAATACTTGAAACTTTTAAAAGTTAATTGCACAAAAAAAAGGAAAATAATTAAAAATAAAGAAAATAAATGAAAACAGATAAACATAATTTAAAAAATTGAGAAAAACATTTTTTAATTTAAGAGAAATAATTGCAAAACATAAAGAATATAGATACATAAAATACAAGAAAATTGTAGATATAATTGAAAATTGAATAGAAAAATGAAAATTTCAGATAAATAATTAAAAACTTTTTGGAAATTATGAAAAAGAACGTAAGTAATTGAAAATAATAAACAAGTAATATAAATAATTGAAAATGGAGTTAAATAATTAATAATGATTAAAAATTAAAGGAAATAATGGGGAATTTGAGAAAAATATTTAAAAATATTAGGAAATAATTTTAAAAAAATAAGAATTATTAAAACTTGTGGAAAACAATTGGAAAATGATTTTAAAATTTCAAACTTGAAGACAATAATTAAAATATGATGAAAAAAATGATAAGTTGAAAAAAATTTTGTTATTTTTCCTCTAATTATCAACTATTTTTTTAAATTTCAATTTAATTCTTTAATCTTCCATTTATTTCTTAAATTTTCAATTATTTTCTTCAATTTTCAATTGCATTCTACTTTTTTCAATTACTTTATTCAAAATTTAATCATTCTCGCATTTTCTGAATTATCAAATTTTTTCTGTAAATTTCAATATAATTCTTCAACTTACAAATGATTTCTTTAATTTTCATTAATTTTTTAAAATTGTTTCCATTATTTTCATCAGTTTTTAATTGACAATTTATTTTTCTCCTTGAATTTTATGATTATTCATTAATTTAGCATTTTTATTTTCAAATGCCAATTATTCTCATCATTTTTCGAATTTTTTTTTCGATTGTTAATTATTATTTTTTTTTTTTTAGTTAATTATTTTCGTCAATATTTTATTGTTTTTGTCATATTGTAATTTTTATTTTAATTATCAATTATTTTCTTGAAATTTACAATTTATTTTTGTAATTTCCAATTTATTTATTCAATTTTTAATTCTATTCTTCAATTCTCAAAAATTTTCTTTAATTTTCAATTATTTTGATCGATTTTCAATTGATTCCTTAATATTAATTAATTCCAGCATTTTCTCAATTATCAATTAATTTCTTTCAATACAATTCTTGAATTTCCCATTGATTTCCTTAATTCTTATTTATTTTCAACAATTTTTTTCTATAATTTTCATCAGTTTTCAATTGGCAATATATTATTCTCCTTCAATTTTATGAATATTCGTTATTTACAAATTTTTTTGTACGAATGACGATTATTCTCACCATTTGGGGATTTTTTTTTTCAATTGTTAATTAATTAATTCATTATTTTCGTCATATTGTAATTTTTCTTTTGATTATCAATTATTTTCTTGAAAATTACATTTAATTCTTTAATTTCCAATTTAATGCAAAATGCAATTTTTGAACGCGGGATATATTATTGAATAAATAAATAAATAATTTTTTAATTATTTTCTTCAATTTTTAAATATTTTCTTTAATCTTCAATTTTTTTATCGATTTTCAATTAATTTCTCAATATTCAACAATTCTCTTATTTTTTCAATTAATTTCTTCACTGATAAAAATTGATTTAAAAATTTTAATTCAATTATTCAATTCTAGAACTACTATTCTCTTCAATTCTCAGTTATTTTCTTTAAATTTAAATTTCACTTTTAAATTTTCAATTATTTCCTTCAATTTTTTCAATTTTTAATTATTACCTTAAAATTTTATAATTATTTTTTGATTTATTAAATTATTATTTACCCACCCTTCAGAATTTTTGTCTTTACAAAAAGTTATATATTTTGTTAACCAATTAAGATAAAACAATAAATGAGGACTTTCTTTAAAGCTCATGTTCTCTACGGTCTTTTTTTTTAACAAAGATATATGTAATTATTTAAAAAACATCATTTTTTTTTTAAATAGGCATAAATCCAGAACGGTTGATTTTGTTAAGGTAGTTGTCGCGTGGATGCTACAGGGTGAAAACCGATCGAAAAAAAGGACAATAAATAAACTTGTATATCAACTCATTTGCTTCCTTATGATCTCTTCTAACGTCACGTAAATACTTTTCATGATTTTGAACCATGTACTATAAGTTCTCGTCATGTGATGTTGACACGTTTTACACATTTTTCAATGAAACTACATAAAACTTAAAAATTTTGAGTTTTAAACTTAATGTATTTTCTATGCTGTACGGTCAATAAAGTTCACTTTTTTTTAAAGCATTTGTTTTATCTCAATGTGCAACTTACTGGTTTTATTTGAAAATCTGACGAATCGTTTTCATATAAATGAATATGAGAGACTTAAATTACGTGCATTAAGCGCTATCGTATGTAAAAGATATCAACTTTGGTTTTATATTTTGAAGCTCAGAAACGGTCAAAATTAATGGGATAGGTCTTATTACATAGATAAATACTTCTGAAATACTGATGCAAAGTTTAAAAAAAATCTGACGAAAGTCATTCTACGCGACAAATACCTTAAGGAAAGCTAAAATATTCAACTTTTTATTTCCGCTCTCTAAATCTTAATTAGTAGTTTTCTACTATGAATTAGCGAAAATTGAGCCAAAAATTTTACTAATTTTTTAGTAGAAAGCTACTAATTTTTAGTAAAAAACTACAAATTTTTTAGTAGAAAATTACTAATTAAAGTAGTAAAAAAATTACGCTAAACCTATCTTTATAATGAATAAGTACTATTAAAACTGTCTTGACATTTTTAAAATGGTATAAAAGTGGATTTTAATTTACTTATAATTTTATTATTTTATTTTATTTATTACATTATTTTATTTTACTTATAATTACCTCACAGATTCAAAATCCACAATAAATTTTTGAGTGAAAATCCTTTCAATTAAATCTATTTCAGGTTCAATCTTTTAATATAAAGAAATCGATTATCTCGAAAACGATTGGATAAAATATATTAAATTTTATTGACAAATACTTAGAAAAGTATCCAGACTCAAGATATTGATGAAATTTACACTTTTGAGAAAATCTATTTTTTAGGTTGATTTATTTATCGTTTCTCATAAGAAACATTTTGAGTCTGTAAAGTTATTAATTAAAATTAAACTAAATTAAACTTTTTTGTCTTTTGAAAATATGAAAACAGTTTTAATAATACTAATTCCTTATGAAGAAAGGTTTTATGAAAATTTTTAGTAATACTACACAATATTTTCCATAAAAAACGAAAAATTCAATGTTTTGATCTAAAAAATCGATTATCTCATAAACTGCTCGATAAAAGATTTTAAATTGTTCTGTAAAATAATCAAAAAAGTGTCCAAATTAAAAATATGGAAAAATTTAAGTTTAAACCACCTTTAAGTTAAAAGTGTAGGACTCGTAAAAATTAATAAGTTTTATTTCAGATAAAACATATTTTTAAAATGTCTTTATCTATTCTAATCGACAGTTTATCTCAAAAATTTCGTTTTTGTTGTATTGTTTAATTGTTTTCCAGTTTTTATTAATAACTTTTGCAAAAATCGTTTTTAAATGCTTTCTTTACTTTTTCGTTATTTAGAACAGGAATTTACATATTCATTGCTTTTCAGTAATTTTATAATCATTTTTATAGTGAATTTTCACTTATTATTTACCTTCTTTATAAAAATTAAATTTACGTCTAACTTACATTAAGAATCAGGATATTAAATTTAAAAATTACAAAAATTATCATTAATTTACTGAGTATTTTAATTACATATAAACTCCGGTTTGCGAAAACCAATTAAATTGTTTATATTTAAAATAAAATTCCTCGGGATATTAGTTTAAGTTAAAAAGTAAAACATTTTAAATAAATTTATTTATCCTTTAAAATTTAAACCATGTAATTTTTTAATTTGTTATAATTTAAGCTCAAATTTTCATAAAATTATATTCTTTAAAATAATTTTTTATAAATTCTACACAAGAAATATCAAAGAAAAAAGATTTTTTACCTCTCTCTTTCCAACCTCTGTATACTTTTCTCTTTTCAACCTTTATATACTTTTCTCTGTTGAACCTTTATATACATTTTTTTCATTTGTCCCCAAACTCTTATCCCTTTATGGTGAAACTGAAGCTTATATTCGTAGTGTCAAGAGGATTTGATCTTTACCCTCTGCACGTCCTTTGCGTTCTTGTAACTTGGAGGAAGTAAAAGTTGTGATGGTTCTTTTTGGGCATAACCCCAAGTTAAAACTCCCAGGACATTATTCTTTGGAGGCTCTCGTGTGTCCGAGTATGAGAAAAGTGGGACGATATTTTCAGGGAGATTTACGAGAGGTGTCTCTTGGAGAATTTTCAAACATGTCAAGACTGCCTTTAAGAATCACCTTTACGTTGTTGTGTGCCGTCTTTCTCGAGCCATTTAAAAGCAGCTTTTTGTCGATATTGCATTTTCTGACAAGTGTCAGCCTATCAACGTGTTTAAGCACTTCTTAAATGTGTAACAAACTGCAAGCAAACTTTTATGACATCGTTCAACAAAACCGTGCAATCAAATTAAGACACCTTGCCTAGAAGCGCGCGAGTAAATCTTGTATTCTTTGATAATAAAGGTCGCTAGAAAAAAAAAAAAATGAAAAAACATGGAGTATTTTACGAATTTTTGATCAATTATAAACGTTATATAACTATATAACTATATAACTTATATAGTTATGTAGTTTTGAGATAAGGAATATGATTTTTGTATTTATTAAGTTATATTTATGGCATGGAAAAAAATTTTGGCAAAAAACGATTTTTTCGATGAAAGAAGGTGATCAACAAAATTTGATTGGATATTTTCAAAAATCCCTGTGTTCAAATTTAGATATTCATGAGCTTAATAAGTCATCCAAATTTTACGGAAATCCGTTAAAGCGTTCTCGAGATATCCTGTCAACAAAAAATGATATACACACATACACATATACACACACACATACACACACACACACACACACACACATCTTGACATTTGCTTAAAAATACAAATTTACGCTTTTTAGATAAAATTAAATCGATTTCGACTATTATTGGAAATTCGAAAACCTTAACGATCACAAAGCTTTCTCAATGAGGAAGAAAAATTAATTAAAAATCAAAAAATAAAGATATATAAATTGAACGTTTACAACAAATTAATTGAAATTTAAAGAAAATAATTTAAAAATGGTAAAAATAATTGAAATATGAAGATAAATTTTTAAAAATGACAAAAATAATTTAAATTTGGAAAAAAAAATTGTAAAATGACAAAACTAATTTGAAAATTATTAAAACATAAAAAATTAAGGCAAAAATCGAAAAACTGAAACAGAATAATTGAAATTTGAAGAAAAGAATTAAAAAATAGCAAAAATAATTGAAATATAAAGAAAATAATTGTAAAATGACAAAAATAATTGAAAAATTAAGAAAATAATTGAAAAATGACAAAACGAATTGAAAAATTAATTAAACATAAAAAAATGAAGACAAAAATTAAAAATTTGTAACAGTGTAATTAAAATTTGAAGAAATTAATTCGAAAGTAGCAGAAATAATTGAAATATGAAGAATATAATTAAGAAATGACAAAATAATTGAAAAATTAATTAAACATCAAAAAATGAAGACAAAAATTGAAAATCTGAAAAAAATAATTGAAATTTCAAGAAAATATTTCGATAAAGGCAAAAATAATTGAAATATTAAGAAAATAATTGAAAAATGACAAAACAAATTGAAAAATTAATTACCATCAAAAATGAATACAAAAATTGAGAATTTGAAACAAAATAATTATAATTTAATGAAATTAATTCGAAAATATAGCATAAATAATTAAAATATGAAAAATATAATGAAAAAATGACAAAATAATTATAAAATTAATATAACATTAAAAAATAAAGATAATAATTAAAAATCTGAAAAAAATAATTGAAATTTCAAGAAAAGATTTCGAAAATGACAAAAGTAATTGAAATATGAAGAAGATAATTGTATAATGAAAAAACTAATTAAAAATTAATTAAACATCAACAAATGAAGAAAAAAATTGAATTTTTGTAGCAAAATAATTAAAAATTGATGAAATTAATTCGAAAATAGTATAAATAATTAAAATATATAAAACATATTTAAAAAAATGACAAAATAAATGAAAAATTAAGTAAACATTAAAAAGTGAAGACAAAAATTAAAAATCTGAAAAAAAATAATTGAAATTTCCAGAAAATAATTCGAAAATGGCAAAAATCATTTAAATATAAAGAAAATAATTAAAAAAGACAAAACGAATTGAAAAATTACTTAAACATCAACAAATGAAGACAAAAGTTGAAATTTTGTAGGAAAATAATTAAAATTTGATGAAGTTATTCGAAAATAGTATAAATAATTAAAATATATAAAACATAAGTAATAAAAATGAAAAAGTAATGGAAAAATTAATTAAACATCAAAAAATGAAGACAAAAATTAAAAAAAAAAAAAAATTGAAATTTCAAGAAAATATTTCGAAAATGGCAAAAATAATTGAAATAGGAAGAAAATAATTGTATAATGAAAAAACTAATTGAAAAATTAGTTAAACATAAAAAAATGAAGACAAAAATTGAAAATTTGTAACAAAATAATTAATAATTATAATTTGAAGAAATTAACTCGAAAATAGCAAAAATAATTGAAATATGAAGAACATAATTAAAAAATGCCAAAATAATTGAAATATTAATTAAATAATTAATTCCATAATAAATAATTTGAACATGGTAAAAATAATTGAAATATGAAGAAAATAATTGAAAAATTACAAAAATAATTTAAATTGGAAAAAAATTGGTTAATGACAAAAGTAATTAATACCTAAATAAATTTAAATCAAAAAGATACAGACAAAAATTTAAAATTTGAAAAAAGTAATTGAAATTTGAAGAAAATAATAACTAAATGGCAAAAATAATTGAAATTTAAAGAAAATAATTGAAGGGTGACAAAAATAATTGAAAGCTGGTGTTAAAATTAAACTTTTTAGTCAATAGTTAAGAAATGTTGAAAAAAATAATAAAAGATTTAAGAAAATAATTGCAAATTGAAGAAAATAATTTAAAAATGTCAAAAAACATTTATATATGTAGAAAACAGTTAGAAAATGACAAAAAAAGTAGAATTTTGAAAAAAATAATGAAAAATGAGAAACATAATTAAAAAATAAAGTAATAAATATCATATTTTTTTAAATACCTTATTATTTGAATAATTTTTTCAACTCTTTTAATTTTACACTATTTCTTTGTTTCTTTTATAGCTTTCAACTAATATTTTTATATTTTCTTTCTCTATTTATACATATTCTCATTTTTCAATAGAATTTCCCTGTTTTTTTTACTTCTTCATAAAATTTAGAACATTTTTTTAAATATTCTGATTTCTTCACAATTTGCTGGATTCTTAAAAACCTGTTTTTGTAACTTTTTTGCAGTTTTTTGTATTATATTTTATCACTTTTTCTTATTTTTCAAATTTTTTTGAGTTTAAAAATGTTTTAATGTTTTCTTTAAATCCCGTTACATTTTTAAAGAGGTTTTAGTATAAAGTTATTAATTTGAAAAAAAATTAATTAAATTCGAAAATTTTTAGGGCCCGTATCATTTTGACACAATTTTTTTTGTGGCAATTGTTATATTATACTGCGATGATAAATGCGGCATTTCACGTGAATGCCCCATTTTTTTTTATTAGAATTACTTTTTTTCTGATTTTATATAAAAAATAAGAAGATACGTATTTTTAAAATTCTTTTATTGAATGAAAATTACAGAAATTATGTATTTTTTGAATTTAACATTTTCAGAGACAGAGCATTTTTGAGACACGTTTTTCTACATTATTATTAGAAAATTTGAAAAAATGTCCTGCATAAAATTTGCACAGTTTTTCTTAAACTTTTTAGACATACAGTAAACAATAATGTATTTGAAACTAAACTACATAAAAAAATGGAATTTAAACCTAAAATGTGACTTTTCTCAAAATACTTTTCCTAAAATAACTTCTGTAATTTTCATTCAATAAAAAAATTTAAAAATACGCATTTTCTTACTTTTTATACAGAACCAGAAAAAAATTATTTTCAGACAAAAAAATTTGTGAACGAAAATGTTACGTGACCCCCAAATGTTATTTTTGTACTCCTACTAAAATCGAATATTTTTAAGTCTTATTTATTAAATAATTGATTTTACTTTATTAAATTAATATTTAAGAACTTAATTAATCCAGTAAATTCTTATTAAAACTTGAAAATCTTTTGATTTTAGTAGGAATACAACATTTGACGCCAAAATTTTTTATACAAACCCAAATTTTTAGGCTAGGTACATATTAAAACTTCTAAGAAAAAAAATTAATAAAAAGCCTTCTAATTATGGTTTGAAAAATTCACAAGACCCCTTAATTTCTATTTTATATTTGAATTTAATTCAAACATAATACATATGCGCACTTGACGGCGTTATTGTTCTAACGTTAGGTCGTTATCGTTAGTCATTTCCTATTCCGGCAGAACCTGTGTTTGTATGGTTTTGAGTTATTGTACGTGTGGTATTGTGTCAATATTATGAAAAAAAACCCAAGATATTTCAGTTTTATTTTTATTAAACGAAATATTTAACATCTTTCAAGAAACTGGTTTTGTAAGACAATTTTCAATAAGTGCATCCTAATATTGAAAATTCCAACAAAGTAATTCAAAATTGCATAAAATATGGTGGAAATGTGATAAAAAATGTTTAACAGCAACTGTAGGTTTATATACATATATGTGAGTTTCACTAGTGAGAAATCTTGTTTACAAAGTATTTTACCTCGATCCAGACTCACATCAACGATCCACAACGTATCATTCGCCTCATAGGATAGATGGGTTACGTTATCGAATATTCGATCACTATTTTTTTCAAACCTTATCGACAGAAGCGAAAACTTCCCAAGAAGATTGTTTTTAATCTAAACTCTCATTTCACATTTTTACCTTTTAACTCCATTAATCAAGTTAATCAAAGTTCGAGACATATGTCAAAGAGGATTGAATAAATATCGTTGATAAAATACAGTATCTTCTATAGTATGCGGATTATTTTTAATATTTTTAATTAATGTTATTTTGTTAATTTCATGAAATAAAATATTCTCTCTTTAATTGCTTTCATTTCATTTAAATGCTGAATAAAATATAGCCAGGATGAAAGTCATTTTGACAGTTTTTAAAGCAGACGTATGATAAAAAATATTCGCGCATTTTCATCATTTTTAAAATCTATCAAAACTGTTAAAGTTACTTCATTCTGGGATCATTTTACTTAAAATTTATCAAATTACTAAAGACAATTTTATTTCTAAAATTAATATGAAATTATTTAATTTTAAATGTTTAAAATAAATGTTCGTGTTTTACTGGTCGATAGCGCTGACACGTAAATAACAAAATAAAAATCTCGATCTATCTTTTAATTTTTAATTTCCATAAAATTTAATAATACATTTCTTAGTTAAAAAAGTTTTTTTTACCTAATTGCAAAAAAATATCGTGTTTTAAATTATTCAGTGGATTTGCGCTTAATAATTTAATCGGCTTTGACAGTGACGGTTGAAATTATTTTCCAAAACCTTTCTTCTCGAAAAGTCTCTAACAATTTTTCAAATTCGTTAACAAATTTGAAATACAATACTTGAAAGGCAACCTTAGATATTGTGAGAAAAACATCTATCCAGAGAAACTTAAAACGTTACAAAGCACTAACAAATTTTACCTCTATCATATTTTATTTATTTCAATAGAATTGGCTGTAAGATTTTATCAACACCAAGTTAAAAAATTTAAGAAAACAGATACATTTTTTTAATTTGCTTTTTTGATTAATTTACTTTTCTTTTAAGTTATTATGGATTATTATTTTTAAAACATCTAAAAAAGATTTTCTACCTATTAGTACTGTTGGTACAAAAAAAAATAATCAAAGTCCAAATAATAAATAATGTCCAAAACTGAAGATAGTGTTTTTCGATTTTGTTTTTCTTCTCTTGCAGATAAGTTAAAAAGTTGTTTCACAATTTTAGTTATCAATAAAAAAAAAGAATTTTTAATTAAAAAAATATTTGTTTTATTTTTCTACTATATTTAGCAATTTGGGATTTTGTAATAAAGTGCGCAAAAAGGCGAAATTTCGTAAATTGAATTTTGGATCGATTGAAAATTAAATCAACTAAAATTTTGACACAAAATTTGGTTAATTTGAAGAGGATATTATTTCGGTAGACTCAAATTTCGAAAATTTAAATTTTCGATGAATTGAATTTGAGTTTAAAAGTTGTAATTTTAGCTGGTATTTGAAAGTAGACTGAAGTATGCCAAGCAATGATAAAAACGGATGCAAATAAAAACTTTCTGTTAAACTTTATTAATAACTTGATTTGTGGAATTGCAAAAATTTTAATATATTTGTTAAAAAGCAACTCGGGAACTTTCTGATTAGTATACAACATGTGACTACTGCAAAAAAGAATAATACTAAAATATATTTCATGATTTAATAAAAAATATTTGAAAAGTTTTAAAAATTTGTTGAGCTACTGAAATTGAATAAAAGTCAAAAAAGTATCTTTATTATTTTTTAGTTCAAAAAATCTCATTTACTGAAAGAACAAACATTAAAATTCGCATTCATTGACTAAATATTTGTAATGAATCTGCGCATTCAAAATTAAGCTTTCTATACTTGATTCAATTTGACTAACAAACTTTGAGAAGTCGAAAGTAGTTTCTATTAGGTTTGGCAGTCTAACCATCGGCCTTTGACCATTTCATTTGGGATTGTTGTGTTTAATTATACTGATCTCAAATTTACAAAAGCCAATTCAAACTAGAGAGTTCTACTTTGTTTAGCTTCCATCTGGTAGCCATTTCTGTTTTCAACTATACTCATCTGCTTTTTTTTTATTTCAAGAAATTATCATTTTTATGTGAAAAGTCAACATTTATATTCCACGCTCAGAGAATCTTGCAATTCGGTGATGTATTTGTTTATTTGAATTTTGCATATCGAAATATTCAATATGTAAAAATTCGATTCCATTTCAACTCTCTCTCTCTGTCTCTTTAAATTCTACCATTCATATCTTTATTTTGATATGTGCGAAAAATATAATGTGAAAATAAGAATCGAAAATATGTATAACAATTTTTTTATTGTTGGATTATTATGTTTTGTCATCGCAAATGAATTAATTTGAAAATTCTATACATTGTTTAAATCCCCTGCGAAGTTGGGTCAACTTTAATATAAAAATTATTTCTCTTTGGAAAATGTTGTTTAAATTGCATTGTTTGCCTAATTCGCAATACAAAGTGGGCACTATTATTTTAATCCCCTTTTTAACGCTTTTAGAGTTACGAAAACAATATTAATAAAGTTATTGATTCAAATGAAGAGAGATTAAAGCTGAAAATTTCGGTTTTTTAGCGTTAAAAATGAAAATGTTGTAGAATTATTATTAAATAATAATAATCTACGTAAACTTAGTTACTATTTATATTTATTCAATTTTTTCTGTCGACGTTTTAGAACTTGAAGTGAAGTTGGTTATTTTTTATATTTATTCATCTTTTTCTGTCCACGTTTTAAAATCTAAAGTGAAGTTAGTCCCTGATTTTTTTCCTTAATTTTGATTCTCTTTATCAGAAAATTTTAAAATTATTTTAGTTTACAGACAAAATATGCAGATGAGGTAGACTTAATAAAGAGATATTGATTATGACTAACAATAATTTATATTTTACACACTTATATGAATTTTAATAATAATTTAGATTAATTTAAAGTGTCGAATAGTCGAATTTATTAAAAATTCAAATGACTTTGTTGGAAAAAATTAAAATTAAAAGATTAAATACAGTTTAAATGATTCTGTAACTTTTTTAACCATTTTTGAAATTCTGAAACTTTCATCAAGTTTGCTGCAAGTATGAAAACTTCCGGAAAGGTTGCGATTCTGAATTTAATTTTTCAAATATCAATTATTCTCTTCAGTCTTTAAATTATTGTCGTGAATATTTTAATTTATTACACAATTTTTCATTTACTTCTGTCATTTTTCAATTATTTTCTTAAAATTTCAATTATTTTTTTCTATCTTTAAATTATTTCCAGGAATATTTAAATTTTCAACACCAGTTTCTATTCTACTTTTATTAATTATGTCATTATTCAAGTATTTTTGTCATTTTACGATTATTTTCTTCATATTTCTATTATTTTTGCAATTTTAAAATTATTTTCTACAAATTTCAATTATATTACTTTATTTAAATTATTGAATGCGACCTATTAATATTTAATATAATAATTATAATTGCTATATCAAATTTTAATTTTATTGTTACTTGAAATACATTTTTAAATTTTATATTGTAATGACCTTCTGCCCGTGAATAAATAAATAAATAAGAAAATAAATTCAATTTTTTTTATTGCCATGAATTTTTAAATTTATTATATTAGTTTTTAATTATTTTTTACAAATTTAAATGATTTTCTTTTTTATTTGTATTATTGTCATGAGTTTATTAAATTTGTACATTGTTTTTCAATTAATTTTAACAAATTTCAATTATTTTCTTCAAATTTCAATTATTCTCTAAAAAATTTTTATTTATGTACCAGCTATTAATTATTTTTGCCATTATTCAATCAGTTTTTTAAAATTTCAATTGTTTGGTCAATTTTTCAAGTATTGTCTTTAAATTTTTAATTTTATGCACCAGTTATCAATTACTTTTTTCAAATTAAAATTATTTTTGAAACTTTTCAATTATTGTTTTTAAAATTCAATTGTATTCTTCAATCTTCAAATTATTGTCAGGAACATCCAAATTTTCTACAAAGTTCAATTCATTTTTGTTATTTGTCAATTGTTTTCTTTAAATTTCAGTTACTTTTGGCATTAATCAATTATTTTTGTTAATTTCCAATTTTTTTTTAAATACTTTTGTTATTTTTGCCATTTTAGAATTATTTTTTACAAATTGCAATTATTTTATTGTTATAAAATTTTAAATTTCTTACACCTGTTTTCAATTATTTTCATCATTATTTTTATTATTGTTACGAATTTATTAATTTTTTTACACATTTTTCAATTATTATGTTTAAAATTCAATTATTCTCTAAATTCTTTTATTTATACACCAGTTTTTAGTTATTTATGCCATTATTCAATCAGTTTATTAAAATTTCAATTGTTTAGTCCATTTTTCAAGTATTCTCTTTAAATTTTTAATTTTATGCACCAATTATCAATTATTTTTTTCAAATTACAATTATTTTTGAAACTTTTCAATTATTGTTTTTAAAATTCAATTGTGTTCTTCAATTTTCAAATTATTGTCAGGAATATTCAAATTTTCTACAAAGTTCAATTCACTTTTGTTATTTTTCAATTGTTTTCTTCAAACTTCAGTTACTTTTGTCATTAATCAATTATTTTTGGCATTTTCAATTATTTTTTTCATATTTTTGTTATTTTCGCCATTTTAGAATTATTTTTTACAAATTGCAATTATTTTATTGAATTTTTTTTTATTCTAATGAACTTTTAAATTTCTTACGCCTGTTTTTAATTATTTTCATCATTATTTTTATTATTGTTACGAATTTATTAATTTTTTTTACACCATTTTGAATTATTTTCTTCAAACTTTAATTATTTTTTTGATATTTGAATTTTTTTTTTGCCATTTTTGAATTACTCTCTGCAAATTGGAATTATTGTCTTCAAACTTCAATTAATTTCTTCAACTTTTAATTATTTTCCTCAAACTTATAAATTTTTTTTTAACTTTACAATTATTGTCTATAATTTTTTTATTTTTACACAAGTTTTGAAATATTTATTTCAATATTTCAATTGTTTTGTCAAGTTTTCAAGTATTTTCTTAAAATTTTTATTTTTTTAAAATTATCAATTATTTTTGTCATTTCTCAATTATGTTTTCAAGTTACAACTATTTTTGTGAATATTAAAATATTTTTGACATTTTAGAATTATTTTCTTTAAACGTCATTTTCTTTAATATTTTTATTATTGTGATGAATTTATTAACTTTTGAAGATCAGTTTTAATTTTAATGTCATTATTTAATTAGTTACTTCACATTTTAATTATATCGTTCATTTTTTAATTATTATATACAATTTTTTAAATAATGTATTAAATTTTTTATTTTTTTACTCCATTTTTGAATAACTTTCTCATTTTTCATTAATTTTTTTTCTAAATTTTAGTTATTTTTGTCACTATTCAATTATTTTCTACACTTATACATTTTTTTGATATTTTTTAATTATTTTTTTCAAATTTCAATTATTTTCTTGAAAATTCTATTATTTTTTTCAGTTTGTCAACTATTGTCTAAAAAGTGTATTTTTTACACCAGCTTTTATAATTATTTATGTCATTATTCAATTGTTTTCTTTACATTTTACTTATTTCTTCAATATCTTAATTATTGTGTGAAAATTTAAATTTTGTACACCAGTCTCAAACTTTTATTTCAAATTTTAATTATTTTTTTGTAACTTCAATTATTTTTTAAACTTTTCAATTATTTACTTCAAATTCCGATTATTTCGTTTCAATTCTTGTCATCATTTTTGGATTTTTAATCAATGTTTCAATTAGTTTTGTCATTTACAACTTTTTTTTTCAAATTGAATTATTTTTGTCGTTACTTAATTATTTTCTACATATTTCAATTATTCTTGCGATTTTAGAATTTTTTTTTTCAAATTTAAATGAGTTTTCCTGCTGGTTCCTTCCAACTTAATATCACTTATGTTAAACTCTATATATTGCTTACTCACTTTTTTTATTAAAAAACTTACTATTTAACCTTTTTTTTTTTAAAAGCTCACTATTTACTCACTTTTTTAAATTAAAAAGTTTTTTTTTCCACTATTTTCAATCTGCAAGTCCCGTGGCAGACGTTCTTATTGGATAAATATTATTCATCGATTTGTTTTATTTATTATTATAGTTTAATGACTAAAATGTATGGAAAACTTATATTTTGGATATATTTTGCTAGTAAGAAAAAATAATTTTAAACAACTTTAATTTAAATTAAATTATTTAAATATTAAATATTATTTAAATTAAATTTAATTGATGTTTGATATAGAATACAAGCAATGTCTCATATCAAAACATTGTAAATATAAATGAAATATTTGATTCGCTTGGAATCTGGAGCTGATCATTTCAGATGAGTTGATTGCTATCTCTATATTAATTTAATTTTTAATTACAATTGAGGTTTGGACGGACGATATTCTGTTTTCTGAATATTTACACTTTATCATTCTCGATTTGAATTACTCTGAGGGAATCTAGGAATCAATTTTCGATTCATATACAGCCTGAAGGGGTTGTTTGGAAACCTGTTCGATTCCCATTGCATTTAACTTTCTCCCATTTATCATTTATGCAGTCGAAATTCCGAACAAACTTGGCTCTTGCCGTCAAATGCTTTAATCTTAAAGGACCACTTTAGAAGGATATCTCATTTGATGTTTAGTGGACTTGGAACTATTTCCGTATATCCACTAATCGCATTCCATTAGCATTCTCTCGAAATTCTGTTTGTCACTTTGTTGACTTGAGAGTATCTCTTGAAATGAACGTCTCCTCTTAAAGCAACCCTCATTAATTGCTCATCGTCTGTCTAATTAATTCATCTCGTTAATTCTAATAATGGTAAATTCAATTAATTGATCGATAATGAAATTAATCCAGAATCAATTAGACGCGTGTTTAAGGGCATGTGTTGAAGAAAGACGTCCCTCGTATAGGAAAAATTTGTCCGTAAAACTTTCTCTTAAAATAATAAAAAGTTTGACACCAAACTTTGTGGAATTACTTAAAATATCATTAAGAAGGTCTCTCTGACCCAAAGTTTGTTCAAATTTTGCCTTAAAGTTAATTTTGCAAAAAATTAGCTGATTTTTGGAAAATAAAAAATTAATTTAACCGACAATTTTGAACAAACTCTCAAAAAAAAAAGGTTACACGAAATTTTTACAAACTAAATCTCGCTGCTGATTTTCTATATTCAAATCAGAGTTTTTTTTTCTTGGAAACTTGCAATTCTAAGTTCAAATATGCT
The DNA here is from genome assembly GCA_037103525.1 of Ganaspis brasiliensis. Classification (NCBI taxonomy): domain Eukaryota; kingdom Metazoa; phylum Arthropoda; class Insecta; order Hymenoptera; family Figitidae; genus Ganaspis; species Ganaspis brasiliensis. The sequence goes on from JAZKLR010000146.1 coordinate 1,226,950, forward strand.
AGAGAAATTAAAATAAATAATTTAGAACAATTTAAATCTCCTAGAAAATTATTTTAAAGACAACTTTTAATTTTATTTTAATTTTCGGCGACAAAAAACTGTGATTTGAATGAACGAAATCAACGAGATTTGGTTTGTCTAATTTTTTTATGAAATTTTTCGTTTAAAGATTTAAATTGTTCCAAAATATTTATTTTATTTTTATAGCATATTTGAAACTAGAATTTCAAGTTTTCAATAAAAAAAAAATATTTTATTTTATTTTTTAGCCAAAAAAAGTCTGATTTGAATATACAAAATCAGCAGCGAGATTTAGTTTATAAAAATTGTTATTGAAATAATTTTCTAGGAGATTGAAGAAGTTTCAAAATATTTCTCATATATGTTTTTAGAATATTTAGAATTAGAATTTTAAATTTTCAAGAAGAAACAAATTTTATTTCAATTTTCAGTCAAAAAAAAAACTCTTGAATATACAAAATCAGCAGCGAGATTTAGTTTATAAATATTGTCTTTGGAATAATTTTCTAGGATATTGAAGAAGTTTTAAAACGTTTTTTATATTTTTTATATTTAAAACTAGACTTTTAATTTTTCAAGAAAATAAAGTTTTTATTCCAATTCTGGGCCAAAAACGCTCTGATTTGAATATAAAAATCATCAGCAAGATTTGTTTTTGAAAATGTGACTTTTTTTGGAGATTTAAAAATAAAATGTTTCTTTTATTTTTATAATATATTTGGAAAACTAGATTTTAAAGTTTTATAAAATTACTTGAAAAACTCTTTAAATAAAGCAAATGCATAATTTTGAGGAAATATTGGAAAATTTGTAAATTTTTGTAAAATTAAGAAATAAATTTTTTCTCCCAAAAAATAATAGAATTTTTTATATTTTTGACTTTATAGTTTTTGGTTTCGGTAATTTTGAAGTGTAGGTTTGAATTTGACAAGATGTTCCTTATAAATGATAATAGTGTTAATATACGAAAATGCGATCGAAATTATAAATATTATGAATATAAGTTTACTATTTTGACATTTTACAGAAAGTGAAAGTTCCAGTGTAAAGTTTCTATCCAATTTTTAACATTGTACGAATAAGGCTGACTCAATCCATTTATATCTGTATTAAAAAATTAACAGTAGAATTAATGTTTTTTTTAATATAAATTCTTTGAGGTTGTTTAGAATTTATTCGAAACAAGGTCTCGTTAAAACTTTCATGATAATTTTATTTTATTTAATTTCTAATTCTACTTTCATTTGTTTAAAATTTTCTCCCATTTTTTTAAATTGTTATTGAACTTCTATCTTTGATTTTGATTTTAAATAATTTTTATTAAATTTTTTAGTTTTTTACTCTTTACTGTTAAATATTTTTTCTTTTGTATTTATTTAAAATAATTTTTGGAAGTTTCTTTCTTTAATTCTTTGTCATTTTTAAAATCTTTTATTTTATAAAAACTTTTAATTTTTTAATTACTTCTTTGATTTTTTAAATACCTATTTTTTGTTTCATTATATATTTTTTTTTTAGTTCTTTGGGCATGTTTCTCTACTTTTAATTTCGATTATTTTAAAAGTATTTTCAGATTTTCTAGTTTTTAATTCTGGTTTAGTTATTTTTTACATTCTACACTGAAAAAAAAACTATTTAAGGTTTACTTGAGTTAAATGTAATTTTTACTTTTTTACTCAAGCAATGAAAAAAAATCAAAAATTGCTGTGAAACCAGGCAAATTTTACTTTGTTTATAAAGAAAAAAAAACAATTGACACTTTTGAAGCAAAATTTGACGTTTACCCAAGTAGATATCGCCACAGTTTTGCCATACTTACAAACAGGGCCCATACATGGAAGCCATCGATGGGCCATCCGAGTTTTGTAACATTGCTCCGCACTTTTGCCCGACATTCCAATTTTATGGAGATACTCATCCTGGTAGTTTCTTACCTTGTTCTAACGTTTATAATCCATCCTGCGTTGTCCAGGAATTAAGAAAAACATCTTTTACCAAAATATAGAAAATTCTGATCAGGGTGTCTGCACCAGGTGCTAAATTAACACCTTCTTCTGGTAGTTCTTGTTCAAAATCAAAGAGAAGACAACATTTATGGGGTACAAGATGACGCCGTCATCCTGATAAATATTTCCAATGATCCAGGTGTGAAATTAACATCTTCTCCTAGAATTTTTTAAAGAAATTAGAATTTTATATCTTGTCTAATGTATTTAAATGGATGTCGTCATCCTGATTCATTATCTTACTGCTCTAGGTGTCAAGTCAACATCTTCTTCAAGGAAATTTTAGGGAAACTAAAATTTTACATCCTTACTTGTATTTTCAAATGGATGTTGTTATCCTAACACACAATTTTATTAATCTAGGTCATAAAAAAATAAGTTCTCCTGGAAATTTTTGCTGAAAACGAAAAAATATAAAGCATCCATTGTGTGCAAAAGGTTGACGCCGTCCTTACAAATGAATTTAGTGATCTAGGTGTCAAATTAGTATTTTCTCTGAGAAATGGTTTTGGAAACATAAAGTTCATATCTCTTCTGAAGTATTTGTACAGAAGACATCATCCTGGCACTAAAAGTTCAATAATCTAGGTAAAGGTTGTTATGAGTGTTCGTTTTTGCTTCTTGGTGCACAGGATTTAAATATTTTTATTTTTTTTAAGATAAATAAAAGCAATTAAACATTTTGCTGGTGTTATCCTTGAAATTTATAATTTAAAATTATATCAAGAAAGTAAAATTAATATAACCCTAAAGATAGAGATTTGTAAACATTGAGTTGTCAAATAGGTTAAAGGGTTAAGTTAATTTATATTTTCCCTTTTCTAGCATGTGCAACAAATTTTGATAAAAATACGGTTAAAATACTATTACTTATTTTGTTCTACATCAATTTCAATAAATTGATTTAAGATATCTGCGCCTGTTAACATAACATTCATACCTTTTCTTAGAAGAACATTCCTATTTTGTAGTTACAGCATTATACCGATAATATTTTTTATATTCTCATGCAGAACTTATTTATTTCATATTTAGATCTTCAGAATAAACTGTGAAAATTACCTTTTTTAAAATAGTTGATCATTTATAAATGTTAATATTTTACAGAAATCCTGGAAGAAATTATTTTTCCAATTTTATTTTATCCTTTTTGACGTATATATCTGAAATAATTTTAATAAATTTAATGGCAAATAAAATAAATAATAGTATTTTAACTATATTTTTATCAAATTTTGTTGTATAAACTAGAAAACAAGAAATATAAATTAACATGACCCTTTAACCTATTTGACAACTCGATGTTTACAATAATCTCTATCATTATGGTTATATTAATTTTACTTTCTTCACGTTATTTTAAACTATTTCTTTTAAGGATAACACAAGCAAAATATTTAAAAGCCTTTTATTTACCTTAAGCGAAAATAAAATATTTAAATCCTATGCACCAAGAAGCAAAAACGGACACTCATAACAATCTTTACCTAGAATATTGAACTTTTAGTGCCAGGATGATGTCTTCTGTACAAATACTTCAGAAGAGATATGAACTTTATGTTTCCAAAAACATTTCTCGGAGAAAATACTAATTTGACACCTAGATCACTAAATTCATTTGTAAGGACGGCATCAACCTTTTGCACACAATGAATGCTTTATATTTTTTCGTTTTCAGCAAAAATTTCCAGGAGAATTTACTTTTTTATGACCTAGATTAATAAAATTGTGTGTTAGAATAACAACATCCATTCAAAAATACAAGTAAGGATGTAAAATTTTAGTTTCCCTAAAATTTCCTTGAAGAAGATGTTGACTTGACACCTGGAGCAGTAAGATAATGTATCAGGATTACGACATCCATTTAAATACTTTAGACAAGATATAAAATTCCAATTTCTTTAAAAAATTCTAGGAGAAGATGTTAATTTCACACCTGGATCATTGGAAATATTTATCAGGATGACGGCGTCATCTTGTACCCCTTAAATGTTGTCTTCTCTTTGATTTTGAACAAGAAATACCAGAAGAAGGTATTAATTTAGTACCTGGTGCAGACATCCTGATCATAATTTTCTATATTTTGGTAAAAGATGTTTTTCTTAGTTCCTGGACAACGCAGGATGGATTATAAACGTTAGAACAACGTAAGAAACTACCAGGATGAGTATCTGTATAAAATTGGAATGTCGGGCAAAAGTGCGGCCCAATGTTACAAAACTCGGATGGCCCATCGATGGCTTCCATGTATGGCCCATACATGGAACATGGCTTCCATACATGGGCCATAGATGGATTCTATGTTTCGTTTCTACTTGGGTATGTGCCAAACTGTTAAAATTAAATTTTCAATACATTCCAGAAGATTTAATAGTGGAAGAATAAGTAAAAGTGAATAAAAACGTTAATTGCATATTAATTTATTGTTTATTTCTTTTAATTAACTCAAACATTGTTTTAAAGTACAATATGTCAAATTTGTTTTAAAAGTGACATTTTGTTTTCCTTAAAAAACAAAGTAAGTTTTACTTTTTTTTGCACTGCTTGAGTTATAAAGTAAATTTTACTTGACAACTCAAGCAAATATTCCATTGTTTTTTTTTCAGTGTATACTGTTATTTCATACTTTCTAGTTATATTTTTTATTTAATACAGATATTTGAATTTATAATATACTATATTAAATTTTTCTATCTTCTTTATGTTTTCCTTAATTTCTAGATATTTATCTTTAATCTTTGTTACAAAATCACTTACCAATGAGTTTTCTTTAGTTTTTAACAATTTATTAGAATAATCATTAATTTATAGTTTTTTTTGACTTACTAGTAATATTTTGAAATTTTTTACTTATGTCTCTTGAGTTTTTTAATATTTTATACCGCTTAGTAATTTTTCTTTAAACTCTAAAACATTTGTATTATTTTTAGTTCTTCCAATAAATTTTTTAGTCTTTTAGTTACTTCCTTGAATTTTAAAACAGTACTTTTTACTTTATAGTATAATTTTTTGAATGTATAGATTTTTTCCGAACTCATAGTAATTTTTTTATTGCTATTTTTTCCATATTTCTCATATTTCTTAATATTTTAATGTAAGTATAATATAATTTATAATCATTGTCATCACATTTTCTGCATTTTTTTGGTTTAATTCTAGCTATTTATTTATAATTCTGGTCAAATATTCATTTATCAGTTTTTTTTGTTTTGTTTCTTTAATTCAATAAAAATTATTGTTATTTTTTTTGCTTTCTAGTTATTTTATAATTTTTTAGTATTTATTAGTAATTTTTAACATTTCAGTTATCATTTTCGTTTTAGAATTATTTTTTAACCTGTTAGGAATACATCTCTTGAATTATTAAATATTTTTTACTTCTTAATAATTTTTCTTCATTTTTCTCTCATTCTAGGAATTTAATATTTAGATAATAAAATCCACAGCATAATATTTTATATACTTCTTCTTCTCAAATTTTTCTCATTACTTTTCTCCTCTTAGTAATTTTTCTTTAAACTCTAAACATTTGTATTATTTTTAGTTCTTCCAATAAATTTTTTAGTCTTTTAGTTACTTCCTTGAATTTTAAAACAGTACTTTTTACTTTATAGTATAATTTTTTGAATTTATATATTTTTTCCGAACTCATAGTAATTTTTTTATTGCTATTTTTTCCATATTTCTCATATTTCTTAATATTTTAATGTAAGTATAATATAATTTATAATCATTGTCATCACATTTTCTGCATTTTTTTGGTTTAATTCTAGCTATTTATTTAAAATTCTGGTCAAATATTCACTTATCAGTTATTTTTTGTTTTGTTTCTTTAATTCAATAAAAATTATTGTTATTTTTTTTGCTTTCTAGTTATTTTATAATTTTTTAGTATTTATTAGTAATTTTTAACATTTCAGTTATCATTTTCGTTTTAGAATTATTTTTTAACCTGCTAGGAATACATCTCTTGAATTATTAAATATTTTTTACTTCTTAATAATTTTTCTTCATTTTTCTCTCATTCTAGGAATTTAATATTTAGATAATAAAATCCACAGCATAATATTTTATATACTTCTTCTTCTCAAATTTTTCTCATTACTTTTCTCCTCTTAGTAATTTTTCTTTAAACTCTAAACATTTGTATTATTTTTAGTTCTTCCAATAAATTTTTTAGTCTTTTAGTTACTTCCTTGAATTTTAAAACAGTACTTTTTACTTTATAGTATAATTTTTTGAATTTATATATTTTTTCCGAACTCATAGTAATTTTTTTATTGCTATTTTTTCCATATTTCTCATATTTCTTAATATTTTAATGTAAGTATAATATAATTTATAATCATTGTCATCACATTTTCTGCATTTTTTTGGTTTAATTCTAGCTATTTATTTAAAATTCTGGTCAAATATTCACTTATCAGTTATTTTTTGTTTTGTTTCTTTAATTCAATAAAAATTATTGTTATTTTTTTTGCTTTCTAGTTATTTTATAATTTTTTAGTATTTATTAGTAATTTTTAACATTTTAGTTATCATTTTCGTTTTAGAATTATTTTTAACCTGTTAGGAATACATCTCTTGAATTATTAAATATTTTTTACTTCTTAATAATTTTTCTTCATTTTTCTCTCATTCTAGGAATTTAATATTTAGATAATAAAATCCACAGCATAATATTTTATATAGTTCTTTTTCTCAAATTTTTCTCATTACTTTTCTCCTCTTAGTAATTTTTCTTTAAACTCTAAACATTTGTATTATTTTTAGTTCTTCCAATAAATTTTTTAGTCTTTTAGTTACTTCCTTGAATTTTAAAACAGTACTTTTTACTTTATAGTATAATTTTTTGAATGTATAGATTTTTTCCGAACTCATAGTAATTTTTTTATTGCTATTTTTTCCATATTTCTCATATTTCTTAATATTTTAATGTAAGTATAATATAATTTATAATCATTGATCTCACATTTTCTGCATTTTTTTGGTTTAATTCTAGCTATTTATTTAAAATTCTGGTCAAATATTCACTTATCAGTTATTTTTTGTTTTGTTTCTTTAATTCAATAAAAATTATTGTTATTTTTTTTGCTTTCTAGTTATTTTATAATTTTTTAGTATTTATTAGTATTTTTTAACATTTCAGTTATCATTTTCGTTTTAGAATTATTTTTTAACCTGCTAGGAATACATCTCTTGAATTATTAAATATTTTTTACTTCTTAATAATTTTTCTTCATTTTTCTCTCATTCTAGGAATTTAATATTTAGATAATAAAATCCACAGCATAATATTTTATATACTTCTTCTTCTCAAATTTTTCTCATTACTTTTCTCCTCTTAGTAATTTTTCTTTAAACTCTAAACATTTGTATTATTTTTAGTTCTTCCAATAAATTTTTTAGTCTTTTAGTTACTTCCTTGAATTTTAAAACAGTACTTTTTACTTTATAGTATAATTTTTTGAATTTATATATTTTTTCCGAACTCATAGTAATTTTTTTATTGCTATTTTTTCCATATTTCTCATATTTCTTAATATTTTAATGTAAGTATAATATAATTTATAATCATTGATCTCACATTTTCTGCATTTTTTTGGTTTAATTCTAGCTATTTATTTAAAATTCTGGTCAAATATTCACTTATCAGTTATTTTTTGTTTTGTTTCTTTAATTCAATAAAAATTACTGTTATTTTTTTTGCTTTCTAGTTATTTTATAATTTTTTAGTATTTATTAGTAATTTTTAACATTTCAGTTATCATTTTCGTTTTAGAATTATTTTTTAACCTGCTAGGAATACATCTCTTGAATTATTAAATATTTTTTACTTCTTAATAATTTTTCTTCATTTTTCTCTCATTCTAGGAATTTAATATTTAGATAATAAAATCCACAGCATAATATTTTATATACTTCTTCTTCTCAAATTTTTCTCATTACTTTTCTCCTCTTAGTAATTTTTCTTTAAACTCTAAACATTTGTATTATTTTTAGTTCTTCCAATAAATTTTTTAGTCTTTTTGTTACTTCCTTGAATTTTAAAACAGTACTTTTTACTTTATAGTATAATTTTTTGAATTTATATATTTTTTCCGAACTCATAGTAATTTTTTTATTGCTATTTTTTCCATATTTCTCATATTTCTTAATATTTTAATGTAAGTATAATATAATTTATAATCATTGTCATCACATTTTCTGCATTTTTTTGGTTTAATTCTAGCTATTTATTTAAAATTCTGGTCAAATATTCACTTATCAGTTATTTTTTGTTTTGTTTCTTTAATTCAATAAAAATTATTGTTATTTTTTTTGCTTTCTAGTTATTTTATAATTTTTTAGTATTTATTAGTAATTTTTAACATTTTAGTTATCATTTTCGTTTTAGAATTATTTTTAACCTGTTAGGAATACATCTCTTGAATTATTAAATATTTTTTACTTCTTAATAATTTTTCTTCATTTTTCTCTCATTCTAGGAATTTAATATTTAGATAATAAAATCCACAGCATAATATTTTATATAGTTCTTTTTCTCAAATTTTTCTCATTACTTTTCTCCTCTTAGTAATTTTTCTTTAAACTCTAAACATTTGTATTATTTTTAGTTCTTCCAATAAATTTTTTAGTCTTTTAGTTACTTCCTTGAATTTTAAAACAGTACTTTTTACTTTATAGTATAATTTTTTGAATGTATAGATTTTTTCCGAACTCATAGTAATTTTTTTATTGCTATTTTTTCCATATTTCTCATATTTCTTAATATTTTAATGTAAGTATAATATAATTTATAATCATTGATCTCACATTTTCTGCATTTTTTTGGTTTAATTCTAGCTATTTATTTAAAATTCTGGTCAAATATTCACTTATCAGTTATTTTTTGTTTTGTTTCTTTAATTCAATAAAAATTATTGTTATTTTTTTTGCTTTCTAGTTATTTTATAATTTTTTAGTATTTATTAGTAATTTTTAACATTTCAGTTATCATTTTCGTTTTAGAATTATTTTTTAACCTGCTAGGAATACATCTCTTGAATTATTAAATATTTTTTACTTCTTAATAATTTTTCTTCATTTTTCTCTCATTCTAGGAATTTAATATTTAGATAATTAAATCCACAGCATAATATTTTATATAATTCTTTTTCTCATTCTCATCATGTTTTTCATGAACTTCTATAGTTATTAATCTTTACTTATTTATTCACTCACCAGTCATTTTTCGTTATTCATATATTTTTCTAGTAATTCCACTGCAAAAACTGCTGTCTTCTAAGTGTCTTATTTTAAGACACAAGACATTAAGAAAGCGTCTTACAGTTATTTCAAGCTATTTCATTGGTTAATAATTTTGAAAGATGCTTTCTCATTGGTTTAAAATTAAGAAACTTTAAAACGTCTTAAAAGTGAGGACAAAAATGTCTTAAAATAAGACACTTGTTTTTACAGTGTCCGTCAATTTATAGTTTTTTTTTTCATTTTCTAGTTATTTTTTCAATTTTTTAGTAATTCTTTTCACGATTTTAATTATTACTAGCGTAACAACCCTCGCTCGCTAACGCTCGCTCGTTTTTTATTTCTTTTATATATTTCTTTACTTTATGTATTCTTGAACATATATATAAATCTATAAATTTATAAATTTTAATAATCTATATTCTAATTCATATTAAGTCGATGCGGCCAATTTTTAAAAGAATATGATAATTGAATAACTTAAAAAGTAGTAAATTGTAATATGTATTATGTAATAATAATATATATTTTTAAATTGTTTTATAATTAATTATTAATTTTTTTTAGAAATATAAAATTAATTTTTAAAATTTTATTTGCTTTATTTTAAAAATAATATCTAGTATTCTCAAAAAGATTGTTTTAAAAAATATTGCCAGTAATAATGATAATAATACTAAATATTAATTAATAACAAATTATAACTTCCTAACATTAAAAAAAAGGCGTTTGAAAAAAGTATAAATACATAAAATCGATTGCATCTATAAACAACTAACTAAAAAATATCTTGATAAAAAAATTATAATTTAAAAAGCAATATAATAGAAAGGTTCTAAAAAATATATTTCGAATACAACAAGAAACAAAGAAGTAATAATAATAAAAGATGAAAACATATGTGCAGTAGCTTTTTAACAGACTTATACATGCGCAAAAGCTCCAAAAGGCAGTTACGCATGCGCAGTACTTTCCTATGAACGATACTTGTTACAGTAACAAAGAAAAATTAATGTCAAAAAATGTAATTGTCAAAGCAAATAGAGAAACAAGTTAACAAAAAAGTTAAAAACATTGCGTAAAGTATATAGTAATGCGCAATAGGTTCCTATGCCAGTAAAGCATGCGCAGTAGTTTTCTATGAACAAAAAACATGCGCAGTTGTAAAAATGTGAAGTATAAATGACATTTTAACTATTCTAAGGTAAAAAAATGTAGAAAAATGTGTAACCAAAAAAGTTCCATGTAATGCGTAAAACCTATAATTTATAAGAGTAAATTGCACAAAACGCAGCTGTGGTGCACTACTGCGCAAGTGCAACAATATGTTGTGCATAAAAAAATGTTCAGTTTAACATGTTTGACACGAATAATGCCAGTGCGCATTGTTACAAACTCTAATAACATGATAAATTGAACATTTTTGTAAGTAACCTATTGGAAAAAGTAGGTGAACTTTGAAGTCTGTACGACGATGAACGAAGTTTTCTCGGTATCATATTAATATAATAGAAGATTACAACGTACAATTTTATGAATATTGGGAGAACTTTCAAACTCTTTATTCTCAATAAATAAGTAAATTTTCACAAAACTTTTTTAAACACTAATTATATGGAAGATTTTCTGACAGTATGTTAAATATTTATTACCCCCCCCCCCCCCCGGTACCCCTAGAAAATGGTTTTTAAAAGTATGAAAAATTGAAAACTTTCAGATCAAAATTTGTTACATTTTATAAATATTTTAAAGAAAAAAAGAATAAAATTAATAAAATTAAATACACTTTTAATGTTTTTATTATTTTTTATATTCAATAATATAAATTTTTCTATTAAATTTCTTGAATTCCAATGTTTATATTGAATTTTGAATATTCTTTTCTATTATGGGTCATTAATTACAATAATAATGAAAAAAAAAACAATTTTAACCAATTTGTTAAATAAAGGTACCTTTGCGCATGTGCAGTTATCATGTTACCGTGTTACGCATGCGCAATAATAAAACGTATTTTTACTGCGCACTTATTAAAAAAGGTATGCTATATGTACTGAAAATGTACTTTTCTGGTAAAGTACCGCACTGCGCATGCGTAATTTTTAAATTTAATTAGAGCTCATGTGTGACTATCACTGTGCATGATTGCGCATGTGCAACAGCAATACAAAACAACTGCGCATGTAAAATGTTTGTTAAGTAGTGCGCACGTTTACACAGCTGTGGTGCACTACTGCGCATGTGCAACAATATGTTGTGCATAAAAAAATGTTCAGTTTAACATGTTTGACACGAATAGTGCCAGTGCGCATTGTTACAAACTATAATAACATGGTAAAATGAACATTTTTGTAAGTAACCTATTGGAAAAAGTAGGTGAACTTTGAAGTCTGTTCGACGATGAACGAAGTTTTCTCGGTATCGTATTAATATAATAGAAGATTACCACGTACAATTTTATGAATATTGGGAGAACTTTCAAACTCATTATTCTCAATAAATAAGTAAATTTTTACAAAACTTTTTTAAACACTAATTATATGGAAGATTTTCTGACAGTATGTTAAATATTTATTACCCCCCCTCCCCCCGGTACCCCTAGAAAATGGTTTTTAAAAGTATGAAAAATTGAAAACTTTCAGATCAAAATTTGTTACATTTTATAAATATTTTAAAGAAAAAAAGAATAAAATTAAATACACTTTTAATGTTTTTATTATTTTTTATATTCAATAATATAAATTTTTCTATTAAATTTCTTGAATTCCAATATTTAGATTGAATTTTGAATATTCTTTTCTATTATGGGTCATTAATTACAATAATAATGAAAAAAAAACAATTTTAACCAATTTTTTAAATAAAGGTACCTTTGCGCATGTGCAGTTATCATGTTACTGTGTTACGCGTGCGCAATAATAAAACGGATTTTTACTGCGCACTTATTAAAAAAAGTATGCTATATGTACTGAAAATGTACTTATCTAGTAAAGTACCGCACTGCGCATGCGTAATTTTTGAATTTAATTAGAGCTCATGTGTGACTATCACTGTGCATGATTGCGCATGTGTAACAGCAATACAAAACAACTGCGCATGTGAAATGTTTGTTAAGTATTGCGCACGTTTACACAGCTGTGGTGCACTACTGCGCATGTGCAACAATATGTTGTGCATAAAAAAATGTTCAGTTTAACATGTTTGACACGAATAGTGCCAGTGCGCATTGTTACAAACTATAATAACATGGTAAAATGAACATTTTTGTAAGTAACCTATTGGAAAAAGTAGGTGAACTTTGAAGTCTGTTCCACTATGAACGAAGTTTTCTCGGTATCGTATTAATATAATAGAAGATTACCACGTACAATTTTATGAATATTGGGAGAACTTTCAAACTCTTTATTCTCAATAAATAAGTAAATTTTTACAAAACTTTTTTAAACACTAATTATATGGAAGATTTTCTGACAGTATGTTAAATATTTATTACCCCCCCACCCCCCGGTACCCCTAGAAAATGGTTTTTAAAAGTATAAAAAATTGAAAACTTTTAGATCAAAATTTGTTACACTTTATAAATATTTTAAAGAGAAAAAGAATAAAATTAATAAAATTAAATACACTTTTAATGTTTTTATTATTTTTTATATTATTAATATAAATTTTTCTATTAAATTTCTTGAATTCCACTATTTAGATTGAATTTTGAATATTCTTTTCTATTGTGGGTCATTAATTACAATAATAATGAAAAAAAAAACAATTTTAACCAATTTTTTAAAGAAAGGTACCTTTGCACATGTGCAGTTATCATGTTACCGTGTTACGCATGCGCAATAATAAAACGGATTTTTACTGCGCACTAATTAAAAAAAGTATGCTATATGTACTGAAATTGTACTTATCTGGTAAAGTACCGCACTGCGCATGCGTAATTTTTGAATTTAATTAGAGCTCATGTGTGACTATCACTGTGCATGATTGCGCATGTGTTACAGCAATACAAAACAACTGCGCATGTGAAATGTTTGTTAAGTAGTGCGCACGTTTACACAGCTGTGGTGCACTACTGCGCATGTGCAACAATATGTTGTGCATAAAAAAATGTTCAGTTTAACATGTTTGACACGAATAGTGCCAGTGCGCATTGTTACAAACTATAATAACATGGTAAAATGAACATTTTTGTAAGTAACCTATTGGAAAAAGTAGGTGAACTTTGAAGTCTGTTCGACGATGAACGAAGTTTTCTCGGTATCGTATTAATATAATAGAAGATTACCACGTACAATTTTATGAATATTGGGAGAACTTTCAAACTCATTATTCTCAATAAATAAGTAAATTTTCACAAAACTTTTTTAAACACTAATTATATGGAAGATTTTCTGACAGTATGTTAAATATTTATTACCCCCCCCCTCCCCCCGGTACCCCTAGAAAATGGTTTTTAAAAGTATGAAAAATTGAAAACTTTCAGATCAAAATTTGTAACACTTTATAAATATTTTAAAGAGAAAAAGAATAAAATTAATAAAATTAAATACACTTTTAATGTTTTTATTATTTTTTATATTATTAATATAAATTTTTCTATTAAATTTCTTGAATTCCAATATTTAGATTGAATTTTGAATATTCTTTTCTATTGTGGGTCATTAATTACAATAATAATGAAAAAAAAAACAATTTTAACCAATTTTTTAAAGAAAGGTACCTTTGCACATGTGCAGTTATCATGTTACCGTGTTACGCATGCGCAATAATAAAACGGATTTTTACTGCGCACTAATTAAAAAAAGTATGCTATATGTACTGAAATTGTACTTATCTGGTAAAGTACCGCACTGCGCATGCGTAATTTTTGAATTTAATTAGAGCTCATGTGTGACTATCACTGTGCATGATTGCGCATGTGTAACAGCAATACAAAACAACTGCGCATGTGAAATGTTTGTTAAGTATTGCGCACGTTTACACAGCTGTGGTGCACTACTGCGCATGTGCAACAATATGTTGTGCATAAAAAAATGTTCAGTTTAACATGTTTGACACGAATAGTGCCAGTGCGCATTGTTACAAACTATAATAACATGGTAAAATGAACATTTTTGTAAGTAACCTATTGGAAAAAGTAGGTGAACTTTGAAGTCTGTTCGACGATGAACGAAGTTTTCTCGGTATCGTATTAATATAATAGAAGATTACCACGTACAATTTTATGAATATTGGGAGAACTTTCAAACTCATTATTCTCAATAAATAAGTAAATTTTCACAAAACTTTTTTAAACACTAATTATATGGAAGATTTTCTGACAGTATGTTAAATATTTATTACCCCCCCCCTCCCCCCGGTACCCCTAGAAAATGGTTTTTAAAAGTATGAAAAATTGAAAACTTTCAGATCAAAATTTGTAACACTTTATAAATATTTTAAAGAGAAAAAGAATAAAATTAATAAAATTAAATACACTTTTAATGTTTTTATTATTTTTTATATTATTAATATAAATTTTTCTATTAAATTTCTTGAATTCCAATATTTAGATTGAATTTTGAATATTCTTTTCTATTGTGGGTCATTAATTACAATAATAATGAAAAAAAAAACAATTTTAACCAATTTTTTAAAGAAAGGTACCTTTGCACATGTGCAGTTATCATGTTACCGTGTTACGCATGCGCAATAATAAAACGGATTTTTACTGCGCACTAATTAAAAAAAGTATGCTATATGTACTGAAATTGTACTTATCTGGTAAAGTACCGCACTGCGCATGCGTAATTTTTGAATTTAATTAGAGCTCATGTGTGACTATCACTGTGCATGATTGCGCATGTGTTACAGCAATACAAAACAACTGCGCATGTGAAATGTTTGTTAAGTAGTGCGCACGTTTACACAGCTGTGGTGCACTACTGTGCATGTGCAACAATATGTTGTGCATAAAAAAATGTTCAGTTTAACATGTTTGACACGAATAGTTCCAGTGCGCATTGTTACAAACTATAATAACATGGTAAAATGAACATTTTTGTAAGTAATCTATTGGAAAAAGTAGGTGGACTTTGAAGTCTGTACGACGATGAACGAAGTTTTTTCAGTATCGTATTAATATAATAGAAGATTACCACGTACAATTTTATGAATATTGGGAGAACTTTCAAACTCTTTATTCTCAATAAATAAGTAAATTTTTACAAAACTTTTTTAAACACTAATTATTTGGAAGATTTTCTGACAGTATGTTAAATATTTATTACCCCCCCCCCCCCGGTACCCCTAGAAAATGGTTTTTAAAAGTATGAAAAATTGAAAACTTTCAGATCAAAATTTGTTACATTTTATAAATATTTTAAAGAAAAAAAGATTAAAATTAATAAAATTAAATACACTTTTAATGTTTTTATTATTTTTTATATTCAATAATATAAATTTTTCTATTAAATTTCTTGAATTCCAATGTTTATATTGAATTTTGAATATTCTTTTCTATTATGGGTCATTAATTACAATAATAATGAAAAAAAAAACAATTTTAACCAATTTGTTAAATAAAGGTACCTTTGCGCATGTGCAGTTATCATGTTACCGTGTTACGCATGCGCAATAATAAAACGGATTTTTACTGCGCACTTATTAAAAAAAGTATGCTATATGTACTGAAAATGTACTTATCTGGTAAAGTACCGCACTGCGCATGCGTAATTTTTGAATTTAATTAGAGCTCATGTGTGACTATCACTGTGCATGATTGCGCATGTGTAACAGCAATACAAAACAACTGCGCATGTGAAATGTTTGTTAAGAAGTGCGCACGTTTACACAGCTGTGGTGCACTACTGCGCATGTGCAACAATATGTTGTGCATAAAAAAATGTTCAGTTTAACATTTTTGACACGAATAGTGCCAGTGCGCATTGTTACAAACTATAATAACATGGTAAAATGAACATTTTTGTAAGTAACCTATTGGAAAAAGTAGGTGAACTTTGAAGTCTGTACGACGATGAACGAAGTTTTCTCGGTATCGTATTAATATAATAAAAGATTACCACGTACAATTTTATGAATATTGGGAGAACTTTCAAACTCTTTATTCTCAATAAATAAGTAAATTTTTACAAAACTTTTTTAAACACGAATTATATGGAAGATTTTCTGACAGTATGTTAAATATTTATTACCCCCCCCCACCCCCCGGTACCCCTAGAAAATGGTTTTTAAAAGTATGAAAAATTGAAAACTTTCAGATCAAAATTTGTTACATTTTATAAATATTTTAAAGAAAAAAAGAATAAAATTAATAAAATTAAATACACTTTTAATGTTTTTATTAATTTTTATATTCAATAATATAAATTTTTCTATTTAATTTCTTGAATTCCAATATTTAGATTGAATTTTGAATATTCTTTTCTATTATGGGTCATTAATTACAATAATAATGAAAAAAAATCAATTTTAACCAATTTTTTAAATAAAGGTACCTTTGCGCATGTGCAGTTATCATGTTACCGTGTTAGGCATGCGCAATAATAAAACGGATTTTTACTGCGCACTTATTAAAAAAAGTATGCTATATGTACTGAAAATGTACTTATCTGGTATAGTACCGCACTGCGCATGCGTAATTTTTGAATTTAATTAGTGCTCATGTGTGACTATCACTGTGCATGATTGCGCATGTGTAACAGCAATACAACACAACTGCGCATGTAAAATGTTTGTTAAGTAGTGCGCACGTTTACACAGCTGTGGTGCACTACTGCGCATGTGCAACAATATGTTGTGCATAAAAAAATGTTCAGTTTAACATGTTTGGCACGAATAGTGCCAGTGCGCATTGTTACAAACTATAATAACGTGGTAAAATGAACATTTTTGTAAGTAACCTATTGGAAAAAGTAGGTGAACTTTGAAGTCTGTACGACGATGAACGAAGTTTCCTCGGTATCATATTAATATAATAGAAGATTACCACGTACAATTTTATGAATATTGGGAGAACTTTCAAACTCTTTATTCTCAATAAATAAGTAAATTTTTACAAAACTTTTTTAAACACTAATTATATGGAAGATTTTCTGACAGTATGTTAAATATTTATTACCCCCCCACCCCCCGGTACCCCTAGAAAATGGTTTTTAAAAGGATGAAAAATTGAAAACTTTCAGATCAAAATTTCTTACATTTTATAAATATTTTAAAGAAAAAAAGAATAAAATTAATAAAATTAAATACACTTTTAATGTTTTTATTATTTTTTATATTCAATAATATAAATTTTTCTATTAAATTTCTTGAATTCCAATATTTAGATTGAATTTTGAATATTCTTTTCTATTATGGGTCATTAATTACAATAATAATGAAAAAAAAAACAATTTTAACCAATTTTTTAAATAAAGGTACCTTTGCGCATGTGCAGTTATCATGTTACCGTGTTACGCATGCGCAATAATAAAACGGATTTTTACTGCGCACTTATTAAAAAAAGTATGCAATATGTACTGAAAATGTACTTATCTGGTAAAGTACCGCACTGCGCATGCGTAATTTTTGAATTTAATTAGAGCTCATGTGTGACTATCACTGTGCATGATTGCGCATGTGTAACAGCAATACAAAACAACTGCGCATGTGAAATGTTTGTTAAGTAGTGCGCACGTTTACACAGCTGTGGTGCACTACTGCGCATGTGCAACAATATGTTGTGCATAAAAAAATGTTCAGTTTAACATGTTTGGCACGAATAGTGCCAGTGCGCATTGTTACAAACTATAATAACGTGGTAAAATGAACATTTTTGTAAGTAACCTATTGGAAAAAGTAGGTGAACTTTGAAGTCTGTACGACGATGAACGAAGTTTCCTCGGTATCGTATTAATATAATAGAAGATTCTCATCTTTTTAGTAAAAACCACTAGTTATTTTTTCACTTTTAATGAAATTGATAATTATTCTCTATAATTTTTCTAATTTTTTCTAATTTTTCTTTATTTTCAAGTTGACTTCTTTTAATATAAAGATTTTTTTACTTCACAGACTCTGATTTTCATTAATTTTTAGTTATTTTCTCCCTTTTTATCTTATTTCTTCTAATCTTCTAATTTTTTCGTATTTAATTCCAATTATTTATTCATTAAGGTATTAGTCGCGTAAAATGATTTTCGTCAGATTTTTTAAAATTTTGTATCTGTATTCATGAGGTATTTATCTATGAAATAAAATCTATCCTATTAATTTTGACCACTTCTGAGCTTCAAAATATTAATTCAAAGTTTATACCTTTTACATGCAATAGCACAAAATGCATGTAAAAAATGTCTCTTATATTCAATTATAAAAAAACAAGTCGTCAGTTTTTCAAATAAAACTACTAAGTTACACATTGAGATAAAATAAATCCTTTAAAAAAAAATTAATTTTATTGACCACGCCGTATAAAAAATACAATAATTTAAAAATTCATAATTTTTCATTTTCACGTGGTTTCATTGAAAAATGTCGAAAACGTGTAAGCAATACATCACGATAACTTATAGTACCTGACTCAAAATCGTGAAAATTACATATATTACATTAGAAGAGGTCACAAGGAAGCAAGTGAGTTGATATAAAAGTTTATTTTTTGTTCTTTTTATTTTGCGGGAGTTTTGCGGGAGCATTTACGCGACTAATACCTTAAGCAGAATTTTTCTCTATTCCCAAATAGGTTTCAAAAATTTCCCTTTATTTTTCTAAATAAGTTAAGTTTTTTTTCGTTTATAACTATTTTGCACATGATATCTCTCTATAGAATCCACCGGTCGTTTTTTAAAACTATTTTAGAAAATTTTTTAAAGAAAAAAGATTATACGTAATTAATCAAACTAAGATAGTATAAACCCGGAATTTGAGGCTATTTAGCAAATTTCTTTTGAGAGAAAGCAATTTATTACAAGTTTAGCTTGTTTTTATATGCCTTACCTTTTTGTGTAATTTGTTTACTCTTTTCATGCTGAAAAGTGGCTTTGGTTTTGTCTGAATGTGTGAAAAATGAGGTGAAACATAAAGAGTGACTGGGTAAATAAAAACGGTGTCAAAAAGAGGGGCAAAAAAGTCTTCTTGTATAAACAAGGTCGAAAAAGGTGACCCTTAGAGAATCGAGTAAATGCGCCCCGGTGCCCTCTTGTAATGAGCCATTCGCTTCTGTTTCATCCCTCGTCTCGTCATGACCCAGAGAGGCAGCCCTTTCATGGATAAAAGACCGCAAAGCAAGCACTTCACTTCGAGCTTTCAGTATAGTTAACAGAATTGCCGACTGACAAGTGTAACACGAGTAAAGTGTCAATAACTGTATCAAATATAATCTTCTATAACCAATGCAAACAATAAATCTATATCCAAAATAATCAAATAAAAATCACCCAATTTTTATCCGGGACAAAAACAATCTATACAATTCTGACTCGGGCATTGTTCAGGTGATATCTACACTTTTATTTTTATTTGCTTTTTTTTCTATAGGTATGCATTTTTTTTAAAATATTAAAAAGAAAAAAAACTTCATCTAGAGCTTTCGATTAATATTTGATTTTATTTGACACAAACAACAATATCCTGTGGTCAACTCTATCTATAAAATAAATAAAATTTTATCTGCGGTAAATGAGATTTATTTGCCTGTGCGGAAGAAATAAAAGTCAGTTCACTGTCGACATTACACAGAGGAGAAGTAATTTTGAGCCGGGAAAATGTTGGATGTGGAGAAATAAATATTTTCTTGGACTGAATTTTTGTTTTGAGATTGTAATAACGTTGCTTCTCTTTGCATTGGGAAGAAAATAAATTGAGAGCTTTTGGGATAAGATATAAGTGGATAGAGAGAATTTTTAATTATTTTCAAGATTAGACGTCATTAAAGTGGGTTATGAGAAAACGCGTTTCTTAACGAAATGCTTTGCAAATATCAGAACTAAAGAATAATTTTTGCTTTAATGAAAATTACGACAACATTATCAGCAGACATCAAAAAATAAAAAATAATACTTCTCATGAAATTTTTTGGCAAAAACTTAAAATTTTGCATATTGAACCTAATGATTACAAAAGACTATTTGCTAAAATGGGTCCATATCAAAAAAGAAGGTCATAACTGTATAAATGTAAAATATGATCTGGAAAATTTCAATGCATCGTACAATGCAATTTTTGAAGTTTTAAAATAAATATTATTTCAATATCCTAAGTTAAAATCTTATAAATAAAAAACAAGTTTTAGACCATTAATTCCACATTTCTTTTAAAATTTACAATATTTTATAACGACGTTTAAAAAAACTTGTTTTTTATTTAACATACACAAATCCACAAAAAATTGACACTTAATAATAAAATCTTATAACTTTTAAAATATT
This sequence comes from Ganaspis brasiliensis, assembly GCA_037103525.1. Classification (NCBI taxonomy): domain Eukaryota; kingdom Metazoa; phylum Arthropoda; class Insecta; order Hymenoptera; family Figitidae; genus Ganaspis; species Ganaspis brasiliensis. The sequence goes on from JAZKLR010000146.1 coordinate 1,247,633, forward strand.
ATTAAAATTTGTCTCATACATTTGAAACCTTTATATTTACAAATACGAATGATTAATCTCTGAATATAATAAGCTAAAATATCATTAAAAAATTGCTCAGTTTTAAATTTGACAAGTGAACTGAGCAGTTCATAGCTTTCAGCCTACTAAAAAAAAGTTTTAATTTTCTCACAATTATTTTTTTTAACATTGACATTCTTGATTTTGTCAAGAAAAATGTTGTTATTTCTTATTTATTTACTTTATTAACTACTTTTAAAAAATGTGTAATAATTTTTTATATTTAATTATCAAGAAAAAAACTGTTCGTTTTCGAAACGTTGGTCATTTGTTAATAAAAAGCAAAATATTCAGTCCGAAAGTGTAGTTTTGTTAAATCTATATAATATTTCTCGGACGTAAAAGAAAAAAAAAAAATTTTATAGTTAGAGACTGAAAATTAAATAATCTTTGATTACATTAGTATTTATATCAGTTAAAAAGTTTACGTTTGAAACAAAGTAAATTGAAAATTGAATAAATTTAAAATTAAACAATTTGAAAATTAGTTAAATTTACATTTCAAAATTGAAAATTTGCAGAATTTAAAATTAAAATTTAAGAAAGTAATTTAAGTCTTAACATTTCGATAGTCGAGTACAAACTAACTATAACTATACGTCAAGTAAAATATAAATAATAAGTGAATAGGAGTCAATGAACTCATTACAAATCAGTAGCCTTAAAATAAAAACAATTACAAATATTACCTCACATCGTTAGGAATAAAATCAAACTGAAGTGAAACAGTCTACAAGTCAAAAAATAAATCTACCATGAATTAATTTTGTTTACTAAAGGAATAAAAGTTTTATTGAAAGACAAAGTATCTTTGTTCAATATTAATGTTATGGTTATCTGATTTTATATGGATCATTTCAGAAATAACTCTTTTTCTTTTACTGGATTCAAAATCTAAAATTTTTATATTTTCCTGTTAAAATTTTTCTGTTTTGTCCTTACCTAATTTTATAATAGAATTCAGATCTTTTTTATCTTTGGTACAGTAGCAATAAAGTGTTTTCTTTTAATTTTAGAAATTCTTTTAAAATTTTTGTTGAATGGAAGAGAAATTTTTGAAATTCGACGATACAATTCTCTGCGTTGTTTATTGTAACTATTGTCAACTTTAGAGTAACGGATTTTATTTAAACGCAGCTTTATGTTTTTTCAATAAAATCACAAGGGTAGTCGTTATACAATAACATTTGTTTAATAATAGAGATATTCGAAAAATGGAAAAATTTGTTTGATAATAAAATTCCTCCATCAATAAAATTAAAAACTAAATTTTTCTTTTGCTGTAGTGGATGATTGGTAAAGAAATTAATGAGTCTATCAGATGAATTTTCTTTCTTAGACCAATTAGTAGTAATGCGATCATGATTATTTTCTAATCAGAGTATTATTTAAAAAGTTAATCCTATTGTGTTTTTCTAGTTCAAAGGTAAATTTTAATGAACTATGTCAAGAATTAAAAACATTTAAAATAAGATATACATGCTCTTTTTTATACACATAATAGTATCGTCAACATATCTAAAGTAAAAAAGTGTTTATCTTTTAAAATTTTTAGACCATCACTTTCCAACTCATTCATAACAATGTCAGCAAACAGAAAAATTTTAATTGAAAAATTGTCAATATGCAATTTTGGAATTTTTGTATTATTTTTTAAATTATCATAAATAAATTTTGCCAAAACATAAGTCGGATTATTAATAAGCGATATTATTGGAATATATGAATTTTAGGTAATCCATAAAATTTTTCTAAAGAAGTGTCGGTTAAAGTGAGATCACAGTTGTGATATTTTCTGTCTAAAAATTCATTATTATTGAGATATTTTAAAATTTTAGATGTAGTATCTTGTAATTGTTTGAGCGGATTTTGATAAATAATTTTATAAGTAGTAGAATCAGATAAAAGTTCAGTAGATTTTAACATGTAATTACTTTTTTTTAAAACTAAATGTAAGGCCGCCCTTATCTGAATTAGTAAAAAACATTTCGGATTTTCTTTTAAAAAAGTATTAGTAGATATAAGTTTTTCGGCAAAATTGTTTTCATGTTTTGACAAGTGGTTCTTTTTTTCAGGCTATTCATAATAACATTGGTAAAACTCTCTCTAAGTTCATAACTAGTCACTATACCCAGTTCAAACCTCAAAATCGTAGATTCAAAACTTTTTACAGTTTCAATCACATTTGATTTTTTAACCTCATGCAAAATCTTAAAGTTAAGTCTAACGTTATAACATCTGTCGGAATGTTCACCTCAGTTAATTTTCAAAACAAGTTTCTGTTTTTATATGAAATATTCTTTGAATTTTGCTTCATGAGCAAAGAATTTAACTTTGAAAAATGTAAATGCATTTTTATTATAAATACGAATAAACTTTAATTTTGAGAATTTAAAAAACTTTTCAATGTATTTTTATACAATCTGATAACTACAGCTTGAAGTACTACCTGCATGATTTGAAATGGATTCAACCAATACGAAAAGTTGTACTCCCATCTTTAGCAATCTTAAACTACATAAATTTTTAGCATTGTATAAAAGCTACTGCGATAAAGAGTAGCAGTCAGAAAAGCTTGATGCCAACTTGGATGAATTTTCAATTGAACAGAGGAATAGTATCATGATCATGAACATGAACATATAACGGTCTTGGAATGACCGAATGCTTGGGGCGGTATTTGATTGAATTGAATAATGTAGGGCGAAGGGCATTGATTCGCTCGATACCATTTGGAATGGCATAGCACACTACTCAATCGAATCCTTGAAGCTACCCAATACTGAACTCGATAATAATCGTTATCGACAGGTATTAAAGAATGCGTCTGTTCTCACTTTGGGGATTGTAAAACTGTCGAAGATCAATATTCCCCGTGACTACTCTTTTATAGAAATCCCTTCACATATAACTTTTCAAAAATGTACTTTTATATTCTGCCTCTGATAGAAGCTTTTTCACAGAATAATTTTTATTCGTCTTGATTCACATCAACACTATCACATTTTCCAATCCGACAATGATTTCTCACTTTTATAAATAACATTTTGCTGTATCGTCTTTTTCTCAAAAATAATGTCGAAGATTACTTTATTTTAAAAATCATCTCTGTTTTATTAATTCTCCAGTAGAATTCGTTTAGGCGCTCTTGAAACTTTGTCAGCTTCTTTCCAATCGGTTTTTTTTTTCTTTTTTGATTTCATATTATTTTCGAACTGTGGGATAACGTGAAATATGAGAAAAAGTCCAGTTTACATATCGCTCTTGGAAACCCATTTGACATATAATACGGAAAAAGTTCAGTATGCTCATCGGAACTTTGTGAAACCTTTTCTCGGTATTAGGAAATATTGTGCACTAGAATCGATATTTGTCATCAAAGAACTTTAAATATATGTCAAACTTTTATGCAGGGGGCTTTCAAATTTTAAAGGAGATATTAGGCTTACATTAACGTTCTTTTGGTGATGTTAATTAAATTTAACCCAGGGCAATTCTGTTATATTGCAATTGCAAACCTCACCAATCAAACGTTAATTAAACAAATCAATTAACTGCCGCGAAATGAGTTGATTTAATTAAAAATCATTTGTGGCTGATTCCAGAAAAAAGTCGAAAATGGCTTTACCGAGTTAATTAATTTTTTTAACTTATTATTGAATTTTATTTCTCAAGCCGTATTTTATGTCTTGTTTGATTAAAATATTATAATGGTTCACAATTTTTTTGAGTTTTTGAATGGAATATAAAGGTAAAATTTAATGAGGGAATGACGAATCAGAACAAAATTACCCTAACGTCAGAAACATAACCTTACTTTTCTATGCACCATGAACAATGCGATGTAAATACTGGAAACATATGCAAATACACTATCAGGGTGTCTACTAATTACGTCCCACGAAATTCCCGGTTTTTGTTCCTATTTTTCCCGGTTTTTTCTCTTGTTAACTTAAAATTGATTTTAAGTATAAATAGACCTACAAATAGCTACAAAAATTGAAGATAACAGTTGATAATTGAAGCAAATAATTGAAATTCAAAGAAAAAATTGAGAATTGAAGAATTAAATATTAAACTTTACAAAAAATAATAATTAAGAATTAAAAGAAACAATAAATAATGAAAAAAAAAAATTAATGATGGAAAGAAATAATTGAACAATGACAAAGATATTTGCCAATTAGAAACAAAATTAAAAAAAAAAGTAAATATTAATCTACAATTGAACAATAATTGAAAAAATTGAACAATGGTTATTAAATTCAAAGAACAAATAAAAATAATTGAAAATTGGTCAACTAGATAGAAAATCAAAAAAAATAATCTAAAATTTAAGTTAATAATTCAAAATTAAATAAATAAATTGGAAATTAAATAATCAAATTGAAATCAGAAAAACACAGAATTATTGAATATTAAAAAAAAACAATTGAAAATTGAGAAATAAAATTGAAATTCGAATACAATAATTGAGAATTAAAGAAAATTACTGAACAATTGGACTGAAAAAAGAAGAAAATAATTTATAATTAAAAAAAAAATGGAAAATGACAGATACTATTTAATATTGAAGAAAACATTAAAAATTGAAGAATAGAATTGTTCTTTAAAGAAATTAATTGAGAATTGAAAAAAATAATTGAACAATTGAACAATTAAATTCAAAATAAAAGAAAATTATTAAAATTGAAGGAGATTTTTAAACATGAAATAAATAACTGATAATTGAAAACAAAATAATTGAAAAAAATTGAAATTACTGAATATTGAAACAAACAATTGAAAATTGAACAAAATAATTAAAAACTAAAGAAAAAAAAATTGAAAATTAAAGAAAATAATTAAAAATTGAAGAAAGTACTTAAAAATTAAATACAATATTTGGAAACAGCAGAAAAATTTAGAAATCGACGGAAATAATTGCAAATTGATGAAAATAATTTAAAAAATCTCAATTTAAATAAAAATTGAAAGAAAAAGATAATTTAAAAAAGCTGAGAATTGTTAAATATTGAAGAAAATTGAGAAGAAATTAAAAATTGAAAGAAATTGAGCAACTGAAAGAAATATGAAAAAATAATTGGAAATTGAAGAAAATAATTGAAATTTAAGAAAAAAATTGGAATTTGAAGAAAATAATTGAGAATTTAAAAAAAATCATGGTAAAAAGCCTTGAATTATTAAATATTAAAAAAAAAAATTGAAAATTAATTAAAAATTGTAGAATACAATTTGAAATTGAAGAACATGTGTTTTTATGTAAATTGTTGAATAGTAATTGATGAATTGAATTCAAGTTTCAAAAACATTATTGATAATTGAAAAAAAAATACGGAAAAAAGCCGAGAATTCTTCATTATAGAAAAAAATAATTGAAAAATTGAGGAGTTATTAAGATGTGAAATAAATAAATGATAATTGAAAAAAATAGTTGAAAAAAATCGAGAATTATTAAATATTAAATTAAATAATTAAAAATTGAAGGAAATAGTTGAGATCTAAAGAAAATAATTAAAAATTGATGAAAATAATTAAAATTTGAAGAAAATAATAAAAAATTGAATCAATTAATTGGCAATTCAAAAAAAAAAATTATAGTTGAAGAAAATAATTAAAAATTGATTAAAATAATTGAAAATCATAGAAAATATTTCAGAATTAAATAAATTAATTAGAAATCGATGAAAATAATTGAAAATTGAAGAAAATAATTGGCAATTGAAGAAAATAGTAGAAAATCGAAGAAAATAATTGAGAAATGAAGAAATAATTTTAAATTAATGAAAACAATTCCAAATGAAAGAAAATAATTGAGAATTGTAGAAAATAATTGAAATTTAAGAAAAAAATTGGAAATTTGAAGAAAATAATTGAGAATTTAAAAAAAAAATCATTGTAAAAAGCCTTGAATTATTAAATATTTAAAAAAAATTGAAAATTGAAGAATGGACTTGAATGTCGAAAATTATAATTGAGTATTAAAGAAAATAATTCAAGAACTGAACAATGGAATTGAAAGTAGAAGAAAATAAGTGATAATTGAAGAAAAAAGAAATTGAACAATTCAGGAATTATAGAATTTGAAAATAACAATAAAAAATGAAGAATGTAATTGTAATTTGAAGAAATTAATTAAAAATTGTAGAATACAATTTGAAATTGAAGAACATGTGATTTTATGTAAATTGTTGAATAGTAATTGATGAATTGAATTCAAGTTTCAAAAACATTATTGATAATTGAAAAAAAAATACTGAAAAAAGCCGAGAATTATTGATTATAGAAAAAAATAATTGAAAAATGGAGGAGTTATTAAGATGTGAAATAAATAAATGATAATTGAAAAAAATAGTTGAAAAAAGTCAAGAATTATTGAATATTAAATTAAATAATTAAAAATTGAAGGAAATAGTTGAGATCTGAAGAAAATAATTAAAAATTATAGAAAATAATCAAAATTTGAAGAAAATAATGAAAAATTGAATCAAATAATTGGCAATTCAAAAAAAAAAAATTATAGTTGAAGAAAATAATTAAAAATTGATTAAAATAATTGAAAATCGTAGAAAATATTTCAGAATCAAATAAATTAATTAGAAATCGATGAAAATAATTGAAAATTGAAGAAAATAATTGGCAATTGAAGAAAATAGTAGAAAATCGAAGAAAATAATTGAGAAATGAAGAAATAATTTTAAATTAATGAAAACAATTCCAAATGAAAGAAAATAATTGAGAATTGTAGAAAATAATTGGAAATTGAAGAAAATAATTAAAAACTGAAAAGAATTTATTATCCCAGAAAAAAAATTCCCGGTTTGACGGAAAATTCCCGGTTAATTCCCGGTCAATTTAAATTCCCGGTTAGTAGACACCCTGACTATGATTATTAAATAAAAAAGTGCTTACTTATTTATAAATTAACATGAGGAAATGACGTGAAGAAATGTATTTTTTAAAATCTCATTGATAAATTAGTTTTAACAAAATATCCTTTCTACAAACGTTCGCTGCAGTATAGGTTGTCAATAACAATGTTGCCAACTTTCAAAAAACTTAAGGCGGGAGGGAATGATAAGTTTTTCAAGGACTCTTGAAGTATATTTAAAAATATTTCCATTCGCTGTTTTTAAATTATAAACTCGTGTACTTACAGTCAATACTATCTTATATAAATAAAAAATAAAATAACAAACAATTAAGTAGTAAGAAAATTTACGTTTTGAGTTAATGATTCTCTTCGAATTCAGCAGTTGTCACAGAAATAAATTTGTTTCATAAATTCGTACATCTAAGGTAAATGTCCCAATTAGTGCACTACTAAGAATTGTACTAAAATAAATAAAGAAAAAATTAATTTTTATTTCTTCTATAAAAATAATTTTTTGCATTGAAATTGAAATGAAGCCAATCATTTTCTGAATTGAAAATGATTTTGATTCAGGTTTTATTATCAAAATATAATAAATTATTGTGTTTTAATGAAATAATGTTATTGTACCAATTTGTGAACATACATGAAAAATGCATGGCGATTGTCATATTTTTCTTGATCTGTCAAAACCAACGACACGGTCAAAGTTTATATTTAATTTTTCGTTTTCTAAGTGAACAAGAATCATGAAACATAAATCAAGACGAAGTATATAAAAGGTAAAATTAAAAACATTTGTTTTTTATATTATTTTTATATTGTGTGATATTTATTTTAAACATTTAAACTCAGTTGTGCACAAATTGGTACGTGTCCACAAATAGGGACATTTACCTTAGTATATAGTAGTATTATTGAAAAAAATAACTTTTCATAATCTACAATCCTGATTTACAGAAATCATTAAGGACATCAATTTCGACTTGTTTCTGGAATCAACCTTATCTTTAAAGAATGCAAGCTTTCTAAAAATAAAAAGTACCATATATAATATATGACCACCTTAGCAATATTCTTTTTCCCGAAATTCTAAGCGCGATATATTGAAAAGATGTTACGGTTGAATAAAATTTTTGCAGTTTAGAATTTTTCTATATCTAAAATTACGGACGTGATGTGATTGAAATGTAGGTACATATTGAGGTTTGTGTGGGGGACGCCTTTTCCTAGAAAATCATGTGTCGACCCCATTTATTCCGAGATATCTTGACTCGAAATCTTCGGATTCCCAATGGAAGTGACATAGTAACAGTTATAGAGTGATATCCCATGCACATGTGGAATGTTTGCCACGGCCATCGTCGCGCATTTTGGTAGGAGAGTTTATTGATTTTAGACGTCAGTATAGAGTTCGTAAATCGAAAGGTGACGCTTTTCCAACCACCAAGATAGTACTAGAGGGCAAATGTCTTCTCGTATTCAGAGCTCGTGCTACTCTCGTAACCCTGGATCATCTCCTAAGACCTTGAAAACTATTTTACGATACTCGCAGTCGGTGCACGACTCCCAGCACCAAAGCACCCTTTAGACCAGCGGATTCTGCAGAACAGCTATCCTATATCGCTCTTTTATTAAATTCCTTGGAAACAAGTCTATTCAGCAACTTGACAAACCACCACCACTACTACCACCCCCCCCCCACCAAACAAGATCTCTATTAGCTATCGCTTCTCGGAATATACTTCACTTCAATGCACCATTTCTTAATCAAACTTTATGAAATATTTATTATTAGTTTTTATTCATGTTTCACAATAAAATTACATTCACTTAGACGGGAATTCGAAAGTTTATTAATTTCGTTACTTTATGTATATTATTATCATCATAATCCGAAATCAGTACAAACTAGAATTTCTTACAAGTAACACTACCCAAGTGTCAATCGCAAATCACATTGAGACTATGTGCGTTTTGAAGGTAATTGGAAAATATTAGTTAAGAAATTTTTCATTTTGGCAGACATGATGTTTTAAGGGTTGTAAATAGGGGTTGAAATTTCTATTATAATACAAATGCAAAAAGCTCATTGACCAGACTAGTGGGATACTTAAAAAAAAGAATAATGGGGTGAAGTTATGGGATGAAAGGAAAGTTAATGATGAAATAAAACACATATTGCTTCATTGTTTGAACAATTGTTGTTTAAACAATTATCATTAACTTTCCTTTCATCCCATAACTTCACCCCATTATTCTTTTTTTTAAGTATCCCACTAGTCTGGTCAATGAGCTTTTTGCATTTGTATTATAATAGAAATTTCAACCCCTATTTACAACCCTTAAAACATCATGTCTGCCAAAATGAAAAATTTCTTAACTAATATTTTCCAATTATCTTCAAAACGCACATAGTCTCAATGTGATTTGTGATTGACACTTGGGTAGTGTTACTTGTTAGTTAAATTTAGTTTTATCTGTGATGAAGGTTTCTCAATAATTTAAATAACAAAAAAAATCAATTACCTAGCCAAATCGACTAAACTAAAATTGAAACGGAAACTTTATTCTATCGTTTACCCCAGCCACTTGAGGTGTGAATAAATCCAGCTTGACAAATCTTTTACTTAGCAATGTTAATTTTAGGATACCTCGTTTGGAGTCAGTTGTTTACATAATGTAAATTCTCTTCGCTATTAGTAATATTTATATTCAATGGAATTTGAAATTATTGACTGTTATTAAATTTGAGCACGACCTTCTTTTGTACCCAATAATGGTCCTTTAAGGACTTCTGGGACCCTTTGTATGAAAAAAGGAATTGAATAAATATTTTTTGGGCGCCAGATCTTTTTCGAAGTTGTTTAACGACAAACAACCAAAGAAATCTGACTTAACAAACTTTAGGACATAACGACTTAACAAATCAGGGGCGGCGACTTGTGTATGGTACGTCTGCAAATTCCATAGAGCAAAATAGTCGCCCTATGGAATTCCATATGGCAAAATTACTGACAAAAAATAAATTTCTTAATAAGAATGTGGATAAATGAGTTTACAATTAGAAGAAAATCATTAAAATTTAAAAAAAACATATTTTGAAAAAATACCGTCAACTGGGGTAACTTCGGACAAGCAGGCTAATTCCGGACACTTAAAATTTAGCTGTTACCAACTTCACATTCTTTTCATTTCTTTAGATCACGTAATTAAAAAGTTTATAAAATTAAAAATGCGATTTAAACTATTCGATACAATATTTTTGCAATGAAATTTAAGTGTCCGGAGTTAGCCTGCTTGTCCGAAGTTACCCTAGTTGACGGTAATTGAAAAATGATGAAAGAAGTTAAAAATTAAATAATAAATAATTTAACTAATTTTATATTGAAGAAAATAATTAAAATTAAATAATTTTTATTTAAAAAAATTAAAGAAAGTAATTGAAACTTTTAAATTGAATTTAAAAATTAGGGGAAAAATTAAAAAATAATGGAAATAATTAGAAAATAAAGAAATTTTTTTGGAAAGTGATAAAAATAGTTGACAATTGTATCAAATAATTACAATCATAAAAGAAAACTAGGTGTGAATTCTGTCCATTTCATGGACACTTCGCTTCCAAGAAAGCAAAATAATTTGCTTCCTTATAGAGGAAGCAATAAATTTATTTATAACATAAAAAATAATAATTCAATTTTAAATTAATTATTATTTATTTTTATGCAAATAAGTAATAATAATAAAATAATAATAAATCAATATATATATTTTTTTCTATATTCCAAAACTTTATTTATTTATTTATTATAAATAAATAAAGTCAATTATTAGTCAATTATTTTTGTCAATTCGTTTTGAGACAAGGAATACGATTCTTTTAATTCATTTGTTTGAATTTTTAGCAAGAAATTTTTTTTTGGCAAAACACGAGATTTTTCAATAAAAAAAAATTAAAAATTATGAATTAATACGTGAGTTTTTAGTCAAATATAAAATTTATATAGGTCACTCGATTTGTTTTGAGACAAGGAATATGATTTTGTAATTCGTTTGGTTGGTTTTTTAGCATGAAAATTTTTTTTGGCAAATCGCGAGATTTTTCGATGAAAAAAAATGAAAAATCATGAATTATTACGTGGGTTTTTAGTCAATTATATATTTTATATAGGTCAATCAATTCGTTTTGAGACAAGGAATATGATTTTGTTTGGTTGAATTTTTAGCATGAAAAATTTTTTTTTTTTAAAAAATTTCCAAAAACGAGATTTTTTGATGAAAAAAACTGAAAAATCATGAATTATTACGTGAGTTTTTGGTCAATTATATACTTTATATAGGTCAATCGATTCGTTTTGAAACAAGGAACATGATTTATTCATTCATTTGTCTGAATTTTTAGCATGAAAAATTTTTTTGCCAAAAAACGATATTTTTGATGAAAAAAGGTGCTCAAAAAAATTTGATTGGGTATTTTCAAAAATCCCTGTGTCCAAATTTAGATATTTGTGAGCTTCATATGTCATCCAAATTTTATTAAAATCCGTTGAAGCTTTCTCGAGATATCCTGGCGACAAAAAATTTACCACATACACACATACATACACACACACACACACACACACACATCTGGACATTTTCTCAGGAATGAAAATTTGAACTTTTCAGATGAAACTGAGTCGATTTACACTATTTTTGGAAAATCGAAAATCTTAACGATCACAACGCTTCCTCTATGAGGAAGCAAAAATTGTTAAAAATTTCAGAAATTTTTAAAAAATTTTAAGTTTTCTATTCTCAAAGATTAAAGAAAAGAATTGAAACTTGGGAAATTGAATTTAAAAATGAGGGGAAAAAATGAAAATACAATTGAAAAAAAATGTTGAAAAATGATAAAATTAGTTGAGAATTGTAGCAAATATAATTAAAATCATAAAAGAAAAGAACTCTTCAAAATTGAAAAAATTTTTAATAATTTTAAATTTACTATTTTCAAAAAGTGGATTAATTCCAATTTTAATCAATGGAATTTCAAATTAATTGGAGTTTGAAGAATTATAATATATAATAATTGTAATTACAGTCTTGTTTATCTCAAATATATTCTGTAATTTTTTAAATTATTATTTACACATGTTTATTATTTTCTTCAATATACAATTATTTCAATCAATTACTTTATTTTTTAATTTATTTTACAATTAATATTCAATTACTTTTTCTCATTTTCAATTACTTTTTTTATTAATTTTCTTATTTTTTTTTATTATTTATCTTAAATTTGAGTTATTTTTTTAATTTACAATTATTTTCATCATTCTGCAATTATTTTCTTACATTACAAATACTTATAGGTTGAAATATTTTTAATTATTTTTCACAAACTAAAATTATTTTCTTTAATTTTTAATTATTTTTATTACTTTACAAATATTTTCTCCAATTTTATATTATGTATATTATTCTTCAATTAATTTCCTAGACTTTAAAATATTATTCTCAAATTTTTATAATTTTCATCAATTTCAAATATTATTATTATCATTTTGCAATCAATTTTTACAATTTTCAATTATTTATTTCATTTTTCAAACATTTTTTTCATTTTTCATTTTTTTTACATTTTTGCAATTAGTTTCTCCGCCTTTTAATTAGATATATTAATTTTTTTTCAGTTAATTTCCTACATTTTTATTTATTATCTCAAATGTAAGTTACAGTATTCACGTTTCAATGTAATATAAAAAATTTCAATTATTTATATCAAATTTCCTTTATTTTCTTCAATTTGCGATTTTATTTCTATCATTTTTCCATTACTTTTTGTCATATTCAATTATATTTTAATGAATTTTGAATTTTTTTATAATTTATTACAATTTCCACTTATTTTTACAATATACAATTATTTTTATCATTCTGAAACTATTTTCTTTCATTATAATATATATTGTAATTCTTTCAATTATTTTCAACAAACTAAAATTTTAAATTACTTTTATTAGTTTGCAAATATTTTCTCGGATTTTTTATTACTTTCATTACTCTTCAATTAACTTTCTAGACTTTAAAATTTTTTTCTCAAATTTTAATAAATTTCTTTAAATTTCAATTATTTTTGTTATCATTTGGCAATCAATTTCTTCAATTTTTTTATTAATCTCACTATTCATTTCTCAATTATTGGTTGCATACTCGTCTATTAAACTCGGCGCAATAATACTTGAAATTCAAACTGACGATCTACATCAAGTTATCTATAAGATCATAAAAGTCTCTCTCTCGGATTTAACCAATGTCGTAACCAACTGTTTAGCTGAACAAACCAAACAACTCATAAAACCCAGTAATCATCAGATCTATGAGCAGCTTCCTCAAGAAATCCAATCTCAAAATATAATAGACTTTTAACATTTTTGTTTTGTGTCTCATCAACAATTAAAAATGTCTAATACCTACATCATAAATATACTGCATTATAAATGTAGTTCAAAAACCTTGATAAAGGTTTAAAAAAGCTTTAATAAAAAAAAAAAAAAATAACAATTACCGTGAAAGTTTTATTGCTCTCCGTGTGAATTAAATTTGAAAGGAAATAGATCAGTTGGAGCAAGAATGTGTTTGGTTTTTTAAATTAAAAAATTAAAAAACACTAAACTTTCCTCACTTATCAAAAATGTTATTTAGGGGAAGTGTGTCTAAAACGGCTTAGTGTCTAATATGGCCAATTCTTAATAAAACACTTTAGGGGAAAAATTCTCATCAACTAATGTTAATTTTATATTTTTAAACATAAAATATACCATCTGCAAGTTATATGAGTTTTTAAATCTTTAAACTGATTAAATAAGATAAGATTATATTTTTCGTCTCTAAAGCTTAGAGTTTTTGCTTGCATTTTAAAACCAATATTTGTAATGTAACTTTGTAATAATTTATTATATGTATACTATTATTACCTTATCGTGTATTTCTTCATCTTTCCATCAAGCTTTTTTATAATTCGTAATTTTACTTTAATTGCTTTAAATAAAATAAAAAGTAAATGTGTGTGTATAAAACGGCCCATAGAAATGCGCGCATTCTAGCGGGAACAATAAGAAGTACCATCAGCTGCTAACAAGGTCTCAAATAGATTTTCAAATTGCCCGCGTCCACGCTGCGCTGTCAGTGAACTCAGTAGGGTTGGAAAGTTTCATGAAACTTTCCTAATTGAAATGTTTCATGAAAGTTTCAATGCTTCATGAAACATTTCAAAGTTTCAATATGGCGCAAATACATGGGCAAACTAACCTTACCTTACTTGACAAATAAATTTGAAGGCGCGACATTTAAATTCTATCCCCTCCACTCAAAGTTTCATGAAACTTTGAAACTTTCGTCCATGAAACATTGAAAGTTTCAATGAAAGTTTCAATGTTTCAATGAAACGATTCACAGCTTACAACCCTAGAACTCAGTGAACAACAGAGAATTGATTTTGAGGTTAGGAATGCTATTTTTTCACAAATATCTCAAATTATTAACATTATTAATACATTTGATGAGTTATGTTGCACAAAATATAATTCAAAGAAAATTGAATTAAATAACTTAAGTTAAAAAAGTTTATTGAGAGTTTTAGAATATTGCAAACTGATATTAACAAGTTTTTATATCGTATCACTAAAATCGCATATTTTGAAAAATTCAACGATATTTATTAAAGCAAACGTGAGTATTTAATAAGAAAAACATTATAGAAAAATATTCAATCACTTCCTTTTTAGAAAAATCTTCTAATTTGTAGCAAATATTAAACTAAGAAAACATACAATAGGTAGGCCATTTTAGACAAGTATGTGTCTATTATGGCCAAAATGCAAGTCTTTAATTTATCTTCTTTTTCAAATATTTAACTGTTTCTTAACCGAATTCAATTGTATACAATCAGTTAATTAAATAAACTATATTTTCAATTAAATAATATGATTTACGTTAGGTAGGCCGTTTTAGACACACTTCCCCTATCAATAACGACCCTAATTAATGATGGAATCCATTTCAAATCAGGCAGGCTGACCACCTTCAGGTCATTGATTTTACTGTCAATTTATTATATTATTTTTCAAGTAAAATAAGGAGATAACTATTTTTCCGAATTTGGAAAAAACGATTATAAGCATTTCAAATTTTACTGAAAAAAATGAAAACTCCGGTTAACAATTTTTCTTATGCATGGCATTTTTTGTCTAATTAAGATAATTAATTTTTCTTTCTAGATTCTTGTAGATAATGTCTTTCTCTTTAAAAATTCATTGGAATTTTTGAAAAATCTTAAAAGTTAACAAAATGGTGTCGTATTTTGTGAAAATAAACAAAGTCAATTATCTCAAAAACACCACCTTCGATTTTGTTCAAAATTTTACCATAAATTGTTTCTAATATAAGGAAAAATTCGTATAAGTTTAAAGCTGGCTAAACCATTTTTACGGTCAGGAGAATTTTTTTTCAAAAAGTAAAAAAGAATTTTCATCATACTTATTGTTAGTTTTATTTAGAAACAATGTTTAGAAACAATTTCCTTTAATTTAAACAGATTTCTATTTTAAAATTTTAAAATTTTCTTTTAAATGGAAGAAAATTTTCTTACTACAAAAAAATAGTCTTTTTGAAGTTAAAATGAAATTTACTAGTACAAAGATATCGTTTTTAATTTAGAAAAATTTTTTTAAATCACAGAAAATTATTTCTAAACGTTCTTTCTAAATAAAACTTAGTATGATGAAAAATTTTTTTTGCGTTTTGAAAAAAAATTCTTCTGACCCTAAAAATGATTTTGACAGCTTCAAACTTATAATCACCTTTTGGTGATGAATTTATTTCCTTAACAATCTCGAAAGGTAAAAATTTTATTTTTTGAAGTTATTTTAGTGTTGTTAGTGTTCAAAATTGTTTAATTTATATAAGCAAAATTGCTTTGTTATAGCCTGATGATGATTTCGGTTGTTCCTATTTTTTTTTTCTTTTGATTTCTACTTGTAATTGTTTCTTAATTAGAACAACTATTTTTGTCTAAGTTTTATTTTAGTTTTTTCTAAGTTAATATTATAGTTTCAGAAAACCAGTTTTACCAAAAGCGTTTTGTTAACTTAATTTTAACTAGTAATTTCTAGTAATAACTAAAGCAAACCCTTTTTTAGAAAACTAGTTTTGACTAAAAAATTATACATTCTCTTAATTAATAAATTCTATTTATAACTAAATCATTTTGGTAAAATTAGTTTCAACTGATTTCGTGTTTTGACGATAACTTATTGAATTTTGGTCATCGTGGAAATTTTGAAATTTTAAGCCATGATTTTTGGATTTCCTTCTTCCAACTTTAATGGTATTGCATAATTAAAATTTTCATTTAACTCTTCCAATAACAAGTTTTACAAACTTTAATCACTAAATTCGATTTATAACTAGAAAAAGATTTCTGGACATTTGGTAGTCTTTTGAATTTCTTCGTTAAATATCGGGTTTATTTCCTGCTTCGAAACTCGTTCAAAAACTTTTTCGATTACGCTATTGGAAGTTTATTTCACGTTTTTCTGCATTTAATTAAAAATAATTCTCAATGCAAGGTATATATGAATAAAAAAGAATTTGGTTTCAGGAAATGGATGAAGATTAGACAGATAATTTAAATGAAACTATAGATATTTATATTTTATTTATTATTTTTTTACTCATTTCCATGCAAATTGTTATAAATCTCTGACTGGAAATATTTTTGCACGTTTATAGATTAACGATTTTCAAAGGGAAATTATTTAGACAAAGGATTTTATTATGTCTTGCGGTTATTGCCAATTCTTCTTCAGATTAATTATATACTTTTTTCCAAATAAAAATAACGTACATCCAATTTAATTTTGTTTCGTTAAATAAAACAGATTTATAATCGAAAAACAAAATTAAAAAGCTGTACAAAGAAACTTAATTAACTTATCTGCAGAGTGAAATTAAGCTATTTTTAATGCACTTTCACCTCGAGGAGTAACAGATTTTGTAGATTGGTCATAATGGATAATGTAAATTTGCTTTTGTCTTTGTAAAAGACTAAAATTTGCATCTTTAAGTAACTAGAGTAAATAAGATTTTCATGCAAAGTAGTATTAAGTACCAGATATTTTAGTTTGAGCTTAGGGTCTAATCTTCGAATAGAACGTCCTCGTGAGTTGTTTAAGCCACTGATTTAAACTAAGCTCAGTGAGTGAGCAGGAAGTGAAAGACAGGATTTAAAATATATAATGAAATATGAGACATGTCAACAACATTAGTCCATAGAGAACCAAACTTAATATTATGTTTTATAACTTTACTTTTGAATTTAATCCATTGACAAATTGGGAAAATTAGAACAATGTTAAGGCAAAATCGACTTTTTTCAATCAAACATTTTTTGAAAAATTATTCCAGAAACATTATCTTTTTACAACCCGTGTGTTATTCAATATTTTTCCTAATTACGACAATAATAAAAATATTCTCGAAAATATAACATAAAATTTTTGCTGATGCTGAATTTGAAACACAGACAAAGCATATTGTAGTTGAAAAATAAAATAAATGGACAGATTGCACTTTTTCCCATCCAAATAGAGAGTATTCTATGACACGGTGTTCTTTCGTTTCTCTTCGTATATTGTTAAACGAAGGCTTTTGTTTGTCGATAAATTAATTAGTTCGAGGTTGTGGTGGTACCCTGAGGTAAACGAACGTAACAGCACTTTTTCCTAACACAAAAAACACCGATTCTAGGACAAGGCTGAAAAGAGGACAAATTTAAATTGGGGAATCGGAAAGATCGATCAAGGGTGTGGTATTTGCATTGGTAAGTAAAAATTCGAGAGAGAAAATAAAGCGAGTTTCCCTACTCCACTGAACGTATATAAGTTTCAGAATTTTAATCAATCGACTCCCTCAAAGTATATTTACCTAATGGAATTAGGCTTCTACCATAGAACGATTTTTCAGAAGGTATATATTTTTTTTCAATCATGGTCGCAAAAAAAAAATTGTAGTTTACAAAGACTGCGGTCTTTGTACTGCATTTTTTTTAGCGTAAATGAAACTTTTTATCATACACGAGACACTGGTTGGTTCGTTAATGGCTGTTTCTCAGATGCAGGCAAAATTTTCTGGCGTTTATAGATCCGGAAAATTAAATATGTGTTTATGGAAAAAATGGTTTTTTAAAATCCCTTGTGTCAAATTTCGAATTTTTATATTTTGTGTTATCGTGTTTGCAAAAATGTATTACACTTTACAAGTATTATTTTGCAATAAGATAGTAAAATAAGGGTAAAAAAGGTAGAAACGGTTCAGGAAATAAAATAAAATTTGATGCTTTTACATAATTAAACGATGTATTTTTATCAAAGCATGAAATAATAGATTTATACCACAACCCCTTTAAAAATATACACTAAAGACTTTAGTAACAAATTTTTACTCTCAGGTTTTTAATCTGAGATAATCGTGAAAAATAAAATTTTTTCCTAGTGAAGATAGTTAATTTTTAATGCATGAAAGAAAAATTTGCTAAAAAAAAGAATGTAAATATATATATTGTGGATTAAAATTTTTCTAAAAAAGATGTAAATATTCCTATCCTGGATTGAACCTTTAATACGTTAGCTGGGAAAAATTTTCTTTCTGCGAGATTATCCCAGATTAATATTTTTTATAGTAAAAATTAATAAATAAACTATATTAATAGTTAATACTTAATGTCTAAAATCTTTCAGGTGTAACGGGATTTAAAAGAAACATTAAAAAAAGCGGTTTTTAATTCTAAAAACCTTTAAAAATAAGATAAAGTGATAAAATTTAATACAAACGCATAAAGAAATGAGAGAATTTTAAAAAATATTCTAAACTTTATAAAGAAAGAAAAAACAGGGAAATTTTCTTTAAAAATGAGAAAACGTATAACTAAAATATGAGTTAAAAATGTACAAAAGAAACAAAGAAATAGTTTAAAAATAAAAAATTTGAAAAAATTATTCATAAAATGAGAAAATAAAAAAAAATATGATAATTATTTTTAAAAAACAAAAATATAGGAAAATTTCATAAGATTTCTAAAAATCTAAATTACAAAAATAAAATCATTACATTACGAAATAATCTAAGAAAAACTGTAAAATTAAAAAAGAACAGAATTAAAAAAAACGCAGAATTGTAGAAAAACGACAAAAAATTGGAGATGATTTTTCGGAATTTCTTACAAACATCATATTTTTTAAATTATGTGCCCTGATATAAACAAAAATTCATCACTGAAAAAAAAGAGATTGACTCTTTAAAATAAGAGATTATATTTGAATCAACCATAAATATTTATATTCATAAATATGTTATATATACAGTCAATTAGAAAATGTTTGAAAATCTAAATTAATGAAAAATCGGTCACAAATTTAAATTAATAAAAATTTTCACTAATTTTTAGTCAAATTACACTATTTGAATTAGTAGATATTAAAATTTTACTATTATTTCAGTGAAAAGTGACTCAAAATAAGTAGAAATTTTCACTAATTTAAATTAGTGACCGCATTTGTATTAATTCAAATTAAAAGAGTTTGTTTATTTTAACTACATAATATATTTAACTTAAACATTTTTTTTGGTAGACCACTATAATGTTTTATTCAAACAAACTTTTGTTTGAATGTAAATCGGAATTATTGAAAAGAGGGCTGGTAATTCAATTAATGAAAATTTCTACTAATTTACAGTAATTTTCTATTAAAACTTTAGTCAAAAAGGATCTTGTAAATTTTTGAGGCCATGAATGGAAGGTTTCTTAATAATTTTTTTTTCTTAGAAGTTTTAATATATGTAATATAGTAAATGTTTCTGTATGTTTTCAAGTATAATAACAACTTTTAAAAAATGAAATTACGGTTTTAGAAAATGTTGTCATATTTTAGAAGTTTCTTCAGGTACTGAACCTCTAATTTACTAATAATATTCAATATTATGGTTTTTGTGAATAATTCAAGAGCGAAAAAATGACTTTTTCTCATTTTTTTATAGTAAAAAGCAGGATATTTCCTTTATGTTTGAAAATTCTAAAAATTTAGAGGTTCAGCACCTGAAGAAAGATTTAAAGAACTGAATGAAACAAGATTTTTTAAAATTGGTCTTAGTTTGATGTCTACCGTTTTTTAAGTCAGTATTAAGTTGCACCTTCTGTGGAAAAAATATGACCACATTTTTTAAGACTGCAATTTTATTTTATAATAGTTATTAAAATACTTGAAAACATGTAAAAACTTTTACTTCATTACGTATTAAAACTTCTAAAAAGAAAAATTGTTAAAAAGAACCTTACATTTATGGCCTATACAAAATTTACAAGATCCCTAAAACTACTTTATCAAATAGTAAACTTTAGTAAAAATTAGTAGAAATACTTACTAATTTAAATTAATAACTTTTTACTCATTCAAATTTAAAGCAATCTTGTATTTTCAAAATTTCCAGACCTTTCTCTGTCTTTCTAAACTTTTTTAAATTCCCTAATTTTCCCTGACTGAACATATTTTTAAAAAATCTTGTTTTAAAATATGTGAAACTCAAACATTTTCTGCATTTAGTAAGCATATATTATTATTATATAAATTTTATTTTTTTTATTTTCTATTCTAATTTGAAAAATGTATACAAGTAAAAAGTTTTACTTTTCTTCGGAGCTTATAACTTTCTTGTGGAACCTCCTAAAAATTTGAGGTTTGGAATATAGTTTAAAAGAAGTAATATAATATAATTGCCATATTAAAGTTTGACGAACATGTTTTACTTCGTTTAAAAAATATTATATTATAAAATTTATTACTTGAAAAGGTTAATTTTGAGACATAAAGTTAGCATAACATTTTTAATCGTGTCATTATTGTATAATATAAATTTAATATGAATAGAGCCATGTAAAATTGCTGTGTTTATTTTAAATTTCAAAATTAACCTTCTTGAGTAGTAAATTTTAAAATATAATATTTCCTAAACGAAGCAAAACACGTTCGTAAAACTTTAATGACAAGTAGATCATATATTAATATCAAATTTTTAGGAGGTTCCACAAGAAAGTTATAAGCTTCGAAAAATAGTGAAACTTTTTACATTTCTTAAATTGCCTTTTTTAAATACTAATGGATCTTTACCAATGATATACATTGGTTTTTGCAATGTTAAGAATACTAAAATATTTCTTGTACAAAATTCAAAGATGAATTTTTACTTTAAGGGGAGACATTTCGACTTTTAGATCATAACAGATGTTCGAAAAAAGTTTTAAAGTCGGAACTCTCGTTCATTTAAAATTTAAAAAAAAACCTTATAAGTGTAATAACTTTTTAAGTAATTGAGATATCTTATTCTTTTTTTACTGCCTGAAAAATCTATTGAAAAATTTAGAAAATGTTCTAAAATAACAAAATGGCGGCCGTTTTACTAAAAAAATTTTAATTGCAATTACTCAAAAACCCCACTGTTTCTTTGGTTGAAATTTTTTGTCGATATTGTCGTCAAAATAAATATTATTTTCTATAAGAATTTAACTTGTGCCCGATTTTGGTAGAAGATAAAAAAATTATTTTTTAATTTTTTAAAGGAAAATTTCATTTTTCTCAAAAAGTACACTAGATATCAAAAAATTTCCTAAATAAAAGTTGTTCCCCTTCAAAAAATATATGTAGTGTTTTTGGATGCAAATATGCAAATAATTGTTAAAAAACTTGTAATTAATCAGAAGCGTTTATATTTCAAAGACTAATTTACTAAGAATTAGTAATTTTCTACTAAGAATTAGTAGTTTTCTACTATATGAATTAGAGAAAAATGAGCCATGAATTTGACTAATTCATAGTAGAAAACTACTAATTATGACTATATGAATTAGAGAAAAACGAGCCATGAATTTGACTAATTCATAGTAGAAAACTACTAATTCTTAGTAGAAAACTACTAATTCAGATTTAGAGAGTAGTAGAAATATATCATTTCTATCCAATCATGACAAATAATAGCTAACTTTTCTCTTTAAAACATTGTTTACAATTTTATTTGTTGGCTTTTGTTAAATAACATTTTGTTTTAAAATATATCTAAATCAAATTTTAATTATATAATAACTTTTAAATATTTAAATATTTTAAAAATCCAACCAATAAAATTGTAGAAAATGTTTCAACAAGTAAAATAAGCTATTATTATTGTTAAAATAGGATATTTTAACTAGATTTAACAAAAAAAAAAAAACAACAACTGTTGAATAATAATTACTTGACAACAAATTTTAGCTCAACCAAATTTTTTATGAAAAATGTGCAATTGTATCTTTAAAAATTTGATAAACTAATTATAATAACATTTTTTTTATGTGAAGGTTATATCAAGGAAGAGAACCTCCTAAAGTTAAAAATGTGACATGTTCAAAATATACACGATTTTGCTAAATGACACGTTTTTTAATAACAATTTGCAAATTTGCATCCAAGAACACTGCAAAGTTTTCTTAAAATTATCTTTTAATCAAATTTTGACAAGCTTTATTAAAGAAAAGAGAAATAGAGAAAAAATCAAGAGAAACTTTTTTTATATTTTTTGAAGAGGAACAACTTTTATTTTTGTAATTTTTTTATATCAAGTGTATTTGTTGAGAGAACTGAAATTTTCCTTTAAAAAAGTAAAAAATAATTTTTTTATCTTCTACCAAAATCGGGCACAAGTTAAATTCTTATGGAAAATAATCTTTATTTTGACGACAATATCCACAAAAAATTTCAACCAAAAAAACGGTGGGGTTTCCGAGTAATTGCAATTCAAAATTTTTTAGTAAAACGGGCGCCATTTTGTTATTTTAGAACATTTTCTAAATTTTTCCACGGATTTTTAAAGAGGACTAACAACTCTTTTAGGCCGTAAAAAAGAATCAGATATCTTAGTTACTTAAATAGTTTTTACACACGGAAAAAAATTAATCACAAAATTTGAAATGAGTTGAATTCTTAATTGCAGAGAATTAAAAATGTATAAGCATTATAATCAGACTTTTTATAATAAGTTATGCTTTAGTTTGCAAAACTTTATATCAGAAAATAACATTTTATGAAATCTCTAATTTAGAGATATGTTCATTTATCAACCTAGAAATATATAGAAAAAGGTTATGCTAAAACATATTTTATTATTCGAAAAAGTTTAAAAATGTTTAGCTTTTGGGATATAATGAAGATTTGACTGAATTTAGATCGACTTTTTTATTAATAAATTTGCTCTAAAAAATAATTATTTTTGTCGAATACTTTTAAACAAAACGTTTTACTATTTCTTTTAAATTTTTAAACACATACATTCTAAGTAATCCGTTTGCTCTAAATTTCAATAATAACTTAAATTCTATTCGTAATGGGCTATGCATAAAATGAGGAATTATACAATGTGTAACATTAAATTACTTTATTTCTTATTCTAATAATAATATTAAAATTTTTTACCAAAGAATTGGAAAAATTGATAAAAAACATAATAATTGTGAATGTTGCTGCGATGCATTGGCTGGATCAGTCATTTGCTTTTTTTATTGTGTATTTTCCATATATCACAGAATTAGAGATTTCTAATATTGTTTTTAGGCATAAGAATATGTATTCTTTACAATAGTAATATTTTAATCTGATATAAATCCATATTTTAATTTTAAAGATTTTATTACATCTTACTTTTGTTTTTAGAGATAATTTATGCTTGAATCTCATATTAAATATCAAATTTGGATATTAATTTTTTTCCGTGCATTTATAAGATTTTTTTTTAAATTGTAAATAAACAAGAGTTCCGACTTTAAAAATTAAAATCTTTATAATAACTCAATGAAAAATGTTTTTTCAGCTAAACAAAAAAATACGTACACTGAAAAAAATTCTTAGTAGATTTGACTACTTTTCAACTAAGATTCTCAGTTCAATGAGTCCCCAATTATTTTTTTTGTAATTACGTTAAATATGAAATCTTAGTTAAGTGAATTAAGAATACCATTAACGTAACTATTTTTTGTCATTGATTTTACTACTTTCACCAATTAACTGTTATACTGTAATTAATTCTACTACTTTTTACAATTGTTTTAATGATATTTTCACAACTAAGAAAAAGTAGTTCATTTTAGTAAGTTAAAATGTTGTCTCAATTTACTACAAAAGTAGTTCAATTAATTATGGTTTTCATTCTACTAAGGGAAAGTAGTTGGATTTTTCACAAAATTTTTGCAGTGTGTCGTCTAAAATTCTTTGAAAAACAACTTTTTGGAGATTATGTTTTGGATAAACCTCTTTAAAAAGGACGATTTAGAAAACTCGTAATAGGGTAAGTCCGGGGGAGATGGCCATACTTTCTATAAAGGTCCATAAAAATAAAAAAAACAACATTTATATATTGATGTTTATTGTTAATTAAACATTGACTATTTAACTTTAAAACAACCATAAATAATATAAAATATTTTAATGTTAACAATCATAAAATTAATGTTTTGTAAAAAGTGACATTCAGGGAGAGATGACCAATCGTAGTGTGAGATGGCCATAGGTGTAAGGGAGAGTTGGCCACACCTATTATTTAAGTAAATAAATATAATTAATATATCATTTTGAGTTTATTACATGAAAGAATAAACAAAACACAAAAATAAGTCTTATCTTAAAGAATATCACCACAATAAATAGATATTTAAACAAGTTGAAATTTTTCAGTACTGGAGTAATAGACAAAATAAAAGGGAAGTATTATATTTAATTTTTTATTATTTTTCGCCAAAATTTTGCTTTTCTTTATGTTTAAATGCAAAACGAAGAAATTTAGTTTAGAATAAGTGACCTTTTGAGTCAATTTCTGTAAAAATATTTGAATTGGCCATCTATCCCTTATGACATCCCCCCAGATTTCCCCTAATATTTAAATAAATAAAAATTTTTCATGTATAATTCTGACGTTATTACAAAGCTTGCCTCATGTATTGTTCCAAAAAATACGAAAATAAGCATTATTCTAAAAAAAAGAACACTTTAACAATCAGTAAAGTCAACCCATTGATGTTTTCGAGCACTAGTCAAAAAAATACACCAGGATTTCAAGTACACGGAAAGACTTTCGATTTTAATACTTAATATTATAGTATTTATTTTTACAAAATTTCGATAGGAAACCAGGATATATCGTTATATTTTCAGAATTTACTATTTCTATTTAATATTTACTATTTTCGATAGGAAATGTTAAAAGAAACTTTAATCGACATTTTGTTGGGAAAATTGCTATTGAGTTTTGGAATTAGTAAAATCGAGATTAATAAGTAATTCCTATAAAAAGGCAAATAAGCCGATCTTCATGATTATTATATTATTATAGGTTACCTGTGGTAATTGACATTCCATATATTTTTAACACTTTTATATACATATAAACACAATTACCGTCACAAACGAAATCCTAACATAACCTAAACACTAACGATAATACGCACGCACATATATATGCTTAACGAATCGCACAATACATATAATGTTTGAAGGGAAAAGTTTTCTTATATACTAATCGACATAATACATTACCACTTTTGAGAAAAATCCACAAAAATCACAAGTTTCCATCTGTGAACAATAGTTGAAGTTTGACATCCGCCAAATTCAAACTTCACTTAAAAGTTTTTACATGATATAACCGGTTTATATTGAATAAAACTATCACGTAGAAAGTATTTATTGTGTTATTTTTCACCCACTTTACGACAACGTTAATGATTTAATCGTTTCTTTTAAGAGAGAAATTATATAATCCGAATAAGCAAATCAACAGTGACAAGACGCGCACAACGGTTAAACTGTCATGGCCGCCAATTTTCCAATAGTTAATGGAATTTCAACAAAGCATTATTTTGAAATATAATCTTTTTAATAGTAAGATGTTCAAGATGAACTTATTTTATTGTTGCTTCCTATTGAATATAGTAATATTTTTAACATATTTTTGTAAATATTTTTATAAAAATTATTATTTAATAAAAATTAATTAATTTTAATTATTTTTTTTAGATTATACTTTTTCCTAGTTTCATTTTCCTTTTAAAAAAAGCAATCTTTCCAGTTTTAAATAGTAAATTTTAATTTCAAAATATATAAATATTAACTTTTAAAAAAGTATATTCTTCTAGTCCTGTAGTATAAAATACCATTTTACAGTTATATCCTGATTTACAATCGAAATTTTGTAAAAATACACTGCAAAAACTGCTGTCTTTTAAGTGTCTTATTTTAAGACACAAGACATTAAGAAAGCGTCTTACGGTTATTTCAAGCTATTTTATTGGTTAATAATTTTGAAAGATGCTTTCTCATTGGTTTAAAATTAAGACACTTTAAAACGTCTTAAAAGTGAGGACAAAAATGTCTTACAATAAGACACGTGTTTTTACAGTGTACATATTATAATATTAACTATTAAAACCAAAAGTTCTTCCGTGTACTTTTTCATTTTTAATTTTCAAGTTTTTGTTGTTGTTTGCTTTCACGCACACAAATGAAGCAAAATAACCAATAATAACTGATATTTAATAACAAATTCAGTAAAATATTTGAATTGGCCATCTCTCCCGTATGGCCATCTCCCCCGGACTTACCCTAGATGGTATGGATTTATCCTATACAATCGGCCTTTTTGATTTACATCGAATTTTCATTTTATATTCAAAACATTGAGAAAGATAATTTTCTCCTATGACATAAAGTTGTATGTGTAATAATAGGATTGCATTTTAAGAATGCCTTGGGTGCACTTGGGTGATACAAGAAGTGCTTATTTCTGCCCCGGGCTTTCGCAGCCTTGTGCACTACTCCACGTCAGCAATCCGGTCTGTCGACTCTCACGCTGCCGCTGGTATAAAATGGGTAATGCCGAGAAGTTTGCGGGGCGTGAAATCTTCTAGGTACTTAGTTGTCACTTTTTTTTTATTTCTTGTTGTTCAAAGCTAGATGGTTAGCCGGCTAGTATCTATTTCTCTCTCCCTCTCTCTTTCTCCAACTTCAGTGCAACGTCTTCAAATTCTCGAATTTATTCCAACTAATTTCAACTTCTAAGAGATTAACCGATACCAAAGCAAAAATTTAACCCATCTAGGCAAAATTAGCATTTCGTAAGACTTTCTAACTAGGGAAAAAGCAAAACATCCCTGAGCAAATATTGAAAAGTAACTTTTAAATAAGTGAAAGCCAGCCTAGAGAGCGATCTCTGACTAATCCTTTTAAACGTTAATGAACGGCATCCTTTAAAGCGAATATTTTTTTAATATCACTGTTGCTGCTAAAAAATATATACACCCTCTCATCACTTTTTTACTTGAATGCAACAATTTTACATTAAAGAAAATAATCTGCTGTGCAATTATAATTTTTCTTTCTCGTATGTAAAGAAAAAGATGTACTGCAATTTTAGTTTCACCTAGACAAAAGAAATATTTAGAATTATATAATAAAAAAATTGTATTTCTTTTTATTTTATAAATTTCTAAAAGGAACGCATAATATAAATATTGATTGTAAACTTTTTTATTTTGTTAAAGTGTAAAGTTGAGGTATAGTATAGTTTATACATGCATTCTTTTTTTTGTTGCTTTTTTACTTGAATAGGCTTTTAATTAAAAACTTTTTCTGCTGTTGTGAAGGTGAATTCTTTCCGACCCGTTAAGTCGCATTTCTCGTCAGAGTTTCGTTTTATTTTTATTGAAAAATGTTAGCAGACATTTTTCCCGAAAAGTTGCAACGTTGAAAACGCAAGATCTCTAGAAGCACTTTTCAGACCGGAGATGCTCTTAAAGCTACCTTCGTTTCATGAAATCGATGAATATTCAATTTCATTCTGAACCTCTACAATCTTCCTACTTCCTCCTACAACAGTATCTCTTTGTCTCTCTTTCCGCTTCCGGTCTACCTATATTTTCCATTTTTTTTAAAACTTCTCCCTATCACATTTAATTTTGAATTCCACGCGATTTTCCCTGTAAAATTATTCAGGAAGTGGAACAAGACTTTAGAGAATTTTTCAAAAAGAGAGAAAAAGAAACGAAAACATCTTTTCAAGATAAGAATAAGTCAATTTTTTCATGTTATTAAAGTAATATGTTTACTGAGAGAAAAAATTTATTTTGACAAAAATAAAAATATGCCTGGTTTTCTATCGTCTTTCTATTTTATACACGATGTAAAAAG
Source organism: Ganaspis brasiliensis (assembly GCA_037103525.1). Taxonomy (NCBI): domain Eukaryota; kingdom Metazoa; phylum Arthropoda; class Insecta; order Hymenoptera; family Figitidae; genus Ganaspis; species Ganaspis brasiliensis. Next base: position 1,275,866 of record JAZKLR010000146.1, read on the forward strand.
AAAATAAAAATCAAATTAGAATGGTGCACATTTGTAGTTGAAAATCGAAGAGAATTTTATGGGACATTTAATTGGAGTTGATTCGGGTCTTAAACTTCAGGCTGCGAGGGAACATTTAAGCTCTAGACAGAAGGTAGTTTGCCAGTTGCATTAGGGTAATTTTACTATCCAAGTCGCCAAGTAATTCTTTTTTTTTTTATAACCAATTTCGTTTTCTGAATAACAAATAAAGTTGACCCACAAACGGAGGATATAAAAACCAATTTTTCTTTTTATATCTTTGAGGTGTTTGAAAATTAAATGCCGTAAAATTTGAATTTAGTAGTACTCAAGTTTGCAAATTTAATATTACTCTTTTTAAATTAAGAAGCTTCGAATATGAAATGTATCTATGTTTAAAAATGTTATTGAATTAATCTTATTTTAATATATTATTTTACAAATTGTCAATACTTTTATTTTTAAAGTATATCTCTCGGTTAAATACAAGCTGTCAGAAAACAAATTCCAGTGTCTTTTAAAGGATTGAAAACTTTTCGGAAAATATATTTTTGGGAAGGAAAAACGTCCATTTTTAGGGGGGGAAATGTGTAATGTTAAAAATTGTTTATTTAGAAACATTTTTAGATAACCAAACTTTTCTCTCACATTGCTTCTTTGCAAATTTTTAAAATTGATTCGATTTTGACGCTTTTAGATTCAAATCGATTTTATTGATTTGCATCTTATAAAACGTAGAATTAAGCGACAAAACTTCTAATCGAGAACTTATGAGAATTTAAGTTTTTTATTTATGTATCAAATTATGTCAAATTTTCTCATACAATGTACGAAAATAGAATCTCAAGAGTCATTTTAATTAGTAATGATTTAAATTTTAATGTTAAAATTAAGAATTATTAATATACAATAATTTACAAATTTATTTCATTCTGTCCACATTTAAAGTTTCTCACTAGATGTTTTTATGCTTTAAATTTTTACATCATATTTCACCTTTTCAAAATGTTCTCAAAATTTTAATTTATAGCAATTTAAATTTCTTCAAATTTCTGTTAATTTAAAATTGCATTGATTAAAAGTTTAAGTATCTCACGGTTCCAATATACTACAAATATTGTAGTATATAATATTGTATTATATTTATATATTGTAGATTTCAAATTTTCTAAAATGTTTAATAATTATTTTCTCTTATGATTTCAATTACTTAAATTACAATTTTCAACAATTTTTATCTTTTTTCAATTACTTCCTGCAATTTTTAATTATTTTCATTGTTTCTTACTTTTTCCACTAAATCTTAAATCTACCTTCCGCAAATTTTAATTATATTTTAAAAAATGTTCAATCTGTTTTTCAATTATAATTATTTTCTCTATGACAATAAAACAATTTCATTATTTATTGCTAAATATCATATTATTTATCGCAAAATGAAATTCATTTTTTTAATTCACCAAGTTATTTTCATTTTGCAATTATATTATCTTCAAATTTTTAATGATTTTCATCATTTCTGAATTGATATCCTGAACTTTCAAATATCACAATTTTCAATTGTTTTGATCAATATTCATTTTTTTTTATTATTTTGCAATTATTTTAATTATTTTTCAATTAATTTCCTGAACTTTCAGTTATTATCTAAAAATTAGATTATTGTATTCAATTTTCAACATTATAAACGATTTTTTAATTATTTTATTTTGTTCCAAAAATAAATTCTGTAATTTTCCTATTATTTTCTCCAATTTCTAATTTTTTTCATTCTTTTTGCATAATTTTCAAAAATTTCAATTATTTATCAATTTTCAGATATTCTCATTTCTTTCAATTAATTTCTCAGATTTCTCAGATTTTCAAGTACTTTTCTCAAATTTCAATTTTTTTAAATTTGATTTATTTAATCATTTCTTTTTATTCATTTCATAATATATCCGGCAGTCAAAAATGAAACATTATAGGATTTTGAATTATTTATTTCATATTTCATTTATTTTTTCCAACTTATCATCTTTCAATAATTTTCTTTAAGTTTCAAATTTTAAAATCATTTTTTAATTATTCTCCCCAAATTTTAGTTTATTCTTATTTTTTAAATTATTTCCTAAATTTTTAAATATTTTTCTCAAATTTTCCATTATTTTCTTCAATTTTTAATCATTTTGAATTATTTTCATAATTTCCATTTTTAAACTATTCATCTGATATTTCAATTATTTAATATAATTTTCAACTTTTATATTATTTGTTTATTATTTTCTTCAATTTTCAGTTACTTAGGTTCTTTTTCATAATTTCCAAAAAGTTTTTAATTAATATTGCTATCGGACGTTGAGGTTGTTTTTAGTTTTTAATTACGTATCTGATATTTTCATTTTTCTATTCAATTTTTAATTATATTTACGATTTTCTTGTATTTTATTTCGGTACCTATATTCTGTATTTTTGCAATTATTTCTCTTAAATTAAAAATTGTTCTTTTCAATTTCAAATTATGTTTATCTTTTTTCACTAATTTAGTCTAAGTTTTAATTATTTTATTTTTTTTTGCAATGAACTTCTAAAAATTTCAAGTATTTTTCTGAAACTCTCTTTAATTGTCCTTTACTTAAAATATATTAGGTATGTAATTTTTTCAATTTTTTTTTTATTATTTTCTTAAATTTTTAATCGTATTCATCATTTCTAACTTAATTTTCTAAAATTTAAATTATTTATCTCAGTTTCAAATATGTATTCCAATTTTTCTATATTTTAATTCTTCTCAATTTATTTCTAAGATTTTAAAATATTTTCTTCTAATTTAAATTACTTTCTTTAATTTCAAAACATTTCTATGATTTTTTAAATCACTTTTTCGCGTTATTTAATCTAGTTATAGGTATAAAAAATTAGAATTTTTATAATTTATATGTTACACTGTTCACAATTGTTATATTCAATAATAATTTTTACACTTCGTTGATTTAATTGTTTGTGTTTCAAAATAGTGGAGCTCATTCAAACATAGAAAATTCTCATAAATTCTCCGGAAGGAGAATATTCTCGATTAAATCCTCAAGAATGTAACCAGATTTTAAATTACCAAGAATTTTGCAACTTTAAAAAAGAGGTTCTTACTTGAAAGATTTTTCCTTTCTCTGCCAAAACTGGAGAATTTTAAAATATGTATAAAAATGTATTATAACTAAAACTGTCAAATATCCTAACCTATTTTAGACGTAAGAACATATTTAAATTTACTCTTAAAATAATAAATATTAATAATATTATTATTATAACATTAGAAAAAACAATTTTATTTCACTATAAATAATTATATTTGAAAAACAAAGCGGTGCAATTTTTTGAAAATTCGCTTCCGTTAATTTGTGGACAATCTATCTTGAAGAAAATGAGCTATTATAAATCAAAATCGCATAAATTTAAAAAAATTGTAAAGAAACGACGTGAAAGAAAAGTTTGATTGCTTAAAAATATGTGTAAATAAACAATTTTTAACATTACAAATTTTTTTTCTAAAAAAGGACGTTTCTTCTTCTCAAAAATATAGTTTTGGAAAAGTTTTGAATTCTTTAAAGGACTCTATAATTTTTTTTCTGATTGCCTGTATTTAAACGAGAGATATACCTTAAACTTATATTTTATTGTTCTAAAAAACTAATAATATTGTAGTATAATATTAAAACTATCAGAAAACTTATCGCTCGAAAATTGTAGGCACTTAGAGCATGTTCTTGACTTAATACAACAATAATTTTGACAATGTGTATTAAGCACGTTCAGAATGCTTATTAAAATTCATGCATAAACACTCTGTATGCTTGAGAAGCACCTACAAGACTACTTTTGTAGTTCAAAGCAATTTATCATAGTGTCAGTTCAATACAACAGCACAGAAAATTGAAACTTTCTCTTTAATTCTGAAAAAAGTTTCGCTTTAATAAGGTTTTTAGAAAAAATCGCTACTTGGAAAAGAAACAAAAGTTTAAAGAAAATTATTATGAGAAAGTTGAAAAGTATGTTTAAATAGAATTATTGTAGAAAAGTTTTACTTAAAAAGTGCAAAGGGAACAAAAAATTTAACACGCGTTAAAATTTACTAGTTATTAAATTGAAAATTCTTTTGAAATTGTTCAAAAAAAAAAAGTAAAGTGAATGTAAAATTAAATTGTACAGAAAAAAACTGATATTATTTAATATTTTTCAAAGCCGTTAAATATTTGTTTTAAAATTACAACGAATCGCTTATTACTCCAGTATTTGCATGTCCGACCAAAACTGATCTCTACTACTTAATATCTCTTGCTACGCTGACATTCAGTAGAAAAATCAATATCTAGTCCGACAGGTTTTAATATTCCTTGACAGCGGCGTTTTAAATGATTAAATATTGAAAATTTATTGAACCTACATTTTTGTCTTTAATTTTAATTTTTACCAATTTTATTCAAATTCTAAATTCTTCTTCTTATTTCAATGTTTTAATTCCTTTTGTTCTAAACTTTTAAATTCGTTTTCTAAATTTAAAATTGTAAGGAAATTTTGAAAATTATACTATTTCGAACGTAGAAAAAGATGAAATTAGTTTAGATTAAGATTTTTAACTTTTTTAAATTTAAACTTTTATGGGGAATTAATAGTTAATATATTAACTACAGTAGGTCGAAAGTTGGAGAAATCAAAGGTAATTTTGCCTTATAAACGACCAGTGGTATTAAAATGAATGATTCAATATAATAGTTGGTCAGATGTAACGGCTGGTTCCATTCGGTTGGTCTGAATGTGCATATCTTCTTTCAGTTGATTTACTCCGAAATTCCAACTGAATTACTCCTCAAACTCATTCAAAATGGATCAATTTAATCAATATGACAGAAATGGAATAATAACCTCATGCACTTTGCGGTATTTAAATCTATCAAACTTTAATAAGTTTAATTTTCACTGTTTTCAAAACTGTTACTTTCAATTTTTCGATAATTTTCAATTTTTTTTTATCTTTAATTTCTAAATCTGTCACTTTTTCCAAGATTTTAAAATTGCTTCCAAATTTCAATGCTTTTTAATTCCTCTATTTTTAAATTTTAACTTTAAATAATTCCGAGTGGAATAATTTCGTACATTTAAATTGTTCAATTTTTAACTCTTGAATTTCTACAATTTCAAATGTTAACGCTTCTGGTTATAAATATTACAAAAGATTTCCAATTTTAATCACGTTAAAATTTCAAACATTTTAAAGTTTGGACTTTTGCACTTTCATATTTTTACGTGTTAAAACTTCTACTGATAAATATTTCAAAAATGTTGAAATTTTTAACATATTTCTAAGTTTGGATTTTTTCCAATTTGTTTGGGATACATTTTTATAGAAACGTAAAATTAAAAATAAGGGAATATGGATTTGTATTAATATTGAATAGTGAATTTACATTGTTATAAAACTCACAATTTGGTGATAAAAGTTTTTTAATAAACAAAGGTTTTGATCCTGAAAACAGGATACAAATATAGCATTAATCGAAACAGTGAATGGGACCAGTGAACCTGAAATGCTAAAGCGCTTTGTCACCGCAACTTGTTGCGGCTCGAAGGTTTGAAACCTTCTCTAATCCACTTGAATTGTGATCGAATTCGCACACGTTGAATAAATCCATATTTTATATATTCTCAAGTAGGAAATCTTATCATAAACACACCCTTGGTAATTAAATTGTCTATAAAAACTGACAATAGTTCCATATTTTTAGGTAATCATTTCTTTATTCAAATTTGAATGTATTCCAATCTCAATGCTGTAAATTTTTCATATTTTTCAAATTTAACCTTCAATTTTCATTGCTTATATTTAAATCCAATTTTAAAGTTTATTAAGTTAATATATGTCGCGGGTTCAAATCGTTCGAATTTTAATTCAATTTTATGGATTTTAAACTCAAAATGTTTTATAATGTTTTGTCAATTTAAAGTTTTTTTTTGTTAAATTTGTGTGAAAACTAAAATTAATTTTATAATAGAAAAATTTAGTTAAGAGTACCCAGTGAAAATAATGTTATTTTTTAAAAATTATTTGTAACTAAATTATAATTAAATTTGTAATTAATTGAATTGTAATTAAATTTCTAAATTAATTAAATTCCATTATTTCTGTATCGCATTTATATGGAATATTTGCAGTTAATGTTTGTAAATTACTTTAAACAAAAAATAATATTTATTTCGTTTAGAGTGGGAGACGAGAGAAATATTGCTCTTATCTTAAAAAGAATATTTCTTTCTATCTTCAAGTGGCCGTAAACTCATTTCAGTACTATTTTTCACGCATTTACTGGAAAGCAGAAAAACACGAGTACATGTATGAATATTGTAGAAAAGTAGGCTATAGGGAGAAATAGAATTTTTTTAATTGCTGGAACATTCGTTCATTCTTCTTTAAACACAAGAGACAAATTTAAATTCCCTTCAAAATGTAAATCACGTGAAATTAGCTGGAAAATTTTCCCTACGAATTGAGCGAAATGTAACTAATAGAGGACGAACTAATGTAACTAATGGAGAGCAAATATTTAACTCTGACAATTAGTATTCAACGGATATAGCATGCTATAAAAAAAAAGATAGAATTGCCGAAAATTTTACGTCTACTCTAAAGCACAGTGTATTTATTCAATTAATAAAACAGACAAAATATAATTTCACAAATTTCTTTATAAATATTTTTATAATTTGTAGGGTTATGTACTGTTCTGACGGAACCCTTTTAAAATATTTATATTTGTATGTCCTTTTTTGCATTGATTCTAATTTTAAAACTAATGCAGTTAAAGACTTAAAATTTGGTACATATAGGTAACTTGACACTAGATTTACAAAAATGACCTAGATATCTGACCTAGATAGATTAAATTTCTTACAGTTATCTACGATTTACAGGTTCCAAAAAATGACCTGTTTCTAAAAAAAAGTCCAAAATGCAAAAATGAACCATCAGAGCAATTTTAGTCTAAACAATTTTAGATTACTACAAATAAAAAAAATTCCCTGATATTAAGATTATTTCATTAATTTTAAGTATATTTGAAACTTAACTAAGCGCCAAGATTTGCTTGGATAAAGTATGACCTTATCTATTTTTAAGAAATATTTCTTATTCTAATGGAAATTTAAAATAAGAGAAGTTTCTTCTTTTGTCAAAAATTATATTTTTAGCCACTTTAATAATTTTAAATAAATAAATTAAGGTAAATACGTAGTTTGAGACCAAAAAATATACCCATAATATTGCGGTACCTTTTCGTCAAAATTTAATAAAATTTAATAAAAACGGTAGTTCTGTACATTTTAAAATAAAAAAATATCCGTGTACAGTATATTATTAGTCAAAATTAATTAGAATCTTTGAGTAAATTTAATGCAATTTTACAATTCTAACGTTTTATAATGATGTCAAAGTAAAAAATGATCTTGATTCTATTTATCTTTTATATTTTAAAATATACGTTCCCTGTCTGACTCAAATACCCATTTCTACTTAATAGTCGGTCAGTGTTTCAGTAGTCAGGTCAATTTTAAGTCAGACGCAGACATTGTAAAATTGTTTTTAGTTTTCACACAAATTCAACGAAAAAATTGTAAATTGACTAAAAATTATAAAACATTTTTAAGCATTTTGAGTTTGAAATCCATAGAATAAAATTGAAATTCGAACGATTTAAACCTGCGACATATATTTCATAAACTTTAAAATTGGATTTGAATATGAAAGCAATGAAAATTGAAAGCTAAATTTGGAAAATGTGTAAAATTTACAGCAGTGAGATTGGAATATATATTTAAATTGGAATAAAAAAATGAAAAAATAATTACATTCAGAAAACGTAATTTTTATTTTAAGAATTATTCTTGGCGCCTGTTTCAGAATAAAATATTATTATATTAAAGATATAATATTTTTAAAATAAGAAGCATATTCTCAAATATTAAGAATATTTTCTTACGTTCTTAAGAATATGCGTCTTAATTTAAAAATGTGCTTCTTACTTTAAGAATATTCTTCTTATTTTAGGAATATTATATCCTTCATATAGGAAAATTTATTTTTAAATTGGCCCCGAAATAATACCGTTTTTTCAGTGACTAGAGAAAATAAGCGCTTAGAACATCTTCTTAGATTTTATTTATTTATTTATAAAATAAATAAATAAATAAAATCATAATTTTATTTCTTAGTTTAAGAAAAATTTGTAAGAAAATTTTGCAATGTAAATGGTTTTCTTAGCATAAGAATATTATTAAGAATAATTAATTAATAACACAGCCCGACAAAAAAAAATTTTATTGTCCGAGACCCTACACTAATTTATTTCTATGTATTTTTCTTCGCTGAATTTGAATCTAGAGTCAGAATAACCAAATTGGCTAAATTTTTTTTAGATAATCTTAAAAAACTGCTCAAAAACACGGAAAAAAAATTTTTTGATCGGGATACTACACAAGTGTATTCCTAAGTATTTTTCTCTGCTGAATACGAATCCAAAGTCAAAATTATCAGATTAGCTAAAAAATTTTAGATAATCTCAAGAAAGCGATTTTTTCGATGAGTTTTTTGATATTATCACAAAAATTTTAACCACTTTGGCAATTCTAACTTCGGATTCGGATTCAGCGGAAAAAATACGTAGGAATACACTGGCATATTGTCGCGGGCAAAAAAAAAACTTTTTTTGATTTTTTTAGCACTTTTTTGAGATAATCTCAAAAAGTTTAGTTACTTTGATAATTCTGACTTTGGATTTGGATTTTGCGGAGAGAAATACGTAGGAATTCATCAGCTTAGTGTCTTGGATAAAAAAAATTTTTTGTTTTTGATTTGATTTTGATTTTTAAACAAAAAAACGGTTTCTGGTTATGCAATTTTTGGAAAACCGACTATTTATGTTAAACCGGCTGTTTTAAAAAAAAACCTGATAACCGGTTATTTTGAAAAAGTTATTGAAAAAGAACCGAATTAATATTGAAAGTAAATAAATTTTAAAATTGAATTTAAGATTAAAACTAAGTATTAAGTTTAAGTAGTAAAAAGGTTAATTTTTCATTTAAGTAGAAAAATTGTAGTGAACAATCCCATTATGTGATCAAAGTGTTTTTAAAAATCACTTTTTTACATTTATTTTTCTAAACGCAATCTTAATATTTAATTTTAATCTTAAATTTAATTGTAAAATTAATTTACTCTCAATATTAATTCGGTTATTTTCCAAGAACCGGTTAAATTCGGATTTTTTCCATAACCGGTTATTTGGTTTTTTAAAAATGTCCGATTACGGTTATTATACCGAAAACCGATTGCTAAACTGATTTTTTAGAAAACCTAAAACCGGTTATAAATATCCATAACCGCCCAGGCCTAGTTTTAATTTTTTTTGTTTAATTATTTCAAAAAGTAGAACCAATCTTACAATTCTGACTTCGGTTTCGGATTCAGCTAAAAAAAATATGTTGGAACACACTAGTTTAGTGTTTCGGAGAAAAAATTCCTTTTTTTTTTGTGTAATTCCCAGTCGGAATAATTTTATAGAATCATTAGAAAAAGATTCTATAGAATTTCTTTAGAACATTCTGTCGAAAAAAATTATTTGACATTTGAAAATACATGTGAAATTTTTAAATAAATAAAAAACAGATGATACAAATTTGTAATACAAACTTCACATGTATTTTCAAATGTCAGACATTTTATAGAACTTTTCCGACTGGGTTATTAAGAAAATTTGTATAAGAATATGTTATCCTTAGAAATAAAAAATCGTTTTTTATTGTAGCTCGTATAGTTTGAAAATTAGAGATGTACACGGATACCCCCCGATTTCAGAGCGAATCTAACTCCACTTTTCCGATTGTTTTCTATAAATCATTTTTTAATAGATTTATAAATGGGCTATTTTATTTCAAACCGTTCCACTAGCAAAAGACTATCGCGTGAAACAGATTTTTTAAATCGGTTTAATTTGATTAAAACTAAATTGAAAATAAAATGTAATAGGCGGATTTGAAAGAGAATTTCTCAAGCTTTAAAATGATACTAAACCTTTTTTTTAAAAAAATTTCAATTTCATGCAAAATTTTAAGTTTAAAAATTTTAAACATTAATATCTCATAACACCCCCTCTTGAAATTCGATGTAACTTACACTAAAATAATATGTTTAAAGTTTCTAGTTTTTACTATGTAAAGATCATAATGGACGTTTCACGGGATTTAGAACAAAAAATTAATTAAAAAACCAATTTATTTAATCTGACATTAATTTGAAGTCGCGTAGTATAACCATTCTCATGGTAGAATTCGTTTGTTTTTCTATTAATATTGTTATGTCAAATGAAATAAAATGATTTTTTATTAAAATTTATTTCTACAAACTCCATGAAAAGTCCATTATGGTCTTTACATAGTAAAAAATAGAAATTTTAAACATTATTTTAGTATAAGTTACATCGAATTCCAAGAGGGGGTGTTTTGAGATATTAATGTTTGAAATTTTTAAACCTAAAATTTTACATGAAATTGAAATTTTTTTAAAAAAAGTTTAGTATCATTTTAAAGCTTGAGAAATTCTCTGTCAAATACGCCTATTATATTTTATTTTTCATTTAGTTTTAATCAAATTAAGCCGATTTAAAAAATCCTTTTCACGCGATAGCCTAGTGATGCATTTGAGCGACACGATTCGAGAAACGAGCGACATTTTTTGTTTTTCATAAAATTGACAGACGAGCGATCAATTTGTTTAGTCTCGGTAAAGCGAACATCTCGGATAGTTGAACGATCATTCCGAGCATCTCGTTTTTACCATAAAATTAGGCGTGAAGTTGTAGTCAATTAAAAAATAATGACATTCAAATAAAAAATTCAAGATTTATATGAAACTTTTAAAACTTTCCGAAATGCAAAAATGAAAGAGGTTCAATTCAGACAGGCTATGTATGTTGAAGTCAAAGAATTATTCCCCATTGAAATATATGTGACGCTCCGCGAGAGAAGGGACCTATCACGGAAAAAATCAATTTTCATTTTGTTATTCTAAAAGATAATTATTTAGTTGTTCTTTCATTTCCATGTTTCCAAAAATTTTTTTATTAATTACACTAATTGTTATAGTACTTCAATCTTAGGCATGCTAAGTGTATCGCATTTTTTGGATTTTCTTTGGACGACCGTCCCATGAAATTGGTTTATATTGATTTCATTTTTTTTATGGTAATTCATAGTTTTTGAGTTGCTTTTTGAGTTCCAAAAATCAAAATTTGATTCCTGCAATTAGTTTTCTTGCTATGAAGATTTAAACATAGGCATGTTAAGCGTCTCGATTTTTCTTCCTCCTCTTTGCCTGTCCGTCCTTTAAAGTTTGCTTTCTCAGCGATAGGTCCCTTCTCTCCCGGAGCGTCACATATGTTATTTTTCAGACAATTTTAGACGACACTTATTTTCCTGTTTTGGTGAAAACAAATTTTTAACGAAGTTATGCGGATTTGAATTTTTTAAGTTGAAAGTGAGATTACAAGAAAATAACGTTAAAATTGTTTAAAGTTTTTATATCTTTTTTACTATTGTATATATTAAAATGATCCTTCCTGTATCTAATTAGGGCTTTTATGTTCTTTTAAATTCCATAAGGAAATTTAAAATATTTTCAAATTTAAGAAAACTGCGGCATTTTTTCGAAAAAAATAAAAATCAAATTTTCTGAAAATCCCCCACTGTTTTTTTTCTCTCGATTTTTTTGCTACTTTCTGGAAGTAAAACGATTATTTTCTATAAGAATTTATTAGAGTCCCGTGTCTTAGAGAAGAATAAAAAAAAATTTTCTTTTTAAGAAAACAAGTTCTTTTAAACCCTGTTTTAGATATTACAACAAAAGTCCAAATAGAAAAAATGTTCCTCTTAAGAAGTGGAGTAAAAAAGTCTGATAGCTTTTATCTCTAACTTGCGAATCTTTCGAATTATTAATTATAACACGAAATAAATACATAAATTTTGCATTTTTGCAAGTAGAACAAAGTTTCAATATATCACTGAAATGCAATAAATGTTAAATGTGTAAAAACTGACGAATTCTATATAAAATTAATTTAACAAATAATGATTTCTTAAAAATTTGAAATTAGAAAGTGTTTCTTTAGATTTTTTAATTTAAATTCCAATTAATTTGCATATTTATTAATCGTTGTTTTATTTTTCTACAAAACAAATTATAAAATAATTTTTGAGTAACTCTTATTTTATAATTTGTTATACATAACATAAATGTTTCTGAAAAATAACATATTTCAATGGGAAATGATTCCCTGACTTGAACATACATAGCCTGTCTGAATTGAAATGGAAACAACCAAGACATCCTTTTTTTATTATTATATAATGATTTAATTTCTTTCTCTGTAATGTCTATTTAAATTCAGTAAAAATTTAGGTGTGTGAATGACTTTTTAAAAATTTTGCACATCATTTCTTTAATTTTAAATATTATTCTTCTATTTAATGAAAAAAATATATTTTTTTGATTTTTTACTTTAAAGTAACACGCAATTAATTTAAGTTCAAGAAATAAAAATTTTATGTAAATTAATAGTTATTCTAAAATAGAAAATTGTTTATTTTAAAAACGTAAATAAGGGTGTGATAATTAGGTTATAATGGCTTCTTCGGGACATATTTCAAACTAATGTAAATTAATAAATATATAGGCTTAAATAAAATGTTTCTAAACAAAGTATTATTATGTGTTTTATTGATTCATTCAGATTAATTCTTTCTGATTAAAAATAATAATAATAATAATAAGAACAAGAACAAGAACAAGAAAATTGGATTTAAAATTGATCATTAAAACTGCCATATTTCAACATAACTACTTTTTTCCGAAAGCATTTAAGAAGCTCAAACTTCGCACATATGTATTTAAGTTTGTACAAAATAGACATTATATTGAAATTTCAGGAGGGTAATTTGTTTAATTTCTAAAATATTGAAGTTTGAAATTTATTACAAAAAGAGTTATTTTTTTAAATTTAGATATATTCAGAAGTTCGTTAGTTTAGCAATTGTCGACTAAAAGCGATTTTATTTAAATTTAAAATCTTAATTAATATTACTTTCTAAGAAATAAAAAAATAAAAATATTACTTAAATAAATAATGTATTTCTTTTATAATTATTTAGAAATGAATTTTAATTAAGATTTTAAATTTAAATGAAATCGCTTTTAGTTGATAATTGCTAAACTAACCAACTTCAGAGTAAATCTAAATTCTTAAAAAATAACCCCTTTTGTAATCAATTTCAAACTTTAATATTTTAGAAATTAAACAAATTAGCCTCCTGAAATTTCAATATAATGTCTGTTTTGTACAAACCTTAATATGTGCCATGTTTGAGCTTCTTAAAAGACTTCAGAAAAAGTCAGAAAGTTAGTGAAATCATCCATCGTGTTTTCATATTTTCATTTGACAGCTGATGATTCTGAAATTATCGTCTGATCGCTCGAAATCGATCGAAAATTGAGACGAAACGATCCGGGAAAAGACAATTGAGAGTCCGAAATGATCGCCCTGAACATAATCAGTAAATTCGAACGACATCGAGCGAAAAAAAAATTTTCTCGTATCGTCGTGCATCACTACGATAGCCTTTTGCTAGTGGAACGGTTTGAAATAGAATAGCCTAAATATATTTTTTAAAATAATTGATTAAAACCAAAAAAAAGCAAAATTAAGATGTGGATACTTGAATGAATCACAAGAATAATATATAAAATACAAAATAATAATATATAATAACAGAATACAAATATATCAATTCGATTCTGAAAATCGTTTCTCTTGGAATGCTTTTCACGTTTTGATAGGTTTGTCAGCAGAAGCTTTTTGCAGCAGTTGGCTCCGAAGAAAAAAATCGTTTCGAATGGATGATAAACCAGTTTTTTTTTTCTCTTCACGTTTATATAGATAGGGTAGTGACTCTCTCTCTCTCTCTCTCTCTTTCTCTATTTGAGCCATTTCTTGCCATCATCTCTTTGTTTCTCCCTCTCGGAAGATTTGGTTTGTTCGAGCCTCTCTATTTACCCAGCTATCATTTCTTTAAATGCGCTTGCGCTTGAACACACGACCTGTGGCATATGTGTGAGACTTTGAACACACGTGCAAAGAAGCTCGTGCTTGCAAGCCTTGCCATTCATGACGGTCGGGACTAAACGTGTCGTGCGCATAGTCAACCAGGCTGCGAAAATGACTCGCCTCCTCATTCACCACGGTTTCTGATCACGCGATGCCTCTTCTGTGCACTTTGTTTTTACTCCTACATAGATTCAATCTTATTCAGAGTTCCTTTACAAAAGTCTGTTTTTAAAATCCCTCGACTTTCCCAGATTTTCCTAGAGAAATTTCGCGGCAAATTTCCGAGATAACTTTTGGGTAGAATCAATTATTTTCGTATAAATATTAAAAATATTTAATTAGATAATTTTCAAATAATTTTTAAATTCATTTTCAGATTGTTTGCTGTATATGATAAAAACTAGGTGTGAATTCTGTCCATTTCATGGACACTTCGCTTCCAAGAAAGCAAAATAATTTGCTTCCTCATAGAGGAAGCAATAAATTTATTTATAACATAAAAAATAATAATTCAATTTTAAATTAATTATTATTTATTTTTATGCAAATAAGTAATAATAATAAAATAATAATAAATCAATATATATATTTTTTTTCTATATTCCAAAACTTTATTTATTTATTTATTATAAATAAATAAAGTCAATTATTAGTCAATTATTTTTAGTCAATTCGTTTTGAGACAAGGAATATGATTCTTTTAATTCATTTGTTTGAATTTTTAGCAAGAAATTTTTTTTTTGGCAAAACACGAGATTTTTCAATAAAAAAAAATTTAAAATTATGAATTAATACGTGAGTTTTTAGTCAAATATAAAATTTATATAGGTCACTCGATTTGTTTTGAGACAAGGAATATGATTTTGTAATTCGTTTGGTTGGTTTTTTAGCATGAAAATTTTTTTTGGCAAATCGCGAGATTTTTCGATGAAAATAAAATGAAAAATCATGAATTATTACGTGGGTTTTTAGTCAATTATATACTTTATATAGGTCAATCAATTCGTTTTGAGACAAGGAATATGATTTTGTTTGGTTGAATTTTTAGCATGAAAAATTTTTTTTTTTTAAAAAAATTTCCAAAAACGTGATTTTTTGATGAAAAAAACTGAAAAATCATGAATTATTACGTGAGTTTTTGGTCAATTATATACTTTATATAGGTCAATCGATTCGTTTTGAAACAAGGAACATGATTTTTTCATTCATTTGTCTGAATTTTTAGCATGAAAATTTTTTTTGCCAAAAAACAATATTTTTGATGAAAAAAGGTGCTCAAAAAAATTTGATTGGGTATTTTCAAAAATCCCTGTGTCCAAATTTAGATATTTGTGAGCTTCATATGTCATCCAAATTTTATTAAAATCCGTTGAAGCGTTCTCGAGATATCCTGGCGACAAAAAATTTACCACATACACACACACATACACACACACATACACACACACATCTGGACATTTTCTCAGGAATGAAAATTTGAACTTTTCAGATGAAACTGAGTCGATTTACACTATTTTTGGAAAATCGAAAATCTTAACGATCACAACGCTTCCTCTATGAGGAAGCAAAAACTATTAATTTCACAGGGAAAATTCGACTATCGTATAAAATTGTAATTTTGCTACTCACGTTGTGCCTGAGCCAAATAAAAGTTTGACAAAAATGAATCCAAAATCTGATTGTTACTCTCTAAATTTAAATTAGTTAAAAATAACTAATTATTAGTAAAATCGTGCCTGAGTTTTTGTTTCTGAAATTAGCTAAAAATAACTATTTATCAGTAAAATATGACTAATTATTAGTAAAAATATAACTAAAAAATAGTTAAAATTTGATTAATTGAATTAGTAAACTGAATTTTACTAAAATTTTAGTAATTTTGACATAATCTAAAAATGAATATAACTAATAATTAGTTATTTTTTACTAAACGGTTAGTAGAAATATAACTATTTCAATTAGTGACTGAGTTTTTGCTTTCAAATTAGTTATTTTTAACTAATTCAGATTTAGAGAGTAGGGTGTTGTTTTTATATCAGAAATAAAAATCCGTTGAGATGTATGCATGTAGGAAAATTAATCACACAAAAAGTATATTAAATATTTTTTATATCTATCTAGATGTACCTACCTTTGAAATAAGACCTTAATGAAGAAAATTAATTAATACACTGAGAAAAATGGATGTTTAGAATTAGATGTTTAAAACAAGATAGTAACGCTTAACCTCTAAATATTAACGGTTAACATCTAAGATGTTAAATTTTTACATCTAGATTAAGGTGGTCCAAAAATGTACAGTAAAAAAAAATTTTCGAAATGTTTTGCTGCTACCCCCCAAAAAGTTTCCAAATCGAAAAAAAAATTACCCCTATTTTTTTATTTTGAAATCGGACAATATTTAGGGGTGGCGCAAACCCCTTGAAATTTCCGATTGATTTTACATAGGAAAAACGCACTTTTTCGAAAATTCGCTACCAAATCCTCAAAAATCACTCAAAATAGCAATACAGCGAATCACATCTTGAAAAGTCCTCACATAACAAGATTCCATAATTTATTTAATAATTTATTAATATTAACTATTTTTTATAGGGTTATAAACAACCCCCATAAATGCAAAAAAAATAAAATTTTTTTTTAAATTACAAATTAATAGTTTCTTAAGGATTTTTCAACAAAATTGTTACATATTGTCAATTTACAATTGCTTATACATATTTTTATGTATTTTTCATTTGTTTAAACAATTTATTATTGTTAATTTACAGCTTTTATTCAAATAAACCTAGCGAGTTTTAGTTTTTTTTACTTTACTATTTTTTATATTTACAATTAAAAAAAGTATTTAGTAAAGTTAACCACAACAACAATTTGCAATTGTTTAAACAAATTATTGTTAATAATAATTAAATTTTGCCAAATGCACCTAGAAAGACACAACTTTTTCCTAATTTTACAAATTAATGGGCTCTGGTTAGAATAAGAAAAATTATTGACTATAAATTATTATTTTTAATTTGTTTAAACAATTTATTATTGTTAATTTACAGCTATTATTCAAATAAACCTAGCGAGTTGTAGTTTTTTCTGACTTAACTATTTTTTACATTTACAATTAAAAAAAGTATTTTGTAAAATTAATCACAACAACAGTTAGCAAGTGTTTTAACAAATTATTGTTAATAATAATTAACTCTTTACAAATAAACCTAGAAAAACACAACTTTTTCCTAATATTATAAATTAATAGGCTCTGGTTACAGAAAGAATAATTATTGACTATAAGTTAACATTTTGACATTGTTTAGACAAATTATTGTTAATAATAATTAATTTTTTACAAATGCATCCAGGAAGACACAACTTTTTCCTAATTTTACAAATTAATGGTCTCTGGTTAGAATAACGCAAATTATTTGTCATAATTTATCATTTTTACTGTGTTTAAACAATTTATAATTGTTAAGTGTTAACTTTTATCCTAAAACCCCAGCGAAATTTTATTTCTACTATCCTATTAATTTTTTTACATAATATCACAAGATATTTAGCAAAATTAACTGCAACTTCCCTTTGTCATTATTTAAATAAATTGTTGTTAATAATCATTAATTAATTACAAATAAATCAAGACATATTGTTTTTCTTATTTTACAAGTTGTGTCGTTCAAGGATCATTTGTAAAGAATCAATGATAATTATCAATAACTGGTTTAAACAATTTTAAAAGTTGTGGCTACGGATAATTTTGCAGAACAGCTTATTGCTTTCAATTAAAAAAGAAAACTTCTGTCTTTCTAGGTGCATTTGTAAGGAATAAATAATTATTAACAAATAATTTGTTTAAACAATTGCAAATGGTTGTTGTGGTTATTTTTACTAAATTCATTTTTTCATTTTTAATATAAAAAATAAGCAAGTCAGAAAAACTAGAATTCGCTAGGTTTATTTCAATGATAGTTAAAAATTAACAATAATAAATTGTTTAAACAAATTAAAAATAATAACTTATAGTCAATAATTATTCTTACTGTAACCAGAGCCCATTAATTTATAATATTAGGAAAAAGTTATGTTTTTCTAGGTTTATTTGTAAAGAATTAATTATTATTAACAATAATTTGTTTAAACAATTGCAAATTGTTGTTGTGGTTAACTTTACTAAATACTTTTTTTAATTGTAAATGTAAAAAATAGTTAAGTCAGAAAAAACTACAACTCGCTAGGTTTATTTGAATAATAGCTGTAAATTAACAATAATAAATTGTTTAAACAAATTAAAAATAATAATTTATAGTGAATAATTTTTCTTATTCTAACCAGAGCCCATTAATTTGTAAAATTAGAAAAAAGTTGTGTCTTTCTAGGTGCATTTGTCAAAAGTTAATTATTATTAACAATAATTTGTTTAAACAATTGCAAATTGTTGTTGTGGTTAACTTTACTAAATACTTTTTTTAATTGTAAATGTAAAAAATAGTTAAGTCAGAAAAAACTACAACTCGCTAGGTTTATTTGAATAATAGCTGTAAATTAACAATAATAAATTGTTTAAACAAATTAAAAATAATAATTTATAGTGAATAATTTTTCTTATTCTAACCAGAGCCCATTAATTTGTAAAATTAGAAAAAAGTTGTGTCTTTCTTGGTGCATTTGTCAAAAGTTAATTATTATTAACAATAATTTGTTTAAACAATTGCAAATTGTTGTTGTGGTTAACTTTACTAAATACTTTTTTTAATTGTAAATGTAAAAAATAGTAAAGTAAAAAAAACTAAAACTCGCTAGGTTTATTTGAATAAAAGCTGTAAATTAACAATAATAAATTGTTTAAACAAATGAAAAATACATAAAAATATGTATAAACATTCGTAAATTGACAATATGTAACAATTTTGTTGAAAAATCCTTAAGAAACTATTAATTTGTAATTTAAAAGAATTGTCATTTTTTTGCATTTATGGGGGTTGTTTATAACCCTATAAAAAATAGTTAATATTAATAAATTATTAAATAAATTATGGAATCTTGTTATGTGAGGACTTTTCAAGATGTGATTCGCTGTTTTGCTATTTTGAGTGATTTTTGAGGATTTGGTAGCGAATTTTCGAAAAAGTGCGTTTTTCCCATGTAAAATCAATGGGAAATTTCAAGGGGTTTGCGCCATTCCTAAATATTGTCCGATTTCAAAATAAAAAAATAGGGGTAATTTTTTTTTCGATTTGGATACTTTTTGGGGGGTAGCAGCAAAACATTTCAGACTTTTGTCTTTGTGGACCACCCTAATCTAGATATTAAAGTTTAATATGTAGATGTTAACCTTGAACATCTAGATAGCTGTCCCTATGTTAAGTGATAAATATGTCAAGCGTTAACATCCAGATGTTAAGGGTAAACATCCATTTTTCTCAGTGTATGTATCTAAATATTTTTTTGTATATTGAACTCAATTAAGAGTTGGTTTTAAACTTTTTTAATATTTCTGGTAATATTTCCAAAACTTTTATGTTTCTTTTAAATATATTTGTTATATTTTAATACTTTTTTGGAACAAAAGTCAATTTATTTGATTGAAAAAGTACGAAACAATATGATTTTTTTATTACGACTGGTAAAGAATAATATTCGTAACATAATATACGAAAAAACCAAGTTGAATAATTTTCAAATTGAGCAATTATACCATTGAACCTACCACCAAACAAAATAATTTTAAAAATCAAAGAACAATTATAAAATTTCAAGATAATAATTGAAAATTGGACAAACTGTAGGAAGTAATTAAAAATTGCGAAAAATAAACAATAACTGAATGAAATTGTTAAAAAAATGACGAAAATTATTGAAAAATTAAGAAAATATGTGAAAAATAACACAGGCACACAAAAAAACTAAAGTTCTCTGATCTGGGTATGAGACCAATATTTTCCTATGTATTTTGATGCGCTGAATCCGAATCCGTCAACAGAATTGACCCATCACGTCACGTTTTGACCCTAACCTCAAAATCAATAAAATGACAGTTTTTGTTCATTAGAATCTGAACCCGACTTAACTTTATTACATGCTTAAGGCCAATAGAAAGTCTGATTTATGACCTTTAAAATGCTTTTTTAAAAATTGTTCTACGATGATTTTTAACGGAGATATGAGGTTTTACGTAATATATGATTTTTTTAAAATGTTAAAAACGCGTGAATAGTGAATTATGGAAAAAAATTATTTTATGAAAAACATACTATATCTCCGTTAAAAATCATCGTAGAACAATTTTTAAAAAGGCATTTTAAAGGTCATAAATCAGACTTTCTATTGGCCTTAGGCATGTAATAAAGTTAAGTCGGGTTCAGATTCTAATGAACAAAAACTGTCATTTTATTGATTTTGAGGTTAGGGTCAAAACGTGACGTGATGGGTCAATTCTGTTGACGGATTCGGATTCAGCGCATCAAAATACATAGGAAAATATTGGTCTCATACCCAGATCAGAGAACTTTAGTTTTTTTGTGTGCCTGTGTAATTTTCATTTAAAAAAAAAATTCGAAAATGACTACGCTGAAAAAAAAACAATTTAAATTTTACTTGAGTATTAAGTAATATTTACTTTTGTTTCTCAAGCAATGCAAATAAATTAAAAACTGCTGTGAATCAGGTAATTTTTACTTTGTTTTCTAAGAAAAAAAACAAATGACACTTTTGAAGCAAATTTGATGTTTTGTGTCAAACTCTTCGAAGTTAAATTTTAATTATATTCCGGAAGATTTAATGATGGAAGTATAAATAAAAGTAAGTAGAAAAGTAATTTATGTAGTAATTTATTATTTATTTATCTTAAATTGCTTTAAATGTTTGTTTTATTTAAATACAAAACGTCAAATATGATTCGAAAAGAGACATTTTTTCTCCTTAGAAAACAAAGTAAAAATTACCTGGTTTCACAGCAACTTTTAAAATTTGTTTCCATTGGTTGAGTAAAAAAGTAAATATTACTTAAAACTCAAGTTAATTTTAAATTGTTTTTCTTTCAGTGTAGGTTAATAGACAACTGAAAAAAAATTATTGAAAACATTAAACAAGAAATATTAAATTTAATGAAAATAATTGCAAATTGAAAAATTAAGGAAATTATCGGAATAATTGTTGAAAATAATTGCACACTTGCCTTTTTCAATTATTTTTCTTTTATTATTAATAACTTTTTTTAATTTTAAATACAATTTTTTTCAAATTTCAATTCCAATTTTCAGTTTCTAATTATTTTCTAATGTATGCAACAATTCTCGGCTTTCTCAAATTACTATTTTCAATTCTTAATTATTTTCTTTAAATTTTAACTCCATTCTTCAATTTTTAATAATTTTCTTCAATTTTTAACTTTTACTTATTTTGTTCAATGGTAATTATTTATTTATATTTTCAATTTAGTTGTTAAATGTGCAATTATTTCCAACAATTATTCCTATCATTTTCTGAATTTTTCAATTTACAATTATTTTCTTCAAATTTAATATTCCTTGTTCAATTTAAAAAAAAAATTCAGTTGTTTATTAAACTAGTCATTTTTTGAATTTTGTTTTTAATTGCGACAATTCTTTTCGTCATTTTTCACATATTTTCTCCAAATTTTCAATTATTCTTGTCATTTTTCAACTATTTATTTCAATTATTAATTATTCCCTACAATTTTTTCAATTTTCAATTATTATCTTGAAATTTTATAATTATTCTTTAATTTTTAAATTTATTTTGTTCGGTTCTGTGTTAAATCTAGCCATTTTTTAATTTTGTTTTCAATTGACAATTATTTTCTTCACTACTCAACTATTTTCTTTAATAGTTAATAATTTTCGTCATATAGTAATTTTTCTTTTGATTATAAATTATTTTCTTGAAATTTCCATTGAATTCCTAAATTTTGAATTTATTTCTTCAATTTTTGATTATTTCTTCAATCCTCAAACATTTTCTTTAATTTGCATTTATTTCTATATTTTCTATCGATTTTTAATTAATTCCTCAATATCCAATCATTATCAGACTTTTTCAATTATTTTTTTCACTTATAAATATTGTTTTAAAATTTCAATTCAATTATTTAATTCTAGATCTATGCTCTTCAATTCTTAGTTATTTTCTTCAAATTTAAATTCAATTATTCAAATTTTTATTGCTTTCTTCAACTTTCAATTATTTTTTTCAACTTTAATTATTTTATTCGTTTTTCAATCCAGTTGTTAAATGTGTAATTATTATTCCAATAATTTTCTTAATTTTTCAATTTGAAATTATTTTCTTTAAATTTAATAATTCTTGTTCAATTTTTGAAATTATTTTTTCCCTTTGTTTATGAATCTTGATATTTTTGCAAATTTCGCTTTCAAGTATCAATTATTTTCGTAATTTCTTTAATATTCTCTTCAATTTTTCATTATTCTCGTCATTTTTCAATTATTGCATTTAATTATTAATTATTTTTCGCATTTGTCAATAATTTCCTACATTTTTTTTAATTTTCAATTATTATCTTAAAATTTTATAATTATTCTTTAATTTTTTCAGTTATTTTGTCTGTCTGTGTATTAATCTGGCCATTTTTCGAATTTTGTTTCCAATTGTCAATTATTTTCGTCTGTTTGTAATTTTTTTTCAATTATTGATTATTTTTTCAAATTTTAATTTATTTCTTTCATTTTTCAATTATTGTCTTCAATTTTTTATTATTTTCTTTAATTTTCAACTATTTTTTTATATTTTTTAAGTATTTTTTCTTCCATTTTTTATCACCTGTTTGTGACCTTTTCCAGGGGAAAAATTTCACCTTTTTTTGAAGATAAAGGGTACTGTGATGCCTGTATAATGAAATTGTTTTAAAACAAATTGTTTAATAAATAAATGTTTGGTGTTTTTTACATAGCGTGAAAATTTTTAAAATTTATTGAGTAAAAATAAAAAATATATCTTACGTAAGAAATGTGTATATATTTCAGAAAAAAAGTGGTAGTTTAATAAATTTTAGAATTCGAAATTTCTCTATGAATTATCTTAATTGTTGCAAAAGTTGCGTACTTTATATTAGTCTGTATTCTACACTTATTTCTCGATAGTTATATTCGTAAAATGAATATATTATGTACATAACTTTAATTATAATTATTATTATATAACTTTAATTATTTTATTGTAATAAATGTTCTGTAATAATTTTATAATGAAAGTATTATTATAATTTTATTTTTACAATTACTTCTTATAATTATGCTCTTATTAGTTTTTCTTATAATTATTTTCCTATAGTCGCAAAAATATTATACAAAACCTATATTGTAGAAAATAACTTTTGTAAGTTATTTTAGAAGCTTTTTTTATTTGTTATAGGATTTTTTTGTAGAACTGCTTTGGATTGAAACTTTAGTTTTATAATAAAAAACTTATATTTTTGAATTCAAAGCTTTTTTTAATATTAACAAGATGATTACTTATAGAAAACACATACATTTTTTTTACTTTTATTCATATTTTTCCATATTTTTTCCACAGGCAATTTACCCTGTCGTGAGTCAAAATGGCAAATTTTGACATTAATATTTAAATACTTACCGTAAAACAGGCTAACTTCGCTCATGTAGTGTAACTTCGCTCAGTGGAAACTTTTTTTTTCAAAAATTATTTATTGTTATTTTTAGGAAGAAAAATATAAAATTTGCAATTGCTAATGTTAAGAAAAGTATCAAACTGTGTCTCAAGGGTATTTTAAAGTATAATTATAGTCAAGTTTTAATAAAAATAATATTTATTTAAAGATGTCTATTTTGCTCATTGAACAAGTATTGTGTAAAAGTCGCTTGTGAAACCTATATTTAAAATATTGTATGTTAAAATCATCTAATAATCTTATTTCCTATATCCCTGACATGATTTAGAAAAAATAAAATTACTGAAAAGTTGAATAGATTTTGAAAAAAGTCAATTTAAAAAAAATATTTCATATTTGTTGGGTAATTTCGTTCATGAATACAATGTATCATTCAATTGTTTATCAAGTATCTAAGGTTATTTCTCATGACAAAATTAAAAAATTTTACGAAATTATAAAACACAAAACGTGGTTAAATATTTATTCTGATGACTGTAAATATTAATTAAATAACATTATTTTATTTATAATGATTTTATAAAGTGATTATAGCTTGTAAACTAACATATTTTTGTTGTTAAAAATTAAAGTCATTAAAGTTGAGCGAAATTACCCCACATTGAGGTGTAATTTCGCTCGCAATAAAAAGGTATATTAAATAGGTTTACGCAATATATAGTAATTTTTTTATTTTGTGAAATTAAAGAGGAAGAGTCAGAGATTATATATTTTCAGTACCAAAATTTATTAT
Organism: Ganaspis brasiliensis; assembly: GCA_037103525.1. NCBI lineage: Eukaryota > Metazoa > Arthropoda > Insecta > Hymenoptera > Figitidae > Ganaspis > Ganaspis brasiliensis. The sequence goes on from JAZKLR010000146.1 coordinate 1,300,437, forward strand.
TAACTTTTTCGTATACTTTTTTAAAAAAAACATGAAAATTTGAGCGAAATTACCCTGTTTTACGGTATTTTTTCTACTTTTCTCAAATAAGTACTTAAAATAACTACTTTGTTATATTTTTGAAGGTTGTTTTCTAAATATCTGATGGTTTATATTTTTCAAAACTAGAATTAAATACTTTTTTGTTTTGCTCCAAACTTTATTATCGGCATTTTGACCGATTCTCCAAACACTATGAAATTAAAATTTAGGGAATAATAATGCTTCTTAAAATCGCCTCAATTTGAGCCTATCCGTTTCTTTCTCAATGTCATCTAAAAGTTTTTTTTTTGCAGTTCGTCTGCTAATGAAGATGGAAGCGTTCGTTTCATAAGAGTGGGAGATGCAGCTTCCACTCTGATGGCAAATTCCTTTCACCTAACTGCATTTCTTGAGGGAAAATGCGAATGGAGTGTCACAAGCGAATGGCGGTAGTTGTCAGGTCGAATGGATTTGAGAGTATGAGACTGCAAGGCGAGGAAATTGAGATTAATGGCAGTGACACCCATTACAGTCTTGATCTAACTTTTAACTAAGGTCTTATTTGCCCCTTTGCATAAAAGTGATTGATGGAAATAGAAAATATCTATTTATATCATAAATAAATCATGTAACAAGACTTATATTAAAAAAGTTTTACTTATATTGCTCAGACAATTATATAGACACATGTCATAAAAAAAGTTTTATATATTAGTATAAAACTTTTTAATAATATCATGTTATCTAGTAATAATTCCAGGGCCGGATCAAGGCTGTCACGGGCCTCAAGAACAAAAATATTTCAGGGCCCCCCCTAAAAAAATCAAAAGTTTCTGCATTTTTATCGTATCAGAGTGTCTAGCTAATAATAATTTAAACAATGGACAAAATGTTCAAAGAATCTTAACAAAATGTAAAAAAATGAAAATTTACATAAATTATAAAAATTACAAAATTTCATTAAAACCAGTATTATGAATGAACAGATAAGAAAGTTAAGGATAATTTACATTGCAATGGAAAAATTAAAGTAGAAAGATGTAAAAAATTTACTAATTGAAAAACCTGAAAAAAAATAAATTTTTCGAAAATAAAAAAATTAAAAAATCAATGAAAGTAAAAGAAAGAAAATTAAGAAATATGGTAATAATGCATTATGAAATATTAAACAGTTTAAGGAAGATTGATTAAATTGCTTTTTTAAAATCAAAATACTACGCGATAAACAGTAAAAGTTTTTAAAATAAAAAATTTAAATTACAAAAGAGAGGAAAAAATGATTTTTAAAAAGTTACAATATTTGCGGACATGTTTTTTTTTAAATTAAGAAAATAAATAAGATAATCAGTAAAAAAATGAAAAAATCTTACTAAAGATAAAAAAATACTTTAAAAACTTGTTTTGAAAATCAAGCAAAAGGCAATAATTTTTTTTAAATGAAGAATTAAGTACAAACAATTAAACAATTTTAAGAAAAAAACCAATATTTCTAAGAAATAGAGAAATTATGATCAAATGAGAAAATTTATTATAAGATCAAATTTACGAAAAATTGAATAAAAGAAGAAAAGTCTTTAAAAATTATAAAAATTAAGAAGTTACGACAAATGACAAAAAAATAAATAAGTATTTTAAAAATCATAAAATTGAAAAGAATTATATTTTACAACTTTCAAATTATAATAATAAATAAAAGTAATCACTGGAAAAGTAAATAAATTTTTTTATATGTTGTTAAAATAAAACTGTATAAAATTAACTGAAGTAATTTTTGTAAAATGAATAAAATTACAAAAAAAATCTAAAAAATAAAAAAGTATTTTTAAACGCGTAAAAAAAGAAAAAATTTTAAAAAGAAATAAAAGTTACCTAAGTGATTTTCTAAAAATAAGTCTACAATTTTTTCTATAATTTTCAAACGTTTTCAATTTACAATTTATTCTCATTAAATTTTATAATTATTTTTTAACTTTTTTAATTATTTTGTTCTGTTGTAGATTATTCTTGACAGTTTTCGAATTTCTTTTTCAAAATTCAATTATTTTGCGCATTTCTCAATTATTTTCTTAAATATTAAATTATTCTCGTCATTTTATTATTTTCTTTAAATTATGAATTATTTTCTAAAGTCAATTCCATTCTACAATTTTCAATTAAGTTTATTCAATATTCCACAAAACTTGACTTTTTTCAATTATAAACCATTATTTTAAATTACAATTTATTTCTTCAATTTTTTATTATTTTCTTCAAGTTTCAATCACATTTTTCAATTTTCAATTATTTTTTCGAATATCAATATGCTTTTTGAATTTTAAGTACAATTGTTCAATTATTCTCTTCAGTTCTTAATTATGTTTTAAAAATTTCATTTCCATTCTTCAATTTTAAATTTTTTCCTCAATTTCAATTATTTTGTTCGATTCAATTTTTTTTAATCCAGTTGTTCAATGAGCAATTATTTTCAACAATTATTTCTATAATTTTCTTCATTTTTCAATTTTCAATTATTTTTTAAATTGAATATTTATAGTTTGATATTTTAAATTATTTTTTCCAGTTGTGTATTAATATAGCCATTTTTCGAATTTTGTTTTCCAATTGTCAATTATTTTCGTCATTTTTCAGAAATTATCTTCAACTTTGCTACTATTCTTGTTATTTTTTAAATTATTTTCTTTAATTTTTATTTATTTCTTACAGTATTTAAAATTTTTATTTATTCTTTTAAAATTTTAGAATTATTTTTTAAGGTTTTCAATTATTTTTTTCAGTTGTGCATTATTCTAGTTATTTTTTGATTTTTATTTTAACTGTCAATTATTTTCTTTAATATTTTAAAATCCTCGCCTTTCGTCAATTAATTTTCTCCATTATCAATAAGATTCGTGAATTTAAAATTTTTATTTTATTTATTTATTTTCTTCAATTCTTAATTTTTTCTTCAAATTTCAGTTCCATCTTTCAGTTTTTAATTGTTTTCTTCAATAACTTTCGGCTTTTTTCAAATACTTTTTTAAATTTTTAATTATATTCTTTAAATTGGAATTTAAATTTTAAAATTTAAATTGTTTTATTCAATTTTAATTATTTTTGTCGATTTTCAATTCATTCGTTCAATGCGCAATTATTTTCAACAATTATTCCTATAATTTTCTTCATTTTTCAATTTTTAATTATTTTCTTTAAATTTAAAGTTTTTGCTATATTTTATCAATTTTTTTCAGTAGTCTATTAATCTAGTCATTTTGTAGATATTTTTTTCAATTTTTTAATTATTCTCATTTTTAAATTATTTCTTTTAATTATTAACTATTTTTCCCAATTTGAAATTGTTTCCTACAATTTTTTCAATTTGCAATTAGTCTCTTAAAGTTTTATAATGGCTCTTTGAGTTTTTCAATTATTTTTATTTTAGTTGTGTATTAATCTCGTCATTTTTCGAATTTTGTTTTTAATTGTGAATTATTTTCACGTTTTGTAATTTTTCTCAATTATTATCAATTTTTTTAAAATTTCTGTTTAATTTTTAAATTATGAATTTATTTCTTAAAGTTTTTATTATTTTCCCCAAAATTTTTATTATTTTCTCAAGTTTTCAATTATTTTCTTCAATTTCAATTTTTGTTTTTTTTTTATTTTCAATCCAGTTATTCAATTTGTAATTGGTTTCATCAATTATTCCTATAATTTAGTTAAGTTTTCAATTTTTTAGTTTAAATTGAATGTATATTGTTTAATTTTTTAGATTTTTTTTAACAATTGTGTATCTAGCCATTTTTCGAATTTTGTTTTTAATTGTTAATTATTTTCGTCATTTTTCAAATATACCTATTCTTTTCCATTTTTTAATTATTCTCGTAATTTTCATTATTTGCATTTCCAAAAATGTATATTTTTAAAAGACGAACAGCAATTTAAAGTTTCTTATTAATGTTGCTGTTAATTAATATTTTACTATATATGCATGTAATAATTGCAACTTTGATTAACTGAAACTTATAAGTTTAAAAAAATTAAAGTTTTAGTTAATTGACGTTTGGGATTTATAGAAATAATAATGGCTTGGAATTAATTAAGTTTAATATAGTTTTCAACTTTCTTTCTATCAAAAATTTTTTAGATTAAATTCTGATCATTTTAAATTCAATTTTTCATATTATTATTAAAGAATAAAAGATTGAAATTGAAATTTTTAGGATTCATCTATCTTCCCAGAATTTCTTAAAAATTTGCGGATCGTTTTCAAAATTTACGGATCATTTTAAAAATTCTCGTCAATTTGAAACTTTTTTTCACGATACATTAAATAATAATAATTGTGTGTCCAAAACCAAAATAATTTATGTGATCTTAATGCCTAAAAATTTGGCGCCATAGCATTGGTGAAAATTGTAAAGTTCCAAAACTTTAAAGACTTTTATTCAAATTCATTCAATAACCTAAATTTCTTTTAAAAAATCCACATTAATAACTGTCGAAATTTTTCTTTTCTCTCGGGAACCTTTCTCTGATAAGTTTTCATTTATTTATTTCAAGTAAATTTAAATTTTTGTCGTTCACTGATTTTATCGATAATTTGTTATAAATAAATTATAGAGGATATTTACTCAAGGGACACTTTTCACGATTTCGATCATTGCTCCCAATATATATTTAGCAAAGTGTTCCACTGGTTCAGTCAGAGAAAATTCACCGGTAAATGATAAAAAATAAATAAACCTTTTCACCTGAAAAATATAGATTTTTCTAGCCAATATTATCTCATGAATCATCAAATATTTTAATCTAATTCTAAGTAAACTATTTTGTATGAAAATGTCTAATTTTAATAAAATTATTTGACAATTTTTAAGATTGTAACAAATTTTAAATCAAGACTAATTGCGCTATTTTAATAAAATCACGGTATTTTTCGTAATTTAAGAAATTTTTCTCTGCCTCAAAGCAACTTTCTTTTGAGTATACTCCAGTTCAAAAGTTATTACGGAAAAAAGTTTTTAATTTTACGGTTAGTCGAAGATGTGGAATCTTGTTGGAGAAATTAAATTGAGAAACTCATCTTCAGAAAAAAAGTTTCGTAGTACGTGTTGTGGGATTAATATTTTAATAAGACCAAGCGCCTGTATACATCAATTTTCATTTTTAATTCAATATCGACTTTTCTGGCACTTGAAACTATCAGATTTATGTCAAAACGATATTAACTGAAATTTGTATTAACTTTTTGAATTCTTTACGTTGCTTTGGAATTAAATTAAGTAAATAATTATTCTGCTGAATAATTTTAAAAAATTATATTCTCGATCCAAAGTGTTTTTTAAACAGAAGTTTGTTTACTGAATAAAAATTTTATATTTTGTTATTAAGTCAGTTTAAAAAGTAATATATGTATAAACTTTAATAACTGGTGAATCGACTTTGAGCAATATATACATGTTATATGCAAGAGCAATTTAAACTATTCAGCTGATTCAGCAGATTCTCCTCACGTTGAGGTTGCTTTACTTTAACACTTTCGTAAACACATAAATACCTTATGAATAATGGATACTTTTATAACCCCATCCTCCAGAAGAAAATGAAAATTCGAAAAAAAATTGATTTGGATTTCATTCGCCGAATTTATAAACGTTTAGCATTCTCACCGATGAAAAATGATTTATTTTTACAGTTTTTCAACATCAAGAATATTTGCGTATTTAATGAAATAAATTTATATTAATATAAATGTTGTGAAATCTAAATAATATAAATATTGTTAAAATTGAATAGAAAATAAACATTCCTTAATTTAGAACGTACCTTTTCTTAAAATTTCTTTCGAAGATTTCCAGTTTTTTGGTGCATTTAACTTGACTTTTTTAAAGTGACTTTTCCTCGGGGAATTTTCGTTTATTATTAATAACATCAATTTTTCTTTATTATAGAATGCCTTGGCGGAAAATACGAGAGAAATTTGCTGAATCATCTTCTGGCGAATTATAACACCCTGGAGAGACCGGTTGCTAACGAAAGTGAACCTCTTGAAGTAAAATTTGGCATTACGTTACAACAAATCATCGACGTGGTGAGTTCATGACTTTCTGAAAATATCAATATAATTTTTAGTCATTAATAACTGCTAAAAATCAACTATTCCTTTAAATTAATAGCTACAAATTAATGAAAATTATAAGAATTTATTCAAAAATAACTTAAAAAAAAAAAGAAAAACTACTAGAAAATTAATAAATATAAATTAAGGGAAACTAATTTTAGAAATAAGATAAATAACTGGAAAGAAATAAATATTCAGACATTAAAAAATGTTAATCGAGAGGAAAACTTTTGGAAAGTAAAATAATAACTAGAAGTTGTTTGACAGTTACTAGAAAAAAAATTGGTTGATTAGAAAATGAAGATAAAGTACTAGAGAGTTGAAAATTACTATACCTATACAGATGAAAATTACTAGAATGTATTGCAAAATAACTAAAAAGTGTTTTTAAATTACAACATTAACTCAAGCTCAAGCGCACAAAAAACTTTCCTTTGTTGTTAGTAAATTAAAACTATAAATTTTTGCAAATTCAAATAATAAAAATCACAAAATTAAAGAATATATTTGAAAAAAGACGAAAATAATTGACAGTTGAAAACAAAATTCGAGAAATGGCTACATAATTACACAGTTTAAAAGAATAGTTTAAAAAATTAAACAATAAATATTGAATTAAAAAAAAATATAGTTGAAGAATTATAGAAATCTCTGTTGGAAATAATTTCAATTTAAACAACTGGATTAAAAATCGAAAAAAATAATTGAAATTGAAGAAAATAATAAAAAATTGAGGAAAAAATTGAAAATTTAAGAAATAAATAAAAAATTTAAGAATTAAATTAAAATTTGAAAGAATAATTGTTAATTGAAAAGCAAATTACAAAAGGACAAAAATAACTAACAATTAAAACAAAATTAAAAAATGTCTAGATTAATTCACAACCGAACAAAATAATTTAAAAAATCAAAGAGTAATTATAAAATTTTAAGATAATAACTGAAAATAGAAAAAATTGTAGGAAATAATCAATAATTGAAGGAAATATTTGAAAAATGACGAGAGGAATTGAAAAATTAAAGAAAATAATTATCAATTGAAAACAAAATTTAAAAACTAACAACTAAAAAAATAATTGAAAAAATTAAACAAGAAATATTAAATTTAAAGAAAATAATTGCAAATTGAAAAATTATAGAGATAATTGTTGGAAATAATTGCACATTTAACAACTGGATTAAAAATGAGAAGAAGTAATTGAAAATTGAAGAATGGAATTTAAATTTAAAAAATATTAAAAAATATAAATTGAAAAAAGTAATTGAAAAAAGCAGAGAAATTATAAGAAAGGAAATAAAAATTGAAGAATGGAATTAAAAATTAAAGAAAATAATTGAACAACTCGATTGAAAATCGAAAAAATAGTTGAAATTGAAGAAAATAATAAAAAATTGAGGAAATAAATTGAAAACTTAAGAATAAAATTAAAATTTGGAAAAATAATAATTGTTAATTGAAAAGAAAATTACAAAATGACAATTTAAAACAAAATTAAAAAAATGGCTTGATTAATAAAGAACCGAACAAAATAATTTAAAATATCAAAGAATAATTATAAAATTTTAAGATAATAATTGAAAATAGAAAAAATTGTAGAAAATAATTAATTATTGAAGGAAATAGTTAAGAAATGACGAGAATAATTGACAAATGAAAAAATAATTGAAATAATAATTAAAAATTAAAGAATGGAATTAAAATTAAAGAATCTTATGAATAAAAAAAAATAAAAAAATAGAAGAAAGGAGATAATTTTTTAATATTAAAGAATTTAAATTTGAAGAAAATAACTAAGAATTGAAAAGTGTAGTTCTCAAATTGAATAATTGAATTAAAATTTTAAAACATTTTTTAAGAGTGAAAAAAATAATTGAAAAAATCCGAGAATTATTGAATATTGAAGAGATAATTGAAAATCAATAAAAATATTTAAAAATAAAAGAAAATATTTGAGAACTAAAGAAAATAAATAAAAATTGAAGAAATTAATTGGAAATTGAAAACAATTGCACATTTAACAACAGGATTGAAAATCGAAAAAAATAATTCATAATTGAAGAAAGTAATTTAAAATTGAAGAATGAAATTGAAATTTGAAGAAAATAACTGAGATTCGGAGAGAATAGTGCCAGAATTGAATAATTGAATTACAATTTTAAAACAATTTTTTGAATGAAAAAATAATTGAAAAATCCGAGAATTATTGAATATTGATGAAATAATTGAAAACTAAAGAAAATACTTGAGAACTCGAAGAAAATAATTGCAAATTGAAGAAATAAATTGGAAATTGGAAATAATTGCACATTTAACAACTGGATTGAAAATCGAAGAAAGTAATTCAAATTTAAAGAATGGAATTAAAATTTAAAGAGTATACTTAAAAATTGCAGAAAGTAATTAAAAGAAGTCAAGAAATAATGAATATAGAAGAAAACAGTTGAAAACTGAAGAATAGAAATCAAAATTAAAGAATGGAATTAAAAACTAAAGAAAAAAATTGAACAATTGTATTTAAAACTAAAGATACTTAATGATAATCAAAAAAAATAATAGAAAAAAGACGATAATTTTTTAATATTAAAGAAAAGAATTGAAAATTGGAAACTGGAATTTAAATATGAAGAAAATAACTTAGAACTGAAGAGAATAGTTTTAGAACTGAATAATTGAATTGAAATTTTAAAAAAAATTTTATGAGTGAAAAAAATAATTGAAATAATACGAGAATTATTGAATATTGGAGAATTAATTGAAAATCGATATTACTAATTGAAAATTATAGAAAATATTTGAGAATTGAAGAAAATTCGAGAATTATTGAATTTTGAATCAAATAATTGAAAAACGAAGAATGCAATCGAAAATTGAAGAACATAATTAAAAATTAAAAAAATAAATTGAAGATTAAAGAATTAAATTGAAATTTTAAGAAAATAGTTGCTAAATGAAAGAAAAATTACTAAATGACTAAATTAATTAAATAATTAAGATAATAATTGAGAAATGAGGAAAATAATTGGCAATTGAAATAAAAATTCGAAAAGTGGTCAGGACAATCGACAACAGAACAAAATAATTTAAAAAAATTTAAGAAGAATCATAAAATTTAAAGTGAATAATTGTATATTGTTGAAAAGTAATTAGAAAAAGAAGAAAATTAAGAAATTAATGAAGACAAATTATAAAAAATATATAATTTTATAAAACTAAAAAAAAAATACTTAAAATTTATAAATATATTTAACAAGAAACTTAAGATGACCAATATCTCTCTAAATTTGAATTAGTTGAAAATAACTCATTTTAAAGCAAAAACCCAGTCACTAATTGAAATAGTTATATTTCTACTAATTTTTTCAGTAAAAAAAACTGAATTAGTCATATTTTACAAATAATTAGTTATTTTGCATTAATTGATTAAACAAAAACTCAGCCACGATTTTACTAATAATGAGTTATTTTTAAAATTTTAACTAATTCAGATTTAGAGAGAAGAAAGTATAAAAATAACTAAATGTAAAAAACAACTGAAAATAAGGAAAATAAATAAAAGCGATAAAAATTAGTTTTCAAATAAAGTAACTATAAATTGTAAGAAATTTGGTAAAAAAAAAATATTTTTTGAAAGTAAATAAGCAATTAGAAATTAAGGATAAACCAGAATTTTTGTCGAAAACATTCCTAGAAAATGACAAAAGTAACCAGAAATTCTTGAAAAATAACTGAAACATAAAGACTTCTGTAAAGTAAGAAATATTTGCTTTAAAAAAAGGATAACTAAAAAGTAAAGAAGAATTAACATAAAATGTAAAGAGAATCAATAAAAAAAATATATAATTGAAGACGATTCGCTAGAAAATGAAAATGTAACTAAAAGTTAAAAATGATAATTCGAAAACTTTTTTTCTTTAGAATTACTAGAATATTTTGATAAATAACTAGAAACAAAAAAAATTATTATAAATTAAAAACAAAATGACAAATTGAATAAACAATAATATAAAATAACCAAAAATGTGAAAAATAACTAGAAGTTAAAGACAAATAATTGAGAAATTAAAAAATACCGCTGTTTTAGAAACTAACTATTAAGTGTAAAAAATACCTATTTTGAAAACTAACACAATATATTATTGAAAAATAACCGTAAACTATAATTTTTACTCTCCTAAAATTCTGATATCATTTCTGATATCTTTTCTGATGTCATTTCTGATGTCATTTCTAATGCCATTTCTAATGTCATTTCTGATATCATTTACAATATCCTTTTTATTTATTTATTTATTTAATTATTGCCAAAACTTATTACATTTATAAAATTAATATTTTTCAGTTTCTTCTTTTGGTTAAATTGATCAGAAATGGCATCATTTCTGACATCATTTCCTATGTCTATTTCGATCAATTTATTTAAAAGAAGAAACTAAAATATGTCGTCAATTTCGTATAAATACAATAATTTTTGGCAATAAATAAATAAATAAAAATGACATCAGAAATTATATCAGAAATTATTTCAGAACTGATATGAGTTCTAGACCCAAAATCAAATATCATTTCTGATATCAGTTCTGATGTTAGTTCTGATGTAATTTCTGATATCAATTCTGATGACAGATTTTTCGACAGGATGATTATAAAAAATGACAATGTTCTATTTAATATTTATTCCAATTTAGAATTCTATACAATTCTTGGCAAGACTTTAATAAATATTTTTTGTTCGCAGGATGAAAAAAATCAAATTTTAACGACGAATGCGTGGCTGAAATTGGTGAGTAAATTTTTAATAATGCACACATTCGCGGGGAAAAATCAAATCGCATGCTTTTATTTTCCCTTGTAAATTAATAATTGACAATTCAAAATCAAAGTGAAAGTGCGAGCACAAATCGAAATAGGATTTTTCCCGTAACACTGCAAATATATTAGATCCCATCTGGCAACAATAGGATTGCGGTCATGTAACACATATTGCGTGGAAACTCACATTTTTCTCTATAGTGGTCATAAAACTCTCCCTGTGACGACGTGAGCTCACGCGAAATGTACATTAGTTCATTGAAGTATTACATAATCGGAGCGTGGGAACATAATAATCCGGAAAATTAACTTTTGAAGACTTTATTCCACTGTATTTTTAAATCAGTCAGTTTTATTTATGGCGAAAGAGTGCTTTCAAATGTAATTTTTGGGAGACAGTTTATAACCGAATACAAAATTTATTTCTCTCTAATATAATAAAAATAATATTCTTTCTTAGATTTTTCACTGTTTATCGTCTTTTTAGTTTGTAATTACAAAACCTTAAAATATTCAGGCGCTGAAAAATGAAAAAAATTTCATTACCCAAAGGCACAAAAAAAAGCCTAAACGATCGTAGAATTTATTTTGAATTTACTCGAGACTCTTCTTTTGAGGACTTTTAGCGAAAAAAAGAAAACACAAAACGAGAAAGGGTCTCTTTTTGATATTAAATAGACGGAAACTTTTAATTCAAACCTCAGTAAGATTCATCTGCAATTTTCTTTCATATTCTCCACAGCTCTAAAAAATGTACCCCTTTCAAATCTCAATGTCTGGAAAGTTAGAACGATTCAAAATTAAAAGTCTTCAGTTCTTGGTCTTCTTGATTTAATCATTTGAAACAGAGGCATTGAAATTAAAGTGCTTTTAATATTAATTTCGTAATTATCAGACGGTTTTCAAAGTTTATTAAGCACTTTTTATTTTCAATTATATATATATATATAGTATAGCCGTGTATAATTATTTTTTTTCTTTTTTCACCTAAAAATTAAAAATGAGTTGGTACTTGAAAGGAATAGTCTGTGGTTCTTGATAAAGTGCGAAATAGCTTCGGGCCAGTGATCGTTTTCAGGAGAGGAAATAAGAATGGTTTTCATTTTGTCGAGTAGGTAGATTTAACTGGTTATATAGCTCATCTGTACTTGGTGCGAGGATATCGAAAAAGTGATATCCTCCTCTCACTCTGACAATTTCAACAAACAAGAGCGGCTCATCAAGATGAAAGAAATCCGGAACGTTTTTCGACACCGGTAGTCCTTCCTCTTCTTGAAAAAAAAAGAACAGAGAGTAGACGAGGATGTTCGAGTCTAGTAGAAAAGACTAGAATTCCTGAAGCAGCGGAAGGTGACATTTCGAGGTTACACTTCCCAGACACACGCCCACGCTGTCTTCATTTTCTATCCTTTCCGATTTTCTTCAAGCTTTATTATAAAAAGTATTGCGAGCAGTCATGTGCATTTGCTAGTCTCTCATATATATATTAAAATTCTCTCCCTCTCTCTGGTGCAAAATTATTATCATGTCTGCAAAATGACGTTTTTAGGTTTTAAATATCAAGTCTCAGAAGCGCGTCTTATGAAAGATTTTTATAGGAAACAACTGATAGGCTTGAAATGTTTTTTCTATACAATAGTCATTGTAAAAATAAAATTATAAGAATACTTTCATTATAAAATGATTACAGAACATTTATTACAATAAAATAATGATAAGAATTCAGTTATGCACATAATATATTCATTTTACGCATATAATTATCGAAAAATAAGTGTAGAATACAAACTAATATAAAATACACAAATTTTGTAACAATTAAGATAATTCATAGAGAAATTTCGTATTTTAAAATTTCTTAAACTGATACTTTTTTTTCTTAAATATATACATTTAATTTCATGTAACAGTGTATTGAAAATAGTAAATTATTAATTTAAAAATGTTTTAAATATGGTCGTTATAATATAACCTAACTATTGAGAAATAGAAAATACAAAAATTTACTTTCAACAATAATTTATCCATTTACAATTGCTTTTTAAACAAGTGTTAATGAAAAAATACTTATATATTACTTATTCCCTGCAAAAGGTGACAAAAAGTGTCGAAAAATGAAAGAAAAAAAAATTTTTTAAATAAAAGAAAATAATTGAAAATTAAAGAGAATAATAAAAAATTGAAGAAAATAATTGAAAAATGGAAGAAATAAATTAAAAGTTGAAAAAAATAATCAATAATTGAAAAAAAAAAATTACAAACTGACGAAAATAATTGACAAATGAAAACAAAATTTGAAAAATGGCTAGATTTTTACAAAAACAAACAAAATAATTGAAAAAATTAAGGAATATTTATAAAATTTTAAGAAAATCATTGAAAATTGAAAAAAATTGTAGGAAATTATTGAATAATACGAAAAAAAAAGAATAATTAAATGCAATATTTGAAAAATGACGAGAATAATGAAAAATTGAAAAGAATAGTAAAAAAATTACGAAAATAATTGATACTAGAAAGCGAAAATTGAAAAATATCAAGATTCATAAACAAGAGAAAAAATAATTTAAAAAATTGAACAAGAATTATTAAATTTAAAGGAAATAGTTTCAAATTGAAAAATTAAGAAAAATATAGGAATAATTGTTGGAAATAATTGCACATTTAACAACTGAACTGAAAACCGAAAAAAAAAATAAAGTTGAAAAAATAATAGAAAGTTGAAGAAAGCAATAAAAAATTGAGGAATCGAATTAAAAATTAAAGGAAATAATTGAACAATTGTATTTAAAATTAAAACATCTTAATGATAATCGAAAACAATAATAGAAAAAAGGCAATAATTTTTTAATATTAAAAAAAATAATTGAAAATTGAAAAATGGAACTTAAATTTAAAGAAAATAACTCAGAATTATAGAGCATGGATATAGAATTAAATAATTATTATATATTATATATTATTATATTTATAATATTATATATAAATAAATAACAATTTTTATAAGGGGAAAGATAATTGAAAAAGTCAGACAAGTATTGAATATTAAGGAATTAATTTAAAATCAATAGAAATAATTTAAAATTAAAAAAAAAAATTGAGGATTCAAGAAAATAATCAAAAATTGAGGAAATAAATTGAAAATTTAAGAATTAAATGGAAATATCAAGAAAATAATTGAGAAGTAAAGAAAATAATTGTCAATTGAAAGCAAAATAAAAAAATGACTACATTTAACACAGAAAAGAACAAAATAATTTTAAAAATCAAAGAATAATTATAAAATTTCAAGATAATAATTAAAAATTAAAAAAATTGTAGAAAATAATTAAAAATTGAAAGAAATAGTTGCAAAATGACGAGAATAATTAAATAATTGGAGAAAATATGTGAAAAATGACGAAAATAATTTTCAATTGAAAACAAAATTCGAAAAAAGACTAGATTAATAGGCAATTGAGAAAATTAATTGAAAAAATTAAACCAGAAATACTAAATTTAAAAAAATTAATTGTAAATTGAAAAATTAAGAAAATTATATAATTTTTTTTTATTGAAAATAATTGCACATTTAACAACTGGATTGAAAAACGACAAAAATCATTAAAGTTAAAAGAATAATTGAAAGTTGAAGAGAGCAATAAAAAATTGAATAATTGAATTGAAATTTATGGAATATATTTCAAAATTAAAGAATCTTAATAATAATCAAAAACAATAATAGAAAAAAGGCAATAATTCTTTAATATTAAAAAAAATAATTGAAAATTGAAAAATGAAACTAAATTTAAAGAAAATAACTTAGAATTAAAGATCATAGATCTAGAATTAAATAATTGAATTGAAATTTTAAAACAATATTTATAAGTAAAAAAAAATAATTGCAAAAGTCTGACAATTATTGAATATTCTGGAATTAATTGAAAATCGATAGAAATAATTGAAAATTAAAGAAAATATTTGAGGATTCAAGAAAATAATCAAAAATTGATGAAATAAATTCAAAATTTAAGAATTAAATGGAAATTTCAAGAAAATAATTGATAGTCAAAAGAAAAATTACAATATGACGAAAATAATTAACTATTAAAGAAAATAATTGAGAAGTTAAGAAAGCAATTGTCAATTGAAAATGAAATTAAAAAATGTCCAGATTTAACACAGAACCGAACATAATAATTTTAAAAATTAAAGAATAATAATAAAAATTCAAGATTTTGAAAAATGAAAAAACTGTAGGAAATAATTAATAATTGAAAGAAATAGTTGAAAAATGACGAGAATAATTGAAAAATTGGAGAAAATATGTGAAAAATGACGAAAATAATTGTCAATTGAAAACAAAATGCGAAAATTGACTATTTTAATAGAGAACTGAAAAAAATAATTTAAAAATTATTAATAATATATATATATATATATTCATAATTATTTTGTCAGAATAATTAATTTTATTCGTATGAGTTTTTATGTGTTTACTGACAAAATCATCGTTATTAATTAAAATATTTTCTATCTTCTTTAAACTATCGATATAAAAACATTTGTCTGCTAAATTCATTGCTCTATCCTCCAAATTAATTCTTAAGAATTCTTCTTAATTCTTTGAGACGATATAGGTTTGACATACATACCAATTAGTCATGCTCTTATTATTTTTACTCAAAATTAAGCCTAAAAATTGATTTTTTCAAATTTTTCCATCACAAAAGTTAATTTTAATATTTTAAATGATTGTTATAAGAATTCAACACTTTAATAAAAGTAGGTATCGACTTGATACATTTAATTCATTTAATTTTTTAATAATTTGTTAATACATGTAACTTTGACTGTGTTAAATGTTAACTTACCAAATGTCAAATTGATATATATGTAAATTAATCCAATTTGTAAGTGATTTTAATTTGAAAGAATTAAAATTTTAATTATCCAATTTCCAATTAACCCAGTAAAGATTTTAATTATATTTAATCCAAGGTAAAATTTATTAAAAATTAAAACTATTAATTTTTAATTGATTCGACAGTTAATTTAATTAAATTTTAAAACAATCGAAAAGTTCTCACTGAATCTGAATAAGTGATTTTATACTAACGGATTTGCGAAAAATCGGTTTTTATTAAATAGTAAAAAATTTAATAATTTTTAGTAGAAAACTACTAATTTGAAAGAGAAATATCTAGTAATTGGATAGTAAACAGTGGATAGTGAATTTGAATAGTAAAATTCACTTTTTCACTTATCAAATATTTCACTTTTAAATTAGCAGTTTCCTACTAAAAATAAGTAACTTACTATTTAATAGAAACCGATTTTTTGCGTAGAAAATCAATAATTTAGATTTAGAGAGTTTATTTGTCGAAATTCCAATTGGCATGAATGTAAATTTCAATTAATAAATTACTTTTGTTCAAAATTATCCATATTTTAATTTATCCAATTACCAATTGATCCATTGGGAATTTTTCTATCTTTTAGTTAATGCAAATTGAAATTTATTAAAATTTAAAAATTAAAACATTTGATTTCCAATTAATCCGAATGTTAGTTTTAATGTGTATAATCCGGATAAGTGAAAACTATTTCAAAGGATGCTAAAACTTTGAAAATATATGCAACTTTAAAAATATTCTAAATTATTCAAAATTTATCAAAATTTTTCCAGCGTTTTAAGTTTTTAAAAGCTTTAGTTTGCAAGTGTTTGCATTTTAAAAGCTTTTGAAACTATGTTAAAAACTTACATTTCTAACTCTTTAAAAAGTTTTTAAAGTTTTAATTTTAAATTTTAAAATCTTCAATATAATTAGTGTTTAAGAGTTTTAGATTTTAAAAAAAAAACAATCCAAATTAGAACCTTATTCCCAGAACGCACCTTTTTGTAAAAAAAAAGAATACAAGTACATTCACTTGAATCAATTATAGTCGAGCTTTTTTAAAAAATGTCAAGAGTAACTGTAAGTGAAATTGCCTTTTAAATAAATTGTTTCCATTCGTTAAAGTAAAAGCTTTTTTTGCAATAATTATTTTCGGCAAAAGTGAAATTGGCATATGGAAAATCGCAACTTTTTGCGTATGCACAGATTGTACCCGTTTTGTATATATACATATATATATATGTCAGGGTAAAGTTGAAAAACAAATATATCATTGTAAAAAATTCCACAGATTTAAATGAATAATTTAGTCTAGTTACGTGTTAGAGTTTCTTTTAGTTTGCGCATTAAAAATTCTCGACTAAAACAGTCAAGAACGTTGTTATAACACTTTCTTGCTCTTCTGACATCCAGTCAAAATTGTAAACGTTTCTACATTTTTGCAATTAGTTTCTTTGACTTTACACGAGTACAAGTCACTTGAGAGTAAATTATTTTTTTCTTCATTTTCATTTCGAAAAGAAGCGAGCAAATATCCCACTTTACAGACGTTTTTAAGTCTCGTAAAAATTATGAATCTAGTTTTTAATTGTCGCATACACGACACTTTATGACGTTTTTCCCAGTGACACTATTAAATTTGTGGAGGAAGAAAAGCGCAGAATTGTTACAGTTGTTTTTTTTTTTGCTTTATTAAGAAATATAATATCTGCACACAGAAAAAGATTTAGGTTTCTTACAATAATTTCAAGAAATAAGTGTTGTTTATAATTTTCATAATTAATATTAAATTCATTAAATTAGTTTTATTTTTAGAATACCAAGTCGTAATAAGAGCTGATTTTAGCTTTATTTTCAAACTTTAATTCATATATATAAATTCATGAGACAGAAGGCATGACAGGATTTGAAATAATTACTGTAAGTTGAAGTAATAATCCATCCTACAAATTCCAAGACCAATTTCTGCCTCGACGACCATAAATTTTAATGTTACATCACCGACATCACGAGCCTGGCATTTTCATTCTGAAACCTCGTTTCGCAGATAACGGAGTCATTAGAGAGCCTTCAAGCGTATAGAGCTTATGCGAGAGATTTAACTTCTGCTACTGATACCAAATTTTTCATTTTCTGCATATTAACTTTTCATGACTATTAATATAAATTAGAAATTCATAACTTGTCATCTCCCCACTGAATATTGTTTTAAATGTGCTATTTTTCTTCTAAACATATCATTAATTGTTTTTTTTTTTCAAATTAAATTTGAAATAACTTAAATTTCAAGTTATATAATTGTTAAATGTTTCATTGACATTTGTTAACTTCTATTTTCTCTCCGTATTTGAATACTTATTTTTAATGTTGAAGATTATTAATAAACAGAAAAAAAATTCTAACTTCGGAGTCGGATAGAACGTATTATTTTGTGAAGATACTCACGAAACCCAGGTTTATAACCTCAAACTAGAAAATGGGTTTTCATATAAATTAAAAATATTATTAAAATTTATGTCACCGAATCGTGAAAGACCCAGTTGTAAATTTAAAATAAAAAGTCGGTTGATACAAAATTTGTTATGAGATATGAATTATTTAACATTTTGTGTTCTTTGAAATTTGTGAACAATTGTAATTTTCGTCCAATTTTGACAAATAACACTGTGTTGTAAAAAAACATTTAATGAAATTACTTTTTACCGGATATTTAAATTAAATTTTTTCTCACCATGCATCGAAAGTTTAATCAATTTCGCGTTAAATGACCACTGATTGAATAAAATTAGTTGAAAATTGTCTAGGCTAATCCATGTTCAATTTTGATATTACATCATTAAATTTTGGCGCAATTAATCGATTTTCCGTCGTTGCTTCATTGTAATGATTATTTTTACCTTTTATCCAATTTTTGTATTTTTACGAAGTTGAGTAACAGTTTTTAAAGTTTATGTATTTCTAATATTCATTTATATTAAATATCAATATCATGTATCTAAATATTCTTAGATAATACTTAAACGCTGAAAATTCTTCATTAACTTCGCAAAAATACACGAGGTTGGATAAAAAGTAAAAATAAACATTCAGAGAAGTAAATATGATAAAACGGTTAATTGTGCCCAAATTAAATGATGTGATTTAAAAATTGAACACGGATTAGCTTAGACAATTTTAAACCAATTTCATTCAATCAGTGATCATTTAAAGCGAAATTAATTAAGCTTTTGCTGCGTGATGAGTAAAAATATAATTTAAATAGGATAGAAGATATAAATCAGACTCAATGTTGAAAAATCATTTGAAAGATCAAAATTTTGGAAAGTTTTGTTTTTTCATCTTCATGAATTCACATGATATAAGAAAAAATGTCTTAGACAGTTTCAAAGGTCTGATTTCAGCTTCAAAATAAAAAAAACTTTTACAATAGGATAAAAAATGGCAAAGTTATAAAGAGTTATACGCAAGAAATTACCAAAGACAATTTTTTGGGTCTAAAACAAGATTTTGATGGTGTATCAAATAACCACTTTTTTAGTTTTTTATTTCCTACAATCTCCACTGGGTGCAATAAGAAGTATATTTTCACTGTCACACAGTGTAATAACTCATTTTGATTTTTGAAACATTCTCTACAAATGTTGAATTTTGTTAGAAAATTATTAAACAAATATAATTTTTCTTTTTTTCTTAACAAAATCCAACGAACAAACTTGTAGAGGATATTCCAATGAGTCATTATTTGTCTAAATTAAACAAAAAATTTTGTTCATAAAATTTAAAGGAAGAACACGAAATGTTAAATAATTATTACTTCATAACAAATTTTGTATCAACCTAATTTTTTTTAAAAAATGTACAACTAGGTTTTTCAAAATTGGGTGAAATCAATTTTAATAATATTTTTACTTTATGTGATAAACCATTTTCTAGTTTGAGGTTTTATGGATTTTTTTACATGGAAACAGTAACAAAACGCGTAAAACAACTATATTTTAATTAATAAAAAAAACGGATCTACAAATTTAAAAAAAGGTACATATTTTAAACTACATTATAATACAACTTTTACAACAATTAATTAAATAATAATAATCTCCGTAAACTCCTGAAGTTAGTTACTATTTATATTTATTTTTTTTTTGTCCACGTTTTAAAACTTGAAGTGAATTTTGTTAGTTTTTATATTTATTCATCTTTTTCTGTCCACGTTTTAAAATCCAAAGTGAAGTTAGTCCCTGCTTTTTTTCATTAATTTTGATTCTCTTTATCAGAAAATTTTAAAATTGTTTTAGTTAACAGACAAAATATGCAGATGAGGTAGCCTTAATGACGAGATATTGATTATGACTAACAATAATTTATATATTAAATATTATACACTTATATGAATTTTAATTATTCTTGTATTTTACGTCCGAGATTATTAAATATTGAAAAATGACGACACTTTCGGACAGTCTTTAAATTTTTAATAATTTATTATAAAGTCCAACGTTTCAAGATGTTTTTGATGTCCTTGATAATGGGAACGGTTCGTTCTTGAAACGTTAGACTTTATAATAAATTAAAAATTTAAAGACTGTCCGAAAGTGTCGTCATTTTTTAATATGAATTTTAATAATAATTTAAATTAATTTAAAGTATCGAATAGTCGAATTTTTTAAAAATTCAAATGACGTTATTTTGCTTGGAAAACATTAAAATTAAAAAATTAAATACAGTTTAAATTATTCTGTAACTTTTCTAACTATTTTTAAAGTTCCGAAACTTTCATCAATTTGCTGCAAGTTTGAAAACTTCCGGAAAGGTTGCGATTCTGAATTTAATTTTTTCAAATATCAATTATTCTAGAAAAATTTGTTAAATCCCTTCCAAGGTTATAATTAGGAAAATTTCTTCGATATAGGAAGGCAATAAAGTTGAAACACAATATTTATATGTGCTACGTTTCGATGGCTCTGTTCGCCATCCTCTTCAGGCCACTTTATTAAAAACAAACAAAACACTAAATTCAGAAAAATACAGTAAAATAATTTTCTTAAAACAGTTCTCACTTTTTTTCTTTCATAAAAAAAAAAAATTCAAAAAAATAACACACAAAAATAAGAAACATACCTCTGAATTTACCACTTAGTTTTGTCCGTAAATAAATAAATATATACATTTTTATTGCCATGAATTTTTAAATTTATTATATTAGTTTTCAATTATTTTCTACAAATCTGAATCATTTTCTTTATTATTTTTATTATTGTCATGAGTTTATTAAATTTGTACATTGTTTTTCAATTAATTTCAATAAATTTCAATTATTTTCTTCAAACTTTAATTATTTTCTATAAATTGTTTATTTGTACACCAGCTTTCAATTAATTATGTCATTATTTAATCAGTTTCTTAAAATTTCAATTGTTTGGTCAATTTTTCAAGTATTGTCTTTAAATTTTTAATTTTATGCACCAGTTATCAATTATTTTTTTTCAAATTACAATTATTTTTGTTACTGTTCAATTATCTTGTAATTTCAATTATTTTTTAAACTTGTCAATTATTTTTTTTAAATTTGAATTTTTTGAATTCTTTTCTTCAAATTACAATTATTGTCTTCAAACTTCAATTAATTTCTTCAACTTTCAATTATTTTCCTTAAACTTATAATATTTTCTTAACTTTACAATTATTGTCTATAATTTTTTAATTTTTACACCAGTTTTGAATTATTTATTTCAATATTTTAATTGTTTTGTCAAGTTTTCAAGTATTTTCTTCAAATTTTTAATTTTTTTTAAACTTATTAATTATTTTTGTCATTTCTCAATTATTTTTTCAAGTTACAACTATTTTTGTCAATATTCAAATATTTTTGACATTTTGGAATTATTTTCTTTAAATGTCATTTTCTTGATTCTTTTTATTATTGTCATGAATTTTGAACAACGCTACCAAGCCTCATAAAAAAAAGTTCTTTGAAGTAAATTCGTCACTGTTATCCTGGTGCGTGGGGAGAAAGTTGAAGGTTCAAATTAGTTCACTTCAGTCACTTTAAGTCTGGCACATAATTTATTAAAAAAAAAAAGAAATTAAAAGTCACTCCACAATATTTTTATAATAATTAAAAAAGATAAAATTACAATATAATATAATATATAAGTCACAATATAATTCCACACATCTAATTCGTGTTATCAATTCGCACGCCGAACGAGTACTGACCCTAATTATGAATAATCGGCTAATTAGCCTTTGTCGGCGATTGTCGAAAATATTCGTAAATACTAATATAAGAAATAGTCATTTTATTTTTATGCGTAGCAACATTCTGGGCCGCCTTGAACGGCCACGTTCAACATATATTTTTTCATACATCAATCGGAAGTGGTGCAATTTTTTTAACACCGCGATCTAGTTCGCCATTTTGAGTCTTTACTCTCACTACCCTAACGATTCCGTCATCGCCTGGTCGAACCTGAACCACCCTACCTAAACTCCACTTGAGCGGCGGTAAATTATCATCTTTTAAAAGTACCAACGTACCTTCCTTTATTAATTCAGGTGATCCCGTGTTCCATTTTGCTCTAACGTTTAACTCATTTAAATACTCATGCTTCCAACGTTTCCATAAATCGAATTTCATTTTTTGTATACATTGCCATCGCGACAACTTGTTTAGCGGAGTCTGAGAGTGGTTCAAGGTCGGGATCGTCATCAACGGTTCTCCTATCAAAAAATGACCCGGAGTAAGCGCATTTACATCATTTGGGTCCGACGACATTGGTGTCAACGGTCTCGAGTTGAGAATTGCTTCAACTTCACACATATATGTGGTTAATTCTTCGAATGTAAAAAGCATTTCTCCTATTGATCGTCGTAAATGATGCTTGAGCGACTTCACAGCCGCCTCCCAAATTCCGCCAAAATGGGGAGTTCTTGGCGGTGCAAAATGCCACTTAATATTTTGATCTGACAAATCTCGAGATATTATCTTATTGTGTTCCTCTGAATTGAGAAGGCTGTAAAGATCGCTCAACTCATTTTTAGCACCCACGAAATTTGTTCCGTTATCGGAATATAAGGCTGCAGATTTTCCCCTTCTAGCAAAAAATCGTCGTAAGCTTCCAAAAAAAGTTTCTGTTGACAAATCAGTTACTAATTCTATATGTACTGCCTTTACGCTCAAACATACAAATACAGCCGCATATACTTTGATTTTATTTTTATTTCTAAACTTTTTTTCTTTTATATAGAACGGTCCGCAATAATCAATGCCAGTGTTCTCGAAGACACGAGCAGCAGTTACTCGAACCTCTGGCAAATTTCCCATGATGTAAGACGGTTCTGTAGGTCTAACATGAAAACATTTAACACATTTGCTAATTACCCTTCTCACTGCGAGTCTTCCGTCGATTGGCCAAAATTTTAATCTCAAGGCATATAAAGTTCCGTTAATGCCCGCGTGCATGTGCTTTTCATGAGTATCGCGAATAAGGAGGTCAGTAAAAGGATGGTTTTTTGGAATGAGGATGGGATGTCGCTGATCATGAGACAACTCTGCTCTCTTTATACGTCCTCCTACTCTCAGCAATCCGTCTTCTATAATAGGGTTGAGTCGAATGAGTCTTGATCGCCTTGGAAGATCTCCACCCCTTGACAACTCACGAAGTTCATCGGAAAATTCCTCCTGTTGCACTAGGAAAATGATCCGATTGAAAGCTCGATTGATCTCCTCCACAGTTAATATCTCTGGAAACTGCATTTGTTCACGTACTTTTGGCGTGAGACGTAAACAATATGCCACAACATGAGTTAAAGTTGTAAGTGATGAAAATCGAGTCCATAAATCGAACGACTCCTTCTCCTTCACCGTTGCCAATACTATACCCTTTTTTCTTTCAGGTAGCTCCACGGATTCAAACTGATGACTCGGCCAATGATCCTCTTCCAATTGTAGCCATTTTGGGCCTGTTTTCCATAATTTATTAATTATGAATTCCCTGGGTAATTGACCTCTAGAAGCGAAGTCGGCAGGATTGTCCTCCGAAGCAACATGATTCCAGTCTTCAACTGAAGTTAGACCCTGTATCTCAGCTATTCGATTTGCGACGAACGTGCTAAACTGGTGAGGTGCTGATTTGATCCAACTCAGCACAATCGTAGAGTCTGACCATAATCTTATTTGATCTACTTTACACGTGATTGCAGTCTTTACGTCAGCAAGTAGTTTGGATAACAGAACTGCAGCACAAAGTTCCAATCTAGGCAAGGTCACTATTTTGATTGGTGTGACTCGTGACTTTGCGCATAATAACACAACCCTGCTTTTTCCTCCACTTGTCGACCTCATGTATATACATGCACCATATGCTCTCTGACTCGCATCTGCGAAACCGTGGATCTGCATTTCTTCGGTCATTTGACTTCTGAATGCTCTCTCAATCTTCCAATTGTTTAGCTCCTCCAATTGATTTCGGTATTCCTCGTATTCCAATAATATTTTCGGTGGTACTGGATCATCCCACGTCGATTTTATTTTCCACAGTTCCTGCATTTTTATTTTAGCAAAAACTATGACTGGAGCAAGTAAACCCAAAGGGTCATATAACTTCGCTATTTGAGATAGCATGATCCTTTTTGATGAGACTTCTTGATTCAAATCTGGTTTTACATCAAAGTATAAGTTATCGTCTTGCGAATCCCACATCACTCCCAGAGTTCTTGAAGTTTGGTCCACGTCTATTCTCAAGGTCGTCTCAGAACCATCAGGAATTTTTAGAAGCTCTTGATTATTAGATTTCCATTTACATAAACGAAGTCCTGCTCCCTCAACTAGTCTCGTGAGATCCTTCTTTAATCGTTGCGCTTCCTTCAATGATTCAGCTCCCGTGAGGAGATCGTCCACATAAAAATCTCTCCTGAGAATCTGAGCAGCATCCGGATACTGATGACCTTCATCTCGAGCCAATTGCTCCAAACAACGAATAGCCAGGAAAGATGCTGCAGATATCCCGTAGGTTACTGTCCTCAGTTGATACGTTCTGATTGGTTCCCTTTCATTGTATCGCCATAGAATTTTTTGATATTTTCTATCACTTTGGTGTATCAAAAACTGGCGATACATTTTTTCTATGTCAGCACTCAAGGCCACAGGATGCTGACGAAATCTCAACATTAATACTACAATGCCACCTTGAATCGTAGGTCCAATCATGAGCGTCTCATTCAATGATATACCGCTGCTAGTCCGAGCCGACGCATCGAAGACTACCCTTAATTTCGTCGTAAGACTCGTTTCCTTCAAAACAGCCTGATGAGGTAAGTAGAATCCCTCGTCTGAGTTACTGTTTGTTTTTTCCATGTGATTTAATTCCTCATAATCTTTCATGAATTTATTATATTGCTGTTTTAACTCAGGGTTTTTTGCTAATCTTCTCTCAAGCATAAAGAATCTTCGTTTTGCCAGCTCATATGAGCCTCCTAATTCTTTCTCTTTTCCATTGAATGGTAAACGCACGGAATATCTTCCTGAATGGTCGCGTTGCACATTTTCACAAAAATGTTTTTCACATTTAGATTCCTCATCGGTAAGATAAATTTTCTCGGCTCCCTCCTCAATGGTCCAGAATTTCTCAAGTTGATTTGACAATGTATCTCTCACTAGATTACATTTTAGATTGTGTTGAGATGAATAATCACCCATTTTTCCAGCAACAATCCATCCCAATTTGGTATTTACCAGAGTTGTATTTGGTATAGCAAGGGGAATTTTATTTTGTCCCAAGATATCGTAAAAGAACTCTGCTCCGATGAGTGCATCCACAGCTGCTGGCCTGTCAAATCCTGGATCAGCTAGTTGAAGGTGGGGAGGAATTTTAAATGAATCTTTATTTAAAGGAAAAGAAGGAAGTTCTCCTGTTATTTTGGGAAGGATAAGAAACGATACCATAGCATTATATTTACAATTTTTTGACTGTAACCTTACCTCTACATAATCTGCGCTGTTTACTTCATTATTATTTAAAACTTCTATTGCAGAACGTAATCGACGTCTTTCTAAATTTAAATGTTTGGCAAACCTTTCTGTCATAATATTAGGTTGAGAACAACTGTCTAATAGAATTCTACAATTAAATTTTCTACCTTGTTTATCAATTATATTGACTATTGCAGTAGATAGGAGAACCGATGATGAATCAGTCACGTGACAATTCTTTCCTTGATTTATATTTGAAATCTCAGCGCCATCCTTTGAATTCTGAGCTGATTTAAATTCTAAAAAGTGTAGCATTGTATGATGTCGTTTATGACAGATTGTGCAACCTCTCGATCTGCAGTCAACAATTAAATGATTTCCACGAAGACAATTAAAGCACAAACCCTTCTTTTTTATTACTTGAATTCTTTCCCCAATTTCCAGTTTTATAAAGTCCGGACAATAATTAATAAAATGATTGTCTTTACAAACTGGACAACTAAAATTTGATTGTATATTTGCAAATGATTTACTACTAACTTTCTTATCAAAATTAAATTGACTTTTATTGTTCTGTTTATTATTATCATTAGTTCCAGAATTCAAGGTCTCAAGCAACTGACAACGTTCTCGCAAAAAATCTGTCAAATCATCAAACATAGGCATCTCGTTACTCTTGATCGACCGTTCCCACTCTCTCCTAGACTCTTTATCGAGTTTCGAAGTAATAAAACAAATCAACGGGGTGTCCCAGCTATCTGTTGGCTGTCCCAACATTTTTAATGCGCGAAGGTGTCTTAAAACCGTATCTAATAAATTTTGCAAAGATGCTGCCGAATCCTTATTAGGAGTTGTCAACTCGAGTAGAGCCATCATATGATTTTGAATAATTATACGCTTATTGTTATATCTCTCCTCGAGCAACCCCCAAGCTACATCATAATTAGCATCACACGTCTCAATATTTTCTATTACTCGCGCCGCGCTATCCCTCAAAAAAGACTTCAAATAGCGCAACTTCTGTACCTTAGGAATACTGGACTCTTTATGGATAATGGCAGTAAACAAATCTTTAAAACCTAACCACTCTTCATAGCCCCCAGAGAAAGTAGGAAGGTCGAGTCTAGGCAAAGAATATGGTATTCTATTGATATTAGTTTCATTATCTGCAGCACCTGATCGAGAAGATGCCATCGCTCTCAGATTATTCAGCTCAGCCTGTCGCTGAGAATTCAATTCTAATTCTAATTCTGCTATTCGTAACCGCTGTCGGTCAACCTCGTCAGAGTCCGTGACCAAC
The DNA here is from genome assembly GCA_037103525.1 of Ganaspis brasiliensis. Classification (NCBI taxonomy): domain Eukaryota; kingdom Metazoa; phylum Arthropoda; class Insecta; order Hymenoptera; family Figitidae; genus Ganaspis; species Ganaspis brasiliensis. Next base: position 1,327,515 of record JAZKLR010000146.1, read on the forward strand.
CCACGAGGCGATCGCTCATTGATAATCTTTGTTGCTTTAGCCGTATAAATAAAATAATTATTCTCAAATTCACTTCGATCTGACTCGTGAGCCGGCAACGGATCTAATATTTCTAAATCTAATTGAACCTTTTGAAATTCATTCCAAGTATCCTGAATTTTTTTTAATCTAAGTTCAATTTCCACCGTACTAACTGTTTGATTTTCACCTGTACATTTTTCTGTTAGAAAAGTATTAAATTTAGTCAATCTTGTTTTGCAATTAGTGCGGATTTGACGAGCAGAATCGATCTCAGTTTTACTCATTATTGATAGAATCGAAGATATGAAATTGTAAATACAGTAATTTATTCAATACTCTTACTTGATACGATGAATCACTCGAAAGCACAACACATACCGCAATTCGCAACGTCTTTTAAATTCAAATAAATCGTCTCGTACAAGTTGAAATCCTCAGTCCTCTGCGTTAATAAATTCTTTGTCGAATTTCCACTCCTTCACAAATGATGATTTTCTTTTTTTTATTCTCGATGATGTCTGTTTTTGCTTGATCATATGTTGCTGACCAAACCCTCCAATTATATAGATAGTTCACAATGATTATTGTTTTGTCAATTTTTTCTAGTCTAATTTGAGTACTCGACGGCCACCACTATGTGCGAATTGATCCGGCTCGAAGGACCATGAACAACGCTACCAAGCCTCATAAAAAAAAGTTCTTTGAAGTAAATTCGTCACTGTTATCCTGGTGCGTGGGGAGAAAGTTGAAGGTTCAAATTAGTTCACTTCAGTCACTTTAAGTCTGGCACATAATTTATTAAAAAAAAAAAGAAATTAAAAGTCACTCCACAATATTTTTATAATAATTAAAAAAGATAAAATTACAATATAATATAATATATAAGTCACAATATAATTCCACACATCTAATTCGTGTTATCAATTCGCACGCCGAACGAGTACTGACCCTAATTATGAATAATCGGCTAATTAGCCTTTGTCGGCGATTGTCGAAAATATTCGTAAATACTAATATAAGAAATAGTCATTTTATTTTTATGCGTAGCAACAAATTTATTAACTTTTGAAGATCAATTTTCAATTATTAATGTCATTATTTAATTAGTTTCTCAACATTTTAATAGTATCATTAATTTTTCAATTATTTTATACAATTTTTCAAATAATGTATTAAATGTTGTATTTTTTACTTCATTTTTGAATATATTTCTCATTTTTCATTAATTTTTTTCTCTAAATTTCAGTTATTTTTGTCATTATTTTACCATTTTTTACACATATACATTTTTTGATATTTTTAAATTAGTTTTTTCAAATTTTACACCAGGTTTTATAATTAGTTATGTCATTATTCAATAAGTTTCTGTACATTTTACTTATTTCTTGAATATCTCAATTATTGTGTGAAAATTTAAATTTCTTACACTAGTCTCAAACTTTGTTTCAAATTTTAATTACTTTTGTCATTCTTTAATTATATTTTTGTAACTTTGATTATTTGTTAAACTTTTCAATTATTTACTGCAAATTCCAATTATTTCGTTTCAATTTTTGTTATAATTTTTTGATTTTTAATCAACTTTTCAATTAGTTTTGTCATTAACAACTTTTTTTCAAATTGAATTATTTTTGTCATTATTTAATTATTGTCTACATATTTCAATTATTTTTGCGATTTTTGAATTGTTTTTTAAAAAAAAAACTCTCTATTGCTTATTCACTTTTTTATTTAGGAACTTACTATTTAATCACTTTTTTTTATTTAAAAGCTCACTTTTTACTCACTTTTTTCACTTAAAAACTCATTATTTACTCACTTTTTTTAAATAAAGAAGTCTTTTTTTCACTATTTTCAATTTCCAAGTCCACTGGCAGCCCTCCTTATTAGATAAATATTATTCATCGATTTGTTTTATTTATTATTATAGTTTAATTTCTAAAATATATATGGAAAACTAATCGCGTCATTAAGCGCGTTATATTTTTCTAGTATTTAATTAATTAATCGTACGGTTTTTAAGAAAATGTTATTTAAGGCTAGTAATTCTTCTGGTTTTTGAAATATCAGAAGGAAGAAATTTTAATAGCTTGAAGTTTTTAACGAAAAAATAATTTTCAACAAAATTCTTTTGTGTAATGTAACTATAAAATACTATTTAGAAACCAAATTATAAGAAGAAATAAAATTAAAAAGACATTAAATATCATGGTCCGATAGAATGAGAACCACTTGAGGGTATAAGCGTTCTTAATATAATCGATATGTCCATTCAGTATAAACTATAAAGTTAGGTCAATTATTATTGTTTATTTTAAACTACTGCAAAACGAAAAAAAATATTCAATTATAATTCAGGTAAAATTGTAGCTAAATATGATCTAGGAATAAAAGTAAAAAGAAACTAATTCTTTAAATCTGAATTAGTTAAAAACTACTATTTCGGGGTTAAAATCGTGACCGAGTTTTCTCTTTTTCAAATAGTAAAAAATAAATTATTAGTAGAAAACTACTAAGGTAAATGTCCCAATTTGTGTCCATGTACCAATTTGTACTCAACTGAATTTAAATCCTCAAAATAAAATTAAAATAATACGAAAATACCGTAAAACAGGGTAATTTCGCTCAAATTTTCATGTTTTTTTTTAAAAAGTATACGAAAAAGTTAATAATAAATTTTGGTACTGAAAATATATAATCTGTGACTCTTCCTCTTTAATTTCACAAAATAAAAAAATTACTATATATTGCGCAAACCTATTTAATATACCTTTTTATTGTGAGCGAAATTACACCTCAATGTGGGGTAATTTCGCTCAACTTTAATGACTTTAATTTTTAACAACAAAAATATGTTAGTTTACAAGCTATAATCACTTTATAAAATCATTATAAATAAAATAATGTTATTTAATTAATATTTACAGTCATCAGAATAAATATTTAACCACGTTTTGTGTTTTATAATTTCGTAAAATTTTTTAATTTTGTCATGAGAAATAACCTTAGATACTTGATAAACAATTGAATGATACATTGTATTCATGAACGAAATTACCCAACAAATATGAAATATTTTTTTTAAATTTACTTTTTTCAAAATCTATTCAACTTTTCAGTAATTTTATTTTTTCTAAATCATGTCAGAGATATAGGAAACAAGATTATTAGATGATTTTAACATAAAATATTTTAAATATAGGTTTCACAAGCGACTTTTACACACTACTTGTTCAATGAGCAAAATAGACATCTTTAAATAAATATTATTTTTATTAAAACTTGACTATAATTCTACTTTAAAATACCCTTGAGACACAGTTTGATACTTTTCTTAACATTAGCAATTGCAAATTTTATATTTTTCTTCCTAGAAATAACAATAAATAATTTTTGAAAAAAAAAGTTTCCACTGAGCGAAGTTACAGTACATGAGCGAAGTTAACCTGTTTTACGGTAGTGTAAAAAATATATATTTTCAATTTAATTTTTTATATTCTTCGTGTTGATTTATGTTTTATGATCCTGGTTCACTTAAAAATATAAAATTTTACAGAAAAACCATAGACTTGTTGTCTATTTTGACAAAACAAGAAAAAAAATGACAATCGCCATGCATTTTTCATGTGTGAGCACAAATTGGTACAATAACATTATATTTTTAAAAAACGATAATTTATTACATTTTTATAATAAAACTTGAATCAAAGTCATTTTCGATTCTGAAAAAGAGTAGCTTCATGTAAATGTAAAAAATTATTTCCATAAAAAAGTATGAAACGAATTTTTTCTTGATAAACTCCCGAAAAATTTTAAGTAGGACACTAATTGGGACATTTACCTTAATTCAGTAGTTAAATTTAACTAATTAAGTAGTAAAAAATGTACTAATCTAATTAGTAAATAGAAATCTACTAATTGTTTTAGCAGTTTAACATAACCTAAAATTAATTTGTCTAATTTTAGTATTTTTATTACTAAATTATTAGTAAAAAATTACTATTTGACATGGTAAACGAGTTTTCACCCTTGAAATAGTAGTTTTTAACTAATTGAGAATTAGAGAGAACATAACTGAAAGAATTAGGTCTCAACTAACTTAAAATAACACTAATGAATTAAGTCCTTAAATAACCTAAGGTGAAAGTATATTTATACGTATTCAGCAGTGCGAAGTGAAAATGTGAATACAATGAAACCGCGGAAGCTTGCAAGTGACGCCAGAAAATGAACGAGGTCTTTTGTAAGAAATGAAAAGCCAGCCCTGCCACTAGTCTTTTCGATGAGTAACGAGAAAACGTAATAGGATTCGTGATTCCGAGGTTTGAATTTTGAAGCGCATTTTGATTCATTTGATCCCATTTGATTCATTATTTACTGCATTCACCTTGTTCGGATTCAAAAGTCGGATATATATTTTACGTTTTTTCTTCTCTAAAAGTTACCAAGATTAATTAATCTTGTGAGTTATTCAATTATTCATTCTAACAAATCAAGTTTTACTTCCTGAGTTAACTTTTGGAATTGAATTGATTCGAAATTTTGGGTTACAAACTACAAGGATTTGAAACTTGAGTTTATCAACATTTCATCGATTATCACTTCTGTTAGCACAGAATTCCAATTAATTTCAGTTGGCATCGTTTAAAGAATCAACCAATTAAAATTTGTTCCATATTAATTCCAAGAGATTCTATTTCATTTTTATGTACGTACATTTGTATCGAGAGAAATTTCAATAATTGCAATTTAGTTCGATTTTCATTTGAATTGAAAATTGCGATTTTTATCAGCTAAAATTGCAAATCGATTGCAATTTATATCCGTAGAAATTGGAATAGAATGGACGAATACTATTTTTAATGAATAGAAAGTTAATTGATTGTTCCAAATTGTGAACGACTTAAATAAACTGATATTTAAATCCACTGGATTGTATAAATTGAAAACTAGAACTGAAAATCTATTTGTTTGATATGAAGAGTGTTTTAAATTTAATTTGACAGAAATTCAGTTTCACTAAAGTATCTTGCTTGATATACCATGGAAACAATTTTCCGAAATTAATTATTAAAAGTTACGCTCGAACAATCAGAAAGTTTATTTCTAGTTTGTTATAATAAACCTGCAGGTAATATAATTAATGAAAATTACTCTTTTTGGTTTGAAACCTGGCTAAAATTCAATTTTAATCAATATTTTAATTAAAATTTGACTAAACATAAATGAAGTAGTATTGCATTTTGTTTAACCTGTAATCAAAATTATTACCCTTTAAATAAATTAATTCATAAAATAATAAAATAACTTTTTTTTAAATTTATTTTGACTTGAAATTTTTATGGACAATAAGTTATATTATAGAGAGAGAGAAATTGGTAGAGAAGCGAAAATTAAGAAAATTAAACGGGAAATAGAATGAAGATAAATTAGAAGAAAGTGTATAAGACTTTTATTCAAGAGAGAATTCTAGTTATCGAGATAATGTTTCGGTAGATCTGCATCAGAGAATTCACGCATCGATCCTGCTCGGTCCAATCAAAAGTCAATTAAACGAACTTCCGAATTAATTACTTGCGAATCAAGTTATTATCGAACGAACGCTCTGAAGCGAACTCTTTCCTCTGGCTTATAATTAGCCGATTTAAAAGCGAATTTACAGTAGGTAGCTTGAATCGACATTGCTTTAAGAATCGTTTAAGACCTGTTGCACATTGTTACCATTTAAATTTGTGTTGTTACAACTTCTGCTATAAATACAAACGACACGCCTTCTAAACTCGAGACAGAAATCGACACGTCTTTGTAATCGATACATTATTTCTCATTTACTTTTTCCATTAAATCATTACTTCACTATTGGAAATATCAATTTGTCCTTCTACTTGTATATGAAACAATTTTTCTGTAAATAAGCGATTTTAAATTATTTGATAATTAAAGTTTAAATTAATACCATCTTAAGGTCGTTCATATTACCATGTGGACAATTTTTAATAATTTTTTAATCCCCCCTTTTCTCCTTGTGGACAATCGTGGACTTTTTTTTTTAATAATATGACACACACACATATTTCTGGACATTGGCTTAGCAATGAAAAATTTTTGTAATTCAGATGAAAGTGCTCTCTAAATCTGAATTAGTGGTTTTCTACTAATGAATTAGCGAAAAGTGAGCTACTATTAAAATAGTAAGAATTTTACTAATGTTTAGTAGAAAACTACTAAGAATTAGTAGAAAACTACTAATCTTGTAGTAGAAAACTACTAATTAAATTAGTAAAAAAATCTACTTTTTTGAATAGTAAAGTTTCACTATTTCAATTAGTAGTTTTCTATTATATAAATTAGAGAAAAATGAGCCATGAATTTGACTAATTCCTAGTAGAAAACTACTAATTCTTAGTAGAAAACTACTAATTCAGATTTAGAGAGTGAGTCAATTTAGACTATTTTTGGAAAATCGAAAATCTTAACAAGCATAAAGCTATTTGAGGAAGCAAAATCTATAAAATTAATTAAAAAATAAAAATTGGAGAAAATGATTAAAAATGATAATAATAATGCAAAACTAAAGAACTTATTTTTTGAGAAAAATAAGTGATGAGAGTATAAAAATAAGTGATAATACTTCCCATATGAGAAAGAAAAATCCAAAAGTTTAATCGAAATTAAAGAAAATAATTGGAAAATGGTAGAATCAATGAAAAATATAAAGAAAGTATAATTCATATTTAGAGATATATTTAAAAGTAGTGATAAACAATTGGAAATTTAAAAAATTAATAAAAACATAATTAAAATTTTGAGACAGCAATTGCAAAATAATAAAAATATTTGGAAATTGAGTAAAATAATTGAGATTTTAGGTAAATAATTTAAATTTGAAGAAAATAATTGAAATTTAAGAAAAATAAGGGATAATACTTCCTGCATGAGAAAGCAAAATCAAAAATTTTAATTAAAATTAAAGAAAATAATTGCAAAATGGTAAAAACAATTAAGCATTGAAGAAATTAATTGATATTTAAAGAATTAATTAAAATTAGTTATAAACAATTGGAAATTTAGAAAATTAATAAAAAAATATTTAAAAATTGGAGAAAACAATTGTAAAACAATGAAAATAATTATAAATTAATATTAAGATAAATAATTTTAAATTGAAGAAAATAATTCCAATTTTGAAAAAAAATAAGTGATAATACTTCCCATATGAAAATATGGGAATTATAAGGAGTTATATAAAGAATTAATGGAAATTAGTGATAAACAATTGGAAATTTAGAAAATTAATAAAAAAATTATTAAAAATTAGAGAAAACAATTGCAAAATAATAAAAATATTTAAACCATTGAATAAAATAATTAAGATTTTAGGTAAATAATTAAAATTTGAAGAAAATAATTGAAATTTAAGAAAAATAAGGGATAATACTTTCTATATGAGAAAGCAAAATCAAAAAATTTAATAAAAATTCAAGAAAATAATTGCAAAATGGTAAAAAAATTAAGCATTGAAGAAAGTAATTGATATTTAAAGAATTAATTGAAATTTGAGATAAGTAATTGGAAATTTGGAAAATTCACTAAAAAATAATTTAGAAAACAATTGCAAAATAATGAAAATATTTAAAAATTGAAAGAGATAATTAAAATCTGAGATAAATAATTTAAATTTGAAGAAAATAATTGAAATTTAAGAAAAATAAGGGATAATACTTTCTATATGAGAAAGCAAAATCAAAAAATTTAATAAAAATTCAAGAAAATAATTGCATAATGGTAAAAAAATTAAGCATTGAAGAAAGTAATTGATATTTAAAGAATTAATTGAAATTTGAGATAAGTAATTGGAAATTTGGAAAATTCACTTAAAAAATAATTCAAAATTTGAGAAAACAATTGCAAAAGAATGAAAATATTTAAAAATTGAAAGAAATAATTGAAATCTGAGGTAAATAATTGAAAATTGAATAAAGTAATCGAAATGTGAGAGAAATAACTGACAATTTAGTAAATTAATAAAAAATTGAAAAAGTATAATAGAAATTGTAAGAAAAATATTTCAAAAATTATAAAAGCAATTAAAAATTGTATAAAATATTTGTTGTTTAAAGAATTAGTTAAAAGTGGTGTGAAATTGTAGGTAGAAAAATAATAATAGTTAAAAATAAAAGAAAATAATTAAAATTTGTAAAAATAATAATTAAAAATTTCTTAAATTATTTGAAACAGAATACAAAAGTTTGGTAAGTTAGTTAAAAAATAATTAAAATACCTATTAAAAAATTGGAGAAAATAATTTTAAAATGGTAAAAGTACCGTAAAACAGGGTAATTTCGCTCAAATTTTCATGTTTTTTTTTAAAAAGTATACGAAAAAGTTAATAATAAATTTTGGTACTGAAAATATATAATCTCTGACTCTTCCTCTTTAATTTCACAAAATAAAAAAATTACTATATATTGCGTAAACCTATTTAATATACCTTTTTATTGCGAGCGAAATTACACCTCAATGTGGGGTAATTTCGCTCAACTTTAATGACTTTAATTTTTAACAACAAAAATATGTTAGTTTACAAACTATAATTACTTTATAAAATCATTATAAATAAAATAATGTTATTTAATTAATATTTACAGTCATCAGAATAAATATTTAACCACGTTTTGTGTTTTATAATTTCGTAAAATTTTTTAATTTTGTCATGAGAAATAACCTTAGATACTTGATAAACAATTGAATTATACATTGTATTCATGAACGAAATTACCCAACAAATATGAAATATTTTTTTTAAATTGACTTTTTTCCAAATCTATTCAACTTTTCAGTAATTTTATTTTTTTAATCATGTCAGGGATATAGGAAATAAGATTATTAGATGATTTTAACATAAAATATTTTAAATATAGGTTTCACAAGCGACTTTTACACACTACTTGTTCAATGAGCAAAATAGACATCTTTAAATAAATATTATTTTTATTAAAACTTGACTATAATTCTACTTTAAAATACCCTTGAGACACACTTTGATACTTTTCTTAACATTAGCAATTGCAAATTTTATATTTTTCTTCCTAGAAATAACAATAAATAATTTTTGAAAAAAAAAGTTTCCACTGAGCGAAGTTACACTACATGAGCGAGGTTAGCCTGTTTTACGGTAATTGGAAGTCTAAGAAATAATTAAAATGTCAGAAAAACGTATTTATAAAATAACAAAATATATTTAAAATATAAGAAAATATTTAACTAGGTGTGAATTCTGTCCATTTCATGGACACTTCGCTTCCAAGGAAGCAAGATAATTTGCTTCCTCATAGAGGAAGCAATAAATTTATTTATAATATAAAAAATAATAATTTAATTTTAAATTAATAATATATAGAATAATTAATATAAAATTTATTTTTATAGCATATGGACCAGATCACGAAAAATGAAACCACGGAAAAAAAATTTTATTTTCAAATTCCATGGGTTCTTGATTATTTGCAGGCTATATACATCTTAAAGTATTGAATGAAATAAATATCAACGCGAAATCAGTTGTCTGTTCAAAAACTCAGGCTTGTTTCTTTGTAGTATCAATATTAATAAAATTGAACAAAAACGTAACACGAAACAAAAAGTTGCATTTTATTGAATAAATGTTACTTTTTACGTACTATCCGTTATTTTCGGATAGAGTTAGGTTAACTGAAAGTTACTAACTTAAATACTTTAAAGAAAAAAATTTTTATAGTATTTGTAATGCAAAAGAATTCGACCGCTTTTTTTAATGTAACGTAACAGTCCAAAATCCCAAAAAGTTTTTTGACGCAAAATCTATCACGTCAACTAAATACAATGACTTAATTTTTTTCGAGCATTTTTATGTTATTTTCTAAATAAAATATAAAATCAGCAACATATTCAATTGTTTCTGTTTTCAGAGCCAAAATCAATTTGTAACGTAACAGTCTTTTTTCACCCATATCACAACATCCCGAAAAAAGTATCTTGATCTGTGAATAAAAACCATATATTCCTATGTATTTTGATTCACTGAATCCAAAATTGACACAAATTGTTTGAACATTAAAAATATACATTCATTAAGGGCATGTGATGGATTATGACGTCACTGGTATAGGCAAACTTTGTCTGTAACTCTTCTCTTAAAATATTGAATATTTTGTCACGAAACTTGGTGCATTTACTTAAAACGTCTTTAGGAAGGTCTCTCTGACCCGAATTTGCTCGAATTTTAGCCCAACATTAATTTTGGAAAATTTTAAAAAAATTGCATTTTTTTCAAATCTAATTTTGATTCAGAAAGACCTTCCTAATAATATTTTAGGTAATTCTACCAAGTTTCGTGACAAAATGTTTAATATTTTGGTAGAAAAGTTACGGAAAAATTTTGCCTAAACCAGTGACGTCATATCCATCACATCCCCTTAATACATTATATTTAAAAAAAGCGACGCGAAAATAGCGCAAATTGTACAAAAAAAAATAGAAAATGTCATCCATGTTGGATCAAGCTTTATCTTATTAATTAAAATTAATAAAACCAGTATGTGGGGATTTTTGGGGTTGGTGATAATGAATTCGCTCATAATTTTTCAAGATTCAAAATAGCTGATGTATAATGGCGGACAAAAATGTTAAATTATTGATTAAATTAATGAAACTCATTATACATTCTTATCATACTATTTAAGGTCAGGATTTATTCATAATTTTGAAAACGTTGAACCTAGATTCAAAACGTACATCCAAATTTGAGTATTATTATCATATATAAAAATTTTAATTTTTTTCAGACATTTCGATTTTCCCATTATCAACTTTAAAAAGTCATGAATAGATTTCCTATAAACCCCCATATAGTGAGTTTAATTAAGCATTTATTAAAAAAAATTTATTTTTGTCTGCTATATTAGCGATTTAAAATTGCTTTTTGGAGGTTCTAACTCAAACCCGTCTGACCAATTCTGATCACTAATTCGGATTTAGCTCTTCAAAATTCGTAGGAATATATAGTTCTTGTTCCCAGATCAAGGAATTTTTTTGTGTGGCTATGTATTCAGAGGGTTGTTGCTTGCTTGAAAGTTTATATATTCTATTGTAATGTTTTAATTGTTTAGTCGTAAGACAACCGAATTAATGTTCATAATGTAAAATAAAACAATGGTAGTCATTTTTAATACCTTATTTCACTTTTTACATGAACATAAATCGCATAGGTAACGTCTTTTCGTGTAACGTAACAGTCCAAACATTTTTGTTTCTAAAAAATTTAAAAAACTTTTTTTTAGTGTTATTGACATTTATTTTATTACTTGCATTCAAAAGCTACAAAATTATCTATTACACGTTAAAAATAGATCACTAGAAGAGCAGGCTTTTTCAACAATGTAGGACAGCTCTAAAGCTTACTTCCAAAACTATGTAACGTAACAGTCCGTACTAAAACATTCATAACTCTTAAATAACAAAACATACGGAAATATTTATATTAGTAAAAAATGTTATTAGAGAAGCATACTTTTAGATGCATGCATAAAAGATATTAAAACAATTCAATTTCGTGTGGTTTTGGAAACTTTTTGTTGAAATGTGCGTACAAATGTAACGTAACAGTCCGCGATCTGGTCCATATTCGTTTTTTAAAATAGAATATTTTTTTTTTAAAAAGGAACTGTGGTCAAAAAATAATAATTGTTAGAAATTTTTTGGAAAAAAAAGAGATTTTTCGATGAAAAAAAATGAAAAATCATGAATTATTACGTGGGTTTTTAGTCAATTCGTTTTCAGACAAGGAATATGATTTTGTAATTCGTTTGGTATGATTTTTAGCATGAAAAAAATTCTTTTCTTAATAAAATTTCCAAAAACGAGATTTTTTGATGAAAAAAACTGAAAAATCATGAATTATTACGTGAGTTTTTGGTCAATTATATACTTTATATAGGTCAATCGATTCGTTTTGAAACAAGGAATATGATTTTTTCATTCATTTGTCTGAATTTTTAGCATGAAAAAATTTTTTGCCAAAAAACGATATTTTTCGATGAAAAAAGGTGCTCAAAAAAATTTGATTGGGTATTTTCAAAAATCCCTGCGTCCAAATTTAGATATTTGTGAGCTTCATATGTCATCCAAATTTTATTAAAATTCGTTGAAGCGTTCTCGAGATATTTACCACATACACACACACACACCCACACACACATCCGGACATTTTCTCAGGAATGAAAATTTGAACTTTTTAGATGAAACTAAGTCTATTTACACTATTTTTGGAAAATCGAAAATCTTAACGATCATAACGCTTCCTCTATGAGGAAGCAAAATTATTGAAATATGAGATAAGTAATTGTAAATTAAGGTAATTGACTAAAAAATATTGAAAATTCTCACAAATCGGAGAAAAGAATTGCAAATTGATGAAAATAATTTAAAATAAAAAAATATACTTGAAATTTGTGATAAATGATTGAAAATTCAAGAAAACAATATAAAAATAATTTTAAAATTAAAAATGAAAAAAACAATATTGAATATAATTTATAATTTGAGAATACAATTGCAAAATAGTGAAAATATTTAAAAATTGAAAAAAATAATTAAAATTTGAGGTAAATAATTGAAAATTGAAGAAAACAATTGGAATTTTTTAAAAAAAGTGATAAAATACGAAATGAATTGGAGATTGAAGGAAAAAAGTTAAATATTAGAGAAATAATTGGAAATTTCAAGAAAAATTGTAGAAAAATGATAATGACAATTGAAAAATGTAGAAAATATTTGGAATTTAAAGAATTAATTAAAAATTGAGATTAATAAGCCATTCAAGTGTTATGGAAATCCGTTCAAGCGTTCTTGAAATAGCCTGTCGAAAAAACAGTATCGCGAAATTTGAACGTAAGTTAAACAACATTTTAAGGGATAAAAAATCCGTCCCCCGAAAACTATCCGCGTGGTATGTGAACAACTCTTTATCGAGTTTTTTTTTAGAGAGAGAGAGAGAGAGAGAAACTGTCAAGTTACCGTTGCCGAATTTTTATTTTACACAATAATTTTCGATTAGTAGGTAAGAATAAATCACGATTACTCGAATCGTATATCAAACAAGACAGATGAAAGGGTAACCATTCATATGCCGTCAGAAAGTATAAAATATTCAAAGATGGATAGTAAAAAGAGTAAGTATCACGTTGACACAAAATTTATTTTGAAAATTGTTATTTTGTACAAAGATAGGTACAAATGTTATTTTATACAACACTTGAAATTGAAGGTTTTAATATTAATTATTATTTGATTAAATAAATTATAAGGGTCAAAATAACACACAAAATTTCCACTTTTTTCAGAGTTCTGAGTTCTTTTAAATTATGTAGTTCTAAAGTTTCTGATACTTTTTAGAAATAGTTCTGTCGATTAAATGCCTTAAAAATCGATTTTTCAAAATGGAGGGCTAACTTCACGCTCCCCTCCACTTTTTGAAAAATTAATATTTTTCAGAGTTCTGAGCAGATTTATAATAGTTCTAGAGCTCCTGATACTTTTTAACAATAGTTCTGTTCATCGGTAAAAAACTTTTTTCCAAAAAATTGCAAACCCTCCACTTATTTTAAAAAATGTTTTTGATGATAAAATACGAAAAACAAGAAAGAGCACACTATACATCAAAAACAATTAATTAAAAAAAGTTACAATATTTTTTCAAAAATCGTAAATTAATGTAAAAAAATTATGTACTTAAGCTTTTCTAATCAAAGTTCTGTTTCCCCTCAGAATAGTTGTACAAAAAACTCTAATAACAATTTTTTCTAAACTCAAAATCCAAACACTTATTAACATTCAAAGTGACCTGAAAATTTTCCATTTTCAAAAAATTTTGAGTTCTAAAAGTTCTGATCAGAGTTTAGTCCCCCCCCCCCAGAATAGTTCTACAAAAAACACTAATCCCAAATTTTTTTAATCGCAAAATCCAAAAACTTATTAACATTCAAAGTGACCCAAAAATTTTTCATTTTCAAACATTTAGGGGAAAAACAGAACTCTGATCAGAACTCTTGGAATTATACATTTTTGAAAATTAAAAATTTGTGGGTCATTTTGAATATTAACAAGTTTTTGGATTTTGAGATTAGAAAAATTTGGTATTAGTGTTTTTTGTAGAACTATTCTTGGGGAAAACAGAATTCTGGTTAAAAAAGTTTAAGTATACAAATTTTTTTACATTTATTTTCGATTTTTTAAAAAATATTGTACTCTTTCTTGTTTGTCGTATTTTATCATAGAAAACATTTTTTAAAATAAGTGGAGTGTTAGCAATTTTTATGAAATTTTTTTTTTTTTTTACTAAAAATGTACTGAACTATTGTTAAATCTGCTCATAACTATAAAAAATTGATTTTTCAAAAAGTGGGGGGGGGGCGTGATCTAGCCCACCATTTTGAAAAATTGATTTTTAAGGCATTTAATCGACAGAATTATTTCTAAAAAGTATTAGGAACTCTAGAACTAATATGAAAGAACTCAGAACTCTAAAAAAAGTCGAATTGTGTGAGTTGGGGGCCAACTTCACGCGCATAAATAAATTAAACAGATAATAAACACTTTAATTAATTTATAAAAATCCAATATCTAAAACTTAGAACCTAAAAATCTTGGGCCCATATTATTTTGAAACAAAAAATTTTTCTTTTCACATGTTATATTGTTTAATCTAAGAAAATGTTATTTTTTACTTCTACTAAAATTAAGATTTTTAAATTCGAATTATTGAATAATTGAATTTACCGGATTAATGGAGTCTTTTAATATGGCCCGCATTATTTTGACACAAATTTTGTCGTAGCACATGTTATATTGATTAACCTAAGGAAATGTTATTTTGTATGTACTCCTCGTAAATTAAAAATTTTTAAGTCTTATTTATTAAATAATTTATTTCAATACATTTAAGTAATATTAAAAGACTCAATTAATCCAGTAAATCCAATTATTCAAGAATTAAAACTTAAAAATCTTTTGATTTTAGTAGGAGTACAAAATAACATTTACCTATATATTGAATAATAGAACAGTTTTATGATAAGTTTTATTTAAAAAATTGATACTTACTTCTAAAATTGAAGGTTTCAACATTAATTAATTAAATTAATAAAATAAATAAATAATAAACTCTTCAATTAATTCACAAAATCAAATCTTTAATGATTAGAACCTGAAAATCTTTAAATTGTAACAATTGTACAAAATAATATAAACCTATATGTTTATACAATATAACAATCTTTATTGTAAATTTTGTATCAAAATTGAATAAGTATCATTTTGACACAAAACTCATAATAAAAATTGTTATATTGTACAAGCATTGATAAATGTTATTTTGTACGCCAGCTAAAATTATAGGTTTCAACTAGTGATGCACTTCAAGACAAGATTATCTTGAAATTGTTTCAGACATCTCGAAATATCGAGAAGTTTGTTAACCCAAGATTATTGAATATTCAATTGTTCAAGACTTGACTTACAAATAAAAATATTTGTAAACGATTTTTTAATTAAAAAAAAATTATTTTAGCTTAATTTTTACTGTTAAGAGTAGTATTTATATTTAAATAAGTATGTTGAAAAATAAAGTTAGTTGCTGCTGATTAATATTTAAAATACAAATTTACTGAAAGAAAATATATAACAAATTTTAATAAAAATATTTTCAATCGATCGTTACAATATGGATTATATTTTAGGAAAAGCGTCTCAACTTGGAAAAACTTGATATAAAAGAAAATAATTAATCTCAAAAAAAAGTTCATTTTTTATATAAAATTTCTTTCCAATAATTGGTATTAAGAAATTAAAGATTGACATAACCCACTAAGCTAGCAACTTGGCAATTAATTGTTTACAAATCATTTAACTATCATGTGGGGTTATGACAATTTTTATTTTCTTATAAATTTCAGGTTTTGTTGTAATATTTTAAAATAAATATAAGCAGAATATAAAAATTCATTTACAAGCTTTAAATATTAGGAATTATTTGCTACATAGGAAAATATGCTACCTTATAAAATCTAAAAATTAAGCTATATAAATAAATCTAAAATAAATCTATACTCAAAAGATATTTTTGAATCAGCACAATTTTAAAGCAAAACTTTTTTGAAGATTGTTATATTGTACAAATTAAGGAAGTTCTACCGTAAATCGAATAATCAAACAGATTTTGATAAATAAAGTTTCTAAAATTTTGTAGTTAAATTTTTGAGACCTGTAGGTTCTTGAGAAAAAAGTTATGATCGATTTATTTTTTCACTGTTTAACATTGATTCTAATGAGAATTCATTACTCTGTCCCATATATTTTCATACTATAAATTATTAAATGGCCAGATAGTGATCAAACTTTGTATAGTTAAACACAAATATGTAATGAATCAATATGGTATTTAAAAAAGTACAATAGGTTCCTGTGAGAGTTGCAATAAATTAATTTGTAAAAATATTTCACTTTTTACAGGTTACAGTTCAGACGTTCTGACATTTTAAAATGTTCATTTTGATCACACAATAATATTTAAAAAGTAATTAAAGTAAATAAAGTTAATAAATACAATTGTTTAATTATATATTAGTAAAATTAAATTTAAACATAACCTCAAAATAATTGTCTCTGTTTTGACTAGTACCGACATATGGTAGAACCTCCTTAAGGATGTTTATCCAAAAAACCATTTTCTACAGATTCTTAAAAAATTTTAATGACATATTAAATACATTACTTTACATGTACTGTTACAATTTTATTGAATTTTACCGTTCTGTTTTTAAGATATAAATTTATAAAGTTGGGACTTTTACATGGAAAAAGTAACAAAACGCGCAAAATGACTATATTTTAATTAATTAAAAAAACACGGTTCTACAGATTTTTTTAAAAAACTAATATATTTTAAACTGTAATGGAATACAACTTTTACAATAATATTTAATTAGTTTACCGTTCCGTTGTTAAGAAAATGTTATTTAAGGATAGTAATCCTTCACTTTTTTGAAATAATCAGAAAGAAAAAATTTTAAAAAGTTGGAATTTTCAACAGAAATTTTTTTTTTCAATAAAATTTGTTTGTGTAATGATTTTAACTACAAAATACTATTTAGAAACCAAATTATAAGGCGAAATGAAATTAAAAAAATATTGACTAACATGGTCCGATAGAATGAGAACCGCTTGAGGGTATAAGCGTCCTTAAGTAAAATGTTATTTTGTACAATTTAACTGATTAATTTAATTAATTAAAGTCCAAATCTTTTTAATTTTATTAATTGTACAAGATAATGTTTTGCCTAATTTGTATAATATACCAATCTTTAAAAATGTGTTGCGTCAAAATCATAATGACACGAATTTTTTCAAGAATCTTAGTTAAAACAATACAAGATCAATATTTTGTCTTGACAGACGATATAAATTCTCGATCTTGAAATTCTCTTGTTTATTCTCGCTTGAATGCATCACTAGTTTCAACATTAATCAATTGAATTATTAAATTAAATAAATATAATAAACACTTCAATCAATTCATAAAAATCAAATCTTTAATAAAATTGAGACTTAAAAATCTTTTAATCTTAACAGTTGTACAAAATAACATTTATACCCTTGTTTGTACAATATAATAATCTTCATGGTACGTTTTGTGTCTATATGATACGGGCCCTCAAAATTGATACTTATTCAATAAAAGAAATAAAACACTAAATATTCATAAATAATATCTAGGGTATCTTCAACAAAATTTTAAAGCTTATAACTCGCGTCATTAGAAAATTATCAGATTTTTCATTAGCGGATCTTTGATATGAAATGTCTCGAAGAAATTTTGATTTAAACAATGAAATAGGAGTGACAGGGAATCATTTTCCACCGACAATGTTCTTTGGCCTGAGGCATTCATTTCGTACAGTTGCGTTGTGCTTTCAGCTGTGCCAAAGTACAGCGCATCTCTCTCTCTCTCTCTCTCTCTCTCCTTTATTCCTTTTGCTCTTTCTCTGTTTTACTCTTATATTTTCCCGTCTCCACTCGTCCATTCCCTTCTCTGTTTCGAGTGTACGTTTATTGCAGCAGACTCAGGAAATATTCGTAGAGAGCTTCGCAAATATTTCGGTAAAAACGGACAGGCCGTACGTTACTACCGACTCATTTAAAAACTCGGTTAAAAAAATTTATACTCTTGTTGAAAAACTCCAGAAACTTATTAGGCTATTATTTCGAATTACACGAGTTCGAGGAACATTTATATTTGCACATTTTTGCCAGTCTTTCATTCCTAGGCATTTATCATTTCCACCATGTCATGTTTATCTTTTTTTATTTCTCGTGTTTATCACATTTTATTTTAATCTTTACATTTTATTCCACATATTTTATTTTTATTCCCTTTTTTCAGGACACTGTTTTTTACTTCGTACATTTTATTCCTATAATATTTTTTGTTTCTTATATTTCATTACCTTTTAATCACTTCTTTATTCTTTATGTTGTACTCTTTATATTTTATTCCCCATTTTCAGAGCATTGTTTTTTATTCCTTACATTGCATTCCTTATTCATTGTTTCTTATATTTTATTTCATTTTTTATTCATTATGTTTCATTCTTTACGTTGTGATTCTTATATTTTATTTCATGTGTTTCATTCCTTATTAAACTTCTTATTACTTATTTCTTCTTTTTTATTTTTCACCCCCATTTCTTACTCATGCTTATTGCTTATTTTTTAACAATTCTTGATTATATTTCATTTAAAAGATATTTTGTTTGTTTAACAATTTTAATCGGTTCAAATTCCAATAATTACAAGTTAATGATAATGTTTAAAGTTAATTTATCAAAATTTCAAATATTAATTTGACAAGATTTAAATTATAAAATTGTCATTTTTCCAATTTTGAATCATTGCAACTTTTCTGCAAATTGTTCATCATTTCCACTACGACTCTTCTCATGTTTTTTATTTATTTCTGTTATTCGTATTTGATTGCAAAGTCGATTCATTCGTTTTTCCAGAAATAGATATTCGATTCAGGTATTATTTGAAATTCCCATTCTTATATCCTATACATTCTTTCTTGAATTGTGCTTAAACTTATGAAATTTGAATTGCTAATATGAGAGAAGAAATAAAATTACAAATTTTCAACGAGATTCTTCTAACGTTTCAACTGAGGAGACATTTAATCACAGCAGAAGATAAAGTAAGAATCCAAGATTTTAAGAAAATCTTGGATAGCGAGTAACAATCCTCCTAACTTTTCTCCTAAACATCAAGAGAAAACTCAGACAAAAGATCCATCTATACTCTTTACTCTAACAACTTTTTAACTTTATCTTTCCCTTCCTTTTCCACTAGTTACCTTTTATTGTCTTCTTTATAATCAGATGTTTTTAAATGAAAGTTGTAATTTATTTTTCATTAGTGATTCAAATGTTTTTTAAAATTATTTTCTCATTATTTGTAATTTTTTAATCTCTTTGAAAACTGTGCTCATAGATTAACAGTTGTTACACTTGGATTAAACTTTTTCAAATTATTTTTTAAATTTCATGTATTATTTTACAACTTTTGTACCAAAACTATTTGAAACTAGTTTAGTTTCCACCCAGTTCTAAACATTTTATAACTGATTCAAAACTTGTTTAAAACTGTTTAGAAAATTAGGTTATTTTTTCAAATTAACATTACTTTCATCGCCTAATTAAAAAATACGTAAATATAAAAATTACCAAACAATTCTGAACGGATATTATTGTTTTAATATTATAAACATTAAATTTACTTTAAAAACAACATATCAATTCTGCAAGCGCACAGAGTGAAATTATAGTCAATCCGTTTAATTTTCGGGACGCCATAATCTCATCTACCTTAATCTATACTAGGATCCTAACCCTTCTAGGCATGAGATACATAACTGGCTAATTAAGAGTAGATCAACAAACTCATTGTCAATAACTCTTGAGTAAATTTCAAGACTTCTCAAGACATTATCCTAGCAGAAAATTGATTTTGATTTTCTTTTTCTTCTCATTGGCAAAGAGATGTTCAATATACATAATTTTATGATCGGGATTTTTCCGAGTCAGGAATATTGAGGATATTATTCCGCATAAGCCAAGATCTTAAGGCTCCTCCTACACACCGCTAATATGCGAATTACGTGGTTTAGGAAGATCGTCGAACATCTGCAGTCATAACCGAAAGCACGAGACCTCAAACCTGTTAAGTAACTCAATCAGATTCTGGAGGTCACATCGTCCAGTCAGTTCGAGAAAGCCGTAAACCGAATCTGGTTTAATCACTTGCTGACTCACCCAATTCTAAACACGATCTTTTTAAAAACAAGAGAGTTGCTGTCTAAATCTGAATTAGTTAAAAATAACTAATAATTAGTAAAATCGTGGCTGAGTTTTTATTAGTGATTCATTCAAGCGAGAATAAACAAGAGAATTTCAAGATCGAGAATTTATATCGTATGTCAAGACAAAATACAAATTAGGTAAAACCTTATCTTCTACAATTAATAAAATTAAAAAGATTTGGACTTTAATTAATTAAATTAATCAGTTAAATCGATAATACCTTTTCAATTTATTTATTTAAATCAATTATTTATATATTATAACCTAAAAATCTTTAATTTTACCAATTGTACAAAATAACATTTTACTTAAGGAGGTTCTACCATATGTCGGTACTAGTCAAAACAGAGACAATTATTTTGAGGTTATGTTTAAATGTAATTTTACTAATATATAATTAAACAATTGTATTTATTAACTTTATTTACTTTATTTACTTTTTAAATATTGTTGTGTGATCAAAATGAACATTTTAAAATGTCAGAACGTCTGAACTGTAACCTGTAAAAAGTGAAATATTTTTACAAATTAATTTATTGCAACTCTCACAGGAACCTATTGTACTTTTTTAAATACCATATTGATTCATTACATATTTGTGTTTATCTATACAAAGTTTGATCACTATCTGGCCATTTAATAATTTATAGTATGAAAATATATGGGACAGAGTAATGAATTCTCATTAGAATCAATGTTAAACAGTGAAAAAATAAATCGATCATAACTTTTTTCTCAAGAACCTACAGGTCTCAAAAATTTAACTACAAAATTTTGGAAACTTTATTTATCAAAATCTGTTTGATTATTTGATTTACGGTAGAACTTCCTTAATTTGTACAATATAACAATCTTCAAAAAAGTTTTGCTTTAAAATTGTGCTGATTCAAAAATATCTTTTGAGTATAGATTTATTTTAGATTTATTTATTTAGCTTAATTTTTAGATTTTATAAGGTAGCATATTTTCCTATGTAGCAAATAATTCCTAATATTTAAAGCTTGTAAATGAATTTTTATATTCTGCTTATATTTATTTTAAAATATTACAACAAAACCTGAAATTTATAAGAAAATAAAAATTGTCATAACCCCACATGATAGTTAAATGATTTGTAAACAATTAATTGCCAAGTTGCTAGCTTAGTGGGTTATGTCAATCTTTAATTTCTTAATACCAATTATTGGAAAGAAATTTTATATAAAAAATGAACTTTTTTTTGAGATTAATTATTTTCTTTTATATCAAGTTTTTCCAAGTTGAGACGCTTTTCCTAAAATATAATCCATATTGTAACGATCGATTGAAAATCTTTTTATTAAAATTTGTTATATATTTTCTTTCAGTAAATTTGTATTTTAAATATTAATCAGCAGCAACTAACTTTATTTTTCAACATACTTATTTAAATATAAATACTACTCTTAACAGTAAAAATTAAGCTAAAATAATTTTTTTTTTTTAATTAAAAAATCGTTTACAAATATTTTTAAACTACTATTTTGTTGAAATGATTAAAAATTGATGGAAAAAGAAACAATAACGACTTTGGATGCATTTATTGTATCTATTACATTTATTAAAAAAATGTTTTTATCTGAATCAAGATTAGTCAAGTCTTGAACAATTGAATATTCAATAATCTTGGGTTAACAAACTTCTCGATATTTCGAGATGTCTGAAACAAATTCAAGATAATCATGTCTTGAAGTGCATCACTAGTTTTTATTACAGTAATTAGTTAAAAATAACAAATTATTAGTAAAGAAATGACTAATTGTTAGTAAAAACATAACTTATTAAAAATAGTTAAAATTTGACTAATTGAATTAGTAAACAGAATTTTACTAAAATATTAGTTATTTTGACATAACCTAAAAATGGATTTGACTAATAATTAGTTATTTTTAACTAATTCAGATTTAGAGAGTAATTTAAATTAAGTATCAGGCTTCGAAGTGCTACACTTTTACATAGTAAAGTTAAGTAGGAATTTTAATGCTCTCACCCCCTAGAATTGTTCTATATAGAAAAAAAGTACCCCTGTTTTTTTTAAATCAAAAAATATTTAGAGGTCGACTTTTTTTAAAAAGTGGAATGATGCAAATATTGTATTTTTTAAAAACATGCGACAACCTGAAAAAAATTGTAACGTCAAAAGATAATAATGAAATATTCGGAAGTTGTCTGTATAAAATTGCTTTGTTGTGTTTATTATTATTTGCTATTGTCGAAGATTTCAATTTATTTAAGCGAATCTTAATGTATTTATAAAAACTATCGGGTAGTCGTTAAGTTTCAAACTATTAAGAATTGATTTAATTACTCTTACTTAATTACTGATTCATCAATCTCTTAATGATAGAAAGAATTTTACTAGAGTGATCCAAAAATGCATAGGAAAAAAGTAAAGTAGAAATTTTAATGCTCTCACCCCCTACACTGCAAAAACATGGTGTCTTAAATTGGACAAAAATGTCTTAAATTAAGATACTTTTGGTGTCTAAGACACAAAAAATGTCTTAATTTAAGACATTTTTGAACAATTTAAGACACCTGTTTTTGCAGTGTAGGATTGTTCTATATCGAAAAAATACCCCTATTTTTTTGAAAACCAAAAAATATTTAGAGGTCGCTCAAAGCGCTTAAAGTTTTCCATGTAAAATGCATGCATGGGGAAAAAAACTTTTTCGTAGAATTATTGGTATAGAATCCATGAAAATGAATTTTTTTCAATCTGCAAACTCTGTTTCTCTTCAGGAGACTTTAAAGAATAATTCTAAATTGTTTATTAAATCATTTTTTAATATTAACTATTTTTTATAGGGGTCCAAAAAAACCCATAAATTATGGGTATATTTCTTAGATTTTGAATAAATAACATTAATATCTACTTTTAATCATTAATTTTACGTAATTGCTTATTTGTTTACACAAATTATTATTGTTTATTTACAAGTTTATATCAAATGAAACTACAGAGTTGCAATTTGGCAACTTTTCAAGAAGAATGTAACGAATTATTAACAACAAACTAAAAATAACAATTTTCCTAATTGTTTCAACAAATTATTATTGTTTACGTTCAATTTTTTTCAAAATGAGCTACAGAGTTTCGATATTTTCTAAATTTTGCAACTTTTAAGGCCAAATATAACCACGTACTAACAACAATCTAAGGACAACGATTTTACTAATTGTTTAAACAAATTACTATTGTTTAAATTTAAATTCTACTCTTTATCAAATTGAGCTGCAGAGTTGCAATTTTTTCTCAATTCCGCAACTTTTCAGGCCAAATGTAACCACGTACTAACAACAATCTAAGGATAACAATTTTACCAAATGTTCAAACAAATTACTATTGTTTAACTGCAACTTTTTTTTTAATTAAGCTACAGAGTTGTAATTTTTTCTCAGTTTTGCAACTTTTCTGGCCGCTATTAACCAGTTACTAACAACAATCAAAAAATAACAATTTCACTAGTTGTTTAAACTAATTATTATTGTTAAACTTCATTATTTTATCAAATTGAGCTACAAAGTAGCAATTTTTTTTAATTTTGCAACTTTTCATGAAGAATTTAACCGGTTAATAATAACAATCTAAGAGTAAAAATATTACTAATTGTTTGAACAAATTAATATTTTTTTACTTCTACTCTTTATTAAATTAAGCTACAGAGTTTCTATCATGAAGAGATTGATAAACACAACAAAACAATTTTATACAGACAACTTCCTAAGAAAAAACTATTTGCGATTTTTGCTGCATGTGATTTTCAGGTGAATGAAATTCTTAAGATTAACTCTAGATCATTGTTAAATGTCTCTTTATTTTGATGTTAAATTTACATATATGGATGACTTTCTGCTGCATTGAAATTTTTACCCAAATCATATATTAAATTAACAAAATTTTTTTTCAGTGAAATTTCATTTTCTTTTGACGATACAATTTTTTTAGGTTTTCTCATGTTTTTAAAAAATACAATTTTTTGCACCATTCCACTTTTAAAAAAAAGTCCCAATTCCATTGTAAAATTAGGTAAAGATGTCAGTGAAAAATGGGAACGCACCAATGATGTTTACAAATTTAATTGTAAAGATTGTCCGGCAGTTTACATTGATGAAATAAAACGTGTTCTAACTTCTAAAGGAACAAAAAGATAAAAAAAAATAAAAATTCTGTTGTTTTTAAACATTCCAATCTGGGGTTGTGTTTTGAATACAATTTCAGTCAAACTTGATTTGATTTTTAATTTTTCGGAAGTTGTTTTTTTTAAATAAGGGCTGATTTCAAAAGAAATATTTTTGTAATACTTTTTAATTGTTTCTTTTCAATTTTTTAAATACAAAAATTAGTTTTACATGCTCATTTCTGTCTTAAAAGGTAATGTTCCTTTATTTTGAATATATGCTATTTCTTCTGCCACTTTTTTGGTATTTTTTTTTTTTTTTTAAGTTTGACCACACTTTTTACACTTTTCTTTAGTCTTCTACTAGCTTTGACGCCTGTAAGTAGGTTTAAGTAAAATTAAGAATTTAAAAGACGTGTTTTATTGTAAAGCTAAATTCAGAATTTTCGAAATTATAATCGCACTCGAAATTTATTTTGGATTTTGAAAATCATCCACTTTTCATTCTCATTCAATTTCTGAAGTGACCAACATCAAAAGTATTTCGAATTTATAAATACCTTATGTTAGAATGTTCTATTTTTGAGTAATTATTGCATAAAGACAAGCGAAGAATAATTATAGTTTTATCTCAATGTGAGATATATACAAAATTCTTTATTTATTGGGTTTAAATTGAACTTGTTATATCTGATATATCCGTACGCTTAGCTTGAATAAAAAACGAATATGATGAATAATCGATTAATCGGTTTAGCTGCTAAGAACAAATATCAGGAAAATTAGAGTCTACGTTAAAACGATTAACAAAACCAACAACAAAGTTGATACATTCAAAGACTTTAAACATTAATTATTATAGTTTATCTATTCATTTTTACTATAAAAACTATTATTCTGGGATAATCATGCAAAAAGAAACATTTTCCCAGCGAAGATAGTAAAGTTTCAAACCTGGATAGGAATATTTACCTTTTTTTTTTTTTTTTTTTTTTGAAAAATTTAAATCCAGGATAGGAATATTTACATTTTTTTTAGAAAATTTTCCTTTCATGCATTGAAAATTTACTATATTCGCTAGGAAATATCTTTGTTTTACATGATTATCATAGATTAAAAACCTGATAGTAAAAATTATTTACTAAAGTCTTTCAGTGTAATTACCGATACTAAAAAATACATTTCTATTAGACGTTTTAATGTTTATGTTCTCATGATATTCTCGATAAGTTTAATCAATGAACTGGATGTAATTGATTCGAACCCCTCAATGTTTATTTACTTTGATTTTGATGTTAAAAGATTTTTCAATTCAAGCCACTGATATAATATTTCCATCTTCATAAAAATATTTTTCCCCATCCACAAATTGTGTTTATCTATCTTTTTATTTCGCGTGTCAAAACTCAAAAATTCGCCATATTGAACCCACTATTACAAATTTTAAAAATCTGAAAATCTGTTTTCAACTACTCGAACAATTCCCGAGTATTAATTTTCCCCTGAGATAATAAAAATTATTTGATCAATTTGAAGTAGTGACTTTCCAAACTAAAAGTTTTGATTACTTTTTATTAATTCGACATTATTCTATTAAATTTAACTTATATTCAATTTTAGACAAAACTTTGTTTTCCCCAAGTTCAGATAAAACTTTTAATACCTAATAATATGTTATTTTAGGAATGGACGGACTACAATCTACAGTGGAACGAATCAGAATATGGCGGAGTGAAGGGTCTTCGTATCACGCCCAACAAGTTGTGGAAACCTGACGTCCTCATGTACAACAGGTAACATTATCTTCTTAAGTAAATCCCAACTTGTTATATACCTACTATATATGAGAATCTAGTTAATTCGATAATCTTATCTCTTTACCCTACTAACGGTTTGGAAGGAGAAAATCAAACAGAAATACTAAAACGCAATAAGCACATATTTAAATACAAGTTTTATTTCATCTAAAAAAAAAAAAAAAAAAACGATATTTGTGCAAATAACTTTTTCTAAAAAACATTAAATCTTAGAATATAAACAAACGCAGCATTAAATAATTTATGCGCTTATAAATAACGAATTTTCTTTACCGTGAAAATTAATTATCAGCATAATTATGTTTTCGAAAATAATTGGACGTAGCTTTTTGTCGATAAAATTAGTTGCAACAGGGTGAATTTTCAATTGAACCGACAGCGAATTTTCAGTTAAAGGATATTTACCTTCGTTACAGTAATTATTCGGTTTTGTGGACGAAATTTTAAAATGAACACAAGACGTAGACGAATCTTTTCGTGTTAATTGATATATTTTATGGTTGATTTTCTGATTATTTTTTATAGTTTAATCTGATTTTAACGAATTTGAGCTTTATTATACTAAAATTTTAATTAATTTTTAGTTGATAATTTAGTAAATTGAGTTTCTGTCGATTCAAATTTTAATCTTTGTTATTTTTTATATATTCTAATTGCAATCCATTCAAATTTTAATTCATTCAAATTTCAATCCATTTCAATTTAGATTCATTCAGTTTTTAATCCACTCAAATTCTAGTGGATTGAAGTATTGATATTAGAAATTTTAATTTAAAAAATATAATTATAATTATTAATTGTAATCGATTAAAAATTGAAATTATCACGATTTTTATAAATCAAAATTTCAATTGATTCAAATTTTAATAGATTAAAACCAAAATCGATTAAAACTTTAATCAGTGTAAATTTCTATCTTGAGAAATTTCAAATGATCAGAGTTTTATTCGATCGTAATTTCCGTGACATAAATTTTATGTTTTTTTTGTGCAAAATATGGTGTTTTTGTAAAAAAGATCAGTATAATGAAATGTTTATAAATACCGATTAAATTTCAAGTTAAATTTTGATCTATTTAATTTTGAATCAATACAAATTCCAACAATTTCAATAAATCAAAATTTCATAAAATTAAATTTGTAAAATTCAATATATCACAAGCAGTAGAAAACTGCAAATGATTTGGAGTTTTAATCCTAGTTAAAATAGATAAATTTTTAAATTATACATTATATTTATCATGAATAAATTTTGTTTGTTTTTTTAATAATAAGCAGAGACTGTCACGAAAGCAATTTGATTTCTGGAGTTTTTTGAAATTATTTCGTAAAAGTTAATAGATTTTACTTAAAGATTGGAATTAACTCATCAAATGTATGGCAAATAATAGTTCTATGGTATTAAAATTTCAAAATTGATTTTTAATTTTTTTTTATTTTACTTGACCCGTGAAGCAAAATAACAAGAAATAGAAAATAAATTTTGAAATTTCCATACCATAGAACTATTATTTGTCTTACAAGTAATGAATTAATTTCAATTTTTAAGTAAAATCTATTGTCTTTTACGAGATATTTTGAAAAAAATCCAAAAACCAAATTATACAGTGTGACAATAAAAGAAAACTTCTTATTGGACCTAGTGGATGTTGTAAGTAATAAAAAACTGAAGAGAATGGTATATATTTAATTTCTGATACACTCTAAAAATCTTGTTCGAGAGACAAAAAACCTTTTTGAGGTAGATTCATGTACCTTGAAACTTCGACATTTTTTATCCGAATCAAAAAGTTTTTTTTTTTGTTTAAAAGTTTTAAATACAAGCTTTTAACTTGTAAAAGAATTTCTTTATTATAATTTAAATTCATGAGAATACAATCCAAAAATTTTCATTTTTAATTAATTTTCCAACTCTGAAGCTAATTTAAATTTCCTAACTTATTAAAATTATATATTCTCTCAATGCACATCAAAAGCTAAATAAATACAGTTTCAAAATACCCCAGATTGAATAAAATTCTATTAAAATTCACACAAAACCTAAGAAGCTCAAAACGTTGCATAATGATACCGATTTTTCGATTTATTTCACAAATTGAGCTCAAAAATGGCATTTTTATGCAACGTTTTGAGCTTTTCAGGTTTTGTGTGTTGTCAAAGTTATTCTACTTTTAATTTTGTAGTAACATAATTAAATTTTGACTTCATGAACATTTTTTTACTATTTTATTCTTCGTATTGATAAGTTTGTCTGTTTTTTAATTTTTATGCATTTTTGCACTGCTAATATAATTTTGAGAATTTAAAAATCATCTAAGAAATACATGTAACATTATTTAATAAAATTAATATTACGTAGTATCAGGTAATTTTTAAACTTAAAAAACTGTTTCTAATCATTGCAAAAATACATAAAAATAAAAAAATAGTCAAAAATTCGAATGCGAGGAAGAAAAAAAAAGAAAAACTGCAAGAGAATCTTAATTTAGGACTTGTCTTAAATTCAGCAAGCCCTACTATATAAATATTTATGTAAAAAATACTATTTTAATCAAGATAAATTTACAATAATTACAACTTTACATTTTCAAATATGTACATCACGTTTTTATGCAAATTAGAAGTTTTTAACTTTTTTTTTGCACAATTTAAGGCAAAATAAAAATCTGTAAATTCAGTAAACGCTGTCTTAAAAATGGTGCGTTTTAAAATAAAACAGCTTTTTTGCCTTAAAAAAAGACTTTCTTTTTACAGTTCTTTTTACATTATTAAATTTTTACTTTATGGACATTGTTCATAAAGTTCAAAATTTAATAATGTTGCTACAAAATTAAAAGTGAAATGACGTCGACAATTTTAATCGAATTTTGTTTACTCTGAAATCATTTGAAACTGGATTACTAAGCTTTTGATGTGTATTGAGAGAAAATTTAATTTTAATAAGATAAGAGATTTAAATTAGCTTTAAAGTTAAAAAATCAATGAAAAAATAAAAATTTTTGGTCTATATCTTCATGAATTTAAAATTAACATTTAAATTTTAAAAGTTAACAAAGAAATTCTTGTACAGCTTAAAAGCTTGTATTTTATAATTTTTAACAAAAAAACAACTTTTTGATTTAGAGAAAAAATGGCGAAGTTTCAAGGTAGGATATATATGAATCTCCCTGAAAACGGTTTTTTGGCTCTAAAACAAAATTTTGAGGGTGTATCATAGACTTAATATATAATAAAAGAATGGTATACCATTCTTTTTAGTTTTTTATTACCTACACCCTCCATTTATTCCGATAAGAAGTTCTTTTACTTTTTTAATAAGGAAAAATTGAAAAGTTTAACTGAAAATTGAAAATTAACCATAAAATATATCAAATAAGTTATATAGAGTCTAATAAAATTTCTAACACATTTGACTGAATGAAATAAATTTCTGCTTGAGTAAATTTGAATAAAAGAGTAAAAGGTGAATTATATAAAGGGAATCGATCAAGTGTAAATCGCATGAAAACGGGATAGTGTTCATAGAATTTAGAATGTTTCAGAAACCATCGACAAGAGAAAGAAAGCTGCTGCTCGAACGATAATGGATATAGCCAGTACAGATTTTATTCGCTTAATTGAGTATAAACCGCAAGTAAACGCGCGTTCGAGTGCAGTAAGATTGACATTAGGACTGCGTAGATTTTCTTTATTATTTCATTAAATTTTATAATAATTAAAAGCGAAGGGTATGTAATTTTATTTTCCCTCCAGTGTTGCTTCGCATCTTATTATATACATATATAAGTATCAAAGTATATCGAGACCCCTGACTTGCATGTCTTAATTATTTGACTCCATGCTAGAGTAAGCAGAATACTTTTCCTTTATCTTAATACTCGTATGATAAGTTACCTACATTTTCTACTTGTAAATATACTTACTCCTACGCAACGATCAATCCCGTTTTTTAGTAGTTCTTACTTTTTACTCTTCACGAGTCGCTCAGTTTCTTTTCTCGCGTTAAAATTAAAATATGTATTTTTAGAGAGAAAAAAAAAACAAATGTATTTTAGAATAAATTTTAATTTACAAAACATTATTTTCATTTTAGGAACAATTTTTAATAATGTAGTATAAATTATGAAAACAATAATTGCTCTCAACAAGTTTGCCGAAACTCTGTAAAGAGAGTTCCAACTGGTCGACTCGTTCGGAACGCACATTTTGTACAAAGTACAAAAGAGAAAAAAAAACGCGATTAGTGACCATCGTACCATTATCAATCACGTTTCATTTTCCCGGATACTTAATTTCCTTCGAATTACGAAACTAGCGTTCTACTTTCTTTCCCGCGAGATTCAAACTTTCAAGCATCGATTTGAAACCTTTCTTTTAAAGCGTCCTGAATCCTTTACTCAATTAACTGCGATTCACTTCGAATCATGTCCTTCAGCGCTTCGAGAAACACTGATTGAAACGTATCTTTTCAGCTCGCTAACCATTTTAATTCCTACGCATCAAACAACCTTGTTATTAATTTTTATTTTTAAAACTTTGTTTTAAAACCGTTTTTAACCTTCTTAACCACCTTAATACCTTTTTTTTAATTCTTTTAACCTTTTTTTTTAATATTTTTTTTCTACCTTTTATATATTTCTTTCAGGTATCCCAACAACCTAACCTTGTAGATTAACTAGTTATAGTTACTAAAATAAAGAATATAATAATTTGGATGACTGGCAGAATATACGAATGTGTGCTCTGTCCAGGTAGTCCTTATAATTGTACGTCCATGCTCGCTTTTAAACTGTTTTCTCATCGATCGCATCGTGCTGTGCATTTGCGAACGTATCATTTCGCGATAACCGATAAATGTATGCCGACGTTAAAAATGCATTCGTCAAACCAGCTGGTCCCCATGGAAAAAACTCACTGAGCAAATCCTCGATTCTCTGTTATACACTCATATTTTCTGATACTCTCTATACATATAATTCTCCAACTGAAGCCTTTATTTGTTTAAAAAAGAAATCATCGTTCAATGTTTTTTTTTTGTATAGAAAGAAAGTATATCGATTTTTATCGATAAGTCAGTTTTTTCTCTGCCTATTCCGACAACTCAATGGGGATTTGGGTTAATTTAGTTATTTTTAGATTGTTGGGGAAAAATAGTTTTGAATCAAAAAGAATTTGAAAACATATTTCTTAATATTCAAAGGTAATGTTATGTAATTATTACTATTGACTTTTTTTCTATTTATTTCTATATTTCAAATTTTATTATTAATAATACTGGAATCTGTAAGATAAATTGAAAAATTTTGCAGATTGTATTTTTAGAAAATAATATTAATTAAATGGTTATTGTTAATCATACTTTTAGACGAAGTCTTCATTGTTATTATTATATTTTGAAAGGAAAAAATGTTCTTTTCTTTCCTTTGTCTTGATATTCTTTAAAAAAATTTTACTTCTGGAATATTTTGCCTAAGGATATGCCTCAACCTATCGTGTTGTTTTTATTATCTCACAGAGTACAAGTTACTTTTTTCATTTACCAAAGTTAAAATTTTCTCGCTTTTCGCCTTAGTCAGACCTTTCATATCCATTAGTAACATTAGTTACTCAAACATTTTGAATTTCAATCTGTTTATTTTAATTCAGAGGCACTTTTTTTGTATGAATAACATGTGTTTGTTAAAATATCAAATTAAAAGGAAAATAGCTTGAAAGGGAAATTATTATTAAGGGATTTATCGGTTTTAATAATTTGTGGTAATTTGTTTACAATAAATAATTAATTACGTCATTCAATTTCCAACGTCTATCTTTCAAATTTTTATTTCCAACTTTTCGTATTTCAGATTTCTTTCTCAATATTTAAATTTCAAGAACTGAGTTTAAATATATAATCTGCAACACTTAATTTACAATACATCATTTACAACACTTACATTCCAGTACTGAATTTACAAATACTTAATTTTTAATGCCTGCCTTTAAATACAAGTTTTAAATACTTTATTTTCATTTTTAATTTCTAGTACCTTAATAACTATAATACTTAATTTCCCATACTTCAATTAAAACAATTAAATTCTAACGCCTACTTTGCAGTATATGATTTCCAACACTTAATTTAAAAAATGCAAATTCCAACACTTGATTTCGAAAATTTAATTTTTAGGACATTATTTCTAACACCTGATTTTCAATATCAAGTTTCCAACACCTAATTTTCAAAATATAATTTCCAACACTTAGTTTCAAAAACTTTCTATTTGTGACAATTGGTTTCTAAATATTAGTTTTAAGACTTAATTTTTAACACTTTGTTTCCAACTTTTAATTTCCGATCTTGTACCAGATTTCCAAAAAGTTATTTCGAACACTTAATTTTCAACACTTAATTTCGATTTTTAATTTCTAATACCTTAATAACAGGAATAATTAATTTTCCATACTTCAATGAAAACACTTAATTTATACCGACTACTTTTTAAATATATGCTTTCCAACACTTAATTTCCAAAATCTAATTTCCAAGACTTAATTTAGATAACTTAATTTCCAACACTTAATTTCTAACACCTAATTTTCAATATAACATTTCCAACACTTAATTCCTAACACCTAATTTTCAAAATATAATTTCAAACACTTAGTTTCAAAAACTTCATATTTAACATTTAATTTCCAAATATTAGTTATCAAGTCTCATTTTTTAAAACTTTGTTGTCAACTTTTAATTTTCAATATTTGAACCGGATTTCCAATAAGTTATTTCGAACACTTAATTTTTAACACTTAATTTCCATTTTTAATTTCCAATACATTAATAACAATAATAATTAATTTTCCATACTTCAATGAGAACACTTAATTTCTAACGCCTACTTTCTAACACTTAATTTCCAACACTTAATTTAAAAAACTTAATTTTCAACACTTAATTTCCAAAATCTAATTTCTAAGACTTAATTTAGTAAACTTAATTTTCAAAACTTAATTTCTAACACCTGATTTTCAATATAAAATTTTCAGCACTTAATTCCTAACACCTTATTTTCACAATATAATGCCCAACACTTAGTTTCAAAAACTTAATATTCAACATTTAATTTCCAAATATCAGTTTCCAAGACCCAATTTTTAAAACTTTGTTTTCAACTTTTAATTTTCAATATTTGAACCGGATTTCCAATAAGTTATTTCGAACACTTAATTTTTAACACTTAATTTCCATTTTTAATTTCCAATACCATCATTACAATAATACTTAATTTTCCATACTTTAATTAAAACACTTAATTTCTATCGCCTACTTACTAACACTTGTTTTCCAACACTTAATTTTCAAAATGTAAATTCTTACACTTAATTTAGAACACTTAATTTTCAACACTTAATTCCTAACAGCTAATTTTCAAAATATAATTCTTAACACTTAGTTTCAAAAACTTTATATTCAACATTAAATTTCCAAATATTTGTTTTCAATTCTAAATATTCAACACTTTGTTGTCAACTTTTAATTTCCAATACTTGCACCAGATTTCCAACAAATTATTTCGAACATTTAATTTTTAACATTTTATTTCAACACTTAATTTCCATTTTTTATTTCTAATACCTCAATAACAATAAGATATAATTTTCCATAGTTCAACTAAAGCAATTAATTTCTAACGCCTACTTTCTAATATATGATTTCCAACACCTAATTTCCAAAATATTAATTCCAACACTTTCGAAAACTTAATTGTCAACACTTAATTTCTAACACCTAATTCCGAATACCTAATTTTTAAAATATAATTTTTAACTTATAGTTTCCAAAACTTTATATTCAAAATATAATTTCCAACTTTTAGTTTCAAAAACTTCATTTTCAACATTTAATTTCCTAATAAATTAAATTTAATTAATTAAATTCTAACTTTTAATTTCCAGTTGCACCAGATTTTCAATCAGTTAATCTGAACACTTAATTTTTATCACTTAATTTCCATTTTTAATTTCCAATACCTTCATAACAATAATAATTAATTTTCTATACTTGAATTAAAACACTTATTTTTTATCGTCTGCTTTGCAACACTTAATTTCCAACATCTTATTTAGAAAACTTAATTTTCAACACTTAATTTCCAGAAGCTAATTTCTAACACTTAGTTTAGAAAACTTAATTTTCAACACTTCATTTCT
This sequence comes from Ganaspis brasiliensis, assembly GCA_037103525.1. Taxonomy (NCBI): domain Eukaryota; kingdom Metazoa; phylum Arthropoda; class Insecta; order Hymenoptera; family Figitidae; genus Ganaspis; species Ganaspis brasiliensis. Next base: position 1,362,128 of record JAZKLR010000146.1, read on the forward strand.
AACATCTGATTTTCCAATATAAAATCTCCAACACTTAATTTCCAACATCTTATTTAGAAAACTTAATTTTCAACACTTAATTTCCAGAAGCTAATTTCTAACACTTAGTTTAGAAAACTTAATTTTCAACACTTCATTTCTAACATCTGATTTTCCAATATAAAATCTCCAACACTTAATTTCCAAAATCTAATTTCCAACACTTAATTTCTAACATCCGATTTCCAATATAAAATCTCCAACACTTTATTTCCTAAATTGAATTTCCAAGACTTAATTTAGAAAACTTAATTTTCTGCACCTAATTTCTTACACTTGATTTTCAATATAAAATTTCCAACACTTAATTCTCAAACACCTAATTTTCAAAATATAATTTCCAACACTTAATTTTAATAACTTTATATTCAACATTTTATTTCCAAATGCACCAGATTTTCAATAAGTTATTCCGAACACTTAATTTTTATCACTTAATTTCCATTTTTAATTTTAATACCTTCATAACAATAATAATTAATTTTCTATACTTCAATTAAAATACATAATTTCAACCGTCTGCTTTCCAACTCTTAATTTCCAACACTTAATTTCCAACACTTAGTTTCAAAAACTTAATTTTCAACACTTAATTTCTAACATCTGATTTCCAATATAAAATCTCCAACACTTAATTTCCAAAATCTAATTTTTAACACTTAATTTAGAAAACTTAATTTTCAGCTCTTAATTTCTTACACCTGATTTCCAATATAAAAATTCCAACACTTAATCCCGTGCAGAAATGTCGATGTGGGCCTCAAGGGGTGCTTGCCAGTTTTCCTTATCTCTGGTAAGGCCCTTGTCGGGAAAACTGGTAAGCGCCTTACAAGGCTGTAACGCTTTTGCACATCAATGCCCTACATATGGAAAACTCGTCAGAGCCTTACCCGTTTTTAAAATAAAAAACCTGAGTAGATATATACAACGGCAAAGCAAAGCATTAAACAAATAATAATGTAATTACATTAAATTAATTTCTTAAAAAAATATTTTTGTATTTTTTTTTAGTTTCATTTATTTCTTTTCTATTTTTTTTTACAAATCAAGGAAGGATTACTACAATTATTTATATAATTCACTTTTAATTTATTCTTAAATATCTTATTTTAAACTTATATTTTTATTTTAATTACTTTTTTTTGTACACACAAACACTTATAACTAAGAATTAAAAATACCGCACGCAAGGAGGATCGAACTCCAGAAACCTAGACCTAAGGACACAAATGGCGGGCGCCTTAGCCCACCCAGCCACACTGGCTTAGGATTATTTTATTTTAAACGTTTTCTTGAACTATAAGTCATTAGATCTATTACTTGTTGTGGTAATAAAATATATGTATCACCTTTGAATGTTTTAACCTAATAAAAATGTATATTATTTTAATGGATATATAAATATACATACATATATCTACATATATTTATGTATATTTATTTTAAATTTAAAAAAAAATCATTTATATTTTTCTATTAATAAATTGTTTTTATAAGTGAGCTAATACTAATTGTAAAAATTTTTTTTTAAAATAATTTACGTAATTATAAATAAGTAAATAAATTTAAATAAAATTTTACAAAATATCAATTCAAAAAATTGACAATGTAAAAAATATATTTTTTAAATTTAAATAGGTACATACTAAATAGAAAAATTGTAATTATCAAAATTCTCAACATAAAATAAAATGATTTCAAATTATTAATATTTTATACTGGTAAACAAGTAAATATAACGTCATTAGGCTAGGGAAAGTAATATTCTTTTAAATGTATGATTCTTTCTAATTAAATATAGAAGTTCATATACAAACTATTTTTCAATAAAATTCTATACAAATTACTTTTAGAATCGAAAATAAAAAATTTTATAAGTTTGAAATAGTTTAATTGATAGTCTAATATGCAAAACTTCAGTAATACATGAATTGTGGCGTTATCGGGGTAAATAGTGGTTTTCCCTACTTAGGGCTTTAAATAGACGCCCATGTCAAAATCTAGTAATGTGAAATAAATTATAATTTATTTTAAATTTAAATACATAGTAAATAGTAAAATTGTAATTATCAAAATTCTCAACATAAATTAAAATTATTTCAAATTATTAATATTTTATACTGGCAAACAAGTAAATATAACGTCATTAGGCTAGGAAAAGTAATATTCTTTTAAATGTATGATTCTTTCTAATTAAATATAGAAGTTCATATAAAAACTATTTTTCAATAAAATTCTATACAAATTATTTTTAGAATCGAAAATAAAAAATTTTATAAGTTTGAAATAGTTTCATTGATATTCTAATACGCAAAACATCAATGATACCTGAATTGTGGCGTTATCGGGGTAATTAGTGGTTTTCCCTTCTTAGGGCTTTGAATAGAAGCCCATGTCAAAATCTAGTAATATGAAATAAATTATAATTTATAATTTAAAGTCATTTCATTATATTCAACTGCGATTAAAACGATTAATTCTTTAAAATATACATAAATGTTTCTAATATGCTACCTAATTAAAAATTTAATAACATTTTTTCAGTTTTTTTAAACAAGGAAAACTGACGAGGCCCATGCCTGAGCCCTACTTTAAGTAGGGCAAACTAGGGCAATTTCTGCACGGGATTTGAATAACTTTATATTCAATATTTAATTTCCAAATATTGTATTAGTTTTCAAGACCCAATTTTTAATACTTTGTTTTCAACTTTTAATTTACAATACTTGCACCTGATTCCCAATAAATTAGTTAAACACTTCATTTTCTACACTTAATTTCTAATACTTAAATTACAATACTTAATTTTGAATTCTTTATTTCCAACACCTAATTTTTAAAATACTATTCGCAATACTTAATTTCAGGACTTATTTCAACACCTAACTCCAAAATATTAATCTCTAACACTTTATATTTTCATCACTTTTTTCAATTCTTAAACTCAATTTTTAATACTTAATTACTATAACATCTGTTTTCAAATATGTTACTTCGAGCACAATTACACCTAATTAACATTTAATTTCTAAGATATAATTTTAAAAACTGTTTTATCAACACTTTACACTGCAAAAACATGGTGTCTTGAATTAGCCAAAAATGTGTTAAATAAAGATACTTTTGGTGTCTAAGACACGAAAAATGTCTTATTTTAAGACAATTTTTAACAATTCTGTGGCTGAAAGGTAAAACAGCACAACTCCCATTTTATCAAATTTGAGATAACATCAGATTTCTATATATGTACATATACTTTTTAAAGTTTCATAATTGTAAATTGATTAAAATGTTTATTTACGTAGAAAATATTAAAAAACCTAATCGCATAAATACATTAAAATCGAGAAAAATAATTGATGTTACACTCTGAAACCTTTAAATTTCATTAAGTTTGTTAAACAGATCTAAAAACTACATTAGAAAACAGGATTAAATATCAAACATCCAAAACATTTGTTTATTTTTCAATTTTCAGAAATCAGAATAAAAAACACGTTTTACTCGAAACCATGAATATATCGCTTGTGCTGTTTTACCTTTCAGCCACAGAATTTAAGACACACTGTTTTTGCAGTGTACTTTAAAATTGTTACTAAATTATTCAAAAATAACTAATTTAAATATAACTCCCTAAAAAATGTTCACTGATTAAAATTCAGAACAAAAAAAAAAAGAGAACTAGGCCAAAATTTGTTCAAGTTTGGATAAATTGAAGCCATCTTATAAATCAAGACATCGAATAATACAGAAGCAGAAAAAAAGAATATATCAAGCTTAAAGTTGAGCGAGACTGAGCTCGATTAAGTTCAACTCATAAGCCCCCTTGAATAGCGCGCTCGAGATTTAATTGGAATTATAGCCAATTTAATGCCAGTTCCAGTCGAGTGAGTTCTCGGCTGATTCGATCCCGATGGAAATGAGAGGAGCACATGTGACGTGTCGCGACACAAATGAGAACGATAATGAAGTATCGAAAATAGAAGTAGCAAGAGTAAAGTTTGAAATGAGAGTTAGTCCGATGGGGTTAAAGTCATAGAAAGAGAGAGAGAGAGAGAGAGAGAGAGAAAATTGCTCTAGGATCATCTATAACTAACTGACCAAGTTGCCTACCTAAAGGCTAACGGGTCCGTGCTATTCTCTAAAATTCCGTTGAAACTGCTGACGTTGTAAAGTGCATGAGATCGTCCCAATTAATTAAAGTCTCGTCGAGAAATTTCCTCCTCGGACTCAGAACCAAGTACAATGATCCAACAAACTCTTGAAATTCCCAAGATGGTCCTTACATTCCAACTTCGGTTCAGGGTTACGTGCTTTCAAACTGTTGGCGGGATAAATTCATTGATAAGCTTCAAATATTAAAACGTTCTTGGTTCAGCTTCCCACTCAATCACATCAAAATTTACACGAAAGTTGATCGTGTATTTCTCAATAGCTCTGGTATTTCGGTTATTCAAGTTTGTTACTTGGCTCGGTTATAGTTAATTGCCACCCATAATTCACTCATATTTGTGTTTTAGTTTAATTGCTTTTAGTTCATTACAAATTCTGTTTTCAAACAAGTGATTGCTTTAAAAAAAAAAAAATAGAATTATATTCTTATATACTGGAAGAGAGATGATTTTAATAACGAAGAAATGTCATTAATTAGATTTCTAATTAAACAATTTTGTTCTAATGAGATATGATTGTCAAAGCAGATGCTGTTTCCGTATAATTCGTAACATTGTGTTAACTGTAAGCCGCAGAAGTAATAAAGCAACACCTGTCGCAAGATTGAGTAATTAACGACTACTTATATCCACAATAAACATTTCAATTCAAAATTATAAATTAATTTTCTCGCTTGTCTTTCTTTATAAATTTGAAAAATTGTCTTTTTCAAATATTAACGAGTCAATATACTATATAAGTTTTATTTTATAAAAACTACCACGGAAAAAAATTAATCACAATACTTGAAATAAGTTGTATTCTTAAGGGCATGGGATGGAGAATGACGTCAATAGTTTAGACAAAATTTGTCCGTAAACTTTTTCTTAAAATAATAAATATTTTAATTTTTAACACCAAACTTTGTAGAATATTTAAAAATATTATTTAGATGGTCTGCTTGACTCAAACTTGTTTACAATTTGTTTCAAAGTTAATTTTTTAAAAACTCCAAAAATCAGAGAATTTTTTAAGAAACTAATTTTAAGGGGGTTTATCCAAAAATCGATTTTCTACAGATTTTTATAAAATTTTAATGACATATTAAATGCATTATTTTACATGCATGGTTACAAGTTTATTGAAATTTACCGTTCTGTTTTTAAGATATAAATTTATAAAGTTGGGACTTGTACAGGGAAACAGTAACAAAACCTAAAAAATGACTATATTTACCGTGCGATTGTTAAGAAAATGTTCGTTAGTAATTCTTCTCTTTTTTTAAATAAACACGAAGGAGAAATTTTAATAGTTTGAATTTCTCAACGGAAACATTTTTTTTAACAAAATTTGTTTGTGTAAAACAAATTAAACAAATTATTTACTATAAAATACTATTTAAAAACCAAATTATAAGAAGGAATGAAATTAAAAAGATATTGAATATCATGGTCCGCTAGAATGAGAACCGCTTGAGAATATAAGCGTCCTTAAAGCAAAATTTAAACAAGTTTGGATCTGACAAACCATCCTAAATAATATTTTAAGTATTTTTACAGAATTTGGTGTTAAAATATTTATTATTTTTAGGAGAAAGTTTACGGAAAAGTTTTGCCTATAATAGTGACGTCATAATCTATCACATGCCCTTAAATGAGGAGAATTAGAAATGCATCTAAATTCTAAATTCATCATTATAATCAAACTTTTTATAATAAGTTATAAGTAATCCGTTTGTCTAAATTTCAATAATAAATTAAATTTTATTTATAACGGGCTATTATAAAATAACGAATTAATATAATATTAAAATACTTTTACTTCTTATTCTAATAATATTAAAAAATTTTTACCAAAGAATTGAAAAAATAGATAATCATGATAATTGTGAATGTTGCTGCGATAAATTAGCTGAATTTTTTTTTATTGTTTCCATATATCACAGAATTAGAGATTTCTAATAACGTTTTTAAGCATAAAAATATGTGTTCTTTATATTAGTAATATTTTAATCAGATATAAATCTGTATTTCAATTTTAAAAAACGAATTACAACTTACTTTTGTTTTCAGAGACAGTTTATGCTTGAATCTCATTTTAACAGGGTTCTTTCCATTAACATAACCTCAAACTAGAAAGTCGTTTTTCACCCCGAGTAAAAATATTATTAAAACCAGTTCCGCCAAATTTTGAAAGATTAAGTTGTACATTATGAGAAAAAATTAGGTTAAGCTAAAACTAGTTGTCAAATCATTATTTAACATTTTATGTGTTTATTTAAATCCAATGCATGAACCACTGCAATTGTCATCTAATTCTGTCAAATAATAGATCATTTTTCTCGTTGAAATATTCTTCGCAATTTTATTTGGTAGATTTTGTTAAATATTATTTTGTTTAAACAATACGTAAAAAACAAATTTTGTTTGTTTAAGGAGTATCGACCGCTTGACATAACCTCAAACTAAAAAGTGATTTTCAACTGCAAATGAAACTATAATTAAAATGATTTCATCAAATTCTGAAAGATTCGGTTGTACAATTATCAGAAAAAATTAAGTTGGACCAAAATTTGTTGTAAAATAATAATTATTAAACATTTTGTGTTTTTTCTTTAAGGGTTAGTAACCAATTGAAATTTTCAACCAATTTTGACAAATAATATCTCATTTTGCTCTTTTAAACATTTTCTACTATTCCACCCTTTGAATCTGGTTTAAAATATTTTGTTCAAAATTTATTAAACAAATAAAATTTGTTTTTATCATATTTTTTTAGGAAACATTTTAAACAAAATTTAAGAGTGGACCTAATTCAGCCTAATTTTTTCTGATAATTGTACAACTGAATCTTTCAGAATTTGGTGAAATCATTTTAATTATAGTTACGTTTGCTGTTAAAAACCACTTTTTAGTTTGAGGTTATGTCAAGCGGTCGACACACCTTAAAAGCTTTTAAATAAAATAATCTTTAACAAAACCCAACAAATAAAATTGCAGAAAATAAAAAACTTTAACTAGATTTAAAGAAACAACAAATTTTAGATAAACATAATTTTTTCTGAAAAATGTACAACTGGGTATTTTAAAATTTAGTGAACTACCGTGATGCACGGCCTTTGTCCATTTTTTAAATGAAAAATTCTACTTTATTCGCATAATGTATTATAATTGACATAAATAATAAAATTTTAAAAATAAAAACTGAATGTTGCTCTAAATAGAACAGATTAAGGTGAAAAAATTTAAAATGACTTTTCATAAAAAGTACTAAGCCAATTTTTTAATTCTATTCATTAGAAACAATTGAACATCTTAACCTGTATTTTCAATATATTTTAAAAATAATTTTATTTTTGTCAGTGTGTAACGGTGATATTAAACAAAATATATATTTAAGTACAAAACTGATTGTAGATAAAAGATTCAGAATAAAAAGTTAGCTTGTGTCTGAAATTTCAAGTTTGAAATATCAATCGCTATTCACTGTAAAAAGAAAGTCTTATTTTAAGACAGAAAACCTTTAAAAAAAATCTTTATTTTAAGACGCAACATTTTTAAGACAGCTCTTGCTGCTTTTTCAGATCTTTTTTTGCTTTAAAATGTGCAAAAAAAAATTAAAAACTTTAAATTTGAATAAAAATGTGAAGCACTAATTAATTTGAAAAAGTAAATTTATAATTATTGCAAATTCAGCTTGATTAAGATAGTATTTTTCACATAAACATTTATATGTCAGGGCTTGCTGAATTTAACGTCTTAAATTAAGATTCTTTTTTTACAGTGATGCTGTAAAAAGAAAGTCTTATTTTAAGAGTGAAAACCTGTGTTGTTTTAAGACGCACATTTTTAAGACAGCCCTTGTTGAATTTTAAATACAATTTTGTACGTCAATTTAAGAAGCAAAGAGAGTGATTATCAGCAGATAAATTTGCTGAGTTTAAGACAATTAATTTGTAAAATCAGCAGCTGTGTGCTGAATTTAAGAAATGAATTGAAATTCAGCTGAACCAAAATCTTATTTTCACACAAACATCAGCTGAAATGAAAAGAGCACCCTTATTTTAAGCCTCAGTTTAAATTAAGGACATCATTATTTTCAAGACTGATTTAATTTCAGACTTTTGTGAAATTAAGATTTACTTTTTACAGTGTAGAAAAATAAATACATTCACTGTAAAAACAGGTGCCTTACAAGTGTCTAATTTTAAGACATAAGACGTTTAGAAAGCGTCTTACAGGCATTTTTAAGACACTATCTCAATGGTTTAAAATTAAGACACCTCAAAATGTCTTAAAAGTGAGGACAAAATAAGACACTTGTTTTTAGAGTGTTGTTTTCGTGACGCATATGCAATTTTTAAATTACTTTAAATAAATAGAAAACTTGTACTGAAACATTTTTAAAAACATTTATACTCATTAGCCTAAAATTTTAGTTACAAGAAGCACTGTAAAAAGTAAGTCTTAATTTCAGAGAAGTCTGAAATTAAGTCAGTCTTGAAAATAATGCTGTCCTTAATTTAAACTGAGGCTTCTGTGAAAATAAGGGTGCTCTTTTAATTTCAACTGCTGTTTATGTGAAAATAAGATTTTGGTTCAGCTGAATTTCAATTAATTTCTTAAATTCAGCACACAGCTGCTGATTTTACAGATTAATTGTCTTAAACTCAGCAAATTTACCTGCTGATAATCATATTCTTTGATTCTTAAATTGAGGTACAAAAATTGTATTTATAATTCAACAAGGGCTGTCTTAAAAATGTGCGTCTGAAAATAAGACAGGGTTTCAGTCTTAAAATAAGACTTTCTTTTTACAGTGAGTAAATGAAAATTGAGCCATAAAATAAACTAAAAGTGTGTAAAATATTAGTGTAACCTATCTCTTCAAGTAAAATTTTAACTTTCATTCTCGCTCAATTAAAAACCAATAATATATGTTTTTTAAATTACATTTAATGAAATTCCTTTTGGAATCATAAAATTTAAAGTTTTTTCTTTACCATCAGCTACTTATTTAACATAAATAATTAAATTTAAAATTTGAACCTTATGCCCATGTTTTTCGTGAAAATGCATTTCCTGAAATTACATTTAATAATATTTTTATTTGGTAGGAAAAGGCCTTTTTCTAATTTGAGGTTATATCAATGGGGAGAACCTCCTCAAATGTCAAATTTAGATATTAATTTTTTTCTGTGATAGAATTTTGCGGTTACATCCGGGTCATTGTCAATAGGAGAACATAATTATTCAGTGCTATGAAAACTGGCGTAATTTGATAAAATATAATCAATATTGTTAATAAGGTTGTTTAATTAGCGGTTATTCCCTCTGTCCATAGTGTAGACATATCCCACGCAATCACATGATTTGCCGTATTTCATCATTTATGATTTGATCACTCAACCTGTTGCAAGCGACATATTCCAACTAGGAAATCAGTATAATCGAGATGGGAATGTCTCTGAGGCTTCAAAGTTGAACAGATTTTCCTCTTGATTATGCTTATTCAACACCCCCTCAACTAGTTTCTCGATCATCAAAAAGACCCATCGCACATTGTGTGAATTTCACGCTTTATTCTGCCTCAAAGAATCGTGCATTCAACTCTCGCGCACTACTTTTATATATTATTATTATCGATATATACTCCGATAGTGGGGATCATAATATATAATGTTGCCAATGGATGGATTTCTATAGACGTCGTAAAGCTCTGCAGCCTCGTAAAATAGTTTTTTTTTTTTTTGGTGGCAGCAAAGTGTATAATATATATAAAATATCATAGATATTTTCTTTAATTTTGAGAAACTCGCTTTTCCACTTATTCATATTCATTCGTTCGTGCGGCACCGCACACACAATACCAGGCCATAAAGAGCTTTTATAATTTTCTCATTTCCTCTCTCGTTTTGGTCCAATTCGCAATATAAGACTGTCATAAAATTCTATTTAAATTAACCGAACAGAGCAAAATAACCAACAGTGTATAAAATATACGGAAAGGGTTAAATTAAAGAGGGGAACTAAAATTAATTGTGGAATGAAATTAATAACTACATGAAATTAATAGCTTCGTGGAATTAACGGGGGAAATGGAATTTATAGTAAGGATGAAATTAACCGAGAAATTAAATTCATGGAAAGAATAATATTAATTTATAGGATTGTTGTTATGTTTGGTTTCTATTTTTAAATCTCGTGAAAAAAACAAGTTTTGATTTTTTTAACAATTTTTTATTTAAATTTTGATAAATCTCAATCTAAATTTTAATTAATAATCGACTGAAAATTCAATTTTCCAGAATTTAAAAAATTTCTACTTTTTGTGGTGTAAATTTATAATAATGTGAATTTGGTTGATTTTTATTTAAAACGATACAAATTTCAGTTTATTGAAAGCAATTTCAAACTGTTCATACTTCAAAATATGTAAATTTAATCTCTTTACAATTCAATGATCTAAACCTCGAACCAATTGGAATTTTTGAATCTATTCAATTTTTAATACACGCAAATTTAAATCGATATACAATTCAACGTAACCTGATTAAATATTTCAATTGAAAATTTGATTTATCTGAACTTTTGTTTACAGCAATTCAAATTTCAATCGATATAATTTAAGAGCCGATTGAAAATGTCATTATTCAAAATTTTAGACAATAAAAATATCCATTTTTTCAAATTTCGATAGATTCTAATTCCGGTCATTTCAAATATCTATTTTCTGCAATTTAAATCAATTAAAAATTTTATGAATCGAAATTTTAGTCGATTATACTTTCTCCCGAGCTATTTCAGCTTTAAATTAACAAATTTCTAATTAGGCTAATTTATCTAAGTTTTGGTTAATTTGAACCTCAAGTTATAAAGTAGAAAAAACAACCGATTTCTTTTCTCAAAAATTTGATTGATCTTAACTTTTATTTCTACGAATTTCGATTTATAGGAAACTTTGTTTCTCCCAAGTTTGATTAATTCAAATTTCAATCAATCCAAACAAAATTTTATCCAAATTTCAATCAATCCAAATTTTTACAATTTCAAATTTTAATTAATCATAATATTGAAATTTGAAACCGATGCAAATTTTAGTCAATTTAATTTTTATTCTATCGATTTTTTAATTAATTATAATTTCGATCCATACAAACTTGAATTTTCAATCAATCCTAAATTAATTTGTTCAACTTGACCATTAATTTAATGTCTCAATCAATTATATATACACTGCAAAAACAGGTGTCTTAAATAAGGTAAAAGTGTCTTAAATTAAGACATATTTCATGTCTCATTCATCACTAGGACTCAACAATGTCTTAATTTAAGATAATTTGAAACAATTTAAGACACCACGTTTTTGTATTTACCAAAATTAATCTTAACTTGATTAATTAAATTAATATTAATATTGAAAATGAAACTAATGTTAACACAGAAGGATAAAATTATAATTACACTGTAAAAAGAGAATCTTAATTTAAGACGTGTTTTAAATTTAGCAAGCCCTGCTAAATAAATGTTTATGTAAAAAAATACTGTATTAATCAAGATGAATTTACAATAATTACGAATTTACCTTTTTATATTGATTAGTACCTTAAATTTGAAATTGAAATTTTGAATTTTTTTGCACAGTTTAAAGCAGAAGAAAAATCTGTAAAATTAGCAAAAACTGTCTTAAAATGTTGTGTCTTAAAATAAGACAGATTTTCAGTCTTAAAATAAGACTTTCTTTTTACAGTGATAATATTATTAATATAAAGCTAAAGTTAGCCACGATTTTTTAAAAATAATACTTAAATTATTTAACATAATTTTCATATCTATACACTCTAAAAACAAAGTGTTTTGCAAGTGTCTTATTTTGTCCTATTTGTGTCTAAAACGCAACAAATATCTTAATTTGAGACAATTTTGGCGTCTTAGACACAAAAATGGGACAAAATAAGACACTTGCGAGACACTTATTTTTAGAGGGTATTCTCATAAATTAAAATCATTTATTCTTAAAAATAATTGATTTGTAAAGTAACTTCTAACTATATAATTTTATCTATCTAATTTTTGTGTCTAAGACGCAAAAACTGTCTTATTTTGAAACAGTTTTTGTGTCTTAGACACAAAAATGGGACAAAATAAGACACTTGCGAGACACTTATTTTTAGAGGGTATTCTCATAAATTAAAATCAATTATTCTTAAAAATAATTGATTTATAAAATAACTTATAATTTCAGCTTTATCTCTCTAAATCAGAATTAGTCAAAAATAACTAATTTGAAAGCAAAAACTGAGTCACTAATTAAAATAGTTATACTACTACTAATCATTTAGTAAAAAATAACTAATTATAAGTCAAATTCATTTTTATTTTATGTCAAAATAACTAATATTTTAGCAAAATTCTGTTTACTAATTCAGTTAGTCAAATTTTGAATATTTTTTAGTTATTTTTTACTAATAATTAGTTATTTTTCACTAATTGTTAAAACAGAAACTCAGCCACGACTCTGCAAAAACAGGTGTCTTAAATTGTTCAAAAATGTCTTAAATTAAGACATTTTTTGTGTCTTAGACACCAAAAGTATCTTAATTTAAGACATTTTTGGCCAATTTAAGACACCATGTTTTTACAGTGCGATTAGACTAATAATTAGTTATTTTTAACTATAGTTCAGATTTAGAGAGATATAATTGATAAATTTATTCAAAAATAAAATAATTTACTCTCTAAATCTGAATTAGTCAAAAATAACTAATAATTAGTAAAATCGTGAGTGAGTTTTTATTTCAGCAATTAGTGAAAAATAACTAATTATTAATAAAAAAAATGAATAATTGTTATTAAAAAAATAACTAAAAACTAGTTAAAATGTAACTAATTAAATTAGTAAACAGAATTTTACTAAAATATTAGTTATTTTGACATAACATAAAAATGAATTTGACTAATAATTACACTGCAAAAACATGGTGTCTTAAATTGGCCAAAAACGTCTTAAATTAAGATACTTTTGGTGTCTAAGATACGAAAAATGTCTTATTTTAAGACATTTTTGAACAATTTAAGACACCTGGTTTTTGCAGTGTAGTTATTTTTTACTAAATGATTAGTAGAAATATAACTATTTAATTTAGTGACTAAGTTCTTGCTTTCAAATTAGTTATTTTTAACTAATTCCGATTTAGGGAGGATATGAATGTCTTCAAAATAAAACTGAATTGATGAATTTCTTAAAAATAAAAATTATAATTTTCAAGGACATGTGATTAAAAATGATGTCAATGGTACAGGCAAAATTTGTCAGTAAAATTTGTCTTAAACTCTAAATATTTTGAAATATCATTTATAAGGTCTCTCACTGCAAAAACAGGAGTCTTAAATTATTCAAAAATGTCTTAAATAAGACATTTTGGTTTTAGACACCAAAAGTATCTTAATTTAAAACATTTTTGGCCAATTTAAGACACCATGTTTTTGCAGTTGTCAAATTTGTTTAAATTTTGCCTTAAAGTTTAATTTTTAAAAGAATTAGCTAATTCTCGAAAAATTAAAAAATTTCATTTTAGCGTAAAATTAAAACAAACTTTGGTCAGAGAGACCTTCCAAATAATGTTTTAAAAAATTCGACAAAATTTGGTATCAAAATATTTATATTGTAAGAGAAAGTTTACGCACAAATTTTGTATAAACTAATGACGTCATTCTACATCACATGCCCTTAACTTTTAAAGAAATAAGATTAATAAATGAATTTAATTAGTTGTTAGAACACAAAAAAGGTGTTAGAAAAAAATCTCTAACCGTTAATAAAAATCCAGTCAGTGAATCGAGGTTTATTGCTGAGTGCGCGAAAGTGTTAGAATCAATAAATGAAACAAGACTTTTAATTTACGATCCATTTCTTTTGCCCTTTCGATTGCGATGCGATCACCTGTTTAAAGCGAGCATGACTAAATAACTATGTAAATAATTAATTAAGAAACGACGTCAGGCCACCCCGTTACTGCGGGCTACCTCTGGACTGAGCTCGGTACCCGCTTCCTAAAAATAATCTCTTCCTATTTAATCATTTTTTTTATTTTTTTATTTCTACTACAAACCAAATCTTCAAATAGCAAGAATATTTATTCCGGAATCTTGGTGATATTGAATTAAAAATTTAAAATCGCTGTTTATGAATCTTGTGTAATTTTTCATTAAATCCATAATATGATAATTATTCATGATGATGTTAATATTAATTACTATATTAAAATCAATAAATAATTAAATATTACTTATTACGTCAATTTCAGAGTTAATATGAAAAGATCGAGTATGCTATTATATGAATAATCAAATATTCAGTAAATGATCAGTATCAATATTAAAATATCGAGTAATTGTCACTTTTAAACTATCGAGTATAGCAATATTAAAATATCGAGTTTAAACTATTAAAATATTTCAAAAACTAACAGTGCAATATACATTGAGGATTATTTCAAGCCAAACGGAAACGACAAAGCTATTAGAACAAATATTCATTTGCTTTAATATCCTTAATTTCCATTCAGTTCAGTTTCTGTATATTCCACTATTCAGTCCATTAACAACTATTTCCACGAAAAACAGTATAAAAATAAACTAAAATCAGCATTTATTGGAAATAGTTTGAAAAGAAGCAATACTATCTCAATTCACCAAGATTCACGTTAAATTTCCAAGTTTCGTGGACCATTGTTGAAGTTTTGGAAACACAGGGATGAAAAGTGAGAGAGAAGAGATGTTGATGACAATACGAAAAGCAGGGAAGCGGGTTTCGTGGCTCAGTGGATGAAACCGTAACCGCCAGACTCTAAACAAAGAGCCAGTTAAATCAAAACTTCTTATAATGAATCTCTAATCATAATCTAATTCCCTGAACCCACATACGTCCTCAAAGTTTCGCGTTTATCTTCAACTAGGCGCGACGCGTTTACTTCACTTTATATCGGGAGCAATTTCGTCAAAACTATATTATATATATATCGCATTTATAGATGTATATATATATTTTATATATGTATGTATATATATATAAGTATCTGTATTATACACTTTCTGAAACGCATCCTTTCAGGACCAAAAGTCTAAAGTATTAAAATCATCCAAGTTAAAGCACCCGTGGCAACGTCAGGCAGGAATTTAGGTTCTCAGGGAAAACATCCGGTTGATGCGAACACGCGAACGTAAATAGCAACAACTTTTAGTTTAAACGCAAGATGAATTTGCATTTCACGAAACAAGTAAACGAGGTGGAAGCATGCTTTCGCAGGATATGGGATGTGGCATATCACGCGCAACTTCTCCAATCTTAACTATAATAAGTGAGGCAAATCTTGAAATATAGTTACGATCTACTTTCATTGAAAAAGTTCCACTTGAATTTGCATATTTTTCATTAACTTTTAACTATTTTAACGAAATATGAATTTTTTATGAGGCAACTTGGCATAAATTATGAGAAATTGTTCAGGAAAACTGAACAAGCGGGAAATAAGCTGCAAAGATGCTGTATTTATGGTATGCTCATTGAGAAACTTTTTTTTTTTTTCTAGACTCCTGCTCTTAATGTACTGTACACAGCTGTATTGTCTAAAGTTTAAAAGATTTATTTACAAAATACAGAAAGTAGTTTTTTCTTGGTTTTTTTTTTTCGTCTCTTCTTTTGTTTATCTCTCTTTGAGCATGAGTGGAGGAGGACGATCTAGAAATGGGTGAAATTGTTTTTCGATAAAATGGGGATTAATTCTTATGAGTTATGAGTCTCTGAAAGTTTGCCAGTACTCCATTACTATGTGGTTGCTGAACAGGATGCAAAAGTTGGTCGAGTACGTAAATGACGATGAAAATTTCAAATTTAACTTTAACGTCAACGAGAGGTTTCCACCATTGAGAGTGTCCTTCCGAGAATGCTTTTTCTACTGGAATGGCAATTAATCTCATGTCAAAGAGAACAAATGTGACAGTTTTTTAAAACACTTTTCACGATTGAAGATACAAATTTAGAATGGTACATGAAAGTTTCTGTTTTTGAGTAAAATTACACATTTTCGGGTTTTGCTTATTCATTTTTATTGTACAGGATTCACGACCTGGGCTCTTTTTTCTGAAACTCATGTTTCTTATTTTTAACCCCTAAACGGAAAAAAAATTATAATAATTGTTAATAATGAAGAAATTTGTGAAACCAAAATAATGTTTTGTGATTAAGTTATACACTAATAATATTGTTTTTTAAGTAAGTACCAATGTTTTATTATAGAAGTGAATGGCAAAATAATTATTATTTTTTGTAAAAATTAATTAAAAAATAATAATAAATTGCAGCTCTGATGAGGACTACATTGATAGTCGAAACGTTAAAAAAACAAATGGTTTTTATTTAGTGAAGAACCTTATTTTACAATAATGACTCGGAGAAATCGATAAATTCTGCTTTTATATTATAATAATTGTTATTTTAAAATTTCGCTTTTTAACTTTTTTTCTTTAAATTATAAAACATTTATTTATTTATTTATTTACACGGGTTCGCAGAAAAGTAAACCTTTCGTACAAAGTATCACAGAAAATTGTTTTGGATTAAATTAATCTGCAGCGCTCTTTTTTTTATACCAAATAGAATTTAAATAATCTGAAATTGGCTTAAAACAATCACGCTACAGATTATTTTAATACATAAAAGTTTTCAGTGTATACAAAAAATACAATTAGAACAAATTTTAGAAAATTTTTAACATGTTTTCTTTTCAAATGACAATTTTCAATTAATTTGAAATTTCATTGATTAAAAATTTAATTAATCCACGCTTTGAGAATAATGAATTTGAAATTATTTAAAAATTGCTAATTATTTTCATTATTTTCCATTTTTTACTCTAAATTTTAAATTCAATTTTCGCAAGTTTCAATTGTTTCCTTTAATTTTTTCTAATAAAACTTTTTCAGTTTTTTATTTCCTTCAATATCAAATTAGTTTTATTATTTATTAATTAATTTCCCATTTCTTTCGGCATTTTTCAATTATTTTTGAACAATATGATTTTTGCTTTTCAAAGTGTACTTTTTTTCTTCAAATTATAATTAATTTCTTCAATATCGAATTATTAATATCAATTTGTAATTTCAATTAAATAATGAAAGGATATAACTCATCAAATTTGTTAATTTAATTATCAGTTTCAACAGTTTCATCGTTTTCTATAATCATTTTCCAAATATTTTTCAATATTGAAAAACTTGTTTCATGCTTCATCAAATTGTATTATTAAATTTTTAATTATTGTTTTTAAATTTTAGTTGTATTTTTCAAGTATTTAAATGATATTCTTCGATTTTAAATCACATTCTTTTATATTAAATACATTCTGAAAGTTTCTCAATTTTTTTTTCTTAAATTTCCATAACTTTTAATTTTTAATTATTTTTATTATTTATCGAGTATCTAGTAGTCTTGTTAATCTCATATATATTCTGTAATTTTTTCAATTATTTTTTACAAATTTTTATTATTTTCTTGCATTTTTAATTATTGCTATCATTTTTTAATTATTTATTGTTATTTTCAATTATTTTTTGAATAATTTATTTATAATTTTTTTATTATGTATCTCAAATTCCAGTTATTTATTTAATTTACAATTATTTTCATTGTTTTTCAATTTTTTCCCAAAAGTTTAAATTTAATTTCAGCATGTTTAAATCATTTCCTTTAATTTTTTTAAATAAAACTTTTTCAGTTTTAATTATTTCCTTCAATATCAAATTAGTTTCATTATTTATTAATTAATTTCCAATTTCTTTTGTTATTTTTCAATTATTTTTGAACAATATAATTTTTGCTTTTCAAAGTGTAACTTTTTTCTTCAAATTACAAATAATCCCTTCAATATCGAATTATTAATATCAATTTGTAATTTCAATTAAATAATGAAAATATATAACTCATCAAATTTGTTAATTTAATTATCAGTTTCAACAGTTTCATCGTTTTCTATAATCATTTTCCAAATATTTTTCAATATTAAAGAACTTGTTTCATGCTTCATCAAATTGTATTAAAAAAACTAAATTATTAAATTTTAATTTATTGTTTTTAAAGTTTAGTTCTATTTTTCAAATATTTAAATTATTTTAAATGATGTTCTTCGATCTTCAATCATATTATTTTATATCAAATAAATTCTGTAAATTTCTCAATTTTTTTTATTAAATTTCCATAATTTTTAAATTTCAATTATTTTTATTATTTTTCAAGTAGTCTTGTTTATCTCAAATATATTTTGTAATTTTTTCAGTTATTTTTTAAAAAATTTTATTATTTTCTTAAATTTTTAATCTTTTTTATCATTTTTCAATTACTATTTGTTATTTTCAATTATTTTTTTAAACAATTTCTAATTTTTTTTATTATTTATCTCAAATTTCAGTTACTAATTCACTTTATAATTATTTTCACTATTTTTCAATTTTTCCCAAAAAGTTTAAAATTAATTTCCGCAAGTTTCAATTATTTTCTTTAAGTTGTTCAAATAAAACTTTTTCATATTTAATTATTACCTTAATATCAAATTAGTTTTGTTATTTATAAAGAAATTTTCAATTTCTTTCGTTATTTTTCAGTTATTTTGACAAAATATGATTTTTGTTTTTCAAATTTTAATTTTTTTCTTCAAATTACAATTAATTTTTTCAATATCGAATTATTAAAATCAATTTGTCATGTCCATTAAATAATGAAAGGATATAACTCATTAAACTAAATTATTAAATTTTCATTTATTTTTTTTTAATTTTAGTTTTATTTTTCAAGTATTTAAATGATGTTCTTCGATTTAAATCAAATTTATATCAAATTTTTTTTTATATCAAATAAATTCTGTAAGTTTCTTAGTTTTTTTTTTTTAAATTTTCATAATTTTTAATTTCCAATTAATTTTATTTTTTTTTCAAGTAGTCCTGTTTATCTCAAATATATTCTGTAATTTTTTCTATTATTTTTTTACAAATTTTTAGTATTTTTTTAATTTTCAATTATTATTATAATTTTTCAATTAAATTTTGTCATTGACAATTATTTTTTAAATATCTTTTTAATTTTTTATTATTTATTTTAAATTTCAGTTATTTTTCCAATTTACAATTATTTTTATCATTCTGCAATTATTTCCTTTTTTAGCAAAATATGTTGTAATTTTTTCAATCATTTTTCACAAATTAAAATTATTTTCATTACTTTGCAAATATTTTCTTGAATTTTTTATTATTTTCATTAATCTTTAGTTAATGTCCTAGGTTTGAAAATATTTTTCTTAAATTTGAATAATTTCCTTCAAATTTCAATTATTATTGTTCCCATTTAGCAATCAATTTCTTCAAATTTTAATTATTTTTACTATTTCTCAATTAAATTCCTAAATTTTCAGTTATTTATCTCATTTTTCAATTATTTTTTTTTTAATTTTAATTTTCTTTTATCTGTTTGCAATTATTTTCTCCGCCTTTTAATTAAATAAATATTAGTCATTTTTCAATTAATTTCCTAAATTTTCATTCATTATCTTTAATCTAAATTATTGTATCCACTTTTCAATGTTTTAATCATTCTTTAATTATTTTTCTCAATTTTCAATTACGTTCGTCAATTTTTAATTGTTTCTTTTAATCTGCAATGATTTTCACAAATTTTATATTATTTCGATTATTTGTTGATTAATTTTGTAAATTTCAATTATTTATCTCAAATTTCCATTATTTTCTTTAGTTTTCGATTATTTCTATAATGTTTTAATTATTTTCCTCAATTTCAAATTCTTGAAATCATTGGTAATTAATTTTGTAATTAATTTCTTTTAGTCTGAATATATTTTGTATTTTTTTCAATTAATTTTCTAAAATTGCAATACGTATCTTTAATTTTTTAATATTTTTATCGCTTTTTAATTATTTTACCTAATTTTAATTTTTCTTATTTTTAACCAATCAATTACTAAAAATTTTCATTATTTTTTTCTCAAATTTCAATTATTTTTCAATTAATTTTCTAATTTTTTTGTATTATTTATCTAAAATTCCAGTAATTTTTTAAATTTATAATTATTTTTATCATTCTGCAATTATTTTCTTTCGTTACAAATATATGTTGTAATGTTTTCAACTATTTTTCACAAATTAAAATTATTTTCTTCAATTTTTAACTACTTTTATTACTTTGCAAATATTTTTTTGAATTTTTTATCATTTTCATTATTTTTCAATTAATTTCCTAGATTTTAAAATATTATTCTCAAATTTGAATAATTTTTTTCAATTTTCAATTATTAATGTTACCTATTTGCAATTAATTTCTTCAATTTTTAATTATTTTTACTAAACCTCAATTAAATTTTTACATTTTCAATTATTTACCTCAGTTTTCAAATTTTTTTTTCCTGATTAGCATTAAGTGTGCAGATGGCAAAAATTTGCAAGTCGTTTTTTTTATTAAAAAATATTTTTAAGGTTTCCATTAATAACAAAGTTTTTTTCATCAATTTTCTCCTTTTTTGGCAAATTATTTTAGAAAATATCGTGCAATTTCGTTTTTAAACAAAAATTACCAAAAAACTATTGGTTTTTCCGTGGATTTTTTCTTATTTGTTCTAATAATAAAAAAATAGATTTCGTTAAATCTCTTTATTTTGAATTTCTATTTTTCATAAAACAGAAAGTTTTTATTAGTCTTAAAAGTAAAAATACTTGTTACAACTTTAGATGATTAAAGGTCACTCGAGTTTGACATTTCTGTCTTTTACGATAACAAGAATCAAACCAGTAGACATTAAAGCGTAATCTTGAAGTGCTAAAAATGATTTGTAATTGGGTTCATCGCGGCAATTTTTTATATGTTTAAACTAGCTATGTCTTTTTTATTCTTGGAACTAAAATACGAGCAACAATAATAATAATTTAAGAAGCATCTTTAAACATATTATTATATTATATTATATTATATTATATAACTTATTTTTTTGGGAATAAAATAAATGAAATTCGCCAGAGTCAATTTTTTATGTGCGGAATTCTAGTAATGAAATCATGAAAGAAACGAATAACTGAAATGCTCCAAACTTCCAATAATGCAAATTTTAGTTGATTTTAGTTGCAAATTTCATTTAGTTCAAATCTCAAGGGATATCAAGTTTGAAAGACTCTAACACCAATCCATACAAGTTACAATTTATTTAAATTTCAAACAATCCAAACTACTGAAAAACCTAATTCGTTCAAATTTGACTTTATTAAAATAAACCTAACTTTTATTTTTTTAAATTTGATACAGATTTCGGTCTTTTCTTTCGATAATTATAAATGGGCGTGAATTTTAATCAATTTAAATAAAATCGATCCAAATTTTAATCGATCCGAATTCAAATAGATTCTAATTTTAATTTATCCAGAATCCGAATCAATCCTAATTTTATAAACCAATATTAATTTCGAATTTATTCAAAGTAGAACGAATTTTGATTTTAATTGATCTTAATTTTAATGTTAAAGATGCATAAATCGTTTTTTAAAAATGTATTCCATTTTGCAAAGTGTAGTAAAATTTGAAAAAGAAATTTTCTATTTAAAGCGCCAGGAATAGAATGATGAGAGAAACGGATAATTAGAACAGTTTTTATAACGCAAAATCCAAATATTTTCTTAAGTCTTGTACAATTGAAGTTCTCGGAGCTGTAATAATTACTCAAGAAGAGTTAGAAGTGGACCATTTTTCTTTCGGTATGTCAAACAAAAGAGGATTTCTTTGAATCACTTGTTGAGTGACTAGGGTAGCGCCAGAAAACGCAGCCCACTTAAAAACAGAATTTATCCAAAAGTATGAAAACAATGGCACTGTGAATCGTCATTGTTCCCACTAAACAATCAACACAAGCGTTTCTTACAATTCGCGAAATGCGCAAACTAGTGACCCCGAAATTTTAAAAATAAAAGTAACGTTAAAATTATTTTATTACGTGTCTCTTTTTTTCCACTGAAAAGACAATGGGGAATAATAAATTTCAAATTAAGGTTTTTTTACTATAACGTAAAATTATTTTTTTGTTTTGTTTCTCAATTTAAAACTTTAGTTAAATTTTTTTATAAAAAGAAACGTTTTTTATCGAAAATACATAATAAAGTTGTTCTACTATTTTTCGTGACACGATTTTATGGTGGAAATTTTATTGTTTACCGCTTGTAAGCAATTCAAAACTACATTTACAATTTACTTGGTAGAATATTTCAAGGAAACGTAAACAAAATTTTATACGAAATTTATTTCTGTAGGCCTTTACTCGTAAAAAGTACGTTCAAATAATCTGCTCATGATTTACAGTTTCTTTTGAATGTGAATACATTCTATTTCTCACACATTTTAATATTTATATTGTCGAAATATATGTATACGGGGAACACACACAAATATAAATATTCGGAATAAGACATTTTTTCTTTTAATAATAATCTTTTAATTCATGCTCAGCCAGAATGATATTTTTTATTTTCCTATGCGAATTATATTAATTATTTTAATTATTATTAAATATGTTTTAAAACATATTTATATTGCGAAAAGTGTTTTAAAAATAAGAGCAGGTTGATCTCTTTTAGAACAATGTCTCGTTAGAAAGAAATGCCGAGTTACCCTCAAGGACTGCATTACTTATTTAGTTAGCCTGGAGGACCGCAAATGTCACAGTCTCGAGTACTGAATTTAATGAAACGACTGTTGCACTTTTCCTTTGTTGACCAGCAGTTTTGCAAAATTTCAAGTCGTTAAATTTGACGATTTATGTAAAAATGAGAGAAATAAATAAAAAATGAAACAAAATGTAAAAGAAGCATTTTCAACCTTAAATTTTCAATTTAGATAAAATTGTAAAAATTCATCTTATTTAGAATTAAATTTTCCTCTCTTTCTTGAAACTTTTCTTCTGGGAAATTTTCGACATCTGTCAAACAATTTTCTTTGGATGTCTGTTCTACATCGACTCTCTTTCAATAGATGTCTACTTAACTTCAAGTAATCTTCTTACGACTTATGTCATATAACTACATCAGTTGAAATGATTTTAAGACACTTTGTATAAAAAGACTCAAAAAAGAGGAATTAGAGTTTGAGACTTGAAACTAATTTTGGTTAATACATCTCAAAAATAGTAATAATAATATAAATGGTACATTTTCTAATGATATTCTATATTATTAGACTGGCATTTATTGTTTATTGAAACCCTATTTCGAATAGGAGATGAATTCAGATCATATTTGTTTGAATTTACAAACTCTAATTATAGCCACAATTAATGTGATCAACAAAGGAAATGTTTCTCAGCTTTAAATGACTCATAACTTATCAATAAACCGATCGATAATTTTTAAAACCAAAATAATAATTGTTTTTCATAATCAAATTGACAATTATTTTTTATCACCAGATTGACAATTATTTTGCTTAACCGTATATTATTTTTAATATTCATCTGGATAATCAGATTTCGTAATCTAATTGATAATTAGATTTGATAATTAGATCGATAATTACTTTTAATGACCATATTCCATGTCCAGCGAGCAACTCCACCCGCAAAATTCGCACGTAGTTCTCACTCCGGATTGAAATTATAATTTTAATACGTTTCTCACACTTTGTGCCTCTTGTTTGATACTTAGAATGTTGACTTGTTTAATTTTTTTAAGTTGATTTATAAACTGATAAAATAAACTGATGTTTATTAAACCATCTTTTTAATGATTATTATTTTAATAATTTTTTTCCATAAATTGTCAATTAAAATGTTTCGATAAATATTTACTAAAATTGCTCGATAAATTCGATTTATTATTGACTAAATAGTTAAGTTTAATAAATAGCCCGATAAATATATTCGAATAAATAGCTCGATAAATTGTCAATAAACAATTCGCTAAAATCCCAGAGAATAATCTCCTATAAATAGTTTAATAAACAGGAACTAGATAATTCGAAAATATAATAACTTCTCGATAAATAATTATTGTTATCGAATAACGACAAAACTAATACCGTGTGTCCAAAAATTTAAATCAAAATTGAAAGAAAAGATAATAAAATAAAACAATAATATGAAAAATGTCTATAAGTAAAGACTAGTTTTCTCGTAATAAATAACGACACACATATCGAACACGAAGTGAATTCAATTATCAAACACTATTTTCCTCATTGGTAGAATCAGCTCTTAAATTTTGTTTTTTTTTAATCATATTTGTTAATAATAGTATTTTATCCATATTCTTAATTTTTAAAAGCACAATTTGATAAATAGATGAAAATTTGCTCTTCCTGTTCGATCAAGTTGTCCTTGAAGTATACTAATTGGACTTGATATTCTATAATGAATTTTACTAATAATGAAACTAGATTACTTAATTAATGAAAAGTAGAATGAATAGAGAAAAAGAATTTTAAGTATATGTGTAAGTAAGATGTATAAAAAAAAAAACACAAAACATACATACATGATGAAACGTTAGTGCGGATGAGGGTTTCGACGGGACGTTCCAAACAAACGTGGTGGTCACGCATAACGGCAGTTGCCTGTACGTCCCTCCGGGCATCTTCAAGAGCACATGCAAGATAGACATCACTTGGTTCCCCTTTGACGATCAACACTGTGACATGAAGTTCGGATCCTGGACCTACGACGGCAACCAGGTACACTACTGTCTCCAAGACACACACAAGCTAACACGCAAAGCACCATTTCCTTATTCCTCGGGCTTCTCAACATCCGTTATATTACCTATTCGTTTATGCGAGAAAAATACCGAAAGTGCTATGCCGGATTTTAAAATAATCTCGCCTCCAAATTTTCGAGATTATTCGCCAAATCTCACTCAATCGAGTCGAAATAAAAATTTTAATTATAGATTTAGTTTGAGCAGCTTTTTCCAAAAGGTTGATTCAATTTTACGCAGATTTTGGACGAAATTTGAAAAAAGATGGAGGATACTGTTTAGAATATTTCTGTCAAGAAATTTGGGACATGCTTGAAATTTGTCAGAGGTAATAAATTTAAAAAAAAAAGTTTCTCAGATTCTTAGAATTATTGATTCTTAGAATTTTCGATTCTTAGAATTTTAGATTCTCAGAAGTTTCGATTTTTAGAATCCTAGATTCTTAGAATTTTAGATTCTTAGAAATTTTGATTTTTAGAATTCTAGATTCTTAGAATTTTAGATTCCTAGAATTTTAGATTCTTATAATTTTAGATTCTTCAAATTTTTTATTTTTAGAGTCCTAGATTCTTAGAATTTTAGATTCTCAGAATTTTAGATTCATAGAATTTTTTATTTTTAGAATCCTAGATTCTAGAGACCTAGATTCTTAGAATTCTAGATTCTTAGAATTTTAGATTCTTAGAATTTTAGATTCTTAGAATTTTAGATTCTTAGAATTTTAGATTCTTAGAATTTTCGATTCTTAGAATTTTCGATTTAAAAAATCCTAGATTCTTAGAATTTTTGATTCTTAAAATCGTAGATTCTTAGAATTTTCGATTCTTAAAATCCTAAATTCTTAGGATTTTAGATCAGAATTTTCGATTCTTAAGATCCTCGATTCTTAAAATTTTCGATTCTTTGAATTTTAGATTCTTAGAATTTTAGATTCTTATTATTTTAGATTCTCAGAATCCTAGATTCTTAGACTTTTAGAATCTTAATTTTTAGTTTGATCAAAGTTAACGGAAACTCCATCAGATTTTAAAGTAAATCGATTAAATTTTAAGAAATTTCGACAAAGGTTGTAAGTCGATTTAAAATTTAACTGAAACTTTATCAGATTTTAACGTAAATGGATTAAATTTTAAGGAATTTAGACAAAGGTTTTAAATCGATTTAAAATCAAATCGATCAAATTAAAATATAAGGTAGTATAAGGTTCTCCAAAAAAATGTTTTCTTTGAATATTTTTCTAATTTAAATGTCATATGATAGAATATTCAACATGCAATGATATTTTTTTAAAGATTGGAGGCGGTGCTTCTTATTAAGATATTTGAAAATAAATTTCAACCTTTTAGGTTTAAAAATAAAAACTACTGAATTATAATTTAAAGTATAAGGAATAATATCCCTTTTTGAAAAATGTGTCTTGCGGTACTAAATTTCAAAAACTAGTAATTAGAAATTCACGTTTTTATGTTTTATTCATTTATTTAAATAAATATAAAAAAGAGAGACTCTACACCTTGAAGTTGGCGCTATTCATTAAGCATAAGAAAATAAGTAAAAAATGACCAAAATTTGAGTTGAGAAACACTGATCGAAGAGAACTGACTTAAAGTAAATTGATTAAATTTATATGAAAGCAAATAAAACTTTTTAACAAATCGGCCAAATGTAAAGTAAATTGGATAAAGTTTTAAGCAAATTGATCAAAATCAAATATAATTCATTCATAATTAAAACAAATTGATTAAATTTATATGGAATCAATCAAAACTTTTTAAATAATCAATCAAATGTGCTTTCTAAGTCTGAATTAGTGGTTTTCTACTAATGAATTAGAGAAAAATCGGTCTTTATTAAATAGTGAATATTTCACTAATGTTTAGTTTAAAATTACTAATTATTATTAAAAAAAAATACTAATTTGAAAGAAAAATATCTACTAATTGAAATAGTGAATTTCACTGTTTTAACTAGTAGAAATTTCAATATCAAATTAGTAGTTTTCTAATAAACATTAGTAAAATATTCACTATTTAATAGTGACCGATTTTTCTCTAATTCATTAGTGGAAAACCACTATTTCAGATTAAGAGAGTAAAATAAATTGGATAAGGTTTTTAAGCAAATCGATCAAATGTAAAGCAAATGAATCGAATTTAACATAAATCCAATAAAATTGAATAAAATTTTCTCAACTTTTTAAGCAAGTCGATCGAAAAAAAATGTATTAAAATAAAGAAAATCGAAGAAATTGGAAAAAAATAATCGATTTTTAACCATTATTCAGTCAAA
This sequence comes from Ganaspis brasiliensis, assembly GCA_037103525.1. Classification (NCBI taxonomy): domain Eukaryota; kingdom Metazoa; phylum Arthropoda; class Insecta; order Hymenoptera; family Figitidae; genus Ganaspis; species Ganaspis brasiliensis. The sequence continues at coordinate 1,389,391 of JAZKLR010000146.1, forward strand.
AACGCAAATTGATATTACAGTAAAACTCACGTATATCGGATTTCAAGGGACCGAGAAAATTTTCCTATCTAAGCGGGAATCCGATTTATCCGGGTAAAAATACATGATATATAAATTCAAGGGACCGGCAAAAACATCTGATGTAGGCGGTAATCCGATATATGCGGATCCGATATACGTGGGTTTTACTGTATTTGAAGAAAATTAGATGAAATTTAACGTAAATTGATTCAATTTAAAAGCGAATTTCGTCAAATTGATTAAAATTTAACGCAAATGGATAACATTTTAAAAGAATATTAGATTAAATTTAACCAAATCGATTAAATTTAAAGAAGATTCGTTCAAATCTAAATAAAATTGATCAATCGTTAAATAAATCAATTAAATTGATAGGAAATCATTCAAATTTTTTTCTAAATTCGAACAAAATTTAAATTAAATTGTATCAAGTTTTGAGTAAATCGGACAATTTGAAAGCAAACCAGTCAAGTTTAAAGCAACTTAATTAAATTAAAGAAATATAAGTTTAAATCAATTAATTTTGAATAAAATTCAAGCAAATTGAAAGCAAATCGTTTTAGTTTGAAAAAAATTTCATCGAGATAAAGTAAATTGATACAATTTTGTAGAAAACAATTAAAATAAAAAAAGTGCTTAAATTTAAAATAAATTCTGTCAAAGTTGTAGAAAATTGATTAAATTTAAAGAGAATTAATACAATTTAAAGGAAATAAATCAACATTATAACTTACTTCTTTTGGTAAGTATAAATCGATCAAATTTGAAGTTGAATTAAATAAAATGAATTCAAAAAAATTGCTTAAACTTAAAATAAATCCTATCAAAGTTTTAGGAAATTAATTAAATTTAAAGAGAATCAATAAAATTTTAAGGAAGTATGTAAATTGAAAAAAAAAATTAGTTCTTTTGGAAAGTGTAAATTGATAAAATTTGAAATTGAATTAAATATTCGTTAAATTTTATCAAACCTAGAAATTGAATAAAATTTTTAAAAACCTGATCAAAGGTTTTTATTTTATTAAATTTAAAACTGTTTGCTGAAATCAGAAAGAAACTTGAATAGATATAAAGAAAGACTATTGTAAAATAATTTTGTACAAAATTAAAGGATTTTTTACAAATATTAAAAAAAATTCTAGAAACCAAGTTTTATTAATTTGTCGATTAAATTTGCTAGAAATTCGATCAAATATGTATAAAGAAAGTTGGATACAATTTTTAAAGGTCGGTCAAACTTAAAGGAGGTGGGTTAAAACTTTTATAATCTCGGATAAATGCAAAGGAATTTTGATAAGGATTTTAAAATTGTTATCATACATTCAAATTTACTATCAAATTTTAAAAAACTAATGAAATCTGTTTAGAAGAAGTTTTATTACGAATGCAGAAAAGTTTACCAAATTAAAAAAAGTGTTGATTAATTTTAATAGTAGTTTTATAAAATGTATGAAAAAAGTTTTAGAAAAATGCCATTAAGTCCGATAGACTTTTTTTTCTATTTAATTTGAAAAAAATTATGAAATTCTAAACAAATTCGATAGTATGGAACTTATAAAAATTTTAAATGTTTTCTTAAAAGAAAGTAAGTTGAGTCCAAATTTAAAAAAAGTTATTTTATAAACTGTTAAGAATATTGAACAAAAGTATAAAAGTATACAAAATTTAATTAAATTTAAAAAGATATAGATGAAATTTGTTAACAGTTGAATCAAATTCAAAACAACTTGTTTAAACTTAAAAAATTGAAATGTAAAAGATGTTCCATGAAGTTTGAAAACAGTTACATTAACTTTAGAGAAAAGTTCACGAATTTTCAAAGAATTTTTAAATATCATAAAGGCACTTCGGTAAAATTTGGAAAATACTTAGCTTTGAGAAAGATATACAAAATTTAGAAAATGTTTTGTAAAATTTGAATTAAATGTCAATTAACCAGGGGAGCAATTTCAGAAAATTTAAAAGAATTAAAAAAAAATAGGAACATTTTGATCAAATTTTAAACAAGTTTTTTCTAACGCTGAAATGGCTCAAACTTGCGGAAATTTCTTAGAGTCAACAAAACAAAATAAAGATTCCCTTCAAATTAAAAAAAGAAATTGGATAAAAGTCAAAAGAATCCGTTCAATTTAAAAAAATAATAATAATAAAAAATAAAATTTCTTAGAGTCAACAAAACAAAATAAAGATTCCCTTCAAATTAAAAAAAGAAATTGGATAAAAGTCAAAAGAATCAATTTAAAAAGAAATTGAGACAAATTCAAGTGAATTTCCTTCAAATTTCTAGAAAATAACACAGAAAAAACGAAATTATTATTTTAATAAACATTACTTAAGTAGGAGCCAAGAATATTTTGCACTTAATTTTAATGGGGAATATTTTCTTACAATGAGATTACTATTCTTAGTGTAAGAATATTTACCACTTAATTTAAATGAGGAATATTCTTGGCTCCTATTTAAGTAATGTTTCTTAGAATTAGAATATCGTTTTTTCTGTGTTATTTTCTTGAAATAAAAAATAATTTTCTAATTCTAAGAAACATTACTTAAATAGGAGCCAAGAATATTCCTCACTTAAATTAAGAGGCAAATATTCTTACAATAAGAATAATAATCTTATTGTAAGAAAATATTCCCCACTTATATTAAGTACACTGCAAAAACATGTGTCTTAAATTTTTCAAAAGTGTCTTAAAATAAGACATTTTTCGTATCTTAGACACCAAAAGTATCTTAATTTAAGACATTTTTGGCCAATTTAAAACACTATGTTTTTGCAGTGTAGAAAATATTCTTGACTCCTATTGAAGTATTATTTCTTAGAATTAGAATATCGTTTTTTTAGTTACCTGAAAATAAAAAAAACTAAAAGAATCCGAAGTCTAAATTAAAATTTCATCCAAATTGAAAAAAATTGAATTATACACTTATCACTGCTAAAACTTCTGTCTTCTAAGTGTCTTATATTAAGAAATTTTTTGCCTCGATACAAAAAAGACACCAAAATATCTTAAAACAAGACACTTGGATGTCATCAGTTTTTGCAGTCTAGAAAGAGAACTTGCTCTACACAAAAATAAACTCCTTAATCTGGGTCGAGAAGCACCTCGATTAAAAATAACAAAAAAAAGTATGTCAATAAATTAAGAGTAAATACAAGAAAAAACAAAAATTACGCGTAAATTTTAAAAAGCAAAAGTTACTTTTTTGCGCAAGATATTGTGAAATCCGGCACACTATCGGATTCTCGTATTCCAGGTTGATTGGCCCGGCTTTCTTTATCCTACACAAGAACGCAACACACTATAGCAAAGCTCTATAGATAGTCCTTTACACGCTTGCTAGCTTGAGAGGTAATAATGATGATAAGATGAAGAAGCCAAGGGAGGGTGGCTATTTTATCGAAGGGAAAAGGAGAGAGGCACGAACGTGATCGGATGTCCGTCTCGGGGATCGCTTTTCGATAGAGGCGGGAAATCTGCGATGGAACGCTCGTGGGAACGCTACCTACCGCCTTCTTGAATATTTATCAGAGATGCTAGGATGTCGAACGAGGAAAGTACATATCGGGCTCTTGCCGACCTGGAGTTTACGAGCGTCGTCGAAATGGGTTTCGGGCCAACTTACCTACCCGCGTTAGATACACGCCCGGAATCAAGAGTCATCTAACTTGTCGTTCGCGATCCAGTTTGCCGGCTCATTCCCCAGACGAGAAAACCTTCACTATACACGTATAAACCACACAATGATAAATTCATTTTACTCTCGAGCGCATTGAAATACAATCCATGCCTCCACGAAAAAACTACGTATAAATAGTTGAACAAAGTTCACAACCAGTCGCGAAAAAATAAAATAGAATTACCCAGAGAGCGCATTCTTTGTTTTAAAATGTTGAAAATGCAATGTGGCCATCTAGATATTACGATTTTAAAATAAGTTCACTGAAAAAGGGGTTTTCTTGTTTTAAGAATTATTCTTGGCGCCTAATTGAGTATAAAATATTCTTATTTGGTACTGTAAAAATAAAGTCTATTTTAAATCAGACGGTAAAAAAGTCTTATTTTAAGGCAGAAAAGCTGTTTTATTTTAAGACGCTACATGTTTAAGACATAGCGTTTGCTTAATTTAGAGATTTTTCTTTTGTCTTAAATTGTGCCAAAAAAAAAAGATTAAAAACTTCAAATTTGCATAAAAACGTGAGGTACTGATAAATTTAAAAATGTAATTTTGTAATTATTGTAAATTCATCTTGATTAAAATAGTATTTTTTACATAAACATTTATAAAGCAGGGCTTGCTGAATTTAAGACAAGTCTTAAATTAAAAATCTCTTTTTACAGTGAAAGAAGCTATCTTATTTTAAGACGCAGCATTTTTAAGACATCATTTCCTTAATTTAGAGATTTTTCTCAAACAAGGGCAAGAAAAAATTTAAACTTCAAATTTGCATAAAAACGTTAAGTATAGTAATAAATCAAAAAAGTAAATTTGTAATTATTGTACACTGCAAAAACAGGTGTCTTAAATTGTTTAAAAATGTCTTAAAATAAGACATTTTTCGTGTCTTAGACACCAAAAGTATCTTAATTTAAGACATTTTTTGACAATTTAAGACACCATGTTTTTGCAGTGTACATTCAACTTGATTAAGATAGTATTTTTCACATAAACATTTATATATAACAGTACTTGCTGAATTTAAGACACTTCTTAAATTAAGATTCTCTTTTTACGTTTTTACAATGTAAAGTATATAATATTCTTAGAATAAGAAGAATTGTAAATTCATCTTGATTAAGATAGTATTTTTTATATAAACATTTATATAGCAGAGCTTGCTGAATTAAAGACACGTCTTAAATTAAGATTACCTTTTTACAGTGTAAAGAATATAATATTCTTAGATTGAGAAGAATGTATTCTTAGATTAAGAATATTATATTTTTAAATAGACGCCAATAATAATTCCTAAAAGAATAATACCTTTTTTCAGTGTTGCTGATTTTTCAATAAATGAGGATACATTGAAAACAATTTATAGAAATTCGATTACTACACAGAAAATCGATTTTCTTATATTAAGATCATTCAACTAATTTTAAGAATATTTAAAACTTAAATACTCGCCAAGATCATTTTCTTAGATAAAGTATCAAGTTATCTATTTTGAGGAAAAATGTTTTATGCTTATAAAATTTTTAAAAAAGAGGAATTTCTTCTCGTATCTAAAATTATATTTCTAGACATTTTAAAAATATTAAATAAATAAATTAAGATTCATAAATACTTAGTTTGAAATAAAAAAATATACTTTATATTGCTTCCTTTCCATCAAATTTTAATTAAATTTCATAAAAAGAGTAGTTCTTTACAGTCTAAAATAAAAAAAATATTCGTGGATAATGTTATTATTCAAAATTAATTATAAATTTAGTAAATTTAGTGCAAATTTACAATTCTAACGTTTTATAATAAAGCGAAAGTAAAAATTGATTTTGATTTTGTGTATTAAATGTTTTTTGAAATACCTTTTGATTTACATTTTGTATTTTTAAATATCCGTAAAATCCATATTGATTAAAAGATTAAAACAATCATTTATAAATAACTATCGGGAACAATCACTTGTGTTTATAAGTTAGAATTTTATTCCTTATTTTAAGAAACTTTTTAAGAAAATTATTTAAAAAATTGTATAAGAGTATGTTATCCTCGGAATTAGAAAATCTTTTTTTCGGTGTATTGATGATGAATTAAGTGCGCAACGTTTCGGAGAAAAGCGTAAAAAAAATATTTTTCTTTTGAGCGCAATTCTTCTACAATATGGTAATAAAATTCCATTCTCTGAAATTCAGAGAAATTCTATTTTTTTTTAAGACAAATGTACTTAATTTAAAAAGAATTCTTTTTCAGTTGAGAAAAACATTCTTAATTTGATCAGAATACTGATAATTTAAGAGGATTTACTCTTGATAACATTTTTAAGAGGATCCTCGTCAATTTAATGTATTCCTCTCAAATGAAGAATATTTCTCTCAAACACTGAAAAAATGGTATTCTTATACTTTAAGAATTATTTTTCTTGGCGCCTATTTTATTCAGGAATGAAATATTTTTGTATTAAGAATATAATATTTCTAAAATAAATAATTACATTCTTAAATTCAGAAGCATATTCTTAAGGACATAAGAAAATATTCTTAACTTAAAAATATGCTTTTTAATTTAAGAACTTGCTTCTTAACTTAAGAATTTGCTTCATAATTTAAGAACGTGCTTCCTAAATTAAGAATATGCTTCTTAATTTAAGAACATGCTTTTTAACTTAAGAACTTGCTTCTTAACTTAACAACGTGTTTCTTGTTTTTAGATTATTCTTCTTATTTTGAAAATATTATACCCTTAATATAAGAATATTGTATTCTTTAATAGGCGACAAGAATTCTTCCTCTTAAAAGAAGTAAAATTCCTCTCAATTTGAGAGGATGGAATTTTGATACCATTTTGCAGAGGAAACACCCTCCAAAGAATAATATTTTTCGGTGCGAATAACATTTTTTTATATTAATTGGAATTTTAGGTTTAAATATTATTATTTATTATCCGTTAAATTAGCTACATAATAGAACTAAAAACCATTTTGAAAGTTTATTTGACTGGGAAAGTTTAAAAAAAATTTATTTCTTCTTTTCGTTCGTTTCTTAGAAACGAAATTTTCTGGTAATCTACCTTCTTTGTACGGTTAGTTTTTCATGTAGTTAAAAAATAGTAGTTTAGTTTACTAAAATATATAGTTAAATTCTAAAAACAACTACAAAATTTTATTATACCAACTACTTTATTATAGTTATCTTAACCACTTTTCATAGTCGATACAATTTTTTTAAAATCAATCGAGGATCTATTGAATTTCGCAGGTTATTAATTGAAAAGTAGTCAAATCTCCTAAGAATTGTTTTAAGAGTAGAAAAATAATAGAATAATTGAATTTTATGAAATTTAGGAGACTGGATTTTTAATAGATGTGTGGTTAAATTAATCGATATTTAGAAAATAATTTTTACTCGAGAATGATTCAATAGATTTCGAGATTTTTGAGTTTGGTAAAATCAACAGATATTGTAAATCAAATATTTCTTTTAATTCAATAGATTTTGAGAATTTAAATGGATAAATTAATAGATTATTGAAAAACAATAAATTTTGATACATAATATAATAGGTCCCGTAAATTCACAAGATAATGTAAAACCTTTTAAAAATTATAAATTCAATAGGTAAAAAATTTTTTAAAAATTAAAATAAATTCTGTAATTTTGAAAGATTTTGAGAAATGTATATACATCTTTAGATTCAATACATTTTGTAAATTTAATAAGTCCCGTAAATATCTACTATATTGATTCTGTAACATCCTGCAATAGATTCTATATAAATTCAATAAATCCTCAAAATTTAATAGATTTCGCACTGATTCAAATTTAAAGACTAAATTTTGTAAATTCGCCATTTTTTGCAAAATCAATAAACACTTCATTCAATCTTTCAAATTTAACAGATTCTGTAAACTTTAGTAGATACCAAACTTTATATATTTTCAGTAAAATCCAAAATTCTTCTATTTCTATTTTTAAAATACATTTGCCGGAAATTCAATATTAAATTTCTTTCTGTGTAATAAAGCTACAATTTTCTGATTAATTTTTACCAATTTCCACTATTTTTAACAAATTTTCTACTTTATAAGATCTGAGGTCGTAAAATTTTGATCACATGTCAAATAATTTGAGGGTTGAATTCAATTACCATGTTTTGCGAATTTGTTAGTGATGAATTCCCGGAATTTGACACTCAGAAATGTAGCTAATGGATACTAAAAGTAATTTCTAAAATTTACGAGTTAATAACTAGATGGCCATTCGGCAGTTGTGCTTTCAAGATAGCACTATCAATTTTTCTCAAAGTATATATGTTGAGCGTAATTAAAAACCAAAATTCAATTTAAAAATCTACGAAAGAGTTTTACTTAAACTTGAAAAAAATGTCCTGGTAGATATTTAACTAAAACTTCATAAGGTTATAATTAAAATACTCTATCTTGTAAAATATGTTTTTATCCTCGTCTAATATTTTTTACTAGTGCATAAAATTTCATAAAATTAATTAAATCCGTAAATGAGTAAAATAAGAAATAGAAAAACATGGACTTTATTATTAAAGTAAACCAGTTGTGAGTAAAATAATACACCATGAAGCATAAAATAAATTGAGTAAAGTATAAAATGTTTCTTTCAGTTCTACGCTTATATAACTTGATATTTATTTTTAGACAAAATTATCTTTTAAATATAGCATCATCTTTTAGTTAAATATAGACCAGAATTTACTATTTACGCATTTCACCAAAATTAACAGTTTTTAAGAGTCCAGTGAATTTTATTTAAATTAACCCTATATCGATTTCAATTTATCAATCTCAATTTAATTCAATAAAATTTGTAATAGAGAAAATAGAATAAAAATTGAGAAGGAATTTACCGAGTTTGACGTGTCTTTTTCAGTTAAATGGATAAATTAATCCGGTCGAATAATTTAACATTTTATTTATAAATAGAATTTTAAAATCATCTATAGATATTCATGTGGAATTCCATAAATTTTCAACAGAATATTTTCTCTTTAAAGAGAACATACTCTTTCACAGAGGAAATGAAGTTAGCAGTTTTAGTGCAAATATTTTCCAATTTAAAAATTTCTCCCTGTAAAAATAGTGAACTTATAAAAAAAAACTCTTTCAAAGTTTAATGTTGTGATAAAATTGACTATAACTTGCAATCCATGAAGTCTGTTTTATTATTTATCATTAATAATTTACAGAATCTCCATAAAAACAATATTTTACAGAAAACTATGTTAACGATTTTTTTCCAAAGTCGTAGAATTTGATTATTTATCGGCAATTATGAACGGTGTAATATCAATCAATAATCCATTTTTATTGAAAATTGGTATTTTTATGATTAAATTTACTTCAAGCATTTCTATTTGAAAAAGTTGTAGTATAGTTTAATTTTAATAAATTTTCATTAAAAAGAGTTTGAAATTAATTTTGAAATAAAAATTCGAAATTTTGTTGTTATTCTAGTACTTTATTAAGAAGAATTTAAAAATTTAGTTACTTCCTCACTGATACGTAGCGGAATCTTGTCAAGTTCATAAAACTGTTTTTCCCCTACATTGTAGCTATTAAAAACTGTTATACGAGGTGTTAAAAAATTCTCAATAAACTAAAATTGAAAAAGGTAACGCGAAAACTGACGTGAAGTAATTTGAAGGCACTTCTGGGATTTTCTTGCAGAAAATCGATCGTAAAAGGGTAGTTTTCTTAATTTAGTATCGTTCCATAAACAAAGTTAAAATTAATTTCTTTTTCTTCATTAAATATATCAACAATATTTTTTTTAAATTCAAACTAACAGAAAGAAAAGCGAAATAGTAAAACAAAACAGAGAAAAGAAGTAAATTAAGATATGTAATGTTTTCTTGGAAAAGTAAAACGACTATTAATAAAAATAAACGTAGTATATCGAATTGGCTCTGTAAATGTATAGCTTTATCCACTACTGCTTTACTTCCGTTATTAAAAGTTTCTCTGCACATTTCCCGTCTGCTCCGAGCGTCGACGGGGTCAATAGAAAGAAATCTGTACTTTCTTTATTATTTTTATTTTTTCATTTGGGAGCAACTGACACTAGTTTTCCCAAGAGGAAACCTTGATGTGCTCGTTAAAGTCACAAAGCTAGTCAGGCCTGAGCCCTCAACTGTATTAAATATTCAATTCGTTCGCGTCGCATCTCGTGCCTCTCTTTTGCTTCCCCTCAAAACGGCCCTTGTCTGCCATGTTCTGTGATGAGTGCAAATTCAGCACGCAAATATATGTATGTATGTGATTGTATATACATGTAAATATATACAAGTACATATAAACATATATCGGCTGTACACCTCTTTGTGCTACACGCGTAACTGTCAAACACTAGAGAGAACCATTTAACCAACGCTGTCGTGGATCGATGTCGCTTGTCGGTGTCTTTTGCTTTCCCGCGCTTCACGAAATCAAACGAGCTTATGACGTTCGTCCCAAAAAAAATTCTGTTTTCATTTAATCAGATATACAATAACTAGATCATAGCAAGAAAAAACAAATTGCACCCAACTAATATGCAATACTAAATTTGTGAATTAAAAAAAAAATATAGAAAAACCACTGACAGATTATTATTGAGTGAGCAGTAAAATTTTACAAAATTTAGGAAAAATTGTGTATTCAGTGTGAATATGGTCAATTTTGGTTAATTTTGTAAATTTGATGGATTTTGTTAATTTAATGGATGTGGTGAATATTTGATGGACTCTCTAAATCTCAATTAGTGGGTTTCTGGTATGAATTAGTGAAAAGTGAGCTACTATTAAATAATAAGAATTTTACTATTTTTTAGTAGAAAATTACTAATTAAATTAGTAAAAAATCTACTTATTTTAAAAGTAAAGTTTTACTGTTTCAATTAGTAGTTTTCTATTAAAAATTAGTAGTTTTCTACTAAAAGTTAGTAGTTTTTTACAAAAAAATTAGCAAAAATTCTTGGCTCACTTTTCCCTAATTCATACACTGCAAAAACGGGTGTCTTAAATTGTTCAAAAATGTCTTAAAATAAGACATTTTTCGTGTCTTAGACACCAAAAGTATCTCAATTTAAGACATTTTTTGCTAATGTAAGACACCATGTTTTTGCAGTGTAGTAGAAAAGTACTAATTTATAATAGTGAATTATAAATAAATAAGTAAATAAACGTTTAGTAAATTGAATCGACATATCAAGGTTTATAAGATCTGGGAAATTCTGCAAATTTTATAATTTAATAGATCTTGGATTTGATGGATCAATAAATATCGAAAATTCAAAAGAATTTTTAAACTCAATAGATTTAGTGAATTTTGTATCTCTATAAATTCGATAAGTGAATATTCACTTATTTAGATGTCAAAAGTCTTCCAATTTTTCAATAAGTGCATATACAGTTACAAATAAGTGATATTTCACTTTAAATAAGTGAAATTTTTACTTATTGTAAGTGCATAACTTATTGAAAAAGTGGAAGACTTTTGACTTGTTGAGATTTAGAGAGTAGATCTTCTAAATTTAATGGATTATTAATTCAATAGAAAAATTCAACTCTCTAAATCTGATTTAGTTACAAATAACTAATTTAGAAGCAATAACTCAGTCACTAATTCAAATAGTTGTATTCCTACTATTCATTTAGTAAAAAATAATTAGTTATTAGTCAAATTCATTTTTAAGTTATGTAAAAATAACTAATATTTTAGTAAAATTGTGTTTACTAATTCAATTAATCAAATTTTAACTAGTTTTTAGTTATTTATTTTACTAATACTTAGTCACATTTTACTAATAATGAGTTATTTGTCACTAATTGTTGAAACAAAAACTCAGCCACGATTTTACTAATTATTAGTTATTTTTAACTAATTTAAATTTAGAGAAAATAAAACATAAAAAATTCCATAAAAATAGTGTACTTAATAGATTTTTTAATTTAATAAGTTGTACTTGGTTTTAATAGGATTTTTAAACTCAATAGATCTACTTAATTAAATAGGTTTTTAAATTTTAAAAAATTCAATAAATCTGTTAAATTCAATAGATTATTAAATTCATTAGATTTTTAAACTGAATGAATTCAAATTCAATAGATCACTATATTCATTAGATTTTTAAAATGAAAAACTTCAACGGTTCAAAGTTCAACGGAATTTTCATTCTCTAAATCAATAGTTCTAAAAAAATCAATAGAGCTTCTCTAATCCAAAATATCTCGTAGATATTAAATGATCGTTTGACCAGAAAAAATTTGATGTTTCTTGACAATATCTCGTAGAGTTCAATATATTTAGTAAACTCGATAGATATTTTAATATCAATAAATCTGATAAATAAAATAGATTATTAATTTCCATAGATTTATTCAAATCGTTTTATTAATATTTAGAAAATATTTAGAAAATTTAAAATATAAAGCCAATAGATTTGACAATTAAAATTCTTGTAATTTAATATAGCTTTTTTAAGTCAACAGATCTTTTAAATTTAGTATTTTTGACACATTCAGTAGATCTGGTAAATTCTGAAGATCTTATAATTCAATTTGATCAATAAATAGTGAATATTCAATAAATCTTTTAAATTCAATGAAATGTGCTGAATTCAATAGATTTTCTAAAATCAATTTATCTTTTAAACTCAGTATAGATGTGACAAATTCAATAACTATTTAAATTCATTGAAATGATTCTTGTGGCATAATAGATTTTTCAGACTAAACAGATTTGTCGAATTTAATAGATTTTTTAATTTCAAAGTTTCTAGCAGAATTCACTAGATATTGTAAATTCAATAGGTCTTGCTAAATACTTAACACTTTCATAAAAATTCAATTCTTTTGTTTATTTTATATTTATATAAAGAACTTTAAAGCCAAATATTTTAAATTCAATAGTACTAATAAACTAATCAGATTTTGTAAATTCAATTGATCTAATAAAATCAGTAGAATCTTTAGAATTTAATGATAAATTCAATAGAACTTTTAAAATCAATAGACCTAGTAAAATCACTAGATCTTATAAATTTTACATTTATATAAACCATCTTACTAAAAACAATAGATTATTTATCAGATATTTGAAAATTTAATATATTTTCTTTATTTCCGTATTTCTAGATTATTTATTAGAGTTTTAAAAATATTTCCTATATTTTTCTATTTTCTTATAAACTACACATTTATAAAATAGATCTAAAAACAATAGACTATTTATTAGATCTGTAAAAATTTAATATATTTTCTATATTTAATATATTTTCCGAATTCAATAGATATTATAAATTCAACATCTTCTAAATTCAATAAATCTTGTCCATATATAATTTTCTAAACTAAGTTTAACAAAACTTTTTATTTAACCGATTTTTTAATTCAATAGGTATCAATAACTCAAAAGCTTTACCAAAATTTAATAGAAGATAAAAAAAGTGATTTAAAATCCGAAAGTATTTTTAAAATTCAATAGACCATTGTATCTGAATATACCTTAAAATAAGGTTTTAATATCGACTTAAAAAAGTCAATAAATCCTACAAATTCAATAGATCCTTCAAATTCATCAAATCTTGCAAATTTAGCTCATCCTGCAAACTCAATATAAATTATACAAAATTTAACAGTTTTCATAAAACACAAGTAAACCTTGCAAAATTCAATAGAACTCACATATAACTGACTCAAAATCAAAGAAAAAAAAAACCTGGTGAAAGTCTACTACAAACTCTGCTACGATAAAAAGAAGGGGTTAAAAAAAAAGGAAGAAATGTGCCTGCCAAATGGAGACAAACTCAAAGAATACTTTACACACACAATAACATCTTCCAGTCAAAGCAGGGACCATGTGATTATGTCTGAGCTCGGAACCACGATTTTGCATGGAGCACATGTCCATCGTCGCTCTACTATTGACTCCGCACCAAAAAAAACTCAGCCCACACCTATTCACTCTCTTTCTCTCCTTTCCACTGACTCTTCTTCTCTATTTCACCATCACTCTTTTGGAACACCATCATTAATCTTATCACTTCTGCAATATAAGTATTGGTCCACCATAAGCTCGTAAATCGTGCATTGCTCGTTCGTTCGGTCTTCACCGCTAATTTTAATTAATCGAGCGTAATAAAACACGCAATCGCATTGTGTTTGTAGTTTGTAGATAGCACTGTGCAAAAATCATACTTTCATACATACAAAGTGTATGTACACGTTCACTCTTCTGATGAGAAATATAATAGATTATGCTTCGTGTCTTGTCATAAATATGTCTTTCAGCCAAAATTCAAAAATCTGCGAGATGAAAATTTCTTAACGATGTACTTTTTCATGTTAATAACACAAATTTTCATAAGACGATGAAAATAATTGATCACTGCTCGACTGCATGGCACTCACAATTCACTGTTCATAGCAATGATTGTTAGCTTTCTATCTTTCACCAAAATTGTGATTATATCATCTATTCTTTTATAATATTACAATAAAATATGTACTGAAAAAAAACATTCTGTTTGCGGTATTTTTAAGTTTTTTGATACAACCAAAATTACAATTAAACAGAATTTTTTTCAGTTAAACTTTTTTAAAAACAAGTCATTTTATTATTGTAATTATTCTCTGTACTGTACTCTCTGCACTGCAGTTGTTAATGTGAATCAGCGAAATTTTGATAATTTTCAGTGAATTTACCCATCATAATTTTTGTGAGAATGTAACTGGGAATTAATAAAAACTAATTGAAATTTTACTCATTTGTCACTGATTGACAATCGAAATACAAATGAAATTACCAGTGACGTTTATTGAAATTCCAGAGTCATTGAATCATTTTCAACAATTGATTGACATTTAAAATACGTCAAAAATTTACAAATAATGATGAAACGAGACAGAAACAATTTTACAATAATGGAGATTTTAAAAATTTACAAAAACTGAAAATTTTAACTTAGCATAATATTATTCTCTTTCTCTTTTAAGATTTGTTAAATTGCTAAACAATTAAAAACGAAAAATTTCACTGATTCAAAAAGGACATAAATCTCTACTTTTTCTAAATTATTTTTCAATAAAATTGAATAACAAAAACCGATAAAAAAAGATCCAAGATATTGAAATAATCTGAAAGTAAACTAAAATTGTTTAATGTAATTTAAAAAACTAAAATAAAAATTGGCATGATTTTGTGTTTTATAAACAAAAATAAATGTAAAACGTCACAAATTCTCGCAAGCAAAGTGTCACAATTTTGGATTATGTCCAGCAGTGAGTATTGCAGATATTTGTACTATATTTATACGAGAGGATAAAGGGGGGCTTTCTGGAAATGACAACACTTCGGAAATGATCTCATGTGAGTTTCGAGAAAACTTTCTCAACGATTTTCTGTCCACAGAAAAGTGAAGTTGAATAAAATTGCAAAAAAGAAGCACAATTTTTAGCTGGACATGTGAAATTGCTTTTATTTTGTAAGGTTAAAACCTTATCCACTTGAAAGCAACAAGATCTGTCGTTTTCGAAGTAAATTCACACCACAATTGGCTTTATTATTTTTACAAATTTTGAAAATTCGGTTTATGATTAAGTATAAAGTAATTAATGAAAATTTATGATTAACTGAGGGTAATTAATTGATAACAGTAATTTAACAATAGTTAATTGTCCATATAATTAATTCACAATAATTAAATGGTAATCATTAAGTAATTATCACAAGTGAATTAAGAATTAATTACCAACAATTAGGTAAAATTTATTATCGGCAATTAACATTTTTTACAAAGTTACAAATCCTTGAAAACATGTTTTACTAGTTATTAAACTCTACTTTTCGTTAAAGTTTATAATTATTTATAAATGGAATGGAATCTGTTACACTGGAAATTCAGATGTATCATATATGTACAATTAATTATAATTTACAGTTTTTAATTAAGGTCATTACGCTTGCAATTAAAAATATAATTAAGAATTAGAATCATTTTTATACTCTTTCGATTGAAACTTTGTATTAAATAAATAATAATAAACTACATACAATTTGTATGCAGTGTATTCTTAATTAAACTACTTTATACTTTCAATTAATACTCTTTACATTTTGATATCATCTCATTAGAAATTTTAATTAAATCTCACTATAGAGATTTTAATGAATTTTTGATCCTCTTTTTCGCATCGTAAAAATTTACGAGATTTAAAATAAATTCAAAAAGATTTCAGTTATCTGTTGAATTAGATATATTTCGAAAAAATTATAAAAAGTAAAAAAATACATAACAAAGTAAAAAACAACTTGATATATTTCGAATTGGAATTTACCCATTTTCGAATTTCGAATTTTCAAACTGAATATAAAATTACTATTTATTTTGAAAATAGCAATCTTGGAAACTTCTTTGATGTAAAATTGAACTATAAAAAATTAATTACCCTCATATTTTCTACTATCCGAAAATAGCCACTGTGCTGTGAATTTCTACCATTTTCATCATTTATTCCATTTTATAACTAAGTTAATGTAAAATTTTCATGTCGCAGATTTATTGAGCTAGAAATTAAATGTCAGCAATAATACACAAAAATATTGATGTCACGTTTAATTACTCACATCTACAAATTTTCAAAATAATATATACTTTTCAAAAATTACAGAAACGATTTCAGTTTTTTATTAAACTTTATTAATTCGAAGGCTGAAATTTGAGTTGATATTTGAAAAAAGTTCTCATTAGAGAAAATTTCTTTTTATTTCAATAAACAGTTGTAAATAAAAACAAATTTTTTTATAGACCAAAAAACGTCTTTATTTGACTAAAGGCTTGAAATTTCCCTTGAGAAAAGTACTTAATAAAAAGTTAGAATTTGGTTTTCTAAAGCAATTTTTCCCTTGTGGCATCAATTTGGCAGTTGCATTTATCAGATGTGTGAATTTGTCACACATCTGTGGATCAACTCACGCGTATATTAAATTTCTTTTTGAATCAGACACAATTAAACATTGGCACAGCGGACCGAGTGTCGAGCAATTATCACTTTGACTTCCGGTTTCCAAGTTCTAGTACACACATTGTGCCAACATTATATAGGGCAAAATGTATATACCTCATTAAAACAGGAAAGAGGTCCTATGGGAGTGCACCAACAGTCTTTTGTTCACTAGTACTTTGCCATTATAAAACTAAAGATGAAAAGCAATAAATTTAATTTTACTTTTTTACAAAATCCTAGAGTACAATTTTACTTTTGACAAAATGCAAAAATAAAGTGTACTTTTTGATAAAATGTTTTGCGCTTGAAATTAGATTTTTATCGAATAATTTATTTGCATTTAAAATCATTCCGATTTATTCTCTATCTTCTCGCAATTTCAATACTAAATTCGAATTTTAAAATCTCTTTACTGTATTTTTAGTTGAAAAGTTTTTAAAAAATATTTTTTAATCAACTTTTGCTTAACGTTTCCAGTTTTTTTTATTAAGTGCACTTCCTAGAGGGTTTTTTTTCCTGTTTACTGATAAAAAATTTGTCATGTGGATCGAGCCTGGAGAAAATGGATTTTTAAAAAAATGTATATAATTAAATGCAATTTAAAATGAATCTTTATTCCACTGGCTGAATAATCAATGCTGAGCCAGTGGAATCCAATTAATTCGAGCTAAATGAAGCTAACGATGTCAACTATCAAAGATATATGAAGTGACACATCAAAATGTCAAAAACACGTAATAAATGATATTTTACCGCATATCGCCAAGCTGATATTGCCTGTTTAATACAGCTTATACATTAATTGTAACTGGCACCATTACAATCAAATAAATAGAGTCTATTTCCAAAAATGTGTTTTACACACAGAAACTAGATATTTGTAAATTTTTAATTACAAAATCTCCTAATTTTAATTCCCTCTGTTTTAAAAATCCACAACACTTTTCTCTAAATGAGTATTTTTTCGTATTTCAATTAAAGTAAAGAAATGTTTAATTATTTAAAAGAAAGTTTAATTTTCCTTTTCTTTATTGTAAAATCTATTCAAAAATAAAAATACATAATCTGACGAGAGATATGATTAAAATTGCAATATCCATTTTCTCAAGGCAGAAATTAATTTGCAGAGATGATATAAAATTTTACTTGACGAGGACCAGAATTTTTTTTTTTTTTATTCTGGTCTCTCGTTTAGCATCTCCTTGAAAGCTAGTTCTGTCGTTTACGGCAAAGCGTGGCCAAAAGATCGGAAATAGCTTATTTACAATTTCTCAAGCCGAATCCCGTATTTCCTGTGGAGTCGATAGCTGAGTGACGCTTCCATGCCAGCCACAGGCGAGTCCTCATTCCCCAAATTCTCCGAGCTTCGACTTTCTGCGTTCGACACGTACTTACCCGGAAACTTGATTAATAGCATAATTGATTTCGTCCCTTGACATTTCCCTCAAAAGTAGGAGGATGTATCTTTCCCAAATGACGTACATTCCATCGAGACCGGTATTCACAAGACGAATCACTCTTTTACTTCATTAAAGTGAATTCTCTCCACTCTTGAAAATTCTCTTTTTTTTTAGAAATAGTATTATTTTCCCCTAGTCCTTTATTGCTATTTGAAATTAGTAAATTCCAGTCTCAATTGAGAAAATAATTCAACGATTTATTATAACTTTTCGTACATTTATTGAGTGGAAATTCGTGAAGCGTAACGGCAAAATAACAAATTGTATAAATTTAACATTAAGTGAAATTAACACTTCATTATGTGTTATTTAACGGGTTCAAATAGTTTTATGAAAAATTTATATTCTCTGAATTATAAATTATGAAAGTTTTTTGCAGTTTTTGATTTAAAAATTTAGAACTTAGGAATGAGTCAAGGAATTTTAATGAAATTTGGTTTAAAATACATTTACGATTGTTTAAACTTGTTATTATTATTATTCATTTCATAATATATATAAAATAAACCTTAATACTTTTATAGTTGTTTGTCTAATTGTACAATTTTTTGAGCAGAACAACTTATTATAAACAAAATCTAGAAATTAATACATTTATAATTGTTAAAACAATTTATTATTTTTAATTATTTCACAATACGTGTAAAATATATAATAGTGAATTTTAGTTTTTTTCCTAATTGTGCAAATTTTTATGCAGAACGAATGATTATAAATAAAAACTAAAAATTATTATATTTACAGTTGTTGTTAATTTTTCAATATACTGAATATAAGGCTACACACTTCTAGTTTTTATTTCAGTTTTGAAAATTTTTATAAGCGAACCAAATAATTATAAGAAAGCTCTAGACTTGTTCGTATAATTGTTTAAACAATTGTTAATCTTCGATTACTTATTTTTTAGTTCAATTAATTGTTGTTATTTTCCCAATATATTGAATATAAGGCAGAACAATTAATAATAAACAAAATCTAGAAATTAATACATTTATAATTGTTAAAACAATTTATTATTATTAATTTCACAATATATTTCAAATAAACAATACAGACTTTTAGTTTTTTCCTAATTGTGCAAATTTTTATGCAGAACAAATGATTATAAATAAAAACTAGAAATTCTTATATTTACAATTGTTTAAACAATTAATTGTTTTTATTTTTCCAATATATTGAATATAAGACTAGACACTTCTTGTTTTTTTTCAGTTTTCAAAATTTTTTTAAGCAGAACAAATAATTATAAGAAAGCAGTAAAAATTTCCGTATAATTGTTTAAACAATCTTTTATTATCTTCCAATGTGCATCTTTTATATGTATTTCTTATTTAGACAATTGCTTATTCAATTTATTTTTTGTTTATTTTCTAATTTAATACACAAACACTACATCCGTCTTTATTACAAAACTGTACTTTTCAAGATGAGCATAAAACATCTTTTAACGTGAAATATAAAAAAACTAAATTTTTTCTCCCTTATTTTCTAAAAGCCAATACAATTCTTAAAAAAATATTATAATCACATAAAAGTTTTTTTGTTTATATTTCAATTACATATTTTGAAAAAAACTGTGATTTTGACTGGTTTAAGGGGAGGCAATTTTATCAATTGTGTTGTTTAGAGACGCCAAATTTTTTTCTAGCAACATTTTGTATTTAAAATTATTCTATAATGGTAAAATAAAAAAACAAAATTTTGAGCAAGTTTTAGAATTTTGAATTTTTTTAGTCAAAAATTTTTTAAATCCATGTGTAATTTTGTTCAATATTGTAAAAAAAGATCGTAAAAAAATTGGCGTTAAAAACAAATGAAAATTGTAGAAGATTAATGTTTTAGGTGAGAGAATATAATTTCAACTTGTTTCTGAAGGATATCAATTTTTGTTTTGCCACAATTTTTTCTCTAGAATTACAGTATATTGTTAAAAATTGAAAAATACCATTTTTTTATTATTCACGCGTAATTTTGTTCAAAATTGTAATAAAAGCCAGTAAAAAAATTGGCAATAGAAAATAGTAAACATTGTAGAAGGAGATAGATTTTATAAAAAAATTTCTTTTTTTCAAAAATAGAAATTTTAAACATGTCGAAATTTTATTGTTTTCATTTTTGACATTATATGACATTGTTATAAATTTGAATGGGTTAAAGTTTCACTGGTACCTCCCTTTAAAAAAATTCAAATTAGGGTACTTCTAAAAAAATAAATATATTTTTAATGTTCTCAGGCTTATTTTAAACGTTATTTTTATAAAATTCGTATTGTTCATTAACAAGAATGCGTAATTTTTTTCTTAACGATTGCAAGTCTCTTCAAAATTAAACAAAAATTGAACTAAACAATAAATAATCGAAGATTAACAAAAATATATTGTTTAAACAATTATACGAACATGTCTTGAGCTTTCTTATAATTATTTGTTTTGTTTAAAAAAATTTGCAAAACTGAAATAAAAACTAGAAGTGTGTAGCCTTATATTTAATATATTGGAAAATTAGCAACAATTAATTGTTTAAACAATTGTAAATATAATAATTTCTAAATTTTATTTATAATCATAAGTTCTGCATAAAAATTTGGAAAATTAGGAAAGAAAACTAAAATTCACTATTGTATATTTTACACATATTGTGAAATTAATTATAATAATAAATTGCTTTAACAATTGTAAATGTATTAATTTCTAGATTTTGTTTATAAACAGTTGTTTTGCTCGTAAAAGTTTGTACAATCAAAGAAAAAACTAAAAGTCTTAAGGTTTATTTTACATACATGGAATAATAATAATAAGAATAGTAATAATAAATCATTTAAAAAATTTTAAAGGTAATAATTTATTGATTTTATTTATAGTTCGTTATTCTTATAAAATACCCTTTTGAATAGATTTTACTCAAACTTTATAAAATGCCGGGAACATTTTTTTTTAAGTCAAACAATTAATTTTGCATTATTAAACAATTAATAGCTAATTACTAAATTTTAATAATTTGCTTCCTCAAAAAGCAAATTTTTTTTTTCTAAAATAGTCTAAAACGACTCATTTTCATATAAAAAGTGTAAATTTTTATTTTTAATCAAATGTCGATATCTTGAGAACGCTTCAAGGAATTTCAATAAAATTTGGATGATTTATTAAGCTTATGAAGACCTAAATTTGGTTACAGGGGTTTTTGAAATTACCTAATCATATTTTTTTGAGCACCTTTTTTTGACAAAATTTTTTTCCATGTTAAAACTACAACTTAATAAATACAAAAATCATATTCCTTACTTTAAAACGAATCGATTAACCTATATAACGTTTATAATTATTTAAAAATTCGTAAAAAATTTCATGTTTTTGCATTTTTAACATTTAAAAATCTTTTTTTTTTTTAATAATTTTCCAATTAACTTTTATTTTATTGATTTCTTGCTTCCTCTATGAGAATGCAAATTATTTTGTTTACTTGAAAGCGAAATTTCAATGAAATGGACTTAATTTTCACCTGGTTAATTATAATAACATATATTTAAACTGCAATATTTTGTGAGTATACCAAATTTCATTAATTCCTTGACTCATTCCTGAGTTATGAATTTTTTTAATTAAAGACTGCAAAAAACTTGAATTGTTTCTAATTCAGAGGAAATCAATTTTTTTTAAAAAACTATATGAACCCGTTACATAACACATAATGATGTATTAATTCCACTTAATGTTAAATTTATACAGGCAATTTGTGATTTTGCTGTTACACTTAACCAATTTTGACTCATTTGTCAATTGTATTCTTTCTTTAGTTATCAATTTTGAAATTTTAATTGTTTCTTGTTTTGTAAACTTGAAGCAAAATTTCGATCTGAAAAAAAAGAGAATGATATATTAAGGATTTTTTTTTTTTTTTGACCGGTTCAAGTTGGAATGTTGGTTGTTGACAGTCAATTCAGTAATGTGCTCTTCGGACACAACAAATTTGCTGTCGAGTTTCCAATGAAGCGGAGACAATGGGAAATGAGTATTCGCTGAGCTAAGCTTAGTTAGGCTAAGCTCGCATTTGTCCTGCATACACTTGAGTTTCGATTTCTTTACTGAATGCGAACAAAGAGTCGCTAAGCTTGGTATTCTGGGAAAATGTTCCAAAAATCACTGCAAACAGTGCAAGTAAATATATACCATTTTATATATATAAATATCTCGCACCTTGCCAATCACTTGGCAGACTGGATTTAGCTGTCAGGGTTGACAATGACATGCATTGCTTTTCGGAGCCCAGATATATATTTTTATGAAAAATTGTTTATACTTCGTCATAGAATCTCAGGCGAAAAAAGCACTTGTCATTGTTAATTATGTCAATATTAACAATATTTTATGTTTTAAATTTGTTAATTACATTTTTTGTATTACGTAATTGTTGTTTAATGCAATTCCTAAGCAGTGTCAGATTCATAAACATTTTAGGAATGATTTCTAAGCAGTATAGGAATGTGTACTAATCTAAGAATGGTTCACAAGCAGTTTGGGAATGATTCCTAAACAGCATAGGAATGATTTCTAAACTGTTTAAAAATGATTTCTAAACAGTACAAGAATCCCCAAACAGTTTAAGAATGATTCCTAAACAATACAAAAATATTTCCTAAACAGTTTAAGAATAATCCATAAACTGATTAGATCTACATATTAGAACTCTCTTAACCTAAATTAGTAAAATGTCAATCACTAAATCCAATTATTGTACACTTTTACTAATTTCTAATAACTTTGCACTTAAACTTCAGTAAAAAATTGCAATCTACTAATTTTACTATTAGTAAATGAAAATTTTTACTAATTTGAATTGTTGGCTGATTTTTCAGTGATTGAGATTTGGAAGAAGAAACTGGATATAAAAATATAATAATCATATTTTTTCCAATTCGATGTTTTTCAGTGATTTCTTAAGGAGTATCTTCTCATTGACATAAGTTTATTTATAAAAAAAGAAAAAAAGTTGTTATTCATTTCATTAACAATTTTTTTTTAATTTCGACTTTTAAAAATTCTTAATCGAAAGCAATATCAGAGAAAATTTTAATAAACATGAATTTTACATTGAATTTTTTTATTCCATTGATCTTTTAATACAAAAAAATATCCGAACGGAACAAATTTTCTTTTTGAATTTCGTTAAGAAAGGAATTTTCATTTGAAAGGATTTTCCAGTCAAATGGAATTTCCAATTAAGAGGAAATTTTGATAGAAAAGAATTTCCAATGGAAAGATAATTTCGATCGAAAAGAATTTACAATGAGAAAATAATTTCTTTGACAAATTGGAATTTTCACGTAAAACAAAATTTGTTGATTTATTTATTTATTACCTGACTTATTTTCTTAAATATTTCTTTATTCACTTATTTTTTATTCATTTGTGATAAACTGGTAGTAAGTACAGAAAATGAAAAAAGAATTAGAAGTTTCCACAAAAAATTACTAGTAAAGGGGAAAAAATTACAAGAAAAATGTCTCTGTTAACTGTCACACAAGTTTGATAGTTAGCATTTAGATATAATAAAATTTACAATTTGATATTGTTATTAATTTAAATATTTAAATAATTTTATAACTTCTGTTTAGAAATACATATAAAATATCAATAATTCATTTTCTCCTGACAATTTTAATTGAAGTAAACACATTTCAATATTTTGAGTAAATTTCTTTAAAAGTCTATGTACGTAATTAGGTCATGATTTAATTAGCGTTGAATAATGGTGACCGAATTTAGATCTAATTATTGTGTGTATTTTATTTGTTATATTAATTACTAATGGTTCGATGGATAATAAACATATAATTAGACGATGACTGGATTGATATTAGTAATAATTATTATACAACTTATTATTATTCTCATCATTTATTTATTATTATTAGTAAGTAATGGATAACAATTCTATTAAATGAATAACTAATATAATATTAATATCTTTCAAGTCCAGGTAATATTCAACATTATTAATATTTTCTCCTTTATTATTTTTTTTTTCATTTTTATTTATTTTCAGTGCTTAAAAATTTTAATTAAACATGAAATTACCTATGTCAAAAGAAAGATTCTCCTTAAGCTCTCGATAATAAAATATAAGAATCTTCTTCAAAATCAGCGTCTTGTAAATATTTACGTTTGGGGGAGTCCATTAATTGCGTAGGGTCAAAATAGTGAGGGGTAGTCAATAAAATAAAATTAAATTAAGACAAAACTACTTTCTATATAAAAAATAACATTTCGCATTTTTCCAAAAAAAAAAGATAAATCTTACTGTGGGGGGGGGGGGGATCCAGATTTTTAAAAAAACACCTCACGTAATTAATGGATTTTCTGTAATATAAATTCGGTATATCTGCATATGATATCTTAAATCTAAATCAAAATTAAGGGTATGTGATAGAGAATGGCGTCAATAATATAAAACAAATTTTTGTTAAGATAGGTTTTTTAATTCTAAATATTTTATCATGAAATTTTGTAAAACTACCAAAAATATCTTCTAGAAGGTCTGTCTGGCTTGAGTTTGTTTAAATTTTCTCTCAAAAAATATTTTGGAAAAGTTTTCTGATTTGCGAAAAATTTCCAAAGTCAATTTTTAGGCGAATAATTCAAACTTGAACCAGACAGAATTTCCAGATGATATTTTAGGTAATTCTACAAAATTTTTGTTGACTACAGAATATCTTTTTTTTTAATGTTTATTAAAATTTTGTGTTTTTAAGTACTTAATATCTTCTAAAATTCTGGAAATAATTATCCCTAAACGAAAGGGTTAGTTTAATTTTTAAATAAAATATGACAAAAACAGTTAAACTGTCAAAGTTTTCTTTAAATTAATATTATTTCTGTAGTAATTAATATTTTTTCACGTTTTTGGACTTATTTCAAAGGTAACTTTAAAAATAACATTAAAAATATGTTAAAAATAACTTATTATTGTGTCATTATTGTGAAATTTTTTTCCTTGAAAATGCAGCTTGTCAAACAAAGTATAAATAAATAAATAAATAAATAAATAAATAAAAAGTTTACAACAATGTTAATATTCTTATTAGTAGGAAAATAATATTAAAAATTAATTATGTAAATATTTGATTAATTTTAAGACAATTTAATTAAAAAACATATTGTTATATTTTAAATAAATATTTTAGACGTTCAAACATTCATTTGAATTTTGCACACTTTCGTGCACTTTGTTTGACAGTTGAAAAAAATGTTTATTAATGTTTAATTAATATTATGGCAAAACAAAATTTTTAATTTTTTTTTTTAAAGTGATACAATTTTTTGGGTAATTATCGTGTTTTAATTGAATTTATACGATTTAAAAGCTAATTTTATCACCTTTAAAATGAATTTAAAAAAAAAAATTTCGAGAATTTTCAACAAAAATATGGTTATTTGTTTAAAAAATTAGCAACTTTTTTCAATTTTTAATAACTCAAGAACGGTTAGGTTGAAAAAAAGTTTTGAACATAAATTGTTCCTTCTTTCATGTAGAATAAAAAAAATATATTTAAACTTTTTTTCAAAAAATTTTTTTTATTTTTTTTAAAATTTATTATTTTTTAATTTTTTGTTTTTAAGTTTTAATTGTAGAAACTCGTACTTTATACTCAGTACAACATGCGAGCAAATTTAACATCGTATTTATTTAATAGTTTTCAAAATTCTTTTAACTGTGAAATCATTTAAATAACTTTTTAATAATATAAAAATGTTTATTGTTTGTAAACCCTCTGAAAGTTCCTAAATACTTCGACTATTGTCATAAAAATTTGCTTGTTTGTTGTAGTGAGTATAAAGTGCGAGTTTCTACAATTCAAACTTTAAAATATAAAAAATTGTTGAAAAAAATTTTTTTTTAAATCTTAAAAAAATTTTAAATAATGTTTTTCTATTTCTACATGAAAAAAGAACAATTCATGTTCTTAAATATTATTTTTAAACCTAACCGTTCTTGAGTTAGCAAAAATTGAAAAAAGAAATTGTTAAATTTTTAAACAAATGACCATATTTTTAATAAAAATTATTGTAATTTTTTTTTAGGTGATAAAATTAGCTTTTAAATGGTATAAGTGCAATTAAAATGTGATGGTTTTCTAAAAAATCGTATCACTTTAAAGAAAAGAAAAAAAAATGAAAAATTTTATTTTGCGATAAAATTATTAAATATTAACAAAATTTTTTTTTTCAATTTTTGTTTTATAGAGTGTTAAAGCTCAGAAAATGAGCTTTCACATGAGAGATTTTTGAGCATTGTAACTTTAATGATAAACAAAATACAAAAATTTTTGTAAAGCCTTTAATCGCTGTAGGGTGGACAAAAGTTTTGAGCGGCACTCTACATTTAAAATAAGCCCAAAAACGTAAAAAAATCTTATTTACTACAGAAATAATATTAATTTTAAGAAACATTGAAAATTTAACTATTTTTGTAAGATTTTATATTTAAAAATTAGACTAATCCTTTCGTTTAGGGATAATTATTTTCAGAATTTTAAAAGGTATCAACTGCGTAAAGAGAAGAAATTTTAATAAATATATTTTAAGAAATATCCGACTTTTTGCAGTCAAGAAACTGTTATTCCCTATCACATGACTTTAAGGTATATCTCTTGCTTTAATACAGGCTATTAGAAAAAAAATTCCAGTGTCCCTCAAAAGATTTGAAACTTTTCGGAAACTATATTTATGTGATGGAAAAATGTCCCTTTTTATGAAACAAAATTTGTAATGTTAAAAATTGTTTATTTACACACATTTTTAGTCAATCAAACTCTTCTCTCACATCGCTTCTTTACAAATTTTTAAAATTTGATACAATTTTGATTTATCTTTTTTTCTTCAGAAATACATTATATACAAAATCACGGAAGTGAACTTTTAAAAATCTTTACCATTTAACAAATAAAGTGCAATTTTTTTTAAACAAATAATTTTATTTGAAAAACGTTGCAGTTTTTTAAAAATTCACTTCCGAAAATTTGTAGATAATCTATTTCTGAAAAAAATGAGCTCTTATAAATCAAAATTGCATCAATTTTAAAAATCCGTAAAGAAGCCATGCGAGAGGAAAGTTTAATTGCATAAAAATATGTGTAAATAAACAATTTCCAACATCACAATTTTTTTTTCCTAAAGGACATTTTCCCTTCACAAAAATATAGTTTCGGAAAAGTTTTGAATTCTTTCAAGGACACTGGAATCTTTTTTCTGATAGCCTGTATTTAACCGAGAGATATACCTCAATAATTACCTTCAAAAAAAAAAAAAAGTTTATAAAAACTTTATTCTATAAAAAAAATGTCATAAAAAATGTAGATCAAGGAGAATGATACAAGTATTTGTTACGGTAAGCTCGTTTTCAAGTGAACAATGCCAAGTGATCATTGAGGTATAAAAGTATAGCGCCTATCGCTCAACACTTGTTAAAGTGACTGAGCATTGAAAACACTAAGCAAGAGGTCTAAGCACACACCTTGTTCACCTGTTGCGTTCACCGCGTTTGTAACATTGAGTTTTCTTCTTCCTTAGACTCGCGCTCTTTGTCATACTCCCACAACCCCAAATTTTCTCCCGTTTGCCTCTCATTCTCTTGCTGCCCTCTTCCATCTCTTTTACATCACGCCTCTTTTGTATTATTGGTACATATTTGCGCGCAATCGCGACTCAACTTTTCTTCTTTATATCCTTTCCGGGTTTTCTCTTTCACGTCTTTTCCTAAGGAGATGTCAAGCAACACAAATGCTGCATCACTTCCACTCCATGCCTTGTTGCCTTTTTCACTTGCGGTGATGAATTTCAGTTTGAGCAAAAATAAAAGAACGTTTACCTTCCAATATTGTTTTTCGGGAGGCAGAAAAAAAAGCAACGAAAACGGGACAAAAATAGCAAAAATATCCAGTCACTTTCAACATGTTCCTGGAGCAGTGATAATATGGCAAAAGTAAATTCAAACAATCGCTAATTATATAGGTTCGATTACACCGGAAACACGTCTTTTGTTTTTGTCGATAAATCACGGATAGAACAACCTGCTTGGCATTGTTCCAAAAACTCTTCAATTATTATATCGTGTGCGGATGACCGGACAAAATATTCGCACAATATTTTACCTGACTAATGAATTATTATTTGAGTGTTAATTTGATAAAATATCGGTATTATTAGAATTTCTCTCTATATTTGATGGTAATAATGGACAAGTGATTTTTTCGCTTGTTAAAGACAATTTTTGGTAGATAATACAAGGCAGTAGTCAGTATCGAAACAGGCTCGAGCGTGTGCAAGACAAATGTTTCTTCATTCGGATGCGCTCTTACTTGTGTGCCCCTCAACGCACCGCTGATGCAAGATAGCGCAGTGCGTCTGAGCTTGGGCACTCATGTAAGACCACGTTCCGAAAATTTCAGATGAAGCATTAAACTCTGAAAAAAAAAACTTACATGTGTAGTTGTTAGATTTAATGTATTTTGTGCGTCGCTGACTATTCTCATTGATCTGAATCGTTTCTCGTGTATCTTCTTATTTGAAAAAACAAAAGTGTAAAAATTGTTTGACAGTGACCACACAGTTGAAAATTTTGTGTAAAAAACGGTCCACATATTCTTTGTGTTAAATTTAACACAAAGATTGTGTTAATTTAACATGAAAATTGTGTTAATTTAACATAAACGATTGTTAAATAAACATATAGTTTGTGTTATTTTAACACAAATTTTGAGTGGACCGTTTCGGACATTTAATTTGTGTTAAATATACACAAAATTTTTAACTGTGCATGTGTGATTTTTTAGTTTTTTTGAGATTTATTAAAAAAAGGAGAATTTACAAAATACAAAGAAGATTCACCAGTAGTACGAGTCAGATTTGCGACGCGTGGGCACACATCCCTAAAATTTGGTTCTTTGCTCACCCTGATACTTGTTTCGATCGCGAGCATGTTTGCAAAAGAGAGCAATTTATAAAAAAAATATAAAGTATACAAAATTGTGAAAAAAAGAATGCGGGACATTCTACGTAAAGCGGACATCCTAAATTAATGTAAAAAAACATAATTTTGTAATAAGATGGGATAAAATTTGGCTCTTTTTGGTAGTAAATTAAACGGTCTTTAATAGGGTGGTGATCTTTAAAATTCTGATCATTTTTATCGAAAAAAATAAAAATGAAAGATTTAGGCTCATTTTTCATTATCTTCGACCATTAAACATTTTTTTACAAAAGGATAAATAATAGTTTAAGTATGGGAGATTTTGTATAGAAAATGATAGAATTGCAGCTTTTGTAGTTTAATAGTTTATAATTTATGTCTTGGTATTTTACACAAATATTTTCGATTTTTGGATTAACGTTTTCGATGTATACGAAACTATGTTAATGTTTAAAAAAAAGACTTAAGATATTTATTTAAATTTATACCCGCACTGGGGAAATTTTTTTGTGAAATATCCAACCACTTTCCCTTAGTAGAATAAAAATCAATTAATTGAACTACTTTTGTAGTAAAGTGAGACATTTTAACTTACTAAAATGTACTACTTTTTCTTAGTTGTAAAAATATCAATAAAGATTTCATATTTAACGTAATCACAAAAAAATAATTAGGGACTTATTGAACTAAGAACTTTAGTTAAAAAGTAGTTAAATCGACTAAGGATTTTATTCAGTGCGTAAAAGATAAATATTTTATTTTTTATAGATAAAAATAAATTTCAAAGATTAATAATAACATTAAGGAGTTACGGCACCCTGAACGCCTAAAAATTAGACGGTTTTTAAAAATGTATTTTGAGGAAACTATTAAAGATACAACTTTTTAATGATTATTCTCCTAAAGTGCAAGTATTTAAAGACGTTCATCCGCTCAAGCGGTTCTCATTCTATCGGACCATGCTATTTAATATCTTTTTAATTTCATTTCATCTTATAATTTGGTTTCTAAATAAGTATTTTATAGTTAAAATCATTACACAATTGAATTTTGTTGAATCTATTTATTCCGTTCAGAATTTCAAACTATTAAAATTTCTCTTCATAGTTATTTAAAAAAAGAAAAGAATTACTAACTAACATTTTCTTAACAACCGTACGATAAATTAATTTAATATTGTTGTAAAAGTTGCATTATATTATAGCTTAAAATATCTTAATTTTTTTTTTAAATTGTAAAGCCTTTTTTTTATTGATGAAAGTATAGACATTTTACGCGTTTTGTTACTGTTTCCATGTAAAAGTTCCAACTTTAAAAATTTATATCTTAAAAACAAAACGGTAGATTTCAATAAAATTGTAACCATCCATGTAAAATAATACATTTAATATGTTATTAAAATTTTATAAGAATCTGTAGAAAATCGATTTTTGGGTAAACCTTCTTAACTTTATAAAAAATATAGCAGGACTAAAAAATATTCAAAATTCGCGGAAATACTCTGAAGGCTGAAATTTTGTTCTAAAATTTATAAACGAAGGTTTTTTTATAATATATTAAATTACCTGTGTTGTCACGTAGCTGTTTCTTACAGAAAACTTTTTTGCACTTAAAAAAAGTTATTTTTGGACTCAAAAATATCCCCTTTAAAAATGCATAATTTTTTTTCAGATTAGAATTGAAAAAATTTTACCCCCATAGAGAATGTTGTTGAGAAGTTAGGTATTAATTTTTAAGAGAATCACTCTCTAAATCTGAATAAGTAGTTTTCTAGTTTTCTAGTTTTCTAGTTTTCTACTAATGAATTAGCGAAAAGTGAGCTACTATTAAATAAGTAAGAATTTTACTATTTTTTAGTAGAAATCTACAAGTTTTTTAGTAGAAAACTACTAATTAAATTAGTAAAAAAATCTACTTATTTTAAAAGTAAAGTTTCACTACTTCAATTAGTAGTTTTTTACTAAAAGTTAGTAGTTTTATACTAAAAATTAGTAGTTCTCTACTAAAAATTAGTAGCTTCCTACTAAAAATTTAGTAAAATTCTTAGTTCACTTTTCGCTAATTCATGGTAGAAAACTACTAATTCATAGTAGACAACTACTAATTCAGATTTAGAGAGCAGTTAAGTAGTTTTCGAAGAAAGTTGTGCATAGCTCCAAAAAATGTGGATTCAATAAAAACGGTAAAAAAGATAAAAAAAAAGTACATTAACGTGTTAAAATTCGGAAATTTTTAAACTTATCTTAAATCTGAAACTAATATTAAAAATATAGGCTTTCAAATTTAGCAAAAAAAATTTATTTTTGGAAAATTTCAGGATGGCGTGATCTCTTACACTTAAACGGATATAAATTTAAATAAGTTCAAAATATAACATATCTTAAGAAGGTTTTCTCCATTGACATAACCTCAAACTAAAAAATCGCTTTTCCCACTAAATTAAAATATTTTTAAAATTTAATTTCCCTGAAATTTGAAAAACTCGGTTGTATATTTTTCAGAAAAAATTAAGTTGTGCTAAAAATTTATTGTTAAATAATAATTATTCAACATTTTATGTTTTTTCTTTAAATCTAGTTC
The DNA here is from genome assembly GCA_037103525.1 of Ganaspis brasiliensis. NCBI lineage: Eukaryota > Metazoa > Arthropoda > Insecta > Hymenoptera > Figitidae > Ganaspis > Ganaspis brasiliensis. Next base: position 1,421,097 of record JAZKLR010000146.1, read on the forward strand.
AAATCTGTAATTTTTATCCAATTATTTGTTAAAATTGAAAAGAATTCATCCTTTATTATTGAAAGAATAATATTTGGTATTTCTATTATTATCTCATAATTAATCAATATATTTAATAAAACAGAAATAATCTTAGAAATTCAATAATTGTATATTTATTATTAATATTTTATAAAGTAAATTATTTAATAATTTAATTTTTACAAATGGATAAATATTTCAATTTAAAAGGTTAATTAATATAATTTTAATTCTGTACAATTTTATTTGTTAGACTTTGTTAAATATTATTTTGTTTAAACAATACGTGAAAAACAAATTTTATTTGTTTAATAACTTTTAAAGAAAATATTATCTATCAAAGACCAACAAATAAAATTATACAATGTACTTCATCGAGAAAATTCAGCTATTATTTGTCAAAATTGGATAAAAATGACAGATTTTAACTAGATTTAAAGTTCAAACGTAAAATTTAAAATAATTATTAATTGACAACAAATTTTAGCTTAACCTAAATTTTTTCTGAAAAATGTACAACTGCACGGGGAAAATATGTATATGAAATTTTACAAAACAGTCAGACAATTCGGGGACATAGTGACATTTAGTAATCTTTAATTTTTAAGTATGTATAAAATATTTGACTTTCTGTTAAAAATCAACAAAAAATAAAGTAATTAACGTAAGTTTTGTATAAAATATTTTATTTTCTATTAAAAAGTAATAAAAAGTGATGTAACTTTTCATAAAACGTTCTGCTTTTGTTCCGCTTTTACATGACTTTCCATTAATAATTAAATGAATGTCGCTGTGTCCCCGAATCACCGAACTTTGCTGTAAAATTTCACATACAAATTTTCTCCGTGTGGACCTCTTAAAATTTGATAAAATTGATTTCAATAATATTTTTATTTGGGGTGAAAAACGATATTCTATTTTGAGGTTATGTGAATGAAGAGAACCTCCTTAAGTTTTTTTTTATTATAAATTAAATAACTATATCAACCTACAAAAGCTGCCAGTTTGTCATTTTGTATATAAACTCTCCAATCCTTAAACTATTTTTTAAGCCATTATAAGAAAATTTTTAAATATACTCAGAGATCATGAAAACTAAACTTAAATCTTTAATTTTCACTTTTATCGATGAAAATTAATTTAAATTTAAAAATCACACCCACCACATTAAAGACCTTTTAATTCACTACCCAAAAAGGAGTCACAATTTTTTCTATTTCATACAATTGAATGGAAAAAACACCAGTTTAAAAATCATGTTTCTACGTTACAAATTTCGGGATATCCTCTTTACGCAGAATGCCCCATACAAGAATATAAGAGTAACAAAATACCAAGAAAAAAAACTTATATACCACATTGAGGAATAAAACTCTCCTGTGAAAGCAGCTCACGATCTTTTTAGCAGTTCTTTGTGGGGGAAACGATGTGGCGAGAAGTAAATACATTGAAAATCAATAGGTTCAATCTGTCGATGCTGTTTCTACTCGTGTAATAAAGTAAGAGTGTTCAATTATGCGACTCATCGTTATTTTCGCCACAAAGAACTACCCACATGTGTTGCGAATGTGCGAAAGAAATACTCCGTGAACAATGTCGCTCCTTTATCATTGTCTGTCCTCTTCCCCAAACAAGAGTAGGTAATTAAACACACGCCACATTGTTCCCCGCTTCATCCTGCACAAGAACCACAGATGTCTGATTACCGTAAATGCAACAACTAACACAACAATCCGTTTCACTTGTCGCGCACAAGATGACACACATCACCAGTAATTTAACTCTTGCAAATCATACCTGCAGATACTCAGACATGTTTTAACAAAGTAGGAATTTCCTAAACCTACACATGTCTGAAAAATCATTCTTGTAACAATGTTACTCGGCATGTACTATTAATAATATTGTATTTCTTGCTTTGCATCTGTAGTTAATAGTGTCCGTATACTATTTGTAATAGTATATATAAATTATCTATAATAGTATATTAAGTATCTGTAATAGTATCTGTAATAGTATCTATATAGTAGTATACAAATATCTGTATAAATAGTATTTGTATTAGTTATCTGTAATAGTATCTCTATACCATCTCTAGTATCTTCCTATACTATTCTAGTAAAGCTTCAGTAGTCTATATATAGGCATCCCTTCTTTAAAACCCTTTTATACATTGTTCTAGAATCTCGGAAATTGTCGGATTTTAAGGCTTTAACGTATAAGAGAGAAGTAACGAGATCAAAGTGCTTTATTATATATATTTGATTTATATTACACGTAAAGTTAACTTCATTGCATACAATATTTTCCTATTTGATTTATTTCTAGCTTATGTACATTTAAGGACTTTAAGATTCTTGTAAACATGCAAAGTTTTCGCGTAACTTTGACATTTTCGTGAATTACTTGAGTTACTCTAATCCTTCTTGACAATCTATAACTTATATTGAACTTGTTTGAACTGAATGAAAACTTGAATTGTTCTCATTTCAACCCGGCTTTGTCATTAAACTCGATGCAAGAATTGTTGGCGTATGTTTAATCTTCTTTGTGTTGCCAACAATTGAAGCGAATGCATATTTAGAACGCAATAAGTGAAACTAGTCGATAGAGTGAGTATAACCGACAACACTGTTAAATGCTATAGTGCCAGTATTGTTATTATTATTATTATTATTAATGACCCGGATATGTTTATAACTATCAACATATTATTTATTATATTCTACCGAGTGATAGAAGCCGAATATAACAATAATTATTGTTTGTATCTAATGTCATTACGTTAATTATTTCTCTTCAAAGGGGATATCTCATTTCAAATTAAAAAAAAAAAAATTATATAATCGATGTTTTTAAAAAAATTTAGATTATTATAGTTAAAATAAATAATTTTTCCAGTCAATAGACTAATTGTCGTTCACAGCTGTTAATGACTCTTAATACTAATTAATAAGTTCTTTTCATTCCCTGGAATCTTTCAAATTTCAAAAGAACTCAGTTCTTAATTATAAAAGTGATTTGAAGCTAATAAAAGAGTTCACACCACTGTAAGCAGTATTGAGTCAATTCGGGATAAAAGTTTTCCCAAGTAAGAATATTTTTTTCTGAGAAAGAGCTCAAGAAAGTTAATTCAGCGGAGAAAAGTTATTTTTTTTATTGATCTCTTTTTCTGATAAAGTGTGGGAGTGATAGATACAAGAGCACTTGAAATTCTTAGCACGCCCTTCATTTATTTAGCAGAAGCGTCGAGTTTGACATTGCGGCTTGAAAAGAGAGATTAAAAGTATAGCAGAGGCCAAGTTTGGGAAAAAGAAAAAGACATTACATAATACCCACTTCGTGTTGGTGATGGTATAACGAGCTGAGCAAACAGCCTCTCGTGGTTGCATGCATTAAATGAAAATTATTCGGCGCATTATACACGTAATCTGACCCACCCGGCATATCTTTCTTTCAATTTTTTTTACCTTTTTTTTTAACGACCGTGACCGTTACCTCTTCATTAAGTCTTTTTCACTTATCATACGACATACTTTTTCCACAATTTCTGCAGATCAGAATCGCGCGGAAAAATAGTCTTCTTAATGTAAAAGTATTGTTCGGTTCCAATAAAAAAAAAAGGGAAAAAAACAGAAAGTCGTTATTATTATTTCTGACATTTTTTAATTTTATATTTTTTTAAAGTATGGAGTTTTTCTGTATTTTATGTTGAGAATTATTAGTTGATATTTTTTGGGGTAAAAAAATTCCCAAGTTTGAAAAAATGAATTTTATGTTTTTGTTTCTTGACATTAAAACCGACTTATTTAATAAAAGGAAATTTTTGTTTAGAAGAAAATAAGTTTTGATCTCAGAATTGAATCAAAATTGAAGTACATACAAATAGTGAAATATTCAAATTTGAGTTCATCTAGATGTAGAAATATTTAAAATATTAATATTAATACCAAAATATTAAAATATTTTTCCATATGTTGAAATTTAAAAAATCTAATTTAAATTTGAATGCATCCAAGCTTAAAAATATTCAAATTGAAACCATCTGGGTTTTAAAATATTCATATTTGAGTTTAAACGAGAGTTGATCCAAATCCAAATTTGGAAGTTTTCAAATTTAGAAATATGCAAATTGAATCGATCCAAATTTACAATATATTGAACTTTGAATGCTTCTCAATTTAGAAACTTTTCCAGTAGCTTAAATCAAATCTTTTTACCGAAATCTTAAGGAAGTTTTCTCAATTATTTTATTAACTAAAAAGGAATGTAAATTCATTTATTTAATTTATTTTTTATGGAAATTTATATATTAAATTTAATTTTATAAATTAACATAAAATATCAATTAAATTTCATTTTAAGCTATAAATTTATTAAAATTATTTTTATAATGAAATTATAATCTTTTTATTTAAAGTATGTAATTACAAGTTTTAATCTACCTAAACATCAATTTTATTGTATTAAAATTAATTTACTTTTATTTATAAAATTAAACATTTACATAACCTCAAACTAGAAAGTCATTTTTTACTCTAAATAAAAATATTATTCAAATTAATTTTACCAAATTTTGAAAGATCCAGTTGTACATAAATTAGGTTTTGAGCTAAAATTAGTCATCAAATAATAATTATTTTGAATTTTAAGCTAGAACTTTAAATTTAGTTAAAATCTGTAATTTTCATCCAATTTTGCCAAATAATAGCTCAATTTTCTCGCTAAAGTATTCTGAACAATTTTCTTTGTCGGGTGTTGTTAAATAATATTCCGTTTAAAAAATACGCAAAGAACAAATTTTATTTGTTTAATAACTTTTAAACAAAATATCATTTAATGAAAACCAACAATAAAAATTGTACAGAATGTTTCAATGAAAAAAATAAGCTATTACTTTTCAAAATTAGATGAAAATGACATATTTTAACTAGATTTAAAGAAAAAACATAAAATGTTAAATAATTATTATTTAACAACAAATTTTAGCTTAACCTAATTTTTTTAGAAAATGTACAACTGGGTATTTTAAAATTTGATGTAATTAATTTGAATAATAATTGTATTTGATAGGAAAAGTCATTTTTTAGTTTAAGGTTATGTCAATGGAGAGAACCTCCTTAAAATTCAAAGACATTAACAATTTACATATTAATATGTAAATGTAATATGTAAATTAATATGTACCTTCCATTTTGGATATCTTCAAAATATTTTGAACCTTACAAATTTCAAGCATTAGAATATAAAATGTTTCATTTTAGCATGTAGTTAAATTTTCCAAAATTAAGAAAAAAATATTTCGCTTTTTAGTACTTTCAAATTTTGATTCTTTGATTAAACTATGTAACAGTGAAAAATTATTTTAAATCGGATATAGTCTAAGTTTTTCGTGATGAAAGACTAAAAAAAAATTGTTTATTAAATTTACCCCTTCCCCTTTTCCCCACCCTTAAAATTTTATTTTAGAGCTAAAAACACGTTTTTCTGCAATTTTTGTATAAAATATAGTGTTAATTCGTCATTTTTGGTACGGTTTCAAAAAACAAAAATTTTTTAATTAAATATGTAAAACAACGTTTTTTATACTTAATAGAAGTTTTATATTATAAATAAAATATATTATAGAAAATGAGTAAAAAATTTCGAATATTGACAAGTTTTTTTTAATTTTTTCAACTTTAGCAATGACTTACGGCCCAATTTTATTTAGAATGTTTTTACTGTGTAACATTATTCAAAGTATATTTAATTCTGTGTCAAATGAACTTCTTTTTAATTAAGTTAGTGATAAATTAACTCAGTTCTTGTATTTTTTGTCTTTATAATTACAGTATTTTTCAGGAAAATAAATTTTCAAAAATGTTGGTGTTGTTCCTAACTTTTAATATTTTACCGAAATTTACTAGAATAAAAACAAAAAAGTTGTAAGAAGATGATAAGTACCAGTTAGTTAAAAATAACTAGTTATTAGTTAAATATTGGCTGAGTTTTTTTTTTAGCTTTAGTGATAAATAACTAATTATTAGTAAAATATGACTAATTATTAGTAAAAAAAATAACTAAGAAATAGTTAGAATTTGACCAAAACTAGTTACTTTTTACTAAATGATTAGTAGAAATATAACTAATTTTATTAGTGACTAAGTTTTTGCTTTCAAATTAGTTATTTTTAACTAATTCAGTTTTAGAGAGTACAAAAGTAAAGACAAAAAATGCAATAACTCAGCGAAACTATTACCAATTTAATTTAAAAAAAGCTCATTCGAAGCAGAATTAAATATATTTCAGATATCTTGGCACAAAAAAATCATTTTAAATAAAATTAGGCCATAAATCATTGCCAAATTTGAAAAAATTCAAAACAACTACCAATTTTCGAACTTTTTTACTCTTTGTCTACCGTAAATTTTATTTAATACATAAAAACCTCTGTTAAGTATAGAAATCCTTGTTTTGAGCTTTAAAATAAAGAAAGAAATTTTTAAATCCAATCAAAAATGACAAAATAAGGATACAAAGACGGCAAAAAAACTGTTTTTAAGTTTTAAAATAAAATTTTAGAGGAAATTTAATATTATACTATTTTTTTCGTTTCTCATGACGAGAAAATTAGGCTAGAACCGATTGAAAGTAATTTTTTTCCTTTTTTTGTAATTATCTAAAGTAAAATTGTATTTATTTTTTAAGTAGCAATTTTAATTTTTTCGTCCTCATATTTTTCAAAACGCTAAATCTAATTTAACAAATGTGCCATTAGTATTAATTATAACTAACAAAAAAAAGTGGATATAAGAAAAAAGTAGGGCACACGAAAGTTAAAAAATATGATTTACTCATTTATTTTCATTATTAAGATATATATTTATTTATCTCACAAAATAGAATATTAATATCTTTAATAATCCAAAAAATTAATTTCCACCGGGTAATAAAATTCTCGTACTTGTGTAAATGATGGATCCGTTTACATTTACCTAATGAGAAAACTCTCTCACAAAGATATTTCTAGAAATGAGAGTGCTGCTGTAATGGCAATAACTTCTGTCGTGTAAACGTAATAACTTGCATGTGATGGTAATATAATTTACGTAGAATGAAGCAATAAAGTCGCGTAATTTACGATCCAATTTAATGGCCGACTTCCCCCCAAACAGATTCGGTGACATTAGTAATGCTTCTCTCGTTTATTAGATCTCGATTATCGATATCCATATTTTCCTTGCATGTCCTGGCTTTTCCCGTTAGTTTACTATCTGTTAATAGAAGCCTTATTAGAAAAAAAGCATGCGCACGCATTGACGGATCTTGGAATGCGTAGAATACGCTTGTCTTAATCAAACTTTGACCTTGGTAGCTCGATCTGGTTCTCAACTCGGAGGAGGGAGGTGACTTGTCCGATTTCATCACGAACGGGGAATGGTATCTCATCGGTGAGTTTGACTCAACTCCAGGTCATAAGGACCAAACAGGTCCACAGTATTTTTTTTTCTTTTTTTTTTTTTATCCAAATCTCTCTCACTACCTCTTTCTCGCAAAAATCCATATTTTCCTTCGATCCTTTTTTAAAACTCCTCTTCCATTGTCAAAGCTCACGTGACAACGTTGAGCGTCAGATAAATTGGAGGTCCGAAACGATAAGTGTCACCAATATTGAATTGGGACCCGCACGTGACATCGGAACTGAAAACAATCCTCCGATCAAAAAAAAAAAAAAAAAAAAAATGATGCTTTTACGTCAGACCAAAGTTCCAAGATTGTCAGAAATTCACTTATCGGAAAAATCCAAGACTTTTCGTATTTTCGTAAACGATATACTTTTTATTCTGCTGAACGTAGGATCAAAATAAAGTGGAAATTGTAATTTGAATAAATAAAAAAAACCATGTTGATCGAAAGTCAGATATCAAACAAGCATTTGATGAGAATTTTGTTTTTTTTTAAAAGTAGAGAGAGATGAGTATTTATTTGTCATTCTGTGCGCTGGGACAAGAGAAACAAGCAGAATAGGTGAATAAACAAAAAAATGTCAAATACGATAATGAATTAAAAAATCTTAGTCATCAAAGTAAAACTGTGTGAGTAAAATTTGATTGAAAAATCATTACTATCACGGGGAAAATTAAAGAGAGAACACATGCCTTGTAACTTTAATTAAGAGCAATACTTTCTACACGAAACGATTAAAAAACGTGAAAATAAATTCCACAGGAGGTATTGAGTTGCTGGTATCGATTTAATAGAATGTCGTAAAAAATTAGCCAATTTTGCGTAAATTGCAATTGCAAAAACTAAACAGTAAACTTTGAATTAATTTAAATTATGTATTCGAATAATATAATACAAATTGCAAGCACAGAGAATATAATTAAAAATTTAGAATTCCATTTTTCAAATCCTTTTAAAATTATCCCAAAATAATGAAAAATTGTAATAATAAATAATTTTAATTGGAAACATAAAAGTTTTGAAATATTTCAAATTAAAGAGCTTTTAAAGTATAATGTCTAAAAAAGTCAGTACCAAATTTTTCTCCGATCTGAGTGTGAGAATTAAAGAAGTTTAAAACTTGTGGTTCAACAATTGCATTTTAATCTTGAATATTCAAATTAAATTTGTAAAAAGTGAGAATAAATGCACTTGGAAAAGTAAGAAGCTTTGTCAGTGAGATTCTCCTGCCTGACTAAAATCTGACTCACTCTACTTGAAATGTTAAAACCCCAGTAGAAAAACCTACGTTCAGTCAGACAACGAGTATAAAGCAATTTTTTTAATTACGTGAAATTTCGAGAATTATTATCCAATAATTATTAAATATTATTAAATATTCAACTATTTTGAAACAAATTGATATATAATCTTGGAACTTATTTATGTGTCATCGAGAAGAAGAGCAATATGTAAATTTTACTAAAGAACTTTAATTCAAACATATTTTAAACTGATATTTTATTCGAAATTTATTTTGTCGAGTTTTTGTACTTACGGTATCAAGAATACTAATTTTTCAAATGTTTAAAATTCCGACAAAAAATTCAATTTTAAAATAATAACGCGGTTTGTATAAACGAAGAAAAGCAGAACTAAAGTTCTTTATAAACTTACAATTGCAGCAGAGATTCTAGTTAATTAATTCTAAATTACAAAAAGCAAGGATCAGAGTTACGGAATTTGGTTCTAGAATGAAGGTGAATTAGGTAAATACGAAGGAAAACCAAACAAACAAGAAGGAACTAGACTTAAACAGAAACATTCAATAAAACCTTCAGATCAGAGATTATAATAAATTTCTTCTGAAGTAGAAACTCAAAGGTGGAAGCGAGGGCGGAATGAAGTTTGCGATCAAAACTAAATGTTTTACTTCTTAACACTGTAAAAACTTTATTAGCATTTATCTACTTGTTACAATTGGATCATATGTTTGCACAAGAAATGTCCTATTCTGCACATTATTATTTAGTAGGTGATATAATTTAGGATGTTATATACATTATTTATATATATATGTGTATATTAAATTCTCGCTTACTACAAGACATTCTTCTCTCTTAATTAGTTAAAAAGTTTAAAAGAACAAGTTCTATTACTTTTTTTCCTAATCAAATGCTTTTAAAGAAATTAAATTGAGGTTGTTAATAAAATGACGATTCTAGAGTAACACAAACTTAACGGATGGAAATGGAATTTTTCTACGTAGCTTCTCAGACGATAGAATTTTATAACCTGTAAAATAAGCCGTTTTTCAGAAAACATATAAAAATCAAATAAACTTCACATGTTGATTAAATCAGTGCTGCAATTGAGTGATTCTCAAAAGAGTATAAAATTTCTGCATATGAAAAAATCGTTGAACTGAATAAACAAAAAACTTTAACTTTTGTATAATAAAGTTATAAAATATCATTGAAGCTCTAAAGGTATAAATGCCTTTTTTTCGTGATTTTAGAAACATATCGGGTGTAATAGTTTTTTCTCAGTTTTTGGCGAAAAAAAAATATATATAGATAAATAAATAACAACATTGAAAATACTCTAAACTGAAGTTGTAAAAATTGTGAAAAATATAAATATTGAAAATGTTGAAAAAACTAAACTTTTAAAATATTGAAAACTGAAAATTTTGATAAACTTTCCGAACAGACATTTACAAAAATTGTAGAAACAAATAAGCTCTAGAAATTTTGAAAATGGAAAAATCTGTAAATAACGCAAGTTAAGAGATTCTAGGAATATTGAAAAATGACAAATTTTTGTCACGTTTTGTTTGGAAAATTCCATTACAATTCTTATCTATTCTACGACATTTTCACAAAATAAAACTTATAGACTTTTGTAAAACGAACGTGACTTGAGTCACTGTTTCAAAGAGCTTTTCAGATTTTCATCAATTCCGAGAATCAAAAGTTTTGCAACATTGAAAAAGTTAATTAAATGATATTCAATTTCGAAATGTTTCTCCTAAATTCCATGACTTTATAAACTTTATAAAAGGTCAACATTTTTACTCCGCGAAATTTGAATACTTTCAGTTTTTTTTTAAAGCTTTTAAAATTGTAAAAGCTTATAAAACTGGAATACGACTTTGAAATTGAAATTCTGGAGATTTGATTGTATTAAAAATTTGATGCATTTAAATTTTGAGAATTCCTTGAGCATTTATACTTAAAGGCATTATTATCTGAATGCAACATAATTAAAATACAACAAAATTCTGATGCTGCAAAAATGTCAATGTGACAAAATTTTCAAACTTGTATATGCATTGAAAGAAATTTTTCAATCGAAAAAAAGTCTTGTTGAATTTTAATTCATAAAACGCTGTTGAACGTTGATAAAAAATGCTGTTCCACATTTTGGTACAAAGAATCACGGTATTATTTTATCGAAACAATATGAGCTTTTACAAAACATACAAGACAAAATATTTTATCAACAAACAGAGTAGATATAAATTATCTCAAAACCGGTTTATTCACAATGCTGTTCTATAAAGCTGAACAACTAGAATCTCTGTTTTGAAAAAGAACCAGTGCTCGATTATGTAAAGTCAAATTCGATTTCGCACTCGCTTTCGCGTTCAATTGTTATTGATAAACAAATTTCTTAGTAATGATTATTTGGAAAAAAAGAAATTTTTCGTTACATAAAGGTTAGTATTATGTTTGTAGGATAATAATTTAATCTATAACTTACAGAATTATTGATTGTATGAGACGTTATTATTAAAAAAACTAAAAATCCTAATAATACTTTTTATTGATAAAGTTTTACATTTCTTAATAATCTTATCAAAAGCAGATGTTTACATTTTGATGTCGGTTAGATCAGCAAATTAAAAATAGAAATATTGTGAATAATCAAGTATGAAGTAACAAAAAAAATTGTTCAGTTTTTAAAATATTTGACAATTAATTATTAATTAAAATACTATGTTTTTTAGATAGGTAAATAGGCCTAAATATTACATTGATTTTTTAAATTTAAAATTCAAGATGATTTAATTTACTAATCTAAACAACGTCAAAATGTAAACATTGAAAATGTATAAACAACTGCTTTTAATTATTTTAGTTATAAATTCAAAACTATATCAATCAAAACATTATTGAGAATTTTAGTTTCTTAAAAACTTCTCAAACAATTAATCATTTTTTTACTTAATGAATAAATCATTATTTTACAAACAGGATACGAACCTTTATGTAATCAAAAATTTCTTCTTCAACAAATAATTATCAAACGTTAGTATTTTATATTTTACCTCGTATTTAAACATATTTTTACACACTTTTTTAATTTTTTACATTTTATTTGTTACATTTACTGCAATTAAGAAAAACTACCGTAATATTATAATAAAAAATGTAAACACTGAAACTGGTTACAACGATTAATATTTTGTAGAAAACATTTTTTTGGGAAAGCGAATGCAAAATCAAAATCGTGCGTGACTTTACATAATCGAGCCCCTGATTTATAAAAAATCAAATCCAAATTCCGCACTGAAAAAAAAGTGTAATATTGGCTTGAGTCAGTAATATTTATTTTTTAACACAAGCAATGCAAACAAACTAAAAATAACTTTGTTTTCTAAGGAAAATAAAATGTCATTTTTAAAACAAATTTGACATATGGTATTTAAAAAAAAATGTTTGCGGTAATTAAAGAAAAATAAACAATATATTAATATGCAAAAGAATATGCATTTCTATTTATTTTTGCTTATTCTTACACTATTACATCTTCCGGAATGTATTAAAAATTTCATTTCAAACAGTTTCACACAAAACATCAAATTTTGCTTCAAAAGTGTCAATTCAACGCCTAACGTTCATAAAACTATAACATTATCCTTAATGCGAAATAATTTTAAGTTGAAAAAAGTGCAAAATCAATTTAACACAAAAATAATCGTGCAAGAGAATTTTATCCTAATACTCAGTGCAAGACAATTATAAGATAAAGTTGTGTGCAATTTAATAATATTATGTGAAGCAGGGTTAAATTTCATAAAAAACTTCAATGCATAACAATTTTAACTTTTAATTCAATGTAAAACAAATATTATCTAAATCTAAAAACAAAAATACAACGATTTTTTATCAGTAGTGGTTATGTCCAATATCAATTAGAAAATTTTGATTCATATTAAAATTATGAGTCCATTTCCGTGATATTACTTCAATAATGAATTTTTAATCTCATATATTTCAATTTGTTAAAATATTTCATATTGAATGCTTTACTTATATTTTTAATTATCATTTAAAACAATATAAGTATTATGAAAACATTAATTAAAATAGTACTAATTATTACTACTAATTATTACTATTTATTAAACTACTATTTAGTATTTAATTCTACATTAATATGCATAAGAATATACGTATATCTTAATTAAAATAATTCATTGATTATTTATTTATAAATGGAACTGTAAAGAAAGGAAAAATAGTAATCTTTTACTTATTACCTTTTTAATCCCATTTTTTTATTAAATTATCTTTTAATAACCAATTATCGAATTCAATTATATAGAATTTTAAAAAATATATGAAAATTATCGAACTAAAAACTATAATTCGCTTTCGTATTGTGACATTTATTTATAAAACAAATGTAAGAAATGTGTTTTTTAACACAAAAATTCTTTTTTGGGTTTAAAAAATCAAGAGTGTTAGTTTTCGTGCAAACTTACGATTGAAATGTTTTTTTTTTTCGTAACACCCGTCGATAAATGATATTTATTATTATTCGGTTCTGTACAAAGGTTAAATTATGAATTTCAGAAACGAAACAACTTCAATTTACAATTTTTTTTTGTATTTCATTTCTTTTGTTTTGTGAAAGAAGGTTAAATTTTTAAAAATTTTAAAGTAAAGCAAATAAATGTAAATATAATTTAAACGTTAAACAGAACCACTTTTAGACTTATGAGAAAAATTAAGGATGCTTATATCCTCAAGTGGTTCTCATTCTACCGGACCATGATAGTCAATATTTTTTTAATTTAATTTCTTCTTATAATTTGGTTCTTAACAACGGTACGGTAAATTAAATTCTTAAAAGAAAAAAATCGAAAATCGATAACTTCAGTTTTGAGAAAAGTAACTTTTTAGGCTTAAATTAAATTTTTTGTGTAGTTTTGTTGCGAATACTTTACTTTTAACTATATGTATAAAAAGTTTAAGAAAACCTAAGCGAATTTTATGTAGGACATTATTTATAATTTTCTAATAATAATGGAGAAAAACACGTATCAAAAGTGCTCTATTTCTGAAAACGTTAATTTTCATAAATTCATAACTTCTGTAATTTTCATTCAATAAAAAAAATACGTATTTCCTTATTTTTCAAATAGAATCAGAAAAAAAAAATTTTAAGCAAACAAAATTTTTGAATGAAAATGTCACATGGAATGCCCTATATAAGATTAAAAATTCATTACTTAAATATTGTGACATAAATGGGCTCATAATTTTAGAATTAATAAACATTTTCTAACTAATATAGGACATAATTGCTATTGATAAAAAATCGTTGACCATATTCATTTCAAATCAATCAGACTGGACATGGTCAGAACTGAAAATCAATTTTATCTCCAGAAAGTTGATTTTCAAAGAATTTTAGACGACACGTATTATTTTTATTTAGCTGAAAAAAATGTTTTCATTGAGTTATAAAGATTTTAATTTTTAAAGTCGGAACTCTCGTTTATTTAAAAATTTAAGAAAAAAAATCTAATAAGTGTAATAACTTTTTAAGTAATTCTTAAATGGGATATCTTATTCTTTTTTAACGGCCTGAAAAAGTTGTTAGTTCTCTTTAAAAATTCATTGAAAAATTTAGAAAATTTTCTAAAATAACAAAATGGTGGCCGTTTTACTAAAAAATTTTGAATTGCAATTACTCAAAAATCCCACCATTTTTTTGGTTGAAATTTTTTGTGGATATTGTCGTCAAAGTAAAGATTATTTTCCATAAGAATTTAACTTGTTCCGAATTTTGGTGGAAGATAAAAAAATTATTTTTTATTTTTTTAAAGGAAAGTTTCATTATTCTCAACAAATACATTAGATATCAAAAAATTTCCTGAGTAAAAGTTGTTCCTCTTCAAAAAATAAAAAAAAAGTTTTTCTTGATATTTTTATTTGTTTCTCGTTTTTTTCAATAAAGCTCGTAAAATTTGATAAAAACCTGATTTTTAGAAAACTTTGTAGTGTTTTTGGATGCAAATATGCGAATAATTATTAAAAAAAAACTAGTAATTTATCAGAAGCGTTTATATTTTAAACATGTCACATTTTAAGTTTAATTGAATTTTCTTTTTGTATTTTTTTTAAACTCTTTTTATTAAGTAATTTAAATTAAGAAGTGTTTTTTTAGCTAAATAAACATATTATTAAAGTTAATTTCATCAAATTTTGAAATATCAAGTTTCACGTTTCTTAGAAAAAATTATGTTGAGTCAAAATTTGTTGTCAAAATAATAATTTAATTATAATAACATTTTTTTATGTGAAAAGAAAATCCATTATTTAGTTTAAGGTTATGTCAATGGAGAGAATCTCCTAAAGTTGAAAATGTGATATGTTTAAAATATAAACGATTTTGATAAATGACACGTTCTCTAATAATTATTTGCATATTTGCATCCAAAAATACTACAAAGTTTTCTAAAAATTAGCTTTCTATCAAATTTTGATGAGCTTTATTTAAAAAACGAGAAATAGAGAAAAATATTAAGAGAAACTTTTTTTATATTGTTTAAAGAGGAACAACTTTTATTTTGGAAATTTTTTTATATCTAGTGTATTTTTTGAGAAAAATAAAATTTTCCTTTAAAAAAATAAAAAATAATTTTTTTATCTTTTACCAAAATCGGGCAAAAATTAAATTTTTATGGAAAATAATCTTTACTTTGACGACAATAACCACAAAAAATTTCAACCAAAAAAAACGGTGGGATTTTTTGAGTAATTGCAATTCAAGATTTTTTAGTAAAACGGATGCCATTTTGTTATTTTAAAACATTTTCTAAATTTTTCAATGGATTTTTAAAGAGAACTAATAATTCTTTCAGGCCGTTAAAATCTAATAAGATATCCCAAATACTTAAAAAGTTATTTCACTTATAAGGTTTTTTTTTTAAATTTAGAATAAACGAGAGTTCCGACTTTAAGAATTAAAATCTTTATAACTCAATGAAAAAATTTTTTCAGTTAAACAAGAAAATACGTGTTGTCTAAAATTCTTTGAAAAACAACTTTTTGGAGATAAAATTGATTTTCAGTTCCGACCATGTCCAGCCTGCCTGCTTTGAAAT
The DNA here is from genome assembly GCA_037103525.1 of Ganaspis brasiliensis. Classification (NCBI taxonomy): domain Eukaryota; kingdom Metazoa; phylum Arthropoda; class Insecta; order Hymenoptera; family Figitidae; genus Ganaspis; species Ganaspis brasiliensis. The sequence continues at coordinate 1,436,950 of JAZKLR010000146.1, forward strand.
GAATTTGGTCCGCGGTATTTTTGTTTTTAGATTTAGATAATAATTGTTTTACATTGAATTAAAAAATAAAATTGTCTGGCACTGAATTTTTTTATAAAATTTTTCTGAACTCTGTATCAAATAATATTATTAAATTGCACGCAACTTTATCTTATAATCGTCTTGCACTGAATATTAGGATAAAATTCTCTTGCACGATTGTTTTTGTTAAATTGATAATTGATATTGCACTTTTTTTAACTTAAAATTATTTCGCATTGAGGATAATGTTATAAGAGAGTTATTTCTTTTTCCTTGATAAACAAAGTAAAAATTGACTGGCTTTACAGCAATTCAAAAAATGTTTGCATTGCTTAAAAAGTAAAAATTAAGTGAATCTTAAATAGTTTTTTTTTCGTTCCAATTGAGAACCAAATTCCGAACTGATCCAAAATTGAAGAAACAATTGAAAATCTAGAATAGGAAGAAGGTGTAATAGACTCTTGAACTAAACACCATTTAAAAGCGAGAGGATAGTTTCTTGATTGCAAGAAATGAACGAAATCGTGTTTTCCGAAGCTTGAGACGTAAAAGCATTGAATGAACCATCGTTCACTGATGCAGTGAAGAGAAAATCTATTGAGTATCTCGACCACAATATTGTCGTTTCACAAATGTTACCACGAGTTGTTGAGAGCCACGTTCATCGAACGATCAAATGCCCTGCAAAACATGTATTGTCAGATGCAAAATCGATGAGCGAGGTTTGCAGACAAAGCACTTTCTTATTCAATTTTTAATATAATTGACTTTGCCTTGCAGGTATGCCAGGAAAAAAGAACACCATCACCTATCAGTGCTGTCCAGAACCCTACGTCGACATCACCTTCACCATCAAAATTCGAAGACGCACCCTCTACTATTTCTTCAATCTCATTGTCCCCTGCGTCCTTATCTCGAGTATGGCGCTGCTTGGCTTCACCCTGCCACCTGATTCAGGAGAAAAGCTCACGTTAGGTAATGTAATTTTTGCATGTTCGCTTCACCTCTAACCCAATATTTTGCCATCTTTCTTTCTCACTTTGTAAACAGTGCCTCTGTTGACTGGCACCTTTCGCAATTATCTTTCGTTTCGATTTTGTTCAGTTAAAAAGAAAAAAACAAAAAAAAAAAAATAACTAAACCATAAATTGATAATAACGATATTGATCCACATGGAATAAATGGTGATGCTCGGACGATCCGACGGAGCTTCTCATTGTTCTCGATTACACGCGTCCCTATCGATTGTTCCATGTTACAGCTGAATATACGTACATATTAGCTCAGAGCTCACCGAACCAACAGATATACAAACTACATTCAATTTCAGAGCGATCAACTCGACTTTTCTCTTTCTTTTGGCAAAAGCCCTATTCCCGGGATTTACGTGGATTTACCTTTTCTGATTATTGTCGTTACGATAAGTAACTTTCTCAGGTGCAATCTTTCGTTACTTGTAAATCCAGTTGGATATATGAATCAAATAAAGATACGCGGAAAAGAACATATTCGATACATCTTAAGAGGATATAAGTATATTTTTTTTTAATTGATGATTTTTGTAGACGGAAAATGAGAATAAAAAATAAATTCTATTGATAGTTGGGGATAATAACGACTGGTTGTATACAAAGGATCTGCATTCAATTGGCTACTTTTACGTGTGCACGTATCGCATACTATCAATTGATACCACACCCATTTATTACAATCGATACTATCACAAAACTGACGATGCTGTAGTAAACTAAAGCGAGTAAACTTTTACTGACAATTATTTACTATTGGCACATGAAATAGAGTGTAGATAGTATCTTTCATTAAATGTCGAATGTATCTTTTTGCATAGTATCTAAAATCCTCTGATGAAGATTTTTGAGAGTTGAATTTGTGGTATGGATTTTAAAAATTGAGAATGATAAGTGGAAATTGCAAAGAATTTTTTAATATCAGAGTTTTGAAAAGTAAATAGGTAAAACGGTTTTTATTATAATATGCTCTCTAATTCTGAATTAGTGCGAAAAATCTGCCACTAATTCAAATTAGTAGAAATTTTCATTAATTTTTTGTCAAATTTCACTATTTCGACGCCTCTTGTTGATAAAATGCTTATTCAATTGTCAAAAATATATAATTCTAATTCGAAGCTCAATTCAATATGAAACTAGTTCGTTGTCTGTACAATATGATTCCTATTCATTTTCCAGAATAATATAATGCTAACTCAAAGTTGCTTTTAATATAATTAAAATTTAAGTTTAAAATTTAAATACAGTAAATAATTAAGTGCTAATTTAATTATGATATTATATAACTCGTTTTCGACTTCAGATGTAAAAATAATTTAAATTTTCCTGATATAAATAATTTAATGCATAATATTTCTCATTATATACACAACAAATCACATAAAATTAAGTTTTTCTACTTCTATTATTAATTCACGAGATTGAATTTAATTCAAGATTTAAAACAAAGCTTACTAATTTTGTAATATTATAACCAAAAATATTAAGATTTTAGACAAATATTTAGTAATGTTAATATTCAAGATTATTATAAACATTGTAAATGTATGATACCGTAATGCTAACTCGAAGTTGTGATTAATATAATTCAAATTCAAGTTTAAGTACAATAATTAATAAAATGATAATTTAATCATGATATTATTTCCAGGTTTTTCGTCTTTAGATGTAATAATAATTTACTTTTTCCACTGAAAAAAAATTTTGTTAATTTAATATATGATTTGGGTGAAAATTTCATTGCAGCAGAAAGTTAACCATATGTGTAAATTTAGCATCAAAATAAAGAGACATTTAACAATGATCTAGAGTTAATCTTAAGAATTTCATTCACCTGAAAATCACATGCAGCAAAAATCGCAGATAGTTTTTTCTGTGTCCTGTTACTATGATAATTTGTATAGAATTTCTGGTTTATAAACAAATAATATGAAAAATGTATATCGTAAACTTTTAAATTTATAGGATTTAAAACCAAGTTAACTAGTTTTTAAATCTTTTAATTAAAAATATCAACAATTTTGATAAATCTTAGTATTATTAGTCTAGGTTACAAGACTAATTACAAGTATTTTAAATGCTTAATAGTTAAAATATAATTTTTATATTTAATTGAATTTATTCTTAAACTTCTATTTGTTTATTATTAATAAAGAATTGCTAAAAATTATATTTCTAATATCAAGCATTTAAAATATTTATAATAATCTATTAGAATTAATTATACTAAGATTTGTCTAAAATGTTGACATTTTTAATTAGAAGATTAAAAAAAATTAGTTATTTTTTTAAAAAAGCCTAAATCTAAATGTTTAAGATCAAAATTTCATGTTATTTGTTTATAAACTAGAAATATCATTATTTAAATTATTAATAATAATTGGAAAATTGTTATTACTTTTACGCCTAAAAATAAAAAAGCATAAAATAATATTATAGTTTAATTGTCATTTTAATATTTATTGTACGTAGATTTGAATTTTAAATATTTTAAACGAAACTTCAAGTTAGCATTATATTATTCTGAACATTGAATAGGAATCATATTATACGGACCATGAACTATCTTTATATTGAACTGAACTTTGATTTAGAATTATATATTTTTGTCAATTGAATAAGCATTTTATCAACGAGAGAAAATTAATTAATTTAAATAAATAAATTACTAGATTTAAGATTTTTAATATTACTTCAGTGAAAAGTGACTAAAAATTAGTAGAAATTTTGACTAATTTGAACTTGTAACCGATTTTTCACTCATTCAGATTAAGAAAGTGCTCTCTAAATTTCAATTTGTAAAAAATGACCAATTTTGCAACTAAAATTTGTTTGCGATATCAAATAGTATATCTTGTTACTAATAGTTTAAAATTAGTCATTCAATTAGTTAAAACAATTTTTAAATTATGTTAAACCACTAATATAGTTCTACTCTCTAAATCTGAAAAAGTCAAAAGTCTTACACTTTTTCAATAAGTGTATATGCACTTATAATAATTGAAAATTTCACTTATTTAAAGTGAAATGTCACTTATTTGTAACTGTATATGCACTTATTCAAAAAGTGGAAGACTTTTTGACGTCTTAATAAGTTAATATTTACTTATTCAAATTTAGAGAGTACCTACTAATAATTAGTTAGTTTTTAACACTTCAGATATCTAAAAAAACGGTATTTTTTTAAGAATTACTCTTGGCGCCTGTTTAGGAATAAAATAATCTTTTATTAAGAAAATAACATTCTTAAACTAAGAAGAATATTCTTAAAAACACAAAGTATATTTTTAAAATAAGAATATTCCTAACTTATGAAGCATATGTTTAAGGTCATAAATAAATATTCTTAATTTAAGATTAAGGCTTCTTCATTTAAGAATATCCTTCTCATTTTATTTAGTATTTTTCCCTTTGTAATTTTGGACCAATAAACATTCGCCGGTTTTATAAAATAATAATTGAATTAATTTTTTATGAAATATCATTCGTGCAAATATAAATTCAGTTAAACAGATATTCTGTCATTTAAAAACTCGACTTACATAAAATTCTGTTAAGTGTAAATTTTAGTTTAGTTTAAATTTTTTAAAATATAAAGTCGGTTTAATAGAAACTTTATAAAATAAAAATTTTGTTAAATATTGATTCGGTGACCTCACTAAAGAAACGGGTGATTTTTATTTGATAAGTATCCTTGGCGCATATTTAAGAATAAAATATTCTTATATTAAGGTATAATATTCTTAAAAAGGAGCCTATTCTTAAATTAAAAAGACTATTCTAAAATTAGGAATATTTTCTTTTGCCCTTAAGAATACGCTTCTTAACTTACGAATGTGCTTCTTATTTTAAGAATATTATATTCTTAATATTAGAATATTTTAATCATAGTATACGAATATTTTATTCTTAAATAGGTGCCAAGAATAATTCTTAAACTAAAAATACCGTTTTTTCGGTGTACTAAAAGTCCAAAATACATTTAAAAGTACAAAAATACTAGAATCCGAAATTAATGTAATAATTGAAAAACAAACGATATAAAAAGTTTATAAAAACGAAATACTCGAAATATTGGAAACTACAAATGTTTGAATTAAAAAAAAAAAAAACCATAAATACTAAAAATAGAAAATAGAAACTAGAAAATTAATAACAAAACATTTAGAAATATGCTCAAAGTTAATATAATGTTACTTAATTTATGTTAAAAAAAATTGAGAAACAGATTTTTAATCAGAAGATTGTTGTAAAGGCAACTGGCAAAATGTGATTAGACTTGAAAATAAAATTAAAAGTTTTGATTTGATTCAGTTTACTATTGTATTATGTTGTTGAGTAACACAATTCAGTGCACAGACTAAGCTAATTCACTTCTAATAGAATTTAACCTAATCTGGTCCAGTTAGAGTCAATATATATAGAAGGATTCACTAATCGATTGCCACAGAGTACTTAAACCTAAAATAGGGACTATAAAGCACTCTATTAGTTCATCTTTTTCGTCGTGCATAAAGCTTGATAACCAGTAGAGTTAAATCAAGTTATCGAAGTAGTTTAGTCTTCATCTTTCAACTATTTCAAGTTTTCAAATTTTCATAAAGTTTAACGAGATACCGATAGTCATAACTTTTCAAAGTTAATTAATAATGAACAAAAATTGTCATTCTATTCAGCGTAATTTTCAATCGAGTTTCGTTTTTCAAATTAAAGCAAAATTATCAGATTATTGGAAAATATATTATTAGTAAAAATATAATCATTTCATTTAGAATATTAATTATTTAAGTAACTGTCAAATTTGCAATTATGCGAATTAGATTCCTGTTTTAATCGTGCCAGATTTTTAATTTAAACGTATCTAACTTCGGAAACAAAAATTAAGATTATTTTAGTATGAATGCATTCAAATTTAGATGTGTTCTGAGATTTGAAAGCATCTAATTCGAGAACTTCGAAAATTGGACGTTTTAAATTAAAGCTATAGGATATTTAACAAATAAGACCGATTTGAATTTAGGTGAAACTCAATTTGAATACGGTAATATTTGCATAAACTCAATTTAGTGAACCTTAGAAATTAGAATCAATTTTTAAATATTGCGTGTGAATTTGATTTTGAAAATTGCATTCACGAGCTTATCCTTTCAAAAAGTAGATAAAAACTGTTAAAGATTTAAATTTTATTAAAACTAATTTAAGTATTATAATGAAATATACAACGAAATGTAAATTTCTATAAGTATAAACTATAGTAGAAAGAATATACAAACAGGCTTAATTCCATTTTGAAAACCAAGCATTTCCACTTATCATAAAATATTAAAAACTTCTAAAGGTCTTGAAATTAGAGGTGTGAAACTTTTTACGTTCGTCGTAGCATAAGCCTTAAAAAGTTTTATTGGGGCTGCTTAAATATTCACGACACAATTTTCCATTTAAACTTTTACGGCTGGTTAAACCGGAAAAAACCCTAGTCAAAACTAAAAATTCACTCTTGTCTCCTTTTCCTCTATATTATATTTCATCTAGATATATATACAATGTACATTTTATTTAAACGGAATTGTCCATTAAAAATCCTTTTATCATGAAGCTGCAGATAAGAGAAATTTCATGTAATTCCACTTGTGTACAGTCAATTTTCTCGAGACAGAATTTCCCAGAATAATGGAATAGACTTTAAATCTAGTGCTTGCAAAGTTTATTGTTTTGAACGAATTTCAGCCAACGTATGCGTACGTGCACACGTAGAAAAACGCCCCAAACAAAATCCCATGATCTTTGAATACACGCGCGTCTTGGGACACCTGAAACCATTCACATTTATGTTCACGCTCCACTATAAACGGACGTCCGAGCTATCCCAACGAGAAAAGAACGTGATTTGAATTTGGATCGGATTGAAACATTCGTTGGGGTCTTTTTAAAAATGAAAGAGTAAAAATAGGGTTTTGACAATAGAGTATGAAAAAAGGGTTAGAAAAGGGGCATAGCAAAAATGTAGAAAGCAATATAGAAAAGGGGTATGAAAAAAAGGTGTACAAAGGAATAAAGAATAAATTCTAACAAACAAAAAGCAAGAAAATGGTAAAGGATAAAAAATTAAGAGTAGTTTTAAATACACTGCAAAAACGATTTTCTTCTTTTAAGAATTATTCTTGGCGCCTATTTAAGGATAAAATATTCTTAGAATAAGAAGAATATTTCTTAGATTAAGAATGTACTCTTAAATTAAGAATATTCTTTTGGATTAAGAATATTCTCTTGAATTAAGAATATTTTATTCTTAAATAGGCGACCAGAATAATTCTTAAAAAATGAATACCGTTTTTTCAGGACAGGTGTCTTATTTTAAGACATTAGACATTTAGAAAGCGTTTTCACTCAAAAAACGATATTCTTCTTTAAAATTTATTCTTTGCGACAATTTTAATAATAAAATATTCTTATATCAAGAATATAATATTTCTAAAATAAGAAGAATATTCTTAAAATAATAAACACACTTTTAAGTTGAGAAGCGTATTCTTAAGAACATGAGAAACGATTCTTAATTTAAGAATATGCTTCTTACTTTAAGAGTATTCTTTTTATTTTGAGAATATTATATCCTTAAAATAAGAATACTTTATTCTTAATAGACACCAAGAATAATTTTTACAGTAAGTGTACCGTTTTTTCTGTGTTTCAGTAATTTCAAGCTATTTCATTGGTTAATAATTTTGAAAGGCGCTCTCTCATTGGTTGAAATTAAGTCACCCAAAAATGTCTAAAAAATTACTAGATATTATGTCTTAAAATAAGATACTTGTTTTTGCAGTGTTAGGGTTACGAAAAAGGTAAAGAAAAATGGTGCACACAAAAAAGGATAATAAAAAGGGTCAAATAAAACAGTATAAGATAAAAAGGAGTAGGAAAATAATAAAGAAAAAAAGTATATAAAATAAAAGGAAAGAAAATGAATACAAAAATTGATCATCGAAAGAAATTTTATGGAAAAAAGGTACACTGAAAAAACGGTATTCTCAATTTAAGAATTTTTCTTGGCGCCTATTTAAGAATAAAATATTCTTATATTGAAAAGATTATTCTCAAAATAAGCAGAATATTCTAAGAATAAGAACCACATTCTTAAATTAAGAATATTTTTTGTGTCCTTAAGAATAATGCTCTTAACTTAAGAATGACAATATTAAGAAAAAGTCCTTTTTAAGAATATTCATTTTACTTTAGGAATATGATATCCTTAATTTAAGAATATTTTATTTTTAAACAGACGCTAAAAATAATTCTTTAAGTTAGAATATCGTTTTCTCAGTGTATAGGAAATAAGAGAAAAAGTAGAAATGGATAAGGTAAAAGAGTGAATAAAAATTGAGAGAAAGTATATTAAAAAGGGTACTGAAAAAAGAGTACAGAAAAAGGGGATTAAAATAAATGTGGGAAAAAACGCTCTAGAAGAATGTGGCTAGGAATAAATGTAACGCGATATGAGGAAATTGACCTAAGAAGAGAGAAATTTTAGGTTATGTCCAGTGACAGTTTTACATTGATTAAAAGTTCATTTTTAATTATGTAAAACCCAATCGAGTTATATTGATTATTTTGGTTGAAATCAAGACTTAAATATCAATGTTTAATACAGAGAGTGACCCTCTTTGTATATTTTTATTCCAAAAGTCACAAAATTAACCTAAAATTTTTTTCTTCTTAAGCCCATTCTCTGTTCAATATTGCGTCACAAATAAATGAAAAGAAGTTGAAAAAATAGGACAATAGAAAAGGTATAGAAAAAAGATAAAGTTTTGAGTAATAGGGTTTTAGGAAAAGTTTAATAAAATGAAAAAAAAATAAATATTATTTTTAGTGAAAAAAATTTGCAAAAACGGATAAGAAAAAGGGTATAGAAAAAGGGTACAGAAAAATTAATAAATATAAATATTACAAAATTAGAGTATAGAAAACCGGGGTTAGAAAAAAGTTATAGAAAAAAGTATAATGAGGAAGGGTACATAAAATAGAGTATTGGAAAATTAAGTAGAAAAAAAGGATAGATAAAGGGGTATAGAAATAAATGTTTGCAAAACGGATTTAGAACTCAGGGTAAATGATACGATTTAAATAAGAGGGGTTGTAAAAGGGGTATAAAAGATAAGGGTATAGAAGAATTAAAAAAGGGTCACAAAAGTATAAAAATAGTATAATAGGGTTTTAAGAAAAGTTTAATAAAAGAAAAAAAAGACAAAATTTAATTTTACTGAACAAAATTTGAAAAAAATGGTAGATAAAGGGGTATAGAAATAAATGTTTGCAGAAACGGATTTAGAAGTAAGGGTAAATGATAAGATATAAATAAGAGGGGTTTAAAAGAGAGGAATGAAAAAGTTATTGAAGAAAGAAAAGTGGGTATAAAAGAGTTATAAAAAAAAGAAAAGAGGTCTAAAGGATTTTTTAAAATCTACTTACATTATAAATTTGTATAAAAGATAAAATAAATGCGAAAGAGGATATAAATGGTGTAGGTTGTAAAAATGGTATGAAAAGGTAAGGATTTAGAAGAATAAAAAAAGGTCACAAAGGTATAAAAATAGTATATTAGGGTTTTAAGAAAAGTTTAATAAACAAAATTTGCAAAAAGGGATAAGAAAAAGGGAATAGAATAATAATACAGAAAAATTAATAATTATAAATGTTACAAAATTAGAGTTTAGAAAACTGGGTTTAGAAAAAAGTTATAGAAAAAAGTATAATGAAAAAGAGTACAAAAAATTAAAAAATTGAGTAGAAAAAAAGGATAGATAAAGGGGTATAAAAATAAATGTTAGCAAAAACGGATTTAGAATTAAAGGTAAATGATTAGATATAAATAAACGGGGTTTAAAATAGGGGAATAAAAAAGTTACAAAACAAAAGAAAATGGGTATATAAAGGTTATAAAAAAGTGTATAAAAGAGAAAACAAATGCAAAACGAGTATACAAATGGTATAGGTTGTAAAAAGTGTATGAGAAGGTAAGGGTATAGAAAAATAAAAAAGGGTCACAAAGGGTATAAAAAAGACAAAGTGAAAAAAAGAAAAAATATAAAAACTGGGTTATTGTATATATGTGTAAAAAGGGCAAAGGGAAAAAAAAGAGAAAATATCAAAAATGGGAAAAACTGTATTATATAACTTCACTATAGCACTACCTCTAGTTTCTTAGCGATCTGATTAGATTACAGGAAGACCGATCGGTGGGACAAAAATGGTGCTTGAGCTAAATTTCCTGGTGACGTGAATGAGGTCAAAAATAAGAAAAAAAATAACAAAAATAACAGCAATCAAATATGACGGAATTCAGGAATCATAAAGAGGGAAATAAGGAATCAAATTAACGGGATTACAGCTCGTTCTGGGGTTCAGAAAGTAATCCTTGGTCACCCCATTAATAAAGTATTTAAATGTCATCAAAGTGGAAAAACTGAGACTAGAATAGAATTGTAAATTAGACATGTTTTCAAAGTATATATCAATGCTCCCTTGAAACTTGAGTGTCTCGTACTGACAGTAAATTTACATTAGAATGGATTCAAGGAGTCAGAAGTTACCTTGTTGGATTATTGTTGCTGGACCTACAATTGGACAACACTACAATTTCTAACTAATCTTAACTCCAAATTGTGTGGAACGACTGTTCTCATACACTTTGCTGATGTCTAAGTACCTTGAATATATATATATATATATATACGGTTCATTTAATTCGTTTTAAATTAATTCTACTTGAACAATTTTTTCATTTATATTTCGAAACATTTGATAAAAGAATAGAAATGACGGTTAAAGTAACTGAAATGTTTGTAATAACTTGTAATAACTAAAATTAAAATTAGTAAAACTTTGCTTAATGTGACTAAAACTCTGTTTAATGTAACTAAAAAAACAGTTCAAATAACTGAAAATTTATTATTATGAAAATTGTAAGAATCTGACTAAAAAGAATCTAGACTTATACCAACAGCAGTTCCTAAGCTGATATTCAGTAGAAAAGTCAATATCATGTCCGACATATTGTCAAAATCTTTGAGAGTTGTATTTTAATTTAAAGAAATAGAAAAAATCAATTTCCTCCTTTGGAATAAAATTTGCAAAATTTGTTTCTGTTCAAAAAAGAGAAAAAATTTTACAGAAAAAAAATATATATATTCTTTTTAATTAGGCAAGTTAACCACATTGAGAGAAACGTTTTCTTGAGGAGCGAGTATAAATTATCCTTAAAATTGGATAAAGTGTAATTATTCTTCTATCAAGAATAATTTGTTATTGATCCCAGTATTTATTCTTGTATCAAGAATTATTAGTCTTGATCTAAAAATAATTATCACTAATCTAAGAATCATTATTCTTGGTCCAAGAATATATAGTTCAAGCATATTTTTTATCCTAGTAAAAGAAATCTTTTCTCTCAGTGCACACTCAATCGAGATCGAAATAAAAATGAGAAAAAAAAAGATAAAAATGAGAATAATCTAAATTCGAAATGTTGAAAATCACACGTTTTGCAATTTATCTTAGAATATTTATAATATGTTATATATAATTATATTAAAATAAATCTTAGGATTTAAAAGTGTGCCAATTCAAAACTTTCAAGTATTCAAGACTCAAAACATTTGAGAAAGAAATTCATAAACCTAAAAAATTTGAAGGCATTGAAACGTCTTGCTATTGTATCTCAGTTATTTAAAAATTAAAATTTTTAAGAATTGAAAAAACCTGTTACTCCAATTTTTACTAGACACTCTCTCTAAATTTGAATTTCAGGTAAAGTTCCAATCAATTTAAATTAATCGAAACTCTACCTTAAATTCAAATTTTTAAAAACTTCGACTAATTTTTAGCCCCTTATTAAAACTTTTCTTGTTACCAAAAACTACTAAAAATTTTCATAAATTTGAAATAACTGAATATAATTTGAATAAGTAAATATATAAATTGCTGGACCAGAATTATACAGCTGATTTCAGATAAACAATAAAAAAAAAAAGCTCACAGACAATAAACTTTTTTATTCTAGTCGGTTACTCCACTTTGTATTGTTAACAATTTCGCCAAAAGCCATGAAAAAAGTAAAATTTCTTGCATTTTACGTACAATCTTAATCAGGCATTTATCTTAAAGTTTGTAAAGCTACTTTGGAATTGACAAAGCTTCCGTTCTTGGTCGTTTGAGGGCCTTTTAGTCCGACAAAAGATAGTTTAGATTGCAAAGAAGCCTTTCTCTTGGAAACACGTCTCGGTAAGTTGCTTCTTGCACGTTTCGGTTTTAATTGGAAAAAAGCGAAAGGAGAAGAAAAATAGAAATAAAGCACTCGCTCGAGTGAGGGAGATAATTTTGTAATTTCCGAGTTACATGGACGAGAGAAATGGAGGAAATGTAACTCGTTAAAACATTTGCAGGACAATCTCTGCTCATTGTCAGAGTGTTCTGTGATTTGTGTCAGCGATAAATTCGTTGCGTGTGCGAGTGTTAAAGCACTGCAGAATATTCCAATCTGACGGGCTTCTATCAGAATTTTATTGGATTCAAATAGTCGTTTATCAGTTATTCTGCCTTTTGCAGTAAATCATTCAAGGGTTTAGTGTCGTCCCTTGTCAAAAAATACCCATCAGCCTTTCATCGTCCAGCAGTGTCATACGATCAATGATGATAGTTTCTGTTTCGTGTGGGTGACCCCTCCAATTTGCCGCTCGAGGTGTCCACGTAATTTTTTTCAAATAGCTTCTCTCTCTCTTTTCAAATGACTCTCAAATATATATTTGACTCCCGGAGCTCGCAAAATAGATTCTAGGAAAAGTAGAAAATTACCCTTTCAACGAATTTCACTCAACAAAATCTTTCCACTCGGCGACTTTCAATTTGACGCGTTTTTGTGTTTTCTTTCTTTTTTTGTTGTGTTTCTTTTGTTCCTTCAGGGTGGCCACTTGTTTTATGAAATTAAATTGCCGGTCAATTTTTTGGATTTTCACAAATTTTCGAACAATTAAAACAGTATTATACATTTTTGCAAATTGTCATTTTAAATATAAGAATCTAATTATTTTTTTTAAAAAAAAGGGTGTTTTTGTAGCCCGTATATCTGGTTAAATAAATAAATAAAAATAAATAAATTTAAATAATGAAAATTACGACATTAAAGGATTTATATGCAAAACAACGACAATAATTGACAGTTGAAAACAGAATTCGAAAAATGTCTACATAATTACACAATGAAAAAATTAAACAATAAATAATCAATTCAAACAGAATAGTTGAAAAATTAGAGGAATAACTGTTGAAAATAATTGCAAATTGAACAACTGGAGTGAAAATCGAAAAATTAATTGAAATTGAAGAAAATAATAAAAAATTGGGGACATAAATTCAAAAATTTAAGAAATAAATTGAAATTTTAAGAATTAAATTAAAATTTTAAACAATAATTGACAATTGAAAACAAAATTTAAAAAATAGCTAGAACAAAATAATTTAAAAAATCAAAGAATAATTATAAAATTTTAAGATAAGAATTGAAAATTGAAAATGTTTTAGAAAATAATTGAAACTTGCGGAAAATAATTAATAATTGAAGAAAATAGAAGAAAAATGACGAGAATAATGGGAAAATTGAAGATAATATGTGAAAAATAACGAAAATAATTGTCAATTGAAAACAAAATTCAAAAAATGACTAGATTAATAGACAACTAAAAAAAAAATTGTAAATTGAAAAATTAAGAAAATTGTAAGAATAATTGTTGGAAATAATTGTTAGAAATAATAATTGTAATTTGAAGAATATACATAAAAAATGGAAAAAAAAGTAATTTAAAAAAGCCGAGAATCAATAGATATAGAGAAGAAAAGAATTGGAAACTAAAGAATGAAAATATAAATTAAATGGAAATAAAAATTGAAGAATGGAATTAAAAACTAAAGAAACGAATTGTGCACTTGTATTTAAAATTACAGAAATGTAATGATTATCGAAAAAATTAATAAAAAAAAGCGATAATTTTTTAATATTTAAGAAAATAGTTGAAAATTCAAAAGTCGAATTTAAGTTTAAAGAAAAGAACTGAGAATTAAAAAGAATAGATCTAGAATTGAAGAATTAAATTGAAATTTTAAAACAGCTTTTATGAGGTTCAAAAAGTAATTTAAAAAACCCGAAAATTATTGAATATTGACAAATTAATTGAAAATCGATAAAAATAATTGAAAACTGTAGAAGGCAATTAAAAATTGAAGAATGAAATTGAAATTTAAAGCATATTCTTAAAAATTAAAAAAAAGTTATTAAAAAAGCCAAGAATTGATAAATGTAAATGAGAACAATTGAAAACTGAAGAATGGAAATAAAAATTGAAGAATCGAATTAAAAATTAAAGAAAATTATTGAAAATTGAAAAGTGTAATTGAAATTTGATCAAAATAATTGAAAATTGAAAAGAATAGTTCTAGAAATGTTTAATTGAATTAATATTTAAAAAAAAAATTTTTGAGTGAAAAAATAATTTAAAAAATCATCAATTATTGAATATTGACAAATTAATTGAAAAAACGATAAAAATAATTGAAAAATGAAGAAAATATTTGAGAATTGAAAAAAATAATTAAAAATCGAAAGCATTTTCTTAAAAATTGAAAAAACATAATTGAAAGAAGTCAAGAATTAATGAATATAGATGAAAACAATTGAAAACTGAAGAATGGAAATAAAAATTTAGGAATCAAATTAAAAATTAAAGAAAATAATTGAAAATTGAAAAGTGGAATTGAAATTTGATCAAAATAATTGAGAACTGAAGAGAATAGTTCTAGAATTAAATAATTGAATTAATATTTTAAAACAATTTTTATGAGTGAAAAAATAATTGAAAAAATCCTCAATGATTGAATATTGAGCAATTAATTGAAAATCGTTAAAAATAATTGAAAATTAAAGAAAATATTTGAGAATTGAAGAAAATAATTTAAAAAATGAAGAAATAAATTGGAAATTAAAGAACTGGGAACTTCAAGAAAATAATTAACAATTAAAACAAAAATTACAATATGAAAAAAATAATGAAATATTAACGAAAAAAATTAACAAAAAAAAAAAAATTAACAATTGAAAAAATAATCAAATAATGTTAAGAATAATTGGCATTCAAAGTAAATTTTTTGTTAAATTAATGAGTATAATCTTAAAATTGAAGGAGAATAATAAATTGTCAATTAAAAACTAATGAACATTATGAGATTAATTGTAGAAAATAAATGAAAATTGAATAAATCAATTGTAAATTGAAGAATTGGATTGAAATTTTAAGAAAATAATTGTTAATATATAATTGAGAAAATGCGAGAGTTATTGAATATTAATAAAATAATTGAAAATCGAAGAATGCAATTGGAAATTGAAGAAAATAATTAAAAATTATTGAAATAAATTGAAGATTAAAGAATTAAGTTGAAATTTTAAGAAAATAATTGATAAATAAGGAAAATAATTGACAATCGAAAAAAAAATCCGAAAACTGCAGAGAATAATCGACAAAATAACAAAATAATTCAAAAAAATTAAAGAATAATTATAAAATTTAAAAAAAAAATTTTATATTGAAAACTGTTAAAAATTATAGTAAAAATTATAGATTTATTTATTAATGAAATTAAAATTATTTGAACTGATTTACAAATTTAAATTTTAATCAATTTAAATGCATTTTTTAAAAAGTATATCTGGTTTAAAACAAAAAATATTTATGTGTCAAACTTTAGATGTGAACAGACAAAAAATTAATGAACTTGCGGATTATTATTATTATCATAGATTGTGATATATGAAAAAAAAACTCAGAAATTTTAGATTTACAAAGAAATTCCCGGTTTAGTAACAAATTCCCCGGTCATTTTCCGGTCAAGTATCCACCCTGTGCTTCTCTGGTCTTTTTTTTCATTTTTGATAAATAATATAACCATTTTATTTCATCAAATATCCCAATACGATTTTACCTATTCCCTTTACAAGATCTTTGTTTTCCGTTTTATTATCTTTATTCTTTTTATATTCCAAGAATAATCGGAAAAGTAGTTATAAATTTTTGTAAACTGTACTCTCGCAGATGGTAAAGAAGATTATTTCGAATGCTTCATAAGAAGCTTATTTACCATTCTTTTTAGTACTTTACTTATTGATTCTTGGCAAAGTACATGAATAAGGTGCAGTTTCCTTTTAGAAAAAAGACAAAGACAAGTTTCAAGGAAAACAAATGCCACAATTAGATGGAGCTTTTTGTTAAAATAGAGAAAGATCACAGGGAATAATTACTTTTCTGTTACATTTGCATTTAGAGAAGATAAGAGTATAAATAGTGAAATTTGTAAAAATGCTTGCATTAATCGGGGGAAAAAAATGTCGATTTTGTTACGAGAGGAAATTCAAAGACATGGTAGCTTTTCTAGTGGAAGATACGTATTCGTGAATGGTTCATCGAACTCAAGTGCTCCTTCGTATTTTCTCGGTCGAAGAGACTCGAAGGAAAGCTTCTACGATGGGAAGCACAATATCCAAAGAGGCTGAACGAAAGGAAAATGTACATCACTAACAGTGAATCTCAACTCGTTATTTTATCGACTACATGTTAATTTTATGTCAAAGTAATAGGATTACACTTTATCTGTTTTTTTTTGTCTTTTCTTGTAAACTTGTCAGAAAATGACAAAAGAATATTTCCTATAATTACAACAACAAACAACAATAACATTTAATTTTCTTAAAAGATGTGTTTAATTTTATACATGAGAAACACTGCTTACTTTGTCTTACCTTTCATCTTCGGTTCTGCCATTTTTAGGCCTTCTTTACGACCATTGTGAAAAGATATTGACGCTTTTGAGAGCATTTAGCGATGTTTCTTTAATCTCGCCTGATTTGAAATCTTCAATATCGCTCACACGTGTGTCAAGGTCCATTTATAGTTTCTTTAAAAAATCAAATTTCAAAGACAACTTTCTTCTACAGAAAACTTTTTCTCGAAATGTGTAATTACCTTTACCTACTTTGACTTTTTAAAAATATCTCACTTTCTTTTATGAAAAAAAAGAGTTATTTTAAAAAAAGCAAGCTTTTATCTTCAACCTTCGAGAACAGGGTGAAAAGAACTTTTCATTTGATAGAAAATGGTATTTTTGAAGCTGAGGATTTTTTTTCACACAATGTTGTATTTCTCGTCTAAAAAGTGTAGGAGTAATTTGAAAAAATCTAATTCCACTAATGAAATGAATTCGTAGAAATATACGACATGAAACTCAGAAGGCAACTTACACACTCCAAGTAGAAGTGGACGTGCACTTGATTGGACATTATCATCACAAAGAGGTCGTCCGTGGTTATGTGTACAAGAACCCTTACGTGCGACTCTCTTGTATATCAAAATGCGCATGTACTTAGAAAGAAAATCTGCAATCAACCACCATACTAAACTATATATATGCAGTATATTATTCAAGATTTAAAATACGCTGCATATATTTATATAGTTGTTTCTCGTTTAAAAAACTTTTTTCGGATCTCCTTATTTTAACAACGGTTTAGTATAAGGGGCATTCTATTTAAAAACGACCCCCTTTAGAAACAATTGCCAATGTCGGACAATTAGAGATAATTTTTAAATAATTATTTCTTCCACTTACTAAAGCTAAATTACTTTTAATTAGCAGTTTTAAAAGAAAAATTTCTAAATTTTACTATGATAAAAAGAAGTTTCTTCAAACATTCGCTTAATTTGAATCAGTTAATCATATTTTCTGTTTTAATTAAATATCTTAAAAGGTTAAAAGTTTTTAAATATAGTTAAGGAAAAAACAGTTTAATTTAATTGATTGTTTAAATAATAAAAATTGTTTATGATCTACTTTTTATTAAATTCAGCTAGAATCATGTGGTTTTTTGAAATTTTCTTTGAAAAGTAACTATAAATAAATTATTTATTCATAATTCGCAATATACATTCAATTGTTAAGACAATTTTAATATGCTCAAACAATTGATTTTTCTTGTATTTTAAAATTTAAATAAATTTGTTAATAGCTCTCGATTCTTTAGTAACAATTGACAGAAAACTTGTTCATTAAATATTTTGCTTATTTTTTTAAACAATTAAAATTGTTTAAATCTACTTTTCATTAAATTCAGCTAGAATTATGTTCCTTTTTATACTTTTCATTGAAGAACTATAAAGAAGTTATTTATCAATAATTCGCAATATACATTCAATTGTTTAGACAATTTTAATTTGTTTAAACAATTTACATTTCTTATATTTTCAAATTTAAATAAATTTGTTAATAGCTCTCGATCCTTTAGTAACAATTGACAAAAAACTTGTTCATTAAATATTTTGCTTATTTGTTTAAACAATTAAAATTGTTTAAAATCAACTTTTCATTAAATTCATCTAGAATTATGTGGCTTTTTAAACTATTCATGAAGAACTATAAAGAAATTATTTATACATAATTCGCAATAAACATTCAATTGTTTAGACAATTTTAATTTGTTCAAACAATTTATTTTTCTTATTTTTTCAAATTTAAATAATTTTTTTAACACCTGCCGATCCTTTAGTAACAATTGACAGAAAATTTGTTTATTAAATATTTTATTTATTTTTTTAAACAATTAAAATTGTTTAAAATCTACTTTTCATTAAATTCAGCTAGAATTATGTGGTTTTTTAAACTATTCATGAAAAACTATAAAGAAGTTATTTATCAATAATTCGCAATATACATTCAATTGTTTAGACAATTTTAATTTGTTTAAACAATTTATTTTTCTTATATTTTCAAATTTAAATAAATTTGTTAATTGCTCTCGATTCTTTAGTAACAATTGACAGAAAACTTGTACATTAAATATTTTGCTTATGTGTTTAAACAATTAAAATTGTTTAAAATCTACTTTTCATTAAATTCAGCTAGAATTATGTTGCTTTTTTAAAATTTTCATTGAAGAACTATAAAGAAATTATTTATACATAATTCGCAATAAACATTCAATTGTTTAGACAATTTTAATTTGCTCAAACAATTTATTTTTCTTGTATTTTAAAATTTAAATAAATTTGTTAATAGCTCTCGATTCTTTAGTAACAATTGACAGAAAACTTGTTCATTAAATATTTTGCTTATTTGTTTAAACAATTAAAATTGATTAAAATCAACTTTTCATAAAATTCAGCTAGAATTATGTTGCTCTTTTAAAATTTTGATTTAAGAACTATAAAGAACTTATTTATCCATAATTCGCAATATACATTCAATTGTTTAGACAATTTTAATTTGTTTAAACAATTTCTATTGCTTATATTTTTAAATTTAAATACTTTTTTTAATTGCTATTTTTAATAGCTTTTTTTGTAACAATTGACAGAAAACTTATTCATTTAATATATTGCTTATTTATGTAAACAATTCGAATTGTTAAAAACAACTTTTCATTAAATTCTCCTAGAAGCATTTCGTTTTTTGCTTTCTTCATGAAAGAAATATCCGTCTGCAATTTTCAAGACTTTTTAATTGTTTAAACAATTTATTTTTCGCTTATTTTAGGAATTTACTAATTTTTCTTTAATAACTCATAGAGGAAGCTTTTTAAATACGTTTTACCTTATACTTATTCCCGTGCAGAAATGTCGATGTGGGCCTCAAGGGGTGCTTGCCAGTTTTCCTTATCTCTGGTAAGGCCCTTGTCGGGAAAACTGGTAAGCGCCTTACAAGGCTGTAACGCTTTTGCACATCAATGCCCTACATATGGAAAACTCGTCAGAGCCTTACCCGTTTTTAAAATAAAAAACCTGAGTAGATATATACAACGGCAAAGCAAAGCATTAAACAAATAATAATGTAATTACATTAAATTAATTTCTTAAAAAAATATTTTTGTATTTTTTTTTACAAATCAAGGAAGGATTACTACAATTATTTATATAATTCACTTTTAATTTATTCTTAAATATCTTATTTTAAACTTATATTTTTATTTTAATTAATTTTTTTTGTACACACAAACACTTATAACTAAGAATTAAAAATACCGCACGCAAGGAGGATCGAACTCCAGAAACCTAGACCTAAGGACACAAATGGCGGGCGCCTTAGCCCACCCAGCCACACTGGCTTAGGATTATTTTATTTTAAACGTTTTCTTGAACTATAAGTCATTAGATCTATTACTTGTTGTGGTAATAAAATATATGTATCACCTTTGAATGTTTTAACCTAATAAAAATGTATATTATTTTAATGGATATATAAATATACATACATATATCTACATATATTTATGTATATTTATTTTAAATTTAAAAAAAAATCATTTATATTTTTCTATTAATAAATTGTTTTTATAAGTGAGCTAATACTAATTGTAAAAATTTTTTTTTAAAATAGTTTACGTAATTATAAATAAGTAAATAAATTTAAATAAAATTTTACAAAATATCAATTCAAAAAATTGACAATATAAAAAATATATTTTTTAAATTTAAATAGGTACATACTAAATAGAAAAATTGTAATTATCAAAATTCTCAACATAAAATAAAATGATTTCAAATTATTAATATTTTATACTGGTAAACAAGTAAATATAACGTCATTAGGCTAGGGAAAGTAATATTCTTTTAAATGTATGATTCTTTCTAATTAAATATAGAAGTTCATATACAAACTATTTTTCAATAAAATTCTATACAAATTACTTTTAGAATCGAAAATAAAAAATTTTATAAGTTTGAAATAGTTTAATTGATAGTCTAATATGCAAAACTTCAGTAATACATGAATTGTGGCGTTATCGGGGTAATTAGTGGTTTTCCCTACTTAGGGCTTTAAATAGACGCCCATGTAAAAATCTAGTAATGTGAAATAAATTATAATTTATTTTAAATTTAAATACATAGTAAATAGTAAAATTGTAATTATCAAAATTCTCAACATAAATTAAAATTATTTCAAATTATTAATATTTTATACTGGCAAACAAGTAAATATAACGTCATTAGGCTAGGAAAAGTAATATTCTTTTAAATGTATGATTCTTTCTAATTAAATATAGAAGTTCATATACAAACTATTTTTCAATAAAATTCTATACAAATTATTTTTAGAATCGAAAATAAAAAATTTTATAAGTTTGAAATAGTTTCATTGATATTCTAATACGCAAAACATCAATGATACCTGAATTGTGGCGTTATCGGGGTAATTAGTGGTTTTCCCTTCTTAGGGCTTTGAATAGAAGCCCATGTCAAAATCTAGTAATATGAAATAAATTATAATTTATAATTTAAAGTCATTTCATTATATTCAACTGCGATTAAAACGATTAATTCTTTAAAATATACATAAATGTTTCTAATATGCTACCTAATTAAAAATTTAATAACATTTTTTCAGTTTTTTTAAACAAGGAAAACTGACGAGGCCCATGCCTGAGCCCTACTTTAAGTAGGGCAAACTAGGGCAATTTCTGCACGGGTTACTTACCAAGAAAATTATTTCCCTTTATAAAAAGCATATAGATTTAGAATTGTTTAAACAAATAAGCATAATTTTTCCATGTTTTTCTAATGTGAAAATAGGGGTGCAAGCGGCACTCTTTAATATTGTCAGATAAAAAAATGAAATATTCATTATTCGCTTTAGGGAAATAAAAACTAGAATATTTAAGCATTTCTTTAAGATAATTTTAAAAAATCCGAGACAACGTGTTTCAAATATGTTTGAAAAAAATCTTTTTATCATTGCAAAACTTAAAAAATTTTCTTTTAAAACTCCTAATTACAAAACTAATCTGTCTTTGGCATGTAGAAAAAATAATTATTTAAAAATTATCTCACACTGACAATTGTTTCTGAAGTGGGTCGATTTAGAAATAGAATGTCCCCATAAACAAAGTTACATAAAGAATAAACAATCGCATCACTTGAGGAATTGATAATCGCACAATTTGAAGGATTCAGAAATTCTGATATGAGCCTGATTTCGGCAGTAATTGAGCTCCACGATAGCCATTAGATTTGTCCCTGGAGGCTAGACTCGGGACAAGAGAAATGTCCTCAATAGAGATCATGTTCTGATCCTTACCATTAGGATAACTCGTCGTTACGTATGTGGTTATGACTATTCTGATGTAGATGATTATTGATTATTTCAATCAGAATCTACTTGGTGTATAATCTACTTATGACACTGAGTAGCATCATCTATTTACAACTCTAAATGGAATCATCTATTAACGACTCTAAATGGAGTCATCTATTTAACAACAAACCAGCTCGCATAATCCTTTCATTAAACACATTCCTTTTCGTAATCATGATCTATTATGACCATAAATCCTTTATTTCGATAAAATCTCATCTATTCAGTGTATATACAAAACATCATGGTACTGAGTCGAATAATCATTCACTTTAAAAGGGCAATTGATACACTGACTCGTACAATCAATTACCACAAATAGGCAATTGATTCCGACATCTATAAAATCAATTACCTTTATAAGGTACAGTAATTAAAAGGCAATGTCTCGATTCGAAGCTTGTTTGTGAAATAGCAGTCAGTTTTGAGAAAACAATAAATGAAAAAAAAGTGTAGCTGTCACGTCAGTAAAAGCAATGTCAAAAGCATGAATTTTCGGTTGAGAAGATTCAGCGTGTTTCATATGTACCTGGTTGGGAAGATCAAAAGGAATTAAAGTTTTTAATAATTTTCCTTTTTTCATGGCAAAAATTGTTCTCTTCGTAGGGGTGACCATCCTGCTGTCGCTCACAGTGTTCCTGAACCTCGTTGCAGAAAGTATGCCGACGACTTCGGACGCTGTTCCCTTAATAGGTACCTATGTATATGCTCTCTCATAAGCCTGTCTATCTGTCTGACTGATGATTGTCTACCCTTATGCATCTTCCTGCCACCGGACTGCCCGCGAACTGAATACCTCATTCGAAAATTGCCAGAACTTGGAGCAACTTGTTTCAAAACATTTCACACTCGGTGCTCTTGAGTTTGAGCGATGGACGCTCTCTAAATTGCAGTTCATTCCCGTAACTACTTCCTATCAATTTATTTCCTTTATAGTCGGCAAATTTTGCTTCACTGCTTTTATCCTCAAGATTACTTCCCTTTCATCTTGTTTTGTTTTTGTTTTTATCCTTTCTTTCTTCTTTGTTTCCTCTTTGTTTCTTTTATTCTTTTTTCTTTGTTTCTCTTTATTTATTTCCTTGTTTTTCTTTGTTCTTATTTAATTATTGTCTATTTTCCTTTCTTTTCACTCAATTACCGTCTATTTTTTTCCACTCAATTATATCATGTATTTCTTCTTTACATTTCTGTCTTTTAACTTTGCTTTATCTTTGTTTCATCTTAATTTTTTCCTTCTTTCTTTTTCGTTTGTTTATACTTAATTTTTATTTGTTGTTTCTTTGTCATCTCTACTTCTTTGTTTCATCCTAATTTTTCCTTCTTTCTTTTTTGTTTGTTTCTACTTAATTTTTATTTGTTGTTTCTTTGTCATTTCTACTTTTAATCTTTGTATTATTTTTCATTGCATCTTTTTTCTTTTTTTCTTTTACATCCTCTATTATAAAAGAACAGAATCGTTCTTCTTTTTTATTGTTTTTTTCTAACTATTTGTTGTCTTTTGTTTCTTTCATTTCTCTTAATTTCTTTGTTCTCTACTTCTTCTTTTTTCTTTATGAGTAAGTATATTTTGCCACAAAACTTATCATAAAGTTTGTTATATTGTTCAAATATTAGGTAAATCTTATTTTGTACAACTGCTAAAATTGAAAGATTTTTCGGTTCTAATTATTAACCACTTGATTTTTATAAATTATTTAAAGTGTATATTATTCATTTAATTAATTAACTTAATTATTTAATGTTAAAACCATTAATTTCAGGTGTTGTACAAAATAACATTAACCTATGTCTGTACAATATAACAATATTTATGCGGTAATTTTTGTGTCAAGATGATACTTTCTCACTGTTTTGGACACACGATTAAGTTCAGAAATTCATTACCCAGAATTTTAATTTTGTAGAGTTTTATAAATATAACTTTCTTTTTACCGAATTTTGATTTCAAATTTGTTTTCAATCGAATTTAAATAAATCTTTATCCGAAATTGTTTTTGTATCAAATATTCGTTTAGTCATTAGGGATTTCAAAAAATGAACAATGGGAGTTTTAAGAATTATATTAAATATTAATTTGTTCAGATACTGATTCGGACAAATAAAGATTCGATAAAATGGACATTCTGGCATTTAAAAATTCTACTTAGTTAAAATTCTGATAAATCAAAATTCTTTTAAATCAAAATTCAGTTAAATTCGAATTCTTTAAAACAAAGTGTGTTCAAAATAAATTTTGTACAAATACAAATTCTGTTAAATATGAATTTAGTGATCTAAAAATAGTGTTAAGTAAAAAATCGAATATATTTAAATTCGATTGAAAACAAGTTGAAAAAATTAAAATTCGGTACGACAAGAAAACATCTAATAAAACTACATAAAATGAAAATTCTAAATAATGAATTTTAGAACTTAATCATGCTTTGTTGATTTTCATTTATTCTTTGCTTCCTATTCCTTCTAATTTTGATAATAAATTTTAGAAAACCGATTAATCTGTACAAAAACAATCAGAAACTATTTCCAATTAGTAAAAAATGTATTATTTTAACTTATCCTTTTTTTATATATTTTTTTTTTTTGTTTATTATAATTTATTATTTTTGGTTTGTCCAGCCATAATTTCTATAGAAATTTTATTTTCCAATCATTTTTACTATTTGATTGATTTTTTCTTCCACATTTTTTTTACTAAAATTGAATTTCTTTTCATTTTCTTTATTTTTAATGTCCTGTCTATTTTTTGCACTTCCGATTGTTTATCTAATTTATTTTTATTACTATATTTTTATCCTCTTCAATTTTTCCTGCTGTCAATTTTCATTCTTTTCAATTTTCGTTTCTCGTATTTTTTATACCCTTTATTTTCCACTTTTTACTTCTCTGTTTATTTTTCAATTTCCTGGTAAAAATAAGGTCTGAAAGCGTTTACATCTTGAAATCAAAACGACAGAAAATAAATATTTAAACTGTTTTGAAAATTTAGAAAAGCTTTTAACCAAAATTTTATTGTTACTATTTCTATTAGTATTTTTCACTACTTCATTGTCCCCCTTTTTTAAACTACAATTAAAGAGAGTCAAATTTTGGTATTAATTACTGTCAATTCTAAAATTCAGTCAAATATCTAAATTTTGATTTTAACGCGTTTATTTCAAGACAAAAATCGAACTTAAACGAGGTTAAGTTGAAAAATAAGTAATTTTTCTGTCATTTTAATTTCAATATGTAAATTTTTTCAGATTCTACTTTTACGATTTTTATTCTTATTTTTTGATCTACCACTTTTCAGTTTGTAAATTTCAACCTTCTTTCGATTTATATTTTTTGCCTTTTACTTTACAATTTTTTTCTCGTTTCTACTTTTTTTTTCTTACTTTCCCTCTTTTTATTTTTCCCTTACTTTTATTTTTTATTATCTCTTCTGCTTTAAACTCACCTTTTTCCTTTCATTTTCTTTCCCTTTTTTACTTTTTTCCCCTTTTCATTCAGCGTTTTTTCTATTTTTTCCTTCTCTATTGTTTCTTTCATTAATTTTTTTATTCTCTACTCACTTTTTATCTCTCTTCTTTTACATTCCTCTTTTCATTTCCTAGTTTTCTTATTTTTTAATCACCCCCTTATTTAAATTTTTTTTCACACTTCTTTCGATTTATTTTTCTTTTCTTTCATTTTTGTTCTTTCCCTTTCTATTTTCTTGTTTAAAATTTTGTATTATTTTTGCCACTCTTTTATTTTATAATCATCTTCTTTTAACTTCTCTTTCTTTCCTATTTTACTTTTTTAACTTTTTTTTTTCATCACAACTCACCTTTTAGACATGTTTCACTTCCCTCTTTTTCGTCTTCTTTCACAAATTTCCGCCCACTCCTTTCTTCGATTAATTTTTCCCCTGATTGAATGGCACCGGAAAGCGTCATCGCACTCTCTCGACACCAATTGTGACAATTGTTA
The DNA here is from genome assembly GCA_037103525.1 of Ganaspis brasiliensis. Taxonomy (NCBI): domain Eukaryota; kingdom Metazoa; phylum Arthropoda; class Insecta; order Hymenoptera; family Figitidae; genus Ganaspis; species Ganaspis brasiliensis. The sequence goes on from JAZKLR010000146.1 coordinate 1,463,175, forward strand.
CAGATTCTTGAATCAAAGTCTGCAATGAATTAATCCCATCATTTATCTTGCTCTCCTTGGCCTTTCCAAACAAAAGTCAAGTGTCCCTCAATTTTCTTGCACGTTCATCCTATTCGTAAATCCTGCAGGATTCCTAATTCCCAGACGGAGACCCAAAGGACATTTTCAACAATTCTTTTAATCTATATGACCGTCTCTTCGCTATTGAGACTCAAAGCACCACCGGTTCCATCGAAATGAATCTGACCTGTTTTTAGAACTATTCCGAACAATTATTAATCTCTGAATTTGATAGATTCTGCGACCTCTGGATAACTCGAGTAGGAAATCACCGGTCACCGGATCTCATCACGATTTAATTAACGACAAGGTGAACTTTTCATAAAGACTCCTGTATATATATATATATATATATATATAAGAAATATATTTAGAAGAAAGACGACTTCTAAGTTTTAACTGACGACCATTTCAAATTACGTACTACTACTAATAATAATAATAATAAAAAAAAACAATGCTAGACTTTAATTAAAACGCTGCCGCGGGTAGCTCTTGGTAAAAGCAGACTCTAAAACACTTCTTAAAAACAAAACGATAAAAAAAACGAAACTAAAAGCAAATTCTTTTGTGTAGCGTGCTAACGGCAATACTCTCCTTTTTTTTACTGTGGTAGTCATTATACTTTCTCTCATAAACAGATTAGCTACACTCTCCTCATCGGGAAATCTTGCGATTTTGCATCCTCTGCCTCTAAGGCGAGCACACTGGTGAAACAAGACAAAGTCGATAATTACCTTTGCCTAGCAATTAACTGCATGAATGTTTTCCTTGAAAATAATTTTATCTCATAGTTTGAGTATCTTGAGAAAGTATTTTGCCAGGGGTAGCAGTTTTTTTTATAACTAAATGCAAGAAGTGTTATACACGCACTTTTTAGAGAAAAATTTATTTCAGGGTCTGTGAAATTTGTTTACCTCGAGGCTTTTAATCTAAAATCAACATGTTTTATTCTCAATTCTTAATTAAAGTAAATTCGATATATAAAGTAGCTGTCAGCTCGTCAAGAAACGCTTCTCAAAGCAGGTAAGAGTTCTCTTAGAATACACTCTTCAAATTTTTAATACATCCTCAGATTTTCATCAATCACTTAATATCCACTTGGAAGCGCTTTTTTGAAATTATTTCCCGTCTATTTGTTTTACAAGAATTTAATAGAGTCAAAACATTATATTTCACTCAAAGTCCTTGCGGATTAATTTTACAAAAATCTGATAATTTGTAGTATTTATTTTTTATGAACGCAATACGTTTTTGAAAATTATTTTTAAAAATTTTCTATAATTGCTTTGTAATTTGAGTTTGAAACTTGAGCTACGAGAAAAAAACTTATTTTGACAATTGGTAAGATTAAATAAAAAAGTACGTTATTAATATTTAGATAACATAAATTTCTTTATTGGGAATTGTTAAAAACAGTGTAATTTACTTATAATTATTAGTTATTGAATTAATAAGGTCAAAATATTGAGTGAAAATTACTTTTAAAACTCACTTGCAAAATGTCAAAATTTTCAAAGTTTAAATTAAAGTTTTCTATATATAAAGTATTCAAATATTTTAGTACTAAATATTATTCATCTTGAGTAGTTTTAATGTACTTCCATATGACGTACTAACTTTTTAATTTTATAATAGAGAAATATGAAAACTTTTACTTTAATTATTGAAATTTTGAGAAAAAGCAGTGTATTTGAATTCTACACTGTTAAAAATTTGGGGAGTTAACGGTTGCTGGAGTTGGGAGTTGAGATTTTAGAGTTAAAAATCGACTCTCCAAGGTGAGTGAGTCTCATACGCTCCATGTTTAAGAAGAGTGGGGACTGAAGGATTAAGCGTTAACTCTCTTTACTTCAACTCTTCAAGGCGTGCGACTTTTATAGAGTCCCGTAGGGAGTTAAATTTCAACTCCTTTTTTTAACAGTGTAATAACTCCGTTCCCGAAGAATAAAAAAATTTAATTTATGTTCTAAAATTTAAGTAAAACCCTTATTTTCACAGAATCAAAATTTGGAGTTGGAGAAGCTATTACTTTTTTAGTTTTTACAATTTGAAAAATGTGCTTTGAAACACGAATTTGAACGTCAAAATACAAATAATATGTAACAAAATTTAATTGTATAAATTTAACAATTTGACAGCTGCTAGCTGCAGTTTTACATAACTACTTGCATTTTAAGAGTTCAACCAATTGACATAACCTCGAACTAGAAAATGGTTTTCCACAAAAAATAAAAATATTATTAAAATTATTTCACACAATTTTGAAAGACAGAGTTGTAAATTTAAAAAAAAAATTAGGTTGATGCACAATTTGTTACTAAATAATAATTATTTAACATTTTGTGTTTTTTGTTTAAAGTTTGTCAACAATTGTAATTTTTATCCAACATTGACAAATAATGGCTCATTTTAATCTTTAAGACATTCTCTACAAGTCTGTTCGTTGGATTTTGTTAAAAATTATTTAATAAATAAAATTGTACTATTATATATTTTTTAAACAAAAATGTTTTAACAAAACCCAACAAACAGACTTGTAGAGAATGACTCAAAGATTAAAATGAGCTATTATTTGTCAAAATTGGATAAGAATTAGAATTATTAACAAACTTTAAAGAAAAAACACAAAATGTTAAATAATTATTTTTGATAACAAATTTGGTCTCAACCTAATTTTTTTCAAAAAATGTATAACTCGGTCTTTGAAAATTGGGTGAAATAAATTTTAATAATATTTTTATTTTATGTAAAAAAACCATTTTCTAGTTTAAGGTTATGTCAATGGGTTGAACATCCTTAACCTTCAAGTCCGCATTTGGAAACATATTTTTCGAACTGAAAAAACTAAAAAAGTAGCAGATTCTCTAACGCCAAATTTTGATACTGTTTAAAGAAGGGTCAAATTTAAATTTCAAAACCAAAATTAGATTTTTTCATTCTTTGGGGGCGGAGTTATTAAAATTGAAACACACTGTTTTTTCTTAAAATTTCAATAATTAAGGTAAAATTTTTCATATTTCTCTATTATAAAATTAAAAAGTTAGTATACGTCATATGAAAGTACATTAAAAATAATAAAGATGAAATAATATGTAATATATTAAAAATTTTTAATATTTGAATACTGTATAGAAAACTTTAATTAAAACTTTGGAAATTTTGACATTCGTCAAGTAAGTTTTAAAAATAATTTTCACCCATTATTTTTTCCTTGTCAATTCAATAATTAATTAATATAATTATTATTAATTATTAAGTAAACTGTACTATTTTTAACAATTACCAATAAAGAAATTTATGTTATCTAAATATTAATAACGTGCTTTTTTATTTAATCTCACTATCAGTTGTCAAAATATCCTTTTTTTCTTGTAGCTCAAGTTTCAATCTCAAATTACAAAACCTTTTTATAAATAATGGTCCAAAACGTATTGTCCAGACATACAAAATAAATATCACAAATTATCAAATTTTTGTAAAATTAGTCCGCAACGAATTTGGGTGAAACATAATAGTTTGACCCAATAGCGATAAGTAACTTTTTTTTTAATTTGCCTTTAGAAAATCCAAAAAATAAAAAAAATTTCAAAAAATGCGTTTCTTCGAAAGTGGATTAGGATACTATTCACAATTTAATACCTTAACAATAACAATTTTTCTACGCATGTTGATTTCTCTGCTTTCCCTTAAGACTACTTTTCTCAAAATGATAAAATTTTTCAAGAAAATAAATTCTCGACATAAAATTGCAATATAAATTTTTCCCCGAAGACAAAATTAAAATATAAACATTTTTAATAAAAGTGAAATTAAAGAATGCAATAAAGCAGTAGGATTATGTTTACTTCCGACTGCATGTCTCGCTTCTCCAGTATGTTCGCTTTTATTCTATGTGTACGTAAAGTAAGATAAGAAAAAAAAAGAAGCGTATCGAACTTTTAAAGGAACGAGACGCTTGGCGAATAATAATTTCGATTTTGTCATTCTCATCACGTTGTGCTCAATGATGCCGAGTACCTGCACCTATTTTAAGTAACATTCAATTAATTCTTTAAAGATTCTTTCAGCTGTCGAGACTTTATAAGCCACCAACTGTGGAGACTGGAAAAACAATTATTTTCTATATATATATAGCTAGAAATCGATTTATTTTCCTCTGAGGCCCGATCAATAATAATTTAGAGCAACTGGCAGATGGTGATCCATTTTATCAGATTTATATTTTATATCGATTCCCCTCCCACCCTTCTAAATTGGCGGTGAAAACAGTTTTGAAAAATGTGTCTCATGAAATTCTATGGAGGCGATTTCTTACTCTCGCCAAACGCCGTGTCATTTGAAACGGTGCTTCTTTTAAGATTCATATTCGAAATCTGAATATGTAAGATCGTTTTAGCGTCGGGATCGCAGAAAACAGATGGGTAAGACGATTCATAGTCGAGACTCTTTTTCACCGCAAATTTCAATGGAACCCTTTGAAATTTATACATGAGATCAGCTCGTAATTGTGTCTGACTTGGTGCACATGAATCTGCGAAGTGCATGCAATTCACAAGGGCCATCGTGACAGGCATCCCACTTCCCTCTTTATTTCCCTCGACTTTCCGACGTGACTCTCAAGCAGAACTGAAACTTTTCCAAATGTACAGTTTTCCCGAAATTATTGCCACTAATACATTAAAGGCTCAATTATTAATGCACAAGTGCACAAGAAATGTTTTTCTGTACCAAAATTCGACTGCAGACGAAAATAAAGATAAAAGAATTATTCTTTTTGTTTTTTATTTTAGCGAAACAATATTTATGTGATACTAAAAAATAAGAATTCAATATTTGCTTTAGTTTTAAGTAATATGGGTACGTATCATTTGATTTTCAGAAGCAATGCAAGCAATTTAAAAATTACTAAAGCAGGTAATTTTTACTTTCTTTTCTAAAAAAAAATGTCACTTTTGAAGTAAATTTGACGTTTTGTCTCTACACTCTAAAAACAAGTGTCTTATTTTGTTCTCACTTTTAAGACATTTTGAGGTGTCTTAATTTAAAACCATTGAGATAGTGTCTTAAAAATGCCTGTAAGACGCTTTCTAAACGTCTTATGTCTTAAAATTAGACACTTGTAAGACACCTGTTTTTACAGTGTAAATCTAAATTCGTGAGCCTCCAATTCTTGACCAAGTTTAAAGCTTTTTTTTTAAATTAAAGCTTACACTCAAAGACTTTAGAGAATAATTGTTATAGTTTATCTATTAATTTTTACTATAAAAACTATTATTCTGGGATAATCATGCAAAAAGAAAAATTTTCCCAGCTAAGATAGTAAAGTTTCAAACCTGGATAGGAAAAATATTTGTTTTACATGTTTATCCCAGATTAAAAACTTGATAGTAAAAATTATTTACTAAAGTCTTTCAGTGTAGTGATATTTTATCAAAACCTTATAAAATTAATAACTTTACTTTCAGAAAAGTAAAATGTTATTTAATAAATAAAATTTTACAATTTCCCTGATTGTTATAAACAAATTATTGCACAAGACGCATATATTCAGTATTTATTAGGATTGAAAGCAATAATTAGATTTTTTTTCTATCTGATCACATAATAATGTGATTTTTATAATAATAATGAATATTACAATTATTTAAACAATTTATTGTTATAAACAAATATATAAATAAAGTTATTTTAGTCATTCATTATTTTAGAATTTCCTTCCAAATTATTTCAACAGGTAGTAGTAAAAGATTATTTATTAATATTACCTATTTTTATAAACAATTTTATTTAAATAATAATTGCATTACTACTTTAGAGAATTGACTAAATTTCTCATTTACATATTCACATCTAATTTTTTTATGTAGCCTTTATTCAAGAGTATTTAAATAAAAAATATATAAACAATATTTAATCAATATTTAATCACTGCAAAAATTGCTGTCTTCTAAGTGTCTTATTTTAAGACATTTTGATGTCTAAGACGCAATTAATGTCTTAAAATGAGACATTTTTTGACACAAAAAAGACATCAAAATGTCTTAAAATAAGACACTTAGAAGACAGCAGTTTTTGCAGTGATAAAGATAAACAATCTTATACTAATAACTGTTAAAATAATTTTTAATGAAGTTGTAGAACTTTGTAATGATAGTCATAAAGAAACAGAATTTATATATCTCTCTAAATCTGAATTAGTTAAAAATAACTAATTTCGTAGCAAAAACTCAGTCACTAATTCAAATAGCTATATTTCTACTAATCATTTACTGAAAAATAACTATTTATTAGTCAAATTCATTTTTAGGTTATGTCAAAATAACTAATATTTTTGTAAAATTCTGTTTATTAATTCAATTAGTCAAATTTTAACTATTTTTTAGTTACTTTTTTACTAACAATTAGTCATTTTTTAACTAATTATTACTTATTTCTTATTTTTCACTAATTTCTAAAAAAAAACTCAGCCGCGGGTTGCAAGTACATAATATTAAGGTTTTTATTTGTTTATAACAATTATTTATATAAAAAATTTATTTTTTATTTATAATTTTAATATAAAGAAATTAATGTTACCAACTTTATTTGATATAATACTAAAAATCAACGTCAATGACTAAAATAACTTTATTGGTCAAGAATTGAAGGCTCTATACATTTTTGAACAGTAAATTCCATATTCATCCTACTGTGCTATTAAATAGTACAAACTTTCACTAATTTTTAGTAAAAAAGTATTAATTATTATTAGTAGAAAATTATTAATTTAAAAGTGAAAGTTTTTATTATTTAATAGTATTCGATTTTTCTCTAATTCATTGGTAGAAAACAACTAATTCAGATTTAGAGAGTCTGTAGTCAAATTTTTATTACTTATTTATTAATACTTCAAATGTTTGCTGTAAGGTATTTATCTCTCAGTTAAATACAGTTTATCAAAAAAATAAATCTAGTGAAAATTTATTTAAAAGTGATTTTGTTCTCTCCATAAAACAAAGTAAAAATTACTTAGAACTCAGCAAATTTTAAATTCTTTTTTTTTTTAATGTGAACAAATTGCAAGTTAGAAACAATTGAAGGCAATTAAAATGCCGATGATAATATTAGTTGAGATGTAAATTAGTAAATATAAGCTAGACGATGTGAATGAAAGTAATTTATAATATCTTGCTAATTAATTAAGAGTTGGAGAAATTAATCTCATTGAAGACAATTCCGCTCTTTCATTAAGAAAAGAGATTTATTAAGTGAAGACAAATAATTAACAGCAGTGTCAAAGAAATTAAGGCGAATTTTCGCAGACACCTAAAGTGAATACATAATTCATCGTAGCGAAAAAATGTAATTAAAAGTAAGAAATATCAAATTTTATTTAACATATCCTACATGCAATATAAAATTTTTTTTCTGGAATATAAAATTAAGAATAAAAGTTGCTTCTTTGAGTTAAAATTGACATCAATGCAGCAACGTATGCTAATGCTCTCTACTCAGAGATAATTAATTTTAATTATGCAAATAAAAAATACAACCCGAGTGTCGCCCTAAGGTAACTTTTATTACCTTACTCTTTTTTTTTAAAAGTTAATGAATAAATTTTACAGAAAAGTAAATTGTTTGCATTAAAAAAACGTGTTGATAATTAGGCAAATAATTACAAATTTTAAGAAGATTATTTTTTCAACATATAAACTAAAAAATTCGAAAAATACTTAAAATAAAACTGATGACAGAAATAACTAGTTTATTTTGAAAACGAAATAAAGTAACGACAAGTGGAGCTTTGACCTCACGAGATGAAGAGGGATTTGAGAATAGTCTGCAATTTTCACGATGGCCCTGACAGAAAAATTCACTTCTATCTCAGGATCATTATCAGACCAATCGGATCAGAGGAAGAGCTCTCGATTTTCGAGACGTGGTCGGAAATATTGCTCTCTAGTGTAATACTTGTATATCGTTTCGAAACAAGCGACGCCTGTTGAGTCGTCTCTCGTGATTGTATAGACAATATATATATATGTATAGAAATATATCTGGCAATATATATCTATATATATATCAACATACATATAGCATATAACTGTGTACATGAATTCTAGAGCTTTGCACATCAATATCCCAACATTGGCAGAGCTACCTGGAGCGAAATCAGTCGATTTGGCAGTGATAGGACCGCGGTCTTATAAACGATAACACACTCATGACGAGAAGGGTTGCGGGACAGAAAGGGGTTAGAATTACCTTCATTTTGGTTTCCCAGCTTGTTTACCCGCAATTGCCGCCTTGCGACTTGATCGTTATTGAAACAGGTTAGACTGGTTAGAGAGAGAAATTCATATAAAGAGAGAAGAATTAAAAGCCAACATTTAATTGTTCACTAACAATTAAGCAAGTAACTTATTCAACAACTAATTAATCGACTTTCTTATTAAAAGAACATGTTAAATTGTTAAAATTAATGTTACAAAATACAAAAAATTAACATACATTTTTATCGGACCTAGTGGAGGTTGTAGGTAATAAAAAACTAAAAATAATGGTATATATTGAATCTCTGATAACCCCTCAAAATCTTGTTTTAGAGCCGAAAAACCGTTTTCAGGTAGATTTATGCGCGTCTTATTTTAATAAAAAAAATAACAGACCTTTTTATCGGACCTAATGAAGGTTGTAGGTAATAAAAAACTAAAAATAATGGTATATATTAAATCTCTGATACCCCCTCAAAATCTTGTTTTAGAGCCAAAAAACCATTTTCAGGTAGATCCATGCGTGTCTTATTTTACATTTTTAATAAAAAAAAAAAATAACAGACCTTTTTATCGGACCTAGCGGAGGTTGTAGGTAATAAAAAACTAAAAAGAATGGTATAAATTAAATCTCTGATACCCCCTCAAAATCTTGTTTTAAAGCCAAAAAATCGTTTTCAAGTAGATTCATGCGTGTCTTATTTTAATAAAAAAAAATAACAGACCTTTTTTCGGATCTAGCGGAGGTTGCAGGTAATAAAAAACTAAAAAGAATGGTATATATTAAATCTCTGATATCCCCTCAAAATCTTGTTTTAAAGCCAAAAAACCGTTTACAGTCTTATTTTAATTTTAAGACATAAGACATTTAGAAAGCGTATTATGGTTATTTCAAGCTATTTACTTGGTTAATATTTTTGTAAAATGCTTTTTTATTGGTTTAAAATTAAGATACCCTAAAACGTCTTAAAAGTGAGGACATAAATGTCTTAAAATAAGATACTGGTTTTTACAGTATGTACATCATACTTTAAAACGGCGCCATTTTTTATCCGAAACAAAAAGTTTTTTGTTTCTTTAAAAACTCAAAGTACACTTTTTTAAGCTATACAAGAATTTCTTTATTATCATTTAAATTCATGAAGATGTAGACCAAAAATAATCAAAAATTTTCATTGATTGTCCAACTTTGAAGCTAATTTAAATCTATTATCATATTAAAATTAGATTTTACCTCAATAAACATTAAAACCATAATAAATGCAGTTTCAAATGACCCCAGATTAAATAAAATTCTATTAAAGTTGTCAAAGTTATTCCACTTCACACAAAACCTGCAAGCATCAAAACGTTGTATAATGATACCATTTTTTGGATCAATTATGAGAAATAATCTAAAAAGTGGTATTATTATCCAACGTTTTGATGCTTTTAGGTTATGTGTATTTTAATTTTGTAGTAACATGGTTTAATTTTGACTTTGTGAACAGTTTCATTATTTTTTTCTCGTATTCATAATTTTTACTATTTTTCGATTTTTATGCATTTTGGCAATGATAATAAACACTTCATAAAGTTTAAGAATTACCTGATAATTAATTTTATTAAATAATGTTACATGTATTTATTAGATGATTCTTAAACTCTAAAAGTGATCTTAGAATTATTGCAAAAATGCATAAAAATGAACAAAAACAGATAAAATTATTAATACAAGGAAAAAAATAATGAAAAATTGGTTATAAAGTCTAAATTTAATAATGTTACTACAAAATGAAAAGTGGAACAACTGTGCCAATTTTAATTGAATTTTATTCATTTTACGGTCATTTGAAACTATATTTACTAAGCTTTTGATATGCATTGAGAGAAAATAAAATTTTAATAAGATAAGAAATACAAATTAGCTTTAAAGTTGAAAAATTAATGAAAAAATGAAAATTTTTAATGATTTTTGGTCTATATCTTCATGAATTTAAATGATAATAAAGAAATTCTTGTACAGCTTGAAAGCATGTATTTTAAGCTTTCAAACAAATAAAAAACTTTTTGATTCGAATAAAAAATGGTGAAGTTTCAAGGTATGAAACTTGTAAATATGTACATGAATCTACCTGAAAACTGTTTTTTAGCTCTTAAATAAAATTTTGACGGTGTAATTAATTAATTAACTAACTTAACAACTAAATAATTCAACAACAACCCTTGATCTTCCGTCTAAATTAGTATTACTTATTAATTCGAACTGTGGCCGTAAATAATTTCCAGTTAAATTAAAAATAGAATTTCTATAAAGTAGATAATATAAACCGAAATTAAATATTAGCCATGAATTCTATGAAAAATAAAACGCGAAATGAATTATTAATTATGTGTGAAAACTAAAGCGTTCAGGTATGCCAATTAGGAAAATATTCCAAACATCCGAATTTATCAATAAAGAACAGAGAAAACAATCAGAGAAGAATTTCAATTATATTGCTTTATTTTACTTTTTTCGGAATTTAATAAAACGTTCTGTTTATCGCTGTTTCTTGGTGAATTAAATATCATATGAAATAATAAAACGAAAGTAATATACTGATGAGGGTAAATATAATTTTACAAATGTAAATGATAAAAAATAATAATAAGATGGAATTTTGTTTATTTAAATATAATAAAAATCAATATAATGATTAAAAGGAATAAAAGAGAAGTAATGAAAAAAAGAATATAAAACGAGGACATTAAAATATAAAAAAACTTTAATTTAAAACTAAAATTAACAAAAAAAAACAAATATAAAGTTAACAATGAAATTCAAACACAAAATTAAGAAAGAAAATAAACTTGAGAAAATTCAAATACGTAAAAAAAAAGAAAGAATGACCTAAATGAACTAAATAAAAACATCATAAAAAAGAAAGACTTTTTAGAGAGATGAAAGTAGAAGTCCCTTTTCTACTTTCATCTCACTGAAAACTGTCTCCTATTCGTTTTGTTATGTTCTTTTTATTTAGTCAATTTTAGATCTTTTTGTCCCATATTTACATATTGGATGTTGGAATTTAAAATGAATTTTAAACTCCTTATGAAAATAAAATTAATTGATTCACTTCGAAAAAAATGTTCTTTGTCACCTCTCACTAAAATTGCATAATCAGTTACACTTTTTGGTAAATTCGAAAGTAATTAGCCTATATTTGCAGATGGCAGAACACTTTTGTTTGGGTTTTAATAAAAAAAAACAAAAAAGAAAATGATTGAAAACACTCAAAGTTGTGTTTGAAAAATTCCCTTTCGCTGCCAAGTCAACTGAGTTCAGCTTTAATTTAATCAGAATGTGAGATTAATAATTTTCGTATTTTCTTGTACTTACTGACATTTTTTCAGAACAGTGGAAGGTAAGTTCTATAATGCAGCAGCGCCCGCAGACGTTGATTGCAATAAGAGCCAGCTCGAAGTCGCTTTAAGTAAACGATTCAAATCCTTGAAAATTAAACATACAGTTCAAAAACTTCATGGTCTCATTGAAAACTTAATTAACCTGGATATTCTCTCGGCAAAATTGTTACCTGAAATTATGAAAAAGTAAACTGTTTTGTTATTCCAGTAATTAAAAAATTGTATTTTAAAGAAATTATCTTCATATTTTGAAAGAAAAAAATTGAAGTCATTAATGTTATATTTTTGGTTAGATAATTATTTTCAGGGAAGTCGGTATTTTAAATAAAGAGTGGTACTTTCAGTTGGAAAAAGTATTTTTGTAGGAAAAAGCTCTTTTAGTCAGAAAAAGTATTTTTAATTCTCAAGAGTAATTATTTTTAACCAGAAAGTGTTTTTAGTTGAAAACATTGATTATTTCTAGTCAGAAAAAGTCAGTATTCTAAAGTAAGGAAAGTATTTTCTCTGGAAAAATGTTTTTATAAATAAAGACAAAAAGATTTTAATAATTGTACTTTGGATGTTTAAAGACGTTCTTCAAACCTTAAAAAATGTGTGAACTGACAAATTTTGACGATACTGTATAGTCTATAAAAATGAACTTTTTCCCAAAAAATATATTTTCAAATAAAAAAAAGTATCTCAACTCTAATAAAGAAGTTTCGTTTAAATATTTATTTTAGTTTGAAAATATATTTTTGCATCAAACAAAGAATCTTGGCCTCAAATGGTATTTTGATCGAAAAAATGTATAAAAATTCCGATTAATGCAAATTTGGTAAAATAGAATTCTCCCATATAAAAATTCCGTTTCATTAAAGATCTTGCCAAGTGTAAATTAGGCTAAATAACAATTCTGGAATAAAATTCCATTTAATAAACATTCACATAAATGAAAACTCATCCCAACTTTCCATCACGATTAAATTTTTGTCCAGAGTTTTGAAAAAATGAACAAACAAATTTGAAAAAGTATTCATATCCATCCGTAAATTAAACTTGTCAGAAAATAAATAAATCAATTTAGAAGATAAAAAATGAGAAACGGTGGCATTTTACGATGCTTGACACAGATAGGATTCAGCAAACTGAATAACCGCAAAAGCTTTACCTGAAGTTTGCATAAAATGGCATTTCTTGAGCCTTGAAAGAATATAAATTGTTTTTCTTGTGAAATTCAAATGAAACGCATGAATTTGTATGAAAGGATATCGTCCATGAAGTCAGACGTGGATTTATGTATGGTGTGTGCCAGTTATACGATTGCTCATAAACTTTCAAAAAGTTCTGCAAACGACAGCACTTTTTTTTGTTGTTTATTCTTTTTTTTTTTTTTTTTTTTTGGTCTCAAATGGCCGGAAACTCAGAGCAAAGCGAATTTAAATAGGTTCCACTTTACGGATCTTCTGGTATAAAGTTCAAGTGGAAAGGACGTTTAGTCTTGAAGAAAGTGAGGAGAGGGTTAAGATTTGCGGCGAGTGCACCAAAAACAAGTGGGCAATTAATAGTGAATTGAATCTGCACAAGGTCTTAGCCGACGTGCTTTTACTAAGCAACGCTAACATTCCTCAACTTTCTACTGCCATGAAAGGGACTTGAGCACACGTCGCAAATTTTGAAATGGATGCTTGAATAATTTTCTGTCGAAATTTCAGAGTGTAACTTTGCACAAAAGTTGCCACTGTGAACTTGAGTGCATGCTCTCTAGCCAGAAAGCATGCTTCAGCAATCTTCAATTGTTCGCGCAAGTGGCGAACAAATGACAAATGGTTAGAACCTTTGGAGCTATACCTTTCACACTAAAAGTGATCAGATAAAGTAGAAATTAGGAAAAAGTTGACAAAACCCGAGACAAGAGCAATTTACCAGCAATATCCATTAACCGCATACTTTTTAAAAAGTCGCGATTTCATGAATTTTTGATTTATAAAAAGTACACTGTTAAAAATTGGACAGAAACTTTACACTGGAAAGATTGAAATAATTTTACTTTCAATCCAAAAAATGTAAAATTTAAACTAATTCAAACTGCACAGATTGAAACGAATATATATTTCTTTATATATATACTTTTTATATAATTATACGGTGTGAATCTTCCTTACATCTGTTTCATTTCAAAAACAGTTTCGCTATCATTTATGGGAAACAGTTTAAATAATTGATTAAAAACTTCTAAATTATGTGCAGTGCTTAAAATTTAACTTAACAATATTTACTTTTTCCAATAACAAGACTCTGGAAAATGGGATATTTGTGCATTTTAAAAAGGTTTATACGAGAGTGGTATTTTCTATAGGATTATCCAAAAAAAACAATTCGACGCCCCCTGTTGATAACATGTTTATTAAAAAGCAAATGAAATAAAATTTTAATTTAAAAACAGTCGAAAATCATTTTTATTCATAATTTTGTAAGATATGATTTGTATTCAATTGTTTGTTTAATTAAATGTCTGTTGAAGTTGTGTGCCATAGAATGTTAATTGGACCGAACGTACACTATAATGTTTATTTAATCAAATATCCCGTGTAGAAAAGTTCCCAGTAATTCCCAGTTTGTACGTGGGCGCCAGTTGGGGCCAACCTGGGCTTCCCAGTTTTGATCAAATACGTAAATTGTTACTAAATAATAGTTTCAATACTAAACTTATCGTCAATCTGGCTTTATATATTGCAATTTCCGTTCATTTCAATTTAAAAATTCATGAAATTCGGTCAAAGCGCTCAAAGTTTCCCATGCAAAATGCATGGGGAAAAAAACTTTTTCATAGAATTGATAAAAATTCCATGCAAATTAACATTTTTCGATCGGATAAAGCTGTTTGTCCTCAGGAAAATTTAAAGAATAAGATCCAATAATTTATTTAACAAACTTATTATTTTTAACTATTTTTTAAAGGGCCATAAAAAATCTTCATAAACGAAAAAAAAGTGTACGATCGTTAAAAAATATTCATTACGACTTTTTACAACATTTTCCATCAAAATTTCTTTTAATTACATAAAAATTAGTTACTAACAATTGGTGCATGTATTTTTTAATTTGTTTAAACAAATTAATATTGTTTATCTGAAACTTTTCATCTAATAGAGCTAGAGAGTTGTAACTTATTTCTAATATTGCATCTATTTAAGTTAAGTAAATCCTAATATTATAAAAAAACTAAAATATAAAAATTGTTTAAACAAATTAATATTGTTTATTTGCAATTTTCCATCTAATTGAGTTACAGGGTTTAAACAAATTAATATTGTTAATATCAATATTGTAATAAAGTTCCCAAACTGTATTTAAGTTGCGAATAAACAATATTAATTTATTTAAAAGAGTTTCATAATTATGGATCTTCGTTTACTATAAGTTTTGGGTGTTTATAGGCTTAAAATTTGCAAAATTAAGAAAAAGTTAAACTCTCTAGCTCAATTCGATGAATGATTGCAAATAAACAACATCAGTTTGTTTAACCAATTTTTATAATTGTGGATTTTCGTTTATTAATAATATTCAGCTTTGGTATTCTTAAAAAGTTGCAAAATTAAAAGAAAATTTTAAATCTAAAGCTCAATAAGATAAAAAGTTGCAAATAAACAATATTGATTGGTTTAAACAATATTTGTGATTGTGTATTTTCGTTTATTATTAATATTAAGCTTTCATAACCTTTAAAGGTTGCAAAATTAGGAGAAAATTTCAACTCTGTAGCTCAATTAGATGATAAGTTGCAAATAAACAATATTAATTTGTTTAAACAATTTTTAAAATTGTGAATTTTCGTTTATTATTAATATTAAGCTTTCATAGGTTTAAAAAGTTGCAAAATCAAAAGAAAATTTTAAATCTAAAGCTCCATAAGATAAAAAGTTGCAAATAAACAATATTAATTTCTTTAAACAATATTTGTGATTGTGGATTTTCGTTTATTATTAATATTACGTTTTTATAGTTTTGAAAAGTTGAAAAATTAAGAGAAAGTTTCAACTCTCTAGCTCAATTAAATGAAAAATTACAAATAAACAATATTAATTTGTTTAAACAATTTTTATAATTGTGGATTTTTGTTTTTTATTAGTATTAAGCTTTCATAAGCTTGAAAAGTTGCAAAATTAAGAGAAAGTTTCAGCTCTCTAGCTTAATTAGATGAAAAATTGCAAATAAACAATATTAATTTTTTTAAACAATTTTCATGATTGTGGATTTTCGTTTATTATTCGTATTGGGCTTTTCTAAGTTTGAAAAGTTGCAAAGTTAAGAAAAAGTTACAACACTCTAGCTCTATTAGATGAAAAGTTGCAAATAAACAATATTAATTTGTTTAAACAATTTTAATAATTTTATATTTTAGTTTTTTTCTAATATTAGGCTTTACTTAACTTATATAGTTGCAAAATTAGAAAAAAGTTACAACTTTCTAGCTCTATTAGATGAAAAGTTTCAAATAAACAATATTGATTTGTTTAAACAAATTAAAAAATACATGCAACAATTGTTATTGACTAATTTTTATATCATTAAAGAAAATTTTGGTGGAAAATATTGTAAAAGTTGTAATGAATATTTTTTAACGATCTTACATTTTTACGATCTTTTTTAAGTGAATTGGCACCAACCGGGTTCAGCATTACAAGCCCACTAATTTCCCAGTGGGAAGACCCAACTGGGGCCCACCTTAAATTTGGGAAACCCATATGGGGCCCAACTGGCGCCCACCCAACTTTTCTACACGGGATATGCAATAACATTCTATTTCAATCTTCAAAACTATATTATAAACTTAATACAAGGCTGTATATGTAAAAGAAGTATTCTTTTTTAATCTTGTACCTAAAAAGTACAATTCTGCTCAAATTTCTTATATTGCTTTAATTAATAATATTTTTTTAGTTAAAAGTATTAAAACCTGAATTAATAATTAAATATAATTTGAAATGAATTAATAAAAATATTAAAATAAAAAACTTGAATTTATCTACTAAAATTTCTTTTTTTTTAAACTTTGTCATTTCATTAAAATTTAATATTATTTTTCAAAAGTTAAACATATTCTTTTTTGAGAAATTTATTATTTTTTCCATTAAAAAATTGTATTCAAAGTGAATTTTATCTAAATTATAATATATTTTAATAAATTTGAAATAAAAAATTATTATGTGTCGTATAACAATAACAATAATAATGATGATAATAATACTAATAAAAATGTAAGTTCATACTTTTTGCTTACCTGTATATTTTAAAGTTCATGAGTTAATTATATTAAAAATTATCATAATAGCTACTAATTGTACAATTTATAATATTTCTAAAATTATGTTCTAAATAAGAAGTTTAGAGTTCTATTTGATAATTTTATTTTGATTTGAAAAATAATCAAACACTGATTGTTCGATAAAACTTATGTGGTTTTTTGTGTTTTTAAATAAATAATATATTTTTTACAGTTTATACAGTTTGGAATCTTTTTAAGTTTTCATATCTTTGTTTCAAGAATAATAATAATAATAATAAAAATGTAAGTTAATATTATTTGCTTACCTGTATAGTTTGAAGTTCGTTAATTAAATAATAAAAATTGTCTTCAAAGCTACTAAATAGTGCAATTGAACCGCCGGCGTTCAAAATTATGTTTAATCGAAGTCTTGATCATTTCTTTTAACTGGTGTGTTTGAAATAAATATAAACAGATTTTAAACCTTATTTTATTTAAATTTGTGAAGAACAATCAATAAGATCCTTTTAATGGACTAGATAACATCACAATGATTACGACGAATTTTACACGCTTAAATAAATTCCTAAAAGAATAATGTTAAATTTAACAGATTTTCAATGCTTTGATTTATTTTTTGAAATTATTTTATAGGTAAGGATTTTAACTTTTGATCTATAGTTTAAAACATCAAAAATCTGTAAAAAAAATTAGTAACAAATAACACTTTTTAGATATAGTCAATTTCAGTCTTAATAAAATCAGTAAAATTCAACTACAGATGCAGAAATAACAATTTTGATCTTTTATCGAATCTACTACTATAAGATAAATATCTTTAAATGGTGAATTTGATATATCAAAAATACGAAGGAAAAAAAGTTTAATCACATTATTTTAATAATACATTAATTTACTTAAATAGGAGTAAAAAAATAAAAAAATATTAAAAGATATGTCAAAATATTGTGGATAATATTGTAAAACAAATATTACTAAAAGGGTAGTTAATCATAGAACTTAAAACATTTCATTATCAACCAAAAATATTTCCTGCTTACTCCATGAAAAATACAAGTAGTCTCAACTGCAGATTTTGAAAGTAAAAAGTTAATGTCTTAATAACTCAAGAAGCTATTTTCCTAGAATTTTGGAGTAACTCACGAACTTTACACTGAGAAAAATGGAATTAATAGATATTCAAGTTTGACATCCATTTATTAAAACATAGTATTTACATATTTAAACTTAATATCCAGATGTTAAAATAATTATTTTTTAATATCCAGGATAGTAAATTTGAATATCCATTTCTCTCAGTGTAAACTATACAGGTAAGCAAATAATATTAACTTACATTTTTATTATTATTATTATTATTGAAACAAAGATATGAAAACTTAAAAAGATTCCAAACTGTATAAACTGTGAAAAATATATTAGGGGAAAGGACCCTAAGTTGTACACCCTTTCGTCTTATTGCTGTAGAATCCAAACCAAATAAAATATATTAATATATTTTATACCGGATGAAACTACAATTTATAAGGTAACTTATGGCCACAGAGATAAAATTTTATTTTAAACATAAACATTTTTTAAAGCGTTTTTTCTAATTGTTAAAATTTTCGGTCTAAAAAAAAGTGGCCCCAAGATGGACACCTTCTTAAAAGTCTCGGAAAATTGTAGTAAATAAAAAATTAACATCCTGTAACAATTCTTAAACTAATTTTTAATCATTTTACGGAATTTATCAGGAAATAACATTTCTTAAAACTTGAATCTAATAGCTTAACAGTAAAAAATAATAAAACCATTTTTTAATCCCAAGTAAAAATATATATACGAACACTGAATTAGTAAAATTATTTTAGGATATTATTATACGATAAATAAAGAATATTATAACGTTAAGTACTCATTCTAAATCATAAATTAAAGTAACTTTACCAACTTAAGAAAAAACTGTTACAAAACTTTTTTAGACCCAAATTTACGTGGCATGTATAGAAGAAAAACCAACTGGTTTTTTTTCTTCAAATGTGCATCAAAATCTTCGTCTAGACAAACAACAAAAATGACAAAAAGCATAACGCGCTGACACCTTAAGGGCATGTGATGGATTATGACGTCACTGGCATAGGCAAAATTTGTCCGCAACTTTTCTCTTAAAATATTGAATATTTTTTTATGAAACTTAGTACAATTACTTTAAATGTCATTAGAAAGGTCTCTCAGACCCGAATTGGTTTAAATTTTATCTCAAAATTGATTTTTAAAAAATTTTGCAATTTTTCAAAAAATTCCCAAAATTGATTTTAGGCCAAAATTCAAATAAACTCGGGTCTGAGAGACCTTCCTAATAACATTTTAAGTAATTCTACCAAGTTTCATGACAAAATATTTAATAATTTAAGAGAAAAGTTACGGACAAATTTTGCCTATACCAGTGACGTCATAATCCAGCACATGCCCTTAAACAAAAATTTTATACGAAATGTCCATCTTGGGGCCCTGTCCATCTTGGGGCCCACTCCCCTATTTATTTAAAAACACAAAAAACCACATAAGTTTTATCGAACAATCAGTGTTTGATTATTTTTCAAATCAAAATAAAATTATCAAATAGAACTCTAAACTTCTTATTTAGAACATAATTTTAGAAATATTATAAATTGTACAATTAGTAGCTATTATGATAATTTTTAATATAATTAACTCATGAACTTTAAAATATACATAGGTAAGCAAAAAGTATGAACTTACATTTTTATTAGTATTATTATCATCATTATTATTGTTATTGTTATACGACACATAATAATTTTTTATTTCAAATTTATTAAAATATATTATAATTTAGATAAAATTCACTTTGAATACAATTTTTTAATGGAAAAAATAATAAATTTCTCAAAAAAGAATATGTTTAACTTTTGAAAAATAATATTAAATTTAATGAAATGACAAAGTTTAAAAAAAAAGAAATTTTAGTAGATAAATTCAAGTTTTTTATTTTAATATTTTTATTAATTCATTTCAAATTATATTTAATTATTAATTCAGGTTTTAATACTTTTAACTAAAAAAATATTATTAATTAAAGCAATATAAGAAATTTGAGCAGAATTGTACTTTTTAGGTACAAGATTAAAAAAGAATACTTCTTTTACATATACAGCCTTGTATTAAGTTTATAATATAGTTTTGAAGATTGAAATAGAATGTTATTGCATATATTTGATTAAATAAACATTATAGTGTACGTTCGGTCCAATTAACATTCTATGGCACACAACTTCAACAGACATTTAATTAAACAAACAATTGAATACAAATCATATATTACAGAATTATGAATAAAAATGATTTTCGACTGTTTTTTAAATTAACATTTTATTCCATTTGCTTTTTAATAAACATGTTATCAACGGGGGGCGTCGAATTGTGTTATTAATAAAACAGAATTATCACTTAACAGCAGTTTAAATATTAAAATTCTTATCTATCCTGATGAATCGGCAATGTAAAAAGATTAAATTCAAACGCGCATAACACGACAAAGTTGAACTTAACCACACTTTCTGTCAAATGTCAAAATAGTAAACTAATTTGTTTGAAAAGGTTTAACCTTAAAGTTTTCAAGCCGTTTATATTATATGTGAGAATAATTCTCTTTTTTTTGTCCTGAACGGCTTTTTTTAGAAATTATTTTCTATAAAAAACTATGTTTTATAAACAACTACAAAGTCAATAATATTTTTTTCATTATTATTTTATTGACGCGTTTCGATGTAATATATCACATATATAAATAACAAAGAGTCACTCGTCTCTTATGAAAAGCATTAGAAAATCTTGACTGCATTAAAAAAAAAATAGTGTTTTTTGAATAATCGAATATGAATGAATTTTCTTAATAATTACATCCATATTTTTTTACACAACTTTTAGCACTATTATCATTATTAAAGAACATCATGTCAAATTTAAACCTAAAATTCGTAATTACCGAAACCAAAAACTATAAAGTCAAAACTATAAAATATTCTGTAATTTCTTTGTGGGAAAAAATATACTTGTCAATTTTACAAACAATTACGAATTTTCCAAATTTCCTCAAATTTATGCATCTACTTAATTTTTTAAACAGTTTTCAAGTATTTTTCGTTTAACTCTAAAATCTAGTTTCAAATATGCTATAAAAAGACAAAATGGCACACAAAAATTACGAAAAATACTTTGAAACATGTTAAATCTACTACAAAAGGATTTCATTAAAAGTGTTTACAAACAAAATTTTGTTGTGTTTGTATACTCAAATTAGTGTTTTTTTTTCAGATATTGCCAAAAACTTTTTTCTTGAAAACTTGAAATTCATGTCTTAAGGGCATGTGATGGAGTATGACGTCACTGATATAGGCAAAAATTGTCCGTAACTTTTCTCTTAAAGTATTGAATATTTTGTCATGAAACTTGGTAGAATTACTTAAAATATCATTAGGAAGGTCTCTTTGACCCAAATTTGTTTAAATTTTGGCTCAAAATAAATTTTTGAAAAATTTTCGAAAAATATAAAATTTTTTAAAAATCACTTTTGACACAAAAATTAAATAAATTTGGGTCAGAGAGACCTTCCTAATGATATTTTAAATAATTCTACCAAGTTTCGTGAAATAATATTCAATATTTAAAGAGAAAAGTTGCGGACAATTTTTGCCTATATCAGAGACGTCATACTCCATCACATGCCCTTAAATATGTTTTAAAAATAAAAAAAAATTTTTTTTAATTTTCAAGCATCAAAACCTTTTCTTACAATTTTAAAAAAAAAAAAAATTTATATGGATATACAAAATCAGAAGCGAGATTTGGTTTATAAAAATTTCCTGTGAAATTCTTTTCTAGGAGATGTAAGAAGTTTCAAAATATTTTTTTTATTTTGGTAGTGTATTAAAACATAAAATTTCAAGTTTTCAAGAATAAAAAAAGTTTGTTTCAATTTCCGACCAAATAAACTCTGATTTGAAAAAACGACATCAACAAAATCTGGTTTATCCAATTTTTTTAATGAAATTCTTCTGTGAAAGATTACAATTGTTCCAAAATATTTCTTTTTATTTTTATAGCATATTTAAAACTAGAATTTCAAGTACGCAAGAAAAAAAATTGTATTTCAATTTAATGACCAAAAAAGCTCTGATTTGAAAAAACGATATCGACAAGATTTAGTTTGTCCAATTTTTATGATATTATTTTGTGGAAGATTACAATTGTTCCAAAATATTTATTTTATTTTAAATTGCATATTTAAAACTAGAATTTCAAGTTTTCAAAATCAAAAAAATTTTATATCAATTTTTGTCCAAAAAACTCTGATTTGAATAAATGAAATTAACGAGACTTGGTTTATCCAATTTTTTAATGAAATTCTTCTGTAAAAGATTACAAATGTTTCAAAATATTTACTTTTATTTTTAGAGCATATTTGAAACTAGAATTTCAAGTTTTCAAAATCAAAAAAATTTTATGTCAACTTTTGTCAAAAAAAAACTCTGATTTGAATAAATGAAATTTACGAGACTTCTTTGAAAGATTTAAATTGTTCCAAAATATTGATTTTATTTTTATAGCATATTTGAAACTAGAATTTCAAATTTTCAAGATTAAAAAAAATTTATTTCAATTTTCGGCCAATAAAGACTTTGATTTGAATATAGAAAATCAGCAGCGAGATTTGGTTTGTAAAATTTTTGTGTGCCATTTTTATCTTGGAGAATTAAAAATAAAATATTTCTTTTATTTTTATAGCATATTTGAAACTAGATTTTAGAGTTGAAGAAAATTACTTGAAAACTGTTTAAAAAATGAAGTAAATGCATGATTTTGAGGAAATATTGGAAAGTTTGTAAATTTTTGTAAAATTGAGCAGTATATTTTTTCCCCTAAAGAAATTACAACTCTTTTTATAGTTTTGACCTTATATAGTTCTTAGATTTTAGTTTTTGTTTTTTATTAATAATAATAACACACTTGTTGTTTTTGTATACTCCTATAGAAGATAGAACTCTTATGTACAATTTTTTAAAATACACAAATATCGCATTTTCCAGAGTCTCATTGGCAAAAAGTAAATATTGTTAAGTTTAATTTTAAGCACTGCACATAATTTAAAAGATTTTAATAAATTATATTAACTGTTTCCCATGAATAATAGCGAAACTATTTTTGAAGTGAAACATATTATGTAAGGAGATTTACACCGTCTAGATTGAAAGCTTATTCGTTTCAATCTGTGCATTTTTAATTAGTTTGAATTTCAGACTCTTAGGATTAAAAGCATGTGAATTATAATCTGTATAGA
Source organism: Ganaspis brasiliensis (assembly GCA_037103525.1). Classification (NCBI taxonomy): domain Eukaryota; kingdom Metazoa; phylum Arthropoda; class Insecta; order Hymenoptera; family Figitidae; genus Ganaspis; species Ganaspis brasiliensis. The sequence continues at coordinate 1,486,489 of JAZKLR010000146.1, forward strand.
TTAATTTTTGTCCGATTTTAAACAGTGTATATTTATCCTAATTCTGTTTCTGGGAGTTCTATTTGAGTCTAATAGTTGACTTTTGAAATTATCGAAACAATGATAAAAACAAAATGATATTTTTGTCTTGAATATCTGAGGATTCGATACAGTATATATAGATACGGTTGTTAAATTTTCTACTAACAAGACAAGTCTGTCGAGTGCAGTTTCTGCCATTTGAATGAATAATTAATTTTCAAGTTATTTTTACGATAAAATGAAACATCTTGCTGCGATATAAACAAATAACACTTTGCTGATAAAAGTTACATTTTTGAAAAATCTGTTTTCGTAATCACTGATTGGTTCATTATAACCCGGTCAAATACCGTATAACTTGTAATCGATTTTTAATGGAAATTTCATCACGAAAGTTTCCAAGAATGTTGATAGTATTGCATTTTTTAACGAGAAAGAGAAATGTGTCACTGGCATACTTGACAGAAGTTTTTAAAACGTAATTAGGTTAAAAGTTTTCTCTTACCCTTTTGAGTGCAATTTATTATAAAAGTGAACCTGGTTTCTCGACTCCTTATCAATATTTAGAAGGAAAAAAAAAGGAGAGAAAAAGTGAGTTACAGTGGATTTTTTTTGGAAGAGAACGAGTTCATTTAAAAAAGAGGATGGAGAGTATTAAAAAATCGATTTACCTCGACGTGGATAAGGCTGTATATAAGCTGCTTTCTTTGCAAGGATGGACAGTAGATTTTCAACTCTCACACATACACGTGTATTTTACTCGCACAGATAGATCTCACATTCACGAAAAGGATTACAAAATATCTAACAGATAAAGACAGATGAAAGCTCCAATTCAACAAGAACTTGAAATATTATGTGCTCCAGTTTTTTACACAGTTAAATTCTTGTGTCAAAATTATCAGGAATATGAATCTTGAGAGTTAATGTATCTAAATGAGTTGTAAACATGAAAAGGAATTGAAGAAGAAGTACACAAAAACAGAAAGTGTGAAATTAATGTCACAAGTAATACACATCTGAAATAAAGGAATATATGAAATAATTACGAATAAACACACATTTTTGTGTTAATATTTATATAAATGATGACAATTTCGATTTGGAATAACAATGTTGAATATAAACAGACACGTATTATTAGCATGTAACTAAATAGATACCAAACTTTAATTGAATGTGAAATCAATACCTTCACAGTTAAGGTAGTTTGCTAACTGAATACTAATCATAAGTTTCAGAAATGTGATAGTGAAGTATGATCACATGATCAAGTTTTACTCCAATTAAGTTAGTGTATTAAAATTCTACCATCTTTGTTATCTCTAGAACTCTAACGTCAAAAGTTTTGTGACTAATAAATGAAAGTGGATCCTGGGAGAAATCACCCAACATCTTAACTTGGCAAGAGTATATACAATTTTCCATTAGAACAATCGATATCTCTTCACAATAAACGAAATCGATTTTTTAAAGTCGAATAATAGAACACAACATTAGAATATTATTTTACGTTATTCTCTTAATGGATTTTATTTCAGTTACGGTTTTTTAAAATTGGAAAACAGAATAAATCATTTGAGAAATTTCAATAAAAAATGTTTAATGTAGGTTGAAATAAAAATAAACTTTATTGAAACACTTGACCCGAGTGAGAATAAATGTAATTTTGCATTAATAAAAAAAACTCGGCACATAGTTGAAATGAATCTTTTCATTTCCGGATACTTGCTACACCCTACATCTTCAATAATTTGTTTAACATAAAGCCTTTGTCTTCCACTTCTCTTTTCTGTCCATTTTTACCCTCCAACAACACTTTGTGCCTCAGGATATGTCCTACTAACCCAACACTGGGCTTTTTTATCATAAGCTTTTTTTCTCTCAACTGTTGTTAAAACTTTTCCACGTCTTACCTTATCCCCTCATTTTATTTTCATAAGCAGAGGGCCAATAAGACAGACAGTAAAAATGTTGAGTTGTTTTATTTTCCCTCTGCAAATTTTTGAGATTTTCAAAATTTGTTAAGAATTTTTTTTTTTTTTACCGTGGCAGAAAAACTCGATTTCATTTTTAAAACACTTATTGTTCTTAAGTAACAGAGTATTTTAACGAGTGAAATTTTTTCACAAAATATTTTCACAATTGGAGACTATTGTAACATAGGAAATGTTTGAATAAACAGAACTTTTTAACGAGGGGAAACTTTGAAAAACAAAATATTTTAACGGGATAATTTAACGAGCTAGATTTTTTGAAAAGCTGAATATTTCAATTAACTGTGTAATTTAACAATTTTTTTTAATATTATCACGAACAAAATGTTTAAACAACGAAATATTGTAATAAAAGCTTTAACCTCTTTTAAAGATGAAAATACTGCAACAAAGATATTATTTCTGAATAGAAAATATTACCTATACTCAAATTATTTGTTTAACTAAATAAATTCTATTGAATCCGTAATTTGATTCTCGATAGAAACATTTTACTTCGTTAAAAAAAATACATATTGAATTGAAACAAATTTTATGTAAAACAGTAGTAAAACGTATTTCGCAAAATCAGCTTATCATTCAACGAACAATTAAATTTATACGACTAAACTCACTTTTCTGGACTTTTTCAATAATATGATTCACTGAAACAAATATTCGACTGGATATATTTTTCGTTTTATTCCTTTTTTTAATTAAAAGAAATTTTATCAGCATTCTGAAAATAATTTACAAAACACTGTATCACTGCGAAATGTATTGAAAGGTCGAATTATTTTTTAGTTTAAATTGTGTTTAATTTATAAAAAATACTGTTAATATAAAAAGCGAAAAAGTGAAAAATTCTATTAATTACTGGAATACAAAATGGTGACTATATAATATTTATAAGAACTTTTTAATTTAAAAATTTGATTCCCTGGTAGAAAAGTTTTAAAGCGCTATCAAGCAATTTTATTTTGCTTTAGGGTAAGAATTCATGAAATTAGACGAAAGATAATGTTATTCATTTCTAGCGAAATATTGAAAAAATTATGTTAGATCATAAAAATGGTTTTACCAAAAAAAAAGTTTTTAAAATTGGTTTAACATTTTTTTAAACATTTTTTTAATAAAAGATTATATTTCTTAAATGAATTGCGCCCGATTCTTTTTCAGAATTTGTTTATAAACATATACTTTTTTTAATGTACTGCGCCATTTAAAAATTAGGGAAAAATATAAAAATACACTAAAAACTCTTAGGAATAGAGAAAATTTACGAGTGGTTATTTTTTTTTTTGACATTTCATGAGAAATTCGATTGACCGAAAACAGATATAATTTTTTCGTGTATTGTTTTTTTTTACTATTCTGGGTCTAAATGAGTATGCCAAAAAGTTTCGCAATTTTTTTAATAACTTATTTAGCATCTAGAATACTACCAGATGACAAAGTATAAACAAAATCTATTTTGGATCAATCGAAATTCTCATGGAATGTCCCAAAAAAATAATCATTCGTTAATTTTCTGAATGGATTTCAATTCCTTATAGCTCTAAGTATATTTAAATACTTTTTTCTAAAAAGCGCAAAACATTAAAAACAATTAATTCACTGCAAAAACTGTTGTCTTCTAAGTGTCTTATTTTAAGACATTTTGGTGTCTAAGACGCAATTAATGTCTTAAAATGAGACATTTTTTGCGTCTTAGATACAAAAAAGACATCAAAATGTCTTAAAATAAGACACTTAGAAGACAGCAGTTTTTGCAGTGTTGTTTATAAAAAATTTAAACAAATCGAAATTTTTTTTTACATTTTTGTACTACAAGTGAAAGTTTATTTTATGCTTTTTAATTCTGTTCAATGCACATTTAAATCAGTAAATTCATTCAAGAAATATAATCTTTTATTTAAAAAGTGGTGGAAATATTTATTTTGCAATAACTTTTGTAATAATTGCTTTAAAAAAATTTCATTTGGTAGAAACATTTTTACGATCTAACATAATAATTTTTTCAATATTTCCATGAAATTTTTTCTACAAGGGTTCAAGTCAAAGATCTAAAAATCGATTTAATGTTGAATTTCAATTGGTTTTAATTCAAATCTTCGATTTGAATATGTCAATTCACACTATTGATTTAGAATCGATTAAATTTAAATCACTGACGTAAAATTCAATGATTAAACATTTTCAATTTAAATTTGAATTTTTTCTAAATCCAAGGTTATTTGAGTGAGTATTTGGAAAGAAACTAAATTATTGATTTAAATGGAAAATCTTCGAGTTGGCTAATGAAAGTACACAAATCAGTACACAATAGATAAGTGATTATCGTTTGTGGGTGTCGAATCATTTTGAACGCGGAATTCTATTAAGACTACCAACCAAGAACAAAGGCTCTGTTGCAAGTTAGAGAACAAAAAATTCAACAGAGATTCCGTTAGGAATGGGGTGAAAATCCAATAATTAAGTAAATAACACGGGATATAATGGATTGAGCATGGTGGGCTACGATTGTTTCAGGAGTGACCATCTTGCTATCACTGACGGTGTTCCTGAATCTCGTCGCCGAGACCCTGCCCCAAGTTTCTGACGCTATACCCCTGTTAGGTACAATAGAACTTTTGTTAAAAAGGATTAAAAAGGAAATTCTCTCGCTTCACTCTAAAAATAAAATGCAAATTAATTTTCTACAAAGTTAGGAACTATATATATTTATATGTATTAAAAATAAAAAAAAACACACATCTCGATGATAAATCAATATCAATTTGTGACAATTCTCGATTTGTACACTTTCTTTAAATTTTGATCATGTGTGTATTGTTACTTAATCCTAAAGAATTTGTACATCGAGCTGAAACTAGCCTCAGATTCACTGCAAAAGATTCACTCGTTAACTTGTAACCAGAAAGTGGTGGAAATTTTTTCGGTAACATTGAATGATTACGTGAATGAAATTTAAATTTATTATCCTAATAATTAGACTCATTTCAAAATAGAAATGTTAAATTAGAACGCATTTCAAACTGAAAGAGGAAAATTTAGAAGTATTCTAAATTGGAAAATAGGATGTATATTTTAGGAGCATTAAGGGCATGTGATGGAAAATGACGTCACTAGTATAAACCAAATTTGTCCGTAAACTTTCTCTTAAAATAATAAATATTTTTTGCCCAATAAAATACGATTAGAAAAATCTGTTTTATCCAAGTTTGTTTGAAATTTTGCATACAATTAATGTTTTTTTTATATTCGCTAGTTTCCGGATATTTAGAAAAATTAACTTTAAGGCAAAATTCAAACGAATTTAGGTGAGGCAGATCTTTTTAATGATGTTTAAAATAGTTGTGTAAAGTTTAGTGTCAAAATATTTATTATTTTAAGAGAAAGTTTACTGATAAATTTTTCCAATGCAAGTGGCGTTATTCTCATTAAGGGCGTTTGATGTAAAATGACGTAACTGGTATAAACAAAACTTTCCTGCGATTTTATTCTTAAAATAGTAAATATTTTTTCATGAAAATTGGTAGTATTGCTTAAAATATCATTTAGAAGGTATGTCTCGTCCGAGTTTATTAAAATTTTCTCTCAAAATTAATTTTGATAAAATTTAGCGTTTTTTAAAAAATTTTCCAAATTTACTTTTGTGAGCAAAAATCCCAATAAACTTGGACCAAACATACCTTCTTGATAACAGTTTATACAATTCTATTCCGAATTTCATGAAAAAATATTTATTATTTTAAGAATAAATTCACGTAAAAGTTTCGTCTACACCAGTGACGTCATTTTCCATCACACACTTTTAAAGAAAGCATTCTGAACTGAAAACGTTAACCTTGAAATTCAAAAATAAAAATTTTTAACTTGGTCGTATTCCAAATTAAAAGAATATTGGTCGAATTCCAAAGTAAAAACATTCAATTTAAATGCATTTTTAATGAAAAACGTTGAAATTTGATGCATTCCAAATTAAAAGCTTCAAATTTAGACGCATTAAAAATTTGAAATGGTTAAATTTGAACGCATTTCAATTTTAAAAGCGCTGAGTTTAAACTCATTTTTAATACGAATTAAAAGCGTATTCCAAATTTAAGCGTTTACTTTTAAAGTGTTCTAATTTATACTTTGGAACACATTTCAAAATGAATTATTAATTTATTATTATTACATAAAATAATAAATCGTTATATGAAATATAATCCATCTTAATCATCTATTGATGGATTTTTCGAAACATTAAGAGATAACGTTTCCAATGAACCTTCATTATAGAAGTTATGAAACTTTCTTAATGCAAAAGGTAATTTCTTATGGAAATTATTTCCTAGTGAGTGAGTGCAAATGGCTTCATAAATCCAACTAGACTAGAAGAAGTCTAGTTACTGGGTTGGATAAAATTATTATAATGAAAGCGATTATATAATACTTGATTTACATATTTTTCGAATTTTGGAATTCTGAGAATAATTGCTGTTAATTAAACGTAAATGCTTATAAAGTTCAAATCTCGTTTCATACACGATATAAAAAAAATTGTCTGGATAGAAAGCTTAGAAGCTCACGTAACGATACTCATATAAGACCTAATATCACTCTACAATAATATAACATTTTATGATTACGTCCATTTCCTGGGCCCCGTGATATTAAAAAATAATAATAATAATAATAATAGGGTCATTTAGTTTTACAAGATGCTATAATCCGTACTAGTCTCGAGTAGAATTCGATTTAGGAAATGAACGTCAAAGTTTAAAAAAATATTGTTTTCAAATTTCATATGGATTTTTAAACATTTTTTTTTTGTATTGTTAATATTTTAAGATATTTTTTATTTTTTTAATTATAAAATTTTATAGAAATTCTAGTTATCTATTTTAGAATTACATAAACAATATTATTATTGTATTAGATTTTTCTAAAATAAAATCTTAATCTAATATAAGTTTCATATTAGCTCATTATTTTAACAGGTTATGTAATTACAAAATTGCGAAGTCTGCTAGAAATCCAGTGTTATACTCAGTACTAACAGAACCACACTTCTCTTTAATTATGCTTGTACTAAAGGTAAAAGAGAATTAATTATACTTTCAAAATGATAATTAAAACAAAAGCAAGTCAAAGCTGAGTTAACTAAGCTAACATACTTCTTTATAGTATTTACGTACATAAAAACAAGTGAAAGCTCGAAATATTTACATCAAAAAACACTAAACAATAATTACGATCTTAAGATTTGACAAATTATATAGTCGATTATTTCGTTACTCCTAACTTCAATTTATCGTATTTTTCAATCAACATAATTTCGATTTACAAACCTCAATTTATTTAAACAATCGGCTTTTATTGATTTGATTTTTTATCAATCGAAAATTTTACTTATTCTAATTTCAACCTCTCCAAACTTGACATCTTCAAAAGTTTCAAGAAACTTTATAATTACCAATTCAGAATTTAATTGATTCCATTTTCATTGGACCTAAATTTTAGTCAATTCAAATTCAAATGAATAAAATTGTAATTATATGGTTTTAACCTTTGAAGATTTTTAGAAATTTTATTGTATTTATATTTACGACTAACAAGATCAAAAAGTATCGTCAATATTATTTATAACTTTACAAACAGCCTTAAGAGTATTTTTAAGTTTATGGAAATTAGCTTCCTTCCTTTTTTTAATTTAGAAAAATCCTTTTATTCTTTTTTAAATTTATTTTCGAAATTAAAAACTTAAATCTTGGGTTAAATCTCTTTACCTATTTACATATTTACCATTCAAAACGATTTAGAATCATCAAAAAGCAATTGCTATTGATACTCAATTGTTATTATTTGATTTGTTTTCAATGCGCACGATTTGGAACAATTCGAACTATTACAATTGGCAACAATTTAAGAAGATTACGTAATTCCTGAAGCTCCAATCGTTTTAAAATGGGTCCAATAGATTATTTTAAAATGGTTCGTTCCAAACATCTGCAAAGAGAAGAAATAGAAGAAGTTAAAAAGTAACTTTTTTGTCACTTTTATGATACATCTTTTTGAAATGTAAAAGTAAAATGCATCATTGGTTATAAATCGAATGTTATGTTATGAAAAATAAGTTGGAAACCCAAAACAGATATAGAACAATTTTTTTTTACTTAAGTAGGTCAAAACATGTTGATCATTTATGAAACCGTTTTCTGTAAAAATTATATCATTCTCTCTAAATCTGAATTAGTCAAATTTTCACCCACTTTCTAAATCTGAATTATCTGAATGTTTAGATTTGTCATTAATTCATAATTTTAATTTAAATTAATATAATATATTGTATAGTTTAACAGGATTGATATCATTTGTGTAATTTGGATTTGTTATTCTTAACTTTATTAAAAAAAAATTAATGTTTAAAACATTAAAGTATTCTTAATTAATAATAATCGAGACAATATCGAAAAATAGTGGTATTTAGAACGTAATATTTAGAATTTTGATAACTCACTTTTTAATAATAAATCATTTTTGTAATATTTAGAAAAGTATAACAATTTTATTTTACATAAAATCACTGTGTCTGGATTTTAGATAATAATTTTATTGAAATTCGTGAAATCGTTCTCAAGATATTCATGCGAGTAAAAAATGTGGATTTAACCTATTTTTGGAAATTGAAAATCTTAACGATCACAAAGCTTCTTTTTTGAGGAAGCAAAAATATACCATTAATAAACAGCTGTTTCTTTTTCTGTTAGTTAACAAATGATATTAGGTTAGCTTGTATAAAAAAGTATTTAAACTTTTTATCACATATGACTTGTTTCACAAATTATTTTACATTGATATATATCATATAAAGTGTCAAATAAACATCTAAATGAAACATAAACATTGACACCAAGTGATTGATTGCTTTTTGTTAATAAATAAACTTTGCCAAGTGATAAATTCATCCTATATTAGTTAAATATAAAAAGATTTATCTTTGTTATTAATTAATAAATTCGTAATTTTGTTCAAACAAAACACATGATTTACATTCTGTAAATCTACAAAATTAACAATTAATAGGTACCACTTTTCTATTTAAAGCAAGGAATGTTATTTTTGATAAACTTAAGAATAACAAAAGCTAATTATTAAATTTTACAAAATTATGTCAATTTAAATTTAAATTATTTATAATTGAAAAAACTAGATATATTTAAATTTATTTATTATTTCAGAAATAGAAATATAAACTTAAAATTATAATTGTATTAACTTATTTAACCTTGTTTAAAATTTAAATATTTCATATTAAGTATTTCCTCTTTTCACCGCTACGTTTGTCTGCACTTTTCTGAAGCTAAATATAATAATTTTTTCATGTAAATAATGTTTAAATAAAAACTTTAATGTTTATTTATTGATTGGTTTTTATTTATTTGACAACATGTTTCGACATTTAATGTCCTCATCAGGTCAAAACTAAGAATATGTTCCATTAAAATTTTTCGATGAAAGATAAATAGAAATCTGTAATATAATATAACATTAAGAATTAAATTAAAAGTTTTACATTAAAAGTTTTATATTAAATAACACTGTGTTACAAAAAATGAACAAAAAAAATACTTTTAATCGGACTGTTCGTCTTAAAAAACTAAAAAAAATTGTATATATTAGATCCCCCCCCCCCCCCGAACCCAAAAATTTTATTTTAGAGCTAAAAAACAGTTTTTCTGCAGTTTTTGTATAAAATATACTGTTACTTCGTCATTTTTTGTCCGTCTACAAGAAAAAATGTTAAATTTCAAACTGAAAAACAAGGCTTTCTACCTACCCAATAGAGGTTTTATGTTTCAAGTAAAATTTACGGTAGAAAAAGAGGAAAAAAGTTCGAAAATTGTTATTTTTTTTTGTTTTACAACTCTGACAATGATTAATGGCCCAATTTTATTTAGAATGGTTTTTTCTGTGCTGCATTATTTAAAGTGTATTTAATTCTGCGTCGAATGATCTTCTAAATTAAATTGGTGATAAATTGACTGAGTTATTGCATTTTTTGTCTTGACTATCGCAGTATTTTATTTAAGCAAAAAACAGTTTTTTCTTTTTTTTTTGCTTTCTTTAATTGTTGCAAGTGTTACTTATCATCTTCTAACAACTTTTTTATATTTATTTTAGTAAATTTTGGTAAAATATTTAAAATTAGGAATGACACCAAATTTCTTGACAATTGTTTTTCCCGAAATATATATACTGTGATTATAAAGCCAAAAAAATCAATAATTCAGATAGTTTTTCACCAATTTAATTCATAAAAAGCTTATACGACGCAGAATTGAATAAACTTTAAATAATTTAGTACAGAAACAAACATTCTAAGTAAAATTGGGCCGTAAATCATTACTAAAGTTGAAAAAGTTCAAAAATATTTATGGTATACCACAAATTTAATTTAAAACATAAAACCTCTATTAGATATAGAAAGCCTTGTTTCTCAGCTTTAAATTAAAAAAAAAAATTTGAAGTCGAACCAAAAATGACAAAGTAACAGTATATTTTATACAAAAACTGCAAAAAAAAACTGGTTCTTTTTTAGCTCTAAAATGCAATTTTGGTGGTAAAAGGGAAATTTAATACACATTTTTTTTAGTTTTTCATGACAAACAACTTAGGCTAGGTCCGATTTAAAGTACAGTACTCTCTAAATTTGAAACAGCGCAAAGTATACAGCTGTTTCAAAACAGCGTATATACGCTGGTGAATTAGTGAATTTCGCTGTTAATCAGTAAAAAAATCGCTTTTTGATCAGCTTATATACGCTGTTTTAAAACAGCTGTATACTTTGGGCTGGTTAAACAGCGAATTTTCGCTGTTTTAAATTTAGAGTACCAGCCGAATTTGTCAGTCCACCCATTTTTTAAGAATTGAAAAACTTCTTTAAGCGTACAAAGTATAATTATTAAAAAAAAAATATTTTTATTTCCTAAGAGTAGATGAAATTCTAAAGAAAATAAGACCTGAGTGAAGTAATTAAGTCCATTTTTCATTGAAATATATTTAAAAAAGTAGAATTTTTACTACTTCAAAAAATTCAAATTTCTGACGAAATAACGATAGTTTTTTGAATTTCCTGTGCTTGTTTTCAAGTTAATTTTTTAAGGAATAAAACTATTATATAAACATTAAAGTGCAATTTTTATCTTAGAACATGCTGGGCTTGAAATTTGGTCCAAAAAAGACGGAAAAATTATAATTAACGTCTTGATGTCAAATACAGCTATATAAAATATAACAAAGTTGTAATTGTCAACAAATTTCGAAAAAAAAATAATATAATATATTTATTAAAAATTTTAAAATTATCTTTATATTAATATAATGTTTTCAAATTTTTATAAATTTTTTGTTCGAATTCCGAGCCCTGCATATTCCAAAATAAAAATGCACTTTGATGCTTATATAATATTTCTATTCCTTAGAAAATTGCCTTGAAAAAAAGCATATGAACTTCAAAAAACCATCGTTAATTCGTCAGAAATTTGAATTTTTGTGAAACAGTAAAAATTCTACTTTTTTAAATATATTTCAATGAAAAATGGACTTAATCACTTCACTCAGGTCTTATTTTCTTCAAAATTTTATCTACTTTTAGGAAATAAAAATAAATTTTTTTTAATAATTATACTTTGTACGATTAAAGAAGTTTTTCAATTCTTAAAAAATGGGTGGACTAACAAATTCGGCCGGTACTGTAATTTTTCACTGTTACACAGTTAATTAAATAAAAGGTTTTACACAACCAAAAATTATATATAAATATAAAATTCTTACCTCCTAAAAGGAGATTTCAATGTAAACAAAAAAATTACATGATGAAAATTGTAACAATTAATAAAACAAATGCTTATGACATTTTGAGGTTATCTTCAAGCAATCTAACTCTAAATCGAAATTGAGATCGAATCTAAGCTAAATTATAATCGAAAACAAAATTAATTCAAAATCGAAACAAATCAAATTTAAAATAAATTTTTCATATTTATATAATAGGTATTTCAAAATAGTCGTATAGAAATGAAATAGTTATTTCAATAGTAATTTTTTTCACAAGTTAATCAATCACTCCGAGTCAATGATTTTTTTTCATTTCAGATTTAGAGAGTATATAAAATCTAGTGAATTTTGATGAACAAAAAGAGCACACTTTTTTGATACATAACTGATTTGGAAGATTGTTACATTGCACAGAATGAAAATGTTATTTTGTACAAATACTAAATGATATTATTAACAATTTTAAAAAATGAATTTGTTATTTTGTACAATTATTTAAAAAATGGACTTAACTGTAATCTCAAAGGTTTATAGGTTTTTTAGAGCCAGCATCATTTTGACACAAAACTTATTTTGAAGATTGTTATATTGTACAGAATGAGAATGTTATTTTGTACAACTGCTAAATGTTATTTTGTACAATTTTAAAAAATGAATTCGATATTTTGTACAATTGTTTAAAAAAAGATAAAAAGAATTGGGAATACAATAGAGCCAGTATCATTTTGACACAAAACTATTTTTAAAGATTGTTATATTGTACAGAATATGAATGTTATTTTGTACAACTGCTAAATGTTATTTTGTACAATTTTAAAAAATGAATTTGTTATTTTGTACAATTTTTTAAAGAAGCTAAAAAACTTTGGGATTACAATTAAGTTGAGCCAGTATCATTTTGACACATGACTTAATTTTAGATTGTTATATTGTACAGAATGGAAATGTTATTTTGTACAACTGCTAAATGATATTTTGTACAATTTTGAATAATGAATTTGTTATTTTGTACAATTTTTTAAAAAAGCTAAAATATTGTACTCCCAATGTTTTATTGCTTTTTTACAAAATTGTACAAAATAACAAATTCATTTTTCAAAACTGAACAAAATAATATTTAACAGTTGTACAAAATAACATTTCCATTCTGTACAATATAACAATCTAAAATTAAGTCATGTGTCAAAATGATACTGGCTCATTAAGTTCATTTTTTAAATAATTGTACAAAATAACAAATTCATTTTTCGAAATTGTACAAAATAACATTTAGCAGTTGTACAAAATAACATTTCCATTCTGTACAATATAACAATCTACGAATTAAGTCATGTGTCAAAATAATACTGGCTCATACAATAAATCCATTTTTTAATAATTGTACAAAATAACAAATTCATTTTTTAAAATTGTACAAAATAACATTTAGCAGTTGTACAAAATAACATTCTCATTCTATACAATATAACAATCTTCAAAATAAGTTTTGTGTCAAAATGATACTGGCTCCTTTTTTAAAAAATTGTATAGAAAATAACAAATTCATTTTTCAAAATTGTACAAAATAACATTCTCATTCTGTACAATATAACAATCTTCAAAATAACTTTTATGTCAAAATGATACTAGCTCACTTTCCACACAATCCAGGTCAAATTTATGCAAAATGAAGTCTATAAACGTGTTTTTTGAATAACTAAGCCCTCCTAATTCAATTTGAGAAATTGAATGTGGCTGTTCTTTAACAACCACATAAACTTGATATGCTTCGGCATCAATAGATGGAAGATATGAAGCGTAACTCCTCACTAGGGTTATCTAGAGTTTCACAACCCACGGTACAATATTATACGACTCCATAGTCCAATCAGAGTAAATGCCTTTGCTCGAATAACAATGGAAGTCTTATGACGGGTAATTAAAAGCAACTATCAGTCTATTGAAGGCTTACTATACAACCAACTAAAATTGTCAACGAGCCAAATGCACTTGACACCCCTAACCACAACTGTTTCTGTTATACACACACACACACACCACACACACATATATATATACATATGTATATACACGCTAATGTGAATAATGAGATTGAAACTGCTTTCTGGTTACATGTTACATCCGCAAGCGAGTGTAACGCAGTGAATGACATGTCGTTGATGTCGCCGAGATCAGTTTGTTGAACATACACTTTGGAGGAAGTCGTCATTGGTGGGCCTTTGCGGGACGCTATTTCACCGACGACAAGGCACTAAGTTCTTGATTCTAAAGTGCCTGGTAATTAACAAGGTTGGCACGAATTTCTGATAAATGAACGCGCACATTGACAGAGCCGCAACATGTCCCGCTTGAAATGCTCATGCTCCTCCGGAGGACATCGATACCGCTACAAAATGCTAAATTCAAAGTCTCTCTTTATTCAACGCTTCATCGCTAATTGCGTTTCTTTTGCCATCTTCCTTCAAGCTTTTACACTCTTTTTCATTCGTAAGTTCGCTTCAAGCTCTTTTATCATTTCGCCAATGTCGCTCCTCCTATTGTTCCGCTGTCAATCGATATCCCGTATCCCTGACGACTTAATCAGCCGAGTCTGACAATCCGTTTCTCGTCATTGGTCCGCCAATCTGACGCCTTCTTCCCAAGTGATATTACGACCAGGGTGAGAAAACTTTCTATTAGAGTCGTTTGAAAACTTTTACTTGGATATTATACCATAGTATTTCTTTGTCCCTCTTATAACTTACTTTTAACATTCTTGTATACGAGATTAATTGCTACGTTTTCAGAATAATTAAGTATTTCTCCTTTATTTCAATTTCTTTCTTTCTTTTTTTTTTCTTCTTCTTTCTATTCACAGTGAATTTAGTTAAATATTTTCATTTGTCTTTTGTTTAATTCAAGGAAAATTAATGGGCTCGGTGTCGACACTGAAAGTTTTAATTAATTCCGTTGAAATCACTGCTTTTATTATTTGTTTACTGTCAAGTGTTTACTTATTTTTGCTATCTCACTCGTGATTAATGAGTCAATTAGTTGAGTTCTTATGAGAAATTTATAGTTAAGACAATCAGTCGAAACTTAAAGTCTTCTCTCTAAATCTGAATAAGTTCTGATTTCAAAGCAAAAACTCAGTCCGAAGTTTAAATAATTATATTTCTACTAATTATTTAGTAATTAGTTTATTATACATTTTCAACTAATTCAGATTTAGAGAGTTAATATGTATAAACCTTTTGAATCTTAAGACCTTGGTAAAAAAAAAAAATTATCTTCTTCATTGAAAACATTAATTTCACTGAAAAATGTGAATTATTTGCAACGGTTCTACTTAAAGCCAATTTCAGATTATTTATATTCAATTCAATTTTTAAATTTCAATTTTTTTATAAAAGAAAGAGTTTAATTGAAAAAAAATAATATTGTGTGGTATGGACCTCTTATTTAGTTCTCTCCTTAACTCTCTAATGTGTAAGGTATTTCTATTTTCCTCATTTTAAAGAACTAAAGTGGGCTCTAAAGAAGCTTAAGAGAATTGAAAGAGGTTTTAAAAGATTTTTAAAATCCGTACGTAGGATCTACTTGGGAAGATTGAATTAAAATATTAAGGTTTAATTTTCCTTGACATAACCTCACAATAAAAGATTTTAATACCAAACACAAATAAATTAATTCTCAGAAGAAAAAAATATATACAATCATTTTAGGGATATTTCTTGATTTTGAAATACGTTGGAAAATTCCATACCTTCAATTTCTCACGTTAAATTTATCACTCTACAACATATGTTCAAAATTTTTGATAATAAAAATAGAAAAAGTTATAAACAATTATTTGCAACAACAAAATTATGAAAATTTAGCAGAATTTTCATTTAATAAAACTTTAAGTGAGTCGAATACTGAAATGTCTGCTTCTTTTGGCCTTATCTTCCTTTATCCGAATTTTTCTTCCACGGATTGATATTTGATAGAATTGCCAAATTTTCATTTGACCGAAATTTCAAACACCCGAACAAACATCTCAGAGAAAAATTTCGAAGCAAATTTAAAAAATTGAGCAATCACAATTTCTGATTGTTTAATTTTAAAATTTGCACAGAAACTTTTCTGTAAAATTTCTGTTCTGCTTTTTTGTAATTTCGGTCAAATGAAAATTCGGCGTTTCGTGTAAATAAAAATTCGGACAAATGAAGATTCGGTCAAGTAGAAACTAGGATATTTAAATATTTGACTCACATAGAATTCTGTCCGAAATTAAAATTCGGTTTAATTAGATTTTTGGAAAATTTATGCGCCCATTTATAACTTTTTCTACATTCATCATAAACAGTGTCCTTTTGGATTCTTAGACGAAAAGCTCAAAAAATAAACCCAAATCAACAAAAAAAATTTCTTCTTATAAAATACACACAATTTCGAAAAAAAGAGGACAGAAAAAAATATTTCCCTTCATTTAAAATTTACGACTTATTAAACAATTTTATGGTACAGCAAATACACAGCTGGAAAATAAGGTTAAGTAACAGTTTCTTTTCCAGAGCGCTGTAATAAATATTCACCCTTTGATCTATTTGAGAAAGTAAAAAAATTATCAAAACGCACTCATATGAGCGGGGAAAAAATTGCAACACGACCTATAAAAGTTTACTCACTCGTTAACGATCTACGGCTTCGACATCAGAAACGCATTCGTGAAAGATAAGAGGCAAATGTGTTTTTTATATACACGTTGTATATACGTATATTCTCATACCTACAAACGATCGACCAAAACATTCGCTAGATGTCATAGCCAGATTTCGCTAAAATTGAAGCAGCACCAGATTTTACGACACTATAATCTCTTCGACTCAAACGGAGCCAATAAGATAAAAAAAAATAAAAATAAATTGGCTGTGATTCTTAGCGAGGGTCGTTCAATGTTTGCGTATGAAAACTATATTTATATAAAATTGATATAGAAGAAAAAAAAAAGACAGAAGAAAATATATATAGAATGCGTGTAGTGTGTAAATGCGCGAGTGAATGAGATGGCATGATTATTTTACTCGAGATTCTCCACGCGGAGAATTTCACCTGTCGCCATGACTCTCAGCTTTCGTTTTTTAAGGTCGTTAATTGCCTGGCATCGAGCCACGATTTTTCAAGAAAACAATAGTCTTAAGCTGCTCGTTTTGATAATTCTAGACGCGCTCCGCAAAGAGAATAGACCAATTTCTCAATAAATCGCGTAAATGATCCTTGAGAAGGAAGATAGCTCCGATAGGGATTTTCCTAATTACAAACTCAATTTATTCGATGTCAGTCTATAATAACCATTCTTTGCCTCATTCGGAAAATTATTGGATTCGATTAACAAACTTCACGGGCAGCATTATGGCATTTTCTATTCCGTATTTTTTCATTTCAAAGACAGTTATTTAGAAATGATTATTTGAAAATTAATTTGAAAAATTAGGAACAAAAATTAGAACAAACATTATTAGTTTTTTTAAGTAGTTTTTAAACTTGGCATCTATTTAAACAAGTAACATTTTTTGAATCTTATTATCCATATTCATATTTTACTGCGTTTTTTAATACAATTTTTGTAAATTAAGGAAATACAAGACTTGTCGAATTTTAAAATTATTTTATATTTGTTTGAACGATTCAGTTTTTTAAAACAAATAATTGTGCAAGTAACGAAAAAAAGAAAAATTGTTTATTGATTCAAGCACAATTGTGTAAACAATTTATTTTTTTCATATATAAAATATAAAAACAATTTTAAAAAACTGTTTTTGTAACTCAATTGTTTATCTTTTTAAACAATTTGTATGATATAAAAACAATATTTTCATTCAATTAACTTAAAACTGTTTAATTGGTTGCTTTTCTACATTAAAAAAGTATCTTGCATTTATTTATCTACAATTTTTAATTATTCCAAAAATTTTGATTTGTTTACATAAATTTGGCTTGTTTATACTATTTTTATTTCGGAAAAAATATAAATATTTTAGAAACATTAATTATTTAACCAAATTAAAATTGTTAATACGAGATTAAATAATTGAAAATTAAGTCTTGTTTTTCGTTCTAAAGAAAGAAGTAAAAATATGCAAAAATATGTTTCATTTAAAAATTCTTGACGAGAATAGAAAACACTAGATCATTCTAATTTTTGAAATAAACTGTTGTTCAAAATTCATCAAATTCTAAAATTAAATTGTACTTTCATATCATAATAAGTTTACATAATACAGTTTGTAGATTTTTCTCAATCGGTATTTTAAAAATTAAATAATTAAATTAGATTATTTAAAAATTAAATAATCTCCCCTAGATTTTTTAAATCAAGATTCTTATTACGCTCTTATGATTCGATTCTCTCGGAAATGGATTTCATATGAAAGGGATAATCTCAAAAAACTTTATCAGTTCAAATTGAATTAAGGGCATGTGATGGATTATGACGTCACTGGTATCACTGCAAAAACTGCTGTCTTCTAAGTGTCTTATTTTAAGACACAAGACGTTAAGAAAGCGTCTTACGGTTATTTCAAGCTATTTCATTGGTTAATAATTTTGAAAGATGCTTTCTCATTGGTTTAAAATTAAGACACTTTAAAACGTCTTAAAAGTGAGGACAAAAATGTCTTAAAATAAGACACTTGTTTTTACAGTGTATAGGCAAAATTTGTCCGCAACTTTTCTCTTAAAATATTAAATATTATTTCATGAAACATGGTACAATTACTTAAAATATCATAAAGAAGGTCTCTCAGACCCGAGTTTGTTTGAACTTTGTCTCAAAATTGATTTTTAAAAAAGTTTGCAATTTTTCGAAAATTTCCCAAAATTAAGTTTGGACCAAAATATAAACAAACTTGGGTCTGAGAGACCTTCCTAATTACATTTTAAGTAATTCTACCAAGTTTCATGACAAAATATTCAATATTTTAAGAGAAAAGTTACGGACAAATTTTGCCTATACCAGTGACGTCATAATTCATCACATGCCCTTAAATAAAGAAGCAAAAAAAAATTCTCGATTTTATTAAACATTTATTAATATTTAAATTGTTTCCCGAGAAATTTGTCGATTGAATCCATCCTATTTTTATTCGAGTATTATTAAACAGAATGCAATATTGAAAATTAATTAAAACGTGAATCTGAAATTCACATTTTTTCAAATCAAATAAATTTTGCAAACTGATATAAAAATTTCAAATTAAATTAAGTTTTGTAAAATAAATGGAATTTTATAACCTAGATTTCACGTAATACATCCAAAAATTACGATAATCTAATTTAAACTGAATTTAAAGTTAATCGATGGCCGACAAGTGAGAAACTGAAAAGTTGAAAAGCAGTTTATGATAAACCTGAATTAAAAGCGACTTCAATCAAAGATGATTTGCAGGTTTTCAATTTAAAAGTTTGAAAGTGCCTTTTATTGACACTTATTACCCTCATAAGATATTGAGTGTAATTTCAGTTTAATATCCACCAATTTTAAAAACTTCGAGAGCTTTCAAACCCATAGTACCTTTACTGCGTTTTTTCTTTTTTTATTCTCCATTCTTGTTTACACACCGTTGCAATCTTCCACTTCAATTACTCTTTTTTGAAAACTCGCTCCTATTTTTCCCTTTATCTGTTTTTTATTTCGGTCTTCAAATGTAATTTAATACTGGAAAGTAAAAAAATATTGTTCATAATAAGGACAGAAATATCGATAAAAATAAATAACAGTTGAGAATCAAATCAACCGAGGTTACATAAAAATCAATGAGACTTTTTATTTTCCGAATGATGCATTTGTTACGATTTCAACAAAAGCAAATAAACCTGTAATAAAGAGAGATTTTCTTATTAAAAAGACACACTGTTTTATTGAAATCGTATTTTTTTATATAACTTTCTAGTTTTGTAATTAAAATTTGAATTCCTTTGTGAAGAGAAACAAATATCTATCTATCTAATAATATATTTTTGAACAAAAAAAAAACTTGAAAAAAGAAATCTCTGTGAATATCAACAAAAATTGAAATTCTTGACAGCTCTTATTGTGACTTTCTCATAATATCTCGCAAAATGGAAATGTCAGTATTCCTTCAACTAGTTTGACTTTCATCCATAAGTACTCGGAATAAAAGTTTTTATCGGAAAATCGAAATCATGCGACAATAAAATTGACTTTATGTGAAAACAGATAAAAGCTAAGGGAGCAAATTGAAAAGTTGTTGAATATAAAAAAGACATTAGCGTATAAATTATTTAATTTAGTGTGCTTGTCAGTAACTAATTGGCTTTAACTTGACTTGTTTAACTAAAGGGAACAAGATAAACAACCACTCGAGGAAGTCAAGAAACCTAATTGTACATCTGCACCTAAAACGCTCATTATAATTCTCAGACCTCCTTCCAGAATAACGCGTGAAATGGTCTCAGGGAGTTCTAATGAGAGTTGCTTGTGTCAGTTCTACTATGCTTACCAACATATCTGTTTTGTATCATCTCTCAGGAACAGAAAATTTTTCTGCAATTTACTTTATTGCAGCTTTCAACTGCCTTTTTAAATTACTTTTTCAACAACACTGTAAATTATTACTTTTTCATTAAATCTCCAGGCTCTACTTGTTTTGAAAATATTCACAATATTTTTGCTTTTTTTATAAAAAACAAAATAGGCATTTCATTTTTACAGTATTTTATCCGCTTGTCAGAAATATTAAGTTATTAGATTATTTAATTAATTTCAGATGTAAGTGACATAGAATTATAAGTATTAGTAATTTTTGTGTAATTTTGTGCAAAGTTTTTAGGTAATTTAAAATACTGCTGTATTTTTTAAACTTTTGAAAGTGCGGGTAATAAAGAATTGAACAAAAATAGAGTGCTATTGTTCTTTTTTTTTGGTTCCTGGAATTTTTTTAAATTGTGTTAAAAGCGTCACTTTTTCAAGTTAATTTACAATTTTAGTTGTCTTCATCTGAATTGAGTACAAATTTACAACAGTTTTATTAAAATTTCAATATTTACTAAAGTGTCTACTACTTTACCAAAGAAGTATAAGAAGAATGAAACATATTTATAATAGGTATGTACTCTCAAAATTCGAATTAGTGAACAATCGATTGTTAATTTTTAGTCATTTATCAAAAAACCGTTTACTTAAAAGTTTTTAGTAACTGGGAAATAGGTCAATTCTACTAAAAAATAATGAATTTTTTTCTACTAAATTAAATTAGTAATCTATTTCTTACTAATCTATCTTATTCATTAATTCGTGTCTAATGTTTTATGACAAGTTTTTGTAATTTATAAAACTAAATTACGAATAATTATATATATTTATTTATTTATATGTACAGTTTTACTGCCTCAAGGCCCTTTGGTACTTAAATACTTAACAATAATTAAAAATAAATATGTTTCATTTTATATTAATTTATAATATAAATACCTCTGCATTTTATGAAATGAAATTTCTCTCTTTGTTGACTGAAACATGATCCAATTTAATTAAACAGAAAAGTCTACTCTAGAAAATGAAAATTCAATTTAATTAGTTTAATTTTTGAAAAAATGGAATACTACTTTATTAAAGTGAAAGATTAATTAATTTTTATTAATGTTCTACTTGAAAATTTATGTGAAATATATTTTATTTTAATCTCTAATTTCATACAGTTGAATTGATTATTCTTTTGTTGTAAAAACCAGTCCAATTTAATTACATTTGCAAAAAATTTAAAGAGATACTTCCGACATAACCTCAATCTAAATGCAGTATAATATTTCACACTAAATAAAAATACAATAATTATAGTTGATTTCATCAAATTGTGAATAATCTATATATATATATTATACTGACAATGAGAGAAAACATTTCTTTTTTGTTTATTCTTTTTATTCTTTCTTCTTTTTATTTAGTTTTTACTAGACTAAGAATAATTCTTCTTATACCAATGATAATAATTAATAATTATACTTAGTTGAAGAATAATTTTCTTTGATCTAAGAATGTATAGTTGGATCAATAATATAATAATTTACAAATGCTAAAGCTTATTGATGATACACAAGAAAACATTTTAAAAGAACTTACGTTCAAAAGGATTTAATTTCCGTCAAATTAAAATAGCCATTAAACTTTTTAAAAATCAATCAACTTTTTATCTTTACGTTCAAAGAAAAATCGCAATTTTTATTTGTTTTTTCAAACTACATCTTATTTTTCTTTTTTTAATATTTTGTAAAATTCTAATCTTTTGGATTTTATGAAAAATAATTTTTTAAAAAACCTCAATAATCTAAATTCTGGTTTTTTTACTACTTGGTTATAAAAAATTGTTGCCTAAATCAAAAAGATGTTTGAATAATTTCTAAATCCAAATCAATTTTTTCTACAAAAAATTGAATTTGATTGAAAAATTAATTAAAACCATGATGTTAACTGAGTTTTCAGTAATTTCAACTTTCAACAAATATTACATAGAATAAATATTACAGAATTTAATTAATTTAGAGAATAAGCAAAGTAAAACTCACACAAGAAAGGTTGGAAGCAAAATCTGTTTAAAATAATTCCGTAAAATCTACTATGTTTAATTCACAACAAACTCTCTAAATCTCTTGGAGTGAGTTTTCACTCCACGAAGACTAAAAATTGAGCTGCTCTAATCACAGTGAAAAACCCACTCTAAAAGAGTGAGATTTCACTCTTCTAGAGTGAATTTTTCACTCCAAGCTATAAGAGAAAACTCACTCTAATTTTCGAGAGTGAATTTCCACTAGAACTGGAGTGAAATCTCACTCTAAAAGAGTGAGATCTCAGTCTTTTAGAGTGGGTTTCTCACTCAGATTGGAATGGCTCAATTTTCACTCTTTGTGGAGTGAAAACTTACTCCAAGAAATTTACAGAGATAGTTAAGTACTATTAAAGACTGTTTCGAGCTACTCTCTAAATTTCTTGGAGTGAGTTTTCACTCCACGAAGACTAAAAATTGAGCCACTCCAATCAGAGTGAGAAACCCACTCTAAAAAAGTGAGATCTCACTCTTATGGAGTGAATTTTTCACTCCAAGCAAAGAGTGTACTCTGACTCTAATTTTGGAGTAAATTTCTACTCAAATTGGAGTGAAAGTTCACTCCTTAAGAGTGAGATCTTACTGTTTTAGAATGGGTCCTTCACTCTAATCGGAGTGGGTCAATTTCCACACTTAGTGGAGTGAAAACTCACCCCAAGAAATTTAGAGAGTACGTAAAACACTAAGAAAACCTTACAGAAGAAGTTTAAAATTATTTATAACTAATTCTCAACTGTTTAAAACTGGTTAGAGATATATAATTAAAACTGTTAACTTTCTACATTTTTGGAGTGATTTTTCACTCCACAAAGAGTAAAAATCGGGCCTCTCCAATTAGAGTTAAAAAAAACCCACTCTAAAAGAGTGACATCTCACTCTTAAAGAGTGAACTTTCACTCTAATTTGAGTGAAAAATTCACTCTACAAGAGTGAGATCTCTTTTAGAGTTGATTTCTCACTTTTGATTGAAGAGGCTCAATTTTCACTCTTAGTGAAGTTAGAACTCACTCCAAGAAATTTAGAGACTAGATTCAGATACACCTGACTCAAATTTAAGGAGCATTAAAAAATAAATTGTTTATAAAATTTGAAATAAATATTCTGAAGGTGTTAATTACATAACATTAAAGTACATAGAATGTGGAAAGTTAAGGGTTAATAAGAAATTTCGTTAACTAATCTAATAACGGATAGACGCTGTCTTGGTTCTTACGGTCTCTCTAATTTCAATATGTCATCTGCACGTTTCGAGTTGGTTGAGCAAAGTTAGGTGTGCTTGGCTTGACTTCCGCTCAGGATGTCTTTCAAGTTCACGCAAAGACCAACTGGTTTGCGGCTGTATTTGCCTAAATTAACTTATCTGAATAATTTAGCCCAAAAAGCAATTAACTTTTCTCTCGGTTAAACACCACCAAAGTGCTTTTCCAAGCTTAATTTACATACAATTGGTAAAATTCTAAAATTACTCCTTATAGGTCAAAATTCTTTTTTTTTTACTCGTCAGAATTCGTAAAATCAGCGTAAACAAATAAGAATTTTCTTTTTCATCGAAATATTGAAAAAATTATTATATTGAATCATAAAAATGTTTCTACAAATCGAAAAATCTTTTTAACATTTTTGACAAAAGTTATTGCAAAAATAACATTTTTAACACTTTTTAAATGAAAGCTTATATTTCTTACATTAGTTTACCGATTTATGTGTACCTTGGATAGAATAAAAGGGCATAAAATAGACTTCAAATTACAGTTCGAAAATAAAAAAATAAAAATTTTCATAGTTTGTTTAAAAATTGTTTATAAACAATTTATTTTTTTGAATGTTCTATGCCTTTCTAAAATCGGGAAAAGACTTTAATATACACCTAAAACTCTAAAGAATCGAAATCCATTAAGAAAATTGATGAGACATTATTTTTTGGGGCATTCCATGTGAAGTTTCGCATAGTACAGGTATAGTTTTTGAGTACACTTTGTCATTTGGTAGTATTATGGATGCTAAATAAGGGATGAAAAATGTTGCAAAACTTTTCAGCATATTTATTTAGCATCTAGAATACTAAAGAAAAACAGTAAAAAATATCTATTTTCGATCAAACGGATTTTTCATGGAATGCCCCAAAAAACTAATTGCTTATTCATTTTCTCAATGGATTTTAATTCCTTAAGGTTTTAAGTGTATTATAGTACTTTTTTCCAATTTTTAAAAGGCCCAGAACATTGAAAAAAATTAACCGTTTATAAACAATTTCTAAACAAATTATGAATTTTTTTTTCTAATTTTCGAACTGTTATTCGAAGTCTATTTTATGCCTTTTGATTCTATCCAAGGTACACTTGAATCGGCAAACTCATTTAAGAAATATAGGCGTTTATTTAAAAAGTGTTTAAATTTTTCATTTAGTAGAAACATTTTTAAGATCTAACATAATAATTTTTTCAATATTTCGATAAAAAAGAAAAATCTTTTCTATTCTAAACGTGCTGATTTCACGAATTCAAACCCTCATTACTTTCTTTTTTTTGTAATATTTTTTTTATTCTCTTTTGTATTCTTATTCTGAAAAATCTAATTAAACAAAATCTGGCCCTTATGAGAGCTATCTTCCTTCCGGCGCGGAGATTGGCAAAATAATCGTTGAAGAGTGAGCAACCGTGTCATAAAATGCTTTTTCCGAGTTTTTGTAGAACAAGTCCCATGAGTGTAATGAACCACCGGTTGAGCGAACTCGCGAATCTCGCGTACGTGTAATCGATGCCAGGCTATTATCTCGACGAACAGCAATGATTTATTACTGCTTTGTTTTCAAATCTGTCTCTAAGCTATATAAAAGTCTTTTCCGCTTCGCTGTGCCGCTGTTGCTTCTTTGACTTTTTCAAAATTCTTCGTACCTATATGCATTATTTTTCTACACTTTTGTATTCTATGCTGTTCTGTACTATCTTCGCGTCTCAAGCATACTAAGTATCAATAACACCCTAACACACATCACACTCACCAGAAATCCAACAATCTTTGTGCTGAATCTCGTTTCAAAGGAGATTCTTACTTTTTTTTTAGATTATTCAGAAAATACTCATTCGCCTTTACTCAAATAAGTAAAGTTGAATTAATCATTAACAAACCGACAAGTGATTGGTTCAAGGCTTGAAAAATATGATTTAAATTCATTTGAACTTATTCAGATTGATAATATATTTACTTAAAGCAAGCATTGGCAAATTATTTGTATTTGCTTACAAATTTCTTAATAGGTGTTTAATCATAATTATTTATGTAAAATCAAAATATTTGCCTAACGTGAGTACTAGAGTTGCAAAATTCTCGGTAATTTAAAATCCGGTTAGATTCTCGAGAATATAACTGAGAATAATGTGAGAAAGTAAATTCGATCGAAGGAAGGCAAATAAATAACATAAACAATGTTATCTTTTAATAGTCAGAACGACGTTTCGACGACATGGTTCGTCGTCATCATCAGGTTAGAAATTAAAATGAAATTATTACATATCGTCGGGGCTAGTGCAATACCGCGAATCTACATATTTCCATAAAGACTTTGTTGCATGGCAAATTGCACTAAAAATAACTCTTATGGAAATATGTAGATTCGCGGTATTGCACTAGCTCCGACGATATTGTAATTTGTCGAACAGTTAAAATAAAATGATATAAAATAAAATGCTTGTAGCATTCGGATTATATTTTAACTGTTCGACAAATTACAATATGTAATAATTTCATTTTAATTTCGAACCTGATGATGACGACGAACCATGTCGTCGAAACGTCGTTCTGACTATTAAAAAATAACATTGTTTATGTTATTTATTTGCCTTCCTTCGATCGAACTTACTTTCTCACATAATAAACATTTCGGAAGGGAATCTGTCTTTTAATTAAGATAACTGAGAATATTTTCCTTCCGGAGAATTTATGAGAATTTTCTATGTTTAAATGAGCTCCATTATTTTGAAACACAAACAATTTATTGTAATGAAGTGTAAAAATTATTATTAAATATGTGACATGGAAAGTTAAAAGCTTAAAAGGGACCTTACATCAAAAAAATCGATTTTTTGATGTTTAGTTCATTCAAAAGAGCGAACTTTTCTCTTTAATAATCACCTATCAGTAAAAAAAAATATTGATTTTTTGACGTAAGGTCCCTCTTTTAACTTTCCAAGTCACATATAATACTTTAAAAAATAATGTCAAATTTTGCAAATTAATTTAAAAAAAATAATTTAAACGATCAAAATTGTCGAAAGTAATTTAAAAAATCAGAGAAATGTTTCAAAATTTAAAAAAATAATTTAAATTTGTGAAAAATACTTCAAAATCTTATAAAAAAATTGAAAAAAATTAGAATTATGAAAAATTGGAGAAAATAATTGAAAATTGAAAAAAATGATTGAAATTCGAGATAAATAATTAAAAATTTAGAAGATTAATTCAGAAATTATGATGATGATAATTAAAAATTTCAGAAAATAATGAAAAAATAATATAAATAATTAAAAATTTAAGAAAGTAATTGAAAAAATTACATAACATATTTTAAAAAAAGGAAAATTAAAGAAAATTTTATAAAAATACTTGA
Source organism: Ganaspis brasiliensis (assembly GCA_037103525.1). NCBI lineage: Eukaryota > Metazoa > Arthropoda > Insecta > Hymenoptera > Figitidae > Ganaspis > Ganaspis brasiliensis. The sequence goes on from JAZKLR010000146.1 coordinate 1,513,506, forward strand.
AACTTTTAGATGCAGAATATATAATATAGATACATAAAATAGAAGAAAATCGTAGATATAAATGAAAATTGAATAGAAAAATGAAAATTTCAGAGAAATAATTAAAAACTTTTTGGAAAATATGAAAAACAACTGAAGTAATTGAAAATTGAAGAAAATAAAAAACAAATAATATAAATGATTGAAAATTGAATGTATTAATTGAAATATCAGATAAATAGTTTAAAATTTGTAAATTATGAAAAAAATTGAAAATGATTAAAAATTGAAGAAAATAGTATGAAATGTGAGAAAAATATTTAAAAATTTGAGAAAATAATTTAAGAAAATAATAATTAAAAATTGTGGAAAATAATTGAAAACTGATTTTAAAATTTTAAACTTGAGGAAAATAATTTAAATATGATAAAAATAATGATAATTCAAAAAAAAATTAATAAAATTAGAAATAAATATATAAAAAAATTGCAGAAATTCATGAAAGATTTAAGTAAGGATAAATATGTAAAGAGTTTAAGAAAAGCTACGACATATGTATGACATTATTATTATTATTATTATTATTGAATAAATACTTTGTATGGTTCCTCTAATAGTTCACTTTTGACTGCGAGATATAATTTTGTAATAAATAAAAATTAATAAAAAAATAATATAAAAAAAAATTGAAATTTGAGAAAAATACTTGCAAATCTGAAAAAATAATTTAAAAAATTAGAATAATTAAAAATTGAAGTAAAGAATTGAAGCAGGATAAAAATAATTGAAACTTAAAATAATTAATAACATTTTTTCAAAATTCTGAAAACAGATAGAAATAATTAAAAATTGAATAAAACATTTAAAATTTGAGAAAAATACTTAAAAATCTTAAAAAATAATTTTACAAAATGAGAATAATAATTAAGAATTTATGAAAATAATTGAAAAATGATGAAAATAATTTAAAATTGAAAAAAATAATTGCAATATGGTAAAAATAATTTAAAAATTTTTTATAAAAATTTGAATTATGACGAAACTAATTAAAATTTTAGATAAATAATTGAAACTTTTGAAAATTATGCAAAAAGAATGAAATAATTAAAAATTGGAGCAAATAATAAGAAAATTATAATAATAATAACAGATAATAACTGAAAATTCAGGAAATTAATTGAAAAATAATTAAAATAATTAAATTATGGAGAAAATAATTGTAAAATAATAAAAAAAATGAATATTGAACAAAATAATTGAAAATTGAGATATTTGAAAGTTCAGAATATTAATTCAAAAATAATGAATAATTTTACGATAAATATTATGAAATTTTGCAATAAATAATGAAATTTTTTTATTGGCGAAGAAAAAATAATTAAAATTGAAAAAGTAATTGAAAAAAATTTTAAAAATAATTGAAATTTGCAGAAGGTGGATTTCAGATTTAGGGAAAAAAGTGAGAAACAATTAAAATAATTAAAAATTGCACAAAGTAATTGAAAAGGGACGCATGATTAAGTTCTAATATTAATTATTTAGAAGTTTCATTTCATAGAATTTCATGAGGTAGAATTTTTTTGTAGCCGAAATTTCACATTTTCGACTTTATTTTCAATCGAATTTAAATGAATTCGAATTTTTACCTAATAGAATTTTTGGGTCACCGAATTCATATTTAACAGAATTTTCATTTAAAAGAATCTCAGTTTAAACGAATTTTAATATAGAAGATTTTTCATTTTACAGAATTTTAAGTTTATCGAATTTTTAAATGACAGAATATTCATTTGACCGAATCTTCATTTATCCGAAATTGTATTAGTACGAAGTGATATTTGATAGAAAACTTAAAAAGTAGAATGATCATTTGTCAGAAATTGCAAATGGCTGAAAAAGCATCCGACAGAAATATTTTGGCGCGAATTTTAAAATTCACCAATGGGAATTTTTTTTATATTTTCTGATGGCCAATTTCAAAATTCGCGCCAAAATATGTCTACCGGATGCTTCTTCGGCCATTTGCAATTTCTGACAAATGAACAATTTACGTTTTCAGTTTTCTATCAAATGTCAATTCGTACTAATACAATTTCGGATAAATGAAGATCCGGTCAAATGAATATTCTGTCATTTAAAAATTCAAATTACTTAAAATTCTGTAAAATGAAAATTCTTCTAAGTTAAAATTCGTTTAAACTGAGATTCTTTTAAATGAAAATTCTGTTAAATATGAATTCGGTGACCCAAAAATTCTATTAGGTAAAAATTCGAATTCCTTTAAATTCGATTGAAAATAAAGTCGAAAATGTGAAATTTCGGCTACAAAAAAATTCTACCTCATGAAATTCTATGAAATGAAACTTCTAAATAATTAATTTCAGAACTTAATCATACGTCCCATTAAAAAATGATAAAAATAATTGAAAATTGTAATTTAAGTAATCGAAATCATAAGAGTTATTAAAAATTTCAGTATTTTTTTAAATCACTTTAAATTTAGTATATTTGAACCGTGGATTAATTAAACTTTTAATCAACGCAAGTTCAAATTAACAGAAATTTAAAAAAATAACACTAGAGATTCTATTGTCTATTGAGAAAATTTGCCTTAATTTGATAAATAAATAAAAACTTAAATTCTCATAAATTCTCGATTAGAATTGTGGTCGGTTATATTCCCGGTTATATTCTCATTCTCATTACCGTTCTTCAGGTAATATTACTTCTTCGCAACCTGGTTGTATAATTTTAATTTTTCTAAATTCTTGGTTTCCTGTGTTAATCTAAAATTTACATCAAAACGGAAATTAAAAAACAAAACAACAGCTCTTTTAATAAAAGCAGAATTTAATGAAAAGAAACAGGACAAAATCGTATTTCCAGAATAAATGAAAAGTTGAAATTCATTATATTGAAAATAAACTGATTAAATTTCCTGACAAATTTGATGTACTGAAAAACCAGGGGAATATGCTTTTTTATAATAAAAATGGTGAATTAAGGGTGGATGCTGCTGAGCAACAAATGATGCTTTGACAGCCATTCACAATGGAAACTTGAGCCCGTCAAAACTGGACTATTGTTCCTCACTGTTATTCCGTAATGATATATTCTCCTGGTACTAACACTGAGTGAATTGAAAAGTGTATTTCGCTAGCAACGGGTTAAAAAGAATAGCTATCACGCAAACAACAACAACACTGTGTGTATGCCAGGAAATACATTACAGAGGGATTTCAGCTCCAAGTAGTTGTAATATTTCCAGGATGCAAGAAGCTTTCACGCCACTGAAATGACGTTAGAAGTTCAATCTTTTCCATGTCGAATTTACTCACGGAATCGATAAACTATCGAGTTTTGCTTTTCTAGTTATCATATCATCCAGCAAGACATGTCTTTAATTAAACGTGAAATGTCTCGGTTATCTTAACGACCTAAAAATATCGGCTAATCTCCGCTAAATTTAACAACCTAGAGTATCATTATCACAATCTTTGTGAAACTCATTAGCCAGATTATAATCTATTTTAAAATTAATTTCATCTTAAGAAGACAAGCTTTTGTTTTATTGGTTTTCTTCAATTTATTCTCATAGTTTGAGTTTTTAATTCAATATTATAATGTTTTTTTTTCTTGTATTCTATATTTGATATATTGTAAAATGCACCAGGTGTCGCATGTTTTTAAATAATTATTTTGATGATAATAATAAGGCACGGAGAAAACCTGAGGTAAGTGGGAGGAAATGGAAATTAAAAAGTATCAAAATAGTGAATTAAAAAACTAGCAATCGTTGGAGAAAAAATATCAATTGTTAGATAAATTATTAATTTTTTGATCAAAATTATTAAATATATTTGTAAAATACTGAAAATAAATACACGATGTTTCAATTCTTAGGGAAAATGTACAATTCAGTTTTTTAAAAATGTTAATTGTTAGAAGAAGCAATCTATTGTTAGTAAACAAATAAACTTTTCACTATTAGGACTAATTGATAATTGATAGAGAAAAACTTGATTAAAAAACAACTAACAGATAGAAAACGCAACCAATTTATAGAAAAAACTGTTAATTATTAGGACTAATTAATAATTGATTGAAAAAATTATTAACAGCTACTAATTGTTACGATAAACTATCAATTGTTAGAAAATTAAATCAATAAACAAAAATAAATTACCATTTGTTTAATCAAATTATAATTAGTTACTTTTCACTAATTCCCATTTACACTCCAAAAAGAAAAACTGATATTTTTTCTTCAATTGCTAGTTTTATTTTTTAAACTCATTTTAAATTCTTTATTTGAATTTTCCATATACTACTCAATAAGAGTCCAGGTTTTTTCTGTGTATAGTCAAGTTGAGATGAATATTTTTTATGGCTACCGATTTTTGCGTGATTGTAGATTTTCCAATATATTTTTTCAGTATAACGTTTGCAAATTTGTTATTCTAGAATGTAATAGTTTTTTTAAAATTGTATTTATCAAAGTTTATGTAATTGTTACAGAAAAATGTGTTAAATTTACCGAAAATTTTGTGATTTCAATGTATACAAAAGTACAATATAAAATGTATATGTATACTGATTATTTCTCTTCGATAAAAACTAAAGTTTTAATTATTTTTAATCGAGGTAAGTAAATACAGTCAATAATAATTTATCAATGCTTTGCGCTTATTAATTAATAATTAAAATACTGAGTAGCAGAAAAAGTTGTTGATAGAGTTAGTTTAAAAAAATCTTAAGACCGACTACATATTAAAATCTGAAATATATGAATTTTGGAAAAAAATCACATTATTCCCTATTACAAGTTTTAATACAAAAGTTAAAATTATTATTATACTAATTATCATTAAAATTGGTCTAATTTCAAAAATAAAATTCATGATAAAATACTATTATAGTAAAAATATGACAAGGGTCATTAAAAAAATCAATGCTAAAGTACTATTAGAAAAAATATTATAGGGGTCATTCAATTATTATTTAAAAATATGTTTAAAGGTTTGTACCCCGACAAAATTAAGAAAATTTAGTAATTTGGAATTTTTAGGGTCGCTGATTACGAATCCGTTCATGATTTTTCAAAATTCTAAATTTTTGACAAATTAATAAAACTCAGTATATCAGTGAAATTGGGGTAGCTGATTATGAATTAATTAGTAATTTTTTTAAATATTTAAAATATTAAAATAGAGGATAAAATTTCAATTGGACGAAATTATGATGAAACTTTAAATCTGGTCACGAAATCTAAAAAGCGATACCAAAAAACAAAATTTTCCAATTTTTGAAATTCTACGTCAAATACTTCTTCAAAATAAGAATACGAAATCGTAGATTTTAACTGTTAATGGGTTAATCAATAACTATCATACTAAATTCTATTATACTAAAATGCTATCATATTAAAATTCTATCCCATTAAAATGCCATTATATTAAAATTCCATCATATTAACATTATATCATATCAAAAATACCATGACATCAGGAAAAAAGTACCATTGAACCATTATTCACAAAATACGAATAAACAATATTGTTTTATCACCAAGATCATTACCACAATTCAAACAACATTTCATTTCACATCTGGAGAACAAACACTATTAAAAAGAACCTGAAATACTTTGCATTATTTACATAAAATTAATTTCATCGAGTCTGATAAATAACAGTGTTTGTTTTCCAGATTAGAAAAAAACCATAAATCGTAATTGTTAAGTAAATCGCATGAGACCTCTGTTGACAATAATTTAACCATATCTGCAGTTTCGGCTTTTCTCGCTGTGCTGTTTTCAGTTTTATATCTTTTTCACGGATATCTAATGATCCAATTTATGCTTCGTCTTGTGAGCGGCTGATGTATTTTGGGTTTCCTGTTTGGCACTTGCCAAAATATTTTTATCGGGCATTTGTTTGTCACACTCAATTTTCCGTATTTGCGTCACGCATACACTTATAATCTTTATGTTGGTGTGTTTGCTGTACTATCGGCACCAAGAATGTTGCGTTTATTAATGTCAATTGTAATTCAATTATTATATTGATCTTGTCACGTTTATCGCTTGGTAAATGCGTCTTTTTTGGCAGTGTGCTATCATCAGTGAGGCACACAGAAAAGAACACAGAGAAAGGAAAAACGAAAGGTAAACAAATGAAACTTGAGGAAAAAAAGGCTCTTAAAGAAAAATAAAAAGTATAGATCTTGAAAAAAATAAAATATAGATCTTGAGAAAAAGTAGAAAAAGATCTTGATGATAAATAAAGTAATGCAAAAAAAAATCACTTAATGATAAAATAAGTTTCAGGATTTTTGTTTTCTTTTTATTTTTTTATGATTATTAGATATATCATTAGATGAAAAGCAGGCAGTCTGAACGCGCCCCTGATGAAGGAAGGTAAAAAATTAAGTACGGATCGATCGCTTTCATAATTTCCCCTAATTATAACGTGTTTGTCATTGAATAATTCATCATTTGCCGCCACGGTTACTGTCAAGCTTTGGGGGCCACGACGAGGTTAACAAGTTCACGTTGTCACCCCTTTAACTACTACTTCAGACAGCATTAAGTGTACCACCAAAAGATTTTACATCTAATCATTTTACATCATGTTATTACCTTAAGGCTATTTCAGCATTAAGATCTTATCATGTCATCTATATAATTACTGGCAAATTTTTTAGTCTTAAAGAAACGTCTAAATTCGGTTGTTTTACATTCTCATTTTATTGAAAATTGTTGTTCAGAACCGAAATTAGACGATTTTATGTATTCCTGATTCACATAATCGTAAGGAGTCCGGATTTTGCACAAATTATTTGATTCATTGACAATCATAAATCATTAAAAATGTATTATTACGCTACAGGTACAAAATATGAGTCATTTTGTTGTAATTTAGTTTCGATATTTAAAATTGGGATTCTCTTTCGTGAAACATAGAGAAAGGCAAAGTTTGATGGAGATTTACAAATTGTAGCTATGCAATAAAATAAAAATGAAAAATTCAATAAAATATAATTTTTTTAGGGTATGTTTGGATGAAAAGCTAAGGTGTCATTCTGGAAAAAATATCATTCAGGGTATTTTTTGATTTGATTCATAATTTAATTTATTCGTACTAATTTATATATAAACATAGTTTATAGAACAAACCAAAAATTGTAATCTCTTATTTAATCTAGTTAAATCAAACTTCCTCGTAAAGTCAATGAACTAAAAAATTTTTCATTTTTTTGTTTTAGGAGATAGAATATTATTCACTGTAAAATTTTTTGTTATCAACAAACTACTGGCTCATATTTTCTACCGGTGTTTTCTCTAAATCTGAGTTAGTTCAAAATTCATAATAAAGTGATAAACATTAGTTCACTGGATAAATTAGAAAGTTAATTTATTATAATTCCTTCCTATTTACCAAAAGCAACTATTCATAGTTTGAAAAAATGTATATTTGGTAAAAAAACTAATAATTATTGGAAAATTACCAATCTACAAAGTAAACACCTGTTGTTAAGAAAAGCAACTAGTCAACAGAAAAAATATACAATTGATAGAAAAAACAACCAATTGATGAAGTAAATAAACAATCAATAGAGAAAAAATTATAATTGTTAAAAATAAATTTAATTATGAGGAAAAAACTGATAATTCTTGGAAAAAATGCTAATTGTTGTATAAACTTATTAATTGATAGGATAAATAATTTACATAAAAAATTAATGTACCTAAAGTTCCGGACGTCTGCACGGATGAAATTAAAAAAATATATATTTTTCAACTTTTGTTGACGCAATTTCTTTTAAAATACTTAAAAAATATGTTTTAGGTATAAAATATTATTAATTTTGTATTTCTAGGGTATGAAAAAACCCCATACAATAATTAAATTTTTTTTTAATTTCGTCCGTGCGTATGTCTGGAACTTCAGATACATAAAAAATTAAATGAAAAAAATTATCATTCATTAGATTAAAATCTTTTAAAAAAAAACTATACCAATTAATAAATTGTTATTCTTTATTAATTGATAGAGAAAAACTTTACAGTTGAGATACAAAATCTACAAACTTACAGAATTTGTTTATTACCATTTGTTAAGAAAAACTACAAATTGATAGGAAATGACTGCCATTTAAAAAAAATTCTTATTGACACAGGAAACTACGAATTGATAGATACCATTTGTTAAGAAAAATTACTAATTAATAAATTGCTTCTAAACAATTGTTATCAATCTATATCAATTCATAGAAAAAAACTTCCAGTTGATAGAAAAAATCTACTAATTTAAGTAAAATCCAATAAATTGATATGAATTCAAATGATTGTTGCACGTACATTGTTCTAATCAGTCGTTTTTAATCAGTTCTATTTTATCAATTGATTTAAATCAACTGTTTGTTATCAATTACTTGTCATCAATTGTTTGTTATCAATTGTTTCAAATCAATCCTTTATAATCAACTGTTTTAAATCGATTGTTCGTTATCAGTTATTTTTAAGTAAATTGTTTTAAATCAATTGTTTGTTATCAATTTTTTATTATCCATTATTTCAAATAAATTTTTTGTTATCAATGGTTTACAACAATTGATTGTTATCAATTGTTTGTTATCAATTGTTTCAAATCAATTGCTTGTAATCAATAGTTTTAAATCAATTGTTCGTTATCAATTGTTTTAAGTCAATTGTTTTAAATGAATTGTTTTAAGTCAGTTGTTTTAAATCAACTGTTCTAAGTCAATTGTTTTAAAGCAATTGTTTGTTATCAATTGTTAAAAGTCAATTTTATTTGTTATCAATTGTTATCAAATGTTTTAAGTAAATGGTTTAAAATCAATTATTTGTTAAATACAACACTTTTTTACAAAACAAGTGTTTTTAAACACTTGTTTTTTATCAATTGCTTGTTATCAATTACTTCAAATCAATTGTTTTACATGAATTGATCGTTATCAATTACTTGCCATCAATTGTTTGTTATTAATTGTTTATTATCACTTGTATCAAATAAAATTTGTTTATCAATTGTTTGTAATCAATTGTTTGTTATCAATCGTTTGTTATCAATTGTTACTAATCAATTGTCTGTAATCAATGGTTTTAAATCAATTGTTTGTTAGCAATTGTTTTAAATCAATTGTTTGTTACCAATTTTTTTAATATCAATTGTTTGTAATCTTTTGTTTGTTATCAATTGTTATGAACTTTGTATTACAAATAAATAAAATAAATTGTTTCAAATTAACGGTTTCAAATAAATTTTTTGTTATGAATTACTGCTCATAAATTGTTGGTTTTAAATTGTTTTTTATCAATTGTTTGTAATCAATTGTTTTAAGTAAATTGTTTGTTATAAATTGTTTCAAATCAATTTTTTGTTATCAATTCCTCGTAATTAATTGTTTATTATAAATTGTTTTTTATCAATGGTCTGTAATAAATAGTTAATATTCACATTTCCTTTCTAATTTACACTGAGAAAAATGGAATTAATGGATATTCAAATTTAACATCCATATATTAAAACAGATTATTTAGATATTCAAACTTAATATCCAGATATTAAAATTAATATTTTTTAATATCCAGGATAGTAAGTTTGAATATCCATTTCTCTCAGTGTAATCAGTGAACAAGCAATTATCACTTGATTAATTATTTTCCTCTAATACAGATGAAAGAGACTTTAATAAATAAAATAAAAACGAAAATATTGAAATGAAATTTCAGGTGTGTAAATATAGAGCATTCAGGTAAAAAATATCACTTTAGCTAGTATCGATTTCGGGCTTATTTGATCTCGCAACTGAATTGTAATGCTAATCGTAGCAGGCGTGTGAGTGTGTGTGATGTTGCAGGTGTGACGATCCTGTTATCACAGACGGTGTTTTCGCTGCTGGTGGCCCACGTGTTGACGCGAACTTCGGAAGCGGTGCCACTTATAGGTACCGGATCTTCCTAATCAACTGCCCTAATTGACAATTATAAAACAAAAACATAGGATTAAAAAGATCTATGGGGAGTTTTCGGCAACATTTTTTTCTTTTATTTACAGAATTCTATCACCGTTACTTAGTCTCACAAGCTATAAGTCAAGCAAGAGGAACCGCGAAACGAACTAGAAAGCTCCCCATACGTGACCACGTCTCTCTTAGAGATCCCTCGAGGGTCTTGTAGTCTCCATTACTTTCCTATCGCTTCTCGCAATCCGACTCATAGTCGTGCATTATTCTTTAACGTGAACGCGATAAACACGTTTCGGTAAAAGAACGCTCGCTTTTTCAGACAATGTTCACAAATAGACTGGAATAAACCAGTAATAAAACCAGAAAAATAAATAAAATACAGATAAAACATAAATAAACCAGAAATTAAAAACAATGTCAATTATAGAAAATGATTAAAATATTGATATTTTTTTATAACTTTTTAAAATAAAACCATCAAGGAATAAAAATTAAAGGAAAATTTGTTCGTTACTGCCGAGTAAAACTGATCAGATGTTGGAACAGGATTGCTTTTTAAAGAAGAAAAAAAAATTGTACATAAGCCTCGCGAGAACTTCTGTATTTCGTGAAATTCAAACTTAAATTGAAGTAGAAGGATCCGAAAAAAAGTATTGTACAATAAGTTGTCATCAATTGTTTGTTATCAATTGTTTCAAATCAATTGTTAGTAATCAATTATTTTAAATCGATTGTTTGTTATCAAATGTTTATTATCAATTGGTTCAAATAAAATTTTTATTATCAATTGTTTGTAATTAATTACTTGTCATCAATTGTTTTAAATCAATTGTTTGTATTCATTTGTTTTAAATCTATTGTTTGCTTTTCATAGTTTGTTATCAATTCTTTGGTATCAATTGTTTGTTATAAATTGTTTTAAGACAATTGTTTTAAATCATTTGTTTGATATCAATCGTTCTTTATCAATTGTTTCAAATACATTTTCTATTATCAATTGTTTGTTATCAATTGTTTAAAATCAAATGCGTGTATTCAAATGTTTAAAATCAATTATTTGTTATCAATTGTTTGAAATCAATTGTTTAATATCAATTGCTTTTATCAATTGTTTCAAAATAAATTTTTTGTTATCAGTTGTTTGCAATCATTTGTTTGTTATCAATTAGCTGCTAATTATTGTTTGTTATCAATTGATTCAAATAAAATTTTTTTATCAATCGTTAGTAATCAATTGTTTGTAGCAACTGTTTGCATTTAATAGCTTGTATTCAATTGTTTTAAATCATTATTTGTTATCAATTGTTTTAAGTCAATTGTTTGAAATCAATTGTTTGTTATCAATTAGTTATCACCAATTCTTTGTTATCAATTGATTCAAATAAACTTTTTTTATTAATCGATAATAATCAACTGTTGTATCAAATACTTGTATTCAATTGCTTGTATTCAATTGTTTTTAATCCATTGTTTTAAATCACTATTTGTTATCAATTGTTTTAAGTCAATTGTATTAAATCAATTGTTTGTTGTCAATTGTTTATTATTAATTGTTACAAATAAATTGTTTGCTATCTATTGTTTGTAATCAATTGTTTGTTATCAATTGTTTGAAGTCGATTTTTTAAACCAATTGTTTGATATCAATTGTTTATTATCAATTGTTTCAAATACATTTTCTATTATCAATTGTTTGAAATCAATTGCTTGTATTCAACTGTTTTAAATTATTTTTTTTATCAATTGTTTTAAGTCAATTGTTTGATATAAACTGATTTAAACCAAGTGTTTGTGATCAATTATTGTTATCAGTTAGTTGTCATCAATTGTTTCTTATCAATTGTTTCAAATGAACTTTTTTATCAACTGTTTTAAGTAAATTGTTTTAAACCAAGTGTTTTTTATCAATTGTTTGAACTAATTGTTTGTTATCAAAAAGTTTTTATCAATTTTTTGTTATCATTTGTTTTAAATAAACTTTTTTATCAATCGTTAGTAATCAATTGTTTGTATCAATTGTTTAAAATCAATTGCTTGTATTTAATTGTTTTAATTCAATTGTTTTAAGTCAATTGTTTTAAATCAATTGTTTGTTATCGTTCGTTTATTATCAATTGTTTGAAATAATTTTTTTGTAATCAATTGTTTCAAAGAAATTTTGTATATCAATTGTTTAAAATCATTTGCTTGCATTCAATTGTTTTAAATCAATTGTTTCAAATAAATTTTTTGTTATCAATTGTTTGTAATCAATTATTTGTTATCAATTAGTTGTCATCAATTGTTTGAAATAAACTTTTTTTTATCAATTGTTAGTAATCAATTGTTTATATTAAAAGCCAACAATGTGAATTATAGAAAATGATGAAACTATTGGAATTTTTTGATAATTTTTTCAAAATAAAACCATCAAAGAATGAAAATTCAGGGGAAATTTGTTCGTTACTGCCGAGTAAAACTGATCACATGCTGGAACAGGATTGCTTTTTAAAGAAGCAGAAAAAAAAAAATTGTAAATGAGCCCCGCGAGAACTGTATTTCGTGAAATTCAGACTTAAATTAAGGTAGGAGGATCCTCAAAAAGAAGTATTGTTCCAAAGGGGCATTTTCCATTTAGAAAACGTGTAAGAATTCTTGAAAGGATTTTTTTCTTTCTATCTGGATGTTCAGTGAAGATTGTAGCTTTACCGTGGGAGATAAAGTGATACGGGTTTATTCAAGCAATAAGATTCCATCCGCATGTTGGAGAATGTTCATAAAATCTTATAACACTGTCACTTGAGGGCTCTTTTGTTAAGTGCACATTTTCTTCGAGTCTTGGAACCAAATACAAATACTTACAAGCGTCATGATCCTTTCGAATGTCATCTTACCGATAAACGTGTTTTTTATTGCGTTTCAAATTCTAGATTAAAATCGAATAATAATGATGTTAGATTGAAATAATTTTCAAATCGCGAGTAACTTTTGGCACAAATTAATTAAACAATCGGCATTGTGACAAAATGACTAATTAAAAAGTAACATTAATTAGAAAGTCAATAAAGCTCACTAATTTTCCGTTATAAATAAAAGTGGATAGTTAAATTGTTAGTTAATTTTCGTAGCTGAATAATTCATTATATTAATAATGAAATATTTAATAGAAAAACTAATATGCTGAAAATTAATTACACTTTGTTGTTTTATAATAAATAAAGTTAAATGTTCCGAAGCAGTTGTGTGTGACAAGAACGGCGTCAATTTACACTTGATAACAAAGCCTTCTGTTTTTGTGAAAACAAGTTTATTACAAAACACTCTAATTAACCATCAGATAAGCGACGTTATTTTACCGGTACGTTGTCGCTTTCATTACGTGAAAATTGCGACAAAGCTCAGCCACGAATTTGTAATTTTGAATTTCATTTGGGAGTCTGACCGTGATATGTGACGTATGCTTATGCAAAATCAATTAATGCCTGAATATTAAAGCCCACAATCGTAATAATCAGGACATTATTATTTTCGGCCATTAGGCATATTGTTGAATATTGTATTTATTTAATTAATAATATTTTACTTTAATTGTCATTATGTATTATTGCACACGAATTACTCATTCATTAGTATTTCTTTATTATTACATTATTATTTAATAGCAGTGTTATTAAAGCTCCTATTGCCGAATGAATCTTTTCTTGGTCGTTAAAATACGTGTGAAAAGCTTTCATACAATTTTCTCAAATTAACGATAAAAGTATGCGCTGATTGTTTTTAATGTTGAACAGACTCCTTTGAAATTTGATTACAAATTGGTGGCAAAAAAAAGATCTTTATCAGCGTTTTCCAGACTTTGAGAAATCGGGGTCGAAAATCAGTGCTCCGATTCCTAGCTGGCGATAAATAGTCTCCAATTCTGCATTTTATTTATTCGCTTTCTCAGGTTAATTGGACTAACCGAGCGAGTAAACGAGGTCCAAAAGAGGTGGACGTGAAAGAACTAAATTTAAGGGCTCTGGATTCTGATAACGACCCAGAGGAGTTTGGGGAACGCTGAGATCACGTTCACTTCTACCTTATACTAACATAAAAGTACTTCTAAAAACCGAGCGATAAACGCACAATTTAAATTTTCTGTGCATCGTAATCTAAACTATAATATTCATTAATTTTTAACTACGTTTCCTAAAAGCTCTCTATACCAGAAAGTATGCTTCTTTATGCATAACATTTATAGCACAGTGAACTATTCAACATCTTTACTTATCAACAATTTCATCCTTTTTTTCAAATCACGATTTTTATGCTTTTTTTCTAATTAAAATTTTGATTTCTCTAATTTAGGGTTTCTTTCTTTATTTAAAATTTGTGTTTCTAATTTTTTTTGTTTTTAAATTTATAATTTAAAATTATGTTTACAAGATTATAAGTAAAATCAATTATAATCTAATTAAAATTCTATCAAACTTATGTTTTGGAAAATTTAAACACTTTTGAAATTTTTTTGTTAATAAACGAAACTATATTGTATTAGATTTTTAAACTTGAGACGAAAAATATAAATTGTTCACAAAAGAGAAAACGGGGGAAAAAAACAGTTTTGTTTTGTGACAACTGGGAGTAAGACGAAAACTTTGTTCATACTCAACAATATTAGTTTTTGAAGAAAAGAATTTTTAACTGTGTGTTAAAATAAGAGAAATTTGATTAAAATTCGATACTCGTAAATTTTTATTTTATATATTCAAATAAAGTTCTTTTTCTCTAGATCTGAATTAGCGAAAAACTACTAATGAATTGATGAAAAATCGTTCACAAAATGAATTAGTAAAAGTTTCTACTTAGTAAAATTATTAAAAAATAAATTAGTAAAAATATTACTAGTTTTTAGTAAAAAACTACAAATTGATAATAAAAATTACTAATTCACATTAATAACTCTTACAAATGTATTTTTTTTTTTACTATCAATTTGTAGTTTTTTACTAAAAATTAGTAATATTTCACTAGTTCTTAGTAAACATTTTTACTAATTTATTTTGTGACGACTTTTTGTTATTTCATCGGTTGTTCTTCACTAATTCAAAATTTAGAGAGTAAAAATATTAGCGATTTTTGTATTTTTGGTGTTGAAAATTTTCCCTTTTGAAGTATAATAATACGAAAATATATTTTACTAGTTTTTATTTTATTGCTGTTATTATCTCTTTATATCTTATTGTTTTTATAATACACTGTAAAAAGAATAATCTTAAAATGCATTTTCTAATGGAAGTAACTTTTAAGTTTTTTAAAGTATCTTATATTTTCATTTTCCATCTGAAGAAATCTTAAAAACTAATGCATTTTAAGATGATTTTGCTAACTTATTGGAAACATTCTAAAAGTGACTACAAATGTACCAAAAAAAATTAAGATACGTTTGTATCTTATTATTTTTTTTTTTTTTTACGTTTTGCAGTGTATTTTCTAATTATTTTAACCTATTATTGTAAAATTATGATGGTAACATTATTATTTTCTTCTTATTATTATGATTCAATTTACACCATACATCATTTATTTCATCACATTAAACATACTTTCACGAAAAAGTAGAATTAATGCAAAATTTAACGAAATGCCATTAAAAAATAAATCAACAAAAGTTAACGAATTTCGAAAAATTGTAAATAACTAAAATTTATTTGGGACATTCGCAGGACAATAAAAACGCAAAATAAACTAAACCCGATGTTGTAAAATTTCCCGATACAAAATTTCAAAAAGGGAAAAATTTTACTCAAACATCGGTATAATTTGATGTGTTCTTGTTCTAACATATATAGAACTTTCATATATTTAAAAATTATTCATAAATTTGAAATTTATCCAATTTTTTCTGTGAATGGCCATCATTATAAAACTTCCTGGGCTTTTTTTCTTAAAATTAATAAATATTTCTTGATATTAATTTTAGTATAAATATTAGGGTGGTCTTTAAAAATAAAATTTTCGAATTTTAAATTTCGTAGCCCCTTATTTTGTTACACATCAAACAAGAAGGGAAACGTATTTTTTATTTTTTTTTTATTTAATATTTAATGGTGTTTTATCGACCATGAAATTTCTCATGTATTTTGCAGGGGAAAAAAACCAATTTTCGTAGATTTGCAATAAAATCATGAAAAATCAACATTTTTTTACCGTACTACTCTGTTTCTCTTGGAAAATGTTCAAAGAATGACATTCAACTACTTTTTTATAAATTTTTTGAAAATAACTATTTTTTAAAGAGTTCAAAAAACACCATAAAATTAAAAATCAGGGAAAAATCATTAAAATGATTTATTATCATTTTTTCTAGTATTTATATATAACTAAGTAAATATAACATAAACTAAGTAATTAAAGCATGGGAAATACCATTAAATATTAAAATTAGAAAAAAATGCTTGTTCCTTCTATTCTGATGTGCAACAAAATGAGGGGTTAAGAACTTTAAAATTGGAAAATTTCATTTTTAAGCACCACCCTAATAAATACATAACTATGAAATAATTATTTTTTGTTTATTTCTTGAATCGTAACGCAAATTTCATTTGAGTAATTATAATATAAATTTTGCTTGAGAGTCCGATTTGCATGCAGGGCACAAGTTGTTGTAAGCCCTTTGCAACTTCTTATCAAGTTTGCAGTCACTTGAAACACACAGTCGCTCTGTAAGCCAAGTTCGTTCTTTTTCTTTCGAGAAAGTTGGTTTAAGAAGGCATAAAAATTTTTTGATAAAAGAACAAAATTAAGGAAAGTAAAAAAGCCCTGGAGTCAAGGATGCATAAAAACTGGAAGGAAAATCTTCTCCTCTAAAACGAAGTATAAGTTACTTTAGCCTCGATACCCACAGACGAGACACGCGAAACTGAGTTATGCATGACGAAAAGCGTATGTATTTGATAACAAAACTATAAACAATTATTTACTAATAGCATCTTCTATATTCTGTTTCGTCCATTTTCGCCTTTTTCTTTCGAATTTCTATATTCAACTCATCAATATATTCGCACAAAAGAAAACAATCATCGACATACTGTCACAATTAATATTTCGCACCTCATATTTATAAATGCATTTAGCACCCGATATACATAGCACTTGAAAAGTCATTTTTATACAATTATTTTGAGAAAGAAATTTTCGTGAAAAAAAAAAAGAAAATAAATAAACAGCAATGCATTATTAAATTCTTATATCGCAAAACAGTGCAATAGAAATTCCATTATTAAAATGTGCAGCAGACAATTTTGCAACAATCATTCAAGCATGAATTTCAACTATATTGTTGATTATTGAAAAAGGAAAATAGAGTGGAATATTTTTGTGAAAAAGTAATGTAGTCGGTCTCGGTCCCAAGTAAATATTTGAACCGCACAACGTTTCGAGACTACAACTTAAGTCCCTTGGGATCAAAGAAACGAAACCAGCAAGGCAAAACTGGCACACGAGATTCCTTTCGAGTGGAGTTTCGGTGTATTTCTGATTTTTATTAGTCATGTGAATTTTCTCTGTTTGAAAATTGCTACGTTTGAAACTCGTACTTTCAGGAAACTCAGTTTCAAGATCGGGAAATTATTTTAAAGTGTTTTTTTATTCAATTGCAAATCAAATGGAAATTTTTTTTCTTTGCAGATTATAAATAAAAAAAGATTTTTTTAATTTTTGTTTTAATCTGAGAAATTTAGTTTTAATGATTATTCTGTAGATTATTTTAATTTTCTAATGAGTCGATATGGGAAAAAATAAAAATGCACAAAAAAATGTTATTTAACCAAATACCTGAAGAAAAAAAGTTGATTTAAAAAATAAATTGATTTTTCGATTTGTTTCGCTTGAATTGAAATAATTTTAGAAAACATAAGGTTTTTTGGTTTTATTAAATTAAATTGATATACCTTTATTGATATCGAATCAAAGAATTGTGCGTTTGATTTAAAAAACAAACATTATAAAGAAGAATTTTTTTCTTTTAAAAAAACAAAGTTTTTATTTCAAACTGAGACACTTTTTGGAAAAAAGAATATTTTTCTAAACAAAGAAACTTTATTTGATGCAGAGAATTTTTTTTTTTTGAAAGTTTTTTTAATGAGAAATTTGTTTAAAGCGAAAGAACTTTTTTTAAAACAGATAAACTTTGACATAAAATTTAAAAAGGGAAGTTAATTTAACTCATAGAAACAAGTCGATGAAAATATTTCAATAAATTAACTAGAATATTGCAGTAAAAATAAATTATAACATTCAGGAAAAAACATAGATTTCCTTCAAATATTTATAGAGTATTCATATGAAAAGTAATCAGTATTAATAAAATACAACTAGAATATTAAAAGAATTTTTTTTAAATTTTATGAAATATAATATTTAACAACAATTATTAATTATAATTACAGTTATTAAATATTTTTAAAATATAACATTTTTGTAATTTATACAATTCATGAATTTTTACCAATTAATAAAACCGTAAAATATTTTCGAAATATGTTTAAAAAGTTTGCGTATCTTTCAGAGGAATATTCTAAAAACATTTTCGGATTCTTCAGTGTTATTTGGATAGATAAAATTTTAATATTCACTGGAATTTAATTGAATCAATATTTCTCTCAACAATTTATCAATGTCGATATCTTTTATCAGAATGATCTTTAAAATGAAATTGTTTCGATGCCCGCACGATATACTATAATTGAAAAATTTTATATTTAAAATCCATTCTGCATAATGCATTTGAGGGTTGATAAAATCAGTCCGCGAACGTAATTACTGATGAAATCGCTGTCCATTTTGAGTCATAACTCGCGTTTATTGTCATTCGCGAATAAATTATTTCGCTGTTTAAACTGGAATAATTCACGACAAAAGGATCCTCCTGATTGTCGAAAGCCATATTGATGCGATTCCAGCACAAATGATACATTACTCTAATTTATCACATTTTTCATGCTCGAATACCTCCAAAAAATTTCTCTGCTCTCGTCAAAAAACAAATAAACCATTTTATCAAAGTTTAGTCTGTCTTGATATACACCAAATATCGTCATAATAACTTAAAAATACAAAATTAGAATGTTATCACTTAATTATTATTTAATTTTTTCTGAGCTAATTATTCTTTATTAAGAATTATTTTTTATTATTAATTATTTAATATTATAGAATATATTTTTGTAATAATAATAAAATAACAAAAAAGACATATTAGTGAATAAATACAACATTTTTCTATTTATTTAATTTACATAAATTAGAAAGTTTCTCTTTTAAACCTTTCTTTAATCCAGAAGTGTAAACATATTAAAAAATAAAATATAATCGTCAATTTAAATCAACGCATAAAAAATCAACATATAAAGCATTCAATCAAATACATAAACCAAATAATTTTATTTAATAAATCATGTTTTCTATAATTTATAATCAAAATCAATTATTTCTCTTTTATACAATATTTTGAACTCTTAAAACAGAGCAGAGAAATTTTTCCAACAATAATGAAAACAAAAGAAAAAAAAACAAAAAACATGTGCTTACACACAGAAATGCAACCTTATCGAAAATAAAAAAACATGTGATAGCTTTGCTTTTCGAACTGGCGTTAGTTTGACTTTTAGTATCTGTTTTTTTTTCGTCTACGTCGTAGGTAATCGATTCGTAAGCTTGCGTGTGTGAATGTGTATGAACGTCAAGTACCAACTACTTATTATTATTGTTAACCTAAATGCTCTCTCTATTAATTGAACTTCATCTAAAAAAAAATTATCCTTTAACCCTAACGACGACTCACAAATAATAATAATAACCGAACTAACTAAAAAAGTACTTGCGTAGTTTATTGGTTGGTAGTGAATAATATAAAGGTGTACACCAATCTAAACTGACAAAAATAAAAAAAAAGATTGTTTTACAAAAGCACAGTTTGCAGTTGCTTGTAAATCTATATTTTTCTTCCAATGGCCTGTCTTTTTTCGTCCCGACATTGTATATTTTTTATTGGGTAGTCCTTTCTGTAAAGACTTCATCACTATATGAATTTTGCGTAGATTATTTCACCTTTGTTGTCGTAATTTTACTCATTTCCTTTATTAATAAACTATTGCTTCTTATTATTATTATTATTATTATTATTACTAACAAGCTAACCCTTAGATAACTGCGAAAAACTCGCTGCCTTGCCTTCCATGTACCAACCACCACGCATTTTAAAACACTTTCTAAAAAAAAATTCTATGTTCACTGAAATCGATAACTCGATTTAATTACTAAAATTTTATGAATTAAACCATCATTAAAAAGTACATTATAAAAGAGATGAGGAAAATATTAAAGATTATTTTTAATATGATTTTTTAACCGATAAGTTTATCCCAATTAATCACATTTTGGGTAATTTTAGATTTAAATCATAAATTTAGTAAATACACGGAGAAAATGTTTCAGATAAAGTTTACCATGTTAGCATGATACACCTCGGATCAAAGTGATTTTTAGAAAACTTTACCATTCAATTTATAATAGAAATTATTCAAGAATTAGAAATGTTTTATACAAAAATATGGATACACATCACTCTCCAGCATGGTAATTTGATGGTCGGAGGGCGATTCCTCGATTGCCAGAAAGTTGAGTAGTATTATACACAGCACGTGGGAAAACTTTACCATGCTGGATGACAAGGCGCTGAGCTCGAATTCTTGAGCTCAGCGCGCCTCGACAATGTTCTTGTCAAGGCTCCTGCTCACCAGCATGGTAAAGTTTTGCCAACTAGATGATCTTTTCTATTCAACCAAAAAATAAAAAGATTTCCTTCATATTAATTACAGATTTATTTCCTATAGAGATTACTTATTTCTCTAATTATAATTACATTTAACGATACAATCACGATCATAGTTTTAACCTTAAGATTAATTTAATATTCTTTTCAACTATATACAAGACGCGATTTACCTAAACTAAACTTACGCCGCAATATACAAATATCTAAATACACATTCACGCACACCGAACACGCTCGAATACATTTGGAATTAGAGATTCAAACTTTCCTTATATACTAACTGAGTAGAATTGTATCCCTTTATGAGAAACGGTTTTAATTCTTATATCTTTAGACTGAATAATTTTAATTTAAAACAATTATGTGTTAATTATTGCTTCCTTCCTTGATCAATTTTTTATATAAATCAAGTTTCAAAATTTTTGTAATTTCTATTAAATCTTTCTTTTTTGTCTTGCAATAATCTGTGAATCAAATTCAAAATGTTAATTTAGAACTTATTTTGTATTTTAAATTCTAAAAAGTACGACCAAAATATTAATTTATGTCAAATAGTTTTTTAATTTAAAAAAAATTTTATTTAATGTATAAAGTTATAATTATGCAGTTCATTAATTAAATAAAACTTAAAGGTCTTGTTATAAAAATAACTTGTAGATATTTTAAAAAATATTTTTTATAATGTGTACAAATTTAACAATTATCTAAATATTAAAAATAGGTGTAATTAACAAAATCTTTGACTTTATCTTTTATTCACTTTAGATCAATTTCACTTGTGTTAATTTCGATTTCCGAGACTCCTGTATTATATAATTTTTAAATAAAGTAATTTAATAATTAGACAGAAAATTCTTATTTATTAAAATTTTAATTCTTACAATGTTTAAAAAACCAAATATTCATTTATTAAAAATATATTATATGTATTATATATAAAAATATTAATATAAATGTTATTTAATATAATAATTTTTATAGAAACAAATTTGTATTTTCTGCATTAAAAGTTTAATAACCTAGAAAATCCTATCTGTTCTTTTAATCTGAATTAGTTAAAAATAATTAATTATTAATAATAATCAGAATTTTACTAAAATATTATCTATTTTGATATAACTTAAAAATAAACTAAACTAATAATTATTTATTTTTTACTAAATGATTAGTAGAAATATAGCTATTTGAATTAATAGCTAACTTTTTGATTTCAAGCTAGTTATTTTTAACTAACTCAGATTTAGAGAATTTGTTAAACGTTATTTACGAAAATAAATATTATTTTGAATAAGAATTTGAATAAATAAAAGTTATTACAACTAAAAATTGAAAGTAATGAATTAAGTAGATCTTATAAAGGTATAATAAATGAAAAGTAAGAAAAATAATAATTTTAAAAAATGACATTTAGCTATTTAAAAATAGTAAAGAGTAAAAATTACCATAATTGAAAATTTTCAAAGCAAGAAAGAAACTTTAAAATATAAAAAATCTGCCTTTAAATTACAAGAAATTTTTATTTAAAAAAATTTACAAACATAGAAGTTTAGAAGTTGTAAAATATATGTTTGATAGTTTAATTTTACAATGATAAAAAAACCAAGAAAAGCATCATATCTGAAATATTTTAGGTAATTTTCTTTTTAATTAATGTAAAATACAAATATTGTTTAATTTATTATAAAATTTATTATTTTAGTATTAAATGTAAATAAATATTAAGAATTAAACTATTTACAGAAATACACAATTAAAGAATCAAAATATTATAAGAATTTAAAAAATAAACTAATTGAAAGAGTAATCAGTAAAATATGAAATATCTAACAAGTTTTCGTTTAAAATTTGTTTGTCATAGTTGCATGTTATATAATTCAACGTAAGCTAGGCTAGCCTCTAATATAAGTATTAAAATTAATAATTTAAAGATCATTCTTTTTCCTTTTAATAGAAAGAGTTCTTGTGGAATTAACAGACAAATAATATGTGATCGCATCTGCAAATTAAAAATGGAAAAAGAGGGAGAAAGTTTGATTTATCATGCGATAGGAATAAATTGCGAGTTTTGAGGAGAGTTTACCATGCTGGAGAGTCATTGGACTTGACGCTGAGCCCGAACTCCGATTACCCGTAGCATGGTAAACTTCTGCACATTTCTCGGCAAACTCTTTTCAACTTTAATGCACATTTTACAGCTTTAAGCGAGTAGTCTTTTTCAGTCTACTTTTGACTCTCAAGTACCACGTATATGGGAAAATTTTTCTTATTTTTTGAAAATAACTATCAGAATTTTGAACACAATATCTCAATTGTAACTTTGATCCGAGGTCCTACATATAATATGGGAAAGATTACCTCAAACGTTTTCCCCGTGTATATTTGGGGCATTTTAGTTTAAACCTTTTCACCTACAAAAGATGATCGCAAAAAAGATTCTCTTTAGATAAAATTAATTTGGTGAAAAATAAATCTCTGATAATTTTGCACTATTTTAAAAAATAATTTAATGCTTTTTTACTTGGTCTTCAAATTATTTAAAGTTTCTCTGAATTTTATAGAAAAATTCATATTTGAAATATGAAAATCTTGGTATCTCAAAATACCCATCCTCAAATTTTCTTGAAAACCTTTGTGAAAAAAGATAAGGTTTTGTAGTCTCTGATTCCTTTGAATTTATTACGGTCATTTTAGAAAATTTATTGGTAAAAATGAGATAAAATATGTGGAAAGTTGAATTTGCCTAAGCCAGAGTCTTTTGTTTTTAAATTTTCAAAGAAAATACAACATTTTATTTTTTTATAATTTATTTACTTATTTGAAAAATAATTTGTAAATTCATTTGTTAGAATCATTTTAAACTTAAAATATATTTTATACTACAACTTTACTTCATGTCGAATTTTTTAAAAAAATGTTATCCATGTCCATAATAAATCCAAAGGAATTAGAAACTTTAAACTCTTTTCTTTTCACGTAGGTTTCAAGAAACTTTGAAAAGATCTGTTTTGAGACATCAAGAGTTTTATATTTCAAATATGAATTTCTTTATGAAATAGAGAAAATTTTTCAAAAATTTTAAGACCAATCGAAAAGAGTATTAAATTCACTTTCAAAATAGTGCATAACATTTTCATAAAATTAATTTTATTTAAAAACAACCTTTTATGTGATCGTCTATTACAGGAGGAACGGTTTCAAATGGAATGTACCATTTTATAAAATTTTATATAAATATACGTTGTATCTATTTTTACATAAATCCACTTTATCAAATTTTTTATATAAACACATTTTATCCATATAAGAACACATTTTATCCAATTTTACCTAGATACATTTTACCTAATTTTATATAAACAAATTTTATATAAAATTGATTGAACGTTAAATTAAAACAGAAATTTAACTGAAACGTTTGTAAGGCAAGTTGTCAAGTTTCTCGCGTTATAAATTCGTGAGGAAAACAACAGTCGCACGAAAGCACTCAAATTTATTTGGGCTAATTGACCTTATCTTTTTTTTTGTAATTAGTTATTCAAAACTTGAAAAATAGTATATTTATGCACAAGGCATCGATCGATAGTTGTTTTCCCCGGATATTCTTTCAGAGCGGCGCTTTTTTGTGGTGTCGGATGCCGATGCGATTCAAAGAAGAGAATGAAACTCAAAGATAATCATAACAATGACATTGCAAAAACGCAGACAAAGGAGAAGGTAGACCCTGCTTTTTCAAAATAGACACGAATTTCCGTAAAACGCATAAATTACATTTTCTATCAAGGCAAAAGCTCTATCTACCTTTTGACTCGTTTTTCGCAATTTTATATCAACCGATCCGATGATTTTCATCTAAATTACTTTTTCCACTTAGAACATTAGTTGATGTTAGTTCTTTCTCATTAATTTATTTTTTTATTCTATTTTTTATTCTCTATTGTATTATATTTTCTATTTTCTATGCCTTGTTTACTTCATTACTTGTCAATATTAAAATAAGATTCCTCATTTATCACATTCTTCACATTATTCAATTCCCTTATTTAATTTCAATATAATAAATTTCGCAAGATTAGGATAATATTCTGGTAATTATTACGTGAGGAGTATATATCATTTTTCAGATGACAAGACACAATTATTAAAAAAAAAAGAAAGATTTTTGACGTTCGGTCTCGTTCCCCTGATGATTTTTCAGAGAAAAAGTAGATTGCCTTCGTAACTTTCAGTGCAAATGAATGAAAACGTTGCGGCGCACTCTCGAGAAAACTGATAATTACACAAACGAGAGAGAAAATGAATATTTGACTTTTAGCAAATATTAGTCTGCGTTCAATGTCTGCATATAAATATTCTTTTTTCTCTTCACTTTCCGCAAACAGATTTTTTTTAATTTGAGTCTTTTAATAAATGAAATATTAGAGCTGCTGATACATATTTTATTTATAGAAATTTTTAAATACTGAAGAATTCACAGGTTTGTGCAATTTTCTGTGAGTGATACATAAAATCTCATTATTTGAAGAATACCGGGAGATATTAAAAATAACAGATTGTACCATTGGGAATATAAAATTAGCATTTTTACGCTAACATAAACGTAAAGTTTTGACGGTTTTGAAAAAAGTATGAGAATTATTAATTAGATTTGAATTATAAGGCCTATAATTTGACTATTTATTGAATAATGCTAAAGCTTTAAATTATCATCATATTGTTATCGTACAATTTTCCAAGATTTCACTATTCTAATAACTTGAAGTTTAATGTAATCTGATAAGTATTGTAGCTTATTGATTCTCTCATCAAACTTCTACTATCAATGGAGACTTAAAGGATCAATTCGACTACTTAAATATTAAAATATTTGCATTTCTTATAAGAAGAAAAGTTCTTTCTTTTTCTTCTCCTTTAACAAAAAGTTTATATATTTTTTTTAAATATATTTAAAATGTTTAATAAGGATTTCAAAAGGATTAATAAATTACAGAATTTTCTTGTTAAATTTTTCAAAACCTGTGAAAAAGTAGAAAATGGATTTTTTTTTCTTTGTGCATGATCGGCCAAGATTTTTTTTTATATATAAATCAATGATTTATTAAAGAACAAAAAGCATAATAAAACTATATTTTCAATGATGACAGAAATTTATCAATCACTGTGTCAAAGAGACGAAATAAAAAGCCATATTTTTTACATTTCGACAGGTCAGCTGCCTTTCTCTGGAGCTGAGAGGATTTTTTATTATAAAAAGTTATCTCTCATTTTCAACTTTTTTACAGCGCGCGTAAAATTAAAATAAAATCACCAACGAAACAAAAAAAAAATTATGAAATAGATTTTTTTCGAGGACGCTTGTCGAAACACGAATACAATTTTTTTATCATCTTTTTAACTCGAGGTAATTCATGAATATTTTTATAGACAGAGTGTCTACTAATTTCGGTCAAAATTTCCCGGTTTTTCCAGTTAGTGCATTTTCTATCAAAATCAAGAAGTTTTTTTTAAAGCTTAAATTACACGCTTTCAAGCTATGCAAGAATTTCTTTATTATTATCATTCAAATTCATAGAGATGTAGATCAAAAATTATCAAAAAAATCAATTTTTTCATTGATTTTCCAATTTTTAAGCTTATTTAAATCTCTTATCTTATTAAAACTATATGTTTTCTCAATTCACGCAAAAATCTTAATAAATGCAGTTTCAAATTTTCCTAGATTGAATAAAATTCCATTAAACTAACAAAATTGTACGTATTTGTGTTATCCACAAGGACAATTTTTTCCGTGTAGTAACATCATTAAATTTTGACTAGAGATGCACTTGAGCGAGAATTTCGAGAAATGAGAGAGAATGAGAAAATTGGTTATTTCTTTTGTTTTAAATCTCATCTCATCTCGTCTCATTCAAACGAGATTCTCAAAATATCGATTTTTTCAATCAACTGTCATCTATTGCAATAACACAAATTGATAATGAATAAAATAATATAAACAGTTTGTTATTTTTTTATAAAATTGAATTCCATTAATGTAATATTTATAATTGTGTTATAAATAAATTTTAAGGAAGAATATAATTAGTAAGTATAGATGTTTATATTTATGACTTCCTATAAAAAATGCGAAATAATAAATTTATTTTTAATGTAACCCTAAATTTTTTTCCACATATAACGCAGCTTTAAATGTTTTTTCAGAATAATTAAATGAATATTAAAGCAATTTGTGTAAACTTTAACAAAATGTTATTATTTTACTATTTATTGTACTCTCTAAAACTGAATCAGTAAAATTTTCACTGATTTGAAATCAGTGAACAACTTTTCGTTGCTGAATCAGTGAAATTCACTGAAGATCAGTCATTTTCACTGATTCAGCAAAGAGAAGTTGTTCACTGATTCCAAATCAGTGAAAATTTCACTGATTCAGTTTTAGAGAGTATATAGTTAATTAAATTAAAAAATTATGTTTATAGGTTAAAATTGTAAAGAAATGTGAAATTCTTCCCTGCCAGCTTAAACGTGGACGGTTTCCAAATTATTTTAAAGCCTACAAGAAGATGGAACGATGTATTTTATAGATGTGAAAATATAGAATATCTAATATATTAATAATCATTGACATCAATGTTAAAAAATTGTGATGAATATCAATAAAAATTATTTTTGAAAAATTTCAATATTAACAAAATTAATTAAAACACTTTTAAAAAAATCTCTTTTGAATAATAAATAGAATTTTATTGTTTATAAAAACTGGATTTTTTTTCCTTAATAAATTTTTTCATTAAAAGTGTACAACACAAATTGTAAATGTTGTAAACGCTAAAAATGATAATTCTTATGTGTAGTTTTGTGGTTTTTTTAAAAAAAATTTCATTTTAATGTGTATGAGCAAATAGAAGACAATATATAATTTATTGAGAAGTCTATTACGATGCAAAAATACATTTTATTTAAATATCAGTTATACCTATATTACACAATTAGCACTGAAAAAATTTTAAATTCAATAAATAATTCTAAATTTATCTTCTTCAGATACTTAATTCTCGAAAACACTATTCTTGTTTGATTTGTCAGGAACGAAATTCATATTTCTTGAAAATTTTAACCTGCAAGCACAATTTTTAAATTTAATTAACTATTAAATATTTATTAATATGTAAACTAATAAGTAATAATAGTATTATATGATATAATTTAAATTCAAATTTACACAATTAATTTGAACAATCTTTATTTAAATGTTATAAAACATTTTCTACTGCGTTATACAAAAAGTTGTAGGGTTAAGCTTCATACAATATACAAATTTAATATTTTCCATTACTAATACATTATTTATTAAAAGATCATTTTACTCACATCTTTTCTTTCTCAAAACTTCTTAGCAACACAATTTTGTATTAAATTAGTAGATTTATATGTTACATAAAAAATAATCCACCGTTTACTCTATTTACTCTGCTGTTAGGTTCTTTGTCATTATTTTGACTCGACATTGATTATTTTTATATTATTATTTGACTTGACCGATCAGAAATGAGAATTTCCACGAGACTGAAATGAGATGAGACGATCAAAACAAATGAAAAATTGAGATTATCAGTTTCGATCACGATTCTCAAACAACAAAAATGATCGAGATTATTGAGATTCTCGTATCGTTGTGCATCACTAATTTTGACTTTATGAACAGTTTTTCATTATTTTCTTCCTGGTATTCATAATTTTGACTATTTTTCAATTTTTATGTATTTTTGCAATGATAAAAAACACTTTTTAAAGCTTAAAAATCACCCAATTTTATTTTTATTAAATAATGTTACATGTATTTATTAGATGACTAGATGATTTGATTTTATGAACAGTTTTTCATTATTTTCTTCCTTTCATTCATAATCTTGACTATTTTTTAATTTTTATGTATTTTTGCAATGATAAAAAACACTTTTTAAAACTTAACAATTAAATATTAATTTTATTAAACAATGTTACATGCATTTATTAGATGATTCTTAAACTCTGAAAATTGTATCTTAGCATTGCAAAAATTCATAAAAATTAAAGATAAAAAAACAGTCAAAATTATCAATGCAAGGAAGAAAATAATGAAAAAATATTCATAAAGTTAAAACTTAAGGATGTTACAATAAAGTTAAAAGTGAAATAACTTTGACAATTTTAATCGAATTTCATTCAATCTGGAGTCAGTTGAAGCTGAATTTACTAAGCTTTTGACTTGATTTAAGAAAAACTATAATTTAAATAAGACAAGAGATATAAATTAGCTTCAAATTTAAAAAATCAATGAAAAAATGAACATTTTTGTTTATTTTTGTCTATATTATCATGAATTTGAATTATAATAAAGAAATTTTTATGTAGCTTGAAAGCGTATATTTTAAGTTTTTAGTCTGCTTATGTTACGAATTATTTCTTTACAGATACAGACCCCATTTCCAAGTAAACAATCTTCTTGTTGCGACAACATTAAATATTTTTTCTGTAGGTCAATAATACAAACCCGACATATAAAAATATATCATTAAAATGTTCTATCTTCGCTGGGAAAAATTTTTCTTTTATACTATTATCCCAGATTAGAGATTACAAACCTGCTAGTAAAAATTATTCATTAAGTTTTTTAGAATAGACACCCTGATAAAATATTCCTTTATCACTGAAAAACATAAATGTGTAATGTTAAATTTCTTTCTCATTAAGAGCAAATTATTTAGAATTTTGATTAAACCCTAAAAATTGTATAACTCACAGAAAGTGCACAAACATAAAGTAAAATTACTTTTATAGACTAGAAAATTGTGATTACTTGTTTGAAAAGTGTAACAATCAGTGGAGATTTTTTCCACAATAAAATCCACTTTGTCGTCTGCAGAGACCGAGCACGCAAAAATAACAAAATTAAAAGCAAAAAACAAACAATATCAGCTAGCTTTTGACTAAAAAGATAAACCGAAGTGTGAAATATGACAGGTTTATAATACTTTGTAGGTTGAAACGCGTCGAGTTTGTCGCTTGCGATAACTTGTCAAGGGCACGTACCACCTTTCCATTTTAATATTTTATTGCGATACCGTGGGCGTGTGAGGTGCCGGAGGTCGACGCACGATCAAATCCGACCCGCTATTTCCACACAGATGCATTAAACGTTAACAAAGAGGGGGCCACATATGTGGAGTGTCGTGTAAATCGACCGCGAGAGCTGCCTCTGTATTTGTATTCAAAATCAACCCCTAATTGCCGCCGTTAAAGGTTCACCACTAAAGCTAATGATACGATTAACCACAATGCAAAAGAATTGAGTTGCTTAATCCAATCGCTCGATTTGCCGGAGCGGAGTCAGACCTGTTTTTCAAAAAGCTTCAAATCTCTTTTTCAAGCAAGCCATCCAGAAAATTGATTGCTCCAGCCAAACGTTGCTTAAAAACCGTGTTCAAATGTATTTTACGTGCAAAAAAAAAAAAAATGTACCGACTACTGAGACATATTTAAAACCTGAAATAGAGTGAACTTTTGTGATTTAGTAGTTCGCTCGATATCTGGCACAATAAAATAATTTGCTTTTCTGCATGTCGATGAATCAGAAACTGGAAAAAAAAGAAGATCGTACGGCGAAAATAAATCGAGATACATGAGCCAAATTATTCCCCGGTGCAGTGATAATTCACTAAATTGTTTGTTGTCGGTTTCGAAATACGAATTGTGCTAAACACTTTACGCTACATTTATTCAAGAGTAGTTAACACAATGGAACAAAAATTACTTCTATAGGGTGTCCAGTTTGTGTTTTGGACTTGATGGTATTAATTAAATCTACTGGGTGAATAGAAGATTTTTATTTGAACAAATTTTATAAGAAGAAAGAGTAGTTTAAAATAAAGAATACATTGTAAATAATGTACCGTACAAAAAGTTTTAAAATAATAAACAAAGACACTAGAGTCAGAGAAAAACTAGTTTACATTTTACGATATCGAATTTTAAAAATTGAGCTATGAGACGAAAGATGATGAATCTTGATTAATATGCTCGAAGTACTAGGTTCGATTCTTCTCCTCGGTAAATTTTTTTTTATTATATACATTTTTATTTATTGTTATTTATTCCCGATGTAAATATATTAGTTTTTTAAAAACATTTTCAATAATTTTATATGAATAAAGTGAATAGTTATACTTATTTTAAATAATTATTAATAAAGTATAATAAAAAATGTAAAATATGAAATTTAATAAATATGATATAAATAATAATAAAAATTTATTTATTTATTGAAATATTTACGGGCTAAAAGCCCTTTTGTACAAAAGTAATTAACAATAAAAAAAACTAAAACTAAATAACAATGATAAAGAAAAAATTTATAAAAAGTTAAAGAATATAACATTAGGTTGAGATTACCTAGATTCATCATCTGTTTTCGATTTACAAAATTTTAAAAACAAAAAAAAATAATTTAGATTTTTGTTAGAAGAAAAGAAACTTGACTAAAGCGTACATTCGAATAAAAAATGTTTAATATTTACAGAAAATTTTGCAGTAATTGTATAGAAAATTTTTAAGTACTTATAAAAAAATGTCTCGCCTAGGGAATAGTTTAAAAAATAAAAAGGTTTAAAAGATAGTTTTATAAAATTTAATTTTAAATAATTTGAATAAAGAAGGAATTTAGGAAGATCTACAAAAAACTTGAATTGTCATTTTTTCCCCGAAATTATGTAAATCTCTCCTATTTTTACTTTCTATGTAAAAAATTTACAACAATTGATAAAATTGTATGCTAAACTTTCAAACTTTACATTTAAATTCACAAAATTTACACTTGAATATTTGATACAATATTTCCGATTCTCAAATAGTTGAACGCAATGATGTAAAACTAATTCTAATTATTTATCTATTTAAATTTATTCAACGAACTTTCAAACCTAATTAAATTTCAGTTTATCTTTGAATAATTTAAAACTTATTTTCTCTGTTCAAAATATGATTTATTCTTGTTTATTTTCAAATATAATTTTCCTTCTTTTATCATAGCTTTTCAAAGTTTGTTTTATATTTTCAATTTCCATCAATAAAATTTGTTTTCTCTGTGTCAGGTTAAGAGGAGATGAAGATGGATGCGATTCTTTTTCCCTTTTATCTCTTTTTGAGAGTTTTGTTCCGATTTGATCAAAGTATCGATCTTTTTCTTTCTTATATTTGAATCAGATTGAGTACACTTTAATTAACTTTCATTCTATTGAAAAAGAAATTCAGTATCTTCATAGAAAATGACGTTTACTTTTAAAAAAATTTCTATTCGTGTAACAGAACTGAAGCAATCAATTATTTTAGGTTATAAAATATATTAAGATACTATACTTAATCAACTAAAAAATAATTGTTTAAAGAGCTAGGCACAAATGCTCGATTGATTCGTTCAAATATCACAATTTCCCAATAATCGATCGATTGGATTGATCAAAGCTCTACTTTTTTTTTAACCAAAGAAAGTAAGTTTATTTAGAACTAAAATAAAGTATATAATAAACGAATAAATTGGAAATGAATACTGCTGAGACTTTACTGCTTGAAGACCGCTGCCGCTGCTATACTTCTTGTAACGAAACCCTAGTATCGACAGTCCCCAAAAGCTTTTGACCCTCTTTCCTAAATCTAATCTAGCCAAAATTCAAGCATGATAAAGCTCTCTCTTGCATGGAATGTATTAACCACAAAAGCATCGTGGATATTTATTTTCTGGATAAATAAAGCTCACGCTATCGACGCGATATATTCAACTTAATGTTTTCACGTGGCTACGTGAATTTTCTTCAATTATCAATATACCAATTCCGGAATGTCTCGTGGCAGTCAACCCCAACCATGTTATGCCAATTTTTAACAATCGTCAAGCCTGCAAGCATTATTTTAACTTGATACGCACTAAACTTGAAATTTAATAATTAAAAAACAAATATTTTATTTTTCAGTACAATTTTGTAAATTTATCATTATTTTGAAAAATATATTTGGATTGGATTTTAGTATTTTGCTCTGCAATGAAAATTGTAATATTTGATAATTAAACTTCACTAAATCTGTTTAATGGATGATTTTGTCAATTTTTGTACCAAAATCGTAGAACTTTGGATGGAAACGACATAATTGAATAAATTCTTCTGGAGAGTATAGATTAGAAGCTACAGAATATAGGAAAAATAAGGAAAGGCATTAAAAAAATTTTATAACCTCTAAAATTTACGTATAACTCAGGAGTTTTAGTAAATCTCTGTTATTTATGATTGGTGCACGTTTAGAAGTTGTGTTTCTTTCAATAAACCTTTTTCTAAGTAGATTTTGAGCCAATTGATTCAAACCTATTGTAGCAATTAATACAAAATTATCTGGTTTTGATTAAATGAGGTTATAAATACCCTACTGAATTTCTCCTCTTTTAGACAGGATTGAGAACAACTGTATGAATATTTAAAGTAATCCTAAGTGTTTTTGAGGTCGCTGATTACGAATCTGAAGTCAGATTTTTAAAATTTTAAATGGTGGATCCAATATAGCGGATATCATAATTAAAAATTGATCGGATTGGCTTCAAAATTGTAACTCTGGGGTTTTCGTGATCGTTGATTACGAATATGAAGCAAAATTTTCAAATCCAAAAAAAATTCTAAACGTGCACAATCACACTCTAAAAACAAGTGTCTTATTTTGGCCTCACTTTTAAGACATTTTAGGGTGTCTTAAAAATACCTGTAAGACGCTGTCTAAACGTCTTATGTCTTAAAATAAGACACTTGTAAGACACCTGTTTTTACAGTGCATGGATGACAGAGATATTTTATTAAAACTTCCACGTAAATGTTGGAGGTTATAAATATTTTTTTAATGCTTTTCCTTACTTTTTCTGATTTCTATAGCTTCTAATTTATACTCTCCCAAAGAATTTATTCAGTTATGTCGTTTCTATCCGGAATTCTACGATTTTTGTACTAAAGTAGATAAAACTTTTAAGACACATATTTAAAAGAGGAACATATTTTAAGTCTGCTTTTTGAGCCATTAGTATAAACAAACACTTAAATTTAATAATTTATTGTATAACTTAACCAATTTACATTTAACTAATTCTTAGTCAAATTTGACTAAATTATAGTACTCTCTAAATCTAAGTAAGTGAAATTTCACTTATTTTACATTTATATACATTTATTGAACCAGACAGCGACTTTATAACGTAGAATAAGTGAAATTTCACTTATTCAGATTTAGGGAGTAGTTGACCTTTAGCAATGAATCAGCATTTTTCGAGGATTTAAAAAAAAAATGAGTCTGAATTGAAAAATAAAATATTTGAGAAACTGTTATAAAAAATGGGATTAACGTGAGATTGGTGTAAGGTTACAAACTTTCCTGTGGAAAGATTAAGAGAAACCGCAAGTCCAGAAAATTAATGATAACGTTTATGGAAACAGGGTATAACGGGTGATTTATGTCCGTCTCTCTAGTCGAGGACATATACATATACACGATAAGCTTGTATGTCTTGTTTATTCGTTGCCGGGTTATCTTTTACGCTCGCGTACACTACAAGTCAAAATGTCGTCTCCTAACTAATAAGGACTCTTCACCTTTAACCCCAAGGGTCATAGAACAATTACCGGATCGAGGGTCAGCTTTTTATCTATTTTCTTCAAACGCTATTTAGTGAATTGTGTGATAAATTACTCTTCTGCCTACACTGTTTTTACACTGTTGAAAATTTCTGTATTGTGTTTTATATACATAAATATGAAATTGAATTTAAAATACAATTATATTAAATTTAATATACATTAGGGTGGTCCTTAAAGACGAGAGTCTGAAATGCTTTCCTCCTACCCCACAAAAGTTTCATAATCGAAAAAAACATGTATTTTTTTTTTTTTAATCGAACAGTATTTTTAGGGGTGTCACAAACCTCTCGAAATTTCCCATTGATTTTATGTGGGAAAAACGCACTTTTTCATAAATTCTCTACAAAATCCTCAAAAATCACTCAAAACATCAATACAGCGAATCACATCTTGAAAAGTCTTTATACAACAATATTCCATAATTTATTTAATAATTTATTATTATTAACTATTTTTTATACGGTTATAAACAACTCCCATAAATGCAAAAAATATCCAAATAAACCTGGCGAGTTGTAGTTTTTTCTGACTTAACTATTTTTATATTTAAAATGAAAAAAAGGATTCACTGAAATTAATCACAACAACTATTTGCAATTGCTCAATTAAATTATTGTTAATAATTATTAATTCGCTACAAATGCACCTAGAAAAACACAACTGTTTCCTAATTTTCATTAAATTAAAAAAATTTGAACTTTTTAAGGCCCTCTTCTGAAATGGGAAAATAAATACAAATAGTAATTGATTAAAGTAATAATTAAAATCTAATAAAAACAGTTTATTTATAATTCGAATTCGAAAATTAATTTTAAAAATATCAAATAGCTAGAAAAAAGGAAAAATTGCTCCGTGTCAAATAAGTTATGTCGACAATTTAGAAATAATAACAATAATATGTTTAAATAATAAAAACTTTCTACATTAAAACAAACATTTTATTTTATAAAAATAATTTGTAAAATTAGGAAAAAGTTGTGTCTTTCAAGGTGCATTTGTAAATAATTAATAATTATTAACAATAATTTTTTCAAACAATTGCAAATGGTTGTTATGGTTAACTTTATTGTAAATTTTTTTAATTTTAAATATAAAAAATAGTTAAGTCAGAAAAAACTACAACTCGCTTGGTTTTTTTTGGATAATAGCTATAAATTAACAATGAAAATTCTTTAAACAATGTAAAAATAATAAATTATAGTCAACAATTTGTCTTATTTTAACCAGAGACCATTAATTTGTAAAATTAAGAAAAAGTTGTGTCTTTTTTGGTGCATTTGTAAAAAAATAATAATTATTAACAATAATTTGTTTAAACAATTGCAAATGGTTGTTGTGATCAATTGTACTAAATACTTTTTTTAATTTTAAGAATAAAAAATAGTTAAGTCAGAAAAAACTACAACTCGCTAGGTTTATTTGGATAATAGCTATAAATTAACAGTAATAAATTGTTTTAACAAATTTAAAATACATAAAAATGTCTCTAAACATTTGTAAATTGACGAAACGCAACAATTTTTTTGAAAAATCCTAAAGAAAGTAATAATTTTAAATTTAAAAAAAAATATTTTTTTTGCATTTATGGGGGTTGTTTATAACCATTAAATAATAGTTAATTTTATAATAAATTAACACACAAAACTTGCAAGTCTCAAAACGTTGCACAATGATACCATTTTTTGGATCAATTATGAGAAATAATCTAAAAAATGCTTCATTATGCAGCGATTTGATGCCTTTAGGTTTTGTGTGTTATTAAATAAATTATGGAATATTGTTGTTTAAAGATTTTTTAAGATGTGATTCACTGTATTAATGTTTTGAGTGATTTTTGAGAATTTTGTAGCGAGTTTACGAAAAAGTGTCTTTTTCCCATTTAAAATAAATGGGAAATTTCACGAGGTTTGAGCCACCCCTAAATATTGTCCAATTTAAAAAAATAGGGGAATTTTTTTCGATTTCGAAACTTTTTGGAGGGTAAGAGCAAAAATTTCAATTTGTTTTTTTCTGTACATTTGTGGACGATCCTAATATACATATGTATATTGGAATTCATTCAACGTTTTGATTTCTCAGATACATGCACTGAGAAAATAAGCCTCTAGCCAATTTCTAGGTTAAGGGACTCTGAACAAAACACACAAGATACCGGCGATCACAACCAAACATCAAGGTTAACAGTAGCATTTAATCTGCTAATAATAAACAAAGAGCTTTGCAGGTGCTATATTAACTACCTCTCTCTGCTAAATTTAATCAGAAATTGGATATATTTAGTCAATTTATTTTCTCAGTGTGTATACACGGAAAGAAATTTAATTGTAAATTTTATAAAACAGTTTTACAATTTAGGCAAAATGATCAAAAATAGAAAATTTCAGATTGATAATTTCAAACTTTCAAAAAATTATATTAAATTTGCTACAGACTATATTAAAGTTTAAAATTACTTAGTAATGATTCGGATGGTTTTTCTAAAATTTAAAATTCTTTGTTTGAAAATTTTGCTTTCTGTCACTTTTCCCTAAATTATAAAACATTTTAATGAAATTTATAATCAATTTTCTTTCCGTGTAGCTAATTTATTATACTTTATATAAAATTTATGTTGATTTATATTAATTTTGATATACATGTACTTTAATTCCAATTTCATGTACATGTACAATGTACATGAAGCACAATACAGAAATTTTGAACATTGTAAGACCATTCACTTCTTTTTACCTATAAAGATCATCTAGAACTGTAACAAGTAAATCTAAAAACTAAAATTTATCATTATTAAAATAAACCACCTTCTTTATAACAAGTCCAGTTTCATCCCAGTGCAATTTTTCATTACCACTGTGTGAAAAGATCACCAAGTGTTGTCTTAGAATGATCTTACACACGATAAAGCTCTTAATAGCTCAATTTAGCTCTTTTTATATGAATCTAAAAAGTCTGATTCTCGATCCTTTGATTTTCTCTTGTGGATGGGGAATTTGAATAGCAGCTCCTTTCATTTGCAAGTCTTTGAAAGAACCTTACTTCCTGCCAAGCGAAAACGTTTTCAACTCAAATATGCCGGGAAAGAATCTGTGATCCTTTACAATTCCACGGAATGATATTTCCATTCAGCAGGCAAATATTCTTTGAAAGATTCTCGCGTAAACACTGTGAAAACAGGGAAAGGCAAAAAAAAAGAACAAAAAAATAAAAACAAAAAGATTTAATGCTTGAGGCTTGACGAGTGCTTGATGTTATACTGTCAGCTTGAAAAGCACAAGTTCCTGATTGCCTGTCCTTAAATTTGCTCAAACTACATCCTCATCACCACGTATCAAACTAATTCTCAAGTAACTCATTACCATACAGTTTTGTTGTGTCATCATTAATCTCCTGTTTTCTGACACTTGAAACTGTTATCCTCTTCTTAGACAGTTTGAAACTTTGTAGATAATGCCACACGATAATTTCATCCCTCATCCACACTTACTTTAGACGTTGGTGTTTGTCACATTGCACTTATACAGTTGACCACAAAGCACGCAAATGACCTCCTCTTTAACCGTATGCACACTAATTATCGCTCCTCAGTGTACAGTCCGCTCATCGCGAAACGAATAATTGTCTTTCATTCTAATCACTTGATTGCTGACAATGTTGTTATATACACAATCAGCTGATTACTGGTTACTGTTTGATAAGACCTGTATTGATTGTCCTCAGGATATTTGTCTTCTAATTTGACACGTCAGACGCTGTCGGATTTGATAATTGAACACTAATTCTTACCATTTCATTTTACAGGCTAATACTTTTAAACTTATGGTAAAGGGTACAGTCACCGTCGAAATATTTAATATCTACTTGCTATTTGACGTAAATCTTGTAATTCGAATTATAATTTGATACAATTTTTATTCACGCGAATTATAATTGAAACTAAATGGAATAATTTTTTTGTATAACTTTTATTTAGCCGAAAATTTATATATCCTAAATTTTTTTCAGAAGTATTGTTGTTCCGAAAAGTTAAAAAACTAATATTTTTCTGTAATTAACGTACATTAACATAATTTCTATATTTCAAAGAATCATATAATCTAAAATTTATACCTATAAAATAAGTACTGCTGGACAGAATGTTTATATCATGTACAAGATTTATTTAATATAAGTTGTATTTATCTAATTATTCTTTAACATAACAACAGCGTCTCGACTAACAATCTGTCATAGCTTTTAAATTGTCGAAATGCTGTTGAGCATAACTATTATTCTGGCAAATTTCAGTTTATTAGAATGTTTTATTATTTACTATAATTTCTATTTTTTTACTTACTTTTATTCATATAACCAGCAAATCTCTAATATGCACATAACCTAAATATGGTTATAAAAAATTGACATTTGACATAATTTTTAAATTGTCTATAAAAACCACATAACCCCAAACTAGTTTCAACAATTCTGAACTTATATAATTTCAAAATCAATTTGAATCAAACCAATTTTGCAGATAAATAAAAATTTTGCCAAAAAACAATTGTATGAATTAGAAGTTAGTTTCAATTATAATTCGAGTAATTTATTTAGAATGTTTTTTTCTGTACTAAATTATTTAAAGTGTATTTAATTCTGGGTTGAATGAGCTTTTTTGACTTAAATTGGTAAAAAAACTGGCTGAGTTATTGCATTTTTTGTCTTTATAATCACAGTATTTTCCGGGAAAATCAATTTTCCAAATTTTTGTGCCTTTCTTAATTTTCAAAATTTTATCTAAACTTACTAAAATAAATATAAAAAAGATGATAAGGATCACTTGCAATAATTAAAGAAAGCAAAAAAAAAAGAAATTACTGTTTTTTACTTGAATAAAATACTGTGATTATAAATACAAAAATGCAATAATTCAGCCAGTTTTTCACCAATTTAATTTAACAAAAGCTCATTCGACGCAGAATTAAATACACTTTGAATAATTCAGCGCAGAAAAAAAACTAAAAAAAATTGGACTGTAAATCATTGCCAAAGTTGAAAAAATACAAAAAATTGACAATTTTCAAACTTTTTTTACTCTTTTTCTACAGTAAATTTTATTTGAAACATAAAACCTCTATTAGGTATAGAAAGCCTCGTTTCTCAGCTATAAAATGAAAAAAAAATTGAAATTGGATAAAAAATGGCGAAGTAACGGTATATTTTATATCACGGTTTTATTTATTTCGCACTGATTTCAAACACAAATTTTTAATATTTACTCCGTAATTATAAGTCAGTTAAAAATGCATAATGCGGATGTCGGTCACTGTACCTGTTGCCCTAATTGTTTAGTTTTTATCTCAAGTTATGAAAAAAGTTATTCTAGTTGACTTTTTGTGTTATTACTTTTAAAAATATTATTATTAAATAGCTAAAATTTTTTGTTAATTATTCAAATTTTATTTTGTTATTTAGATTTTTAGCTCTGGTTGAACTCTTATTATTAGAAACATTTATTAGGAACATTGACTTCAAATCAGTATATAAAATTTAAACAAATTTTAATCAACTTCGTTTAATAGTTTATTTATTTAAGAAAACATGGTAAATGTACCTACAAAAATTAATCAATTTTATAGTTAATGGCATTTACAATTAGTCTCTAAATCTGAATTAGTAAAGAATTACCAATTTATAGCAAAATCGTGAACGAGTTATCTCTATTCCAATTTAAAAAATATATAAATATAAACGATTATTTTCATCACAAAATCAAGAGCCAGTATCATTTTGACACATGACTTAATTTTAGATTGTTATATTGTACAGAATGGAAATGTTATTTTGTACAACTGCTAAATGTTATTTTGTACAGTTTTGAAAAATGAATTTGTTATTTTGTACAATTTTTTAAAAAAGCAATAAAACATTGGGAGTACAATATTTTAGCTTTTTTAAAAAATTGTACAAAATAACAAATTCATTGTTCAAAATTGTACAAAATATCATTTTGCAGTTGTACAAAATAACATTTCCATTCTGTACAATATAACAATCTAAAATTAAGACATGTGTCAAAATGATACTGGCTCAAAATCAATAGCTTTTTTAATAATTGAGATTTAGAGAGTTACTATATTTAATTCACGTTCGTTTATTTAAGATTTAATTATCATTCATATTAATTCAATATTTAATCACCATTAATATTCATTCATTTAATATTTAATTACCATCCATATTCATAAAATTCATTTTATTTTAATATTTAAAAAAGATCGTTTCGACACTTTACGACGTTAATGAAAATGTTAATATTGGAAATACAATAAAATATTTTATAATTTTTGTTACAGCAAAATAGCTTATAATTATTAATACTAATATTATTTTAATTAAATACAATATTTTCTTTATAAATTTTTCGAGTCGAAATAAGTGAAAAACTGTATAGAACTTTGATTTCGGAGTTTTGGATCAAATATTTTGTTCTTTATTCATTTTTAAAATACTTATTTTACCTTCTTGCAGTGTGAAATAATCGTATGTTTTTGTGTTGTTTCAAATTTTTAAAAAACTATGAAACATTTTAGAGTATAAATTTTAAAATATCGCCTTTTAGTTATCTCGACAGAAATTTTAATGAAGAATTAAGAAAGTTAAAATTTAAGTTTTCTGTGTTACAAACTTATTAAAACAAAAAAATAATGCAAAACAAAAAGCTAAAAATAACAAAAAACTTACGATTTAATAAAAAATGAAAACCAATAACAATATACAGTTTCTGTATATTGTAAATAATGTAAATTTTTACTAATTTATAGCTTATTAACGTAATTTAAATTTCCACAAACGAACAGATTTTGTCGAGAATTAATTAAAGAAATAATTTACGCGAAAAAATCAGAAAGCCTGTAACTATTTTAATTTAAAAGCGTTGGGTTACGTGTGAATTGCTAAGTAGAAAAAAATAAATTTAGTCAGACATGTGCCGCACACCGGTTGTCTTTTTCTACTTAAAACACAACATTTCAATCTGGTTACAAACTTTTTTATTTTGCAATTAACTTTTCCGTTTCAATTTGATTACTAAACGTACAAAAATCCCAATAATTTAAAAAAAATAAAAATTAGTTTTCTACTGTAAATTTATCGATTTTTAAAAATTCTTAAAAATTTATAAATTTCAATTTCTTTTTAAATCCATTCCAACGTGAAAAAGTCACTTACACATTTTAGATAATTAATCATCAATTGACACTTTTGTCGAAGTTATGAAAAATATTCTCAAACTAAATCAATAAAAGTTGCTACAGAAAAATCCTAAAAATAACCAGAAAATGTTCTTCAACTTTTTTTCTCTTCAAAGAGCTATATTTTTCCATAGAAATATTTTAATCACATAAATTACTTTCATTATTTCAAGAAATTAGTTTAATTTTGAAATTCTTAAAATTTTCCGATTTGACTTTAGTTTTTAAATTAAAATTATCGGAAATAACTTTCCATTCTATTATAGAATCGATTGAAAAAAAACTCAATAATAATTTTTGTATGAAACTAAATTAAAACAGTTAATTTTTTATCTTAAAAGTGAGTCAGCTCCAATGGATTTAAAACCCAAATCTCCTTTAATCTCAAGTTTTCAACGAAAAATAATTACCAATAAAAAAACTCATCCGACAGTCTTTGATTAAAGCAACACATTATCCCAAAAACCACGAATGTGAAAATAATAATTTCGCAGAATAATTTAGCGATGTTCGGACTATACAGAAACCGATCCATTAAACATGAATTAATCAATAATAACTCGTCTAACGAAATTGTGGCGTACCGCTCTGCCTCTCTGAACCAAAATTGGAGTGTCGGTTCAGTACCAAATTCGTATTAAGCGCCAGTTATATGCCTGTTAACACTAAATCAAGAAAAGCAAATTATATAAAATAAATTTTCATTACGGCTAAGAACCTGCAGCGAGGACAGAAATTCTAATAAATATTTTACACACTAAAGTTGATGATTAACGATAATGATAAGGTTTTAAGCGAATCAGCTGTAAGCGTTTCCGGTTATAATTTCACGCTCGTTATGTTGCGCTACTAAAGAGCTATAAACTCGACACATTACGGCTTTTATTGTTATTCCAAACTTGCAAATTCGTTGTGTGTAATATATGAATGCCAGTTCTAGAATGCAATTTTCGTCAACCTTCCAAAACAATAGGATGCTTTATGACTTTAATTCAAATATAAAACAAAGCAATATTTCAAGCATGTCATTATTTTATTTTCAAAAAATAGTCAGTTTTATATTTAAAAAATAATTTCTTTTAAATAATCGTATTTTAAAAAAACATATTATTTCTTTCAAAACACACATTTTAGTTTAAAAAATAAATTTTATTTATCTAAAAAAAAATTTCTTTTTGCGACTGTTTTGAGTGACGTAAAAAGAATGTTAAAAATTGTTTATGATGTGGTTTACGAGCAAATAAAAGTGACATATTTTTATCGTTTCCGTGTGACGTAATAAAAAGAGTAAAAATTTAATATAGGCAGGGCGGTATTCTAAATGATAAATATTTTTAAATAATTCAGTTGAATTTGCTGATTAGGAAAAAAAACAAAAGAAAATTATCAACTTTCTGCCATTTTCTAAATATTGTTACATGGTTTAGAGAGCGTTAGATTGAGCGCCTTGACTTGTTAAATAAACCGCTTTTGTGATCGAGCCTTGAACGTTTCGGTAAGACGTGAAATAACGATAATAATGCATGTGAATCTCCAGAGATGATAATTTGATTATTCAAAGCACCTGCCTCAATTTCCAAGCTTCCAGTTTCAACTTCTCCTCTCAACTATAGAGATTAACGTCTCTTTTATTGAAAAACGATTTTTCACTCTATTTCATTTCCTAAAAAGCATTTTTAATTATCTGAATTCAACTCGTGAATCGGAATTTTCAATTATGAGTCCATTTGTGCAAATTATATTTCATAATCTTCTTTAAAGCATAAATCAAATTGAATAAAAATCTGTATTGTGTTGTAGTTTTAAGAATGAGAATAATCTCGAGAATTTGATTGAGTGATTTTTATTGTAGTAGTGTTTGTTAATGGTGCTTATTAGACGGGAGGTATCAATAATTCTTTCTGTGTTTTTTGTTAAATTTATTAGTATTAGAAATGAAAATGTCAACTAATAGTGAGATAGATTTAGAATTTTAAATAAAATAAGTGTAGGGAAATATAAAAATTTTTAAATTTAATTTAAAAACTGTACAAAACATTCAGAACCCTAAATAACCTTAAAAACATTAAAGTTCATAAAAATTCG
The DNA here is from genome assembly GCA_037103525.1 of Ganaspis brasiliensis. NCBI lineage: Eukaryota > Metazoa > Arthropoda > Insecta > Hymenoptera > Figitidae > Ganaspis > Ganaspis brasiliensis. Next base: position 1,557,284 of record JAZKLR010000146.1, read on the forward strand.
ATTTTTAAAGAAAAGTTTTTTTTGAAAGATTTTCAATTGAGAAACTTTCAAATTTTCAACCACAAAAACCAGATGTATTTTGATTTTGTAAACTCTGAAATTCTGAATTCCTTAACAAATAACACATCCATATTTAAACGCTATTTAATTAGAGAAGTTTGAAATATCAAAGGATTAATATTCAAACGCATTCAAATTTACGCAAGCCCTCAAACTCAAAAGTTATCAAAATTTAAATTAAAAGTATATACGTGTGGTTATTTAAAAGCCCGAAACTTTCGAGATAATGAAAATTTGATTTCCAATTTGTTTAAAATTGAAAAATCATTTTAAATTTCGATAAGCTAAGAATGAAATCTATAAAAATGAATGCAAACAGGCTGTCATAATGTCTTGCCGTTAAACTTGCCAAACAGTGCAAAATGGGTTTACAAAACAGATTAAACTCTGTTAATTTGTAACTCAAAGTAGAAACTGAATATCTGTGTACTGTGATAAGCTTTATTGAGTTTCTGGAAGTGACAACGAAATGAGCCTTGCAGCTAACAGAAGATATTCCTCGTGAGCTCGATAGCTTATAAACAGAATATAATTTCAGCTCAAGTTTCTAAAACGTATACAAATTGTTCCATGTACTCTCCAGCTTCTTTTATTTGTCATTGCCTACGTGCAAGTACCGTGCAACAAGTTGTCAACGCCATCAGTTGGCATCCGTTTTATAACCCCCACCTATCGAGATGTTATGATCATCCATTTATTCAGACTATATATATCTATACGATATACAGCAGATGATAGTCATTCGTTATATTACTTATTGTCATAAATGACAGAAATGACCTCAATTTTATTGTCGGCAATACTCTCTCGATTTCATTAAATTTGATCGATGATCAAATGTGCGTAGAAAATTAATTGAATACATCATTTATTATTATGAATTATTCGTATATGTATTAATAAAAAAATATTTGAGGTATTTTAATACATGTATAATAATAATAGTAATAATAATAATATATGTTGTAACTCTTAAAAAAAGCCAAATTGTAACCTTAAAAATTAAATATAAATTTAACTTTATTTAGGTTAAGGAAACTTAATTCGGAATCAAAATAAAATTCAAAATTAGTTTAAGATCACAAATCGGAAAATGAAAAATAATTCATTCAATATGCTGGGCGTCAGATCTTTTTTAGTTCAATCTACAAACAAAATAAAAAATAAAAGTCAAATAAGGAAGAAGTTGAGAGACAAACTGACAACCAAAAATAATTGAAAGCTCGACAAAAATTTAACTATATTGACAACTAAAAGCAATTAAAAGCTTAATTTAGGTTAATGACTCAAAAGAGAATAAAAGAGAAGAAAAAGCTCAAAGACCAAAAGAAATAATGCAAAAGAATCGAATTTTCAATTTAGAAAATTAACTTTAATTAAATTATCGAAATAAAACAAAATTCAAAATAGTCTTCCGCAAAAATAATTTTATCTCGACTAGCTTAGCCCCAAATCTGGATAATGGCAGAGGGGGTGATTTGGCGTTATTTGAAAAGATTAATTTATTTTAAACTAAATTACTAAATAAGCCACTATATTAGGTAACAAAACAATTTATTCGAAATGGATTCTAAAATTAAAAAGTACATATTTTGAGATTAGTTTTCAAGAATCAATTAAATTGGCAACATTACAAAAGTTGAGTTTTAGGTTAGTTTAACAACAATTTCTAGTAGCTAAATAAAATTTTTGAGGTTATAGATTGAGACACAAATCTAAATTTTACAATAGTACATCTAAATATCATACGTCGAGCTTAAATTAATAAATATATTCAGGGTTATAATAAAGGTCAGTTGAAAAAGTTAAATTTTGAAAATAATTTCAAGACAGACATCAAAATTAAGAATTAATTCTAACAAGTGATGAAAAGGAAAAGGAATGAGTTTCGGATGACAGATAAGGAATCAGAAACAATTTTATAATTTTCAATAATATTTAAATTAATTAAATTAAGAGGAAGCTGGGTTCAGCTTTGAAACTGAAAAAATTATTTATAGATGTTCTGTTTGCTCGTCTTCTGTGTATAATAATAATTTTGAAGGACTTAAAAATTTGTATATTAAATTAATTAAATTAATAAAACTAAAACAATAAATTAATCAAATCATGAAATTATTCAATTAAATAAAATAAAATTTGTCTCTGAAGATAAAACAATGAAATCTTACCGATCAAAGAAGTTGAAAATGGAGATTTCCAAACTAAGTCAGCATTAGAATTTTTCCTATTAAATGTAAATATATTTTTAACAAGGCGAGCAATCTTTTCAAGAATCCAAAATAATATTAATATTTTTCCTTTGAGCTGATTTACAAAATTCTTAATAAAAAATTCCCAAACTCGTTTGATCTCTCTGGTAGAGAACAAAAGAAAAGATGGCGTCGCTTATTATTTTTTACGGTTACCAACGCAACGCAAAAAAATGATAGTATTTCCAAAACTCAATAAAACAAAAACCCTAAAACTTAAAATTAAGATTACTAAATTTTGTTTTTTTTTTGATTTTTTGATCTTTTAGATCAGAAAAATGAATTGGAAATTAATTAAATTAAATAGAGATTAACGGAATCTTTAAACAAGAAAATAAAGTTTATAACTGAAAATTAAAAATTAGTATAATTAAAATTAAATACTTTAGAATAAATTAAATTGTAAGATGTAAAATTATATAAACAAATTTTACAACGTCACAATGTACATTAGGGTGTATCGAATATTCATATAATAGTTATTTATGACACAAGGACCTGAAATGGCACTTTATAGTACGAGTAAGTATCGTAATACGAGCCTAAGTCCAATCGCAGCCGAGGCGAAGTAGAGGTGGTGACGAGGCTTCATTGAACGTAGCCGAGGCGAAGCCGAGGTGAAGTGAAGATATGAAGCCGAGGCTCCACCGAAAAGTAGCCGAGGCTCTGATGTGGCTGTGGCGAGTTGTACGATACACGAGAACTTAAGTGCCGAAAGGGTCCAAGTGTCATATAACATTTTTTATCACACAAAAAACTGAGAATTCGAACCTAGGGAGAGGTGATTATCGTAAAAAACGGCCTCAGGGGGCATTTCTAGGTGGGAGTAGGTCGACAGACTTAGAAATGCCCCCGGAGGGCGGCGAAACCCATGAACAGCCGTGACGTTTGGGCCAGTTTGGGCAGCTGTACCATAAAATAAAGGTCAGCTGACCAGCATCAGCCAATCAGATTGCGAGTTCATTTACTTTACGGCCTAGGCCGTGAAATGAGCTCTTAAAGGTTTCCAAACAAGCCGTAAAATCTAACTTTTGATGTAAGTGTGATAAAAAAATATTATATAGAGTGAAATTTATGCTTTAAAGAAGAACTTACCGCTAGAATTTTTGCAGTCTCTGTTCTGCCATTGACTGTACCTGAAATCGAAAACAATATTTAGTAAATTTTTGCCCACTATTTCCAAATAATTTATTTCGTTTTTAAGTTATAATTAATAAAAAAAAACTTCTTAATGCTAATAAAAAGAATTTTAATTAAGATAGATTTTCTAAAAGTAGTACTAATTAAAACGAGTTTAATCCAGGGAAACATTTTTTTCAGTCAATAAAACATTTCGCTTTTTAATCCAATTAAACACCTCTGTTTCATCCAACCAAACATTTTTTTAAATTCTTTTCCCTTCTGACTTTGAATTTCAAATAAAAATCTCTAACAGAGAAAGTAAAGCATGAAATACTATTTCCCTTACATTTTTAATCTTTTGAATTTTAGAAAGAATGTGGTGAAAGAGAAGAGACCTTTTATTTTCAAGGTAAAATAAAAGAACCTTTATTTTAAAGGTAAGATAAAAGAGACGGAATTAATCTGGCCAAAAGGGCATAAATATTTGAAATTGGTATGTTAACATTTAAAGTTGCCTTTTGAGAAGCAGTGTACCGACAAATCCCCTTAAAAACAGTATTACATCTTCATGAAAGCGGTCACAAGCAACAGAATTCATTCTAACTAGTTGATGCGTGACAATATGGGTAGAAGACGGCAAAAGAGTTGAAATTGCTTATCTTGAGTCCCCTACACACACATATATATAAAAGCGTCAATAAGCTTTTTCCAATCGCAAAGCTCGGTAGCTCAAAAACTTTTCCCTTTCTTTGAACTGAGAATACAAATCTATAAGCAAGTAAACTAAAAATTTTCCAGTTCTCATTGATGATCGGAGCTTCCAACTTGCAAGTTGAAAAGTTTCCGAGCTTCCGATGACTAGAGAAAGCACAAAAAGTCGCTCGTGCACACGTTCGACACTGAGAAGCTTATGCTCGGCTGATTCACTGCACCGCACAATATTTCTGTTTAAAAACATCCGGAAACGAAAGATTTTGTCCGGAAAACGAGTTTATTTAATTTATTTATATATTTATAGTGAAATCTGGATGAAAATGTTAAACTTAAGAGAATATAAAATAATTAATTATTATTGGAAAGAGTTTTGTAATCTTGGAAAGGTTAATCAATTAATCAATTATTAAAAAGGAATGATTAACTCTGGAAGACAACAATCTGTTTTTTCATAACATCTTTTTCCAATTTGACAAAAAAAGTTTAATTATTTTTAATCAACGGAATACTAGAAATTTTATAATTGAACATTTTTAATGATTTCAAAAAATAATCATCGAATGGTAAAGCAACTTTGAGAATAAATGTAAATAATTTACGTTATTTACTTTTATTGTTAACTGTCTCTATACCGAAAAAACGATTTTCTAATATTAAGATTTACTGAATAGTATATTTGATACTTAAATAACCACCAATATCGTTTTCTCCATATTGCTAGCTTCTCGTCAAAATTTAATTAAATTTACTAGAAACAGTAGTTCTTTACATTTTACAATAAAAAAAATATTCATTGACAATATATATTATTAGTCAAAATTAATTATAACCTTTGAGTAAATTTAGTGAAGTTTTACAATTCTAATGTTTTATTGTGAAAGTAAAAAAATATTTTTATTCTATTTATCTTTTGTAGTTTAAAATATCCGTAAAACAAATATTAATTAAAATAATCATTTATACATAACAATCAGTCTCAAACAGTTAAAAAACGAACAAAATAATTTTTGTACTTTTTAATCACCTACAAGTTGATGACAATACAGGGGCGGTGACTTCTAAATTTTTGCCATCTTCGCACATAATGTTGACCAGGGAGGGGGAGGGGGAAATAAAAAATAAATTAAAGAGTTTCTTCACTTGCATAATTATTTTAACGCTAAAATTAACAATCTTATTTGATTTCAAATAATAAATTCATTTGTGTAGGACAAAGTTTATATAACTTTAGAATTGAAAAAATGCCGAAAATTTTTAGAAATTGATTAGACAAAAATGAGAATAACTAAAATTGTGTGAAATAATTAAAAAATGATCGAAATATTAGAAAATTGAAGATAATTATTGCAATTTTAGAAAAATAATTAAAGAAACTACAGAATATATGTGAAGTAAAAGAAAGTGACTAATTACAAAATGATTCAAGAATTTTAAATTGAGGAAAATAATTAAAACATTTTAGAAATAATCGAAAATTGAAGAAAATAATGGAAGTTTGAGATAAATAATTGGAATTTTTGAAAATTAAGCAACAAATAATCAAAATAATATACAATTTGTGAAAATGATTGCAAATTAAAAAAAATAATTAAAAATTGACGAACGTAATTGAAATTTGAGAAAAATAATTGAAAAATGATTAAAACATTGAAACGTGGATACAATAACTTATATTTGAGATAATAAATGAAAATTTAGGAAATTAAGTGAAAAATAATTAATGTATCTAATTAAAAGGTGGGGAAAATAATTGCAGGAAGATAAAAGAACATTTAAATTTAAAAAATAATTGAAAACTGAGATAAATAGTTGAAAATTTAGGAATATAATTAAGGAATGATAAAAATAATTAAAAATTGAAGAAATTGATTGCAAAATGATAACAATAATAATTGAAAATTGAAGAAAATTATCAAAATTGCAGAAAAATATTATGAAAACCAGGAAATTAATTGAAGAATAATGAAAATAATAAAAACTTCGAAAAAATATTTGCAAAGTAATAAAAATAATTGAAAATTGAAGAAAATAATTTTGATTTGTGAAAAATAATTGGAAAAAATACAACATATATTTTGTAATAAAAGAAAATAATTACAGAATAATAAAAATAATTGTATATTTAAAAAATAACTGGAATTTGAAATAAATCATAACAAAATTAGAAAATTAAATAAAAAAATAATTGAAAATGACAAAAAATAATAAAAAATTATAGAAATAATTAAAAATTGAAGAAACCAATAAAAATTTGTAAAAAATCATTGAAAAAAATAAAGAATATATTTGAGATAAACAATACTATGTACTTGGAAAATGGTCAAAATCATTAAAAACTAAAAATAATTATGGAAATTTAAGAAAACAATTTGAGAAATTTACAGAATTTATTTGATACAAAAGAAAGTGATTTAAAAATCGAAGAACATCATTAAAATGCTTAAGAAATACTATTAAAATTTAAAAACAATAATTACAAATTTAATAATTTAGTTTTTTTTTCATAAAAATCAATGAAGCATGAAACAGTTTTTTAAATATAGAAAAATATTTGGAAACTGATTATGGAAAACGATAAATATAGTGAAACTGATAATTAAATTAACAAATCTGATCCTTCTATTATTAAATTGACATTACAAATTGATTAATAATTCGATATTGAAAAAATAGTTATAATTTGATGAAAAAAATTACAATTTTAAAAACAAAAATCATCTTTTGTAAAAATAATTGAAAAATGATAAAAGAAATTGAAAATTAATTAATAAATAATGAAACTAATTTTATATTGAAGGAAATAATTAAAACTGAAAAAGTTTTATTTGAAAAAATTAAAGAAAATAATTGACACTTGCGGAAATTGAATTTAAAATTTAGGGGAAAAATTGAAAAATAATGAAAATAATTAGAAATTGAAGAAAATTTATGAAAAATTGTTGAAAATTGTAGCAAATAATTGAAATCTTAATAGAAAAGGATTGATAAAAATTGAAGAAATTTTTGAATAATTTGAAATTTACTATTTTCAAAACGTGAATTAATTAAATTTTTAGTCAATGAAATTTCATATTAATTGAGATTCGAAGAAGTTAAAATTGTTATAAGTTATAAAATTTGACCAAGTTTTACGTAAGTAGTAAATGATTTAAAATTTAAAAGAAAAAAAGATCTAGTAACATACTTCAGGTGTAATTATCATATGTAATTAATAATTATAAATTCAGTTATTTACATTTTTCATAAAAAATTTATTTTTTGTCTAAAATTTTGCCATATGAAATTCCACAGGGCGACTTTTTTGCCCTATTGAATGTTGCAGATGTACTATACACAAGTCGCCGCACCTGTGAAAATATATTAAAGCTTGCAAGACAATATAAAAAAAAACTATTAAAAAACTGGGTTTTTAAAATTTTTGATTTTTAAAATGTTAATAACTTTGGATAAAATTGTACTAAAGGGTTCACTTATAGCTATGCGTATAATCTATGCGTTATTAAAAAATAAAAAGAATAAAATATTTAAATATTTACTTCCTTAAAGTAAAACAATACTTTCTCTATGAGGGTATAGTAAAAGAATATGTTGTTCTTAGAATTAGAAAATCGTTTTTTTCGAGTATACGAACAAACATTCATACGAATTTTAATATATTTTTGGATAAAATTAATCAAAGCTACTATTTTTTACCATGTTTATAATTATTTTAAAATTAAAGACTTATTGCAAAATCAGTAAAATCTCACGTCTTATAAAGGAATTTTTCAAGAAAAATTGAAAATTTGTAACGCTCTAAAAATGATATTAGTAGCACGATATGAAATAAAGCCCTGCTTTTAAAATCTATTTTAGTAACCAAATATCTGCTTCAGATGTATGCGATGAAAGCATTATTATGGCAACTGAAATACTAAAGTCTCACGTGCCTAGCATATATCCAGCTTATAGCCGCTTCTGGCCTTCCGTTGCCATAATGATTTCCTCATCATCTGCAGCTGGCTTTGTGAATAACAAATAACAACGATTCATCACCAAAACGACTTCAAACGCGAATTTTCTGTATGAAAAGAAATCTCGATCCAATAAAGGCTTTCGAAATTGAGTGATGAATAATTGAGACAAAGAGCTTTCAAACCTAAATCAATAAACAACTTAAAAGAACAATGTCGAAAATGACCGATTTTTGAAAATGTTATTTCCATTTAAAATATTATTTACATTTTAAATTCAAAAAATAAAGCAGCCTCTCTTTTGATTCTTGAAAATTTTCTCTCGATTTGAATTTTATTTCGAGTTGTATTCATACGCACAATTTGCTTTGGAAATGATCCGGATTTCACTATGACAACAAAATAGCATTGCTATTCTTGCGAGTGCTTTTTGTAGGAAGATGTTTCGTTCTTTGCGAACGAGGACTTTAGTCAAATATAACGAGTAAAGCTTGTTAAAAAGTAGAAATCCAGGTAAAGGATTACCTCAAACTGCTGAATATACAACAAGTTTCATCATCGAACAAATCACTAGTTGGATCTCAAACTCGGTATTCTCTAGAATATCAATAATCTTCCTTATAGACCATGTATATCGAAATGCTATTACCGAGAGTTTCCAAAGTCCAATCGATAATCGGTCCACCTAAGTCGTCTCCTTGTAAAGTCCTCGTTAGGAAATAATTCTCATTTTTTTCCTTCAATTCGTATTGGTTCCCGATCTTCATTCAAAATCAAATATATATATACCAACGTTACTTCTTGGCGCAGCTCACAATCAAACCAATCTTTACATTCACACTTACATTATAAAAAGACATTTAGAGTAATTTTATTGAAATGCTCCTGCGATTCGTAAATTGCTGGAGCAGCTATTTTAGATAGAAATAAGTGCAATAAGAAAAAAAAAACCCGGGAAGAAAAGAAAGAGACGATGGAAAAGGAAAGATAAAGAATCGTAAAAAATCTGAATAAAAGGTATCAGAGTGTGGAAGATTCTATCGACTTTTTTTTAATATTAATATTTCAAACAATGGCATTATCTTGTTTGAGTAATTTATAATGTCAATGTTATTTTAATTAACACTCAGGCAGAATTTTGCATATCGAATCCTGCTCTGTTTCATATTATTAATCTGCAAGACAATGTGTGGTTTAAAATGAGAATTTATTTATTTTGGATTATTAAAAATTCGGAACTGAAAACTTTGTACAATAATGTCACTGTTACCAGATTTTTATCGACGGTCAATTTAATTCGAGAATCTAGTAATTTCTCGTGTAAATAATTTCTTGCCTGGATTGAAAAAAAAAGTTCAATGAAAAGGTATATCTAAAGTCTCTTTTTACACAATGCAAGAACTACACAGTTGCTTGGCAGCTATCCAGAAGCATGATTTTATGGATGCGAGAACTTAGTGGTTAGACCATCTTTCACTAAAAACCGTCACGGAAAAAGTATGGTTTTCGCTTGGCAATATTTAAAGTTGTTGTGGCTATATTTACTAAAGATGAAACGAATCCATTACAAAAAAGATAAAAACAATCTGCAACTTTGAATTTAGAGCTTATACACTCTTAAATCAACGTACTTTAAAGTATCTTTTTTTACTGAAAGTAGAATTTGTTAAATTTGACATTTATTTAGTAAGCATACTTCGTAAATATATATTTATATTCAAACAAAAATAATTTTTTTTTATAATCTTCATCATAAAAATGTGTGTTTTATTAAAAAACAACAATTTGCGCGAAAAATTTTTAATTTTAATTATTTTATATCTGTAAATCAGAACAATATACATTGATTTCAAATATCAGGGAATGTTTAATATTTGTATTAAAATACAATTTGTGGTAAAAATAATGAAAATAAGGATAAAAATAAATATTAAAAATAGTAATTAATATTGGATTAATTTCCCTAAGCTGGGGATAATTAAAATGTCTTTATGAGCGAGTTAGAATTGCGAGTAGATAACTGAAAGGAATATACACGGTACATGTTCTGTAGATTTAGGTATCATAAAGGCAACCACAAATGGTCTGTTGGCAAAATGCTTCTCGTGTTCTAAAATACCTCAATCACGAATAATCTTGCTAGTTATCGTTATCTTTCACATCCACACTAACCTCGCTTGGTTTTAGCTTTGTTTAGTGCCGCAATCGCTCAACTTCTGTTTCTGGTTTCCAGTTTTCATCATAAATCGTATGAATAATAAACTTTCTCATTTATTTTCACAGCAAAAGTCAAATGAAACGATAAATCTTAAAATGTACATAAAACACAATCCATATACTTTAAAACCATATATCAATTTTGATGAATAATATGATATCTAAGAAACAAGTGTAGAGAACAGAAAAAAATGTCGAGATTGAAGAAAAGTGTAGAGAGAGAGGAAAATAATAATTAATTTAATAGAAACAGTTTGAATAATTGTGTCGAAATTAAATTAAATTAATGTTCTTCAATAATTGCTTTTTATTAACTTTTTAAATTGAAATTACTATTTAGTAAATAATCAAAGTAAACATTTATTTATCGTGACAATATTAATTTCATATCAATGTCGATAAAATACTGTTTAGTTTATTTCGGTACGTTAATTCTAGAAGCACTCGACTATTGAAATAGTGAAGTAATAATTTAATTAGTAATTTTGTAAAAGTGATTTTATATAATTGAATTACTTACAAGAAGTAAAGTAATTCAATTAATAATACAATAATGATTAATTCTAATATTAATCATTGACAAATTGCTATTAATTAATCAAAACTGACAAGTTTTCGGATTATGAATGTAATCACACAATTGAGATTATGTCATGAAACACAAGGATGTTTTCCTTTACAAGATAAGCCACCAACGCAAAATATGTGTACAAATATTCATGTGCCAACCTCCTATTCAGTAAGGAATTTCATATATGAAAATCGCTACACAATCATCACACAGCGCCAAGTTGTGACGTTGCTTTTCTGGACAAAAAAACTCGAGTAATTGGTCAATTTTACTTGCTTCAATTTACAATGATCAGGGTGGCCACATTTTTTATGAAATTAAATTCCCGGTCATTCCTCGGTCAATTTTTTAGATATCCCGGTCACAAGTTTACGAACAATTAAAACAGTATTTTTAATTTTGCGAAATTCTCCTTTATATTTAAAATATAATTTTATACTTAAATTTAAAATTTACAATTCTTATAATCTTATTAATTATAATTAAAGCTTGAAAAGTTTTATTATCACAAAATATTTAAATCTAAATTTTTGGAAAATAATTTATCTTAAACATTTAAAAAGAAGTACGTATTTTAATTCCACGAGCAACATTAACAAAGTTTGCATTGTTTTTGGTCATTTAAAACTATAAATTTTTGCCAATTCAATTGAATTGTCAGTTGAATTGAATTCAATTATTTAAATAATGAAAATTACGAAATTGAAGAATATTTGAAAAATGACGAACATAATTAACAGTTAAAAACAAAATTCGAAAAATGGCCACATAATTAGACAAGTGAATAGAATTATTTAAAAAACTAAACAATAAATATTAAATTTAAACAAAATAGTTGAAAAATTATAGAAATAACTGTTGGAAATAATTGCAAATTCAACATCTGGATTGAAAATCGAAAAAAATAATTGAAATTGAAAAAAATAATAGAAAATTCAGGAAATAAATTTAAAAATTAAAATTTGAAAAAATATTTGATAATTGAAAAAAATAACAAAATGATGAAAATAATTGACAATTGGAAACAAATTTAAAAAAAATGTCAATAGATTAATTCACAACCGAACAAAATAATTTAAAAAATCAAAGAATAATTATAATATTTTAAGATAATAATTGAACAGTGAAAAAATTGTAGGAAATAATTAAAAATTGAGGGAAAATAATTAATAATTGGAGGAAATATGTAGTTGAAAAATTACGAAAATAATTGTCAATTGAAAACAAAATTTGAAAAATAACTAGATTAATAGACAACTGAAAGAAAATAATTAAAAAAACTAAACGAGAAATATTAAATTTAAAGAAAATAATTGCAAATTGAAAAACTAAGAAATTTATGGGAATTGTTGGAAACAATTGCTCATTTAACAACTGGATTGAAAATCGAAAAAAATAATTAAAATTAAAAAAAATAATTGAAAATTGAAGAAAGCAATTAAAGATTGAAGAATCGAATTGAAATTAAGAGAATATACTTTAAAATTGATAAAAAGTAATTTAAAAAATCTGAAAATTAATGAATATAGAAGAAAACAATTGAAAACTGAAGAATGGAAATCAAAATTGAAGTGAAATTGAAAAAAATAATTAAAAATTGAAGAAATAAATTGGAAATTAAAGAATTAAATGTAAATTTCAAGAAAATAATCTAAAAAAAATTACAATATGAGGAAAATAATTGATTATTGACGAAAATAATTAGCTATTAAAGAAATAATTAACAATTGGAAAAAAAAATCAAAACATGGTAAGAATAATTATCATTTGAACAAAATTTTTTTTTAAATTAATGAATAATCATAAAATTGAAGGAGAATAATAAATTGTCGATTGACAACTAATAAAAAATATGGAAAAAATTCTAGAAAATAGATAAAAACTGAAGAAACCAATTGGAAATTGAAGAATTGTATTGGAATTTCAAGAAAATAATTGATAATTGAGAAAGTCGAGAATTATTTAATATTGAATACAGTAATTGAAAAACGAAGAATGCAATTAAAAATTGAAGATAATAATTGAAAATTGCGCAAAATAATTAATCATTGTCATAATAATGATCAGAATATTTGAAAAATTGAAGAAAATATGTGAGAAATGACGAACATAATAATTGTCAATTGAAAACTAAATTCGAAAAATGAATAGATAAATAGACGCCTGAAGAATATAAAATTGAAAAAGTAAACAAGGAATATTCAATGTAAAGAAAATAATTGCAAATTGAGAAATTAAGAAAATTATAGGAATAATTTTTTAAAATAATTGCAAATTTAACAACTGGATTGAAAATCAAAAAATATAATTATCATTGAAAAAATAATTGAAAATTGAAGAATGGAATTGAAAATTGAAAAATGGCATTAAAAAATAAAGAAAATAATTGAAAAGTTAAGAAATAAATTGGAAATTAAAGGATTAAATGGAAATTTCAAGAGAATAATTGATAATTAAAATAAAAATTACAATATGACGAAAATAATTAAATAATGACGAAAATAATAAACTAAGAAAAAATAATAAACAATTGAAAAAAAAATCCATAAAACAGTGAAAATAATAGGCATTTAATTTTTTTTTTCAAATCAATACATAATCATAAGATTGAAGGAGAATAATAAATTGTAAATTGAAAACTGATGAAAATTATGAAAAAAATTGTACAAAATAAACGAAAATTGAAGAATTGTATTGAAATTTCAAGAAAATAATTGTTAAATGAGAAAATTCCAGAATTATTGAATATTGAATGAAATAATGAAATAACGAAGAATGTAATTAAAAAAAAAAATAATTGAGAATTGAGGGAGGTAATTAAAAATTAAAGAAGTAAACTGAAGATTAAAGAATTAAATTGAAATTTTAAGAAAATAGTTAATAATTGAAAGAAAAATTACAAAATGACTAAAATAATTAAATATTAAAAGAAAATAATTGAGAAATGTGAAAATAATTGACAATCGAAAGAAAAATTTGAAGCGTGGCAAGAATAATCGGCAACAGAAAAAAATAATTACCTAATAAAAATTAAAGAATATTTATAAAATTTAAAAAAAATAATTTTATATTAAAAACTGTTGAAAATTATAGATTTATTTATTAATGAAATTAAAATTGCTTGAACTGATATTTATAAATTTAAATTTTAATCAATTTAAATGCATTTTTTACAAAGTATCTGATTTAAAATAATAATATCTATGTTTCAAACTTCCGATGTAAAGAGACAAAAAATGAATGAAGGAATGAAAGAACTTGCGGATTATTATTATTATTATTGTAGATTTGTGATACATGAAAAAAAATTTATTTTCGACAAAATTTCTCAGAACTTTTAGATCCACGAAGAAATTCACAGTTTAGTAACAAATTTTCAGGTCATTTTATTTATTTATTTATTCCCGGTCAAGTGGCCACCCTGATGATTAATTATCTTTCTCCAAAGAGGATGAATATTTTTCTATCATTCTTATAAAATGTTTCCGATTATCGCGTCGACACACATTATAATCTCTCTATACAATTAATATAGTAAAAAAATACAATATAACATAAATTACAACAATCTTTATTTCTCTGTTTCTTAAAATAAAAGTAAACTCAAATAATTTGTCAAACGTTTTTTTCAAAAATTTGTCAAATTCTAGATTTATTAAAGTATAATTATTTAATTAGAGTAAATACCCATTTTGTAATGAATAGCTTTTAAAATCTAAATTTTGAGAATCAAAAATTTCACTTGGTAATTTAAAAAAAAATATCAAGAAATAAAATTGAGAAACTTAATTGCGGGCTTTCATTGTGTAATGGAGAAATGACAAAAAAAAAGCAATTTATTTCCTAAGGTGAAGCAACTATTTTCCGCTTTAAATTTGCCTGTTATAATTTTCCACGCGCTTGTGTATATACGAGTCGGTCTACATTCGAGGTTCCAATGAACATCGTTCTATTGTATTTTCCCTTCATTATTTAAATTTTTTAACTCACGTTTATTCTACACCCAATAACCAGTTCACTACTTTATCGACATCGTATTAATTAATTTTAATTATTCCGCGTCGAGTTTTTAAACTCGACTCTTAAATGAAGTCATTTTTAAAAATTTCATATGAAGAAAAAGTTAAAATTTTTGTATTTCTTTTTCTTTATTTCAGTAGTTTTTGTATAAATATAAATTAAAAGATTATAAATACTCTGAGTATAAATAACAAAATTTGTTAAATAAAGAAGCAAGGTAAAAATTATTAAAAAATGTACACACTTTCTGAGGAAAAGTTTTCTATGTCATTATTCTACAAACACATATCGTACAATGGAGTTAGATAAATTGTCGATATTTGTCTCAGTCCCTTAGAGAAAATTGAAAAGTTTCTAATTTTCAAAGAAAAATTCTCCAGATATCTCTTATTTTGAAGTTTGTTGTAAAATGAAGAAATCTTGTTTAAAATGAAATTTCCGATTTTTTGGCAGAGGTTAAAAAAACTTGGGATATTGTAGTAACTGACCTCCTTCCCGACATCTAGTTTAAAAACTTTTACACAACTTTAGTATAACTTTTAGTAATAACTACTAATAGGAATGTTCTAAAGTCAAACAATTTGTCGGAAGTAATTTTATGAACCGTTTCTTAATTAAGAGTCCAGTATGGGTTACTTGTACTTATTTTCAAGAATCTATTTTTCAAATTAAAATATAGTTTTATAACCCAGTTTTTTTATACATAAAATTTGATATTTAAAATAGCTAAAAAATATTTTTTATTTTTGATTGTTTATTTCTGCGGAACATCTGCTTGAATTTAACCCTAAATTTTACTGTCCGACGCGATATCTACAGATTGGATTATCTACAATTAAAAAATCCATTATTTTCTTAAAATTTAAATCTGTACTTATCGTCTGAACTACAAACTTTCATCTCTGATTAAAAAACAAACAAAAAGGCATATGTTAAAAATTTTTAACTCTTTTTTTACAACTTAAATTTTTTAAAAAGTGGGATAAATATTAATGGATTTTTATTTCCGTAGTTCACCCCAAAGTGGTAATAAACAGATAAAAATAAAAAATATTTGTTGTCACTTCTAAATATCAATTTTTATGTATAAAAAGACTGGGTTATAAAAATATTTCTTAATATGAAAAATATAGGCAAAAATCCCATATTGACCCTCAACACTTAAAATTGTTTTACGAAAATTGTCTATATAAATTGTTAATAGTTTATTTTCTCAAAATTAAATAATATTATTTACCTCCTTTATATATATCTGCTACAATAAAACAAATATAACAAATTAAATAAAGAAAAAACAATGTAAAAATCACCCTCTTAATTTGATCGGAGGTGATTAGCCTCTATTTGAGAGATGCCTGGGACGAGGTCACTGCTCATAAAAACATCCTTGATGAATTTTTACTGGGGAAACTTGAGATCAGAATGAGGATGTTGGGGGCATAATAAAAGCTGGATGAACGACGCGAAACGACATCTCATGTTAGATATGTGAAAGCCGATAAAACCGCACTTTACAAACAGCGGAGAACGAAGAGAAAGCCTCAAGTACTCTAAATCATGCAAATTATCCGGAATCAAGTGTCCTAGGCCGGATAAGCATTGTATGCCCGAATCAATAGACCGCGGCTTCGCGTGTTGTCAACAGCGATTCGTAACCGTTCCAAGTAAATGGCTTAGAAACTTGAATTGGTCCGTGGAAAATGGATCAATTTCTTCGCACCCCGCATCCCTCATAATATGCGAAGAAAAAAAATCCTGCTTTGACGAAATCTAATAACGCAAACTATAAATAACAAAGGACCACTTGATAAATTGCTGTCCACTGCCAATAACTGATCCATTAATTCTACCAAGTAACTGCCCTTCCAAGATTTATCTCCCGATTGTCAGAACTAATTTGTTGAGCTAATACCACTATTTCGGTATATAGGTTTGGTAAATATTTTATTAATTAATTTTTAAATGATTTTTCAGAATTATGGGTAAGATCATTTTATTTCGAGAAAAGTAGTTGTAGATCTATTTTTAAAAAATCCGACACTTTCAGAAATGATTCTTTATGGTTTCTAGAGTATGAAATAAATATGTATTTTATTAATCTTAAAATATGGTTCTAAATTATTAGAGGTACGAAAAAATGGCACTTTTTTTTTAGCTAGCAGAAAATATGTGAGAAAATATACAATTATCCTAAAATGTAGGAAAATTATGGTTTGAATTTCTTTGGAATTATTATTTTTGAATGAATAAATAACTTAAAAATATAAAATAATAGATCAAATTCTGTGTCTGAGCGTAATTCCCATTTTTTCGGTTTTGAGATAACATCGGATTTTTATACATTTAGAAATGCTTTTTAAAGTTCCATAGTTGTAAAATGACAAAAATAGCTGTTTACATAGAACATAGAGTCGGTATTATTATGACACAAAACTTACTATGAAGATTATTATATTGTTTCTACCATGGGTAAATGTTGTTTTGTACAACTGTTAAAATATAACAATGTTAATAATAAATTTTGTGTCAAAATAATACTGACTCAGAAAATATTGAATAATTTAATGATATAAGTCCATTTCTGTCGTCGGCGAAATGGTAAAACAGGAGCTTATAAAAACAATTGAAGCTTTTAAAAATTAAAAAATCCTGCAAAAAACTTAATTGCAATATATTAATTTTAATTCTTATCACTCTAAATCAGAATTAGTAGTTTTCTACTATGAATTCATGGCTTACTTTTCTCTAATTCATACAGTAGAAAACTACTAATTAAAATAGTGAAACTTTACTTTTAAAATAAGTAGGTTTTTTTTACTAATTTAATTAATAGTTTTCTACTACAAAATTAGAACTTTTCTACTAAAAAATAGTAAAATTCTTACTATTTTAATAGTAGCTCACTTTTCGCTAATTCATTAGTAGAAAACCATTTAGAGAGATAATATATAATATTCAATCATTATAATGTATTATAAATAAATAAACAAATACACTGAAAAAAATCCCTTGCACCCGTCTACTAGGAATCAACCATTTTTCCTTGTTAGTTAAGGAGCCAGCTAGTTGAGATTAGTTAAAATGACAAGGATAATTTGTACTCTAAGTAATTAGGAATTATATTATATTAACACCAAAAATTGTGCGATCGACTGCTTTTATTACTGCAATAAGTTCTTTATTATCTAAAATACATTTGTCAATACTTTCTCTTTTTCAAACATTAGTGGTTAAGGTAAATGATACCAGTTTTGTTCGCCATATATTTTAAGGTTATGTCGATTTGACATTTTCAGAAAAAACTATTAAAACTTTAGTAATAAACTTTGGTATTATTTTAAAGATTAATTGACACAAAGTAACTTATTTGCACTGGGAAATTGTAATATTTCAGCTGATTTATACATTTTTTTCTGTTTTTAAAAATTAGAAGTCGAACAAGTTTGATTTATTAGAATTAACTTATCTTCGGTTGCTAACTGAACAAGGAATCCTTGTTATTTTAACCAAAATGGACTCAACTATAGCCAAATTGTTGTTTTTCACATTAATATTTTTTTCAGTGTATGTATATACCGCTGAATCTTCATACATAATATTACCTTTTATTTAAATAAAAGATTTATACAGATTTATACGTTCGAATTTATTTTCTTAATTACACAATTATCTATAAATAATAAATAATTATTCTTTTTACCTTTCTCACAAATATATTTTCTGCTTTATCATTTAAAGACTCAGATTATGAATGTGATTTGAACGTCGCAATCAAATCCATGGTTTCTAAAATGATATTTAAAAACAACTTGAAGTTAGTTCTATATTACAATTGATTACAATAAACGGCAAAAACAAGACAACTCCAACAAGATATGGAAAAATATTTAATTTATTAAAAATCTGTGCATTTTATTAAATTTGATACACGTATTTTAAAAGTGCATTAAATAATAGGACTAAATGCCAAAAACCAAACATATATGTTGATTTTTGGATTTTACAGAACTAAGAGAATATTGAAACCCGTTTATCTCAAAACTATGAAAATGGAGTTAGGCCCTTTTGTCTTTCAGCCACAGAAATATAGTTTCAAAGTTGGCCTATCAAATAACCTTAATTTGCGATTTTTAACCGTTCTCTCTTAATCTGAATTAGTAGTTTTCTACTATGAATTTGTGAATAGTGGGCCAAGAATTTTACTAATTTTTTAGTAGAAAACTATTAATTAAAATAGTGAAACTTCACTTTTAATATAAGTAGATTTTTTTACTAATTTAATTAGTAGTTTTCTACTAAAAAATAATAAATTTCTTACTATTTAATATTAGCTCACTTTTCGCTAATTCATTAGTAGAAAACCACTAATTCAGATTTAGAGAGTTATTGGTAAGAAGATAGAATTGTTAAGATAAATTTTAACTTACCCAATATGAAGCAAGTGAATCTAAATTTAAAATTCTTGTAACACTTTCTAAATTTTCACATTAAAATTTTCACGTTGGTTATAAATTTAGTTTCTGATATAATAAATTTTAAAAATTCTAATATATTTTCAGGTTAAAACAACACTTTTTTCTAAATTGAAAATTAGTAGATTTAAACTGTTTTTGGAAAATCTAAAATCTTAACGATTACAAAGCTTCCTTTATGAGGAAGTAAAATGTGGAAGACTTTTGACTTATTTAGATTTAGAGAGTATCAACTTTTTATATATTTCCTTAACTAAGATACAAGATCGTAAAGTTAGCAAAAATGAAGAAAATTCGTGTTTTCAATTCAATATTTCTTATAATTTAAAGTGAAATTTTAAAAAGTACTAAGAAAATTTAAAAGTTCCTTGCTTCAAATTGGGCAAGTTAAAACTTATCTTAATTATTCCATCTTCTTACAAACAACAGTTAAAAATCGCAAATTTAGATTATTTGATAGACGAACTTTGAAACCATATTTTACCTATTATTTTATATCTTTAAGTTTCAGAATAATTCTATACTTTCTCACATATTTTCTGCTAGCTAAAAAAATGTAATTTTCCCGTACCTCTAACAATTTAGATTCATATCCTAAGATTAATAAAAGACATTTTTACATAAATCTTTTTATTTCATACTCTAGAAAACCATAAAGAATCATTTCTGCAAGTATCATATTTTTCAAAAATTGGTCCACAACGACTTTGGTCGAAATAAAATGTTCTGACCCTTATTTTTAAACACTGTTTTAAATATAAAAATAACATCTTTTTCATGGCGAATGATTATTTAATTATTTCACAAATTACTTTATTTCAAAACTCAGTTTTCATTTTATAAACCTGTGTTTCATTTTAATTGGAAAATATTTCCAGAAGTGGAGAACTTGGTACATTTTTGATGGTTCATTTGTTGCTGACCCATATTCCAATCTTAACTGTTTCGCTTGGGAACGATTCGAATCACTAGTTGTCGCACACTACGTCTTTTAGCCTCTATCGATTCGTAATTTCTTCTATTCAACTAATCTTGATTGCGCGTTTTTCCTCGATACTGCACTCTGTTTTTAACAGAAGTCTTAGAGAATTGAAATTATCTGATCGATGGAGGAAATTAATCGACGCGATGTTTCTTTTTCTGTTAAAATGGTATGTTAGAAGGATTAAATGATAAATTAAATTGTCAAAAAATAGTAAATGATAAATCTAGTTATTGTTAAGATTTTTAATTGTGCTTTTTTTCATTAAAAATCGATTTCTCCACCAATTTGTAACAATATCACGTTAAATTAGAAGGCAGTATCAAACAAAATATTGATTAAAATGGAAAAATAGAATGGAGGAGATTTGACCACTTACATAATTCACTTTTCACATTATTCTTTTTACTCGAAGCTCAACTTGCATGCTACGTAAGAAAGAAAACAAAAACTTATCTATCGGACGATAACTGCTCTGAAGAACAAACACATTCGAGTTCATTCAAAGTTCTCAGTTTGCACGCTTGCAATTAGGGGAAAACGAGAGAATCGTTCGGCAAATATTGACAGAGACCTTCTGATCAAAATAATGTAAAAATTGGAAAAAATATTTTATGTAACATTTAAGAAATAGATAAGAATCCTGTAGACTCTCGATACTGAATATTTTTAAAAGAAAACTTTAATTTAAAGTGTAATCTTAATGTTCACAGAATAAACTGAGGCTAATTATTAGCGTGAATTTAGGATAATATTTATCTGTACCCAGAATTAGCCTTGGGCGGCAAGCTTTAGAAATTTGCATGCAAAAACAAAGGAAAAAGTTAGTTGCATTTAATTAGTTTCGGTTTTTTCTGCATTAAAGAAAAAGTTTTATAATACTTTTAATTAATTATTAACATAATTTATTTTATATTCGAAACTAAAGTTTTGGAAATAAAAGCATTAAGTAAAAACACCTACAAATTTTTAAAAAGTATTTTTGTAGGTAAATAGTTAGTTGAAAACATAACATCAATTTTAAGAAAAACAGAATATCAATTTTTGTTAGATAAATGTCAACTTTCGTTAAAAGTATGATAAATTATGTTAAAAATATATTCCATGAAACTATACAATTTTCATTTTCTTTAACGTCAGTTTACGCAAGAGTATAGTTTCTATACAATGTGGGATGGAATGTTCCATGTTAGAATATTCTGAATTTTAATTTACAGTGAAATGTAAATTTCTACTTTTTAAATCAAAATTATTACAAATTATTTAAATTAATTAACTGATCACATTGAAATATAAAAGAAAAAAGTTTCGCAAAATTTCGTTGATTATAAATTTAATATTTTTGGCGTCATTTCAGCTACATTTTCTGTATATTTTTATCTTTTTCAAGACAAAATATTAATATATACAAGAACTTTTAATTAATTAAAAAATTTGCTCTCTCGGAGGAGGAGAAAACACCATTTTTTTATATTCAAGATAAATATAAATTGTAATCATTTTAAGAGAAGAAAGAAAATATGTTCACCTGTTTTTGATCGTTTTTTTGTCGAAAGTTTTGTATTATGTATTTAAAAATTTTTGACTTTTACTTTAATTTAGAAAATCTGAACATGAAACATCCTTCTTTGAAAACGCATTATTATTTACAAACTTTATTTTCTATTGTTTAAAGTCATATTAATCGAAAACATTGTTTAAAACCATATTTTAAAAATCATTATTGAAAAACATATTATTCAAAATCGTTATTTAACACCATTAATCAAAACCAATATTTAAAACCATATTGTTCAGAAACATTAAAAGTATACAAAAAAAACTGTACCTGAAACAGGAAAAATTTTCACTATTAGAGATAAATTTTAATTGAAATAATAAAATTGTTATATATATACAAAAAAAATTCACTGTTCCAGGTTAAGCTTTTTTTGTGAATAAGATTATATTATTTAATAATATAGTATTAACAACTATATTATTGAATAATTATTACTTAAAAAGATTATTTATTTAAAGTAAAGAATCTAAAACCTTATTCCAAACCATATTATCCACAAACAAAATATTCAAATCCATATCCAAAAACATTGTGGTCAATATATCATGTTATCCAAAAACATAGCATTCAAAACTATATCCAAAAACATATAGTATTTCATACCTTTATTATCCAAAACCATATTGAAAAACATTATCCGAAACCATAATATTCAAAACCATCTCTTTTAATCCGAATTAGGGAAAAATCTGTCACCAATTCAAATCAGTGTAAATTTCTACTAATTTGAATTAGTGACCGATTTTTCAGTTATACAGATTTGAAGAGATAGTATAAAAACATTATTATTGAAAAACAATTAAAAACAGATGATAAAGCCAAACGATTGACAAGAAAACCAACACATGATAAAAATAAAAACCTCAATACAGAATAAATTGACAAGCCCCAATTTTAAAATCGTCGATTTATCGAGTTTCTACTGTGGCAACTGAAACTGAATCCTGATATATAAAAGAAGAAGAATAACGAGACACAGCTCAACTAGATTAAGTGCACTCTGCATAAAATTATTGTCTAGAGATTAGATTATGAAAGAGTAGTTTATATGTAAATAGATTAAACTAATTCTGCATGCTTACTCTGTAGTGAAAAGAACGTAGTAATTGTTAGTTGTTTGTTGCCACTTTCGTCAAATTTTCTGTAAAACGCATTAAGTAAGTATGCTGTTTTCAAAGAGTTACAAAATTCAACTAGACTAGTCTCTTTTGTTCTATTCACCTGAGTGTTACGACCTATTTTCACCTGTTCTTTGTTGTTTACCCTGTAAATGCGATGAATGCTAATACGACTGGCCTTTTAATTAAACAACCATTCGAGTGTTGTCTGGGTACGAGTGAATCTGAAATGCGTGTTCTCCCATTGAAATAAAATAATATAATAGTAAAGTTAACAATGACAAGCTTAAGCCACAAGATGTCTGAACTCTAAAGAAAGAATAAAAAAAAAAAAACATTCGCAGAGGGCAAGAAGCCTTGAGGCTTGAGTTTAATAAAAAAGTAGAAATAGAGTAATAGCGAGATTATTATGAAAGATTATTGTGGCTCAAGAAACGATATGATGGATGATGAATTCTGGGAAAAGTCTAACAATATGAATGAAACAGACAACCAATAATCTTTCATCCTTAGAATTTAGAGTCATACCACTTCGAAAACTAATCGCTTTTCCTCTTTTCTCGGGGAATTTTGCTAATTCCTCGATTCAGGGACGTATTTCAATTGCATCATGTTCATGGTGGCAAGCAGCGTTGTTCTCACCGTTGTGGTGCTCAATTATCATCATCGAACTGCCGACATTCACGAGATGCCAAATTGGGTAAATATTTCTTCATTATTTTTATTCTTTTTCTTTATACATATATATAAGGAAAGAAGGGTAGAATGTTTTAAGGTGCGTGTACTTTGAATTCATGGTGGGATTTTACACTATATAACATATACTTTCATACGGGTATAATAGTCGTCTTCAATTTTAATGTCCTCCTATAAGTGTCACATTTGCGAGAATAAAAATGACAGATTCTCTTGACACGTTCTGCAGATAAAGTCGGTGTTTCTACAATGGCTGCCTTGGATCCTGAGAATGTCTCGACCGGGTAAACCAATTACGAGGAAGACCATTCTAATGAGCAATCGAATGAAGGAACTCGAACTTCAAGAAAGGAGTAGTAAAAGCCTATTGGCGAATGTCCTAGACATCGATGATGATTTTCGTCATGGTGGTACCAACAGCGCAAATCCAACAACAGGTTACATAAGGTAATCGTTAATGTACTTTTTTCAATTTAAATCTATATATGTTACAGTTAAAATCTGAAGCTAGAGAATACTTGAATTGACTATAGTAAAAACTAGTTCTCACAACGTACAGTGGAAAAAAATCGTAAAGTAGGGTTCAATTTCATAATTTCAATTTTTAACCGATTACAGATTTTTTTTTTTAAATGTTTAAAATTAAATTCTTTAGAGATCTGTAAAAGCCGATTTTTTAATTTTTGCATTATAAAAAATTTATGCTGATGTAAAGTGTAAAAAAATTGATTTTTAACATTTTTTTATCTCATTCATTGTAAAAAATTTTTATATGCTTTATACTTCATATGTATAGTGCTTAGGAGAGTACAAAAAGAAAACAAGAGTTCGATTTTAAAAAATTGTTTTAAACAAACAATATAAACAAATTCACTATTTGGACATGTGTGAGTAGAAAAACCACTTGTTTTTAATCAATTATTCTGCAAATATTAAAACTTTTAATTACAAAAAATTTATATTGCAATTAATTTGTTTTTTTTTTAATTAATTTTTATAAACAAATGCATTATTTAGATATTTTTTAGCCTAAAATTGTCGCGTTTTCTGTTAATTTTCACTAGACCATGCAATGTAAATATTTTTTAAAAATCTATTTTACAATTAAATTGAGCCAGTATCATTTTGACACATGACTTTATTTTAGATTGTTATATTGTACAGAATGGAAATGTTATTTTGTACAACTGCTAAATGTTATTTTGTACAGTTTTGAAAAATGAATTTGTTATTTTGTACAATTTTTTAAAAAAGCAATAAAACATTGGAAGTACAATATTTTAGCTTTTTTAAAGAATTGTACAAAATAACAAATTCATTTTTCAAAATTGTACAAAATATCATTTAGCAGTTGTACAAAATAACATTTCAATTCTGTACAATATAACAATCTAAAATTAAGTCATGTGTCAAAATGATACTGGCTCATTAAATTAACTTTTTTTACAAACAATAAATATAAACTAATAAACTTAAATAAGATTTTTGTGTTAAAAAGATTGTTTTTTTAATATTATGCTTAGGTCAATAATAATAAAAATGCAAAGTAATTATTTTTTATCAAAATTTATTTTACAATTAATTTACCCTTTTTTATAAACAATAAATATATACATAAATAAACTAAAATGAAATTTAAAAAAAAAATTATTTATTTCTGTTATTCTTAGGTCAAGTAAACTAAACTTTGTTATAAAGAAAAATTTATTTTACAATTAATTTACCCTTTTTTATAAACAATAAATATAAACATAAATAAACTAAAATGAAATTTAAAAAAAAAATTATTTATTTCTGTTATTCTTAGGTCAAGTAAACTAAACTTTCTTATAAAGAAAAATTTATTTTGCAATTAATTTTCCTTTTTTTTAAACAATTTTTTTTAACAAATGCATTATTTCGTCATTTCTCAGCCAAAAATTGTTGCGTTTTCAGTTAATTTTCACTAGGAAATGCAAAGTAAATATTTTTGTATAAGGAAATGAGATTATATATATATTTAAAGTTAATTTCCTTCATTTTAACAATAATTTGTTCTATAATATTTTCTAAATATATTTTAAGCATTTTATTTCTATCAAGAAAAAAAATACAAATTGTTAATAAAAAATGAAAAATTAATTGCAAAATAAATTACAATTATAAATGTAAATTAAATTATGAAAACAAAAAATTTACTTTGCATTTTCTAGTAAAAATTAACTGAAAACGGAACTATTTTTGGCTAATAAATGGTCAAATAATGCATTTGTTTATAAAAATTGTCTATAAAAAAAGGAAAATTGATTACCAAATAAATTTTTCTTTATTACCAAGTTCAGTTTACTTGACCTGAGCACAATATAAAAAAAATCTTTTTAACACAAGAATCTCATTTTAGTTTATTTCTTTATATTTATTGTTTATAAAAAATAAATATTTATTGCAAAACGCTTAATAATAAACTTTAGTTTAACAAATTTAAGCATGATATTAAAAAAACGCGACTTTTTCTGTCAAAAAAATGATATTTTAGTTTCTTTGTTTATATAGATTGTTTATAAAAAAAAGGTAAATTTATTGGGAAATTAAATTTTATAGAAAGAACGGTATTAAACTGATATTAAACTATTAACTACTCAAAACTAGAATTGTTTACTACATTTCAAGTAAATCTAAAATTGCCTGAAATTTAATATTTTTTATATTTTCTTCTATAGTTAAAACTAGTTTCTAATTGAATAAATTTTGTTAAAATTATTTGGGAATGGAATTCATAATGTTTATAAGATATCATTAAATGGGATAAAAAAAGATTTACACGGGTTTCAAAATAATTTATTTAGATTTGAAAAGGAGAAATTAAAAAAGATTACTTGTTATTCACATTTATCAATTATCATGGATAAAAGCAGATTAAAGAAGATAAATGAAGGATAAATTTGGATAGAAAATTTGAGATAAAAGTATAGATAGAATCGCTTATTGTTAAACAATAGGGATGGATAGACAAAGATTCAAGTGGATAAAGTTAGAATTTATTCGGACAAAGTTTCTTACGCTGAAAGAAATTTTGAAATAAAATTTAAAAATTTACTTATAGAATGTAATATGTATAAGTTTTATAAAGTGGGACTATTCAAAAACTAATGGAGTTACTTTAAACTGTTACACTAAAGACAAGAGAATTTAATAGTGACTAAGTTAATATCAAAAATGTGGTTATATTATTTAATATTGCTATTATTAAACTCTGGTTTCTTTAATGTAATAGTTCAAAAGTACCTGTATTAGTTTTTTCCAGTAGTTCTCAAGTATTCTTACTTTATAAAACTTATATTATATTTTATAATTTTACTTTATAAAATTTATATTATATTTTATAATTTTACTATATAAATTTTATAAATTTGTTATAAAATTATATTTTACATATAAAATTTTACTTTATAAAATTTATATTATATTTTATAATTTTACTATATAAATTTTATAAATTTGTTATAAAATTATATTTTACATATATTATATTATTATATTTTCTTTATAAATTTTACATTTTATTTTCAAACTTCTTTTAATGTATAATAATATGTATAAGAAAAAAACACTGTTTTGTTGCTTTGATAAAGAACATTGGAAAAGGAATATTTTTCAACTGGATAACTCTGCTTTATTTCATAAATGTTCAAAAAATAGAATCCAATTATTTATTTAAACATTTTTTATTATTAATTACCTTTCAGAAAACCGAAAAAATACCTCATAATTATAGCAAAATTATGGAAAACTGTTATAAAAGATTTAAAAAAAAATTTTTTTAGTTTTTTTCTACATCTTTTTTCCTATTCTAGCCTTATTTTACAAAAAAGTTATAACTATAACAACAAAAATTGTTTACAAAATCTTTTAAATTACAATTTTACGGTTAATGTGTTGTTTCAAAGTTGTTTCCTCAGTTGTTTCAAGCATAAAGATAAGTTGCAAAATTCAGAAAATTTATAAGTCTTTGGGTTTATTTTATAAAAATTTGATAATTAACAACAATAATTTATTAAAACAAATCATTACATGGCATAATTATAGTAAAAATCCATAATGAGGTTTTTATATTCAAAAAAGATTTTTCCATAATTTTGTAATTTATGAATTGCTGCTCAGTGAGAAACAGTTAATACTAACAAATTTATAACTAAAGTATTCGATGTTATTTTTCAAACATTTCTGAATGAAAGAAAAGTTATCCGATTAAAAGATAACATAGGTGTTTATCTAATTTAATAACATAATGAAAAAATTATTTCACTTAATCATTAATAATGATTGATTAAGGGGTGTTTTAAATGGAGATTTTCAGGTAATCAAATAAAAAAAATTAAACTTTATAGGTCATATTTTACCAGAAATGCATAAATTGCAATTGAATTAAGAGCATTTTAAATTTAAACTTATAAAATCAATCTACTGAGTGCCTTGTGCAATAGCACGATTTCACAGTAGTATAACTTAGGTTTGGTCATCCACATGCCACGGAGTGACTTTGATACTAAAAGGTTTTCTACTTATTGAAGAATTCGCAAAACGAAATTATCACGTGCTCAATAGTTGTCTAGTGAGAATATTCAATTGATACAATTTGATATCAAATCATATCAAATTAAAATTAAAACAAGTAATAAAAATCGGGCAAGTATAAGTAAAACTCGTACTAAAACCGAAGGGTTCCTACCTCCATAATTTTTTTCAACTATATGAGCTAGAGATTTGAAATTTTGGCTAGTGAACACTATGAAGACCGCCTTTCCCCAAGTTCTCTATAATTTTTCTATAATCTACACATCAATCTACATTAATAAATAACTAATAAATAATTAAACTAAATTGATATTAAAGGAAATAATTAAAAATTAAAAAGTTTTGAAAGGATTAAAGAAAATAATTGAAACTTGCGGAAATTTAAAATTTAAAGTTTAGGGGAATAATGGAAAAATAATGAAAATTCATTGGAAATTGAAGAAAATTTTTGAAAAATGATAAAAATAGATAAAAATTGTTGCAAGTAATTGAAATCATAATAGAAAAGAATGGTTAAAAATTGAAGAAATATTTAAATATTTTTAAATTTATTATTCACAAAGCGTGGATTAATTAAATTTTTAATCAATGAAATTTCAGATTAATTGAAATTCGAAGAATTATAATATTTAATTTTAATTGTAGTCTTGTTTATCTCAATTATATTCTGAAATTCTTTCAATTATTTTTTATTAAATTTATTTTTCAATTACTTTTTGTCATTTTCAATTGTTTTTTTGATTCATTTTTTAATTTTTTTATTATTTTTCAAATATTTTCTGGATTTTTCTAGAACTTTCATTATTCTTAAATTAATTTCCTAGATTTTTAACATATTTGTCTTAAATTTTTATAATTTTTTTCAATTTTTAATTATTATTTTTATCATTTTGCAATCAATTTCTTCAATTTTTAATTATTCTCAAACTTTAATCCCCAATTAAATTCCTAAATTTTCAATTATTTTTTTCAATTTTTATTTCCTTTTATATCTTAGCAATTATTTTTTTCACCTTTTAATTAGATGCATTTATAAATTATTATTTTTTAATTATATTCCCTAAATTTTTATTTATTATCTCAAATCCTAGTTACTGTATCCAATTTTCAATGTTTTAATCATTCTTCAATTATTTTTCTTAAATTTCGAATACTTTTGTCAATTTTTAATTATTATTTTTTTTTTAATTTGCAATGAATGTTAAAAATTTTATACTATTTTGAATATTTGCTGATTAGTTCCGAAAATTTTAATTATTTATCTCAAATTTCCATTATTTTCTTCAATAAATTTTCGATTATTTCTATAATGTTGTAATTATTTTCCTGAATTTAAAATTTTTGAAATCATTTTGTAATAAGATTTACTTCACAAATATTCTGTATTTTTTAAAATTATTTTTCTAGATTTGCAGTTAATATCTACCAATTTGAACTATTTTTATCATTTATCAAAATTTTTCTTCAACGATTTTCATTATTTTCCAATTTTTCCCTTAAATTTTAAATTCAAAATTTCCGCAAATTTCAATTATTTTTTTTTAATTTTTTCAAATAAAAGTTTTTTAGTTTTAATTATTTCCTTCAATTTCAAATTAGTTTCATTCGAATTATTAATGTTAAATTGTAATGTCAAATAATGGAAGGACATAACTTATCATTTTTGTTAATTTAATTATCAGTCTCACTATTTTCATCGTTTTCCACAATCTTTTTCCAAATAATTTTCAATATTAAAAAACTTGTTTCATGCTTTATGAATTTTTAATAAATTTTTATTTATTGTTTTTATATTTTAGTTGTGCTTTTTAAGTATTTAAATAATGTTCTTCGATTTTCAATCATTTTCCTTTATATCAAATAAATTCTGTAAGTTTCTCAATTTTGTTCTGAAATTTCCATCATTAACTTCATAATTTTCAATTATTTTTATCCCGTTTCAAGTAGCCTTGTTTATCTCAAATAATTTCTCGAACTTTTAACTATTTTCAATATTCTTCAATTAATTTCCAAAATTTTAAAATATTTTTCTCAAATTTTAATTTTAGTAATTTTCTTCAATTTTCAATTAATATATTTATCATTTGCAATTAACTTCTTCAATTTTTAACTTTTGCGTTACAATAATTACGCTAATTAAGAAACTCTTGGGGGACAGAATCATTTTTTCGACATTTTTTTCAAAAATTCCTAGACTTTGTCAACTAAACACTATAAAAACCGTCTTTTCCAAACTTCTTTAAATTTTTCTGTAATCTAGGGGAAAGTGGAGCAAAACCGCTATACGGGGCAAAGACGTTTTTCAAAATATCTCCCTTATTTCTAGACCGTTTCAACTTATGTTTAAAGTTTATCATAATTATAACTGGAACTATTGTTTAGAAAAAAAAAATCTGGAAAATATAAAATGTATTAAGAAATATACGGAAAAAATCGATTTTACAAGTCTGAGATGAAATTTATACTGATCAAAACTATTAAATTTTAAATATAAATTGTGAGCATTTAAAATTAAAATTTTCACGTTCTAGTAGAGTAATGATTTATCTACATAATCTCTTTGAAATCCTGGTTTAATTTTTAATCTAAATATATACAATTTTAAATTAAAAAAAGATTTGTCGTTTGGGGCAAAGACGCTTGAAAAATATTTCATAAAAAACAATTGAACATTAAAAACTGCATTATCATGTTATTTTAAATGATAGAAACTTCATGTTAATCAACTGTCAACCTGCATTTTTTCATCAAAACAAATAAGTATTTTTCTCTATCAAATTTATTGTTATTATTATTATTATTTATTTTTTAAATTGTTTATTAGCATTTACTACTAACTTGAAAAAAATTATGCCTTTGGAATATTAAATAAGCATTATTATTTAATCATATTTTCGCGCGGTTATTTAAATAACACTATATTTTTGTAGAGTTGATAAAGTAGATTTTGAAACAAAATAAAAAACAATTAAATTGAAAATATGAGGTTAAAAATACAAGTCGTCATTATTTTTAATAAAACGGATTAAATCTCTTTAAAAATCTGTAAAATGTTTATGTTTTATAATTATTGCATTAATAAATGTTATTTAGTATATATTTTAGACCATATATTATATTTAGAATAATAATATTAGCAAAAACGTCTTTGCCCCAACAGTTGGGGCAAAGCCGCTAGTTTGAATCTTTTTAAAAAACAACAAATAATGTAATTGTGATTATGATAAATGTAACAACGAGTATTAAAATCTGTTATTGGTTAGTTTCAGCAGTGTAACAAACAAAAATTACTCCAATTGAACGTATAGTTAAAATTTTGTGCATCAATAAATATAAACCTAGCGGTTTTGCCCCACTCTCCCCTACACATTAATCTACTTATATGTACCAAATTTCAGGACCCTGAGGGGATGATCATTTTTTTTTTATATTTTAGGCTATAAATTGTGATTTTTTCTGGATTTCTCCATTATAATGAGCTCAAATCACATTTTCCATTTCATTTTCATAAATCCAATGTGAAATTACATCTCGTCACCTTAACATGCAAACCTCGTAACTCCACTTTTATCAAAAATGACTTTTTAATGTAATTCGTTGCATTTTTCATAAATAAATACATATTTAAAAAGACATAACTCTAATACAATAATTAATGTCAAAAAATCATAATTGAAAATCGCGAAATATACAGGAATCAATGGTGCGTGTCAACATTTTTCTTGCTCTCCTGTAAAGTTGCGTCAAATGCCTCATTTTTCTCAAAACTAGAATTTTGGTTTTTCTAACTTTAAATGCTTGTAACTTTGTAAATTTTTTATCTAAAAGGATCAAAAACCTGTCAAAATGTTAAAAATTCAATGAATAATATGGTCATATAGATAAGTCCAATAGTGCCAAAAATGAGGTTTCTAGCTCATATAATATAATATAATATAATATAATCTTTGATTTTAGTAGGAGTACAATCACTGCAAAAACAGGTGTCTTAAATTGTTCAAAAATGTCTTAAAATAAGACATTTTTCGTGTCTTAGTCACCAAAAGTATCTTAATTTAAGACATTTTTGGCCAATTTAAGACACCATGTTTTTGCAGTGCAGTGATTTTAATACACTGGAAAAAATGTTTAGTCATATCAACAAAAATTTGGTTGAGCCAACCAAATTTTTGTTGCTATGACTAAAAATTTGGTTGAGCCAACAAAATTTTTGTTGATATGACTAAATATTTTTTTCAGTGTAGCGTTCCGTTTTACGGCACGGAATCCTGAAAATTGATCCAAAAAATTCTGTGTCCGGTAAAAAGTAGAATTTTAATTTAATTATTTCTGCCTGGTTTGTTTTTAATGCAATATGTGAACTTTCTCATAACTTTGAGTTAATTTAAACTTTGTTCTCTAGCAGTATTTTCTTGGAAGCAATAATTAGTATTCGTTTGTTATTACTTGGAGTAAATTTAATATAAGATTTGTTTGTATGAGGTTCGTCATTAGAAACTCAAAGAACCCTTTGACAACAGGTCGCTGTACGGTACACCGTTGACTGGTCGACCTGCCACCGTCGAGGAGACTTCAGCGTCTCTTCCCCTCAGCGGTACACAGAGGGAATTACAAACGATTCTCAAAGAACTTCAATTCATAACGGGACGAATGAAGAAGGCTGACGGAGAAGCAGAAGTAATTAGCGATTGGAAGTTTGCGGCTATGGTCGTTGATAGGTACTTATTCAATTTAATTGTTACATATTGGCAAATAATTCTCTTGCAGTGGCTATTTTAACTAACGAACTGTATTTAATATAATTGATCCCTCTCTTCAATTTTACGAAACTTCAAAAACACGATTTCTAAAGCTACAAAACTTGATTTTTAATAGAGCAGACATTTTTTAAATTAATAAATATTAAATTTACGTAAAATTGACATTAATTAGTAATAAAAATTAATATTCAATTTATTATTCTATTCATGGTTAACTTTTATTCACGATTATTTAAAAGTAGTTAAATTGATTGCTGTGATTATAAAACGGTATTTTATAGAGATTTTATTGCTTTTATGAATCTTTATATTGTCTGTATTAAACTTTTTGAGGTATTATTCTTACAGTTTCTTGTCGACAGTTATTCTAAGAAATAAGATTTAATTCCCTTATTTCTTTAGAAAGAATTCCACTATTAGTTAGTAATTCTTAATCAAATTAAGAATTAATTAATGACCGAATCCATTTCAAATCATGCAGGCAGTCCGATGGTGCATTGAAAATTAACTTTATATGAAAGTATGTTTTTCTGCTCGAAAAATAAAGAGACACGTATTTTTTTAAATTTACATAACATTTTTTTTTGAATTTTTACGATTTTTTAAAGATTTTAACAAAAAAATAAGTTTTTTATAAATTTTTTCTTTAAAATCTCGTAATTTACACAATTTTTAAGCTTTTTAGTTGCTCTTTGGCTCATTCTTTTCTATTTGTTATGCTTTTTAAAAATTTATCAAGATAAGTAAAAAATATTGATAAACAAAAATAATACTTTGATTTTTTAAAAAAACTAAAAAAATTTTTATCTCAAAAAGGCCACCTTTTTTTTTCTTAAAATTTTCAGGGTTTATAGCTACTTAAGTGTACTACTCACCACAAAAATTTCATTTGGTATTTTTTTGTTTCTTGGAAGAAAAAAATTATTTTCTATTTTTTCGTAAAAACCTCTTAAATTTCCCAATTTTCAAGATTGAAAATCGTTCCTTGTGCCCTTTGTTTACATTTTTAATGCTCTTTTAAAAAATATAATAAAAAATAATAACAGCTGATAAAGAGCTATATTCTCCAACTTTCTTGGAAAAACGGAAATGTTGTTTTTAGGTTGAAGATCTTTTTATTGAAAAATGTTGAGTTTTATAAAATTTAGCTATTTAGATGTAATCAATTTGCTATTATATAAAATTTCCACATTGGTATATACAATTCGTTTCATAGAACTAATGTAACCCTGTAGTACGGGCTACATTATACCTGTGAGCAGGTATTCACATCCTACGCAAAAATAATAATAATAATAATATATATACATACTAGAAATATTTCATATTTTTATGAAACGTATGTTATATGTAATGCATATATGAAAATAATACATTTTAACGTCAAAAAAGAATACTTAAAAACAGCATTTCCGTTTTTTCAAGAAAGTTGGATAATATTGCTCTTTATCAGCTGTTATTACTTTTTATGATATTTTTAAAAAGAGCATTAAAAATGTAAACAAAGGGCACAAGGAACGATTTTCAATCTTGAAAATTGGGAAATTTAAGAGGTTTTTACGAAAAAATAGAAAATAATTTTTTTCTTCCAAGAAACAAAAAAATAACAAATGAAATTTTTGTGGTAAGTAGTACACTTAAGTAGCTATAAACCCTGAAAATTTCAAGAAAAAAAAAGGTGGCCTTTTTGAGATAAAAATTTTTTTAGTTTTTTTAAAAAATTAAAGTATTATTTTTGTTTATCAATATTTTTTACTTATCTTGATAAATTTTTAAAAAGCATAAAAAATAGAAAAGAATGAGCCAAAGAGCAACTAAAAAGCTTAAAAATTGTGTAAATTACGAGATTTTAAAGAAAAAATTTATAAAAAACTTATTTTTTTGTTAAAATCTTTAAAAAAATCGTAAAAATTCAAAAAAAAATGTTATGAAAATTTAAAAAAATACGTGTCTCTTTATTTTTCGAGCAGAAAAACATACTTTCATATAAAGTTAATTCTCAATGCACCATCGGACTGCCTGCATGATTTGAAATGGATTCGGTCAATTCCCTTGATCCTGTAAATTAAAGATTTTTAAATAACTAATAATTTTTTAATCACTATAAAATTTTAAATAATTTAATTTCGTTGTAATATTCGAATCATTAATAAGTAATTTTAAACTTTAATATAGTCTGTAGCAAATTTAATATAATTCTTTTAAAGTTTGAAATTATCAATCCGAAGTTTTCTCCTTTTGATTCTTTTTCCCTAATTTGTAAAACACTTTTTATAAAATTTATAATTAATTCTCTTTTCGTGTAATTTTTAAAAACTTGACAAGAAACTGTGACAGATGCAAAGAAAAATTTGCATAACATCACACGAAATTAAACAGAAAAGATGTCTCCGAAAAGTGTTCTTTTATTTGGAAAATCTATTCATAATATTCTGACACAGAGCATTTGGAATTGAAAAATGGAGTTTAACTTTCAGTCAAAGTGAAGATACATTGAAATTTATTCTTTTAACTTTCAATGACTTTCTGTCAGTTCTAAAAGTAACTTTTTAAATTATGTCTCTTAAAGAGAAATATAGACACTATTCTGAAATATAACTTCAAGAATTTCGTTTTTAATCAAAATTTTAAACTTTAAATTAAAAAAATAAGTAAATAAAGGATTGTTATTATTATTTTCAATTAAGTCAACTTTACTCGATACAAAATTCCCGTAAGAAATTAACTTCAAACTCGAGGAAGGAAGCACATTGATTGTTTAATATTTACTATTATTTCTTTAATATTTTTCAGAACTTGTTTAATCATCTTCACGTTGTTCACGGTGATAGCGACGGTAGCTGTACTGCTTTCCGCCCCTCATATAATCGTCCAGTAGACAGCGATAAGCCGCCGTGATCAAATTCGAAGAAAAATCCTGCAGCTACAATTTGGCATGGTGAGAGTCAACTTTACGATCTTATGCGGATTTCAGAATGAGTCAGCAATTTTCAATCGAGAGAAATGCTTTTCTATGCTCAAATTTCGATTTTAAATTCTTTAAACTTTTCCCACTTTTAAAATATCAAATTCTGTCATGCTTTAAACTGGTATAAAAACTATATTTTAAATTTATATAAGAACTTTCACCCTGAAATATTATTATTGTTTTGTATTAATAATTCATTTATCCTACATTACATTTTGTTGAGAAAGTTACATTTTTAAACGAAAGGAATCGTTTTTTACTGTATGTAACATAGCCATCTCATATATGTCTACTAAAATTATTAAATTTTCAAATAATTTTCAAAGTTTTGCCATTTATCACACACGAAAAAATTATATTTTTTAATTTTCTAAAGTTTCAATCACCAGGGCGTGTAACTTTTTTAATTTAAAAATGTTGGAAGACATGTGATTTGCTAAGTAGAAAAAGTCGCCGAGTCAGACATATGCCGCGCACCAACTGTTTTTTCTACTTATAACACGAAATTTTCATTTGATTTTAACCTTTCTTTATGTAAAATTATAAATGGATTTTACGGTGAATTTAATGAAAAGTCACTTTTAAAATATGAGTAATTTCACATATGGAAAAACTTTTAGTTCAAATAGTTAATAGTATTTATTTTTACAAAATCTCTGTAAAAAGCACGGAGATATTAAGATTATAAAGTTATATTTTTAGAATATAACTAAAAATATTGAAATTTGGAAAATCGGGTTTAGAATATTTGATATATAAAGGTAAAGATATCAATCTTCACAATCATACTATTGATCGGATTTTCGAATATTTTAAAGTCACGTCTATATAATTACATCAGTGATACAGAAATTCTAATATAATTTTAAACTTAACCTAACACGGCAAAATAAGTTCAGTCTCGAAAAATTTTTGTAAAATAGCAAACATTTAAAATAAAACAAATGAATTTGATTCCGCTACGTGTTATTACATATATTATGTATGGTAAATATGATTTTGTTTGAAAAAATTCTCAACCAGTTTTGACAACGCGAACTAATGAATATTTAAAAACAAAAGTATACTTCTCATACAAATGTAAAAAACACGTAGCAGAAGCAAATTCATTTGTTTTATTTTAAATATCTGTATTTTACAGAAATTTGTCAAGATTGAAATTATTGTTATTACTAAAGTAACAGAATATCCCACTTTTTTATTGTTGAAATAAAATCCTAAAAGTTTTCTCTAGAAGATTGTTTAAAAAAATGGTCAAATCGATGGAAAACATTGTTTATTTGTAATAAAACATTAAAAATAAAATAATAATAAAACATTAGTTTGTCTTACAAAATTTATCAAAATCGGTACAGCCAAACGCGACAATTTTCAAATTCTGAGGATAACATATTTTTATACAAAATTTCTTAATAATTTTCTTAATAATATTCTTATGCTAAGAAAATAATTTTCTTTAAGAACTTTTCTTAAGAAGTTTCTTAAACTAAGAAATAAAATTATAACTCTAAGAAGAAAATTTTCTAAGTACTTATTTTCCCTAGTCACATCGTTTCTTAAACGACGCCATTAGTCTCTAAAAGTAGTGTTTGCCTGGGTACTATTTACAAAAGTCTTAAACCGATTGATTATTCTAAGTAAAAAATCGATTAAAATAAAGTACAAAAATTGTTTTGTCCGGTTTTTAATTGTTTAAAAAAAAGTGAAATTATAAACACAAGTGATTGCTACTGATAGTTATTTAGAAATGATTGTTTTAATCTTTTAATCAATACGGATTTTACGAATATTTTAAAATATAAAAGGTAAATAGAATCAAAATCATTTTTTAATTTCGCATCATTATAAAATATTAGAATTCTATTGTAAAACTGCACCAAATTTACTAAATTTATAATTAATTTTGACTAATAATATATTGTCAATGACAATTTTTTTATTTTAGAATATAAAGAACTACTGTTTTTATTAAATTTAATTAAACTTTGACTAAAAGGTAGTAATATTAAATATATTTTTTGATTTCAAACTAAGTACTTATAAATTATTTAATATTATTAAAGTGGCTAGAACCTAAATTAGGTTTTTATAGTACCTATCATCAATTTAATCAATTCAAAAAAGTAAAGTAGGAATTGTAATGCACTCACCCTCTAGGATTGTTCTA
Organism: Ganaspis brasiliensis; assembly: GCA_037103525.1. NCBI lineage: Eukaryota > Metazoa > Arthropoda > Insecta > Hymenoptera > Figitidae > Ganaspis > Ganaspis brasiliensis. The sequence goes on from JAZKLR010000146.1 coordinate 1,595,471, forward strand.
TATATCGAAAAAAAATACCAGTTTCTTTTTTTTTTTTTGAAAATCAAAAAATATTTAGAGGTCGCTCAAAGCGCTCAACGATTCCCATGTAAAATTACAAAACAATTTTAAAAAAATATGTCTTTTACTATTTTTATGAAAGTTTTTGCATAGATTTTGAATAAATAAAATAAATATTTACTTTTAATCATTACTCCATGCAATTGCTAAATTGTTTAAACAAATTATTATTGTTTACTTACAACTTTATATCAAATGAAGCTACAAAGTTGGAACTTTTTCTCAATTTGGCAACTTTTCAAGACGAATGTAACGAATTATTAACAACAAACTAAAAATAACAATTTTCCTAATTGTTTAAACAAATTATTATTGTTTAACTCCAATTTTGCAACTTTTTAAGCCAAATGTAATCACTTACCAACAAAAACTCAAAGGATAACAATTTTACCAATTGTTTAAACAGATTAGTATTGTTAAACTTCAAGTTTTTATCAAATTGTGCTTCAGAGTTACAATTTTTTCTCAATTTTGCAACTTTTTAGGCCGAATGTAACCAGTTACTAACAACAATCGAAAATTAACAATTGTAGCAATTGTTTAAACAAATTATTATTGTTTAAATTTTACTCTTTATCAAATTGAGCTGCAGAGTCGCAATTTTTTTCAATTTTGCTACTTTTCAAGCCGAATTTAACCGGTTACTAACAACAATCTAAGAATAACAATTTTACCAATTGTTTTAACAAATTGCTATTGTTTAATTTCTACTCTTTATTTAATTAATCTACAGAATTGCAATTTTTTCTTCATTGTACTTTTTTGTGAGGAATGATTTAATGTAAGACGTAATTATCAAGTAAACATTGTCAGTTATTGGTTACCTTTGTCTTGAAAAGTTGCTGAAATGAGAAAAAATTGCAACTCTGCAGCTCAATTTGATAAAGAGTAGAATTTAAACAATAGTAATTTGTTTAAACAATTAGAAAAATTGTTAATTTTAGATTGTTGTTAGTAAATGGTTACATTTGGCTTAAAAATTTGACAAATTGAAAAAAATTGAAGCCATATTGCTCAAATTGATAAAAAGTTGAAGTTAAACAATAATAATTTGTTTAAACAATTGGTAAAATTGTTATTCTTAGATAGTTGTTAGTAACTGGTTAAATTCTGCTTAAAAAGTTGCCAAACTGAGAAAAAGTTACAACTCTGTAGCTTCATTTAATATAAAGTTGTAAATAAACAATAATAATTTGTTTAAACAAATTAGCAATTACATGGAATAATGATTAAAAGTCAATATTTATGTTATTTATTCAAAATCTAGGAAAAAACTTTAATAAAAATAGTAAGAAATATTTTTTTACGATTTTTTTGTTATTTTGTAATTTATGGTGTTTTTTTGGGTCCCTCTAAAAAATAGTTAATATTAAAAAATGATTCAATAAACAATTTAGCATTAATCTTTAAAGCCTCCTGAGGAGAAACAAAGTTTGCAATTTGAAAAATATTCATTTTCAAGGATTCTATAACAATTCTACGAAAATTTTTTTCCATGCATTTTACATGGGGAACAGAAGCGCTTTGAGCGACCTCTAAATATTTTTTAATTTAAAAAAAAAAACAGGGGTATTTTTTTTTTTTGTTATAGAACAATCCTAGGGGGCGAGAAAATTAAAATTCTTACTTTAGTTTTTTTCCATGCATTTTTGGACCACTCTAATCATCATGGACTATCAAAACATGTGACGCTGCAGGGTGAAAGATTAGCTGCAAAACATTCGATTTTTAATCTTTCTTAAAATCAATAGAATTTGAATTGCTCTTTTGCATACAGAAATAAAAACTTTTTTATATCTATTAGATTTTGAGTAATTGTCGATAAAATATAGGCGCAACCTAATTATATTGTTCAACCTCTGAAAATGTTATATTGTACTCCTACTAAAATCAAAACTTTTTAAGTCTTATTTATTCAATAATTTATTTAAATGCACTGAATTAATATTAAAGGACTCAATTAATCCAATAAGTTCAATTATTGAATAATTACACTGAGAAAATAAGTTGACTAAATATAACCAATTTTTGATGAAGTTTAGCAGAGCACTGTAAAAACACGTGTCTTATTGTAAGACATTTTTGTCCTCACTTTTAAGACGTTTTAAAGTGTCTTAATTTTAAACCAATGAGAAAGCTTCTTTCAAAATTATTAACCAATAAAATAGCTTGAAATAACCGTAAGACGCTTTCTTAATGTCTTGTGTCTTAAAATAAGACACTTAAAAGACAGCAGTTTTTGCAGTGAGGGAGGTTGTTGATATAGCACCTGCAAAGCTCTTTGTTTATTACTAGCAGATTAAATGCTACTGTTAACCTTGAAGTTTGGTTGTGATCGCCAGTATCTTGTGTGTTTTGTTCAGAGTCCCTTAACCTAGAAATTGGCTAGAGGCTTATTTTCTTAGTGTACACTGCAAAAACAAATGCAAACAAATGTCTCAAATATGGGGACACAAGACACATATTGTGTCTCACTCTGAGACATATACGTCTTAAAGTGTCTCATTTTGAGACATATTGTCCCAGAATTTTTTACAGTGTAAAACTTAAAAATCTTTGATTTTAGTAGGAGCACAATATAAAATTCCCATAGGTTGAACCATATAACATGTACTACGAAAAGTTTTGCGTTAAAATGATACGGGCTCCAAAATTCGTTTCTTGCAGCTAAGGTTCCTTTCACCTTATGAACAAAAAAAAATCCCTAGAATAAAAATTAGGGAAACACTTTAAGAATTCTGACCCTAAACAGTTTTTCTGTTATATACTGATTTAATTTCATCAATATAAATATCTTATAATTGAATCTTGAAACTAAAAGTTTTTCCACGTGTAAAAATGTGCTTTTTTTTAAATGTATATGTATTAAAGAAATGATTGGTGTAATTTTGATTAATACACACGGAGAAAATGTTTCAGATAAAGTTTACCATGTTAGCATGATACACCTCGGATCAAAGTGATTTTTAGAAAACTTTACCATTCAATTTATAATAGAAATTATTCAAGAATTAGAAATGTTTTATACAAAAATATGGATACACATCACTCTCCAGCATGGTAATTTGATGGTCGGAGGGCGATTCCTCGATTGCCAGAAAGTTGAGTAGTATTATACACAGCACGTGGGAAAACTTTACCATGCTGGATGACAAGGCGCTGAGCTCGAATTCTTGAGCTCAGCGCGCCTCGACAATGTTCTTGTCAAGGCTCCTGCTCACCAGCATGGTAAAGTTTTGCCAACTAGATGATCTTTTCTATTCAACCAAAAAATAAAAAGATTTCCTTCATATTAATTACAGATTTATTTCCTATAGAGATTACTTATTTCTCTAATTATAATTACATTTAACGATACAATCACGATCATAGTTTTAACCTTAAGATTAATTTAATATTCTTTTCAACTATATACAAGACGCGATTTACCTAAACTAAACTTACGCCGCAATATACAAATATCTAAATACACATTCACGCACACCGAACACGCTCGAATACATTTGGAATTAGAGATTCAAACTTTCCTTATATACTAACTGAGTAGAATTGTATCCCTTTATGAGAAACGGTTTTAATTCTTATATCTTTAGACTGAATAATTTTAATTTAAAACAATTATGTGTTAATTATTGCTTCCTTCCTTGATCAATTTTTTATATAAATCAAGTTTCAAAATTTTTGTAATTTCTATTAAATCTTTCTTTTTTGTCTTGCAATAATCTGTGAATCAAATTCAAAATGTTAATTTAGAACTTATTTTGTATTTTAAATTCTAAAAAGTACGACCAAAATATTAATTTATGTCAAATAGTTTTTTAATTTAAAAAAAATTTTATTTAATGTATAAAGTTATAATTATGCAGTTCATTAATTAAATAAAACTTAAAGGTCTTGTTATAAAAATAACTTGTAGATATTTTAAAAAATATTTTTTATAATGTGTACAAATTTAACAATTATCTAAATATTAAAAATAGGTGTAATTAACAAAATCTTTGACTTTATCTTTTATTCACTTTAGATCAATTTCACTTGTGTTAATTTCGATTTCCGAGACTCCTGTATTATATAATTTTTAAATAAAGTAATTTAATAATTAGACAGAAAATTCTTATTTATTAAAATTTTAATTCTTACAATGTTTAAAAAACCAAATATTCATTTATTAAAAATATATTATATGTATTATATATAAAAATATTAATATAAATGTTATTTAATATAATAATTTTTATAGAAACAAATTTGTATTTTCTGCATTAAAAGTTTAATAACCTAGAAAATCCTATCTGTTCTTTTAATCTGAATTAGTTAAAAATAATTAATTATTAATAATAATCAGAATTTTACTAAAATATTATCTATTTTGATATAACTTAAAAATAAACTAAACTAATAATTATTTATTTTTTACTAAATGATTAGTAGAAATATAGCTATTTGAATTAATAGCTAACTTTTTGATTTCAAGCTAGTTATTTTTAACTAACTCAGATTTAGAGAATTTGTTAAACGTTATTTACGAAAATAAATATTATTTTGAATAAGAATTTGAATAAATAAAAGTTATTACAACTAAAAATTGAAAGTAATGAATTAAGTAGATCTTATAAAGGTATAATAAATGAAAAGTAAGAAAAATAATAATTTTAAAAAATGACATTTAGCTATTTAAAAATAGTAAAGAGTAAAAATTACCATAATTGAAAATTTTCAAAGCAAGAAAGAAACTTTAAAATATAAAAAATCTGCCTTTAAATTACAAGAAATTTTTATTTAAAAAAATTTACAAACATAGAAGTTTAGAAGTTGTAAAATATATGTTTGATAGTTTAATTTTACAATGATAAAAAAACCAAGAAAAGCATCATATCTGAAATATTTTAGGTAATTTTCTTTTTAATTAATGTAAAATACAAATATTGTTTAATTTATTATAAAATTTATTATTTTAGTATTAAATGTAAATAAATATTAAGAATTAAACTATTTACAGAAATACACAATTAAAGAATCAAAATATTATAAGAATTTAAAAAATAAACTAATTGAAAGAGTAATCAGTAAAATATGAAATATCTAACAAGTTTTCGTTTAAAATTTGTTTGTCATAGTTGCATGTTATATAATTCAACGTAAGCTAGGCTAGCCTCTAATATAAGTATTAAAATTAATAATTTAAAGATCATTCTTTTTCCTTTTAATAGAAAGAGTTCTTGTGGAATTAACAGACAAATAATATGTGATCGCATCTGCAAATTAAAAATGGAAAAAGAGGGAGAAAGTTTGATTTATCATGCGATAGGAATAAATTGCGAGTTTTGAGGAGAGTTTACCATGCTGGAGAGTCATTGGACTTGACGCTGAGCCCGAACTCCGATTACCCGTAGCATGGTAAACTTCTGCACATTTCTCGGCAAACTCTTTTCAACTTTAATGCACATTTTACAGCTTTAAGCGAGTAGTCTTTTTCAGTCTACTTTTGACTCTCAAGTACCACGTATATGGGAAAATTTTTCTTATTTTTTGAAAATAACTATCAGAATTTTGAACACAATATCTCAATTGTAACTTTGATCCGAGGTCCTACATATAATATGGGAAAGATTACCTCAAACGTTTTCCCCGTGCACGCAAGTAAGAATAGCAATTGACTTGAAATAACGTCTATACGATTAGATTCGCAGAATTGATTCCTGATGTCTGGAGCGTTGACGCACCAACAGAGGATTTAGATGCGAACGAGATTGACCTGGTGTCACATGCCAAGTGAAGTAGCTACAAGTAGTGGATCGATCGGCTGATCGGCAAGCCGATGGAGCCGCAACGCTTCGCTTCTCCACCATCCTCGTGTTCGACCGAATCACCATTCGAATAGTCAAAGATGTCCTCCGCCACGACTGCGCGAAACGACAACCGCTATACCCACAGAAGTAGAGAGACGAGAGAGCAACGGCAGACACTTCGATTCCGGTACATATACAAGTACAACAGCGACAACCGACAACATTCAGGGATGTTCCAAGCGCGAACAGGTAGGGTCTTTCAATGATAAGACACCAGAGTGACGGAACACAACATTTACCTCCCTGCAGACGATAGCGAAAGAAATTTAAATGTCAATACGATTCTCCCTTACCGCAATCTTCTTTCTTGGAGAAACAAACTATCAATTTACAATTTCACTTTCAATTCCGTTGCTTTCCCAACAGACATCTCTTTTAAAATAAAAGACATTAGGGTTTTTTGACAAAATTTAATTGTCCGATCTGTCAGTTTTAAATTATTTATATTTTTAAAATGTGCTTCTCTAGTTTTTTTTTCCAATTGTAGTCTAATTTCTGTTATTTAATTATGTAAATATAAAAGTGACCTTAATTTGAAAGATCTTGGGCGAAGGCGTTTAAAGTTATACCGATTAATTTTGGTATGTTTTTGAATTTGATACTTTTCAAATTAAAAATAAGTTCAATTTGGAATGCTGGGAAATTTTCGGTGTTTTAAAAAGCGTTTAAATTAAAATGATTTTAAAAACGAAAAGAGTAAAAATAAAATAATTGTTAATTGGAAAGCATCCAAAGGGCAAGACGTCTAAATTAAAATGATTTCAAATCAGAGAACGTACGAATTAGATTGATATTATCAAATTGGAATTCTCTTATATTAAAAAGAGTCTAAATTGAAATGCTTTCAAATTAGGAAACGTCAAAATTGTAAAGATATCAAATTAAAAAGTGTCCGAATTGAAGAGATTTAAACTGCAATGCTTTCAAATTAGCAAACATTTAAATTCTCCTGATTTCAAATTGTGAAGTTCAAATTAGGATGTTTTCAAATTAGAAGACATCCAAACTAAAATGCTTTCAAATAAGAATGCTCTTAAATTGGAAAGCTTTTAAATTAGCAAGTGTCCAAATCGGATGATTTCAAATTAAAATTAACAATCCTAATCAAAAGCATCCAAATTTAATTTCTTTTAAATAAGAATGACTCTAAATTGGCATGGTTTCAATTTAAAGAGCCTCCAAGTTGGAATGTTTTCAAATTGGAATATTTCCAAATAAAAAAACATTCAACTTGTGATGTATTCAAATTGGAAAGCATTTAAATTCGAATGATTTCAAATCAGTAAGCGTTCAAATTGGAATGTTTTCTGATAAGAAAGCGTTCAAATTTGAATGATTTCAAATTAGAAGTCATCCAAACTGAAATGCTTTCAAATAAGAATGCTCTTAAATTAGAAAGCTTTCAAATTAGCAAGCGTCCAAATCGGATGATTTTAAATTGAAATTAAAAATCCTAATCAAAAGCATCCAAATTTAATTTCTTTTAAATAAGAATGACTCTAAATTGGCATGGTTTCAATTTAGAGAGCCTTTAAGTTGGAATTCTTTAAAATTGGAATGTTTCCCAATAAAAAAACGTTCAACTTGTGATGTATTCAAAATGGAATGCATTTAAATTCCAATGATTTCAAATCAGAAAGTTTTCAAATTAAAATGTTTTCTAATAAGAAAGCGTTCAAATTGGAATGATTTCAAATTAGAAGACATCCAAACTGAAATGCTTTCATATAAGAATGCTCTCAAATTAGAAAGCTTTCAAATTAGCAATCGTCCAAATCGGATGATTTCAAATTAAAATTAACAATCCTAATCGAAAGCATCTAAATTTAAATTCTTTCTAATAATAATGCTTCTTAATCGGCATGGTTTCAATTTAGAGAACCTCCAAGTTGGAATGTTTTCAAATTGGAATATTCCCAAATAAAAAACGTTCAACTTGTAATGTATTCAAATTGGAAAGCATTTAAATTCGAATGATTTCAAATCAGTAAGCGTTCAAATTGGAATGTTTTCTGATAAGAAAGCGTTCAAATTTGAATGATTTCAAATGAGAAAACATCCAAATTGGAATTTTTCCAAATAAGAAAGCGTTCAGATTGGAAAGCTGTCAAATTAGTAAACGTCCAAGTCGGAATGCTTTCAAATTGGAATATTTCCAAATAAAAAAACGTTTAACTTGTGATGTATTCAAACTAGAAAGCACTTAAATTGAAATGATTTCAAATTGGAATAATTTCAAATTGGAATGATTTCAAATTAGAAATCATACAAATTGTAAAAAATCATATTCATGTTTTGTTGATAAACCCTAATGTTTAAATCACAACATTAATTTGCTTATTTTAAAGCAATTATTTTTCGTAAACTCTCACAATCATGAAATATTTAACATTACAAAATTATTATAACATCAAAGTCCATTATAACGAAATTACGCGAAAAGGAAAATTTCAACAACTCTATCTCTGAAAATATTTTCTCTATAAAGCAGTTCGTTTCTCCAGAAAGTGATTTGAAGTTTAATCGGAACCTTCCCTCGTCGAAAGTCAAATGTACACTAGGGGCTGTGGAAAACAAATCTAGACGTTATCTTGATTTCTCTCGAAAGGACGTTCTTAATTGCAATTCTCAAACAGTCGACGATCTGACACGGCCTTTAAATAACTGCCAGCATCCCCAGTCTGCAGGGTGGATAGATGCACACAAAAAAAAAGCAAACTATTTTTGTCGAAAAATCGATTGTGTAAATCAAGATAACTCGATGATCAAAACCGAAATCGATAAACGATCTGTCACTTGTACTTCTGATTTAGAAATTTACCAAAACGCAGTTTTTTAGATACGAATAAATGTTTGTATGATATAACGTCTAATATCGCGAGGCGGACAAACGCCACTTTATAGGTGGTCTACGAAAAGGGAAATAAATATGAAAAAAAAAACTGCCAGTTGGATCGCCACACATTACATTCAATGTCCGTTTATAAATTATCTTGTCGGGGGAAATATTTCTAATCGATTGTACGATTTCATATAAGATATTCTTTCTCTAGTGTGGAGTCTTGTTTAGACAGATTATAAAGAGAGCGTTCGTCTGCTTTTTCAATCTCAAATACACGATTTTTTTAAATTATATATACTCTGAATCGTTATTTTTAATGGTATATTTATACATATAAATCATATTTTCATATTTGAATATTTCAAATCGTATTTTAATATTTAATATCAGATTTTAATACATTTAGTTGAAATCGATTAGCAGAATAAACTTAAGTCGGTGTTTTTGTCTAATTGAAAAACATGATTCCCTGCTATCAGGGAACTCAAATATAAGAAAGAACTCTTGCTTGTTGAGCACCAAGTAAAAAGTCACGAAAATCGATAGTTCGTCAACTGTGAAAAAGATCATTTGTACTTCTTTCCTTGGCTCCCAATTTAGTCTTACTCCCGCGAGTCCCTGTGACCTTAAACTTTTTTCCAATCCAAAGTTTCAAAGTCCAGTGAGTCAATAGAGGACCAAAGTATCGAAGCTGCTAAAAATACCTCTTTACAAAGTAGTCACCATGGTGATTTTCTAAAGTCTTCGTCTCAAGAAACTTGCCAATTTCTTCTCCAATTAATTAATCAAACTCTTGACAATTCAAGCAGAATTCCCAATATTTCTTTCATCAAATCAAAAACTAATCAATTCTTCTTACTCCGGAGAAAAATAATTAAAGAAAAAAGATGTTCATTACATTCTGACAATGTGTCGATTTTATTGTAAAAATCACTTCATATATATGAGGATCAAAGGGTTTTTTACCGGATTAAAATTCACAAAAGCTTTTACAGTTTCAATCTAAAATGTCCGAAAATACAAAGCAAGGTAACATTGTCTGTTTCGGAGATTAGAGGAGGACAATTTCGACCAAAAATATTGTTAATTCCCTTTAAGTATTAGATCGAATGGGAACAAGCAACGTATGTCGATTCCCAATCAAGTTGACTGTTTACTTTGTCCAACTCGGATGTGTTTCGAGTTCCTCTATAAACAAAACATGCATATGTACATGATAGAGTATCAAACTCGAACGTTGTGGAAAGCAGAATTTGAAAGTGTATAGTCAATTGAAACGTGGTCTGCCGATTCCGATGTCTGACACATGCGGGAACAAAGCGAATAAATCTAAAATCAAGCACAACTTACACACCTACAATATTACATCATTTTCACTCTTAACCTCTAATTATCAATTTTACGCCTAATATCACATTTATGTTTATTAATTCCAATTTAATCAATTTTACATTTATTAAATTGTAACATTTATCGTGGTATTGAGCGTCAACAATTTTCTAAAAATTGAATAAAAACAAACTATAAAGCACTAGCATGATTTAGACTATAAAATCTAGGAAATGAATGTCTGTTAGGAAGTGTTGAGTCAAAAACCATCATGCAGAATGGTCTTTTGTATTGGCCACTTGGGTAAAGTGCAATATGCAAAGTTCCTGTCGAAACGTTTCAAATTTCCGACCCTCTAGGACATTCTAACCCTTTGGACTCTATCGTCGTTGACTAGTAACTTTCATCATAGGGTAGAAATTCAGGGATCACATGACCATTATAAACTTATTTTAATCCAAGAAACTTAGAGATCCTGAACCAACTGCTGTCGGAAACTATGTCGATGCTTTCCAGCTTTCGGTGTCCAAAGTCAAACTAAGCATGCTGTAGAATATTACATCTGAGATGGAGAAATTGCTTACCACGTCGAGAGACGGAATTCAGCAAGTTCTAAGTGCTTCTTGCAAACATCAACTTTCCTGACGTGTATTCTATTTTAAATATTCGTTTCCTCCATATTTATGCAAACACGCTAAACTCTCGGAAACGTGCAACTTGATTATTATTTTTCAGCTTCAAAAAACTAGTCATTTCTAATACAGTAATAATAACAAATACGTGATTTTTAAGTATTTAGGTTATTAAATTCATTACAATTAATTCATTTTAATACAATAAATTCTTGAATTTTTTAAAAAATACCATCTTTTCACAAACTAGGAACAAATACTTTATTACTATTGAGATTCAAAAAATAACACATTTTTATAAATTAAAAACAAATACTTGATCAATTTTGAATTTCAAGGAATAGTAATTTTTTGTAAATAGTAAAAACTTGCTCTCTAACTTTAAATTAGTGAAAAATCGGTCACTAATTCAAATAAGTAGAAATTTTCACTAATTTTGGTCAAATTATTAAAGATTACTATTATCTACTAATGTAGATTAAAAATTGTTACTATTGTTTTAGTTAAAAGTGACTGAAAATTAGTAAAAATATTCACCTATTTGAATTAGTGGACGATTTTTTACCAATTCAGATTTAGAGAGTTATCAGTTTTCAGTTCCAAAAAATACCAATTTCTCATAAAGTAAACAAATACAAACAATTAAAAAAAAAGGACAATTGAAATTTTGAAAAATGTGCGAACGTTAAGATTATATTTTTATCAAATTTTGATTACTTAGAAATAGTAAAGTGTATTGTAAGCAATTCAGATAATAAATTATCAATGATTAAAAGAAGATAATAGTGAAATTCTAATTATATATGTAAATATTATAAATATTGTACAATTTTATTACCTAGGAATTTTAAAATTGTCAAAAATGTAATGCATCTAATTTGAAAAGAATCAAAAATTGAAAAGGTTATTGAAATTCAAGTGTGGAAAGCTTTAAAAATTAAAATTTCAGAATTCAAAAGCTTTTAAACTGTAACGCTTTGAAATTTGAACTTAAAAATGTTCTATTGCTCACAGATTGCAATTTTTGCAAATTCTTGTGTTTCAAAATTAGAAAACTTTATATAATTGAAGAACTTTAAGATTGGAAAGCTTGAAAAACTAACATTTGAGAATTTAAAAATGTATTCAAGCTTTTAAATTCGAAACTTTGATGTTTCTTAAAATTTACAAATTAATGTAAATAAATTATAATGGATCCAAATTAAAAAGCTTTAAAATCCAAAAGCTTCAAAACTCGGTCTTTTAGTAATGATTACTAATTTATTTAATAGTCTATCTTGATTATACTAACCATTGGTAATAATTCTTTTAAAGTAATAATTATTCATTAATTCAGTAATTATTAGCAAAGAAAATAAATTTCCTGTGTCCAAAAAGGAACGGTTTAAAATTTATAGTAAATTTTTTCAATTTTTCTTGTGCAGAATTGAAAATATATTCAAAATGCAATGCGCCTCAAATTGGAAAACTTGAAATGTGAAATATTATTAATGTTGAAATTAAAAATATTGTTTATGAAAAACAGAATATAATATTATTTATATGTAAATTAAATGTTGTTATAGAAAAAGTGAATGTTTTTTGTATAGAAATTGATATTACTTATGTAGATGTTAACAATGTTACGTAAAAAGAAATTAACATTATTTAATTAGAAATTTAAAACTTAGAAAATAATTTAATTTCGTTAAAAATAATCTTCTTTAATTAGAAATAAGTCTCGTCTACTTACAAGTAAACACTCTTATTTGAACGAAATTAAAAAATCATCTGCTTAGAATACATTTTACTATTAATTTATTCATGATAAAAATTTAAAAGAGAAGAAATTTAAAGCACAACAAGCAAGAGTTCTTTTAGTTCCAGCAAGTAAAAAACTATATAAAGAAAGGGATTTTTAATTTGAGCAAAGATGCTCTTCATAAAACTGTCCAACTATAGAAAATATAAAAATACTTTCTTCTTTATTAAATACAAACTGTTTCTCCGGCAGAAATGTAATAATAAAACTAGCAATTTAACTCGAATGAAATTTTGAGCTGGTCTTAAAATTCCTTAAATATAAGTATATTAACTCTGTCGGTGAAATAAAAAAATAAACGTGACTTTATTTAAGATTGAAAAAAGCAGAATTTCTAGAAACAAAACTATAGTCAAAATACAAGATTTCAGCAATAAGAGGCGATTCTTTCTATAGGGCGAATTGATTAAAAGGTTAATTAAAAATGCCGATACGTGAGAACGATCCAATTTCGTGAAACCTAACAATTATAAGCCGCATAATTATAAAACTATCACTATCTAGTCAGTATCCATAGGAATACGTTTAACTCAATTACGGCAATCTAATTAGGAAACTGATTAGACTTTCATTTCCAGACTAATTCAAGAAAAGGGAAGAATCATACCCCTTTCTCTCAAATAAATAATAAAATAGATTTTTGATTTGATGTTGTGTGTAACAACGATAGATATTTAAAAAAAAATAAAAATAAATAAATAAAAAATGGGTCGACGAGGAAATAATTTTATCTGTAGGGCAATTCGTTAGTAACGATACCGATCATCTGCCTCGTGATGACAAGCGTTAGATCTGCAGGCAGGACACTCTCGTCGGACGATCGACAATTAAGGCTCAAATATACCTATATATAATATATATATAAATAAATATATATATATAAAATATATTAGAATCGAAAAGAAAAAAACATAAAAAGGAATAATATGCTAGTTAAATCGAATCGAGTAAAAAATATACTTTATCAATAATATAGATAAAAAAAACAAGGATTTTATATTAAAAACAAAAAAAAATGTGGAAATGCGTGTAATGAATGTTGATAATGATATAAAATAAAAGCCCACGTTATACATATTCGTAAATAACCGACTTCGGTAGCATAAAAGAGTTTTTACGTGTAAAAATCCAAACCTAAATGCCTCTCGATCGAGCGTTTAATAAATTAATAAAGCGGTATGAGCGGTGTAAAACGGTGTAAAAGATTCTGTAAATAAAGGGACAAGCAATGGGATCTGCCGTCGTACTATTTTGTCCCCGGGTCGGTAAAATTTATCGTACCTTTTATGTACCTGCTAATCTACCATTATTACCAGCACGCTTATTTTAATATCAATTTGTAAATTCTCCATCGGTTTCACGCATCATGATTTTTCAAACTAGTCCATAACCTACGATTTGCTGCAAAAATCTATTTTTCATTTTTCTAACTGCAATCAGTTTTAATCAACTTATCAAATCTTGAAAATAATTCTTTTTTTCTTCAATAATTTAGTTTTTGAAAATAACTTGTTTAGAAAGTAATTCCTTTATACATAATTATTATTTTCATGAAAAAACGTTTGAAAATCATTTATTTACTAAAAATAAAATTTATTTTATATAAAATTATTTTTTTGATAAAAAAACTCATTGTTTGAAAATGTTCCTTATGTTTGTAAAATAATTTACTTTTGAAAATTACTGACTATCTGAAAGTTCTTGCTTTCTTAAAATATGTTTTTTAAACAGTTATTTTCAAACTAAATATTTTATAAACAATTCTTTAAAATTGTTTAACGAATAAAAAAGGAAAAAATTATATTTATCAATTTTTCAAAATAATTGACTTTTTGAAAAACGTATTATTTTCAAGACTTTTTAATTTTAAATAATTACAAGAAATTATTTACTTCGGAAAATATATTTTATTGACAGAAAATAACTTTATTTTCAGATAATCCTTTTCTTTGATAATTTAAAAATATTTTTGAAAACTTAAAATATTTTTATAAACTGTTTTCGTTTTCCTTTAAATAAACGTTGCTTATCTACTTTTATAACTACAATTTGTTATTTTCAAAATTATGTAAGATTAAAAATTTACGATTATTATTTTTTATGAATGTTTCAACAAATTTCAGCTGGTTTTTTTATATGTTGCAAATAGAAACAAAAATTTCAACCCTATGATTTATAATATAAAATGTTTTCTTTTTTCAATCTAGCCAAAGTTGAAATAAAAAGTTATACTTATAGGAGATTAAATAAAAAAATTAGAAAGTTAAAAACATCCAAAAAAGTAAGGACTAATAAAGTCAACAAAGTTGCAAGTTTTTGTTTTTAAAATAAATTAAAGTTAAAAAAAAATAGTTCTCAGAAATCAAAATTCATTCAAAAAATGTTTTTTCCAATGAAACAATTTTCAAAAAAGTTAATGATTTTGCGTCCCTAAACGGAAAAATACGGAAAATGGTTATTTTTAATTTTTAAGTAGTATCTAATTTAATCTTTCCCAAAAAATTAACTTCAATTTTGCTCATTTTTTTCAAAATTTCCTCAAATTTAAAAATTTTTACCATAGGGTTAAAATTATTTGTAATTTTCCAACACATAAAACATAAGCATTGGAAATTATTCGAAAAATACAAAAAGTTATTTACTACTTCTGAAATATTAAATATTTCAGCGAAATTTCTTTTGAAAGAAGCAATCTTTAAAAAACAAAAATTTTAAAATAAAAAATTTCATTCAAATCGTAATTTTCTGCCACAATAGAATCTTATTTCCCGGAATTGAATATTTTCGTGCAAGACAATCAATCGTTTGATGAAAAATTACATTTCTTTACGGGAGAACAAGTTTTTAATCAGAAATTTTAGTAAAGATTATGCAGCAGAACGTGAAATTATTGACTTTGGCACGTCCTTCTGCTAGTCTACCAATCAGCATAAGGCAAGAATTTAAGAACGACCAATCAGGATTTTCATTTTTAGAGAAATATAAGCTATTTCACAATACGCTGCTCGCTATAACCAGGGTAATTTACGCTGAGTTGTTGCATTATACTGATTGGACCAAGAACCAGCACTGTATCTATTTCTCTACTTCTTAGGTCGGCTAGATTTTTCACGAAAACTTATGCCAAGACTCGAATCGAGATATGCGCGCGACGACCCGATTCTCGTTTGTCCTCATAATTCTCAAAATAAGTAAGTTTGCAAATAAACGTTGTTGTAAATACTTCTGTGATAATAATCGATTGCCGACGTTATCAAAAGCTCGATTCATTTACGACTTTCACCTAATGGCTAAATTGCGGTTTAATGAAAACGATTAATTACAAATATTTGCTGCGCATAAATACCAGTTTATTATTGACGGCAAACAAACTCTATACCAGAAACTCGTGTTCTAATATTATTTTACTTAAAAGTCATGTAAATTCGAGGTGTTACAAAATTTGCGGATTTATCGAGAAATAATAATTTATTTGTATTAAGAAATATGTAGAATAAACTAACAGACAATTATTGTCAGGAAGATTTTAAGAACACTAAAAATAAACATGTATTTGATTTTAATAATTTGAAAATTTTAGATAATGAACAAAATTAATTTAAAAGAATAAATCTTGAAATGATTCATATACAGAGAAATTTTAAAAAAGCAGTAAATTTTAAGGATGTTTATCCAAAAAACCATTTTCTACAGATTCTTAAAAAATTTTAATGACATATTAAATACATTACTTTACATGTACTGTTACAATTTTATTGAATTTTACCGTTCTGTTTTTAAGATATAAATTTATAAAGTTGGGACTTTTACATGGAAAAAGTAACAAAACGCGCAAAATGACTATATTTAAATTAATTAAAAAAACACGGTTCTACAGATTTTTTTAAAAAACTAATATATTTTAAACTGTAATGGAATACAACTTTTACAATAATATTTAATTAGTTTACCGTTCCGTTGTTAAGAAAATGTTATTTAAGGATAGTAATCCTTCACTTTTTTGAAATAATCAGAAAGAAAAAATTTTAAAAAGTTGGAATTTTCAACAGAAATTTTTTTTTTCAATAAAATTTGTTTGTGTAATGATTTTAACTACAAAATACTATTTAGAAACCAAATTATAAGACGAAATGAAATTAAAAAAATATTGACTAACATGGTCCGATAGAATGAGAACCGTTTGAGGGTATAAGCGTCCTTAAGGTAGTTTTCTTGGATCAGTGGTTCTCAACTCAAATTTGGTCATTTCTAACTTATTTTGTGATGCTTTTTTCGAAATTTAGTACCGCAAGTCATTTTTAAAAAAAGAATATTACTCCTTGTATTTTAAAATATAATTTAGTAGTTTTTATTTTTAAACCTAAAGAAAGTTCTAGCAAAATTGTATTTTTTAATCATGCCTTCCACATTTTTGCATGTTAAAAGGTTGTACTTTATTTTCAAATACATCAATAATTAGTGTCGCTTCCTACCTTTAAAAAAATATCATTGTATTCGTTGAATGTTCTATTATATGAAATATTAATTAAGGAGATTTATTCAAAAATCAATTTTCTACAAATTCTTTAAAAAATGTTAAGGACATATTAAATTAATTATTTTACATGTATGGTTACAATTTTATTGAAATTTACCGTTCTGTTTTTAAAATATAAATTTATAAAGTTGGAACTTTTACCTGCAAACAGTAACAAAACGCGCAAAATGACTATATTTAAATTAATTAAAAAAAAAAGGTATTACAAATTTGTAAAGGAATTAATATATTTTAAACTATAATATAATGCAACTTTTACAACAGTATTAAATTAATTTACCGTACGGTTGTTAATAAAATGTTAGTTAGTAATTCTTTTCTTTTTTTAAATAACCATGAAGGAAAATTTTTAACAGTTTGCAGTTCTCAACGGAAAAATTTTTTTTCAACAAAATTCGTTTGTGTAATGATTTTAACTATAAAATTCTATTTAGGAATCAAATTCTAAGAAGAAATGAAATTAAAAAGATATTGAATGGTCCGATAGAATGAGAACCGCTTGAGCGGATAAGCGTCCTTAAAATTCAGAAAAATCTAATAAAATTACAAAAAATTCATAAAGGTTGAAATTCTTAAACGTAAGTTCTTATCTTTTAATATTTAGATACATATTTATTTTGGTAAAATATGGTAAAATAATTGTCATATTTTATAACCTCAAATGAGTCGAAACATGTCGTTTTAAAATCGGGTGATTATTGTCAGTTTCATTGCAAAATTATAATTTCTGGTATTAAATTCAGAGTGTTTCACTTGACATGAAAAGACTCAAAATTTGGTAAACCATTGTTTCTATAGAAAAACTAGATTGTCAATTTTCAAAGATATAATTGCAATTGGGATTTATTTGTTGAAATTCCTGAAATTGGTCTTTTGAAAGATTAATAGTTCTGAACGCGGTGTCGATGGGATTTGTTTCTGGGCCGCGAACTTTCATCTAAATTCGACTCGTCTTCATTTCCGGTTTTATTTCGGATCAATGGCTATCAAACGATCAATAAAAACTAAAGTGATGTTTCTGCCTTCCACTGTAATACCCTCGGTAATGGCCAATCTTTGCTCCCAAACAATTGGTCCTTGTCCGAGGAATTGTGAAGAGACGGAAAAGAATAAAGGAAAAAGTCAAAAAGAGAAAGAAAAAATAAAATAAGACGTGCCTCGGATTTATATCATTTTCTCCCTAAACCTGAGTATCTAAAAATATTATTCTTTAGCTTCGATATTAATACCCTATAAATCATTACGGTCAAAGTCGTAAATGAGTTCAGCTATCTGTTTTGGATACTTAATTTGCAGAACGAGAGAATGAGAGTGTTCACTTTATCTCTAAACTGTTATTCTGCAATTGTAGCTTTTAATAATTATTGCATGTTTTGAGATAGATTTCTCAATTACAGGTAAACTTTGAATTTAGATAAATAGTTTGGATAAATAGTTCAAATTATAAAGAAATTTCATACTTAATTTGTATTCGATTATTCAAACCAGTATTTACTCAAATTTTTCACAAATCAGAGAGAAATAATAAAATTTTAATAAAAAAAAAAAGTTGCACTATTTTGAAATATGAATAATTATTAAAGTTGAATTGTCTATTTATTGTTTGATTTTTTTATAATTTAAAATTGAATTTTACAATAAAACGGTCAATTTAAAAGTGAGGTGAGCACTCTAGACACATTAAACAAGCACTCACAAACAAACAGACACGCAATCAGTCATTCAATCAGCAACTCTCAGGCGAAACGGAACACAGAACATTTACACAAAGATCATAAATCACAGGTTGCATGTGTGAAACATTAAACGGAATAGGTGCGAATGGATGTAAGTATGCATGTAAATAGCGAGAACCGCGTAACTGTATAATAAACCGAACTTGCTAAAATGAACTATGTAAATGAAATGAAACGTTAAACTAATGAATAGTATGAACTGTTAATAAATTTTAAGATTAACCAATTAAATAATAAACTAAAACCTGAAGGAATTGAATTAGGTTATATATGCGAGCGATACGTAGTTTGTCCCTTTCCTTTCATTTCTTTCATTACCAACTCCTAATGAGAAATTTATTAATTTATACTTCCTCACATTCACTGTTTCACAATCATTATCAATCGCTAATTAATAAACGACTCACCCTCTCATCATAATCAACGCACACGGAAAATAATTTGGAAAATTGCCATTCAATTTTAAAGATATTTTTTATTGAATCCTGTTATTAAAAAATAATTTACTTAAAAAACTTTGATATGTTTGATATGTTAGAATAATTATAATATTACCTAAGAAAAATTATCAATCAAAGTTTTATCCCATTTTTGTATTAGATGATAAAATTTAAAAAATTTTATTGTTAAAAATTTATCACATTTTTGAATTAGTAAAATTGTATATTATATTTTAATTGTTTAAACTATTTAACTGGTTGGAACTTATTTGAAAATGTTTAGAAATTGTTTAAAACTGTTTAGAAATTAAAAATACTTAAAACTGTTTGGATCTAGTTTTAAATTGTTTAAAACTTAATAACTACTTTAAAACTGTTTAATACTGTTTAAAACTTAAAAACTACTCTATAAAATGTTTAGAAATTGTTTAAAACTGGAACAAGTTCAAAACTCTTTATAACTGATTAAAAACCATTGAGAACATGTTTAAAACTGTTTTTAAATTAAATAACAATTTTACAAAATAATTTAGAATCTAGAAAATAAGAAAAATGATCTTTTATCTTTGCAATACTAAAAAATGTCGTTTAATTTGCTTTATCAAATGTAAAACGATTTGGCAAATTTTGCAAAATTTATTTTCCGTGTTTGTTGATTTAAGAAGCAACTTCAATAAATTAATTATTCTGAGAAAAATAATCTTTTATAGTTATAAATTTCAAAAAAAAAAAACAATTTCCAGTTTTAAAGAAAACATAAATTTTATCTACGGATAAAATAAGTTTTATTCATTGCGAAAAATACCGAAAAAACTACAAAAAATTATTTTTCTCATAAACTCTAATTTTCAACTTACAAATTTTTTATAAATAATTCTTATTTTTTTCATTTCTTCACTGATTTTTGCTCTTTTTCGTACGTCAAGTATCATCATCATTCAGAGCACCACATAGAAAACTGTTCTTCAATGCGAAATGGAAATTGTTCGATTACAGGTATCCATGTCTATACAACCATTCTACAAAAAAAAAAAAATACGACCAGTAGTTTCATGCCCTGTTCTATCTATTTTTACGAGGATAGTGTAAAGTGATTTCATCGGGAAATGCCGAGAACAAAATGATTTTTTGATGAGGAAATATGCGTTTTAATTTAGCCTCTGTTTCCATCGTCAAAACTATATTGTTGTACAAATTAAAATTAGAAAATATTCGACCAATTTGTTATACCTTTGGTATTCCTCGATCAATGCACAAAAATATATACTTCTACCTTTTTTTTCAAATTTAATTGTTTTTCATTAATCAAACAATTTCTCATTGAGACAAATCATAACTTCATCAATATTTTACTGAATCATTATGAAATTTCATTAAACTTTCTCAATCTCTTCATTTTTTATCTTTCCTTCTTTACTGCTGATTTATCGTATTTTATTTCCCATTTTTCATTCTCTATTATTTAGTTTCTCATTCTTTATTTTCTACTCTCAGTTCATCATTTTATTTTTCATTTTTCATTCTTATTTTTAATTTTTATTCTTAATTTTTGTTCTCATGTTTATTCTCCATTTTTCACTCTTTATTGTCAGGTTTTCGCTGTTTAGTTTTCATTTTTTACTATCCAGTTTTCAATTTTTCACTCTCTCGTTTAAAACAAATTGAAAAATTTTTATCTGCCCTTTTCGAATCGCTGTGAAAGTTTCGATGAAAATTTTTGACTTTTGGGATTTTTTTTAAATAACTACACTTTATAAATGCACATAATAAACCAAAGCCGCGCGGTATGCTCAAAATATAGAGGAAAGTTGTCTTGTATTTATGCGTTAAAAGATAATTTAAAAAAAAATGGAAAAGTCGGTAATCGTTAAAGCAAAAATGCATTAAATAAAGCGATCTGTGAAAACATTCGAATAAGGACCCTTGTGCTTTTACATTACTCGCGAAATTGGAATTAGTCAAAATTTTGAAAGAATTTCACCTAATTGAATAGTCTTCATTTCAAATTTATAAACTTCAAATAAATTATCATTCATTCTGATTACTTTACCTATCCAATTACCCTATCCTTAAAGCGTAATTTACACAGTTTATTTTATAATTAATTTACATCACGCAATTTATCCTTTCTCCAGAGTCAAAATTACCCAATTTATTGTAAAATAAAACCACTAATTAATCAAACAATTTTACAAAGTACGTTAATTTAAAAAATAAGCAAAAACCCTTTCGACCAATTCAAATTTCGGGAGTAAAATATGCGAATCCTGTAAATCAAGCGAATAAATAAACACGAATTAGTAACGGGGAACGTGAGAATAGTTTGGACAGAGGCGGGAAAAAAGTAAAGAATGAAAGTACTTTTCAGGAAATTACTGTTTTGTTGCTCGCCTTGTCCTCAGATGATTGGACCGATTAATAATAATAACGATTTAAAAGAATTATTTAATCTACGATAAAACGCAGACGTCGGATAAATCAGCCAATAAATATAACAATAATACGAAGAATTTAACGTAACGTAAATTAACTAATAAAATTATTTGATAAACATAAAATAACCGCGTCAAACGTATAAATAAATTAAATTCTTTGTATTATATTTCTTTCAAAAAAAGAACTTTAAACATTGTTTCTTGTTTACGAACCCATTTACATCAAAAGAGCAGACAATGGAAGAAAAGATTATTGATTTTTACACAAAAAGTTACATTCTTAGTTGGGGATTTATTCTGCACGTTCGTTCTTTTTATTCTTTTGTCCTCGATTCATAGATTTTCTTTTTTGAAAAAGTTCCTTTTTATTTACAGTTCCTTAATCACATTATTTAATCGAATGACGCCAATAAAAAGAGATTAATCTTCTCCAAGAAACGTTTTAAATCAGTCCTTTAACATTAACTTTTTAGTAAATTTTATCTAATCGTTTTTAATTTTTTTTTTTCAATCAATTAATATTCAACTATAATAAATAGTTATTCAAAATGTCCTGTATACCAGTTTTCGCTAATCTTCAAGAAAAATTTAATTAGTCATCAAAAATCAAATCCAGGGAGTTGTAACGTCACGATTGCAATTTTACTGGAAAGCCGAGAATTACAAACCAATGACAGATCTATTTTACGCTAAACTCATTTATTCTCGCGCGGTCGGCAGTAACGATCGTGTCTGTGATAAGCTAGTTGAAAAAGGTCCAATAGTCTCAAGTGCGAATCAATGTAATCCTTGAGTAATGTGGAGAAAAACAAGCAAAAAGTTTTCAAAAAAACTTGAAATTCCTCTTTTTGGGCGAAAAAAAAAACACGCCATGTGACGACAATGCCACACCTATTTGATCTTTATCAAAGAAACTCACAAACGTCAGCTGCCTTCGTCAAATGTTGCACCGACTAAAGTTCTTGCTCAATTTTCTTTAAAGAAATTTTTTTTAAATTAAAAAATTGCAAATTTTACTATTATTGTTAATTTTAGTGTTCATCAATGAAATTTAAAAAAAGAAAAACAATATAAAAGGAACATATCAGTCTATATTTCAAAGCTTTCAAATTGAAATGATTCTCTATGTTGAAAAATCGAACGTCAGAAATGACATCAGAAATGATATAATTTCTAATCCCAAAATCAGATGTCATTTCTGATGTCCGATTTTTCTACAAGGATATATTAAAAGTTTCCAATTTGTAATGCTTTTAAGTTTCAAATCTTACAAATTAAAATTCTTCCTAATTTTAGAAATTCCTGAATTGAAATGGTTTTAAATTGACAAATGGTTTTAAATGTTTCTAAACAAAGTTTCTAAACTAAAATTATTTTAAATTTCAAATATTTCCAAATTAAATTGCTTCCAAATTGGAATGAGTTCAAATTAAAATGCTTGTAAATCAGAATGTTACCAAATTTCAAAATTTAAAAATTGGTATGTTTTCTATTTAAAACGTTTCCGAATGTTAAAAGCATCAAATATGAAATGCATCAAACTTACAATTCTTCAAAAATTGGAATATTTCCGTATAGAAAAGATTCCAAAAGTGAATTAATTTTAAATTGAAGAGTTCCCGAATTTGAATACTTCTAAATCCCAAATCTTCCAAATTAGAATGTTTATAAATTGGAATACTTCCAAATTACAAAGTTTTCAAGTAGAAACTTTCAAAATTCAAATTCTTTCAAATTTCAAAACTTCAAAATTGGAATGATTCTAAGTTTGAAAATTTACAAATTTAATTGCTTCCAAATCCAATTGCTACCAAAAAGAAATATTACCAAATTTCAAAATTTTCAAATTGAAATGCTTCTAAATTTTATGCTTTCAAAATTGAATCCTTTCAAAATTGGATTGATTTTAAATCAAATTATTTCTGAATTTTAACTCCAAAAGTTGCAAATAAAAATTTCTACAAATTGGAATACTTCCAAATTTAAAAACTTGAACTTTTTGTGTCTTTCCGAAAATTGAGCAGAAATTAGTTCACGACTCGGCACTGCAGAGAGCAAGTCGTCGAAAACTTTTATTCACCATAAATCTCCTCTTTTGAAATAATTTCCCCAAAAAAACTCGCATTTTTCAAGCCAAAATT
Organism: Ganaspis brasiliensis; assembly: GCA_037103525.1. NCBI lineage: Eukaryota > Metazoa > Arthropoda > Insecta > Hymenoptera > Figitidae > Ganaspis > Ganaspis brasiliensis. The sequence goes on from JAZKLR010000146.1 coordinate 1,619,273, forward strand.
TAAAACAATAAATAAAAGTTTGAGTTAAAATTTTCTGGTAACATAGATTAAAGCGACCACTTAGAAAGTTTTTCTTAATTGCTTTGTCGGGGGAAAGCTGCCCTTCTTATATTAAAAGTTTTAAGAATGGTTTAATGTCTGTAAAAACTCTTGAATGAGAAATGGAAGTTTTCCGCGTCTCAATGTTGCACTGTCGACCCGCATCCAACGCGAAAGAATCTTTACAGTTTTTTGTATTAATTGTGTACAATATAAGAAAATATTTAAAAAAAATAATAATAATAAAAAAAAGAAAAAAGAAACGAAATTGGAATGCTGAAGGGGAGAAATTATGATAATCACTTTTGTATATTTACGAATAAAATGAATTGCGTGACTTATAAATAAAACTAATCTGTAAGATTTAAAAAGAGAGAAATCGATAAAATGACAAAACAATACATTATCGCATAATTTTTCATACGAACTAGAGAGGTTTTAAGTGATAAGTCGTGTAATTATTACGATACGCGTTACTAGATTGTAGCATGAGTGGCCTGCTACGTGTACAGAGTGTTGCTTCGAAATCAGAAAGAGAGCGTTACAATTACGCTGTAATTATCGATAATTCTGATAATAATGATGATTATCGTTCCGAAAATCAACTTCTGGCAATTTAAATTGTCATTATTCAAATATTATCCAATTGAAAATTTAGTAAATTCAAATACTTCGAATTCGCAAACTTAAATAAATCTGAAATTTAAGCAATCCTAGCTTCTATTTACTCAAATTTGCATTTATCCAAATCTATTAACTCGATTTCATTCGATCTATATTGACAATCAATTTGAAAATAGAACAATCGAAAGTTCAATTAACTTTTAACTTCTTTCAAAGTTTAATAAAAACAAAAAAAAAACTATTTTTATACTTATCAACTACCGGTTCTAATTATAACTTATTACCAAAGAAAATTTCCATCTGTGACAAGTTTACCAAAGCAAACAGGTAGTGTAAAGAAATTCAAATTCCTAAAAAACTTAAATTTTAATTTTCAATTTAAAAATCAGAAAAGAATAAAGTTCAAGATGAAGAATAGAGTGTAGGCCATATAGTAAAAAATGTATCAAAGAGAGGCTTTATTCCTGAGTATCTCATTCGCGAGTATACTTCTCGCTCGCGCCATTTCTTTCGTCCCAGTGCATGAAAGAGAAAAGTCGCGTTGAAAAATGTACACAGATTTCATAACGAGTGCCTCAAGAATGAAGACCTGGGAACGGTTATCATTATTATTATCAACCTTATTGCGTCGAGTGAAGGAGAAAACGTGAGTGACTGCAACGAGAGAGAAAGAGAGAGAGAGAGAGAGAGAGAAATAAAAATGATGAGTGAACGAAGCAGAGATTAAAGGTAAAGGCTTGATAATGATTTTATAACAAGCACCTTCTAAATCACTGCTGTTAAAGAGTAATTGAAATATCAATATTTCAGCGTAGATAATAGAGCCATCGTTTTGCGCGTACACCAAATTGTCACTGCGTCGATTCTAAGAAATCAATGTCGCTATATTATTTTTTAATTGTACGCGTACAATTTGAATATTGTAAATATGAACATTTCGTTGTAGGATATACAAAATAATGTTTACGAGTATGAGACGATACGATGTTATCCGGATGTTATAAAGGACCTGGGACGAGGATCTTTTCCAAAAAGACAGAATCTCGTCGAGCTCTGTACTAAAAAAAGACGAAAAGAGAGACGATCTAAAAGAAACATTATTTTCAAGTTCAGGAAATTGCTCCGACTGTCGTAAAAAGTTCCTCATCCCTGATTCGATGATGGTACTTCTTCTTTTCTTTTCTCTTTTTATTTCGAGCAAACGCACAACTGCTGGCTGCGCTTTTACGCGAAATGCAAATTATTTCCGAAATCTACAAATCTCAAAATGTCCATTGATAATCTTTTCTCAGTTTAATCAAACCTGTTTTTAATTTGTATGCTTGCATCAATATTTTTCAACCTTAAAATTGTTTCTAAACATAAAATTTGTATAATTTAACATAATGTGTATTAATGTGATATTAGAAACAATTTTTTATCTCTGAAAATTCTGATCAATTAAAAAAAAAAAACAAATCGAATTTCGCGCAAATCAGTGGACAAATTTTCAGAAGCAGGGATTTCGACGCACAGGAAAATATGCTTTTAAATCTAACTCACCTATCGTAATGTTTCCAGATCTAATACGCTCTGTCTATCGTAGTGGATTTAGTCCAGGTTCGAAATCCTCGAGCACTTCTTTAATCTGGAACAGATTTATACGCTGATAATAATTTTTTATATTTAAATAAGTTTTTCACACGTATGTGTATAAACTCCGTATAATTATAGGGAATAAAGTGTACATTTTTTGCGCAATTACGAAACATAGCGAACTTCAAAAGATAGAGAAAAAACTTTGAAAAAAAGAAAAACAAATAATAACTTGTAGAAAAAAAAGATGAGAAATGTAGTCGATAATGGCGTTTTTGAAAAACAAAAGCTCGAGGATAGCTGACCATTAATCGTTGTAGATTCTATGAAACTAAATCACTGTACCCGCTCTTTCTCTAGCTTCTAGCGTAATGTATATTTGAGGGAAAAAAAATCACGTCGCTTTAGAATTCGTAAATAATAATGCTAACAGGAGAAGTGAATGTGGCTCAGTTCCATCCCAAACTCGATTCTATCGAAATATTAAGATAACGTCGCATACTACTATAGGGCCTAAGTATAATTTAAACCTAATTCTCAACAGAAAGCACACTTTTGTCTTAACGACTAACAACAATTAATAAAGTCTGTATGATCTGTAGAGCTTTGATTCAGTTTCTCTTTGCCTTCTGCTCTTTTTTATTCTTCCATCACCATCACTTTTCTCTAATATAGTTTTAAGTTTTTTCAAATTTCAAATTATTCAAATTATCTTTGAATAAGTTGAAAAGCAAACTACATATGAGATAATTTGACATTTAAACAAAAGGAAAATAAATTTTTAAGCCAAATATCTTAATTTTTCATTCAAATTGTAGTGAATTAATTATTCAAACCAAATTGTCGTGAAATGATTTTTCAATTCCTGTCACAAAAAATTCTAAATTAATATTACCGTGAAATAATTTTAAATTTACAACGAATCCCAATTATCTTGAAAAAATTAAATCCAAGTTAAATGTATAATAGTTTGAGATTCAAATTACCGTGAAATAATTTTAAATTTAAATTACATGTGAAGTCACTTTTTATCCAAATTTCTGTCAAATAATTTTGAATTGAAATCACTGTGTAATAATTTTAAATTACAATTTCCGTGTATTAATTTTCTTTCACAATTACCGTGAAATAAATTATGGAAAATATCCTGAAATAATTTAAAACAGAATCATAAAATAATTTCAAATTATAATACTTTTAAACAATTTCAATACTCTTTCCATAAAATAAAAAGTCTTTATATTTTCCTAGAGGCTCCTAATTTAAAAAAGAATGTTTGAAATAAGTTATATGAATAATGATCTTGTCTCATCTCTATCATCACTCTCTGCTTGTACTTGTCTGATTCTTTCAGCTCACGAAAAACTATTTTTGCATTCTTCTTATTATAATACTTATTATTCTTCTACTACTTTATGGAAAATGAATGCAATGCCACGCGCACGATTTATAACGATGAAAAATGAAATTTACATCTACTAAAAGTTACAATATTTATACAGTCTAAAAAAGTCAACAACGAGAAGGATTTATCCTTGCTGAAAAGTGTGTAATCTCTATGACCTGTCGTCGCGTCTATAAGAGCCTGCGTTCATTGCTGTTTAGAATATTAATAAAAAAGAAAAAGAAAAAGAGACACAACCCAAGATCCAGTGAAAGTAATGAAAAAATTTTCTGAAAGCAATAGAAAGCAATTTTGTTAATTTTTCGTTTTTTAAACTGAATTTTATACGCATGTATTCTCATAATGAATGTGCCTCGTCAAATTTTATTTTTTATACTGTCCTACAGCATATTCCGAGGATTGATTATATATTCTTGTGGCATTAATTGTGTTAAAGTGATTTCTTAGATAAGGATGATTAATTATAGCGAGGTTCGCTTAATTTATCGATACTTGCGAAAAAAAAGTCAAAGGCGCAAAACATTTGAAAGATTAAAAGTTTGGCTATTAGTCAAAAAAAATATTGTAATTCTGTAAATTACTTCTATTCACGTACACGAAATTAGAATAGTGGCCGAGAGCAGAAACACCCTATTATCTCGCAAACAGTGCAGTTACGCAAATAAGTATTGAACTGTAATAAATTGAAAATATAAGTATTATAAGAGCATATGGTAGTATTATAAATAAGTATATACATATTACAATTTAAATGATCTGTAATTACACGCATATGAAATACAGAAACATATTATTGATATCATGGGTTAATAATAAAAAAGATTAAACAGAAACTTAAATAATGGTATTTTGTATTCTCCTATGTTCACTATTCCCTGAGGCAAATTTTATGTTATATTTAGCTGGCATTATTGAGAAATCATATCAAAATTTCCGCTGTATTATTCATTTTATTACTGAATCACGTTAATTTGATACTCGTAAAAATAAAAGCCGCAACTGATCTGCATGTGAAATATGCATTATTAATGTTATAATTAAAAGTATAGTATTTTGCTATTTTATTATTTGTAATAATAACTGTAAAAAATAAACATGTAAAGTTTTTAAAATGTTACATTATTTTTTCTATATAATCAAAATTGTAATAATTAAAATACCAGTCAATACAAATTTCCTTCAATCACAACTCCCTAAAAAATTTCAATATTGATTGAAATATATCAGTTCAATATCAATTAATACATTCATTTCGTTCAATATGTAAATTTCAGATAAACTTCAATAATCTCATATTTTATTGGATACAATTTTAAATTGTAGTTATTTAAACAAAACTTCAAATAATTCACAATTTAATCAATCCAAAGTTTAAATTGAGCTTTGGGCGCAGTTTAAACTTTAGATAAACAAAAATGTAATCAACTTAAACGTTTATGCATATTTAAATTACAATCAATTCAAAGTTCCTCAAATCTAAACTTTAATTAACCCAAACATAAGTAAATCCAAACTTAAGTCTTACATGAAAATTCCATTAATCCAAACTCCTATTTAAATTTCGATCTATTTTAACTTTAGTCAGTTTGAACTTTAATCAATTTAATCTTCAATCAACTTTAACCATCAATCAATCAAAACTTCCTTGAATACAAACTCCAACCAATACAAACTTTTGCGTGAATATATGAATTTCAAGAAATTCTCATATAAATTCACTCTAATTTCAATTAATCCAATTTATTTATTAAATCAAGCTTTTATCTAAATAAAATTGTATGCACATTTAATTAAAAATAAAAGATTATGAATTTTAAAAAAATGATATAATTTCCAAAACAAATAATTTATCACTTTGATTTTCTCTTGAATTTTTCGTTCTTTATTTTTAGTTTTTCTTTATTTCTTTTATTTTGTAATTGACAAGAGAAAAAGCGTTATAAAAAGATAAATACAATTTTTTTTTCTTAATGAAATATTTTCTTTCTTACGAAGCAAGAAGCTTAAGGTGAAAAAACCCTTGCCAGGATAAAATAATAATTAATATTAGAAATTAATCAATACTTTTCATACCGGAAGGAGTTCACTTAGCAACAATTACGTAGAAAATAGACAGGAAGCAAAAAAGTCAGTCGATAAGTTATTCACAACTAACATTGAATTGGTATAATATCAATTACCATCTGATAGTAAAGTAGCACTTCATCTTTTAATAAAACTTTAATTTTTGAACTTGTAAATTACCGACAGTTTTTTCAAAGCTAATGGTAATTTACCATCAAATGATAACTTATGATTAAGTGAAAATTATCTTACCATCAGATGGTAACTTACTTCCAAACAAAATGAATATAACGTTCTCAACAGAAAGTAATTTTCAGACAAAAAAAAATCAATACAACTTTGTAATCAGACGGTAACTTTCTAGAAAACAAAAACGAACATAAAGTTACCGACAGATGGTAACTTCCTGTCAAATAAAAAAGAATATGACTTTACTCTCAAATGATAATTCACAACTAAATAAAAGGTAAATATTACCTTGCCATCAAATGGTAACTTCCTGATAAAAAAAAACTAAATATAACCTTACCATAAAATGGTAACTCACTGCTAAATGAAACTTGAAAATTATTTCTAAAATAGTCTATAAGGATCGCCTATACTTTCAGGCGCCAAATCTAGTTGGCGCTTTTGAGAAAGAAAACTATTTCTGGAATTTCGCCCTTGTTACTGGAAATTGAAGTCCATTAGCTAAACTTAAAAGGACTCACGAAGGTATCAGATAATGATCATCTAACTACAATTAGCGAAATTGTAATCAATATTGTACTTAAATAATTGAAAAAAAAAACTTTTTTACCAGAGTTTACAAAAATTGTTACTTTTCTCTGACACATAAATAAAAAAATTGTTTAACATACGCAAAGGATACCAAATTAAATTCAACACTAATACTTTAAAAATCTCTTTATTTTGATTTTTACAATTATATATCATAATACACGTTTCAAAAGATTAACAAAATTTGAACAACCTGATACATTTACCAAACAGCACCTTATAAAGTAGATCTGTCAGGTCATTGATACTGAATCATCATTTTAACCTTGAGCCCCAATTCAGAGACGGTAAAATCTTCTAAACAAAATTATACAGTTGATTTATGAAAATATCTGGAGGAAATTTAAATTTGACGAATTTTTGAGAAAAAGAATTCTTAAAAAAAAAATTGACAAAAGAATTGGATAAAAAAGTTGAAAAGGAGGGATTTTGAAGGGCACTTTAGAGTCAATATAACACTTCAAGGCAAGTGGAGTTTTTACAAGGTGGCACTGAAAATAAACACAGTAAAACCAATGATAACGGGAGTTGTTTAACGATTTTGTACCTTATTTTGATACCTGGCGAGCAAATTATATAAACACACGGAAACGACAGTTCATGTCGAATAGTTTCAGCATAACTTATCAGAAACTCAGCAAACTTTGTAGAAACTATTTTATTATAATAATGTTATAGAAACAATCATTAAACAACTATTCGCACAACGATATACATTGACTCAAACTTGACAAGTTTTCTCAACAAATAATAAGTTAATTATAATTAACATAACTTACTACTTTAACTTTAATTTGTTATTATTTTTTAATTACTATTTAATAGCATTTTTATGTACATTATTTATTATATTGTTATACAATTAATATTTCTTAATAATATTATTTTATCAAGTTATTTCAACCAAATAAAAAAGGTTGGAAATCATTTTAAATAAAAAAATCATAATAATAAATGTATATCTTGCGCGAAATCGAAAACTAAAGATAATTTATTTGAAATGCACATGATCGAAATAAATCATTTTCAATTTTCAAGGCATAAATAATATAATTTTTTTCAATAATTTCTCTCTTCTACGCTGCAAAAGACTGTTGTGAATGAGATATAAATAACAAGCTCTTATGCAAGGAAAAACGAATCCTTTTACTCGTGACGTAACAGAAAAGCCAAAATAGTTCTGGGCAAAGGGCAAAAATACATTTTTTTAATGTAATTTTTCATCTGTTTTTTATCATAAACTTTATTTTGATAAATTATTCATTGAATAATAACTGCTGATTATTTATCCACTGATAATGAGCGCAGATTATTTATATAATAATAAAGACTCTAGATTGTTTATATAAGGACTGCAGATTGTAAATAAAACTATAAAATCAATTTCCTCGGGTTTCTTTTTATGAATAGAAATTTTTCTCGTCAAAAGATACTTTTTTTCAAAAATTGAAGAGGTATATTTTTAAATTAAAAACTGAATAAATTGATCAATTAGAAATTAGATTAATTAATATTTGGATCATTCAACTTGAATAACTTACCAATTATTTATTTATTTTAACAATTTAAGGTACTTTTTTTGTAATTTCAACTACTAAAAGTCAGCTTTCTCACCTGTCCTATATCAATTTTTCATCCTTTTAAAACTTAATACAACTATTTAATATTTAAAAAACAGTACTTTACAGATATTTTCTAGAAACTAAGGGATTGTACAGAATATTTATAAAATATAAAGTAGAAATAAAATAGATAGATTTCCCATAATTGAAAAATGAATTTTGTCCTCTGGTTGATATGGGTTAAGTTATTTATTTATTTTTATACTTATTAAATAAATTGACATCTCTAATAATAATTCGTCAATTGGATTTTGTAAAAATACCATTATTTAAACTTAAAAAAATATAAATTCAGTCTTACCTGAAACGTCATTCCTCTGTCTCAAATTAAAAATAGAATTACAATAGATAAAATTATTTTGCAATTTTTCAACAATAAAATTAAATTATATAAACATTCTCAATTATTTTAAGTTTAGGTAAAATGGCTTAATTTTAAATAAAATGTTGAAATCATCATTCCTCTGGCTCAGATTAAAAATTAATAATCAATTGTTTATAAATCATCAGCTGAGAATTAGGCTGGGTCATGTCCATTTACTGTCAAATCGAGAAAAAGAGGTTCAAAGTTTACGCACTTCATACTCATTCAAAACCTTTTTAAAATTAAAAAAATATTTATTAAGGACATGTGATGATAATGCAAATTTTGTCCGTAAACTTTATCTTAAAGTAGGTACTAAATGTTTTGACACCAAACTTTTGTACAATTACTTAAAATACAATTAGAAAGGTCTCTCTAACCCAATTTTGTTTCATTTTTTATTTTAAACTGCTTTTTTTCAATTTCACGGATTTTGGAAAATTTTTAAAAATTGGTGAATTTAATAAAAATTTAGTTTTAAGACAAAAATGAAACAAAATTGGGTTAGGGAGACCTTTCTAATGGTATTTTGAGTAATTCTACAAAGTTTGGTGTCAAAACATTTAGTATTTTAAGAGAAAGTTTACGGATAAATTTTGTATTATCATCGCATGCCCTTAACTATAAAAGGTGCATTTTTAACATTATATTCACGTAAATAACCACAATACTTAGATTAAAAGTTAATTACATATAAAATTTTGTTGCTTAAAGTTGTCATTATCACAAACTCACGAAATCATAGATATATAATTCTAACTTTTCAATAACATAAAATTTTTAATTTATATTTATGATGGATTAAAAGCAGTTGTTGAATAAAATTTCTTTATAAAAAACCAAATTTAACACCTGTTAAATCTACAATACTAGATATTTTTAAATTTTCAAAAAATGGACACACAGTATAATTCTCAGCAACCGAACTGTCAATGAAAAATAAACCTTAAAATCTTAACAAGTAATTATTATTGGTGATCAAAAGATTTTTTATTTTGATAACTACTTTAAAATCTACAAATTTTTTAAATTATAATTACCAATAAATTTACATTATTTAATAGTTTTCTAAAAATGAAAAATATTGTGCAAAATAAATTCGAAAGACATAAAGTTGTTCTTTATTTTGAAAAAAAAACACCTGCTCCACATTTTAACCTTTAGATTAATCTATAAAATTTAACATAAAAAATATTTTTAAAAGATACAAATTAGCATGATCAAATTATAGAGAATTTATTTATGAATTTTGGAGATCAAAAAATTAAATAATAATAATCTCCGTAAACTCCTGAAGTTAGTTACTATTTATATTTATTCATTTTTTTCTGTCTACGTTTTAAAACTTGAAGTGAAGTTAGTTAGTAGAGCCAGTATCATTTTGACACATGACTTAATTTTAGATTGTTATATTGTACAGAATGGAAATGTTATTTTGTACAACTGCTAAATGATATTTTGTACAATTTTGAAAAATGAATTTGTTATTTTGTACAATTCTTTAAAAAAGCTAAAATATTGTACATCCAATGTTTTATTGCTTTTTTAAAAAATTGTACAAAATAACAAATTCATTTTTCAAAACTGTACAAAATAACATTTAGCAGTTGTACAAAATAACATTTCCATTCTGTACAATATAACAATCTAAAATTAAGTCATGTGTCAAAATGATACTGGCTCAGTTAGTATGTATTTATATTTATTCATCTTTTTCTGTCCAGGTTTTAAAATCCAGAGTGAAATTAGTTTCTGTTTTTTTTTTTTTTATTAATTTTGATTCTCTTTATCAAAAAATTTTTAAACTGTTTTAGTTTACAGACAAAATATGCAGATGAGGTAGCCTTAATAAACGAGATATTAATTATAAATAATAGGTACTAATTTATATATTATAAAATTATATAAATTTTACTAATAATTTAGTCTAATTTAAAGTGTAAAATAGTCGGATTTATTAAAAATTCAAATTACGCTATTTTTACTTTATTGGAAAAAATTCAAATTAAAAAACTAAATCCAGTTTACATTATTCTGTAATTTTTTAAAATCATTTTTGAAGTTCCGAAACTTTCATCAAGTTTGCTGCAAGTTTGGAAACTTCCGGAAAGGTTGCGGCAAAGTGACACACTTTTTTACTTTTACTGACTTTTTTTAAAATTGCTCACTATTACTCATTTTTAAAAAAAACTCCCTTTTCTCACTTTTTTAGTAAAATGTCTATTCCAACTGAGGGGGGGGGTCTTCTGATCTTAGGTACCTGATTAAAAATATACCTTATAAGTCAATTAGTTAGTTCATATATTCCAATTACATCGTCAATTTTTTAATTACAATTTACAAATACGTAATTTCTACACCTCTTTTCAATTATTTTTGTCATTTTTAAAGTAACTTTTGTCAACTCTACAGCATTATTGTGCCAATTTTTAAGTACCTTTGCGATTCTGAATTTAAGTTTTTCAAATATCAATTATTCTCTTCAGTGTTTAAATTATTGTCATGAATATTTAAATTTATTACACAAGTTTTCATTTACTTCTGTTATTTTTCAATTATTTTCTCAACATTTCAATTATTTTTTTCTATCTTTAAATTATTGCCAGGAATATTTAAATTTTCAACACCAGTTTCTATACTACTTTTGTTAATTTTCAATAATTTTCTTCAAATTCCTATTACTTTTGTCATTATTCAAGTATTTTTGTCATTTTACGATTATTTTCTTCATATTTGTATTATTCAATTTGTATTTGTATTTTCAATTTTAGAATAATTTTCTACAAATTCCAATTATTATTTTATTCAAATTATTGAATGCGACCTATTAATATTTATATTTAATAGTTATATCAAAATTTAATTTTATTGTTACTTGAAATAAATTTTTTAATTTTATATTGTAATGGGCTTGTGTCCGTAAATAAATAAATAAATAAATAAATTTAATGTTATATCAAATTTTAACTTTATTGTTACTTGAAATAAATTTTTTTAATTTTATATTGTAACCCGTGTAGAAAAGTTCCCAGTATTTCCCAGTTTCTAAGTGGGCGCCAGTTGGAGCCCACCTAGGGCAGGTGGGCCAAGTGGGCGCCAGTTTGGCCCCACTTGGCTTTTCCACACGGGAATGGGCTTTTGTCCATAAATAAATAAATAAATTTAATGTTTTTTATTGCCATGAATTTTTAAATTTATAATATTAGTTTTTCATTATTTTCTACTAATTTCAATCATTTTCTTCATTATTTTTATTATTATCATGAGTTTATTAAATTTGTACATTTTTTTCAATTAATTTAAAAAAATTTCAATTATTTTCTTTAAACTTCAATTATTATCTATAAATTTTTTATTTATACACCATCTTTCAATTATTTATGTCATTATCAAATCAGTTTCCTAAAATTTCAATTGTTTGGTCAATTTTTGAAGTATTGTCTTTAAATTTTTAATTTTCTGCACCAGTTTTCAATTATTTTATTCAATTTTTTTTATTGTCATAAACTTTTAAATTTCTTACACCTGTTTTCAATTATTTTCATCATTATTTTTATTATTGTCACGAATTTAATCATTTTCTTACACCTTTTTCAATTATTTTCTTCAAACTTTAATTCTTTTTTTCATATTTGAATTGTTTGCTATTTTTGAATTATTCTCTTCAAATTTCATCTATTGTCTTCAAACTTCAATTAATTTCTTGAACTTTCAATTATTTTCCTCAAACTTATAAATTTTTTTTCAACTTTACAATTATTGTCTATAATTTTTTAATTGTTACACCAGTTTTGAATTATTTATTTCAATATTTAAATTGCTTTGTCAAGTTTTCAAGTATTTTCTTCAAAATTAAATTTTTTTTAAAGTTATCAATTATTTTTGTTATGTCTCAATTATTTTTTCAAATTACAACTATTTTTGTCAATATTAAAATATTTTTGACATTTTGCAATTATTTTCTTGAATCTTTTTATTATTGGCATGAATTTGTTAACTTTTGAAGATCAGTTTTCACATTATTTATGTTATTATGCAATTAGTTTCTTCAGATTTTACTTATATCGTTAATTTTTCAATTATTTTATACAATTTTTTAATTAATATATTAAATTTTTTATTTTTTTACTTCATTTTTCAATATATTTCTCATTTTTCATTAATGTTTTTCTAAATTTCAGTTATTTGTGTCATTATTCAACTATTTTTTTACACATATACATTTTTTTTTATATTTTTTAATTATTTTTTCAAGTTTGAATTATTTTCTCGAAAATTGTATTATTTATTTTCAATTTTTCAACTATTGTCTGAAAAGTGTAATTTTTACACCAGCTTTTATAATTATTTATATCATTATTCAATTGGTTTCTTTACATTTTACTCATTTCTTCTGTATCTCAATTATTGTGCGAAAATTTAAATTTTTTACACCAGTCTCATAATTTTGTTTCAAATTTGAATTATTTTTGTCATTCTTTAATTATTTTTTTGTAGCTTCAAAATTTTTGTCCAATTTAAGACACCATGCTTTTGCAGTATATTTAATCACTTTTTTCATTTAAAAGCTCAATATTTACTCATTTTTTCTCTTAAAAACTCATTATTTACTCACTTTTTTAAATTAAGAAGTCTTTTTTTCACTATTTTCAATCGCAAGTCCACTGGCAACCCTCCTTATTGGATAAATATTATTCATCGATTTGTTTTATTTATTATTACAGTTTAGTTTCTAAAATGTATGGAAAACTAATCGCGCGCTTGCGCGTGTTATATTTTGCTATTGTATTTATTTATTTTTCATTTCCGATGCACAAAAAAATTTCTGGAGAATCATCCATATAAACCAATAAATCTTTATTAGATCAGATCTTCAAACATCGAAAAAATCCTTAGTATCCTAAAAGTGACAGGAAGGTAATGAAATCGAAAACCTTGGTAGTCTATTTTGAGAATGGTCAATTTCTTTAGGTGACTTGATCCCGGTAATTTTTAGTGTCAAGAAATATTGGTTATGTTATCCTTAGTGCCCGGGCAGACAAATTGTCATATCCACACACATTTACCGAAATACAGACGCTCCTCGTAACTCCACAGGCACGTGTCAGTGCCACCACCAGATCAATAGAACAGTAGAAATTTCTCTCGAGCTATGTAAACCTTCCATATAGACATCTATTTGTTTCGGAATTTAGTCTAAACTATTCTGAATGTACCGACCAACTTCTAGTCATTCAATTCCAACGCCAAAACGTGATTGTCAAATCTGATATCAAATTGTTCAATGTTTTCGTCAAAAACAAACAATTTATTGACTTTATTATACGCAATTTATTTCTCGGTTAACGAATACAAATCTCAATAAGATACGTGTAAGAAATATTGAATAAAAATAAATATAAATACCATTTTACATAATATTATATTATATAAAAAAAGGGAAAACTTTACCGTGTAAAACAAGAAAGTATGAATTTTTCAAATAAAAATAATAATGACAGGGAAAATGCTAAAAGCTAGTAGGTATAAGAATATTTTTGAAAAGAGATTTTTCGTACTTGTAATTTTTAACATCAAAGAAGTCTATTTCGTTTTTAATTACTAGGCAGCGATTTCTTATATACTGAAGAACAAATGAACCGGCGATTATACCTCAGGCTTATGGGTTTGCGGACAAATCGGTCGGAAAATCGATACCCGTTTGAAAATTGTTACTCTCGCCGATGCTCTAATTTCGTCTGTGCTACCTAACGAGGCACGAATGATCTGAACAAACGTCAAAGGAGGGGCGTACGTCCGTGAAAAAATAGCAACCTCAGAAGCTCATATCGCTCAATGTACCATACTCCATCATGTCGTCGACTCATCGAACTTTCATTAGTAACAATGCATTTGCCAGCACTTTACACCTCATCAATCGCTTCTTAAGTTTCCTTTTTTTCTTCAACACACACACTGCGATAAATAACCAAATTTTATAATCCCCTTTTGTAATTACTTTGTTACGTCATGTCAAACAGAGAAATCACACGTTCATCACATGTCGATTGTAAAAATTTTCAGAGAATAGATAATACTTAAAAAAATAAAAAAACGTAAACTTTAATTTAGGGTCTATAAATATCAGGGATCACAGTGTTTTTTTTCAATTTTAGGTAAAAAAGGGGGATTTAGACTTTAAAAAAAGAGGGATTTATTTCTAAGAAAGGGGATTTGAAAAATCAAGAAAAAAACATTGACAGTTTTTTAAACTATTTACAAACAGAATCATCAGTAAACACAATTTTTTTTATTAATTCTTCAATTGTAAATGATAAAAAAATATAAATTTTATTGTTTCTTTGCTTAACAGTTAATTACATTTTTAGGGAAATAATAACTGAACTCTCTAAATATGAATTAGTGATTTTCTACTAATGAGTTAACAAGAAATCGGTTACTATTATTATTTTATTTAAATTATTGAATGCGACATATTAATATTTAATATAGTAATTATTATTGTAAAATCAAATGTTAATTTTATTGTTACTTGAAATACAATTTTAAAATTTATATTGTAACGAGCTTCTGCCCGTAAATAAAAAAATAAATTAATTAAATTTTTTTTTTGACATCAATGTTTAAATTTATTATATTAGTTTTTAATTATTTTCTACAAATTTCAATCATTTTCATCATTATTTTTATTATTGTCATGAGTTTATTAAATTTGTACTTTTTTTCTAAATTAATTTCAACAAATTTCAATTATTTTCTTCAAGTTCAAACTTCAATTATTATTCTCTATAAATTTTTTATTCATACACCAGCTTTCAATTATTTATGTCATTATTCAATAATGACATGATAATTATTCAAGTTTCATAAAATTTCAATTTTTGAAGTATTGTCTTTAAGTTTTTAATTTTTTGCACCAATTATCAATTATTTTGTTCAAATTTTACAATTATTTTTGTTATTGTTCAATTAACTTCTTGTAATTTCAATTATTTTTGAAACTTTTCAATTATTTTTTTTCAATTTTAATTGTGTTCTTTAATCTTCAAATTATTGTCAGGAATATCGAAATTTTCTACACAAGTTATTTTCTACACTTTTGTTATTTTTCTATCATTTTCTTCAAATTTCAATTACTTTTGTCATTATTCAATTATTTTTGTCATTTTCCAATTATTTTTATCATATTTTTGTTATTTGTGACATTTCTTCAAACTTTAATTAATTTCTTCAACTTTCAATTATTTTCCTCAAACTTATAATATTTTTTTTAACTTTACAATTATTGTCTATGAAATTTTAATTTTTACACCAGTTTTGAATTATTTATTTCAACATTTCAATTGTTTTATCAAGTCTTCAAGTATTTTCTTCAAATTTTTATTTTTTTAAAGTTATAAATTATTTTTGACATTTCTCAATTATTTTTTCAAATTACAACTATTTTTGTCAATATTCAAATATATTTGACATTTTGGAATTATTTTCTTTAAATGGCATTCTCTAAATATGAATTAGTGATTTTCTACTAATGAATTAACAAGAAATCGGTTACTATTAAATAGTGATAAATTTCACTATTTTTGAGTAGAAAACTACAAATTTGAAAGGGAAATATTTACTAATTGAAAAAGTAAACTTTTACTATTACAATTAATAGATATTTCACTTTAAAATTAGTAGTTTTCTACTATTTATAATTCTACTAATTTATAATTAGTAGTGTTCTACTAAAAAATAATGAAATTTTTTACTATTTAATAGTGACCGATTTCTGGCTAATTTATTAGTAGAAAATCTCTAATTCAAATTTAAAGAGAAAGAAATGAAAAATGCAACATTGCAAAATTTGTTTTAAAAATACATATTAGAATATTTTATTAAAGATATAGAACTAATTTATAAAATTCAAATAAATGTAGTTTAATAAATTGGCCGAAAATTATTAACAAGTTTCATATTTCGATTTTATAGAATATAGATTTTGAAATAAACCTAAGAACATAAAATGAAGTTCATTATTTCAGAAATGATTTGAATTTGAGATTTCCAGTTTTTTTTAATATAATAAATTAATAAAAACTTTTAAGAGATTCCAACAAAATTTCTTCAAAACTTGCTACAAAATTTTCCTATATAAATTTTAATATAAAATTTCATAAAACTAACTTTTTTTATGTTTTTTTAGAATTTTGGTAGAAATTCGTTAGAAAGTTTTGTAAGAATTCTTATAAGTTTTTTCATATTGTTTAACATGGATTAATAAAAAAAGAATTAACTGTTACCTCTACTTTGTACGCTTAAAGAAGTAAATTATTTACTAAAAAATAAGCAGATTGCTATAGTATATAAAAGTTAAAACAAAGGTAGTTAAAAGCTAATTAATAACTTTGACTTTTATTATGATTGTGAAAAAAACTGGAAATTTATTGGAAAATTCAATTTTTAATCAATTCAGTTTTGAATAAATACCAAATTTGATCAATAGTAATCTCAAACAATTCCAACTTGAATCAACTCAAACTTCAATCAATGACAATTTTAATTTATTCAGACCTTAATTATAATTTCTACTTCAATCAATCATAACAACAATCAATTAAAACTTCAATCAATCCAAACATTGAAAATTTTCTAACTTCAATTCACTGAAACTTCAATAATTTCAAACTTCAATCATTCCGACTTTCAATTAACTTGATTACAATAAGTTATAACTTATGTAAATAAGTACAAATCTTAATCAACTAAAATTTCAGTCAATAAAATCATCAATTGATTCGAACTTCTAGAAAATACAAACTCGGGTAATCAATCAAAAAGAATATTAACACTTTTTATTTCAAGTTTCTGTTAATTGAGATTTTAATTATTTTTAAATTTAATTGACTTCAATTTAAATTAACTATTTTTCACAAATTTGAACTCCAATCAGTTTAAACTTGAGCTAATTCAAACTTTAATTAATTAAGACTTTAGTCAATGAAAACTTCTATCAATTGGAACTTTAATTAATAAAAAAATTTAAGAACAAACGTACTTATTAAATTTCTACTGATCCAAATTTCAATTAATTTTATAGACATAATAATCTACTTGCCAAATTTTTATTTTTCGGACTTGTATTCAGTCGAACTGTAATAAATCCTAATTTTGTCTTAACAAAATTTTTACGTCACCAAATTCATATTTAACAGTATTTTCATTTATTAACAAAATTTACTTTAATCGAGTTTTCATTTCGAAGAATTCGAATTTAAAACCAAATTTTCATTTCGCAGAATTCTTGTATAACAGAAGTTTCAAGTATCAGAGTATCCATTTCACTAACTCTTTATTTGTCCGAATGGTATTTCCAATGGTATTAGTTAATTTTAAAATTCGGGACAAAAACTTTCCGTCAAATGTTTGTTTAGCCATTTGCAATTTCGGACACGAAATTTTGCTAAATGAAAATTAGGTTAAATTCAAATTCGTTTAAAAACATATTCCGCAAAATAAAAATTCGCATTTATTTAAATCCATTTAGAAACAAAGTCAAAAAAGGGAAAATTCATCAAAAATAAAATTATATTTAATAACATTTTATTGAAAATTCTAGATAATAAATTTCAAAACCTGATCATGAGCTCCTTTAACTTTTATAAATTCTCTAAAAACAAAAATGTCATTCTAGTCAAAGGTTTTGTATAAAAACTCTTCCTAATTTTTGTTTTTAAACTCGACTTTAGTATTAAAACAACGAGGGAAAAAAACGCATTCGCCTTTTCGATTGTCAGATCAATTTCGCTTTGAAGTTCCGATGACGGTCGTTTTTTACATTTTTTAGTTTCCATTAATTTTTTGTAATTGAATAAAATTCGTGTTCCAGTTGGCTGACAGCAAAGGGAACAGAAATTGGAGTTAATTGAAGGTGATAAAAGTTTGTCAGTGTTATTTAAAAACTGTGACCCGAATAACATATAATAATCAAGGGCTTTATATGGATTATAGAAGTTGGAACAAAGGGCATACGTTCCCTGAATCTAGAATACAGCTTGTTGTATGGTTCAAAGCATGCACTATACATATATAGTATCAAGAACTGAACAATAAGGGCCCATCTTTGCCTTTAAATCAATAATATGACGAGTTACACTATTAATAGACATTTCTTTCCAATTTTATAAAATTTCAACGATATTTTTAAACAACTTGATAACTGTCATTAAAATTTAACAACAACTTTAGTACCTATTACAAAAGTTCTCATAGAAATATCCTTGTCACTTTACTCCGATTGTTTATTGAACAATAGCATCCATTTATATAAGAAGAAAGATATAAAAAGAAATTAATCAAGAAAACAATTGCTATTGCCTTTTCAACCAAGGTTTCTTTTGAAAATAATAAAAAATATTGAATTTTTTTCTGTTTTTGTTACTAGACGTATATTTATTAATAATGTATCAGACACGTTAAAACAAATAGATTTATTAATAGAGGGAAGAAATCTCAAAGGAAAAAGGCGCACGTGTTGGATGATTGGAGAGAATTTTGATGAAGTTTAATATAAATAATTAAGATTCTGGAGTGCCAAATCTTCTTGGGACTAATACTGCTAACTCTGAATTTTCACTCATCTCGTTAAGAAATCAGGACGAGGATAGTTAATAGTAATAATTACTCGACTACGAGTTCCTACCGCGTAATCGGAAACGAGTTTATCGAGCGACAGAAACTCTCGTCTTTGAGACCCTCATCCTCCCAAGTCACTTATTTACCGAACTAGACAAACGCATTATATTTACGTGAAGGTCATATATTATAGGTTGTAGGAAGAAAACAATCTAACTTAACCTCATTCATTATGATCATTTCGATTATCGAATTTTTTTCCCCGATGCGAGAAGAGAAGAAAACTCAATCAGGGTGGACACTATTTTTTTATGAAATTAAATTATCGGTTTTTCTTGGTCAATTTTTTGAATTTCCCGGTCACAAATTTTCGAACAATTAAAACAGTATTTTTAATTTTGCGCAGTTCGCCTTTATATTTAAAATATAACTTTATGCATAAATTAAAAATTTACACATTCCTATAAACTTATTAATTATAATTAAAGCTTACAAAAGTTTTATTATCACAAAATATTAAAATGTAAATTTTTGGACAATAATTTATCTTAAACATTGAAAAAAAATTACGTATTATAATTCCACTAGCAAAATTAACGACAAACTGAAAAAAAAATCTGAAAAATGAAGAAAATAATATACAGTTGAATATAAAATACGAAAAATGGCTACATAATTACACGATTGAAAAGAATAGTTTAAAGAATTAAACAATAAATTTTAAATTTAAATAAAATAGTTGAAAATTTAAAGGAATAACTGTTGGAAATAATTTCAAAATCAACAACTGGATTGAAAATCAAAAAAAATAATTGGAATTGAAGAAAATAATAAAAAATTGAGAAAATAAATAAAAAATTTAAGAGATAAATTAAAATTTGAAAAAAAAATTGATAATTGAAAACAAAATTCAAAAAATGGCTAGATAAATACACAACCGAACAAAATAATTTAAAAAATCAAAGAATACATAATTATAAATTTCTAGGAAAAATGACTCACGTCAAAATTATAAAATTTTAATGTAATAATTCAAAATTAAAAAAAATTGTAGGAAATAATTAAAAATTCTGTAAAATAATTATTAATTGAAGGAAATAGTTTGAAAATGACGAGAATAATCACAAAATGGCTAGATTAATACACAAACAAACAAAATAATTTAAAAAACCAAAGAATAATTATAAAATGTTAAGATAAAAATTGAAAAATGAAAAAACTGTAGAAAATAATTAAAAATCGCGGAAAATAATTAGTAATTGAATAAAGTAGTTAAAAAATGACGAAAATAATTTAAAAATTGAAGGAAATATGTGAAAAATGACGAATTAAAAAAAAATTCGAAAAATGACCGAATTAATAGACAAATGAAAAAAAATAATTAAAGAAATTAAACAAGAAATATTAAATTTCAAGAAAATAATTGGAGATTGGAAATCATTTTACATTTAACAACTACACTAAAAATCAAAAAAATAATTAAAATTGAAGAAAGCAATTAAAAATTGAAGAATGGAATTAAAATTTGAAGAATCTACTTAAAAATTTGAAAAATATAATTTAAAAAACACGATAATTATTGAATATTGAGGAAATAATTGAAAATCGATAAAAGTAATTGAAAATTAAACAAAATGTTTGAGAATTGAAGAAAATAATTAAAAATTAAATAAATAAATTGGAAACAATTGCACATTTAACAACTGGATTGAAAATCGAGAAAAACAATTGGAAATTTTAGAAAGTAATTAAAAATTGAAGAATGGAATAGAAATTTGAAGAAAATAACTGAGAATCGAATAGAATAGTTCTAGAATTGAATAATTGGATTGAAATTTTAAAACAATATTTATGAGTAAAAAAATTATTGAAAAAATCCGAGAATTATTAAATATTGAGGAAATAATTGAAAATTAAAGAAAGTATTTGAGAATTGAAGAAAATAATTAAAAATTAAAGAAAATAATTGCACATTTAACAACTGCATTAGAAATAGAGAAAATATTTAAAATAGAAGAAAATCGTTGAAAATTGAAAAAAATAATTGAAAACACGCGAGAATTATTGAATATTGAGGAAATAATTGAAAGTCGATAAAAGTAATTGAAAATTAAAGAAAATAATTTAAAATTGAAGAAATAAATTGGAAATAATCGAACAATTAACAACTGGATTTAAAATTTAAAATTGAAAAAAATAGTTAAAAATTTAAGGAAGTAATTAGAAATTGAAGAATGGAATTGAAATTGGAAGAATATTTTTAAAAATTGGAAAAAAAGTAGTTTAAAAAGGTAGAGAATTAATTAATATAGAAGAAAACAATTGAAAACTGAAGAATGGAAATAAAAATTAAAGAAAATAATTAAATAATTATATTTGAAATTAAAGAAACTTAATGATAATCGAGAAAAACAATAGAAATAGGCGATCATTTTTTAATATTAAAGAAAATAATTGAAAAGTAGAATTCAAATTTGAAGAAAATAACTGAGAATTAAAGAAAATTGTTCTAAAATTGAATAATTGAATTTAAATTTTAAAACAATTTTTTGAGTGAAGAAAATAATTGAAAAAATCGGAGAATTTTTTAATATTGAGAAATCAATTGAAAATCGATAAAAATTGGAGAAAATAATTAAAAATTGAATAAATAAATTGGAAATTAAAGAATTAAATGGAAACTTTCAAAAAATTAATGATAATTATTAAAAGAAAAATTAAAATATGAACAAAACTATTTATATTAACTGGTTTTCAATAAACTATAATTAAATATGACAAAAATAATTAACAATTGAAAAAAAATACGAAATATGGTGAGAATAATCGTCATTCGACCAAAAAATTATTTTAAGATAATGAATAATCATAAAATCGAAGGGGAATAATAAATTGTCAATTGCAGACTGATGAAAATTATGGAAAAAATTGTAGAAAATAAATGAAAATTAAATAAATCAATTGGAAATTAAAGAAATTGTTTTAAAATTTCAATAAAAAAATTGATAATTGAGAAAATGCGAGAATTATTGAATATTGAATAAAATAATTGAAAAACGAAGAATGCAATTGATAATTGAAGAAAATAATTGAGAATTGAAGAAAATATCTAAAAATTAAAGAAATAAATTGAAGATTAAAGAATTAAATTGAAAATTTAAGGAAATAGTTGATAATTGGAAGAAAAATTCCAAAATGACTAAAATAATTAAATTAAAAAAATAATAATTGAGAAATGAAGAAAATAATTAACAATCGAAAGAAAAATACGAAAACTGGCCAAAATAATCGACTACAGAAAAAAAAAATTAAAAAAAATTAAAAAATAATTATAAAATTTTAAGAGAATAATTGTATATTAAAAACTGTTGAAAAACGTAGAAAAAATTATAGATTTATTTATTAATAAAATTAAAATTATTTAAACTGATATATTATAAATTTAAATTTTAAAAATGCATTTTTTAAGAAGTATCTGATTTAAAACAAAAAATATCTATGTCCCAAACTTCAGGTGTAAACAGACAAAAAATGAATGAAGGAATAAAAGAACTTTAAGATTATTATTATTATTATTATAGATTTGTGATGTATGAACAAAAATTTATTTTCGATAAAATTTCTCTGAACTTTTAGATTCACGAAGAAATTCCCAGTATAGTAACAAATTTCCCGGTAATGTCTGTGTTTTCCTGGTCAATTTTTTAATCTCCAGTCATTTCCTGGCCATGCCAGTAAATGTAGAAAAAAGGATAAAAAAAGAAGAAATGAAGAAAACCTTACACATCAATTAAAAAAAGTAAATCAAGTTGGAATTGAAATAATGTAAACTTTAATCATCGATCAATATAATTTTTAATCGATTTAAAAGTATGTTTTGATTAAGTTTTTTCAACTATTTTCCATGTTCTTTGCCTTATAAAAAATGTGAAAAATAAAATTGTTTACACAAGTGAACTTTTTTTTTAATAGTAACGATCAGAATGTATTTAAATTTCCAACATCAAAAAGTGCGTAATTATTAAAAATAAATATTTATTTCTTTACTTCATAATCTTGGCAAAGTTAAAGAAAAACAAATTATAAAAACTTTTATATAAGTATTGGTTTAATATATAAGACACTTTTCAGATACTGTCAATATTTAAAAATATCAGTATACACTTAAACATTTTTCGACTGGTTTTCATACTAGAAATATTCAATGAACAACCAGGTCAGAATGTGATAAACTAATTTATGAAGGGTACCACCGCCTCATGCCAATCGACACTTCAGATCGCAAGCGGCTGGCACACCTTCCAGGTCACGTAATATAATTTTTCGCTATATTCTAAAATTTCTATTGAAAAAGGTATCGTGATACCTCTAATAAAAAAAGTTAATTAAAAAATCAGTTTCTAAGCCCCTTAAACTAGGATAATGAATATTTTATTTATACGCCTAATTAAGAAACGAAACTGGAGAATTCTAAATACAAAAACAGAGTTTATTTATAATCTATCTGTGCATATAATTTAACACGAGTTTACTTTTGTTTTTCTTCAAATTAAAAAACTAACATTTTTTATTAAGTGTTTTTCTGACAGTAAAAGCGTAATTAAGAATAAATCTTTACCTAAATAAGATATTTTTCCTCAATTTTTCTCTTTAAAAATTTTATGATTAATTAATCTTTGCGGCAGTTTGCTTTCGAACTGAATTATTTTAAAAGTGAAACAAGATCAAATAAAACTCTTGATAAAGTTTTCAAAGTACTTGAACAATTTTAATCTAGATCAATTTAATTTTAAATTAAGACTCGGAGCATTCAAGTCTCGAGAGGCTTATATGAATTCTCCGGCGCTCCCCAAAGAAACGCAAAATAATTAATATTCAAGCAATCATGTACATCAAATAATGTCACTGGCAAAGTTGGAACTCGGATATTTTCTTCATTTTAAATCGCAATTGATACTCGGAAAGAAATAAGTTACAAATTTTACTAAAATTTAATTTATAAGAGTTGCAATAAAAATAATCTATTGCATTAAAATCATTTGCCACATTTAAATCAAGATCTAATTCAAAAAGCTTTACAAATTTGCCGGGTATTTAGTACAACATTAAAAAACTGAAAATTTATAAAAAGATTCATGGATTTGCAGAAAGTACCAGAAACTCATAGATAAATCTCAAAAAAATTTTAAATTTTAATATTTTATTCTTTATAAAATTTGAAAAATTGTACTTTTCACTTTCTCGACTGAAAATGCTGAATTTTTTACTTATAATTTATTATTCTTCCAAAAATGTATTCATTATTTTGTATTTACTTCACAATTAATTCATTTTTCTCGTTTCTAAATTTTTTATCAGAGCACTGTATTGAAACTTTGTTTATACATACTTTATTGAGTAACAAACTTTTAAATTCAGCAAGTGCACAAATGAAACATCTTTTCTTCAAACAATTATTAAATATTTAAGAATACATATAATTTTTAACCTAGAAAAAAAGAAATCGTACTAGTGGTTGTTTGTTAAACTAAAAACAATCGAAAGAAATTAACGACTGAGGTTATAGTTGTAACAAAATTGTTTAAGTTTCAGTAATTTTGATTTAAAATGAAAAATGATAAGATATTACTATTTATTCATTGGATATACAAATAAATATTAACAATATAAATAGATAAATATTCTGTATTTCAATTTTCAAACAGGGTATTTAAAATAATATATAGTTATAATAGCACAATAATATAATTAATTAGAGAATTTAAATTCAATTCATTTTCAAATAATTCAAATTTTACAGGAATTGTTAATTTTTTTAATGATTTGAAATAAATTTAAATTCATGTAAATGAATTAAAATCCTTGTGACTTTTTTTTTTTGAATGACCGAGCAAGAAATTTCTGTTGTTGCTCGTTAAAAGAAAGGGAGTTTGAGTTAGAAAAGGGAGGTTCTATGTACACAATTTTTTATCGACATCATACTTTTCTTGTGTTTATGAAATACTATAAATTTAAAATTGATTTTATAAGCGACTTCCAATTCAAATAAATTTAATTCAAAACTTATAAAAACGTAAATTTTTAAATATTCACCCATTCAATGATTTAGTTTTTCTCTTAAAATTTAATTTTTTTAAATTCATTAGTTTTTTTCTCGTTTCTCAGCTTCCAATTTCCTTTTTTCCCTCATTGTCGCTCTTTTTAGTTTTAATTTATCTTTTTCCATCTTTCAAAATAAATAACTTAACCCTAACTTTATAAAGGTTGACAGTTTGTATATAAAATGTTATGTATTTTTAATCATTCAGCAACTTCAGATGCTTAAAAACTCTTTCTAATAGATTACGGTCAATTACGGTCAACTTCACCAACCGAAATCGACAAATCTTTTTATATTATTTCTGCAATAAATTAATATTTCTCGAAGCACATTAACAGAAAGTTAAATAGCAACATTTGAAATATATTTGAGCAATTTTTAGATATTTTTATTTGTGTTTTGCAGAGTATCACCTATATTACGGTCATTACAAAATTTTGTACGCACATTTTTTCACTTATAAAAATTACAATATTTTCTTGATGATATGAAGCACATTAATTTAATATATCTTAAAATAATTATGATGGCTTTCAGTTTCATTTCTCATAAATTATTTTAGTGTGCCAATTGTCTTAAAAAAGAAAAGTCCTAAATATGAGGAGTACCCTCAAAAAGGTTAAAAGTGTAAGACAATTTTTAAAAGCTTATAACTTTCTTTAATGTAAACCAAATATCGATTTTCTTGTAAAAATATGTTTATCATTTCATTAACTTAAAAGGAACCTTACACAGAACTAATAACTTTCATTAATTGCAAAATCTTGTAATTTAAAGCATCTGAAAGTATGGTTAAGGACAAGTATACATTGTTGAAAATTTCACATAAAAATTAAAATAATACTTTATTTAAGAAAGAAATTGATGTAATTTTTTTTGAAAAATTTTTCTGGCATCAAAAATTAATATCCCAAACAAAAGCCATGTAAATATTTATTAAAGTTATTAAAATATACCAGACGGACTTAAAAGTTCAAAGTTCCAGAGATACACTGAGAGAAATAGATGGTAAGAATTTTACTATCTTTGATGGTAGAGAGGTTATGTTACACTCTACTATCAGAGATGCTACACCGTACCATCTAGATGCTACATCGTACCATGCAGATGCTATCAGATGCTAACCCGTACCATCCAGATGCTATCCTGTACCATCTAGATTCTTGTCCGTATATGTAAGATCAGATATGGTATTTGGTACCATCTAGATGGTACCCCATAGCATCTATTTCTCTCAGTGTATGCCCATATACTATTCAAAACCTTTTTTATTTTTTTTTGTTGATTTTCTTAATTATTTGCATATTTTCTAAAGAGAAATTGTAAATATTTTCATTGCTTTAAGATTTTCTTTTTTTTTTAAAAGTTTTCTTATTTTTCTTGTTTTTTAATAACTATTTTAATTCTTAGGTACTTTTTATTATTTATTTTCCTTTTTTTGATATACCTAACCATTTTTTAGTAGATTAAAAATACATTTTTTATATTTGGAGGAAAGGGGATAAAATATATAATCTAAAATTTTTAATTTCTTCTATAAATTCCCTCATATTATTGTAAACTTATTCAATTTATTTTCACATTTCGCCTATTTTTCCCCAAACTTACCTAATGTTTTATAAAATTTTTAGATTTTCTTGATTTTTCAAAAAAGTAAAAGTAAAGCTAAAATTTAATACATTTTTTAAAGTCTACAATTTTCTATCTGAAGATTTCACTTTATGATATTTTCTCCCTAAATTGTAAAGTATTTTAGTAAAATTTGTAACTTATTTTCTTTTCGTGTAGATTGTCCAATAATGGAGAAAATTTGTACTGATGGATTTTTATAGTATTTATTGTCATTTATAATTTTATAATAAATATATAACTTTTTTTTCAAATGAAGAAGGTTAGTTATTAAAGAATTTGTTGAACCAAAAGAATTGAGAATTAAATACTTTTTGTGCGGATATCGTAAATTTTCACAGTATAAATGAACTTTTGTTATATGTAATATAAAAATCATGGTTTAGAATGACAGGTTAACTTTACACAGTAGATACAGACGATCTTGGTCAGCCGGTCGATTGGGAGCGACATTAGTTGATATAGGTAGATTCATTAAAAGAGGGACATTGCCCTTTCTTGATAGTAATGTTTCAGAATATTATATCCATCGTTTGTACATACAATAAACGGAAGTTAACTGCCTATTATATCACGCAGCTAACTTTAATTGTTAATAACAAAATAATGTGGATTTTATATGCACGTGAGAATAAGATTCAAATTAATCAAGGGAATAATGTTTTGAAATAAACATTTCATTCAGTTTACACAAAACAGGTATAAATTTACTGTATATTTTATACTTATATCAGATTACTATACAACATGTGTGCTGTTTGAGTATGCACAGTGTTCACCTATTGCCAATGAAATTTCTGAACCGAATATATTATATAAAGTGATGTAGACTCTCCTCGAACACTTTGTTTCATAACGATATGCTAATAATCTCTAATAATCTTTTGTTGCATAAACCCTATTAATTTTCTACTCCTATGATATTGCAGGTGAATTGTAAGTGTCGATTAAAATCGAAACTTCATACTTTGGTAAACTTCTAAACTCATTTTTCTCACATCTAATCACAATTTTATATACTTAACGTTAATATACATATGGGCAAATATCTGGAACCTTTAACATGTGAATTTAAATTTTTTTCAAATTTTATTTTTAAGCACACCTTTAAAATTTAAGCTTTAGCATCTTGAATCCAAATAGATATTTTAATTCTATTTTTCTATTACAGTTTTTTTTATTGCGCTCTATTCTAAAATATCAATTTAATGAGATACAAAAATGTAGGTTAGGTAAAATTTTAATAATGCTGAAACGAAAATGTATAATTTTTTAATAAGATAGAAATAATAAAAAATTATAAGGATCATAATAATTAACTAAAGAATCACTACTAAGACTATAACTCTGAAAAAAGGCTGGACATTTTTTTATAAAATTATATTCCCGGTCATAAATTTTCGAACAATTAAACCAGTATTTTTAATTTTGCGAATTTCGCCCTTGTATTTAAAATATAACTTAATACTTAAATTTTAAATTTACACTCGATAATCTTATTAATTATAATTAAAGCTTAACAAGTTTAATTATCAGAAAATTGTAAAATCTAAATTTTTGGATAATAATTTACTTTAAACATTTAAACAGAATTACGTATTTTAATTCCACTATAATAACATTATTTAACACTACAAATTTTTGCAAATTCAAATAATGAAAATTACGAAACTGAAGAATATATCTGAAAAATGACGAAAATAGTTGTCAGTTGAAAACAAAATCCGAAAAATAGATACATAATTACACAATTTAAAAGAATAGTTTTAAAAATTGAACAATAAATATTAAATTTAAACAAAATAGTGGAAAAATTATAGAAATAAATGTCGCAAATAATTGCAAATTGAACAACTGGATTGAAAATCGAAAAAAATAATTGAAATTGAAGAAAATAATTAAAAATTGAGGAAATAAATTGAAAATTTGAGAATTAAATTAAAATTTGAAAAAGAAATTGAAAAATGGAAAAAAAATGACAAAATGACGAAATGACAAAAATAATTGAAAATTGAAACAAAACTAAAAAAATGGCTAGATTAATACACAACCGAACAAAATAATTTAAAAAACCAACGAATAATTTAAAAATTTTAAGACGTTTATTGAAAATTGAAAAAATTGTAGAAAATAATTAATAATTTAAAAAAATAGTTGAAAAACGACGAGAATAATTAAAAAATTAAAGAAAAGATTTGAAATTTAAAAAATTGTTGGAAATAATTGAAAATTGCAGAAAATAACAGTCGAAGGAATTATAGTTGTAAAAGGACGAGAATAACTAAAGAATGGAAGAAAATATTACATTAAAACAAGAAATATTACATTTAAAGCAAATAATTG
Organism: Ganaspis brasiliensis; assembly: GCA_037103525.1. NCBI lineage: Eukaryota > Metazoa > Arthropoda > Insecta > Hymenoptera > Figitidae > Ganaspis > Ganaspis brasiliensis. The sequence goes on from JAZKLR010000146.1 coordinate 1,648,435, forward strand.
CAAATTGAAAAATTATGAAAATGATATTAGGAATAATCGTTGGAAATAATTGCTCATTTAACAACTGCATTGAAAATCGAAAAAATAATTAAAATTGAAAAAATGGAAAATTGAAGAAAGAAATTAAAAATTGAAGAATGGAATTTTGAAATTTAAAGAATGTATTTAAAAAATGAAAAACATTAATTGAAAAATGCCGAGAATTAATGAATATAGAAGAGAATAGTTGGAAACTAAAGAATGGAATTAAAAATTAAAAAAAATGATTGAACAATTGTAATAATCAAAAAAATAATAAAAAAAAGATGATAATTGTTTAATATATTAAAGAAAATAATTGAAAATTAAAAAGTGAAATTTAAATTTGAAGAAAATAACTGAAAATTGAAGAGAGTTCTACACTGCAAAAACAGGTGTCTTAAATTGTTAAAAAATGTCTTAAATTAAGACGTTTTTCGTCACTTAGACACCAAAAGAATCTTAATTTAAGACATTTTTAACAATTTAAGACACCATGTTTTTGCAGTTTAGAATTGAATAATTGAATTATAATTGTAAAACAATTTTTTTGAATAAAAAAAATAATTGACAAAATCAGAGAATTAATTACCGAGAATTATTGAATCTTGAGAAATTAATTGAAAAACAAAACGATAAAAATATTTGAAAATGAAAGAAAATATTTGCCAATTGAAGAAAATAATTAAAAATTGAAGAAATAAATTGGAAATTAAAGAATTAAATGGAAATTTCAAAAAAATAATTGATAATAAAATCAAAAATTACAATTTGTCGAAAATAATTAACTAATTAAAAAAAATAATTAACAATTGAAAGAAAATCGATAAATGTAAAAGTAATCGTCAATCAAGCAAAAAAAATTATTAAATGAACTAATAATCATAAAATTGAATAAGAATAATTAATTGTCTATTGAAAACTGATAAAAATTATGGAACAAATTGTAGAAAATAAATGAAAATTAAAAAATTGTATTGAAATTTCAAGAAAACAATTGATAATTGATAAAATGCGAGAATTATTGAACATTGAATAAACTAATTGAAAAATGACGTATGCTATTGAAAGCTGAAAAAATAATTGAGAATTTGAAAAATTAATTAAAAATTAAAGAAAGAAATTAACGATTAAAGGATTAAATGGAAATTTTAAGAAAATAGTTGATGATTTAATGAAAAATTACGGAATGACTAAAATAATTAAATATTAGAGAAAATAATTGAGAAATGAGGAAAATAATAATTGACAATCGAAAGAAAAATTCAAAAACTAGAGAGAATAATTGACAACAGAACAAAATAATTTAAAAAAATTAAAGAATAATCATAAAATTTAATCAGAATAATTGTATACTGAAAACTGTTGAAAATTGTAGAAAAAATTATAGATTTATTTATTAATGAAATTAAAAATATTTAAAGTGATATTTATAAATTTTAATTTCTATCAATTTAAATGCATTTTTTAAATAGTAACAGATGTAAAACAACAAATTTCTATGTGCCAAACTTCAGGTGTGAACAGACAAAAAATTAATGAATGAATGAAAGAACTTGCGGATTATTATTCTAGATTTGTGATACATGAAAAAAAAATTTTAAATCTTTGGCTATTTCGTAATTATCGATATAAAACAAGTTCATGCGTAACTACAGATTGGTCGCAAAAAAGTATATTTGACCAATGGACTATTTGACGAGCGACAATTTAAATATTCACATTAAAAAAAATATGTAACTAATAATTAAAATAAAATGGCACTTCATGGAAAATTTAAAGTACATCGAAATTTGTGTGTGCCACAAATTTGGAGCGGATTTGATAAGTTGTTTTGTAAGGCTCACTTATTTGACCAGCGACAATTGTTTTCGTACTCTACAAGTATGACGTATAACCAATATTATAATTTATATAAAAAATAAATTTAAAAAAAAGTAAAGTGCACTGATTTGTTATTTGAGCTGAAATTGAACTGTGCCTCAAGTTACAAATTATTCCTTCCAGTATTTAAATAATAATTTAATAAAAACTAAATCATTTGACCAGCGGCTGACAAATTGAACAACAATTTTCTGAACAAAAAATATATATCACATTTTGATAATTATGTATTATTTTTGCTCTCTTTATTCGATTTTAAATAACAATTTTAATTAGTTCTCAACATAAAATGTTGTTTTTCATTTAGAAATTAGAATAAAAAACTAAAATATTCCAAAAAAACAGCGGAAGTGACACATTCAAAAACATGGATTTATACATAAATATATATATTATAACTTCTATTATATTGCACTATAACTATTGAACTTCATAATACCTTTTTCATACTTAGAATCTGTAAAAATATTTTGTCCCTCAATTTTTCCAATTTTTGAACGCAATCTGTAGACTTATAATTATATAATTAAGAAGTCATATGTTTAGTTATTACGCCTTCTAATAAGTTAAATCTCAATTTTGATCTATTAGCACTAAATCACATGTGAAGAAAGTTTTAAAAAAGAAAAATTTTTACTTAAAAAAAAATTATTTTTGTGATAATCGCATGTGTACAAAAAAAGCGTTCAGTCCCATGTCATTACTATTATATTACTGTAACAACTATTTGAAAGTATTGTTACCATTTTCATTAAGTTTTCATGTGAAACAAGCGATCTGCAGAAGGAATAGATTTATTTTGCAATATTGTAGAAGTGAGGTTAGAATAAACGTCAAATTTCAGCTCCATGGCCTATATGAAGTGTTCAGTGTGCTTCACGTAGAGAAACTTTTTTATCTGTGGAGGTTATTTTAAAATAACATATTTTAACATATTTTATATATGTTAACTAAAAACTAATATCTAAAATACTGTTAGAATATTAAATAATTTATGAATTTATTATTTATTTTCGTTTTAACAAAATATCAAGAAGAAATTTTTATTTTGTACAATATATTTGCAATAAAAGGATGCGGTTCAGCTCCACGTGGCAGCCAATTTTCAAAAATTTGCTATTATTTTCGTATAAATGTAGTTGTAGTAAAATCGTTTTAAATACAATTATATTATACCCTAATAAGAAAAATAAGTGCAGAGAAACATTTAATAAAAAAATATTTTTTTCTACCAAAACTTATCTTGAAATCCGGCAGTTACGCAAGAATCGACCATATGTAAATTTTTGGTAAACGTTAATTATGATTTAAAGCTTTTTTTAAAGTAAAACGGATGATAAACATTAAGGTTAAAAGTTCCAGAGAATTGACCATATAAGAAAAATTAAATTTTGATCTCACTCGGAAAAAGTGAATAAATTTAAAAATAATAAAGAAAATGTGTAAAAATGCAAATTTACCATTTTTTTTTTCGAAAAGCAATGATTGTCAGTGTTGAGTTTATTTCCGTATTTGAAAAAAAAGAGGCCTCGACAAAGTAAAATATTATTCTGACCCGCCCTGGTAAAAACCTGGAATAAATTTCCCTTCGTCATCGACTTTTCGCGGTTTTCGCGTTGTTTGAAAAAGTATATACGGTATGTTAGGTCCAAACTCCAGCGAATAAAAGCTTGAAGCCAGCGAAGTGAATATGCGCCATCGTCACTTCTAATTTTAGCACAAAGGGTGCGGTACACGTGTGTGAGACTGAAGGGGCGCACTATCCGTCTATAGATGTGTGTCCACGTTTGTGATAACCTTTTTTATCCGCTTTTCAGGATTTTCCCTTCCAGAGGGAATCCTCTTTCGCCTGATGACCTATCAGGATATGAAATGCGACCACGTCTCAGACTCGCATGTGTCTCTTCATCCACTTTAAATCCTTATCAAAATCCCTTTACTTTTTTTTTCTAAACTCAGCAACTTTTGAATAAGTCAGATAGCTCTCCCCCCAAAAATCTCGAGTAAATCAGATAGGGAACATCCCTTCGATATTTTACACGAGGCAAATTCCCCTCATGTTCTCCTTAATACGTGATCAAGTTTCTTATGATTTTGTTTTAAAACAAAAACATTTTTTTACTTTATATATAATTATTTATATGCAGATACTTTATGAAGACAGTATAAATACTCACTTTTCTGTAAAGTCGAGAAACTTGTTTTTCCTCGCAGCTTATTATTGTACATGTTAAACTTCATTTATATGTGAAGTAATTTGAATTTCGGAATTGTAATAAAATTTGAATATATATGAAAAGCATCACTGACAAGAGGAAATCAGATTTTTCCCTCCTAAAGGTTGTGCCTTTTGTGAAAAAAGAAAATAGAAGAAAGTTGGGAAAACGGAGATATTTTTATACTTAAATTAAAAATAGAATGATTCAAAAAACCCTCGTGGAGATATTATCCCACTCAGAAGATTTATTTTCAGGAAAACTTATTTTTATCGAGATTTTATTAATAACTGGAATATGTTAAAGGCTTTTGTGTGTAATTAAAATATCTATCTAAATTTAGTAACTAAAACAAGAGTTTAATTTAACAATAAAATTGTAAATTGAATTGCGAATTTTTAAAATATTGATATTTTTTATTCAAATTAAAAAAGGGTTACATTATAATTGTTATTAATTTCAATTTGTTACAGAAAACTTTTCAGAAAAATTAAATTTTGAATCGATAGATAGTTTATTTATTCCAAATCACTAAATAAAATTTAACTTGCTCGAAATTAAGATCGGTTAAAATTTGAATTAATTACATTTACGGTACATTAAAATTAGAATCAATTAAAGTTTAAATAGAATCAGATTTTGAAAAAATCTAAAAAGTTTAAATAAACAAAATTGAAAACTGTTGAAATATTCAACGCATATTTAGCATCGATTGAGATTTGATCAACTAAATATTATCCTGATCAATACATTAATTGACTGAAATTTGAATCAATTAAAATTAGAATTAATATTTAAATCCTCATTAAAGTTTAAATTAATCAAAATTAAAAACAAAGCAAATTTTTAATGCAACTTAATTAAAATCTGCTTGAATTGAAATTTGACTTAAGTTTGTCTAACAAAAAGTTTGTTCAATTGAAACTAGTTTTAGTTAGTTTTTAGATATTTTAACTGAAATTGTGCTTAGTTATTGGTTCAATTCGAAATTCAATGAATTAAGGCTTAAAAAAGCTAAAAATTTAATCAACTAAAATTTGGATTAATTGAAATTTGGTTTCTTTAAACTTTAGTTCAATAGAAATCTAAATGAATTGAAATTTGATTAAATTAGAATTCTGCTTAATGGAAATTTGTTCTAATTGAAATTCGGTTTTTTAAAAATATAGTTCAAATTAAATTTGATTCAATTTAATTATTATTCAATTAAAATTAGGATCAATTTAAATTCGAATCAATCAAAATTAAGATCTCAATCCGTTACTAAAGTAAAAAACAATAACAAACTATTTTTCCCGGTCTATTTTCAAATTTTCCTGTACGTGAAATCATTCGTAATAATTCAGCATTCATTCGATGACTAATAAATTCTATAACAATGAACTTTAGTTTTTAGGTCATTTATTTTAGGTCTGGACTAGTGCCAAACATAAGCCTGCATTTTTCACTCATTTCTCGACTATTCTTTCGAAAAGCAAATGTAAAACAAACTTAAGGTCGCGCAGCTTTTGCCAACAACTTCCAATGCGGGAACCCATACTTTTATTAAAGAAACTTCTCCACTATACAATAAGAAATATTTTGTCCAAGAACAACTTTCTACTTGAAACCATCTTTCACAATAAAAAATATTGGAAAGAATCTTTTACAAATCAGGTCTTTTTATAAATCATGTTTCCGGAAAATTTGATATTTCTCATTTTCTTGAAACTGCAAAGTATTTTAATATCAAAATTGTTTAACAGTTTCTCTCGTGTTTTGACTCTTCAGAATCGAAAATTTTTAATGAAAATTGCTGGTAGCTAAAACTTTCAGACAAAGAAAAATAGAAATTACCTCGGTTTCAAATTAAATACACTGAAAAAATAAACAATGTAATCACAACAAACCTATTTTGTTGATCGTATATCAACATAAAAATTTGGATGAGCCAACAAAACTTTTGTTTTGCATTCCAAACCTTTTTTCAAAGATTTCTTTTAAACTGAAGGTGTATTTTTTTAAATTAATTAATGTTGACCGAAGAGGGGGGGGGGAGAAATAAATAAATATTTTAAATACAATACTTAAAGATAAATAAAAAAGATTGATTTGTAAAGTACAAAATTAAAAAAATTAATTAATTGAAAAAAATTTTAAAGAAATAATTTAAATTTGAGAAAAAAATGATAAAAATTTTTAGAAATTGATTGGATAAAAATGAGAATAATTAAAATCGGGTAAAATAATTGAAAAATGGTAAAAATCATAGAAATAATCAAAAAATGAAGAAAAAAATGGAAATTTGAGATAAGTAATTGAAACTTTCAGAATTAATCAACAAGTAATCAAAATAATATAAAATCTTTAAAAATCATTGCAAATTAAAAATAATAATTAAAAATTGACAAACGTAATTGAAATTTGAGAAAAATAAGTGAAGAATGACTATAAAATTGAAAAGAGAATACAATAAACTTAGATTTGAGATAATAAATGAAAATTAAGGAAATTAATTGAAAAATAATTAATATATCTAATTAAAAGTTAAAGAAAATAATTGCAAAAAAATAAAAGAAAATTAAAATTAAAAAAACTAATTGAAAAATGAGATAAAAAATTGAAAATTTAAGAATTTAATTGAAAAATAGTAAAAATATTTAAAAATTGAAGAAATTTATTGCAAAATAATAAAAATAATAATTGAAATTTGAAGAAAATTATTAAAATTTGAGAAAAATATTTTCAAATCTAGGAAATTACCTAATTGAAAAATAATGAAAATAATAAGAAATTCGAGAAAATATTTGCAAAGTAGTAAAAAAAATTAAAAATTGACGAAAATAATTTTAATTTGTGAAAAATAATTTAAAAAATTACAACATGTATTTATAATAGAAGAAAATAATTGCAGAATGATAAAAATAAATGTTAATTGAAGAAAATAACTGTAATTAAAGATACATAATTGAAATTTTTAGAAATTAATCAACAGATAATCAAACTAATATAAAATTTTTGAAAATCATTGCAAATTAAAAAAAAATTAAAAATTGATGAACGTAATTGAAATTTGAGAACAATCATTGAAGAATGATTAAAACATTGAAAAGTGGATACAATAACTTAGATTTAAGATAAAAAATGAAAATTTAGGAAATTAATTGAAAAATAATTAATATTTATTTAATTAAAAGATGGAGAAAATAATTGCAAACAGATCAAAGAAAATGAAAGTTCACAAAAATAATTGAAAAATGAGATAAATAATTGAAAATTAGGAATTTAATTGAGGAATAGTAAAAATAATTAAAAACTGATGGAAATTGATTGCAAAATGACAACACTAATATTGAAAATTGAAGAAAATTATTAAAATTTTAGAAAAATATTTTAAAATCTAGGAAATTAATTGAAGAATAATGAAAGTAATAAAAAAAGTCGAGAAAATATTTGCAAAATGATAAAAACAATTAAAAATTGAAGAAAATAAATTTAATTTGTGAAAAATAATTGAAAAAGTTACAACTTGTATTTATAATAAAAGAAAATATTTGCAGAACGATAAAAATATTTGTGAATTGAAAAAATAACTGAAAATTGAGATAAAAAATAGAAAAATTTGAAAATTAATTAAAAAATTATTGAAAATCACAAAAAGTAATTGAAAAATGATAGAAATAATTAAAAATTGAAGAAAATAATTAAATTTTTTAAAAAACATTTTGGGAATCACAGAAAATATATTTGAGATAAACAAGACCACTTGAAAAATGATAAAAATTATTGGAAATTAAAGATAATTATGGAAATTTAAGAAAAAAAATTGAGACAATTACATAATTTACTTGATATAATATAAAAATTATATTATTTAAATACTTGAAAAATACAAATAAAATTGAAAACCAATTAATAAACATTCAATAATTTAGTTTCTTTCTTCTTTTAATAAAAATTGATAAAGTATGAAAGAGGTTTTTTAATATTGAAAATTAATTGGAAGATGATTATGGAAAACGATGAAAATAGTAAAACTGATCATTAAATTAACAAATTTAATGAGTTATGTCCTTCCATAATTTAATTGACATTACAAATTGATATTAATAATTTGATATTGATGAAATATAAATTGTAATTTGAAGAAAAATATTACAATTTGAAAAACAAAAATCTTATTTTTCATAAATAATTGAAAAATAATAAAGAAATTGAAAATTAATTAATAAATAATTAAACTAATTTAATATTGCTGGAAAAAATTAAATCTGAAAAAATTAAAGAAATTAATTGAAACTTGCGGAAATCGAATTTAAAATTTAGAGGAAAAATTGAAAAATAATGAAAATAATTAGAAATTGAAGAAAATTTTTGAAAAATGATAAAAATAGTTGAAAATTGTAGCAAATGATTGAAATTATAATAGAAAGGATTTGTTAAAAATTTAAAAATTGAAGAAATTTTTAAATAATTTCAAATTTACTATTCTCAAAGCATGCAATAATTAAATTTTTAATAAAAGAAATTTCAAACTAATTGAAGTTGAAAGAAATTAAATTTGTCATAAGATATAAACTTCACAAAATGTTATGTAAATAGTAAATGATTTAAAATTTAAAAGAAAAAAAATTTTTTGGTGTGGACAGAATGAATGAATCTCTCTAAATCTGAATTAGTGATTTTCTACTATTGAATTCGAGAGAAATCGGTTACTTTTAAGCAGTGAAAAATGTCACTTTTTTTTAGTAGAAAACTACTAATTACTAGTTAAAAAAAAAAACTATAAATTTGAAAGTGAAATTTCTACTCATTGAAGAAGTAAACTTTCACTTTTATTACAACTAAAATAGATATTTTACCTTAAAATTAGTAGTTTACTACTAAAAAATAGTGGAAGTTTTCACTATTTTATAGTAACCGCTTTCTCTCTAATTCATTAGTAAAAGACCTCTAAATCAGATTTAATCTCTAAATCTGAATTAGTGGTTTTCTACTAATGATTTAGCGAAAAGTGAGCTACTATTAAAATAGTAAGAATTTTACTATTTTTATAAGTAAACTACTGATAAAAATAATGAAACTTTACATTTAAAATAATTAAATTTTTTTACTAATTTAATTTGTAGTAGTTTCTACTAAATCTTAGTAGAAAACTGCTAATTAAATTAGTAAAAATTACTAAATAAGTACTGAATCTTAGTAGAAAACTACTAATTAAATTAGTAAAAAAATTTACTTATTTTAAATATAAAGTTTCATTATTTTAATCAGTAGTTTACTTATAAAAATAGTCAAATTCATGGCTCACTTTTCTCTAATTCATATACCTAATAGTAAACTACTGATTAAAATATTGAAACTTTACATTTAAAATAAGGTAATTTTTTTACTAATTTAATTAGTAGTTTTCTACTAAGATTTAGTAGAATTTAGAATTAGATTAATTTAGAATTAGAGAAAAGTGAGTCATGAATTTGACTAATTCATAGTAGAAAACTACTAATTCAGATTTAGAGAGTAGAGAGAATGAATGAAAGAAATTTGTAAATTATAATATTTAATTGTAAATTCATTTATTCACATTCTAATTAAGAAATATATTTTTTGTCTGTAATATTGCCATATGGAATTCTACAGGGAGAATTTTTTGCCCTACGGAATATTGTAGACGTACTATATAAGTCAAGTCACCGCCCCTGCTTAAAGCTAAAAGTATTTTTTAAATTAAAGATCCTTTTCAATTGGTATTAGATCCATTTTCAGCGTCTTTTGAGAAAGATCTTTCAAGATTCCGCAGTGAATGCACATTGATTTCAAAATGATTAAAGTTTTTACTTAATTAGCAAAAGTTGGAAAAGTTAACACTTGAATGGGTATCAATTGCAGTGAAAGATAGTTCTATAGGTTGAGCAATGAGAAATAGGGATAGCACTACTGACACAGGTCCAGGGGAGGTTTTGACGGTATTGATTTCCCAGCCCGGGACCTCACACCATCTGACTCAAACCTATCCGCCTTAACCGTTTCTATCGAGTGCAGCAAATTCCCTTTGACAACCTTACATCTTATGTAATATCCCAAATGTCATCATGAAAGTGATTATCTAATCACTACTCCAATTTAAATCAACTTCATACTTAGATTTTATTTCGACATAAATTATCTTTTACGACTTGATCTGTAATAGAAGAAACTACTTTATCGATGTATAAATGGGCTATTTGGGAGGAAAAAAAAGAAGATAATCAAAACGTTAATTTCCTCCATTTTGCATTAATTTTATCGAATTTCTTTTTATGGAAATGTGAAGAATCTGGATAGATAAAATATACTATTGAACGTTTCAATTGAATAAAAATTACCGACTTTTACGAGTTAAATAAAAAAAATTCTTTTTGTATTCGTGTTTCAAGGAAAATTGTCATAAAAGTCACTTGATGCTGAAATAATAAGGAAATGATCATTTGGTAAAAATTATTTTCCGATGGCTAATTAAAGTATGTAGTATTTTTTCATTTAATTTACTTTCGTTTTGAGAATTTTTAAGGGGTTGTTTTGACCTTCTTAAATTTTCAGAATCTTAGTAAGCTACATTTTTGTAATTGCATTGGATCCCAAAATCATACAAAGAGGTCAAAAATATAAAATTTGAACTTTTAACCAGTATAGAATTTGAAATCTTAAAAAATTAAAACTTTTAAACTAAACCTCTCTTTCAATTTTTGGTATTTATTAATGATTCATTTGGATTTCTCGTATAGAATGAAAAATCTTTTAATTTTTTAAAAAAATAAAAATTCTAAAATTTGCCAAATTTAAGATATTTTATTTTTGATAAATCTACATATTTTTAGGACCCAAGAGATGCAAGAAAAAAAATATAGCTTACTTAGGTCATAAAAATTTAAAGGTGTCAACACAAGGGGTGGTGCCTCCCCTGAAATGAGAAAATAATATGTTTTGAAAATGGAATAATTTAAATAACAAATGAATATTAGAAAAATAATGAAGGAGTTTAATTTTAAAAAATCATGGAATAAAGTAATTAAGGAGGTTTATCCAAAAATCGATGTTCTACAGATTCTTATAAAATTTTCATGACATATAAAATGCATTATATTTTAATTATTTTAATCAATTAAAAAAAACGGCTTTACAAATTTAAAAAAAAAATTATATATTTCAAACTATACTATAATACAAGTTTTACAACAATATTAAACTAATTTACCGTACGGTTGTTGAATCAAAATGTTTTTAAATTAATAATTTTCCTCAAAAAAATAATATTTTCAAATAGTTTCAATTTAATGTTTGGTTTATGTTTCAAATATGTCACAGATATTTTATGTGGCAATAATATGGGAAGAAAAGTGTATTACTTAATCATGACTTTGGTGGAAAGTCAATTGAAAACTATGAAATTTTGATGATACCCATTAAATCTGAGTGCTTCCAATTAACTGAAAGATCAAAGACTATACTCCTCTTGTCATTTACATGAAAGTCAAAATAATTGTAATAAAAACTATTCTAAAAACAAAGGTGTATTAAATTTGTTTAACAAACATACAAATTTCTATAATTCTTTTATGGTTATTTCTAATAATTTCTGTCGATAATAAATTTAATCCTTAGTAACTTATTTCTCATCATATATCTCTCTAAATCTGAATTAGTTAAAAACAACTAATAATTAGTAAAATCGTGCCTGAGTTTTTATTTAATCAATTAGTCAAAAATAACCAATTATTAATAAAGTATGACTAACTATTAGTAAAAATATAACTAAAAAATAGTTAAAACTCGACTAATTAAATTAGTAAACAGAATTTTACTAAAATATTAGTTATTTTGACATAACCTAAAAATGAATTTGACTAATAATTAGTTATTTTTTACTAAATGATTAGTAGAAATATAACTATCTGAATTAGTGACTGAGTTTTTGCTTTCAAATTAATTATTTTTAACTAATTCAGATTTAGAGAGTATAAAATGACCTTTTATACATAACGTAAAAAGATTTCTTAAATACTTTATTTTTGAGTCGTTTTATTCGGAACAAAGCAATTCGTTAAAGAACTGTCTCTTTTATATTTTTATTTTTGTCGGCAATCAATAAAGGTTCAATCGACCACGGAAAAATTTCAAAGACCAATTCCACAAATACGCAAAGCAAAGAGCAACGAGATTGTGAATTTTTTACATTTATACAAGATGATTGACAAAATAATTAAAAATGTTTAAGTGCTCAAGCAAAGTGGAAGATAAAAATACAAAAATAGAAAAATAAAATAAACTTGACCATTGTCCTTAAAGTAAATTTCTATTTTTATCAGCATTATAAAATATTATATTATGAAAAATGCGACACAGAAAAAGTAGAAGGTTATATTTCAATAGGGTAAGGACAAATTCAGCGATTATTTTCTGTGGAATTATACTGATTAGATAATAAAACAAACTAAATTAATATAAAAAGAAAAAAACAGACAATGGGAATAGAACTAAAAGAGGATAAATTATTGTATTCATACAAGTAAGGAAGAAATATTAAGGAATTTTGATATTTTTTATTTATCAAATTTATTCTAAACACATTTAATTAACCCGAATTTTTACTAAACGGCAGTTTTAGATCACTTAATTTTTATTTAATATAATTTAAATTTTACCGAATTTTTCTGTAAGCAAAATTTTTTTCAATAGAATTCTAACCGAATTTTAATTTAGCCGAATACTGAATCACGAAAATTGTAAGTTAATCGAAAGTTTAAATGCCAGAACTTCTATTTGACCGAATCTCATTTACCAGAATTTTAAGTTGGCCGAAAATTTAAACACCGGAATTTTCATTTGACCAAATATTTTTTATAGAAAAAATTAAGCAGGGAAAATTTCAAAAAATAGGGCAGGAGTGAGTAAATCCAGAACTTACAGAAAATTTACAGAGAAATACTTATTTACCAGAATTTTAAATTAGCAGAATATTTAAATTCCGGAATTTCCATTTGACCGAATCTTTTTTCTAGAAAAAATTTAGTAGTAAAAATTACACAAAATAGGGCAATGCTGGGTAAATCCTGATCTTACAGAAAATTTACTGAAAAATATTTATTTACCATAATTTTAAGTTGACCGAAAATGTAAATGCCGGAATTTCTATTTGACCGAATCTCTTTAGTAGAAAAAATTTAGTAGGGAAAATTACACAAAATAGAGCAGGGTTGGGTAAGTCTAGAACCTACAGAGAATTTTCACATAATTACCCATTTACCAGAATTTTAAGTTGGCAGAATATTTAAATGCCGGAATTTCCATTTGACCGAAACTTTTTTCTAGAAAAAATTACACATAATTGGGCAGGGCTTGGCAAATCTAGAACTTACAGAGAAATACTTTTTTACAGGAATCTTAAGTTGGTTGAATATTTAAATGGCGGAATTCCATTTGACCGAATCTCTTTTCTAGAAAAAATTAAATAGAGAAAAATTACATAAAATAGGGCAGGGATGGATAAGTACAGAACTTGCAGAGAATTTACACAAAAATACTCATTTACCAGAATTTTAAATTGGCAGAATATTTGAATTCCGGAATTTCCATTTGACCGAATCTTTTTTCTAGAAAAAATTAAGTAGTAAAAATTACGCAAAATAGGGCAATGCTGGGTAAATTGTGATCTTACAGAAAATTTACATACATAAATACTTATTTACCGGAATTTTAAGTTGGTGAAATATGTCAGTGTCGTATTTTCCATTTGACCGAATCTTTTTTCTATAGGAAAAATTAAATAGGGAAAATTTTAAATTACACAAAATAGGGCAGAGGTGGGTAAGTCTAGAACTTACAGAGAAATACTAATTTACTAGAATTTTAACTTAGTCGAATATTTAAATGCCAGAATTTCTATTTGACCGAATCTTTTTTCTTGAAAAAATCAAGTAGTGAAAAATTACACAAAATAGGACAGAGGTGGGTAAGTCCAGAACTTACAGAGGCGTGGATAAATGGGTCAAAATTGCAGAAATGTCACGTAAATTATAAACGTCCCCTGATTCTAAAGAATACTTTATTTGAAACAAAACCGTTTTCTGAATTTAAATAAATCTGACTATAAAATCGTCTCAAAATATTCTAAAATTTTAGAAAAACATTTCAATATAATTAAAAAAAAGAGCATGATTACACTAAAGCAAGAACCAGCACCTCTGTGACTATTTATGTCCTGAATTTTCCTTTGATTTTCTAAGCGTCGATAACTTTGCAAACTGGGTCTCTGGCAGTATTTAACTAAAAAAAGACTCTCGATCTATCACCTCCAATGAGATTTTTCCGTTCTAAAGCTATTGTGAGATATCCGAGAGCGCAGCTTCATGAAATTTAATCTCCGCATAATAATTCCCGTGTTTTGTACATCTTAATGAGAATGAAAGAATCGCGTGTGCACGGGAGAAAGGAAATAAAACAGACCGTGAAAACGAGATGCAACCCTGCAAATAATTAATTCAATGCTTCCTTATTGTCTTCTGACAATCGTGCTTGTATCTTTTCTTAAATTTGACTAAGCCAGAAATAAAAACCCCCTCTAGAATTATAAAACCCTATGCAGTCACTTTTTCGTTGGCATATGTTCAAGGTTATCTTTCTCTGAGAAATCGATTGATGCTAAATAAACACCACCTTATCAAATTATCTGGATTTTATCTCTCAATTGTTTGCAAGTATGGGGGTGGCTATTTTTCTATTTTCTTCTATTATTTTACACCTCACCAACCCACGTCCTCAAGTATTAGCATTTTCCAAAGATTAAATTTTAAAAATGTATACCGCGCAAAAATTAAAGTAAACTTGCGCGAGATTGTCCAATTTAATCCGCAAAAAATTCCAGAAAAATGTTCTTTTAATCTCGAGTTAACTTTGATTTATACTATTTTATCAAATTTTTTTGTTTTTTGCTTTTAGGAATTTTAAATTATAATACTCGTTCATTATTGGTTTAACATTAATTGAAAGTTTCAAATTTGTGATCTTTTAAAACGACAGAATATTCATTATTCTTTTTAAATATTCAACTAAAATGACTTTAACTGTACAACATTAAACTAAAACGACTTTATCCTGATAATTTTAAACTAAAACGACTTTAACTTCATAATTCAAAATTTAAATTACTATAATCTGATAATTTTCAACTAAAATGACATTAATAATTTAAATCTGAAATGCCTTAACTAATAATTTAAAACCCGAACGTTTTTAAATATAATAAACTAAAACCTTTTATTTATAATAATAATCTAAAAAGTAGTTTGTTAATTAATAATTTAAGACGACTTGACAGTTTTAATATCAAGCAACGTTTAATTGATAATTTTAAACAGTTGTCGTTTAATTGATAGTTTAGAAATTGAATTGAGTCTGTAAATTGTTTCGCAAATTGAAAGAAATTCAATTCTTTTCTATAAAGAAAAATTATTAAGATGTGTAAAATCGCTTGAAGGAAATAAAATTGTAGAGAGTAATGGAAGCAACGACATAAAACTGTGAAGAAATGTTCAGGACTAAGAAATTAATATCCTCTTTTAGTAGGTACACTAAGTTTCATAAATACATTTGTCGCCTCTCTACTCCCCAACCATCCTTTAAGTAAATTTAATGACGTCACCGGCGCTCTTCCAACGTCACTTTATGATAAAACAAGACGACCACCGCGGAAAAAATATTGACCTCCACGCCCTCAGCAGCAAGAAAGACAATACTACGACAATTTGTGCCGAGAGACTGCTTTTCTTGCTGACTTCTTAAAAAACTTTTAGCTTTTTTTTTCCTCATAACTTCTCTTGTTTTCCTTTATTTTACAAATCTCTAGAATTTCCCAACAACAATTGAGTTTCCTTGCATTTCATCTCTTCATTTTCTAGTCATTGTTACTTATTTTTTGTCCTTTCGTCTCAACTTTTTATTATTTGGCAAATTTCATTTAAATTTCATTAGTGGCAATTTAATTTCATTAAAATTTCATTAGCTAAAACTTCATTTCAATAACATTTTATTTACTGTTTACTTTATAAATAAATGAATGAAATTTTAGTGAAATTAAACTTTTAATAAAACAAAAATAAATTAAAGAGTTTCATAATTAGCGTAATTATTTTAACACATAAGTTGACAATCTTAATTGATTTTGAGTAATAAATTCATTTGTAATTATTTATAACTAGCCAAAAATACGCGCGCTAAAGCGCGCGAGAATTACGTTTTTCAATTGTTTCAATACAAAAATAAACTGAACTTATTTAGATTAAATTAATTATACTATCAAATTAAATTTTGTCAATTATTTTCATTTATTAAAATGTGCTATAAATTAACAAACACAAAGAAATTTTAGAGAATAACTCCGATTTTCTTCCTAAGTTAAAATTAAAAAGTTTCCATAGTACGTTACAAAAAATTAGAATATTTTTTTAAATAGTTTTTTGAACAAAATATTTTTTATTAATACAATTTTCTATGCAAATTTATTTTATTCCAAACTTCTATTGATATGAAATCTTTATTTTTTAAGTTTCTTTAAACAATACGAAATTCGATTAGTAACAAACCATTCTCAAACATTTCTATCGATATAAATTTTAATTTTTCCAAATTAAAAAATTCTCAACTTCTATTAATTAAAATTATTTCAAACTTCAATTATAATCAAAATTCATTGTGATATAGGTAACCAAAGTTTTAAGATTTATAAATCAAGTTTAAGATTTTTAATTTAATTCAATTTGTAAAAGTGAAAGATTGAAATAATTAGTGTTTTTTAGAAATTAAAATAAAAATGAGTTCATTTTATTTTATTTACATCTTTAACTTTTACAAATTAAATTATATTAAAATTTTTAAACTTGATTTTATTAATATGAATGCAAATTGTTTCAAATTTTAATTAGTTTACTCTAAAAACAAGTGTCTCGAAAGTGTCTTAAACTATGATATTATGGTATCTTTATTGTATCTGAGGTTCAAAAAGTGTATTAAAATAAGATATGTAAGAATTATAAATTATTCAAATTTGAATAATAATAAACTTCAATTATTATTTAAAACTTTTAATGGTTCAAGCTTCAATCAATTCATGTTAAAATTATTATAAACCTATAAATATTTTTTTAATTTTAACAATGCATATTTAAATTAGGAATTTCAAACTTCAGCCAATATTAAAATCTTCAAATTATAAAAAATGTGTATTATAATATTAAAACTTAAATTAATCAAAACTTTATGATTACAATTTCTACTATTTAAGTCTAAAAATATTTTAAAAAATTCGAAACAATGGAGCCTGAAATCATTTGCAAATATAAAAACTATTAATTTCAACTTATAAAAATTTGGAAATTTCAAATAGATTCAAACTTATATTTAATCCAAACTTTAATAAATTAATACTTGAATTTACCGATTCTAAATTTTTTATTGATGCAGACTTCTTTTCCTAAGAATTATTTTAAACAATTTAAAATCTTAATTTCCAAAAATTTAAATATCATTCAATTTAAACTTCTACGCTTAAAATTTTCAGGAATTTTTATATCAACCGAAAATATATTTAGTTTAACAAATGTACCTAAGTCTACCAAAAAAAAATTGTATGTTACAAAAGGTAAGAATATTTCTCTTTTAATAGTGTTGTGAACAAAATATATTTAAACTTTTATGCAAACTTAATTTATTCCAAACATCTTTTGATAATAAGAATTCCTTATTTTTAATTTTTTTACACAATTCAATTAATAACAAACTATTCTTTAAAATTTTTATCAATATTTTTTCATTCTTCCAAATTAAAAAATTCCCAACTTCTATCAATTCAAATTGAAAATATTTCAAACTTGAATTAATCAAAATTGAAATATAACTAATGTTTTAAAATTTATAACTCATTTTTAATTTAATCCAAGGGAACAATTTTTCTAATCTTTCACCTTTACAAATTAAATTAAATTAAAAATTTTAAACTTGATTTTATCAATACGAATTGATGTATGAATTTTTAAAATTTTAGTAATATTAAACTTAAATTACTTAAAACTTTTAATTGTTCGAATTTGATTAATTCATGCTAGAATTATTATGAACTTTAAATATTTGCAAATTCTCACAATTTATATTTTAGATGTTCAAACTTAAACCCATATAATTATAAGAATTTAAAGAAATTTGGAAATTTTAAATCGATCCAAACTTTAATATAATTCAAATCAATTGATATTTCAATTTATCGATTCTAAATTCTTTTATTAATTCAAACTTCTATTAATAAATAGTTACTTTTCTTTAATTTTATGAAATTATTTTAAGTACTTGATTTTTGTGATCAGCGCTTTTTTTGTGAAAATTTTGGGATCTTGATCTTAATTTTAATGAATTTTTAGTCTGACGGGCTTGGCAAATCTATAATATAGTGAAAACTATATTTCAGTCAATCTTATTTTTTGTTTTTACAATTGAACTGATTAAAATTATAATTGATCCTAATTTGAAACCTATAATAAAATTAGAAATTAAATAAGTTTAATAATTCACCAATAAAAAATAAGCATTTTGAGATAAAAATACAACATTTATTTGGAGAAATTTAATTTGGTACTTATTTTTATTTAAAATAGAGAAGAAGATTTCAAATTAAAAAAAAATGATTAAAAGAGGAACAAATTATGAAGAAGGTATTTAAAAATCTTAAAAAATATTTGAAAACAGTGCTCGCTTTTTGCTAATTATATCATGATATTTCATTCTTTATTCTTATTTATATTGTCTTTTTTAGAAGTAATTAAAAAACGAAATATTATTATGAAAATTATTCCTAGGTATATTATTATAAATTATAACATAAAATATTCATTAATTTTCATATTAAGTTTAAAATTTTTTGAATCTTTATTAAAATCTGTAAAGTAGCTTTAAATAAGACACGTTTGTATTGCAATACATTATTATTATATTATTGAAAATAAACTATAAATATTTGTCAAATGATTTACAATTTAGATTCAGGAGAATCAATAATTAAATAAATAAAATTAGAAATCTTATAATTAATATAAAAATACATTTTTTCAAAAGTTATTGATTTAAAACAAAAAACATCTATTGTGCCAAACTTCAGGTGTGGACAGAATGAAAGAATGAAAGAATGAAGTTTGCGATTATTATTATTAATTAGCACTGAAAACTTTTAAGTATTAAAATAATCTGCAGCGCGATTGTTTTAAGCCAATTTCAGATTATTTAAATTCAATTTGGTATAAAAAAAAGCGTTGCAGATTAATTTAATCCAAAACAATTTTCTGTAAGAGCATATACAACGAGCGCTAGGGCGCGATTAGTTTCTAAAGCTTGAGTAAACAATAATTATAAATATTTTAAATACAATCTCTCTAAATCTGAATTAGTTAAAAATAACTAATTATTAGTAAAGTATGACTAACTATTAGTAACAAAATAACTAAAAAATAGTTAAAATTTGACTAATTGAATTAGTAAACAGAATTTTGCTAAAATATTTGTTATTTTGACATAACCTAAAAATGAATTTGTCTAATAGTAAGTTATTTTTTACTAAATGATTAGTATTAATATAACTATTTGAATTAGTGACTGAGTTTTTGCTTTTATATTAGTTATTATTGACTAATTCAGATTTAGAGAGATACTTAGAGATAAATAAAACAATATTTATTTGTATAAGACAAAATTTATAAAATTTGAGAAAATAATACATAAAATTTTTAGAAATTGATTGGATAAAAATGAGAATAATTAAAATTGGATAAAATAATTGAAAAATGTTAAAAGTAATAGAAAATTGAAGATAATTATTGCAATTTTAGGAAAATAAACGAAAAAATACAGAATATAGGTGAAGTAATAAAAAGTACCTTATTATTACAAAATGATTTCAATATTTTTAAATTGAGGAAAATAATTAAAACATTATACAAATAATAGAAAATTGAAGAAAATAATAGACATTTGAGATAAATAATTAAAATTTTCAAAATTAATCAACGAATAATGAAAACAATAAACAATTTGTGAAAATCATTGCAAATTAAAAAAAATTAAAAATCGACGAACGTAATGGAAATTGGTAAAAAATCATTGAAGAATGACTAAAACATTGAAAAGAGGATACAACAACTTAGATTTAAGATAATAATTGAAAATTTAGGAAATTAATTGAAAAATGATTAATATTTATCTAATTAAAAGGTAGAGAAAATAATTGCAAACAGATAAAAGAAAATGAAAATTGAAGAAAATAATTGAAAAATGAGATAAATAATTGAATATTTAGGAATTTAATTGAGGAATAGTAAAAACAATTAAAAATTGAAGAAATTGATTGCAAAATGTTAACAATTGAAAATTGAAGAAAATTATTAAAATTTGAGAAAAATATTATAAAATCTAGAAAACCAATTGAAGAATAATAATAATTATTCTAAAAAATAATTAAAAATATTACAAAATATTTTTAAGATAAACAAAAATACTTGAAAAATGATAAAAATAATTAGAAATTAAATATAATTATGGAAATTTAAGAAAAAAAATTGAGAAAATTACAGAATTTAATTGATATAAAAGAAAGTGATTGAAAATCGAAGAACATCATTTTTTAAATACTTGAAAAATACAACTAAAAATTTAAAAACAACACATAAAAAGTTAATAATGTATTTTTTTAAGTAAAAATTGATTAAGAATAAAACAGGTTTTTTGATATTGAAAAACATTTGGATAATGATTATGGAAAACGATGAAAAGGTTTTAACTGATAATAATTGAATTAACAAATTGGATGAGTTATTTTTTTCTATTATTGAAGGAAATAATTGAAACTTGCGGAAATCGAATTTAAAATTTAGGTGAGAAATTGAAAAATAATGAAATTAGTTAGAAATTGAGTGTTGAAAAATGTTTAAAAAATGATAAAAACAGTTGAAAATTGTAGCAAATAATTGCAATCATAATAGAAAAGAATTGTTAAAAATTGAAGAAATTTTTAAGTAATTTCAAATTTACTATTCTCAAAGCGGGGATTAATTAAATTTTTAATCAATGAAATTTCAAATTAATTGAAGTTCGAAGAAATTAAAATTTTTATGAGTTATAAACTTGACAAAATTTTACGTAAGTGGTAAATGATTTAAAATTAAAAAAAAACATCTAGTAACAAACTTCAGGTGTGGACAGAAAAAAAATTTTTAAACTGGCTTAAAACTGTTTATTGCTTTTTAAAAACTTCATAATCTTTAGAACTTGTTCAAAACTTTTCAAGTATAGTTCAAAAATGTTAGAACTGGTTTTAAACTATTTTATTTAGAGATGGTTTTTGAACTATATTTATAACTAATTCTTAACAGTATTAGGCTTAAGTCTCATGTCCGATTTTCACATCGATAGGATCAAAAACCGGAAGAGAACGTCGGACAGGCGGACGGACAGACATACACCAAAATCTCGTTATAAGGACTTGAAAACCCTAAAAATGATCCAAAATAAACTACAGACAATTAACTAAACCATCAACCCTTGAGTAATGTGACATATTGAAACTCACATTTTTCCAAAAATGTAAAAAATGAGCGGGAAAAGTCTCATTTTCTGTTCCAATTAGTCCGAGAATGAAAGAAAAGGGAATTTTCAAGAATGCCTTTTAAAGGGAGACTTTTTTTTGCTGATAATTTACTGACATCATTAAAATTGAAATCTCCCAGTTGATCTATACATGTAGGGAGGAAATCTCCAGATAAAGATATTGTATATTAGATTGCGATCGATTGGCAAATGCGCTTAAAACTAAAGCCGGCTGTAGATATATATATATATATAGACGATTAGATAATTAGTAATTACGGAGGAGTGGTCGAGTCGTTCATTAAACAAAGTAGAAATTTTAATATGCCCCTGAGAAGCATTGCAATAGAAGTTTTCTGCAAGAGAGAGAGAAATAAAGACTCACAATTAGTCGACTGGACTAATGCACTTGTAAGTGTGCTCCAAAACGAATCACGAGAATCCCTTGCGATCAGCCCAAGGAAAAATGCCAACAATGTTACAGAATGTCGACTAAAAATATATTTCGCTACATAGGCAATTTGCGGAAAAGTTCATTTTTCAATCAATAAATCAATGTCTCAATGATAATTGTTCATATTTTTTAACCTCTACGTTTCGCGAACATACAAATATCATTTGACTGCAAGACAAAATTAATGTAAAAATTGCGGATAAAAGTAAAAAGTTTCGTTTATTTGTTTTTTAAAATCAATCATCTTATTAATATTATAAAAAGAATTACCTTTTAATACAGGAAATATAAAATTTTTTTCTTTAAAAATTGAAGTGACATCGAAAAACGGTGCCGCTTCATAAAAAAAAAAGAGAGACTATAAAAAGTACTCCTCTGATTGAAATAACTTGTAAAGTTGATTTAATCGCACTGCATTTTTCTGCGCATGCGCACTTCTTATGATTAATCCCGCGCTTATTTAAAATTATGTTTTCAAAATATGTTAAAAATGTTTCTTTAATGTACAATTATTATAATAATTATTAATATAAATGCAATATTTAATATAATTAATTTATTAGAATATTGATTTTCTATGCAAAATCAGTAAAAACTTGATATTTAGTTTTTACATCTACATTTACGTAAGCCGAGAGATTTTCCGTATCGTACGTATCTTGCTTAGAAGTTTTACACTAAAAACGCAAATTACCCTGTCAACTTACCCAAAAACACGGTGTAATTAAACTAATTTTTTTTTAATTTTAAGACTCATTTTTATATATTTACTCAAAGTGTTTGAAAAGGTAAATGTTAAAGGATTAATTTAAAAAAAAAGTATATACGTCTGTGAGATAGAAGTGCATATTTTCTAAAATTTAAAAATGAAAAATTATCGTTGGAAAGCATAATTTTCACAATTCTTTAATATAATAAATTGATAAACATGAAACTATAATTATAGAAACCATCTTTACCTTAATACACTTCATTTAAAAAAACAATTATGCTTAATATTTATTTTTGGCCAAGTTATTAACGATTGACAATTTACCCAAGTAGGCATTTTACCCTGTTCTCCCCTATAATCTAATTTCATCAATTTTTAAATTGATTTTTCAGAGTTTCAACTATTTAGCAATTTAAGAGCTTTTTGAGTTCCTCCAAGTTTCCGAAGCTTTTAATTAAATGTTCAAGTTGACCGAGAAGGAAACTTTTTTCACAAGAAGTGCCATTATTCGATTAAAATTATTTAGTTTCAGAAAAGGAATTTATCAGTGAAACAGCCAGTGATGTTACGCAACATCAATGATGCGGATCAAGGTAGAATGGCATTCTCCTATACAGGTATGGGATCCTGAATTCTATTTTGGTACAAATATAAATTCCTCGCCATTTGAAAAAAAAATGTTGAATAAAAATCCTCGAACATTGAACCCTTGAGAATTTGTCGATGATGCAAAGTAAAAATAATTTTTTGAAACGATGTAAGTTTTTTCCAATGAGGCGAATCATTAATTTCAAATTCTCGGATAGTAAACTACGATTTTCCTAAGATTTGTTTTTTTTAATGCTTATAATAACTGATTATCTAACTACTAATTGGTTTGAAAGAAATTTTAGGAAAAGCAGTTTTAACATTTAAAATACACAAAAATTTTATTTTGAAAAAACATAAACTTAGTGTAAATAAAAACTAGAAAAGGGATCACAGTGGTCTTTTTGTTCAATTTTAGGTAAAAAAGGCGATTTGGGAAATCAAGAAAAAAAATTACAAGTTTTTTAACATATTCAGACACTATTTGCAAACAGAATTATCAGTAAACACAATTTTTTTTACTAATGCAAATCTTTTTCAACCGTAAATAATGAAAAAAAAAAATTGCCTTTTGTTTTTTTTGCTTAAAGGGTAATTAAGTTTTTAGAAAAATAATAACTGAAAAAAATTGAAGATTATTAAAGATATAAAAGTGAGTTTATAAAATTCAAATACAAGTAGCTTAGAAAACTTGTCCGAAAACTATTAAACCGCTTCATATTTCGATTTTATAAAATATAATTTTGAAATAAACCTAAGAACATAAAATGACGTCTATTATTTCAGAAATGATTTGAATTTTTATGAGACTTTGAGAATACCAGTTTTTTGAATATACATAATATAATATCTAAATAAAGTGTTGGCAAACCCATTTCTTTATATACCTATCAATTTTCTTAGAATTAGAATAACTTTTAGTAAATACTATTATAAAAAAACTTTCAAGAAATTCCAACAAAATTTCTTCAAAAATTGCTACAAAATTTTCTTTTTTTTTTCATATTTTTATGGAATTTTGGTAGAAATTTGTTGGAAAATTTTGTAAGAATTTCTTATAAGTTTTTTCATAGAATTATTCCACAAGGTTTAATAAAAAAAAAAAATAACTATATCTATACTTTGTACGTTTAAAGACTAAAAAAAAATAATAATTTTTTACTAAAAAATAAGTAGATTGTTATATGGGTGATTCTCCACAAAGTGGTAACTTTTGATAACATTTAATTTTTAAGTGAAAAATATTTTTCCTTAAATATTTCTTATGTACAATTTATAAACAATTAATTTAAAATATAATTTAAAAAATTGTTGAGCTTATATTAACACCCTTAGTCTTATATAAAAAATGTTAAGTTTAAAATTTTAAAGGTTACAAACATTTTTTTAAAATATTTAATTTTTTACCTTAAACGAATATCCTAAGGATGTTAGCTTATTTAGAGGATGTTTGTAGGACATCAAAGAAAATTCTTGAAACACTTGATCACGAATTAAAAAAAGTATAATTACGTAAATAATTATATATAAAAAAATAATCAATATTTTGGTTAAAAACTCAGGTTAATGATATTCTTATAAAAAACAAAACACTATTCCTATGTATTTCGAATTTTATGAACCGGAGTTTATAGAAACCGGAGTTTACGAATCAAAGGAAATAAATTATTATAGCAGAAAAACTTAATAAAATATAAAGGTCTTTGCAGAATACTGCATAGATTTGACTACTTTATATCACTATTATTTTTATTTTATTTTAAATATAAACAATTCAATTATTTTTGAAGAACCGGAGTTTACATGTCATTAAAATACGCAGGAAATTAATATTAATTTTTGAAATTATAAAACTAAATATCCTGTTTCCTCAACTAAGTTGGATTTAAATCAAATTTTTTACCTCAATAACATTAATATTCAGTGAAAATTCAATATAAA
Organism: Ganaspis brasiliensis; assembly: GCA_037103525.1. Taxonomy (NCBI): domain Eukaryota; kingdom Metazoa; phylum Arthropoda; class Insecta; order Hymenoptera; family Figitidae; genus Ganaspis; species Ganaspis brasiliensis. The sequence continues at coordinate 1,673,882 of JAZKLR010000146.1, forward strand.
AATGATTAAAATTACTGAAAAACAATGAACATGTAAACTCCTGTTCCAAATAACAAAAGGGTGGAGAAAGTATTTAAAAATGATTTTCGCAAAAGTTATTAATAAAAACTGGAAAACAATACACAAAAAACGAAGCTTTTGAGATAAACTATCGATTAGAACAGATGAAAATATTTTAAAAATATGTTTTATTTAAAAAAAAATGTATTAAATCTCACGAGTCCTATGTGGAGAACCTAAAAAAGTGCAGATTTGAGGCATTTTTAACCATTTCATGTCCTTTGATGTTAAAAAAAAATATTTTTCAATCATGATATTAATAAACATAATAACAAAGAATAACTGTACAAAGAATTAAATATTTATTTATATAAGGTTAAAAGTTATTAAGTGGGGAAGTAAAAATAACCACTCAGTGAAGAATCACCCATATATAAATAAAAGTTATCAAAAAGATAGTTAAATTATTTACCAAAAGATCTATAAAAACATCAGAAAACTTATGGAAAAATGTAAAGAAATCTGAAAGCAAGGTGAGAAATTTTTTAAATTTATTTGCAAATTCCCTGATTTATTTTAAAATCCCGTTTTTTTTCTCTGCACTCCCGGCAATTTCCCAGATTGCTAAACACTTTGTAAATTCATCTCAGCTCAGATTATTTTAAAATATTTCTCTTTAAACTTTTAATTATATTTGAAGTAAAAATGCTTACTTTTTTTCAAAAAGAATTACTCAGAAAATTGAAATATCTCATCGAGAAAAGAGTCGCACTGATGTCAAATTTCCCCCACTTAATATTATATCAATTTTAACCTTCTTTTTTTTTAGATTTTATAGAGCCAGATGTTTGGAACGAGAGTAATTATACCTGAAATAAAAAATAAAGACCTAAAGCACTATTTGCATAAAAAAGGAAAAGCGGCTAATCAACTTCAGGAGATAATTAATGCGTTTCTTTAGAGGCAGGTATGAGAAGAAATTAATTGCTGTCCTGAGGATGAAAGGTGAAATAAAAATACAGCAAAATTTACTTGTTAAACATATTAAAATATACCTGATAAAGTCGCTGTCCTGCGATGATGACCTCGGAACCTGTGGGTCTTCGTCATACGCGATAGAAAAGTCGGCGAATCTCATAATCGTGAATAAATAGCACCACGAAACGTGATATCGAATAATACGGCATCGACCCTACTTCATCCTTTCAAGTGCGTCGCGTCATAAAACGTTGTGTAATTTCTAGAGATCGCAATTCTCTAATGCTTTAGATGTTTATTCAATGCATTATTGTCTCATTTTTCTTCTCTCAAAACAAGGGCATGACGACACAAAGTTACAGCATTGGCGCCGAAACTAAATCTGAAAAAAGACATTCACTCACTCTTTATATTTCTCATTCAACGTCAATGCACAATCTTTAAAAAAAACAACTCAATAAAATAAACAAAATAATAAACTAGGTGAAAATTATATTCATTCATTCGATTCCATGTAAGCAAAATAATTTGCTTCCTCACACCGAAAAAATTAATTTAGTCATTTTTACATAACTATTTAGGACTGGCGGATACAGGCATTTACTGGACTTGGTTTTGTATATAGAAAAAATGAATTCAGTGGATTTTACAGAACTATTGTAGAATAGCGTATGCACAACCTTTTACGGATATGAGTTTTGTAAAATGTGGTGAATAATACAGGATAAATTCTACGACTTTTCTAGAGTTTGTCCTAAATGTTTGTCAAGTTTTACAAAACTCTGATCCGTAAAAGGTTGTGCATACGCTATTCTACAACAGTTCTGTAAAATCCACTGACTTCATTTTTTCCATATACAGAACCATGTCCAGTAAATGGCTGTATCCGCCAGTCCTAAATAGTTATGTAAAAATGACTGAATTAATATTTTCGGTGCATAGTAAATCTTTTAATCTAGAATATTTTACCTAAAGAATTTATTTTGGTGAATTATAAACTTTATATAAGTCAAACGATTCGTTTAGAAATAAGGAATATAATTTTTGTATATATTAAGTTGTATTTTAAGCGTGAAGAAAAAAATTGGCAAAAAGAAATATTCTTTTATGAAAAGTATTGCTAAAAAAATTTGGTTGGGTATTTAAAAAAATCCCTGTGTCCAAATTTAGATATTTATGAATTTCATTAGCCAGACGAATTTTATTAAAATCCGTTTAGGCGTTCTCGAGATTTCCTAGCGACAAAAAAGTGACCACACACACATTCGGACTTCTTCTTAAAAATGAAAATTTAGACTTTTTAGCTGAATATAAGTCAATTTAGACTATTTTTGGAGAATAAAAATCTTAACGATCACAAAGCTTCCTCTATGAAGAAGCAAAATTAATTAAATACGTCAATTAGAATATTTTGGCAAAAATCATATGATCATTTGGTATTCAAATAAAAGGTATGCAATTATATATAGGTATTTGGAATAGTTGGTTATTTTTCATTTATTTTCATAAAATAATTACGAAAAATAGGTAAAACTGTACATTTTAATCAACTAATTATTTATTTGACGAGTTTATAGTCTAAAAAATGAAATAGACACTTTTCTAAAATGTTTTCAAACGAGACGGTCAAAGGCGTGCAAATTGTGCTCGAGAACCTATAATATGATTGCAAAATATTCACATCAAAATCGGATCATCTCTCACAACACGCACGTCAGTTAGAAGACAAAAATAGTTTTCAAATCTCAGATTTATATTTAACTTTTTATAGACAGGGGTATAACGTGTGCATGCTAATCTCGCGCAGAGAATAAGAAATCTCTTCAGCAAGGATGAGTTTATTTTTGTTAGATTAAATATCAGTTCTCAAGATAGAAAATAAAATTGATACTTTCTGTCATTAAAATTGCAATTTAAATTTAATCTCAGGGAGAAAAATAATCCGTAAAAGGAAACATAAATGCCAAAATTTGAAAAAGAAGGTTTAATTTTATTTGAGAAAAAACTCTGATTGCAGATTTCTTAACAAGTTTAAAAAAACGGTTTTCCTATTTTCTTCATTAATTTACATGTGAAACTTTTTTTAAAAAACAGTTTAGCTTCGAAATAAAAGTTTTACAAAATTGAAAAAAAAAATCGCTGCGGACAGGATTCGAACCTGTGCGGGCATAGCCCATTGGATTTCGAGTCCAACTCCTTAACCACTCGGACACCGCAGCACTTTGATAAGGAATTTTAATAATAGTCGAATTTGGAATTTGTTTTCACAGTCAAATTTTTCTTCACAAACTTTATTTGTTCGAATACTTTAAGATTTATAATATCCATTTCATTAAATAGACAAAAGTCCACATTTTATGTAAGGTGATGGAATCAATTGTCGAGGAAATAGCGGCACTGCATTAGAATTTAATTAATAATTCATAAAGAAATAAACTATTTATATGCATAGCAACTGTTTATTTGAGTAAGAGATAATCAAAGTTTGAGGTTGTGACATGATTTTATGGTAAAAAATTGATAAATAAACAAAATTATCTTTTTCACTGTTGATAAATTACTTGAAATACTTATTACTTAAAATATTGACATTAAAAAATCATTATTTTTACAAGTCTTTGATTAAAAAAAAAATATACATAAACACATATATAAACAGGAAACTTAATATTTTTTTGAAATTAAAGTATCTTACCGTTGTCTTTTTTGACATTTGTAAACACAAAAAGGATACTTAACCTCATAAAAACAATAGAAAGCCTTTTTAAGAAAATATAACTCGGTATGAAAGCACCATTTGTCGAGTAATAATTTTGTTTAAATATTACATACTTTTATAAAACTATTGTTATAATTTTCAAAAACTTTGTTCTTTATTTACGTATGTTGATATATTGATGACTTATTTTAAAAAATATATATTTAGAACTTATTTTAGAACTTGAATTGATATTTTGTGGAGTATTTTGTGAATGAAAATTGAAAATAGAAGATGGCGACTGTCAGCTGATATCGTTGGTAAAGCATTTTAAAATATAGAATAAAATAGTTTAAAGTATTAATCTAACCTAAATATTATGTACATATAATAAATTATGCACAAAAGTAATTTTAAATTTCTGAATTTATCATTAATCCTTCATTTAATTAATAAATTATTTCTATACTGAAAATTAGATATTTTTTTTATTATTTATGATTTTAAACTTGAGACTCAATGCACATAAAAAAGAAGTTCAAAGTCTTATAATTGCAGTAGTACAATTCGTTTTTTCTAAAATATTTCAATTATTTATAATAATTTATAAGTTTCTTTTATTCATTCACTTCTTCATTCTGTCCACATTTCAAATTTGTCACTAGATGTGTTTTTGTTTTAAATTAGTGAGGTGTTTTATTGGCTTTAGAGTCCATGAAAAAAGACACTTTAAATCTTTATTCCAAACGTTTCGGCATCAAGTGTGTGCCTTCTTTTTACATCACATTTCACCTTTTAAAAATGTTTACAAATTTTAAATTAATAGAAATTTTAATTTCTTCAAATTATTTTCTGCAATTTGTAATTATTTTAATTATTTTTCATTTTTTCCCCTAAATCTTAAATCTACATTCCGCAATTTTCAATTATTTTGTTCAATATATATATTTATTTCTTTTTATCATTTTGCAATTATTTTCTCTATACATTAAATATTTTAATTGTTTTTAAATTAATTTCCTAAATTTTCAATTATTATCTCAAATTAAGATTATTGTCTTCAATTTTCAATTTTTTAAACAATTTTTTTATTATTTGCTTTTGCTTACAAATAAATTCTATACTTTTTCTATTATTTCCTCCAATATTCTATTATTTTCAAGCCTTTCGCATAATTTTCAAAAATTTACATTATTTTTTTTATTTAATAAAAAATTCTGCAATTTTTTCAATTATTTATTTCAAATTTTATTAATTTTTTTCAACATGCCATTGTTTTTATCATATTTTAATTATTTGCTTCAAGTTTCAAATGTCATAATCATTTTTCAATTATTTTCTAAGATTTTAAAATGTTTCTTCAATTTTTGATTAAATATTTTCAACTTTTTTATCATTTCCAAAATTTATACTATTTATCTAATATTTTATTTATTTAATTCAATTTTAAATTATTTATATTATTTTTTTATTATGTTCTTCAATTTTCAATCACTTACGTTCATTTTCATCATTTCCAAAAATTTTTTTTAATTATTTATCTGAAATTTCCATTATTTTATTCAATTTTCCATTACATCTATGATTTTCTTGTATTTTATGTATATTCTGTATTTTTTGCAATTATTTCTCTTAATATAAAAATTGTTCTCTTCAATTTTAAATCATGTTTATCTTTTTTCATTTATTTTCTCTAATTTTTAATTATTTTCATTTTTCTCAATAAACTTTTAAAAGTTTCAAGCATTTCTCTGAAATTTTCTTGAAATTTTCTATATTCAAAAATATTATGTAATTTTTTCAAATATTTTCTCCAATTTTTCTTTATTGTAATTTTTTTCAATTAATTTCTAAGATTTTCAAGTATTTTTCTCAAATTTAAATTATATGCTTTATTTTTTAAAACGTTTCTAGCAAATCTAATAGTCTGTAGAAGGAGGTTTAAAATAGAAATAACTACTTAGAAATATATTAAATTTAAAAAACTTCATTTGAAAAAAATCAAAAATTTTAAAAAGTTATAACTAAGAAATTATTTTATGGAATTTAAAAATATTTGGGGGTTATTCTCTCAGAAATTCTCTCGTAACGAGCTTTTAACAGTTCTATTTTTTTGCAACTTTTGCCCTAAAATTTTTTTCGTCCTGTCAAAATGTTGTTTATCAATGTTCGTAGACTTCATAATTGTAAAATTCTCTGTCTTCTAAATACTAAAACTCCACACAAAAATTTGCAAAACAATGCAAAAGTAAGGTTATGTATCCATAAACAAACAAAGCTGTCGTCTACTAGCTTCAATAAAAACTACTCTTTTTTGTTATTTTTATTTTTACGCGTTAATAGTATACCCAAATTGTAACATAATATTAATACTAATAAAAGCAATAATAAGAAAATTGTTTTTATCCCAGCAAAATCACCAAATATTGTAAGTTTGCATTTTTACCATTTATATAAGGGTTTACCAATAATTGTAAGGTAATTACTTACCATTTTCGTAATTGACACAAGCCCATCACTAGAAAAGGGCCCACTTTGTCGATTTTATTTTTCCAGATATTCGAATTTTTCTAAAAAAGGTTCAGATATTCGAATTTTTTGTTGTTGTTGAAAAACAAACTACGTAATGTCCACTTGGAATCATGCATTTATCATAACTTTATCGTAATTAAGAAAAAAAAATAATCTTATTTTTAACTTTAAGAATGCATGAAGGCTAATGGTAATTTTGAACTTTAAACTCGTTTTTCTCAAAACCAGGGTTTCGACACTTCTAACTTTGTGGATTTTTTATCTAAAAGGGTCCAAGACCTCTCAAAATATTCAAAATTTAATATAGAATATGTTCATATAGATAAGTCTAATAGTACCCTTTTCATGCGAACGTACACAAATAAATAAAAAAAATGATAATTAAAATTGTTTACAGAATAAAACCGGAAGGAAGTGAAATTCAAAGACTAAAGGATTCTCTGCGGAGGATAGTTCCAGAGACGATAATTATTATTCTTGGTGGCCTTGTGAGAGGAAGTGGCTTATAATTGAAGAATTAGCTCTGCTTGGGTTGAAATTTAGCCCTCGATGTGCTTAAACTATAGGAACGAAGAGTGAAACTCCCTTGAAGGCAAAATGGGTCGAGCAAGTGTCGAAGCGAAAAGAGCAGTGTACTCCACATATCTATACTTACCTACTTACACATAAATGTAGTTGGTTGTTACATCATATTCTACAAATACTAGTCCACAAAATAACAGTCTTATCAAGAAAATTACTCAGGCGCCTATCACTGGTATATTTTCAAAATGCCACACAAAAATCTCGACTCAGACTAAACCACAAAACAAAAATCGACAGGAAAAAACAGCGTAAAAATTGTTAACTTAAAAATAGTGACAAGGAAACAAGTCGAAAAAACTATTTAATAATTTATTTAGAATATGCACTGTATAATCATTTGAAAGTCCTACGAATACAGTAAACAATAAAGTGTGCTTAAAGATAAGTATAGCCTACCATAGATTGAGATTACGTTTCACAGACAGACTTCATTATCGCGCAATTTATTCAGAACTTAATGCTTTTATGAGTGTATCATTACATATATCACTGACCCAGGTTGATTCAAATTTATATATATGATTCTACATTGTCGAGTCTTCTAGAATTATTTTTTTCTTTACAAGTTACACAACAATTAACAATAATTCGCTTTTATGATCATCACTTTGCTCTCCATCTTTTGCACGAAAGGAAGAAAATAGCAATATAATAATAAAGGAAGAATTCATTGAATATGCAAAATGTCAGTTAATTATAATTATTGGCTGTTACAAAATCAGTTATTCGTTCGGAAGAAGATACCCGTTTTTTTCCAGTTTTGCCTAATCAATGAATTCTCCATTTTTCTATCATTAACGATCTATTATTATTATTTGCGCGACTCAGACACACAGTATACGTACAGTTTTAATCCAGATAGAGCTACGAGATTTTTTTCAATATAAATTAACAGTTCCTAGCTTAATCTCAAGTGGAGGAATAAATCGCAGAAGATATTGAGATAATATGCTTTATTTCAGCGGAGGATGCGGATTAATTGAAATATTGATTATCTAATTTTATTTTTAACCTCTTGATAAAAGGTGGAAACAAATTTTGTGAGAAAATATCTTACTATTTTAGTGATAGATGTGTTTAATTAATACAGATCAGAGATTTTTACTTGATTTTTGTAAAAACATTTGCTTTTTTTTGTTTTATTTTTGTTTAAAGTTCTATTTCTCAGCGAAAGTAACAGAAATTGATTAATTATACCTCTATGTCACACGAATTGATCAATTTTCATATGTATATATACAAAGGCGCTTAACTTTGTTCAAAAATAAAGTCTGCACATTTTTAAACCTAATATCAATATAGATCTAGGGAAACTAGGTGATTAATTGAAATCCTAAAATCTTAGAATCTCTTGAGCCGTTCCTCAAGTCTTCAATATTTTACAAATAATTAATAAGTTGACATCAATCAGTTTCTTCTGACAAATATACTTTTTAATATGATATTTAATTGATCATCAACTAATATTTTTTTTACCAACATTTAAATGATAATAATTGTTGACTGATAATTAATCGATAAATAATTTTGTCTAATGTTCAACTAATAAGCTTTTCTTTTTCATTAAAGACAATTTTACTATTTTATGGAAAAATATAATAAAGATGGACGGAATTTTTTCTCATGAAAAGAAAAGTTCCTACCTTATATTCAAAAGTCAATAATTCAAAAATTTGTTAAAAAGCAAATTTTTTCGATTGTCTTGACTCAAGTAACTCTTGCAAACTCTAGGTCTCAATTATCACTAGTTATCACGTAATTCAAGGTAATGGTCCATTTGTTATACACGGTTTGCATTTGGTTTACATTCTCCATTTGGAACATATTTGTAAACCAACCTTCGATCTGTCTTTTTCACGAAAAAACTGTCCGTCTTTTTCACTAAAAGATTGTCTGGTTTTTTCTCGAAAAGATTATATCTGGTTTTTTTTTTCACAAAAAGATTATCCGATTTTTTTCACGAAAAGGTATTTTATCATGAAAAGATATTTTTTTCACGAAAAACATTTTTCTCACAGAGAAAACTTTATATCGCACATTGCGTGAAAATAATGTTAAAAGAAAATAACTGGAAAAATATTTTCAAAACTGGTGAAAATACGAGTTGAAAACTAAAGAAGAAAATGAAACAAGAAATAAAAGAATAAACGTTTTGAAATTAAATGAATCCGTATTTATCGAATTTTTAGAAATATTAGTCGTTACATAATAAAAAATGTTCTAATAACTTGGTGTTCTCAAACATCAGGCAATATTTCTTTAACGAGTATATTATTTTTAAACAATTACCACATATGAAACAAATTGTATTTCTTATATTTTATATTTTAGAACTTCAATTCGATTTTATACTTTTCAACAACCATTTCTCTATATTGAAATCCATAAAACGTTTGATAGACTTTTATACAGGTCCCGGCACTTTTTTGGACCAAAGTAATATAATTTTTATTATGTAATGAAATATGACTGCCGTACCAATGTTGCCAAAAATTGAAAGAAAATTCGATCTAGAATAAAATCCAGAGCAATTTTGTAAATAATAAATATTGGGTAATAAAGTTTTTAGTACTAATATTAACAAAATTGCTCTCAATTTACATTATTATCAGAAATTAGCATTTTTCATTTTAAATTCAGTTCTTATTAACAATTTTCACCACCAGGTAATAAAATGATTTATTAATTTGCTAACTTGGCATCTCTATTAATAGAACATTATCGACTCAGTCCCACACAACTGCGGCTAATAATCGCGGTTTTTAAGTTGGACAATTTCGCGGGGGGGAATAAATATGAAATTCTTTATCTTTGCGAAAGGTACATCGACTTTGAACGAACATTCGATTTTTATATTTAATGGTTTTTATTAATTAGTCTACGGTACATGTACATATAATTACGCCGAAAGAAAATCGCTCAAACACTGTCTGCGAGAACTGTATTTTTTCTTCTTACAAAAAATTCGAACATGAAAAATTCGGCTACGCATCAGCGCGAATCTTAATCTACTTCTTTAAAGTACACCACTATAGAACCAAATCGCGGCAAATTGACAAAAATTAACAACATTTGCAATATTTAATATCAGTTTTATATTAATATTTCTTGAGATTTTTTTTTTCAAATTCAGAATTTTCTATAGAAAAAACATTTTTTTTTTTTTTTTTCATTAAAACGGGAAATATTTTTTGTAGCGATTTTATAATATTTCTAGTGCCACGATTAGACTCAATAAGCATACACGATTTTTCAATACTTATATGTATTTAATGTATTACTGTATCAGTGGTCCGTCTCAGATGAAATCTTTGCAATACACTGACAAAAAGTATAAACTCTAATTTTTTTTTTTTAATTTATTTTAGAAATAAAAATTAATGGGTTGTTTGAAAAAAAAAATTTTATTGCTTTTTTCAGTGAAGTGTAAAGATTGCTTTAAACATATTGCAAACTTGTGGACGTAGATTATAACTATGTATAGCGCATCATCGGAAATACATTCAAGTGAATTCCGTTTCTAAAATACTATACAAGCTTACAGTCATTTATTTTAACTAAAAATTCAACCCTTTACTGGTTTCCTCGCACTCTCAATCTCTCACGTTTTCTCTGATTGTTCTTCACGTACATTCAATATTTCTTAATAAAGCACTTTACAAGAACTCTGGGTCAATGCAATGTTCAAAAAAATAAAGTCGATATACAAAAGTACGTTAATTTCGATTTAAATGGATTTTAATGTGTCATTTGCAGATGAATTTTTATTTAATATTACAATGTATCTAAATTTTAATTTAGAATGGTACATTAAATTAAAATTTTTTATTTACATAATATACTATATATGTGAAATAATTTATGAAAGACTTTAATTAAGTCACCAATGAAATTATTAATTAATATAATATGGCACATTTTTATCTGACAATGAGAAAATTCTTAACACAAAAGTCAATTGAAAATGATCTATACACATTAAAGAATTTTTTGCTGCATTTAACGTATTTTTGTGTATCATTAATGGCAAATATTGGCATCAGATATCGTAACCATGAAGCTTAAAAATATTTTTTTCCAATTTATCAATGCTGGACCATTTTCCAAAACATTAATAAAATAAGTAATAATGCGAATACCGAAAGCTGCATTGTTGAAAAGCAACACTTTTTCCCATCGATTAAGCTTATAAAAGATTTAAAAAGATTTAATAACTGTTTATAAACTTTTTTAACTAGCTTAACAATTTTAGATTCTCCACTAATAAAGAAATAAAATTAATTACTAGAATCTACTTAGGTTAATTTCCTTTTTTTGACAAAAGTCTATTCATAAAATTTCAAACATAAGTATTTTTTTCTATATATTTGCAAATATACCTATGCAAAATATTAAATATGCCAATTTTACTATTTTTAAATTACGATTTTTTATTGTTTGTAATTTAGAGCATTTTTCTATTGTATTTTTTTTTTTATCTGTTTTTAGAAGTCGAAATTTTATTGAATGCAAACAATGAATTTTTTTTTGCAATTTACAAACCGAAAATTTTTTTATTGTTTGAAATTTGCAAACCAAATGTCTACTTTAATTTTAAAATAATTATAGGCTTAATGGTAATATAAAATGCTCTTTATAAATACAATTGGCTTTTTTAACCACTCATTTTTGGGATAAAAGAGTCACTTTTCGCAGGTTTTTTGAATCATTTCGCGTTTTTTTATTCCTGGGATATTTTATGCAAATCGCACGACACTTTCACGCAACGATAATCGCAATATCAACAAAAATGATTTTAATCACCTTGAAAACGTTCAAAATAGTATTTTTAAAATAGAAAATAAATTAAAATAATGATAGAAAGAAAATGGAAATTAAAATAAAAGAGTACAATAAAACCAATTTACGCTGAAAAAACTTTGACACAATCACAAATATAAATATGCTTGTTTAACTAATTTGGTTCTAGTCGATAACCAAATTACAAAAGTAAATAAGTAATAATTGTGTGGATTATCGGTGCGTCAAAGAGATGTGATTAAAGGTGATTAAAATTATCAATTCCGGGTCACGTGCGACGCTTTAAACCTAAACGGCTGTGCTCGTTTTTTCACGAACTTGTTAAAGTAAAACAAAACAATGTGATTAAGCATTATCCGAAAGAGGTCATCTTAAAAATTTCCCAAAAAATATAACTTTTCACCAAACAGAAAAATAATCGAGTCAAATTAAAATGAAAAAAGAACTGAAAATATTGGACTTCTGTTGGTCCAAAAAACTTTATACATTTATAAACTCTATTCACTGCCAACATTTCCTAATCTTTAGATTTTTACCAATCATTTTAATAGCAGTCTTCGTATTGTCAAATCGCTTTATATAATTTATAGTTTATATAACTTTATATAAATTAATCTAATTTATATAAATTCTTTTCATGTAATCTTTCATTATATTCCTAATATTGTCACACGTTTCAAATATTTAACTTATCTTAATATTCTTAATCCTACCACTATCAATCCTTGGGATGAATGTCGAAATAGATTCAGTGTACGATTAGATTTTATAGATTTTGAGATCAGAATTTTTTGACAAGATTAAAGGGAAAGAGACTTGTAATCCTTAAGTATGTGCATGTAGAATTATTTAAGAAAAAAAGTGTATATATAAAAATATACACACATTTAGAATTAATTGTTAAGGTTTCTTTGGAAAATAAACATAAAGAAATTCATAAATGATTCGCTGCTCTATGAATTATTTTGTTTCGATAAATAAAAAATGTTGGGTCACTTAACTCCAATAACAAACTTTTAGCAAAATATTCCAAGATAAATACTTTTAGAGGGAATATTCATTTTATTTATCATAATGGCACATTTCTCTAACAATAACACAAACCAGAAATACTCTCGCGAGTTATAAAAATGTCAGTTCAAAGAAAAAGGTCAAGCTACAAAAAACTATTATCGATTCGGCAAATTACCGATGTTTTAATTAAATTATAAATTTAACGTCGCTGAGATTCCAAAAAGGAATGCAAGAAATATTACAAGACTCTAATAATAGGAAAAATAACCATGTTTTTAATTACTGTTCTTAATTTATTTTTTTCGAAAATATACTAAATAGACAATATTTTTAAGCGACATCAAAAAACGGTGTTTCATAAAAGAAAAAAAAGACTATAAAAAGTAAATAAAGCTCTTGTGATTGAAATAACTTGTAAAGATGAATTTCTAACACTCTAATAAATTATATAAATACCTGCTTGCTTCAAAAAAGCATGAGTTTTAGAAAGAAAACCTAAAATTTGAGATTCAATGACAAATGTGACAGGTTAATCCGCCATATTTCTTTAATCGCACTGCATTTTTTCTGCGCATGCGCACTTTTTATGATTAATCTCGTGCTTATTTCAAATTATGTTTTAAAAATATTATGTTAAAAATAATTCTTCAATGTACAATTATTATAATAATTATTAATATAAATGCAATAATATTATAATTAATTTATTAGAATTTTGATTTTTTATGCAAAATCAGTAAAAACTTGATATTTAGTTTCTACATCTAAATATATTCGAGCCAAAAGATTTTTCGTATCTTACGTTTTTTTCTTAAAAGTTTTGCACTAAGAAGGAAAATTACCCTGTCAACTTACCCAAAAACACACGATGTAATTGAACTATTTTTTTTTAATTTTAAGACTCATTTTTATAAATTTGACCAAGGTGTTTAGAAAGCTAAATGTTTTAGATTAATTTAAAAACAAAAATTATCGTGAAATTATCAGTTCTAAAATTTAATTTAAAAATGAAAAATATACTTCATTTAGAAAAACAACTATGCTTAATATTTATTTTTGGCCAATTTACCCAAGTAGGCTTTTTACCCGGTTCTCCCCTATCTATTTAATTGCAATTATTCAAAAGTAATAATTAAAATCATAATATCGTTTTTTTTTTAGTTTAATAGATATTTTTGGAATACACTGTTAGAAAAGACTTGAAAATTCATGCATTTTTCAATAACATGAGTTATTGAATTCACATTAAATTCAGACTTGAATTAAAATTCTACAACACGTAATTGAAAATTCGTATTGTTATTGAAAATTCAAGTACGTGTAATTGAAAATCAAAGAACATGTAATTGAACATACATATAATGTTACTTAAACATAACCTATTTTTTTCTTGTCAGTTGTAGACAGAACAATTTAATAAAAAAAGTGTATGCACATCAAAATTACATTTAAAAAATTATTACTGTCAATAATGTATGTATTTTTTATAATAACGGATAGTTCGCAGTCATTTCAAAGATATAATTTGTCATTGTCAAATAAGTACCCAATCAAAGTAATAAATTTTAACAGTCCAAGATGGCCGAGGTACGAAAGGCGTAGATAACGATCCGGAAAACCCGGATTCGATTCCCGACTTGGGAATTTTTATTTTCTTTTAAAAAAATTTTATATTTGAATTTTCAAAACCGTGTTATTGAAAATTCAATAGCTCGTATTGTAAATAACTTCACTTACAAGTTATTGAAAATTCATATAGATATTTTTAACAGTGTAGCTAAATTGCACCTATTTATAGAAACAAAGAATAAATGTGCCGATATTAAACTGAGACTAATGAGCGTTCAATCTGACAAAAAATTACACATAAATTTTAACGTCATTTTACCCTTTGATCCGTTATTCAACGGCGACTGGAGGCTGGCCTAATAATGAACAAAAAATGTAATTTACGCAAGAATACAAGCGGAGAAGTCGTTTGAGATGTGATGCAAAACAAAGGACACTGGATCGTGCACAAAACTCACCTCTCGTTCCACAAAAGCTATTAATAAGCCCGTATACACGAACAAATATGGGATTATTATCTCGAGCGTTACGTATTGCAAAACTACTGTGTCTCTGTTTGATATGCGCCCACTTGAGATTCGCTTGATAATAACTAAAAAGATTAATCAAATTTTAAATAGGCTAAATATGTATAGCCTATTTATCTAAATATCTAAATAGTATCAAAATTATTTTATTTAGCAAATTTTCAATAATAAACCAAAATAATGCAAATGTCAATCAAGAAAACAATACAAATGGATTTTTAATCAATAAATATTTAACCAATAAAACAAAAGAAATCTAAAATAAAATTTTCAAATCGAATCCTAGCAGTTAACGAATAAAATAAATAAACAAACAATTCGATTTCTAGAACAATAATTATGTTTTGCAGAAATATAATTTAATCTGTTTTAATTAAGATAAAACAAAATTGCATTTTTTATTGACGCGCAAAGTTATACTTTTTTGTATGTAAAGTCTTTATATAAAATTCCATATAATACGTTTCTTTTTAAAACCTAAATTTTGACTAAAAGTTAGTCCACTGAACCGCAAATTAGAGACTGGTCGTGACAGCCTTAAATAATTATAAGCCTTTTCCTCAGTTCGCTTGAGAAACTGTGTCAGTTTCTATCTTATGACATTTCAAATTCATAAAGTACCTTTTCGTTAAATTCTTAAATAAATTTTCTTTAGAGCTCAAGCCGCTCTAATTTCACCTATTTTCATGAACTAATTTTTGTTAATTGAAAATCTCGGATTAAAATTTAAGAATATTAGCAGTAGTACTAATTTACCATTTTCAAACTAGATTTACTTTTCTTATCAAGAAATCAAAATTATATCTAGTTATTTCAATTTCCTCGATTATTTAAATAATAGATAAAAAATAAGGAATCAAATAATATAAACTGAAAAAAGAAGAAATAAGAAAATTGTGGATCTGAATAGATTTCAAAAATCAAGATTTTTATCAAATCGACTTAAAAAACTTCGCAAATAATTTGTAATTTATGAGCAACGTCTAAATAAACTTTTCTTTTACCCAGTACCTACAATGAAATTGTGAAATATCATGAGTTAAATTCCAGTCAAGTGAAATTATGACATCTGTTAAGAAAGATGTAATTCATCAAGACGCCTACTGTTATCAGATTCGTCATATTTTTGCAGATTCACGTGAATTGCAGTTTTCAAAAATGCAGTGTAAAAAATTTTGTTTCAAAATATTGAATTCAAATATATTTCAGTAAAATATATATCTAATTCCAAAAAATAATCATTTGCCGAAATATTAAAATGAACGTGACAAGAAACTGTCAACAGTTTGCAAAAATCTTCACGAATTTTATTATTCGGAATAAAACTAATAATTTACTAATGAAAGCATTCACAGAATTGGTAAGCAACTAATTTTGAATAAACTTTGTAGCAAATTTTGCAATCTGAGATTGAAAGCCTATATTATCTCCTGGTCTTCTTTTTTATCTCTTCAAAGAATATTATTCTCTCGGGGGGCTTTAGTTACAAGTTACAGCCCTCTTCTCATCTGCTCTGACAAAATCTTTTAATTCTGAGGACAAATTTTTTGACATTAGAATCGAAATAAACTTTTTCTATCCGACTTTATATTCTTTTGGTGCCTCCACACGTTGCTCAAAGTCATAAAAATCTCGTCTTATCAAATCGTGTAAAAAGACATTTGTTAAATCTTTGCAAGATACAGTTTCAAACATAAAGTTAAATTCAATTTGAATTTAAGAAATTGGATGCACATTTAGTGAATGTTGATAATAATATTAATAAATAAATAAATAATAATAAATAATAATAATAACAACAATAATAATAAATAAATAATAGAAAAATTATGTTTTAAACATTTAACAAGATTGTTAACCTCATAAGTAAAATAAAATTTTGACTGAATAAAAAATCAGGTAAAAAATAGGTTCGATAATTTTTGAATATTTGTCATATCTTTCCAAAAATAGAGTGTTCCCATTTAACCTTTTAACATTATGAAGTGGTTTCTTTCCAATTTCATATGCATTATGAATGGTGACATACAGATGAGAATTGTTATATTTCACTTTGGGGAAACGTAATAATAAAACTGAATGAAAAAGCTTTCTCAAGGACTTCAACGATCTATGAATAATTTTAATTATCCTGAAAAGGAAACTTTTCTCGAGAGCCCATTCAAATTACGTAATCATTAAAATGTTCACTTCCTGGAAATAATGTTTTGCCACAATAAGACCAGTTAGTTCCACTAACCCACTAATTTCTTATCAATATTTTTTCCCCTTAAATTGACGCTAATTAATTGTATAGAAACAACTCAAGAATAACGTTATATTCTATTTATTTATTTTTTCTTAGTACTTTATGAGAAGGTAAAAAAAAACTCGTCTCATTTTGTTTAAAAATTAAATTGTTATTAAAAAATGATATTCGAGGAATAAAAGACTGTTAATAATATATGAGATTGATTAAAATTCCTAATATGAATTAATCAAAGTGCTGAAACTTGTGGAAAACTTGGGCACTGATTCTGACCTAATTATTCACGTTTAAGAGCGCACATTAATGATTCCTTCATTTGCATGAGCTTTTAATTTTCTTGAGTCATATCTTGATAATATGAATTAAAATATTAATTTTTCATACAACTAATTCACTCCTCATTCAACTGATTTAAATTTCATAAAATTAATTTAGTCTTAATAACATTAATTCATCTCCAACAAAGTTAATTTCCCTCGTACAAAATTAATTTCTCCGAGTGAATCTTAATTTCTTAATCCCAAAATTAATTACTTTAACCAAAATTAAATTTTCTTCCGGAAAATTAATTTCTGCTGTAGAAATTGAATTTCATATACATGAAGTTTATTTTGTTAATATTACCAAATAGATTTTGATTATATTTTTTATACTTCTTTAATAGATTTTAATAAAAAAGCTTCCACTCAAGAGTTCTTTTCAAAGAAGTAAAGCAAAAGTCGCTAATTTTCGCCGAAATAGAAAAATTGAAAGACTCGTTAAATTTCCAAGAATTTGATAAACATAATATGATATAAAGTAATCTAATCGGAGTGCAAGGTTGGAGGGAGAAATCAGCTCTGGAAAGGAATTGTGCGGTATTTGTATACACATAAGAAAATAAGTGAAAAATTAGTATTCGAATAAATAAAAGAACAACATTTAAATAATACAATCTTTACAATAGGATTTATTTAAATCAATATTTACAAAAAATGAGATTGGTAAATTCATAAATCATAAGCCACACGTACTATAGGTAAAATATGGTACAGCTACGTTCTGCACAATAGCGATTTTTTGTGAGCTACGATTTATAAACGTAATCACAAACTTACAACGCTCCATAGCAAACTTCTCTCTATCTCGTGAACACCTACTCAACGCGCACCAAGTTTGACGCGATAATGGCGCCGCTTCCTCATCGTGAGGATCGAAACTTCTCGAAATTCATGAAACAAATTTACAAGTCCGCCTGTTACGGTTTACGCATACAGATAAAGATCTTGGAAATTCTCTAGATTGGATTCACCTACTTCTGAAGTTGATATAGTTTCTCATTGTCTTCTTTACAAATACTTTGCCCAACAAAGCATATATTTATTCAATAAAATTGTCCGACATACAATATTGGCAAAATATCTTCATTTTAAAAGCACTCTTTTAATTTAATGCATTTTTACTGTCATTTATTTTTTCCCCACTTTTTATGTATCTTTTTGTTTTTAAGTTAGTTTTTCATTACTTTCGGTACTCTCTAAATTTTAATCAGTGAAATTCTATAACAATTTTCAATATTATTGTAAATTGTGAAACTACACAATGTTACAATTTAATGAAATAAATAACTTTTTTCTTTTTAATAAAAGTTTACTGAAAGTTTAGTTAATTTGAATTATGATAAGCTTTCAAATAAATTGAAAATGAACAAGTGCTAAACTTTAAGTAAATTTTTACTAATCCAAGAGATTTTTCCTTATCAGAAAAAAATCGTTTTATTTCACTGATTGTTTAGAGAGTACAACACAAGTTTCACGATTTTGTTTTCACTTGAAGTGATATTGTATAACTTCAGGGGCAAATTCAATCTCATTAATTTTCCTTATCAATTATGAAATTCTCTTTGCCAATGGAGACGTATAGAGATTCAATTTTCTTGCCAGGTGTACACAGTACACGTGTTAGTAAAACGCAAGACTCAGATTCGCTTAAAAATGTCGACACGATAACGTAGACGAGTTTATTTAAGCGTCAATATGACGATTAAGCACGAGACGCGTTATTGTTTTTGAATGGGCAAACTTTCAGTTAGCTTCTACAGTTTGACTTTTATTATAACTTTTTTTTTATCAATACTAGAAAACAATCACTCCTCGTGCTTAAAACTTTTTTTTTCGAAACAAAGCAAAATTTCGCGTTGTTTCTCGCTCTATCTATAAAACCTCAAAATGAATCGCAATCAAAATGAGACTCGAGAACAATCGAAATTAACAATGTAAATTTCAATTGTTTAATTAACAGTGATTTTTGCACTGTTCATCAGTTATATTAAATCTGTCACTGCAACATTCGAGTGATTCTTTGGTTCTTTTAATTGGAATTTTTCTAATTATCTGATTATTTCTAACAAGATAAGAAATCTTTGGAAATGTTGGAAACATTTTTTTTTTTTGACGTACTTTGTAAAATTTAGAAACAAAATAAAAGAGAAAAAATTCACTTGTTGAAAACAATCAGTTCTTTGAAACGTCTACTTTTAAAAATCTGTCTCAATTGCCTTTCATTTTTTTTTATGTTCGTCTCGAATTACCAGGAAATAAACTCGAAAACTTTTAAACCGAAAATTTTTAGTTTATTTTTCCAAAAGCGCAACGGATTTGACGGTGCAGTAAATAAATCACGATTTTATGACTGATTTTAAAAGACTTTCCACTAAATTGACGACAAATTAGATTAAAATATTTTCCGACAAGTTTTGCATCAATAAGTGAAACGCCTTTTTAAAAAAAATAAAATAAATAAAATAACCTCCTTGGCAAATTCTCGAGAATAAAAGTCGCATCCTAATAAGTTGGCATCTAAAAATTCCTATGAAATATGTACACATAGCCCAAGTAATTCACTTCAAGCTCAATCAATAATAAATGAAAAATTTTATCAAATCCGGCACAATAAATGATTATTAATTCGCCGAAAGCAGTAAATTAATTATCATTCGAACCTACTAATCAATAAATGTATTTTCAATTTTCATAATTAATATATATTCCTGTTTGGAAAAATTTTCAAATTTTGAGCTTGAATGAAAAGCCTGATAACTTGACTTCGGAGATTCAACCGATTTTCTATATGGCAGCTTGTATTTATACATTGATTGTGATAAATAAAATTGTAACGTCAAGAGTGAAAGTAAAATGACAAAAATGTTTAAACTTTTTAATTAATAAAAATGCATTCAAAAAGTTATTCATTTCAATCTTGACATTACGATAAAAATAAATAATAATCAATTTTCCACAATACACTCGAAATTTTCTTATAATCATAAAACAGCACTCCACTCCGTTTTCTCACAACTAAACATCGCACGATCAATAAAATATACTTTAACATAATCAGCTAATTACATAATTCAGGATGGATTAACGAGATTCCAAGGGGAGCTGAGGAAGAGGGGAAGGGGTTGAAAGTAGGGAGTGAAAGGGGAAAAGAGGGGGTAAGGGGGGTAATGGGGGGGTAAAAGCAATCGAATTGTGAAAGTTTACGTCAGTAGAAACGTCAAGGGTTTCAACCATAATAGAGGCTATTAAACTTAAACGACAAACAAATATACGTGAATATGTATAAATTTGAATTTTAGTTTGGAAAAAAACGGTCGACGAGTCACACCCTTAAAGACCCTCCCTAGTTTAATCGTATGACGTCAAAACCGAGCCAATGTATCATAAAACTTTTCCCAATTTTCCAATAAAACCGATTGAGAAACCTCTTGAAACTTCTTCACTTTTATTATAACTATTCTGAGTATTTTTCATAGTATTTCTCATCAAATAAAATAATCTTCAAAAATTATCAATGGATTTTAGATAATGACGCTCATTAGTCTCAAATATGTAAAAATTACCTTTTTCTTTACTAAAGTGTTTTTCTTTAATTGGTATCATTAAAAATTGGCTCGCAATTAAATCAAGTTTTTTGACACAGAATATCTCTAAATTTATTCGAGTGAAAATTAAATTCCAGTTTTTAAATAAATTCGGTTCTTAAAACTTGGTTAAAACTTTGTAAAGAAACATTCCTAAAAATGTTTGAGTCCGAGAAACTTTTCTCATTCTTTCTAAAAACACAAAGTAAACAATTATTGAAACTTTCCGGAAAATTAGCGCTCTTCCGGCTATATATATATATTAATAAAATCCCTCTGGATTAATTTAATGATTGTTGTGAAGTTGTAACAACAGTCACTGAACAAGAAAATTTTCACTCGAAGAAACTTTGAGGGAAAAAAATAAATTTTCGTGGCACATTCTGTATATAAAGTTTTCCAAGTATTAACAAGATTACTCGGTAATAATCACACGTGCCATAATTATTATTTATCTTCACTTTATTAATTGAAAAGATAAAGAGTATCATGACAAATTTTCGACGGCGAGTCTTCAGCTAATCCAGAAGATATATATCTCAGCATCAATAAAAGAAACCTTCCCTCTCAATATCATTTTTCCAATTACAATAAAAGAAAGGAAATAGTGCAGAAGGCAGTCAACACTAAATTAAAAAAAAAAAAAAAAAAAACATATTGAAAAGAAATATTCTTCTTTTTCTGAAGGGGAATCTTGAATTGTGTAATATTCGTGAAAAGGGAGTAAAAATATTATTTCTATATCAAATAGAAATTGTGTTATTGAAATAATATTTTGCGTGATAGAAATAACATTTTTCGTGATTGAAATAATATTGTCGCTCGTATTGTCGAAAACTTTTTCAAGAAACTTATGAAACTTTTTCTTGACGCAATAAATGGAACGTGATTAAAAATATCTTTTTTCCTCAAGCTCAAAATGATGGAAAAATAAAGTGTTTCATGATTTGCAAATCAATTCTATTTTTACAGACTGCATATCAATCGGATCGAGTCATTCACATCATCATTTGAAAATCGATAATTTCAAGAATCATTGCCAGAAGAAATTGATTAAGGGTTTAATGTCATGATCAGAATAACAATACGAATCATTGTATCGTTCATTGCCCTTGACAATGACACCAAGCCTACCAGGTTGTGCAAATAACACTCACTCGTACCTTAGTAGGTACGACCGTGTTTTGTCAGACGACTATTACACTCGATAGGACAATATCAGACAATATAGATAATCCTTGACGCCATTTCGTCGCATATGTTCCTACAATATAGAACGACATTGTATTTATAGCCGCTCAAAATCTCCAATATAACAATATTGTCCACTAAAAATTTCACGAATATCATCTCTTTCTTTTTTTCTCATAATTTTCTCAGAATGGAAAAATATCCAAGTATGGAAATTGACAATTTGTACTTGAATCAAACAAATGTAAAATTCAGAGAAGAACTATTAGAATATATGAAAACAAATTTGAAACTGGAGCATGATAATTTTTCATCTATATGGAATTTTATGTTTCCAGGGGCGGCGACTTTTAAATTTTTGTCATCTGCGCACTTAAAAATTTAACCGAGAGGGGGGGAAGGAATAAACAAATACCTTATTTAAATTCAATACTTGAAGATAAATAAAACAAGATTGATTCGTATAGTAAAAAATTTTTTAAAAAAATTCAAAATTGAGAAAAAAATGCTTAAAATGTTTACAACATTGATTGGATAATAAATATATTCTAATAAAAGAAAATAATTGCAAAATGATAAGAATAATTCTGTGGCTGAAAGGTAAAACAGCACAAGCGCCATTTTATTAAATTTGAGATAATATCAGATTCATATATATTTAGACATGCTTTTTAAAGTTTGATACTTGTAAAATGAGTAAAACATTTATTTATAGAGAAAATAATGAATAATATAATAACACAAGTCCACTTTTGTCGTCGATAAAATAGTATAACGACACAACTCCATTCAGGCTGAGAAAAACAATTGACGCTTTTAAAAAATCACTGATTCTACAGAACGTTTTTTAAGTTATTGATTAAATTGACTTATCATTATGTATTTATATAATATACAATAATTATAAAATACAAAAATATATATATAAATCAGAGTTTAAGAGAAAGTAAATCATAACCATTTTTTGAAAATGACATTTAAAAACAAATTGAAGTTAGTTAGATATTACAAATTAAAGATAAAACGACACAACTCCAACAAAATGTAATGTCACGGTGAAAAAATATTAAATTTCTTTAAAATCGAAGCGTTTTATTAAATTTGATAAACGTATTTAAAAAATTCATTAAATAATAAGACTTATTGCAAAACACCAAAAACATTTGTTGATTTTTCGATTTCACAGAACTAAGAAAAAATTAAAACTCGTTTATCTCGAAACCATGAAAATGGAGTTGTGCTCTTTTACCTTTCAGCCACAGAATTGTAAATTGAAAAAATAACTGGAATTTGAGATAAGTAATAAAAAATTAGAAAATTAATTAAAAAATAATTGAAAATGACAAAGAGTAATTGAAGAATGATAAAAGTATTTGAAAATTAAAGAAAATAATAAAAAGTTGTAAAATATAATTAAATAAATGACAGAATATATTTGAGATAAACAACACTACTTGAAAAGTGATAAAAATAATTGGAAATTAAAGATAATTATAGCAATTTTAGAAAAAAATAATTGAAAAAAAATACAGAATATTTGTAAAGTACCTAATTACAAAATATTTCAAGAATTTTAAATGGAGGAAAATAATTAAAATATTGTAGAAATAATCGAAAATTGAAGAAAATAATGGAAATTTGAAATGAATAATTGAAATTTTCGGAATTAATGAACGAATAATTTTAAAAAATACACAATTTGTGGAAATCATTGCAAATTAAAAAAAAAATTAAAATTGACGAACGTAATTGAAATTTGAGAATAATAATTGAAAAATTATTAAAACATTGGAAAGTTGATACAATAACTTAGATTTGAGATAATAAATGAAAATTTAGGAAATTGATTGAAAAATACTTTATATATCTAATTAAAAGTTAGAAAAACATAATTGGAAATTAAAGATAATTATGGAAATTTAAGAAAAAAATTGAGAAAATTACAGAAATTATTTGATATAAAAGAAAGTCATTGAAAATTGAAAAACATCATTTAAATACTTGAAAAATATAACTAAAATTTTAAAACAAAATATAAAAATTTAATAATGTAGTTTTTTTTAATAAAAGTTGATTGAGAATGAAACAGATTTTTTAATTTTGAAAAATATTTGGATAATAATTATAGAAAACGATGAAAATTTGAAAAAAAAAAATTACAATTAGAAAAGCAAAAATCATATTTTGTATGATCAGTCACTAATTGAAATAGTTATATTTCTACTAACCATTTATTAAAAAATAACTAGGTAATTATTTATTAGTCAAATTCATTTTTAGGTTATTCAAAATTACTAATATTTTAGTAAAAGTCTGTTTACTACTTAAATTAATCAAATTTTAACTATGTTTTAATTACATTTTTACTAATAATTAATTATTTTTAACTAATTCAAATTTAGAAAGTAATTGCGAAAATTAAAATTTAGGGGAAATTTTGAAAAATAATGAAAACAATTAGAAATTGCGGAAAAATTTTAAAAAATGATAAAAATAGTTAAAAATTGTAGCAAATAATTTCAACTATAGTAGAAAAAAATTGTTAAAAATTGAAGAAATTTTTAAATAATTTTAAATTACCTATTCTCAAAGCGTGGATTAATTAAACTTGTAATCAATTAAATTTCAAATTAATTGAAGTTAGAAGAAATTAAAATTGTTATAAGTTATAAACTTGACAAAATTACGCAAGTGGTTAAAATGATTTAAAATTTACAATAAAAACAACATCTAGTAACAAACTTCAGGTGTAGACAGAATAAATAAACTCTGTAAATCTGAATTAGTGATTTTCTACTAATTAATGAGCTAGAAACAGCTTACTTTTAAATAGTGCGAAATTTCACTATTTTTTAGTAGAAAACTACTAATTATTAGTAGAAAATAACTAATATTAGTAAAAAAAAAACTACTAATTTGAAAATAAAATATCTACTAATTGAAAAAGTAAACTTTCACTATTACAACTAATAGATGTTTCACTTTAAAATTAGTATTTTGTACTATTAATTAGTAGTTTACTACTAAAAAATAGTGAAATTTTTCATTATTTAATAATAACTGATTTTTCGCTAATTAGAAGAAAATCACGAATTCAAATTTACAGAAAATAAATGAAAGAAACTTGTAAATTATAATATATAATTATACATTCATTTACTCTCATTCTAATTTAGAAATTTATTTTTTGTCTCTAATTTTGTCATATGGAATTCCACATTGCGAATTTTTTGCCCTATGGAATATTGCAGACGCACTTTAATACACAAATCGCCACCCCAGTTTGTTTCTGCTTTTTTAAAAGTACTTTTGAAATGATATTATAAATATTTTTTAAGTAAATTAAAAATATTATAAAAATTTGAAAAGAATTGAAGGAGAAAACATTTTTTTAAAGGAGTAGAAGCAATAATTGAATAAAGCGATGAATAGATATTTTAGATGAATATTTATCGATTCTAGTGGTAATTCTAGTGTAACAAATTTTCAATGTAAAATTCCATTGAAAGGAGGATGGTTGTGTTTTAAATGAAGAACTCATGCGAAAGATAAAGCTGGCCTGAAATATTCAATTGACGGATTCTCAAAGGCTCTATTTGAACTCAATATTCGTTCAATATGTCACTCTCGAATGGCATAATGGATAAATATTGAAGTTGCGGGGTCCCTGAACCTGGCACCAATTGAATTTTTTTTTTAAAGCTGAATGATGTCGAGAATTTAATTTCTCGCAAGGCAAGAACTCTATTATATATCCAGAGCGAAAATTCTCTGTTCTCTTTCCACCAGCAATGTGCTGTCTCGAATTGGATCAATATCAACGAAACTTCTATTTCGAACTCGTGTCCATAAAAACTTCATCGATACAGATAAATAGATAATTCAGTAGTAACAGGAAATAAAGATATATAAATAAAGACAAATGTGGAAATAATATCGGAAATTTTTCCCACAGTAATGATATTAATAATAATTTTATTCCATTTTATGGCAAAATATAATAGCTCATTTTTCTCGTTGAAACATTCTCTACAATTTTATTTGTTGAGTTTCACTAAATAATATTTTGTTTAAAAGTTATTAAAAGCAAATACAATTCGTTCTTTAAGTATTTTTTAGCAGAATATTATTTAACAAAATGTTACAAATTGTAGAGAATGTTTCAACGAGAAAAGTCGGTCTTTTAAAATTTGGTGAAATTAATTTGAATTTTTATTTGAGGTGAAAAACGACTTTTTAGTTTTTAGGTTATGTAAATGGAGACACAGCCTCCTTAAATTCTGAGGAAAATACATTTAGATTTGAAATTTCCAGTTAGATAAAAAAAGTCAGAGAATAAAACTTGAGTTTTAATGGAATTTTGTTTTCGACATTACATCACGTGTAAATGCATATTCATTTTATTCGTATCGTTAAACGTGCGTAAATTGGGTTAATTAACTGAGCTACTCTAATGCGAAAATAGGCATTACTGTTACGTCGACTGCATTCAATGCTCAACTTTCCGTTGCGTTCGTAATTCTTACAACGCACGTCGTTAATTTTATATTAAATTAGTTTTTAATATGCATTAGTGGAAAGAGAAACACGAGAAAACGAGTCTGATTATTACACGAGTCATTAAACAACAGAAACTTCCGTTCAAACTTATTTTCAATGGTAAAGAATTGAAATAAACAAAAAAAAAATCAAATTTTAAAATTTCTTTCTTTTCTTTAGTATAGGTATTTATTTCTTTATAGTGATATTCATATTTAATTGTTTTATGATAACCTACTATATATAATTTTGGGCATTAAAATATTCTGATTTAAGATGACAAGGTGTGTGAATTATAACGGGATTATTAAATGTTTAAACTAAATTACGAGACAACAATTGGCAAACGACCAATTGTTTCTTTTATGAAGACTAACAAATTGCTGACTGTCCATTGTTGGCTGTTTTTATACCACTGAGTTTGAGATGACAAACTGCATATATATAAATGACATACACAACTGATTGAGTCGATTGCCAGCTAAATAACACGTGACACGTGTATTAAAGCATATGGGGCATCTCTCCCAATTACAGGGTCTGATGAAGACTACTCTTCAGAAACTCGGTTAACGTGGGCCATCTTTTAATTAAAATGCACGCTCTAAATGTACACTAATTCTATTTTAAGATTCTTCTTTTAATTAAAAATGAAAATCAAATTCTAAACAATTTGAAATTGAAAACATTTCAGTCTCATGTTAACTCCAATTAACGGGAAAATATACAGACTTTTAATGAGAAACGGAAAAACAGAAGCTAATCACGTAATCAAAATGTACACTGTTCAGTGTTTAGCTCTAAATTGAGGCAAAAATTGTGCAATTTTCATGGAAATTGGAGACGAAATTGAATGTTTTTAGAGAGAATCGAATTAATTTAATATATGAGTTAATTTAACCTACCAATGATCATTTACTGCTTTTTCGAAAAAAAGGATTAATTTTTTATTAAAATAGATCGTTTTAAAAAAAGAAGTTTTAGGAAAGTTTTATGTTTTTATCCAATTGGATACAAAATCAGATTAATTTATAGAAAAAGAGAAAGCGTATATTTTAAAAAATTGCGCTTATGCAAAATGAGACAAAATGTCAAGAATGTTTTTTAATAGAATTTTTAATAGAATCTTTTCATTAGAACCAGTTTGGTTGACATTGAGCAGTAATACTGAAAAACTGAATGAGAACTAAACCAGACAATTAGTTGGATCAACAAATCAATTGACAGAAAGAAAGCCACTTTTGAGGGCCAAATTCATCTCTCCACTATTCTTCCAAGAACTTCTAGATTCAATTTTAATTAAGCGGTTTCTTCAAACTTTAACTTAAATGTTTATACACTCAATTATATATCCACATTTTGATAAATTTTTGTTCTACTTTTGATTTCAAATTGATTTTAAATAAAATTACAAAATACTTGCAAATTCAGTTTATTCACAGTTTGGAAAACTTTTCTTCAAACTGAAAGGATTCTGTAAACATTAGTTTCTCCATCAATTTTAAGTACACATTTCAATTTATTTATTTTTAACGTTTATATTTATCTATAAAATTCATTTTACTTAATATTTTCTATAAACTGTTATAATTTATCAAAAACTGTTTTAATTTCGTATAAACCGATTTACCTTAATTATTTGTAGGATATAAAATTCTTTTCAGAGACACAAATTGATATTTTGTTAAAATTAATCATTTGTTCCCAGTGACCTTTCTGTCAGCCAAAATTCATCATTTCTGAATTATTGTATCTTTGGCAGAACATGAAAACTTTAGAATGAACGTCAGTTCCAACACAAGTTACAGTTAATGAATCAAGTTTAACTGGCACGTTTCACACAACTGTAATATATTAATTTATCAAAATCAAAAGTTCAATTCAGAGGCATTTTTCCATTACTAACATCAATTGAATTAAATTTAATCATTTTAATTAGTTTTTTGGAAGAACAAAAGATTTGAAATTATTTTAAAAATAAACCTTTTTAAAGATTCAAACTTCATTGTATTTGTTTATTTTCAACTTTTGATTGTAGACAAAAATCGGTCATTTCCTGTTCGATTTTCAGTAGATTGGACAAACATTCAATTTCCTGTCCACCACATAATTCATCCAGTTTCGTATCACATAATCATGTGATTTATGAGCCGAACCCTAAATACCAAAAAAGCCAAGGCGTCAGTGAAAATAACTTGGGTAATTAATGGAATGACTTTGAGGAAAATAATCACTCTTTACGCTTTAATGGACACTCGATACTTTTTGAAACTTGGAAACAATTTCCGGGAAAATTTATCCTGGTGATTAGAATTTTAAATATTTTCAAAAAACACAGAACATTGAATTGGAAGATGCAGAAAGTTTAATTGGAAAATACCAAAGGCCCAATATTGAAAAATTCGAAAAGTTTAAGAAATTGAAAAACACCATAGAC
The DNA here is from genome assembly GCA_037103525.1 of Ganaspis brasiliensis. Lineage (NCBI taxonomy): Eukaryota > Metazoa > Arthropoda > Insecta > Hymenoptera > Figitidae > Ganaspis > Ganaspis brasiliensis. The sequence goes on from JAZKLR010000146.1 coordinate 1,702,904, forward strand.
CTAATTCAAAGACACGGAATGCCTACAATTGAAGGAAAAAGGAGTCTTAATTAGACTCGTTTAGAGTGAAAAAATAAAATTGATTCATTTGCAGTAGTCAGAGTCAAACGATAGGTCAACAAAGAATGACGTAATCAAGACAATGTGTCCATCAACCTCCGTGAATGTCTATGCTTTGAAAACCACCTGACCTTGAAAGAATTCATTTCTCATAAATATAATTAAAATTTAAATAAGCTCACTTCCGATCAAATACCTTTAAAAAAGTGTTTTATCGACAAAAAGATATTTATTCACCTGATTAAATGTTGTTTTTTTTAAAAATGTTTGCCGTCTTATAGAATAAAAATCAAGAATCTTTTCAATCATGAAAACATTAATCTCCATCAATTGAGCGTTCAGATCTGTTACATATGCTGAACATCCCACAGTTAAATTTTTCAATGGAAAAAATTCGAAGGACAACGACTTTTTAAATTTGATTAATAAAATAATCCAAGCGAAACGAGAAAATGTTTTTTCTCTAACCCTTTTAGCATTCTATTCCAAACGAATTCAATTATTCTTTTTAATTTATCATTTCAGTGCAAAAACTATTTTTTTTTGTATTCTATAGAGAAACTCGTTTTGTTTTTACCATGTATCATTTTAGTGCAATTCTTTTATTATTAAACAAATACGTTGGGGAATTTATTATTTTCAATAAAGCTTAAAAATGTCTGTAAAGGTACAGAAAGTGGAATTTTAAAAGAATGATAAATTATTGTTACAACTGCGTAAACAATATTACTTTTAACTATTATTATAATTCTATAAGTACAAAAGGCCATTTTTGTATTTTTGTAATCCGGTTAACTTGTAAGTAAATAAATAAACTTCCAAAAATTAATTTTGACAGCAAAAATTATAATTCTATTGGCATAAAAACTTTTTTTCATCACAAAATGTTACTTTTAACTGCAACAAATTACTTTTTTAAAAACTGTGAAAAAACAAGCAATTCTTAGTTTTTATTGAAATTCATAATAATTTACGAAATGTATTTAAAAGGTATGAATAAATTATCTTATACTCATCTAGGATTCTTATTTGAAATTTCAAGAATATATAAATTTGTAATTACCATGATAATTTTCATTAAAAAAGCATTTAATACGTTTTAATTCATCAAGAAAATATTTCACTTTCCTTTCCTTTTAATTTTAATTTATACTATTTTCTCTTCTTTTTTTCAGAGAACAAGAAAAATTATTTTTTTAGTAAAAACCGAGTATGTTGTTAAGTATAGGTAAAAATTTGGGAAAAATAATTTTATTTGTGTTAGTTAAAAGTAATTATTGGTCATTACCAATATAAAGAACTGGTAATTTCCAATACAGAGAACTAGTAATTATACCGATACAATACAAAGTACTAGTAATTAAAATTTTCGTAAAATTTTACGAAAAAAATGAATTTTTAATTTATTTGCTGAGTATACTAGTAAAAATTTTTAAAAAATGAATTTTTAAGGTATCTGTTAAGAGCACAAGAAATATCTTTTGAAAAATTGAATACTGAGAGTACACGGAAAAAATCTTACAACGGCAAAAAGCGATATTTTTAATATAATTAATATAAAGAATCCACATATCTAATTCAGTGAAAAGTTTCACCACAATGGTAAAATATTTAGCCGATTCACTTAAAATTTTTATCAAAATGTCTTTTAAATTTAAAAAAATATTTCCATCTTTATCATTAAAACAGGAATAATTTGAATGATACAAAAAAATTAAGAATGCACTTTAAATATTACTCTTTACTCTCTAAATTTGAATTAGCTAAAAATAACTAATTATTAGTTTAATATGACTAATTATTAGTAAATATATAACTAAAAAATAGTTAAAATATGACTAATTGAATTAGTCAACAGAATTTTACTAAAATTTTAGTAATTTTGACATAACCTAAAAATGAATTTGACTAATAATTAGTTATTTTTTACTAAATGGTTTGTAGAAATATAACTATTTCAATTAGTGACTGAGTTTTTGCTTGCAAATTAGTTATTTTTAACTAATTCAGTTTTAGAGAGTAGATAATTGGGTCATTCTCTCAAAAAGGACAAATTTCTAAATAAAACTTTTTAAAACAAAAATGTTTTAAAAACACATACATTATTGGTCCTATGTTTTGGGGGCGCTATTTATGAATCTCAAGTCAAATTTGCAAAATTAAAAGTGGTTTATTTAATATAGGGGACTATATTTTAAAGAAATATATTGATTATATTGTTATAAAAAAAGCATAAATTTGATTAATTATATGAATAATTTTTGCTATATTTTATATTTAAAAAGAAAGAAGAATATTAAAGAATATTCTAAGAATTATTAATAAAATGAATACTTAATAAACAATTTAAAAAGTATACTGGCAGTTACGGAGGGGAGTTATCGTTCACTTTTTTTTTGCAGCTCCAAAATATAATGATTTTAATAGTAAAAAAATAAATTTTATAAACAAACTATTAATAATATTTGCAGTATTTTATACAAGTAAAATAATATTGTAAGAATTATTAATAAAATGTATCATTTACTGAGCAAAAATCAGAAATTATGACGGTTACGGAGGGGAGTTATTTGCAGGACCAAAAACTTGTTTACTTTTTTTTTACTACTTTACTACTTATATTTATGATCGATTACGGAATTCAAAAATGGTGCACAAAATTAATTTAATTCTAGGAAGTAAATCTAGCAAATGATAAACATAAATATTTCAACCAATTTGAAATTCTTTAATTCTTTCTCATAAAATACGATTTAACAATATTGAATTCCACCACATGGCCTACATTATTTTTATTAGTTTAAATTATTTAAAAAAAAAAAAAACGACAAGAACCCGTTGATTTGTCCGTTTTGAGAGAATGACCCTTATATATTGGTTTAAATTCATCTGTCACTTTTTGAGGTTGTTTTGCTTTGAAGTACACTAAAATTCTACTATCGATAAATTGATAATATTGCCACTATCGTTCGTTCATTTTTGACTAAATATTCAGCAATTAGGGCGAAAAATTTCTCTAATGCAGTTATATTTTTTTTCCGTGTATCAGCTATAAGAGTAACTTTTTTTTTCTAAATTAATACTTGGTTTCAGAGTAGGTATAATTTTCGTAAAATAGGTTTATGTGATGGGTTGAAAGTTGAAAACTTATTTCGTGTCGGCATGAGAGGTTTTAGAACTCAATCCAGGTTAACCAATGACCTTCCTGACAAATTTGCACCGTGTGTACAAGCTTACTTGGTATTCATCTCCGTGCCGAACGAGCTCACTATAGAGTTCCTAAAATAACTGGTAGAACCTAGAATTTCTAGATCCTACGCAGAATGCGTGCCAATTTTTGAATCTAAATCTAGTATTTTTCTCCGACTGTTGTCCCTCGCTCTTTCTTTTTTGTCTTTTGCTAGCCAAACACCTGTTCTTCAATTTTCGAAAAATTAAAATAACACGAGATGAAAAGTTACGACAGTTGTTGAACAAGATTCAAGGCATATTTCGTGACAAGAGAATAAATTCTATTATTATTTAATATCAGTATTATTATTATTATTATTATTATAATTATTATTATTTGTGAAAGAGTAATTTTCGTTGTATTTTGGGCTCGATTACTTATTTCTGTAAAGCTTCATTTTTCTTTCTCATTCTCGCTATTAAAATTGAATTATTAAAAATTTTTTGTTATTACAGATAATTGTTTACGCAGCATTGAATCATTGTAATACTTTTTACTCATTTATAAGTATTGTATTCTTTTAATTCATAAAAAGTTTAAGAATTACTTTTATCATTTTCATTCATTGAGAATTGATTTCTTAAATACATACTGAATCAATATTTAAATAGATTTTATGAATCACGATGCGACGATAATAAACGTTCAATATTTTAAAATCATTATGTAAACATATATTTATATTGCACTTTTACACGTTGTCGTAACCAAAAGGTATAGCTTTTATAAAGATAACCTTGACTCTTGAAACATTATACACATAGAATTTTATTTACAGGAATCTAATAAAGTCTTTTGAAATGTAACATAAATTATGTATATATCGTATTTATTTAAAAAAAAAAATATCCATTAATATTTACAATAATAAATAACTAACAAAATATCTTAATTATAATGAACAAAATATTTTTTTCATTGTGAACAAATGTCTCGTCTCAATAATTAATTACTAACAAAATCATCCGTAACGAATGTTACTCGAAATAATAAATATTTGAAAATAATAAACATTGAAAAAATCAGTTTCATTGAGAATCGATTGAATTTGATCAAGCACTAAATTTTTTAATAATAAAAATTAATATTTCAATTTAATTTAATTTAAAATTGCATTATTTGAACATTTTTTGGTTTAAAGTAGAAATATTCTATTTAAAAAAAATCTTGATTAACTAGGGCAATAAACTGATTTGCTCTTTTCTAATTTGTACTGATATAAATTTAATGGAAATATGAAACTTGGAAAATGTTTATAATACTTGATTGGAAATATTGAGAAAATTAATTGGAAGATACGGATCAAAAGTCCATTAATTAATTCAGATTTTCATTGACGTCAAAAACTGACAGCTAGTTATGAAAATATTTTTCAAATTTAAAATAATAATAAACATGAAATAATTGAAAATGTATAAATATATGTAATGTAAATGTAATAATATTGAAAATGTGTCAAACAAAAAAGTAGTTATAAGTGAAATTTAACTAATTAAATTAAATAGAGAGTTACCTACATTATAACAAACAATATTTTAGGATAAAAAATTAAAAAAAAAAAAGTAAAATAGAAATTTCGTTCAATTTGAACTTTTAGAATTTATAAGTTCATGATATATTATCAATATTTGAAATATTTGATATTTTTAATGAAAAATATTAAATTATTTTCAGTTGGATTCTATGAAAAATTTGCAAGTGGTATATTTTTCTAAACCTAAATTAGTTAAAATTAATTGATTTGACGTTAAAAAGCCATTTTCTGAAACAAATAGTGACGTTTCTACTGATAATTCAGATAAAAATAACTCATCAGTTAAATTCTTTTTAGGTTATGCACAAAACAACTGAAATTGACTTTTTACTAATTCGGTTAGTAAAATTTGACTTTTTTTCAGTCATTTTTTTCTGGTAATTTTTTTACTGTTAATCAGTTACTTTTTTCTAAAAAATCAGTTATTTTCGTCTTATTATTGAAGCAAAAAGTCAGTCAAGATTTTACTGATAATCGGTTTTTTTAACTGATTCAGATTTAGTTCATTTAAATATTTTGCATTCGTTTTCAAGTTATAACAGACATTTTATGGATTTAGTTCATAATATTTAATATCATTTATTTAAAATACTTAATTTTTTATCAAAAATGTTAAATAAATTTTATTAAATATATTTAATATATTTCATAAAAAATATTTAATACATTTAATTCGAATATTTCAAACATTTAATTAGAAATTAAAATAAACATTACAAATATTGCTATGTGTAATTTAAAATATACCAGATATTGATATAATAAATTGATAATAATTATTTAATAAAATGTAATTCAAAAAACAAATTTTTCCTATATGAAGTATTGTTTGTTAAATGTTAAGAATTAATACTCATGTTTCTATTAAAATTATTATATAAACAAATTTTCAATTACTTGTATAAAAAAATCATATATTTACCTGAAGTTTTGAACATTCAAATAAACAAATACTTTCTTTGATTTTCTTTTAACTAAAAATGTATCTTCAAACATTGCTTCAGATATGAAATACTCATTAATAAAAATTATAATAAATCTCGCAAAAACAAAAATTTTGTAAACTTCATTTCTTTATTTCTATCAAAAGCAATTTATTTGAGTTAGCAAGAAAAATTTGAATATTTAAAACTTCTTAAATATTTTTCTTCTAAAAAATATCTCTCAATATTTCCATTTCTAAACAAAAATTACACGAGTCAATTTGAGTTAAATAAAAAAAAAAAACTTAACTATACTTCTGCAAATTGCACATTTTATATTTTGATTTAAAATAAATCTATCACGTCAAATATTCAAATAAAATATTCATTTATCAAAATATCCTAATAATTCCTAAATCACACAAAATTTAAGGAGGTTCCATTTACATAACCTCAAACTAGAAAGTCGTTTTTCACTCCAAATAAAAATATTATTAAAATTAATTTTATCAAATTTTGAAAAATCCAGTTGTACATTTTCCAGAAAAAATTAGGTTGAGCTAAATTTGTTGTGAAATAATAATTATTTAACTTTTATTTTTTTTTTTAAATTTAATCAAAAACTGCAATTTTTATCAAATTCTGAAAAATAATAGCTCATTTTTCTCGTTAAAACATTCTCTACAATTTTATTTGTTGGGTTTTGTTAAATGAAATTTTGTTTTAAAGTTATTAAACAAATAAAATTTGTTCATTACGTATTTTTTAAACAGAATATTATTTAACAAAATCTAACAAATAAAATTGTAGAGAATATTTCAACGAGAAAAATGAGCGATTATTAAATTATAATTATAAAATTGGACAAAAATGGCAGATTTTAACTAGATTTAAAGAAAAAACATAAAATGGTAAATAATTATTATTTATCAAGTAGGAAAATTATCCTACATTTGTAGAAAATCCGAACGTTTTTTCCAAAAATTATTTTTATGATCTTAAAAATGTCAAAAAACATCTATTTTTCCTTGGTTAAACTATCATTTTATTTAATTGATGTTTTGAGATAATTGTTATTTGACAACAAATTTGATCTCAACCGAATTTTTTCTGGTGAAATTAATTTTAATAATATTTTTATTTGTGGTGCAAAACGACTTTTGAGGTTACCTGAATAGAGAGAACCTTCTTAAAGAAATATAAACTTTAAAAAATCATTAAACATTTCAAGCTCAACTTGACCCACAGATAAAATTTTCAAAGTCTCATAAATCCAATTTTTTGTTATCGGGGGCAAAAAATCTGCACGAAAAATAATCGTATCGACAAAATCTATAAAGACTGCTGTATAGAACCTCGAGAAATTTGATTAAGAATTAGAGAAGAGAAATAAAACTGAATGACTTGGCATTCTTTGAGTTGACTTTAACAATACGATTGACTCTGTAAACTTTTTTTTTTTTCTGACATCTCTTTCGGAAAAACGCCAATCTAGGTCGTGTAAATGAACAATTGTTAATGTATTCATTGAGGTAGGGAGGAAAATATCCTAGAAAATACGTAATCTAAGGAGAATTTATCTCTAGACTATCACACAGCACACGGGAGTTCCTCCTGACTTTTTTTTTTAGCTACAAGAACGCATGCCCATTCGCATCGGTCGTCTCGCATTCAAAAACCGAAGAATACATCTGAAATGCGCAGCAACAAACGACAAACCTTACTGCACCTGACAATCCGTTGCATTTCGAACAACATCGAATGCCACATTCACGATTTCACTGATATGCTTCTTCCCTGCACTGCACTGGCATCACTCGCAGAACAAATCAGAGCGATCGCCACGCACACTTTTAATGTTTTTTTTTTTTATTATTATTAATATTATTATTATTTTTGTTTAATCTGGTGCAGTTATTGAAATACTCAGTTATTATTATTAATAATTTTATCTTCTTTTCTTCTTGACATTTCTTTTTCTTCTTTTTTTTTTAAAAAAAAAAAAGAACACTGCCCTCCAGGGTTCAAGGCCTGGGAGTTGACTCTCGTCGACGCTCAGGACTGCGATTGGACATTTAGATTCTCAATTACTAAATTGCACTATGACAAATAAATTCACGACAACAGCACCATCCATATAAACTTATACCGAACTACGCGCCTCGTCGCAAGGTGCACTCTTGAAAACGACGACGCTCCCTAGACTCGCAATGGCAAACGAATTTCGAGGTTTCGTGCCTCCCAGCGTCCTTGGAGTTGATCGCGTGCTTCGTTAAAGTATAGAGAATAGTTACGGCGACTAGCTAGCGTTTGACGAACTTTATACATCGGCGAACAAAGCATGTAATGGTCCAGTGCTCGCACCACCTATGGAAGTATCGGTCCTCGTCCTCCGTCCCTCCTGGAAGACCCAAAAGTCAGGAATTTCATTCAATCCACATTGGTTTCTTCTAATTCACACTATAGCCTCTCACTCACTGTCCAAGTTAAATTTGTTCTGTCCAAATTGAGGGTTTTTTATTCACATTATCCAATTGGTATTTGATGAATCCAAGTGATTGTTTTTGTTAAACCAAATGGTGTTTATTCGAATTGTTTTCAGTTGATTCAATTGGTACTTATCGAATTCAAATGATTTTTATTTAATCCGAATGGTATTTATAGAATTCAAATTGTTTTCAGTTGATTCAATTGGTACTTATCGAATTCATATGGTTTTTAGTTGATCCGAATGGTATTTCCAGAATTCGAATCGTTTTTAGTTAATCCAAGTGATATTGTTTGATTTGAAATCGGATTTATTGAATTTAATTGGTTTTTATTAAATTCAAAATGGTAACCATTGAGACCAGATGGTGTTCTTTTAACCCACTTGGTATTTACTGAATCCAAATAGTATTTATTGAATTCAAATAGTATTTACGGAATTCAATCAGTATTTATTGAATTCAAATAGTATTCACTGAATCCGAAAAGAGTCCATAATATCCAGTCGATATTTATCCAATCCAAATGGTGTTTATTAAAGCCAAACAGTATCCACAAAGTCCGAATAATTTTAATCAATTAAATCCAAATGATAATCACTTAATTGATATCAACTTATTCTAATTGGTATCCACTTAATCCCACTGGTATCCACTCAATTAAGATAAAATCCACTTAATCCAAATAATATCCTCTCAATCGAAATGTAACTTCTTAATCCATGGCATCTATTTATCCAAACTACATCCATTCAATCCAAATGATATTTAATTCAAATGGTGTCCTTTTAATTCATTCAATGGCGTCTACTTGAAATGATGTCCACACAATCCAAATGGTGATTTTTCACTCCAAATAAACTGATTCAAGGACTAGATTTAAGGGAACTCGAGGACATGAGGGTAGCTGGGGATTTGACTCGATGACGTAGAGGAAATTTAGGATTAAACTAGAGGATTTTAGGATTATATTAAGGACTAGATATTCAGGATATTCTCAAGGTAATTCCGGATTTGACTTGAGGTAAATTCAGGATTTCAGTCGTGGAAAATTTAGGGTTTAAAAGGGAAAAATTCAGGATACACGTTCAGAAAATATTAGGAGTTGATTTGGGGTAAATTCAGAATTTGACTTAAGAGAAATTCAAGATTTGACAAAAATTCACAATTTGCGGTAAATTTAGAATTTTTTCGAGGTAAATTCAGGATTCATTCCAAGGAATATAAGGATTTTATTAGAGAATAATAGAGGATTTGACTCAAAGGAAATTCAGGATTTGACTTGAGGTAAATTCAGGATTATATTCTGGGAAAGTTTAGGCTTTTTTAAAGGATAATAGAGGATTTGACTTGAGGCAGATTTAGGATTTGACTTGAGGTAAATTCAGGATTTTATTCTAGGAAACATCAGGTTTTTATTAGAGGATAGTAAAAGATTTGACTTAAGGTAGATTCAGGATTTGACTTAAGGTAAATTCAGGATTTTGTTCTGGGAAAATTCAGGATTTCATTCGTAGAAAATTCAGGATTTGACTCGAGGAAAAATCAGGATTTAACTTTAGGTAAATTTAGGATTTTGTTCTGGGTAAATTTAGGTTATTATTCTGGAAAAATTCAGGATTTTATTCTGGGAAAATTCAGGTTTTTATTTGAAGATAACAGAGGATTTGATTTTAGGTAGATTCAGGATTTTACTTGAGGTAGATTTAGGATTTCACTTGAGGTAAATTTGTTTTGGGAAAATTTAGGATTTGACTTGTGGAAAAATCAGGATTTAAATTGAGGTAAATTCTTGATGTGTTTCGTGGACAAATAAGGATTTGACTCATGGGAAATTGAGGATTTGACAAGTGGGAAATTGAGGAATTAACTTGATGTAAATTTAGGATATATGTTGAGAAAAATTCGGAATTTGATTTAAAGTAAATTGTGTCAGGAAATCAGGAAAATTTTGCATTTGTTAGAGGAAAATGCAGAATTTAATTCGAAAAAATCTTGAAAATGTAACTTAAGAAAAATTCAGTATTGACTCGTGGAAAATTCGGGACAATTTTGAGGAAAGTTTGGAACAAATTTGAGGGAAAATTGGTAACAATTCGGGACTAACTTGAGGAAAATTGAGAGATTCGAAGAAACTTGAGGCTTGGCTGGATGAAGATTGAGGCTGAATTTGAGAAAAAGACAGGATCAACTTGAGGAAAAAAGAGGACTGAGAAAGGACAAATGCGGGGGTGTCTCAGCTGGAACGGAGATCCTCATCTGCCTAATGACCTTGGCGTTGATCGACGAGCGGCTCGATGATGATGATAATAAAAGAGAGATTCCTTTTGGTAAAAAGAAGCCTTGTGTTTGCTCGTCGCTAGAAAACGAGATCTGGACGTCGACGCTCGTCTCCCGGTGGACATTCGTTTGTCCGGGACGTGTCGCGGTTTCTCCGCGTGCCAGAATCCATAATAATCGACGACCGGGTCGATCGTTCAGAACTCAGCAAACTCCTTGGCGCATTTCTCAGTTGAGGAAATTCTGAGTGCTTCCTCCTCGTAATCGTCGAAATTGCTAGTGTCGCCGGGTCCCTTGCATCTTGGTATAAATGGGGCCTCGATCCTCTTCTGGAAGACTGCTATCCAATCGGTGCTGGTGAACCACCTGTGGCCCTTGATATCGTTGACACCTGCCTTGAGATTGCCGTACCTTTTGGTGAGATCGACCTGCAAAAGATTGCGCAGAAGATCCTTGAGATCGGTACCAAAGTGGGAGGGAAATCGGACCTTGCCACTGACAATCTTCTCGTAGATCTGGATGGGCTGATCGGCAAAAAAAGGTGGATAGCCAGCGGCCATTTCGTAAACTAGAACACCGAGTGCCCACCAGTCGACAGCCTTGTTGTAGCCCTTGCTGAGAATGATCTCAGGTGCAAGGTACTCGGGTGTACCGCACAGGGTCCACGTCCTGCCTTTCACTCTCTTGGCGAAACCAAAGTCCGTGACCTTGAGGTAACCTTGAGAGTCTATCAGAAGATTCTCGGGCTTGAGATCTCTGTAGATGAGGTCGAGATAATGCAGATACTCAAAGGCTAGGACAATTTGCGCGGCATAGAATCTAGAGTGAGGCTCGGAGAAGCGTCCGACCTTTCTTAAATGGCTGAACATCTCGCCTCCTGGTACGTATTCGAGCACCATGTACAAATTCGAGTTGTCCTTAAAGTGAAATCGTAACGAGACGAGGAAAGGGAAGCTGATCGCCTGTAGGATTCGCTTCTCGTTAAGCGTGTGCTCCACCTGCTTGAGCTTGACCACCTTCTGTTTATCGAGTATCTTCATGGCATAATACTCCTTGGTTGGCTTGTGCTGGACAATCATGACCCTGCCAAAGGAGCCGGTGCCCAGGGTCTTGATTCTCTCGAAATCGTCGAGAGCCGCGGTATTGGTCGGATTTTTCTTCCATTTTTCCTCGAATTCCTCCTTGGCCTGATCCAGGAACTCCTTGACGCTCTCTGCTGCGTCCACCTTCTTATTCGCTGTCGCGGCATTATTGCCCATTTTACCAGCCGCGCTCCAGCCTGCCAGGGCTCCACGCACGTCGAGTTTCTTCAGTGTTTCGCTTGTTTTTTTACACTACCGAGAGCGACACTGATCACGATTTACTGGACAAAGTTGACAGCGAGCGTCAAGTCACGCTTCAACCTTCAATTTCCTCACCTTTTCTTTAAAAGGTCGACTTTCCAGGTTCTGAATTCACCCTCAGAACCTCCAATTATAACCTTTCGTCGTCTAAGGTATAAATAGGTCAATAAAGTACCTTGTCCGCAACCCGCGCCATATTTCAGCAGACAACTTACAGCCCTCGACGACCCTTCCCAACACGAATCACTGTTTTCTGCGGCTTTCCTCGTGAGCAGGCAAAATCGAAGCACAGCACCACACACTGCACTGGGAGTGACTCACTTTTTTTTCTACTTTTTTTTTCCCCTCTACTCGAGGATTCGCAGCGAAACGTTCCTGAACGGTGTCAGGTACATATGTAGCCGTTCGTTGTATGGCTAGACACGAGCGGACAGACCAATACACCGAGTATCCACACTTTTTATTCACGATAATCCACCGGATTAAACACGAGTCATTCAGCGCACTTTTCCCTTCGTCGACGATAACACTTTCCGCTGTCACTTTATTATCGTTGAGCGTTGAACTCGATCCGTCTAGTGCAGCAGACGAGACAAATACCTCTCTCTAAGATGGCGGCACAACCTGGCCTGCTCCTCCCGGAATTTATACAAATGCGACAAATGGCAGAGGAGACGGACAGTGCTCTCTTCAGGAGGAGAAAGAGACTCGCGCTCCACTCTCTGGCGCGCACCAAGCACCGAGCAACAAGCCGAGTAAACCCGAGCAACGAAAACGTCAACCAGAGAGAATTGACAGCACCAATGAAAAACAAAAACTTGTGTATGATTCTGTCGTTATTTGTAGCAGAAGACGAATACTTGAATTTCCATTCTATTGAAACATTTAAATGGCGTGAATAACATTTCAATGATGAATTGTCAAGTAGCTCGAAATTTTATTTATCCACTGAGTTGATCTGGACAGTGCTGCTCTCTCCACAGCCAGAAGCATAAGCGATGATAAATATAAGCTGGTAATGTCGGAAGTCATCGAAACAAGCGGTGATCCTGATGATCAGGCAGATTGCTACTATTCAGCTAATGAACGAGGTCATCCTCCACCCCCGTTGCTTTTATTATTTGACCTCTTTTAGAACCTTCAATATCCTCCCAATCTCATTTTAATGCCCTGCCAAAATAGACGAGAATTAATAAAAGAACAACATATTCTAACGTGTATTATTGTTTGTGGAAAAAGTATTTTCTACTTTCCTTATATTTTTTATATTTAGAATAAATTTTTAATTCGTTTTATTTTTAGTTTGAGTTTTTAGCAAGGTGTCTACAACACCTGCAAATAGCAGAGTATTCTTTTTAATTTCTGGGACTTTTTCACTTTTACAGGGCTGATAAAAATCGTGATTTTTTTGTAAATGTTTAAAATTAGTATATAATATTTTCAAATGTTTATTTTTTAAATTGAGAACATTTAATATATAATGAAAAATAAAACATTTAAATAGAATCAAACAAATTATGGCGAATAAATGAGGAAATTTCAAAAAAATATCTTCAAATTCATTTATGATAGCAAAATTAAGAATATTAGGTAAAAGCAACGAAAAAATAATTAATTGAAAAAAAAACAGTCTAATAATAAAATAAAAAAATTCTTTTAAATAAAAAAAGTCATTATTAAAGAAATAAAGAAGAAAAAACAACACAAAGATGAAACAGTGACATAAAAGTATATAAAAAAGTAGAAACTCTTTTCAACAAATTAAACTATTATTTACAGAAAAAAAGAATGAATAAAATTTTGGAAAACTTTAAACAATTTTAAAAGAAAAAAAATTTTATAAAATAGAAGAACGATGTTAAAATGAGAATATTTAGTAAAAGATTAAATTTACATAATATAAAATAAGAGAATAAAAGTTTTCGAAAAAAATTGAAAATTGATAAATTTAAAAAATGTAGATAAAAGCTAGCATAGAATAAATATTTTCAAAAATTCGTAATTATAAGATAAAAACTAAACAATTTAAAAGAAGGAAAAATGTTTCTAAGAAATAGAAAAATAATGACAAAATTTAATGAATTAATTAAAAAGCAAGGAAGGACTAAAAAAATTGTGAAACAACAAGAAAATTAAATAAATAAGAAGAAAATACAGGAATGGTTTTTTACTTAATTTGGAAAACTGTAAAAAAAAAAGTAAAAAGTACAAAAAATAAAAAAATTTGATAAGAATCTACTAAAAAATTAGAACTAAAAAAAACAAAATATAAAAAATGTATATAAAAATAAATAAAAAGTCCACAAAAGAAATTAAAGAATCCTTTAAAAATAAAAAAGTCTAGAAAAATGAAAACAAAAATATTATAATAAGTATTACACTTAAAACAAGTCCAACAATAAGTTTAGAAAAATAATGAAAATCTGCAAATTTTATGAAAGAATAAATAATTCTGCAATAGACAAGATGTGAAAACAAATTGAATAAATTTACAAAAAAATGAGAGTATTTATTTTTAAAAATATAAAAATAATTATGAAAATCAACGAAATAAAAATTTTAGTGAATGATATAATAACAAAATTGTGTAAAATAATATTAAATAATTTGTTTAAATTATTCTACGTAAGGACATCTTATAATTTGTAACGTAAAAAACATAATTTTTAAATTGCTGTTTTTTCCATTCAAATGTATGAAATGGAAAAAATATTGCTCTTTTTTCTAGTAAATTAAACGGTTTTTAATATGGTGAATTTGATTTAATCAAAATCAAATAAATTATGTCGAATAAATGAGAAAATTTAAAAAAAATATGTTTAAATTCTTATGATCGTAAAATTAAGAAAATTAGGTAAAAGCAGTGAAAGAATAATAGCTAAATTATAAAAAGAAAAAACAAGAACTTAAGAAGATAAGAAAACAGGCTATTAAAAAAAATGAGAAAATTCTTTTAAATAAAAATGTCATGGACATTATTAAAGAAATGAAGATAAAATTAAGAAAACAACACAAGAATGAAACAATGGCATAAAAATATATAAAAAACTAGTAACTCTTTTAAAAAAATTAAACTATTGACGAACGTTTTTTTTTTTAATTAAAAAAAAAATAAGAAGATAATTATATAATCTTCTTTTTTTAAAAAACGTTTAAATATATTACTTAAGAGAACAAAATTTTAAATTTAGAAAAATTAGAGAATTAATTTACAAATTGAATAAAATTTTCGAAAATTTTAAACAATTTTAAAAGCAAAAAAATTTTATAAAATAGAAGAACGATATTAAAATAAGAATATTTAGTTCAAGATTAAATTTACATAATATAAAACAAAAGAACAAAACTTTTAAAAAAAGGTGGAAAATTGAGAAATTTAAATAATGTAGATAAAAGCATCCATTAAATGTTTTAAAAAATTTGTAATTGTAAGATAAAAACCAAACAATTTAAGAGAAGGAAAAATGTTTTTAAGAAATGGAAAATGATGACAAAAATTAAAGAATTAATTAAAATGCAAGAAAATAAGAGAATATTTTTTTCCTTAATCTAACCAACTGTAAAAAAATGTAAAAAGTACGAAAAATAATACAATTTCGTTAGAATCTACTAAAAAAGTAGAATGAATAAAAATAAAAATAAAAATGTACCTACATATAAAGACAAATAAAAATCCACAAAAAAAAATTTTAAAATCCTTTAAAATATTATAAATATGGAAATAATTAAGAAAATCAACGAAATAAAAAGTTTAGTGAATGTTATAAAATAACAAAATTGTGTAAAATAATATTAAATAATTTGCATAAAAAGAAGATAATTAAAGAAAATCCTAAAATTAAAAACAAATACACAAAAAATATTGAAAGTAAAAGGAGAAAAAATCTTAAAATTTTATAAAAATAAGAAATTATAAGATAAAAATTAAACAGTTTCGAAAAAGTGAAATCTCTTAGAAATATTGTAATAAATAAAAAAAGGATTATTGTTAATATGGAAAATAATTAATATTATTTAATTATTATTATGCACTTAAGTTTGAATTAATTGAAATTTAAAATTTTGAATAAATTGGAATATGTGTTAATTGACATTTAGAATTTGTTTAAATTATAATGACCTTAAGATATAAACAATTAATACTATTTGTTGCTATCTTCATAGCAAAAGTTTGTAAATCGTAGTTTTTTCCAGATTTATCCACAAATTTGTGGTTTTTTAATAGTTTGCGATTTTTTACATCCGGAGAACTGTAAAGTTTTTTTATTAAAATCATCATAATTTTTTAATGCAAAATCCCTAATAATTTAAACCATGATTTAAATCACTTTAATTGAAATCAATAACAGCCCTGATTGTTTGTGGAAAAAATATTTTTTATAATTCTTATATTTTTTATATTTACAATAAATTTTTAATTCGTTTTATTTTTAGTTTTTAGAGTTTTTAGCAAGGGTGTCTACAACACCTGGAAATAACAGAGAATTTTTTTTAATTTCCGTGAAATTTTCACTTTTGAGAACCATGAATTTTGATGACATGATATTTTGAATTTCTTGAAAATAAGTCGACAACTTTAAGAAGAGTCACCGCCTTTATTTTGACACCTTTAAATTTTAATGATCGCAGAAAGTTATTTTATCTTCCTAACATTATTTGGGACACAAAAATATGCGGGAAGGTCAAAAATATAAAATCGTAACTTTCAATCAGTTTAGAATGTATATGGTCTATAAATAATTAAAATTTTTGAAAATTGAACTTGTCTTATAATTTTTAATAACCATAGCAATTTAAAACTTGTACAAAGAAAGTCAATCTCCTTTTTGACCTAATTCTTTTTTATCATTTTTTCATCCCATTTTTTCCTATCTTATACTTGTATTTTTTCTCCTTTTCCGCTTTTTTATTCTACCTTTCATAAATTTCAATACATTTATATTCATTTCATATAACTCTCAAACGACAATTAATATAAATTTCAATAATTATAAAAATTAAAATTTAATTAAAAATTTAATTAATCAATGCTAATTTATTTTCTGTAAAATTGTTAATTTTTGAGAAAATATTTTAACTTAATTCAAAATTTTACTATTTATTTCTAATTTGCTCACTTTATTGGCATTTTTTTCGTTCTATCGTAATTTTTTTTAGCATTCTTTTACATTTTAATAAACTTTTTAATTTTATCATCATTTTTCTATTTTATAAAAATGTTTTCCCTGTCTCGAGACTTAATGTTCTTCTGTGTTATTATTTACTTTCATAATTTTTTAAAAATGTTTCATTAAGTTTTTTCAAACACTTCTCTTAAAAGTGACTTACATATTTTAAATTAATTTTATGTTTGTTCTAAAAATAACAATATTTAAAAGGTAATTTTAAAATTATAATAAAAACTGTTGGTTTCTTTTGTAAAAACCAAAAGCACTAAGGATCGATTAAAATTTGGTTAAATTGAATTGTAGATTGACTAAAGAAATGATAAATTTAAGTTCGGATAAATTAAAAACGTAAATTGATTGCCATTAATGAAAATTAAAATTTGGATGGATTTCAGTGTAGATTAGATTCCATATTTTTGACATTTAAAGATTAAATTGATTAAAAATTTAATAAATGAAAATTGGACGCCTTTAAATTTTAATAAATTGAAAATTGGATTCATTTTCATTTGGATACACTGAAGTTTAGATTAATTTCTAAATAGTTCAATTAAAATTTGTGTAAATTAATTAAATACACTTTAAAAATTATAAGACAAAACAAATAATTAACAATGAATGAAAAAATGGGAAAAATCCAAAAATAAATCTTGTTAAAAAAAAAATTAAAGAAAAAGTCGAAAAGTCTGAATAAATAAGAAAAAGTGATAAATAAAAAATAATTTCAAAAAATATTTGAAAAATAGAGAAAATTTTGAAAATTCTATTAAACTACGAAATACTTACAAAACATTCAGATAAATTAGTAAAAACAATTTATCTACTTATATCAATCTTAGAATAAACAAAGTTTTAAAAGTTGAATAAATAAATTCTAAACTTAAATTAGAGTTAAAGATGTCTATTGTTAACTTAATCTAAGGAATTTATTTAAAATCTTAGAAAAGATGACAAAATAATGTTCATGTCTTAAAATAGACTGAGGCTGACCGCAAAATTTAATTTTCAATGTTTCCTAAACTTCTGGAATTTTCTTGAGTTTCAGCAATCGAAACTGCTAATAATTCACATTATTTTTACTTTTTCTCTTAACACACATTAAAAAGACTTGGTTCGCATAATTTTGTATTTTTATATCATCAAATACGAACACGTGTGAGAATTTATAATTTCAAACATATTTCATTATATACGGATAGCTTGAAAAATCAACTAGACATATTTTCTATTTATAATGTTAAATTAAACTCCCAGAAATGTGACAAAGCGTTACTTTTGAAGGCCACTTTTTAGTCCAAAAACATAAAAATATCTAGATTTTTTTAAAATTCAAATTCCAAAACAATTGAAATTTTCCAAATTTACAAAAATAAAACTCCAAAATACAACATTTCAAATACGAAAGAATTCTTTTTCAACACCAAAATCTTTAAATTCAAGAATAAAAGTGTTTAAAATTCAAGAAAAAAGTTTGTCAAAACACGAGAAAAAAATTGACAAAAAGGTACACAAAGTTTTTAAATTCCAGGACCAAGTTTTTAAAATTCCACATAAAAGAACTCTTTAAAATATCAATAGAATGAAGGTTCTAAAATATCCCCAAGTTTTGAAAATAATACGAATCCGAGGGGAAAAAAGCAATCTAAAGGAAAAGAACTGATCTAAATAACTGAATAATCAAGTGAAATGTTTAGCAATTCAAAGAAAGCGATTGGTTAGAATTGAAATGGAACAAAAGCAGAAATAGTTGAATGTTGTGAAAACACTGACTATGGTTATTAAAGGTTTAAAAAAGCCGGAGCGTGTTAAAAGATGAATTTATATTTTAAGATAGCATATCGCGTGCTTGATAAGAGCGAGTATAACAGTCCAAAGAACTCAGAACCTGCACATGTGCTAGACATGCGCTCTTAGTAACGAAGATGGTGTGAAAATTCAGGTTGAGAGCACCTGGATGCGCGCGACCGTTCTTCCCATCGATTCAAAAGACCGGAGTCTGAATCTGAAGCACTACAAACCAATTTGTTAAAAGGCCACGTAACTGACAGTCTTTTGACTATAAAATACATTTCCCTCAATGAAAATAGTATAAAAGGAGAGAGAGAGAGAGAGAAAACTTAAAATCACAAGATCTTATACAACCATAGATTTTCCAATAAAAAAATATGAGTCAGTCTTTTTATGTTTCATAATAAATGACAAAAAGGAGCGATATGCAAAAATAGAGTCATTTTTCAATGTTTGACTTTTCATTATTCTCTTTAGATTTTCATATGATATTTCAGTGGTAATTAAGAAGCACTTTTTCAAAAGTTGATAAATCGACATTTTGTTATTTTGAGACAATTAAACAAATGCTGTTTTGCATTTAATACACTGAAAAAAAAAAATTATTTGACTCAATTAATTCAAATTATTTGACAAATATTTACTTCGCTCAAATATTTTTTAGTTGGATCTAAAAAATATGTATTTGATTCAAATAACTTGAATTATTTGAATCACGTTATTTAAACCAAATAAATCTTCTTTGGATCAAGTAAATAATTAATTTAATCTAATAAACAAATATATTTAATACAAATGCTAAATTATTTGAAACTATTCATTTATTTATTTCACTCAAGTATTTGGGTTTTTGAAACAAATAAAAATTATTTGACACAATTAATTTATTTTATGGATTAAAGTAAACCAAATTATTTAATATAAATAATATATTATTTAATGCTAATATATTATTTTATAAAAACAAATAAAAAGTATTTCCGTCAAATAAATAATTTATTGTAACGAAATTTGTGAGTTATTTAAAACTATTTATTTATTTATTTCACTCAAATATTTGAGTTTTTAACGTTAATAAAAATTATTGAACACAATTAAATTATGTTATGAGTCATAGTAAATCAAATTATTTAATGCTAATATTTTCTTTTTTAAAAACAAATAAAAAGTATTTGGATCAAGTAAATAATTTATTGTAACTAATGTGTGAGGCTAAATAGGTGTTTTTGTAATTTTGAAGTCAAGTCAGCGTGGCTTCGTGGGTAGCGTAAAAGTCTCGTATTGCGTGCGTCGCGGGCTCAATCCCACCATCCGCACGAAATTTTATTTCATAGTTTATATGTTAGGGTATAATAAGTGTTAACTAAATATAAATAAATAAGTGTAAAATAATCAATATTATAATAAATAATAAGAATGTTATGAATGAAAATCACCATACTCATCATAACATTAAATAAGAGTAAACTCAACAACAAAAGAGGGATTACATTATTTTATTTATGGAAACTAATATTTATTTGCTTTAAAAATATAAATGAAATAATTTTTATAATTGATTTAAATTATCAGTTATTAGCTCCAAATATTTAATTTAATTGACACAAATTACTGTTTATTTAATGCGATAAAATAAAATACACAGGTCGAATAAAATATTATTTGAATGGAGTAATTTTCATAATTGATTTAAAACATTAGTTACTAGCTCCAAATATTTAATTTATTTGACACAAATTACTGTTTATTTAATGCGATTAAATAAAATACTCAGGTTGAATAAAATATTATTTGAATGAAATAATTTTCATAATTCATTTAAAACATTATGTGCTAGCTCCAATTATTCCATTTATTTGACTCAAGTAATTTGTATTTGATACAAATTAGTCTTTACTTAATACAATCAAATAAAATATTTAGGTCTAATAAATAGTTATTTCGTTCAAATACAGCTTTATTGGATAATAGACATGTAAATAATTTATTTGGATCAAATAATTTTTATTTGATCCAAATAATTTTTTTTCAGCGTAGAGTTAATTATAAATTAAAAAAATTATATGATATTATTGATATGAGAATATTTTTCTAACTTAAGGGCATGTGTATAGTGATGTGCTGTGTCCGGTATTGCTGAGTAATATCCAAATTCTGACCCGTAATTACTGGTAAAGTGTTACAAAAATCGTAATATTTGAATAATTAATTCTCGACGTATTTTATTTAAATAATAACGCCATACACATAATTATGGCATTTCACTATTTTTAAAATTGTTGTTTATTGAAGTAATACAAAAGTAGTCAATTATTGCAATGAAAAATAATTTGGAAAAGCTGTAGCAGAAGACAAAATCCTTCATTTAATTAATACATTATTTCTAAACAGAAAATTAGATTTTTATTTTTATTATTTATGTTTTAAACTTGATACCCAATGCACATAAAGAAGTTCAAAGTCTTAATTGTAGTATAGTACAATTCGTTTTTTCTAAAATATTTCAATTATTTACATCACAGTACACCTTTTCAAAATGTTCTCAAATTATAAAATTATAGAAATTTTAATTTCTTCAAATTTTCGTTATTTTAAACTTGCATTCATTAAAAGTTCAATTAATCCACGGTTCAAATATACTAAATTTGAAATGATTTAAAAATGTCAATTATCTTTTCTCTTATGATTTCAATTATACTTAAACTACAATTTTCAACTATTTTTATCATTTTTCAATTATTGTGTGTAATTTTTTATTATTTTAATTATTTTCCACTTTTTTTCCTAAATCTTAAATCTACCTTCAGCAAATTTCAATTATTGTCTTTAATTTTTTCAATCACTTTTTCAATTTTAATTATTTTCTCTTCGACAATAAAACAATTTCATTATTTATTGCTAAATTTTATAGATATTATTTATCACAAATTTAAATACAATTTTTTAATTTACCATTATTATTTTCATTTTGCAATTATTATTTTAATTTTTAATTATTTCCTCTGTATTTTTATTATTTTAATTATTTTTCAATTAATTTTCTAAATTCTCAGTTATTATCTCAAATTAAGATTATTGTCTTCAATTTTCCATTTTATAAATAATTTTTCAATTACGGGCTTTAAGCTCGTAAACATGTACATAAATAAAAATGAATAGATTATTTTCCTTTGCTTAAAAACAAATTCTATACTTTTTCTATTATTTTCTCCAATTTCTATTTATTTTCATTCTTCTGGCATAATTTTCAAAGATTTCAATATTTTTTTATTTAAAAAAAAATCTGCTATTTTTTAAATTATTTATTTCAAATTTCATTTATTTTTATCAACTTACAATTGTTTTTATAATAATTCAATTATTTTCTTCAAGTTTCAAATTTTATATTATTCATTTTTCAATTATTTTCCCCAATTTTTAGTTATTTTCATTTTTTAAAATTATTTTCTAAGATTTTAAAATATTTTTCTTCGATTTTTCATTATTTTCAATTTTTTTTATAATTTCCAAAATTTAAACTATTTATGTGATATTTTAATTATTTAATTCAATTTTAAATTATTTATATTATTTTTTTATTATTTACTTACTTCAATTTTAACTTACTTACGTTCTTTTTCATAATTTCCAAAAAGTTTTTAATTTTAATTATATATCTGAAATAGAGAAATTCCCTTTAGTTTATTTAATTTTCCATTACATCTATGATTTTCTTTTTTTATGTATATTCTATGTTTTTTGCAATTATTTTTCTTCAATTTTAAATTCTGTTTATCTTATTTTCAATTTTTTTTCTCTAATTTTTAATTATTTTCTTTTTTTTTCAATGAACTTTTAAAAGTTTCAAGCATTTTTCTGAAATTGTCTTGAACTTTTCTTGATTTCAAAATATTATGCAATTTTTTCAATTATTTTCTCCAATTTTTGATTATTCTAATTTTATTCAATTTAACAGTTACTTTTTTGCAACATTTGCCCTGAAATTTTTTTCTGTCTGTCAAAATGTTGTTTAGAATGTCCGTAGGTTTCATAATAATTGTAAAACTCTCTGTCTCCTAAATAGTAAAACTCCACACAAAAATATGCAAAATTATTAAACAATGCAAAAGTAAGGTTATGTATTCGAAAACAAACAAGGCTGTCGTCTGCAAGCTTTAATAAAAATCACTTTTCTGTTATTTTTATTTTTGCGCGTTTATAATATACCCAAATTGTAACATAATATTAATACTAATAAAATTAATAATAGGAAAATTGTTTTCACTTCAGCAAAATCATGAAATATTGTAAGTTTGCATTTTTACCATTTTTGTAAGAGTTTACCAGTAATTACTGGAAATTACCAGTAGGTAAAGTAAAAAAAGTACTAAATATTTTGACACTAAACTTTGTGGAATTATTAAATATATATCATTAGAAATGTCTCTCTGACACAAATTTGTTTGAATTTTACTTTAAAATCAAACTTTGCACAAAATCGGCCAATTTTGTTAAAAATTAATTGTAAAGCAAAATTCAAACAAATTTGTGTCGGAGAGACCTTCCTAATGATACATTAAGTAATTCCACAAAGTTTAGTGTCAAAATATTATGTATTTTAAAAGAAAGTTTACGGATAAATTTTTCCTATACCAGTGACGTCATTCTCCATCACATGCCCTTAAGGCGATTTGTTTTTAATGAAAGTTTATCATAATTAGAAAATTTAAAAACTTTTTTAATTTTTACTAGGAAAAAAAATTAAAATTTTACTCATCTTGATTAAGTCCAGATTTTTTTTAAATTGAAATTTTTTTGTTAATACAATTTTTTTCTTAAATTTAACAGCAACAGATCGATTTGTAAGGTTATTAATATGTTAAATTTGTGTTTACTTCTACTTTTTGGGAAAATGGATTTATCAACTTTTGAAAAAGTGTTTCTCAATTCGGTAAAATTATGAAATTTTCAAAATTCTCTAACACTAAAATTTTTTTATTTTTGGGGGGGGGGGATGTGTTTGATTATATGAAAGTATAATTATTATTGTCACAAAATTTTTAAAAAATAATCATGACGTTGTTAAGTTATATCGTTATTGATTATTTTATTTTAAATTGACTTTGTATCATTCTTTATCGTACTTCATAGGATATTAAAAAACGTCAATTATTGAAAAACCATCAGAAATTTCATTAGCAAATAGTCACTCACTTTTCAGCATTAATCACAATATTAATGAGAAAAGGATCTATAGCTATTGCAGACAGTTTTAGTTTGAAAAATGTTAATACGGCTTTTCCAAAAAACAGATTTTTTTCTTACTTTTATAGGAAAATAAAAAACTTTCGTTTCTTTTCTGTTTTGTAATTATTACACATTTGTAAAATTAGTTTTCTTTATTTTATAAAATTTTAAAAATACACAAAAAGGTAGTTATTTTCAACAAAACTTTTTCAATTGTTAATATAAATTCATTCTTTAAAATAATTATTTTTTCATTAACATACTGCCACCGGAAGTTATACCTCTGTCCGTTTTTTATTAGAAAATACCGGTTTACTTTCTAAAATACGTTAATTAATTTTTGTTCTTCCTGAGCCTCTAATTCATATTAAAATTTTATAAAAATCAGACCCGAATCAAAGGATTATTCTAATTTTTTAAAATAAACTAGCACAAAAAAGCTTCCACAATGAGGAAACAACATTGAATTTACGTTTTCTTAAAATTAAAATTATTCCTGAAATAATTAACATTTTTTAACATTCTTGCGCCTATTTTAAAGCTTATTTTACATGCAAATAAAATAAATTACTGTCATTAATGTGGAATTTTGTTCCATAAAACTGAGACACTTGAAAGTTAAATCAAAAAAGTGTGAGAAATTGAAACATTTTTTTTATTATCAGAATTTTTGTAGTTTCAAAAAATATTTTACCCGAAAAATTACAATGAATTTCAATCAAACAAAATTCTAATTAAGCGAAATTAAAAACAAAAGTTTTATTAACATTTTTCATTTTAAAAAATTTGAATTTAACCGAATTTTCATTTAATCGAATTTTTAAATGCCAGAATATCCATTTCACCGAATCTTTATTTATCCGAATTTGGATTTTAAATTTTATCCGTCTTTTGCATCAATAAAAACAATTGCAATCACACAACTTCCGGAGGCAGCGTAAAAAAATTACTTTTGCAGAAAATCTCTAAAAAACATAAGATACAAAAACCTCAAAAATTGACAGAAATTTGGTAAGATTGAAAGAAATATCGGCAAGATTTAGAGAAAAGTTGGCAAAATCAACAGAAAGTTTGTCAAGAATAACATAAACATTGGACAAAATTTACAGAAATTTTGGCAAATTTACAAAAAATTTGACAACATTTACACGAGATTTTTAGAAAAATCTTTTCCATTACCATAAAATATTAGTTTTAAAGGTTTTTTTTTTTAATCAGTTGATCTGCTATAATTTTAATTGAACAAACTATAATTTATTCAGTGGATCCAATCCAAGAAGTTATTTTCGTCTGAAAATCTCAAGTTAAATTTAAAATACACTTTATACTGATTCCAAATTTACACTGAGGGATTAATATTTATTTGAATGTGAAAAATGCGGTAATTTCTGAGAGTGACTATTTCACTGTTGTGGACAGCTATTTCTAACTGAACTACTTGAATGAATTTAGTGCGATGCACGAGAGCAAGATGAGCACTTCAAGTTACTGCAGCTTGCAGTGAAATCTTTTTGCGGTCATCGCATTCGCCAATCGACCTTCTTCCTCGAGTGTAATGGAAAGTTACAGACTATTTCTGTACTTGTCTAGTAGTCTGACAGAGAAATGGAGTTTGCTTTTTTCCGATTCAATTTTCATGAACTTCAAAAATTAACGAAAAATCCACATTTTTATCAAGTGTTCAATATCCTTTCTAAGTTCAAATCGGCATTTAAAAAAACAAACAAAAAATAAAAAAATACACCTTTGTTGCAGTTTATTTCTGGAGCACTTTCATTCAAACTTGACTAAGTCTAGACTCGTTGTTTAACCAGTTTAACACGTGATGAAATGAAAGTTTATCTGAGACACTTTCATATTCTGCCTATTGTACAGCAAAAGATATAAATCTTCGACGACAGGCCTCGTGGGTTTTAGGAAAACGATAAACTTTGTCAACGTTTTGTTTCCAGATTATTTCAAAGTACTTCCAGTTGAGTTTAACATTTTCCAAATGAAGTTTGAAAATTTAACAGACTATATAACCATCTAAAAGATAAAATTCTAATCGATAAAGAGACTGAAATTATTTTGATGGAAATTTGTCAAAAGAATTTAGCTTTAGACTCTATTCTTGCAGAATAATGTTCACTCCCACGAAAATTGAAACAATTTTTAACGTCTTCTCAAGAAAGTGCAACTGAGCTGAGGTTGTGGATCCTCGAGTTTCACAGTTCAGAAGAGATAAGAGAAAGGGCCAAAGAACTCCTCGTCAGCGAACCGTCGAGCACTTCCTTTCGAATGTCACACAGTTTAAACAGAATACAACCTGCAAATTCAAATATTCATAATTAAGAACAAATTTTTAACTTTTTTCATTAAAAGATATAGTTGACTAATAAAATACGATAAAAGAATTAAACGAACATTTGAAAATGAAATAACAACAGGGTGACCACTTTTTTATGAAATTAAATTCCCGGTTTTTCCCGGTCAAAAACTTTTAAACAATTAAAACAGCATTTTTAATTTTGCGAAATTCCCCTTTATATTATAATTGTAAAAACTAAACAAGAAATATTAACTTTAAAGCAAATAATTGCAAATTGAAAAATTAAGAAAATTATAGGAAAAATTGTTGGAAATAATTGCACATTTAACAACTGGACTAAAAAACGAAAAAAATAATTAAAATTGAAAAAACAAACTAAAAATTTAAGAATGGAATTGAAATTTAAAGGATAAACTTAAAAATTGAAAAAAGTAATTGAAAAAAGCCGAGAATTAATTAATATAGAAGAAAACAATTGAAAACTGAAGAATGGAAATAAACATTTAAGAATGGAATTAAAAATTAAAGAAACTTAATGTTAATGTAAAAAAATAATAGAAAAAAGGCGGTAATTTTTTAATATTAAGAAAATAATTGAAAATTGAAAAATGGAATTTAAATTTTAAGAAAATAACTGAAAATTGAAGAGAATAGTTTCAGAATTGAATAACTGAATTGAAATTTTAAAACAATTTGAATTTTTTTTCTAACAATTTAACAACTTTTAAAAATTAACTAAAAAAATCCGAGAATTATTGAATATTGAGATAATAATTAAAAATCGATAAAAATAATTGAAAATTAAAGAAAATATTTGAGAATTGAAGACAAAAATTAAGCATTGAAGAAATAAATTGGAAATTAAAGAATTAAATAGAAATTTCAAGAAAATAATTGATAATTAAAAGAAAAATTACAATATGACGAAAATAATTAAATATTGGCGAAAATAATTAACTATTAAAAAAATTATTAACAATTGAAAAATAATTCAAAACATGGTAAAAATAATCAGCAATCGAACAAAAAAAAATTGTAATTACTAAATAATCATAAAATTGAAGGAAATTGTAAATTAAAAAGTGATGGGAATTATAGACTTTAATTGTAGAAAATAAATGAAAATTAAAGAGTTTTATTGAAATTTCAAGAAAATAATTGAACTTGAAGGAAATAATAAAACATTGAGGAAATAAATTGAAAATTTCAAAAAATAAATTAAAAAAAATTAAAAATAAATTTAAAAAAAATTAAAAACGTAAGAAATAATTGACAGTTGAAAACAAAATGCAAAAAATATCAAGATTAATACACAACCGAAAAAAATAATTTAAAAAATCAAGGAATAATTAAAAAATTTTAAAATAATAATTCAAAATTGAAAAAATTGTAGGAAATACATAGTAGTTGAAGAAAATAGTTAACACATGACGAGAATAATTGAAACATTGAAGAAAATATGTGAAAAATGATGAAAAAAATTGTCAATTGAAAACAAAATTAGAAAAATGACTAGATTCTTATGAAAAAATAATTGAAAAGATTAAACAAGAAAGATTAAATTCAAAAAAAATAATAGCAAATAGGGAAATTAAGAAAATTGTAGGAATAATTGTTGGAAATAATTGCAGATTTAACAACTGGATTAAAAATCAAGAAAATGATTAAAATTTATAAAATAATTTAAAATTTAACAAAGTAATTAAAAATTGAAGAATGGAATTGAAATTTAAAGAATAAGCTTAAAAATTGAAAAAAAAGCCGAGAATTAATGAATATAGAAGAAAGCAATTGAAAACTGAAGAATGGAATTAAAAATTAAATAAATAAATTGTAAATTAAAGAACTAAATGGAAATTTTAAGAAAATAACTGATAATTAAAAGAAAAATTACAATCTGAAGAAATTAATTAAATATTGACGAAAATAATTAACTATTAAAAAAAATAATTAACAATAGAAAAAAAATCGAAACATGGTAAGAATAATCGGCATCCGAACAAAAAATTTTTTAAATTAACGAATAATCATAAAATTGAAGCAGAATAATAATTTGTTAATTGAAAACTGATGAAAATTATGAAAAAAAATTGTTGAAAATAAATGAAAATGGAAGAAATCAATTGGAAATTAAAGAATTGTATGAAATTTTCAAGAAAATAATTAAAAATTGAGAAAATACGAGAATTATCGAATATTAAATAAAATAATTGAAAAACGATGAATGCAATTGAAAATTAAAGAAAATAATTAAAAATTGAAGAAAGTAATGAAAAAATGACGAATGAAATTTAAATGTAATGAATAAAATTGAAAAAACGTAATTGAAATATCCGAGAATTAATTAATATTGAGGAATTAATTGAAAATCGATAAAAATAATTTAAAATTGAAGAAAATATTTGAGAATTAAAGAATTAAATGGAAATTTGAAGAAAATAATTGATAATAATTAAAAGAAAAATTATAATGACAAAAATAATTAACGATTGAAAAAAAATCGAAAAATGGTGAGAATATGAATAATATTGAATAAAATAATTGAAAAGCGGTGAATGCAATTAAAAATCGAAGAAAGTAGTTGAGAATTGAAAAAAATAATTAAAAATTAAAGAAATAAATTATTGTAGATTAAAGAATAAAATTGAAATTTTAAGAAAATTATTGAGAATTGAAAGAAAAAATACAAAATGACTAAAATACTTAAATATTAAAGAAATTAATTGAGAAATGAGGAAAATAATAATTGACAATTGAAAGAAAAATTCGATATCTGTCGAGAATAATCGACAACAGAACAAAATAATTAAAAAAAATTAAAGAATAATTATAAACCATAAGAGAATAATTGTATATTGAAAACTGTTAAAAATTATTGAAAAAATTATAGATTTATTTATTAATGAAATTAAAATTATTTGAACTGATATTTATAAATTTAAATTTTAATCAATTTAAATGCATTTTTCAAAAAGTATATGATTTAAAACAAAAAATATCTATGTGCCAAACTTCAGGTGTGAACAGGCAAAAAATGAATGAAGGAATGAAAGAACTTGCTGATTATTATTATTAAAGATTTTTGATATATGAAAAAAATTGATTTTCGATCCAATTTCTTTGGAATTTCAGACCCAGGAATAAATTCCCGGTTTAGTAACAAACTTCCCGGTCAAGTGGACACCCTAAACACGCATGATAAATAGAAAGAAAAACCTAAAATAAAACACACAAAAATACAAATTGAAAGCGTCCAAAAATAGAAATTCGTCATGTGTTAATAAACCGAATCTAAAAATCAATTTTGAATTTGCAGCCGAAATAAGATTTTTATTTTAACAGCTGAAAAAACATTTCATTTCCTCGACTTATAATCGTACGACGAAATCGCAACCAATAATCTCAACTATGTATAATTTTCAGGGGTTTATTCCTGGTGACGAGGAAAAATGAAAAAAAAGTGACTCAGGACATCTGCCTTTCGGGTCCTGGAAATGACTGCTCTTCCACCTGCGCTGCATTTAGCAGATGTTTCAAAAAACGAATTATCTTAGGCACGTGCGATGTGCCTTTACAAACCAAAGACACTTTGATGCTTAATATAAGGCAGCTTTCGCAACAACGATAGTAGAATTAATCAGTAATAAATGGACGATAGAAAAACATCTTTGGGGGCACGTGTTATGTAATTTCCGAGAAAACAAAAATAACTAAAATGAAATTCAAAGACGGTGATAACTTTAATCGAGTAAATGCTTTGGTATCATTAAATTAAAAAAAAAATTGATAAAATATTCTAAGAATCTAGTTAAACTAAAAAAAATATAAAATGTGAAATAAATATCAAATTTACTGTAAATATTTAATTAATTTTAATTTAACCTAAAAGTTTGTGCTGAATAAGTTAATTTAAATTTGAAAGACAAAAACCGTATTTAATTAAATAGATAATAACTTAATTATTACCTCGATTATTACCGGATAAACAATTATGATAAAAAAAACTTGAATAAAAAAATATTTCCTTAATATACCTAGTAAACATTTTTTCAATCAAGTAAACATTTTCTAAATTAAATAAATATTTCCTGGATCAATTTTATAAATAATTGGCTTAAGTAACAATTATTATTTGATTAAAAAATATTTATTTCTGGCAAATAAAAATGTATTAAATAAGTTAAAAGTAATTAATTCTACTTTGAATTAATTGAAATTTGAAGAAATTAAAATTATATAATTTTTGGATCAATGGAAGTTTCAAACGATTTAAATTTGAATTAATTGAATCTTTAATCGAGTCAATTTTCAATGAATTCAAATTGGAATCGAGTGAAATTTAGAATCGATTAATATTTTGATAGATTGAAATTTAGATCAACTGGATAGTTTAATTTTAAATCAACTAAAAGTTTATTAATTGAAATTTAGATCAATTAAAATTTGAATTAATTGAATTTTGAATCGAGGGAAACTGTAATGAATCTAAATTTGAATCGAGTTAATCCTGAAATAATTCGAATTTAAATCAAATTTATATTGAATCAATTCAAATTTTCAATAGTGTTACATTTAAAACTGATTTAAATTTCTTTGAATATACTTTTACCAATACAAATTAGAATTAATTGAAATTTAGATTAATTCAAGATTAGATTAATTGAATTTGAGAATTAGGAAATCAGAATGGATTTATAAATTATAAAAATTATAACTATTAATTTAATAATTAAGTTTCTATTTACTTTTACAAACTCTTTGTCTTTCACACTTGGACGAATTTTCCATAACTTTCATTCAAACATTTAATATAAAGCCCTTTTAATGAAAAGAACAATTTATAAACTATTTTTTAAAAATAAATTATCAGAAATTCAACTTGAATAATAAATGGATCTAATTAAGAAAATAATATCTCTCACTGTAACGGCAAATTTATAAAAAAGATCACGAGAGTAAATTAAAAATAAACATCCTCCATTTCCCGAGAATCAGAAACTGTACAAATTTAATGCAGTCGAAGTGTGAAATATTGTAATTTCCATAAATATAAAAGGTTTGTGTCAAGTATATACATTAAACACAAAACTATTTTTAACATTGAAGGCTGTAAGCTCTATTCCAGTAAAATCTTATCAAACGATTCGCAAGATTGTTTATAATCTTTATGACTTTGGTGATATTTCTCTTTTCTTTCTTAAAACAAAAGCAAAAATAACTTTAAATATTTATATTTAATTTTTTAAGTATTTTTTCCGCAATAGGTTCAAGTGTAAAGAACAGGTAAAAGGCGTAAGGTAAATACCACTACCGTTACAATCGTGGTAGTTGAGTACTCAAACATAAAAATAGTATTTTACATCATTGTGAACCGCAACCGAGGTATTACGAAAACAAGCGAAAATTTCCGATTTCAGTTAAAAACAATATTCCCGCGAATATTGTTCAATGGTAAAAGCAAACTTCCAGGAAACTATACAACAAACAAAGCTCCCTTTTATTATCAGACAAATTTGTTTCCAGCTTGAAAAGTCCCAGGCTTTAAAATATGATTCATCGATAAAACAAATACTCTTATGTTCATTTCGATTAGATATTTAACGACGAACTGTGTCCCACTTTCATTTTAATAAGCTTTCAAATTATTATCAATAAAAATTCTTATTTATATCAGTTTAAATTCAAATTCTCATACAAATCATTTTCAAGAGGTAAGATTAAGTTTTAACATTTATTATTTGAATTTTTCATTTTATAGAATTTTATTATATATTTCATTTTTACGGAATTTTAATTTTTTGCTACCAATCGAATTTAAAGAAATCAAAATTTTTACTTAACATATTTTAGGTCACGGAATTAATATTGAATAGAATTTTCATTTTAACGAATTTATTAATCAAATTCTACTAAATGAAAATTTTGTTAAAGTTGAATTCTTTTAAATCAAACGCTGGTTAATAATAAATTCTGTGAAATTTAAAATTTTATTAAATATAAACTCGGTGATATAAAGATTCAGTTATGTAAAAGTTTGGATTCGATTAACAAATTCGAAAAATTAAAATTCGGATTATGTCCGAATTTGAACTCTATTAAAATAATTTTGAATGGCACAAGAATCTTTTTTTGATTAGACTGAGTAATTTATCACATAAATGGTTAGTTTCTTCTCAAAACTTCAAATACGTCATAATTAATTTATTTAATGAAGGGGGAAAAATTGGATTTAAAAAATGTTTGAAACTTTTATCTTTAAAAATTGTTGATTGCCCCTTTTTTGGGCAAATATTTCTCACCCCTTGGCAGAAAGGTTCTTAACATCAGTCTTTTTGAAAGTAAACTTGTTTGAACTTGTCATTGCTTACTTTTTTCTGGTTATAAATATAGTAGAGTATCGATCTATCAGAGCAAGGCTCTCGCATGCGCATCTGCTTTTCTCTCATATTCGGCTTTCAAAATTCACGTCGAACTTTGTAATAAATTATAAATCATAATTCAATTTGCCTCAAAACCTCGAGAATAAAAGCATTGCATGTCCAGCGAGTCTTAAAAGTTTGAATTATAAATTATATTATAAGAATTATGATTATTATTCGAATAATTGAAATGCTGCCAATCATTGCTGTTAAAAATCTTTTTAAAAATGTTTATTTTAACACATTTGTATTTCGAAAATTAGCTTTGTTTGTTTTTTCTATTTTATTTCGTTAATATTAAAAAAGGAAAAAAACAATTACTAATAACAAATTGCAAATATTCAAAATTTTATACCAAAATATAGTGAGTTTAAACAAATGGTTTTAAAAACAATTAAACAAAACAATTTAAATTTGTATTTAAAAAGAGGCCTTATTGTAAAAAAATGTTTATAAAATATAAAACAAGTGAAAAAAGATCAAATTGAAAAAACATACATTTGAATATTATTATCATTAAATTAAAGTCCTCTAATCCTAAATTATTATATCACTTATCCTTTATCTTAAAAACATTTTTATTACCCCAAAAATGCGGGAGTAAATCAAAAATTTTTCTAGTTTCTAAAAAATTCTCTACACTTTTGTGGCTTGCGAGAGATGCATCATTTTTCGTTAAAAAATGAAATTATACCTTCATGCACAAAAAGGCATCCTGTAACATGGACATATGGAAGTTGATTATGACCACCCGGCAGCGGCCTCATTCTACCTTTTAATACTCGCCGGAAATGAGGCTGTGAAGAAACTTCTAGAACTTTTCCTGTACCGGCTTCTCTCCCTAACACAAACATCAATCAAATTTGTACGCTCAAAGAAACCATCAATGACAGCAAAAATTCTAAATAATGCAATTTGTCCTACTGAAACACTCTTTCAAGACATTAAACACTAAAGCTCAATCAAAATAATGAATTGTTTAAGTAAAATCAAACAAGAGAAGAAAATTTTGAGGTTACCTTTGAATGACGAGAATAGAATTACTATACTTGAATATTACGTATGAAGTAGAGACAAAATTAGACTCGATTATGTTAGAAACAATCAAAGGTCAATGAAAGGAAATTAACTCATAATCACTTTTCACAACAAAGAAATTGAAACAAAAACTTGTCCTCTGAATAAATAAATATTCCATTTTTGCTGAGGGCAATTCGGCCAATCAGAGTTCTCAACCGATTGGCGCGAAATGATGGCTTTTCAAATGTGAATTTGTACACTTATTTTGTAAATCGGTTTTTGGGTGTTTTCTTTCTATCCAAGTAATTGAAATTAAGGTAAAAAGAAGGTAATTTTTATTTTGAATCTTGAGAGGGGTGATTTAGCTTGCTATTGCGTGGATTTGCGTAAATGAATGGAAAGTTTTGTGAAGGTCTAATCGTCCATTTTTGATTGATTCAACAGCAGCGACACCTTTGAAATAGCGGGAAAGTGTAAGGTTTGAAGGCCGCCGGCCGGGCCGGGGGATCGGGCGAATCAACGAGCCAGCCGAGTTCTCTGCCATTTGCGCGTCGGTCCGCAACTGTAGTGTTACAAGAGATCTCTCGTTGTACTCTTCAGTGTGAAAAAAAATTTCAAGTGTATTTAATTTACAAGTGCTTCCGTACAAATTCACATTAAATCAATCACAATGGCTGATGTTCAAGCAAAGTAAGTACTCCAGTGTTCTGTACGCGTTATTAATCTTTTTAATTAAAAAAATATCCTTCCTGCTTGCCTCGAGGAAACTCCACGCTAGTCACGCGCTGACTCTCGCGTCTCTAATTTTCACTGTTTTTCATTGTTTTTTACTTTTGCCTCATCTTAACACTCTTTTGCAACAATAGGATTTATTTTTTTAAACAATTTATAAAATAAAGCTAGTATAATTCACGATTGAAGGTGAGTGGTGGGGGAACCACGCCGTGCGCGTTTGGGTTTTCTTTTTATTTTCCACTGTTTTCGATTGATTTTCACAAAAAAGGTGTTATGTTTGGACTTCGGTGCGATTTTCGGGGAAAAAGAAAAGTGGTGATTGTTGTGTGTGATTGAAATTACGATTTGGAGAAATTTTCCCGGTTTTTTGTATGACTGCGTGGGAGAGAGAAAGACTTGGTAAAGGGGCCGAGGGGCGAATTGAAGTGGTGAAAAGGTACGCCGATCGCGTGCGCGGTATTTCACTTTTTCTTAAAGTTTTATTATTCTTGTGTATTTATAATAAAGAAAAATAGTTTATTTGATTTTGTGAAATGACAGTATTTTTATGTTGTTTTTTTTAATGATTTTATATCTGTGGAATTTTTATCGAACCGAGTTGATTATTTCAAATTAATTATTTAAATAAGTTCTCCTATCACGTGAATGTTTTTTGTTTCTTCCGGTTTTGATATGGACTGTACGTTGAATCGAAAGAGCTGTCGGCGTATCGATCTGCTCTCATACCGATTCAATAAACTGACGACAATAAGAAAATATACTTATAGTTGGCATTTTTTATTGTCCTCGAAGTTTGAGTCTGATGTTGGCGCTAGCTAGAGTGGAAATTGCGCATTCAATAGGTATTTATTAAAAGATAAAATGAGGCGCAAACGTTCTATTCACGTCTTTCTAGAATTTATCGCGCCAAAGCAAAAGTGGCTTTCTGGTCAAGGGGCAAGGGGAAATAAGTCAGTTCTTGGGAAAGCCACTCGGGGCGACACTGAGGGCGTCTATCTCTATTTCTTTCTACTATATGTGTGTCCTCTTTCCACTCGAGTGAACTCATTCCCTCGTCCGTGATACTCACTAACACTAACAAAATTGAATTCGTGGTTGTGAGAGATTATAGCAATACTATCTTACAACTTCACTTGTGAAACGTGTAAGGGGTAAATCTCATTATAATAACACAGATACATGAATTACAACTTAGTTTTTTTTTTTAATGAATTATAAATTAAACAGAAACTTTTTAAAAACTAGCTTAATAGTGGATTCGTTTTTTATTGATTAGTTTAAATTGAGCAATTACGCGTGAATGCTCTTTCCACATGGAATTGGAAATCGATTGTTGTTTTTTTATATATATAACGGAAGCGAATTCTAATATAAATTTTATTTTAAATGTAACGCGTCCTAACCTCATTATTCCTCTGCGTGAATATTCAGGTTACGAGACTATTTTGAAAACGTCAAACAAACAGCGTGCTTACGCTGTGACTTGCTCTTGCATAAGTCAAAGTACGTTAGGGATTCTGAAAATATTTAATGTCATTTCTGATCGATTTTATGTATTTCATATCACAAAGGCTTCCTTGATCAATTATGCAATCCGTGTAATCATAGAGGATTTAAAGATGGACATTTGATGGGAGATTATACTTTAATCGGGTCTAGAATGGTTTTTTTATGAATAAATTTGAAAGAAATGGAACACTAATAAAGTATTACGAAATATTGACTTTTTATTGAAACTTTTATAGGTATTAAAATCAATAAATTCATTCTTTTGATTCCTATTGTCAAAATATAAAAATATTCGTGTTTATTTCATTTTATGTTGATTTTTATTTTAAATTTTGGTTAAAAAATTAAGGTATTAAAATATTTTTATAAATTAAAAAAAGTAGCGGTTAGCTTCAGTTTTATTTATAATCATTTTGTAGTTTTAATTAAAATTGTTTCGGGATTAATTTAGTATGTTGTCAGATTAATATCTGAAAATATAATGAGCTATTGTAACAAATTTGTATGTTTACAGAGAAACCAAAGTTGTAAGCACACCTGAAAAGGAGAAGAAGGTGGTAGAAGAAGAAAAGCCAGTCTCGAAAGTAGTCGAGGAGGCTGATGAAGATTCAAAAACTTCAGAGAATGGAGATGCCACGACAGAGACCAAAGAAAATGGCTCGACCGAAGAAAAGGAAGTCGATGATAAAGAAGAAGAGGAGGAGGAGACGCCAAAGAATGGTGACTCCACAGGTAAATAAAATAAATAACCTAATTACCAAAATTCAATAAAAACTATATCCAAATTATAGTTATTTATTTTACAAAAACTTCTCTAAATTCTGATAAATATCTCCACGAATGAACCAATAACTAATTAAAAGAATACTTTATCTTTGAATTAAAATCTTTTATAAGAAATTGTGTAATTCGCTTGCCTGCAAATGATATATAAATTTGACAAAATTATTGAATATAACAATTAAATAAAAAGTAATTTTCAAAATGAGGGTTTTATAATTTGTTTGATTTATGATGATTGCATCTAAGAATTTTTTAATATTAATCTATTTTTCTTTAAACAATACATTTAAAAAAATCTGTTTTAAACAGTGGAAAAAGTCATTCACATTTTAAGATATTAGTCATACAACAGTCGAAACAAAAAGTTTAAAGTAAATTAGTTTTACTTAATTACAAATTGTTATACATAGTTATTCAATTTCAAAAAAGAGAAATTATATTTAATCAAAATTTGTATCAAAAATAGAAATTTAAAAAAAATCATGATTTTTTGTTACAATTAATTAGTTAGCGGTTCACTAATGCTTTATTTTAATATTTTTAAAGAAAGAGTAAACAATTATATTTTCCACAAACTGAGTCTTGAAAATTTTTAATTCAATGAGACATTTAAAAAAATAAACATAAAGAATTGATTGTTAAACTTAAATCAAATTTCAATTTTTTAAAACTCATTTATTAGTTTGAAATATAATTGGTTGCACTTTCACTGAGAAAAATTGCATTAAACTATATTTCTGTGTTTTCAATTTCATATAAAACGAAATAATTCATTTGAACTAGATTTGTTTAAATATTACATCTCTCATTTCTCGTTAAGAATTTTTGTCTTAATAAAACAAGACCTTATTTATCGAAATAAAGTAATTTTTAGAAAACACTCACAAAGTGTAGGAAAAATTGATTAAGAACAAATCCAATTTTTGTAATGAATTAAAAGAAAAAATAATCACAATCTAGTGAATAAAGATTCAAACAATAAATAATAATGATACTTTCGAAAAATACAAACAAATAGATGAAATAACGTTTATTTATTAAGAAAAACTATTTCAGAGATAGCCTTAATTTTTTGTTAGACTGTAGCGCGACTAATAGCTAAATTGAATACAAAAAAA
This sequence comes from Ganaspis brasiliensis, assembly GCA_037103525.1. Lineage (NCBI taxonomy): Eukaryota > Metazoa > Arthropoda > Insecta > Hymenoptera > Figitidae > Ganaspis > Ganaspis brasiliensis. The sequence continues at coordinate 1,740,839 of JAZKLR010000146.1, forward strand.
AATTTAGGGACTTCCGCTGCACCTGACGGAAAATTCTATTAATCAATTAACTTGTTATTTTCGGGGTTGCTACGGTTATACAAAACCTGAATATTTCGAACCTTTTTTTCTTCACTTTTTCAAAAACCCAAGTTAAATTGAAATTTTCAGGGATCACAGCCCTCCCCCCTTTTTTTTAAATCTAAATCTAAAGCACCTATAAAATCAAAATTATTTTTCCCTTTGACCTTTCTTTTTGAATATGTGTCTGTTTTGTCCACTATTCATGTTTTATTTATTAAATTTTAATAACAAATATGTATAATATTAAAACTGATCCCTGAAAATTTTAGTTTAACTTAGGTTTTTGAAAAAGTGAAAAAAAGTTTCGAAATATTCAAGTTTTGTATAACCGTAGCAACCCCGAAAATAACAAGTTAATTGGTTAATAGAATTTTCCGTCAGGTGCACCGGAAGTCCAGAAATTTTTTCTGTTTTCAATTTAGCTATTAGTTGCACTACAGTCTCAACAAAAAATTAACGCTATCTCTGAAATAGTTTTTCTTAATAAATATTTATAATAAGCCTCGGTTAAATACAGGCTATCAGAAAAAAAATTCTAGTGTCCTTTAAAGAATTAAAAACTTTTCGGAAACTATTTTTGGGAAAGAGAAACATCCTTTTTTAGAAAAAAAAATGTATTACGTTAAAAATTGTTTATTTACACTCATTTTTAGGCAATCAAACTTTTCTCTCACATCGCTTCTTTACAAATTTTTTAAATTAATGCTATTTTGATTTATAATAGCTCATTTTCTTAAGAAATAATTTGTCCACAAATTCACAGAAGCTAATTTTAAAAAACTGCAACATTTATCAAATATGATTATTTATATTAAAAAAAAAAAAAAAATAAATAAAACTTGCTTCCGTGAATTTGTAGACAGTCTAATTGTGAAAAAAATGAGCTGTTATAAATCAAAATCGAATCAATTTTAAAAATTTGAAAGCGATGTGAGAGAAAAGTTTGATTGGATGAAAATATGAGTAAATAAACCATTTTCAACATAGCAAATTGTTTTTCCTAAAAAAGGACATCTTGCGTTTCCAAAAATATAGTTTCCGAAAAGTTTTGTATCCTGATAACCTGTATTTATATCTTTAAAACGAAAATTCGATGTGAAATTGTCTTTTATAGTTTTCTGAACATTATATTTTCCCATAGATTTTGAATGTCGGAATGTACACTAAAGAAAGAAAAACAAAGTTTTAAAGCATAAATTTTTTTAAAAAAAAATGACAGAACAACTGATTCACATACAAATTTTAAAAGACGAGTTGTTTTTATTTATTTTTTACTTTTTCTAGAAATTCTTTACCCATTTATTTTATTTGATTTTAAACTTAAAATCTTCTAAATTAATCAGTAAACTGATGTATGTCAAGAAACTTTAAGGGATAAGACTTTCTAGTTGAACTTAATAAAACCTCATCGTGATCTGTGCTCTAAGCTTCTAAAAAAAAAACAATATAATTTTGTAAAAGCAACCTTGAAATATTAATATAATTATTTTGTTACTAATTTTAAAATCCCCTTTTCTTAAAAGAAAGATTAAGAAAGAATTAAGAATCTGATCTTAAAAATGGCCATGTTTTCGGCCTATTTTTGCAAATTATTTTACGATTTTTTAAACAAAATTTATGCAGATTTGATATTTTTTCATTTAAAACTATAGTTCTATATGTATAATTAACTAAATGAAAAAATTAAAATTTGCATAACTTTTTTTTAAAAAAATATTAAAATAATTTGCAATCATGAGTTTGAAAGTTAAAGAGTAGTACCATACGATACCACTTAGAAAAATAAAAAAAAAATTAGTAAGCCACAAAAAATTCACGAAAATAAGCAAAATGAACATTTCTTGTTCATTAAAACTAATATTATAAAAAATCCCGACGTAATTTTGCATGCCTGTGTAGTTTGAAGTTATTTAAAAAGTAATTTTGATTATATTATCCCAACATTAACAGATTTTTAGAGAATGTTCTGTAAAAAAAAAAAATCAGAAAAACTCTTTTGTTTCAAAGTGTCTAAAAAGATATAAATTTTCAGATGCTCCAGTCGACACCTGTTGTATAAAGAGGAAATCAGTTGGAGCTGATTTGACTGATGATGCTTCAACGGACGGAGCAAGTCCAGAAAAGAAAGCAAAATTAGAAGAGAAACCAGCAGCAGCTGAGGCCGAAAGCAACGGATCTACCGAAGCTAAAGCCTAATGTTTCTGTAGTCCTCGTATCCATAGACCTGATCTATAGACACAGTTTCACCATCTAAACGTGATGTCAGAATGCAACATAATCATCAGTGCATCGCCATACATAACGAGTGTCGATCGCAAAACTCTGATATTGTTTACGATTACGTTTTTGTGTTAAGAGTGGCCGTGTGTATGTTAAGTACAAGATCTTTCGCATCATAGCGTCAAAAGGCGGTGCTGTTACAAACGAGACAGCATTGCACATACATATTGACAGAAATTTCACTAACCCTCGTTACACAAATTTAAACGTATTCAAGCATGAGATAAGCGCTTAAGCACATAAAATCCGTATTTACGAAAAAAAAATACTATTATTATTACTTTTTTTTATAAAAACGACAAAGCGATCGCAAGGTATTTGTTTAAATTCTCAAGAAAGCAGAACGACTCCAGTGTTGAGAAGAAATTCATTTTCTCAACACTCGATTCTTTATTGATTTTCTTCTTGGGAAAAAAAATGATCGCATTGTGTAAAAGCAACCTGAACTAATCTCTCTGTATAAGTTGTGTAATACATTCCTGCAAAGAAATTTGGTTAAAATAAGCAAAAGAGATGAGTTTTCAAAGATTGTGAAATATGCTGTTTGTACAATGCTGATCCCGAATTAATAAGTTACTTAAAAAAGTCTGATTTTATTGCGAAAGTATTAAAAAGAAAAATGAAAAAAAAATGTAAAAAAAAACAATTCACTGCGTTTCACTGGCAGACATAGGTGCACAAACTTTTTCGACGCAGTTTTAACTGCGGTGCATTCGTAAAACTTATCTAGAGCAGGTCAACATCGTTGAACCAGTTTTCGTTATCGACGATATTCGTAGACAGTATTTTCTTTTTCTCTTTTTGTTTTATAACAGTTTTAACCCTTAACTTGTCATGTGTATTATTCATTAGAATAGAAATAAATTAATGATCTTGAAGAAAAGAAGTTATGACTTGACATTAATCTAGACAAATACTTTAAAAGTATTAAAAAAAAATATCCTTCAGTGTTTACTAGTTGACTATTAAACAAAAATATAGACATTTATGAGAAAAAAAAGAATGAATTTAATTTTATATTGAAAATTGCACTGACATTGTTAAGGGAAAATATTGACGTTAGTCATAGTCAAAGTACTTATGATAAAAGCAATCCGTGTTTCAAGTTTTTGATTTTATCAAAGGAAACGTTTTTATTTTTATGAACAAGGCGATTGCATTTATGTGAAACTTATTAAAAAAAATGTTTTAGGTTTATGAGTGGCAAGCGAACGATGCGAAGATCATTTATAGAAAAAAATTCATCTGTGTGAAGTAAAGATGTTAGTTCAACGTATTAAAGTTGTTAGGTAAAAAAGCATTTTTACTGTAGATCAGTTTCTTGTAGTTAATCGAATCTCACAACTGCCACTTGACATTTTTATGTCGAATCAACTGGCATTCGCTGACCTGCTGTAAGCACTTGTCGTACAAAATTAAAACCTACCTAAATATTAAAAACTAATGTTTTGAAAATAAATACTTGTACAGTAATTCAATGTAATTCAATGTGTTCGCTATTCCGGGTAAAATAAAATGGTTGTAATGGCAATTATTTTTAATTTGTATTCTTTTTATGACTCAATTCCTTGTTTAAAATAATGGACAATTGTGTCCAAAATTGTTTGATATCAATATTTTGTTGTTTGTAAGGAATTAACAAAACGCTGAAAACTTGCTAAAGCTAATAATTGTAAAATATGTTTTAATGCCTAATTCTGATTCACCAAAAGAATTTTCAAAGCCTGATTGTTCATCCATTCTTTACAATATCCGGTAGATCAGGAAGCAAGATTATCACTGTATTTCACCACTATAATAATATCACAGTTGAAATTAAATATAAAAATTACAGAAAATTATTTTCACGAACATATATTCTGAAAACGTTAATTCGATTAATATTTGTTTTTATTTAACCAACAATTAATTCCAGGGTGTCTAGCGATCCGGGAATTTAATATTTCGTGAAAAAATCCGGGAGTTCTTTGGAAATGTTGGGAAAATATAAAAGAATTTTTTATCATCATCATTTAAAATATTTATTTTTGTTCTAACTCCAAATTTGTGGATAAATCTTAAAAACTTCAATTTTAATCTTTATAAAATTTGAAACATTGGGTTAATAAAGATTATCAAAATACCTACGAATTACAAATATTTAGTATGAAGATAGCAAAAAGTAGTATTAAATTTTTATATCTATAAGTCATTAAAGTTTAAATAAATTCTAAGCGTCAATATTAACTCGTATTCCATTTTATTCAAACTTTTAAATTTCAATTAATTCAAATTTAAATGCATATTAATTATTACAAAATAATTAAATAATATTAATTATTTTTCATATTCACAATAATTCTTACAATATTTCTAAGAGGCTTTCCTTTTTTGAAACTGCTTAATTTTTATCTTATAATATTTTATTTTTACAAAATTTAAAAATTTTATTCCTTTCAATTTTGATTTTTTTTTGTATTTGTCGTTGTATTTTAGGATTTTAATTAATTTTCTTCTTTTTATGTAAATTGTTTAATATTAACTTTACACAATTTTGTTATAACATTCACTAATCTTTTTATTTCGATGATTTTCGTAATTATTTCCATATTTTTAAGAATAAACACGCTCATTTTTTTAAAAATTTTCTCAATTTGTTTTCTCATCTTGTCTATTTTTTGTGAGATTTCTTGCAAACTTACTAATTCTTTCATAATATTTTTAGATTTTATGTAATATAAAAATGTTTTTGGTTTAACTTGCCTAAACTTTTTTATTTTTAAATTTATTTTTATTTTATTTTTATTAATTCTAATTTTTTAGTAGATTCTGACCAAATTTTATTATTTTTTGTACTTTTTACAATTTGTTAGATTAAGAAAATAAATATTTCTCCATTTTCTTCTTATTTATTTAATTTTCTTGATTTTTTACTATTTTTTTGTCCTTTCTTGCTTTTTAATTAATTCTTAAATTTTTGTCATCATTTTCCACATCTTGAAACATTTTTTCTTCTTTTAAATTCTTTAGTTTTTATCTCATAATTACAAATTTTTGAAAACATTTATTTGATGCCTTTATCTACATTTTTTAAATTTCTCAATTTTCAACTTTTTTGAAAAATTTGATTCTTTTACTTTATGTTATATAAATTTAATCTTGTACAAAATATTCTCATTTTAACATCATTCTTCTGTTTCATAGAATTTATTTTTTTTTAATTTTGTTCCCTTTAATACTAGTATTTTTAAATTTTTTTTTTAATTATCTCCTTACTTTTTATTTTAATTTTAAAAAAATGTCCGCAAATAGTTTAATTTTTTTAAAAGAGTTTCTACTTTTTATAATGGTTTTATGTCACTAATTTATTCTTGTGTTGTTTTCTTAATTTTTTCTTTATTTCTTTAATAATGTCCATGACATTTTTTTTTTAAAGAATTTTCTCATTTTTTTAAATAGACTGTTTTCTTATCTTCTTACGTTCTTGTTTTTTTTTTTTTTAATAATTGGTTATTCTTTTGCTGCTCTTACTTAATTGTCTTAATTTTGCGATCATATGAATTTTAAAATATATTTTTTTTAATTTTCTCTTTTATTTGACATAATTTATTTAATTTTGATTAAATGTTTTATTCTTTACTATTTCTTATTATATCTTCTCAGTTTAAAAAAGAAACTAATACAAATAAACATTTTGAGCTTTTATATTCTAATAATATTTAAAAAAAAATAGGAGTTTTTTTTTAAATCATGATTTTTATCAGCCCTGAAATAAAAACATTAGAAAAGCTACTTAACTACTTTATAATATATTATTTCAAAATTGTAATCTATAATTTTCATTTTTAAAAATCCGGAAAAATTGTGCTCTAAGATCCGGGAAATCCGGTAATTTAAAATTGCTAGTTTGCTAGACACCCTGTAATTCAAGATTGCCACAAAACTCCGAATTTTATTATTTTTCCTCTTTTAATTTTTTTTTAATTTAAATAAAACTAAACCGAACTTTTGTGTCTGAAAATTTTGCTAATAATTCACCCGGTAGTGATAATTTATGATTTTACAAATTTACATTAAATTGGCAAAAATTAGAAAAATAGTTTCAAATTACGGTCAACACGCAGAGAATACGATTTGCAAATAATAAAGAAATTTACAATTTTGAGAAATAGTTTTAAAATTCAGTTGGAAGTGTATGTCAAATTTTCATGGCGTCGGTTCTCTAAGTAACAAAAATTCTGTCTCAATCCCAATTATTTACTAACTTACGAACTATTTTACTGTAATAACACGAAATAAACATATTTTCATTGATTTATTTGATATAAACCTCGATAAATTGATAAGATTTTACCGCGGGCTTTTTCATCCGATGTTTCGCCTCTCAGGACACAAAATGGCGACTGGCGCGATTTGGCTATTCTATAGTTTCCTATTCCCCTACGGAAAGTTCACTTCCTGTTGCCAAGAATGTCAAATCCATTTTTATTTATTAAATTTTAGACAAATGCTAAAAGAAATAAAAAAATAATTAATCATGTTGTCTTTAAGGTTTGATTTTCTATATTTTTATCTGAAAATCGAAGAAATATTTAAAAAAAAACATGTGTTTTGATTTACGTATACATCAGCCATTACGTTTGCGCGGGAGTAATTCTAAATTCAAATTGTTAACAATTTTTTGTAACTTAAAAATCGCGAATTTTATCTTTTTTTATTTAATTAACTTAAGTCTAAATTCTCATTATCTAGACAGATTAAATTATATTTAACAAAAGAAAAATATAGGAATTTGTTTGAAATTTGTTTATCTCTTTTCACCCTCTAATTCCGATCCTGACCAGATGTACAGTAAACGAGTATAAAACGCAAAGTCAGCGGTCGCTGTGATTTACTCGGGATTGAAGAAGTAAATTAGAGTTAGAAAACGCAGAGAGAAAATCTAAATAATTAGCAATTTTCTGGAATTAAACTGATGTGTGTTAATTATTAAGTTTTATTAATTGTTGCTGCAATGTTGCGTTCTCTTATTTTTCTACTTTTCCTCGCAATAGCTGCAAATGCAGATTTACTCAGGTAAATTAGTTTTCTAAACGAATTTTTATGAATAGGTGAAAAGTCAAAGTATTTTTTAAAGTATTCTAGTGTTTAATTTACCGTTATTTATATTATTTCCTTGAAGCACTAAAAAACATTATATTTAATGTAAAGAATCCTAGGAATGTTTGTTTTTATACGCAGTTTGTTTATTATATAAATAATAATTCAAAAACGATTTACTTAATGTTTAAATTCATAAAAACTATTATACTCAAAGACTAATTTTTTATAATTACACCAATCTTTAATAATTTTAAAATTTCTGTTTCGTAAAGAAGAAATCTAACCTCATCTAGCTTCTTTGTTATAAAAATGTCAGATTCTTTTATGAATTGTTTTTAAATAATAATGCTAAATAATTTTCGATTGTTTAAATAAATAAGAATTAATAATTAACTTTAAAAAACGACGAAATAATTTTTTTTTTTAAGTTAATTGACGAAATTGTAAAAATTATAAGGTTAAAATTTTGTTTTCTTTAATTTAATTTTATTTACCAGTTTAAAATGTACTGGATATAAATTGTGATTCAAATAACACTATCAGTGAACCTTGAACTTTTCCTATAACCATATGTTTTGAATATTTATCTCGCAGATAAATTATCATTTAAAGATCCATCCTGTTTATTTTTTAAAGCTAACAATTTTTTAATTTAGGAAAAAGTAATATTCAGTTTGTAATTTTACTTATTTTATGGTACAATAATTTATTAAATTTTGTGAATATATGTATATTTTTATTAATTACACGTTTTTCTTTTTAGGATTCCAGTTTATAAGACAAAAAGTGCGAGAAGACTCCTCCAGGAAGTTGGAACTGATGTGAGTTTAGTGAGAATTCGTTATGGAGGTGGTCTTGCTCCAGAACCTCTTTCCAATTATTTGGATGCTCAATATTATGGTGAAATCACCATGGGAACACCTCCACAAAAATTTAGTATTCTTTTCGACACAGGATCTTCAAATCTTTGGGTGCCATCCAAAAAATGCCATATGACAAATATTGCTTGCTGTAAGTATAAATAACATACGTACACTTTTAAAGAAAGCAATCAGTCGCATTACTCATCCTTTGTTACATTAAAAATAAATAATTGGTTGCTGTGCAACTTTTTAATAATAAAACGGTTGCAAAATTTAATTTACAAAAGATTATAAACTTTGAAACAAAAATTGTTTTTGTTAAAAAAGGCCACACGAATTATCACATATTTATTAAAATATTAATAAATTAAATATTAAATATTCTCACCTATTGTGATAATTTGTTATCCTCTTAAAAATGACTATTATTTGGAAGATAAATAAATAATGAATTCAAATATTAATCGTTTCAAATTTTAATGAACCTTTTTTCTAGTACTGCATAACAAATACGACAGTAAAAAATCCAGTAGTTACATTGCAAATGGAACCGAATTTGCAATCAGATACGGAAGTGGAAGTCTTTCAGGCTTTTTATCTACAGATACTGTTACAGTGAGTTTTGAATTTCGCTGATATTATAATATTCTCAAATCATTACTATCTATAAGAAAAGAAGCAAATTTTCTTTAATAAACTTTTTTGCATTTAAATTATAAAAACAGGTTGCAGGAGTAAATATTTTAAATCAAACTTTTGCGGAAGCAATGAGCGAGCCTGGATTAGCATTTGTTGCTGCTAAATTTGACGGTGTTTTGGGAATGGGATATTCTAGAATTTCAGTCGATGGAGTTGTTCCAGTTTTTGACAATATGGTCAAGCAAGGATTAGTTCAGGATCCTATTTTCAGTTTCTATCTAAACAGGTAATTCAGAATTAATTTTCATTTTCTAATAATTTTCTATACATTAATTTTTTATTCATTTTTACAGAGATCCTTCAGCTGAAATCGGAGGTGAAATGATTTTAGGAGGCTCAGATCCTGAACATTATGATGGTGAATTCACTTACGTTAATGTCGATCGTAAAGCCTACTGGCAATTCAAGATGGACAAGTAAGTTTTTTTATAGTTAAAATACAACGAAAGTTTTATTTAAATAGTTCATTAAACAGCGAATTCTGGTTGTTTAAATCAATTAAAAAGACATTTTCTTAACTTGGAAATTAACATTTTTGTTTTTTACCCAAGAAAATTATTTCTTTTTACATTTTCCTGATTTTTTCTTGATTCAAGAGTTCAAATTGGTGACAATACCTTCTGTGAAGACGGATGTGAAGCTATTGCCGATACTGGTACTTCTCTTATCGCAGGTCCAGTTTCTGAAATCAAGAGAATTAACCAAAATATCGGGGCTACACCTATTGTAGGAGGTGAATGGATAGTAAGTAAACATTTTTTATTACAATTTTTCAAAATTTCTAAAATAGAATAATAACATTTATAAATTATAATTTTATATATTTCATTCTACTAGAAAAATAACGCGAAGAAATGTAAATTAACTAAACTAATTGAATATTCTCTCTGTCAGGTTAATTGTGCAGAGATCCCAAATTTGCCAGACATTGAATTCATCTTTGGTGGCAAAAAATTCCCACTGAAAGGAGAAGACTACGTTCTTAAGGTAAATACCTTCAATTTAGGGAATTTTAAAACAGAAACTAACATTTTTTCATATTTAGTGTAAAAAATAATTCTTAAAAATGACAACTTGAAATTTTTTTAATTAAATAGATCCCTTTGATTAATTTAAATTTCATTATTTATAAGTTTTATTTTTTTAATACTAGATTATTAAAGGAAATAATTTCATAACAAGATTTACCTTGAAAATTAATAATGGGGTCGTCCACATATCACGTGATATCTTCAGGGGTGGGAGGGGGGTCGGCAAAATATCACGGTCCATGGAAATTTAATTTTTTAACAATAGAAAAAGTATCACGAGGAGGGGGGAGGGGGTTCAAATTAGCTCAAATTTGTATCACGTGATATGTGAATGATCCCTAAATAAAACTAATTTTTACTCCAGGAAAAGGTAATTTTAGTAAAATCTTTAATTTTTATATTTGTTCAAACCGGTAGTTTAAATTAATTGAATTTCTACTGAATATTGAATGAGTCACATGAGTATTGAAACTAGCAGTACCAGTAGTCATGTTTTTCAAGATACTAAAGTGTCAAAAGGTCGTCATGTGATTTTAGTATCGTTACGTAAACAATAATCAATGACTCACTTGGGGCTTCAGACTGACAATGTTTCGCTTACTGTCAGCTTATTAAGGATTTAAACAAAACCTAAAAATCAAACTGTTAATCGATCAAATTTGCTTAATAATAAATAATTTACACTACCGGTCAAAATTGTACAATCACTCATTCTTTTATTTATAAATGAAAATCATCATAACCAGGTAAAAATTATGTCGCTTCCACGTAAACAAAAAAATGTGCTTCCTCCTACAGGAAGCAATAAATTAATAACATAAAAGCTAATTGGAGAAGTTATTAAAAAAAAAAAGAATTTTAAATGCATAAATATAAAAAAACATCAATTATTTTACGAATCTTTGACCAATTATAAACTTTACAAGGCTGATAAAAATCATGAATTGTTTAAAAAGAATAAAAAAATTCGATTTTTATGATTTCAATCAAAAATTGATTTTTTGTAAATATATAAAATCAGTATATAAAATTTTTAAATGTTTATTTGTAAGTATTTTATTTTTAAACTGAGAGCATTTAATAAGAAATAATTAAGAATAAAACATTTAATCAAAAAACAAAGTATGTCGAATAAATGAGAAAAATTCAAAAAACTATTTTCAAATTCATGTAGTTGCAATATTAAGAACATTAGGTAAAAGCAATAAAAAAAAAAAAATTATTTTAAAAAATATAGAAACGTAAAAAGATAAGAAAACAGTCTATTGAAAAATGAGAAAATTCTTTTAAATAAAAGAAGTTATGGACACTATTAAAAAAATAAAGATAAATTAAAAAAAAAAAAAAGAAAACAACACAAGAATGAAAATATAGCGACATAAAAATACAGGGTGTCTAGCGATCCAGGAAATCCGGGAAATTGCCGGGAATTTAATATTTCGTGAAAAAATCCGGGAATTTGTAAATATATCCGGGAAATCCGGGAATCTTTTGGAAATGTCAGGAAAATATAAAATAGTGTACTTTAAAGATTTTAAAAGGTTAAAAAATAATTTTTAATATTTGAAACCAATTTCTTATGTAACAATATGAAATGTAATAAAAACATTAAAAAAGCTACTTAAGTAATTTATAATATATTATTTCAAAATTGTAATCTACAATTTTTCATTTTTGAAAATCCGGAAAAATTGTGCTCTAAGATCCGGGAATTTAAAATTGTCAGTTTGCTAGACACCCTGAAATATATAAAAGGGTAGAAACTCTTTTAAAAAAATTAAACTATTTACGGACATTTTTTTTTAATTACAAAGATAAATATCAAGATATTAAAAAAAAATTTAATTAGAAAAATTAGAGAATTATTTACAAAGAATGAATAACATTTTAAAAAATTTCAAAAGAAAAAAAAGTTCTATGAAATAGAAGAACGGTTTTAAAATGAGAATATATATTTAGTATAAGATTAAATTTACATAATATATAATAAAAGAATAGGTAGAAAAATGAGAAATTTAAAAATTGTAGATGGAAGCATTGAATAAATGTTTCCAAAATTCGTAATTACAAGATAAAAAACTAAGCAATTTGAAAGAAGGAAAAACGTTCCTAAGAAATAGAAAAATTTTAACAAAATTTAAAAAATTAATTAAAATACTAAAAAAGAAAATTGACAATGGTTTTTTTCTTAATCTGCTGTAAAAAAATAAATAAAAAATGTATACATATACAATTAATTACAAGATAAAAACTAAATAATATAAAATAAAGAAAAACGTTTCTAAGAAATAGAAAAATGATGACAAAAATTAAAGAATTAATTAAAACGCAAAGGACTAAAAAATAGTGAAACAAGAAAATTAAGTAAATAGAAAGAAAATTGAGAATTGTTCTTTCTTAATATGCTGTAAAAAATAAAATAAAAAATGCATAAAGACAAATAAAAACTCTACGTAAAGAAATTTAAAAATGCTTTAAAAATAAAAAAGTTTAGGAGAATTAAACCAAACATATTATTACACTTAAGACAAGTTCAGTAATATATTTGGAAAAATAAATAAAATCGAAAATGTTATGAAAGAATAAGTAAGTTTAAAAAAAATAGGCAAAATGTGAAAACAAATTGAATAAAATGACCAAAAAAATTAGCGTATTTATTTTTAAAAATATGGAAATAATTAAGAAAATCAACGAAATATAAAGTTAAGCGAATGTTATAACAAAATGTGTAAAATAATATTAAATAATTCGCATAAAAAGAAGAAAATGAAAGAAAATACAAAAAAAATATCAAAAGAAAAAATCTTAAAATTTTGTAGAAGTAAGAAATTATAAGATAAAACTTAAAGATTTTCGAATCAGTGAAATCTCTTAGAAATCTTGTAAGAATTAAGAAAAAGGATTATTGTGAATATGGAAAATAATTAATATTATTTAAAAAATTATTATACATATTAATAAATATGCATTTAAATTTGAATTAATTGAAATTTAAAAGTTTGAATAAATTGGAATATGAGTTAATTCACGTTTGAAATTTATTTAAATTATAATGACTTAAAGATATAAAAATTTAGTACTATTTTTTGTTGTCTTCATACTAAAAATGTGTAGATTGTAGGTATTTTGATTTTTATTTAAATCATGATTATAATGCAAGTGACCAATGATTTAAATCATGATTTAAATCAATTATAACCCTGAAACTTTATATAGGTAAATCGATTCGTTTTGAGATAAGGAATATGATTTTTGTATTTATTAAGTTGTATTTTTAGCCATCAAAATTTTATTGAAATCAATTGAAGCGCTTTCGAAATATCCTGACGACAAAAAAAGTTAAATACACACACATACATCTGGACATTAGCTTAAAAATGAAAATTTATGCTTTTTAGATGAAAATGAGTCGATTTAGACTATTTTTAGAAAATTGAAAATCTTACACTGAGAAAAATCTGTTGCAATTATTGCTTGAAATCATTTTTGCATTTTTTCCATCATTCTATTGATGCTATATTTCTAACAGAACGTATAGTTATTGCTCGGACTTGGCCTGAAAACTAGGCGGAGCGGCCTAATAATTAGGTGGATTCTTGCAATTTTTGTATAGTTAGTGTCTATGCTATATTCATATCATTTGCTCATGCGATAATCGCAACAGATTTTTCTCAGTGTAATGGTCACAAAGCTTGAGAAAGCAAAAGTATAAAAATTCAAGTTTTTGTGTCATTCAAAACTTCTATTAATTATTATTAAAAATGTTTTTTTTTTCTTTTGCAGGTATCTCAATTTGGAAAGACAGTGTGCCTTAGTGGATTTATGGGAATTGACATTCCTCCTCCAAATGGACCTCTATGGATTTTAGGGGACGTATTTATTGGTCGTTTCTATACTGAATTCGACATGGGCAACGATCGTATCGGATTTGCAGTTGCCAAATAAGAATATTTTTTATCCTTAAACTAAATTTAACATTGAGGCTTATCTACCAATTTCAAATTATTGTGATTTATTTGCCTAGATAATTATTATCGAACAAACATTTTTATTCAAATCGAAAGTAATTACTCATTATACTTTTGATGGATTTTTCGTAGACTGTATGTTTATGAACAATATTGCCACTGAACAAATGTTGCCAGTGAACAAATATTGCCCACTGAACAATAAAGAAAATTTTTTCTTACATACACTGAAACTTTATTTTCAACCATTTATCAAATCTGATTATTTTTAATCTTATTATCATTAAGATTTAATTATCCGATTATAATCAAGATTTTATTAATCCTAGTATCTGTTAAAGGGCATTTTTTGATTATTATTCACCTATCAATTTATAATAGAATACTATTATTAACCAAGTCCAATTTGTAAAAAAAAAAAAAAAAAAAAAAAAAAATAAGTAAAGGATTTTTTCATCCATAAAATAAAACTTGGAAAATTCGGTAATACGAAATACGATTTAATTTTTCAATATAATTGTTTGCACATTCAAAATTTACTTTCCATTTTCATAAAAAACCGGAGAATGCTAAAACTGCAGTATTATAATTGTACACAATGTAACTTTTTAGTAATTCTACCTATTTCACTACATCGCAATTATTTTTCCCTCTTTTTATCGATGGCTTACAACGGTTATCGTCTTAATCTAAGTTAAAAATATACAAATAGAGACGAATCTATAGATTTAATGCAATCGTTTTTAATGAAGTACATGATTCTATTGAAACGCCACTTTATAATTAATTCTTAGCACGTTGAAAAAAAGATGCTTTACAATTCAATTTACGTACATTGTAAATACGAATGTGCTTAAATAGTACATTCAAGTTTATTTATTACACTTTTATAAGATTATTTAATGATTATTAAATAAGAGTCTACTAGTTAAAATTAAAAATAAAATTAAGTGTACTGGATCTTTTAAGTATTATACTTAGATAAATAAAAATATTGCGCTTAATTTCAACTACTTAATTATGTACATACAATACACATTGTTCGATTGCCGTTCTGAAGATTGATTTTTCTTGGTAATTTTTAAACTTACCATTTCAAGATATTCATACGCGATCTAATGACCCTCCTATTGAATTCAAAAGATTTATTCTTCTAAAACTGTCAATTTCTGATCAACTCCACAAATTTTTTCTGAAACAAAATACAAGGTAACCAGCTTGTTAGTATTAAAAAAATAGTTTAAATAACGATTTAATTAAACTGATAATCACATTTGCGGTTTTAATTTTTTTTTTTAATTTTTAAATTTCACTGCACAAATAATTTTAAAAAGAGAACAATTTTTTTTTTATTATAAAAAGTTAATTAATTATAATAGTAATTATACAGTTTTTTAGATCATCAGCATTTAAGATAAATTAAAATTACATGATTAAAAATTGTTTAAGATGAAAAAAGCCCTATCTTTGAAATCTTTATAGATTTTAAAAAGATACAGGAGAAAAAAAGACAGAATTTGCAAAATCAACAGATTAAGTATTTTAAATATTTAATCAGTTTTTCCTGAGTAAAGTATTGTTTAGAAATTCTTTTTTTCAAACATGAAACTAATAAAAACTGAAACAAATTTTTGTAGATTATTCAAACTTACATGGTTTTTGATAATTTAGTTGTTCCAGTTGTGGCTGCTGTAAATCCTAATCGTTTTTTATTACCACGACATTTTTTAACATACGCTTCAATAAGGGCAGCAATCTTTTTCGGATTGATTTCGCCAGATCTATTATGACATATCTGAAATCGAAATAAAAACACTTAAAATTATAGTCAATTTAATTAAATGAATAAATAGAGATTCAATAAGATTTCAAATGATTTAAGATTAAATTACGAAATACTTAGTTTAAGATAAACTAGGCTTTAGACAATAAATTATCTACGACTTGTTTATGATTATTAATAAATATAAATAAATAATAACCTATAAACATAATAAAAAAAATTAGGCATTAAACAAAATGAATTATTTCATCAGAGATTTTTTAAGATAAAAAAAAACTTTCTAATAAATTAAACATTAAATAATAATGAACACTTTTTTTGATAAATTTTAAATCTAAAAATAAAAGAAACTATATATTCACCTTCGGTACGGCTTTTCGCATGATATCCTTATATTCTTCTTTTGTAACGTGTTTTTTAGTGTAATGTGGCTTTAGTACAAGTTTTACTTCTTCTACAACTCTTTCCTGTCGATTGAGCTTCTTCAAAAACTGCAATAACATTTGTTACAATTATATTACAAAATTCAAGTGCACATAAAAAAATATTAAATAATTTATTATTTAGAATGTATTTAAAATACTGAATATTTTATCACGTAGAACATGTTTTTCGAAATTAAATACTGTCTTTTTGAAAAATATTCAGCATTTTATGATTTAAAAAATCGTTTTTGACATACCTTGTCTTTGACTTGCATTTCAACCGCTGAACTTGGAAGATCATCCAAAATTTGCAATTGATTTTCATCCATGCGCACGCCAACTTTTGGATTCGTGCCTAAAAATAATAAAAATAATTTATAATAAAAACAAATAAATATTTCACATATTGAAGCAAAATAATTTAAAAAATTGCGCGCAACATAAAAACACTAAAATAAAATCATTTAATATTCTATATTTGAATGAATCAATTTTCTACGTTATTCATAATAATTAGTTTAACTAAAATTAAATCAATTATAATTTAGAATTAGTACAATATTTTAAGTCCACAATTTAAAAACATAATAACAGGCTTCACAGGCGTCCCCTATTTTAAACATTTGTCCTTAATATCCTCTATTTTTCACGAAAACTGGAAATTTGTAAAAAAATAAAACTTTAAAATACTTTTGATCCCAAACTTTTATTTATTCAAATTTTTAAATTGCAATTATTTCAAAATTTAACAGTTAAAATTAAAAAATTAATTATTTTGTGATTCATTTTAGCTTAAGGAGGTTCTCTCAATTGACATAATCTCAAACTAAAAAATGACTGTTCCCAACAAATAAAACTAGTATTAAAATTAATTTCACCAAATTTGGAAAGATCCAGTTGTACATTTTTCAGAAAAAGTTAGATTGAGCTAAAATTTGTCAAATAATAATTAACAAACCATAAAAAAATAGACAAAATGTAAAGAAAATTGAATAAATTTACATAAAAAACGAGTAAATCTTAAAGTAATTAATGAAATAAAAAAATTGTACTTTTTATGTACTTATTTATTTTTTTTATGTCAAATAATAATGAACAACTGCAATTTTCATCCAACGTTGACAAATAAAAGCTCATTTTTCTCGTTTAAACATTCTCTAAAATTTTATTTGTTAGATTTTGATAAGTGACTTTTTGTTTGAAAAATACGCACATAACAAATTTTATTTATTTAATAACTTATAAATAAAATATTATTAAACAAAACCCAACAAATAAAATTGTAAAGAGTGTTTCAACGTGAAAAATGAGCTATTATTTTTCAGAATTGGATAAAAATTGCAATTACTCATTAAATTTAAAGAAAAAAAATTATATGTTAAATAATTTTTATTTGTCAACAAAGTTTAACTAAATCTAATTTTTTCTGAAAAATGTAGAATAAGTCTTTTAAAATTTGGTGAAGTTAATTTTAATAATAGTTTAATTTGTTGGGAATAGTCATTTTTTAGTTTGAGGATATGTCAATGAAGAGAACCTACTTAATTTAAAACTTTCAAAATTTTAAAAATTGTCTAACTTTATTTTAAATTCTTTCCTTCCTTGATAATTTTCTTTTATTTACTGAATTTTCTAATTTAATAATCATGTTTCTATTTCTTTGAAATTTAAAATATATATCATTTTATCAAAAAAATGTCAGTAAATTATTATTATTATTATTTCTTTTATATTTTTATACAATTTCTTAATGCTAATCACTTTTTGAAGATTTTTATTTTATTTGCTTCTAATATTTTTTTTACCTTGTAGATTTTCTTCTTTTTATGCAAAATATTTCAGCTTTTTTTATATAATTTTGGTTTTATAACATTTCAAAAAATTTATTAATTTTTTTTTTTATTATCTTTTTTAATTTAATAACTTAAGGGAGAGGGGGGGGGGGTCCACTTTTTTTATTTCTCTAATTACATTTAGATTAACTCGTTTTTCAAATAAATTTATTCAGTTTTCTTTACAGTTTGTCTATTTTTTCTCAAATTTATTTACCATTTCATAAAATTTTTAGATTCTAAAATTTTTTAAACAAATGTTTATTGTTAAAATTATTTACAAATTTCTTTCTTTCATTTTTTAAATTTATTTACATGACCGAATCCATTTCAAATCATGCAGGCAGTCCGATGGTGCATTGAGAATTAACTTTATATGAAAGTATGTTTTTCTGCTCGAAAAATAAAGAGACACGTATTTTTTTAAATTTTCATAACATTTTTTTTTTGAATTTTTACGATTTTTTTAAGATTTTAACAAAAAAATAAGTTTTTTATAAATTTTTTCTTTAAAATCTCGTAATTTACACAATTTTTAAGCTTTTTAGTTGCTCTTTGGCTCATTCTTTTCTATTTTTTATGCTTTTTAAAAATTTATCAAGATAAGTAAAAAATATTGATAAACAAAAATAATACTTTAATTTTTTAAAAAAACTAAAAAAATTTTTATCTCAAAAAGGCCACCTTTTTTGTTCTTGAAATTTTCAGGGTTTATAGCTACTTAAGTGTACTACTCACCACAAAAATTTCATTTGGTATTTTTTTGTTTCTTGGAAGAAAAAAAATTATTTTCTATTTTTTCGTAAAAACCTCTTAAATTTTTCTCAAATTTATTTACCATTTCATAAAAATTTTTGGATTCTAAGATTTTTTAAACAAATGTTTTTTGTTAAAATTCTTTAAAAATTTGTTTTTTTTTATTTTGTAAATTTATTTACATATGACTTTTTAAATTTTCTTCAATTTGTAAATAATTTTGTAAATTTTTTTTTTTATTTAAATTTTATTACTATCAAATTTTAGTCGATTCAAATTCTCATTCTCTTGAGAATTGTTTAGCTGTTAAGAAATAAGAAAAAAATTTAGTTTTCATACTTTTTACGTTTAAAGATGTTTTTATTTGTTTTATAATAAATAGTCCCACAATTCTGACTATGTAGTCTTATTTTCAAGTGCATATTTATAAATAAATTATTTTTTATTATAAAAGTTAATAATTTAAAATATATTTAAAAATAATATTAGAAGAAATATCGTAACTCTTTTAAAATTTAGAGTAGAAAATGTTTTTGTTTTGCAAATTAATTAGGATATATGTAATTTATTTATTAACTTTTTAAAGTACCCTAAAAGTCCCCAATTTTTATAAATTCAGTCCCCCTAT
The DNA here is from genome assembly GCA_037103525.1 of Ganaspis brasiliensis. Taxonomy (NCBI): domain Eukaryota; kingdom Metazoa; phylum Arthropoda; class Insecta; order Hymenoptera; family Figitidae; genus Ganaspis; species Ganaspis brasiliensis. Next base: position 1,760,249 of record JAZKLR010000146.1, read on the forward strand.
TTCCCCAAAAATATTCTTCATTGTCACTGTGAAGCCTGTAATAATTATAATTAAAATCAGATAATACTGATTGAAACTTAAAAAATAGATAAACTTTTGTTAAATGAACTAAAAAAAAAGAAGCGTTCTTACCAAATGTACTCGGGTACACACTTTTTTTTCTCTTGTCCTTCTTGACTTTAACCTTTGTAGTGTTTCTCATATTAGCAGGAGAACCTCCAAATAATATGTCGAAAGCATCCTTTTTACTATCCTTGCCTTTAGATTTAGATTTCTCTGGTGGAGGAGTATTGTAAGGACTAGGAGGATCAAACATTCCGTCGCTGAGACTGGAACCTGGTGAATATGGCGAGGACATGTCAATATAATCATTTGCCATTTCTATGTCATTTCCATTTTGACCCAATGTGTTTGTTTTAGTTCCAGGCTTTGTTGTACGAAGTGGCAGCGTTTTTAATGAATTAGTAAACAAATTCGGTAACTGTGGTCTTTCGAGAGGACGCTGTTTTATTTGACTACTCGGTGAAATTCGATTAGACTGAAAAAAATCCTTTGTTAAACATTTTATTCTACTTTTTATGGATGATTAACAAAAAATTAACCGTTTACAATTATTGATAAATTTAAAAATTATTAATGTATCTAGGGAAAAAAAAATCTAACACTTTTCCGATTATTCTTTAATCCATGAGATATTTTTTTCGGGTGACTGAAACCTCAAGTTCAGAAATGCTTTTTAACCCAAACAACAATATAATAAAAATTAATTTTGAGTCAAAACTTGTTATCAAAGAATAATTATTTAAAATGTTTTTTTTTCTTCCAATTTAAACAAGAAACGTAATTTTTATCAATTTTTTTATAAAAAGTAAACTTTGGTGTGATCTTTATAATCGTAATCATTTTAATATCGTTAAAAGTTTGCTGCAAAAAAATACATAAACAAAACAAATTCTATTTATTATTTAATTTCTAATAACAAACTTATAAGAATATTAAAATGATAACAATTTTAGAGAATATTTCAAAAAATAATAAAAGTTACTGTTTACAAAAATTTGATAAAAATTGCTATTTTCGTCTGAGTTGAAAGAAAAAATATTAAGTAATTATTATTTGACAGCAAATTTTGGCTAAACCTCTTTTTTTAATGGTAGAACCAGATCTTTCAAAACTGTTTGAAATTAATTTCGAATAAATTTTTGTTTGCATTTAAAAGAATTTTTAAATTAGAAGTTATCTTACGGTCACCAATTTGCTCAATAAAACAATTAATCTTAAATTATAAGTAATTTAAAATAGCAAATTTGAAAAGTTGCTAGATTTAAACAAAAATATAGAAGCAAATTTATTAGAATTAAAGATAAAAATAAGTTAATTATTGTAATTTTTTAAATTTAAACAAAAATATAAAATTAAATACCAAAATGGTATTTTTTATAGGTACAATAAAAAAAAAAAATTCTCAGTAAAATATGCATCTGGAAAAAACTCAATATCGAAAAATATTTCAGACGATTTATTTTTAAATTTCATTATATGAAATGGTTAACATTTTGTTAATTTCCCAAGATTTTGATAACCATCATTTTCAGACGAAGAGCTTTACAAATAATGTATTATTTTAAAAACTACAATTACAGAGTAATCACTTAAATTAACAAATGCTGTTTCTATTTCTAGATCATGAATCAGAAAAAATATCTGCTTTTTTTGTGGCTTAAAAAATAAAATTGTTAATTAATTTTCTTGGATATATTGTCCATCCTTTTTTTTTTAAATAACTAAATGAATTGTTTATTGATTTAATAAAAAACATTTCTTTAATTTTCAATCTTTTTTCAAATTTATGTAAATAAAAAAATTTTAACTTAACCATTTTTCAATTAAGGAGGAACCGGACAAACAATCGGAACAAAAGTTAGTCCAAATAAATAATTTTGATTTTTGATATAGAAGACACATAAGTTAATGTAATTTTTTTCAGGGGAAGTGTGGACACTTGTAGTTTTTACAAAATGAGCCGTTAAAAATTGCAATTTGATGAAAATTAAAAAAAATTGACGTTGGAAACGATTATTCAATTTCTGTTAATTTGAACCTCAATTTGAATAATCGTTTCCAACGTCAATTTTTTTTAATTTTCATCAAATTGCAATTTTTAACGGCTCATTTTGTAAAAACTACAAATGTCCACACTTTCCCTGAAAAAAGTTACATTAACTTATGTGTCTTCTATATCAAAAATCAAAATTATTCATTTGGACTAACTTTTGTTCCGATTGTTTGTCCGATTCTTCCTTAATAAAAAATAATAATTTTTTAATTATTATAAAAATGGTCTTTTTAAAAACTAATTTAACCCCTTGCAGCACAAATTTTTTAAAAATAGAAAAAACAACTTTTTCTGGCACAGACGTTAACTTTATGACCCAAAGAAGCAAAAAATACAAAATTTAGAAAAACAAACATTTTTACCATTTAATAACTTTTATCTCTCAAACTAATTTTGATATTTTCCTTCATAATAGGTGTTTGAGATCGGAAATTTCCTGGAAAAAATAGAAAAAAAATTGGGATTTAAGAGAATGTGTACTTTAATTGTACAGAAAAAACCAAAAAATTAAGGTGATAAACTGGTGCACCGCCGTGCTGCAAATGGCTAAGTCGTTGAATAATAATCTGTAGAAATTAAAGAAAGTAAAAATTCCTTACATAAGATAATAAAATATACTTTATGTACTAAGAACAATTTTATTAACTTGGGGCAATAAAGTGAACTTTATTAACCTGAGGCAAAAATGTATTTTATTAGTCTAATGAAAAAAAATATACTTTATTGACCTAGGGCAAAAAATGCATTTTATTAATTTAGGAAAATAAAGGATGTTATATAAATCTGGAACTATAAAAAATATTTTATTAACCGAGATCGAAAAAGTATATTTTATAAACCTAGGGCAATAAAGTGCACTTTATTAACCTGAGCCAATAAAGTAAACTTTATTAACTTAGGGCGATAAAGTGAACTTGATTAACCTGGGTAAAAATGTACTTTATTGACCTAGGGCAAAAAATACATTTTATTAATCTAGGAAAATAAAGGCTATTGTATGAATCTAGGACAATAAAATGTATTTTATTAACCGAGATAGAAAAAGTGTATTTCATAAACCTAGGGCAATAAAGTGCACTTTATTAACCTGGGACATTAAAGTAAACTTTATTAACTTGGGTCAATAAAGTGAACTTTATTAGCCTAAGGAAAAAAATGTACTTTATTGACCTGGGGCAAAAAATGCATTTTATTAATCTAGGAAAATAAAGGATATTTTATTAACCTAGATAGAAAAAGTGTATTTTATAAATCTACGGCAATAAAGTGCACTTTAATTACCTAAAATAATAAAGTGTTTTTTATTTACCCAGAAAAGTGTTTTATTTACTTGAAACAATGAAGTGTACTTTACTTACAGAGGAGAATAAAGTGTACTTTATTAACCTAAGGAAAAAAAATGTACTTTATTGACCTGGGGCAAAAAATGCATTTTATTAATCTAGGAAAATAAAGGATATTATATGAATCTATGACAATAAAGTATATTTTATTAAGCGAGATATAAAAAGTGTATTTTATAAACCTAGGGCAATATAATTACCTTTAATTACCTTGAATAATAAAGCATATTTTATTTACCCCTAACAATAGTTTTTTATAGACCTAAAATAATAAAGTATGACTTATTTACCTAGGTGAATAAAGTATACATAAATTACCTAGGGCAATAAGGTATACTTTATTCGCCTAGGGCAATAAAGTATACTTTATTCACCTAAATTAATAAAGTGTACTTTATTAAACAAGTAGTTTATTAAACTATTGTCCTCTTTTTTAACCGCACCTTGATAAAATGCAAAAAATATTAATATATTACATAAATCAAGTCCATTCAGCTAATTTAGGCTAATATTAAAATTCTTTTCATAAATTTAAAATAAAGCTCTTCATTCTGAAAATTGTTTTTGAGCAATTTAACCACGTACCTGAGCAAGACTTCTTTGTGTCGTAACAGGAGCATTAGCATTGAATAAATTACTTCGCTGCACAGCAGCAGCAACTGTTGCAAGGACAGGATTAATAGTTGGGAAAGGAGCTGCAGTTGATTGAGCATTCTGCTGACTCTGTTGACTTTTCGAGGGACTCTCACTAACAAGAGCTACATCCGATTGACTATCATTGGCAGGTGAGATATCTCGCTTTGGAGAAGCTCTCTTAATTGTCACCATCGAGATGATTTTCGGTTTCTCGACTAGTTTATCAGAAAGCTGTTTATCTTGCTCTTGAGTTTCACTGGAAGTCAATGGTGTGTCGTCATCGTCGTGCTTTCTCGGTGAGGCGCGTTGATTTCTTTCGTCATTGAGCGGAGTGGCCTCTTGACTTTGAACAGGAGTTGGTGATCTTGATTTAGTTGGATCAAATGGATCATAGGCGTCTGGAGATGTTGGAGGTGACGAGGGAGGCTCTGGAGGTGTATTAGGACCGATTTTCAATCGCAATTCCAGTTCTTCTTGAGCTCTCATTTCCAATTCCTCTTCAACTCGCTCGTCAATCTCCTCCTCCTCTTCCTCCTCCATCAGAGGATTCATCATAGAAGTCCTCATACTGTTGGCCTGCTTGTTAATGGAGAATTTAACTTGTGGTTCCGGAGGAGTCTTTGGACCTTGAGAAACAAATTGATCGCGTGTCGGTGTTGCTTGGGAAGACTGATGGGGCTCCATGGCTATTAAAGCCTGAGCTTGTTTCTCGTCGTCGTCACTCAAAACAATTACGTCTCGAGGTGAGGGCGTCTGCTCTCTAAATGGCGACTGATCTAGATCAATGACAGCAACTGGTTTTTTCGTGGCGGCAATTTCGGTTGCCTTAGATTTCTTCTTTTTGTCCTTCTTGGCCTTTGGCGACTTGGCCCTCTTATCCTTGGTCTTGTCTTTCTTTGTTTTCTTCGGCGGCTCAATCTGAAGAGGCTCCCTGCGTCTGCGCTTTGTTGGCGGCATCAGAGGAATCGTCTCGGGAAGTTCCTCGGGCTGCATTTGATTAATTTCATTGTCTTTATTGAAGCAAACGCTGACCAAGATATTATCACCGCTTGCAAATACTTCCTTGGAAGGTGGCGGTGTTCTCGTTCTCTTTCCCTTCTTCCTTTTCTCTGTCTCCTTCGACTTTCTGCGCTCCTTCTTTTTTTCCTTTTTCTTCTTCTTCATTGCTTCCTTGTTGGTGAGAATAACCGTCAAGTTCTTTGGAGGAACTGTCACATTTTCCAATCCGTGAGGAGGTGTCCAACCTCGAATTTCATTGCCACGTTCTGGAGTCTTTGAGCGAGACGGAGACAAGGATGGAGTCCACTGATTATTACTCCAAGATTCACGACCTTCTGCTCTTTGCCGGAAATGCTGCTCGCGACTGAGAATTTTCGCAGCCAACTCCCAATTTCTATTACGATCTCTCTGCTGCGAAAGTGATCGTTCTAGAGATCTGGACCTAGATCTGCTTACTTGCTTTCGTTTAGCGTGTTTCTTCTCACGAGATTTGGATACTCTTTTCGGAGTCTTGGATCGCGATCTCTTTCGAAGTCTCGATCGACTTCTAGACTTGTGTTTCTTCTTCTCTTTCCTCCTGTCTCGAGACTTGGTCCTAGTCCTCGATCTGCGTTTTCGCGAAAGAGACCTCTTCCTGCGTTCTCGACGAGGTGACAAGGACCTTCTTCTTCTAGACAGAGATCTCGATTTACGTTTCCTCGTCATAGAAGACCTCCTTGGCGACTTGCGTCTCCTCGGCGAGAATGATCTTCCCCTAGAATACGACCTTCCTCTCGAAACTCTCTGAAACTCCCTTGTCCATGACCTACGTTTAGATCTAGATCGTGACTTGGATCTGAATCTCGAATAAGATCGACTCCTGCGTGCTTTAGAAACACTTCTCCGTAATCTTGAAACACTCCTGCTTCTCGATCTGCTTCTCGTTAAACTCTGCGACAAATCTCGAATATCCCTTCCATATTCGTCTTTTCTTTGTCGCGGTTTCTCAGAAACAATCTTCCTCACATCATATCTAGGCAATTCTTTCCTCTTCTCCTTTTTCTTCACAGCATCCTTCTTCTTCTTTTTATCTTTATCCTTCTCCCTAGATCTCGATCTTCTCTCCTTTTCGCGATAGTTTCTCTCCTTACTAATCTTAGCCATCTTCTTCCAGGAAACGAAATTTTCAGTAGCTATATTTTCCTTATTCTTCTCTGTATCTTTATTTTTATCTTTCTTCTCCTTCTTTTTCTTCCTCCTAACTTCCTCATCCTTGTCCTTCAACTTTTCTTTCCTAATAAGTCTCCCGTCTTCCAATATCTCTCCCTCCTCCATCTCCTTCTCTTTTCTCAACGACAGCAGGGTCAATTCATCCTCAAAGTTCATAGCCTCGTCAGTTTCGGAAATAGCCTCAGTTCCCAGTCCAGCATAAGCTAGTGGAGTTCTGCAACGATCCAAATCATCATTCTTGTCCCTCGTTGGTGTGATTGGCTCCAGTCCACTTTCATCAAACGGAGAAGCTGACTTTCTTCTTTCCTTTAGCGGCAGCTCGTCTTTACACGGAGTGTAACCACCATCAGATTCCCACATTTCTTGAGCAGCAACCACTCTCTGGATAAAACCTTCCTTCTCCAGCGGAAAATGTTCAGCATCAAGTTTATTCTTCCTCGACTTCATCTTTACCCGATTCTCCTGATCGGTTGCAGTCTCAACAATTTCACAATCATCGTTCTGAGAAGATTGCGTTGTATCCGCAATTGAAATAACCGTATCCGGACTTCTGGCACCTTCTGCCTTATCCTCAGAAGTCTTTCTTGTTGGCGATTCACCGTCTTCCGTTTCTTTATCGACTCTTGGCGTTAGGCTCCCATCCGCTCTTTCAGGAGTTTTTCCCTCATCACTATCACTCCCGTCCTTCTTACTTTTTTCCGGAGTTTTCATCCCATCCTCGACTTCTTCGGCTTCCTTATCGTCCTCTTTCGGTGGCTCCGGACTGTAAAGTGTCGGAATTGCTACATCCGGACTGTAAAGTGACACCATTCCACCCTTTGGACTGAAACTTTCCTGAACTTCCGACTCGTTTTTCTCCGAAGTTGCAATTTTTTGAGTCTCAAGTTCCGCCTCATCGAATTTCTCAGTTTCCATTTGAGAGTCGCTGACAATTTGCGTTGCTTGCTCTGGATCACTCTGCAAATCCATTTCTTCAGTTAATAATTGAGTTGGGAGTTGAGATTCGTCTAGTTTCTGCGTCTCTGACTCAGAAGCGTCTTGAGGGAGTGCCTCTGGAGAACCAGTTTCTGCTCGGAGAATCAGGTTTGTGTTCTAGAGAATCAAGTTATTTTCCGGTGAATCAAGTTTCGGAGAATCACGATTTCTGAAGATTCAATTTTCTCTTCCGAAATATCCAATCTTTCTTCGGCAACATCGAGTTTCTCTTCTGGGACTTTTTGCGCTTCAAGTTCTGAATCATCCAACTTCTGTGTTTCAAGTTCTGAGATATCCTGTGTCTCGAATTCTGGGGTATTCTGTGTCTCGAGTTCTGGGTATTCTGTGTCTCGAATTCTGGGACATTCTGTGTCTCAAATTCTGAGATCTTCTGTGTCTCGAATTCTGAGATATTCTGTGTCTCAAGTTCCGAGATATTCTGTGTCTCAAGTTCCGATATATCCTGTTCTTCAAGTTCCGAAGCACTTAACTTTTGTGTCTCAAGTTCTGAAATATCCGCTTTTTCAGTATCTAATTCTAAATCATCCACCTTCTGTGTCTCAAGTTCTGATGGATCCATCATCTGCATTTCATCTAACTTCTGTGTCTCAAGTTCCGAGAAATTGGCATTCTCTGTCTCAAGTTCCGAGTCATCCACCTTCTGGGTTGAAAGCTCCGAAATATCCGGCATTCTTGTCTGAAGCTCCAGTTCCTCTAAACTTTGTGAATGAAATTCTCCGATATCCAAAGACTCAGCCTGGATTTCCGAGACGTCCGACTTTGTTGCCTGACACTCAGAAACATTAAACTTCTGGGTAGGAAGTTGCGAACCATATTCCTCTGCATCAGAAGGCGCATTTTCACTATCCTCGGACTCTGTATTTTTCCCTTTAGAAGTTCTCAATCCCTCATCTCTCGAATCCTCCGAAACAAGATCCATGGATTCGGAATCCTTTCGTTTCTGTCCCTTCTTCTCCTTCAGCTTCTTACTAACATCACTATCCTTCTCCTCAGTCTTCTTCTTCTTCTCCTCCTCTTCCTTCTCCTGCTCGATTGAATGTTCCATCTCCTTATCCATTTCATCGTACACATTACCAAACTTGTTATTAAATTTCGTTTTATTAATCTTGAAAGTAATCTTTCCCCGGGCATCATTAGTCGATATCTTCTTCGACGGTATATTGCTGATAGTTTGCCTCTCCTTCTGAAGAGCTTCAATATAAGGAGTTGGCGGTTCAGGAATATCAGACAAATCACACATATCAACATCGCCAACAATAATATCTTCATCGTCCGGAATATCGGGCATTTCTGGTGGCAGAGGAGGAGGTTCAAGAGGTCCAATCTGCTGGGACAATTCCTGTTCGGTGTGACGCGCGACGTCCATTGTCTCTGACGAATAAATGGAGAAATTCGGACAATCCTGTTGCGAGTCCTCATCCTCGTCATCATCATAGGCCGTCAGTCGAATCGTTGACTTGATCGGTTCCTGGAAATCGTCATCTACATTCAAAATATTCAAGCCGGCGAAACTCTCCAGGGAAGGAGGTGGTTCCAATGGCGGTGGATCCATGGGATCCGGTATTTTATTCACATGTCTTGAATCCTTGTGACTATCGTTACTGTCACTTTCCTCGGCATTGAAGGGATCGTACTTGTCGTCAATCTTGTCGGCTTTCGCGGCATCATCCTTGGGCGTATCATCAATAACCAATTCCTGATCGCTGTCGTTATCCTTCTCACTTTTAGAATTCTCATCAAAGTCCAATAATCCCGACGGAGGTTCGGGAGGAGGAAGAAGAGTGCTGGAACTATTGGGATCATTGTGAATCTCGTTCTCCAAAGCCTTGCTTGGACCGACCATATCACTGTAAATATCACATTCATCTTCGTTTGCCTTTTCGTGTGACTCGGCTAAATCAGGAGGCATTGAAGAATCAAACTGCATGTCGGCAGGTGCACCTCCGGAAAATTCGTCTTGAGCACCAAACGAGATATTATTCTGTCCCATCAAAGGAGGTGGAACAAGAGGATTAATCAGGGGTGGTGGCGCTCTTGTGAAATTATCCGGGAAGGGAAAAGGAGGTCTTTCTCCACCCGTTTCAGAAAAGGGCATTCTTTCCGGTAGGGAGTAGCGATTGCGCTCATTTCGAAATTGCTGAGGATTGCGATTTCTGAAGGGAGGAGTGCCAAAAGAAGCTGGCGCACGCTGCTCAAAATTTGAATAATTAGCTGGTGGACCAAAGTCCCTGTTTCCAGAGTCTCTCATGCCGGATCCTCCGTAACTGCGTCTTCCTCCGCCAGAGTAAGAGTCTCTTCCGCTGTAGCCTTGTCCGCCTTGACTTTGACGATTGTTGTCTCGGTATCCGCCTCGAAAATTTCCCCGATTTCCTCCGCCTCGGGGACTATTGTACATAGGTGCTTGAGTTATGTCATTGGGATTGACATTGGACAGGTCCAGAGGTTGATCATTGCTTGGAAGTTTATTTGGGATGTTGGCTTCTGCCTTTTTCTTAATGGGACTTTCGTTGTTGTTGACACTGTGACTATTGTCAGGATTGTCACTGGCTAAAATCAGAGAACCGTCGTTTTTAATCTTGACCTCGCTGCTCTTATTGGAGTGCCACAATTCCTGGCTTTTTATAATACTGTCAAGCAGATTAGCGCTGCTAGTGGACTCGACGCTCGTTGATGGATTGACAATTCCTTTGAGGGCCACTCGACGCCTGATTGTTGAAATTGGTCTTCGTGGGCGAGCGACAATTGCAGAACCCTGCCCATCTGCGATATCCATTTCATCATCAGACCTGATTGGAAACAAATTCATATTCATGCCACTGAAATGCATGTAGGGTTTTTCTAAATCACATTAATCATTAGGGTGATCCAAAATAAATTTTTTTTTTAATGCTCTCACCCCCTAGAATTGTTCTATATTGAAAAAAAATACCCATGGTTTTTTTCTTCCTACTTAGGTGGGGCTGAAAGCGCTTAAAGTTTCCCATGTATTTTACATGGGGAAAAAAGACTTTTTCGTAGAAGTAGTATAAAGTCCTTGAAAATCAATATCTTTCAATAGCCCAACTTTGTTTCTCTTCTGGAGACTTCAAAGAATAATGCAAAATTGTTTATTTAACCATTTTTTAATATTAACTATTTTTTATAGGGACCCAAAAAATCCCTTAAATTACAAAATTTCGAAAAAATATTTTTTACTACTTTTATGAAAGTTTCTTCCTAGATTTGAAATAAATATCATAAATATTGATTTTTAATCATTATTCCATGTAATTGCTAATTTGTTTAAACAAATTATTATTGTTTATTTTCAGTTTCTTTGCAAATTGAGTTACAGAGTTGCAACTTTTTCTCAATTTTGCAAGTTATCCAGGCCATTGGAGTCAAACACGAACAAAACAGTTAAAATAATAATTTTAATAACAATTGTTTAAACAAATTATATTGTTTATTTTCAAGATTTGCACAAATTGAGCTACAGAGTTGCAACTTTTTTCAATTTTGCAAGTTATCCAGGCCATTGGAGTCAAACACGAACAAAACAGTTAAAATATTAATTTTTACAATTGTTTTTGATGAAAAAAATTGAAAAAAAATTGAATGAAACAAATTTTTTCAGGGACTGTAAAGCAAGATACTAACAACAGTCTAAAATAATATTTTTACAATTGTTTAAATAAATTAATAATGTTTGTGTCCAACTTTTTTTAAATAGAGCTAGAGAATTGCATCTTTTTTGTCAATGACGCAATTTTTCAAGCCCTAAGTAGGCAAATACTGAAAAAAAAAGTAAAAGTAATAACTTTCATAATTTTTTAAACAAATTGTATTGTTTTTATTCAATTTTTTATTAAAAAAGGAGTTCAACTTTTTTTCAATTTTTGCAACTTTTTATGGTCTTTAAAGACAAGTATTAGCAACAAAATAAGAAAGCTAGAGAATTGCAACTTTTTATAAATTTATCCATTTCTACATTCAAAAGAGTTCCTTTCGATTATTCAATAAAAGGTTAGAAACAAACATTATTAAATTGTTTAAACAGTTGTTAAAATTCATTTTCTCATTTTGTAGCTAATGCTTGTCTTTATGGGCCTTCAAAAGTTGTAACTCTCTAGCTCTTTTCAAAAAAAATTGTAAAAAATATTACTTTTACTTTTTGTCAGTATTGGTCTGAATAGGGCTTGAAAAATTGAATCATTGAAAAAAGGTTGCAACTCTCTAGCTCTATTTAAAAAAAGTTGAAAATAAAATTTATTTAAACAATTGTTAAAAATATTATTTTAGGTTGTTGTTATTATCTTGCTTTACAGTCCTTAAAAAGTTGCACAATTAAGAAAAAGCTTCATCTCTGTAGTTCTATTGAATAAAAAGTTGATAATAAACAATATAATTTGTTTAAACAATTGTAAAAATTATTATTTGAAGTTTGTTGTTAGTACATGGCTTCACAGATCTCGAAAAATTGCAACTATGTAGCTCAATTTGTGCAAATCTTAAAAGTAAACAACATAATTTGTTTAAACAATTGTTAAAATCATTATTTTAATTTTGTTGTTCGTGTTTGGCTTTAATGGCCTCAATAATTTGCAAAATTAAGAAAAAGTCGCAACTCAGTAGCTCAATTTGCGAAGAAACTGAAAATAAACATTGATAATTTGTTTAAACAAATTAGCAATTACATGGAATAATGATTAAAAATCAATATTTATGTTATTTATACAAAATGTAGGAAAAAACTTTCATAAAAATAGTAAATAATATTTTTTGGAAATTTTGTGTTTCATGGGTTTTTTTGGGCCCTATAAAAAATAGCTAATATTAAAAATACTTAAATAAACAGTTTGGCATTATTCTTTAAAATCTCCTGAAGAGAAACAGAGTTAGGTGATTGAAAAATATTCATTTTCAAGAATTCTGTACTATTTCTGCGAAAAATTTTTTTTCCATGTAAAATACATGAGAAACTTTGAGTGCTTTGAGCCCCATCTAAATATTAAAAAAAAAACAGTAGTATTTTTTTCAATATTGAACAATCCTAGGGAGTGAGAACATTAAAAAAAAAATTATTTTTCCATGCATTATTGGACCACCCTATTAACCATCCTTTAGGTTTTACAGTATCGTCCAAATTTGTCAGTACACTCCTTTTTTAAGATTTGACAAACGTCTTTAAACATACAAAGTATAATTACACTAAAGCTTCACTTATTTTAACCTGGTCCACGCAAATCCGTAAGAAAAGTCGCACCTATTTTAACTTCCACCTAGTTATAGAGAACTTCTCTGATTGGCTGGTCCCATCCGCAGCAACCAATGAAAATGTTAGTTAGTTTTGATTGGTTGCTAAGTTAAAATAAGTGGGACTTAGAATTGTTAAAATAAATGCGACTTTAAATATGCTAGACTTTAAATAAGTGAAGTTTCAGTGTATTAAAATTTGTCTGTGTTTATTTTCTCAAATTAGATAAAATTTTGAGGAAAATAAGACCTGAGTGAAGTTATTTAGTCGATTTTTCATTGAAGTATGTTAAAAAATGTGGAATTTTTAATGTTTTACAAAAATTGAAATTACTCTCGAAATAATGAAGGTTTCTTGAAGTTCCTATACTTTCTTTAATGGAAATTTTTTGAAAAATAAGACTCTTGTTTAAGCATTGAAGTGCAACTTTTTTCCTAAAATATGCAAGGCTCAAAAGTTTAACATAAAAATTTATAAAATTTTGAAGATATTATTTTGACATAAAAATGATTTTTAAATTTTCAATAAATATATTATATTACTTTTTCAGAAAGTTATTGACAATTATAACGTTGGTATCTTTTATATAGCTGTATTTGATATCAAGATATAAATAATAATTTTTTTATCTTTTTTGGTCTAACTTCCTAATTTTGTATATTTTAAGAAAAAAATTGCACTTCAATGCTTAAACAAAAATTTTATTTGTTAGAAAATGCCCTTTAAATCAAGCATAGAAACTTTAAAAAACCATCGTTATTTTTAGAGTAATTTGGATTTTTGTCAAACATTAAAAAATCCACTTTTTTTTAAAAACATATTTTAATGAAAAATTGACTAAATCATTTCACTCAGGTCTTATTTTTCTCAAAATTTCATCTACTTTGAGGAAATAAACACAGATAATTTTTAATAATTATACTCTATACGTTTAAAGACGTTTTTCAAACCTTGAAAAATGAGTGGACTGGCAAATTCCGACGGTACTATACAAGAATCAAACTGATGTTAAAAAATAATATTTTCGAGAAATTTGTTTCTAGTTCGTATGGAAATATTGGCGATTCAATTTTCACACAAATTTAACATATTAAAAATATTTTAAAACACTTTTTTTTATCATATTTGTGTCCTTTCATAATTATTTAAAACATTTTTAATATGTTAAATTTGTGTAAAAAAATTAATTTACAAGTGAGGAAATTAGAAAATTCCATCACCGAACTGTTTAAATCACCAATAAATTAATGGGTCAGTCCACAAGTAAACGTTTTTTTTCAACAATTTGTTTTAAAGTCAAATTTATTTCAAATCTTTTATACAGAAAAGATGGGGTGTTAAAATATTTAAAAAATGTATTTATTTTTTACGAATTATCTTATTTTTGTTCACCAAAAATTATCCTTACTTAAAATTGACTGACACGATATCTCAAATTTACGGCACCGGAAAAATAAAACACGGACAGTTTATCAAAGAGCCTTTAAAATTCTAAACGTTTAAATAAACGAAACTTTTATTGAAAATTAACCTAAAATATTGTTTTTCATATTTAAAAAACCAAACAACAGGTTTTAAAAACTTTAAATTAAAAACAAAAAAGTTTCAAAATTTATTTTTCAGTTTAAAAATCATTTATAAAAATAGTTGAATAGAAACAAGCAACATCGTTCAGAACTTTAGGAATATAAGCTTTTCATTATGGTACCTACCAAAATCAAGAATCTTTGTTGAAAAAAAAAATGCTTGACTATTTTAATTTTTTACATTTTTTTAAAAATATAAATTGTTTAAAAAAGTTAATATATAATTATGATTTTGGTAAAGAAGATAAAGAAAAGCATATTTTTCTGTACATTGTCCGAGTTTTATTTTTCCCATGCCCTAAACTTAAAATATCGTGATGGTAAGTTTCAAGTAAGGGTAATTTTACACGACCATATTGGCACCATTATCTATAAAAAAGTAAAAAAAATTTTTTAAAAATAGTTTAATACCCCTCGTTTTCGGTTTAAAATATTTGAAATAAATAAAATAAATTTTTCTGTAAAAAAAAAATATTAAAAAAAGTCGCTCAGGTGTGACTGACTCCATAAAGAGGAATCAAACAAAGAATCGGAATAAAAATTAGCCCAACTCCATATTTTCTAATGTTTTAAATTAAAAAAATCTAAACTTAAAAAGCGTTTGGTGGAAAGGTAAAAAAAAATTTCAACATTTTGATCAGTTCATAATTGCATTTCTATAAAAATTACAATTTTCTGTTTATTGGAAATAAACAAATTGGAATAAATTATATCAATAAAGATAAAATAACCTAAACTTTGATAATCGTTTCAAATAAACAGAAAATTGAAATTTTTATTTAAATGCAAATTGATTTGAATTGATCAAAATATTTATAATAAAATTTTGTACCCTTCCACAAAAAAGATTTTAAAATCTAGATAATTTTCGCATTTAACATATACGAAAATAAAGATCTTACACTAGCTTTCTTCAAATGGTTTGTCTGAATTCCTCTAAAACTTATACAGAAAAAAGAAACAAACATTTTCAAAAATATAATTCTTTTGTACGCCTGTTTGACTCTTGGAAGCCATTGACAAAATCTCATATTTCAATTTTTAAAAATACTTTAAAAATTCTTTTTATAAAAAGAAATATCAAGTTCTGCTAGAAGTTTCTTCATATGACGATATTCTTTCATAGAAAAATTGTTGCATTTTACTGAAATTATTAACAAGTTTCACTATCTGTTCTCAAAACTAGATTTAAAAAAATATAAATCAAAAAATCCTTTTTACCAAATAAAATTTTATTAAAAATAGTTCCTTCCTTTATTGTTATTATTAACGCGAAGTGATTGATAATTTTCTTTTAATTAATTCAAAATTGAAAATATTCTTTCATAACTTAAAGTTAAAATATCTTTTATATTTTATTTTGCAAAAAAAATACTCCAATAATTTTAGTTAAAAAAAAAAAAAAAATCCAATGAATTGAAATAAATTCTAAATAAAATTAAAAGATAATTCTTTGTTAAATCAAATTAATAGATTCCCTTTAAAATCAAATCAAGATATATTTTTCTTTTAATAAAAACAAAAAAAAAGAGATACTTTTTCCCAATTAAAAAAATTATGAATTACTAAATTGTAAAATTATAGCTTTTTAAAAATAAAATTTAAGAAAAGATAGTTATAAAAAAGGTAGAAATCGTTTCTTTATTAAAATCAAACAACAATTTTTCAAGGAAAAAATATTAATCTGCGAATAGAAAGAATAATGCAAGAAAACAATATTTATAATTTAAATATAAATTTATAACAATCCAGAACAATGTGTATTGTGTGCATTTTGATTCGGAATTGAAATTAAATAGATCCATTCTCTCAGAGGTCATTTAGGATAAGTTAGGATATAATAGTAACACATTTTTAATTTTTGTGTAAACGCATAAAAAAGTTTTTTTTTTCTTTTCTTTCCAATAAAGTCAATTGACACCTGCCTAATGAAATTTTGCGCATTCTGTACAATTATTTTTGTCAGTTTCGATAAAATTGATTGATTAGCCTCAAGGTATCGTCAATTAAATAATATGGAAAAGCTCACGAATCTTCCATTATTTCAATTGGATGCCTGCTTAACAATGGCATCGGTTTTGAAATTTAGTAAACCAGATTTTATCAAGAAAACTGTCACGTTTTCACTAGAGTAAATGAAGGTTTTCACACTTTTGAAAATGTAACTTTTCATGCTAATGAAAATGGAATTTATCACTCTATTTAAATAATGTTTATAAAAGTGATTCCACTATTAAATTTCACTTGAATTCGAGTTTTACAAGTGATCAATTGCGATAATAACCTAATAATTAGAAGTAATTTATTTTCAACAAAAACTATAAAGACTTACTTAAGATTTAATTTTTTGTTCTATGCTTAAAAGTAGATTTTTTTTTAATATTAAAAACTTTCTTCTATTTCAATTTGAAACAAAAACCTTCGTAAGTTTCTTATTTTTATAAAAAAAAAAGAATTTGTTACTTTTGAGTTTTTTTTTTTATTACAAATAGTCTAAATAACTAAATTATTGAAAGAAAGAAGGTGCTTTCAGTCGCAATTATTCTCATTCCACTTGCTAAAAATTTTGTATAAAAGAATGAAATATTTTCACTCACCCAGGACTGAAGTCGAACGATAAATTGTTTCCAAATAAGCTTAGTTGTGGAATTCCTGCTCTATATCTTGATGCGGAAATCTCGCTGGAAAAGTCTGGCACTGCTGGAGCATTTTTTGTTGGTACCATAAGAGTCATTCCTCTATTTTGTCTTTTCGCGTTAACGACAGACAACACTGTTCGTGCACGTTTATTCCTCCGCTTCTGCAAGAAAAAGACATTTTTATTTATTAATAACGCTACTTTTAAGTTATCATAAATTTTAGAGATAGAAACACAACCAGAAAACTTATAAAATAAAAAAAAAGCAAAAAAAGAAAAGTTATTTTTTATTAAATTAAGTATAAGTATTGTCTTTTTACAAAATTAAAATTAATCTCTTTAATTTGAATGTTAACTACACTAAAGCTTCACTTATTTTAACCCCGTCCACGCAAATCCATGAGAAAAGTCGCACTTATTTTAACTTCTACGTAATTGTAGAGAACTTCTCTGATTGGCTGGTCCAATTCGCGACAACCAATGAAATGTTAGTCAGTTGTGATTGGTCGCCAAGTTAAAATAAGTGCGACTTCGAATTGTTAAAATAAATGCGACTTTAAATAAACGAGAGTTTAAATAAGTGTAGTTTTAGTGCAATGATTTTAAATTTTTTATAAAATATTGTAATTTATACTTTTATCTGTAATTTGCTATCGAATTATTTAACAAATAATTAAATTATTAATTGAGATTCTTCCTCTATTGTATTTTTTCTTTAAAACGTTACTTATTTTAATAAATATAAGTACAGAAAGCAATTATTAATTCATTTTTTTAAGATTATGTAAATTTTACAAATAAGGTATTACCAAATTATAAATAAATTTAATTTTAACTATGTACTTAATTCAGTTTTCTTTATGTATAATCTAATAAAACAAATGTACAAATATTTCAAATATCTTAAAGATTTATAAATAATTTTTAAGAACATGAATACTTAAACTTTTTACTTCTTTTGATCATAAAATTATTATTATAACGTACTTTCTTTTTATTATACTTTTCAAACGTTAATCTATAGATAATTTATTTTAATAAAAGCTACTTGAGTTAATTTATCTAATCGAAAGCCTGAATTTATTAATTAGCCAATGAATCTAAAGATATCTTGTACCTAATTAATCAATAGTTGAAAACTTAGTTCATTAATTTCCATTTGTGTAGATTTTAACTTTTTAAAATGTAATTGTGAAAAATTGAACAATTTATAAAGATTAAAAAAAGATTGTTCAAGTAGCGTCAAACTTCATATTTACAAATGATCACTTTTTTAAAAGTTGATAATTCCATTTTCCAAAAAAGTAGAGATAAACACAATTTTAACATATTAAGAAGTAAGAACCTTGCAAATCGATCTGTTACTGTTAAATTTAAGAAAAAATTTTATTAGCAAAGAATTTGTAATTTAAAAAATTTTCGACTTAACCAAGATAATTAAAGACTTTAATTTTCTTTCCCTAGTTAAAATTACAAAACCCTTTAAATTCCCTAATTATGATAAACTTTAATTAAAAGTTCAAAAAATATTCGTATGTCAATAATTTCGTGTAGTTTTTCTACTTTACAATTAACTTTAAAGGTTAGATGCAAAACTGCATTTGCTTAATTTTCTCGAAATAACAAAATGTGGATTTATTAACTTTTGAAAAAGTGCTCTTCCTCAAATTAGCAGTGATTTAAAAACAAAAATGTGTTAATTGAAAGTTTAAACGTGATCGCATGCAAACAATACAAAAAAAGCCAAGTGCGTTCATTAAAAAACTCATTTATTTATTAATTTAAAAAGTCAAAGATACATGTATCAAATGAATGGAAGTACAAATTAATGAAACCACAAATAAAATTAATCTTATGTTAATAATTTAAAAAATGATCTTCAGTTAATGAAACTTGAACGCTTGGCATTTGTAAAGTGTCGAAAATAAAAATTTGTTTCACGCTAGTGTTAGTCACGATGAGGACATTAATCTACCTTGCGTCTCTTGCACTTCTTCTTTCTGGAAGTCTTGACTTTGACGTAACTGACAATTTCCTCCTCCTCGCCGTCATCATTGATCTCCGTAATCCGCACTTCACGAAGCAATGTATTGGTACGTGATTTGGCTTTTGTTTTTTTCGTTTTACGTTTAGTGGGTGCACGACGACGAGTCGTCCTTGTTCTTCCACTTGAAGTGGATGGCGCGTTAACGTCGGGAGAACGACTTCGGCTGTTCTCGCCAATCGACTCTATTCCGGACGAGGTCGACGGCTGATCCGGATAAAAGAGACGTCTACGTTCGCGTACATCACGATCGCGAGTTTCACGTGACAAATTCAGACTGCGACCGGCGCGAATATTAGCACGTACTCGTTCAGTTTGACGAGTTCGCGGAATTATACGCGGACTGAACGAGTTCTGATTTTGTCTGCCTCGAGTTCGACCGTACGAGAGACCGAGACGACGAGCTTCCTCCATCAGGTCCGGCAGTTCATCGAGATCAATGTCAATCTGAAATTCAGAGAAAAAAGTATTTTTTTAATAATTAAAGTTTAAAGAATAATTCAGTATGTACAATAATTGAGATATTGACAAAATAATTAAGATGTTAAGAAACTAATTGAATAATGACATAAATAATTGAAAACTGGTGTAAAAATTAAACTTTTCAGAGAATAGTTGAAAAAAATAATTGAAGTATCAAGAAAATAATTGAAATTTAAAGAGAATAATTCAAGTTTAAAGAAAATGATTGAAATTTAAAGAGATTAATTCAAGAATGTAAAAAAAATTTAATATGAAGAAAGTAATTCAAGTTTGAAGAAAATATTTAAAATTTGTAGAAAATAATTTAAAAAGGTTTAAAAAATGATTACATAAATTCATGATAATAAAAAGAATGAAGAAACTGATTGAAATTTGAAGAAAATAATTTAAAACTGGTGTAAAAATTTTTAAAATTCATGACAATAAACAAAATTGAATCGAATAATTGAAATTTGTAGAAAATAATTCTAAAATGGCAAAAATAATAGAAATACATATGAAGAAAATAATTGGAAAATGACCAAAATACTTGAATGTCAAAAATAATTGAAAATTGAACAAATTAATTGAAATTTAAAAAACATAATTCAAAAATGGCCAAAATAATTGAAATTTAACAAAGATATTTCAAATATGAAAAAAAATTGTAAAATGACAAAACTAATTGAAAAAGTAATTAAGAATAGAAAAATGTAGACAAAAGTCGGAAATTTGAAACAAAATAATTAAAATTTGAAGAAAACAATTGAAAAATTTAAGAAATAATTGAAATTGCAAGAAAATATTTGAAATAATTGAAGAATGACAAAAATAATTAAAATTTGAAATAATAATTTGAGACTTCTGTAAAAAATTTAAAATTGGAGTATGTAGATTAATTGAGATATTGACAGAATAATTAAGATGTTAGGGAACTAATTGAATAATGACATAAATAATTGAAAGTTTGTGTTACAATTAAACTTTTCAGAGAATAGTTGAAAAAATAATACAAGTTTCAAGAAAATAATGGAAAGTTGAAGAAATTAATTCAAGTTTTAAGAAAATAATTGAAATTTAAAGAGAATAATTCAAGAATATCAAAAAACATTTAAATATGAATTTAAATATGATAACAAAATATTTAAAATTTGTAGAAAATAATTTAAAAAGGTATAAAAAATTATTACATAAATTCATGATAATAATAAAAAGAATGAAGAAACTGAATGAAATTTGAAGAAAATAATTTAAAAGTGGCGTAAAATATTTAAAAATTCATGACAATAAGCAAAATTGAATAAAATAATTGAAATTTGTAGAAATTAATTTTAAAGTGGCAAAAATAATAGAAATAAGAAGAAAATAATTGGAAAATTACAAAAATACTTGAATAATGACAAAAATAATTGAAAGTTGAACAAATTAATTGAAATTTAAAGAAAATAATTGAAATTTAAAAAACATAATTCTGAAATGGCAAAAATAATTTAAATGTGAAGAAAATAATTGAAAAATGCCAAAGATAATTCAATTTAAAAAAAAATTGTAAAATGACAAAACTAATTGAAAAAGTAATTATTAATAAATAAATAATTG
Source organism: Ganaspis brasiliensis (assembly GCA_037103525.1). NCBI lineage: Eukaryota > Metazoa > Arthropoda > Insecta > Hymenoptera > Figitidae > Ganaspis > Ganaspis brasiliensis. The sequence goes on from JAZKLR010000146.1 coordinate 1,781,113, forward strand.
AAAGTTTGTGTAAAAATTAAACTTTTCAGAGAATAGTTGAAAAAATAATACAAGTTTCAAGAAAATAATTGAAAGTTGAAGAAAATAATTAAAAAATAAAAAATAATTGGAACTAGTGTAGAAAATTTAAATATTTCTGGCAATAATTTGAAGATTGAAGAATATAATTGAAATTTCAAGAAAATAATTGATAAATGACAAAAATAAATGAAAAGTTGTGTAATTAATGAGGGATAGCATGCCAAGGGGTCTGCGACAATTATTCGAATTTGAGATTTTTTCATTAAAAAATTAAGAAAATTCATTTATACATTTTTGGAAGAGGATTTTTTTTTAATTGTGTTTTTAAACCAATTTTGAAACAAAATTGAAATCACAAATGCATAAATTTTTACTTACAATCTAACCTAAATTTTCTTGATCGATTTCAAGAGAAACTTTTAATAATTCATTATTTTCTTGAAAACAATTAATGTTTTTCTAACAAACTTTTTTGCATTTGATTCTTCAACTGTTGAATTCAAAACTAGTTGCCCAATTTTTCTTTAAATCATATACTTTTTTCACAGTTAACGTTTAAAGAAAAAATGCACTTTTAAATATTTCTCGTTAATATGTAAGTTTAGCTAAACAATTTTTTTTTCTAGTAAAACATATCAATATCTCGAAACGGTTTTCTTAGTTTTGTTTCAAATAACCAATAAAATCTTTAAATCTGTTTTTTTTTTGCTTCTTGTAAAAACATGTAATTAGCTCCACTTTTGTCATGCTACCCTTCAAATATACATAATTAAGTAAATATGAAAATTAATAAAGAAACAAATAGAAAAATAAGTATTAAATCAGAGTTGCCAAAAATATTTTATTTTAAATTTTGTTTTAAGATCTTTTTACTATACAAATAAGTAATATTTAAGGTGAAGATAAAACTGTAAACATAAAAGTAAACAAATAAAGATAAAAAGACAATAAACATAAAACTAACTAGGTGAAGATAAAAATAAAACAATAAATATAATAGGAAACATAAAAAAATATAATAACATGTGAATAAACACATGAAAGACAAAGCAATATAGATAAAAATTTTAACTGTTTTTAAAGTTTTAAACTATCGTATGTAAGATAAAATGACAGTGAAAGTACATCTTTAAATCTTGTTAACAAGCCAGTTAATAAGGTCACGGAAAATATTTCATTTATTAAATAAAAACAAACAAAAAACATTACCATATCATTCATTTCCCTCAAATTATCGTGGGCTCTAGGCCCAACTACACTTTGTATTGCCGAAAGGCGTACAAAACTGCGCAAGTCATTCCGAGAAATCTGAAATTACAAACTATAAATTCACCGCCTATTCAACAAGTCTTCGTTTAATTTTGTAAGAAAAAGAGAGAAAATAAATAAAATAAGCAAAATAAACAAACAAAAAAAAGGAAGAGAAAAAAGAAAAGAAAATATAAACGAAATTTAAAATAAAATTTTAATTTCGGGTACAAAAATGAAAGATTAGTGTTTGTAAAAGTGGAAAGATAATGATTATACTTACGGCTTCAGCATCATTTTGGCTGTTCTGGGTACATTCTGGACAGTACCATTCATCTAAAGGAACTTGAAACAATGCGGGTTGTAGACATTCCATATGATATCCCAGGTCGCAGCCATCACACAGGAGCAATCTATCTTCTCTATCGCATCCACCGCAAATCTCACAGTAGGTTGGATCTTCTTGAATGATTTCCTCGACTTGTTGTTTTACTTCGACAGGAACGTACCTTAAAATCTGAACCCAAAAACAAGAAATAAAACTTTTTAAAATGTTTCACAAACATAAAATCACGGTGTGCCTGAACCAAAATTTAATGAACAATTCAGCAAGTCTAAATGTTTTTGTGGATTCTAAATTTATATTTGTTCAAATTTATTTTAAAATAAAAAAGAAAATAATCAGCGGAGGGCTTTTTGAAAAAAAGCAATTTCTTTTCTTTAATTTATCAAAAATTGAAATTTGCAGTTATGTAAACCTGATTAGGCTCATTTTATTCCTGTTCTATGCATTGTTTATTTTTTTTTAACAATAATGTAACATATAATAGGAATTTTTTTTTTTTGCCATTGCCAAAAATATTATTTCGCAACATGTATTATGACAAAACTTCACTTTGTAGATTATTTTACTGAGAACTATCCCAAATAAATACAATATTTTACTTTATTTTACACGAAAAAAAATGTAAATTTCTAAAGGTGTCCACGATTGTCCATTTTCTAGCGGAACAGTCTAGACGAGTGCAAGGTCTAAAGTTATTAAGTTCTCATTGTAGAAAGTGATTATATTAATGAAAATTTATTGGTTATTTATTAGATGTTTAAATTACACATTACCAATAAAATATTTTATTTAAAATGTCTTATTTTCTATAAAAAAAAGGGTGGCCAAAATAGGAACAACTTTCTATTTAATTATCTAGTTTTGGCCATGCCTTTAAATAATTTACCTAACATTTTTTATTTTTAGAAAAAATTATATTATAATTAAATGTTTTAATAGAAATAAATCCTAAAAATAATTCTGAATAAATAATCATTAAAATTGATAATTAACTAACATTTTAATAAATCTTAAAGATAATGATATACCTTTTTTTTGTATAGTTACACGTTATTAGGTTATTATGTAATTTAAACTATTTTAAATTATGTTTCTTTTAGAAAAAAATGATTCAAACAAAAGGAACTAAACATTTTTTAATAAAAACCTTATGTAATAAAACTTTCTGATGTAATTTGTTAAATAAAGTTACACTTATAAAAATAAAAAATGATACATTATCCATCAAAAAAGTGAGTTGAATGTTATTTAAATAAACAATAATCTAAAGAAAATTATTAACTTTAATAAATAAATAAATGTGCAATAAATTTTGGTATAAAAAGAACAATATTTATAAACTGTTTATATTGAAAACTTTTTTTAACCTTCAAAATGCCTGAAGCATTTGTTGACGATTTTGAAGTATTATTGTAGGTAATGTAATGTTTTTTCCAAGAGTATTTTAATTAAAAATAATTGTAAATTGCAGTTTCTACTTGTTATAATAATCTACAAATATTATAGACACCTTTGAAATTATTCGTTTCAACGTGATTAATGACATTTCAACAAATGTTTTTTTTTTCATAACTTATTATGCGCTTTTTTGTAATTCTTTTCTTAAAATAGAATTATAGATGATTAATATTAAGTATAAAAGTACAAATTAACGATTTTTATCCAGATTTGTATGGTTTTATATTAATTTTTGAAACTGGCCAAAAGCGGGGTAAATGGGGAACCAAAACTGGAGCACAGATGGCCAAAACTAGTGAAATTCAATTTTAGAAATATTTATTAATTTATTTTATAATCTGTATTTTTCTTGCTTTCACAGACAACAAAGTCAAAAATTAGAAACTTCAATTAATCTATTGGCATGCATCAGTTATTCATTATATGTATTGATCCTAAAAATAAATGTGTTAGATTGTTCGTAAATTCTAAAGTTGGCCAAAAAACGGTACATCCACCCTACCAGGTTTTTTAATAAACTATTTTATTTATCACTGGCACATAATTTTCAAATTAAAAAAGCTTTTACCGATATTAAATTCTACTCGCTGTTTAGAAATCCCCTATTATATATTTGTTAAAGAAATGTTTATTATTTATAAAATCTTAATAAAAAATATCCAAATTAAAAATTTTTAATAATAAGCATTTAATAAAACTGTGATACTTCACTCGATTTAATAAATGTTCTGTGTTTTTTATTTCATTTTGTGCAGAAACGGCTTAAGCCCAAAAGTTAATTTTTTTTATACCTACCTTACATTAATTAAAATATAAATCAATAAATTTTTAAACTTATAGGTTAATAGAAAATAATGCAAAAAGCAGAATTAGAAAAAATTCTTATATTTACAAGAAAAACAATTTTTAATGATTCATGAAAAATTTTCATTTATGGACTTGTGCGGTTTCTGCACAAACTGACTCAATTTCACAACGAATTTTCGTTTTTATTACATATTTGTCACTAAAATGTAATAAATAAAACATGAAAGTGGAAAAACAGACACATATTGAAAAAGAAAGGTCAAAGGAAAAAAAATCTTGATTTTATAAGTGATTTAGGTGATTTTTTTTTAAAAAGGGAGAAAAATCTTGATTTTAGGTGTTTTTTTTAAAGAGGGAAAATAAGGGTTTAGGGATTATTTTAATTTTTAGGGATTAGATTAAAAGGGGGAGGGGGGAACTGTGATCCCTGTGATTATTAAAAGAAAATGAAACACTTAAAAAAGGAGATCGTCTAGTTTGAATAAAGTGAAATTTAGAATGATTAAAATTTGAATCAACGAAAATTTGTATTTATGTAAATTTAGAAAATGCTGATTCAATCTATAAATGATTGAAATTAAGATCAATTAAAATTTTCATAATTAATATAGATAATATTCAAACTTAGGCAAATTGAAAAATAAAATAAAACTTGAATTAATATATCGAATATATTGAAAAGGAAAGGTGAAAGGGGAGAAAAATCTTGATTTAATAGGTGTTTTTTTTTTTAATAAGGGAAAATAAGAGGAAAAGGGGAGAAAAATCTTGATTTTAGATGTTTTTTTTTTAAAGAAGGGATTAGATTAAAAGGGGGAAGGGAGAACTGTGATCCCTGGAAAGGAAATTAAACACTTAAAAAATGAAATTGTCCGCAGTTTGAATAAAGTGAAATTTAGAATGATTAAAATTTGAATCAACGAAAATTTGTATTGATGTAAATTTAGAGAATGCTGATTCAATCTATAAATAATTAAAATTAAGATTAATTAAAATTTTCATAATTAATATAGAAATAATTGAAACTTCGGTAAATTGAAATATAAAATAAAATTTAAATTAACTGAAGTTTGGTTTAATTCAATTAAAACTAGAATGGAAATTTAGTTCTTTTAAAATTTTTCAAATCAAGATTCAAACGAATAATTTAGCATTGATTGTAATTCGGATTACTTGAAATTCCAACAGATTACAATTTGGATAAATTATAGTTTGAACTAATTAAATTCCAGATTGATTAGAATTATAATCCATTGAAATTTAGATCCTTTAAAATGGGAATCAATTAAAGTAAGCGTTGATTTAAATTTTAATCGATTGATGAATTGAAGCTTAAATTTCAAAATTGGAGAAACAAGAAATGAACAAAAGATGCCAAATTAATGAAAAGTTTTTCTAAAAAAACCTGTGATTCTGAAATAGAAAGAATTAATTAATTCTAAATTATTTCGAGATACATTTTTACAATTAGATTCAATTACTGCATTTTATTTGAATTTAATTATAATCCCTTTGTTTAATTACTTAAGTGAAAAAAACGTAATTATTATGACTTTATTTGTTTACGAACTTCGTCTATTTTTAAATTCTGTCTCAAGTATTTTATTAATCTTGTCTCAATTCTATTATTTTTTAGTTTCCAACAAGTCCCGAGAATCTTTATAGCTGCCAGACATAAAATATTTCATACCGTGCCAGTGTGAGATTTAACTTTTATAACAGTGAAAGTTTGACGGTCCACCGGGCAAGTGTTGATGTTTTTACTCCATTCCAAAATGCATTCAAGGCAGAAGCAATGCTCGCATGACGAGGGAGTAGCAATTTCTTGTTTCCTAAATGGCAGTAAGCAAATTGGACATTTCTCCGATTGTCCATCGCTGTTATCAGATTCAAAGCCAGCAGCCGTTGTTGATTCATTTTTATCATCATTACGGGGCTTTGACTTCTTCCCGCTATTTGTTTTTGAAGAAGATTCAGGAGCATTTTCATCTTCATGAATACTTTCCCAATCTGACTGCCATTCCGATGAGTCACTTTCAACTGAAAAAAAAGTAAACTGTTAAAACAAAACAAAAAATTCACTGACAATGATTATAATCTTTTTTGTAAACTAATTTTTTGTTAATCGATTATTTTCTTTTTAACACTTACTCAAATGAGATTCAGTAACTTCGGAATCGCTACTATCATAACTGCCATCACTTTCGCTAACTAACCGCTGTAAAATATTCTTCCTTTAGTATATTTAAATTTTTATAAACAAAATGTACTAGATTATTTACACATACGTGATTTTTTCCTTTATTAACTGGTCTCGGTACATCGCTACCTTCATCACTACTCTCTCCATCGCTGACTACTCGTTGCTGTTGAATAAAAAATAGTTTTTATTGTAAATTTATCAAATTTATCATGCAAGTCCTATTAAATTAATTTAGAAACAGTTAATTACATTAGCATCATTCAAATTTATAAAAGATCATTTAAAAGTTATCGGGACTAATTTAATTAGAAAAACTACACTCTATACATACGTGAGATTTTCTTTTGCGATGATTTCTAACAATAATAGACTCTTCGCTGCTATCACTTTCAGATATAATCAATCTTCGAGATTTGGATATTTTTCGTATCCTCTCATCATCACTTGACATTTTGAAATTTTGATTTGAATTTACATTCACTTCATATCTTGAAATTAAACTGTATAGAGAAGTTGAAATTAGATTAAAAATCATATAAACGTGTGATTAAATAATACATTATTTTAAAAATTGAAGATTAAATACAAAAGCTCAAAATTTATTTCATAAATTCAATTATTTTAAAGTTAAAATTAAATGAACTATTATTTAAAAATAAAACCGAAAATATTGAACATGAAAGTTAAAAATTGAAAATAGTAAACACGAACTCTAAAACTAGAGCATAAAAGTTAAAAATCGAAAAAAAGTGCAAAATATAAAAATCGAAGTGGACGCAGAAGTTAAAAAAACTAAATGATTGTAAAAAGTGTGAAGAAAATTCAAATACGAAACACAAATAATTATTAAATGGGTCCTATTGAATTCTTTTTGGGTACGTTAGTTCTTCTCCGATCTCCTGCCCATGAAAAAAATCAATACTTATTACACCCAAGCGATTTTTCATATAGAAGCCGTTATACGAAGTAGATCCGTTTGTTCAAGTTAAACTCACATATTTAAGAAATAAACACTAACAAACTCAAACTAAAACATTACTTTCTTTACTTAACAAACATTATTTTTTAAATAAATTATTACAAAATTACTTAAAATTTACCCCAGCTTGTATAAAATTAAAAAATAAAGCAACATATACTTATCGCAGTTACATTAATAACAAAACTTCCTTTTTTACTGAATTTAATCAAATATTTCAACTTTAAAGATCAATTCAAGTTTGTGCCCAAGCCATAAGATTTTTAAATCTCCACAAACAAATACGTTGGAAATTACCGTGGGTTTAAATTTCATTTTTTTACCAAAATTAAAATCCAGATGAAAGCCTTCAATATTATTTACTAATAAGTTAAAATTCTTGAACTCAATGAATCGAAAATTCAATAATCAGATGAAACAATTAGACAATGTTAACCGTCCTTGGCCAAACGGGTTTAGAGCTTTAAACCACTTAACTCGTCATCTACATAGATTGAATTCTACTAAACGAAACATTGTTAAACTCACAGGAATGAATAATTTTCACGGACAAAGCGTCTACTTAAATATTGCTCAAAATACACAATCAAAATGTCTTTCTCATAAAAACTTTAATCAGGATCGCACCCAAAACGTTGCAAAATCAATTTATTCTAACACACTCGAAACGATAAATTACTTTAGAAGTAAATATTTCGCTTAAAAAGTAAAACACTTTCATACTTTAACACAAAACGAAGCCAGGCTTAAATTTCAACTTTAAAATCGTTTTATTAGAGCAAAAGAGGGATATATTCTGACAGAACGGGCAGGGTAGTACTACCATTTTGCACTTTTATCAAACACTTTCATACGCGTTCAATATTAGGTTTGAATAAAGGTATTTGTTGTAATAATACCTAATGAAATTAAAATCCGCTGTGGGTTAATAAACTTTAAAAATATTGACAATTCACAGTACGCTTCTATCAGATTCCTACGACATCTTGGTTTAAGACGCCGTGCTCTTTTGCGACGTTGCGCTATTTCTCACTCATCAAAATGGCTGCTATTCACAGAAATAGATTAAAAATAAGTAATTATTATGCTGCTGGACAATAAAACTATAAAATTTCACGTTTATCGTAAATTAATTAGACTAAACAAATTATACAATTTAAAAATACGTCTACATATATAAAACTACTCATAAATTTTTTAAGCAAATTACACGTAAATGTCAAATAAATGCACGGACGCCCACCAGCGCACTCTATATATGGAAATTGGAACGAAAAAAAGTATTTTTTACCATTTTTGACAATTTAATAATATTTTATGTATTTTTTAATAAAACTTTTTATGTTATGCAGTTTCTAAGTGCATTTTATTATGAAAATTATCTATATAAAAGAGTTTTTTAGAGATATTTTGTCTAGATTGTCCATATTTTAGATGAAATTTGATTGGTTAATGAAACTGGACAAATTTTTCGTCAACTATTTTTTTTTTCTTTTTTATAAACAAGTTTGTAAAGTTTTAATTAAAAACAATTTGATCGAGAGGCAAAGCATAATTTCCTGTATATAAATAACAGTTTTTTTTCGTGTTTCTGATTTGTTAACTACATTGTTTGGAAGAAAATTTCCAAAATTTGTTTCCGGATGTCCGTATGTGGCGTGGTCTTCCGCGAATTTTCAAAATTAGTGTATCTGTAAATCCAGGAAGAAAAAATATAAAACTTTGATGTGTAAACAATTTCTCGTTTTTACTATTAGTTTTTGATTAATAATTTATTAGGGAAACAAAGCGGATAAGAACAAATTGATTGCTTATTAATTAACTTAAAATATTAAAATAATTTTCTTCTACACAAGATTCTTAGCACCTAGCCTAACCTAACCTAGTTCTTAGCTACAGCAGCGCCACTCCTTTTTGTTGAGAATCCGTCGCCATGGGTCGTATGCACGCACCTGGGTAATTAAATATATATTTTTATTGTATTTATCAAGTTTTTACATTTTAAAAAGTATTGTTTAATAATATTTTAACATTTGCAAAGTATATTTTAGTGGATTTATCTAATTTTTAACCCTATTTGCGAATATTTATCAATGTCAACATGGAAGCCATTTGCCATGTGTTTTATCTTATTTTAAACATTGTTTTTTATATCTTTAATTTATGTTTCACTGTAAATATGTTGATTTTTGGATGCAATTTTACTTAAATTAACTTTTTATTACATTTGATACAATTAGAACATTATGTGTGTACTTGTCAATTTTTAGGTTAGGTATGTCTAACAATCTGACACTAGATCCTTTTTTTTTGTGAACAATGTTTCTTGTTACTATTTTAAACTGACAAGAATGAAAATGGTTGTAATTCTAAACCCCCAAAATACCCTCTTTTTAGAATTTAAGTTCTTTTCTTTACTAATTATATTTTTTTGATTTTAGAAAGGGTATATCCCAGTCAGCACTACCTTATAGACGCAGCATTGCGACATGGTTGAAACTTACACCAGAAGATTGTAAAGATCTTATTTTCAAACTGGCAAAAAAGGGCCACACTCCTTCACAAATTGGTAATTATTGCAATATCTAATTTTTATTATTAACTAACAACAATATAGAAAGTTGAATTAAAGTTAATTTTTAGATAAATGTTTTAATTACGTTAATTTCTATAATAATTGCAAGTTTCCAGCTGAGTTTCTTCATGTGTTTAAACTCTTCCTAACAATTTGCTAGATTAAATTAATGATGTTTGAGACGAAAACATGTGTTTTTATTGTTTTCTCTTTAGGTTATCATTAGACAGAGTTATAAATTAGTGTTATTTAAAGTTATTATTGTATTTGTATTATGTATGTAAAAGTTGCAATATTAATTTCTATCTTTTTCATGTTACAGGAGTGATTCTCCGTGATTCTTACGGAGTTGCACAAGCTCGTTTCCGTACCGGAAGCAAAATTCTACGCATTTTGAAGTCTCTAGGACTTGCCCCTGAAATCCCAGAGGACTTGTATCATCTGATTAAAAAGGCAGTGGCTATTCGTAAGCATTTGGAAAGGAATCGCAAAGACAAGGACAGCAAATTCCGTTTGATTCTTGTGGAATCAAGAATTCACAGGCTTGCACGTTATTATAAACAGAAGAATGTCCTTCCACCCAGTTGGAAATATGAAAGCTCTACTGCAAGTGCACTTGTAGCTTAAATTATTTTTCAACGTCTTTTAATAAATAAGGTTAATTGACTTTATTGCTTTTCTTTTCAACTTCCTTACTGTTTAATTTTAATTTGATGGTTAAAAAAAACATTGAAAATTAGTAACAGAAAAAAAGAAGTAAAATAGTATATTCAATTTTATCAGTTTGAAAAAATTATTTACAATAAAAAGATTATTAATTATGACGTATGTTCTTGTTTTTCTTTTCTATTATAAAAAAATTTTATATACATTTATTAAGAATTTTATTAAAATAATGCTACTTTTAAGCAGAACTGTTATTGATTTAAATCAAAGCGATATATTAATTATTTTCCATATTCTCAATAATCCTTTTTTTACTTATAATATTTCTAAGAGATACCTATTACTATTTTTGAAACAGTTTAATTTTTATCTTATAAATTCTTATTTTTACAAAATTTTAAGATTTTTTCCCCTATTAATTTTGCTAATTTTTCTTTGTATTTGTCTTTTTATTTTATGATTTTCATTAATTTTCTTCTTTTTATGCAAATTATTTAATATTATTTTACACTATTTAGTTATAATAACTATGTTAAGATTAACTAATTGTTATAATAACTAAACTTTTTATTTCGTTAATTTTCATAATTGTTTCCATATTTTTAAAAATAAATAAGTTTATTTTTTTGTATATTTATTTTTTTTTCACATCTTGTCTATTTTTTGTGAGATGTTTAGCAAACCTACTTATTTTTTTATAAAATTTCAGATTTTCTTTAATTTTTCTAAATTTATTGTTGGATTTTTTGTAAGTGTAATATTATATTTAATTATTAACTCTAATTTTTTAGTAGATTCTAACCAAATTTTATTCTTTTTTGTACTTTTTACAGTTTGTTAGATTAAGGAAAAAAACGTTCTTCATTTTCTTCCTATTTATTTAATTTTCTTGACGTTTCACTAGTTTTTTAGTCCTTCTTTGCGTTTTAATTAATTCTTCAATTTTTGGCATCATTTTTCCTTCTTTTAAATTGTTTAGTTTTTATTTTATAATTACGAATTTTTGTAAACATTTAATTGATGCTTTTATCCACATTTTATAAATTTCTCAATTTTCTACTTTTTTTGAAAGCTTTTATTCTTTTATTTTATATTATGTAAATTTAAGCTTGTACTAAATATTCTCATTTTAACATCGTTCTTCTATTTCATAGAATTTATTTTCTTTTTAAATTTTCCAAAATTGTATTTATTCTTTTTTATTCAGTTTGTAAAATAATTCTTTAATTTTAAAATTTTGTTCTCTTTAGTAATATATTTTAATGTTTTGTTAATTATCATCTTATTTATTATTTTAATTTTAAAAAAATGAACGTAAATAATTTAATTTTTGAAAAGAGTTTCTACTTTTTTATATATTTCTATGTCACTATTTTATTCTTGTGTCGTTTTTTAAATTTTTTCTTCATTTCTTTAATAAACTACTTACAAATAAACATTTGGAGATTTTATATACTGATTATATTTAAAAAAAAATCAATTTTTGATTTAAATATTAATTTAGCCGAATTTTTAACTGACAGACTGGTCAAATTTTCATTTGCCGGAATTTTGATTTACACCAATTTATATTTGATAGAATTTTTAAAACGTCGAATTTCCATGCCCGAATAAACATCCGACAGAAAAATTTTAAAATTAACCAATCAGAAATTATCAGTAAAATTCTGATTGGTTAATTTGAAAATTTTTCTGTCAGATGTTTATTCGGAAAATTTGACGTTTTAAAGATTCTATCGAATATGAATTCGTGGTAATCGAAATTCGGTCAAATAGACATTCTTTCAGTTAACAAATCGGCTAAATTAACATTCTGTTAAATGATAATTCTGCTGAATTAACATTCGGTGTAATTAATGTTCTTTTAAATAAGGAGTATTGGATAAATAGAAATTCTGTAAAAAGAAATTTATGTCAACTATGAGTTCGGTGACTTGAAAATTCTGCTTAGTGAAAATTCGGATTAATTCACATTCGATTGAAAACAAGTTCTATAAAATAAACATTCGACTTCATGAAAGAGCTGTTCAATGAAATTCGGCCAATTGAAAGTTCGAACTAATCAAAATTCGAAGATATTCATGCACCTCACAATAAAATTAGATTAATAACTCAACTGCAAATTATTGAAAAACAATTTTTATTATCTCAATGGAGAATTATCTTTTATAATAACTTACATAATATAAAGTTCTATAATTAACATCAGTAATTATGTTGTACTCTCTGCCATTTTGCGACCATACTCGACATTTCTTTCTGTTTTTTTCCAAGACCGAGTTTTGTCTGAAATTAAATTTAATTATTCGTCAAATTCAATGTGCAGATTCAAATGCCTTGATCTTTTTCAATAGGATAATTTTAATTCAAGAAGATTAACATTCACTCTTAAATTTACCTTTTTCTTCTTTTTGTCTTTCGACACATCCGAAGCGGAAGATTGACTTTCTTCCAGTTGGATTTGGGGCACAGGAGAAGAAACTGATTCTGGATGACTAATTTCTTGTTTCACAGCTTCTACTTCCACTTTACTATTTTCTATCGAGGCAATATCATTATAAAATGAATCTATCGCTGATCCTAAAGATTCTCTTTGAGCTTTGACAGGAGGTTTCGCTATAACTTGATTAGTGCCGTAAATCTGCGAATAATCCGTCATCATAAATTGAACTCCTTCTGGTCCTAAGCGAGTTGCTGCTGCCATTAACGCCGGCTGACAAATAACAATAATAAGCAAATTACCAAAATTTATCGATTAATTACCATAAATCTATTTTTAAACATAAACCGAAGCTTTTTTTAAAATTATAATTACATTATGAATATGATAAGCGGGATAATGTAACAATTGTCCCTGCATTAGTGCCGTGTGATGCGATAAAATCGCAGATCCCATCGTAGCAGCATAAATTGGATTATTTTGATGTGGAGAAGCTGCATACAGAACTCCAGATTCAAGAACAGTCGCAGGTAGTGCATAAGGTATTTCAGGTGGATCTACTCCTGGTGGAAGAGGTTCTATAGATTTTAAGGTCTGTGGTGTTTCAATTGTTGCTGCTGTTTGTGCAGAATTTGCACTTGTAACTGAAACAATTGCAAAAAAATTATTTTAATTAAAAATTTATGATATTATTATTATTTATGCAGGCTTCACAGGTTTACCCAAAAAGTCTCCTATTTTGAAAATTTATCCCTAATATCCCCTATTTTTCTCGAAAACTGAGAATTTTTAAAAAAAAACTTTAATAATCTTTTGAACCCAAACTTTAATTTATTCAAAACTTAAATTCTAATTATTTTAAATTTTAACAGTTAAAATTCAAACTAGGTGAAAATTATGGATATTTCGCTTCAAAGTAAGCAAAATAATTTGCTTCATCATAAAGTAAACAATTATTAATAATATAAGAGTTAATTGGAGAAGTTATTAAAAAAAAGAATTTTAAATGCAAAAAAAAAAGAAAAAATATGAATTATTTTACGAATTTTTGATCAATTACAGATGTTATATGGGTCAATCGATTTGTTTTGAGATAAGGAATATGATTTTTGTATTCATTAAGTTGAATTTTAAGCAGGGGAAAAAAGTTTGGCAAAAAACGATTTTTTTTCGATGAAAAAAGGTGCTCAAAAAAATTTGATTGGGTATTTTCAAAGATCCCTGTGTCCAAATTTATATATTCATGAGCTTAATAAATCATCTAAATTTTATGGAAAAACGTTGAAGCGTTCTCGAGATATCCTGGTGACAAAAAACGCTATACACATACATACATCTGGACATTTGCTTAAAAATGAAAATTTACGCTTTTTAGATGAAAATGAGTCGATTTAGACTATTTTTGGAAAATCGAAAACCTTAACGATCACAAAGCTTTCTCTATGAGGAAGCAATATTAATTATTTTGTGATTCATTTTCACTTAGGTAAAGAAGTTCTGTCCATTTAAATAACATCAAACTAGAAGCCGTTTTTTACCGCAAATAAAAATATTATTCAAATTAATTACATCAAATTTTGAAAGATCCAATTGTACATTTTTCAGAAAAAATTGAATCGAGCTCAAATTTGTTGTCAAATAAGAATTATTTAACGCTGTTTCCATTTCAAATCATACAGTCCGAATATTTTGAAAATTCAAAATCATGTTTAACATGTTTTGTATTGTTTTTAGGACAAATAAAGAGACAAATATTTTTTTGTTTTGCGAAAAAAAAAATTTCTCAGAGTTACGAGCATTTGAAAGTTTTAGGACAATAAGTGATTTTTGAACGAAAAAGTTATAACAAATTTTATTATTTTTTTTAAATCTCTCTAGTTTTTTCACAAACTGATATTAATAATATTAATAAAATAAAAAAAAAGAACGTAATAATTTATGGCCCTGTATTATAGTCAAAATAATGACTTTTTGCATTTTAAGAAAAAAAATTATTGAAACTTTTATGACAATTTAGTGGATACATTTAATAAAAAAAAAAAATAAGAAAACAAAAGATGATGTTTGTGAGAAAATCGAGTTTTTTTTTATTTTTCAAAAAATGACCTACATTCTGTAAATTTAAAAAAAAATTTAATTTCTAAATTAGTAGAGGAGAAGCATCTAAAACGGTACTAAAAACAAAAAATAGAATAAATATATGAATAATATATACCGCTGTATTAGCCAAAAAAATGACTTTTAGTATTTCAAAAACAAAAAAGATCGTGCACCTTTCACGGTGTTTTAGCGCACATTAAACCTATTGGCAAAAATTCTTTTTGTTATTCATAACTACAAAAAAAATTTCAAAAAAATTATGTTTTTAAGAAATTTGAGTTTTTTGATTTTAAAAAAATGCCCGCCGTTTTGTTAATTTTAAAAATTTTCAAAACTGCTAAGAAAGTGCATCTAAAAAATTAGTAAAATCAAAAAAGAAAATTGAAAAATATCAGTTTTTGATAAAATTGGAGAGATTTTAAAAAATTTTGTTAGCGTTTTCGTTCAAAAATCACTTTTTGTCCTAAAAAAAAAAAGCATATTAGGTAAACATGATTTTGAATTTTGGAAATACTAGGCCTGTATGATTTGAAATGGGAACAGCTTTAACATTTTATGTTTTTTTCTTTAAATTTAATGAACAACTGCAATTTTCATTCTATTCTGACAAATAATAGCTCATTTTTCTCGTTAAAACATTATCTACAATTTTATTTGTTAGTTTTCGTTAGATAATATTCTGCTTATTAATACGTAAAGAAAAAATGTTATTTGTTTGATAACTTTTAAACGAAATGTTATTTAACTGAACCCAATAAATAAAATTGTAGAAAATATTTCAACGTGAAAAATGAGCTATTATTTTTCAGAATTGGATGAAAATTGCAGGTGTTAATTGAATTTAAACAAAAAACAGAAAATGTTAAATAATTATTATTTCACAACAAATTTCAGCTAAACCTAATTTTGTCTGAAGAATACAAAACTGGATCTTTCAAAATTTGGTGAAATTAATTTAAATAATATTTTTATTTTGTTTATTTTTTTTATCATTGTTTGACTTATTAATAATGAATTTTTAATTTCAATAATAATGTTTCTATTTCATTAAAATTTATCAAAAATTTAATTTTTTTCTTATAATTTCTTATTCTTATACAAAATTTCAGTATTTTATTATTATTATTAATCTTTTTGAAGCTTTTTATTTACTTTGCTTTAAATATTTTTTTTGTGTTATAGATTTTCTTCTTTTTACGCAAAGTATTTCAGGGTATTTTATATAATTTTAGTTTTATAACATTTCGAAAACTTTTTTAATTTTTCTATTGATTTTCTTATTTAATTTGATGATTTAAGGGGGGAGAGGGGCTTACAATTTTTTTCTCATGTATCTGATTATTTTTAGATTCACTCGTTTTTTATGTAAATTATTTTAATTTTCTTTACATTTTGTCTATTTTTTCGCAAATTTAAATAATAATAAAAAATTCATAAAATTTGTAGATTCTAAGATTTTTAAACAAATTGTTGTTGTTAAAATTGTTAATTTTTTTAAAATTTTCTTCAATTTATGATTAATTTTCTAAATTTTTTCATTTTTAAAGTAATTTGTCATTCTATTTATACAATTTTTACTTTTTCTTATTTTCTTCTTACTTTTTTTTTATTTTGTAGTTCATTTTTCGCTATTTTTATATTTTTTCTAATTTTTTCATAGTTTGTTAAATTTTTTTTTGAAGATTTTCTTCCATTTTTCAATATATTGCTTTGTTCCTTTTTCTCTTTTTTTATTTTATCTCTTTAAATATTATTAGACTCAAATTTCCGTTAATTCAAATTTTTATTCTGTTGAAAATTGTTTAACTTTTAAAAAATAAGAAAAAAAATTAGTTATATACTTCTTACGTTTAAAGATATTTTTATTCAGTTCATAATAAGTAGTCCCACAATTCTGACTATGCAGTCTTATTGTTTCATGTACGTATTTATAAATAAAATATTTTTGATCATAAAAGTTGATAATTTAATAATATTAGAAGAAATATCGTATCTCTTTGAAAATTTGGACTAGAAAATGTTTTTGTCTTGCAAATTAATTAGGATATCTTTATTTATTAACTTTTTAAAATATTAATTATTAATTTGTCAACATATTATATTTAATTTTATAACACACCTTGTTCTAATTTCTCTTTCTTATTCTCAGAATCCTTTTCATGATTATATCTTCGTTTCTTTCCTTTTTTTAAATCCTCAGCGCAGATTCTCGGAGGCGGTGGCGGACTTGGACTGGAAATTGTTGGAGGTGGAGGAACTTTTATTTCACTTTCTTGAATTGATTTACTCGTTAAGTCTTCGACTTCCTGGGCAAGTTTTCTTTCCTCTTCCTCGGTTGTCGAATTTTTCTTACTTGATTCGACATCTCTCTCTATTTAAATCATAATATTAATTACAAACAGTAAATATTTTTCTTCAGATTAAAATTTCTCCAACTTGACCAATTCTTAAATTTTTAAACGATAATAATTATTCAATTTCTCACCAATAATAGCAGGTTCCTCCTGTTCTGGTGGCGGTGTTGTACACAATTCCATTTCCTCGGAGCCTCCGGTAACGTCCATTTCTGGATAAGTCCATTGAGCCGCACCAGTTGCCGCATTCCGATAATAGTACCGTTTATGCGATCTAGAAACATCCCACCCAAAAAAAGACGAAAATGAGAGCATTGGATAACAGGGAACTTTTCACTATATAATTTTTTTTTTTTGCACATCTCATGTCGTGAATTGGAGATTTTCCATTTCTTTAATTCTTTGTTTGTTTTCTTTTTTAATTACTGAACGTAATCCATTGATACCCCTACCTGTATTACAGATTGCCTTAAAATCTGGGAAGATCCGTCTATAATATTTTACATTTAAAACATTAATTCTTTAATGAATTAATGTTAATCTTCTTCAATTAAATTCAAAAATTTACCGGTGGCTTCAATCGGCCAACAGAATATTTTGCAGAAAATTAATTTTTTCTCCTCCCTTTTTTTTTGAAATTGATAAAACTTAAGAGTTTGGTGCTTGTTTTTTTCGAAGTTATTAATTTTAAAGTAATATTTTTTAATAATTGTCTAATTTGGCCTGGAAAGATTATAATAAGCATTCGATGCTAATTAAAAAACTGTGGCTGAAATTTTAAAATGACTGTAAATTAAAAATCATTTAAAGGAAATTACGAAATAAATAATTATTCGAAATAACTGGATAAAGTCAACTTTATATGAAAGCAAAATATCCTGTTACTCTCGGATGATCCAGCGTCTTCCACTGAAATCATGTTCACATCTCGTCAACCTATAACAACAAGATAAAGTATAAATCACGAAAATTATTTAATCTAGAACGATGTCAACCAGAAACTGATGGGTTCCATCTTTAGCTAAAAAAAAACTTTTTTTTTTTCGAGAAGCACAATATTTTATCGAAACAATTTTCAAATAAAATATATTCCTCTAACTTTTTCAAATTAATCTGAAATTAAATTGTTATTAAACACAAAGAAATCAAAATTAATATTTTAAACGGTTAAATTAAAAATCAAATTCAAGTTGATTCAAACTAAAACTAAGTTTCAGATAATTAAATTTAAATTAAATATATTTTATTTATTAATATTAAGAATAATTTCCAAACTTGAAAATTACTGAAATGTAGAATAAATTCGCTTTTTTATATTAAATACTTTAACTTTATTATATTACATTTTTAAAAATCTTTTAAATCTTTTTTGAATCTGAGTTTCATGAAAAAGAGAAATAAAAATGTTTAAAACTGAATACAATCAAATGTCCAAAAATATATTATTTTAAAAAAAATTGTAAATTAGTGATTAGAGATTTGGATTATTGTTTACCTGAAATAATAATAATAATCAATGACTCTAAAATATGTTAGGTATCTAATTCTGTATAATACAACATATCAATACATTCTTCTTGTAATTTACAAATCATATTCTAAGAACATAATTGTTGTTTTAATTTTAAAAAATAAAAACTTATAATTACTCGCAAATCCTAGCTTGTAATTAAAAATAATAAGACTCATAAAAATGATTAATAAATCAAATTCAAGATGCAAAGACATGGGTAAAAATGCAAGAAAAGTGCTAGGAAATTGCTTCTAATGAAAAATATTTAAAATTAAAACTTTTATAATAAAAACAATTAAAAGATCATAAATCAATAAAAATCAATTTTAAGAAATAAATAACAGAACAAATAATAGTAATTAAATAACAGATTCCAAACAAATACTAAGTATTGAATAAATGACAAGGACGAAACAAATATTAAAATCAATACCTTATAAACTATTATCAATCACAAAACAAATGATAATAAAAACCGAGTGAATAAATTACATAAATATAAAAATTGAAAAACAAAAAAAATCAAAAAAATAGGAATAAATAGTAATAAAGAAAATAATTTCAAATAGTAAATAAATAAAATACTAAGTATTAAACAAATATGCAATAAATGATAATTGAGGAGCACATTTTCAAAAGTTGATAAATCCATTTTCCAAAAAACCTAGAGGTAAACACAATTTTAACATATTAAGAACCTTGCAAATCGATCTGCCACTTTTAAATTTAAAAAAAATTTATGTTATCTAAATTATTAGTGTGCTTTTTATTAATTCCCACCAATTGTCAAAATAACCTTTTTTTCCTGCAACTCAAGTTTCAAACTAAAATTACAAAGCAATTATAGAAAACTTTTAAAAATAATTGTCAAAAACGTATTGTACAGACATAAAAAATAAATATCACTAATTATCAGATTTTTGTAAAATTAGTCCGCAACGATTTTGGGTGAAATATAATGGTTTGAATAATTTTGTACAGTTTTTCTACTTTATAATTAACTCTAAGGGTTAGATGCAAAACTGCATTTGTTTAATTTTCTCGAAATAACAAACTGTGGATTTATCATCTTTTGAAAAAGTGCTCCTCAATTACTAAATAAATAATTACTCAATAAATAAATTAGTAATTACAAAAAAAATAGTAAATACTGAATGAAGGGTAAAAAAAATTAAATTTAAAAATACTTAAAAAAATGTCAAGAGAAATGCAAAAATGATCAAATAATTTGTTTCGGAAATTTGCAAACTTTCTAAATTTCATTTACAACTATTAAAGATGCGGAAGGTGTGGAATAATTTTTGTGATATAAAGAAGTACAATGATGGTGTATTCGGACTTGAGATAGAGTCTGTCAGGATACCGTACCTATCCCACTGACACTCCCATCCTGGAGGTGCTGCTGTTTGTTCCAAGCGACTCAATTCCCGTCCCGTCATAGTTAACCATTGATGAAGATACGTTTGCTTTAGGTCCCCAGCCTCCCAAGCTTCCAGTAACGTCTGTATTAAAATTAAATAAAAATTAATTAATTGAAAACTTATTAATTATTTTTAATTTTATTATTAAATTATTATTATTTATTCTGTCCACATCTGAAATTTGTCTCTAGATGTTTTTTTTCTTTTAAAATTGTAAATCATATTTCACCTTTTTAAAATGTTTTTAAATTTTAAATTTTTAGCAATTTTAATTTCCTCAAATTTTAGTTAACGTGAACTTGCATTGATTAAAAGTTCAATTGATCCACGATTTAAATAAACTAAATTTGAAGTAATTTAAAAATATCTTCAATTTTTAATATTTTTTTCTATTAAGATTTCAATTACTTAAATTACAATTTGGTACTATTTTTATTATTTTTCAATTATTTTCTGCAATTTTGAATTATTTTTAAATTCTTACCCTAAATCTTCAATTTACCTTCTTCAATTATTTTATTAATTTTTTCAATCACTTTTTCCATTTTAATTATTTTTCCCTCGAAATTAAATCAATTTAATTATTCATTCTTAAATTTTATATTATTCATCGCAAATATAAATTAACTTTTTAAATTTACCAATATTTTTTTTATTTTGCAATTATTATCTTCAATTTTTAATCATTTTCGTAATTTCTGAATTAATTTCCTGAACTTTAAAATATAAAACTCAATTTTCAATTATTTTGTTCAATTTTAATTCCTTTTTATTATTCTGCAATAATTTTCTCCATCATTTAGTACCTATTTTCATTATTTTTCAATTAATTTCCTAAATTTTCAGTTATTATCTCAAATTTAGATTATTGTCATCAATTTTTTAATTATTTTCTTATACTTAAATATAAATTCTGAAATTTTTCTATTATTTTCCTCAATATCTAATTATTTTCATTATTTTGGCATAATTTTCCAAAATTTCAGGTATTTATCAGAAATTTTAATTATTTTTATCAATTTTTTATTATTTCTGCGATTTATTAAATATTCTTTTTAATTAAAATATTTTAAGTAATTTTTTAATTATTTTCCTTTTTTAAACAAATATTGTATGGTTTTTTCAATTGTTTCTCTCAAATTTTATTTACTGTTTTCAATTTTTCATATTTCAATTATTTTCAGCATCTTTCAATTTTTATCTCAATCTTAAATTATTTTCAGCATATTTCCATTATTTCTTTCCAATTTTAAATTATTTTTATCATTCGTCTATTATTTCCCTCAATTTTTAATTATTATTCTCATGTATCATATTTTGATTATTTTCTTCAAGTTTCAAATTTTAATATCATTTTTTAACTATTTTCCAAAATTTATTTCCTTCAATTTTAAATTTTTTTCATTTGTTTTATAATTTCCAAATTTTAAACTATTTATCTGACATTTTAGTTATTTCGTTCAATGTTCAATTATTTCTTCAAATTTCAATTACTTTCGTTCTTTTTCATAATTTCCAAAAAATTTCTAATTATTTTCATTCTTTTGGCATAATTTTCGAAAATTTCAATTATATATCTGAATTTTAAATTATTTTCATCATATTTCAATTCTTTTTTCCAAATTTAAATTATTTTTATCATTTGTCTATTATTTCCCTCAATTTTTACTTATTATTCTCATATTGTGAAATTAGTTTTTAAGATCTTTAAGTATTTTTCTAAAATTCCAATTATTTCTTTCAATTTTTGATTATTTTTATTTGTTTTTATAATTTCAAATTTTTTTTATTAATTATCGTAAATTTCAATTATTTTTAGTTTTCTTCAATTCTTTTCTTCAATTTTTAGTTATTCTCATTTTATCAATTAATTTATAAGATCTTCATATATTTTTTTCTCAAATTTCAGGTAATTTTTTTCATTTAAAAAGCATTCTGTAATTTTATTAATTATTTCACTCAAATGTCATTTATTTTTACAACTTTTCATTGTTTGTATCATATTTCAATTATTTTCTTCAAATTTCAAATTTTAAAATTATTTTTCAATTATTTTTCAAAATTTATTTCCTTCAATTTTTAATTTCAAAAATTTTAAACTATTTTTCTGACATTTCAATTATTACGTTCACTTTTAAATTATTTATATTATATTTTATATTATTTTCTTTAATTTTCAATTACTTTTGATCTTTTTAACATAATTTCCATAAAGTTTTTAATTATTTCTCTTTAATTAAAAATTATTTTTTCTAATTTTTAATTACTTTCTTGTTGTTTCAATGAACTTCTGAAAGTTTTAAGTATATTTTTGGTATTTTCATTAACTTTCCTTTATCTAAAATAAATATTTTTTATTTTTTATTTATTTTATTTAACATAATGCAATATGGGTGTAACCCTTTTACATAGGAGGTTATTTGTTACTCAGACAAATAAAAAGATCTCATTTTGCACAAAGCACTTACAAAATAAAACAATTTCTTTCCGTGGTCTATGTTAATCTAAAATAAATAACCTGTGTAATTTTTTTCAATTATTTCCACAAATTTTAATTATTTTTTTCAATTTCAAGCAATTTATCTCAACTTTCAATAATTTTTTTTTCAATTTTCAATTATTTTACAGTAGAGACCCCATTATCCGGACTAATGAATGCAGGCACTCATCCGGATAATCGAAAATCCGGATAATCGAAAAAAGTACGAAATAAATGAATTTTCAATTTATAATTTTAGGTATTTATTTCCAATGAATTTAAATAAGACTGAAACAATCTAAAACTCTTAAAATTAACATTAATAAATGTTTAGTTAGAAATATTTCGAAAGTCGATGATTTAAAAGCTGACAGTTTTCTGCTTTGTGTATTTCCACAGCTATGAAATTTTACCCTAATGATATAAAATTTTCACGTACTTCATGGTTTCTTGTACTTTAAATATCAAAATACTAACTTTTAAAATATTCATGGTATTAAATGCTAATAAACTTAACAATTAAAAAAAAAAATTTTTTTTTTGAAATTTATCCGGATAATCGAAAATCCGGATAATAGGGGTCCGGATAATGGGGTCTCCACTGTATCTAATTTTTTATTATTCAATTTTTTTCAATTTATTATTAAGATTTTCAAGTATTTTTCTTAAATTTAAATTATTTTCTTTATTTTTAAAACATTTCTATGATTTTTTAAATAACTTTCCCCAATTTTTAATTTTAATTGATGTCATTATTTTTTTTCAATCAATTTTCAAAATTTGCAATTATTTTTTTAAATTGAATTATTTTTTGCAATTTTGTTTAATTCTAAAATTTTATAAATCATTTCCTAAATAAATATTTAATAATATAAATTTATTTTTAAATATTTAATTAAAAATATCTATAATTGTTGATAACACAAGATGTAGAAACTAATCGCGCGTTGTTTAATTTAGTCAAACTTTAAATTACTACAATTCGTAAAGTTCTTGGAATTTTTTTTTTTAAAGGTCTATTGGGTTGATCAAGAGCCCTGGGACACTGCCCCACTTTGCCCCTTAACAGTTACGCCACTGATTTTATTTAATCTTACTTGAAGTTGTATTGCCATGACTTGAACGGCAGAAACCATCTGACAACCTTCCGCCAAGAATTTTAGTTTCTCCGAAATCATCTCTGTTAAATATTTAAATTCTTTATTTTCAGCAGCGGGTATACTCTTTATTTCTTCTTTCAGTTTAACAGTATTGTTTAACGTTTCCCCTTTTACAAAATCAATCAATTCTTTCTCAGGTTTTGCCGCAATTTCCGATGACTTAGCTTCCGTTGAATCGTTACTGGTCACTTCCTCCTTCTCTTTCTGGAATCCAAAACCAACTCTTTCTCCTTCAGTAACTGTACTGGTTTGTAATTCTTCTACATTTGGTACATCTTGAGTTTCTGGTACTTTAGGCCTATTTGGTAAAACTGTAAAACCAAGAATTTTATATTTATTTCATTTTCAATTGATATTAATTTATTCTGCTCATTTATTTAAATCGAATTCTAATTATTAAAATACAAACCATCAAACGCTATCCTCTTCTTCCTCTGAAAGGCTTTCGTAGGCGTCTCTAAATTTTCCAAGAATTTATTAACCTTCACTAAATCCTGCCCAGGCTGAGAACCTCGCGATTCCAATTCTGAACTATCAGGACTGTCGATACCATTGTTCGGTTCTCGAATTTCCGTGCTCGCTGTGTCCGTTTTTTCGGATTCAATGCTTTTATATTCAAAAATGCGAATAGATCCTGAATCAATTTCTCTTGTTTCCACTTTCTTTATAATTCCATCGTTTGATACTGAAGGAAGAGATTTATCTGATTGGTATTCTACAATTGGAAACAAGGGTTTAATCTCAGTAACTGGAGGTGCTTCCTCTTCATTGTCCGAATCATCCTCATAACCTGGCACCAATGACAATTTAAATTCCTTATTAAGCTGTGGTTTTTCTTCAGCGCGTTTTTGCCTACTGAGTTCTAAATCAGGAGATTCTCCTCTCGAGCTAGTTTTCTGCGAACTTTCACTCGAATTTGCACTTTTACCCATAGATTGCAAAAGTTTAGCCTGAGTTTTCAATCGCCTTAAAATGTCATCTTCATCGCCGATTTCAGATTTCTCGGACTCTTTTGAGACAGATTCAGTTTTGTGTTTTAATCTTGTACTAAGAAAGTTCTCAATATCTACCGACATCGATTTATGTTTTGCTACTTTACTTTTTATCTTTTCTATCATTTTGGGAGGAAGACAGGGACCGATTTGAACCTGCTTTGAAGCTGGTTTCACTTCAGATTTTTTCTCTCGACTGGAATATTCCGAGGGTTTTCGCTGGATTTTTTTTGATTTACTATCAGAAAATTTGCCCTCGTTGTCAGATTCACTTTCTTCACTTTCTTCGTTTCCAAACGAAGTTATCATTTCAATTTTTCTGAAAATTAAAGTTATTGTTTTTTTAAAATGTAGGTTAACAACATCAGGGTTGCCACAAATATCTTATTACAATTTTCCCTGACTTTTCCCTGATTTCCAGACAAATTGTTTTATTTTTCCCTGACCTTTTTTCAGTTCTTAAAACTAATTTTTTGTATATTTACTTTACAGGGCTGCCAGCGGACTGGCAGATTAAAAATAGTGAAAAAAATGACTTTTTAATTTAAAAAGTGAGTAAATAGTGAGCTTTTAAGTAAAAAAAGTGAGTAAGCAATAATGAGTTCGAAATTACCAATATTAATTTATTTGGGGGGCGGCAGCAGAAAAAGTAATTCAAATTAAAAGAAAATAAATCGAAAATGGCAAAAATAATTGAAATATGAAGAAAATAATTGAAAAGTTTAAAAATAAATTGAAGCTACAACAAAATAATTGAAGAATGATAAACAATAAATCAAATTTAAAAAAAGAAATTGAGACTGGTGTAAAAAATTTAAATTTTGAGTACAATAATTGTGATATTGACGAAATAATTAAAATGTAAAGAAACTAATTGAATAATTACATCAAGAATTGAAAGCTAGTGTAAAAATTAAACTTTCCAGATAATAGTTTAAAAACTAAAAAAAGTTATAGAAATTTCAAGAAAGTAATTGAAACTCGAGGAAAATAATTTAAAAATACCCAAAAAGAAATTTACATATGTAGAAAACAGTTGAAAAATGAAAAAAATAACTAAAATTTGGAAAAAAATTAATGAAAAATGAGCAATATATAATTCAAAAATGAATTAAAAAATAAGAAAAGTAATACATTAATTGAAAAATTGTATAAAATACTTGAAAAATTAACGATATAATTAAAATGTGAAGAAACTAATTGAATAACAACATAAATAATTGAAAACTTGTGTTAATAAATTCATGACAATATTAAAAAGATTGAAGAAAATGACATTTAAAGAAAGTAATTTCAAAATGTCAAAAATATTTGAAAATTGACAAAAATAATTGTAAATTGAAAAAAAATAATTAAAAAATGATAAAAATAATTGAGAAATGACAAAAATAATTGATAACTGCTATAAAAAATTAAAAATTTGACAACAATACTTGAAAAATTGACGAAACAATTGAATGTTAAGAAACTAATTGAATAATGACATAAATAATTGAAAGCTGGTGTAAAAACTAAAAATTTATAGACAATAATTGAAAAATTGAAAAAAAATATTATAAGTTTGAGGAAAATAATTATTGAATGTTAAAGAAATTAATTGAAGTTGGAGGAAAATAATTGAAATTTGAAGAGAATAATTCAAAAACAGCAAAAAAACTTCAATATGAAGAGAGTAATTAAAGGTTGTAGGAAATAATTGAAATCTGTAGAAAATAATTGAAAACTGATGTAAGAAATTTAAAAATTCATGACAATAAAAAATTTTAATAAAATGATTGAACTTTATAGAAAATAATTCTAAAATGGCAGAAATAATAGAAAAATATAAAGAAAATTATTGGAAAATGACAAAAATACTTGAATAATGACAAAAAAAATAAGTTTAAAGAAAATAATTGAAATTTGAAGGGAATAATTGAAAAATGATTAATATAATTGATAACTGGTGTAAAACTTAAAAATTTGAAGAATACTTGAAAAATTTACGAAACAATTGAAATGTTGAGAAACTTATTGAATAATGACATAAATAATTGAAAGCTAATGTAAAAATAAAAAATTTCTGGACTATGATTTAAAAAAAAATATATTATAGGATTTTGAGAAAAATAATTGAAATTTGAAGGGAATAATTCAAAAACGAAAAAAAACTTATGTATAAAGAAAGTAATTACAGTTTGAAGAAAATAATTGAAATTTGTAGAAAATAATTGAAAAAGGTGTAAAAAATTAATAAATTCGTGACAATAATAAAAAGAATGAAGAAAATGATTGAAATATGAAGAAAATAATTGAACTTTGTAGACAATAATTTTAAAATGACAGAAATAATGGGAAAATATGAAGAAAATAATTGGAAAATGACAAAAATACTTGAATAATGACAAAAAAAAAGTTTAAAGAAAATAATTGAAAAATAACAAAAGTAAAGTGAAACTTGTGTAGAAAATTTAAATATTTCTGATAATAATTTAAAGATTGAAGAACATAGTTGAAATTTTAATAAAATAATTGAAAAATGACAAAAATAAATGAAAACTTGTGTAATAAATTTAAATATTCATGACAATAATTTAAAGACTGACAAAAATAATTTAAAAATGACGAAAATAATTGAAACAGGGTGTAGAAATTAAGTATTTGTAGACTGTAATTAAAAACAAAAATTTGTAAAAAATTGTATTTGGGATATGAACAAACTAATTGATTTATAAAGTAAATTATTTATTAATCAGGCACCCAATATCAGAAGCACCCCTCCTCGCCGTCCTCCAGCTGGAATAGACATTTTACCAAAAAAGTGAGAAAAGTGAGTTTTTTTTTAATAAAGTGAGTAATATTAAGCGATTTTAAAAAAGGAATAAAAAAGAAAAAAGTGAGTCACTGGAAACCCTGACTTTAAAATTGTGAAAGATAAATATTTTTCAGATTACAAAAATTAATTAATTTTAGAAATGTTTAAAATATCACTTCTAAAAATGTATTTAGTAAATTTTTATACTTAGTAAATTTCAGAAGAATATAGTTTTTCATCCATTTTAAAGATTCTTGCATTTTTCCAGTACTTTTGATAAAAATCCCTGACTTTTCCCTGATTTCCCTGACCTGTGGCAACCCTGAACATAAGCAGTTTTTAAAATTTTAAGAAAATAAAAATCTACCCATCGTCAGAATCGTCATCTCTTAAATGCGGAGGTATTGAACTTGTAGGCTGGTTTTCGTTGATTGGAACCCGACTTTGCTGAATTCCTGCTTGTCTATTCCTGTTTCTAGCTACAACTTCCTTTGGTATCATGCCTTCTGGTATTTCAGTCTGTGGTTTTGGATCTATTAAATGAGAAATTAGTATTTTTAAACAGAAAACATAAAACTAACTCGAAATATTTTATAATAATAACTTCTAGAATAGCTTAATTATTTAAGTAGGTTTGAAATCAAATATTTTGTAAGTTTATTTACAAGAATTTCCCGCAACTCCAGGCCAATGGCTCATCTGTAAATTTTGTTGACTCATTTGAGATTTTTCTTTCCATAATCGATATTCAGGTGGCATTTCCCACGTTACTTGATTAGACTTCATATTCCAATAATAAGGGTAGCCAGTCGATTCATCGAAACACTCTTGCCAAGCTGTAAAAAATATTCTCAATTAAATTTAAAAGTACCATTTTCCAATTATGTTCCAAAATTTTTTAAAAAAAAGATGATATGTTAATTTTTAAAACTGAAACTTACACATTTCAGGTTCAGCAGAATATACTTTTCCCGGAATATGTTCCTTAGAACCAGAAGTAGCATTTTCAGAAGCTATCGATTGAATTTCCTGGAAAGAAAAGTTAAAAGATCACAAACAATGAATATAAAACTATATTAAACTGAAACAAAAATGACAGTGAGATTTAAAATACGGAACTAATTTTTATTACACAATATGAACATTTTTGCTAACTTTACAAAAATTGATTGTTTAAAAATAAACAAATGTCGTTTTTTATTCCGTGTTTACTAATGCATATTACATCAGAAAGAAAAAGTAAAGAAAAATATAAATCTCATGAACTGTGATTAAATTCTTATCTACCTTCAAGAAATCATTAACTTTATCATCTAATTTATTCGAAGGTTGATGCATATCGTCTGTTTCACTATCTGAATTGTATCCCAATAAACCTTTTAATGGATTTTTCGAAGATCCATTTTCTTCAGAGGGCACGTTAGATGGTTGCCTGTACTTATCTAAAACGCGAAAAATAATTTTTTACATGTAATTACTTTTTAATTATTTTAAATTCATACCTTGAAAATGTCTTATTGGAGAATTTGAGTGCTCCCCATCAATATCCAAGATGGGTCTTCTGTGACGTCTTTTCATAATATACAAAAAATGTAAATACAAATCTTACAAGCATTTATAGTTTACTTTATAAACATTAATGAGAGATATAAAATCTTTGACAGTACTCAATGAAACAATCAAAACATGTACAAAAATGTAAAAAAAACAATAAATAATTCGAAGGTCCCTACATTAATAGTATCAATTTAAATCTTATAAAATGAATATAAAAAAGTGAAATAAATTAAAAAATGTAGACCGTATGTCTTCCTTTCTTATTAAATTAATTGCTGTTTATAGAAATAAATAAATTTACAACAATTTACACGTTTTACACTTTTGGCATTTCATATAACCTCAAAAAACTTTTGAGAATCGTGTGGGTGGGTTTACATTTATGTAATAAAATCCCATTTAAAAGGCGGAGTCACAATGCAAATTTGTCCAATTTTTAAAAAGTTCAGCGGGAAAGTTAAAACGAAAATATTTAAGTAAAATATCACATACTGCCACTTATGTTAATTATTATTATTAAAATAAGAATAATAATCTCGGATACCCATTACATTTCATATATTTTATGCAAATTCAGGTAAAAAAAGAATGCAAACATTGCTGAGAGACAATCAATTTTTGGGAACATGCCGGATCGCAGCAATTGCGCCAACACAGTATAAAAGTGTACAGTTGATTGTTATTATTTAGTGGTTTTTTTGCAAATAAAATGATTAATAGGTCGAGATTATTAGCTCGTAATCTAGGCGTCCTAAGGGTAAGTGTTTTAAAGACGCATTGTTATTGTATTTTGAATTTGAAGGTACATAACCTATAAAAATACACACATCTAACGTTTTTTATTTATTTTAGAATTCAGTAGCTACTGGAGAAAATGGATTATTTGCATCTTTTGCAAATCCCCATCCCGTTTACAGTTTACAAGTTAGAGAAAAACACACAACTCCGATAAATACTGTTATTATATTCGTTCCACAACAAGAGGTTTGTTTTCTAATTCAAATTCAATATATATTTTTGTATCTTTATTTAATTTTAATTTATTATTTTTATTCATTTGACTTATTATTTTTGTTTATTTATTTTAATTATTTAAACTTGTATTGAATTTAAAATTGAATTTACTGATTTTCAGGCATGGGTAATTGAGCGAATGGGTAGATTTTTTAAAATCTTGGAGCCCGGATTCAACTTGTTGCTGCCAATTATAGACAAAGTGAAATATGTTCAAGTTTTAAAAGAAATGGCTATTGATATTCCAAAACAAAGTGCTGTGACATCAGGTAGTTATTAAATATCAAAATAGATATTAAATATATTTCAATATTTAAAATATCTCTGAATATTCCAAAATACCTGTTTCAATACACACTTCAGGATATTCAGATTATGTTTCGGGATATATATTTAAGAATTAGAGTCATCTTAATTTACCAGTTTATTCTACGTCTAAAAAATAAATAGTTATTTTATAATCTCTGTTAACAGACAACGTTGAACTTGACATTGATGGAATATTATATTTGAGAGTCAATGATCCTTATTTGGCTTCGTATGGAGTTGAAGATCCTGAATTTGCCGTAATTCAAATAGCTCAAACTACTATGAGATCGGAGTTAGGAAAAATATCTTTGGATCGCGTCTTCCAAGAAAGAGAAGGACTGAACGTTAATATTGTTGAAAATATTAATAAGGCCAGTCAAGCTTGGGGAATTTCCTGTCTTCGATATGAAATTCGTAAGTTTATATCATGTTTTTTATACAGTTTTTTTTACTTAATAGTATTTTCATTTTTCTCCAATATTCAAAATCCCAACTTTTGAACTTATCTCTATTTTACTCAAGGGTAAATTTTACTTTCCATATATTCCAGTATATATTCAATATTCTCGATTATTACTGATATTCTCATATATATATTCTGAAATATTCATTAGTATTCTCAGTAATTTAAAATGTTAGAAAAATATTTGAAAAAACTTTCCAAAATGACGAAAATAATTGACAATTGAAAAAAAATCGCACACGAGAAAAATTATAAACTAGAAAAAATATATGAAAAATGACGAAAATAATTTTATTGAAAACAGAATTCGAAAAATGGCTAGAATAATAATCAATTTGGAAAAATAATTTAAAAAATTAAACAATTAACATTAAATTTAATATAATAATTAAAAAATTAGGAAAATTATAGGAATAATTGTAAGTTGATCAACTGAATTAAACGGAATAAAAATTGATATTGATGAAAATAATTGATAATTGACAAATGTAATTGAAAATTAAAAAATATAATAAAAAAGTTTAAAAACTACTTTAAAAAAGCACATAATTATTAAATACAGAAGAAAATAATTGAAAACTGAAGAATTGAATTGAAAATTAAAAAAAAATAATTAAGAATTTAAAAAAAAGGTTATAGAATAATAAACGATTAAATTGATAATTTAAAACAATTTTTATGATTGTTAAAAAAAAAAATTTTTAATCAGATAATTATTGAATATTCAAGAAAATAATTTAAATTTGAAGAATGTAATTGAAGAGTAGAATTAAAATTTGTGGAATATGATGAACAACTGAATCTAAAACCAACGAAATTTATTGATCTAGAAAAAAAATAATTGATATAAGTCGAGAATTTTTAATTATTAAAGAAAATAATTGAAAATTTCATAATGGAATTGAAATTTGAAGAGTTTAATGAGGAATTAAAGAAAATAGTTGTAGAACATTGAAGAAAGAAGAAAATTAAAGAAAATTGTTTAAACGAAATTTATGATTGAAAAAAATTAATTAAAAAAGCCGAAATTTTTTTAATATTGAAGAGTTAGTTAAAATTCGTACCTACAAATAATTGAAAATTGAAGAATGTAATTGAAATTAGAAAAATATAATTAAAAATTGAGAAAGTTATTTATAAAACCCGAGAATTATTGAATGTTGAAGAAAAAGTTGATAACTAAAAAATGGAATTGTGTTCAGTTGTTATTTTGTTTGGACTGTAAAAATTGTAGTCAGATGTTTTGTTTTTGTTTTTTTAAACAAAAAAAAAAAAATCTAAAAATTCTAAAAAATGGAATTACTAAATATTAAAAAAAAAATTGAGAATTGAAGGAAATATTTGAACAAATGAATTTAATATTAAATAAACCTACTGATTAATATTAAAGTAATAATTAAAAATTAAAAAATGGAATGGAAATTTGAAGGAAGTAATTGAGAATTGAAGAAAATAGTTGTAGAATTGAACAATTGAATTGAAATTTTTTTTTGTTTAAAACCATTTTTATGAGTGAAATAAATAATTATTGAAAACATCCGAGAAATATTAAATGTTGTGGAATTAATTGATAATCGATAAAAATAATTTGATTAAAAGAAATAATTAAAAATTGAGAAAAATAATTAAAATTGTAGAAATAAATTTAAAATTAAAGAATTAAATTAAAGCTGTATGACAATAATTGATAATTGTAGGAAAAATTACAAAATGACAAAAATAATTAAATATTATGGAGAATAATTGTCAATTGATAAAAAAATTCGATAAATTGCGAGATTGATGGTCATCAGAAAGAAATAATTTTAAAGATTAAAGAACAAATTTGAGAGATAATTGAAAAAAAATTGGGGGATAATAATAAATTATCAATTGAAAACTGTAGATAATTAAAGAAAAAATTGTAGGAAAAAATCAAAATTGAAGAAATCAACTGGAAATTTTAAAAATGTATTGAAATTTCAAACAAAAAAAAATTGATAATTGACAAGAGGCGAGTATAATTGAATATTGAATAAAATAATTAAAAAAAATTAAGGAAAATAATTGAGAATTGACGAAAAAAATTGAAAATTAAAAAAAATAATAAATTGAAGATTTAAATTTGAATATTAATAAAATAGGTAATTGATAATAATTGAAAGAAAGATTACAAATTGAAGAAAATAATTGATAATTTTGAAAAAAAAATCTAAAACTGACGAGAATAGTCGACAATAGAATAAAATAATTAAAAAAATTAAAGAATAATTACAAAATTTAAAGAGAATAATTGTAATTTGAAAACTGTTGACAATTATAGAAAAAATTATAGATTTATTAATAAAGAAATTAACATTATTTCAACTGATGTTTTTAAATTAAAATTTTAATGAATGTAAATACATTTTTTCATAAGTAGCTGATTTAAAATAAAAAATATCTAAGTGTAAAACTTTAGCTGTGGTATTCTCACATATTCACAAGTAGATTATTAACATCAAAACTATGCTTGTAATTGGCCGTATAAAATAAAATAAGTAATTAAAATTTATTATAAAAAAAATTATTTTCTTAATAATTTAATAGCATCCCTAAATGGTTGAAATACCCCTTTAATTAAAACTTTATTTGGTCCTTTACGAATTTGGATATACCCTAAAAGTTTACGATATTACTATAATTTTTAATTTAATAAAATTTTTTCAGTTACATTGATTTATTTTTGGAATTTGATCAGGAATAATTGGATCAAGCTTAGGAATAGTTATTCGATTTGTCCTTTGAAAATATATTCTTCGTACGCTCTGAAATGGAGTTGAAGATCCCTCGATTTTACTGTATTTGTTTTTTTATCTAGGTGACATCAGATTACCTACGAGAATTCGAGATGCGATGCAAATGCAAGTAGAGGCAGAGAGGAAAAAAAGAGCAGCGATTTTAGAATCAGAGGGAGTTAGACAAGCTGAAATTAATATTGCAGAAGGTCAAAGAAAGTCAAGGATTCTTGTCTCAGGTATTTTTACTAATTTATATTGGTAATTAAAATAAATCCTTATTTTAAAAAATCCTAATTTAATTGTTTCTTAAACTAAATAATTTTTTGTTTTTATTTCAATAGAGGCCCAGAAACAAGAACAAATTAATAAAGCAGATGGTGAAGCAGCCGCTATTCTTGCACTGGCTCAATCGCGAGCAAAAGGTTTGGAAATTGTTGGAACTGCGTTAGGCTTCAAAGATGGAAAAGAAGCAGCTGCTTTAACTATAGCTGAGCAATACGTTCATGCATTCGATAAACTTGCAAGAACAAATAATACTTTGATTTTACCCAGTAATGTAGGTGATGTTCCGAATTTTGTGGGACAGGTATGTAAAAAAAAGAAAAATTAACTTGAAACATTGAATTTGAATTCAATTTATCTACAATTAGGAAAATTGAGTGTAAATTTATCATTGGAATTCGGAATTTTTCAGGCATTGACAATATACAAGCATGTGATAAATCAGAAACCAGAACCCCACAATCCAACGCAAATAACCAACAGATCAAATACTAACGTTCCAGTTGGAATAGAATCTTCAGACGATACTTATGAGTATTTTAGTGACAAAGAGGAAGCAGAGAAACATAGAAAATCCCAGAAACAGTCTCCCGAAAAATTGTAGTTTGTCTTTTAAATAAATCATGTCTTTATTATTCAGTCCTTCTGGTACAAATTATATTTTTAATGAAGTAAAATATATTATAGTACATAATGTTTTTGTATTTGCCTCTTAAATTTTACTCAAATACCCTTTAAATTTCAATTAATTGTAATTAGACTTATTTAAACGATATTTGTCAGTAGTAAAAATTTATTTGTATTTAAAATCATTGAAAATTTTTAAGTTTTTCAAAGAAAACAGGTCAATTTGGGAATTATTTCTTCTTTTTTCCCTGTACAGGAGCTGCAGAACTAGTTGTTGAATAAGTTTGTTGGGAAAGTCGGTTAATGTAGTAAAGAGCAACCATGGAAAATATGAAACAAGTCGTTGTTGATACTCTGTGCACTAATCCTGATGCTATTAACGACGTTATCAGGGAAATGAAAACTGCAAAAGAATGAGATTTTTAAGAAAATAATATATCCTTATAAGAATTTTAAGATAATTTTTTTTTCTTGCGTTTGTTCGTTTGTTTTTTTATAGGCTATTCTATTTCAAACCGTTCCACCTACAAAAGACGATCGCAAAAAGGTATATTTTTAAATAAAATTTATTTGATGAAAATTAAATTATTTATATTATGTTATACATTATTTTAAAAGAGAATTTAATGCTTTTTCAATTGGTCTTTATATTTTTGAAATTTTTTTTTAATTTCATAGAGAAATTCGTATTTAAAATCTAAAACTCTTAATATCACAAAACGCCCCTCCTCAGATTTTCTTGAAACTTATGTAAAAATAAAGCTTAGATATTGTAGTTTTTAGTTACTTTAGATTTATTATGGGCATTTCAGAGAATTCTTGGATAAAAATGAAATAAAATATGTTTTGAAAAATCTGACATGAAGTGAAGTTAAATCCTAATTTACTCTAATTTACCATCAAGAAAATCTGAGAAGGGGCGTTTTGAGATATTAAGAGTTTTAGATTTTAAATACGAATTTCTCTATGAAATTAAAAAAAAATTTCAAAAATATAAAGACCAATTGAAAGAGCATTAAATTATTTTTTAAAATAGTGTATAACATATAATAAATAATTTAATTTTCTTCAAATAAATTTTATTTAAAAACATCTCTTTTTGTGATCGTCTTTTGTGGATGGAACGGTTTGAAATAGAATAGCCCTTAAATTTATTTTATTAATTGCAAGTATACAAACCTTCTGGAAAGAGTTTCATTTGAAAAGATTTGCCGAACATTATCGTTTCTAAATTTCCTAGTGCAGTCAATAAGAAAATAAAAACTAAGGAACCTATGTAGCCACCAAGAACTGTGTGCAATTGAGTTGAGGAAAGCCAATTTTTATACATTTGCATCCCAGAAAAAAGAAGAACTGTAATAATGCCAGATAATGCAAAAGATACTCCACTGGTCACAGCTAAAAAAATGAAATTCAAGAATAATAAAAAATATAAATGTAGTTAAAAATCATAAAACAAGAATAATACATCATTAAAAAATCTTGAACCAAAAGTAATACATATTCAAGAAGTCTTTAACCAAGAATAATAATGTTAATCAAAAACAATAACAAGAAGTAAAATTTTATGTCAATAATTTCTGTTTTGTTTACTAAATTCAAAAATAAGTTTGTTATTATAAGTTCCAGGTTTTTTTAAAAATTATTTTAATCATTACATTCGAAAATAAGTTTATTATTTTGTTTAAAAGTGCCTGATTAATTTTTTAATGATTTAAAACATTAAAAATGTCCTGGAAACCGGTGTAATTTAGAGGTTAGGTGATTCAAATGAAACTTAATATTGTTGTTAATTTCCTTAAGTAAATGTTTTATTATTCTACTCACCCATTATAAGTTTCTCCTTAAATTTGTTGATAATATAAAATTGTTTTAATATATTTTGTTTATCTAGACTTTATTTATAATTCACGCCACGTAAACACAACATCTAGTATATTTTTTATAGTTTTATTCGTTTCCTTCAATGCTTCAATCTCCAAAAATTGTGAATACAAGATTTGATTAAAAAATTAAAATATTGAAGATAAAAAGAAAGTATTAACTGAGAAAGGAATATTATTTGCATTAAAAGTTAAACTTGAATTAATCGTTAGACAATGTGATTTTATAAATAAACTAAAGAGAAACAATTTTGAAATTATCGCGGTTTTTCGTCACTTCCGTTTCAAACTTAGCGCCATCTAGTGGGACGCTAATGTATCTAAACGCGTTAAATCACCTTTCAAAATTTGCCAATTTAACCAATATAATTATCCGCGAAAAGGATATATAAAGTCTAATTTATAAAATAATTTATCTCTTTAATAAAAATATGCAAACTTTCTTAAGAATCAGCAAAAGTATAGAATATATTTGAATTAGCAACGT
The DNA here is from genome assembly GCA_037103525.1 of Ganaspis brasiliensis. Taxonomy (NCBI): domain Eukaryota; kingdom Metazoa; phylum Arthropoda; class Insecta; order Hymenoptera; family Figitidae; genus Ganaspis; species Ganaspis brasiliensis. The sequence goes on from JAZKLR010000146.1 coordinate 1,818,050, forward strand.
CATTTCCGGTACGGTTGCTGCGCCATCTGTCGATCTGAAGTAAAAGCATTAGAAATTTGAAATTTTCGTTGCAGTTTTGAAAAATATTTTACTCTAATCTTTTGTCATATAATTCTTGTTATTTAATTTGAAATCAGTAATAGAAAAGGAAGAATATGATAAATAATTTCCAACTTTTATTGTTTTTATGAACTGAAAATCCATCTCTCTTGAAATCTTTACAATCTATTAAAATATTTTGGCTAGGTTAGGATTTCACGTTCTAATCATTCTAAACAAAATATAAACATTTTGTGTGCAATAATTAAGAAAATATCATAAATATGAGCAGCGTCAATAATTGCGAAGTGAAAATAAAATAATTGAATGATGACCACAATAATGAAATTTGGATATTTATTGATTCCAGAAACATCTACAGGTTGAAGTGATTATGTTGTACAAGAGAAACAACAACAACAAAAAAGGTTGTTATTAATTATTTAGTTTAATTTTTATTATTATTATTACTATTATGAATAAATTTATCATTATTTTTCTTTTGTCGTGTAAAAGTGCGTGAATTCAGCAATAAATATAACAAGACTAGAAATAACTCCGACCAAAACAATTTCTAGTATAGGCGCAATACTCGAGACGGTTACAACATTATACTTTTTTTTTAAATTTGTATTAATGGCTCTTTTATATTTAAAACGTTTTATCATACCAGTATCCAAATATCTTCCTAGACTGAAAATAGTTATATATTTTGGTATAATATCAATATATATATAATTATATTATTATTAATTAAGTATTATATTGCCATGACTATTTTTCATATAATTGCAAATACTTATTTTTATATTGTAAGAGAAAATCAATTTTTTAATATACTTACTGAAAATTTATGATTCCGGTGTATTGACTCTTTTTAATCATTGGCATTGATAAACAATTAATATCTCCTGTTTGAATCAAAACGAGTTTGCAATTTGGAGGGAGTTTTTGGAAAATTATTGTTTCTTCTGTAGAATAAAGTGCAGATTTGCTATTACATACCTACAAATTTTAATGGTTATTAAAGATTTGTTTTTCTAAATTATTTTACTGTATTTGGTTTTTGCTAATTTATGTCATTTTAATCTCTTATTTTTTTCATTAATTAAATAATTACCTGTACTAAAGCCTCCATTTCAGTTTCAGGTAATTCATTCTCATTTTTCATCAACTTCCCCATGTCTTTTAATAACTGATTTTTCGAATTCTTTTAAAATACGTATATTCGTCAGAAATATAAATTCTAGTTTATTTCAAAATATGTCGGGTAAAAAATAAAATAATTTACTTACTTGAAACATATCATAATGACTACTCTGTCTTAAAACCAATAACTTGTAACTACCATCTTTTACAAAACCTTCTAAGGTTGTGAATGGTAAAATAATTGACGGTACAGTTAAATAACTAATTAGTGTAGCAGAGTAAACTGACGAAATTATTAATGCGGTTATAAAAATCGAAAAATAAATCAATCGTAACGACATTGCTTTCGGAATTTCTAAAATTGTTAAATGTTGTTATTGTTTATTTTTATTATTTTAATTTTCTCTACAAATGGATGTTAAAAATTTGATTTTAATGAATTTTTCTATTATTATTGATTGTTTTGCCAATTATTAAATATTTTGTATCCACTTTTAATGAGAAGAGACACTTACCCAATAATCCTTGTTGACAAAAAATTCGCCAAACATTCAAATAATTTTCACTAAACGTAATTCTCGAATTTTTAAAGCGCCTTAATTTTGCTTTCGTTGCTGTTAAACAAATTGAAGCTACTACTATAATTACTAGTAGGATACACCAAATTTTATTATTGAAAGTCTGAAATTTAAAAAAACGTAATTTACTCTACTGGATTATCTTTTTAATTAATATTAATCAAATTCAATTATACTTTGAAATAACCCAATTGTTGTATACTCGTAATATTGGGTTCTTTATAACAGAGAATTGCTCGAGATGTTATTAAAGGCATAGTAAAATCTACAACTTTTAATCTTCCTCCCGACATTATCATATCCGCAACTGCAAAATCCACATTTTTCAGATACAGTTCCTTCATTATTCCAGACCATTCTTTTCTAGATTGGTTCCAATTTCCATAAATCGCATCTTTCTTAATCTGCTCTATTTTAAAATTCATCGAATGCGAAAGTTCTTCTATTATTTTACCGAAAAAACCTCCCAATTTTCCAAATTGATCCTCAACCAATGGGGATCCCTGTAAAATTGAAAATACGTGTTTTTTCGTATTTTGAATCATAAAATGCTATTGATTTTTACAAAATACTATATGATATTTTTAACAATAATATACTATAATTTATAATTTACTTTAATTTACTTTGTTTTACTATAGTTTAAAATATAATAACAATTTAAAACTCACAGCTATCGTAACCACTTTTAAAGTAACTCCACCAATATTATTTCTTCTCAGATAAAGAGATTTATTATTAAATAATTGCATCCCATTTACAGGATCCCAGTTAGCCAAATCAAAAACAGACGTTTGATTTTTGTAAATTGAGTACCATTCTCTTATAATTGGTTCATCGTAACATTTAATCAACATTTCTGTATTGAAAGCCACATTAAACGGATTTCCTCGAGGGTTTAGACAATAGTCAATTAAAAGACGTTTTCCACTCAGAGGACGGAAAATAATTAACCACACGGGCCCTATCATAATCCCGCGTTTCATTATATTCTCAAATTCTTTCATAGTTTCATATTTTCTTATAAAAATTACGTACAATTCTCTTTTAACAGATCCTGTATAATAAGACTGCACTTCTGATAATTGTGTTATATTTGCTGTCAACGAAGGAATGCCTTCAATTGAAAGCCAATGAACTGTGTCGAAAATTGAACCAACAGCTGCCAAATCTAGTCCAAAAAATTATCCAAGTTAAAATGATGTATTTTTTTAAACCCAGAAATGCCTAAAGCAATTAAAAATGAAACAAATTTGTTTCAAATGATATATGCATAATAAATGATCCTATGTTTTTTGGTTAGGAACAAATTAGGAAAATTACTTTTTAGTTGACTATTAATATTTAAAAAAAAATGATATTTTTATGTAGTGTTTCTGAAATAATTTAAACATTATTATATTTAGCAACAATTAAAGCGCGCCGAAATGCGACAAACTTTGAATTGTTGTTGGTATTTTAAAACTGTAAATTTTTGCAAATTTAAATAATTAAAATTATGAAATTGAAGAATATATCTGAAAAATTACGAAAATAATTAAATAATTGAACAATAAATATTAAATTTAAACAAAATAGTTGAAAAATTATAGGAATAACTTTTGGGAATATTTGCAAATTGAACAACTGGATTGAAAATCGAAAAAAATAATTGATATTAAAGAAAATAATAAAAAATTGAGGAAATAAATTGAAAGTTTAAGAATTAAATTAAAATTTAAAAAAATAAATGATAATTGAAAAAAAATGACGAAAATAAATGACAATTGAAAACAAAATTCAAAAAAAAATGGCTAGATTAATACATACACAACCGAAACAAATAATTTAAAAAATAAAAAAATACATATAAAATTTTAAGATAATAATTGAAAACTCAAAAAATTGTAGGAAATAATTGAAAATTGGGAAATATATTTAATAAATCAAGGAGATAGTTGAAAAATGATAAGAATAACTGAAAAATTGAAGAAAATTTGTAAAAAATGATGAAAATAATAATTGTCAATTGAAAACAAAATGACTAAAGAATAATAGACAACTAAAAAAAAAAATAATTAAAAAAATTAAACAGTAAATAGAAAAAAAAATAATTGAAAATTGAAAAATGGAAATAAAAATTAAAGAAAATAATTGAACAATTGTATTTAAAATTAAAGAAACTTAATGAAAATTCCAAAAAAATTATAGAAAAAAGGGGATAAAATTTTAATATTAAAGAAAATAATTGAAAATATTGAAAAGTGGAATTTAAATTTGAAGAAAATAACTGAAAATTGAAGAGAATAGTTCAATAATTATATAATTGAATTGGAATTTTAAAACAATTTTTATGAGTAAAAAAAAAAATAGAGAAAATCCGAGAATTATTCAACATTGAGGAATTAATTGAAAATCAATAAAAATAATTAAAATTTAAAGAAAATATTCAAATAATTGAATTAAAAATTAAAGTAACTTCATGAAAATTCGAAAAAAAATAGTAGAAAAAAGGCGGTAATTTTGTAATATTAAAGGGAATAATTGAAACTTAAAAAGTGGAATTTAAATTTGAAGAAAATAACTGAGAATTGAAGAGATTAGTTCTAAAATTAAATTTGATTTTAAATTTTAAAACAATTTTTATGAGTGAAAAAAATGAAAAATCCGAGAATTATTGAATATTGATGAATTAGTTGAAAATCGATCAAAATATTTGAGAATTAAAGAAAATTAATTATTAATTGAAGTAATAAATTTGAAATTAAAGAATTAAATGTAAATTTCAAGAAAGTAATTGATAATTAAAAAAATAATTAACAATTGAAAAAAAATTCGAAATATGGTGAGAAATAATCGTCATTGGAACAAAAAATTTTTTAATTTATTGAATAATCATAAAATTGAAGAGAATAATAAATTGTCAATTGAAAGCTGATGAAAATTATGGAAAAAAATGTAGAAAATAATTGAAACTTAAAGAAATCAATTGGAAATTAAAGAATTGTATTAAAATTTTGAAAACAATAATTGATATGTTGGAAAATGCGAGAATTATTGAATATTGAATAAAATAATTAAAAATTAAAGAAATAAATTGAAGATTAAAGAATGAAATTAAAATTTTAGGAAAATAGTTAATAATATTAAAAGAAAAAATACACAATGACTAAAATAATTAAGTATTAAACAAAATAATTGAGAAAAAATTATAGATTTATTTATTAATGAAATTAAGATTATTTGAACTGATATTTATAAATTTCAATTTTAATCAATTCAAATGCATTTTTTTAAAAAGATTATTAATAAAAAATATTCAAGTGCCAAATTACAGGTCCATGGACCAAAGGCCACAAATAATGAATTAAGAATTAAGAAAAATTAACCTTTAGGCACTTTATTCAAAAAAATATTTATTTTACAAAATAAATAAACTTTATTTTATTTTATTACAATTTAGAATGATGAAAAACTTACTTTCAAACTTAACGTTGTGAATAATGAGTACGGATGATGTGTCATAAAGATTATAAACGGAAGAAATTAATTGAGCGTACTCTCTCCCATGTAAATTTGATTTAACTCCCAAAACACGTATTGACATTGTTAATTCATAAAAACAAAAAATTTTCACAATATTCATTTTATAAACTTTCTACTTAAAATGTCCTTTTTACAATAATTGAAAGAAATAAACTAAACGTTTTGTCTGTTATCGCAAAAACTGGAGTATTTATCCAAATCGCAAGATCGACATTTCCTATTAATTATTCAGTAAAGACTTACACCTTTAAAAATGAAGATATATTAAAATGGAACAACCACATTGGTGAAAAACAAAATTGCATATATCATAATTTAATGTTCAATTAGTGATAATGTCCTGAATTTAATACATTTTATTTACTCAAAAAAAAACCTATGATAACAAAAATCGTCGCTTATATACATTACAAACTTTTATCTATAGTATACCATATTACGAGAAACAAATAGTAAAAAATAAAATATCTATTTGAAACAGATCATTTTCAGATTAGTAATAATGAAGACAAAAGAGACAATTTAAATATCACTTTTTATATTTTACATGTTTCTAAAGTTAAACTTCTTAATTAGACAGGTCAACATTTGTGATAAAATCAGAAGTTTATTTTTCTCTCTTCAATATCCAAAGGTGAACTACTTTCACAATTTATTATAAAACTGTTTTGCACTGTTAATTTCTTCTTAAACTTATACACTATTTTCTTAAATCTAAATTTTCCAATCTTTTTTTACATTTTTTGATCTCTTATGTATTTCACCAAACATTTACATTGCTATATTTTTTTTTACACAAAGTCATATTTACTAACTCTTTTTTGTAATTCTTTTAACTATTACTGTTTTATCGTTGAAAATAACATTTTTAAACTGCCTTAAGCGCCAAACAAAAAGTCTAAATACGTGTGAATTTTGCAAAAAAGAATATTTTATTTCAAAAACGAGAATTGTCACACATAGGCAATAACCTCCTACTAAAATTCCAAAGGGAAATACCGCAATTGGAAGTCCTATTCTGGTAAAAGTGTCTCTTCGTCGAATTCTTTGATTTAAAAAAGTTTTAAGATATGCCTGTTGTAATTGGTGTATTAACCCGACATTTTTGAGCTTATAAATACTGAAACATTTATTTCAAACCGTCAATTATTTAAATACAGATATATGACACGAAAATAATAAGTTGAGAAAACAGAGTTTTGCAAAACTCTGGTTTGACGAAAAACGTTTTTCTTACAGAATAAAATATTTATCTTTAATAATAAAATGTTTAGTTTGAATAACAAAACATTTGGTCGATATAATAAGCAAAAAAACGTTCTTGATTGTCTCATGATCTCAACCGAACGTTTTGCTAAGTATCTATCTTCTCAACAATTAAAATTCATTAAATAACCAGTTTTATACTAATACCTACTATTCATTTATTATTTCCGTGTACGGACTATTTTTTTGCAAAAGTAGACCCACGTTGTCGAATTTATTAGTCGGAATTTGATAAATAGAACATGTAATTCGTTCTTTTATTAATTCTTTCAAATAACTGCTTATATATACAGCCACTTTCTCTTGGCAAATCTGACAAGTTTAAAAATATATTTTTATGAAATGCAATATGATCATAATAAAAAATATTAACTATCAGAAAACCCCTCAACAATGAAAAAATCTCATTACCATATTAAACGCCTCTTCGAGATTCCTAGGCAATTTATCTCTCTCCATCATTAAACTCTTCATAGCTATTAAATCTTCATCATTTGTTTGGTGCTTTTTGTAAATTGTAATTAAACATTTATATATTTGAAAAGAAAATCAAATTATAAAATATAGAAAAATATTAGCTTTATTTAAAAAGATTTTAACTAACCTTGAAGAATTCATACTCAGCCGAATCTTTAAGAACTATCAATTTGAAGGTATTATCAGTGGCTAATTCACGAATAGAATCAAACATCAATTCTGTATTTGAAATATTAATTAGACTTGTCAATGAAGCGCAATAGGCTGAATAAAGTATTATTGCTAATAGAAAAATAGAAAAATACGCAACACGCAGAGTTATCACTGATGGAAATTCTAAAAAATTATAAGATCATGATCATTAAAAAAACGTTAGTATAGAAATTTAGTTAATTATTACAACGTTTTAAGCTTTTTTCATTAATCGTTAGTAATTCACAAAAAACGTTTAAATACCTGATAAACCTTGTTGACAAAAAATACCCCACACATTAAGATAATTTTCTTTAAGAAGAAGTGGCAAATAATAAGAATCCCGAATCTCCATTTTCATCAAGGTGAGAAATAATGGAGGTATGAATACAAACAGTGCGAAAATTGCCCAGACAGGATAATGAAACGCCTAAATTACAAGAAACATTAGTTGGGGCTCCATCACTTTCTCCAAAACTCAATTGACAGAATCTTCAATAGACCGAAATTTATTTGTCAGAACTTTTAACTTCCCGAATCTTCATTTGTTAGAACTTTTAACTTCCCGAATGTTCATCTGTCAGAATCTTTAACTCTCCGACTATTAAACAAACAGAATTTGCATGTGTCCGACCAAAGAAAAGTAGAATTGCTAAAACAGCTTTCTGATTGGCTGGTAAAGTTTCCGGAAAAATTACCAGCCAATCAGAAAGCTGTTTTAACAATTCTACATTTCTTTGGTCGGACAGATACAAATTCTGTTTGTTTAATAGTCGGAAAGTTAAAATTGAAGTAACAAACAGAGATTCGGAAAGTTCAAAATTCTGACATATAAATTTTGGTTTAATGGAGATTCTGACAATTGAGTTTTCAAGAAACTGGCGTTTGAAATCAATTATTTATTATTTATTTTTTATTAGCGTTTGAAATAAATAATAAAACTTAATCACGAAGTGAAAATTTTCAGCAATCTGTTTTAGCAATAGGAAATGGTAACTCCATAAAATATTAATATTTTACTTTCAAATAGTAATTGTAACTCAAATAAATACTGTGAATTTTTATTTTTGTAGGAAAAAAGTCAAGCTTTCGATATATTGTATTTAAAAAAAATATCAAAATAGGCGTATTGGGAGAAAAAAACAAAAATATTTTTAAATTAAAAAAAATAGGTTACATTTTTTTTTAGAAAAAACAAATAGCATTTTTAAAAAGTTTGTCAAAAATGCTTTAAAAACACTTATAGAAATTTAAAATCGACTATGTTTACTTTTTTGTAAAGGATCACCCAAAATATTCAATGTACCTTAATGTATCCAGTCCATCGTATCGAATCTTCCGGTTTTCTAAGATACAGAAAATTTTCAGCAATCATCAATGGCAGGGTGCAATCGACATGATGTAATCTTTCTGATGTTAATGATATATCAGAAGCAGCAATGTCGACTTTGCCTTTGATCAAATTATTTATTACACCTAACCATGTTCCACTCGAATCTTCTTCTACTACAAAATCTATTGTAAAATTAACTGATTCTTTTATTAATTCGAAAATGTGTCCCATAAATCCTATTAACTTGTCGCCCTCTCGCTTTAGTATCAAATCATCCTGAAAATTTACAATCGCAGCTGAAATCTTTTCTAGGACAGCTGAAAACTGATCTGGTGGTGGAAAAAACCAAAATTTTTAATTTTAATTATCAAAACTTATACCTCAGAAACTGCTATTCTCAATGTCTTTCCCCCAAGTCCGCCTCTTCTTTTGTATTTTGTAAGATTTGTTTTTAGAACAAAACCTTTCTTCAAATCCCATGTTGCCAAGTTATAAACATCTGTATTATTCTCGTTTAATGAATACCATTCCTGAATAGTATCCTCGTCATAGCATTTTACTAGTAAAATAGAATCATAACGTAAGTTAATCGGGTTTCCCACAGGATTCATGCAAAAATCAAGTAGAACTTTGTCATCTGTGTTTTGTGGTTTCATGAATATTATGAGAGTGTAGTGAGTTGGAAAAGTATACTTTGAGGTCTTTTTATCATCGATTATATCAAACATCCTAAAATATGCTTGAAAAGATTTTTCTGTCGTAAAAAGTATCACGTTCATTGGCAACTGTATTCGATTTACTCCACCTTTAGTCTGTGTTGCATTTTTGTACATGAAAGGATCTTCAAAAGTTAAAAACAACGTGAATATCCCTGCCTTAGAAAAATACAGTGCAATTTCTAATATTTCTGTTCTTTCTGTCAGATCTGTTAATAATAAAACGACAGAAAAAAATTAGTCACATTTTATTTTAACCGATTCTTTGTGTGAACGTATATTTAATAATTTTGTCGACTTACCGAGTTCAGAACTATACAAAAAAGTAATAGAAGAACTTTTGTAAAACTTATACACATCTAAAATAAGTTGAATATTTTCTTTATAATTAGCACTTGCAAACCTTGTGATTGTCAAAATAAGCAGGAACAAATATTCCGAGGATTTTTTCATTATTTACGTAATTTTTATTGTCTTCAATATTTTTGTTAATAATTATTCAGTCGTTTCGTAGAATCATACTGGGCAATTGTTTGAATAGAAACTGACAGTTAAAAGCGTGTAATAAAAAATCTATATAATTTTTTACTTAATGCTATTATTTGGAATTCATATTTAGATTAAAAGCAAAGATATACAATTTCTGGTGTACATTCTCATTACTTTTATATTCCTTTTAACTTTGTTTCAAGTTTAAAGGAATAAACTATTATAATACATGCATTAACATTATTTTAAAATTAAATTTATATTTCCCCCACTTGCTTAAGATTCAAAACTTATTCTATTCATTCCTGATGAACTCAATACAAATTTATGCTTATGATCCTTTTGAACAAATTTCACGTTTAAATCGCCATCTTGATTATAACGATCAGGATTTGATTTTTGTTTCTCAAAGTTGTACCATTTTGTTAAAGTTTCAAAATTTAATTGTTTCGGATTTTTTGATGATTGTCTTCTTCCTTTCATCATTCTGTGCAAAAAGTAAAGCTTGAGTTCTATTAATAAAATAATTAAACTAACGAAAAATCCACAAGCAACCACTGACAAAAGTATTACAATTTCCCAAATTGAGACTTGGGACTTGCTTTGAAATATTACAGTGTCGTGATAGAAGTATTGTTCATAAAATCGCTTCATCATTCCGTTAATTTCGAACTGTAAAAAGCTAAAAATTGATATTAATTTATTTTTAAATTAAGAAAATTTACATTTTTACTTTATTTTACAATTTTGGGTCGTAATATTTTTGATTCTTACTTTCGATTTATTTCGTTTTTCAATTCACTATTTTTAGGTAAAGCCATTGTCGATATTTCAAGCAGATTTGTTTTAATTTCGTGCAGCTTGCACTTGATATTAAGATCGTGAATATTCCGGGCTGTTTCCACCACAAAAAAACCTACTTTTTGATTGCAGACCTAGCAATAAAAAAATGAACTTTTAATAATATATAAAATCTTAAAATCCTAAATTATTGACTACTCAATATAAACAATTATTATTTAAATAAAAATTGATTTTTTAATTTACCATGTCAAATCCAGCTTGAACAGATTCAGGTAAAAGGTCAGTTTTTATCATGAAGCCAAACATGGTTCTTAGAGTATCAGTTTTCCCAAACTTTGAAAAAAAAAATTAATATGGATTGAATAAAAGATAGTTAATTTGTGAATTTATTCCCAAAACGTGTTTACCTCAAAGATATTGTAATCTGCGCCATTCTTAAGAGTTATTAATTCATAAGATCCATCCGCAATAAAAGCTTCCATGTCTGGCATAAAATGATCAGGTGTAGGGTACGTCAAGCGACTTATCAGAATGGCCGAATAATAAGCATAAATTATTAAAGCCGAGACAAAGACTGAAAAGTAAATTAATCTCAGAGCTGATGCTGCAGGAAATTCTGAAATTTTTTGGTTGAAGACGAAAAATTAGTTTAATTTCTAAAATAAAACTATTGCAGAAGTTCAAAAAGAGTCAAACCTAACAATCCTTGCTGACAATAAATTCCCCAAATGTTTAAATAATTTTCCAGTAAAAGAAGAGATATGACGTAGGAGTCTCGAATTTTCATTTTGAAGACAGTTAAAATCAGAGGTGTGATCAGTATCAAGGAAATGAGAGCAACCCAAATTTTAACATCGAAAAACTAAAATCAGAAACTTTGAATCTGGTTAATTAATCGCTTCATCATCAGCATATTATCATAAAAATATGTTAAAAAAGGTTACCTTAAAATACCCTGACCATTTTATATCCACTCCGGCTTCTGGTTTTTGAACATACAGCATAGATCTAACACTTAATATAGGAAGGGTGTAATCAATAACTGTCATTCTCAATGAAGTCAATGCCAAATCAGTTACCAATAAATCAATTTTATTGTGATAAAGTAAATTAACAGCTCCCGTCCAAAAATTGCCAGTAGTATTCCAGCTTCCGTACTCTGTTTCTTTTTTAATCAGTTTCCACGTGAAGTTCATAGTTTGTTGAAGTTCACTCAACACTTGACCAAAATATCCGTCCAATTTGTTATCTTGAGTCCAGTCCGTTAAGGCAGAGGACTGCAAATGTGAAAAGTGACTTAAGATATATAATAATCGATTTGGACTAATAATTTATATAATGGTATTTTTGTCATGATTATTTTTTAGAGTTACTCTTTTCAAAAGTTCAAAACACTTACTTCCACTGTTGCTATTTTCAATTCTTTTCCATGCAAGTTTATCTTTTTATTATTTTGGTTTAGAATCATTGTTAAAAATCCTATACTTGGATCCCAAATTGCCCAGGTTGAAGAAACGGTTGTTTCTCCATCTAATGTGTACAATGCACGTAATATATTATCATCGTAGCATTTTATAATCATCAAGGCATCGATACGAAGTTTAAAGTCATTATTCTCAGGATTCGAACAAAATTGCTGTAAATGTTCATCCGTTACAATGATCATGACCAGAAACAATAATTCTTTTTCAAATCTCAACTTGCTGTACATTTCCTGAAACCGTGTTAAGCTTATTTCATCCGACAACACAATGACAATCATTGGCAACCTTCCATGAATTTGACCTTTATTCTTTTCCCAATAATGTTTCTTTATTCCATGCCACTCTCTGAACTTTGTTGTTGTTGATACAATCTTTTTTTCTGATAATAACTTTGTTATTTGCAAAAAATAGTCTTTTTCATAGAAATCTGTTGGTGTAAAAAGATTCATGTAAGATGTCGAGAAATCTTGTTTAATTTTTCGTTTTATTTTTAACATCTCTTAATTGAATTATGAGTATAGGTACTGGTGTTGACCCCCTTTTGAAATTTTTTATAAATATTTATATTTTGGCAAAACATTACTTACCGTTGTCAGCATGATAAAAAATGATAACCGATGATTCTTTATTTTGTTTGAAAACTGAAATTATCAAATTTGCATTATCATCTATTTCTGTTCCAGTGCTTACAAAAACAGCCAATAATAAGGTATAACAGGTTCCGAAAAATATTTTTAATTCCATTTCATATTTTTTAGAATACCCGGTTTATTTTTGTTATCACCAAGTTGCAAAACAATATGTGTCTTTAGAAAATTCAGTAAAATGAATATCGTAAATGTAGATTTTTAAATTAATTTTATAGCACGATTACATTATTAGATTGTGTAAGCGCAAATTATATTTTTATAGTCGCTTATTTTTTTATCGTAAAAATATTTTATGTAAAACAGAAAGAGTTATTAAATTCATATATATGAAAAATAAATATATGAAAGTATAATAAAATCGTATGAAATTATTGATAAAGATGGTAATATTAAGAAAATTATATAATATAAACTGATATAGCAACATTTATGGTACAAAAATTAATTTAATGGTCGATTTTCCTCTGTTGGGTCAAGGTGACATTTTTTACTTGATTATAAGAAGGAAAGGGATTTGCACATGAATTGAATAGAATAGAAAAATTTTTTAAATTATCGATTTTGCTCTTCTGGACAAAGGATCGAATAAAATGTTCAAAGTCCAAATCGAGTCAAACTTAAATATAATTAAAACTTTAATAAATTAAAACTTGACTTTATTGCTTCTAAATACTTTTATTAATTTAGACTTACGTTAATAAACAATTATTCGAAACTTTTTGAGATCTTGATTTTCAACAAACTAAATATCAATACCAATTTAAATAATTTTTATGTTAATGGAATTAATTGTTAATTTACTAAAATCTTAGTTTAAAAAAAAGTGCACTTTTTTTGAGTGAAAACTATATTTCAGCCAATCATATATTGTCTGTTAATCTTTTATATAAACTGATTAAAATAATTGTAAATTGTGAATAATTATTGTGACTTTTTGAAAAAGTCAAAATTTGATTTTTTTAAATATACAAAATCAGAATATAAAATTTTCAAGTGCTTCTTTGTAAAAGTATTTTATTTTTAAAATGAGAACATTTACTAAAAAATAATGAAGAATATAACATTTAATCAGAAAACAAATTATGTCGAATAAATGAGAAAATTTAAAAAAAATATTTTCAAATTTATAATATAAATTGCAAAATTAAGAAAATTCGTAAAAGCAACGAAAAAATAATAAATAACATACAAAAAAGGGTAAAACGATAAGAAAGCAGTTCATTAAAAAAATGAGAAAATTATTTTAAATAAAAGAAATTATGAACATTATTCACGAAATAGAGAAAAGTTAAAAAAAAGAAAACTAGAAAAATTAGAGAATTATTTTACAAAGAATCAGTTACAGCCCTGCAACATTTATTTAAATAAATTTAATTTAGTGCGTATTTCTATTTAAAATATAGCGCAAAAATATTATAAATTGAAAAAAATAAAAATGATTAAAAGAGAAACAAATTATAAAAAAATGCATTTTCAAATTCGTTTAAAATTTTTAAAAACGTTGCTTTTTTTAGCTAATATAATTCTTAATATTTCATGTTTTATTATTATTTAATTGTTTCTATTTAGTATAACTAAAAGTTCGAAATTCGATACCATAAATTATTTATATCTTTCAGGGCTGTTATTGATTAAAATCACTTTGATTTAAATCGTGATTTAAATCATGATTTAAATCATTGGGAAATTTGCATTAAAATAATGATTTAAATCAAAAAAACTTTATAATTCTCCGGATATCCATAATACTGCGTGTAAAACATAGCAAACCATAACCAAAACCCACAAATTTGTGGATAAATCTTCAATTAACTAATTAATGCAAAATAATTAAATTTTAATAATATTAATTATTTTCCATTTTTTTAATATTCTTACAAGATTTCTAAGAGATTTTAATTTTTCGAAACTGTTTAATTTTTATCTTATAATTTCTTATTTTTACAAAATTTTAAGCTTCTTTCTACTTTTACTTTTGATATTTTTTCTGTTTTTTTATTTGTCTTTTTATTTTAGGATTTCTTTTAATTTTCCTCTTTTTATGCAAAGTATTTAATATTATTTAACACAATTTCGTTATTAGAACTTTCACCAAACTTTTTATTTCTCTGATTTTCATAATTATTTCCATATTTTTAAAAATAATTTATCTCTCATTTTTTTTGTAAGTTTATTCAAGTTTTTTCACATTTTGTCTATTTTTTGCGAGATTTTTTCAAACTTACTTATTCTTCCATAAAGTTTTTAGATTTTCTTTATTTTTCTTAATTTTTTTGTTAGACTTATTTCAAGTATATATATAATATTATAAAAATGTGTTTGGTTTAATTTGCTTAACTTTTTTTTATTTTTAAAGTATTTTGAAGTTTCTTTTGTGAACTTTTTATTTATCTTGATATACAACATTTTTTAATTTTATTTTTTGTACTTTTTACATTTTTAGTTTCTTAGATTTAGGTAAAAAACATTTCTCTATTTTCTTCCTAAATCTCTAATTTTCTTGATGTTTATTTTTTGTCATCATTTTTCCTTCTTTTAAATTGTTTAGTTTTTATCTTATAATTGCGAATTTTTTGAAAACATGTATTTGGTACTTTTACCTACATTTTTTAAATTTCCCAATTTTCTACTTTTTTGAAAGCTTTTATTCTTTTATTTTATATTATATGTGAATTTAATTTTGTACTGAATATTCTCATTTGAACATCGTTCTTGTATTTCATCGAATTTCTTTTCTTTTAAAATTAAAAAAAAATTTTTTTAATCAATTTGTAAAATAATTCTCCAATTTTAAAATGTTGTTCTCTTTATTAATATATTTAAACGTTTTTTTAAATTATCTTCTAATTTATTGTTTTAATTTAAAAAAATGTCCGTAAATAGTTTAATTTTTTAAAAGAGTTTCTACTTTTTGTAAATATAATTATGTCACTATTTCATTCTTGTGTTGATTTTCTAATTTTTTCTTCATTTCTTTCATAAACTATTTACAAATAAACATTTGGAGATTTTATATACTGATAATATTTTTAAAAAATCAATTTTTGATTTTTTTAAAAAAATCATGATTTTTATCAGCCCTGATATCTTTAAATTAGCTTATTACCTAATTAAATTTAATATATTCTGAATTTTTATTAAAAACTGCAAAGTAAATTTAAGTAAACCACTTTTTTATTTTTACCTTTTCATTTTCATATCTAACCTTTTCTTAGAGGTTTTTTTATAAAAGTTTTTAATGATTTTAATACCATTTTTTTTAAATCATTTTTTCTCTCTATTCGTTTAATGTAATTTATTTTTATTATAAACTGTATTTATATTTGTAATTTCATCAAAAAGGAAACAAAACACAAAAGATTCAAAACGTCAATAATTTTCTGTATCGCTAACATTTTTGACTTACGCTGTACTTGCTTTACTCGAAAGAGCATTATTGGGTTAACTGTAAGTTAGTACACTGCTTTGCCGCCAGGGGCGCTTTAGTTAACTATCTCGCTATGGAGTCAGGCTCGGTAGATTATAAAGTCTGTCGAGTGACGGCGAAAAGCATACTTACCTGGCGCAGAGGCTACCGTGATCAACAAGGCGGTTCCTCCAGGGTGAGGCTCTCTCATTGCACTTCGATTGAGCTGACCCTTGCGAATATCCCTAATGTGGATATCTCGGGCGTATAATTTTTGTTAGTCGGGACTGCGTACGCGCTGTCCCGGAATAATATAATTCAAACAAAAATGTTTTCTTGTTTTTCCTTATTAAAAGGAAATTTCTTACAGAAACAACATAATTTTTTTGTTAATTCCTGCCGTGTGGTATTAAATATTTATTTTTTTTGTCCTGAACAGCATATTTTAATAAAACAAATTTATGTTTTGTTTTTCACTTTTATTTCAGTCATTACTTTTCAGCTGACGTGTTTCGAAATAAAAAATTGTATTTCCTGATCCAGGGCTGTAATTGATTTAAATAAAAAAAACTTTACAATTCTTCGGATTTCTAATACTGCGTGTAAAAATTCGCAAACACTAAAAAAGAATCCAAAAATTTGTGAATAAATCTTGAAGATTTCAATTTTAATATTTTAATCTTTATAAAATTTCTAGATTTTCTTTATTTCTCTAAATTTATTGTTGAACTTGTATTCAGTGTAATATTATAAAAATATTTTTGGTTTTATTTTTCTAAACTTTTTTATTTTTAAAAGATTTTTAATTTTCTTTTGTGGAATTTTTATTTACCTTTATATAAATTCATTTTTTATTTTATTTTTATTAATTCTAATTGTTTAATAGATTCTTAGCAAATTTTTATATTTTTTGTTCCTTTACATTTTTTAAACTTTGTCAGTTTAAGAAAAAGCATTTCTCAAATTTCTTGCTATTTATTTAATTTTCTTTTTGTTGTTTTACAATTTTCTTAGTCTTTTCTAGTATTTTAATAAATACTTTAAATTTTGACTGCATTTTTCTATTTCTCAGAAATGTTTTTCCTTCTTTTAAATTGTTTAGTTTTATCTTGCAATTACTAATTTTTTAAAACATTTCTTCGATGCTTTTATCTACATTCTTTAAATTTCTCATTTTTCTACTTTTTTCAAGTCTTTCATTCTTTAATTACATTTTTTATATTAATCTTGCACCAAATATTCTCATTTTTAAATCGTTCATAGACTTTTTTTCTTTGAAATTTTTTTAAATTTTCCAAAATTTTATTCATTTTTTTTTAATTCTTTGTAAGATAATTCTCTAATATTTCTGATTTTTAAATTTTTTAATTACCTTCGTATTTATTTTTTTAATTTAAAAAAATGTCCGTAAATAGTTTAATTTTTTGAAAATAGTTTCTACTCTTTTACATATTTTTATGTCACTGTTTTATTCTTGTGTTTTTTTTTTAATTTTTCTTTATTTCTTTAATAAAGTCCATAACTTCTTTTATTTAAAATAATTTTATCATTTTTTTAATAGACTGTTTATCTTTTTACGTTTTTATGTTTTTTGTTCAATATAATTTATTATTTTTTCGTTGCTTTTACCTAATTTTCTTAATTTTGTAATTGTATGAATTTGAAGAAATTTTTTTGAAATTTTTTTCAATTTATTCTACATAATTTGTTTGATTTTGATTAAATGTTTTACTTCGTTATTTCTTATTAAATTTTCTCAGTTTAAGAAATAAACCACTTAAGAATAAACACATGAAAAATTTATATACTGACTGATTTTATATATTAATTTAAAGAAACTTAATTTTTGATTTTTAAAAAAAATCATGATTTTTATCAGCCCTGTCCTTATCAGAATGTCATGATCATGAATCTTTAACTTTTTGAAAATATATAACCTAACTTTATTTTTAAAAATCTAACTTTTTTTTAAATATAGATAAATAAATTCGTTGTATTAAAATATGCAGTTTAGGCAAAAAAAACTATTTGATATTTATAATTGTTACAAAAAATTTAATATAGAAGATTATTATTGTTTCACATTTTTGTAAATTCAAAAATTCTTTATTATGATAAAACCAGATCTATTTTCATGATATTTTTGTTTAAATATATTATTTATTCGATCTTCAACTTGATAATTTTTTAAGATTGTTTAAATAATTAACAATTGTTTTTTTTTATTATGTACATTATATGCGGTTATTTTTTACAAATTCAAATTTAGAGAAATGGGATTTTTATTTAAAGCTCTTTTACTCTTCGCTCTCTGAATAAAAAGCGCTATTATCTGATTTCTTTTCTGTCTTTTTCTTGACTCAATATAATTATAGTAACTTATTTCTATAATTAATATAAAAATTGACAAAAATAAGGCGTATATGACAATTTCGAAAATCGTGGAAACTCCTTCTAAAGATATTGATTCGATACTCCTTATTTCGGAATTCATGTTCTTTCTCATATGCTTATTAATTAATCGGGAAAGTAATCCGTTTTCTTTCAGCTTGTGCAAACTGAAACAATTGTTGTTTAGTAATTAACTATTGTTATTTAATTCCTAACAATTTAATTATATTTAATTTAATATTAACAATTGAGTAATAAAAAAGAATAAAATTATTAAATATTTTTTAATTTTTAAGTACTTACTGATAATTAATCACTTTTGTATAAGGACTGTGTTTTGGAAGTGGCATAGCCAGAGAAATTTGAGTTATTGTCGGAACTTTTGATAATTGACATGGCATTAAATTATTCGTAGTGGTTTCTGCACTTTCTTCTACAAAAAATACTGAATATTTGTCTACACAAATCTGAAATAACAATATTAATGATAATTTTTTAATAGTCCTATATACTAAAAATACTAAATTCTTAATTACAAAAAATTTTATAATCTTTTTTCATTACAGAAAAAAATTTGAAAAGAATTTATTATTTAACAATTTGTAAAATTTTAAATATAATTTTTATCATTATCATTTTTTCTATAAAAAATTGTAATTCTTATACCTTATTAAATCCTTGGGAGAAAGTCGATGGTAAAGATGCTTCATTTCTCAATAAATTTTTCATCTTTTTAGAATAATCGTCTTGTGAATTCTGAAATAAAATTATTTATATATTGTTAAATTCAAAATGTATTTTTCTTGTATCTTTTTACAGATATTTTTTACAGATCAGTTAATTTTTTTTCTATTTTTATAAATTTCGTTACTTGGAACACAAATTAAATGAGAAAGGATTAAAATAAAAATGTTAAAAAAAGTAATTCTTACGTTTATGCTATCGAAAGTTTCTCCTTTTTTAATAACTATCAGTTTATAATTATTTTGGTACACATACTCTTTTAGAGAAAAAAATGGTAATTTTGGCATGGGCATTGCAAGTCGACTTATTAAAGAGGCTGAATAAGCTGATAACAATACCAAGGATAACATAAAAATTACAAAATACAAAATCCTCAAAGAGGCTCTTTTTGGAAAATCTGAAAATGAGATAGATTATTTTTTTAAATAATAATACAGTATCAAATAATTAAAAAAAACAAATATATTTTTTGTCAAACCTGAAATTCCCTGCTGGCAGTAAATTCGCCACACAATTAAAAAATTTTCTTGAAAAAGAAGTGATAAAGAGTTGTCATTTTTTTTTTCAATGTAAGTCAAGCACATTGGAATTGTCATTAATGATAGTATCAAAACTCCCCAAACGTATTTATTAAAAGCCTAAAGAAAATTAAATTAAAACTAATTAATTAAATTTTAAAAATGTGTATAAAATCAATTTTAACTTTACAATTTTATAAATATTAAATTCGTTAAAATCTTGTACGTATATTTTTAACTAGAGAAATAAATTTTCTGCTACCTGAAAATATCCAAATTTTTGTATTTGTGTGCCATTTGGTTTTTTAAAATATAAAGCTTTATAGGATTCTAAAATCGGTAAAGTGAAGTCTACACTTTGCATCCTTTTTCTTGACATTGACATTCCCACAGTTGCAATATCAGCCTCCTCAGAAGAAATTATTTCCATTAGTCCATTCCACTTTCCATTTTCTAAAGTTCCATATTGACTTTCCTCGGCGACGACATTATTAGTAAAATTCATTTTTATTTTAACCAGATCTAGAATTTCCGAATAAAGTCGAGAAGCACTATTTGTCGAATTTATATTCTTGAAAAATACCGAAAATTTAATTAATATTTCACTATAATTATATCACCAAATTTTTATTGAACAGAATTTTCATTTTACCGAATTTCTCTTAAATCAAGTTTTTATTTTTAAAAATTCCAATTGAATCAAATCTTAACTTATAGCAGAATTTTCTTTCAAGAGAATTCTAAAGTTATTTAGAGATTTTTAAAAAAGAGAATCTCTATTTTCCTGAATTTTTTTGCACGAATTGATATTTGATAGAATTCTTAAAAATAAAATCTGACAGAAAGATTGAAGCGTCAATTTCGAAATTCACCGAATCAGAAACTATCAAGAAAGTTGTGATTAATCAATTTGAAAATTCAAGACTCAATTTTTTTTTAAAAAAAATTAGTTAATGCAGTGCTGCCAGTGACTCACTTTTTTTAAAACAAAACTCACTTTTCTCAATATTTTAGTAAAATGTCTATTCCAGTTGCGGGGAGGGGAGGAGGGCAATTTTCAAGTATTTTCGGGATTTTTAATATATTTTTTTCAAATATCGATTTCATTTTCTTCAGTCTTTAAATTATTTTTATTAATATAATAAAATTTATTACACAAGTTTTCAATTATTTTCTTCAAATTTCAATCATTTTCTACATTTTATTTATTACTGTCACAAATTTATTTAATCTATACAATTTCTTCAATTATTTTCTACACATTTCAATTATTTTCTTCAAAGTTTAAATACCTTCTTCGTATTTCAATTTTTATGCTATACTTTTTAATTATTCTCTTCAAATTTCATTTATTTTCTTCAAACTTCAGATAATTTTTTCAACTTTCAATTATTTTCCTCAAACTTCTGATATTTTTTTCAAGTATTCAATTATTATCTATAAATTTTTAGTTTTTACACTAGCTTTCAATTATTTATGTCATTATTCAATTAGTTTCTTAACATTTCTATTGCTTTGCCAATTTTTTAAGTAGGTATTGTCTTCAAATTTTTAATTTTTTACACCAGTTATAAATTATTTTGATCACTTCTCAATTTTTTTTTCAAATTACAATTATTTTTGTCAATACTCAAATATTTTTGATATTTTGGAATTATTTTTTTTAAATGTAATTTTCTTCACTCTCTAAATTATTTTATGAATATTTAAATTTATTGCAAAGCTTTCATTTATTTTTGTAATTTTTTAATTATTTTCTACAAATTTCAAGTATTATGTCATTTTCCAATTATTTTCTTCATATTTCAATTTATTTTGCAAGATTAGAAATATTTTCTACAAATTTTAATTATTTTATTCAATTTTGTTTTATTGTCATGAATTTTTAAATTTATTACACCAGTTTTCATTTACTTTTTTCAAATGTCAATCAGTTTCTTCATTCTTTTTATTATTGTCACAAATTTATAAATTTTATACACTTTCTTCAATTTATTTTCTACAAATTTCAATTATTTTATTCAAACTTAAATTATTTGCTTCAAACTTTAATTACTTTCTTCAAATTTAAAATTTTTGACATTTTTGAATTGTTTTCTTCAAATTTTAATTATTTTCTTTAAACTTCAATTAATTTCTTCAACTTTCAATTATTTTTGTGATTATTTAAGTATTTTGGTCATTTTCCAATTATTTTCTTCCTATTTCTATTAATTTTGCCATTTTAGAATTATTTTCTACAAATTTTAATTATTTTTTTCAAACTTAAATTAATTGCTTCAAACTTTAATTACTTTCTTCATATTTAAATTTTTTTGACATTTTTGAATTGTTTTCTTCAAATTTCAATTATTTTCTTTAAACTTCAATTAATTTCTTCAACTTTCAATTATTTTTGTGATTATTTAAGTATTTTGGTCATTTTCCAATTATTTTCTTCCTATTTCTATTAATTTTGCCATTTTAGAATTATTTTTTACAAATTTCAATTATTTTCTTCAAACTTTAATTACTTTCTTCGTATTTGAATTTTTTGCCATTTCTGAATTGATTTTTTTTCAAATTTCAACTATTTTCTTTAAATTTCTATTACTTTCTTCCTCAACTTTCAATTATTTGTCATTATTCAATTAGTTTCTTAACATTTCAATTGTTATGTCAATTTTTTATTTTTTTACACCACATTTAATTTTTTTGTGATTTTTATATTATTTTTTAAAATTTCAATTATATTTTTCAGTCTATAAATTATTTTATGAGTATTTAAATTTTATACACAAGTTTCAATTTACTTGTGTTATTTTTCAATTATTTTCTTCAAAATTTTCAATTTTTTTGGTCATTTTTCAATTATTTTCTTCATATTTCTATTATTTTTGCCATTTTAAAATTATTTTCTACAAATTTCAATTATTTTATTTAATTTTTTTTATTATCACGAATTTTTAAATTTCTGACACCAGTTTTCAATTATTTTCTTCAAATTTCAATCATTTTGTTCATTCTTTTTATTGTTGTCACGAATTTATTATTTTTTTACACTTTTTTTAAATTATTTGTTTCAAACTTTAGTTACTTTCTTCATATATATATTTAATTTTTTTGATATTTTTGAATTTCTGTCTTCACATTTCAATTATTCTCTTTAAACTTCAATTAATTTTTTCAACTTTCAATTATTTTTCCCAAACTTCGAACATTTTTTTCAAATTTTTTAATTATGTCTATAAATTTTTAATTTTTATATCAGCTTTCAATTATTGATGTCATTATTCTTTTATTTTCGACGCATTTTAATTATATTGTTAATTTTTCAATTATTGTACACATTTTTTGAATTAATGTATTAAAATTATTATTTTTTACTCCATTTTTAAATTTTATTTCTCATTTTTCATTATTTTTTTTCCAAATTTTAGTAATTCTTGACATTTTTTCATTCTTGTTTTCAAATTCCAATTATTTTCTTGAAAATTTTATTATTTTTTTCACTCTTTCATCTATTGTCCAAAAAGTTAAATTTTTACATCAGATTTCAATTATTTATGCCTTATTCAATTAGATTTCTTCACATTTTAATTATTTCGTCATTCTTGAATTATTTTCTGTCAATTTCAATTATTTTTAAAACTTTTCAATTATTTTCTTCATATTTCAATTATATCGTTTCAATTTTTGTCGTCATTTTTGGATTTTTAATCAATTTTTTAATTATAATTTTGTCATTTTACAATTTCTTTTCAAATTTGAATTATTTTTGTCATTTTTTAATTATTTTCTTCATATTTTAATTATTTTTGCCTATCAATAATATCAAACTTATTATGTTCACTCACTTTTTTCACTTGAAAACTCACCATTTACTCATTTTTTAAAATTAAAAAGTCACTTTTTTCACTATTTTCAATCTGCAAGTCCGTTGGCAGCCCATACTGAGAAATTCTATAAAATGAAAATAAATAAATAAAATAATTTATTTTTATTATTACCTCATGCATTGCAATTCTCAATTCTTTTCCCCCGATGTCAACTCTTCTTTCCAAAAAATTTCTTCTGGTTACATTAAAAATGTGATTTTTCAAATTCCAATTTACTAAATTATTAACTTGAATCTGAGTTTCGTGAATTGAAAACCATTCATGAAGAATTTCATCATCGGGACACTTGACAATTACTTTACTGTTGAATGACAAACTAAAAAATCTCTCTGGTGGATGTCGACAATAATTAATTGAATTAAATTCTTTTAGGAAAATAATAAGCCAAACGGCCCATTTCAAGTACACTTTTTTCGAAAATTGCGCAAATGCTTTTAAAGATTTTAAATTTGATACATACACGGTTATTAAAGGGAGATTTCCTCTTTTTTCATACAACAAATTAAAATCATTCGAGTTTGTTAATTTTAGTGTCAGGGTTTGAGTTGAGTTCATAATTAACAGTCGACTTATTTGAAAAATGAAGTTCCTTTCTTTATCTGTTTGAAAATAAAAATAATTTTGACTATTATATTTATATTTTTCTTTTAATATTATATTTTTATTATTGTATTTTTTTTTTTTTATCAAATATTCTTTAATTTTTTCAGGTTTTAAACTTACTGTCAGCACCATCATCATCGTATAAAATAATCACTTGAGTTATTTGTAGCCATTTTCTAATGTCCTGAATGAAAGTTACATTGTTTTTTTCTTGACTGAGATTTTTCAATTTCACTGTTGTCACACACAAAATTAAAATTAAAATCTTCATTTTGTCATAACGAATATGACGAGACGAGTTAAAAAGAAATAATGGTCAGTTTTTTCTTTTTTTTTTGGAACTTGCATGTTAGTTTATCCAGACAGATCTAATCTGTCTGGCTCTGTCACTCATATTGTCATATTTAATGTATAGGAATACATTCTTATTTACATGTAGGAATAATCAACCCAAAATCGAGATGAGAACTTGTATTTTACTGTTGACAAGGTCAAATTAAGCAAACATACATATTTCATGCTCAGACTATTAGAAATTATTTATTTAATATGCAAAAATAGAAGCTTTTTAAAATTAAAAATTTTGTTTCAGTTTTTATAATTTTACGAATTTTGTATTCTTTTGAGAAATTGATTAATTTGTTTCATTTATAAAAATATTTAAAAATCATTCATTTCGATAAAGATAAACAAATTTTAATTGATACTTTTTCTGATACATTGAATCTGATATTTATTTACAAGAGATTTTTGGAAATAGAAAATTCAAATATTTGGTGGTCTTCATGTGAACAAATATGCTAAGTCATTTTCCATATGATTAGTCATTTATTCATTAAATATTTGTATTTTTTATTACAAAGAAGTGTCAAAGATTGAGTTTTTTTGTAGTTGAATTTTTTATGTTAGGAAATATATCATTTTCACTTTAACAAATATAAACATTTATCTAGATCCAAATTTCAAAGCGAATTCAATCAATTCAATTTGTAAACTACTTGATTTTGAATTCAATGAAATTTTATATAATACAAATAAATTATAAGAGATTTAAATTTCAGTTGATATAATTTTTTAAATTATGCGAATCAATTAATCCAAATTTCAATTTATCCAAATTTAATCGACTCAAATTGTAAGAAAATGTCAAAGAATTTTTAAAATAAAATTTTACCTTCATCTAGAATTTATACTTTTAAATTAGAATCTGTAAATAAATACTTATAATACTTTTTAGATGTGTTTATTTAAAAATTAATAAGAAAATAGTCAAATTAATTTATAAAACAAATTATGGCTTTGATAAAAAGACATAAATTAAAATTGTTCTTATTAAATTTTTGTTAATCAAATTCTATCATTTAATTTATTATTATTAAATATAATTTAAGAAATAAATGGAATTATAATTATCTCAACACTAATTCAAAAATATAAAATTGAATTAGAATTAATTCCAATTAAAATTCTAAATATTAATATAAAAAAAAATTTATAATAATTATAATTATAAAATAATTAATGACAGTAATAAATCATAATAACCCTTTTATTTTTAGGCATATAATATAATATTAATATTATAGGTAGAATAAAGAATTTATATAGATTTAAGTACTTATTTTTAAATATAATTTTATTTAAAAATTAGAATTTGTATAATGAAATTATTATACACATTTGTTTTTATAATTTGAAGTGTTTTAAATTTGTAATATTTATAATCGCTTTTTAAATTTAAAATGCATAGTTTTTAAACTATAAAAAGCAAATTATATAAACCAAACTTTACATATTTAAATTTCCCGTTAACTTTTATAATAATATTTGTTTTAATCTTTCCCCCTTTTTTAATTTAAACCTATATTAACGTTCAAGTGATGAAACAGCGAGAAACTTTTTCTCTGGTACATTCTTGAATATTCTCTTGGCGTGATTCATCATCAAAACAAACCAGTCACGTGATTTAAAAAATGTAATTTTGCATTTCATTCAAAAATGGCTCTAAATTCTCATTTCCGCTTTAGAAGAATCCCTAGTCAAATGACTTTCTTATTTAGATCAAAACAATAAAATATTTTCTTCCCCTTCTTAGAAAATAATCTTGAATAACGAAAATAATCTAAAATAATCTTAAATAATAACATTCATTGTGTCAAAAAGTACAAAAATCGTTTTAAAAACGACTGAAAAAGTGAATTTAAAAAAAAGTGACATTCAACCGGAAACAGTGCGCGCTCTTGTGGTCGCTTTTGTAAACACATTACATCAAACACAGCAAAGGTACATTGTCACCATTGATGCGTCATTGAAGTAATTTCTTTCTGCTTATATAAAAGGATTGAAATTTCTAGTATCGTTCATTATTGTACGCGACATTCAACTGAGTGCGGTTATTATTGAATTGTAAAATTTGCAATAAATCGCTGTGAAATTGTGAAGGTACTTGACATATTCTGAAACGCTTTAATTGCGTTTGTAATCATCATGGCTGGACCGATCAACTTCAAAGTTTATCTGACAAAAGAAAATGCCAATTTGGCAAAGCCAGAGGTGCGAAGATTTGGAATTGACAGCGAGGTTGTGACAAATTACCAATATTTGCGAGACAAGCTACAAACCATTTTTCCCAATATTCGCGGAAAGCGATTTGCTGTCAGCTGGAAAGGTTAGTGGAGCAGAACAAATTACGCATTTGTTTTTGTTGATATTTTGCCAGATTATCAAATTCTGTATGTTATGTTTCATTGGGTCATGTGTTATCTCCGGTTTTCAAATCAAACTAGAGCGGCTCAAATTGTTGAAATATAAATTAGGTTCTCGTGTTTAAAGATTTTTTTTTTTTTATTGTAAAAAATTACATTTTTGTATTTTATTTATTATTGTTTGATTCTTTGAACTGTAACTCTGATATGAAAATCGGAAAAAAATATAATTTCTTATTTGTAAAAATTTATTTTTCTGGATGTGTAAAATATTATAAAGTGTAAATATGTTGAATGTAATAAAATATTGATATTAAAAATGTGATTAAAATAGAAATTTTGTTTGAAACAAAACCGCAAATTCGACATAATTGGAGAATGTTTTTCCTTGGTCTTATCAAATGGTTGATTTTTTTTCAAACTATATTTGCCGTTTAAAACAGATTTCTTCCTGAATAATTATTTTGTTGTCAAAAATAATTGATTATCAATTTAAAAAATACGTTTATTTTTTTTAATTGCCGGAATTAAACAAATTTATAACTGAAATCAGCAATTTTTCTGAATTATTGATCGTATTAAACTAAAATTTTACTATTTAATTTGCCAATTTTGTATTTGTATTTTTGATCGTAAATTATTTGAATTAAAGTAAAATAATTGTTTTTTTTTTTTTTAATTTATTAGCAAAATAATTTCGTAATCGCTAACAATGCATTTAAAGTATTTGAATTTTTTTTATTCTGTCGCTTCGAAAGTTTTAGTTAAAAATTTATTTAACCGAGTTTAAAATGTTCAAGAGAGATAAGAGCACAATTTGCAAGTCTCATTTTTATCAATATTTGAACAATTTTCCATTTTTTGTTGTTGTAAGGATACAAAATTTGAAACTTTATTAAAAAAAAAAAATTATCATTGATAAATATTACATATTTTTAAATATTTTAATATAAAAATAATTATTATCAATGTTAAAAATAGTTATCAAAACAACAATTATTGTTGTGAAATGTTTATAAAAGTAATTACTGTTTTAGTCTAATTTGAATAATTATTAATTATTAAAAAATTGCTTATAATTCTAGTTTTATCCGATCTAGTTCAACTTTGACGTAGTTTATAGTTGCAACTTTCACCCAATCGTTTTAGTCATCATGGCTGCAAATGTTCGGTTATTGCGTCATTTTAGCAAGTAATATTCAATATAACACAATGAGCTAAATAAGCTTGCAGATGGTGCACAAAATAAACACGAGGCTTAACTTCAGGAAATCGATGATAATGAATCACTTCCTTAATATTAATAAGAGCTTTAGTGCAAATAATAAAAAGGTTTTTTAAACTATAAGATAATTATATTATCATTTAATTTCTTTCAAAATTAATTTGTCAAATATCTTTGTCATTTCTAAGAATAGTAGCTTTTTTTTATTATATGAATGACTCAGAATTAGACTTTAGCATCAAAAGGATTTTCATAACTCGTTAATTTCTTCCATTTCAATCCAAGTTAATTTATTATCGTAAATTTATATTTTTTTCAGCTGATGCCACTATTTAGCTACTATTTTGAAAAAAATGCCACTAATGACACTTTTTTTTAAAAAAAAGCCGCTAAATTTTTCAACTCAGATGTTTAATAAGTCTCTAAGTATGCGCTTGCTGTCCTTTTTTTTATTAGGCTTCAAATGTGCAGAATCCATTTAATTGGTTGGAATTAAAAAATCATAAAAAATTATTTTCATTCAGACGGAAAAAAATTAACAAAAAACTGAAGCAGAAGCCCAAAAAGAGGAAACGTATTGTGGTTTATTATAGAATTTACTTCCGAACTTCAGGGGAAAATCCATTACATTATTCGGAAATTTTTCCAATCTTTAAGATAAATTTCCATTTTTTTTAAATAGAGGATTTTTTTAAAGTTTATGAAATAAATCAACTAGTTCGGAAGATTTTCTAATTGTCGGGGAAAAAATTAAAAACAATTAACTCTTAGGATAAAATAGACGGGGCTAAGGATTCTAAGACTCAAAAAAAACTTTTAAAAAGTTGGAGACTGTTAAAACATCGCAAATCACACTAAATTAAAAAATGGCTAGGTTGAGTCTATTCTTATTAGTTCAGTTAAAATCACAATAAAAAATATTACTATTGAAGAACTTTTGTAAATAAAGTATTTCATATTTGTTTAATTTAATGTATTTTTAATTTATTTTATAAAATAAAAACAGTAAGATTATTAATTTTTGTTCTTTTCACAGCCGTAGGATTAAATTAATAGAAAATTTTTTTAAGGCAGGGCTGTTTAATTATTGATTTAAATCATGATTCAAATCATTGGAAAAATTGCATTAAAATCGTGATTTAAATCAAAAAAACTTTAAAATTCTCAAAATGTCTAAATACTGCATGTAAAACATCGCAAACCATAAACAAACCCCACAAATTTGTGGACAATAATATATTTTTTTTTTTTTTAATATTCTGACAACATTTTTTAGAGATTTCAATTTTTCTAAATTGTTTAATTTTTATCTTATAATTTCTTATTTTTAAAAAATTTTAAGATTTCTTCCCCTTTTACTTTTTTTTATTGTATTTGTCTTTTTATTTCAGGATTTTCTTTAATTGTCTTCTTTTTAGGCAAATTATTTAATATTATTCTACACAATTTCGTTATTATAACATTCACCAGACTTTTTATTTCTTTGATTTTCATAATTATTTCCATATTTTTAAAAATAAATACACTAATTTTTTTTTTTATGTTTATTCAATTTTTATCACATCTTGTCTATTTTTTGCGACATTTTTTGCAAACTTACTTATTCTTCCATAAAGTTTTTATATTTTCTTTATTTTTCTAATTTTATTGTTGGACTTATTTTAAGTGTAATATTATAAAAATATTTTTGGTCAATTTTCTTAATCTTTTTTTATTTTTAAAGGCTCTTTAAGTTTCATTTGTGGACTTTCTTTTTATTTTTCTTGATATATACATTTTTTAATTTTAATTTTTTTCACTTTTTACATTTTTTTACTTTGTTAAATTAAGGTTAAAAATATTTCTATATTTTCTTCCTATTCCTTTAATTTTTTTGATGTTTCACTACTTTTTTAGTTCTTCCTTGCGGTTTAATTAATTCTTTAAATTTTGTCATCACTTTTCTATTTCTAAGAAGCATTTTTCCTTCTTTTCAATTGTTTAGTTTTTATTTTATAATTACCAACTTTTGAAAACATTTATTTGATGCTTTTATCTACATTTTTTAAATTTCCCAACTTTCTACTTTTTTGAAAGCTTTTATTCTTTTTATTTTATATCATGTTAATTTAATCTTGTACTAAATATTCTCATTTGAACATCGTTCTTGTATTTCATAAAAAAATTTTCTTTTACAATTTTTGTAAATTTTACAAAATGTTATTGATTTTTTTTCTATTCAATTTGTAAAATAATTCTCTAAATTTTCTAATTTTGGAATTTTGTTCTCTTTATTAATATATTTTAACGTTTTTTTAATTATCTTCTTATTTATTATTTTAATTTAAATAAATGTCTGTAAATAGTTTAATTTTTTGAAAAGTGTTTCTACTTTTTATATAATAATAATTATGTCAGTGTTTCATTCTTGTGTTGTTTTTTTTTAAATTTTTCTTCATTTTTTTAATAAACTTCTTACAAATAAACATTTGGAGATTTTATATTCTGATTACATTAAAAAAAATCAATTTTTGATTTTTTTAAAATAATCATGATTTTTATCAGCCCTGATTTAAGGGTAGGATCTTATTATGCAGATATTAAAAATTCAATAGTTTAAAATGACTATGTATTAAAAATTGAAGAAATAAGAATTTAAAGAAATCTTGGCATTTTTTATATTAAAAACTGGAATTTTTGCCAATTGAGGGGGTAATTTGGAGATGTTCCGAGGGCGATATCAGTTCAAAAGTTTTTTAAAAATTTTTTGGGTATCTGTTGCTTTTAGTTAGAGTGATAAAAATTTTGGTTTCGGCTTTAGTTTGAATTTAGTCGTTTTTTGTTTTGAAAATTGGAGTTTTTGCTAATTTAGGGAATGATTTAAGGATGTTCTAAAAGCGATATCAGTTTCAAAGTTTTTTAAAAATTTTTTGGGCATCTACTGCTTTAAGTTAGAGTAATAAAAATTTCGGTCTCGGATTTATATTCTAAAATCTAAATTGTCGAATGATTTGTTTTTTTTTCTCCGTTTTTTAGAATTCAGTCTCGAATATTGCGTATTATTGAGACTTTAGTTTCTAATTAGAAATTAATTTAATTTTCACATAAAAATAATTTTTTTTTTAAAATGATAATTGGCAAAACATCCAACATGTATTAATTTTAATTAATAAAATTTTTATTTTATATTTTGAAATCTAACCAAAAATAATTGTTTCAGATTGCGATGGCGACAATATTGTGATTTCAAGTGACGAGGAATTGCAAATTGCATTGTTGGAAACTCAAGGAGCTTTAGTACGAAAATTTTATTTAACACTGTATTCAGATTATGAGCAGCAAGGAACTCAGGCTTCAGCATCCGAGGAAGGAGTTCGCCACGTTGGCGTCACTTGCGACGGATGTGACAAAAATGTTTATGGCTTCCGTTATAAATGCATTCAGTGTGCCGATTATGATCTTTGTATGGAGTGTGAATCTCAGTCTCTGCATCCTGAGCACTGCATGCTACGTATTCCTGTTCCTATGCAGTGGAAAAATCATTACACTAAACGTTTAGCACGTCACATGAACAGAATGTACAAAAATCAGCACTGCTACAATTCTGAGGAAAGCTCCAAAGAATGCCCATTCAAAAGCTCCAAATGTGAACCACGTTCTCGTCAAAGTGGATACAATTTCTCCTGGATGGATCTTTTGGCTTCCTACGTTCAAGATTTATCCAACGCGGCAAATCCCGCCAAAGAATCTGAGAAAGCTCAACAATCACAGGAAAAAGGCGCTGAATCGTCAAAGCAACCAGAGTCAGACTCAAAGTCACGCAAAAATTCCGAGTCACACATTGAATTTTTGAAAAATATTGGCGAACACATTGCTCAATTCCTGGATCCTCTTGGAATCGATGTCAATGTGCAGGTGAAAAACGATAAAGCTCAGAACACAAACGAAGAAACAAATACTTCAAATTCTCCAAGCACTTCTACTCCTGATTCATCCACAAAGACGCCTGCAGAGAATGAATCCGAGAAAAAAGAAAATGAAGCTGAGAAAAAGGGAAATGAAGCTGAGAAGAAGCAAAATGAAGCTGATAAAATTCCTGTAGTTGAAGGCAATGTTTCGAAAACCGCTTCAAATTTAGAATTAGACTCTTCTATTGAAACTGTGATTTTGGAAAAGGCAAATCCAGAACCTGAAGGTTGGACTTTGCTGAACGAGAATGATAGTCCTCCTTCAACTTCAAATCCATCGCCGGTGCCTTCTCGAGCATCTTCAATTGCTGACACTCCTGTTGCAAAACCCGTAAGGATGGATTTTTTAAAGCTTATGAATATTGATTGAAATATGAGAATAGTGTATGTATTTATGTTTAACTCGGGGTGTCCAGTGACCTTGAAAAACCTTGAATTCTCATTGAACTTTTTTTTTTCATCTTGAATTTTAAAACAAATTCTTAAATTACCTATGTCACAGATTATCACTAATTCAACTTTTTTTTTTACATATGGGTCATTCTTTCTCAATTCGGCCTCCTCCCTGAGTATTTTAATTTTCAAGATAAAAGGGTTTATTATAGCTTAAAGTTTTCGTCAAAACACCAATTTTATGATGTTTGGTGTTTTTTATTTCCACCTAAGAATTGAAAACTATCAAGCATAATTGCTTAAAAACCTCCAAAAAATATTAAAATTGTGCGAAAAATAAACGAAAAACTACAAATTATTAGTCTAAATAACTAGGAGAATTAAATAAAATAGTTAACCGAAATAAAAAAAAAAACCAAACTTTACCAAGCATTATAATAAGGAACAACCCTTCAAAATCATCCCCTAAACATACATTTAAAAAATTGAAAAATATTCTTAAACAAGTAGGCAGAAAACTTTTTTAGATGATTTACAAACTTTAGAAGTCACTAAGAATAAATATCGACGAAACTTACCCCTAATAGCATAAATAACCACCCTTTAAAATTATCCCTTAATCATTAATCCAGAAAAAGGACATTTTTATTAAACTAATAAACTAAAAAAATTTTGAGAGAATTTTCCGGCTTTAAAAATTATTCAGAAATATTCCTATCTACCTTACCCTCTTCAGCACCAAAAACCACCCTTTCAAATCATCCCTTAATCATTCATCCAAAAAATTGACAGCTTTTAGTTAACAAATAAGCTAAAAAAAATTTAGAGCTTTCCCGGCTTTAAAAATCTCTCACAGTATAGTTCTATCTTTCTGACTCCCTTCAACATAAAAAACTATCCTTTAAAGTCATCCGTTTACCACTAATACAAAAAAATGGTAAATTTTTATTATACAAATAAACTAAAAAAAATTTTGAGAGAATTACCGGGTTTTAAAAATTATTCAGATTGTATTCCTATCTACCTTACACCCTTCAGCTTCAAAAAACACCTTTTAAAATCATTCCCTAATCACTAAAATACAAAAAATGAAAAAGATTTATTAATTAAATAAACTAAAAAGTTTTTGAGAGCATTCCCTGGCTTTAAAAATAACTCAAAATATATTCCTATCCTTTTTACACTCTTCAGCATCAAAAACCACTCTTTAAAATCATTCCTTAATCATAAATCCGAAAAATGTACAATTTTTATTAAACTAATAAACTAGATATCTAAATTTAAGAGAATTGACCGGCTCAAAATTTGTTTAGTTTATTTGTTTAATAAAAATTTTCCATTTTTTGATTTATGATTAAGAGATGATTTTAAAGGGTGTTTTTTGATACTGAGGTTGTAAGGTAGACACGAATACATTCTAATAAATTTTTAAAGCAGGGGAATTCTCTCAAATTTTTCTAGTTTATTAGTTAAATAAATATTTTCAATTTTTTTTATTAATGATTAAGGGCTGATTTTAAAGGGTGGTTTTTTATGCTATTAGGGGTAAGTTTCGTAGCTTTGTATTCTTACTGGCTTCTAAAATTTTGAATCATCTAAAAAAGTTTTTTGTCTACTACGATTCAAAAATATTTGTAAATTTTTTTAAATTCGTTTTTAGGGTTTAATTTTGAAGGGTTGTTTCTTATTATAATGCTTGGTCAGGTTTGATTTTTTTTTTTAATGTCCTTAACTTTTTTATTTAATTCTCGTAGTTGTTTAGATTAATAATTTTTAGCTTTTCGTTTATTGTTCGCACAACTTATATATTTTTTGGAGGTTTTTGAGCAATTATGCTTGATATTTTTGAACCTTAGGCGGAAATAAAAAACACCATATGACATCAAAAAATTGATATTTTGACGATACATAATTTTAAGCTATACTAAAGCCTTTTATCTTGAAAATTAAAATGCGCAGGAGGTGGCCGAATCGAGAAAGAATGACCCATACTTAAAATATCGTCATATTCCTATTAATTTACAAAATATTTTAAATTCAATTTAGATTCAAATTTGAGTTGATTCATAATTCAGTTAATTTGACATTTTTAATTTAAACTAAATTTGAATTGAATTAAGTTGAATTTATCACTGGGCCAATTATTAAACGTCAATAAAAATTATTTTTTTATATAATGTTATTTTTCTGTTAATAGTAAATATTTTAAATATCCTATTTCTGTTAGAAAAATTCATATTATACATTTTTGTTAAATAAAATATATGTAATTATTATATAATAAACCTTTTAGTTTATGAGGAGGACGGCTGTGCCGTTGAAATTTAAAACAATGTTTTAATTTTTTTGACCTGACTCGAAGAGATCGATATCATCAATTTCATTACTAAATCTGAATTGATTTAAAAACTTTTTAAATTTTGGCAATGTTTAGTTATATTTTTCAATTTTAAGTTGATTTCTCAAATTTCAGTCTACATATTCACTTTTTTAAATTTTGTTAATCAATTTTCAATTATACACTTAAAATTTGTCAATTATTATTATTATTATTATTTTTTCAATAGTAAATTTTCTTCTCATTTATTTTCAATTTCTTTCGTCATTTTTCAATCATTTTCTTTAATTTTTATTATTTTCTTCAAATTACAACCATGTTCGTCAATATCTAATCTAATTTCTCCAATGCATAATTATTTTAAATATTTTTAATAGGCTTTGTTTGTTTAAATTCTTTTCTTCCTCGTTTAATTACTTTTTTTCAATTTTTAGTTGTTTTCTGCAAATTTCAATTATATTTTACCTTTGCTAATATTTTTAATTATTTGAGTTAGTGTTCAATTACTTTTTTAAATTTTAATTTATATTCTGCATTTTTTCATATTTTTTCTTAAATTTCAATTATTTTTTTTTAATTTATAATTATTTCCCCCAACTTTAATGTGTATTCAACTATTGTTTAAATTATTAAAAAGTGTCCTTGATTTGATTTATTTTCAATCTTGAATTTTTTTCAAAAGTCACTGGACACCCAGTCAACTATAAATTATTTCGTGAAAAGAAGTTTTTAAAAAAGTATCAAAGATGGTGAATTACTTAAAGATTAATAAAATACTTTTATTAAAGTTAATAAATATGTAGAAATCAGTTGACAATAAATTTGTTTAAAAAATTAAATTAAAAGTGAAAATATTTTTGAAAAACAGAAGAGTTATTAAAAAACGAAAAATTTTTAAGAAATCGAGTTAAAAGTAAAGGAAATAACACGCTTGGAAATTACTTTTTTCAATTTTTTTCTTAAATTTAAATTTTTTTATAATTTTAATTATGTATTTTACCCAATTTAAAAGCATATTCAGCTATTGTTTCAATTATTAAAAAGTGGTCCTTGATATGATTGATTGAATTTTTTTTCAAAAGTCACTAGTTATCCTCTGAACTATAAATTATTTCGTGAAAAGCAGTTTTTAGAAAAAAGTATCAAAGATGGTAAATTACTTAAAGATTAATAAAATACTTTTATTGAAGTTAATAAATATGTAAAAAGTAGTTAAGAATAAAATTGTTTAAAAAACTAAATTAAAAGTGAAGAATCTTTTTGAAAAATAGAAGAATTATTAAAATACGAAGAATTTTAAGAAATCAAGTTAAAAATAAAGGAAATAACACTTAGAAAAGAATAAAATTACAATTAAATTTAATTACTGATTTAAAAACTGTTTTTCTACTTGTTAATTTGAATTTAATCACTTGTGTAATTATTGTTTAGACACAGCCAAGCGCACCAACAAGTAATACGACAAATGTTCATCAGAAACCGATTTATCCTCCTTTGCCACCAGCAGGTAGAGTTCCCTTCCATTCAAATCCTAAAATTCAACGCGCAATTGAGACAATGATGGAAATGGGATTTTCTAATGAAGGAGGATGGTTGACTCAACTTTTGGTTACCAAAGACGGAGATATCAGCAAAGCTTTAGATATTCTTGCGCCTATTCGCCGATAAATGCTGCGCCTATTGTTTTTTCAATCTTCAACATTAATCTGCTTATAAACATAAATCGCTTATAAAGCGATTGCACATTCCATTCTTATGTTAATTTTCATTGTCAAATTTAGATGCATTGGGTGAAAAATCTTAAAGTAAAACTACTTTAGTCTCAACGTAGTTACTATCAATGTATTCTACTTATTCCTGGTGACTGGATTATTCTAGTATCAATAAACGTGGAAAAAGTAAAAAAAAACCTGTCTTTTAATTTAAAGACAAAATCAAAATTTGCACGATTAAGAATTTTCAATTTTGATAAATCCATCTATTTGGGTTTATTAGGGACAATAAAAATCTACAGCAAGAGAAATTTGTATTAATAAACATTCGGGGCAAACGAAATTAGGATCGATAGAAAAATTTGGATCAATAAAAATTAAAAGTGTTTTATTTATAGACAGAGATTTGGATAGATTGAAATTTGAATTTAATAAACGGGGTTGATGTAATTAAATTGATCTTTAATTGGAAAAATTTACACAATGTTTACAAAATTCACGAATTATTTAATTTTAGTAAAATTATAGTAATTCGTGATTAATTCTAAGTTTTCTCACTTTCACTATTACAAACCTGCGCAAATTTGGGTTAATTTTCGAGGATTTCCGTTTGTTAATAATTGCAATTCTCTTTGACCCTTTGGAGTCATATCTCGTATCCACTTCCTGTCCTTATAATATTCTATTATCATCTCAAATTCTCCTTCGTCATAATTATCAGTTTTTACAGGTATAAATGGGTCTAGATGTTCAAAACCTTTTGTTTGCAACAAATATCGAGGCAGTGTTGAATCCTTTGTTTCCTACAAAAAATTATTCTATTTTAGTTAAAGAATTTTCAATTCTTTAATGATTTTTGTTCAATTTCAAACTATTTAATTCAATTGAAATTACTCTTATTTTAATTTAATTAGATGCGTATTTACAGGATGGCCGCAGGTCAGGGAAAAACTGAAACTCAGGAAAAAGTCAGGGACTTTAAAAAAAATCTTTAAAAATCAGGGATTTTTTTCTTGAAGGAACCATCATTAAAATTTTTTTAAATTCCTTATAAACAAACAGGGTGACCATTTGACAGGAAATGACTGGGAAATTTGTTAAAAAACTGGGAATTTTTTCGAAAATCTAAAAGTTCTAAGAAATTTGATCGAAAATCAATTTTTTTTCATAAAAAACTTCACACTTGAAGTTCGTCACGTAGATATTTTTTGTTTTAAATTAGATACCTTTTAAAAAATGCATTTAAATTCATAAATATCAGTTCAAATAATTTTAATTTCATTAATAAATAAATCTATAATTTTCAACATTTGTCAATATACAATTATTCTCTTTACATTTTATAATTATTCTTTATTTTTTTTTTAAATTATTTTGTTCTGTTGTCGATTATTCTCGACAGTTTTCGAATTTTTCTTTAGATTGTCAATTATTTTCCATATTTCTCAATTATGTTCTTTATTATTTAGTTATTTTAGTCATTTTGTAATTTTTCTTTCAAGAATCAAATGGTATCTTAAAATTTTAATTTAATTCTATAATCTTTTAATTCTTTTAATCTTTTTTTAATTGACAATTTAATATTCTCCTTCAATTTTATGATTATTCATTACATTAAAAAAATTTTTTGTTCCAATGTCGACTATTCTCACCATTTTTCAAATTTGATTTCAATTGTTAATTTTTTTTTTTAATAGTTAATTATTGTCGTCATATTGTAATTTGTTCGCTTGAACCGTAATTCGAAACGAAACTAAATAATTATGTTTCGAATTACGGTTCAAGCAAAATAAAAAAAAATTGAAAATCAATTTTGAAATTTTAACAACGTACAACTATTTTTTGCCTTAAATTTGATGAATTAATTTTAATCTTTGAGTAAAATCTATTGACTATTACTAGATATTTTGAAAAAACTTCAAAAACCAAATTAATTTCGTGACGGTCCCTGCATATTTGCTTTAATTTTTTAATAATTCTCTTAATTTTTTAGCTATTTCCTTCAATTTTTTAATTATTCTTGTCATTTTTCTACTATTTCCTTTAATTTTTTCAATTTTCAATTATTATTATTATTCGGTCGTGTATTCTAGCTATTTTTTGAATTCTGTTTTCAATTGTCAGTTATTTTCGTCATATTGAAATTTTTTTTTCAATTATCAATTATTTTACCAGCTTTTAATTTAATTCTTAAATTTTTAATTTATTTCCTCAATTTTTTATTATTTTCTTCAATTTCAATTATTTTTTTAGATTTTCAGTTCAGTTGTTCAATTTGCAATTATTTCTATAATTTTTCAACTATTTTGTTTAAATTGAATATTTATTGTTTAATTTTTTAAACTATTCTTTTCAATTCTGTAATTATAGAGCCATTTTATGAATTTTGTTTTTAACTGGGAATTATTTTCATTATTTTTTAGACCTATTCTTCAATTTCGTAATTTTCATTGTTTGGATTTGAAAAAATTTATATTTTTAAATAATGTTGCTAGTGGAATTATAATACGTAATTCTTTGTAAATGTTTGAGATAAATTATTATCCAAAAGTTTAGATTTTAATATTTTGTGATAATAAAATTTTTCAAGCTTTAATTATAATTAATAAGATTGTAAGAATTGTAAGTTTAAGTAAAAGGTTTTAAAATTTCTCTAAATGGTGGGAAGATTTGTGGTTTAAATATAAAGGAGAATTTAGAAAAATTAAAAATACTGTTTTAATAGTTCTGAAATTTATGACCGGGAAATCCAAAAATTAACCGGGAATTTAATTTAATGAAAAAAAGTGTCCACCCTAAACAAAGCAAGATTTAAAGAATCTGTAAAATTGATGGCCAGGAAACATGAAAAATTAGTCAGGGAATTTTAAAAATTTAATTTTGCAGCCCCCCCTGATTTATTATGAAATTAGAGATTTTAATTTTAAAAAAGAAAATACCTTAGCTGCCCATTTATCAACGGTTAATATTATTACTGCATGATTCCAATCAGTTTTGGTGATGTCAATAAAAGGTTGAGTTACGGTAACTTGACTCGCTGGTACAAATTTTTTATTGTCATCTCTAATCCTCGAATGGTTCGAGAATACGGCATTATAACCGTCAATTATCACCATAGTTTTACATTTAGCTGCAATACTCGCTTGTTTTAATTCTTGTAACAATGCGGCTAATACTTCACTTGCAAATTTAATACGCTTTATGCCAAAATCGATTAATTCCAAAAATGGAATTCCCTTGGGACTTGTCTCCCTTTGAGACCAGACGTAATCTTTTGTCGTTCTTAACTAAAAGAGAAACAATGAAATATTATTTAAATTTCTAAATTTACATATAATTTATTTTACTTACATCAAGTATTGTTAATAAATTTCTGTTCTGAATTCTAAAATGTGCCAGCCATGTGGCAGATTCTATTGGAACATCCATGAGTCCTTCTCGAGAAGTAGAATTTGAATATTCCTTTGGAAATCTGTACCAATTTTGAACTAAAACATTAATTTCAAATTACATTTCACTTTAAACTAAGAAAACTGATTTTTATTGTCATTAAAAGTTCGAAAATAAAAGTGTTTTCTTACTCCAAGGAATGTGAACAAGAATGTGTTTACTCATGTAACCATAATGTATAAGGTGCAACAGTGAAGTTGTTTTTCCAGTTCCAGTTTCACCAACTATGATTTCTCAAGTTAAGATAATATTAAAATAATTGCCAAAAAACAAGAAAAATCGAATCATAAATCTGAATTTGGCTCGTATTTTTTTTCAAATGTAGATTATAAACTACAGAAAGATTAAACAACATTTTTAAATGTAAAATACTGAAATAAAAATAACAAAAATGATTAGAGAATAGATAATTTGTCTTAATTATAAAGTTAGTTGTAAAAGGATACAAAGAACGTATTTATTAACCGGTTTTGTATAATCAGTTTGCTGTAAATACGATATAATTTCTAAAGCGGGTTGTCTGACCATAATACAAAATTCGTTAAATGTTTTTGCATCCGCGTCAAATAGTTTCGGAACTGCTCCAATCGGGAATATAACGTTTCTCTCATTATCTGGTACAGTATAAAATCTCTTTAAATGATCTCTGGTATGATTCTCTGGATTATTTTCGCTTGTTCGAAAAATTTGTAATGACTCTTCTTGTATCCGAACAGGTTCAGCAACAGTGCTTAATTTTCTAACAGTGTTTGCAGATATTCGTCTTAAAATAGATTCTGAAAAAATTTATAAATAATTGTTAATATGGTGTAATAAAAATGTATTTTTTTATTTTTTATTAATGAAATCTCGATTGATTAAAATGTAAATAGGTTTAACTTTGGAATTTAGTTAAATTAAGATTAATGGAAATATTAGATTTACTTATTAAATTTTAAAAATTTAGATTTTAAATAAATTAAAATTTTAAGTAATTTAAAGCTTTGATCGAATAAATTGAATTAAATAAAAAAAATATATAAAATTAGTAAAATTATTTTGCTGAAAAAATTTGTAAAAAATGACAATCTGTGATTCCTATTATTGGTCCTTTGTTTCTTGTTTTCATTGTTTTTTCTCCTATTTTTAAAAATGTATTTTTATTTATTTTTGGATTAAATATTAAATACATACACTGTTTTTATCGGAATAAAACTAATAAATATGTATAGCAGTTTTTTTTAGAAAAACCAAAAAGTAGATTTAAAGATCCAATAAAGAATTTTTAAACCTTTTGTTATATTTTGTAAATAAATTACTTATTTTATTGATATAAAATAGTATTTAAATGAAGTTAAGTAACATTTAGGTTAGGTGAAGACATGCTTGAAAAGTTATAATTTTTGCATCGACAACTTACCTACACAAAAAGCCATAATGTTTTTATTTTTTAATTATTCGTGTTTCA
The DNA here is from genome assembly GCA_037103525.1 of Ganaspis brasiliensis. Taxonomy (NCBI): domain Eukaryota; kingdom Metazoa; phylum Arthropoda; class Insecta; order Hymenoptera; family Figitidae; genus Ganaspis; species Ganaspis brasiliensis. The sequence goes on from JAZKLR010000146.1 coordinate 1,859,509, forward strand.
AATAAAATATAGAGTTTCCTTGAATTTCCATTACATTACATATAACAAAACATAAATAAATTCTCATTTAACTTCCCCACTATTTTTTTTTTATCTTTGCTTTAGAACGATATAAGGGGGAATCGATCTTACCGGAATCGATTTCTAAATAATCGATTAATCGATTTCAGAGAAAAATCGATTAATAATCGAAATGAAATTGAACAATTTTTTTTATAAAAGGTGAAATAAAATTATTGATAAATTTCAATTTTTAATATTCTGTTTTGTTTTATTTTTCTCTATTTTCATTTATTTAGAACAAATTTATTTAATTCATTTTCGGGTAAACGGGTTTATTAAAAATAGTATATGCTCTTTCGTACAAAGTACTTGGTCATAAAAATTATTTATTATTGTTTATTACATATTCTAAACAAAACACATTTGAGATTAACTTTATTCGAATTTCCCTGATTATTCAAGCCGGCTTTTACATTCTGATAGGTTCCCCTTCTTTCAATGATTGGCTACTCATATTCCTTGCACTATGCTTCATTGGTGGAACAATATTGCGCAGTTTCAAGCGACCAATCGTATCTCAAACCGCAGTGTCGTTGTCATGGAAACCAATTTCTAAATTCAATATGGCGTCTATAGGCAATATATTCGATTTATTATTATTCTCTAGATTTACATATTTTAATAATCCCCTGTTTAACAGTTTATATCTTATATGAAACACCACGAAAAAACTGAACTCTCAGTAAGGTTTTTCGTTTATACATAGGATACATTAAATATCAATAGAAATAGTTGGTATTATAATTTAAAGATCAAAGATTATCTTTTCCAAAGATCTCAAGTCTCAATTACCTACTCATAAATTCTTTTGTCTCGATTACTAAGCCTTGGTGGTTTAAATTTTAGAAAACTGATTTGACTAGAGTAAACAAATAAATATATATTTTGTATAGAAAAGGAATAATAACGTGTTTTCGGTTAAATAAGTAGTATTTAATTAAAATTAAGAAAATGATGAGTTATCAAAATATACATTGTCAAATTTTAGCACAATTGTAAAAATATTTTGTTTCTTCATTATTGATAAAAAAATAAAATTGTCATTAAAAGTAGAGGTATCTTGTTAATGATTGAATCTTTTTTTTTTATTCAGATGAGCATGACATGTGCCTCTGTTCTTGTCATTTATCGATCTTTTTTCTCGGGGTTGGCATATATTTTGGAGACGCCGGGCATCGTTTTTTGGTCGGAGTGTTTACTTCCGCGACCAAAACATCGATGACCTTGAAAGTAGATCACGTGGTGCTGAGACTTGGCTTTGATTGGTCTATATAGATCTATAGAGGGAGCAACTACCGTCTATGTAGTTTGGTGAGATCGTGCGACAGAGAAAATACAAGAGAAGAAAGAAACGAGCGTGCGTGTGCGCGCGCGTTAATTGTGTGGTTGGTTGTCCAAGATGAAGTCCGACTCTTTGTTGACAATTCAGGCAGAAAAGGCAAATCATTACAAGTAAGTTTAGCGCCCGCCGGGCGGGTCGCAAAAAACAATACGCGGGGTGTGGGCGAGTTTGGGTTACAGAAAGAAAAAAAACAGAGAAATCGAGTGTGCCCCAGTGCCTGAGAGTGCCAGAAACGAAAAGAAGAGCCGCGCGCGCGATCAACGCGCGTGTGAAACGCCACGGAATAATGTGTAGTTCTGTGGATTCGCATTCCAGATACTTGAAGGAATTTCGCGTCGAACAATGTCCCCTGTTTATACAGCGCAAATGTACTCAACATCGTCCATTCACGTGTTTCAACTGGCACTTTATGAACCAGAGGAGACGTAGACCGGTCAGAAAGAGGGACCGCACCTTCAACTACAGCGCAGACAATTATTGCAGTAAATACGACGAAACTACCGGCATATGTCCCGACGGAGACGAGTGAGTTTTCAATTTTTTCATTAATCTCAGTCTCGTATTTTTGTCTTATAAGCACAGATGTTATTTCATCCATTTCCCCCCTTCCCCTAAACCCCTTGGCTTCTTTCTTGACTGTTTCTTTAGATTTTATTACGCCCTCATTTGACAGCACCTTCCTTCATCCCACCTTGATTATTTTTTTTTCTCGCGAGAGAGAGTGAGAGAGTGGGGGAAAATTAAAATATCTTTATCTCAAAAGAAAATTGTCTTATCCGAGTGCAACCAGATTTTTGCTTACGTCGCAATATTCATGAGTTTTTTCTCTTCATCGATTCCTCTATTTTGTTGTCTCGGAGAACGATGAGGTGTCCATCTTACCGACTGTGCTCTGCCTTCCTTTCTCCTTCCCCTCATCATTGTCCTTCCATGCCTTTTTTGTCTGATCTCGGGGAATATCATTTACAATTCTCATTCTGATCTTTGTTTACAATTTTTCAACTCGTAACTTGTCAGATCAAATTCATGTCTGTCTTGTACTCTCGCTGTAATTTTAAAAAAGCTTTATTTAAATTCTGTATTTTTTCTAATTTTGTACATTTAATTATTATTAAAAGTGCATACATTCCTTGTTCTTAATTATTACTTTTATAAAGTAAGAGGACAATCAACCCGGCAATCTACTTAATTTTCAAAAATTTTTACATTTATTTTAAGAAAATCTCTTCTTTTTGTTGCTTTTTCTTTCTTTGGGTTTTTAAATTGTTTTTCAAATTTTTAACTTGTAATTTAAATAAATTAATGGAAATTAAATTTTTTAAATTTAAATGTCAACAGAAGAAAAAACATTGTCACTTTTTATTATTTTTGTCACCTATTTTGACACATTTTTCTGCTTTCAACATTTTTTTTTAAAAATAATTTCCTTTATTATTTAAAAAAATATTTCTCATTTCTTTAGCTTGCATTTTACTTATTTTTTTTAGTTTTTTGTACTAATTCGTAAGGTTTCAAATACTATTCTAGTTTTCTAATTTGTTTTTTCAGGTTTTTGATTTAAATACAAATTTCCTTTTTTTTTCTCTAAACTTTAAAATTAGTTTTATATATTTGTTCTGAAGATTTTCTGTGTTTTCAATTTTTTCATTTATTTTCTAATAGCTTGTGTTCGGTCTGAAAGTTTTCACTAGCCCTCTTTAAATTTTTTAGTAACTTTAAATTTCTTTGCAAATAAATCTTATCTTTTTTCTACGTGTTATATTTTTCTCATCGCTTTTAAAATCCTCTTTTTTAAAAACAAAATCCTTTTTTTCACGTCAAATTAAACAAAAGAGTCACTTAGATTCTTGTAATTTGTTTTTGAAATTATATAATTGTCAATTCATTTAATTCATTAGTTTATTTATATTATACTTATTTATTTTATTTATTCAGGTAGTATTTAATCGATTAATTATTTTATTTTCTAAATCTTTGTAAATAAATGTTTCGGCGTAGCAGAAATTGATTGTTTCTTTGTCCGTTGATTTAAAAAGTTTAATGAACTCTCGACTGTCAAAAAATCGGCAAATTTAAAGAAAGAATACAGATTTTGAGATTAAATTGCTTGAGACAAGTGTCGCTTGAAATCTTGATAATTATAATAGGCATGATTTGAAGCAAATTACAATTTTGAAAGCTTCAATATTATGAACTATATCCTTCGCTTGTGCCGTTGACACACGACACGCGAATACGTAACGGAGTCGCGTGACGATATTAGCATTACTGACACTTGAAGCAAAGTAACGTGACATAGTGGGTGTCTTTTGAACCTGGGAGCTGATTTATTATTTTATGAATCGAATAGAAGAGGATCCGATCGCACGCGCCATTCAATCCCATCTGGTTATAGATAAAACTCTGCCAGACATTTTTTTCTCTTTTTTATTACGCAACTATCAAGATTGTCCTAGGGCAAAAATTCTTTGTTACAAACAATATTCTTTCCTGTTGTTGTATTCTTTGTTCTTTTAATTTTCGTTTGTTCCAATTTTATTCTATCCTTTTTTATTCTACGTTCTACTACTTTATTATTTAAATAGAAATTGAAAATTTGATTCAATCAAACCTTGAGAGAATATTAAATTTCTATTAAATATACCAATTTTCCTCACACAGTTTGTAATAAACTTTTGCCAATTTGTGTATGATTTTTAATTATCGAATTAATATTGTGAAGCAATTAGAAACTAGGAACTCGAATATCAACTTTCACAGAGTTGCAATATTTCGTCTCGGTTGTATCTTGCTTTTGCAAATCTTCGACCTTCATGACATTCACTTTTACATTGTAAGGCAAAATATTATAATACAATCGCAGATTGAATTCAAACAGAAGATATTTATTAATTTTGATTCAATCTTGTAAATCGATGAGAAATTCATTTTTTACATTGAAACTAGATTTAACGAGTCGTTAGTATTGATTTAACAACTATGATATTTTGTCTTCCGGATTCATTTAAATTCATCAAGTTCAGTTTTTTTTACTATCTTCTTCGTCTCGAGTTGGCTTCGTGACTAGACTGCAATAGCGAACGGATACGATAACGTGATCCTGACATTTCTAATGATTTTTTTCTACTTTTTGAAACAAAGAAGACGTATATTATTATTATTTTGAATATTATAATTTATACAATGCTCGTTCTTGTTAAAAAAAAATACATCATTTTGTTTGTTTTATAATTAATAATAAATATTAACAATAATTCTTGAATGATGGTGATTTTCCAAAATTTGTGTGTTTTTTTTATTTTAAAAATTATTAAGTAAGTAATGTTTTTTGTCGTACTATAACAGATCTATTTTGAATTATGTAACTCTTGTGAGTCATTGTTTATATCTTGAGACCTTAGAGATTAGTCATCTCAATAGGATACAATTTATTTAAGGAAATAGTCGATTTTTAATTCACATTTTTTTTTTGCTTACGATAAATGTGCGTGTATTTTTAACTTGTGCCTATTTTTGATATCAAGAGATTTAAAAATAATTCTTTGTTTCGTTTTTTAAGGCATTGAAACCGAACGCTCATTAAATTTATTGCATAAGCATTTGCAATCTTTTCTACTTTTGGTTTGAGCAGAAAAATCTGAGTTGCTTATGTCACAGCATTTATACGCTGAACTGACGAAATCATATTGTAGACAAACCCATTAAAACCGGATGAACATAAATTATGATCTAAATCGTGATTTATTTAGCGTGAAATATCTTATTGTCACGCGCTTGACAATCGTCTGTCTTGTACCTATTTTTCAAAAACTCCATGATTATTTATTCAACATTATTTCCGACAATTTAATATATTACAGAAAGTATTTTTTTAAATCTTATTTTGCTAAAAAACAATTTTTCTTTCTGCAATCATTTTTATTCTTTTACAAAATAACTCTATTATCATTTGCTGCAGAATATTCGGAAAATTTCTTTGTAATCATAACAGGTGGAACTTTTCAGTTGATGAATCAACCGACTTTGAGTATATTCGTATAAAAGTGAATCGTCGGAAATGAATTAGTGTGTGAATGCTAATTTTATCGCGTCTAATCTTGGCAAAATGCATCTCTCAGATAAAGTCGTCGACGTCGTCGTCTGAGTCTCTCGAGTTAAAAATTGCGCTAAAAAAAATAATAATAATATTTTTAAGCAAAATGTGAATTGATAATTGAATTATTGTATTTTGGGGCTTTCCCTCCAAAATATTCAGAACTTAGGGAACCTTCAAACAAAGGAACTTGCTTGTTATTGATTTTATACTAGGCACGCCAACAACGATGTTTCATGAGGTTTTCTTTGTCGTGTGTTTCCCCCCTTACAATCCGATGAACACTATGTCGTCCTGGCGCCTTTCTCCCTCCCTTTTTTCCTTCCCTTTCATAACTTCCTATTCCACATTCATCTCCTAAATACACCTACAAAATATCCTAGCCCTATTCTAGATTTAGGTCAATTTCATGCCAGCTGATACTAATTGTTGGCCTGTTTCTAAATCCACCAAAATTAGGATCTGGGGGTTTATCTACCACTTGACGTGATGACGCAGCAAATATATTAGTGTACATAAACTCACTCGGAAATTAGGACTAAATCCCTTTGTTCCACTAACTGCCCTATAAACGATTTTATCCAATTTCTCGCCTTTTTGTCATCTGTTGCTGTTATTAATAATTAGATTATAATTTTAGCCTGAGTTAGTAAAAAATTTCGACTAATTCAATTGCTATAGTTTTTGAATTATTTATAAACATATGTTTAACTTCAAGTAAATGCTTTTTTAATATGAAAATAATTGAGAAATAATTGAAAAAAAAAACAAATTTCGTGTTTTCTTGTATTTGAATAAATAAAATAATTAGCGTGAAATAATTTATCATTATCGTCATTAATTTTTCTTCTCGAGAATATTGCAGGCTTCACAGGCGTCCCCTATTTTGAAAATTTGTCCCTAATATCCCCTATTTTTCACGAAAACTAGGAATTTGTAATAATAACTTTAAAAAACGTTTGATCCCAAACTTTTAAATTACAAATATTTCAAAATTTAACAGTTAATTGAGAAATTAATTATTTTGTGATTTATTTTAACTTTGCTCCATTTGCATAACCTCAAACTAGAAAGTCGTTTTTCTCCCTAAATCAAAATATTATTCAAATTAATTTCACCAAATTTTAAAAGATCCAGTTGCACATTTTTCAGAAAAAAATAGGTTTAAAATTTGTTGTCTAAAAATAATAATTATTATTTAACATTTTATGCTTTTTCTTTAAATTTAACAAACAACTGCAATTTTCATCCAATTCTGACAAACAATAGCTCATTTTTCTCGTTGAAACATTCTCTACGATTTTATTTGTCAGATTTTGTTACATAATATTCTGTTTAAAAAATGCGTAAAGAGCAATTTTTATTTGTTTAATAACTTTTGAACAAAATATTATTTAACAAAATCTAACAAATAAAATTGTAGATAATATTTCAACGTGAAAAATAAGCTAATATTATTTATCAGAATTGGATAAAAATATGTTTCTGAAGTTCTGAACGTTCATTTGAACGAAACTTTTTTTCCAGGGAAATATTTTCGAAAATAACTTTAGCAACTTGAAATATAAAAAGGTTATTCAATTCTTATAATATTCCAATTAATTTGTTGGTATTTAAAACATTATTTTTCGTCAAATTTAAAGTAAAAAAATGTCCAAACAATAATTTCGTTCATTTGAACATTCAGAATTTAAAGTTCATGATAAAAATTGCAATTGGGATTGGCGGTTGTGACGTCACTAAACAAAAATGTTTGACAGAAGCACGTAAATGAAAGAAATTTTTCAAAAATCATTATTAAAATAATAAAATACGAATCACTTTAAATAAAATTGGTTAATTTACTCAATCAGCATTCTCAGGAAAAAATTTTGTTGAGCGTAAAAAAGTTTTAAATGTCGTAAATAATATATTTTGTGTCCTGGAAAAAAGCACTTTGAAGAAAGTTGCTTAAATATTTAAAATGTTTGCATTAAAAACTTGAAATCTTTAAAACAGTCCCACCTATTTATTAATTAGAATGTTTTAAGCCATTAACCATCCATTTTTTGAAAGAATAATAAAAATTTATAGGTTAGAATTTTTGACAGGTCAGTCGTTGTATCCATATACTGAGTAAAAGATGTTAATTTTAAGAAATTTTTTTTTAATTTTTCTTCTTTTTTTTCCTTATCTACCCGTACTCAAAATTAAATAAAGCTTTACTCATAAATTTAGAAAATTACACTTTTTCCTCCTTCTACAGAATTGTTACGCGTTTAATTACTTTTTTTAACTATTTCTTTTAATTTAAATTCACACCACCAGATTTCGGATCGGAGTTTAGCTATTCCCAATTGCCCATTAAATCAAAAAAAAAAACACAAAATGTTAAATAATTATTATTTGACAACAAATTTTAGCTAAACCTAATCTTTTCTGGAAAATGTACAATTGGATCTTTTAAAATTTGGTGAAATTAATTTTAATAATAGTTTTATTTCCTAGTTTTTTAGTTTGAAGTTATTTCTAATTTTATTATAAATTTTCTCCTTCCTTGATAATTTTCTTTTTTTAATGTTCGACTTATTAGTAATGAATTTTCTAATTTATTAATCGTACGTTTCTATTTCTTTTAAATTTAAAATATATATCATTTTATTAAAAAAATTTCTATTGTTTTAAAAAAATGTCATTCTTTTATTATTACTATTTCTTTTGTATTTTTATACAATTTCTTAATACTAATCACTTTATGAAGATTTTTATTTTATTCGCTTCTAATATTTTTTTTTGTGTTGTATAGTTTCTTCTTTTTACGCAAAGTATTTCAGGTTATTTTATATAATTTTGGTTTTATAAAATTTCGAAAAATGTATTACATTTTTTATTGTTTATTTTATTTAATTTGATATTTAAAAGGGGGGAGGGAAGTAGAAATTTTTTTCATTTATCTGATCATTTTTAGACTTTTTAGATTAACTCGTTTTTTATGTAAATTTATTTAATTTTCCTTACCTTTTGTCTATTTTATCGCAAATTTATTTATTTCATATTTATTATCATAAAATGTTTCAATTTCTTATATTTATTAAACAAATTTTTGTTGTAAAAATTGTTTAAAAATTTGTTTCTTTTATTTTTTAAATTTATTTACATATTTGCTTTAAAATTTTCTTCAATTTGGGTATAATTTTCTAAATTGTTTTCATTTTTAAAGGAATTTGTCATTCTTTTTATACAATTTTTACATTTTCTTATTTTATTCTTTCTATTTTGTATTTTGTATAATTTATTTTTCGCTATTTTTATATTTTTTCAGTTTGTTGAACTTTTTTTTTTTGAAATTTTCTCTCATCTTTCAATATATTGATTTGTTTTTTTCTTTTATCTCTTTAAATATTATTTGATTTAAATTTACTAATCATCCAGTCGTAAATTTATCAGAATTTCAATCTATTCAAGTTTTATTACTTTCAAATTTCAGTCAATTCAAATTCAAAGTTTTTTGAGAATTGTTCAGGTTATAGGAAATAAAAAAAGAAATTAGTTTTCATACTTCTTTTGTGTAAAAATGTTTCTATTCATTTTAAAATAAGTAGTTTTTGTCTTGAAAATCAATTAGGATATATCATTTATTTATTAACTTTTTAAAGTACCCTAAAAGTCTCCTACTTTCCCTAAAATATTTTTTATTGTCACTGTGAAGCCTGATTTTGTATCGATTTTTTTAATGAGATTTAAAAAAATTTGAATTTCTAAATTGTTGTGTGCAAAATATACTTTTTTGTCCCAACACGCAATTTTTCAAGACTGTAAATTTTTGAGTTAGGACATTTGGTAACTGATAAAAAAAAAATGTTTACCTAGAATATTTTAGTGGAATTCTAATAAAAGAACAAGGTCATCAGCTGTTTCTGATCTCCATTTAGTATATATACGATAAATAGATTATTTTTATGTTTAGAGGCAAGCGAAATTGTACAATTTTACTGCTTTAGAATGTAGAACTGCTTTATTTTTATTATTTTATACCAATAAATTTTTAAAAAAATGTCAAAAACCATTTTTCAAAGATTTAATGGAAATGTTTTATTTCTCGTTATTGATTTAATATTGTAATTTATTTTGTCGATGCTTTAATACATTTTGTAAAATTTATTTTCACCTACCAGATGTCCATTTCTTCATCGAACCGCAGGAGATACAGAAAGACGCTACCATTTACGTTATTACAAAACTTGTATGTGCGTTCACGACACTGACACACGTGGATTTTGTGTTAAAAATGGACCACATTGTGCATTCGCTCATGGCAATCATGATCTTCGACCTCCCGTTTACGATATTAAGGAAATTCAAGCACTGGAGAATCCAGAATCTGATCCAAATAATTCCTCTAATGGACCCAATATTCTTGACAAAGAGAGAAATCTCATGAACGAGGATCCAAAATGGCAGGACACTAATTACGTTCTTAGTAATTACAAAACTGAACCCTGTAAAAGACCGCCCAGATTATGCAGACAAGGGTACGCCTGCCCTCAATTTCACAACAGCAAAGACAAAAGAAGAAGTCCTCGAAAATACAAATACAGGTAAGTGACAGTCTCTTAATTAAACGCGTTTTTAATTATTATAGTACAATATTCGTCTCTTTTCATTTGAAGGGTAGCATGACAAAAGGGATCAAGCGCCAATTACATGTTTTTACAGGAAGCGAAAAAAACAAATTTAAAGACTTAACTGGTTATTTGAAACAAAACTAAGAAAATCGTTTCGAGATATTGATATATTTTACTAGAAAATAATTTGTTTAGCAAAACTTACATATTAACGAAAAATAAAAAAAATAAAATTGTGCTAGATTAAGCTTACATCAAAAGTGCATTTTTTCTTTAAACGTTAACTGTGAAAAAAGTATATGATTTTAAGAAAAATTGGAAAACTAGTTTCGAATTAACAAATTTAGGAATCAAATGCAAAAAGGTTTGAAAAAAAAATGAAGTTGAAGTTTACAACGTTGCAGCAACGAAAAAACTAAAAATAAAAAATATTATAGTGAACAAATATTTTATAGCGTTAAAAGGGGTGCATTGTGCCCCTGAAACTATAAAAATAGTTTCATCCCCAAAGCTCATCCGGAACCCATGCTATAAAAGAAAAAATTGCCCCTCAAAAACAGAAAAAATTATCAAAATGCACCTAAAACAAAGAACAATTTTTTTATTGTCTTAAAAAGGGTACATGGTTCCCCCAAAGCCTAAAAAACAGTTTCATCCCCAAAGATCATCCGGAACCCATGCTTTACAAGGAAAAACTGCCCCCGAAAAATAGAAAAAATTATCAAAATGCACCTAAAACAGTGAACAATTTTTTTAATGTCTTAAAAGGGGTACATGGTTCCCCCAAAGCCTAAAAAAAAGTTTCATCCCCAAAGCTCATCCAGAAAACATGCTTTAAAAGGATAAACTGCCTCCCAAATATAGAAAAAATTATCCAAATTCACATAAATCAGTGATCAATTATTTTTTGTCTTAAAAGGGGTACATTGTTCCCCCAAAGCCTAAAAAAAAGTTTACCCATTGCAGGACTTTTGTAATGTATTATAATTATTTATTAATCCATTAATATTTACGTAACAATCAAATAAAAAATGTGATAACAAAATTGGGAGTATTACAAAAATTGTTTATAAAAAATCCTAGCAATGTACATGTAATATACCTACAATATAATAATATTTACTTAATTAATTCAAGTTGTTTCAATCGACAAAACAATAAACATAAGTTAACTAATTTAATTTGTCAATTTTGTTTCTTTTCACTTTATTTTGTATTATTAATTAGACCATAGGTTCCGGATGTGTTTTAGGGATAACATTTTTTTAAAGTTTTAGGAGCAAATGCAGCCCTTTCAACGCAATAAAAAATAGGTCACTGAATTAGGTGGATTTTGATAATTTATTTTATCATTAGGAACCGTTTTTTGTATTAAACCATGGGTTCTTGATTTGTTTTGTGGATATAACTTTTTTTAAACTTATCGGGGAACAATGCATCCGTTTTAACGTAATAAAAAAATGTTCACCGAATTAAGTGTATTTTTATAATTTATTTTATCTTTCGGAAGACACTTTCCTTTTAAAGCATGGGTTCCGGATGAGCTTTGGGGATGAAACTATTTTTATAGTTTCAGGGGCACAATGCATCCCTTTTAACGCCATAAAATATTTGTTCACTATAATATTTATGATTTTTAGTTTTTTCGTTGCTGCAACGTTGTAAACTTCAACTTCATGAAAAAAAACTATGTTTGTTTTGAAGACAATAATGAATTAATAAATATTTGTCTTGAAATCGAACAATAAAATTTAGGTTAGCCGTTAAATACGTTCATTTTTACAATTATTTATTAAAATTGTAATATTACTCCTCCAATAGTTTTTAATTTTATAAATTTCTTTCTTATAGAAAGTATTCTTTGCATTCATGTTTCACTTTCGTTGTAAAAAATTTTCAAAAATGTGTAAATGAATTTTCTTGATTTTTTAATGAAAAAATCTCAAACTCGAAAAATTGGCGCCCTGACCCCTTTTCTCATGCTACCCTTCATTTATTTAGAGGAAAAGATCGTTTTTGTTATGATTATAAATAAAAAATTGATTCATTTATAGTTATTTATTAAATTTCATTAATTTAAATTTATTATTGTAAAAATTATAATTAATAATACAATATCTCCAATTCGGTTAGATATTAATGTAAGGATACCTGAATTTAAAGAAAATTTATTTTGATAATAAATAATTTTACAATATGAATTTTTGTTTAACCGACTCCTTATTCAGAGCTGCCAGTGACTCACTTTTCTCACTTTTATTCACTTTTTTAAAAAAAAACTCACTTTCCTCACTTTTTTAGTAAAATTTCTATTCTGAATGTTTTTATATTGGGTGCCTAATTAATAAATAATTTACCTTATAAATCAATTAGTTTGTTCATATTCCAATTACATAATCAATTTTTTAATTACTGTCTACAAATACTTAATTTCTACACCTCTTTTCAATTATTTTTGTCAATTTTCAAGTATTTACGCAATTTTGAATTTAATTTCCTCAAATATAAATTATTTTCTTTAGTCTTTAAATTATTGTCATAAATATTAAAATTTATAACACAACTTTTCATTTATTTGTCATTTTTCAATTATTTTCTTAAAATTTTAATTGTGTTCTTCAATCTTTAAATTATCAGGAATATTTAAATTCTCTACATAAGTTTTAATTTACTTTCTTCAAATTTAAATTACTTTTGTCATTATTCAAATATTTTTGACATTTTCCAATTATTTTCTTTATGTTTCTATTATTTTTGCAATTTTAAAATTATTTCCTGAAAATTTCAATTATATTATTCACTTCTTTTTATTGATATGAATTTTTAAATTTATTACGCCAGTTTTCAATTATTTTCTTTAAATTTTAATCATTTTCCTCATTTTTTTTTTATTATTGTCACCAATTTATTATTAATTTTTTACATCTTTTTCAATTATTTTCTACAAATTTCAATTTTTTTCTTCAAACTTTAATTACTTTCTTTATATTTTAATTTTTTTGACGTTTTTGAATTATTCTCTTCAAATTTCAGTTTTTTCTTCAAATTTCAATTAATTTCCTCAACTTTCAATTATTTTCCTCAAACTTCTTATATTTTATTCAATTTTTCTATTATTATCTATAAATTTCTAATTTTTACACCATCTTGCTATTATTATTTATGTCATTATTCAATTATTTTCTTAACATTTCAGTTGTTCCGTCAAATTTTCAAGTATTGTTTTCAAATTTTTAATTTTTTACACCAGTTATCAGTTATTTTTTTTGATTTCTCAATGATTTTTTTCATTTTAAAATTATTTTTGTCAGTATTCAAATATTTTTGACATTTAGGAATCAGTTTAGAACATCAGTTTTGAATTATTTATGTCATTATTTAATTAGTTTCTTCACATTTTAATTATATCGTTAATTTTTCAATTATTTTATACAATTTTTCAATTAATGTATTAATTTTTTTATTTTTTACTCCATTTTTTAATTATATATTTCTAATTTTTCATTAATTTTTTTTAAATTTCAGTTATTCTTGTCATATTTTAACTGTTTTCTACATATATAATTTTTTTGACATTTTTTAATTACTTTTTTCAAGTTTTAATTATTTTCTTGAAACTTATTATTTTATTCAATTTTTCAACTATTGTCAAAAAAGTTTAATTTTTACACTAGCTTTCAATTATTTATGTCATTATTCAATTAGTTTTTTCACATTTTAATTATTTCGTCAATATCTCAATTATTGTATTCAAATTTTTAATTTTTTTTTAAATTTTAATTATTTTTGCACTTTTTGAATTATTGTCTTCAAATCTGAATGGCTTTCCCTGCTATCTGGCCCCAAATTAATATCAGTAATTTCAAACTCATTATTACTTTCTTACTTTTTTCACTTAAAAACTCACTATTTACTCACTTTTCTAAATCAAAAACAAACTATTTACTCACTTTTGTCACTTAAAAACTCCCTTTTTTCACTATTTTCAATCTGCAAGTCCGCTGGCAGCCCTACTTATTTAAAAGAATTTTAATTTTATCGATTGTTAATTTGGCAGAATTATCATTTATTATTCTATCAAATATGAATTCGTGTAAATAAAAATTCGGGCAGATGAAAATTCGCCAAAATAGACATTCTGTAACTTAAAAACTCGGCTAATTTGCCATTCTGTTAAATGATAATTCTGCTAAATGAACATTCGATTAAATTAAAGCTTTTTTAAATTTCGGAGACGCAAAAATTCTACTCAGTAAAAATTCGGATTAATTCGCGTTTGATTGAAAACAAGTTTTATAAAATAAACATTCGATTTCATGAAAGTTCTGTTTAATGAAATTCTGCCAATTGAAAGTTAAAAGTTTTAGAACATATTCATGAGCTTCTGTTTTCATTATTTTTTAATTTGTTTCCCAAATGTTTATTTTATTTTATGCAAATCTTACTTATATTCTTTAATTTTATTAATTAATTTGATCAATACATAATAATTATATTTAGGAGTTTCTAATTAGTGTCGCTATTTGTCAATCGTTTTTTTCTTTTTTCAATTAATTTCTTCAATATTGAAAAACATGTTTTATTGCTTCAATATTTCATTAAATTTGTATTTATTTTCTTGAAATGTCAATTGAATTTTCCAATTTTTTCAATGACATTCTTCGATTTTTATTTATATTTTTCAATTCTGAATTATGTTTATGTTCTTCAATTTTCCTACTTATTTTTCTCAGTTTAAATTTTTTTTTTAATTTGCAATAATATTGTTCAATCTTTCAACTATTTCCTTCAATTTTCAATCATTCTCATCAATGTTTAATTGGGTTCTTCAATTTTGAATTGGTTTCTCAAATTCCAATTATATTCTTTCATTTTTAAAAATGCATACCTCAATTCTCAACTATTTTGAATTATTTTTCCCAATTTTTTTTCGTAATTTTTCATTTATTTTTTTCAAACTACAATGATATTCTTCAATTTTTCAATTAATTTTTATCAAAACTAAATTGTTTACAGTATCTTTCAATTATTTATAAAAGTGGTTTTCAACTTTAAAAACCATGATAAGACTTTAAATCGGTTTTTCAAAAGTCGCTGGACACCCTGCAATTTTTTAATTAGTCAATTTTAGAATTCGTTACAAATTTTCAAATTGATCATATTTTGCTTTTTTGAAAATTCTCTCAAATAAAAATTCAGATAAATGAAAATTCAGTGAAATGGAAATTCTTTCATTTAAAAATCCTACTCACTTGAAATTCTTTTAATTAAGAATTATATTAAATTAAAGGTCAGTTAAATTAAAATCTGTTTTTGAAAAAAAATTGCGTTAAAAGAAATTTTTTTAAATGCAAATTCTGTTTAGTAAAAACTTGGTGACCTATAAATTTTTGAACTGATTTAAAACTGTTTCAATTTGTTTAGATCAACGCCATGTCCAAATGTAAAACACGGAGAGGAATGGGGTGAGCCTGGAAATTGCGAGCAGGGCGATGCCTGCACATATTGTCATACTCGAACTGAGCAACAATTTCATCCGGAAATTTACAAATCTACCAAGTGCAATGATGTCCAACAAGCAGGCTACTGTCCTCGTGGTGTCTTTTGTGCATTTGCACATGTCGACCGTGAGTGTACTCCCATAAATCGTACGTAACATAATTAATTTAATTTGCCTGTGAGCTTAGGAAACTCAATATATGCATATTGTCTCTTGTGTTCTCTTTCAAAGATTACATCTTTGGGTAAAATAATTGCTCTCTTAAAACTCTTTGAGAATCAATTTTTATCAAATAGCTCCTTTGTGACATTTTAAATTTAAATAATAATCCGTCGTTTGAGAAAATTCATTTTCTGTGAATTTTTTTTTTTAAGGTATTTCTCCGATGGGCAGTCCCTGCCAAAAGTTTGTATTTTAGTTAATAGCGATTATTAATTGAAATAATTTATTTCTTGACTTATTATTTACTGTTAATAGTTAATCGGCCATCGGCCAATAGTTTTTTAATGAAAATGTTTCAAAAATGAACAAATGTTGTTAAATTTTTAATGTTTTTTAAAGATACCTTTTTTACAAGTCTATCTTTTCTTACCATTTTTTTTTAAAATGGTTCAATTTCAGTAAATAATTGCTTATTTTCTTCAGTAAAACAAACTCTACAACTTCACCTCGTTAGATTTTTAAAAAAGTGGACCATTTTTTAAATAAAGCAGTTTGTTTATAAATATTTAGAAATATGTTTTTAAACAAATTACTATTTTTAAAAAATGGTCCACTTTTTCAAAAATCTAACGAGGTGAAGTTGTAGAGTTTGTTTTACTGAAGAAATTAAGCTATTATTTACTTAAATTGAACCATTTTTAAAAAAATGGTAAGAATAGATAGACTTGTAAAAAAGGTATCTTTGAAAAACGTTAAAAATTTAACAACATTTGTTCATTTTTGAAACATTTTCATTAAAAAACTATTGGCCGATGGCCAATTAACTATTAACAGTAAATAATAGGTCAAGAAATAAATTATTTTAATTAATATCCGTTATTAATTAAAATACTAACTTTTGTCAGGGACTGCCCATCGGAGAAATACCTTAATGGTAAAAAGAAAAGAAATGATTTTTTAGAAAAGTAGAGAAAAACATTACGAGAATATTATGATATATTCGAAATATGCAATAAAAAATAATTAATATGAAGAGGAAATACCTAAAAAATTAATATTAAACTTAAAAAGTGTTTTTTCTCAAAGAAAGACGTTATCAATTTTTTATTCTTTTGTCTCGAAATAATCTTCTATAAATAAGGAAGTTTTTCCCGTTTATGAAAAACTGGCGTTTTTTTCGTTGAATTGTGATTTATAAATTTTTAGCCCATTATATACAATTCTAGAGACGAATTTTATAAATATATAATGCAGTAACTACAAAAAAAGGGAACGTATTTCTTTGGAAAAAAAACACTTTTTAAGTTGAACATAATGTTTAAAGTATTTTTTCTGCATATTTATTATTTTTTATTACATATTTCGGAAGTTCGAGATAATGTCAAATGAATATTCTGATATTTAAAAATTCGATTACCCTAAAATTCTGTAAAATAAAAGTTCTTCTAAATTAAAATTCGTTTAAATTGAAATTCTTTTTAATGAAAAGTTAGTTAAAAGGATTTCTGTAAAATCTAAATTCTGTTAAATATGAATTTGGTGACCTAAAAATTCTGTTAGGTCAAAATTCGGATTAATTTATGTTCGATTCCTAATGAAATTCTATGAAATAAATATTCTAAATAATTAATTTTAGAACTTAATCATACGTACCCCTAAATTAAATAAATTAAAGTTAATACGATTGAAATTTCGATTGATTAAAATTTAAATAAATCTAGAGTCGGATTAATTCAGAATTTAAATGCAATGAAATTTGGAACGATTGAAATTTGATTAAATCGAATCTTGAATAATTTAAATTTACACTCAGATTTGAATTAAAAAAATTTATGTTCAGATCGTTTTACAATTTGAATACATCTTTTAGATAAATCTGTTTTTGCGATTAAAAAAATTATTTTTATCCAATATCGTTTTTCTCCAAAGTTAATTTTTTGAAAAAAATTGTTTACGCTTAAAAAACTTTACAGGCTAAAAAGAATCGTGTTTGCAATTTTTCTGTTTAGATTTTGATTATTTTTTACTATTATCACGATTATTATTATTATTATTATCTTTATTTAAGTATGTTTGATAGTCTATTAGTGAATAGAATTATTGATGCATTACGAAGTAAAATTTAAGAATAATGAATTAAATAAGTGAAAAAAAATTGATATATTAAAATATTGGTATTGTGTGCTGATGGAGCAGTGTTGCCAACAGAAGAAATGAGCTTGGCGAGGGACATTCCGGTACCTATAGATTGTGGCACTAATTTGGCGGATATTCTAAGCAGCGCTTTACCCCCTGATAAAAGATCTCATGATAAGGATAAAACTCTAAGCGATAGCAGTGTAAGTCTTTAGATATGTTTATTTTTTTTAAAGTAGTCGAATTTTAAATTGTAGTTAATTAATTATTTATATGGTTTTCTTAAAATTGTAATTTAAATGTCAATTTTCCATTTTGTAGAAAAAAAGTGTTTTGTGCATTAAATTAAAATTAATTTAATTAAAGATATGTTAAATTTAATAACGTCTTGAGCAAAATATTTTAATTTTTCTGAACACTTTTTTCTTTTGTTTGTAATTAGTAGAATTGTGTTATTTAAAACTTATTAGTGAACGAGGGTAATGACTTATGTCAATAGTTGGCTGCATTACAGAATGGAAGCGGGGAAATATCTGAATCTGCTAGCACTAGCAGCCTCGGCAGCAATAGTTCTCATAGTAAAGCGCCTGGTGCTCAACTTCACAATTCAAATTCCAATTGTCAAAAACTAAATAGCATGTTATTCAATTCTGGATCACTTATTCAAGTTGTAAGTAATAATATGAAATATCATTTTTAAAAATTATAATGAAATATAAATCAAAGAAAATTATACAGTTAATTATAAAAAAAATATATATATTTCAACTTTTTTTTGATAATAATTCATTATTTTCAGGGCGACATTCGAAAACAGATTGTGACAATTGAAAATGATCCTTTGCTTACAAAAGGAGAAAAAGCCCAGAGGAAGCAGAATCTTTATCTAGCCTACAATTTAAATGGTACCTTGGGTCATTCACTTGGCTCTTCGGTAGCACCTCTATCTAATTCTTTTTATTCAAATGATACCGTGGAATCCGTTGTAGGTAAGCAAAGTAAGAAAGATTTATTTTTCATCTTTATTTTCTAATTGAAAGAAGCAAAAGAGTAGAAATGAAATTTCTGTTTTAGGAAATGCACTAGACGATTTACATTTAGACGATCCAATTGGCCTCGTGGATTCCATTCATAGGGACACTAATTCTCCAATTTCTAATTCAATTTCTGCTGGACTGGCAAGTTCAGGATTACTTGGAAGCTCTGCTCCAGTTAATATTCCAGGAATGTCCGACAGATCCGTACTTTCTAATTTTTCACCTTCTACATCCAGTCCTTTGCAACATCTTCAGTCCGCTGGATTTTTAACGGGGTCCAGATTTTCTCATCAGGACTCAATAGAATCGGTTAGTCTTTAAATTCGAATAAGGAAATTGTTGAAAGGAACAAAATTGGGTTTTATTTAAAAACGTCTCTTTTATTAAAAAAAATACTGACTTATTTGTTTAGATATTTTTTAAAAAATGTGTATAAAAAATATATAAATCATGTTATGATAAATATTTTTAATTTATTTCAGACAATGCCATTTATGAATACAGTCTCGGATCCATTTAGCAATCATATCTCACAATTGAGTAGTTCAGCATCAAAGCTCAGTGGTTTTAATAGTAGTTTATTTGATTTTGCAAATCAGGGAATGTCCCCGTCAAGAACACAACCTCTTCCAGCTTCTCCTTTGGTTGGTGCATTTTCAATGAGTCCTAATAATTCTGGATCACTTTCTGAGGTTTGTTTTAACTGATATATACATGAAAAAGGGATTTAATCTGAATTTAGAAAATTCTCTAAATTCTGTTGTATGAATTTAAAATGAAATTATTACTGTTTTTAAACAAAATTCTCTTTAATTAGGTAAATTTTAACTATTTGGATATAAAAGTATTTAATTAGAGTTTAATTTATTTAGATACAGGTGCAAAGACTGAGAGATGAATTAACGTCGAGTCGCGCCCAACTTGCAACATGGGATGAACGAATTAATCAAGCGAGAGCTGCTTGTGCTGCTTGGCAGATGGAAAGTGAAGATGCCAAGCGAAAGGCTACAATAGCTGAACAACAGAGGGATGAGGTTGGTTTTTAAATTATTTTATTTATTCCATTTTATCATTTTGAAATTCAGAAAGTACGTATTATTGGATTTTTAATTCATCTTACGAAATTATTAATTTAAATCCTATTTTTAAAATATTACTGGAAATCGAAAAGTTATTTTATCTATTTTTATGTTATTTTTACAATATAAGGGTGGCCGGCGAACCTTGAAAAACTTGAAAATGACATGAAGTTAATCAAGCCTTAAAAAAACCGTGAATTCGCTGTGAAATTTTTTTTAAACCTTGAATTTCCTTAAAAATATGATTTTCTAATTAGCTTGGGTTTAAAGTTGTTGATTTTTATTAAAATTTAGTCAAATTTTAATTATTCTTTGGAAAATTCTTTCTTAAATTACACCTCTTCATCATTGATATCTACCTAATCAAAAAAATTTACAAATCCATTAATTTTATTTATTTTTTTTATTGAAAATAACATGAACATTTAATAACTTCTTTATAATACGATTTAGAAAAATTTTAATATAAAAAACTGAATTACTTCATTAATAAAAATATCTTTAATTAAATTTGCTCCTTTACATAAATTTAATCTGAAATACAACTAATTTGTCGTTCTTCAACGTTATAAATCAATTTTTCTTATTTACAATTTTATTTTGATTTGATTTTCTTTATTTGCAGCCGCTCGTGGAAAAAGGTATCTAATAGAGATGTGCGAATCAGGACTTTTAGATCTTGAATCGAATCAAAATTTGTCGTATAGAATCAAATAAAATTCAATTCGATCAGAATTCGAACATCTCTAAGATCTAAACTCGTATTTTTCCAATAACAATAATATTTTAATACTAAAAATTTAAAAAAAATATTGTGAATATTTTCAAAATGTCAATTCTTCAAGTAAAAGTTATTATAAAAGGGATCTAAGTAAAAACGTCGGTTACATCCCTCTTCCACTATAACATATGTTTTCTTAATTTTTTACCACAAAGCGACTAAAATATTAGAAATACCAATTATTGTTTCTAATTGTCAATTTTTTACAAATTTTGTAATTAAAATAAAAAAATAGACATCTCCTATTTACCCTAAAAGTCCCCTATTTTGCAAATAATCCCAAAAATCCTATATTTTTCACGAAAACTGTGAATTTGTAAAAAGAAACTTTTAAAAATTTTTGATCTCAAAGAAAAATATTATTCAAACTAATTTCATCGAATTTTGAAAGATTCAGTTTTACATTTTTCAGAAAAAATTAAGTTAATCTAAAATTTGACGCCAAATAATATTTTAACATTTTATGTTTTCTTCTTAAAATTTAATGAAAAACTGCAATTTTCATCCAATTCTAACAAATATTTATATTTATTATCTCTAAATTTTTTATTTTATTTAAATTTACTAATAATCCAGTCGTAAATTTATCAGAATTTCAATCTCTTCAAAATTTATTACTTTCAAATTTCAATAGTCAGTCA
The DNA here is from genome assembly GCA_037103525.1 of Ganaspis brasiliensis. Classification (NCBI taxonomy): domain Eukaryota; kingdom Metazoa; phylum Arthropoda; class Insecta; order Hymenoptera; family Figitidae; genus Ganaspis; species Ganaspis brasiliensis. The sequence continues at coordinate 1,880,947 of JAZKLR010000146.1, forward strand.
CAATTCTGACTATGCAGTTTTATTGTTTTATGTACGTATTTATAAATAAAATATTTTTTATCACGAAAGTTAATAATTTAACAATATTAAAAGAACTCTTTTAAAATTTGGACTAGAAAATCTTTTTGTCCAGCAAATTAGTTAAGATATATAATTTATTTATCTTTATTTATTAACTTTTTAAAGTATCATAAAAGTCCCCAATTGTTATATATTGTCCCCTATTTACCCTAAAATATTCTTCATTGACACTGAAGCCTATTATATTATCAGGGTGTCTACTAACCGGGAAATAACCGGGAATTTAAAATGACCGGGAAAAACCGGGAATTTTCCGACAAACCTGGAATTTTTTTCTGGGATAATAAATTCTTTTCAATTATTTTCTTTAATTTCTAATTATTTTCTACAATTCTCAATTATTTTCTTCCATTTGGAATTATTTTCATTAATTTAAAATTATTTCTTCATTTCTCAATTATTTTCTTCGATTTTCTACTATTTTCTTCAATTGACAATTATTTTCTTCAATTTTCAATTATTTTCATCAATTTCTAATTAATTTATTTAATTCTGAAATATTTTCTACGATTTTCAATTATTTTAATCAATTTTTAATTATTGTCTTCAACTATACATTTTTTTTTTTTGAATTGCCAATTATTTGATTCAATTTTCAATTATTTTCATCAATTTTTAATTATTTTCTTCAGATCTCAACTATTTCCTTCAATTTTTAATTATTTTCTTCTATAATCAATAATTCTCGGCTTTTTTCAATATTTTTTTCAATTATCAATTATGTTTTTGAAACTTGAATTCAATTCATCAATTATTATTCCACGATTTTCATAAAATCACATTTTCTTCAATTCCAAATTATTTTCTAGAATTTTTAATTAATTTCTTCAAATTACAATTACATTCTTTATTTTTTATTGTTTTTTTTTCAAATTCTGTAATTCCTGAGTTTTTCAATTTCTTTTTTCTTCAATTATCACTTATTTTCTTCTACTTTCAATCCCATTGTCCAATTCTTGGATTATTTTCTTTAATTCTCAATTATAATTTTCGACATTCAATTCCATTATTTAATTTTCAATTTTTTTTTAATATTCAATAACTCTAGGCTTTTTACAATGATTTTTTTTAAATTCTCAATTATTTCCTTCAAATTCAAATTTTTTTCTTAAATTTCAATTTTTTTCTTCATTTTCCAATTATTTTTTCATATTTCTTTCAGTTACTCAATTTCTTTCAATTTTCGATTTCTTCTGAATTTTCTTCAATATTTAACAATTCTCAGCTTTTTTAAATTATGTTTGTTTTCAATTTTTATTTAAATTGAGAATTTTTAAATTATTTTCATCAATTCGCAATTATTTCCGTCGATTTCTAAATTTTTCTGCTGTTTCCAAATATTGTATTTAATTTTTAAGTACTCTCTTCCATTTTTAATTATTTTCTTCAATTTTCAATTATTTTTTAAAATTTTTAATTATTTTGTTCAATTTTCAATTGTTTTTTTCAATATTCAGTAATCTCGACTTTTTTCAATTATTTTTTTTTTAATTATCAGTTATTTATTTCATGTTTCATAACCTCCTTGAATTTTCAATAATTTTCTTCTATTTTCAATTGAATTGTTCAATTGTTAAATTATTTTTTTCAATTCTCAATTAATTTCTTTAAATAACAATTTTATTCTTCAATTTTGAATGTTTTCTTCAGTATTAAATAATTCCTGTCATTTTCCATTTTTTTTAATTATAAATTATTTTCTTCTTTTTTCAATCCAATTGTTCAGTAATTTTCTTGAATTCTCAATTATTGTATTCGAATTTCAATTTTATTTCTCGATTTTCAATTGTTTTTTTTTTAAATATTCAATAATTCTGTGTTTTTCTGATTTCAATTTGCTTATTTAATTTTCAATTTATTTCTTCAATTTTGAATTATTAACTTAAATTTTAAATTATTGTTTGGATTTTCTATCTAGTTGACCGATTTTCAATTATATTCTTTGAATTTAATAACCATTGTTCAATTTTTTTCAATTATTATTCAATAGTAGATTAATATTTACTTTTTTTTTAATTTTGTTTCTAATTGTCAATTATCTTTGTCATTGTTCAATTATTTCTTTCCATTATTAATTATTTCTTTTCATTATTAATTGTTTCTTTTAATTTTTAATTATTATTTTTTGTAAAGTTTAATATTTAATTCTTCAATTCTCAATTATTTTCTTTGAATTTCAATTATTTTTTTCAATTATCAACTGTTATATTCAATTTTTGTAGCCATTTTTAGGTTTATTTATACTTAAAATAAATTTTAAGTTAACAAGAGAAAAAACCGGGAAAAATAGGATTATGAATTATGATTATGGTTTTCTTTATGAAGTAATATTTTCTAAACCTTGAAAATTTTTTAAAAATCGTGATAAATTTCATCTCCAAATTTTACTGGCCACCCTGTAAATATATATTTGTGTGAAAAAGATACTAATTTTTTTTTTTTTTATTGTAAATAAACGTTTTTCAGTATCGAAATGAATTTCAGGCTTTGAAGCAATTGCGAGCTGAGAAGGAAGCAGCGAATGGTGGACCATATCTGCATACTCTTAAGAGGACAAGTGAACTTAGGTCATTGCCAATAACAACACTACAATCGATACAGTCGCAACTTCGCTCGGATCTTGAAGAACTGGAAAAGGTGAAGCAAAATTGTCAATCAGGCTTGAACAGCTGGGATATCGGGCGATTTTCAAACTATTTTTAACGAGACTTCTTTGGCGAAGGCACGACACTCGTTCTTCTCAGACTCGATCTCTGCCTTCCACGTTCACATTATTAGTGAGAAATGAATTTATAATCCTTCGCTGTGAGTCGCACCGTAAAGTTCAAAATCGGGGAAAAAAAACAAAAGTGGACAATTTATGGGAAACATGAAACAAAAAATTATTAGATCATGGAACAAGTGGAACGGTGAATACTGTTGGAAAATTATTTGATAGCCAGAAGAAATAAATATAAAGAGAAATAAAAAAAATACCATTTAATATCAATCAACAAGAAACACTAACGACTCGCTATTACTGAAGTTTAAAAATCAGCTAATTTATCTTTTTTAAATTCTCGAATTACAAAAATAGCGAAAGAAAGTTTTTAATATTTTGACAAGATTGTACAGCAGTATTCAAAGTTCGACTTTTTCTTGAATATAATACAGGAAGTGTCTGTGGAAAAAAAGCAAATCTAAAGGAGACAATTTGGATAAGTTTTGAGATCTCCTTGCACCAAAAATTAATCTTTTCATTAACCGAATTAATTTGAGTAAAGGAAACATTGGGTAGCTCAGATGTTGCCATTTCAGGTGCTGTACAGGGAAAAGGCAAATAGGTGCATGGTATGCGAGGATCAAAATCGCACTGTAACCCTCTCGGCGTGCAACCATCGTGTAGTTTGTTCAACGTGCGCTCCGAATCAACACGAGTGCCCGTACTGCCAGACTTCGATGGTTTCTACAAGTTAGGTCGAAAAAACTAGCGATCTTTTCAGTTTCCCTCTTAGCACCAATCTACAGGGGACAAGTATTGCATTACAAATGTTGAGTGCTCGGACCTTTGATTCTCTATTAAAGAAAATAAATTTTTTTTGTCTCATCAGTGACAAGAGAAATAAAAGAAGCAGAAAATAATGCGCCCGAGACTCCATAAAGATAAGGTGGATGTGATATGACAATTATTTCTTTTTTTTTTTCTTCTATTTTTTCATTTTTAATTTTATTTTATAATCTACGTTTTGTATTTCTTAATTACAAAGCCCCGTACCGGTATCCCCTTATCTGGTCATTCCGAAAGCTTTTTAGTGTCAAGTATTTAATTTAAATGAAAACGCAACACTTTTGGAAAATAGTTTTTTTTTTACTTTTAGTTCCCAAAAAAAAAAGGCTGATGGAACTTGTAGTGCAACCAAGCTGAAAATTGCGCTTATATTTCTATATTTAAAGATATATAAGTAGGATTTTTCAATTGACCTTTAACGGTACCTAGCTATTAAATGAGTATTAACATATTATAAATTTATACCTATTTTGAAAAAAAGCAAGGTTTCTAATCGTAATTTGACTTGATAGATAATAATTGAGAAATGAAAAACAAGAAGTTTAGAATGGTTTTTAACGAATCTGACGATTAATAAATAAAAAAGAATTTATGGAAGTAAATTCTCACAAGAATAAAATACAATTTTTAAACACAATCTTTAGAAAATGAGGGTGACGATTTTCTATCTTTTCTAAGCCAAATCAATCTCGATGAGAAAACCTAACTAGCTTTAGATGTACGGAAAGAAAAGAATAATAGGCGTAGCTTGAATTTTATATGACATGCTTCTATTTTCATAATTGCAAGTAGATGTAACGTAGATCGTAAGTAGGAAATACATATTCATGAAATATGTATTGAATAAAAAAAAGTATAATATTAATAAATATTATATGGTTTTTATGTAGGTGAAATAATACTTTTTGTATGTTAACTCTAATAAGACACAAAACAAGTTCTATATATATATATATATATATATATATAAATATATATATGAAAATATAATTAAATTTTTGAATCATTGTCTAGAGTTTTAGTAACAAAAAAAAAAAGAAGAATGACGTAAATAAATTAATGATTCGATTCGTTTGTGTTGTGACGTTTATTCAATTATTGTATGTTGATAAAATGGGACTTAGGATTTTTCAATTAATTAATCAAAATGTATTTACTGATTGCGAATTTTCAGCTTGGTTTCGCGCCGGTACGTTTTCTCTTGAAGCTATGCTAAACGTTATTAGTGATTGATTATTATCGATAACAATTAATTTTTTTCAGTAGTGACAGGCACTAGAAATTTCGTTTTCAATTTATTCTTTTATTTTATTTTTTCTCTTCTAAATACTACTAAATATTGTTAAATTCTATGACAAAGAAGGACTATAGCATTCGTAATTAAAAAAAAATATATAAATATATATTATTATATATATTCTCTAAAATACAAATTACTAGGATAGATAGGACAACGCTATAAAATTTTTTTCTTAGGTATTACAATGTTACAATTATCAGTTTTTAAAGTCTAGGATCAACTTTTTCAGTCCATTGCCAAAACAGATCTATTGTCTTTTCAAAAATACAAATACATTTTTCTTACAAAGAAATAAATATTTTGTAATGAGAAAGAAAAAAATTTTTAATGAAAGAGAAAAGTTGCTTAAAACAAGAAAAGTTCTTTTACAAAAAAGAAAATAAAGTAAACAATTTTCCAGTGAAACAAGAAAAACATTTTTTGGGGACTGAAAACGTTAAATAATTTTAAAATTTGTAATAATACCCTGCAATTTCTTTTTAAAGAGTGACGATTTTTTTTAAAGAATAAAATTCTTGCCTCAAGAATAATAAATACATAATAATTATAATAATGATAATGATAATAATATTAATAAACTAAAGAAATAAAAGAAGGATCGCAGAGGGTATTATGACAGAGTTTATACAACAAATCCATATGTATGCGTAATTCAATTGTTAGTTTTTTCAGTCTTAATGACAAAAATTTTTCAACTTTATAATTTTCTATCAAACAAAAAAAAAAGAAAAACAAACAATGAGGCCAAAAAGAAATGTTTTTTTTATTAGGTCAGTTTTTAGATAATTATTAAAATATTAATAAGCGTTAAAGCAAAGTAAAAAATATGAACTTATTATTCTATGGTATGCACGGTTTTGAAAACGATATATGTAGAATATTAAGAATATATAATAATATATTATATAAATACATGTATCGAATTTCATTTCGTCAAATGGTGTCCTAAATAATCATGCGAGTTAAGAGAGAAATGCGAGAGAGAAATAAATTGTTATCATTGCAAATTATATATTTTATAGTGATTCATACGACGAATAAAAAAAGAAGAAAATATTAATTTGATATACTCTTTAATCGTGCATACCATTGGATAACTTTCAAAATACTATCTAGGATTTAAACAATTTAGCATTATTGTAATGCATTTTCAATTGCCATTGTATATGCATTTTTTTACGGGTGCTCACATTAATAAAAAAAAAAAATAGTATACAAATTAATGAAAACAATTTGATAAAAATGAAAATACTCGAATTAGTTTTTTATCTGAATACTCGTAAAAAAATGTCGTTTACGATTAGCGTCCGCTCGTCGTGATCGTCAGTTCACTTATGATTAAATTAATCAATATCTAAAGATTAATCTTTATCAATTTAGCTTTATTTAATAATTAATGTACCTTGAAAAAAATTAGCTTTCAGAAGAAGAATATTTTTTAAAGAAAAAAAAAACAAAAATTTAATTGGAAAATTCATTTTGAAAAAATGCTATAATCCTTATATCGAAAATTTTATTTTTGTGCACTTATTAATTTATTGTTTTTAATTTTATATTATTATTATTATTATCTTTTATTCTCAGAACATTTGACGTTAAAATATTCTAAAATTGAATACATTACAGTAAAAAACAAAAAACAAAAAAAATGTTGGAGATTAGTTGTATTTTAAATTAAAAATTAATTATTTTCAGTGACAGATTAATTTAGTAATTAAATTATGTTCAAAAGTGAGTTATATTTTTATAAAATAAGTTAAGTCAATTATTTTATATTTGAGATGAAATTCTAAATAACAGAAATTCTTATTGAAGAGAACATTATTTTTTTAATTGAATAGTTTTTAAAAAAAAACAAAGAAAATATCTATATCAACATTTAGTTAACTTTCGATCACGCCAAGCAAAAGAAAGAATTTTAGGAATATTTCTAAATAATATAATGATATATACTGTAAACAATTATATTTACGCTATTTTACTTATAAATAATGATAATATACTACGATCATATTACTAATGATTATTATGAAATTAAATTATTGTGAAAACGACAAATTTAGCTACAAATAGGTTAATAGGAGAGTAACAAAGTGAATGATTAGCTATTATTACTTATCGAAGAAAAACTTACACAGTTGAATATTTATAAAAACAATGTCCGAATTGTTGGTTTCTTTACGTTAACCATTATTTTCACAAAATTTATTCTGTATTTTTTTTAAATTTTGTACAGAATTTAAAGAATTTTTGTACAAAATTTGAAAAAAAATTTGCATGCTTTTGACAAATATCTAGAAAGTTTAGACAAAATAGATTTGCTGACTAGGGTATAAAATAAAATTGATTTTCGTTAAAGAGAATCAACAATCGGACAGACAAAATTGAAAATATATTTTTGAAAAATCATAAAACAATAAAAAAAGCAACGTTTAACGGCCTGTTTGTGCGAATGATTCTTCTTTGAGTTTGCCGCTTTCTCGATATATATAATTTAATGAAAGATTTGCATTTGCAAGGCGCGTTTTTGATTGATAAAGTAAAAGAATTGAAACTCGTTGAACAGAAGAATTATCTGCACAGTACAGAAAATAAAAACCTACACATAATCACTAGGCTACTTTATAAAAATAAATTGTGTAAAAATAATAATATCGAAAATCTTTAAAAAAAATATTGTACCGTTTATATTACAATTTGTCGACAGTGATTGTCAATCCGGGTCATCTTTAATCAATTGTAATTTTTGATATTTGACTATGTATTAAATTTATTGTACAATTGTGACTTTCAACTTTTGACAATTTGTGCTAAACAAATAATTTATTGAAAAATCCATTTCACAGTAAAAGATTTTTTAACCGTTTAAATTTCGTAAATTTTGGATATTCAAATAGTTTGGAAACTTTATTGTTTTAGATTGCATATAAAAGTCTAAAGAAATTGAATATATTTGAAATTTTATAATCATTTTTAAATTTTTTAAATAAACAAAAGGTTGTCAAGGGACCAAATTTTGTTTATTTTTTAATTAAAAATAATTACCTTTCATTAAAAGCAAAATATGAAAGCCTTATACCGTGAATAAAGAGAAAAAGATTATTTGTTTAGCATTAAAATTGTGTCATTGTCATCAGAATTAAGAAAGTATTGTAGTTATCAATCGCAAAAAAAAAATGGAAGTGAACTGTTACATATTTCGATTTCTATTGTTAATTCTGCATCTCTGTACTAATGGAATCGTAATTTTGTAATTAACGTATGCGATAAAGTCAAAATTAGTGTTTGAATTTGAAAAAAAAAGAAACAAAGTTCGACGGGATCAATAATTCAAGTGCAGAATTCAATAGAAACGCGCCTGTTAAAAGAGCGTTCGACTATTTTTGCAATAATGAGACAAAACCGTCTTCCGGAACAATAATACAATGTTTGTGTAGCCTAAAGTAACACAAGTGTAGGTAAAGTCGAAAGAAGAATAAAAGACAAATGTTTATAAAATATTATCTATAAGCTTGATTTAGATGTCACTCATTACAAGAATGAGAAAGAAAAAGAGTCATTTGACTTGTCTTTATGAGCAAAAGAAAAACTATATTCGTAATATTTAGCTTGCGGTGTTAACAAAAAAAATGTGCTATTTATTATAACGGATTTTCCACAAACTTTATTCTAGTACTTTGTTTTTAAATCTGTAAATTTAATACTAAATTCCATCTCAAGAAAAAAGGACATCGAAATTTTTTTTCTTTAAATTAATAGCTTTAAGAAGAATTGGCTTGCTGATTATAAGAATTTAATAATTTATGAAATACTTAATAATTTATGAAAAGATAGTGTTTTTAAATTATATATATGTATTTGAAAATGTATATTTAAATTTGAATCTGATATTGAATTTCTAAAAATTAGATGTTTAGAGTTTTAAATGTGTAAATTTCTTCTCTCGTTTCTTGAGGTATTACTTAAAGACTAAATTTGTGGATCAGTCTAAATCCGAACAGGGTGGCTATTAAAAATTGAAAAAAAAAAGAAAAAAAAGATTATTGATTCGAAAATTGTAAAAGTCCTTTTTCAAGGAAATTTCTGTAAAAGGACACTAGTCATCGTGGAGAAAAATAAAATTTGATCGACTTTGATCCTTGTATTTCAGGCCACTCTGTAGATCGAAACAATAATAATATTATTATCGAATTATCGTAGCTATTAATACAATATTAAAGATAATAGACGGTATAACAAATTAATAGAATTTCAAAATGGTCTGTCGTTCTGGTTGTGGTTACTTCTATGTGTGCATTTTATATGTATACCGAAAGGATTCTTGACTCATATCACCGACTGTTTGGTATAAAATGATTGGATTTTTGTACGTTTTTAAAAATCTTATATATGAAGTAACTGCTTGTGCATTGTAATTATTCTTTTGTACGATCTGCAACGAATCAAAGCGCGATTAAAAAAGCATTGTAAATCAGTCATATGTAAGTTATACATAAATAAGTAATAAATAATTGAATAACAAATAATTAAATTGTACATATATAATTTAATATAATATAAATAATTAAATTATATATAATTGATTATAAACAATTAAATTATATATAATTTACTATAAATAATTAAATTATATATATATATATAAATATTAGGAATATTCTACGACTTTTAAGATATACCTCAGCTAAAATTTTTCTAATGGTCTGAAAATAAAAATCAAGACTTGCGTAATCGTGCGATTTCAAGAACAAGTGAAACTTTATAATAACAGTGCTTTTTTTCTCGAAGCTTTATTCGAATTGTTGAAAAAGTCTTTTTTTACTTATGTGTGTATAAAGAAAGCGCAAATTAAAAGGCGATAAAATTCATATTTCTGTCAAATTTTTCACTGTTCAGTGTCTAAAAAAAAAAAATAAATAAACCACCGAATTTATTGTATGGCGTGTCTTGCAGCTATAAAAAATAATGCGATTCGTGTGGGACCTCACAGTTATTTTTTTATAATAATAAATATTATTAAGAGAATTTCAGTTTAGATTTTTCTAAGAAAATAAACAAACAAATGTTATTTGTAAGATTTCAACTGTGGTTTGATTTTGTGATTTCATATTTACAATAATGCATTTAATATTTGTTTCTCATACGTTCTGCGAGGCTGTACACAATTTTTTTTTTTTAAAGAGTATTCTCAAGAACTCAATAATCCATAGGAATAATATTTTTTACATAAAGAAATTGTGCGTCGAGTTTAATTTATATTGAGTTTTTGAGAACATTTTTTCATAATGAAAGATTTTAATTTCAGTAATCGTATTATTAGAGTATTTTGAACAAAGTGGATTTAAGTTCAATATTTAAAAGTAAAATTATTGTATAGAAGAAAGAAGTAAAAAGAAAAACAACTGATGGATTTATTATCATAGATATTTCTTTTTAATATTTTTTGAAATTTTAATAAAGAAATCTTTGAGAAATAAATTCGTTAGCTGAAAATCCTTAAAATCTTTCTTTCGCTTGAATATTTTTTTCTATTTCGTACTGATATTAGTTTTTAAAAAGAAGCCAAAATCGCAAAAGCGAATTTCTTGTTTGAGTATAAAAGTCTGATGCTGTGTACAAAAAAGAAAAGTATTGTTCTAAATGCAAAACTGTTGAAAAGAATTTTTTATTACAAGTACAAATTATTGAAATGATTTAATTATAATTTTCACTTAGATTGTTAATAATGACAAACCTGGCACAAAAATAATTACTCTGTATAGGAATAAATGGAGAAAAAAGACCTACCTTGACGCATATTTAAAAAGACTTAATTTTCAAATGCAGCACATTTTTTATTTCTGTAATAAAAAATTTTTTTAAATTCTACATAAATGTAGCGAATTCTAATAAATGTCAGTACAAATTGAATAGTAAAAAAATTGTGAGCAAACGTCGTTCGAATAATAAAAAAAAAAAATATTAATCGATATTTTTGGCAAGACAGAATTAATTAAAGAAATTAAGACCGAGATAGTTTAGTAGCTATTGTAATCGTTAAATAAATTTTGTTCTAATATTTTTTTGACGACTGAAAGTTTATACATTATAGTAATGATATCTTACGACGTACATAATTCGTAGAACGAATTTTCATTACTGCTTCTTATGCTATAATTATAATAGGTAGTGTAATATAATAAAAATAGGTATTGTAAATCAATAAATTGAAATTATTAAAAATAAGTGAGAAAAATTTATTTCGATTTTTATTCAGTTATTTAATTTGTTTTTTTACAATTAAACTTTAGTTTAGTTAAATTAGTTTTGGATGTGGAACTATGACTTTAGAATCGTAATCAACGAGCTCAAAAACCCTCAAATACCAAACTATAAAAAGAATCCAATGTTTTTTTCAAAATTCCTCTACCACGTTAGATCTGATATTTTGAATTTTAGAATCCTAACCTCAGATTTGTAATCAATAACCCCAAAAACCCTTATGAATCAATTGAAAATAGTTTTTTCGAAATTCGTCTGCCATATTCGACCACTATTATTTTAGTTTTCAAAGAAAAGAATCAATTTTTTTAACCGTTACAACACTTTTTAAATTGCCAAGTCAGTTTTATGGTTTTATTTTAAAATATGCAAAAATGTTCTATTGGTGGATGGAACAAAACATACTGCGTCATCAAGAAGTTCATATCTATCAGCAAACACCATTGGTGCAGATAAATACTTAAAGCAGAATTTGACCAATCAGATTTCAGGATACAAAGGTTTGAGATTTCTGCCGCTAGAGAGCGTATTATTATTGTACATGTGTGTGTTTCATCATTGTGTGATTGATTGCGTGTGTTGTATATTGTTCAGTTTTGCATCAGGCGTTGAAGTGAAAGTAAGAATCTTCGTTTGACAAGAGTCTTTTGAAATATTTTCTAAACAGGTAAGAAAAACTTTTAAATTATTAAATTAATGTCGATAATTTTTAACTTCAAATAAAAACGATTTGTTCTATATAATAGTTGAATTGTTTTAATCTCGTGTAGCTGAGAAATTTCAATTTTCTTAATAGCGTCTTTTCACTCAATAAAAACGTATTACGATGTCCGCCATTTTGATCTTGTTCATGTTTCTTGGAGGGAAATCTGTTTCTGTTTATTTATTAACTTACAATTGTTTTTTTATCTGTCAATCTCAAGCCTTGATTAATAGAAAAATTCGTTTAACATTTTCCACATTACTAATGAACTTTGCATGGATGTAATGAACGTGTATTTGAATAAAGAAAATTTGGCGTTCTGATTAAAAAAAAAAAGTGCGGGATTTCTCGCACCATCGCGTCTGTTAAGGCGGTAACTTTTCTCATGCTTTGTCTTCAGTTTTTTATCATATTTTTATTACTTTTATATTAACAATTATTTTTTAAATTTAAAACAAAACATTATTTTATAAATTGTCTTATTTAGTAAATATTATGGAACTTAATAATACACACAATTTTTTTTCTAATATTCGGAATTTCTTCAAGTGCAGGTCAATTTTTGAAATAAAAAATTAATTAATATCTGCAGAAAGTAAATATATAATGGAAATTAATTACTATTTTTATGAGAATAAATCAATTTATGATTCTTTTGAAAACAGAATCCTCTCCCCCCCCCCCCCCTTATTTAAACTGAAGGATTTATGATTATGTTTATTTTTCTCTCTTGTCCTTGAAACTTTTATTACAAGCAAGAATTGTGTTGAAATTAGCAATAGCACAATATCTTCCATATTTTAAACTTCCGAAAATATGAGAATTTAATATTGCTCAAAAACTGAGTTAAAATATTTTTTATTCATTTCTTGGAAATGTATTTATCTAATTATACCCATTAAACTGGAATGTATTTTAATTTTACAGCAATGGCACGTACTAAGCAGACAGCGCGTAAATCTACCGGAGGAAAAGCTCCGCGTAAACAACTCGCAACAAAGGCAGCACGTAAAAGTGCACCTTCCACTGGAGGAGTGAAAAAACCACATCGTTACAGGTAATTATTACCTACAAAAAATTAATAAGGCACTACCTTATTAGGCTGTTCGATTATTATTATTTTCTTTTTTTTTGTAAGTTTTCAGTAATTCTACTTTTCTCTTATAATTGAAAAGTAGAATTTAAATTTAACATTCCAATTACAATTATTTATTTTCTGTTATAATATTTACTTTATATTAGAAAAATAAAATCTCTTGACATAACCAAAATTAAAAAGTGATTTTTTAAGAAATCGTAATTAAAATAGTTTTCACTAAATCTTGATAAAACCGGTTCTTTTATTTTATGGCTTTTTTATTCAGGGAACAATTGTAGTTTTTCTCCAATTCTTTAATTGTAAGAGACGCATGAAAATGGTTCGAACTTTCAATTGGCAGAATTTCATTAAACAGAACTTTTATCAAGTCGAATTTTATAGAATTTGCTTTCAATCGAATGTGAATTAATACGAATTTTTACTAAGTAGAATTTTAAAGTCACCGCACTCATATTTAACATAAATTTCACTTTATAGAATTTCTGTTTAACAGAATGTTAACTTGAAGTAATACTTCATAGAATCCTTAAAACGCTGAATTTCAATTTGTCCGAAACAGCAAATGTCCGAATAAACATCTGACAGAAAGACTTTGGCACGAATTTGAAAAGTAACCAATCAAAACTTATCAACAAAATTGTTAATTTTCAAATTCGCGACAAAATTTTTTTTGACGGATGTTCATTCGGACATTTGCTGTTTCGGTCAAATGGAAATTCAGCGTTTTAAGGATTCTATGAAGTATTTCTTCGTGTAAATGAAAATTCGTCCAAATGGACATTCTGTCACTTAAAAATTCGGCTATTTAACATTCTGTTAAACAGAAATTCTATAAAGTGAAATTTATGTTAAATATGAGTGCAGTGACTTTAAAATTCTACTTAGTAAAAATTCGTATTAATTCACATTTGATTGAAAACAAATTCTATAAAATAAACATTCGACTTCATAAAAGTTCTTTTTAATGGAATTTTGCCAATTGAAAATTCGAACTAATGAGTTTTAGAACATATTCATGCGTCCTAAATGAAACCACAATTAAAATGATTTCACCAAATTCAGAAAGATTTAGTTGCACAATTATAAAAAAAATTAGGTTGGACCAAAATTTGTTGTAAAATAATAATTATTAAACATTTTATGTTTTTTCTTTAAGGGTCTATAACCAATTGAATTTTTCAACCAATTTTAACAAATACAGCGCATTCTACTCTTTGAAACATTCTTTACAATTCCACTCGTTGAATTTTGTTTAAAATATTTTCTTCAAAAGTTATTAAACAAATAAAATGTTTTTTTTTAATTTTTGTTTGTTTAATAACTTTTGAAAAAAATATTTTAGACAAAATTCAACGAGTAAAATTATAGAGAATGTTTAAAGAGTAGAATGAGATATTATTTGTTAAAATTGGTTGTAAATTTCAATTGGTTATAGACCCTTAAAGAAAAAACACAAAATGTTTAATAATTATTATTTTACAACAAATTTTGGTTCAACCTAATTTTTTTTATAATTGTACAACTGAATCTTTCTGAATTTGGTGAAATTATTTTAATTATGGTTTCATTTGCCGTTAAAAATAATTTTTTAGTTTGAAGTTATGTCAAGTGGTTGACACTGCTCAAATATTTGTTTGAAAAACTATTTGAAATTATTAATTTTAATGATTTTAAATAGCCTTCATCGACGATTTAAATTACAATTAAATTTTTTTAATTTTTAGGCCTGGTACTGTCGCCCTTCGAGAAATTCGTAGATACCAGAAGTCCACCGAGTTGTTGATCAGGAAATTGCCTTTCCAGCGATTGGTTCGTGAAATTGCACAGGACTTCAAGACCGATCTTCGTTTCCAGAGCGCGGCCATTGGCGCTCTTCAGGAAGCTTCTGAGGCATACTTGGTTGGTCTTTTCGAAGACACAAATTTGTGCGCTATTCACGCCAAGCGGGTAACCATTATGCCCAAAGACATTCAGTTGGCTCGACGAATTCGTGGTGAACGTGCTTAAGTTTCCCAGTTTAGTTATTCTTTTCATATCATTTTATTTCCATTTTATCAAACATTATTTTTGTTAATGTATCACGCAGTTTATTGCGTTGCAAATAAGTTCTCTTTGCAAAATAACTTTTCTAGTTCTCACTGCCAAGCACTCCTAAATTTATCCTAAAACAGATCCTTGACAAAGTACAACTACTCGGTACAATTCAGATTTTACGTTTAACATTTCTGTAGAATGTTGGATTTGTTTGTGCCTAAAGTCACTTATTAAGAGCCACTTTCATTGTATGTAACTGCTTCAAAGATTGAATTTTGATGAAATTATGGAATAAAATATGAAAATTTCAGTTGATGGATCAGTTAAATAAATTTAAATTAATACAAAATTTTAAGAATGATTATATTTACAGTTTAAATTATATTTATTAATTGAAAATGATCCATTTTTTCAAATTTACAGTAGATGTTTCTAATCGGCTTCTTGTTTTTTTTTTTTTTTTTGCTCTGGCTCAATCACATTTTCTCCCAAATAGCTGGTAATTTTCGTCACGATGTAAGGAACAGTAATTATTTTTTTAGCTTTTGTTAGATGGAAGCATGAAATGCCATTCGTTTCAAACTCCTGTCATTAAAAAAGTTTTAAGGATTGCTCTTTCATTGTGATAATTTCCTCTATTAAAGCAGAAGGATCCTTTTTGATGTTTGTATTTTAGTCAGAAATGATTCTTTAAGTACAAATGGAGTATATTTAATATGTAATATTTGTAGGTTAGTTCGTAGGAATCTAAACCTTAGCGCACGTCGATTTAGAAGACAACTTTGCCACTCAAGTGGTTATTGTATTTTCCAGATGACGTCAATTGTATTCGCTTAAGAATTTGCGTAAACTAATTATAGACTCTGAATACTTATAGACATTTTTTTCTTTTATTATAAAGCACTTTGCTTCATAACTGAAAACAAAAAATTCTAAGTAGAAGTCAAATCATAAGTTCGTAAATCTTTGGTGTTTAGGTTTAAGATTTGCACTCTTGTAGTTTTTAATTACGAATGAGAGAATTAGCAAGAAATTGAAGCTACATACCGAAAAATGAATAACCTTCACTTATTGTTAGTTACAGAATTCATCGTTCAATTTAAAACTTAATCTTATGCTTACTCTCCCTGTAGAAAAAGTTTTATTGAAAGTCATGATTTGCATTGTTAATAATTGACAAACTCACAATACGAAATATTTGGAGTATTTCGTGTTGGTGTGTAAAATAATTTTTAGAAAATTAAAAAGAAATATTCATTTTAGTGAGAAATCGTAAGAAAAAGAAATTGTCCTTCACATGACAATACGAAATCATGACTTTTAATAAAACTTTTTTTACAGGGCTAATTCAGCTATCATTTTGATCTCGTTATTCATTTTTCATTTATATTGCATAACTTAAAGATTCAATTTGCAATAATTACTGCGAGATATTTCCAAGTGTATTATATTACTAAAGCATATACTGTAAAATTGTCCCTGATTTTACTTCTGACGACCTTTTGTACGTGTTTCCATGCTGTAGTCGTGAAATGAATAGTCTTTAAAAAAGTCTAGGAATACAGTTTCTCCAGATGAAAATGTAACACTACATTTGTAAATCGTTTAGTAACTTTATTATCGATTTAAATAAATTCTGATAAGAGATTATTGTGTGTTAATAGTTTATATTACCTTTATCTTTTTATTGATAAGTTAATTTAAAGTAAAATTCTTTTGCTTGTTCAAACAGGCGTTTTGTTCTTTTAAACAAACATATAATTTGGATTTTGGTAGTAAAGTTTTTGTTTCGATCCTAACATTTTGTTTTTGGAAAAATCTACTATTTATGTTCACTGTAAAAAATGCTAAAATGAAAATTACAAGTAGATTGTAAATTTGAAACAGTTTGTAACTCAATTTTTTGTAACTTTAAAACGTTAGACGTAGTAAAAAAACTGACAGTTTAGTAACGTGTCAAAAAATTTGTAAATATATATTCTAGATACTAGAGAAGAGGTTATGTTTGAAGGCATAATTTTGCTTTTTGAATTAGAAAAACTAACTTTTAACTAATTATATAGAGAAAATGTGCCAAATTTAAAACAAAATAAAACTCACAATTGGATAAATATTAGATTCTTTACATTCAGAAACGTTTTAGGTAAATGAGAGTAACTACAAATCCTATAAATTTGTTTCTGAATGTCAAAAATCTACAATTTATGTCCAATTATGTGTTTTAATAGTTTAATTTTTTTGAAATTAAATTTTTTACATTTTGTCTAAAAAAAATTAGATTAAAAGTTAATTTTTCTAATTAAAAAATCAAAATAATTACTTCAAACATAACCTCTTTTCAAAAAGGTGTCCAATTTCCTTCTTAAAATTGCAACCGTCAATCAAAATGGTTGTCAAACAACTTTTTACTTTGAGGTTATGTCAAAGTATTTCATATATAGCCTTATTATGATTCAAAAAAAAGCAAAACCCTTTTGAGTCCTCTTTGGGTGATAAATTCTATATAAAATATTAACCTTGGAACGAGAAAATGAACAGTGATAAATTACAGGGGCGTGTGTAGAAAAGCGCTCAACAAACTTTTTTTAAAGTGCACATTTAACGTACATTGTTTCCAAAACCGCCTTCAAAAAATGTCTGCACACGCCCCTGGAATTATATTTTATATTATTTTGTTTTCTCAACTTTATTGTTGGTTATTATTCCTCCACTAAAGAAAAAAGGTTATTTATTTTAAAGAAAATGTTTTTTTTTTTTATAAAACATTTTTCTACAAATTATTATACAAAAAATAATCTGTTTATTAAAAGTATGTCTGGATTAATCATCATATTAATAGAAACGCTTATCTTGACTATCGATAAGGCAATATCTCAAATTTCTATTTCAAGTTTAACATTTTAATTTTCCACATTTCTCATTTCATATCAATTTTAGATTAGTTGTAATCTGTATTTACACATTAATGAGTTCATTTACGACCGGAAATGATCAAATTGTCTTCTGAAAGCGGAAAGATTTCGATCGATGACTCTACGTGGATTGCCTGGCAACGTTGGAGGGGGGAGAGTATCTATGAAAATCCTAAAATCCGGAATTTAATAGACAGCGAAGAAAATAACATTCTCTTTGTAACTCGGCAATAATTAGATCAACTTCCAGCCAATCAATACCCGTAGAATTTAAATACTTGCCGATCTTCGCTCGGCAATTGCAACTGTTCTATTCGTTCCATTTAGTTTTTAGGGGGGCACACAGTTGGGGTAGGGACAAGGGAATTGTGAATCGGTAGAGAGGAGAGGAGAGGAGAGCATCCACTGCCATCCAAGTACAAGCAATCGTTTGTGTAGTACCTCTGTATTTTTCCTGACATTTACCAAGGTAAAGGTGAGTAAACATTTGAAAAGTTTTATCAATTTTTTCGACTAGACGCAGTTAACAGCATTTTTCATTTTATTTCGATTAATTTGCACAATAACTCGGGAAAATCGGCGGAAAAGCTATTCGTTTTCGCGGTAAAGCGTTTGGTGCCATCGCCACCATTTTGTGATTGACGTTGAGTTTGGAGGGAATTGTCTTTGCGGACGACGTCTTCGAGAACAAAAACACGTGGGGAGTTCGGCTAGTGAATTGTGTCAGGATTTTCGTGAAAATGACGTCGGAAAATTTGTGGGATTAATAGCGACAAGAATAAATAATAAATAAGAATTTTGATTTTCACACGAAACAGTACTTTTTCTTATGGATTGCAAGAGGAACGAAAGTTTGTGCATTGCGCAACGCGATGGCGTTCCCCAGAGCGCGACTCCGCTGCACAAGTCTCAACGGGTTTGACTCCCACCACCCACATCTCCCCCACTTTGTATTTATTTATCCCCCTCTTTTTGTGTCCGAGTAAAGAACGCAGAACACGGAGTCTCTTGTCTGTGGTCCGCAACTTGGTGGTTTTTAGAGGGGGTTTGTTGTGTTTTGGGGTTCATCCACCCTTAGAATCTCGCGTCTGAAAATAATCTAAGTGAAAGTTTGTCAATCGGAGTCGAAAAATCAATTTCTGTTTTGCTTTTTAGAATAAACCATGGCACGTACCAAGCAGACCGCGCGTAAATCCACCGGAGGAAAAGCTCCCCGAAAACAGCTCGCAACAAAGGCAGCACGTAAAAGTGCACCTTCCACTGGAGGAGTGAAAAAGCCTCATCGTTATAGGTAAATAGATGTGTTTCAATATTTTTATTTTATTTAATGTATCTGGTGTGTTTATTTTAGAAACGAAAAAAAGGAAAGTTTTTTTTTAAGAGGCGAAAGTGTCACTGACATAACCTCAATTGTTTTTTATTTTGACCATTTTGACAAACGTAAATTTATTTATTCATTTATTGTATTAACATAACCTTAAAATGACATAAAATTAAAAATATAAACATAACATCAGGCTTCACAGGTCAAAGCTTTGCATAGGCCGTCTCCTATTTTCCCTAAATGTCCCCTATTTAGAAAATTTTACCTTAAAATCCCCTATTTTTCACGAAAGTATATTTAAAGTCAAGGTATCAAGAGATTTTCAATCTTCTTTAAATTTTTATTATTTTTTTAATCTTCAATTATTTGTATAATTTTTCAATTATTTTCTCTAATTTTTCATTCATTAAATTATGTTTCAATAGGTTTCCTGAATTTTCAATCCTTCATCTCAGATTCCAATTATTTTCTTTAATTTACAATTATGTTTACCATTATTTCTTAATTTTTCCTACCATTCATACTTACTTGTATTATTATTTGACTAATTTCATAAATTGTCAATTATTTTTATTCAATTTAAATTATTGTTTTTCTACTTATTAAATAATTTTATTATTTTTCAATTAATTTCCAAAACTTGCAATCATTTTTTTATATTCTTATTTTTTTATTATTTTTTATTGTGTTTATAATTTTTCAGTTATTTTATTAAATTCCAAAAAAATTTTGTTATTTTATCACTTATTTTTCATAAATTTTATTTATTTTCTTAAACCTTCAATTATTTCTATAACTTTGAAAATATTTTCTCCAATTTTTAGTTTTGGAAAGTATTTTTTCATACACTTTGTACATTTTTTATTTATTTATCTCAAATTTCAGTTATTTGTATTATTTTTTCAAATATTTACATCATTTTTAAATTGATTTCTTTAATTTTTCAATTATTTTTTACTGACTTACTAAACCTTTAATTATTTATTTCAAATTTCAATTAATTCATTTTAAATTAATAAATTTCAGAATTTTTCAATTATTTTTTCTAAATTTACAATTACTTTTGGTATTTTGTAAATAATTTTCTAAATTTTCAATTATTTTAAAGATTTTATCATTATTTTTGCCATTTTTCAATTATTCTTCTCAATTCTCGATTGTTTTCTTCAATTCTCAAATATTTTCTAAATTTTAAATTACTGTCTTCAATTTTCAATTATTTCTATAATTTTCCAATTTTTTCTCCAAATTATAATGTTTAAAATTATTTTTTAACTGATTTACTAAACCTTAAATCATTTAATTCAAATTTCAGTGCTTAAGGAAGTTCTATCGTAAAAAGAATTAGCATTACCATTTTAATCATATCTGGTCTACTGGTAGATAATGGTTTTATAATGATGCAGTTAAATTTTTGAGACCTCAAGGTACTTGTGAATAAAGTTATAAGGGTTTTCATTTTAACATTTTACATTGAATTTTATAGGAATTGAGTCGTTTGTCATTTATATCCATATATTTACGTGTATTTTCAAAAGTACTTTGAGGTCTCAAAAATTTAACTCCATCATTATAAAACCATTATCTACCAGTATACCAAATTTGATTAAAATGATAATGTTAATTCTTTTTACGATAGAACCTCCTTAGAAACATTTTTAATGGATTTTAGAATATTTAAATTATTTTTTCTAAATTTTCAATTATTTTAAAAAATTTATCTTTATTTTTGCTATTTTTCAATTGTTTCCTTTTATTTGATATATATTCAGATTCTGTAATTATTTTAAATTATTCTTCTCAAATCTCGATTGTTTTCTTAAATTTTCAAATATTTTCTTAATTTTAAATTACTGTCCTCAATTTTCAATTATTTCTATAATTTTACAATTTTTTTTCTTAAATTTTTAATTTTTAAAATTATTTTCAGTTTCATTTACTTAATCTTCATTTATTAATCATAAATTTTAATTCTTTGTTTTTAATATTTAATTTGTTTAGTAACCTTCTAATTGATTTCTTCGATTTTAAATTACCTTAATCATTTTTTAATTAGTTTCCTAAATTTTCAATTATTTTTCTCAATTGTTTTCATCAGTTTTGAATTTTTTTTCAATTATTCTCATAATTTTTAAATTAATTTTTTCAATTTTTAATTATTGTCTTCAATTTTCAGTTGTTTCTATAATTTTGCAATTATAGAAACGATTCTTAATATTTTAAATTATTTTTAAATTGATTTATTAAATCTTCAATTATTTATCTCAAATTTTAACTCTTTATTTTAATTTTGATTAGTTTTATACCTAATCTTTTTTAATTGTTTTTTTTTTCAAAATTTTAATTATGTTTATTATTTTTTAATTAATTACTTAAATTTTCAATTTTTTTTTACTCTATGATTATTCTTATCTATCTTTTTTCAATTATTTTCTCTTAGGTCATATATATGTAATCTTTCAAATTGTTTTTCTCAATCATCAATTAAGTTCTTCAATTGTCAATTATTTTTATTATTTTTCAATTTTGAATTATTTCATCATTTATTTTTCAATTATTTCTGAAGTTCTGCATTCATTTTCTATAATTTTGAATTATTATTCATCAGTTTTAAATTACTTTACACAATTTGTAGTTATTTTCCTCTTTTTATCATTTGAAAATTCTGTAATTATTTTTTTTTTTATCCTTCAATTTTGTAATTTTGTCCTACTCAAATAAAATCGAGGTTCTACTGTATATAATTCATTTATCTTTATTTATAAAGTTTTTAAAGTACCCTAAAACTTCCCTAATTTTGTATATTCAGTCCCCTATTTCTCCTAAAATATTCTTCATTGTCTTTGTGAAGCCTGTAATGTTATAGATATTAAACTGAAAAACTTCTCTTATAAATAAAAATTAGTTAAATTAAATAATTTTAAAATTATATATTTTTAAATTTAATATTTTTATTTTCTTAAAACTAAATAATTTTTGGAAAGTAAAAAAATATATAATTTCAGTTAAACGTTTTGTTTTCAAAAAATTTTTTTAAAAAAAATTTCTTTATTCAATTCGATTTATTTTTTAGGCCTGGTACTGTCGCCCTTCGAGAAATTCGAAGATACCAAAAGTCCACTGAGTTGTTGATCAGAAAGTTGCCCTTCCAGCGACTGGTTCGTGAAATTGCACAGGACTTCAAGACCGATCTTCGTTTCCAGAGCGCGGCCATTGGCGCTCTTCAGGAAGCTTCTGAGGCATACTTGGTTGGTCTTTTCGAAGACACAAATTTGTGCGCTATTCACGCCAAGCGGGTAACCATTATGCCGAAAGATATTCAGTTGGCTCGGCGAATTCGTGGCGAGCGTGCTTAAGCAGCCTAATTATTACATAAATAATTACTATTACTGTCGATAATAATTATCAATATTCGTAAACAGTGGATAAAACATTTTCATTCCTATGAATAATGCGTTGCATTTCACTCTCTATTATAAATTGAATCATAGCAAACCATAACTAGATAATTCGCTTTTTATTCTAAATTTTTCAGGAATCTCGACTTTATTTTTAATAACTGTAATTCCGTTTATTCCCAAAATCTTTCGGAATCTCATTCCATTTAAATTAGGATATTATTTTAATTTTACAAATCCATTGATCGCGAAGTTGTATTAAATGTTTATTTTTTCTAAGAGTATTGTTTGTGATACGAAAAAAGAATTTGGTTTTAAATTTAATGGACTTGTAAAGCGAATTCTGGAAAATTGAATTCAATTTTCTTTTTTCTGACATAATTTTGAGATCGTTCATCTCTTTATTTTCTTTTTCTCATCATCCACCATGATCATTCTTTATAATAGTATTTGTAACTTTAAACAATAGCGTGTCTTTAGGTAATAAGGTATGATTTTTTAGCGTGATCCAATTGTAAAACATCTGGTTGTAAGAAAATTTTGTCAACTTACTGTGGATCTTTCCTAGTTTTTGTGTGACGAAAAAAACAATTTCTTAAATAAATATTAAGTACACTGAAGAAGTTTGCGTTTTTTTCTAATTACCCTTTTCACTAAGATAAGTATAATAATGAGGGATTTAAGAAATAAAAGATCTGAAATTTGAATTTTTTATTTTATAAATGAATCAGTGTAACATACAGCTAGAGCAACGTTTTCTACATATTTCAATGATACATAGTGTCGATTATATCACAATTTGGCTACTATGATTTAATACTTAGTAGTGCCAATTATTTCGGTTTGTCGCAGCAAAAGCTTTGCCTAAACAATTTTTCTTTGAGTACATGAGGTATTCTTTGAGAAGGTAAATCTCGATACATAATTAGGTCAAATTATTCTATGTATAATAATTAGGTAAAGAAATTGTATTACTTCTTGTGAAGTATACATATACAATAAGCTATTAATGTTTTCTCAAAACTTGAAAATATCCTACATATTACAATTTTGACTTATCTTTCTGAAATTCCAAATTATTAATTTTTTTGAATAACTAATTATAAATTAGTTTTTAACTAATTGGAAGTTATGGGTGGTTTTTAGTAACTAATTAAAACGATTTTTTTTTTAATTCAAATTAAACTTTAAAATTTAAAAAAAAAGCGACATGCTTGATTTTATAATTGAAAACATCAAATTTTTAGAAGTAAAGGAAATTAATTCTTTTGAGAAAATTAATTTAAAATATCTAATAAGAAAAAACTTCCAATAAATTTGTATCGCGCTGTAATAGCTTTGATTTAAATTTTACTTCTAGTGCCACAAATGTTTTTTTTTCTTCTCAAAACTACTACTTTTAATTATAAAAATTATTTCACGTTTTTTTAATCGAAAAACAATATTTGATTAGGTTTGAAATTCTCGCAGTTGAAAAATATTCAGTCACACATTGTAAAAATACTTCGTTCTTTTTCACAGTTTCTGAATAGCTTCTCTCAATTGTTAATTCTAATCTTCTTGATTTTTCGCCGTTGCAAAAATGTATCTTCATATTTTTCGATCTTTCTTAATTTAAAACGTATTAGTGAGCTCGCAAATTAAACCTAAAGATTTATTTCTTGATTATAGAAATTTTTTTACTCGACTACACATTTAAAATGATTTTTTCCAGAAGAATGTTTAATTTAAGTTAATATAGAAATAATTTAGTGATGTGTAAAATGATGCAACTGCATAATCGACGTAAAAATAATCTAATATACATTTTTTAAATTAATCTTTACAAAATATCATTTCTATAAAATTAATTTATCAACCGATTTATTGGACGTTTTATAAATATCTACAACACGAAACAAGTAACGCTGTTACGCAATTAACGCTACAATTTACAAACAGTTTTTTTTTATATAAATAAACGTTCGTACTAGTATTTACAAAAAAATCTACTCTGTTTTAAAAATTTTATAAAATTCACACAAACTAGAAACCACGATAATTTAAAAAACTTTTACATTTAAGTTAGAAATAAAAAATTTTTTAAACTGAATTAACCTTACAACATAATAATCACACAATTTACAAAAAATCTACTTCTTTTTCTAAATTGTGATTACTCTTTTCTTTTGTTACATAAGTTGAAAATTTTATAAAAATAAAATCAAATAAAACTTTTCTCAAGAACTTACAAAACTTATGAAAATTGAAAGAATTTTCTATAAAAATTGGAAACTCGCAGTATGTATTTCTAAAGTCAACTAATATTTTGTAAAGGACGAATTCATCTTTGCAGACAAAATTGTATAGAATCTTCTGAAAAATATTAAGTAATGAAAAAAAAATTATTTTGAAGTAAATATAACATTAATCTGAAATATTGCACTAGATTTTGTTTATTACTAGAAAAAATTAAAATAAAAAAAATCTGCAAAGGAGAATTTCAGACAAGATTGAAAAAGTTACATGGGAAATAGATAAAAAGAGTACAGTTCTTTCTTGCTATATACCTAACAAGATCGTCATTTAAATGTTTAAATATCGTTTGATGCATTTGGCGATGATTGCAAATGAAAATTTGAAAGAATTTTCTGGCTCACATAACCTCCGGACTGATTAAACATGAGATTAAAATGAATCGGAAGTCGATTTACAATCGAATGTGATTGTTGTTGCCGGTTGCTAAACCCCGCATCTGTCTTCTTGTCCTAATTAAACAAACGCAATAGATTTCAATCATCAATCTGCAAATACAAGCACATTTTTATTTTTAGGATCCACAGACACAAATACATCATGCAAAAGCGAACAAAAATTCATGATTGTTCAAAAATTAAAATCCAAATTAATAAAGAATGTCAAAACTCAGAATGAAGAATTAAATTAAAGCACAAGTGACAAGATTACAGCTTTTAATTAAAAATTTAGTTTTTTTTATAAGTTAGAAAAATAAAAATTTTAGGTATCTTTCAACTAGTTGTCCATTTTCATTAAAAAAAATTTTTATCTTCTTCAAACTATTAAATCTAAAAATCAGAATATCAATTTTTTTACACAATCTTATCGGTTTCTGATAAAAGTCTTTCAATAATCGAAAACCTTGAGTGTAATGAAAATATAAACTACCTTCCTGTCCTACAAATTAAAAATTACAAAACACAGAGACAAGCAGGTTGACAAAAATAAGAAACATTTATTTCGATTAAAAACGTCGATCACAAAAAATCTTAGACACAATCTAAGAAATCTCTAAAAAATGATGACTAAAAATCTGTAATTTTCTTCTGGGTTTCATTGAAAAGACCAACTTTTTTTGTCACAATTTGCACGAATTGAAATTTGTTTATTTTAAATCGAATCGTCATAAGTTTGAACTTTAATGGAAAATAAAAAGAATTAATCATTCTTTTTCTAAGTCAATTAAATTCTTGTTTCCAATCAAAATGTATTCATAAATTATTCTATTCGCACATCTTGTTTAGACATAAAAAATTGGTCAGTTACATATTTCATAAACTAATTAAACATTTACAATAATTTTCGAAACACGAGTTAAGATATTAACTAAATTGTACTCGTCGACAGGTATTGCACAATTTTTAAATTATGGAATGTACACTGGGTATAATTCAGCTAATTAAATCCTGACAGAAAGCATTAATAAATAAAATCAATCTTTAAGGAATTTTCTATAATTGCCATTAAATAAAAAGATAGCCAAAACCACAAGCATTGATAAAAAATGATCTATTACAGTGTTTTTTTTATTATTTTGCTCTCTATCTAGATTTTTGTTCGTGACTCTTAATAATTAAAATTACACAATGTAATATTATTTAAAAATGTGGTGCATAATAAATATTAATAGATTTAATTTGATAAAATCGAAAATAAATGAATACTCGATGAACTAAAATTTATAAATAATTTAAAGACACTAATGATTTCTGTATAATTTTCTTTCAAAAGAGTAGAAACTTAAAAGTGAATTGAAAAATTTTGAATTAGGATTTAATTTAAAAAAGTCAAATTTAGTTTTTTAGTTCAATTTATAATATCAAATTCCTGTATTTAAATTGAATCAATCCAGTAAAGTTTTAAAAATTTACCATTTAGAGTTACTACTCTAAAAAAAAAGAAAATTAGAAAATGTAAAAAATTGCTATAAAATGACCCTAGTAATAAATAAAATGAAATATTCAAATATTTTTAAAAGACTTTTCTATAGATTAAAAAGTTTCAATTCAACTATCCTTAACTTTTTACAGATTCGATGAAGAAATTATTTTCTTATAAAATACAAAAAAAAAATATATAAATAGCGTAAACACTGATTTTATTGGTTGAAATTGTTACCAATTAAAGTTTTGCTCTTTTTTTTTTGCAAAGAAACAACTTTATTTATTTAAGACTCAATTTATAAATTTTTTTTAATTGTGAATTGACTCCATAAACAATTTTAATACGATAAAAATTTGTATATAAATTAGCAAAACTTTACAAAAGTATAATGAATTTAAAAAAACAGGATAATGAAGTGAAGAAAGAAAATAAAAATAAAAGTTATTATTTTTCTAAAAATTAAAATCCCATGTCGCAAAAAACAATTAAACAAAATTTATATTTTTTCCCTAAAATCAGTGCCTTCGCCCGAGTAAAATGCAGATTCAGCTAATTGTTAAAAATAATCTTAAAATAGTTATAATCACTAAAAATAGGAAGCACAACGACTGTTCTATAGGAAGCGAAAAAAAAAAACGAAAAATACTAACACTTACAATTTGCTTAATAGGAAGCGTATAGACGCGTTAATTACTGATAATTTATAATCACAGAACATGCATCGAGGATCAGCGATTTATGAGCTTTCGCACATGAACACGACAGAGTAAAAAACGACACAATCCTAATTAATTAATTAATTAAGCGTTACCTGTAGAGATCTCGAACGGCTTGATCCTCCCGTGAAGCATTACGACAAGTGTTTAATTTATTTTCCAGTGCCTGCAAAAATAATTCAAAATTAATATCTGTTCTTATAAATATTGATATATTATTTCCTCAAGACGCAGGTAAAGTTGAAAAATGACTTTTTTCCAGAGTGAAAGATTTTTTAAAGAGATGTTAAATGATATTAAAATAATTGTCAAATTAATTCATCACGAAAATTCTCTGCTTGAATACTTAGAATATTTTTCTTGACTGTTTAAAAAAATTGTAAATAAATAAATAAATAAAATTAACATAACATTAAAGTAGAAAGTGGTCTTTCACGCCAAAGAAAAATAAAATGGACATTTCACTAAATTTTAAAAAATCCTGTTCAAGATGTTTTTCTGAAGAATATGTAACTCAATCTTTTTAAATTTTGTAAAATAATGTTAATTATCCTTCTATTTGTTGTTAAAAGCCACCTTTTAGTTTGAGGTTATGTGAAGGAGTTGAACCGGCAACCGGTTGATTATTTTGATTTTCTTCATTTTCAAAACAAATTCATATATTCAGAGAGTTGTTTGAACCTTGAGCAATACTTTTGTGAATTATACAATTGCATTGTTTTGTTAATATAGCACAGAATGGTCCTTTAAATAAAAATGCAAATAATGAAATAAAATTAAAAGTTTTACGATGACCACGTTTATCCAGTATTAGTTGCTAAAATAACGAATGTTTCCTTTTGCAAAAAAGAAATGATGGTGTTAAAATTAGAAGCTGTTTTCTTTTATAAGGAGTTAGAAACAAATATTGAGGAGAACAAAAAGTAGAAGAGAATTAGCAAACTCATGCAAACAAAAGAGAAACCAAAATGAAAACCTGCTTCGAAGGAGATTGGGAGGGTCGTAGTGTAAACAGTCAGCATTTGGTTGGTTTAGGTTGTTGTCTGATACATTGGATTGATGCATCTAATTGTGGTCTTTCTGTTCCTGGAGGGCTCGTCTTTTTTCCACTTGGACATGAGCACTTCACCCTCCTACAGTCTATACAGACCCACCTGTCAAGCTACCAAAACACCAGCTACATCACACCAAACTACTAAAAAATAACTTTCACAAACAGGGGGCAACTAACGAGCTTGCAATTATACGCTCAAAACTGCTGGGCTTATTGCTTTTAACAAATTTAATTTAATTTCTATTATCGCAAATTTTACAACCAAATTTTTTACTGAGATATCCCGAGCGTTTTCTCAATTTGTTTCTCGTTTTTATTCAAGGACCCATTGACATAACCTCCAACTAGAAAATGGTTTTTTATATAAAATAAAAAAAATAATAATATTGATTTCACCCAATTTTAAACAATACAGTACATTTTTGAAAAAAAATTAGTTACTTACAAAATTTGTGATGAAACAATAATTATTTAACATTTTGTGTTTTTTCTTTAAAGTTTGTCAACAATTGTAATTTTAATTAATTTTGACAAATAATAGCTCATTTTAATGATTGAAACATTCTCTACAAATCTGTTCGTTGGATTTTGTTAAAAAATTATTAAACAAATTAAACTTATTATATATTTTTTAAACAGAAAAAATGTTATCAAAATCCAACAATCAGGCTTGTAGAGAATATTTTAAAGATTAAAGTGAGCTATTATTTATCAAAATTGGATGAAAATCACAATTGTTGACAAACTTTAAAGCACAAAAACACAAAGTGTTAAATTTTATAACAAATTTTGTGTTAACCTGACTTTTTTAAAAAATTGTCCAACTGAATCTTTTAAAATTGGGTAAAATCTATTTTAATAATATTTATATTTTATATGTGAAAAACCATTTTCTAATTTGAGGTTATATCATTAGGTTAAACATCCTTAATTAAAAAAAAAAAAGAAACAAATTTTTAAAAATCTTATTTATGATTAAATTTTGATCTCAATTAAATAATCTCATTAGGAAATTTTTAATCTTAATGACATTTCATTATGTAATTGAATAAAATTTTGTAGATTTATCAGCGCCAGAGTTTTGTGACAATAAAAGACAAAACAAAAGGATTTTATCATAACAATTGAAGAACGGGATTTTACAACAATAAATGCCGCAAAGATCAAAGGATTCTAAAACTAGAGTCACAATTATTAACAAATGATAAACAGGCATTAGTGGAAAATCTTGAATCAAGTTTAATATGATTTCTGTTAAGATGACAATAATCATTGTAATTATAAAGACTCAAAAGTTTCATTTTTTTTCCAATTTACATTTTAAATGTAGATATACGTGGTCATGCTCAGTGATGGGCCAATTTCAAAGAAATTAAATATTTTATTTTGTTAAAAAATCCTATTCTCTTATTTACAATTATCCTATATTTTATTAAAATTCACATTCCCAGTTTCTTAACTATAAAATTGAAAACTATATAATATATAGAAAAATATTGTAAAATAATAAATAAAAAAAATTCGGCTAAAATTGGTTTTAAATTATTATGGCTAAACAAAAAATACATATTATTTGGGTTGGGAATTTTATTGAGTAAAAAGTTGAGAAATTTATTCAGCAAAAATGACAAGAAAAGAATAGGTTAAGAATAAATTAAAAAAGCCAGAAAAAAGACCATTCAAAGAAAATATAAATAAATAGGTATCTGTAATTTGAAATCCTTATTAAGTGAGGCCCATCTCTGATTAAACTAAAGCCGTGCTAATAAGCCGCGAGACTGCGTGCTTTTTTCGAGAATTTTTGACATTTGGATTATAAAAAAATATTCATACTCACCCCAACTTTTCTCATGAGGTCACCAATCATGTTCATTGCTAATATTCTCGTACAAGGTGCCAACGGGGGATTCATGTTGTTATTATTGTTGTTGCCAATCACGCCCCCCACGCCATTTGCAACTAAATGCAAATAGGACAAATATTACTAAATATCTAATAATAATCTATCAGAAAAATATTTCTCCGTATATTACAATTAAAAAATTATGTTAAATTAATTTTCTAAGTTTTGATTAACACGCTTGAATTAGTATAAATTGCCTTAATTCCAGAATATGTGTATAAAAAATGTTTATAAAGCAAATAAATTAATTTAGAAAAAAATAACAACTAAATAACTCTCGGATTTAACAATAAAATTTTGAATTAATAAAGAACGAGGAAAATTGAGAAAAAATACTATTAAATTATAACCACATTGAACTTTTCCTTTTTTCTAAAATTAAATTCTAAAAAATTCCCTTTTTTTATCTCTATGAAGAGAAAACACAAATTTCGAATCTGATGATTTTTGTTCTTCAACAAGATCTTGTCTTGCGTATTGTTCGTAAATTTTATTGTTAAATCGATATATAAACGATAAATTTTAAAAAAATTAAAAGTTTGCAACACTTAAATCGAATATTATATAAATACAATAAATATCATAAACACAAAACTTATTTGAAACATAATAACACATAAATTAGCAAAAAATAAAAAGATAATGCAATCTACAAATCATACTGACATAAAAAAAAAACATATTTTATCGAAAATCTCTTTATTCAATCTGTATAAATTATCATTAACAAAATAGAAAATAATAATTTATTTTGAATTGTATCGAAATTGTATCTCCTTATTTTAAAACAAATGAAAATCATTAAATTAGTCAACTAAAAGAAACGCACATATTAACATAAATGACGAAGGATCTTTACAATAAAAAAGAGAAAATAAAATTCCTCGAAGAAAAATAAAATTTCTGGAATTAACAGTAATCGTCATTTGAATTTGAAGGAGTTAGTAATGAGGGTGTGAATTTTGATGGAATTAATAATTTCGAAGTCGATGATTTTGGAGTTAATTTAGAAGGCGATAATTTAGGACTTAATTTTAAGGGAGATAACTTTGAAGGAGTTATTTTTGAAGGGGTTGATTTTGACGATGAGAATTTTCTCTTTGCAATATGACTAAATAAAATTTTTGTTCTACGTAAGACAGAGTTGACCTTACTCTTAGTTTGAGGAGTGGTCGAGTTAACACTCGGCGTTATATTTCGGGGCGCACTCGGACTCGAGGGCGGTGTGTGCGACTCCAATTCAACCTGGAGCTTGTTACTGTCTACGTGATTACGAACTCGATCAGCTGATTTATCATTATCAGGCTGTCGTCTTTCCTGGACCTGAATTTCTTGCTTAAGGTCTGAAAACAATTTTTTGGATCACATTCACAGACTTTAAACTGTACCAAGAGATTCGAAAAGAAAAATAATTAATTAAACTTGAAAAAAAGAAACAATTAAATATCAAACAATACCTCTTATTTCGTCCATTAGTCTCTGTACAATCACTTTCAAACCATCTTTCTCGTCTAGTTCAGATTCGAGTAATGCGTTCTTTTCTATTTCGAGATTAAATTTGGCTTCAAATTCTTCTTCTGTTGCTTTACTTATTCTGTACAAGAAACAAAGAAAATAAGAATTGTTGAAAAATACGAGTAAAGGAATAAATTAGCAGGGCTGATAAAAATCATGATTTAAACAAAAATCTAACGATAACGAATTATAAAAAGAAAAACAATAACGTAAATAGATGATAAAAAAAGTTATAAAAATTTAATGAATTCTAATAAAAAAATGAGAAAATTCTTTTAAATAAAAAATGTCATGGACAATTATTGAAGAAATAAAGAATAAATTTGAAAAAAAAACAACACGAGAATGAAACAGTGACATAAAAATATATAAAAAAGTACAAAACTCTTTTCAAAAAATTAAACTATTTACGAACATTGTTTTTAAATTAAAAAAAGTAAGTAAAAAGATAATTAAAAAAACGTTAAAATATAATAATAAGGAAAATAAATTCTTAAAATTAGTAAAATTCGAGAATTATTTTACAAATTGAATTAAAAAAAGAGTGAATACAATTTTGGATAATTTAAACAAATTTTAAAAGAAAAAAAATTCTGTGAAGTAGAAGAACGAAGTTAAAATGAGAATATTTGATACAAGATTAAATTGAGAAATTTTAAAAAATGTAGATAAAAGCATCGAATAAATGTTTTCAAAAATAAGGAATTACAAGATAAAAACTGAACAATTTAAGAAGGAAAAATCAAAAACATCAAGAAAATCAAATAAATAGGAAGAAAATAAAGACATTTTTATTTCCTTAAACTAACAAGCTGTAAAAAAATGTAAAAAGTACAAAAAATAAAAAAAGTTGGTAAGAATCAACTAAAAAAATTAGAATTATTAAAAATAAAATAAAAAAATGTGTATATATAAAGACAAATAATAAGTCCACAAAAGAAATTTAAAAATCCTTCAAAAATAAAAAAGTTTAGAAAAATTAAACCAAAAATAATTTTATAATATTACACTTAAAACAAGTCCAACAATATGTTTAGAAAAATAAAGGAAATCTCAAAATTTTATGAATGAATAAGTAAGTTTGCAAAAAATAGATAAATTGAATACATTTACAAAAGAATAAGCGTACTTATTTTAAAAAATATGGGAATAATTAGGAAAATCAACGAAATAAAAAGTGTAGTGAATTACGTACAAAGAAGAAAAAATTTAAATTACAGAAAATCCTAAAATAAAAAGACAAATATAAACAAAATATCCAAAATAAAAGAAGAGATCTTTAAATTTTTTAAAAATAAGAAATTATAAGATAAAAATTAAAAAGTTTCGAAAAAGTGAAATCTCTTAGAAATATTGTAAGAATTCAAAAAAGGATTATTGTAAATATGGAAAGTAATTAATATTATTTAATTATTATATACATTAATCAATATGCATTTAAATTTGAATCAATTGAAATTTTTAAAGTTTGAACGAATTGGAATATTAGTTAATTGACGTTTGGAATTTATTTAAATTATAATGATTTTATAAAGAATAAAATATTCAAATTGCAATTTTCAAGATTTATACACAAATTTCTGAGTTTCTTTTTATGGTATGCGATTTTTTACATACGCAGTATTAGACATCCGGAGAATCGTGAATTTTTTTTTTTTTAATTTAAATCATCAGGATGGCCACTTTTTTTATGAAATTAAATTTCTGGTCATTTCCCGGTTTTTCCCGGTTACAAATTTTCGAACAATTAAAATAGTATTTTTCATTTTGCAAAATTCGCCTTTATATTTAAAAAATAACTTTTTGCTTAAATTTAAAAAAAAATAGCTTAAAAAGTTTTATTATTACAAAATAATAAAATCTAAATTTGTGGACAATAATTTATCTTAAACCTTGAAAAAGAATTACGCATTATGCATATTATGATTCCACTAGCAACATTAACGCGTGAAATTACGAAATTGAAAAACCTATCTGAAAAATGACGAAAATAATTGAAAACTAAAAACAACATTTAAAAAATGGCTAGAACGAAATAATTTAAAAATCAAAAAGTAATTATAAAATTTTAAGATAATAGTTAAAAATTAAAAAATTGTAGGAAATAATTGAAAATTGCGGAAAATAATTAATAATGAAGGAAATATTTGAAAAATGACGAGAATAATTGAAAAATTGAAGAAAATATGTTAAAAATGACGAAAATAATTGTCAATTGAAAACAAAATTCGAAAAAATGACTAGATTAATAGACAACTGAAAAAATTAAAAAAAGAAATATTAAATTTAAAGAAAATAATTGCACATTTAACAACTGGATTGAAAATCGCAAAAAAGAATTGAAAATTGAAGAAAGAAGTTAAAAATTGAACAATGGAATTGAAATTAAAAGAATATACTTAGAAATTGAAAAAAGCCGACAATTAATGAATTAATTGTTTCTAGAAGAAAACAATTGAAAACTGAAGAATGAAAATAAAAATTAAAGAATAGAATTAAAAATTAAAGAAAATAATTGAACAATTGTATTTAAAATTAAAGAAACTTAATGATAAATGAAAAAAGGCGATAATTTGTTAGTATTGAAGAGAATTGAAGAGCATAGTTCTAGAATAGAATAATTGAATTGAAAATTTAAAACAATTTTTATGAGTGAAAAAAGGTAATTGAAAAAATCCGAGAATTATTTAATATTGAGGAATGAATTAAAATTGATAAAAATAAGTGAAAAATAAAGAAAATATTTGTGAATTGAAGAAAATAATTAAAAATTAAAGAAACAAATTGGAAAATAAAGAATTAAATGGAAATTTCAAGAAAATAATTAATAATTAAAGGAAAAATTACAGTATGACGAAAATAATTATTTATTAAAGAAAAAAATTAACAATTGAAAAAATGAAAAAATGGTAAAAATAATCGTCAATCGAGGAATTTTTTTTAAAAATTGAATAATCATAAAATTGAAGGAGAATAATAAATTGTCAATTAAAAACTGATAAAAATTATAGAAAAAATTGTAGAAAATAAATGAAAATTGAAGAATTGCATTGAAATTTCAAGAAAATAATTGATAATTGAAAAACTTCGAGGATTATTAAATATTGAATAAAATAATTGAAAAACGAAGAATGTAATTGAAAATTGAAGAAAATAATTAAAAATTAAAGAAATCAATTGAAGATTAAAGAATTCAATTGGAATTTTAAGAAAATACTTGATGATTGAAAGAAAAATTACAAAATGACTGAATTAATTAAATAATGAAGAAAATAATTGACAATCGAAAGGAAAATTTAAAAATTGTCGAAGATAGGTAATCGACAACAGAACAAAATAATTTAAGAAAATTAAAAACAAATTATAAAATTTAAAGAGAATATTTGTACATTAAACTTGTTAAAAATTATAGAAAAAAATTATAAATTATTTAATTTATTAATGAAGTTAAAATTATTTTGAACTGTCATTTATAAGTTTAAATTTTAATCAATTTAATATGTATGTGCCAAAATTCAGGTGCGAACAGACAAACAATGAATGAACGAATAAAAGAAATTGCGGATTATTATTATAGATTTGTAATATATGAAAAAAATGATTTTCGATAAAATTTTTCAGAACTTCTAGATCCACGAAGAAATTCCCGGTTTAGTAACAAATTTCCCGGTCATTTCCCGGTCCAACGGCCACCCTGGTCATGATTTTAATGCAAATACCACAATGATTTATATAATGATTTAAATCGTGATTTCAATTAATTACAGCCCTAAAAATAAGGATTTGATTTTCAATAATACCTGTGAGCTCTTTCTAAATCATCATTCTTTTGCTCTATTTCTCGAATGTATTTGAGTTGTTGTTCTTGAATAATTTGAAGTTCTTGTGCCCGTGTTTGAAACATGGCACAATCAGCAGCTTGTTGGTCTTGACGGACCCTTAATTGTTCTACTTCATTGGCCAACCTGGCATTCCTTTGTTGTAACTCCCTTACAGTTTTTTCTGCCTGCTCCAAGGACGTTTCCAATTCTTTCTCTAACATTTGTGAGTTTTCCTGGAATTCTTCCAATTCGCGTTCAACATCTTCTTTTCTATAAAACAATAGATTATTGATTTATTATTATTCGTATCTTTGTTTTTTTTTTTTGTTCAAAGCTTAATTTTATTACTTTAATTTATCAAATAATTGAATTATGAATTCAATTGAAAATAAAGATTTTGTTGCTTTCTTTACGTAAGTAATTAAGAACAATGAAATATCTTACAATTTTCTTAAGAAAATTAATTAATCATTATGAAATATTTTATTATTTTCTTTACATAACTTAGTATCCATAAAACAAAATTTTATCATTTTTTATGTAACGTACTAATCACAAAGTTATAAAATATTTTACAATAAGTTTTAACAATTTAGTTTATCACGCTTATTTTTGTTTGTCAAGAATAATTTAAAAACATCGACACAGAGTCATTTTTATGATTATAAATATATATATATAATAAAAAATACCTTTGATGCATTTGATGGGCAAGGTCCATCCAAAACTGAATTTCTTCATCTTTGCTGGAAAAATCCGGAGTGTCGATATCCATCATTTCGACGATTTCTACGTCCACTTATCAGTCTTTAAAATTTAGTTTGCGAATGGTATCGCGAACTAATAAATCAGCATGGAAACTAAATAAGAAACTTTCTTCTCATGACTCACTGGACATTCTCTACAAGCAAAAAATCAACACAGCTAATGAAAAATCTGTCAAAACAATATAAAACTTCTATTTATCTCGTGATTATTTGATTTATATGCTTCGCGATCAAGATTTCTACGACGTAACTTTTTTTTTTAACCAAAGAGAAAAGCACAAAATAGGTTATGACCATAAACTTGAGGTCTTGTTAAAACACAATTTTATATAGGCATATGAATATATATATAGGATACTTAACGATAAAAAAAATAGTGCATTTGTTGTACAGTATGTGAAATATATATTGATGATTGTTAAGGCTTCTGGTAAGAAAACAGAAAATGAAAATTGCGAAAGTAAATAAATATATCCTCGAATAAGAGCGTGGGAGTATAATGTAGAGAAGGGCACGTGTGTCATAAATGTCATCACTTAATTAATTCAAGTCCTCGATCATGATAGCAAAAATTTTCACGTAATAAGACATTTTGTGACGCGTCAAGCGATTGAAGCTATTTTCTGTATGTAAAAGAAAAAGGCGTCACGCCAGATTATAACACACATCAAGAATCACTGCAAGAACTTACGTCTGTCGAGAACAAAAGGTGTCTGATTAAAAATATGGTACGATAACAAAACAGTAGACTTGAGAAATCGTTGAAAGGGATATTAAAAAATTACTCAGCATCAGTACGTCCACTTTTGTAGGGATCAATTGTAATTAATTTAAAGTGACGTCATCTTCAGTCGGTAAAATCAATTTCTAATCTTGCTTACCGTTTGAGGATATATTCAAAAGCTACAAAAAATTATTTTTTATGAATAATTCAATTATAAAATAAATAAAAGAGTTAAAGGATATGCATATCATTAATTTTTAAATTAAACAAACCATTTTTGTTTTTAAAATAGATTCTAATTTTTTTTTTTTAAAGAGTACAAATTTTTGATCAATGGAAACCGATTGAATTGATGTTTGGATTAATTAAATTTAAAATCGAACTAAATATTAATTAATAAATGCTTTTACAAATAAATAAAAAGAGTTTGTTTAACAAAATAGGGTATATTTCAATAAATTATTAGAAGAAAACGGTACAGTATAATGATGCTGGGTTTTTTTTAACGCAAAACACTTGTAGAGAGGCGTAACTAGAAGAGCAAGGGCCCTGGAGCAAAAAAATGGGGCCTGAATTATATATAATAATTTTAATTTCTTCAATTTTTATCATTTTTCATTTTATTTTCTGCAATTTCCAATTATTTCTCTAAATCTTTATTTGACCTTTTTACAATTTTAAAGTATTTTAATAATTTCTGAATTAATTTCCTAAATTTTTCCTGTTTTAAACGATTTTTCAATTATTTTCATTATTTTAAAAAATTCCGATCTTTTATCTGAAATTTCAATTATTTTCATCAATTTTGGATTTCTGTGATTTTTTGTTACTTATTGTTCGCACTTTCTAAAATTTCAATTATTTTCAATTGCTTTAATCATTAAAATTTTTTTTTATTAACTATCGTAAATTTCAGTTATTTTTAGCTTCCTTCAATTCATTCTTCAATTTTTAGTTATCTTCATTTTTTAAATTGATTTCTAAGATCTTCATGTATTTTTCTCCAATTCCAATTTTTTTTTTATTTAAAAAATTTATGTAATTTTTTCAATTATTTCACTCAAATGTCATTTACTTTTTACAATTTACCACCGTTTTTATCATATTTCAATTATTATTCCCTGCATGTTACAAATTTTAAAATCATTTTTCAAGTATTTTTCAAAATTTATTTCCTTTCATTTTCAATTTTCTTCAATTGTTTTATAACTTCCAAAAAATCGATTGATCTGACATTTTATACTTCAATTACTTTCGTTCTTTTTCATAAATTTCTCTTAAATTAAAAATTATTCTCTTCAATTCTAAATTATGTTTATCTTTTATATCATTTATTTTCTCTAATTTTTAATTATTTTCTTTTTTTTCATGAACTTCTAAAAGTTTAAAGTATATTTCTGAAATTCTCTTTAAATTTCCTTTGATTAAAATATATTATGTAATTTTTTCAATTACTTTCTCAAATTTGATTTATTTTTCTCAATTTTCAGTTATTTTCTCCAATTTTTTTTTTTTACAATTTTCAAGTACTTTTCTCAAATTTATATTATTTTCTCTATTTTTAAAACATTTCTATGGTTTTTTAACTTATTACTTTCCCTAATTTTTTATTAATTTTTTTTTCCAATCAAATTTGCAAAATTTGGAATTATTTTGTTTAATTTCATTTATTTTTCACATAAGATTTTTCAGATTGGTTGGTCCGTTTCCATTCTACTACTATTTTCTTTTGCGAAAAATGACATTTTTGTCATCAAAGCTATGCCTGTTTGCGAAAAATTAATATTTTTCAAATATCTCTATTTTATATGTGCTCTGGGTGATGTTACCCCTTAAATCCTTGTTCAAATGTTCGAATATAAAAAAATAAATATTTCTAAATTCATCTATATTTTCACAATTCAGAATTTTTTTTAAACTATAAATAAAATTACATTCTTTGTATTAATATAAACACTTTAAAACCATTTAAAAACAAACTGAAATCAAAAATTGGTGAAAGGCAATATCGCATAAAGGGAAGTGGACATAAAATAAAAAATTGAATAAACGTTCGATTTAAAAACATTGTTGTTTTATTTTCAATCATACAAAATATGATTATTGAGCTGCAGCCGAAGCGGGAGCAGCAGCGGTGGCGGCCTGTTCTTCCCTAATGCGATCCTTTTTCAGTTGTCCCATCATTGCAGACTTCTCAGCTGGAGTTTGGAATCGTCCGTGTCCAAATTTAGAGCTTGTATCAATGAACTTAAGATTGATCTTCTCAAGAGCAGCTCGTTTCGTATGGACCAAGAGAGACTGAAAAAGATAAATATACTTATTATAATCCAACCATATCTATAAATAATCTAAAATATTTTTTCTTTTAATATATCAGGCCTATCATTTAAGATCACAAAATGTGTCATACAGAATAATTTTTGGCTCTATTCTAGATTCATCATATTGGTGATAATTCGGGTATCTAAATCATTAATTACAATTTTTTAATCGTGTAACGAATTTTTGGGGCTGGGAATCAAAACAATGACGTTATGTAAGATATCAACTGTACCTTTCGCAAAGTAAGAACACGTTTTTTCGGTCCTACACAGCATCCTTTGATCATGAGGAAGTCGTTATTGACCTCTCCATAATGAGGGAAACCTCCCATGGGAGTGATAGATTTATCAGTGAGATCGTATTCGGTGGAAGCGTTATTTTTCACAATCTGGAAACAAAAACCAATTATTAATAATCAATTCATACAAAATTGAACTTCCCACACACAATAGTTTGAAAATACTGAGAACATAAATGATAACTTTAATTTATATTGTTGCTTGCTCGGGAGTCCCAAAAAATATTTAAAAATCCATCAGGAACTATTTACAAGCCATTTCTCTTTTGCCTCTTTGAATGGATTAAATTTAATCTTTCAAAAATGCAAAAGACCAACTTAAAGTGAGGCTTTGATTAATTTTTAAGACTATGAATAATAAGCTTACTTTTCCATCCTTGGTGTGAATTCCCTGTCCTATTCTGTAGATCTTCTTGTTTATTTCTGTTCGGTGATGATAACCCTTCTGTCCAGCACGTGCAACCGTGAAGGATACTCTGCTCGGATGCCAGGCTCCGATACAAGCAACTTTCCTCAAACCCTTGTGCGTCTTCCTTGGAAGTTTCTTCGTATGCCAACGGGAAGTGACACCTGTAAAATGTCAATATAAATTATTATCAATCCACAAACACATTTCATCTAAAAAATTACAATATTGCATTATTCATTGTTCTTAAAATCCAGGAAAATCATGGATTTTAAGACAATGAAGAACGTCAGTAGGAAGGCAGCATGATGTTTTCATCAGAGTCGTCAGACAATGCACATCATGTTTTCTCATCATATAATATATTTCAACAAATTAAAAACTTCGTTGACAAACATTTTACTACGGATTTTATCTATTAAACAATTTTCTTTAAAATGTACCTTTGTATCCCTTTCCCTTGGTGACGCCAATGATATCAATCATCTCATCGGGTGCGAAAACATTGTTAACTGGAACAGGTTTTTCCAAATGTTCCCGTGCCCATTGAACTTTCTGCTCGATGGTTCCACCATTCAATTGGACTTCCATAATGTGCGCTTTCTTCTGTCTTTGTTTCAAGAGTTTCATCTGTAAATTAAATAAGAATTTTATAAAAAAAAAACTCAATTTTCTTGACTTTAACAACTAATATATATCTCATGCAATAAGAAAATACAAAAAAAAGTGTTTTATGATCAAATCTGTGCCTGGCATGGTTTATCTCATTGTCACTGTCCAATGGACTACAATAAGTTTAAGGAATATGCCGTGCTCCTATCACTCCTACA
Organism: Ganaspis brasiliensis; assembly: GCA_037103525.1. Taxonomy (NCBI): domain Eukaryota; kingdom Metazoa; phylum Arthropoda; class Insecta; order Hymenoptera; family Figitidae; genus Ganaspis; species Ganaspis brasiliensis. Next base: position 1,922,123 of record JAZKLR010000146.1, read on the forward strand.
AAGTAGGGGACAAGACTTATTTTCGACGCAGCAGTTAGGAATATACCGCACAAAATCAAACAGCTCCGAAACCGCTACCAATGCCTAACTCAAATATTACTACTCTTGTCTAGCATTGGTAAAAGCGTCGATTTTAGGCATGCATTAGATAAAAAAAAAGGCAGGTATGATTAAGTTCTAAAATTAATTATTTATAATATTTATTTTATAGAATTTCATTAGGAAATGTCTATTAGTTTTTAAAAAAATTTAAACTATTTACGGACATTTTTTTAATATTAAAATAGTATTGCACTTAAAACGAGATCAACAACAAATTTAAAAAACTAAAGAAAATCTAAAAATTGTATGAAAGAATAAGTTTGCAAAAAATCTCGCAAGAAATAGGCAATATGTGAAAACAAATTAAATAAATTCACAAAAAATGAATGTATTTATTTTTTAAAATATGCAAATAATTATGAAAATCAACGAGTTAAGTGAATGTTATAATAACAAAACATTATTATGAACATGGTAAACAATTAATATTATTTAATTACTTTGCATTTAAATTTAAACTAATTGAAATTTAAAAGTTAGAACAAATTGGAATACGAGTACAATTTTTTAAATTTTATAAAGATCAAAATTGAAGATTTATCCACGGATTTGTGAGTTTTGTCTATGGTTTGCGATGTTTTACATACAGGGTGTCTACAGAAACATAATTTTCAAATTCCCGGATTTCTTTTATGTATGATTAACAGCTATAATATTAAAATAGTGAAAAAATTAAGTGCGTAATATATAAGTTTTTAAGGTAAAATTGATCTTTGAAGAAAATAATTACAAAATCGCAAAAATAATAGAAATTTCAAGAAAATAATTGGAAAATGACAAAAAGAATTGAAATTTGAAGAAACAAAATGAAAGATGACAAAACTAATTAAAAAATAAGTAAATAATTAAAATTTGGAAGAAAAGACTTGGAAAATGACAAAAAAAATTGAAAAATGGAAAAACAAAATAAAAATTTGATGTCAATACATAATTAAAAAATTGGAGAAAAGAATTGACCATGAAAGAAAATAATTAAATAATTGAAAAATCATAAAATTGATAGAAGTTTAAAAAATACTTGAAAAATAATAAAAATAATTAAAAATAAAATAAAATAATTGAGAAATTACAAAAATAATCAAAAAATGGAACAAATAGTCGAGAAATGACAAAAATAATTGAACCTTGGAAAAAAATAAAAGATGATAAAGCTAATTTAAAATTATGAAAAAAATTTATGATTTGAAAAAAAACACTTAAAAAATGACATCAATTGAAAAATGGAGAAACAAAATAAAAATTAGAAATCAATAATTAAAAAATTGGAGATAAAAATTGACGTTTGAAAAAAATAATTAAATAATAACAAAATAATTGCAAAATCCCAAAAAATTTGAAATTTGAAGAAAATACACGAAAAATCATAAAAATAATTAAAGTTAAAAATAAAAAGCAATTGACAAATGGCAAAAATAATTAAAAAGTAAAAAATTTAATGTAAATTAAAGTAAGAAATTAAAGAATCCATGACAATAATTTAAAGATAAAAGAAAATAAGTTAAATTTGGAGAAAGTAATAAAAAAATGTCTAAAATATTGATAACACTTGAGAAATGACTAAATTATTTGAAAATTTTAAAAGCAATTAAAAAATGAGAAAACTCATTATAATAGGAAAAAATAATCGAGAAATAACAAAAAGAACAGAAATTTGAAGAAAATAATTGAGAATTCACAAAAAATTTAAATTTGAAGGTAATATGTGAAAAATAACAAACATAATAAAAATTTGAGACAAATAATTGAAAAGTGACAAAACTAATAAAAAATTGAGTAAAAAATAAAAAATTTGAAGAACAGATTTGAAAAATGATAAAAATAATTAAAATTTGAAAAATAATTGAGAATTGACAAAAATAAATGAAAATTGAAGTAAGAAATTAAAAAATTCATGTAAATAATTTAAAGATTTAAGAAAATAAATACAAAATTTGGAGAAAGTAATAAAACAACGTCGAAAATATTGACAATAATTGAGAAATTACTAAATTAATTGAAAATTTTTAAAAAACAATTAAAAAATGACAAAAATAATTGAAAATAGGAAAAAATAGTCGAGTAATGACAAAAATAATTGAAATTTGAAGATAATACATGAAAAACAACAAAAATTTGAGATAAATAATTGAATAATGACATGAATGATTGATAACTGGTGTAAATAATTAAAAGAATATAAAATTGAAAAAAAATTGAAATTTCAAAAAAAAAAAAAAAAAAAAATGTCAATTGGTGTAAAGTATTTAAAAGTCATTGATACAATAATAAAATTATTGAAGAAAATTGCTAAAATTTGAAGAAAAAAAATTTGAAAACTGTAATAAATTGAGAAATTGATGACCATAAAAAAAAGATGAAAATAATTATTGAAATTTGATAAAAATAATTTTTAAATGTTAAAACTAATAGAAATATGCAGAAAATAATTAAAAAATGATAAAAATAATTTAAACTTGATGGAAAAATTGAAAGACGAGGAAGGTAATTGACAATACTGGTTTCAAAATTAAAAATTTGTAGACATTAATTAAAAAAGTAATTAAAATTAGAGGAAACTAATTAAACCATGTCAAAATTTATTGAAATTTTAAGAACATATATATATTGTATATAATAATAATAGATAATTATTATTTTACTAAGAAGTGAGAAGTGATTTTTTTTAATGTGAGCAATAGTGAATGATTTTAAAAAAATTGAATAAAAATGAGAAAATTAAGTCACTGGCAGCCATGAAAAATCTCAAATTCGCTTGAAACGTGTTACACTTTTACTATTTTGAAAATCTAACTGTGAATTTAACAAGTGACTAACAAGTGAATTTGAGCAATTTTGCAAAATATGTCTGCCATATTGGATCCACCATTTTGAATTTTGAAAAATTGGTAAATCTGATATCGTTTTCACAATCAGAGACTTCGAAAACGAGCAATAAGTTTCAAGCGAATTTGAAGAATTATGAAAACGAATTAGCTGAAATTTTTAGAAATTCCCGGATATAATTTTTTTTCCCGGCAATTTCCCGAGTTTTTCCCGGTCGAACTAAAATCCCTGCAAATTCCCTGTTTTCCCGGTGAGTAGACACCCTGCACATATGCATTATTAGACATCCGGAGAATAGTAATTTTTTTATTATTTAAATCATGTTTTTAATGCAAACCGCCAACGAATTAAATCCATAAGTCCTTCTAAATAATTAATTATAGAACTTAATCATACGTCCAAAAAAACTTAAAAATCGAAAATTTACCTGCGTATGAGCAATGACGCGAACGACTTTGCAGTACTTGACGATTTTGCTCAAGTTCTTATCGATTGATTTGCGACCAAGATCATCTTGCCATTTCTTGGAGGTCTTTGAGAATGCCTTCTTCTTGCTCTTATACCTGCACAAAAACGACGTTCTAGTTTTGCCCAACTACGTTGATCCGTGTCTTCGATTTGCCACTCTAGGAAGATCCCAACTACGTTTTGAAACCCTACACGGAGATTAATGGAATTTTAACAAGTCGGTATCTTTACTAGCAGTTTATATATTAAACTGTTAAGGATTTTATAGAAAAAAATACAGACTTAAAGAAATGACCATCATTTGATATTAATCAATTAATGTCATTTCAGTAATTGTAAATCAACAATAATTATTTCTGTGTTTAATTACTAAAAACGAAAATCATTTCTGAATTATAAAACGAATATAAAAATTAAAAATTATTACTGTAAAGGTTTCTAGAAATACCGAAAAAATTTGTATTAGCAAAGTGTGATTTACGGAAAAATTGTCTACTCAAAATTATTTTAATAAAGAAAGATAATACTCGTTAAAATTAAACAAAATTCTTTATAAATTAATTTTTAACCAATATAACTTTGCAATTTATATTTGTAAATAAGATTTTTTGCTGAAGAAGGAAATTCTCAAAAATCGATTTTTGTTATCTTAAGGTTTCTCCGGCAGCTAAACTTGAAAAACTCGATGGATTTTCTTCAAAACGTGAGAAAACATTATTTTATATATTCCTTCTTTTTAGTTAAAATTTCAGTACCCCTTGCGTTGCTCAAAATCGAGATATTCCAATTTTATACGAAAAATGATAAAAAAATCGAAATTTTAAACTTGAATATCTCAATTTTGAGCATAGCAAGAGATACAGAAATTTTAACTAGACAGAAAGAACATATAAAATAACCTTTTCTCACAATTTAAAGAAAATCCATCGATTTTTTCTGACCGAGAAATACCTTATACCTAAATTAAGATACAGAAATAATTATCCTTAATTCAGAACTGCATAACAATTTTCAACCTGTTTAATTAAGATACTCTTAACTTTAATTTTAAGACTGTAATCTATAAGATTTTATAGAACAAAAAATAAAAATTCTATCTCCGTGTAATGCAAAACGCTGGTTTCTTCTAATAGAGCGGAAACCAGACGCAAAGTTGGATCAGCCTAGTAACAAAGTCACGCTTTGTTGGCTAATTCCAACCAACTTTCGTCACACGAGACGAGAGTTTAGTTTTTTTTTTTAATCTGAAAAGATAAATAATTGTCAGATTCGTACCAGTTCTTATAGAAACGCCTGCGACAATCTTCTGAAAGATGTTCAGCCCAGACGGTAACAAGGGCTCTCAAACCATGAGGAGTTTCAATGTAGCCGACAACACCCACAACAATCATGGGTGGTGCTTCCAAAATTGTAACAGTTTCTACAATTTCTTTCTTGTTGACCTCTGCAAAAAAATGTACATTAATATACGATAAATCAAACAAAAACAAGATATTAATAAAGATAATAAAATAAAATGACTTTAACGAATGTACAAAAAAGAATTTTTAGAGATGAATTTGAGAAATTAATCATTGCCAAATATAATGATAAAAAAATGTGCCAGACATGGTTTATCTCATTGGTTCTTGCCCAATGGGCTACAACAAGTTCAAGGAATATGTCGTGCTTTTATCACTTCCACAAAAGTGGAGGACCAAATTTTTTTTCGATGCAGCAGTTAAGAATATACCGCACAAAATCAAGCAGCTCCAAAACTGCTGCCAATCCTTGACTAGTGTATTGCTACACCTATCTCAGATTGGCAAAAGCATCGGTATTTTACCCGAATAGACAAAAATAAAAAACCAATCAAATTTAATTATTTTTAACCAAGTTAAATTAACTTAATTTTCATTAAATAAAGAAGTTGTTTCTGATGGAAAAATAGGCAAAGTTTAAAATCAACATAACCTAAAAATTTGGCAAAGTAATTAATTTCACGCACTAAAAAGTCAGATAATTAAATTACAAGTACTTAATACACATTTAAAAATTGAATTATAAGGTTTGTAAAAACGAATTTCAGTTTATTTTACTTACTTGAACCAGGTCTGTCGGCTTCTCGGACAACGTGGGTCATGCCAGCTTTATAGGCCATGAAGGCCGTCAAGTGCACGGGTTTGTTAGGATCATCCTTAGGGAAGGCCTTTACTTTACCACGATGACGCCTTGATCTTTTCTTGGGATAGAATCCCATAGATCCATGTCGCGGAGCGCTGAATTTTCTATGCGACTGAAAGAAAAAAATCGTATCTTGAGCAACCGATAAAACGTGGCAGAAAATTTTTTAATAAACATTTTTAATAAAATTTGCTCAGACCGCCCTAGAATAATATCTTCATGGTTAATCAGTAAAAACCATAAACATTATTATCTAAATCATCATTGAGAGATAAAAGAAATAAAATAATAATCAAGGAAAGAATTAGCAAAACATGTGAAGGGGAACATAGGTTAGTTTGAATATCTTTTGTAAATCGAATTGGAGATAAAAAATAATGAACTGAGAATACATGGAGAGGTAAACAATAATGGATTTTGGAATAATAATTGAAAAATGCGTAAAGATGCAATAAATAAATGCAGATACAAATTGCAATAATCAACTTACCATCGCGCTGATTTAGAAGAAAATGGAGGAGTTTCGCTAGTGTTCTTTGCTTTTATACAGCAATGGCGTCTACAAGGTAGCCAACACATTTTTCACTATAAGAAATTCCCTAGATTTAAATGTCATAATTGATATTTATTGCAAAATTGTTTTTGGTTAAACATTTACCAGAAGTAAATAAAATTTCTAGAAATTTAGAAATAAGATTGATCAATAGTTTAATTAATCGATACAGTTAATTGTTTGTATTTTATAATAATTTGCCAATTAAATTCTTAGAAATATAAAAATAAATCTAGTGAATAAAATACTTTCAAAAATGATTACGTGAGTGCGCGACCAGCGGGACTGATATCGTTCGCTGGAGAAACAAAAATTTCCGAATAAAATTTGTTTTTGTGGTGTGCTTTATTAATTTTGCAAAAATGGATGGACGTAATTCTATAGAACGTTTTATGAACAAAGTGTATTACATGTTTGACACACCTGTCACTTATTTTCGAGGTATTACCTAATCAATTTTCTAGGTTATGATACTTAAAGACCCTAATTTTTAATTTGTCAAACTTATTTGTTTCGTTCTATTTTGTGAAAATGGAAATGTCACGATAAATTTATTAATTAAACGACAAATTATCTTTCCCTAAACAAATACAAACATGTCCAGATGTTTGCAATCTGGCTATTATACATTTTCAAGGCTTTTATCATTTACTGATTATTTTTCTTAGAAATAATTGTTCTTAAGAAATTCACTATTATGCAAATGTTTAACAGAAAAAATAGTCGAACCGAATCAACAAAATTATCCTTGGTATCACCAAAAATTTCGCAGAGTTCCTACTGTTGATCAATGTTATGAAGATGATAGAGTTTGCATCTATGAAGCTGATGAACAGTATAGAAGAGATAAGTAAGTTTATTTTTAAATGTTATAAACTAAATTAATCTTTATCGAAAGAATATTTATATTACGAATTTTAGGCTTATGAAAAGATTGGTTTCGTGATTGCTTTAATTCCTTATCATAATCAAATTTCCTAGCTCCAAATCCTTCAAATAGGTACAAAAATTCCTAAAATAATTTTGTTTTCATTTTGCTTTGTGTGGACTTATTTTAAAATATTTACAATTTCCTTTTTATTTAGATTGAGAGACAGCGAAATATGTGATATTTTGAGAAGTAGGTACGAGCATTGCGTCCTTTACCAAGGCGAGGTAGAACAAGAAAGATGTCAACCTCTTTTGGATGTATATGAAATAGCTACTGGAGCATGGTTTTCTAAATGTGAGCTGCAGTTCTTTCTTAAATTAAAATTAAAAATTCGACCAATCCTAAATTTGAAAAATCTAAACTTGTATCAATTCAGACCTCTATTCAATTTTTAATTGATTTTAATTCCAATTACAAAACTCTGTTAATTTAATTCTTTTATTTATTGTATGTAATTTCATTTAAATTAGAATTTGAAAAGATTTAGTTTAAGTCTGGTTTAATTCAAATTATACATTGAACTCAATTGAAAATTAGATGAATTAAATTGAACACGTAATAAATTTAAAATTATTAAAATTTGTAATAATGTAAATATTAAATTAATTAAAATTTGAATAAATCAAAGGTTAAGTCGATCGAAATTGATTAAATTTTGTTAAAAAAAAAATTTAACAGCCTTAGAAAGTCTTTAATTCGATAATAACCATTTTTAATATTACAGATGGAGATTTAGGCCCTAATCCGAATTCAAGAGGCGCATTAATGAAACAAAAACATCGTATGGTATGGGAACGTAGACACGGTAAAATTGGAAGTGTCCCAAGAGATCCTACACCAAAAATATTTACTTTAACTGAATATGATACTAACCCTGATCGTGGACACAGAGTTCCAGATAGCATTAAACCTACACCTCAAGAAAAAAGAAATTGAGATGTAATATTATTTACTCTTGATTTAGTAATAATAGGCTTATAAAAATTTGTTTTTCTCCAATAAAAGGCGATTGTTATTTCTTTCTCTTCTATTTTTCTCATTCAGAAAGTTGTACATTCACAAAATTTCACTCTTGCTCTACGTTAATAATCAATTACCACTTACGTAAAATTTTGTCAAAGTTCATAATTTATAACAATTTTAATTTCTTCGAATTTCAATTAATCATTTTTCAAAAATTTTCTTCAATTTTTTCCAAATAAAACATTTTCAGTTTTAATTACCTATTTCCTTCAATATCAAATTAGTTTCACTATTTTAATTTATTTTCTATTTCTATCATTTTTCAATTATTTTTACAAAATATGATTTTTGTCTTTCAAATTGTAATTTTTTTCTTCAAATTACAATTAATTTCGTCAATATTTAATTATTAATATCAATTTGTAATATCAATTGAATAATGGAAGAACATAATTCATCAAATTTGTTAATTTAATTGTCAGTTTCACTATTTTCATCGTTTTTCATTTAATCATTTTCCAAATATGTTTCTATATTAAAAAACCTGTTTCATGCTTCATCAATTTTTATCAAACAAAACTAAATTATTAAGTTTTATATTATTTATTGTTTTTAAATTTTAGTTGTATTTTTCAAGTATTTAAATGATGTTCTTCGATTTTCAATAACTTTCTTTTGTATCAAATAAATTCTGTAATATTCTCAATTTTTTTTCTTAAATTTTCAATTATTTTTAATTTTTTTCAATTAATTTTTGTCATTTTCAATTATTTTTGCTTCCTCAGAGAGGAAGCTTTGTGATCGTTAAAATTTTCGATTTTCCAAAAATAGTCTAAATCGACTTATTTTCATCTAAAAAGCGTAGATTTTCATTTTTAAGCAAATATCCAGATATATGTGTGTACAGAGTTTTTTGTCGCCAGGATATCTCGAAAACGCTTCAACGGATTTCAATAAAATTTGGATGACTTGTTGAGCTCATGAATATCAAAATTTGGCCACAGGGATTTTTAAAAATATCCAATCAATTTTTTTTGCACCTTTTTTCATCGAAAAAAATCGTTTTTTGCCAAAATATTTCTCCATGCTAAAAATACAACTTAATAAATACAAACATCATATTCCTTAACTTAAAACGAATTAATTGACCTATATAACTTTTATAATTGATCAAAAATTCGTAAAATAATTCATGTTTTTTCATTTTCTTTGTATTTTAAAATACTTTTTTTCCTAAATTCTCTAATTCACTTTAATATTATTAATTTATTGCTTTCTCTATGAGGAAATAAATTATTTTGCTTTTTTTGGAAGCGAAATGTTCATGAAATGGACAACATTTTCACATGGTTTTATTAATTTTCTAATTTTTTAAATATTTATCTCAACTTCCAGTAATTTTTTTAATTTACAATTATTTTTCTCATTTTGCAATTATCTTCTTTTATTAAAAATATATATGTTGTAACTTTTTCAATTATTTTTAAAAAGTTAAAATAATTTGCTTGAATTTCAAATTATTTTTATTACTTTGCAAATATTTTCTCAAATTTTTCATTATTATTCAATTAATTTAAAATTTTTCTTCTTAAATTTAATAATTTTCTTCAATTTTCAATTATTTCTATCATATTTCAATATTATTTTTTAAATACTTATCTCAAATTCCAGTTATTTCTTCAATTTACAATTATTTTCATCATTCTGTAGTTATTTTCTTTTACTAAAAATATATCTTGTAATTTTTTCAATTATTTTTCACTTCAATTATTTTTTTCTAAAAATATTTTCTTCCATTTTTAATAATTTTTATTACTTTGCAAATATTTTCTCGAATTTTTTATAAATTTGATTATACCTCAATTAAATTCTTAGATTTTGAAATATTTTTCTCAAACTTTAATGATTTTCTTCAATTTTTAATTATTTCTATCATTTTTCAATTACTTTTTGTCATTTTTAATAATTTCTTAATTAATTTTCTAATTTTGTTATTATTAATCTCAAATTCCAGTTATTTTTTCAATTTACAATTATTTTTATCATTTTGCAATTGTTTTCTTTTATTACAAATAACAGATATTGTAATTTTTTCAATTATTTTTCACAAATTAAAATTATTTTCTTTAAATTTCAATTATTTTTATTACTTTGCAAATATTTTCTCAAATTTTTTATCTTTTTCATTACTCTTCAGTTAATTTCAATTAATTTTAAAATAATCTTCTCAAATTTCTTAATTTTCTTCAACTTTCAAATATTATTGTTATTATTTTGCAATCAGTTGCTTCAAATTTTAATTATTTTCACTATTCCTCAATTAAATTCCTAAAATTTCAATTATTTATCTCATTTTTCAACTATTTTTTCCAATTATTTTCTCCACCTTTTAATTAGATATATTAATTATTTTTTAATTAATTACTAAATTTTCATTTGTTATCTCAAATCTAAGTTATTGTATCCACTTTTAATCATTCTTCAATTATTTTTCTCAATTTTCAATTACGTTCGTCAATTTTTACTTATTTTTGTAATTTGCAATTATTTTCACAAATTTTATATTATTCTGATTATTTCTTGATAAATTCCTAAAATTTCAATTATTTATGTCAAATTTCCATTACTTTCTTCAATTATGGATTATTTCTACAATGTTTTAATTATTTTCCTCAATTTAAAATTCTTGAAATCATTTTGTAATTAGGTACTTTCTTTTACTTCACATATATTCTGTACTTTTTTTCAATTATTTTTCTAAGATTGCAATAATTATCTTCAATTTTCTATTATTTTTATCATTTTTGGATTATTTCACCCAATTTTAATTATTCTCATTTTTATCCAATCAATTTCTAAAAATGTTAAGCATTTTTTTCTCAAATTTCAATTATTTTTTAAAATTTGTTTCAATTTCAAAATTTTATAAATTTTGTCCTAATACAAATAAATCTTGTTTTATTTATCATTAAGTATTATACTTAAAATATTTATAATGGATTTTATTACTCGAAATCAAATAAGATTGTCAACTTTTGCGTTAAAATAATTACACTAAGTAAAAAACTCTTTAATTTATTTTTGTTCTCCCCCCCTACAGTCAACATTAAGTGCTCAGATGACAAAAATGTACAAGTCGCCGCCCCTGATATCAAGCAAAACTCCATGAATTTGCTATTAAAACCAAGTATTATTTTAATTAATTTTTTTTGCAGGATTTAAAAAAGTAAATGAGAATAAAGGATGAGAATCACAATAAAAAATATCATTTACAAACAGAATATTTTCATTTTTTTTTAATTCATTCACTTACTCGCTTCACGTTTCATAGTACAATATATAAAAATATCTACACCTATTGTACGCAAATATCAAATCATTAAATACATTTGAGAGAATCCTATTGATTCTTTACACTTTACACGATAAATTTTAATTATTCGAAGAGGGGGGGGGTGGGAGTGGGGATGGGAACAGGGTTGGGGATGTTATAAAAATAAAATAACGCAGTGTATAAGAAAGACCGAGATTGAAAGAACTTTCGCCAAAAATTGCTTAAACATATCACTTAATGATTTCAAATCACAGGTCCGGATTTGAAAATCAAGTTCGATGTTTCAGTGCCAAATAGAAGGGAACTTAAAAATCGTCGACGGCATATTTCTGGAATGTGCGGACAATAAATAAAAATACAAAAAAATGGCACCAAGATAGTCCTTAAAAAAATTAGCTCACTGACACACAGAAGAATTGCGTGGATGGAATTAATTAATAATCGTGTAATCCGCGACTTAAGAGACGTCTACGTATACTCCGTTTAAACAAAAACCTATCAAAATTAGAAAGAGAGCACAATAAATACGTAATAATACTTAATAACAAAAAGGCTATGTATTAAAAATAAATTAACAAAATAAGTTATCTATAATGGATAACAAGGAAGTTTCTTTCAAACTCGCTTAAATATAATAACCAATTCGAGATAATCGAACGGCCAATCATCATTGTTTCTTAATGGCAGAGACGAATTTTCCACTAATGCCATTACCAATATGTGATTAGTTGAGAGATTTCGTTTATATACAATTTAATAATGCAATGCGGCCATTTTGAAACACGATCATCAAGTTATTATTTACAAAAGTTTTATCGCGATTCGAAAGAATACGCCTTTCGTTTCTACTAAAATATATTCACAAGTACAAATAAAATCTGAGACCATTGAGATCGCTGACATGCATCTGAGAAATTTATTTCTAAGCGCATGAGAAAGCAGAATAACGTCTGCGCGAATTTTGGGACTTTAAAAAAAAAACAAAAAAACAAATCTATTTAGAAACGTGGTACGCAATTTTCTTTGTCCTTTCTTGCTAAAAAAAACTCAGGACTTCTCATGTTTCGAGTAAAATTGGTCTTCTTGCAAGTTCTTTTTTAACACAATCACTTAGCTTAACACGTTAAACACTGAATACGTTTCCCTGAATAAAAACAATTTTGATCTCTCTCTTTCTCTCTCTTTCTCTATTTTTCGATTCAACAAAACGGTCAAAAAATTTCATTGCAAAATGCGATTACAAATTTGATTAAAACAAGCGCGCACATTTATGAAAAGAAAATTAAAGCTTACTTTTGAGAGAGATCTTTTTCTATTCGACACTGATAATACTTATATTAAGTATGCAAATAATTTGCCAGAGTCGCGATAAAATTTGGCAGAGCGCGACTTCTTTGATCCAAAATAAGTAGAAATCTCGATCGAATTACTTGATTTTTAACTAAAAATTATTCAATTTTTTAAAAAAATATTTTACATTTATAAAATTGTAGGATTTTGTTTTTACTTATTTTCTTATTAGTTCACCGTATTTTGTATCAGTTTTTCCTGTTTCTTATTTTTTCTTTTTTTTTTTTATCAATTACTTATTTTGCGTTAATCGGTTCGAATCTTGGAATTGTGATTGATTGGATAGAACGTGGACTTTTCAAGATGTCATCTAAAACAGATGAAATTGATTATGATGCTCCATACTTGTTTTATCACAGTTTGGACAATGCTGTACAATCCCAATATGGAATCATCGATATACTCGGTATGTGATGCCGTTCATAAATTTCACATTCAGTGTTATTTTATATTATATAATATCTAAATCGTGAAATTGGATAGAAATTTATGCGATGATTTGGAAAATACCTATTAAGTGTTCGACACTTGTAGGTATTTGTCCAGTGCGACGCGGCCTACCGAGATACTATAATTGAATTTACTTCTAAGCGATAAAATTCGAGTTAGGACTAATTAATGGATTTCAGTACGTTCAATTCTTTAGAAGAATTTTCCAGGATTTGCTTCAGGAGTCGATGGGCTGATCAAATTGAGCGGCCAAACGACGTTTCCCAGAGAATGCTGAAAATAATTCTCTTTTTAAAATTACTTTCCTTTTTTTTTTAACTGGGCTATTGGGGCCCTCCATAAATTACGTCACACCTTTTTTTCCTTTTTTCGACCTCCCTTCCACCTCCTTGACACAACTTGTCATATATTTGTCAACCCTCCTTTAAAATTACATCACATTTTATTGACCCCCCCCCCCCCCCCTCTATTATATATCGTGTTGAAAAATTATTATTGAAATTTATTTATTCTACATTTTAAAGTATTGAAATTTTTGTATTTTGAACTCTTAAAAATGACTCCATTTTCAAAAAACAGGAAAAAAAAAACTTTTTGAAATAAGATCTAAATTTTTCAATATATTACAAAATTGAAAAAATAAGAATCTTTTAAGCAAGAGTAAAATTTACTAAATCAAAAATCATTTTAAAATTCCAATTATTTTCTATTGTCATTTCAATTATTTACAACTAGCAACATTAACAACTTTGCATTGTTGTTGGTCATTTAAAACTATAAATTTTTGCAAATTCAAATAATGTAAATTACGAAATTGAAGAATATATCTGAAAAATGCCGAAAATAATTGACAGTTAAAAACAAAATTCGAAAAATGACTACATAATTACACAATTGAAAAGAATAGTTTTAAAAATTAAACAATAAATATTAAATTTAAACAAAATAGTTACAAATTTTAACTGTTGGAAATAATTGCAAATTAAACAACTGGTTTGAAAATCGAAAAAAAATAATTGAAATTAAAGAAAATAATAAAAAATTAAGGGAAAAAATGGAAAATTTAAGAATTAAATTAAAATTTGAAAAAAAAATTACAAAATGACGAAAATAATTGACAATTGATAACAAAATTCAAAAAATGGTTAGATTTTAATTTTAAAAATCAAAGATTAGTTATAAAATTTTAAGAGAATAATTGAAAATTGAAAAAACTGTAGGAAATAATTGAAAATTTCGGAAAATAATTAATAATTGAAGGAAAAAGTTGAAAAATTGAAGAAAATATGTCAAAAATTACGAAAATTATTGTCAACTGAAAACAAAATTCGAAAAATGACTAGATTAATAGACAAATGAAAAAAATAATTGTAAAAATTAAACAGGAAATATTAAGTTTAAAGAAAATAATTGCAAATTGAAAAATTAAAAAAATTATAGGAATAATATTGCACATTTAACAACTGGATTAAAAATCGAAAAAAATAATTGAAATTAAAGAAAATAATTAAAATTGAAAAAAATAATTGAAAATTGAAGAAAGCAATAAAAAATTAAAGAATTATATTGAAATTTATGGAATATACTTAAAAATTGAAAAAAAGTAATTGAAAAAAGCCGAGAATTAATTAATACAGAAGAAAGCAATCGAAAACTGAAGAATGGAAATATAAATTGAAGAATAGAATTAAAAATTAAAGAAAATAATTGAACAATTGTATTTAAAATTAAAAAAAATAATTATTGAAAATTGAAAAATGGAATTTAAATATGAAAAAAATAACTTCGAATTGAAGAGAATGATTCTAGAATTGAATAATTGAATTGAAATTTTAAAACAATTTTTGTGAGTGAAAAAAATAATTGAAAAAATACGAGAATTATTTAATATTGAGGAATTAATTGAAAATCGATAAAAATAATTGAAAATTTATGAAAATATTTTAGAATTGAAGAAAATAATTTAAAATTGAAGAAATAAATTAGAAATGAAAGAATTAAATGGAAATTTCAAGAAAATAATTGATAACTAAAAGAAAAATTACAATATGACGAAAATAATTAACTATTAAAAAAAATCGAAAAATGGAAAGAATAATCGACATTCGAACAATTTTTTTTTTTTTTTTTAATGAATAATCAAAAAATTGAAGGAGAAAAATAAATTGTCAATTGAAAACTGGTGAAAATAATGGAAAAAATAGTAAAACAAACGATAATTAAAGAAATCAATTGGAAATTGAAGATTGTATTGAGTTTTCAAGAAAATATTTGATAATTCAGAAAATGCGAGAATTATTGTATTTTGAAAAAAATAATTGAAAAACGAAGAATGCAATTGAAAATTGAAGAAAATAATTGAGAATTAAATAAAATAATTAAAATTTAAAGAAATAAATTGAAGATTAAAGAATGAAATTGAAATTTTAGGAAAATATAGTAGTTGATAATTGAAAGAAAAATTACAAAATGACTAAAATAATTAAATATTAAAGAAAATAATTGAGAAATGTTTGATTAAATTGTAGATAATTAAATCCTTAACCAATAAAAATTTAAAAAAGTTGTTATTTGCATGAAAGAAAGTTTTGGTTAGAAGATGCAGTAATTTATATTGATATAATCATAAAATTAAGGTTAGTTTGATTAAAATAAGTATAAATTAAAACTCTTATTTATCAATTGAAATTAAAATTTAGTTGAAACTTCAATAAATTAAAACTCAAATATATCAATGCTAAGTTATTAATTTAGATTTCCATTTGCAAAAAATTATTTCGAAATTTCAAAAATCTCAATTTCCAATAATCTAAATATCAATTAAACTTCTTCGCATGAGCATTTTAAGTATTTTTGTATTTATTAATTAAATTAAAATTATTTCAACTGATATTTATAAATTTAAATTTTAATCAATTTAAACAAATTTTTTTAAAAGTATTTGATTTAAAACAAAAAAATATCTAAGTGCCAAACTTCAGGTGTGGGCAGAATGAAAGAATGAATGAATGAATCTTGTGGATTATTATTATAGATAATTATCAACTTTTTAAAATATTTTTAAATTATTTTCTTAATTTTTTAATCATTATTTTCATTATTTTTCAATTTTATCCCCAATTTTAAAACTCACTTTCAATAAATTATAATTATATTCTTCTTAAATTATATTTTTTTTACTATTACATGTTTTTGTTTCAATAATGAATTAGAATCTTTATTTTATTGATTGAAATTATTCTTATTTATTTTCAGTTTCATTTTTCACTTATCAATTATTTTCATAAACTTAATAATTAATTCGTTAAATTACAATTATTATATTCTTCCGATCATTTGATTAACGTAATCAAAACTTACTCATTAACAATGTTTTTCAATTACTTTTGTGAGATTTTAATTATTTCATGATTTTCCATTTATTTTACAATTTTTCAATTAATTGCCTCATTTTTAAATTAGGTATTGTAAAAATAATTTCATGAATTGTTCAGTATTGTTTTATTTTTGAAATTATTTTTCCAATTTTTAATTGTTTTTATCCTTTTTTTTTAATTAATTTTTCTAAGTTCAAATTATTTTCATTATTTTTCAATTAATGTAATAAACTTCCAATTATTTATGTCAAATTTCAATTAGGTGTTTTCTTTAATTTTCATTTTTTAACCTCATTTTTCAATTATTTGCCTTCATTTTTAATTTTGTTTATAATTTTTTCATTATATCTATCAATTTTGTTAATAATTTTTAATATTTTTCAATTTTTCCTCCATTTTTAAATTATTTTAATTATTTTTTAATTAATTTCTTAAACTTCCAATTATTTATGTCAAATATCAATTATTCACTACAATTTTCAATTTTTAACATAATTTTTCAATTAATTTCCCCAATTTTTAATTTTTTCATTATCTTTTTATTAATTTCATGGATTGTTAATTATTTCTATCATTTTTCAATAAATTGTCCCATTTTTAAATTTCTCAACTGTTTTCTTCAATTTTCAATCGTTTTTATAATTTTTCAATTAATTTCTCCAATTTTTCATTATTTTCATTATCTTTCCATTACTTTCATGGATTGTTAATTATTTTTATCATATTTCAAATATTTATTATCTTAATTTTTTTAATTTTTTCAGTATGTAAAATTTTTTTTTTTCTATTTCATGAATTGTTAATTATTTTTATCATTTTTCAATCAATTGTTCCATTTTTAAATTTCTTAATGGTTTTCTTCGATTTTCAATCGTTTTTATCATTTTTAAATTAATTTTTACAATTTCATATTATTTTTATTTTTTTTTTTGTCAATTAATGTCATAAACTTCGAATAATTCACGTCGAATTTTTAATAAGTTTCTTTAATATTCATTTTTTAAATTCATTTGTTAATTATTTGCCTTCATTTTTAATTTTGTTCACAATTTTTCCATTATAATTATCAATTGTTAATAATTTTTAATATTTTTCAATTTTTCCTTCAATTTTCAAATTTTTCAATCATTTTTCAATTATTTTTATCCTTTTTTAATTATTTTTATCAGATTTCATTTATTTTCTCCAATATTTTCCATTATATTAAAAGATTTTCAATTATTATCACCTAATTTTAATTTATTTTAATAATTTTTTCATTAGTTTTATGATTTGTTAATTATTTTTACAATTTGTCATTTACTTTCTACAATTTGAAATTATTTTTAAAACCATTTTAAAAATAATCGCCTGGACCTGGTTGTTGCATTATTTAAAATGAATCTAGAATCCACATATGTATTTATTGTTTTTATAAGCAGTTGGTTTAATATTTCGAGTTTTGTTTAGTAAAATAGCTTTTAATGTAAAAGAAAATATATTGTAAAGATTTTTTTAAGTTTAAAAAAAGGCATTTGAGCAGTATTATTAAGTTACATTAAAGTGCTACAAAAATTAAAAAAGATATTAATATTAACGCATGTAATCTTGAATCTTTATTTGTATATTTAAGGATGCAAATTTTTTCATAAGAATTTAGTTTAGGTATTAAAAATTTTAAAAATATAGCACCTAAAAAACGTCAATTTTCTAGCATTTTTAGTAATATTTATTTAATTATAAGAATGATATCAAACGTTGTCACAAAAGTTTCAACCCCTCCAACTTCTTAATGTGTGACGTAATTTATGGACCCCTATGTAAAATATCAAATTTTCTTCAGTGAATTTGTAAATATTAACTTACATCGTTTAGTAGGAGTTGTGTCAAATCTTTCTGCAGATTCGTGTTCTAATAATCCCCCACTCATAGAACTGGTGGGACTGACATTATCAGAATCGTCTTTTTTATTTGTGAGCGAGACAGAAGGTCGTGGTAACGCTGAGGGATGTGGAGCAACTATCACATTTTGGTTTAAGGAATAAAAGGGTGAAACATTTGGATTCAGTGGATTTGCAGAAGCTGATAGCAGACTTTTTGTTGGTGATAAAAGATCTGAAGCATCTTCACTCGTTGTATTCCAAGCGTTAAGTGGAATAGAAGGCACCTAAAAGATGAAAATTAAAATATATTGAAAAATTGCTTTTTAATCTCGGGTTTCTTTTCTACGTACCTCAAAGTTGGTAAGTTGCTCGTTCTGTGGAAATGCGTAATTTGAGGCAGTCGACCAAATGGAAAACTTCCAGGATTTGTCTTTATCGTCATTTCCTGGCTAAAATTTTAGAAAAGATTCAAGTTTAATTTAAATTTTATAATTGGATTTTAATTAAATGGGACATAAAAAAAATTCAACTAACCACTCCTTCAGTTTCTGGCTCCGGTGGTGGTGGTGGAAATTCATTGCTCAAGACTGGTGTGCGCAAGAGACTCTTTAATAAACTATCTCCGCTACTTTGTAACATTGGCCATTGATTTTGATTTTCGTTTTCTAATAAAGCTGTCCATGGAGAAGTATTTCTCTTCTGCCAGGTTTGACTGTCAGAGACCCAGTTTCCACGTTCTTCGTGTTTGTTCGACGGACTGGAGATATTGAGACGCATCGAGGTATCCATTTCGAACGATTCAATGCCCGATTCTGGATCTTGAATCGATGTTGAAAATGTTGATGGTAATGAGAAGCCAACGGCTATTTAAAAAGAAAATTAAATTATTATTTGGTGATTCAGGGCTACCAGTGTCCTTTAAAGGATTCAAAACTTTTTGGAAACTACATTTTTGGGAAGCAAAAAAGTCCTTTTTTAGGAAAAAATTTTGAAATGTTAAAAATTGTTTATTTACACACTTCTTTAGTCAATCAAACTAAAATCAAACTAAATCAACTAAAATCAAACTATTTAAAATTGATGCGATTTTGATTTATAATAGCTCATTTTCTTCAGATAGATTATAATAAATTTATAACTCTTGCAATTTTTGAATAATTAGAAACTGTTTTCAAAATTACGATTTTATAATAATTGAAATTACTCATTAGTGAAGACTAAATACAACTTTCTTGAAATTTAAAATGTGGACCACATATCAGTAAAAACGGTTTTACAAACCAAACCGTCTAATGGTTCAGAGTTCCTATTTTTAATCTAGCATTGTTAAATTCGACAGTATTTATTTTAAAAAATACTCTCATTGTTAACATGCAAATTTTTTAAAATCCCAAAATAATGACATTCAAAATAAATTAATTTATGAAACATCTTTTTTTATTTAAGGTATATTTCTCGGTTAAACACAGGCAGTCAGAAATAACAACGATTTGATTGACTAGAGAAGTGTGTAAATAAACAATTTTTAACATTTCAAAATTTATTCCTAAAAAAAAAATGTAAAGAAAATAACTGTAAATGACAAAAATAATTTAAATTTGAAAAAAAAACTGTAAAATGACAAAACTAATTGAAGAATTGATTAAAAATCAAAAAATGAAGACCAAAATTTAATAACTGAAACGAAATAATTTAAATTTCATGAAAATGATTGAAATGTTTTAAAAATAATTTAAATTACATGAAAGTAACTGACGAATGACAAAAATAATTCAAATTAAAAAAAAATAATTTGAGACTGGTGTAAAATTTAAAAAATTTGAGTACACAAATGGATATATTGGCGAAATAATCAAAATGTGAAGAAACTCATTGAATAATGACATAAATAATTGAAAGCTGGTGTAAAAATTAAACTTTTTAAACAGTAGTTGAAAATAATCAAATAATTGAAGAAAATTACATTTACAGAAAATAATTCCGAAATGTCAAAAAATATTAGAATAATGACAAAAAAGAATGTAATTGGAACAAAAATTGAGAAATGACAAAAATAATTGAAAATTGGTGTAAAAATTAAAAATTTGTAGACAATACTTTTAAAACTGACGAAACAATTGAAATATTAAGAAGCTGATTGAGTAATGGCATAAACTATTGAAAGCTAGTGTAAAAATTAAACTTTTTAGACAGCAGTTGAAAAATTAAAAAAATAATGAAGTTTGAGGAAAATAATTAAAAAATGCAAAAAAAATTTATGTATGTAGAAAACACTTGAAAAATGACAAAAATAACTGAAATTTGCAAAAAATTAATAACAAATGAGTAATGAAATTCAAAAATGGAGTAGAAAATTATGATATAAATAATTGAAAATTGGTGTAAAAATTAATAAATTCATGACAATAGTTTAAAGATTGAAGGAAATGATATAAAGAAAATAATTCCAAAATGTGAAAAATGTTAGAATAATGACAAAAATAATTGTAATTTAAAACAAAATATTAAGAAATGACAAAAATAATTTATAACTGGTGTAAAAAAATAAAAATTTGAAGACAACATTTTTAAAATTGACTAAACAATTGAAATGTTAAGAAACTGATTGAGTACTGAGATAAATTGTTGAAAGCTAGTGTAAAAATTAAACTTTTTAAACAATAGTTGAAAAACTGCAAAAAATAAAAGTATTTTTAAGAAAACAATTCGAACTCGAAGAAAATAATTTAAAAATATCTACACAAATAATTGATGTATGTAGAAAACAATTGAAAAATGCCAAAAATAACTGAAATTTTGAAAAAAAAAAATGTGAAAAATGAGGAATATAATTAAAAAATTGTGTATAAAATAAAAAATCTATAATAATCTATAATAAGTGAAAAATTCTATAAAATACTTGAAAAATAGACGAAGCAATTAAAATCTTAAGGAACCAATTGAATAATGACAAATAATTAAAAGCTGGTGTAAAAACTAAATTTTTTAAACAATAGTTGAAAACTTAAAATAAAATAATAGAAATTTCAAGAAAATAATTGAAACTCAAAAAAAATAATTTAAAAATGACAAAAATAACTGAAATTTTGAAAATAATTAATGATAGATGCGAAATATAAGTAAAAAATGGAGTAAAAAATAAAAAATGTATTGCATAAATTGCAAAATTGTATAGAAGAATTGAAAATTTAACGATAAAATTATTTTGAAGAAACTAATTGAATAATGACGTAAATAATTAAAAACTAGTGTAAAAAAATAAAAAATTGAAGACAATCTTTTAAATATTGACAAAACAATTGAAATGTTAAGCAACTAATTGAATAATTGCATAAATAATTGAAAGCCGGTGTAAAAATTAAAAAATTTTAGACAATAATGTGAACACTTGAAAAAATATTAGAAGTTTGAGGAAAATAATTGAAATTTGAAGAGATAATTCAAGAATGTCAAAAAAAAATTTAAATATAAAGAAAGTAATTAAAGTTTGAAGAACATAATTGAAATTTGAAGAAAACAATTGAAAACTGGTGTAAAAAATTTAAAAATTCATGAAAATAAAAAAAAATTGAATAAAATAATTGAAATTATGTAGAAAATAATTCTAAAATGGCAAAAATAATAGAAATATATGAAGAAGATAATTGGAAAATGACAAAAGTAAATTGAAATTTGTGTAGAAAATTTAAATATTCATGTCAATTATTTAAAGATTGTAGAACATAATTCAAATTTTAAGAAAGAAGAAACTAATTTAAAAATAACAAAAATAAATGAAAACTGGTGTAATAAATTTAAATATTCACGATAATAATTTAAAGACTGATGAAAATAATTGCTTTTTGAAAAAAATAAATTCAAAATCGAGAAAATACTTGAAAATTGACGAAAGTACTTTAAAAATGACAAAAATAGTTGAAAAAAGGTGTAGAAATTAAATATTTGTAGACTAATTAAAAAATTGACGATGTAATTGAAATATGAATAAACTAATTGATTTATAAAGTAAATTATTAATCAGGCATCCAATATCATAAGATCCCCCCTCCCCCGCAGCTGGAATAGTCATTTTACTAAAAAAGTGATTTGCGATATGAGTTGAAAAGTTAATTCAATCTTTGAATAAAAAAATGTAGTTTTTCATTATTATTAAAAAAAAAACACTCACATGCAAGTTTCTTATTGAGATGAATAATTTTCTTCTTGTTGCGATTTTCCTTTATAACCACAGTGCAGGTCAGTGATTGAAGGAGAGCTGATACAGTTGGATACCCAAACTGAGCTGCTCTGCATGCTGAGCCAATAATGCTCAAATATGCTCCTTCAAATTGCGACATGCTGAGTGAGCCGCCATTATTCATTAAAACGTGATATACATTGCAGGCGAAACATTGGAAAGGTGAAAGTTCGATGTACTGAGTGTCATTCAAGGTCGTAAACTGAGAAAAGTGTAAAAATTGATTATAATCGGAAATTAAAAATAGTTATTTTAATGAGAATGTAATAATTAATTCAACTTTAATAAGAGATTCATCTTACCTGTACAACGCCTGTAAGATCTTTTTTAAGCTCCTCTATACTGCAAGACTTGTGGTAAAATTGAGAGTAAAGAAGTTGGAATTTTTTCACTGGTAAAGAATACTGAGGATGGTCTATCAAAACCCGACGGCACTGTAATCCTAGTTGCTGTAGATGTGATTTGTTCAATGAAATCACCACAGCTCCTGTTTCCGTATGAATCACCTGCAAAACATTTTTTACCAATTTTACACGTTCTGATTAAAACAATTCATAATTTATGGATTCAAATAATTTATAAATTAAAATAATTTATACAAACAAAAAATGATTAAAAATTACCTGTACAATGTTTTCCAATTTTTCCATAAGTTGCAAGACAGAATGGCAGTCAAACAATTCTGGACGAAGGGCGTAGCCATAAACTTGAAGAAAGACTTGAGGAACATTTGAGACGTTCAGACTGCCGCTGGAATGAGCAATTAGCTTTGAAATTTGTTCACCGAGAACGAGAAGACCTTCCTTTTCCGTCAAGGAGATTCTTCTTTCACCTCCACTCACTTCCTCAATATTAACAATGTCAGGAATTGCTTCAAAGAGTTCGATCAATTTCGTAAAACCATAATCAGAGACACGACACTGGTGACCGAAATGATGGTGATAGGAAGGCACAAACTTATTGAATAACATTCTACACTGAGGTGCGTGACGTAAAAGTTCTATAACCTGGGAAATTGAATTCGAGAATTAAAATTAAATTGATCATTTTAATTGAATTAATTATTAAAATTAAATTTCTTTTACTTCAACAGCGAATTGTTTTGTTCTTTCGATTTCTTCTGGAGTTTGTTCACGTTTGGGGATGGCAATCAATTTATCGTTTCCGCTAAAATTTGACACAACCACAGTATTTTCCGAAACTTCTCCAAGGATATCATCCATTTCGCAAACACCGTAATCCACTACATCCCAAGGTTTTCCTAAAAATTGTAAATTTCAATTGAGAGGAATTTTTAAATAGAAAATTGACGAGAATAATAATCGAAGCATTTTGGAATATTTTTAAATATATTGAAAGAAAAGCTTTTAATTAATGAATAGAAGAATTTAATCAATTACCTAGAACTCTGGCATAAACGCTGGGAAATTCGGAGAGAGTAACTTGCTTGCTCGCCTGAGCTTTAAGAACACGAAGCAAATCGGAAGTGAATCGACGAACTTGAGCTCTGTGAGAAAGTGTTACAACCCGCTTATTTCCTTCTCCCATTACCTGAAATTTTAAACATTCAATTTTTATTTCTAGATTTATGTGTAGATTATTTATCAAAAACGACAATAAAAATCTTCTTTCTTTAAAAAAAATATAATTAATTATATAGTATTAGTAAGGTAAATAAAAATTACCTGAACAGTGTGTGTAAGAGCTTCCAGCAACTCAATCAGTTTAGTGAATCCATAATCAGCGACTCTGCATTGTCTGCCAAAATGATGATGATAAGCTGGAATAAATCGATTGAATGACAGCTGACAATGTGGCGCAGTTTTTAAAAGGTCCACCAATTCGCGACTAAAAAGAGCCAACTGATTTGCCAAAGGAGGACTCACGCACTTATTTTCTGAAAATTAACAATTTTGTAATCTCTACCGTAATTCAAAAATTATAATTATTTGTTAATTTTTCAAAATACCTTCGTGACTATCATCATGACTTTTGTTTCCTGTCCACACTAAGAACTTGACGCTTCCTACTCCTTGTCTCAGTTCTACAGATGGCAGACAAGATACTAAGTGTTCTAAAGGAACTCCATTATCGTCAATGTTCAGTGGTTCTTTAAACTCTGCCTCGTAACACATGGGAAAACTAGAATCAAAATTGAACTATTTAGCAGGGTTGATAAAAATGATTTTTTAAAAAAAATCCGATTTTTTTATTTAAATCCGATTTTTTTATTTAAATCAAAAATTAAGTTTTTTTAAATATATAAAATCAGTATATAACATTTTCAAGTGTTCATTTGTAAGTATTTTATTTTTAAACTGAAAACATTTAATAAGAAATAATGAAGAATAAAACATTTAATCAAAATCAAGAAATTTTTATGTCGAATAAATGAGATAATTTCAAAAAAAATATCTTGAAATTTATATGTGTACGTCGTCATGAAAAGGGCCCACTTTGGCACTATTGGACTTATCTATAGGACCATATTTCCCATTGAATTTCGAATATTTTGAGAGGTCTTGGACCCTTTTAGATGAAAAATTCACAAAGTTACTAGCATTCAAAGTTAGAAGTGTCAAAACCCTAGTTTTGCGAAAAACTAATTTAAAGTTTAAGATTACCATTAGCGTCCATGCATTTTAAAAAATAAAAATAAAATTATTTAGTGTTTTTAATTACCATAAAGTTATGATAAACGTATGATTCGACGTGGGACATTACATAGTTTCTTTTTCAGCAGTAAACAAAAATTCGAAAATCTGAACCTCCTTTAGAAAAAAGCGAATATCTCGGAAAATGAAATGGACAAAGTGGTCCATTTTCACGCAGACGTACTCAATTAGACATTGTTTTCAATAAATACGATTTTATAATAATTGTTGGAATTTAAAATGTGGAACACATATCAGTAAAAACGGTTTTACAAACCAAACCGTCTAATGGTTCAGAGTTCCTTTTTTTAATCTAGCATTGTTAAATTCTACAGTATTTGTTGTAAAAAAATACTCTCATTGTTAACATGCAAATTTTTTAAAATCCCAAAATAATTTCATTGAAAAGTAAAAGGATAAAAAAAACGGCCTAATAAAAAAAAATGAGAAAATTCTTTTGAATCATAGAAGTTATGGACATTGTTCAAGAAATAAAGAAAAATTAAAAAAAATAATAATAATAATGAAAGAGTGACATAAAAATATATAAAAAAGTAGAAATTCCTTTAAACAAATTAAACTATTTACGGACATTGTTTTAAAATTAAAACAATAAATAAGAAGATAATTTGAATAAAAATTTAATTAGAAAAATTAGAGAATTATTTACAAGGAATTGAAGAAAAAAAGAATGAATAAAATTGTGGTAAATTTTGAACAATTTCAAAAGAAAAAAAGATTCTATGAAATACAAGAACTTTTTTAAAATGAGAATTTTAAGTTTAAGATTAAATTTACATAATATAAAATAAAAGGATAAAAGTCTTCGAAAAGAAGAAAAATGAGAACTTTAAAAAATGTAGATAAAAGCATGGATTAAATGTTTTAAAAAATTCGCAAATACAAGATAAAAACTAGATAATTTAAAAGATGGAACTGTTTCTGAGAATTAAAAAACTATGACAACTATAATTAAAGAATTAATTAACTTGCAAGGAAAGACTAAAAAAATTGTGAGACAAGAAAATTAAATAAATAGCAAGAAAATGGAAAGATGTTTTTTTTCTGAAACTAACAAACTGTTTAAAAAACTGTAAAAAGTACAAAAAATATTTAAAAATTGGCAAGATTCAACTAAAAAATTAGAAATAATGAAAATAAAAAAAAAAGTGTATATAGATAAATATAAATAAAAAGTCCACAAAAGAAATTTCAAATCCTTGAAAAATAAAAAAGTTTAGAAAAATTTAACCAAAAATATTTTTATAATATTAATTATTACACTTAAAACAAGTCCAACAATAAATTTAGAAAAATAAAGAAAATATAAAAATTTTATGAAAGAATAAATAAGTTTGCAAAAAATAGACAAGATGTGAAAACAAATTGAATAAATTTACGAAAAAATGAGCGTATTTATTTTTGAAAATATGGAAATAATTATGAAAATCAACGAGATAAAAATTTTAGTGAATGTTATTTAAAGAAAATCCTAAAATAAAAACACAAAAACAAAAAAATCAAATGTAAAAGGAGAAAAAATCTTAAAATTTTGTAAAAACTATAAGATAAAAATTACACAGTTTCGAAAAAGTTAAATCTCTTAGAAATAATCTAAGAATTAAAAAAAAAGGATTATTGTGAATATGGAAAATAATTAATATTATTTTATTATTTTGCATTAATTAATCAGCATTTAAAACAAATTGAATAAATTTACGAAAAAATGAGCGTATTTATTTTTAAAAATATGAAAATAATTAAAAAAAAATCAACGAAATAAAAAGTATAGTGAATGTTATAATAACAAAATTTTGTAAAATAATTTATTAAATAATTTGTATAAAAAGAAAAAAAAATTAAAGAAAATTCTAAAATAAAAAGACAAATACAAAAAAAATATCAAAAGTAAAAGGAAAAAATGTTAACATTTTGTGAAAATAAGAAATTATAAGATAAAAATTAAACAATTTCGAAAAAATGAAATCTCTTAGAAATCTTGTAAGAATTAAAAAAAGGAATATGTAATATTTGAATATGTGAATATGGAAAATAGTTATTATTATTTAATTATTATGTGTTAATTAATATCTACCTATGCATTTAAATTTGAATTAATTGAAATTTAAAAGTTTGAATAAATTGGAATATGAGTTAATTAACGTTAAATTATAACGACTCAAATTTAAAAAAAAGTTTAACCTTCAGACTTTTAAGCCGTTTATATTTAAATAGAGAAAAAACACTCTGTTTTTTTATCTGAATGATTTATAATTGTTATGTGTTTACAGTTCTGATGAGGATCTGAATATTACATCGAAACGGGTCAATAAAAAATAAGGACTATATATTGACTTATTTATTTTATAAAATCCGTTCAGGCCAAAAAAACAGAGTGTTTTCTCTCTATTTATAATGATTTAAAGATATAAAAATGTAATACTATGTTTTGTTATCTT
Source organism: Ganaspis brasiliensis (assembly GCA_037103525.1). NCBI lineage: Eukaryota > Metazoa > Arthropoda > Insecta > Hymenoptera > Figitidae > Ganaspis > Ganaspis brasiliensis. The sequence goes on from JAZKLR010000146.1 coordinate 1,949,849, forward strand.
CATATTAAAAGTTTGTGGATCGTAGGTATTTTGATCATGTGTATTAACAAAATTTTATAAATTTTATAAATAATAAAATATTAAAATGGAAAATTTCAAGATTTATTCACAAATTTTTTGTTTATTTTTATAGTTTGCAATTTTTTACATCCAGTATTGGACATTTGGAGAATTGTGAAATTTTTTTGATTTAAATCATGATTTTAATGCAAATGTCCAATGATTTAAATCAAAGTGACTTAAATCAATTGCATCCCTGATATTTAGAGAATGAATAATAATTAAAAGTATTTAAAATATACTCGAAAATAATTCTTGATTTAATGATAATCTTGAAATAATAAAATACAATAAAATTCTCACCTTGGCAAAGGTAAGCTTCCATTGTGCGACGAGAGCATTTGACTAACATGATTAGAAAGAACTTTCAAAGGTATGAGCACATTGGGTAACGAAGCCAATTCCTGTTCAGCCCATCCCTTATCAGACCAGGGTTTTTGAGTGTGAAGAGTGCAAAACGGCAACTCCAACAATTGGCCATCCTAAAATCAAAACTAATTTGTAAATGGCTGCATTGACAAAAACCAAAAATAGATTAATAAATTATTTAAATCAGCTAAAATCGCTAGTGAGCATGATCAAGGTTTTGCATCTTTGAAAGGAACGGAAGCTCGACTCTCAAAGTGAAAACTCAGACTCGGCTTCATGTTTAGTCATCATGAAAATCGCATTTAATTTAAATTAACTGTATCTTTATATTATATTCAATTCTAATAGTATTCTATTTAAATGAAATATATTTAATTACTGATGAGCTATTTCCAAAACACGGTGATGGAGTGCTCCTATGATCAGGATGTAATGACACCATTCTTCCTCCAGGATCTTCAGTTATGATACAAACATCCTATAAAAAATAAAACCTGAGTCAATTTCTAAATTATTTACATAATCTAGAATTATAAATTTGTAGTATAAATCAATATTTGATTATAATAGGTGGACAATTAAATAGAAATAAAAAATACCACACCTTGAGTTTATAAATTTCCGACACACTAATTGAGATCATAAAGCGGCTCTCGTACATTTCTCGGAATTTAAAAAGAGGAAGTTTGTGCCCGGGAACTTCTTGCAGAAGCATAACAATCTGAGATCGTATAAGTTGAGGATTTGGTCCACCAGAATGTGAATAAGAGATGAGAATTCTTTTGTATCCTATTTTGCGTCGGTGTAATTGCGATATTGCATATTGGGCGTCAGGCAACGATGGAACTTTGACACTCGCTGCAAAATTGCCATCCGATTGCATGAAAACTGATACATGTAGAACCTAGGGAAACAAATATTTATTATCAAGAAATTTTTTCAGAAATAAATAATTTAAGGTGGTTTTAAAAAATTGTAAATGATAAACTAAGTTAATATTAAATTAATATTTAAAAAACATAAAATAAATATAAAAACTATGTTACAAATAAAAAAATACTCAAAATAAGTTGATAATAAAACAAAAACTAAATCTTTTTTATATTAAATGAAATTACCATAACGTGCTCCATGAAAATAGAAGAAAGGATGCGTTTCATATCTTTAGGATCGATATTCTGATCCAGATTTGTTACTTGTAATTCAATAGGAGTAAAGGTGCCATTTAAAGAATTCACTCCATTTCGACTGTTGATGGGATTAAAAAAATTCTGTCAAGAAAATATAAAAAACGGATTAATTTAATAGAAATATTAAGTTTCATTCATTTTTCTTTATTTCTAACTTATTTATTTCTATATTTCTCTTTTACCTTTTTCATTAATTCTTTAATTCTCTACTTTTTTACTTCTTTTTTTATTTTCTCTTTACTCTTGAACAACTTACTTCAACTTCTTCACTTTCAGCGTCGCTGTGATGATATGGAGACATTCTAGGATGTTGTTGATTAATCGGATGCATTTGAGTCATATCATAAGGTGACGAAGCTCTCGCATTGCGCAAAGGATTAGGATGCTGATTTATATTAAAAAGAGAAGAAAATTATCATCATTTCTGATTAATTGATGAGAAATTTGTTTTAATAAAATATAAAAATTTTTACCTGTCCATTCCAATGGCTCATCTCACGTATTTGAGATTGATGAAACATCGGAAGCGGGCTTTGGCGTTTAAATGGCTGAGAAAAAGCTGAAAAATTATGATAAATTTATAACTGGCAATTTTTGAATAATTAGACATTGTTTTCAAAATTACAATTTTATAATAATTACTCATTAGTGCAGAGTAAAGACAACTTTCTTGGAATTTAAAATGTGGAACACATATCAGTAAAAACGGTTCTACAAATCAAACCATCTAATGGTTCAGAGTTCCTATTTTTAATTTAGCATTGTTAAATTCGACAATATTTGTTTTAAAAAAATACTCTCATTGTTAACATGCAAATTTTTTAAAATCCCAAAATAATTACATTGAAAATAAATTAATTTATTAAACTTCTTTTATTTTTAAGGTATATCTCTCGGTTAAATGCAGGCAGTCAGAAATAACAACGCATCTTTACAAATTTTTAAAATTGTTGCGATTTTGATTTATAGCTCATTTTCTACAGAAATAATCTACAAATTCACAGGAGCGAATTTTCCAAAAACTTCACCGTTTTTTAAATATGATTATTTACTTAAGAAATGAAGTGCAATTTTTTTTAAAACAAATAATCATATTTGAAAAACGGTGCAGATCTTTGAAAATTTGCTTCCGTGAATTTGTAGATAATCTATTTCTGAAGAAAATCAGCTATTATAAATCAAAAATGCATAATTGGATCATTTAAAGAACACTCGAATTTTTTTCTGATACCCTGTAATTAACCAAGAGGTATACCTTAACTTAATAATTAGATATAATAGATATTTTCAATTCCAAAAAAATATCTACTTATCTAAAATTATCTACTTACAAAAATAATAAATCTACTGCTCTAATACCATAACTAGAAAATTATGAAAATTAAAATTTCTCAATTTTTTTTTAAATCAGAAATATTTTAAAAAAAGCCGATAACGCAAAAATGGCAATTTTTTGTTTACTTGAAGATATTTAAAGTACTTTTTCATTTGAGTTTAACTTTTAAAAAAGAGCAAAAAGTCACCATTATGATTTCCATTATGAATTGGTGGTGCAGGCCAGGAAGACCTTTGAGGATTAAATTCGGAAGATTGTCCGAAAGAACTGTGAATTCCTCGAATACGACGAAGTCCTTCGGGTGTGCGACTAATTCCCTCGGGAATCATATTATCGACTGGAGCATGTGTTCGTTTACCTATAACTTTTGTTTTTTCCTAAAAAAAAAAAAGAAAATAATATTTTTTAATGTCAATAGGGTCAAACTACTGACTTTCAATCACAGGTGGTCGCTGACATATTTTAAAAAATATTTAAACCTATATTATATGTATTATGGAAATATCTAAATTCAACTTCTGAAGTTGTTTTAGATAATTTTTTTATTTTTGAGCCTAAATTGTAATTAAAGGAGAAAGAAAAAATTGCGTTTTTAATTCAGAAAAAAAATATTTAATTCCTGTGTTATAAAAAAATTACGTTTAATCAGTATCCAAATATTTCTTTTATTTATTATAATTTTGTGTAAAATGAAAAATAATAGTAATAAAATTAACTTAAAAGTTGATAAAAAATCTTTCAATTTTTGTCACTTTTTAAAAGTCTATTTTTTAGAAATTTACTTAACAAACATTAACGAAAATTAACATAATTATTTATTTGTGCACTTTAATCATGTTTTCACTAGAAAGAAGACGGATATGTATTTTGTTACTTTCATTTTGAAATTTCAAATTCAACCACAAAACACATTTTTGAACTTACACAACTTTTTTCTGAATGGATTTAAAAAATTAACACTTTTCACATATCTAAGTTTTTATTAAATCTACAACATATTAAATTTTTGCGAAGGTAAATTGTTCAGTTCATGAATTATTTAAGTTTAAAATTTAATGAAAAAAAAGTTATATTTTATATTTTAAAATACATTCTGAAATTTGACAATCGATTATTGATTTTAAATTCAAAATTATTATTTATATTTTGTCAGTTTATAGCGATTAATATTAATAAAATAAATTCTAAATTTGAAAATTTATATTTTTACAATTTTCTTAATTAGGATCAAAGTGGTGTAAGAAAATATCAATTAAATATATAAAATTTACTGACTGGTAGACTGATTTTTGTTAAGTCTCAATTTATAATTAAGGAATGCAAATTGTACATATTTTTAGTCTCTAATTTTATTACTTACTCATAGAGAAAGTATTTAATTTTTATTAATTATTAATTTTTCATTTTAACTTCCACTATATTACAATAATTAATTTTTAAAAATCATTGAAAAGCGGATGCAATTTTCTCTGTTAATTGTATTTTAGTTTATAATAATTAATAAAATAATTCTCAACAACTACTAATAAGAAACATTTTCAATTTGAAATGATAATTTGTTGAAATAATTAGGAAAAAAATTGTATTTATTTTTATTTTTAATTCTATATTTTTCTCTGTTAATTGATAATTTAATAAACCTTAATAATTATTAATGAACATAATTATGAATTTAAATAAAACCATAAATAAAATACAAATTTTTAAATATGTACTGTGTTATTATATAAATTATAAATAATAAATAATTAGAACGATTTAACCATAATTTCAAAAGAACTTTATTATTTTCCGATAATTCTTCGAAAGGTTGAAAAAAGATTGTTTTCTTTTCTCGCAATTCTCATTGCACAAAATACCGACAGAACAACGTTTATCGACGAATTATATATATTTAAAACTAAGTTAATTAATGGTTTGATAAATAGGTTTAATTAATCGTTATAAACTGAGAAAATATAAATAATAATTTTGAATTTAAAATTAATAATCGATTGTCCAACTTCAAAGTGTATTTTAAGGATGTTTGACCATACGACATAACCTCAACCTAAGAAGTGGATTCTAATATGAAAATAAAATAAAAGTGTTTTTTAACAAACTTTAAAAGATCTTCTTATACAATTTTCAAACAAAATTATTTTGGATTAAAACATTTTGTCATTTACTAATTATTTAACATTTTGTATTTTTTCTTCAAATCTAATGAAAAATTGCAATTTTTATCCAATTATGTCAAACAATGGCTCATTTTATTCTTTGACACATTCTCTTCAATTCTACTTATATCATTTTATTTTAAAAAATGTACTGTTTACAAAAAATTTAAAATACAAAATTTGGTTTGGTCATTATTTATTAACCAAACATTTTTAATAAAATTCTATGAGTAGAATTGTATATAATTTTTCAAAGAACAAAATAAGCCATTACTTGATATAATTGGATAAAAATTGCAAACACAAAGTGTTAAATAATTAGTAAATGACAAAATATTTCAACCCAAAATAATTTTGTTTGTAAATAATATAAGAAGATCTATTAATATGTGTTAAAAACCACTTTAATTTTATTTTATTTTCATGTTAAAGTCCACTTCTTAGTTTGAGGTTATGTCATAGGGTCAAACATCCTTAAAACATAAAAAACAACCTTTTTTCATTAAATTTTAAACTTAAATAATCCATAAACTGGACAACGTACCTTCACGAAAATTTAATATGTTGTAGATTTTATAAAAACTTAGATATGTGGAAAGTGTTAATTTTTTAAACCCATTCAGAAAAAAGTTGTGTAAGTTCAAAAATGTGTTTTGTGGTTGAATTTGAAATTTCAAAATGAAAGTAACAAAATACATATCCGTCTTCTTTCTAGTGAAAACATGATTAAAGTGCACAAATAAATAATTATGTTAATTTTCGTTAATGTTTGTTAAGTAAATTTCTAAAAAATAGACTTTTAAAAAGTGACAAAAATTGAAAGATTTTTTATCAACTTTTAAGTTAATTTTATTACTATTATTTTTCATTTTACACAAAATTATAATAAATAAAAGAAATATTTGGATACTGATTAAACGTATTTTCTTTATAGCACAAAAATTAAATGTTTTTTTTTCTGAATTAAAAGCGTGTAAAACATGCATTAAAAACGCCATTTTTTCTTGCTCCTTTAATTACAATTTAAGCTGAAGAATAAAAAAATTATCTAAAACAACTTCAGGAGTTGAATTTAGATATTTCAATAACAAATATAATACAGATTTTAATATTTTTTAAAATATGTCAGCGACCACCTTTGGTCAAAAGTCAGTGGTTTGACCCAATTAGAGAAAAAAAAAATAAACAAAAATTGCTGATTACGAAGTGATAAAAAAATGTAATATTAAAAAAATTACTTTGTAATGGTCGTCCCATAATCTGTTAAGTTGCTGAGATCCCGACATTTGCCAAATATGTGGTGACTGGCCTCTCGAGTGCTCTGAAAACGATCTGTTGCAACCGCCATCATTATACGAGAAGCATTTTCCAATAAAAGACGATGCCGAATCCACAAAGCTGAAAAAAAGTGAAAAAAAATTTTTAATTCACGTTGAGAAATATTATAAAAAGTTTTTCTATTTCGGAAATTAGAGTCAGATAAGATCAAAGCTCCTTAAATCACAGCCCGAATCAGTGAGGATTTTCATCAACTCACGACTCGAGGGCTCAATCTCGGATATCATCATTCATTTTATTTTATTTGTTAATTTTGTAATAAATTTTATTACATCTGTTTTTTTATATATTGATCTTTACCCGGTTTGAGGATTAACTGCCGAGCAATGTAGACCATTCCAGGCGGAATAAGATCCGACAACTGGAGAACCTGAATGATAATGAGGAGTAACAGGAAGACTTCTGGCACCCGCTATTGTTGAATTAGCTCCGTACATTTGTCCTAAATGTGTGTTTATCGCTTCTGATTCGCTTGAAGTGTGTTCCCGAACACCGGTGTTCCCTAAATAAACAAACATTTAATTAAAAAACATAAATCTATGAAAAGTACGGGTAATCCATTAATTTTTTTAACAAAATCGTTGCCGACTAATTAAAAAAAATCATGATTTTTTAATTTAATTAAATTTTGTATTTAATTTTAAGATAAATATTTAAGTCTAATGTTTAAATTTCTAGAAATGAAAATTGAGTTTCGTTAAACTTTATATTATTTTTCTTAACCATAAATCTAAAGTAGAAAACGCGCGACAAACTGTCACTTTTGAAAAAATATTTTTTTTTTTTAAAAAAACTAGCATCTATTAAAAATAATAAACAAATAAAAAGTAAAATAATTCGTAATTTATCAAACAAACACACATTATATTATATAAATATGCAGATAATTTGTCAATTAATTCTTAAAAATGTTATCAATATAATTAACTTTTGTCAAAGACTGTTGCAGGTTAATCACCTTAAAAACAAGAATTATAAACTTGTCTGAAAATTTTAAAATCCTAAATCATAAAACCTAACAAGTCTCAGCGATCGGCATTTCATAAACAAAAGATAAGAGGTCAAACTCAAAAGAAAACAAATCACGAAGGTATTAGGAAAACAATTTAAATTTGAATTAACTTCATTACTTACCTCGACTGTTATTCTCCGAAGATTCTGTTTCTTTCAGAAACTTGACAGAGATTTTCGAATCAAACACGTATTCTCCATGCATACGTTTTTGAGCCCTTAAAAAAAGAGTTTATTATCAAACAACTGGTCTTCTAAAATAGGAGTAACGATTTTAATGACCTTCACACGTGTTTAAGTTTTTTTTTTCACTCTTATTCACGTCACATGTCTAGAAATCTATCACTCTCGATTCTAATCAGTCATTTAACATGAAGGCACAAAATTTTTATTTAACAAAATCACTAAGAAATTAAAAAGCAATTTAAACACCAGTTTCTTCAAAATCTCTTACCAGATTTTCTGCTTTCAGCATGTGATCAGGTACTTTTAAGCTTCGAGCGGATAATTAAAAATAAATAAGAGTAACAATTGTTAATAAATAATAAACTATTAACTATAAACTACAAATAAATTAATGACACATAAACAAAATATATTAATCTTAACAACGGATTAATTATATTTAACTAAAGAAACACAAATCTGCCGGATGTGCTTCAAAAATGGCCATTACTACATTGCTAAATTTCCGTTTAAAATAGGAGTAATTTATAGACTTAACCCCACCATCTATTAAGAAGTTTCGATATTTGAAAATCGCAACGTTTGAAACTGTTTTCATAGCAGAGCGCGAGGATTTAAATTATTTCATGTTCTATTAGAATCGAAGTTTGAAAGATTTCTTGGCAATTTTATTGTTTTAAACTTACTGTATTGAATTTGTCCTAATAATAATTAATAATAAATTTTAATAATAACAAATTAATGTCATAATTAAATAATCAAATTTATTAATATTATCTGAAATTAATTATGTTCTCTAAAATTGATTGTACTCATCTCAAAAGTACTTTTAAATTATTATGATTTTATTAAACTTTTCTAAAATCAAAAACTTGGTGTTACAAATACCAAATAATTTTTCCCTTGGTAATAATCGAACAATTTTTTAGTATTTGCCAAATATTTGTTTCTGTTTTGATTCATATAAAACGTAAATTTACCTGTCAGCATATTCCTTCGAAAAAAAGCGAACAATTGCCTCATTTGATTGGACTTCCATTACTCGGCCTCCACAATTATTAGAAAGCCTCTTAAGCCGACGTTTAATTCCCGTAACGTCTTTATCCTCGGGAAGATTACTAACGAGAAGATCAAATGATTCATTGACCTAAAATACAAACGTCATGTTCCATTAAATATAGTTTCAAATCAGATTCAGTAATATTAATTTAATTAAATTATTTATTTTTAACAACATTAACGCGCGCGAAAAACTTTGCATTGTTGTTGGTCATTTAAAATAATAAATTTTTGCAAATTCAAATAATGAAAATTACGAAATTAAAGAATATATTAGTTCTTAATTCTTTATGTTTTATTTTATATAACTCCAATAATGTGGCCTAACAAATGTATCTTAAATAAATTTGTCTTTTCTTAATGGGTTTTATCTACCCGTATGTATTTTCAAATAAATATCTGAAAAATTAGGAAAATAATTGATAGTTGAAAACAAAATTCAAAAAATGGCTGCATAATTACACAATAATTAAAAAGAATGGTTTAAAAAATTATATGAATAACTGTTGGAAATAATTGCAAATTGAACAACTGGATTGAAAATCGAAAAAAATAATTGACAATGAAGAAAATAATAAAAAATGAGGAAATAATTTGAAAATTTAAGAGTTAAATTAAAATTTGGAAAAAATTACAAAATGACGAAAATAATTGTCAATTAAAAAATTGAAATGACGAGAATAATTGGAAAATTAAAGAAATTAGGTAAAAAATGACGAAAATAATTGTCAATTGAAAATAAAAATCGAAAAATGACTAGATTAATAGACAACTGAAAAAAAATAATTGAAAAAGTTAAACAAGAAATATTAAATTTAAAGAAAATAACTGCAAATTGAAAAATTACGACAATTATAGCAATAATTTTTGGAAATAATTGCAAATTTAATAACGGGATTATACACGAAAAAAATAATTCAAATCGAAAAAACATAATTGAAAATTGAAGAAAGTAATTAAAGATTAAAGAATGGAATTGAAATTTAAAGAATATACTTAAAAATTGGAAAAAAGTAATTGAAAAAAGCCGAGAATTATTTAATTTAGAAGAAAACAAATAAAAAATGAAGAATGGAAAAAGAAGTGAAGAATGGAATTAAAAATTAAAGAATAAGATTGAACAATTGTATTTAAAATTAAATAAACTTAATGATAATCGAAAAAAATAATAGAAAAAAGGCGATAATTTTTTAATACCAGAGAAAATAATTGAAAATTAAAAAATAGAATTTAAATGCTTAGAAAATAACTAAGAATTTAAGAGAATTTAAGAGATTCTACAATTAAATAATGGAATTGAAATTTTAAAACATTTTTTGTGGGTAAAAAAATAAATGAAACAATCCGAGAATTATTAAATACTGAGTAATTAATTAAAAGTTGATAAAAATAATTGAAAATTAAAGAAAATATTGAAGTATTGAAGAAAATAATTAAAAATTGAAGAAATAAATTGCAAACTAAAGAATTAAATGGAAATTTCAAGAAAATAATTAATAATTAAAAGAAAAATTACAATATGACGAAAATAATTAAATATTGATGAAAATAATCAACGATTAAAAAAAATCATTAATACTTAAAAGAAAATTCGAAAAATGTTGAGAATAAACGGATTCGAACAAAAAAATTTAAAAACTAATGAATAAGAATAATAAATGGTCAATTGAAAACTGATGAAAATTAGGAAAAAAATTGTAGAAATTAAATGAAAATTGAAGAATTGTATTGAAATTTTAAGAAAATAATTGAGAAAATGCGAGAATTAATGAATATTGAATAAAATAATTGAAAAAAGAAGAATGCAACTGAAAATTGAAGAAAATAATTAAAAATTAAAGAAATAAATTGAAGATAAACGAATTCAATTGAAATTTTAAGTAAATAGTCGATAAATTGAAAGAAAAATTACAAAATGACTAAAATAATTAAATATTAAAGAAATTAATTAATTAATTTAATTTTAATTAAATAAGTTTAATTTGCTCATGCAATAAAAAGAAAACATTTTGAGATCTAGAATACAACATTCATTTAAAGAAATTTAATTTTGCAGGTTTTCTAAATAAAAATAACGTTGGAAGTTGTAAAACAAAAATTTTTTAAATAAAAAATGAAATAATTATTTTAGAAAGGTGTTTAAAATACTTATAAAATATTTAAAAATAGTGCTTGTTTTCTTTTTAACGATATAATAATTGATATTTCCTTATTCATTATTATTATATTACTTATTATTCTACTTTTTTAATATAAAAGGCAATTCATAATTAGATACATAAAATTAAACCATGTATGATTTATAATTAATTTTAAAACGTAACTGATTTAAAACAAAAAAATATCTCAGTACCAAACTTCATGTGTGGACAGAATGAAAGAATGAATGAAAGAATGAATGAGTCTTGTGGATTCTTATTATAGATTTAAATTAAAAACTAAGTCTAGAAAAATCAAAATTATTTCTAAATTTAATTTCTAGTTCACCTTAATTGGAGTTCTAGATGGCAGTGGCTCCATAAGCTTTATAAAATCATAGTGCTCATTGGCACATAAAATTAGAGCCTCTGAAGTGTTTTCTTTATGAAGAAGTATCACATGAATTTTCTTCCTGTGCCGCAAATCACTAAGATCAGCTGCAAAATTGATATCACCTGATATTAATATAATCGCAGCAGGACTCCCGTGAATATCTGCGAACCTCCTGATCGATTGTCTTAGTTTTTCGTCAGCAGCATTTTTACACGTTGCTGCAACGTGTATTAAATTTACCTGAAACAATAAACAACATTTTAAAAATCGAGCAAAATAAAAAAAAAGAAGAAAAATAAATAAATACAATTCAAAGAAAATACTGACCTGAGCGTCATTTAACTCTTGTATAATTTGCTTATTCTCTTTTTGTACATCACAGACTACAATAAACTCTGCTTCTTTATAGCCGCTAAAAAATTTATCTCTAATTTTTTGAGTTACAGCTATGGCGGATCGTCCTTTTGGAACCTGAAACAAAAAAACAGCAAATGCATATTTTAGAATAGACGAACAAGACTTAACATTAAAATAGAATTAAATTTTGAGAACAAATAAAACGAATTTTAATTATTTTAGGCATTTTAATCATGATTTTAATCATTTTATCATGATTTAAATCAAACTAGGTGAAATTAATCTTCATTTCATGGCAATTTTTTTTTAAAATAGGGGATAAAAAGGGCACAAAAAATTCGCTTTACAGTCTATGATGTCGACTTCCATTCTTTTGTAGACTTTTTATTTATCTTTACATATCTATTTTTTGTTCTTTTTACATTTTTTTACAGTTTGTTAGATTAAAGAAAAAAACATTTCTCCATTTTCCTCCTATTTATTTAATTTTGCTTCCTCATAGATCTTTAAGATTTTCGATTTTCCAAAAATAGTCTATGTCGACTCATTTTTTTAAGCAAATGTCCAGATTTATATATATATATATGTATGTGTGTCTGTGTGTGTGTGTGTGTGTGTGTGTGCATGTGTGTATAGCGTTTTTTGTCGCCAGGATATCTCAAGAACCCTTTAATGGATTTCAATAAAATTTGGATGACTTATTAAGCCCATGAATATCTAAATTTGTACACAGGAATTTTTGAAAATACCCTATCAAATTTTTTTGAGCACCTTTTTTCATCGAAAAAAATCGTTTTTTCCCAAAAATAATTTCCATGCTAAAAATTCATCATAATAAAAAATACAAAAATAATATTCCTTACCTCAAAACGAATCGATTCACCTATAAAATTCGTAAAATAATTCATAGTATTTCATTTTCTTGCATTAAAAATTTTTTTTTTTTAATAACTTCCCCAATTAACTTTTATATTATGAAGCATTATTTATTATTATATTAGCAAATTATTTTACTTATTTAGAAGCGAAGTGTCCATAAAATGGACATAATTTTCACCTAATTCTTAATTTTTCACTATTTTTTTAGTCCTTTCTTCTGTTTTAATTGATTTTTTAATTTTTGTCATCATTTTTTCATTTCATAGAAACATTTTTCCTTCCTTTGAATTGTTTACTTTTTATCTTGTAATTGCAAAATTTTGAAAAGATTTATTCGATGCTTTTATCTAAATTTTTTAAATTTCTCAATTTTCTATTTTTAGAAAACTTTTATTCTTTTATTTTACATTATTTAAATGTAATCTCGTGCTAAATATTCTCATTTTATCATCGTTCTTCTATTTCCTAGAATATGTTTTCTTTTAAAAATTTCCAAAATTTTATTCATTTTTTTATTCTCTAATTTTTCTAATTTTAAAATTTTGTTCTGTTTAGTAATCAATTTCAACGTTTTTGAATTATCTTCTTTTTTTTTAATTAAAAAAATTTTTATAAATAGTTTAATTCTTTGAAAAGAGTTTCTACTTTTTATATGGAGCAAATTTTCTCAAGTGTCCAGCGTCGAAATTAAAAGTTATTGAATCGGACTAATATTTGCACAAACTTTAGTGCTATGGGTAAGTACTTTAACCACCAAATATTATGCAATTTAATTTAAAATTGTAGAGGGGGGAGGGGGTTGAAGATTTGGGTAAAGTAAGAACATTGAGTTTTTCAAAAAATCGTATCCGCTAAATAACGAAATGAAAAAAATTTTCACCTATATGTTTTTAAAAGGTTTTTTCCTGCTCTTTCACATAGTGAAAAAGTTTTTTTTTAAAAATCAAAATTTAACCCTTTTTTTTGAAAATTAAAAATTTTTTTGACTTTTTTTTCAAAATGAACCCTTTTTTTTCGTCTTAAAAGAAAGCTCAAGTTGTGTACTTTAAACATACAAAAAGAACAAAATGACGTTTTTTGTTGTTTTCGAATTATTAATTAATTAATTAATAAAAATTTATAAAAATTGAAATCATTTACAAAAAAATTAAGTTACGGCAATTCTGAATACACCACTTTGAAGCTTATCAAAATGCGCATCCAACGAGCCCTATATGAAGTATTTTGGATAATTTTATGATTTATAAATAAATATTAATAAAAAATTAATTAACAAATAAATATCATCCATAAAAATAAAGGTAGAGTTTTATTTTTTTTTTATTAGGAAGATTTTACAATCCTACATTAAATAATATCTAGCTAAAGTATTTCCAATTAAATTAAAATTGCATTAAATATTAGGATCAAAAAATTTTAATTATTATTATAAAAAAATTTAAAGTTTTGTAATTTGAAAACGATATATATAAAATTAAATTATACAAATCATTATAAAAAAATATAATATTTAATTATTGAAAAATGAAAAATAACGGTTCTGTAGAAAATGACATAAAAATATTAGGCTCGGTGGTTACACAAGTAGCTTTAACGAAGTTGTACAGCGCGACGCGGAACATGCATAAAGATGTGGATGTAAAAATGTTTTATATTTAAATTTTCATTGGATGGAAATACTTTAGCTAGATATTATTTAATCTAGGATTGTAAAACCTTTCTAATAAAAAAAAATCTAACACTCTACCTTTATTTTTATGGATGATATTTATTTGTTAATTAATTTTTTATAAATATTTATTTATAAATCATAAAATTATTCAAAATACTTCATATAGGGCTCGCTGGATGCGCATTTTGATAAGCTTCAAAGTGGTTTATTCAGAATTGCCGTAAATTAATTTTTTTGTAAATGATTTCAATTTTTATAAATTTTTATTAATTAATTAATTAATAATTCGAAAACAACAAAAACCGGCATTTTGTTCTTTTTGTATGTTTAAAGTACACAACTTGAGCTTTCTTTTAAAACAAAAAAAAAAAAAGAAAAAAAAAAGGGTTCATTTTGAAAAAAAGTCAAAAAAAATTTTAATTTTCAAAAAAAAAGGGTTAAATTTGGTTTTTTAAAAAAAACTTTTTCACTATGTGAAAGAGCAGGAAAAAACCTTTTAAAAACATATAGATGACAATTTTTTTCATTTCGTTATTTAGCGGCTACGATTTTTTGAAAAACTCAATGTTCTTACTTTACCCAAATCTTCAACCCCTCTACAATTTTAAATTAAATTGCATAATATTTAGTGGTTAAAGTACTTACCCATAGCACTAAAGTTTGTGCAAATATTAGTCCGATTCAACAACTTTTAATTTTGACGCTGGACACTTGAGAAAATTTTCTCCATATATATCTATGTCACTGTTTCATTCTTGTGTTTTTTTTCATTTATTCTTCATTTCTTTAATAATTTCCATGACATTTTTCATTTAAAACAATTACTTTTTTAGTTGCTTTTAACTAATTTTCTTAATTTTTCGATCATATGAATTGAAGATATTTCTTTAAAATTTTCTCATTTATTCGACATAATTTATAGGATTTTTATTAAATGTTTTATTCTTCATTATTTCTTATTAAATGTTCTCAGTTTAAAAAATAAACTACTTACAAATAAACATTTGGAGATTTTATATACTGATTATATTTAAAAAAAATATCATAATATTTATCAGCCCTGAATTTAAAATTAGAACAAAAAAATACTTAAAAAGTGTAAAACTTTGAAAAATACATACCTGGCAATTCTCGATGTCCCAAAAGACACCGATCGGAGGTAAAAAACTCGGTAAGAGTTTAGAGGTAATTGGGCTACCGTGATGAACACAGGAATAGTCATGTTGATGTCGTCTTAAGTCCAAAGAGCCAGGTAAACTTGCTGAATCTAATAATGATTCAGTGTCGTTATCAGAATTCGTACCAGACAATGAACGAGTTTTTGGATGATCGATTGGAATCGCTTGCGTAGTAGTTTTCAGCGTAGATAATAATTTAATTAATTTATAATTCAGCTCTTCTTCTGCTTCAGCATCAAAGTCTGCACCGCATGTAAAATGCTTTGGGAGATATGTGTCCGCCATGTGATTCGAAAAATCTCCTACTCTTCATACCAGCAATTAACCTAACAAACAAATTAAAGATTAAATTAAATCTTTAATATTTTTTTTTTAAATTTTATCTAATCATTCCTGACAGAATATCTCAGAGAACTGATAATTTTAGTGATAACTATCTGCCCAATAATCGTTTAACAAAAATCAGATTTACAAAAGATACAAATTTACAGAAAATGTACTTTTGGTAATTTTTGAATTAACACAAAATGGACTTTTTGTAATTAACAGAGAAAACCGTTTCGTTATTAGGCAGAAAATTACATTTATCAAGAAAACGAAGATAATTAAAGTGAAAATACGGTAGAAATGAAATTTGACACAAAAGTTTCGAAGATGAGCATTAACTTGAAAGAAAATAATATCAATGAAGTAATTACTTACAGTTTTAAATGATCAATAGTTTTAGTATAAGCTTGTAAGATTTTCGTAAAATCTTTCATACGAAACGAGCGAGAAACAATGTTAAAAATCTAAAATTGAGGTTATGATTCGAGTCACTGAATTCGGAGTAACCATATACTCGATCGTCGAATAATAAAAAATTTCCAGATAATAAAAATAAATGTGTTTACTTGTTCACCACATTAGTACATTGTACAACAAATCATTCAGAAAATAACAATAAAAGAAAGTATATGTCAAAATATACATCGCTCTCATCGCCAACAAAAATTCTATATAAATTTGCGTTTTAGGTCGAGTTTGCGTGTGTTTTTTGAGCCCGGGCGCACGTCTTTGTGTTGCCTGATTCCTGATTGGTACAAAAAGCTAGTAACATTTTTCAAAAACCAATCAGAAAAGTGCATCCTGCGCATGAGCAAAAGATTTGAATTTTGTTTTTAATTTTTTTATAAATATAAATTATATCTAAAATTATATATTTAATTTTGCTTACTTATTTTTAAAATTGTTTTGCCTATTTTTAATGTATAATGATTGCCACACAAATCACAGTAAAAAGCCAACTAGTTTGGAAACATTTATTTCACGTGTAGTGGCAGCACTGGACTTTTTAAAAAAGAAACAACATACCTGTTTTACCAACAGACTGTTTTATCGTTGGTAAAAAGCGTTCAAAGTTACAAATTTTGACGCAGTGCGCGCGAAAGTAGGAGAGAAAATCCGAGTCACCGCAAGTTCGATTGTAGAGTGATAAGAGTCATAATGTGATAAGAGAAAATAAATTAAAGTAGAGAGTTTAAACAATGCGACAGCTTGATTCGACCTCGTATTACCGATCGCGGTTACTTAGAGAGTTTTTCCGGAACTTGATTCCCGTGTAACTTCATCATCTCGGCCCATGTTTTGTTTTTATTTTGGAAGAATCATTTGCGCGATGCGCGTGGTGCGCTGCGCCTCAATAATATAATCTTGCGTATCAGTGATCACTCCAGAAGTAAGCAGTAAATTCATTCTTGTAAAGTCGAAAAACAATTAAATTTGGTGCGTGTTCGGGTGCGGTACTGTTATTAATTCGTCGTGGCTGTGTTGTGTTGTTCAATTGACGACTCGGTGTTAAAAAATTGTTTCAGTGTCTGGCCATCATGGCGAACCCTCGGAAATTCAGTGAAAAGATTGCCCTGCTTAATCAGAAACAGGCTGAGGAGACGGCCGCTTTCGAGGCGATTATGAGGGAGGTTTCCGATGTCACCAGCAGAGTAAGGATCACCTTTAATTTTTCTCTTTTTGCCGGTTGTTTTCCGTACAGGTCATCCTGGACGTGAAACGTAAACAACGGCTATTCGTTCCAATACTAACACACAAAATAATCATAATTTTCATTCACTTGTATAGTTTATTCATAATCAATCTTATTCTACCTGAATATTTGGCTAAAAATGCAAAAAGAAAATCATCATTTTACCGGAAAGTATCGCCCATGGGCTCGACTTGTTTTTATTGACATTCAACACCCAGTGGTGCTGCGTATAATGCGGATACATTATTCAAAAATATGTATGTATCTATTAAGAAACCTAACCTTCAAAATATAATTCGTTTGATTCCTAATTCAACTTTTTATGAAAGTTGTTTTTACAGGCGCTTTAAAAATCCTTCTTACTTTTTCTCAAGTGGTTCTAGTTCCTTTTCTCACTCTTGTTTATGTTTATAATTATGTATATTGACAAGTTTTCGGATGATACGGAAGTTACAAAGTTGACTAAACATTAAATGTTTTTAAATTTGATTGAACACAAGAATTTAATTTGATGATATTTTTAATTTTAGTATCTTAACGAATGAATTTATTTTTTGGAGTCGAGAGTTTAATCTGATCAACTTTACTGCGGATGAAAGACCCTTGGGGCGACCGGGTATTTATAGAGATGTGTGGTAACTTCGAAATTGATTTTTGGTTTTTTTAATTATAAAATTATAACAAAATGCTTAAATTTTAATTTTAGGTTAAATGATTTCTGTTCTTTACGATCATCGTTAAGATTTAAAACCTCTTGGGTGTTTTTACCGTGTAAAAATCTAAAATTTAATTGAAATTTTTTAAAATCGACAAAGATTTGTTTAAAAATAAATTCAAGCCTACCACGTGTGATACTAAATAATATTTTTAAAGTACCTTTTCTTTTATTTGGGAAAGAAAATGATAAGGCTAAATAATATTTTATCTCATTTGTCGCAACTTGTTTTTTTTAAATTCCGTGTACTTCAATAAGTTTTATGTAGATTTCGCCAATTCACAATACTTTCACAGTCACGTTTAAATGCAAAGGAATATGAGTGATAACAAAATTGCGTTTTAATGTATAGTCTTGCAGCAATTCCATGTATTTATTTTAGAAATAGTTTAAATTAACGTTATCAAAACATTTCAGCAGGTAAAAAAGATTTATTAATTCAATAATTATTTTTTAAGTTATCTAATTTTGAAGCTCGTATTATAACTTTCTTTTAAACTGAATTAAATCTAATACGATCCACTTGATTTTTATATTATTTCATTAAATTTAAAAATCGAAAGTTAATTATCAATTATTTTCTATTCATGATTTTTTTCGTCTCCACCACTGAGAAATTATGACTTAATTGATAATAATTAAAGTCAATATTAATTACGAGAAAAGTGAAGTTTGCAATTTTTTTATTGTCGTCTAGAATCTGAAAATAAATCGATTTTTTAATTCCTTCTAATTTGAATTAATTTTAATGCCTCAAAGTTTAATACATTTGGAATTGAATATTTTGAAAATTTGCCTCTGTTTTAAAACATTTTTTGTTATGTTTTGATATTTTTTTTTTTATCTAAAAAGCGTTGCAAATTTCACGATTATGAAAAAGCATTTCCATTTGAGAGTTATATTAGTAGATACACGACGACATCAATATCAATTTGATTTTTTGAGAAATCTGGAAAAGAATTGTCTCTTTCTCTTGAATAATTCATGTTCTGTTTATTAATGGATCTATGTATGTATTGTTGCATCTGTACACATCGACAAATAGAGTTGCATGTTTCTCGACAAGAGATAATCCGTCGGATGTTCAGTCGATACTAACAGCCGTGTATCTCATATTCTCTCATGTTCACGTTGTTTATCTTTCGAATCCATTTTCACAAAATGCGGATATTCTTTCATAATTTTTATCATTTCTAAATTTCAATCTATGTGTATAATCTTGAATTGTAATATATTTGACATTTTTAATCAATTTTAAACGCATATTTTACTTTTCAAAAATTTACAATATAATAATAATAATAATAATAATAATAATTGTAAATTAGAGCTGAGAATTGGAATTTAAAATGTATATAACTTAAAAAATAAATTATTAAGTTTTCAATTGAAATATCGATAAAGGCGAACATTTCAAGTGAAACGAAATGGACCGATCGTTGAACGGTTTAACGATGCGTATATTTATTGCCATTATTACCTTTCGATATGAATAGCTTATCTTGTGCCGTTCAATTGCAAACATATCGTTCTCGATAAAAAATATTTCTTTCATTTCGTACATATTACTCAATTATAATTAGGACATTTTGTCTTCTTTTTGTATTTCCGTATTATTATATTTTTTGTTATTTTTATTATTAATATGAAAAAGAGTTCAAAATAAGTACCATTTTTTGATACTAAAGGAAATTGAATATCAAAGATGTTACATATTTCACACCATTGTCGCAGTAATTTGAAACTTTTTTAAAAAGATTACTATTATATTATTATTAGTTTTACTATTATTATTACTATTATTTTTATTATTGAGGGACATCTAGAAACTAAGTAGCCCTACTTTTGACCCTTTTGGACCGTTTCCCTCCTATCTTGACGACTTTGGACTAAACCCCCCCCCCCCCTGATATAAAACGTAGTTTTTCTTTACTTTTTTAAAAATGCATTCTCACTGTTTAAATACTTAGTGTTATTAATAAAAGCAACTCAATTAAAACACAATCATTAATTTTTTCATATAATAACAATGAAATCTGTTAACAAAAATGTCCTCAAATTTTAGAATTCGCATATTTGTTATAAATAATATCAAAAAATATATTTTTAGAACTTCAACTTAAAATTTAGTACATATTTTTTAGAGATCTTTGTCTGAAATTGTCAAGACTACATAATTAAAAAGTAAAAAAATAACTCACCCCCCCCCCCCCCCCTCCCCAACGAAACATATTGTTGACTTTGACTTAACCCCTCCTCCTGAACTAGCTACTTGGTTGATGGTAGATCCCTTTTTATTATTTTTATTATTATTTGTTATTGCCTTTACTATGGTTTTTTATTTTTACAAAACAAGTTTAATAAAAGAAAATATATTTATTATTATTATTATTATTATTAATATAATAATGTAAAAAACTTTTTTTAATTAAAATTCTCTCATACACTTTTTTTTTAGATTGTTTTGTTATCCTAGATTTATTTTGTGAATTTATTATTTTTCTTTTATTTTTTTTTTCTTTCTAAACGAATATACCTTCTTCAACGAGTTTAGTAAAATTAAGAATTCTTTTCTGCCGCGAAAGTTTATTTTTTTTACACACTCAGGTTCTTCGAAAACTTTGAAAATTAGATTATGTCTGTTGTTAGTTCTAATGATTTACTTTTCCTTTTATTTTTCTTTTTTATTCGCCAAAATATTGAGAAAGCCATTTCGGTTCGCATAACTTTTATTTGGAAAAGTCACCCATTTGTTTAACACAAGTTAAACCTTGGTTATTTTAATCAAGTTTGGAAAAAAAGATTCTAGAAAAATGGGTTTTAAAACAAATATTATACAAGTATATGGGGCTTTTCATAAACCACGTAGCCCTATTTTTGACAACTTTTTACCCCCCCCCCCCCAACATGCCACGGTCTGATTTTTTTTACTGAATCCTCCTTCCCATTGTGGAACGTAGATGGAAGGTGGAAACCCTCTTAGAATATAGCTTAGCGTTGAATTTTTCAAGCCCTAAATAGATCATGTGGTTTATGGAAGACCCCTTTTAAACATAATATTATTAAAAGGTTGACATTTCCTGATAATGACAAAATGTTATCAAAAGTCTTTAAAACACTTTTAGATGGTTTTAGAACTGAAGGTAACATAAATGAAATCAAGAAGTATAATGTAGTTAAATGTAAGGCTGTGGTTTCCCGATATTAGTCTTAGTAATAAAAGAAAACATTATAACAATTTTTAAATTCGCAATAGAGATTTTATTTAAAGTTTCAAAAGTATATCATAAATGAATTTGAGCAAATATTTAAAATCACAATGATTAAGATGCCTGCCTTATTTGAACTCAAAAGAATAAACTAATTTATAAAATATTGGGAATCAATTAAACAGCATTCTTTATATTCATTTTTATCCAACAACAGCATCCTCTCATTCAAATTTTGCAAAAGTTACATAAATAGATTAAAATTATACAATAAAATTTCTAAAAATGTCTCTTACAAGACTTATGACAGTTCTTCTAAAGCTGGCTCATCATTAAAGATGCGCTAATGTAACAACCTTCTTCGAGAAGTGCTTAATGATCCGTCCCGTCTTCTCATACATGATTAATCAAAAAGGGGGTATCAAATTTTGATTATTTAACTCTCTGCCTATACTCAAATAACCATTATAGTCTAAAATCCTCTATTGGGACACCTGGTGGGGATTACGGGAAGCTCATTGTGAAGCGCACTAGAGTGGGGTTAAGTTAGCGTGGGCAGAGGGTTAAAATTGATCAGGTAGATTTGAAAAATAATATTATTGGTGTAATTGTGGCTGCTTGTTGGTGACAAAGGGTGTTCTTTGATGAACTTCCCAGGTGGCATCGGCTAGCAGTTCTGTCGGAGCGAGTCCTACGGGTTCCGGGGTCCCGGAAGCTCCGCTGTCTGTCAAGAGTGCTGGCGCCAGCCCACCACAATCCAGCAGCAAACACCTTCATATTAATCTGGGTAATCAATTCAGGCCCGGAGGCTCGCTACCCAACGTTAACAACAACCTGAACATCAACGCAGCTAAAGATCCCTCTGGGAATTCCGCCGCTATCCACTCGATCGACCTTAAGGTACTGATCTTTCCGGCTTCCCATCTTATTTATGTTCTTCAATCTATACCACCAAAATGCGCTTTTTAGTTTGTACTTTCAATGGTCTATCTATAGCAAAATTCAATTTTTTTTATCCTAATGGTTCATATGTCAAATAATAAGTTTTCAAGCTTGTTCGGGTGTTTCTGCCTGGTTTGTTTACATTAAAAATAGGCGTAGAGAAGGAACTGCGTAGCGGAAAGTGAGAGGGGGAGTTAAGACTAAGAAAGAAAGGGTGCTTAGTTTCTTTCTCACTCTTATCTTCCCACTCTGATTTGACGTTACAAGTTTATCCTTTATTTAATTAAACCATCAGTGTAAACAGGCTAAAGTGAGCCTGTTTTTAATGAGACATTTCTTTTAAAGAAATGCACTGAGAGAAATAGATGCTACGGGGTACCATCTAGATGGTACCAGATACCATATCTCATCTTAAATATACAGACAAGAATCTAGATGGTACGGGATAGCATCTGGATGGTACGGTGTAGCATCCCTGATGGTAGAGTGTAACATAACCTCTCTACCATCAATGATAGTAAAGTTCTCACCATCTATTTCTCTCAGTCTGAAATTTCACACATTCAGATTCAGAAAGAAAGGTTATCTTAAGCTATCGGAATCAAAGCGAAATGTCCTCTTTCACTTTTCGTTATTTTTAGTAGTTTTTAAGTTATTTAGCATTAAAATTAACCGACAATGTGCAAAATACAGAAGTTATGAATCGGCGACCGGAGTTTAAGTGGGGATGCACTGCAGAAACAGGTGTCTTAAATTGTTCAAAAATGTCTTAAAATAAGACATTTTTCGTGTCTTAGACACCAAAAGTATCTTAATTTAAGACATTTTTGGCCAATTTAAGACACCATGTTTTTGCAGTGTGGGAACTAAGGCTCCAATCATCGCCTCATTACTACTGTTGCTCGCACATGATTGTTTAACTTTAATGCTAAATAACGTGAAAACTCCTACAAATAATGAAAAAGGACATTTCGCTTTGATTTTTTAAGCTTAATATGATCCTTTAATGTATGTGTTACTGGTGTTAAATTCAATTTAAACATGTAAAAGTTTTAATGCAAATTAATAAAGAAATGCAATATTTGATGGTTTCGTTGTATCCTAAATTAGACCATTGGAAGATTATGTAATTTTTTTCGCACACGTTTAAATTATTTTTTTTTGTGCACCGCGCATGAGTATTTCGATATATTTATATATACGTGTACTTGTGCAGGCTTCTTTTTCGTTATCTTCTTTTCTTTAGTCAATGTTGTTATTTGCTCTTGTTGAATTGAAAATATGTTAGTTGGATTAATATATTTTTGAATTAGAATTACGGCACATGAAATCACAAATGATTTATATTTATCGAGAACATTAGCATGCTTAGAACATTTCTTTTGCATGTAAACTATTAAAAAATGTCTAATGACTCGAATATGAAATTTATTTGTATTTATATATCTCTCTCAAGCTGTTTTGGTCCCAGTTCTTTCCCTCTATACAGAAAATGTCGATTTATTTAAATCAAAAATGAAATTTTACAATTTTTTAAATAGGTTTTATATTTATTTACAATAAAACACTTACAACATTTTCATATAACTATATATTTTAATAAAAATTAGCTAAATTTTCAGCATTGTTATCTATTTGTTCACTCCTTTTTCTTTTTGTTTTTACTAAAGTACACTTTTTTTCTTGAATGAAGCATTTAATTGAACTGTACATTTTTGTTCACTCTTAAATCATGAACCACATCTGGAAAACAAAATATGCCAATAATTGCAATTTATATGTGTGCCTTTTTTTACAAACAATTAATACTGTTTATAAAAAGTGTACATTTTTTAAACTTTTATTTAAAAATGTGATTTTGGTAATTAGAATTGATTAATTAAGAACAGTATGATTGCTTTTACTTACGTCTGGTCGCTTCTTTAATACACATTGCGCCATGCTATACATTTTTTCACAAGGATCGGCACCGGCTAAAAAAACAATTAATGTTTAATTATTAATTAACAAAAACAAGAAAAAAATTAGTAGTTTTTTTTCTATGAAGATAATAAACACTTTTTTCATTAATAATAAGTGAAAATTCAAATTACGTTCATTAGCACATTGTCCGAATGCTGCTTCAGCGGGTCCTTGTAAATTTTCCGGTAAAATACCGATTAACATTTCCTTATCTAAGACACCATCTTCATCTGCCTATAATTAATCATATACATATAATTTTATTTTAAACATTGAAATTTTGTCTTTTAATAAAAGTTATGTATTATTAATTGATCACTAGTAATCATTTTTTTCAATTGTCTAATATATATTAATTTAAATTTTGGAGTACTTTATAAATATAATAATAAGTTTCTCATGGAGTTTTTACCAAACTGAAAGCTTCGAATAAACAGTAAATGTAGCATGTTATTTTTGGATCATTGGGTAAATTTCCTCCAGCGGCATCATCAACCATGGCTGTAAAACAATATGAAAATATAATTTAATCAAAAGTACAATAAACTTATTTGAATATTGTGTATTTTGTGTAAAATGTATATATGAAGAAACTTGAAATTCTGAGAACTCTCTTTATGTATATTTTAAAATTTTGAAAAATAGATGAAAGGTAAATTAAGTTAATTTATTTATTGACTGCAATATCAATAATTTTAAAATATCAAAAGTATCCTTACCGTCAGTTGTACCATGTTCGTTCATACATCTAGTTTTATCTGGTTTAACCATTTCCAACATGTCTGCAGGAAGCCAGTCAGGTGGCTAGAATCAATTAAAAAAAATTGTATTTCAGATTTTCATAATATTTTTTATTTCAAATAACTTTTAAAAATATAGTATCCAATAAGTGCTAACAGCAAAATTTGTCCGATGCCAGGAGCTTTACTTAAATTGTGTAACCCTTTTTTTTCGGAAATTGTAAACCCCTCCCTTCTTTTATAACATTTTTTACAGATTAAAGAATTTCAAATTAATACAGCAACTTCTAACAATAAGACATCCCTCTTTTCTCTAAAGCGTTACGTAATTTTAATATGACCATAAATTAAAGAAGCGTTTTAAATTTATGACAACATTTTTTTAAATTAACCAAACCAATGTAACATCAATAAGACACTTAATTTATACCTACAGATTAATAAAGTTTTTTTACAAATTTTTTAGAAAATTGAAATGTCAAAAAAATGCCTTACTGATAAATCTATTCTCCCCTAAATAATCAAACAATTTGTTTGTTTTTTTCAATTATTATCTAGAAAATGTTGCTTTATAAAATTGAAAGTACTATTTTAGTACTTAATTGAAGTGGGAAACGTTTCTGAGCAACGAATAAATTTTTTTTTTCTTAAAAAAAAATGGTTGCAACTCTTAAAAGTATTTTGAAATGGTTTTTAGGTGTTTTTTAACATAATTGTGTGTCTATAACAAAATAATAATTTAAAAAAGAAGAATTTCATTTGTTGCTCAGAAACGTTTCCCACTTCAATCAGGTATTTTAGTTTATATGCAATTTAATGTAAATCTAAGTAAAATGATTTTTAAACAATTTCATTAGGGAATTAAAAAAAAAAGATAAACCTAAAAATAAGCAAGAAATAAATAGTAAATAGTGTTTGAAAAATTGAAAATGTTAAAAATGCGTTAACGACAAAAATGTAAATTGCTTATGAATTTTACATTATACTTTCTATAAATCTAAATTAGAAAAATTGGATACTAACTTAAATTACTAAATATTTCTAGTTTTTGTAATAAAATTTTACTATTTGATTTAGTAATTTTTACGTTTTTGTGCTAAGATTTGGCAAAGTTACTAGAAATTAGCAGAACTTTTTATATTAATTTCAATTATTATATATATATAATATATTGAATTCAGTTTCAACTTTTTTAAAAATTGATATTGAGTTCCTAAAAAGTAAAATAAGTAGAGTAAACCAAATTAATAAAGCAATTTATATTTTTATTTCTAATTCCAAAACTAAAATAAATGATTTGAGTAATATTCAATTATTAAATGAATTGATACACTTATATTTAAAAGGAATTACCGCTGACACCACTAAAACGATATTGACGATAGCGCAAAGAAGAATTGAAAATCCAAGTCCTTTCATTGTTGCACGGATATTGAACGGTCTGCGGTTTTATAAAAAGTGTAATATGCAAAAACTGATAAGGTTATATAAAGACATTAAACGGGATGTGGGCGTGAGAGTAACGAAGGGTTAATGCCATATTCCTTGGAACATAAAGATCGAGTCCGTATTTATAATTCATCTTATAATTCAATGTTTGATTTTTCGCATGTAATTACGGAAGTACTCATTTACTGCACACAATCATGAAATCTGACCTTGACTGCATCCTGTCAATACATTAGGAGCTTTTGAAAAATAAATTACATGACTGGACGATTCATTTTCTTAATGACGTTTCGCTCTTCCTTGAACTTGTCGAAAATTCGTAATTTGTTCTAATCTAACTAAGTGAAGTAAATGAAATTTTTATGGAAATGTAAATTAAATTAAATTGGTTTCAAATTCAAATGAATTCAAATTTGGATTCATCCAAGATTGGATGGTTTCAAATGTGAATGAGTCTAATTTGTATGTCTTCAACTTTGTCTGGCTTTTAAATTTGTTAAATCCAAGATAGTTTGGTTTAACAATTAATTATTGGAATGATAATAAATTTTGATTTTTTTAAATGCTTTCAAATTTAAATGAATACAATTTTCGAACCTTATTCTTTGTTTTTATTTAGATTAGAATAATTTCAATTTTGAAATGCATCTTTAATTATAATAATTTATTCGTTCAGATAAGAAATTCACGAATAAATTATGAATTTCTGTAATCCTAATATTGATTCTGAATTTGAATTTAAGATTTGAATTGTTCTATGGTAATAAATTATTACAGTAAGGTCACTTAAGAAATAGTCGGTTTCAAAGTCATAAAAGTTTTATATTTTAAATGAAAAAACAAATATGAAGATCTGATGTTCCTATATTTGATGGAGTAAATAATTACTGTAATTAATAGTAAAATATTAAATGATTTTTCGCCAATTCAGTATTTACATTTCTTAGATAGAAATCTACTGATAATTGCTTTAACGATTTAACCAAAAATTACTATGGTTAATTGAATTAATAATTATTTAGTACATTATTAGTAACAGAATTACAATTTTGACAAATATTTCAATTATTTTACAAGTAATTTGGGCAAAAAGTAGAATAAAAATTTTACCCATTCGAATGTTCATAACATCAAACTCATCTTTAAAACCGATGACACTGCTGAATCTCAATGTCCCGAGTGAAAATCGAGTCTTAATTTTATTTTATTATTATCGTAGCTTCATTTGAAATCCGTCTGCGTGCCAAAACTATAAATTTTGCCAGGAAGTAAGTGGAATTTTATTCCGTTTACCATTTCAAATTGTAGTTAGAAATTCCGAGAAATTGGAAAATTTTTTACCATAACTTTTTAGACTTCATCTATGAAAATGAATTTTACGGATTTTGTCTTGATTTTCAATAATACTTTTTATAAATAAAATAACCTATAATGAATCTCTTCTTAGTGTGACGAGAAAAATGAATCGAATTTTGGGAAATTGGAACATTTGTTTGATAATGAAATTTTTTTTTGCCATTTGTTGTTTGAATTTATCGGTTTTCATGGAAAAGAATAGTCTCTTGACCCCGATCTAGAGTGCATTTCTCTGTTGGATTGAAGATTGAAAGGCGACCTTGGCTCTCAAGCAATGCTGCTATCCTAATACGTAGCGCCGCAGTCTGCCTTTTGAATTAATTCATTTCCGTCGCGCACGAGCCTATTCTATCGCCAGAGTTTACCTATATCATATATGTATAGCATGTAAGAAATAGAGATGGAAAAGAAAGGAATAAAGTTAAACGCTCTTGACCCTTGTCCATCGGTCTCTAATTTTAGCATGATTTTGAATTCCTATAAAACAGTTAAAATCACACACTTTCTGCTTAATATTTCATTCAAATAGAACTCAATAGATATAATTATATGTTGTACACAATATGTTTAAAGATTACTTCGGACATATTCTTAATACCTGTAGAACATTAGTAGTTTTCAATTTTCGACACTTTTAAAATGGAACGATTTCAAAGTCAAAACTTAGCTTGAAAAATTGAACTTTTTCACAAAATTGAATCTGTCTAATTTCCAAATTTTCAATAATATTCTTTTCGTTTTTTTAAGATTTACAAAAATGCTAATTAAATTATTAATTCGGGTAAAACGATTCTTATATAATAATGCACCATAATCACAAGCGGAGAAAATTTTCAACTTAAGATTCAGTTGTTGGATTGTATTACTGGTTACGTGATACAAGTTTATGATACACATTTAAAAGCATTTTCTTTGCCAAGTTGTGTACACCGTTTAGCATTACAAGCGTTTCGTATTCTATTGAAATTTAAGAAACAATGCTTTACCCCAGAAGGAAATTTATAATCATGTCTGAACCCCTACAAATGGTAATAGATTTTTTCTACTGTTTTTTTTTTTTCAAAGTATACTCTAACTTAGAATTTGATTTAAATAGTTGAATATAAATTATCTGGGCAGAGCGGTTGTAAATGCTGGACAAAAACTTGACCATCGTTCATTGCGTATCATTCACTCAGATCGAAAACAGCTTTCATTCCATTACTCGTCCTTGCCTGAAATCGATTACCTCCCGAGTAAACCCTGAAACTATTGCTTTAGTGCCTTTTCTTCAAACCATTATTTTAAGATGTTTTTTTTTTTTTAAAAAGGCACAGTGAAGAAAAACTTTAGTTAAAGCAGAACTATTTTTATTTAAATATGTATAGAAAAAACACAATTTAAACTGATGCAAATTTTATTTCATACAAACTTCAAATTATTACCTATCTATTTAAATTCTAATCGATGGACATTTTAACTGAATGGGTACTGCAATTTTTAAAATTTCGAATTTAAGACTGTTTAAAAAAAAATATTTTGAAGAATTTCTGGTGCTTAAAGTATTTAAATAGAATTTTTACCATGTAATTTTATGTAATTCAGATTTAGAGAGTGAAGATATTGTATAAAAGGTGAAATAATAGAGAAATTGAGAAACATAAGAAAGCGTAATCAACCAGGTACCTTTATCCTTGTAATAGTGATAACTTATCTCTGTCTGACCATAGCATTTCATTTCTACTTAAAATATATGAGCCAGTAGATGAAATTTTCCAAGTGGAAATGGAATGTTATGGTTAGACGCGCTAGAGTTTCAGTAGAAAACATGAGTGAGTTCAGAGCGAGGTCACAGGGGTCAGGACTTTTCCTAAAAGCTTCGAATTTATCGGCAGATAACTTAGTTTCTTCTTGTGACCCCCCCCCCACCCTCCTATCAAACAAGAGACAATAGCTTGTGCCCCACTCTATAAGGGGACGCTTATTCTGACATAAACATTTTTGTAATTTGGTCTCTGAGCACTTGGAATTTTGTTATGTTGAAAACATAATAGAGAAAAAGGAAACGCATGTTACATTCTACCATGAAGGTTTTTGTAATTTGGTCTTTGAGCACTTAGGGGCGATACTTTAATTACATAACGTTGTTTTTAGAAATTTTAAAATGTAAAGAATTGCGAGTTTATACAGGTATAACAATTTCTCAGAACTCCCCCCCCCCCCCTTCCGTAGAGCATTACGTAATTTAAGTATGGTCCCTTAGCTTTCTGTTATGCTGAAAACACACAGTTCAAAAAGAATCTTAATTTAGATTTACCTTTTTAAATTGATTAGTACTTCACATTTTTATGCAAATTTAAAGGTTTTAATTTTTTTTGTCACAGTTTAAAGCAAGAGAAAATAAGCAAAAGCTGTCTTAAAAATGTTGCGATTTAAAACAAAACTGCTTTTCTGACTTAAAATAACACTTTCTTTTTACAGGGATAATGGAGAAAAAGGATACGCATGCTACATTCAGTCATAAAGGTTTTTGTAATTTGGTCTCTGAGCACTTAAAATTTTGTGATGTTGAAAACATAATGGAGAAAAAGGAAACGCTTGCTACATTCTGCCACAAAGGTTTTTGTAATTTGGTCTCTGAGCACTTGGGATTTTGTGATGATGAAAACATAATGGAGAAAAAGGAAACCCATGCTACATTCTGCCATAAAGGTTTTTGTAATTTGGTCTCTGAGCACTTGGGATTTTGTTACGTTGAAAACATAATGGAGAAAAACGAAACGCATTCTAGATTTTTCCATAAAGGTTTTTGTAATTTGGTCTCTGAGCACTTGGGATTTTGTTACGTTAAAAACATAATGGAGAAAAAGGAAACGCATCTTACATTCTAATATACAATTTTTTTGTAATTTGGTCTCCAAGCACTTACCATTCTGTTATTATAAGTTTCAGTTTCTTTTTATGAGCCCCTTTTAAATCAGAGGCCTAGACATGCGCCTGGTAAATAAAAGGATATATTTTGGTATATAAAATCCTCCCTTCAAGTTTAAAGCAAAGCTGACCTGCACAAACCATACAGAGTTTATTCTTCCAATCAATTATTAAAAATTTTCAAAACAATAATTATTTTCCAGTAAATCACTCTATAAATCTTAATTAGTCAAAATAATTTTGAGTTTATGTTAAATCACTTTAAGAATTAGTAGATTTTTGTAAACGCTAAATATTTCAGGGGTCGGGTACATATTAATTAAGGGTCATAGGTGACTGAAGAGGTGTACAAAATTTATTTATTAATGAATGATTTTTTATTAATTCATATCTAGAGAGCAAATTTAGTGTAACTAATATATGAGTAGTTAAACCAATAATTTTGACTGCCTGATAAAATTTGACTTAATGGTATTATCCTGATAAGCAGGGGGTTTAGGGATTCGTGGCGCGGTTTTAGGGCAAAAAACAAAGCGGCCACTGAGCACGTGCTTCGACTCGTGTGCTTGCATAGCAAGTATTGATCGCGGACCGTGGTGGTCCGTAGACGGCACTCGCTCGTTCATTCCGTTCTGTTCGCGAATACAGTCCTCCTCCTTGGTAACACTGCAATTGTTCTCCACTCTGTATTTATACCAAAAGCTACAGCTAATAACACCACCGACCCCCTCCCCGCCCTTCCTTTCCAAAACACTGCATATGCTTGACGATACAATCCTTATTTTTTCTCTTCTCGCGAATTGTCCCCTATCAATGTTCAAACATCAAAA
Organism: Ganaspis brasiliensis; assembly: GCA_037103525.1. Lineage (NCBI taxonomy): Eukaryota > Metazoa > Arthropoda > Insecta > Hymenoptera > Figitidae > Ganaspis > Ganaspis brasiliensis. The sequence continues at coordinate 1,981,308 of JAZKLR010000146.1, forward strand.
ATTAGTGTACGCCATCATGCAGCGAAACCCGGGACTCCTTCCCTCTCTTCGCAAAATTCAACCAACACTATTTTTTGTTTACTCGTTCTTTTTTAAATTCAACATTATTATAATCGATTTTATAAAGCGTTTTATTTTGTAATAGATTTTTTGTTTATCCGCATTTGATATCATGCTATGTTTTTTTAATTTTGCAAAATATTTAAGGGGGGAGGAAGTAAATACCACATTTTTGTTTAAGATTCTGTTAAAGGGTCAACATCCTTAATATAATAACATCAGTTTAAATTTTGTCACCAATTGCTAATTCTTCGTTTTTTTGTTCCAAATTTTTCTAACAAATCTCAAGTAGTCAAAGTTTGACAAACTTATTTTAAATTTAATTATTTTAATAATGTAAGTTTCAAAATTTCCGTGCTTTCATGCGTGTATTGAAATTCATTAGATCAAGGAAAATCTGTTTATTTACATCCTATCTGTTATCCAAGTTGATGACGCATCAATTTTTGCACATTATTTTTCTGATATTTTTTATAAATGTTTGGTAGTAATAAGTAATTGGTTATGTTGTTATGTATACTAGTTTTTTACTGCTATATATTTTTGTCACATTGATGTATACTTTTATTCTTGCGTGTAAGAAACGCAAAAATAAAAAGAAAATTGTACATCTGCAGAAAAAAAATCATGTATGTAAAGCAGCTCTTATTGAATATAATTTTATGTTGAAAAAATGTTGCAGTAATTTATAATCCACTTCGTTAAAGTTTTTTCAAACGAAATCCTTTTCTTTTCTAGAGCAGATAAACGAGGGTGCGTCCTCAAGATCGATCGGAAATAATTAACCCCTCGCGAAGTAATATCCCTTTTAATTCACAGCAATTATCTTTACTATGCTTCCACAGTTTATAAGAAAATGTTACAAATGTCCTATTTTGGTAAATATTGGGAGAAAATGTTATTATTTTTCTATTCTTTTATTTACCTTCTAATTTCTGTTTACCTTCTAATTACAAAGGATAGAAAATTAACGTGCATTTGTAGAAAACTTCATTTAAAGAGATAAAATACTTTCTTTCATTAACGCTCCATTAGTATTATTATTTTATTCCAAATTATGCGAAAATATGATGATAAATTAATGATTGTAATGAGAATAATATACCCATAATGATAATAATACTAACAATGGCAATAATATTATGCTAATAAATAATAATGTTAGCAAACGTAGTTATAACAATAATCCTGACGATAGCAAAATAATTGTAACAAAGGTAATCAAATATTTTTATCATAATAAAAACAAAACAAAGAATATATTTATAAAAAATATTTTAAAGATTTTTACGGAAATAGTGGCGATTATACATATATATTATAAATTTGTGAAAATTCGTGAGGGTAACGAAAAGAGAAAATTTCCAAAAGTGCGTGACATTGTTATTGAATAAAGAGTTATGAATACATTAAAAAATGTATCTAACACAAATAAAGAAATACATAAATAAATGATACAAATACACATTTTTTGTGATATTTGAAAGCGTTAAAAATGAAAATAAACAAGACTTAAATAAGAATGGGACAAAAAAGAAAGGAGATTATTGGAGATTTTTTTTTGTGTGATATGGGTGATTGGGGGTGAGTATTGGGAAGTAGGTCGTCGCCGTAGTTTCCGCGTAGGTGGAGCAAAAGTTGGTTCGAGTGTGGAAAAGGTGCTTGTCGATCGGTTCCCGACCTCTCCAACTTGTTCCGCGTTCCTTGCCATTCACTTCGCTCTCTTTCATTCCACTGCCCCGTTCATGAGGACGCGCCCTCACTTCCAGGGTACTTGACTTCTTCACTTTCACACAGGTCAAAACAATGACACGTTAGTTTTTTTTATTTACATGCAACTCATAATTTTTCTATTTTTACAATTTATTCGATTCAAGTTTACACGACTTTCATCTCTGCTTATTTTAAATAAGAATGTAGGCGAATTTTACTGTAAATATTATTATTGTTTATTAATGTGTTTTCAAACTTTGAGAATTATTAAAAATACGATTATGGCAATCTTTAGATGATTTTCAACTTTGAACGCTTCCAAAGTTCAGTTTCAAGTTAAACCCTGAATGTTTTCAACTTTTAACTGTTCCGATATTAAGTACTATCAATTTGAACGCTTTCAATCTTCAGGGTTTTCATCTTTGAATGCTTTAGGGTTCAAGTGTTTCCAATTTTAAAACAAAGTTGGCACTTTTATCAACTTTGAACACTTCCAAAGTTGGGACCTTTTTCAACTTTGAACGCTTCCAAAGTTGGGACTTTTATCAACTTTAAACGCTTCATAACTTTGTACTCTTCTAAAGTTAAGACTTTTGTCAACTTTGAACGCTTCATATTTTTGAACTTTTTGCAATTTTAAACGCTTCCAAATTTGAGCGGTTTCAAGTTAAACGCTTGCACAGTTAAGTGTAGTCAACTTTAAACGTATAAAAACTTGACTATATTTTCAACTTTAAACGCTTCCAAAATCTGAACTTTTATCAACTTTAAACGCTTCTAAAGTTGAGTATATCTTCAACTTTAAATGTTTAAAAGTTTAGGTATTTAACATTTTAAAAATTTTCAAAGTGAGACCCTTTTTCAACTTTAAAAGTTTCAAACTTCAATACCACACATTCTGAGAGCCTCATCAGTTTTTAAAACTTCTGATTTTCGTCCAATTTTCAGAATTCTTGACCTCAATTTCGTCCAATTTTCATCACTTTCAAATTTCAAAGGCATTCTAGTTTTATTTTTATTTTGTAATATTTCTGTGTCAGTCTATAAATAGATACTTATCTAACGAAAGACACATACTTTTGCGTTTGTAAAAATAATATTTAAAAAACATACCTTGCCCAACTTTGTTTGACTGAGTATAAAAATTCGTTTTTTTTTTCTTTCTGAAAAAATTCTCCGCATCTGGATGGGAGAAAACGACACCATAAATCTTTAATCTGGACGCTAAAGAATCTTATGAATGTTGGAAGCTGGGAAATCTCGTCTTGAGATCTGCCGACAATGTTTGTAAACAAGCGGATTAGCCAGGAAAGAGTTCTAGGTTCATGGTCGTTCAATTATAATAATTTATCACTTTATGCCATATTTGTAATAAAAATTAAGTATTTACTCATCGATAATGTGCACATCTGATAGTAATTTCATATACACATTAATGATCATATGTTTTTTGACATCATTTCTACGATTTTAATCATTTTTACAAATTCTTTTTCTTTTCGTTTGTATTAAATATCGTTGTTTTTAAAAATGCCCTTATTAAAATAATTCTATATTTTTTTGAAACAAAATAAAGATTTAAATGACTCAAGTTTCACGTCAACATGATTCACTGGAAAAAAAATGTTAGTTTATAGTAAGCAGAATTTTTTTTTAGTGTATGCTAAAAAATATAATATCGAAATATATATACCTAATAAATATTTAATTCAAAATGTATATAGTTCATTGTGTTATAAAATATTGTTATATAGTTTCTTTGTGACCTTGATCATGGATAGAGCTTTTTACAACCTTTTTTCTCAAAGAAAAAGCTTTATTAGTGAGCTAATAATATCGTTAGAAATAACTATCATTCTGGTACAAGTACCAAACAATTTGCTATAAAAGATTATGTTATATACCGAGGCGTATATAGGTTATACTTTTAGAAAAAAAAAATAATTTCATTTTTGTAGTTTGATTTGGTCATTTTGGGATTAAAATGTTGATGTATTGACTTTCAAAACACATTCACTCATTAATAGGTGTTATTATTATTATTATTGTTTTATTTTTTGTTATAATTATGTAATTTTCCAAATATTTATATTCGATTTTCAACCTACATCTCAAAGAAACAGCTTCATACCTAATTATAATTATTTAAAATTTTACTTTATTTTATTTCATATTATTTATTTAAATTCATTCAATAATCTACATATTTAATTCACAACTTTTAGAACATATATAACATTTAATATCAAAACCAAAAGATTTCAATCAAAGTTTTCAATTCAATAAAAATTGAAAATACCTTTTTGCTTTTTAGTTGTAAATATAATTTATAGAAATCCTGCAAGTGAAGTAAAAGCTTTCGTTTTACATGAAAGTTCCACAGGAGGAAAATTGAAACTGACAGAAAGGAGATAGAAATAGAGCTCCCGCGGTTTCTCCCTTCAGTGTTTTTTTTTTCCTTTTCATTAAAAATGTAAATTTAATCTTTTCTTCCGTAAAGTATTGTCATCACCCCAATATTATTTTAAAATGATTTTTGCACGCATCATTGGCACAGTATATAATATATAATATATTTATATATATATATATATATATATGTATTTGAAAAGTTAAGATAGGCACGATGCTCATTACGTGCCAGGAATACGGAATCGCCTCATTTCCGGTTTTTCTTTTCATAACAATGAGAGCTCCCTAAAAAACGTATATTCTCCGCTCAAAAATAAAAATATACATAATTGTAATTACGAATAATGAGCTCTGGAATTTAAACAGTAGTTGAATAAATTAGATAGAATTTCATCAAATAGAAAAAAAGTGTTTACTTTTTATATAAAAGACCTTCAGATATAATTTAGGGAAATTGTATTTATAAAAGAGCTTCATATTTAATAACCGGTTTGTAAACCAGTCAAATTAAATGAAATTATTTTTTCTAGTTTTGTAATTTTTGTTTGTCTTTTTTTTTACGTTCCCTCTAGCTTTTTAACTAACAGGATTTTTTAAATTTTCTTCTTTGTATTCTAAATAAATTGAATCCAGTTTCAAAAAGGTATTCAATAAAAAATCACGATTCATTTTTTTCTTTTATGCATAAAATCATAGAAATCCCAGACATCGTCGGAATATTAATGACTCATCTTCAAAAAGAAAGTCGCACAGAGTCACAAATTGTTGCACTCTTGTATCCAATTAAATTTTATTCTTTTTTAATATAAAGTCATTTCATGGACTTCATCTCTCGGTTTAAAAAAATAAAATAAAATAGAAATAAAAATAATTATATTATGATTTTTCTACTTTTCACACGAAAATATAATGATTGATGCGGAATTTAATGCGTTTAATTATTGTTTTAACAATACTTCTTTTTTATCATTTTAAAGAGTTTTAATCGTATTCAAATATATAACACCAACTGGAAGTGGATTTTAATCCGGAAGTTAAATAAAAAACACCTGCAATTTAGTTTTAACTTTTATCCAAATAATGAATAAATTGATTAAAAGTTGAATTTTGATCCTATTGACAAAGCCGTTGACTTCCTCATAATAGTTAAATTGAAACGTATAAATAAAATAGAGAGACACATGATGTAACCAAGGTTGTATTATAATTTAATTCTATTCACTTGAAAACTGACATTAAAAATCGATTTTTTAATATCTCGTAGAAAAAAAAATTATTAATAGGCTTTTTCTAGTTATAATTTTTTTCAACGTAGAAAAAAAGCCGATTTTACGATTATTTATTATGTTAATTTATATTAATAATGAATTTAGGTACAAATTTACAGTTTTATTCTATCAATTTTTTTTCTTCAAGTTCGAGAGATTTAATTTGAGATGATACCGTGAAGTAATAATGCCTAACTAAGAAATAGCTACTTTAAAGCAAACTAACATAATTGAAACTGATTACATTAAATTAAGGTCCATCACTTTGATACTGGCAACAAGTTCTCAATTATATTTATTTTCTCTCCGAAATGGTGCTCTAAATTTTATACGCTTTATAAAAATACATTTTTTATAACGAGACAAGTTTTGATTTATAGGTATTTTAAATTTAAATTAATTGATCACCTTTATATCACCGAGGTGAAAAATTTTATCCTGGGATTTTTTGTCTCGTCGTTATTTAGAGGGATTTTCGTCATTCCCTCGTATTTCCAAGGTGTAACTTACACCCAAGGGTTGAGGAAATTATCGATTTAATGGCTTGGTGACATATTCCTATAACGCACTTGGAAATTAGCACAAGATACGAAATTCTTGAATTTCAAATTTAATTATATCCTTAAAAAAAGTATATAAAAATAATTGAATATTGGCAACTTTTATTCTATTTATACTTTTTATTTTATCTGGTAGCAGTAATTTTGATCCTATGTATTTATATTTATCTTGTATAATTTTACACCAAATATTTTTTTATATACTTTTTTTTGTTACAATCCAAATTAATTCAAAAATCCAATTCGTGCCATTTTCCGGTCTCTGATTCCTCGAAAAATTCGAAAGATCTTTTATATTTATTTGTTCTTTTTTCCATGAAAACAAAAAAAAGGAATTGCAATAAATAAATTTTAAATTAAAATTTCGACCACGTTTTCATCATTCTGTACGTTTTAGTTTCCCAGTTTAGTTTCCCTTTTCTGAATAGATCCAGTGAAGCTCCTCTGCACTTTAAAAAAAGAGAAAAAAAATACACGCATTTGGAATGTTACCATGGGAGAGTCAAAGTTTACGTGACACATGGCTGAGAGTTCTTCTCATTTTTTCCATATTTATTTCAATTTTGGTTTATATTTACATCTTTGTTAGTTTAATAAACAATGCAATAATAAAAATTATAAAGCATACTTTTAGCATTAAAATAATTAACGAACTGGCTTGAAAGTTATTCTGTACACAAAGAATTTATATTTATAAAAAAAAACTTGTTTTCTTTATTTTAAAAATGCTAGGAAACTTTCTCTTGACGGTTTGGAATTTCCGTACTTTTTTTTGCATTCACATTAATGCAAAAATGCTAAATTGTGGAAGAAGATTCAAGACTTTGTTTGACGTTAAAATGCGGTGCGTATAAGACTCACAAAAGCGACTCTGCAACGAATCAAGTTTTCCTTGAACCTTGCGCCTGGCGCGAGAACGTATTATAATTAATAATTCGTCGTCGAGTCAAACACATAAGTCGCCACAAAACTTTCATACTTTATTTAATTTCAATTCATTATCCCGAATTTAATAACTTGTTTCTTTTGTTTTTCAAGCACTTTGCCGCAGAAAGAAGAAAAACTTTTTGTTTGATTGAAGACTATTTGAATTACGTTATTTGATAAATTATTACAAAATCGTTTGTTTACATTAAAAACAAAAGATAATTTATCATTTTTTTTCAGTGAAAAGCAAAAGATAGTTTATCATAGAACATTTTATAAAGAGATTTAATAGAAAATCTTTTAAATTTGGAACAAAAGATAATTTAATCGAATTTCTGTGACATTTTAAATTTTTTTAATTTTACTGGAAATAAGTAAAAAATTACTTGTTTTAAGTGTGGGTATTTTTATTGAAATCAGTGACTTTTGTCACTTATTCTCTTATCCACATTTAGAGATATTTTATCATATAATTTTATTATATAATTTATCATAAACTCTTATTATTATCTCCTTATATGTATTTATATATATATATATATATATATATATATATATATATATACACCATTGAAAATTTATCATTTATTATTATAAATTGCAATGAGAAACATCATTTTGTACTTTTTGTCATTCATCGTAATTTATCATAAACTTATCATTTATGTTAACACTTCATTTTGTAATTAAACACAAAATAACAAAATGTAGTTTTTAACTATAAATGATAGTTTATCATAGAAAATTTTCAGAATTAAAAGCAAAAGGTAATTTATCATAAAACTTATCACAGTCGCTCCTCTTTTTTAGCTAAGCACCTTTTTTACCCCTTTTTTCCCCTTATTTAGAAAAAATTACCTAATTTTCTTCCCTTTTCACCTTTTTCCAATAAATTTTTATTATTTTTTTTTCACAATCTTACTAAAAGTCAAAGTTATTATGTAATTAATTTTTAACTACCTTTTTTTATAACTTTTATATAATAATCTACTTTTTTTTAGTAAATAATTTACTTCATTAAACGTACAAAGTATAGGTAATTTAGTTAATTGTTTTTTTATTAATCCACGTGAAACAATTCTATGAAAGCACTTAAAAGAAAATCTTGCAAATTTTTTAAACAAATTTCTACTAAAATTCCAGAAAAACATGGAAAAAAAGAAAATTTTATGAAATTTCGTATAAAAATTATCTATGAGAAAATTTTGTTGTAATTTCTTGAAAGTTTTTTATAATATAGGTATTTATTAAAAGTTATTGTACTTCTAAGAAAACCCATACTTAAAAGAAATGGTTTTGCCAACACTTTGTTTTGATACTAAAAAACTGGAATTCTCAAAGTTTCATAAAAATTTAAATCAATTCTGAAATAATAAACATCATTTTATGTTCTTAGGTTTATTTTAAATTTTATATTTTATAAAATCGAAATATGAAACATGTTAATAATTTTTGGACAAGTTTTCTGAACTATGTACATTAACTTTAATTTTATAAATTATTTTTATATCTTTAAGAAATGTCATAAAAATATTGTAATGTTTTTAAAACAAATTTTGCAATGTTGCATCTTCCATTTCTTACAGTTATTATGTTTCTATAAATTTGATTACCTATAAGCAAAAAGAAAAAAAGACATTTTTTTTATTTCTTACGGTTGAAGAAGTTTTGCATTAGTAAAAAAAATATACTGATGATTCTATTTGTACATAATTTATGAATATGTTAAAATACTTGTAATGTTTTTATTCTTGATTTTCTAAATCCCCCCTTTTTTAAAAGTTTAAATCCTCTTTTTTACCTAAACTTGGACAAAGACCACTATCATCCCTGTTATATATTTATATAGTTTTTTAATCATATATCACAATTTGAAGTAGGTATATATATGAAAGTAATTAATATTACAACACTTTATTTTCTAATTAAACACAAAATAATAAAATGTAATTCTTATTCTTAACAATAAATGATAATTTATCTTATAGAATTTTTTTAGAATTAAAAGCAGAAGGTAATTTATCATTTATTATAAAATGTATCATTTTGTATAGTTTTTTAATATGAAAGTAATTAATATACTACAACACTTTATTTTGTAATTAAACACAAAATAATAAAATGCATGTCTCTGCTTTGTATGTATTGATGTTTTGCACTAGATTTAGTACTAGTTGCCAAAAATTTAATATCGTCAATTATTTTAGATTAGATAATCAATTTTTATCCTAATTTCATTTATCGTTGTTTTAGTTTTAAGGATCAATGTTTTCTGTTATTGATTTAAATTTGTTAAATACGATAAAATTAATAAAAAATGTACTCTCTAAATTTGAGTAAGTGAATCACTTATTTAGATGTCAAAAGTCTTCCTCTTTTTCAATAAGTGCATATACATTCAATAAGTGACATTTCACTCTAAATAAGTCAAATTTGCACTTATTTTAAGTGCATAAAAAGTGAAAGACTTTTAACTTATTGAGATTTAGAGAGTATAAAACTAAAAAATCGCATTTAATGATGGGATTACAAAGCTGAAAATGTTTTGACTGATTTAATTTGTAGAAATTGAAAGATGCGGTAATTTATAATTTTGTTGTTTTTTTAGACGGCACTGAGTAATTTGGAGGAAATGCAGCACAATTCGATGTCTTATCGAAGCAACGAGAGAGGAAGAAGTATGGGAGGTGGTCCAGTGAGATCGCGACCGATGGAAAAGAGGCATGACACCTCACCTTACAATTATTTATCACCACCTCCACCTGACACGTGGCGAAGAACCAATTCGGATTCTGCACTGCATCAAAGTGCCAATGAGGCCTGCCAATCAGTGTCATCCATGCCTCATCGTCGAGGTAGCGATGCATGTCAGTTTCCAATTTTTTCTATAATCTCTACAATCATCATTTTTATTATCAACGTCAACCCAAGCATTAGTCACGAAACAGATACTTCCGCTATGAAATTTGCCTAATTCTTCATAATTCTAAACAAAAATCACACAATTTTTTTTTCTTTCAGATAAACAGTATTTATTGCGCAATTCTGAAATTTCAATTGTCTTTAACTAAAGTCTAGCCAAATTTCAATTCATCGGAATTCTATTAATTATACTGTAAATTTCCATTTATTTGATTGAAACTAGTGTGCTCGAGGCAAGACTAAAAGTCTCGAGGCTATACTGACTACTATTAGAAAAATAAATAATACTTAACATTTTTAGAAACAAGAATGAGTCAAACAATCGAAAGAAAAGTGAGTCGAACTTTATATTAACTCATATTTCAATAATAAAGCAATTTAAACTTTGATTGCGTTTTAATTAAAAGTTAAATAATTCAAGTTTTAACATATTAATCAAATGAAAATTGCTTTAGAAAAAAAATTGCAATTTACTGTTCATACATTGAAAAAAAAAACAGTGTAATATTGGCTTGAGTTGACAAGTAATGTTTGCTTTTTAACTCAAGCAGTGCAAACAAAGTAAAAATTACTTTGTTTTCTAAGGAAAATAAAATGTCACTTTTAAAACAAATTTGACATCTTGTATTTAAAAGGAATGTTTGAGGTAATTAAAGAAATATAAACAATAGATTAATATGCAATTAACATTTCTAGCTACTTTTACTTATTCTTCCAGTACTAAATCTTCTGGAATTCAATAGAAATTTAATTTCAAACAGTTTCACACAAAACGTCAAATTTTGCTTCAAAAGAGTCAATTGTTTTTTTTCCCTTGATAAACAAAGTAGTAAAAATTGGCTGGCTTCACGGCAATTTTTGATTTTTTTGATTAAAAAAATAAAAATTACTTTAAACTCAAGTAAATCTTAATTTTTTTTTTTTTGTAGAGAAGATGATTGTCAAATTTGAAGTTATTCTCTCTAAATCAATTTTTTATAAACTTTTATAAACAATCTTATAAACAATTAATTTTCATAAACAAATCAAAAAGCAATTTAATTGTAAATTGTTTTATTATTTAAACATACAAAAACTTAAAATTGGACCAACGTTTCTTCCGAGCGTTTGTTTCACTCATCCTTAAATATAAATTATTATTTTATTTCTTATAAATTTTATTTTCTTTACGGATAAATAGTTATAATATATTCTCTGAAAATCAATTAGTAGAAAATTACTACGAATTAATAAAATTAATTGAAAAATAGTTTCTAAAAATAAACAATAAAAATAGTTTTCATTTTTGAAATAAGAATAATATTTACAGCTTGAAAGTTTGATAAAATTTTTATTTTTTAAAAAATTCTTATTAAAGACTACCTAATTGAAACTTTAAATTGTCAAAATTTTAACCTTTTGCAAACTTTGGTTTATTTAAATTTTAGTATATTCTTGTTTCAAAAACGGTTTCTAATTTCCGATTGATTCAAATTTATCGAAATTTTTTATTGATTCGTAATTTGTTCAAATTCTTGGTTGGTTCAAACTCTTTTTTCACGATTTTAATTGCTTTAAACTTAAAATTACTTAATTTTTCATTGATTGATTGATTCAATCCATCCAAATATTTTATTGATACAAACTTTCATTCAACCGAATATAATTAATTAGACTTCAATCTATCCAAATAATTTTCTCAAATTCTGATTTATTTGAATTTTATTGTATTTTTAATAATTCCAATTATTGATTTGAACTTCTTTTTCCCAGTTTTTAATCAAACTTCAATTTCTCTAAATTTCATTCAATTTAAACTTTTTTCTCTCAATTTCAATCGACTCAAACTTGAATTTGTCCAAATTTTTTATTTATTCCAACTTGAATTGATCCAAATTTTTCAAACCTTAATTTATATTATCCAAGTTTCAATCGACCAAACTTTGATTTATTTGTGTTTTAAAATATTCTAACTTCAATTTAGTTTCCAATTTTTTACTAATTCAAAATTTTTATTGATTCAAACTTGAAATTCTTGATATTTATATTGATTTATCCAAATTTTAATCGATCAAACTTTGATTTATTTGAATTTTAAGTTTTAATTTATCAATTTTTTAGTAATTCAAACTTTTATTTTTAAAACTTTTTAATTTAATGTCAATTGTTCCAAATTTTTGATTGATTCAAACTTGAAATTATCGATATTTATTTTGATTTATTCAAATTTTATTTTATCCAAATTTTAATCGACCAAACTTTGATTTATTTAAATATAAACTTATTTTAATTTCAATACAGTTTCTAATGTTTTTTAGTAATCCAAAATGTCTTTTTCTCCATTTCAATTGATTTAAATTTAATTTATCCAAATTTTGTATTCAACATTTAATTTTTCCTAGTTTTAGTCAATTCAAACTTCTTTTTTGGCCAATTTTAATTAATTTAAACTTAAAATTGTCCAAATTTCAATTAATTCACCCAAATTTAAATATTAGCTTCTGTATAAATCTGAATTAGTTAAAAATAACTAGTTATTAGTTAAATAGTGGCTGAGTTTTTGTTTCAGCAATTAGTGATATATAACTAATTATTATTAAAAAAAATAACTAAGAAATAGTTATAATTTGACTAATTGAATTAGTAAACAGAATTTGACTAAAATATAAATTATTTTGACATAACCTAAAAATGAATTTGACTAAAACTAGCTATGTTTTACTAAATGATTAGTAGAAATATAACTAATTGAATTAGTGACTGAGTTTTTGCTTTCAAATTAGTTATTTTTAACTAATTCAGATTTAGAGATATTAATTGTAATTTTTTCAAACCTCAATTTCATTATATTAATTTGAATTTTAACATAATATTCTAATTACAACAGTTTTCAATCTTTGATATAAATTTAAACTTTTTTTACCCCTTTTTCATTTGATTTCAATTGTTCCAAATTTTTGAATCATTGCTATTTTTATGTTCAGGAATAAAAATAAAAAATAATAAAAATAAATAAAATTTGTTATCGAAATTTCAATGAATTCATCAAATTTCAATTATCCCAGATTTTATTTGACTTAAACTTCAATTAATTAAAATTTTGACTGATATAAACCCTAATTTTTCCAAATTTTAATTAACCCAAACTTCTATTTTAGCCAATTTTAATCGATTCAAACTTAAAATTATCCAAATCTGAATTAATTCACTCAAACTTAAATATTATCTTAATTGTAATTTTTCCAAACCTCAATTTAATTATGTTAATTTAATTTTAACATATTCTAATTACAATAGTTTTCAATTTTTTATATATCAATTTAAATTGTTTTCCCCCCGATTTCAATTGTTTCAAATTGATTGATTTAATTCAAACTCAAATTTCATTTTTCCCAGAATTTGTTTGATTTATAAACTTTAATTTTTCCTAATTTTTGATAAATTCAAAATTAAATTTCTTCTATATTCAGGTTAATCCTGAATTAAAATTCACACGACTGAGAATAGAAAGTACAAAATTTCTGTTTATTATAATAATTAATAATAGTTTAATTTTTCTTGCCGAGAAGTTTAGGAGGGAATTGGAGTTTATGAACGAGACTAAGATGAACAATGAGACACTGTGAGAGCTTTGAAAATGCAATTGTTACGAATCGCAGGATATCTTGAATTTCTCGTCTTTAGAAATAGAGGAAATGCTGAACGAAGTTAAACGAACTTTTCAAGTAGCTCATTGGCATGTATTGAGTCGCAAATAGTCAATTCACTTCTTACACCTCCCAATACATAGTTACAATTATAGACAAGGGGAAAAATACTCCCCCTTCTCTTATCGTTACCATGATTTATCTCATATCAGTCAAACGAATTGCCTCCTCTGCATACTCGATAATTTAATTTTATTTTCAATCCTCACGAGTATAGCTTTTTTAAATTATTTATTACAACTTCACTGAAGAAAAAAATTTCTTGCACCAATGCAAAAATGGATTGGATCAAGTATGAATTAATGCTTATAATCGATCCTGGTATAAAATATTATCAATATTATAGATTCTTGAATTTGAGGTTATGTTAAACTGTTTTGCGCATGATACGTTTTGCCTTCAAGCTCGAATTTTTTTTACCTTTTTATCCTAATTCCAAAATCTGTAAATACTGAATTAAAATTTAAAAGAATTGTTTAAAGAAAAATTGGAAATAATTGACATTACATAATTAGAAACATTATTAATTTCGACAAATTTGAAAATTTTAGTAGATTTTTTTGAACTTGTTTTAATTTAGAAAATTTAGAATTTATTAATCTTTAAATTAAAATAATCTATTTTTCAACAAAAGTAATTTTATTTACAATAATTATGAATATTTATAATTGGAATATAAAATCTGATTCAAATGCCCGTATTGAGAAATTGAGGAACAGTGGAAAAACGTGTTTTTTTCCAGATTGTCAATCAATCATTATCATCAGCTTAATGCACTCATTATCATCTTGATTAATGTGACGGTTGACCTAGGTCCAGTTTATTTACAGAATATTCAAGAAAAAATGAATCAGATTTTTTGAATTTTTTTTTTACTACAATAAACAATATTTTAATACCTTTGACGCTTTCGGAAAAAATTGTGAGATTATACTTTTTGATTTTATGGGAATAAAATTCTCGTCAATTCCATGATACGATATTTCTTATAAATTTGATGATAATATCAAATGCATTAAAAAATATCTTGAATTAAGAAATGTTTCATTGAACTTTTCACTAATTCCGATTATTAATATCCAGCCTTGATTCAATAGAAAGTAAACTGGACTTTGAATATTTTAAAGATTTCATAAGAGTCTTATTACAAAGTTGCTTTATCTTGAATTGTAGAAAACTAATTTTCAATTATTTTTCGCAGATCAGCACATGAGTGGAACCGGAAATGAAAACAGGGATGGTCTTCACGGGTTCATCGAACGGCCAAGATCTTCCTGCGAAATGCCCAGGGTGCCTGGGATCAAGTACGTGGTTGTCTTAAATTTTATCCAACACCGGAATATTTCAATTAAATCTCAGTTCCAGATCAGGTTGACTCGATGCTTGAATGATTTTGCAATTTCGTATTGCATGCTTACATAATTAACCGCATAAGCTTACTCAGATTAAAGTAAAATTAGCACCTGACCAGCTAATGTCTTTTCTTTATCATTCTCTTTAATCTCACTCCCGTAATAAATTCTTAAATCTTAATTAACTTTTAAATCCTCGTTTCTGTCATGATTAAGATTTTTGGTATTTCCTTGATTTTTTAATCAATTCAGACACAAGTTTTCTTTTCTGATTTATTTATAAATTTAGCAAAATGCTACAAATTGGAAAGTTTTCGTTTTTTTAATATTGGAAATTTAAAAAAATATAGGATTTAGTTAATCCAAAAGGCATTTTAGGTTTATTGGATATACAAATTTTAATTTATTCAAATTAAAATCACTGCCAACTTGAGTCTTTTTTTCCAAATTTAAATTTCTCCAGACATTAATTTATCCGAATTGAAATCACACTCAAGTTTATTTTTTTCCAAAATAAAATTTCTATAACTTACATTTTTTTAATTTGAAATTTCTACAAACTTTAATTTTTCCTAATTGATATCACTCGAAACTATACTTTCTTCAAAACTTATTTTTTTATATTAAAAGTCACTCTTAACCAGGTTTTTTACCAAATTAAAATTTCTCTTAACTTTAAACTTTCATTATTTTAAAATATCCCCTAACTTTAATATTCCCAAGCGTTTATTTATTTAAATCAACTTCGCTATTAACTTAAGTTTGTCACAAATTAAAATCTCTCTCAACAAAATTTATTTTCCAAATTAAATTTTCTCTAAACTTTAATTTTTTCGATAATTAATTTACTTAAATTAAAATCACTGTCAACATTAGTTTTTCCCAAATTAAAAATTTTCTTTAATTTAATTTTTCCAAATTAATAATTGCTACGATTTTTAATATTTTCCTACTTTAGTTTATCTGCACTAAAATCACTCTAAACTTGACTTTTTTCAAAATTAAAATAACACTCAATAATAATACAATAATAAACTATTGTAGATTTTTAAAATTATATTTCCCACTAGTTTTCCCCAAATTAAAATCACTCTTTACTTTAGTATTTTTCAAAATAAAATTTCTATAAACTAAATTTTTCACAATTTAAAAATTCGACAAACTTTAATTTTTTCTAATTGAGATCACTCCCAACTTTAATTTCTTCAAAATTTAATTTTTTAAAATTAAAGACACTTTTAACATTAGTTTTTTCCAAATTAAAATTTCACTAAACTTTTATTTTTCATTATTTTAAAATATAGCGTTGATTTGTTCAAATCATCTTCGTTTTTAACTTACATTTGTCACAAATTAAAATCTTTCTCAACGATATTATTCTCCAAATTAAAGTTCCTCTAAACTTTAATTTTTTCAAACTAAAGTTACTGTCAACATTAATTTTTTCCAAATTAAAACGTCTATTAAATTTAAGTTTGTCACAAATTAAAATCTCTTTCAACTATATTATTTTCCAAATTAAATTTTCTCTAAACTTTAATTTATTCAACACATAATTTATTTAAATTAAAATCATTCTCAAAATTATTTTTTTATAAATTAAAATGTCTCTTAAAATTAATTTTTCTAATTTAAATCACTCTTTACTTTACTTTTCTCCAAATTAATATTTCTCTAAACTTAAATTTTTCAAATTGAAATTTATTCAAATTAAAATCACTCTCAACATTAATTTTTCCATTTTAAAATTTCTATTAAAATTAATTTTTTCAAATTAATATGTAATTTTTTACGATATTCAATATTTTCTTACTTCAATTTATCCAAATTAAAATTACTCTAAAATTGACTTTTTTCAGAATTAAAATAACTCTCTACTTTAGATTTTTTAAATTATATTTCCCACGAATTTTTCTCAAATTAAAATCACTCTTTACTTAAATTTTTTAAAAAATGAAATTTCTGTAAATTAAATTTATCTTAATTTCAAACTTTTACAAACTTTAATTTTTTCTAATTGAAACCACTCCCAACTTTAATTTCTCAAAAACTTAGTTTTTCATTATTTTAAATTTTACCGTAAGTTTAATATTTCCAAGCGTTAATTTATTCAAATCTACTTCGCTTTTAACTTAAATTTGTCACAAATTAAAATCTCTCTCAACTATATTATTTTCCAAATTAAATTTTCTTTAAACTTTAATTTTTTCAACACTTAATTTATTCAAATTAAAATCACTCCTAACTTCAGTCTTTTTACAGATTAATATTTCTCTAAACCTTAATTTTTCCAAATTAAAATTTATTCAAATTAAAATCACTCTCAACATTAATTTTTGCATATTAAAATTTCTATTAAAATTAATTTTTTCAAATTAATATGTAATTGTTACGATTTTTAATATTTTCTTACTTCAATTTATCGGAATTAAAATCACTCTAAACTTGACTTTTTTCAGAATTAAAATATCACTCTACTTTAGATTTTTTAGAATTTTATTTCCCACGAGTTTTTCCCAAATAAAAATCACTCTTTAATTTAATTTATTCTAAATTAAAATTTCTCTAAACTTTAATTTTTCATTATTTTAAAATTTTCCCAAATTTTAATATTTCCAAGCGTTAATTTATTCAAATCAACTTCGCTTTTAGCTTAAATTTGCCACGAATTAAAATCTCTCCCAACTATATCATTTTCCAAATAAAATTTTCTCTAAACTTTAATTTTTCAACACTTAAAATATTCAAATTAAAAACATTCTCAACATTAGTCTTTTCCAAATTAAAATCACTCTTTACTTTAGTTCTTTCCAAATTAATATTTCTCTAAACTTAAAATTTTCCAAATTGAAACTTATTCAAATTAAAATCACTCTGAACATTAGTTTTTTGAAATTAAAATTTGTCCAAATTAATGATTGCTACGATTTTTAATATTTTCTTATTTCAATTTATCCGAATTAAAATCCCTCTAAACTTGAGTATTTTTCCGAATTACAATTAAACTTTAGATTTTTCAAATTATAATTCCCACGAATTTTTCCCAAATTAAAATGTCTCTAAACTTTAATTTTTCATTATTTTAAAATTCCCCTTAAATTTTCATTAAATTAACAATTTTTCCAAATTAAAATTTTTCTTTAATTTTATTTGTCCAAATTAATAATTGCTACGATTTGTTAATATTTTCTTAAATCACTTTATCCGAATTAAAATCTTTCTAAACTTAAGTATTTTTCCAAATTAAAATCACTTTCTACTTTAGATTTCTTTAAATTATAACCCCCTCGAACTTTTATATCTCCAAACTGTAATTTATCCAAAATAAAATCTCTTTCAACTTTAGTTTTTCTTAAATTAAAATCACTCTTTACTTTAGTTTTTTTCCAGAAATTAAATTTTCTCTAAACAAGTTAAGTTTTCCATATAGAAATCGATTCAAATTAAAATCACTCTCAACTTTTGTTTTTCTCGAAATAAAAATTTTTCTCCAACTTTAATTTTTCCCAGATTATAATTGCTGGCAACTCTAATTTTTCCGAATTATTTTTAGTTGTTTTGATCGACTCAAATTTGTAGAATCAAATTGTTTTTAAATTTTACTCATCCTAATTTCCATTTTTTTTCAGTTTTTATTAATTTACTCTGTTTTTATAAAAAATATTTTCTATATAAATTATAAAATACTAATTTCTTTTGTATTTTGCAGCATTTATCCCAGCGTACAACCACCTGGACAGCAAATTCCTATAAGCAACAATACGGGATCGTTGCCCGACCTGAGTAACGTCCACTTTGCATCTCCTCTTCACACCCCTCTGGACCAGGAGGAACACTCGAGTGGTGGTTCACCCTACAGCAATGTAAGTCTCACAATTAGCCTTCTGCTCTGTTTTTCACCTGCTCACTTTTTACGAGCCTCCCCCATTTTTTAACCAGCTTTTTCTCTTCTAACCAAGGCTGTGAAACTACATTTTCCGACAAATTATTATTGCACCAAAAAATAGTCATTACTTGGAATAATCTCGTTAAGTATTTTAAATATCTATTTTGTCAATTTAAAAAATTATTGTAGAGTTTTAAAAAATTTTATTTAGTATTTAAAAACAATTACTTTTAGTATTAAAAAAAAATTCATTTTAAAGATTTATTTCATTTTTTTTTAATTTTATATTTTTAATTTACACATTAAATTGTGATAAAATATTTTTTTATGATAAACTAAATGTTTTCCGTATTTCGCAAAATCCATTTGATGTAATTTTGATTAGAGCGAATTTGTAGAATCTGAATTCACCGATTAAATAATTATTAAAACAAAATTTAGCACAATTAAAAGTAGGTTAGGTGATATTAATTCGACTAGAAGGATAAAAAAAAATAAACATTTTTAAAATGGGAAAATAATAATGATTAGGCTCTATAGTCATTCTTGTAAATTTAATTCAGGTCATGTGGAAAAATCGATAAATTGGTAATTCAATCATTCGTTTCAATAAAAGTTCGATAAAATTGAAATTCATCACAAAGGAGAGTAGATTAAATTGTAATTTGGACACTTGAAGGTAAGACATTAGTGTGGTTGAACAAAAATTACGTGAGATAATTCATTTTTTTTTTTTTTTTTTTTTAATAATAATAAATTTTTAATAATTCCAGTTTAATCAAAATTATATCAAATGGTTGAAACGAAAGTTCTTCTTAATGAGTTATTTTGAGAAAAGAAATTAAGTGAGAGTTTAATTTTATAGAAACAAATCGATGTGAGGGATACGATAATTTTTAATAAGTACACTTCTTTTTTAATTATTCTGCATATTATTAAAAATTGATAAAGATGAATAAAACTATTGAATTAACAGACATAAATTATTAATTGAATGACATTTTAAATAGGAAACTTTACTTTTCAAAGGCCTTGAAATTTAATTTCCGCCTTGTTAAAAACCATGAAACTTGAGTAAAATTTTTGTTAAGAATTTTAGATAATCATGCAAATAATTTGTTTGAACAAGTGTTTACGTAACATTTAATATTGCTGGCATTCAATCTATAATCAGTCAATATTAGTACTTTGATAAGAGATGAAATACTGTTTTTTTTAGATTTTTAATAATTCTTTGCATTTTAAAATATAAAGAGAAACGATTCAGAACCAGATTACTGCTTTATACTCCAGAGAATTCTCTAAAGAAATTCACTTAATCTTCAAGACAATAAGAATTTCTTTTTATCTCTATATTTATTTTGTACTTTATGTACATTTATATTGTATTTTTTACACTCTTCCCATTAATAAATCAATTCTCAAAATGACTCAAGAAAACAATTCTAGAAATTTAAAATCCGTTTCGTGAATTTTTTCTTATTTTTAAAATAAAATACGGTTTTAATTTAATGTAAAATACGGTGTTTTAAAAATTATTTTAAAAATTTATTTTGTTTCTTTTGAAATTGTTCTGGTTTTAAAAATACACAAGAATCCCATATCGAAAGCTGTCAGGATCTGAAAAAACTACACACTTTTCACAAAAACCATTGTAAATGTTATTCAAGCCATATTCGACCTACATCTTCTTTCGTGTTTTTTATCTTTCTCTCTGATTCCCATTTCTTCTTATTTTTTCCGCTTTTATAATTTTAGATTCAATGCACTAGGTTCCGAGTCTTAAAATAGAAAATATACATTCGCCAATTACATTTTGTTATTTATCTAACCTTTCCTGTATTGAATAATTTGTGATAAGTGGACTCGAGAAAGTAGTTTCCACTTTCCCATAAATTGGTTTTATTAAAAAAAAAAAGAAAAAATAAAGGAGATAATAATAATAAGTTACAGGACTTTGGTTATAAACCTTTCTATTCGCTTATTATTTCCTGTGAATTTTCTTAATTGCAATATTATTCTATCTTTTTTAATTAGAGAATGAATTTATCTAGAAAAATAGAAAATATTTTCAAATAATCTGCTTTTTCAAGAATTGTGTGTTATTTGTAACAAAAATTATTTCTTCTCTTTTCTTTTTTAATGTTTTTTATTCTTCCTCTATTTTCAATACAGCTTTTTTTCTCCAGAATTGAACAACTTTGAAATTAGTGAAAAATTTGTAGTCTTAGAAAATATTTCCTAAGTTGGAAAAAGTTCAGTATAATTTTTTTGACTGGCTTAGAATTTTCTCGTTTTGACGAAGTTACTGAAAAAGTTTTGAAATTTGACAATCCTCTAAGGAAATTTGCTTTAAAAGACAATTTAAAGATTATAAAATGTTCATTTTGTGAAAATGAAATTTACTTATACAGAAATATATTTTTTAACGTCGGAGTTTAATTTTAATAAAAAATCGGTATTTCTTATTATCAATTAGCTCAAATATAATCAAGAGAAAAAGAATATGAATATTTTGTAGTATGTTTTTTAAAAAATTAGTAAATTACAAAATCTATGAAAAATTAAATGAAAAAAAACTGTAGAAAAAATTTCCTATAAAAATAATAATCATAAAATCTCCAAAAAATTAATAAATTTTTAGATTAAAAATCTTGGAAATTTCTTTAGAGGAAGAAAAAAGGTTTTTGAAAAGTGAATAAGTAATTAGGAATTTTAAAAAAAACCAGAAAATGAGAAAAATATAACTAGAAAATGTCAAAAATAAGTAGAAATTTTTGGAAAATAATTTTTAAAAAGAGAAAATTATTGTAAAATAAAAATAATTAGAAACTAAAAAAGATAACTAAATATTAAGTGAAAATAGCATTAAAAGAAAGAAGAATTACTAAAAAGAGAAAAATAACTAGAATTTGAAGAAAAATATTTGTAAAGTCAAAAAAGACTAAAGAATTGAAAAAATAAGAATTATAAAGTGAAGAAGATTTACCAGAATTTCAAGTAGTTTCTTTTACTTTTAAGACATTTTCTATTAATTAGTTTTTTTTTCTTTAATTTCTTATTCTTGATTAACTTTATAATACATTTTATTTCTTTAATTTCTCGTTTTTATTTTACTTTATAATAAATTTTCTTTCTTTAATTTCTTATACTTGTTTTTCTTTATTAGAAATTTTTTTCTTTGTAGTTACTTTTAAACAATTTCTCGTTATTATTCTACTTTCTAGTAATTTTTCCACATTTTTTAGTTATTTTCTTATATTCTAAAGCTTTATCTTTATTTTTTAATAACTATTCTCTAATTTCATTTCTAATTTTTGCTTTTTCCAATTTATCATATTTTATTATTTTTATCAAACTTCTAGTTACTATTTTATTTATAGTAATTGTCCTCTATTGTCTAGTTATTTTATTAAACAGATAAATATTATTTCATTTCTAGTTATTTTTCTTGTTTTTAGTTCTTTTTTTAAATTCAGATACTTTGCCAATTTTTACGAATTTATTTTCATTTTCTAGTTATTTTTCAATAAATTCTAGTAATTTCTACCAATGTCTAGTTATTTTGTAACATTCTAGTAATTTTCCCTTTTTTGTGATTCTTCTTCATTTTTCAGTGATTTTTCTTAAATTTCTCATTTATTTTATTTTAAAACCTAATTTAAATCTAGTTAATTAACTTTTCTAGTTAATTTAAATCAATTTCTAGTTATGACTTTTATGCGTTTGAAAACTTAGTTTTTCTTGAATTGAGAAGGATATAAATTATTGAAAAAAAAACTTTTTAATTCTTTTAAAAAATAAATATGTGTTTTAAACGGTAATATAATATCTACAATTATTATTTTTTTAATTTTGTTATTTTATAGTCCAGTTCTTAAGAAAATGTTATTTAAATTATTTTAAATTAAATTGTCTGACGCGACCGAGAAATTAGGTTGAGCTAAAATTTGATGTCAAATAATAATTATTTAACATTTTATGTTTTTAATTAAAATTTGTAATTATCTTCCAATTTTAACTAATAATAGCTCAT
This sequence comes from Ganaspis brasiliensis, assembly GCA_037103525.1. Taxonomy (NCBI): domain Eukaryota; kingdom Metazoa; phylum Arthropoda; class Insecta; order Hymenoptera; family Figitidae; genus Ganaspis; species Ganaspis brasiliensis. The sequence continues at coordinate 2,004,130 of JAZKLR010000146.1, forward strand.
TTTTCTCGTTGAAACATTCTCTACAATTTTATATGTTGGGTTTTGTTAAATAATACTTCATTCAAAAGTTATAAAACAAATAAAATTTGTTCTTCACGTATTTTTTAAACAGAATATTATTTAAGAAAATATAACAAATAAAATTGTAGATAATGTTTCAACGAGAAAAATGAGCTATTATTTATCAGAATTTGATGAAAATTACACATTTTAATTTGAAGGCAAATTTTAGCTCAATTTAATTTTTTCTAAAAAATACACAACTGGATCTTAAATTCATTGAAATTAATTCGAATATTTTTATTTTGGTTGAAAAACGACTTTGTAGTTTGAGGTTATGTAAATGAAGCTCTATAAAATTCTTGAAAAAAATATTTTTTCCAACAAAATGCGTTAGTGTAATGCTTGTTACTATAAAATATCATTACAAAAAAATTATTTCAAGAAATAAAACTAAAAAGAAGCGAAATTTTAAAATTCTAACAAATATTATGATTAAAATATATTTTTACATTTTTCCTTTCCGCGTAAATTTCCTGACAAAATGAGAAAAACTTGTGGAATTGTGATGTCACAATATCAATAAATTAGACATTTTTTTTTTTTTTTTAATTTGTTTTTATTGCTTATATTTAAAATTAAAAAAGAACTTGACGAAGAAACTTTTCTGAAATGGTGTATGCGGTATTGCAGAGTCCTCAAACGAGCAGTCCTACAAATTTGTCGCCGACCAGCTTGGCGCAAGCTGGGAGGCTATCCTTTTCACAGGAACACAGCCCACCAAGCATCCAAGTAAATATCCTTGCGATCCTCTAAATAGTCTACCGCCATGTTGCTGTCCGATACGAATTATCACGAGAGAGAACTAAAGAACCCTCTCCCTCTCACCCACCTTTTAAACCCATTCAGTGCCAACCACCGATTTATCTCAAGATCCTTTGCAGGATTTTCAAGTCCCCTGTGCAGACTTCAAAGTCCTCGTTTCATTTCGAGATTTGCGCTTCCTTCTTCTCTTCATATATATTTATGCGAGTTTTAAAAAATAAAAATAAAAAAAAATAAAAAGAAAGAAACAGGTCATCTCACGTGCTTCGTATCGGATCGCAGGGCGCGCTTGTAAAGCGAGGTAAATAAAAAGACTAAAATTAAGATAATAAAAAATCTCCTTGCTCAATCTTTTAACGAGATACTTGGCCAACTTTAAAGATTCATGGGAATTTAATTTCTCTCTTCAGAAATTTTTTTAATTTTTACGATTTTCTAAGCTGTTCTTTAAATTGGAATTTAAATTCTTGGAAAACTCGTGTTTTTTATTTCTTTATTTTAATTCTTGTTTGGAAAAAATTTTTCTTATTCAGTAAAAGTTGATCTGCAAAATTCTACAAATCAAATTAGTGTTTTTTTTGTTTGTTTTGTTAAGATTTGGAATTTGTTTATTTATAAAGAAATTTTGAATTTATATTTACATTTAGCGGACGACTTTGAACTGATATTTGGTGATTCTTTCAGAGAGTTGCAAAATTATCGGTAATTTAAAATCCGGTTACATTCTCGAGAATATAAACGAGAATATTCTCCTTCCGGAGAATTTATGAGAATTTTCTATGTTTGAATGAGCTCGACTATTTTGAAATAGAAACAATTTATTGAAATAAAAATTGATAAATAACAAAATAATTATCATTTCAAATTAAATATAAGTCAGTGAAGTGTAAACATTATTATTAAGTACAACAATTATGAACAGTGTTTTATATAAAATATAAAAATTGTATTTTCTTTTACTAAACTAGATGAAACAATTAGTTTCTACACCTTATGATTTTAACAATTGTAAATATTTTAAATGTAATATTTAAAAAATAATGGCAAATTTTGCAAGTTGAAAAAAATAATGAAAACGATTAAAATTGTCGAAAGTAGTTAAAAAAATCATAGAAATGTTTTAAAATTAAAGAAAATAAATTAAAATAGGGAAAAATATTTCAAAATCTTAAAAATAAATGGAAAAATATTCGAATAATGAAAAATTGGAGAAAATAATTAAAAATTGAAAAAAAAAATTATTGAAATTGAGATAAATAATTTAAAATTTAGAGAATTAATTCAGAAATGATACAAATGATTAAGAATTTAAGAAAATAATTAAAATTTGAGAAAATAATTTTAAAAATTACGTAATATATATTTTAAATAAAGGGAAATTAAAGAAAATTTCAGAAAGAAGTTCATTGAAAAAAAAAGGAAATACCTAATTAAAAATTAGGGAAAATAAATGAAAAAAAGATTAACATAATTTAAAATTGAGAAGAACAATTTTAAATTTAAGTGAAATAATTGCAAAAAATACAGAATATAGGTACATAAAATACAAGAAAATCGTAGATATAATTGAAAATTGAATAGAAAAATGAAACTTGCAGATAAATAATTAAAAACTTTTTAGAAATTATGAGAAAGAACTTAAGTAATTGAACATTGAAGAAAATAATAACAAAATAATACACATTATAGAAAATTGAATTAAATAATTGAAATATATCAGATAAATAGTTTAAAATTTGGAAATTATAAAAAGAATTGAAAATGATTGAAAATGGAAGAAAATAATAGGGAATTTAAAAAAAATATTTAAAAATTTTAGAAAATAATTAAAAAAAATAACTATAATAAAAAATTGGTGAAAATAATTGAAGAATGATTTTAAGCTTTGAAACTTGAAGAAAGTAATTGAATATAAAAACAATGATAAGTTGATAAAAATTAATGAAATTTGAAATAAATAATGGAAAAAATTTAGAAGAGCTTGTTGATTTCAACGCCTAAAAGTATGATGCGTGCAACCTAATTAATAAAATGTTATGAAATAAATAAAAAAGAAAAAAATTGAAATTTGAGAAAAATACTTGGAAATCTGAGAAAATAATTCAAAAAATGAGAATAATTAAAAATTGAAGAAAATTATTGAAGAAGGCTAAAAATAATTGAAACATATCTTGAGTTTAAATTCTTGTAAACTATGAAAACAAATGAAAATAATTAAAATTTGAGAATAATACTTTAAAATCATAAAAAATAATTTTACAAAATGAGAATAATAATTACGAATTTTGGGAAATAATTACAAAATGATAAAAATAATTTAAAATTGAAAATTATATTCGAAAAGAATGAAAATAATTAGAAATTGGAGAAAATAATAGAAAAAATTGAAGAATTTATTTTTAAGCAAAAGAAAATAATTGAAAAATCATTTAATAAGTTGAAAATTGAAGTCTATAATTGAAATTTAAGATAATAACTGAAAATTTAGGAAATTAATTGATAAATAATTAAAACAATTAAAAGATTGTTTATTATTAAGAAAATAATTGCAAAATGATAAAAAGAACGTAATAATTAAAATTTGATATATTTGAAAGTTCAGGATATTAATTCAGAAATAATGAAGATGATTAAAAATTGAAGATAATAATTGCAAAATGAAAATAATAATGGTGAATTAAAAAAATTAATTTTATCTTGCAATAAATAATATGAAATTTAGCAATAAATAATTAAATCGTTTTATTGTCAAAGAAAAAATAATCAAAATTAAAAAAAATGATTAAAAAATTTTTAAACAAAAGTTTAAATTTGCGGAAGGTAGATTTAAGATTTAGGGAAAAAAGTAAGAAACAATGAAAATAATTAAAAAATTTAGGAAGTAATTGGAAAATGATAAAAATAGAAAACAGTTGAAAAATGCAGTTTAAATAATTGAAATCATAAGAGAAAAGAATTGTTAAAAAATTAAGAAATTTTTAAATCACTTCAAATTTAGTATATTTGAATCGTGGATTAATTAAACTTTTAATCAATGCAAATTCAAATTAACAGAAATTTGAAGAAATTAAAACTGCTATAAATTTAAAATTTGAGAACATTTTGAAAAGGTGAAATTTGATGTAAAAATCTAAAACAAAAAAACATCTAGTGACAAACTTCAAGTGTGTACAGAATGGAAGAATTAATCGAATTAATGAATGAAAGAAACTTGTAAATTATTATATATAATTCTTACTTTAAACATTGAAATTCAAATCATTATTATTTAGAATGTCACTATAAATTCTATTTTCGTACATTGGTTAAGAAAATTTGACTTAATTTCATAAATAAATAAAAAACCTAAATTCTCATAAATTCTCGATTAGAATTTTGGTCGGTTATATTCCCGGCCGCTAAAAGCACAGTTTTAGTTGTTTGAAACGTCTATTTATTTATTTTAATATAGTTTTTCGACAAAATTCTTTTTATTCAATAAAAGATGATCTGCAAAATTCTAAGGATCCAATTAGTGCTCTTTTAAAGTTTTTTTAATATTTGGAATTTGTTTATTTAAAGAAATTTTGAATTTACATTTACTTATTGAAATTTAGAATTAAAATTATTTAAAAATTATTCCAATTGTTAACAATAAATAAATATACGCTTAAAGTGACTTTGGAAAAATTTCCAACAGTTTCAAAATATTTTTAACGATTTTAAGAAAATTTGTAATAATGGGAGAATAATTTTAACAATTTGAGAACAATTTTTGTAAATGTTTAACAGTTTGAAAACACTTTAGATGAATTTAATTGATTATTAGAATAAGAAAAGAACATTGTTATTATTTAATGAAAAAAAATTTGCCTTGCTTTACTTTTGTGACGCCCAGTAGTTCGTTAAAAAGTAGAACTACTGTGTAGCTGCATGAGACGGACTACTTTTACTTCTCTTGATTTAAAAAACCACTAAGTTTAGCATTTCAGATCGATACTTTAATTTTTTAGTGAAATTGATTAAATTTCTCAGTTATTAAAACTTGATTAATTTACAATTAGGTTAGTTTTTTAATTTTTTACGAGCAATTTAATTAATTTATTATAACTGTTCTAAAATAACCCTTTCGACCCCAATGTTGCCTGTGAACAGATATTAAATATTAATTATTACTTTTTTAAATCTTGATTATCAATGGATATGAAAATTTGTTGATTCGTGTTTATATTTCTCAATTGAATCTTTTTTAAAAAAAAAAATGAATATTGATGATTGAAAACTGTTCATTTTCGATTCTTTCATAATAAAATGTAAACTTTTCCCTTTTTATTTTCCTCACGATAAAAAGTGAAAATTTTACCCTTTAGATTTTTTCACAATTAAATGAAAGCTCACATAATGTTAAAATTTGATTAATTCTAAACTCGTTTCATTTCAGCATAAAAGGAACTTCTTTTTTATAAATTCGAGAAAATCAAGTTACATTTTTTTGATGAATATAAATAAAAAGTGTATTTATAAAGAAGAAAAAAAACGTTCAACGTGTGCTAAAAAGAGTGGTTTTTTAAGAATCGAGAGGCGAGGATAGCAAGAATGAAGTTTTAAGTTTGCTTGATAACTTTAATTATTGAAAAAAAAAGCTTGTGCACTTCTAGACTTTCTGAGTGTACATGAAAAATAGGAAAGACCTTACCTTCATGTTATATGTTTAAAGAAATATTATATTAACAACAAATTTTAGTTAATCGTAGATTTAAGTTCCCCATCAACTGAACGTTACACTTAGTATTGTTTTAAAATACAAAATAAATATAATTTTCACTTTCTAGTCTCCTTTTATTTTTAGTAATACGATGAATATACGTAAATAAAAATTTCAATTGTTAAAATAATTGTTCCATAACATAACCTCAAAAAATGACAGCTTATTTATTTATTCATAAGCGATAATTTTTCATTCATTTAAAACTTTTTCCAAGCAAATTATCAACATTTTATAATTACCAATAAATATTTATATAATTATTAACAAGTATTTATAGTCAGTGAATAAACAGTCGATGATAAAATATACACGAGAAATGGAGATTTGAAGGTGAAATTTGTATATTAAAACTGTTGATGCAACAATATATTAATTTTTGCAAGTCGCACAATGTTGTTCTTTACTCTATCGCTTTTAATTTTTGTGCTTTATAGCTCGTTTATTTATTTTTTGTTTTTAATTTTTGGTTCTTTTGTTTTATTTTGCCTTCGTTGTAGCGGTTCTTTGTCTTTGTTATTTTGCAGAACCATTTATCAGTGCCTGTTAACTCTAGGTATCTTCCCACATTTAAGGTCAGTAGACACATCTTCTTTTCAGTTAATTCTTTTAACAATAATTTTTCTCTAATTTTAATTGTTTATTATTTATTTACATATACACAAACGCTTGTTACGCTGATGCCTGGCGATCGTTATATAGAGTCCCGGCAAAGCTTTTTTTATTGTTTTTGCTTGGACTGTGCAAATCACAAGAAAGCATTTCTCAAAGCAGCTTTATTCACTGTGTGTAGCACTTCTCATTTTTGCATTCTTCATATATATAATTAATTAATTCTTTTCAATTAATCATATCAGAAAAAATCCTTTTCTCAAATTAATTAATTTGAAATTAATTGAGAGAAAGATCCGAGGCTGTTTTGGAGTATCGGGAAATAGGAAGAGAGAAAAAAAAAAAGTTTCCAGTTAATATTTCGTTGTTGTTTTTATAGAATGTAAGTATAGATGAATTTTTGAACTGTGAAAGTGTCGACAGTGAATGAAGTCTGCTGATGATGATTAATGAGTATAGTATAGCTGACGTGATACACATATTAGGGTAGCTGATTAGACTGAGACGTCGTCAAAGAATTATATAAAAAATTAGGTCATGTCAGCTCTCTAATCATTCTTGGTATGAAGCAGGGTGTGGCGCTAGAAAACAGCACAAGTACTTCACCGCAGGATCTTCAGTCGTATTCTCAACAACCACCTCCACAAACTCAACAGACGAACCAGTGTCAAGGACATTACATCTATCAACAATCTCACAGTCCAATAGCTCAGCCTCAAAGTCCAGTGAGTATCTTAAAATTAAGTCAATTAAATAATTGTAATACAATGTTAGTCTCTAAAAATCTAAATATAGTGCGATTTCAAGTGAAATTTTACGTTATTTTGAGGCAGGTTAACGGCGGGCAATGAAACTTTGGAATTTTATTATATTTAATATGACTAATGATTTACATAGGGGAGAGGGACCCAAGTTGGACACCCTTTCGATTTATTGCTGTAGAATCCAAACCAAATACAATATATTAAAATGTTTTATACCAGATGAAAGCACAATTTATAAGGTAACTTATGGCCACGGGGATAAAATTTTACAGCATTTTTTTTAATTGTTAAAATTTTCGATCTAAAAGAAAGTGGCCCCAAGATGGACATCTTCTTAAAAGTCGTTGAAAATTGTAGTAATTAAAAAATGAACATCGTGTAACAATTGTTTAACTAATTTTTAATAATTTTACGGAATTTATTAAGATACTAGCAACATTAACGCGCGCCCAAGCGCGGGACAAACTTTCCATTGTTGTTGGTCATTTAAAACTATAAATTTTTGCAAATACAAATAATGGAAATTACGAAATTGAAGAACATATCTGAAAAATGACAAAAATAATTAACGGCTGAAAAAAAATTCGAAAAATGACTACATAATTACACAAATGAAATGAATGGTTTAAAAAATGAATATTAAATTTAAACAAATTAGTTGAAAAATTACAGGAATAACTGTTCGAAATAATTGCAAATTGAACAACTGGATTGGAAATCGAAAAAAATAATTAAATTTGAAAAAAAAAAAAAAAATAATAAGTCGAGGAAATAAATTGACAATTTAAGAATTAAATTAAAATTTGAAAAAAATAATTGACAACTGGAACAAAAATGACAAAACGACAAAAATATTCAACAATTGAAAACAAAATTAAAAAAATGTCTAGATTAATATACAACCGAACAAAATAATTTAAATAATCAAAGAATAATTATAAAATTTTAAGATAATAATCGAACATTGAAAAAATTGTAGAAAATAATTGAAAATTGCGGAAAATAATTAATATTAATTCAAAGAAATAGTTGAAAAACGACGAGATTAATTAAAAAATTCATGAAAATATGTGAAAAATAACGAAAATAACTGTCATTTGAAAAAAAAATTCGAAAAATGACTAGATTTATAGACAACTGAAGAAAAATTGAAAAATTTAAACAAGAAAAATTAAATTTAAAGAAAATAATTGCAAATTAAGAAATTAAGAAAATTGAAGGAATAATTGTTGGAAATAATTGCACATTTATCAACTGGATTAAAAATCGAAAAAAATAATTCAAAATTGAAGAATTGAAATTAAATTTGTGGAATATACTTTTAAAAATTGAAGAATGGAATTAACAATTAAAGAAAATAATTGAACAATTATCTTTAAAATTAAAGAATTCTAATGATAATCAAAATAATAATAGAAAATAGGCGATAATATTAATAATAATAACAACAATTGAATTGAAATTTAAGACGATTTTGATGAGTGAAAAAAGTAATTGAAAAAATCTAAGAATTGTTGAATAATTAGGAATTAATGGAAAATCGATAAAAATAATTGAAAATTAAAGAAAATATTTGAGAATTGAAGAAAATTATTAAAAATTGAAGAAATAAATTAAAAATTAAAGAACTAAATGAAAATATTAAGAAAATAAATGATAATTAAAAAATAAAATTACTATATGACGAATATAATTAACTATTAAAAAAATAATTATTAATTGAAAAGAAAATTGAAGAATGGTGAGAATAAAAACTGATGATAATTATAAATAAAATTGTAGAAAATAAATAAAAATTAAAGAATTGTATTGAAATTTCAATAAAATAATTGATAATTGAAAAAAGTTAACAAAATGATTAAAATAATTAAATATTAAAAACAATCATTTAGAAATGAGGAAAATAATTATAATTGAAAGAAAAATTTTTAATCTGTCGAGAATAATCGACAGAAGAACAAAATATTTAAAGAAATTAAAGAATAATTATAAAATTTAAAATAAAATTACAATATGACGAAAGTACTTACTTTAATTTCATAAAATAAAAAAATTACTATATGTTGCGTAAACCTATTAATTATATACCTTTTTACTGTGAGCGAAATTACACCTCAATGTGGGGTAATTTCGCTCAACGTTAATGACTTTAATTTTCAACAACAAAAATATGTTAGTTTACAAGCTATAATCACTTTATAAAATCATTATAAATAAAATAATATTATGTAAATAAAATTTACAGTCATCAGAATAAATATTTAACCACGTTTTGTGTTTTATAATTTCATAAAATTTTTGAATTTTGTCGTGAAAAATAACCTTAGATACTTGATAAACAATCGAATGATACATTGTATTCATGAACGAAATTACCCAACAAATATGAAATATTTTTTTTAAATTGACTTTTTTCAAAATCTATTCAACTTTTCAGTAATTTTATTGTTTCTAAATCATGTGAGGGATATAGGAAATAAGATTATTAGATGATTTTAACATAAAATATTTTAAATATAGGTTTCACAAGCGACTTTTACACACTACTTGTTTAATGAGCAAAATAGACATCTTTAAATAAATATTATTTTTATTAAAACTTGACTATAATTCTACTTTAAAATACCCTTGAGACACAGTTTGATACTTTTCTTAACATTAACAATTGCAAATCTTATATTTTTCTTCCTAGAAATAACAATAAATAATTTTTGAAAAAAAAAGTTTCCACTGAGCGAAGTTACACTACATGAGCGAAGTTAGCCTGTTTTACGGTAACTAATAAAAAAAATAATTATTAATTGAAAAAAAAAACCCGAAAAATAGGGTAAATGCGGGTAATTTCGGACAGTACCGATAGTCGGACACTTTCAGTTTTGAAGTTAAATAAATAATTATTTACTATCGGAATCTTCTCACAAAGTTATTTTATCAAATTTGTCAGAATTATAGAATATAAAAATTACCTGCAACGCCCTCTGGTGATTTGTAAATTAGTTAAAATGCAACAATAATTTACTCAACCGCGTTGTTTTGACATTTTGTCTGATTTCTTATTCCAGCCGTTAAGGAGGTAGAGATTTTTATTAGTACGAAATAACGTCTAGTAGGTTGTAATATTGTTTAAAAATGTTACAAAGTGATTATGAAAACTCTAATTTTATGTTTAAAAATGAAAATAATATTAAAATGACTTTAAATTTCCAAATAATTGACGTAATTGACGTGTCCGACCTAACCTGTCAGATTTTAGAGTGTTTGTGTATAGTCGGACACTATATTACTTGTATTTTATATCGTATTATTTTAGATGCTGAAAAAGTAAATACCATAAAAACAACTACTTATAACCTATAAATTTGTTAACTTTCTAACATTTTCTGCATCAAAAGAAAAATAACCTAAATTTTGATTTTATACGAATTCCTCCTTTTCACTGAAGGATCACAACAGAACTTGTCAGATTGTCTTCAAAATGCCATAGTGAGGTATAAAATTTTAAAACTAAAAAACTTTCTTTTTTTATTTAAGATTCACCACATGGGTTTACAAATTAAAATCGTGCAGCCTGAGGATTATTTCTGTAACTAAATTTGATAGATTTTATAACATAAAAGCAAGAAATATTTTATTATTTTAAAAAAGAAAAATGTCCGACTACTGATACAGTTGTGTCCGACTTTACAAGCAAGTGTCCGACTACTGCTGATATTCTGATTTTTTATTAAAATAGCTATATTTTATTAAATATTGATATGTTTGTAGCAAATTTATATGAAAATTAATCATGGATGACTCATTTAACGGTTCATGCAAAGCAATATGTTAAAATACTTTTCAATTTTAAGAAAAATATCATTATTTAAGATCGAATCCTTAAGTGTCCGACTACCCCCGCATTTACCCTAATCGGGATTAGAATTTTTTTTTTTTTAATTTGATGAATAATCATAAAATTGAAGGAGAATAATAAATTGTCAATTATAACTGATGAAAATTATGGATAAAATTGTAGAAAATAAATTAAAACTGAAGAATTGTATTGAAATTTCAATATAATAATTGATAATTGAAAGAAAATTTACAAAATAACTAAAATAATTAAATATTAAAGCAATAATTTAGAAATGAGGAAAATAATTTACAATTGAAAGAAAAAGTTTAAATCTGTCGAGAATGGTCGACAACAGGATAAAATATTTAAAAAAAGTAAAAAAAAATTATAAAATTTAAAGGGAATAATTGTATATTGAAAACTGTTGAAAATAATGGCAACATAAGAATTGAAAAACATTGAATTGTTTCTGTTCATTTACAACTATAAATTTTTGCAAGTTCAAATAAGATAAATAATTTAATGACATTTGTAATTCAAATAAACTTAATATTCTATATAAATATAACTTTTATTCTATGTAAATTAAAATTGCTGCCGACTTCAAGAATTAAACAAATGAGTGAAAGTAAATAAAAAATATTTTAAAAGAGCACGAATTTTCCAATTTTATATTTAGAAAAAAAAAAAAAATAAATAAAAAATTTAGTTTCAAATTTCTATTGAGGATTATTTCTATTCTTCAAAAGTTCTAACAATTCAAGTTTTAATTTTTCCAAATTTAAAATAGTTCCAAACTTAAAACCGTTTTAACGAAATGTTGACTCAAATTTATTTAAACTTCAATGAATTCAAATTTTTATTTGCTAAAGTCTTAAGAATTATATTTAATTTAATTTAAATTCCTTTAAACTTTAAATAATAAAAATATTAATTAATTCAAATTTAAACTGTTATAAACTTCACATATTTTCAAAATCTAATAATGCATATTTAAATTATTTTTAACATTAAACATTATATAAAAACTTCTAATTATACAAAAAATCATTATTATGTCATTATATATTAAAGCTTTAATCAGTCAAAATTTTGAAAATAATAATTTAGACTATAATTTGAATCAATGAAAATTGTGTCTAATGGAATTTGAAGTTAAGTGAAATTTATATTTACAAAAAAAAAATTAAAATTGTGAAAAGTTTAAATGTTTAGTTATTAATAATCAGAATAATAAAAACGCAAGAATTGATTAAAATTTAGATAATTTAAAGCGTAATAACCAATAAAAATTTAGATGAATTCAAACTTCAATAAATTAAAACTTAAATATATATTGATTCTTAATTACTGATTTAGATTTTCATTAAAAATAATTATTTCAAAATTTTAATGTTCGCAATTTTCAATGATCTAAATATCAATTAATTTAATCACAAGAACATTTCAAGTTAATTTATATTGATTGAATTAAATTTTAATTTACTAAAAATTTGAGTGTATGGAAATTTCAGTTCAATATTTTAGGGTAAACTGTATTTTAATTAATTTATTTTCTGTCAATGCATCAGTTAAATTAACTCTTATGAAAGTAGACTCTAATTTTAATTTAAAGATATACATTTTTTCAAACGTAACTGATTTAAAACAAAAAAATATCTAAGTGACAAACTTCAGGTGCGGACAGACAAGAATGAATGAATGAATGAATGAATCTTGCAGATTATTATTATAGAAGATAATATTTCTAAAACTTCAATTTAATAGCTTAACAGTAAAAAGTAATAATATTTCGAAAAATATCGATATATCAAATTCTCTAACAGTAACATCACATTTTATGGTGGAAAATAAAAAATTTTAATTAATTGGTTAAAAAAATTATTGAAAAAACTGTAAAATCGAAAATATGCAAATAAATACATTGAGATTGGAGGCCTGTCCATCTTAGGGTACATGACACCATTTTTTAATAATAGGATATTATTATACGATAAATAAAGAATATTATAACGTTAAGTAGTTATTCTAAATCACAAATTTAAATAACTTTACCAACTTGAGAAAAAACTGTTACAAAACTTTTTTAGACACAAAATTACATGGTATGTGCAGAAGAAAAACCAACTGGTTTTTTTTCTTCAAATGTGCATCAAAATCTTAGTCTATACAAACAACAAAAATGACAGAAAGAATAAGGCGCTGTCCCCTTAAACAAAAATTTTATACGAAATGTCCATCTTGGGACCCACTCCCCTAAATATTTAGATCAAAATATTAATTAGTTTACGAGAATTGAAATTTCGAAAAAAAAGTTGAAATAGCAATATCTTCCGTTCTATCAGTCGTATCAAGGTTCTATTTTTGTTAAAATGATCAGAAAAATATAAGGAATATTTCTATTTTAGAGTATTTTTTTATAATTTTAATATTAAAAAAGTTATTTAATAAAAATTATATAATTTTTAAGCAGCAAGGCAAAATTCAATGGCTCAAATGCTAAAACGAACTTACCTGTGTTCTTTTCAAGATTCCAAAAGAAATGAAGTTGACAGTTACTTTCTTGATATTTAATTTTAATAAATTATAAATGTAAACATTGGAGATTTCTGTTAGTAAGTAGTGATGCCAACACTGTCACCAAACGCATTTGCGCACATCTGTGGAAAATCGTATCATTTGCTGAAATGCGCAGATGCGTTTGATTTCAGTCGTTGGCATCACTGCTTACTAACAGAAATCTCCAATGTTTACATTTATAATTTATTAAAATTAAATATCAAGAAAGTAACTGTCAAGTTCATTTCTTTTGGAATCTTGAAAAAACACAGATAAGTCCATTTTAGCATTTGGGTAATTGAATTTTGTCTTGCTGCTTAAAAGTTATATAATTTTTGTTTAATAACTTTTTTAATATTAACATTATAACAAATTACCCTAAAATAGAAATATTCCTTATATATTTCTGATCATTTAAAAAAAAAGAAAACCTTGATACGACTGATAGAACGCAAGATTTTGATATTTCAATTACCTCTATTTTTTTGTTTTTGAAATCAAAAAATATTTAGAGGTAAAGTTTTCTATGTATTTTACAGGGAAAAAAAAATTCCGAAAAATGGTACAGAATCATTGAAAATCGATAGTTTTCAATCGCCAAACTCAGCTTCTATTTAGGAAACTTCAAAGAATAATACCAAATTGTTTATTTAACCATTTTTTAAAACTAACTATTTTTACGGAGCCCCCAAAAATACAAAAACGAGTATTATAAAATATTTTTAATTATTTTTTTGACAGTTTTTTGCAACATTTTGATTAAATAGCATAAATATATATATTTAAGAATTGTTTTATGCAATTGCTTATTTTTTTTAAACAAATAATTATTGTTTATTTACAACTGTTTATCAAATTAGGCTACAGCGATGCAATTTTCTCTCAATTTTGAAACTTTTTATGCGTATTAACACCAATTAGTAACAACAAATTTAAAATAATAATTCAATCAATTGTTTAATCAATTTATTATTAACCTTTTTGAAATTAAACTACAGATTTGTACTTTTTCTCAATTTGCAATTTTTGAAGACGAATGTTTCCAATTAGGCTAATTGGTTAATTCAACCGATTGTTTACACAAACTATTATTGTTTAATTTCAACTTTTCATCAAATTGAGCTACAGAGTTGCAATTTGATTGCAAGACGTGATCATGGATTAACTCTGTAGCTTAATTTGATAAAAAATTGAAATTAGCCAATAATCATTTGTTTACATAATTCGTAGAATTTTTACTTTTAGTTTGTTGTTGATAAATTGTATCAGTTAGCTGAAAATTAGAAATATTAAAAAACAAAATTGAGACTCGGTAGCTTAATTTGGTAAAAAGTTAAAATTAAACAAAAATAATGTCTTTAAACCATCGGTGGAATTGTTATTTTTAGTTTGTTGTTAGTAAATTGTTCCATTCGTCTTAAAAACTTAAAAAAGGACAAAAGGTTGCAACTCTGTAATTTAATTTCACCAAAATTGGAAATTAAACAATAATAATTTTTTTAAACAATCGGTAGAAATGTTATTTTTAGTTTGTTGTTAGTAATTTGTTACATTCATCTTTCAAACTTCTAAAATAAATAAAGGTTGCAACTCTGTAGTTTAATTTCACCAAAAGTTGAAATTAAACACTAACAATTTGTTTAAACAATTCTTAGAATCTTTATTTTAAAATTGTTGTTGATAATTTGTATCAGTTAGCTGAAAAATAGCAAAATTGAAAAAAATGCAACTCTATAGGTTAATAAAAGTTGAAATTAAACAAAAATAATTTGTTTCAACAATCGGTCAATAGTTTGTATCAGTTAACTTAAAATAACCAAAATCGAAAAGAAAAATTGAGACTCTGTAGCTTAATTTGATAAAAAGTTGAAATTAAACAAAAATAATTTGTTTAAACAATCGGTAGAATTGTTATTCTGAGTTTGTTGTTAGTAAATTGTTACATTCATGTTCAAAACTTCTAAAATAAATAAAGGTTGCAACTCTGTAGTTTAATTTGACCAAAAGTTGAAATTAAACAATAACAATTTGCTTAAACAATTCTTAGAATCTTTATTTTTAAATTGTTGTTGATAATTTGTATCAGTTAGCTGAAAAATAGCAAAATTGAAAAAAATGCAACTCTATAGGTTAATATGAAAAAAGTTAAAATTAAACAAAAATAATTTGTTTCAACAATCGGTCAAATTGTTATTTTTAGTTTTTTGTTAGTAACTAGTTACATTCGTCATCAAAATTTATAAAATGAAAAAAAGGTTGCAACTCTGTAATTTATTTGACCAAAAGTTGAAATTAAACAATAAAAAATTGTTTAAAGAATTCGTAGAATTTTTATTTTTAGTTTGTTGTTGATAATTTGTATCAGTTAGCTGAAAATTAGTAAAATTGAAAAAAAATTGATACTCTGTAGCTTAATTTGGAGGGCTATCAGCCCTAGGAACTTGTAAATGAATAAATAAATAAATAAAATAAATAAATTTGATAAAAAGTTGAAATTTAACAAAAATAATTTGTTAAACAGTTGGTCGAATTGTTATTTTTTTTTTTTTTTAATAACAGGTTACATTCGTCTTCAAAATTTTAAAAATAGAAAAAAGTTTAATCTCTGTAGTTTAATTTGACCAAAAGTTGAAATAAAACAATAACAATTTGCTTAAACAATTCGTAGAATTTTTATTTTTAGTTTGTTGTTGATAATTTGTTTCAGTTAGCTGAAAGTTAGCAAAATTAAAAAAGGAAATTAAGACTCGGTAGCTTAATTTGATAAAAAGTTGAAATTAAACAAAAATAATTTGTTTAAACAATCTGTCGAATTGTTATTTTTAGTTTGTTGTTAGTAACTGCTTACATTCGTCTTCAAAATTTAAAAAAGGGAAAGAAGGTTGCAGCTTTGTAATTTAATTTGAACAAAATTAGAAATTAAACAATAACAATTTGTTTAAACAATTCGTAGAATTTTTGTTTGTTGTTTTTTGTAGTTAATTTGTATCAGTTAGCTGAAAATTAGCAAAATTGAGAAAAAATTGAGATTCTGTAGCTTAATTTGATAAAAAGTTGAAATTAAACAAAAACAATTTGTTCAAACAATCTGTCGAATTGTCATTTTTAGTTTGTTGTTAGTAAATTGTTACATTCGTCTTAAAAACTTAAAAAAGGACAAAAGGTTGCAACTCTGTAATTTACTTTCACCAAAATTGGAAATTAAACAATAATAATTTGTTTAAACAATTGGTTGAGTTGTTATTTTTAGTTTGTTGTTAGTATTTAGAATCATTCAGTTTGAAAAGTTGAAAAATTGAGAAAGAATTGCAACTATATAGCTTAATTTGAAAAAAAGTTGAAATTAAACAATTATAATTTGTTTAAGCAATTGGTAGAGTTGTTATTTTTAGTTTGTTGTTAGTAATTGGTTACATTCGTCTTAAAAAATTGCAAAATTGAGAAAAAATTGAAACTGTATAGCTTAATTTGATAAAAAGTTGAAATTAAGCAATAATGACTTGTTTAAAAATTGATGCATTTTTATTTAAATTTTGTTGTTAATAACTGGTTACATTCGTCTTTAAAAGTTGCAAAATTGAGAGAAAGTTGCAAGTCTGTAGCCTAATTTGATAAATAGTTGTAAATAAACAATAATAATTTGTTTAAAAAAATTTGCAACTACATAAAAGAATTCTTATACATTTATATTTATAAATAAATATTGCTTACCTTTCATCTCCCTTTCCAGTTTTGATACAGGGTTTTTCTAAATTTTCGTCCTCGAATTGGTCGTAAATTGTTTCTTTTATATTTATGCTTTTTATAGAAAATGTTGCAAAAAATTGTCAAAAAAATAGTTAAAAAGTTTAATTGTCCAAAAAATCTTTAAAAGTCACTCTCTAAGTCTAAATTAGTGGTTTTCTATTAATGAGTTAGAGAAAAATCGGTCACTATTTAATTTATTAATAATTTTTTTTTAAACGCAGGTACGAACTTTTTTTAAATAGAATTATTATTCTATCGAATTATCAAAATTTTTTCTGAATTATTGTTAATTTTAATTTTCAGGCAAATAAACTTTTCTTTTGCTTTAAAAAAAAGTAACTTTATTATGTAAAATGCTTAAAAATTAGAATTAGAAATAATTCAACCTAAGTGAAAATTAGGTTAGGTGATATTTAAAAAAAAGATTAAATCTTACATAATTAATAATGATTTGTGCAATAAAGCACAATTTGATTAATTAAAATACAATTGAATTTTAGCTAAAATTGTGTCAATGATTCTAATAACAGGTAATCACATTAAATTAGAAATTGGGGAAAAATAATAATCATACTTTATAATAAATCTTATTTAGGTCACTTGAAAAATCGATAAAACTGTAATTCAATCATTCGTTTCAATAAAAAAATTCGATAAAATGGAAATTCAACACGGAGAAAAGTAGATTCAATTGTAATTTGGACATTTTAAAAGTACTTTTACTTTGGCAAACAGAAATTATGTAAAATAATATTATTCTTTCAAATGAATCTATAAGAGTCAAACTGAATTTTGGAAATTTAAAACTTTATTCAGTTTTAATATATTTTTTTTACCAAAAAAAATGTCTTACTTTGTCAATATAAAATTTGTTGTTTTTTAATTATTTATTTAAATCAAAATGAATTGAATTTTATTTTACGCAATTTATTATTGAATTTTAATAACAAATTTATGATTTATTTTTACAGAAGTCGACGCAGTCACCACAACAACCTCAACAGGCCTCACCGCTCAATTCTTTGGGATCCTACAGGACACCTCAGCCAGTAAATAGGCCATCACCTCAATCTTCGCCTAGTCTAACTCTTCAAGTAATTTAAAAACCTATTAAATGATTATTTTTTTAATTACCGGAGAAAAATTAACCTTTTTTAAACTTTAATTTTATTTTACAATTATAAACAAATTGACACTTTATTTTCTATTTTATAAATTTAAGTCTGAGATTTTCAGATTTAAAACTCAAAAATAGTTTAAATTAACTGAATTTTCCATTTTTTTTTCAGGGGAGCCCTTTGAGTTATAGTAATAATCCGTCAACACCATCGAGTCCAATGGGAGGACACTTGACACATCCAAATTTAACTTCGGATAGTCTAGATCAAAACAGCTATTATATTAATCAAGTTCACTCCGATTTTGAGCAGTTCAGCATGGTTAGTATTTTAAAACTGAAGCGTTTTGTAACAACTCATTTAGTAATTTTTTTTTCAAACACAATTTATTTTTAATTTTCTTTTTTTTTATTTATATATATATATATATATATATATCCAGAAATAGTTAATTACAATGAACTTCATTTTAATTGATCTTTCCTTTACTTTCATGCTAATTAAGGGAATGGTAAGTCTTTTAACTTCCCGTCAAAAAAACTTCACTATTTTATTAAAATTATTTTTTAATTTAAAAAAAAAACACAGTGTCAGAATTTAAAAATAGTTTAAAATTATTATAGCTCTGTTATGTCGAGGATTCAGGGAGACATTAGAGATCAACGAAATGAGAGATTCAGATTTAATTATGTCACTTTTAATAACGATCGTTGAGACTTAAAATCCCCCGTAAATTCACATACTTTCTATTTTACTCGGCGCTTATGACTAGAGTCCAGAATTCTCGCATAAGTGGCAGTCAAGTTGAAACGACGTCGTTGACTTCTCGCTCCCTTTTCCTGTGGTGAAGTTACGAATGCAAGAAGAGGCAAGCCGACTTAAAAATTCGGGCTCCACTTACCAGCGAATGAGAAAAACAAAAAGAAGAAAATCTGAAAGCTTCCTCTTCTCGCAAAAAATAATGAGGAACCACTCGGCAATTAGCGCCTGGAAAATATTTCTCCACCAAAATTCGAGCTGGAAAAATATTTCTCAAATTTTTTGACAATTTATAATTTCACAGGCTTCGAAGTGCTACACTTTTACACTTTTTTACTACTATTTTTGGTCACCTGGTTTGAGTTATTCAGATAAATTAATTTTTTTTTTATTAAATTCTAAAATAAAATTTCTTCTCTGTAATTGATTTAAAACTATCTAAATTCTGAATAAAATGAACCCAGGATGAAGTCGTTTTGTCTACTCTAAAAAAAGTTATTTTAAAAAAAGTGTAAATTACAGTTTTTTTTTCAGTTTTAAGTAACTTCTGAAATAATAGAGATTTCTTTATATGTTCTTGGTGTGATTTTAAAGATAATGTTTTATAGAATTTAAAAAATTTATCACTATTGTTGCACAATTTTTTTCTTAAATTTTTCCTGAAGATAAAGTGAGTTGAAAAAATGCCAAGAAATTAAATATTAAATTAGTGAGAAAAATAGTTTTGAAAATTATAATGAAAAAGATTTAGAAAAGATTTTTGCAAAAAGTTTGAAAAAATTAATTCATTATAATTTTAAAACATATTTTTCTCATTAATTATTTAATATAATTGACAGGGTTATGAAAAACTTGGAATTGTCATGGAATTTTTTTGTAGTCAGGGAAAACCTAAAATAGTCAGGGAATTTTATAAAATGTTTTAAAAAATTAATTTAATTAATTTTTCTTTTTATAATTTCAATCAGTGATATTTCATGTAAAATAAGTTGAAAACTTCTGAATGGTCAGTAGCTTTTATTTGATTGATCAATAGAAAATAATTGAAATTTTCAATGCTGTTACTGAAATTTAAAATTATTTCCATTTATTAATCAGTAAAAAATTACTTATAATTTAGTCATTTTCAAATTATTTCCGTGAAATTCCATTGATTGAAATCATGAATAAAGAGAGATTTTTAATATAAAATTATTCTCCTTAAATTCTATAATTATTCTTTAATTTTTTTAATTATTGCTTCCTCATAGAGGAAGTATTGTTTTTTGTTCTGTTGTCGATTATTTTCGACAGCTTTAGAATTTTTTTTGTCAATTATTTTCCTCATTTCTCAATTATTTTCTTTAATATTTATTTATTTTCATCATTTTGTAATATTTCTTTGAATTATTAATTATTTTCTTCACATTTCAATTTAATTCTTTAATTTTTTAATTTATTTCCTCCATTTTTAATTATTTTCTTCAATCCTCAATTATTTTCTTCAATTTTCAATTATTTTATTCAATGTTCAATAATTCTCGTCATTTTTCAATTATCAATTATTTTTTTAAATTCCAGTACAATTCTTTAAATATCTTCTTCAATTTTCATTTATTTTCTACAATTTTTTCTATAATTTTCTTCAGTATTTAATTGACGACTTAATATTCTCCTTCAATTTTATACTTATTTATTTTTCTTTTAATTATAAATTATTTTCTTACAATTTCAATTTAATTCTTTAATCTCCAATTTACATCTTCAGTTTTTAATATTTTCTCCAATTATTATTCTCGTCATTTTTCAATTATCTCTTTCAATTATTAATTATTTTCCCCAATTTACAATTATTGTCTTAAAATTGTATAATTATTCTTTAATTTTTTGAATTATTTTGTTTTGTTGGCTATTAATCTAGTCATTTTTCGAATTTTGTTTTCAATTGTCTATTATTTTCGTCATTTTTCAGATATTTTCTTCAATTTTTCTTTTATTTTCGTCATTTTCCAATTATTTCTTTTAATTTTTTTCCACAAGTTTCAATTATTTTCCACAAATTTTTCAATTTTCAATTATTCTTCTTGAATTTTATAATTATTCTTTAATTTTTTAAATTATTTTTTTACGTTGTCGATTATTCTAAACAGTTTTCTATTTTTTTTCATTTGTCAATTATTTTCTTAAAATTTAAATTTAATTTCTTAATCTTTAATTTATTTCTTCAATTTTTAATTATTTTCAATTTGAAATTTCAGTCTTCAATTTTCAATCATTTTATTCAATATTCAATAAATTCCACCTTTTTTCAGTTATCAATTACTTTTTCAAATTTGAATTTAATTCTTCATTTCTTCATTTTTTTTATTATTTTCTTCAAATTTCAATTCCATTCTTCAGTTTTCAATTATTTTTTTCTATATTTCTTAATTCTCAATTATTCCTATAATTCTCTTAATTTTTTAATTTGCAACTATCTTCTTTAAATTTAATATTTCTTGTTTACTTTTTTCAATTATTTTTCTCAGTTGTCCATTAATCTAATCATTTTCCGAATTTTGTCATTAATTGTCAATTTTTTTTGTCATTTTTCAAATAGTTTCTTTAATTTTTTAATTATTCTCGTCATTTGTCAATTATTTCTTACATTTATTATTAAGAATTTTCTTCAATTTTCAATTGATTTCCTAAATTTTTTAATTTTAAGGACATTTATTACACTTTTTTTAATCTCCTACTACACTTCGAAGCCTGATTTGATTAAAACAATTTTATTTTGTATTTTAATTTGAAAATCAATTAAAGTAATTTAATTTGAATAGCAATTAAAGTAATTTAATTTGAATAGCAATTTTAATCAAAAGAGTTTGCTCTACAAAGAAATGTATACTTTTTTTTTTAGAAAAAGAGTTAATTTTGTTTTCATTTCTAGTTTTAATAAACATTAAACAGTGTTTCTTTTATGTTGGGAAATTTTTGAAAAACAAAGGTATAATTAAATAATTTATATCCAGAGGACACGAAATAATTATTGTAATTGAAGTTGAAAGTAGTGATGCGTGGCTTTTGAAAGAATGAATTTACTAGTGTGATAAAATAACTAAAATGAAGTTTATGGTGTTTTAAACTATTGCTCTTTATTTGTTGCCTGCCTCCGTTAGGATTGGGTGCAAATGATGCAACAGCTCGCGGATTCCGGTTATGCCTTGGCCACGCAGCTAGAGGTGATGAGATCTTCCCCTTCGTAAAATGACTTTGGCAATCTCTCGCCAATTCCATTACAGTCAATCGGATTTTTTTCCTCTGCTTTTTTCATTCCCTCGAATAAACGACAATCTCACTTTCTGCATTTTCCAACAACAATTTCAACCTCATCATAAAAATAATCTTTTTTTTTCAAGGAAACCACTCAGAAATGCATTTACGTTTTATTAAAATTAGTATTTGGATATTAAAATGGATATTTGAATAAATGAATATTTAAATGAATATATATTTGTTTATTAAAATTCATATTTAAATATCTAACGAATATTTGCTTATTAAAATTGACATTTAAATGAATTTTTCGATATTATTTATGTTTAGTAGGCTGGTCCTTAAAAATAAAAATTTCGAAACTTAAAGTTCGCAACCCCTGATTTTGATACATATCAAAAAAGAAGAGACAAGTATTTTTTATTTTTTTTATTTTAATATTTAATGGTGCCTCATCGACTTTGAAATTTCCCATGTATTTTGCATGGGAGAAAACAATTTTTCGTAGATTCGCAATAAAGTTATGAAAAAACAACATTTTTTTTATCGGACCTGTTTTACTTGGAAAATGTTCAAAGAGTATCCTCCAATAATTTTTTTGATAAAGTTTTTGAAAATAACTATTTATAAAGAATATCCAAAAGGAAAAATAGTTAGAAAATATTTATTACTACTTTTTTTAATTTTATTTGTACGATTTTGAATAAATAACATAAATATAGACTTTTAACAATTATTTCATGTAATTGCTAATTTGTTTAAAGTTGTTGTTATTGTTTATTTACAACTGTTTATCAAATTAAGCTAAAGAGTTGCAACCTTATTCTCACTTTTACAACTTTTCAAGACAAATGTAACAAATTACTAACAACCAACTTAAAATAACAATTCTACCAATTGTTTAAACAAATTATTATTGTTTAATTTCAACTTTTTATCAATGAAAGATACAGAGTTGTAACATTTTCTCAATATGGCAACTTTTCAAACTGAATGATACAAATTATTAACAAAAAAATGAAAATATGAATAATAAATACTATAAAATGTTTAAACAAATTATTATTGTTTATATCAACTTTTTATCAAATTAGGCAATAGAGTTGCAACTTTTTCTCTATTTTACAACTTTTTAAGTTGAATGATTCCAAATACTAAAAACAGACTAAAAATAAAAATTCTACAAATTGTTTAAACAAATTATTATTGTTTAATTTTAAATTTTTATTAATTTAAAATGCAGAGTTGCAACATTTTCTCAATTTCGCATTTTTCAAGCTGCATGACAGAAATTACTAACAAAAAAAAAATAATAAATACTATCAATTGTTTAAACAAATTATTGTTTTAATATGAACTTTTTATCAAATCAGGCAATAGAGTTGCAACTTTTTCTTTATTTTACAATTTTTTAAGTTGAATGAATCCAAATACTAACAATAGACTTACAATAAAAATTCTACAAATTGTTTAAACAAATTATTATTGTTTTTTTTTTCAACTTTTTATCAATTAAGGTTACAGAGTTTCAATTTTTTTTCAATTTAGCAACTTTTCAAGCCTAATGATACAAATTGCTAACAAAAACTAATAATAACAATAATAAATACTATCAAATGTTTAAACAAATTTTTTATTGTGTAACTTCAACTTTTTATCAAATTAAGCAATCGAGTTACAACTTTTTCTCAATTTTACAACTTTTCTATACAAATGTCTCCAGTTACTAACAACAAAATAAAAATAAATATTCTACTAATTCTTTAAACAAATTGTAATTGTTTATTTTCAACTTTTTATTAAATTAAGCTATAGAGTTGCAATTTATTCTCAATTTTGCAACTTTTCAAGCTAAATAATAACAAACTAATAATATTATTTATACCAATTGTTTAAACAAATTATTATTTTTGAATTTCATCTTCTTAACAATTTATTTATTTCTTTTTTTTATTTGGAATTTTTCTGAATTTAGCAATTTTTGAAGCTGAGTGATACCAATTACTAACAAAAAAATAAAAATAACAATACTAAATTCTATGAAATGTTTAAACAATTTACTATTGTTTAATTTCAACTTTTCATCAAATTGTGCAATAGAGTTCCAACTTTTCAAGCTGAATGATACAAATTACTAACAAAAATCTAAAAATAACAATAATAAATACTATTAAATGTTTAAACAAATTATTATTGTTTAATTTCAACTTTTCATCAAATTAATCAATAAAGTAGCAACTTTTTCTCAATTTATTAATTTTTTTTCATTTTGAATAAATTTAAATACTGTCAACACACTAAAAATAACAATTCTACCAATTGTTTAAACAAATTATTATTGTTTAATTTTTACCTTTTACCTAACGAAGCAATAGGGTTGCAACTTTTTCTTAATTTTTCAACTTTTTAAGACAAATGTAACCAGTTACTAATAACAAACTAAAATTACAATTCTACCAATTGTTTAAACAAATTGTTATTGTTTAATGTCATCCTTTTATCAAATTAAGCTATAGAGTATCAATTTTTCTAAATTTTAACATTTTTGAATCTGAATGATACCAATTACTAGCAACAAACTAAAAATAACAATTGTATCCATTGTTTAAACAAATTATTACTGATCAATTTAATCTTTTTATCAAATTAAGCTACTAATCTGTTAAACAAATTATCGTTGTTTAATTTTAACTTTTTATCAAATTAATATACAGATTTGCAATTTTTTCAATTTGTCATGTTTTTATTTCTGGAGAGGTGGAATTGTTATTTCTTAGTTTACGGCTAGTAATTGGT
Organism: Ganaspis brasiliensis; assembly: GCA_037103525.1. Lineage (NCBI taxonomy): Eukaryota > Metazoa > Arthropoda > Insecta > Hymenoptera > Figitidae > Ganaspis > Ganaspis brasiliensis. Next base: position 2,029,126 of record JAZKLR010000146.1, read on the forward strand.
ATCATTCATCTTGAAAAGTTGGAAAATTGAGAGAAAATTTCAACTCTGTAGCCTAATTTGATTAAAAGTTGAAATTAAACAATAATAGTTCGTTTATACAATTTGTAGAATTCTTTTTTAGTCTGTTTTTAGTATTTGGAATCATTCAACTTAAAAAGTTGTAGAATAGAGAAAAAGTTGCAACTCTATTGCCTAATTTGATAAAAAGTTGATATTAAACAATAATAATTTGTTTAAACATTTGATAGTATTTATTATTCTTATTTTCATCTTTTCGTTACTAATTTGTATCATTCAGCTTGAAAAGTTGCCATATTGAGAAAATGTTGCAACTCTGTATCCTAAATTGATAAAAAGTTGAAATTAAACAATAATAATTTGTTTAAACAATTGGTAAAATTTTTATTTTTAGTTTATTGTTGGTAACTTGTTACATTTGTCTTAAAAAAAAACTTGTAAAATTGAGGATAAGGTTGCAACTCTCTAGCTTAAGTTGATACATAGAGTTGTAAATAAACAATAATAATTAGTGTAAACAAGTTAGCAATTACATGAATTAATTGTTAAAAGTCTATATTTATGTTAGTTATTCAAAATCGAACAAAAAATAGTAAGAAATGTTTTTTAACTATTTTCTCCCGTTTTTTTCATTTTATAGTGTTTTTTGGGGGTTCTTTAAAAAATAGATTTTGAAAAAATTTATAAAAAAATTAATGGAGGTCACTCTTTGAGCATTTACTAAGAAAAATAGAGTAGTCCGATAAAAAAATATTGTTTTTTTATGATTTTATTGCAAATCTACGAAGAAGTGTTTGTTTCCTATGCAAAATGAGGGGTTACGAATTTTAAAATTTGAAAATTTTATTTTTAATGATCACCCTAATATTTAGGTAGATATTAAAATGTGTGTTAATTAGACTTTACATTTAATTAAAAATTGAATGATAATAAACTTTGTAATTGTTTAAAAATACGTATTTCTATAAAATATAAAATTAATTTACGGTTTATCTTCTGAGATATGATTATTTAAAAGTCACTATTTTTACACAGGTATAGGTTAAAATACATCTTTTTGGTGACAATTTTTTTAATATCCAATAGATAAATCATACGCATCAAGTTGAAAAACTAGATTTCAATAATTAAAAGTTTGTAGATTACATAAATTTAAATTTTAACTTATTTCACCGCAAGATAAGAAAGTAAAATTAAATAAATAATTAAATTTTTCAAGTTTTATTTTTGTTTTATCGAAAGTTTATACATATGGCAACATCGCTTTTTTAATGATTCAGATATTATTTTAAAATTTTCATTCTTAACCTCTTTGTTTGACATTTGTAAACATTTAATGTTTACTATTAGTACAAAACAATTGAATGTAATTTTGAAGTTAATCTCTTTAAAAAAGCAACGTTGCCACTATAAACTATATGAAAATTACATCGGTAATCAAATTAGGTTTATTTTTCACACTTATTTTTATTTAATTAGTTTTTCATGTTGAAAGTTTATCGTTCAAGTTTGAAAGATGTTTTTAATATTTATTGACTAAATCTAAATGTAGTTCTGATTGCCTTTTTATCCAAAAAATCAATTTGACTAGGAACGTTGGCTTTTAACTACGTTAAATAAAATTAGTCTGATCGTCGTTTATTTGAGAAATTCCAATTTTTGTTTCTTAGGTGCTTTCTTGTGCGAATTTTAACTGATTGGTTCTTTCAAGAGGTTCTTCATTTCTCTCATCTGTTAGGTATTCTGCACTACGACGGTAGCTTGCTCTTAAAATTTTTTTTTTTTTACCAACAAAAAAACTTTGTAAAAACAATCTTCTAAGAATTAAATCGACAGAAAGAAGCCACTTAATCGTACTGCAGAAAATCATCGTCGATGAGATATTTCCTGATTTATTCTCATTTTATAAAGGCCAACTATCAACACGATTAAATCTTTCTTTTGCGAAAAATTTTTCAGAGTTTTTCTAAAATTAAAATCTAAAATTAAAATAATTGGAGGATTTCTTTACGTTTTTAACAGCTCGATTCGTCGCCGTCAGTAACATCCACGACGATGGCAACTTATATTGAATCTCCAAATCACACTTCCAGTTACTCTCAGGTTTGTTTTTGAAAAAAAAAGTATTAATTTTATGCGTCGAATTAAATTTGAAATGAGAAATTAAATTTAAAATAAATTTTATTCAAGAGTTTCTTTATTTATATTCTGCTTTTTGGCATTTTCAGAATGATACTGCCGATGTTTATCAAAACGTTAGTGGTGATCTCGGTAGTGGGGATGCTGCCTTCTTCAGTGCAACTTCGCTTCAAATCAACTATCGACCTAGAACACCAACGACGACTCAGCAATTGACGCCACAAACGCCAAATACGCCAACAATCACTCTCACAGGTGATTTTAATTTTCAGAAATTTTAATAAAAAGTGCGATGAATAAAGTATTTTACAATTAAATCGACAGGTTTCTTCATAATTCAGGGTGTCTAGTGACCCGGTAAATTGGCGGGAATGTAGTGTAGCTTGAAAAGAAAACCGGAGAATTTGTAAAAACGAATTTTTCAAACGATCCCGGAGTTTGTATAAAGTACCTGGAATCTATAATAATAATCCACAAGATTCATTCATTCATTCTTGCCTTAAACATTTTACAAAAATAATTTTTTCTTTTAAATAATGTTTAAATTTTTTTCAAAACTTCCTACGTTATTTGTATTAAAAAAACCTACTAAATTAAATTTCTTTAAATGAATGTTGTATTTTAGATCTCAAAAAAGCTTCTTTTTTATTGCATGAGCAAATTATTATTGAACTTATTTAATTTCTAATTGAATTAGATAATAAATAAATTAAAATTAGAGTCTTTTGTTATTGAATTATTTCATTTTGAAATTTCAAATTTAATCACGAAACTCACATTTTTGAACTTACACAACTTTTTTCTGGGTGGATTTAAAAAATTAACATTTTCCACATATCTAAGTTTTTATCAAATCTACAACATATTACATTTTTGCGAAGGTAAATTGTTCAGTTTATGAATTATTTAAGTTTAAAATTGAATGAAAAAAAGGTTAGTTTTTATATTTTAAAATACACTTTGAAGTTTGACAATCGATTATTGATTTTAAATTCAAAATTATTATTTATACTGGCAACATTAACGCGCGCCCACTACAAATTTTTACAAATTCAAATAATGAAAATTACTATATAAAAAATATATCCGAAAAATAACGAAATTATTGTCAATTGAAAATAAAATTCAAAAAAAGACTAGATTAATAGACAACTGAAAAAAAAATTTAAAAAATTAAACAATAAATATTAAATTTAAACAAAATAGTTGAAAAATTATAGGAATAACTGTTGGAAATAATTGCAAATTGAACAACTGGATTAAAAATCGAAAAAAATCATTTAAACTGAAGAAAATAATAAAAAAAACTCAGGAAATAAATTAAAAATTTAAGAAATGAATTGAAAATTTAAAAAATAAATTAAAATTTAAAAAAATAATTGATAATTGAAAAAAAATTACAAAATAATAAAAATAATTGACAATTGAAAACAAAATTCAAAGAATGGATAAATTAATACACAACCGAACAAAATAAATTAAAAAAATCAAAGAATGATTATAAAATTTTAAGTTTCTAATTAAAAATTGAAAAAATTGTAGGAAATAATTGAAAATTGCGGAAAATAACTAATAAATAATTGAAGGAAATAGTTAAAAAAAATGGACGAGATTAATTGAAAAATTAAAGAAAATATGTGAAAAATGAATAGATTAATAGACAACTGAAAAAAATAATTAAAAAAAAACCGAGAATTAATGAACATAGAAGAAAACAATTTAATAATTGTATTTAAAATTAAATAAACTTAATGATAATCAAAAAAAATAATAGAAAAAAGTCGATAATCTTTTAATATTATAGAAAATAATTGAACAGTGGAATTTAAATGTAAAGAAAATAACCTAGAATTTAAGAGAATAATTCTGGAACTGGATAATTGAATTGAAATTTTAAAACAATTTTTATTAGTGGAAAAAATAATTGAAAAAATACGAGAATTATTGAATATTAAGGAATTAATTGAAAATCGATAAAAATAATTACAAATTACGAAAATAATTGTCAATCGAAAACAAAATTCAAAAAATGTCTAGATTAATAGACAACTAAAAAAAATAATTAAAAAAATTAAACAAGAAATATTGAACTTAAAGAAAATAATACCAAATTAAAAAAAAATTATACGAATAAATAATTGTTAGAAATAATTGCACATTTAACAATTGAATTGAAAATCCAAAAAAAAGAAGAATTAATTAAAAAAAAAATAATTAAAATTGAAAAAAGCAATTAAAAATTGAAGAATTGAATTGAAATTAAAAGAATATACTTTAAAATTGAAAAGAAGTAATTGAAAAAAGCCGAGAATTAATTAATATAGAAGAAAACAATGAAAAACTGACTAATGGTAATAAAAATTAAAGAATGGAGTTTACTAATTAAAGAAAACAATTGAACAATTGTATTTAAAATTAAAGAAACTTAATGATAATTGAAAAAAATAATAGAAAAAAGGCGATAATTTTTTAATGTTAAAAAAATCATTGAAAATTGAAGAGATTCGTTCGACAATTGAATAATTGAATTGAAAATTTTAAATAATTTCTATGAGTGAAAAAAAATTGAAAAAATCAGAGAATTATTGAATATTGATGATTTAATTGAAAATCGATTAAAATAATTGAAAATTAAAGAAAATATTGAGGAATTGAGGAATTTTCAAGAAAATAATTGACAATTAAAAGAAAAATTACAATATGATGAAAATAATTGACTATTAAAAAAAATAATTAACAATTAAAAAAAAATCGAGAAATGGTGAGAATATTCAGCATTTGAACAAAAAAATGTTTAAAATTAATGGATAATCATAAAATTGAAAGAGAATAATAAATTGGCAATTGAGAACTGATGAAAATTATGGAAAAAATTGTAGAAAATAAATGTTAAAATTGAAGAATTGTATTGAAATTTCAAGACAATAATAATTGATATTTGAGAAAATGCTAGAATTATTGAATATTGAATAAAATAATTAAAATTTAAAGAAATAAATTAAAGATTAAAGAATGAAATTGAAATTTTAGGAAAGTAGTTGATAATTGAAAGACAAATTACAAAATGACTAAAATAATTATATATGAAAGAAAATAATACATGAATGAGGAAAATAATTGACAATCGAAAGAAAAATTCGAAATCTGTCGAGATTAATCGCCAACAGAACAAAATAATTAAATAAAATTGAAGAATAATTATAAAATTTAAAGAGAATAAAAATAATCATTATTATTGATAATTTGAATTATCCTACTTATGAATAATAATAATAATAATTATTATTATTTAATTAATTTAATATTAATAATAATAATTTATAGAAAAAATTATAGATTTATTAATTAATGAAATTAAAATATTTAATCTGATATTTATAAAAAAATGTTAATCAACTTAAATGCATTTTTTAAAAAGTATCTGATTTAAAACAAAAAAATATCTAGTTGCCAAACTTTAGGTGTGAATAGAACGAAAGAATAAATTAATCTTGTGGATTATTATTATAGATTTTTCATTTCACACAAAATTATATTAATGAAAATAAATATTTAGATAATGATTAAACGTATTTTCTTTATAGCACAGGAATTAAATGTTTTTTTTTATGAATTAAAAGCGTGAAAAACATGCATTAAAAACGCCATTTTTTCTTGAGACTTGCTTCTTTAATTATAATTTACGGCTAAAAAATAAAAAATTTAGCTAAAAGAACTTCAAAAATTGAATTTAGATACTTCAAGAATAAATATAATATAGGTTTTAATTTTTTTTTTTAAATATTTCAGCCACCACCTTTAGTCGAAAGTCAGTGGTTTGACCCATGTGTAGGATTTAACTGTGTAGGGTTTAAATGTGTAGAATTTTAAATTGTAGAATTTAACTATGCAAGATTTAATATTACTGTTTAATAAAAAATCGTATTGTAGAATTTTAATGTGTAGAATTTTAATCGCGCCAATCAACGCTATCCGGTTAAAAAATATTGATTTTCGTAGATGCTATACCAAATTTCCGAAAATGCTTTTTTCCATTCCAAATACATGGGAAACTTCATCACCTTTGAGCTACCCTTAAGTATTAATTAATTTAAAAAAATAGGGTTATTTTTTTCGATAAAGAATAATTCTAGGGAATGGGAGCATAAAAAATCAAAAATATTTTTTCTACAACTCATTTTTGAACCACTCTACGTGGACACCTTGTAAATTTTTAGTAATTTGTCTTTAAGAAGATTTGATTAATATTAAATAAAAAATAAATTTACTAATGAATAATTTTTTGTTTATTTATAGATTGTTCGCTGGGTACTGGCGATCTGAGCAATTCGGATTTCACAAAGGACCTGGTGCCCTCGTTAGTGGAATCCTTTAGTCCTGATATATTTAGTACGGACGATTCTCTACGTCAGGATCCTCTCAACGCCCTCAGACAGGATCTGGATCCTCTTGATATTGAAGATCTACAAAGGCTGGCAGAAAACTCTGATATGGTTATATCAGATCCTTGCGCGGAAGCCCACTTTAGGTTAGAGCACCGCTAAGACCAGAGTTCATACTCCAGTTGTGCGAGATTATTTATAGATTCGCATGACTAATTTGTAGAATAAAATAATTATGTCTTGGTGTCTTAATTTAATTAAGACACTAAAACATAGGGGTCTATCTCTCCTAAATACCACTTTCCAATGATTAACAGAAATTAGCGAACGCAAAGCACAAACAAAAAATTTTTTTGAGACTAAACCATTTTAATATCGCTTTCTGTAATTATAGAGACTTTTTTAAGTTCTTTAAACTTCTAAAGGTTTGTATAACATTTTTAAATGGAAAATATTTTTTAAATAATTTTTAATGATCTTTTTTCGAGACATTTAAAAAAAGGGGGAAAAAAACATTGGAATTGGTATTCTTCTGGAGAAAACCCCAAGGTGATAAACTAATGATTGAGGTTTGAGTACTACAAATCTTTATTAAAAAAATTTTTTTTTCATTTTATACTACTTTATATATTGTACCGTGTATGATCTCTAAGAAGCACAAAACAAAATGTTTACTGATTTATACATGCTTTTATTGTACGCCGATCATAGTAATTTGATTTACCATTTAGGTAAATATAAATACCATTGTATATACCAGTTTGGTATGTTTTAAGATATTCATCTTATAAAGACGTGAGTCAATCTTGTGCTCCTATTAAAGCACAATCGCATAAAGACAGAATCTGATAAATAAGGGAAATGCCTTTCGAAGGTTGCTTATTGCGTAAAAAAAAAATTTACAATATTAAAACTTACGCGTTTAAAACGCTTTAAATAAACTTTAAAAGTCCCTTTAATTAATTTTTCTTTATCAAAGACTCATTAATGGCGATGAACTGTCTCACAATCTTCGAAAGTTTTCGGGACCTAAGGAAAGAGAATTGCGTGTTTCGAACAAGAGTCGACCAGAGGAAATTGCTTGAAAGATCTTGGTAATGAAAAATCAGGGTGGTTAATTATTTTTTAAATTAGTGTTTAATTTAAAAAAAAATTAGTATTTAATTGGAAAGTTCAATTTATTCTCATTTAAATTGATCCAAATTTCCCTTGAACGTATTTTCGATTTACAATTTCCGATTAATCGAGAAAAAATAATTTTAAAACATCTTTTATCAATAACTGCCCTGATATTTAGCAATATTCTACGACCAAAACGCAAAAGTGGACCCATCAGGGTCATTTCGTGTAATCTCTTCGTGTAGATAATATTATCGATCTAGCGTTATAATAGAATTCAATAATTGAATCGTTATTCACCTTTTTCGATTATACAATCACGCATTTCTCAAAAATCGTGTTTAATTAAAAAAAAAAAAGACCCTAGAGACAAGTAGAGTTCATGAATTCAAATCGTGATCGTTTTTTAAAGAAACGGACTCGACGGAAACAAATCACAAAAGTCAATAGAGTTCCTGAGATTTTAGTGCGTTTCTAGTGTAGCGATTTGTCATAATATTAAAAAAAATAATAAAAGCGATTTTTTCGTCTCTCACGATAAGTATGTCGTCGAATAGAAAATAAAAAAATGCATCTAGTTGCGCGCGTAATACCCTCCACGGTTGTCAATTGTTTTTTGAAAGTAATACGCTGTACTTTGTATAATGACTACATTATTAATTGATCGTGGAATTTAGGATAATCGATAATCTGTATGTGAAGGAAAACAACGTTTACATCTGTACGCACTATAATCGTAGCGCTATCTCTTAATCGCTAAGATTTCTAATCATAACTAGAACTACTTTGAAAATCCATAACTCTCCTTTTAAAAACTAGCGACTGTTTAACAAACATTTTCACGCGTCGAGTGCACCTGCGACTCTCTCAAGTTTATAAGCTCATCGGTTAATTAAAATTCGTCTCTAATTTCCTATTTTTACTTTACAGTTTTGTAAAATTTACTTTATAGTTTTGTAAAATTTAGTAAAGTGAATTTAAACATTTTTAGTTTATTTTAAATTTATAATTTATTACTTTATATTATATGTAGTCAATAAATTTATTTTATAATCCGTTCTGTTGAGCGCCTCGTTTTTAAATATCGAGCGATTTTCAAATGTAACACCCTTAGAGAAATCTCTCGAGAATTAAGACTTGTACGATAATATAAGAATGAAATTCTAAACCGTCGACCAGTGCAAATTTATCTACCGTTCTTAGTTTTTAATGATAAGAGACAAATATAAGTACTTTTTCAATTTTTTGAAGAAGAAAAACAGAGAGAGATTTATTTATAAAAAAAAAAAAAAAATGAATTCTATCAGAAATAATTAAAGCGAGAAAATACTTTATGTTGCACATAATATATTGTTTATGAAACTGTTAATCAATGAAAGATCAATAATGGATTTTTGTTTTTAAATGAATAAACGTCGTTTGATACGTTAATTATTGGTCGTCTGACACCTTAATGGTCGATTATCGATAAGACCAAAATGGAAATACCTTGCGTGCCATAAAGTTAGAATTAGGAAATGATATTGTGAGAAGCGTGACGAGAGTTGATTGATAATCTTTTTCAAACAAAAACAATCGCTGAATTCGACTCCGAAATTCTCTTTTCCAGCCTTATTGAATTTTTCGTTTTTCTCAAGCCGATGCATTTCTCTGTTTAAAAAAAAAAAAAAAAAAAAAAGAAAGAAAGAAAAAAGAAAAAGCATGTAAAAAAGGTGCCAAAGCACGTAGCTGTCGTAGATTAATTAAGACGTGCTATTGATCAGTATAGTCGTGCAATACATAATTAAATATTATAATAAATATATTATATGTGTCGGTTGACGCCACTCAAGGCGCTTCGATGATCAAAGTTGGAATGTCAATTTAATGTAGCAACTGACTGAGTCGCAGTGCCACAGATTTAAAAAAAAAACAAACAAACAAAAAAACAGAATTTTATTAAGATCTATAAAAGACAATTGATTGTAAAGAAACGGCAGTTTTTTCTATTGTAGTACTTAAATAATTAGCGATACGACTTTTATGAAATGTTGACTCGATTAGGAATGTTATGCAGGGACTCACAGTTCTGGTGTCTGAAACAGCGATTAAACATTAATCCTGAAATTAATTCCTGTTGTGAATTTTAATAATGTACATTTTATTTAGATCTTCTAAGTTTTCTTTTTTACTTGGTTTATCTGTTTAGTGTTTCTAGGCTTTTTAAACTTAAAAGTTTTATTTTTGTCACGGTTTAGATGATTCTGATTAACATTGTCTGTGTGTAAAATTTTATAACCTAATTTTTTTACTTTCTGGATTTTTTTTAAAAATGATTTAAAATTTTACGAAATGTTTTGATTTAATTAGAGTATAAAATTTTACCCAAACCGAATATTTAAACCGAACCGTTTTATTTATAAATGTAAGATTTTAAATGTTTTGATGTAGATTTTAGTTACTGTTAATTTATATTATATTATCTTTGATTTTAAAAGTCGAGTGTGTGTTGTAAAACGAATTTTGTTAAATTTATTTAATTTTTATTTTAGTTTTTAATCAAAGATCGGGAAATTTTGGAAATATAAAATTGTCTTAAAATTTCATGAAATCTTGGCTATTAAAAATTTTTATATTATTAACGTAATTTTTTAAAATTGATGATTTTTCACGACACCGAAGCTGAAAGTTGCTGAACGTATGAGATTACAGTTGTTAGCTTCTTAGAATTGTTGTGCAACCCTCAAATTAATAAACTATTTGCCTGAAAAATGAAGAGTGAGAGAGTCGTTTGAGTGCGTGTTATTTACGAAAAGTGAAAGACAGGTCCACGAATTTTAATCAAATAAAAAATTATAAATTTTCTCAGCTTTCACATATCCGAGCCTTGTGACAAAATTCGAAGCCTAACATTGTACATTTTTTTTTTTTTCTAAAAAGTTTTAAAATCGTTATTTTGTATTTTTTAAATTAATTTGACATTTTTTCTGTGAATTTGCGATTCTATTTAATTCGAAAGTCACAAGACTCTATCATCTTTCATCGAAATTGAATAAATGTTTAGTGCCAGTGACAGAAAGTGGATTAAAATTTTTATTTCTCCAAAATGTACGTCAAATTCGAACTTTTCGTGTTCATTAGTTTTATTAAAAATTGTTAACAATTAGACAATTAATTGGTTTTTATATATTACGACTAAAATGGGAAATGGTACTTAATAATTAATGTAATTAATTGATAAATATAATTAACAGATTCTTTGTACATTGGCACCAGGACTGAAAGTGTAGTTTTTTTTATAATTATTATTGGTTTTGTACTGTTAAAAAAAAATTGATTGTAAGAAGAACGACGGACGCTTGTTAAACGACTAAATTTTGTGAATCAAACTTAAAAATGTTCGATCTATTTTCATTTTAAAAATTGATTTGAGTTTTAATTTGTGACTAAATTCATTTCTTAAATCGCAAAAACCAAAAAGACGTTTAAAAAGAAATATAGAAAAAAGTTATAAATATAAAAAATATAAATATTGTTATAACGTTAAAAATATAATGATTATAAAATTTATTATAAATAAGATAATTTTCATTGTATATTTTTGTGGATCAAACATTTTTAAAAATTAGTATCAGTCGTTAAACAATCGTCATTAACGAATAAAAATGTAATTCTGCGAGAATGAATACAATATAATTATTAATAACGTGCATCTAGAAAAATCGATCCTGTTTCATTTTGAAGAAAAAAAAAAATAATAATAATAATAAAATAAAAAATAAGAGATCAAGGAAAAAAGTTGAAAGATTGTAATATTTGTAAATAGCCAATGTTATTTGTGGTAAACTACTATAAAAAGAATAATTAATTACTCTGTATTTGCCAATATGTTGTTGTACCATATTATTGTGAACACCATTTCTCAGACATCGATTTTTTAAATAAAAAAGGAAAATTAATGAAGTCTGTAATTAGCTGATTCGAATCCACGAGTTATAGAAATAATCAAATGCATTATAAGAGTTATTTATTTTTTAAAAATATAGGTTATAAATCATTTCAATTCTTACATATTTTTAAATATTCGCGCCTAATGGTGTTTGCTAATTTCGATATATCTCGAAAACAGTTTGAAATTATTATTCGTGGAAAAACCCGTTATATGTGATTTTGCCAAAATTGCTTCATTCTTTATTGTTAGTGCAAATTAATCAATTTTTCTAGTAAAAAAAGAAGTGTTTTTAATCCGTAGCTTAACATCTTTTATACTGTCAGAAGAAATTTTGTTGGAAAATTGTGAGTTTGTGTTTAAAAAGAGTCAATATCCTTTTTTGTACTTGAGCTTATTTCTTCTCCTGTTTAATTTGCTTTTGTGACAAAAATACTTTGATTGAAATAATTATTTTTGTCGAAATAGCAAATATAATTAATTTGGTGCAAGTTTTCACCGAAATTTTAATTTAGAAAATTCAAAATAATGGCTCATAACCTAAAAATAAAATGCAAAAAATGTTTTGATTTTTTGAATTTAACTTAGTTATTATATAGTAAGGTAAATTTAAATAATTAAAATTTTGAATCTTTAAGATAATTTTCTAAAAGAAAGTTGAGAATCTTAAAAAATATAGTGCAAGGTAGATAAAGTGAAAAAACATAGATTTTCGCATCAGATCAGATCTATTGTAAATCCGTCATTTCGTGATATTTACTAATAAATTAGACATCTTTTTATTAATATTGAGATTATTTTGTAATCAAAATAATCTCATATTGCGTCACACTCATGTGAGAATTGTTTATGTATTTCATGTTTGTACGAAAAAATCGATTTCTCATTTTGGCCTTTTTGGAATTTTCTTCTTAGATATTAGAGTTTATCAATGTACATAATTGTTAATATTTATATACGATTAAATATATTAACTTGTGAATGTATTTTATAAAGAAGAATGTACGAAGACGAGGAGAGAAATTTTAGAATAATGTAAACGCACAATGCTAATAATTGTCTTCTTCAAGTTTTATCATATCTTTATTAAACTTGAACGTCTCCAGTAAATATTTGTGTACCTATATATTGCCCACACCTTTCCAAATATAATATAGTTTTTAATTTATTCTAAACTAAGTTAATAAGAAGAAAATAACTTAAATGTTTTGTTTTTCATTTATTAACCGTTAGTTATTTAAGTTTTTTTTTTTGATCCTCTATTTAATAAATTCCGTATTTTATTTCTTAATTCTCGAACCTCACTATTTTAAAAGTGATTTTATTTAAAAACTAATCTATTTTTAAAACAAATGTCTCTTGGATTACATCTCTACTTTAGAAGATTAATTTTTTATTCACGATGCTTTTTTAAAGCATCTTTTTCGTCTAGAACTTGATTTTCTTTTTCTCAAAGATCGCTTATTAATTAATTTCCTAATTTTATTATGTTTATTGTAACATTCGCCATTTTGTTTTTGTAACTCATCAAACATGGCATTATTTTCTTCAATCTCCATTATTTTCTGTCTCTTGTCTACTTGACGTTTTATTTCTTCTTTTATCGCATCAATGCTCCTTCTAATTTGTCTTGCTATTCTTTTTTCAAAATCAGTTTCAGTCTCACCTTCCATCCCGGAAAATTCTAATTTTTCCGTTTCTCCAGACGTTTCTTTAATTTTCTTATCTAATCTTCTCTTTTGGTTCGAATCAAATTTTCGATCTTGAGAAAAATCCTCATTTTCTACGTTTTTGATCAAATCTCGTGAGTTTCGATTCCTTCGTTTCTTTATTTTTACACTCTTTCTTTTTTTTGTACCATTCTTTTGACGTTTTTTCAAATTTACTTTGGCCTTTAGTTTCTTCTTGTAATTTGCTTTATTTCTTTTAAAACGATTTTTATTTTCAGATTCTTCTCGTTCATTGTGATAATTAGATTCATCAAGAAGTTGATTCGTTTCAAAATCTTTTTCAAGGTCGCGTTTAAATCGAGAGAAATTTTTTCCCTTATTTTCTGTATTTTTGTTATCATTCTCAGAAAATTGATCAGGATATAATTGTTCTTCTATTTCTTTAATAAGTTCACTCTCTAAAAAGTCGCTGAAAAGAAGTTGAAAATAATATTGAATTTTATTTAAATCAGTGTTTAATTTATTATTATTAAAGAAAACTATTTTTTATCTTGAGTTAAGTTTTTATTTTTTTTTTTTTGTATATGGAATACTTTTATTTATTATAGAGGTTAGTTTGTTTATTTACTACAAAAATTAGTATTTTTATTAAAACATAAAATTCAGTATTTTTATTTAACAATTAATAAAATAATAAATTAGATAATAATAAATACCTAGAGTTAAAATTTACAATTTTAGAGAAACTATTTGATAGACGAATCTGAAATAGGAATATCATGATTTGGACTAAGACATAATAATGCAGATATATTTTTCTCATTTTGTCCAAACGGTACCATCGCAATATATTTTTCTGATATTTTTCACCTTTGACACAAAAATTCCATTTAGTGATACTGTAAAATATTATTCATAATTCCTTGTTTTGTAGGTTGACAACTGTGAGAAAACAATGCAAAGAGACTTGAACATATTTACGAACACCTGGAGTCCAAAATTAGAAGTTTCTTCTAAATTAGAAAATATCGAAAAAATGTTGAAATCTGACGCTTTAAAGCTTCCAAGTGAGTTGGTATACAGTTAATTTAAAAAATTGTACGAAATGCTTCAAAATATTACGTTTTATTTTTTAAATATTCGTATTTACAATTAACAATCATACATTTGATTAATCAGTTTAAACAGTACTTTATAAATTATTATCTCGATTTGAACTAATTTTTGAATACTTACAATTAATTAATGATTGTTTATATTTTGTTTTAAAAAAAACTTAATAGTAAGTTGCATACAACCATAATTTTATTATAATTACAAATTCAAATTTTTTTCAAATGTGTATTCTTGCAGAAAATGTAAAACTCGTTTACAAATCTAAGAATACTTTTTTATTTGCTCTTATTTCATTTAATTTTGTTAACAAAGATAATCCACTTTTCAACAATTAACAATTTAACAAGATTTGCAAACATTTACAACACAACTTTTTTAAATTATTGACTTTTAATAAGTAATTTTTATTTAGAAAAAATATTGTATTCACAGCCTTTCAATTTTGATTTCCAATCTTCGGCCAATAAAGCTTGAAAAATTCACAAACACGTGAACAGCCCATGACCTTGATTTTTCTTCTGAGCAAAATTAAGATTGAGCTTCTTCTGAACTTTTTAAATTTTTACTTTCTATTAGTTATCGAGTTTTATTTTCAAATGATATGGCATCTATAAGTAAAAGATTATAGTGAATAAAGGTCAATCTTCTAAATCTAATTTCTGTGCATTCTTTAATGAAAAAAGTAACTAAATAATAATAAATTAAATTTTCAATAAACAATAAATTGAAACATAAAATCCCAAATAAATCCAAGAAATAAAAAACGTATTGAGGTAAAATAAAAAACAGATAATTGTCACAAAACAATTTATTTAGTCGAAAAAATAGTAGGAATAAAATAAAAACAGATTAATAGCGTTTCTTTATATCAGGCATTAATATTGTGTGAGATAAATAAATACATTTTATCTGAAGCGTATAAAAATCTAAGCATAAATTAATAACGAAAAAGAAACAATAAAATAATAAAGATGTCATAATTATACGAAACTAAAATAAAATTTTGTGAAAAATTCTTTATGCAAACATACTAGGCATAATCGAAATCAATCTTAGATTGATTTTCAAGTTATCACGGGTTCAAGCTCTAGTTATTGCTTCATAGTAATATACTCAGCTTTAGATAATAAAAAACTCGAATCTTTCGTAATTGTCTTTCAAAACGACTAATTAACCAATTTCTAACAAATTCGTCAATCTATCAATTTGATTGTATTTACTATAGTATGTTAGGTGAATCGTTTATCAAATTCCACAAATGGAATTTTCAAACGGCAATAAACTTTTATGAGCAGCAATAAATTTCTTACCCTATTGTTTAGTACAGATATCAACAAGAAAGTGGAGAAATCGTCTGATTTTAATCACAATCAAATAAAATTATTTGTCTTACTTTTAAAGAAAACATTAAAAATTGAATTAAATTCAATCAATTTTTTAGATTCTTTTTAACAAATTGCACTGAAAAATTAAATATGGAAATTAGAGACAACCAATTTCTCCACTCGTGGTATTAATAAATATAATATGCTGATTTACAATCATATAATTTTTTCGGATATAACATACGTATGCTAAATAATTCGTTTATTAAGTTGGTTTTCTACTTTCTGGATCGAAAAGTTGGAATTTAGTTCCGAAAAGTCATTTTTGATTTTTTTATTTCAAATCAGTCGAATTTTCGATTTTTTAGTTTGAAAATTGTTTTATTTTCCGTAGTGAAAATAAAATTTTCTTAAAGAAATTTACAAAATTGTATTTTTATCTATTTCGTGAAAGAAAATTAGGGATTCAAATTTTTTGTTTTTTTCATTTTCTCTGAGGAAACTAAATATTCTGATTGGGTAACAACCCAATTAATTTTTCTTACAGAAAAGAAATTAAATATGACTTTTTTTTTTAAGAAAATTAATTTTTAAAAATATCAGTTCTGTTTTAAAACACATTTTACAAATATTAATCTCTTTTTCTTAAATAAATTTATAAAATCATATTTTTACAAGAGAATTACAAATTTCAATTTTTATCAAATTCCTTCTGAAAGAAAATTACAAATTTCTATTTTTAAGTAATTGCATTTTCTAAAAGAAAATTTTTATTTTTCTTCAAGAATAATTCAAGAATAATTACAAATACTAATATTTTTAATTCTTTTTCCAAAAAGAATTTTTCTTTTTTTACCTAATTTCTTTTTTTTTAGGAAGTAAAACTTGAAATAACTTTCGAAAAGAAAATTCTTTTTTAAAACACACATTTTTCAAAAATCATTCCTTTTTCTTGAAGAAAATAACAAATTCGAATTTTTATTTACATAATTTCATCTCTATGAAATTAAAATTACAAATTTCGATTTTTACTTAATTCCTTTTTTTAAATAAAAACTTATTTATCTTATAAAATGAAAAAATATATTTTTTTTTTATCAAAAACAATCAATTCCAAATGTTGTTTCATAACTTTTTCTAAAATAAGGAACTTATTTCTAGTAGAAACTACAAATTTCTATTTTTACTTAACTCCTTTTTTTAAAAGAAAATTATAATTATTTTTTAATTCTTTAGATACCTATTTCGATCTTTAATTATTCTTTTCTTTAAAGAATAGAAAATTAATAATTATTTTTTCAAAAAAAAAATTCGTTTTTTTTTAAACACAGTTATTTTAAACTTATTTCCTTTTCCTTAAGGAAAAATACAGAATTCTATTTTTATTCGCTCTGTCAAAAAAAATTATAAATATTAATTTTAATTCAGTTTCTTCTTCTCCCAAAAAAACTACAAATTTCGATTTTCACCAAATTTCTTTATCTTAAAGAAAATAAATTAAAATTTATGTTTTCAAAGAAAATACTTTTTTTAAAACACAGTAATTTTAAAATTATTTCCTTTTCCTTAAAGAAAATTACAAAATTCTATTTTTAATTCTCTCGGTCAAAAAAAAAAAAAAAATTACAAATATTAATTTTAATTCAATTTCTTTTTCTCCAATAAAACTACAAATTCCGATTTTCACAAAATTTCTTTTTCTTAAAATAAATAAATTAAAATTTACATTTCCAAAGAAAATCCTTTTTTTAAAACACAGTTATTTCAAAAAATTTTCCTTTTACTTAAAGAAAATTGTAGCATTCTATTTTTATTTTCCTCTGTCAAAAAAATTACAAATATCAATTTTAATTCCTTCTTTTTCAAGAAAACTACAAATTACGATTTTTACCAAATTCCTTTTTCTTAAAGAAAAAAAAAACCAAATTTACTTTTCAAAAAAAAAATCTTTTTTTTAAACACAGTTATTTCAAATTTATTTCCTTTTCCTTAAAGAAAATTACAAAATTCTATTTTTAATTCTCTTGGTCAAAAAAAAAAAAAATTACAAATATTAATTTTAATTCCTTCTTCTCCAAGAAAACTACAAATTCCGATTTTCACCAAATTCTTTTTTCCTAAAGAAAATAAATTAAAATTTATTTTCCGAAAGAATTTTTTTTTTTTATACACAGTTATTTAAAAAAAGAAATTCCTTTTCTTTAAAGAAAATTAAAGAATTCTATAAGGATTCCCTCTGTTAAAAAGAAAATTACAAATATTAATTTTAATTCAATTCCTTCTTCTCCAAGAAAACTACAAATTCCCTTTCACAGAATTCCTTTTTTTCAAAGAAAAGAAATCTAAATTTACTTTTCCAAAGAAAATCATTTTTTAAAACCCATTTTTTTCAAAACTTATTCCGTTTCTTAAAAAAAAACCCATAAAATTCTATTTTTATTTCCTCTTTCGAAGAAAATACAAATTTCAACTTTTATCCAATTACTTCTTCTAAAATAAAAAACTAAAAATTCTCAGAAAATAAAATTGAAGCTGACCGTTTAAAAATTATTTTTTTAGAACACATTCTTTTTCGAAAGGCACTCATTTTCAACATCAATTCCCATTTCTCAAGAAGACAAAAAATAATTTAGCCTCTTTCTGATCCAATAAAGTAGAAAACCCACTTAAAAATCTAAGGCATCAGTTGGTGGAACTCATCAACGTATACTCAAAAAATTAAAATAAAAAAAAAAACAAATCGCAGCTGGTAGTTCACAGCCAATGACGTAAGGATGCGAGAGATTTTTAATTGGACACCAACGGCATATAAAACTTGTGTTTCGGAGTATCTCTCGTGTGCTTGAAAGGCGCTTTCTTCGCCTCGAGAAGTGCCACTGGACAAGGACCTCTGACCCTCGGGGTGAACTCTTTTTTATACATGCTAGAACTCACGTTATTGCCATCACCTAAACTAATGTTAGAGACATTCGACTGCTTCTGGACCCTCTCGACTTTCTGATTCGAGAAGTTTCCATAGCTTTTGCCTTCACTGTGGGAATAAAATTTCCCACCAACTGTCAAATTATCCTGACGAACGATCCGTTGTGGTCTCTCGTAGGAGGAAGAAGCCCAAGGATTCACATCTTTAGTGCTACGATGAAGAGAAGTGAAACTTTTTCTGTCGTTGCTCTGGGACGAATTGCTGATGAATTGGCCACTCTCTGCCAAATTAGACAAACTTTTGCGCTGATCGGCAGCTGTCGATGAAATAGTGTGAAGTGCCTCAGTCGAAGAAACCACTCCCCGACGATGTAAAACTGCATTGTTAACGTCCGTTGATGACGAGGTGATGATGTTCTTTCTATGATGAGTCGTCTTCGACAGAGACTCCTGGAGATTCCGGTCACTTTGTCCGCTCATTGTCTGCTTAAATTCACTGCTGTTGGCCTGATTAGCGTTATAGCGAGCTTGACTTGAAATCGTCTGCTGGGTGAGTTTCGAGGACTGACGAGATTGGTTGCTCGAACTGAATTGTTTTGATTCCAGGTGCTGGGAATTGACGTAATCTCGCTTGCTATGGTCATCAGAGTGCCTCACCTCCTTGCCGAACTTTTCGTAATGTTGCTTACCTTGGTATCTTTCTTGATGTTTGTCTTGATGTGTTTCTAAATGTTGGTGTTTTTCCAGATGATGCCTCTCCACGTGCCTGGAATCATCCCTGACGATCTGGTTCTGAGTTCGAAGCAGTTTCTCACTGTGGATGCGACGATTATAATCATCATCAGCGTAGCGATCATCCCTCTGTCTACTCGATGGTCTCACAACCGGCTGACTAGGAGAACTGGACCTCTGGTCGGGATAATGTTCCTGCTTCGAATCGGTGACTACCTGTCTCGAATATTGACTGGCAATTGTTTCCTTGCTGTGCCGTTTGGTGTAAGTGTTGTAATTTTGCTGATTCGTTGTCGACATGACCCTCGTGTCGTCGCCCAAAGTTATGGACGATTCGGTGTGACGAGAGCGACCATTAGGAACGAGATCGGTACTTGGAGAAGATCCAGTTGATCCAGTCAGAGAAGTCCTCTTCGTGGTTCCGTTCTTCAAACAAATGTCCTCTTTGTAAGAATCCCTAGAAGTCGTCTTCGTCTCCATAGTTCCGGTATTGATCCGTAAATTGTCCTGGTGACGCTTGATCTCCGCTTTCTCACCTTTGACCACTGTATAAGTGGACTTTTGAGAAGTAGTATCCTGAAAATCACCGGTCATTTTCAGATTATCCTCCCTTCTGACAATCTCCCGCCGTTCGGCTCGTGAAGGAACGTAATCGTCCCTTGGCCTTCCGGTGAAATCGCCCTCTGGTTTCAGATTATCCGGATGCTTGATTGGAGATCTTCTCTCCCCGGGACCAACCGGACTCTTGTGAGGTCTGTCAAAGTCTCCCTCGGGTCTGAGATTGTCCGGGTGTCTTTTGATCGGAGCACGCTCACCAGTGACATGGTGGTACTCGTCTTTTCTCCTGATGTCCACGAATTCACCCTCGATTCGTAAATTGTCCTCGTGCTTGCGAACATTGACTCTCTCGACCTTCGTGACGTTCTTGTAATCATCCCTGGATCTCCGGACATCGATCTCTCCCTCCATTCGCAAGTGGTCTTCGTGTCTGCGAATCTCCACCCTCTCCCCATTAGTATACTTCTTGTAATCATCCTTCGAAGCTGTTGTGATCTGCATATCACCCTCGGGTTTGAGATTATCTTCCGGTCTTTTAACAGGCGCCCGGTCTCCTCGTTTCGGACCAAAATCGTCTTTCGGAACAATGTAGAAATTACCCTCCGGATGAAGATTATCTTCTGGACGAATCGGAGTTCGTTTCTCGCTCGGAGAGAATTTGGTCGGACTTCGACGCTCGAAATCACCTTCTGGTTTGAGATTATCCTGAGGTTTCTTCTGCTTGGGACGTTCCGATGGAATGTATTCAGTGCGATAAGGTTTCTCGAAATCTCCCTCAACTTTGAGATTGTCCGGGTGACGAATCGGAGTTCGTCTTTCACCGGGACCGACTGGTGATTTTGAGGGTCTGTCAAAGTCCCCTTCCGGTCGGAGATTGTCTTTAGGTTTCTTGATCTCGGCTCGGTCGCCTTTCGTAGGTGTTTCTTTTCTAGGACGATCGGTGAATTCACCTTCCGGTTTCAAATTATCCGGATGTCTGATCGGCGTTCGTCTTTCTCCAGGACCAACCGGCGATTTCGAGGGTCTCTCAAAGTCTCCTTCAGGATGAAGGTTGTCCTTGGGTTTCTTAATCGGAGCCCGATCACCTTTCATCGGCGCTTGTTGCTTAGGACGTCCCGTGAATTCTCCCTCGGGTTTCAAATTATCCGGGTGTCTGATCGGAGTTCTTCTCTCAGCCGGACCAACTGGACTCTTCTCCGGACGCTCGAAATCTCCTTCCGGTCTCAGATTATCCTCATGCCTGATCACCTCGATCCTCTCGCCTCTCGTCACGTTGTAATCATCACGTCTCCTGTGTAACAATTATTTTATTCATTAATACAAAAATATATATTCACCTTTTAATGGCTAGAGGATTAAAATATCTATTTTATCTCAATGAATAAAAATAAACAGATGAGAAATGAACAAACTCTTAAGTTCGAAATTGGCAATATATTTTTCAAAAAAAGAGAGAGTTACCAAAATTTGTCAGGTGAATTATAAATTTAGGGGAGACCGCCCAACAGTAGATTGTCAAAATTTCTGATAGGTGTAATTATTTCAGGCTAAAGTTATTAATAGAATGATTAATGCTAAAGTGAAGCTAATATATTCAAGTAAGTAATGCAGAAAGCAAAATGAACCTAAAATTAACCTTTTCTTCATTTAAAATACTTTTTTAACACGATAAAAAATCACTCGAAAGCGAATCTCAAGCCAACAGTAGATAATCGGCTCCTATTTAAAGAAAACAATTTGTTGAGTACTTTTCTATGCATAATAAAATTCCTTGAAAAGACTTATAGAAAATAAAATCAATTTGTCCGCATAAAAGTTGGTTATTCTTAAATATTTAACTGAAATATGAGAAATACGAGAAATTTTTACTTTTCTGAAACAGGCCTACCGAACCTAAGAGCTTAAAAGAGCGGGAAATTTGAAAAGTAGAAAACTAAATATCACATAAATTCTTGTATCTCTTGTGTTAGCAACTAATATATTTATACAAGTGTTTTCTAAATTTTTTTATTGATAATAAATTGATTCTGGTCATTTTGTATTCAAGAATTCAAGCTAAATTGAAAAGTTTTTTGAATAAAAAAATGCCTTCAAAACATAACCTTAACTTCTGACAGTTGTGCTGCGATTTTAAAATGGATTATCTACTGTTAGAAATTAAACTAAATTATACAAAGTGCTAAAATATTTATAAATAGAGAAAACTAATTTTTGACAATGGTCTATATTGTTTCTTAAGATTCCAATTTTGATAATAACGCGTTTGTGAGCCCATAAATTTTTTTTTCGTAAAAATCGTAAATATATGTCAAGTCCATTTTTTTAACATGAAAAAACGTTTTTTCCATTTATAAACGATAATTATTTATATTGTTTCAAAAAAAGTTGGTTAGGTAGCCATATTTTATTCCTAAAATCTTATTATGATGAGTTGCATTAAAATTTTAAAACCGCTTTCGAGAAAATTGAAATTATCCACTGTTTGCCATTATCTACTGTTGGGTGATCTCCCCTAAACGTGAAAAGATAAATAATAAATACTTAATATTACGCGACATTCAAGAATAACTAAATATAAATTATCTCACGTTAGTCAAAATGAATATCATAAGAATAAATTACATATTTACCGAAAATAATATAAATAAATTGGCCAAAAATGAAATAAAATCAGTCAATGAGACGAAACTTGAAACAGAAAATAAATTCTAGGACATACAAAAAAAATTATACAAAAATGAAAAATAAGACGTATCGGTCTGTCGATTTTAACTTCCGGTGAAAAATGTGGTGCTGCGAGGATAGTCAAAATTACAATCTAGAGAGTCAAAATTTCTTGGTAAATCCCAAAAATGTATTTAAATTCAATATCGTTGATTCTTCACTTTTTTCGCTCGATTCAATAATTGACGATTTGATTCCAGATTGATTGAGGGAAATATATAAACAAAATTTTCTTCCAGCGTGAGCACGTTTAAAATTTTAAATTTTCGCCACCGTATTCATCACCACTCTAATCGGACAAATTATAACCAAAATAACCTTTAAAGATAATTAAATTAAAATTACTTTTTTTAATAAAACGTCTATTCCAAATTTGTGGCAGGGTTTTCACAAATTTCAATTATTTTCTTCAAATTTTAATTACTTTCTTCATATTTAAATTTCTTTTCCATTTTTAAATTATTCTCTTCAAATTTCAATTATTTTATTCAAACTGCAATTAATTTCTTCAACTTTCAATTATTTTCCTAAAAGTTCTAATATTTTTTTTAGTTTTTTAAGTATTGTCTATAATTTTTTAATTTTTACACCAGCTTTCAATTATTTATGTCATTTTCCAATTAGTTTCGTAACATTTTAATTATTTCGTCAATTTTTTAAATATTGTCTACAAATTTTTAATCTTTTACACCAGTTATAAATTATTTTTGTCATTTTTAAATATTTTTGTCAACTTGAAAGTATTTTTGCGATTTTGAATTTAATTTTTTCAAATAGCAATATCATTTTCTTCAGTCATTAAATTATTGTCATGAATATTTAGATTTATTACATATGTTTTCATTTATTTTTGTCATTTTTCAATTATTTTCTTAAAATTTCAATTACGTTCTTCAGTCTCTAAATTATTGTCAGGAATAATTTTTGTCAATTTTCAATTATTTGCTTCATATTTCTATTATTTTTGACAGTTTAGAATTATTTTCTACAAATTTTAATTATGTTCTTCAAACTTTAATTACTTTCTTCATATTTAAATTTCTTTGCCATTTTTGAATTTATTATTCTCTTCAAATTTCAATTATTTTCTTCAAACTTTAATTAATTTCTTCAATTTTCAATTATTTTCTTTTAACTTCCATTATTTTTTTTAGTTTTTCAATTATTGTTTATAATTTTTTAATTTTTACACCAGCTTTCAATTATTTATGTCAATTTTCAATTATTTTCTTAAAATTCCAATCATGTTCTTCAACATTTAAATCATTGACATCATTTGTCATTATTCGAGTATTATTGTCATTTTCCAATTATTTTCTTTATATTTCTATTATTTTTGCCATTTTAGAATTATTTTCTACTAATTTCAATTATTTTATTCAATTTTGCTGTCGTTGTGAATTTTTAAATTTCTTACATCAGTTTTCATGTATTTTCTTCAAATTTTAATCATTTTCTTCATCCTTTTTATTATTGTCACGAATTTATTCATTGTTTACTCTTTTTTCAATTCCTTCCTTCAAATTTCAATTATCTTCTTCAAACTTTAATTACTTTCTTCATATTTAATTTTTTTCCATTTTTGAATTATTCTCTTCAAATTTTTAATTTTTTCACCAGCTTTCAATTATTTATGTCATTATTCAATTAACTTCTTAACATTTCAATTGTTTCGTCAATTTTTCAAGTATTATTATCAAATTTTTAATTTTTTACACCAGTCATCAATTATTTTTATCATTTCTTAATTATTTTTTCCAAATTACAATTATTTTTGTCAATATTAAAATATTTTTGACATTTTGGAATTATTTTTTTTAAATGTCATTTGCTTTAATCTTTTTATTACTGTCATCAATTTATTAACTTTTACACCAGTTCACAATTATTTGTCATTATTCAATTAGTTTTTTCACATTTCAATTATATCGTTAATTTGTCAATTATTTTATACAATTTTTCGATTAATGTATTACATTTTTTATGACATTTTTTAATTATATTTCTCATTTTTTATTAATTTTTATCCAAACTTCAGTTACTTTTGACATTTTTTAATTATTTCTGTCAAGTCTCAATTATTTTCCTGAAACTTCTATTATTTTTTTCAAATTTTCAACTATAGTCTAAAAAGTTTATTTTTACACTAGCTTTCAATTATATAATGTCATTATTCAATTAGTTTCTTCAAATTTTAATTATTTCGTCAATATCTCAATTATTGTACTCGAAATTTTCATTTTTTGTACCAGTTTCCATTTTTTTTCAAATGTTAATTATTTTCGGCATTCTTCAATTATTAGATGGAAATTTTCAATTATTTTCTTGTAACTTCCATTATTTTTGAAACTTCAATTATTTTCATCAAATTTAAATTATTTCGTTTCAATTTTTCAACTTTTGTCTTCATCTTTTTATTTTTAATCAATTTTACAATTGAGGCAGTTGGTGCAGAAACCGCACATGTCCATTTTTTCCAAAAATTACTTTTTTCTGGAAAATTTATCTTTAAATGAAGCTCTACGATCTAGTAAAATATTACATATGTTACTAAAGTCTAAACCCTTTATAAAAAATAAACAAATTTTCGTGCAAAAACAGCACAAGTTCATGATTCCAAGCTACGTACAAAAATGCGCAATGGATGAAATAATATTTATTTGTGATATTTTTAAAGTGTTTTAGACGTTGTTAAATAATTTATATTAACAGTTTATATTATAAATAAAATGCACTCAAAGCGAGGCAGAAAATAATAATACTAAATTATGTGATAATTGTTAAGAAAATGTTGGAAAGTGATTTTTAAAAAATGTTTATTATTTATAAAATGCTAATAAAAATTATCCAAATTAAAATTCTTTAATAAATGTTACTAAAAATTTACTAAAACTGCGATACTTAATTATAATGATACTTAATTAAAATATAAATCAGTCATATTGAATTTGTAAAGGTTAGTAGAAAATAATACAAAACGCAGAATTAAAAAAAATTCTCACATTTACAAGAAAAACAGTTTTTTTTTATTCCTGAACAATTTCGATTTATGGACTTGTGCGGTTTCTGCACAAACTACATCAATTATAGTTTTGTCATTTTCCTTTTTTTTTCAAGTTTGAATTATTTTCTTCAAATTTGAATGTCTTTCCCTGCTGTCGGGCCCCAAATTAATATTAAACTCATTATTGCTTTCTCACTTTCTTCACTTAAAAACTCACTTTTTTCACTTAAAAACCCACTTTTTTACTATTTTCAATTTACAAGTCCGCTGGCAGCCCTGAAAGAGAAACAAAAATTACCTTCGAGATGCCAGCGACACTTTTACGAGACGTGGCGAATTTCAAACTCGAACAGACCAACTGAATCAATCCGGAATCAAACTTTTATTATTTCGATCAGAAAATCTCGACCCTTTTCCATTTAGGTTGCTATCCCTTCGAATAACCTCCTCACAACACCACATTCTTAGCGCCTGATTAACGACAATCAACGTTTTTTCCCGAATATCACGAATTATAGCTAATAGGGGAGAGTCGTCCAAAATGCCTAATTGGGTAAATTGGCAATCGTTAATAGCTTGGCCAAAAATAAATATTAATCATAATTGTTTTTATTAATGATGTATATTAAGGTAAAGATGATTTCTATAAAGTTTCATATTTATCAGTTTATTATTAAAGAATTGTGAAAATGATGCTTTCCAACAATAATTTTTTCATTTTTAAATTTTAGAAAATATGCACTTCTATCTCACAGACGTACATAATTTTTTTTTAAAATTATTCCTTAAACATTTAGCTATCTAAAGACTTTGATTTAATTTATAGAAAGGAGTTTTAAAATAAAAATAATTAGTTTAATTACATTGTGTGTTTTTGGGCAAATTGCCTTGGTTAAATTGCCTATATGCTGTAAAACTTCTAAGCAAGATACGTACGATACGCAAAATTTCTAGGGTTACGGATATTTTGATGTAGAAACTAAATATCAAGTTGTTACTGCTTCTGTATAAAAAACCAGTGTTTAAACAAATTAATTATATTAATTATTGCATTTATATTAATAATAATTACAATAATTATGCATTGAAGAATCATTTTTAATATATTTTTAAAACATGATTTTAAATAAGAGCGGGATGAATCAAAAGAAGTGCGCATGCGTAGAAAAAATACATAAGATTACGAGAGATACGTGTTGTCACGTGACTATAAAGAATCATGGCGGATTAACCTGTCACATTTGGCATTGAATTACAAAATTTTCGGTTTCTTTCTAAAACTCACGCTGTTTT
The DNA here is from genome assembly GCA_037103525.1 of Ganaspis brasiliensis. Classification (NCBI taxonomy): domain Eukaryota; kingdom Metazoa; phylum Arthropoda; class Insecta; order Hymenoptera; family Figitidae; genus Ganaspis; species Ganaspis brasiliensis. Next base: position 2,056,056 of record JAZKLR010000146.1, read on the forward strand.
GAAGCAAGCAGGTATTTTTGTAATTTATTACAGTGTTTAATTTACTTGTGCAAGTTATTTTATAATTGTAGAAGCTTTATTTATTTGTTATAGACTTTATTTCCATTTTTTGTTGGACTGATTTGGCTTGAAACTTTAGTTTTATGATGAAAAGATTATATTTTTGTATTCAAAGCTAGTTCTTTTTTTAATTTTAACAAGATAATTGATTATAGAAAATATATAAAAATTTTTTTTTTTACTTTTCATATTTTTTCATATTTTTGTGCACAGGCGGTTTACCCAGTCGTTAGTCAAAATATCGAATTTTGACATCAATATTTAAATAATTATTTTTTCTGAAATAAATACTTAAAATTACTACCTCATTATATTCATGAAGTTTGTTTTCTAAATGTTTGATGGTTTATATTTTTCAAAACTATAATTATTAAATACTTTTTTTTTTGGCTCCAAACTTTACTATAGGGATTTTGGCCGACTCTCCCCTATTAAATTTATCAAATTTTATTCCTCTTACCTGATGTCCACAAATTCCCCTTCGATCCTTAAATTATCCTCGTGTCTCACAACATCCGCTCTATCAGCTCTAGTAACAGTATAATCATCACTGGTCCTGTAAGTCTCGATCTCCCCTTCCATCTTGAGATTATCCCTATGAATAACAACCTGACTCCGTTCCCCTCTGGTCGGCTTATAATCATCCTTCGGCTTCCCAGTGAATTCCCCTTCAGGTTTAAGATTATCTTTCGGTTTTTTCTGAACCGGACGCTCGGTACGTTTCGGCACAAAGTCATCTTTCGGTTTTCCCGTGAATTGACCCTCAGGATGTAAATTATCCTCAGGTCGAATCGGAGTCCGTCTCTCACTAGGTCCAACGGGCGATTTTGAAGGTCTCTCAAAGTCTCCCTCTGGGAATAAATTATCCGGATGTTTGATTGGCGAACGTCTTTCACCCGGTCCGACTGGAGACTTTGTCGGACGCTCGAAATCTCCTTCCGGACGAAGATTATCACTCGGTTTCTTGACCGGAGCTCTATCTCCTTTCTTCGGCGACTCATCCCTAGGTCTTCCCGTAAATTCTCCTTCGGGTTTGAGATTATCAGGATGCCTGATCGGCGTCCTCTTCTCGCAAGGTCCAATCGGTTTCTTAACCGGTCTCTCGAATTCTCCCTCCGGCCGAAGATTGTCAATCGGTTTCTTAACCGGAGCCCTGTCCCCTTTCTTCGGAGCTTCCTGCTTAGGACGACCGATGAATTCTCCCTCGGGCTTCAAATTGTCTTCAGGCCTAATCGGAGTACGACGTTCAGCTGGACCAAACGGCGTTTTCTTCGGACGGATAAATTCCCCTTCTTGTCTCAAATTATCCTCGTGACGAACAATCTCAATCCTCTCACCCTTCACCACTTTAAAATCATCCCTAGTTCTCGTATCCGTAAAATCTCCCTCCATTCTCAAATTATCCTCGTATTTGGTCACCTCAACCCGTTCCTGGACGAGGAAATTCGAATAATCGTCTCTTGATCTAGTCACCTGAATATCACCCTCCATGTGTAGATTATCCACATGTTTAACAATATCAGCCCTTTCACCTCGAACAATCTGGTAATCATCCTTCGGTCTTCCTTCAAAGGGTCCTTCCGGTTTGAGATTATCCACATGCCTTATTGGTGTTCGTTTCTCTGCGGGTTTAACCGGTGATTTTTGCGGCCGATCGAATTCCCCTTCCGGTTTGAGGTTATCTTTCGGTTTCTTTATATCCGCCCGGTCGCCTCGTTTCGGCGATTCTTCCTTAGGTCGACAAACGAAGTCTCCCTCGGGTTTCAAATTGTCCGGATGTTTAATGGGTATCCTCTTCTCAGCCACATGGACTTTCTTCGGCTGGGGTCTTTCAAATTCTCCCTCCGGTTTCAAATTATCTTTTGGTTTCTTCACCTTCGGACGCTCAGCCGGCTGGAATTTCTCATGTTCCGGTCTTTCGAATTCCCCTTCCGGTTTCAGATTATCCGGATGTCTGATCGGAGTTCTTCGTTCCGCGGGACCAACCGGAGCCTTTTCCGGTCTCTCAAAAACACCTTCCGGTTTCAAATTATCCTTAGGTTTTCTAACCTCCGCACGATCTCCTTTCTTAGGCGCTTCCTCTCTAGGCCGAACCACAAAATCTCCCTCCGGTTTCAAATTATCTTTCGGTTTCTTCACCTTCGGACGCTCCGCTGGCTGGAATTTCTCATGTTCCGGTCTTTCGAATTCCCCTTCGGGTTTCAGATTATCCGGATGTCTAATCGGAGTTCTTCGTTCCGCGGGACCAACCGGAGCCTTTTCCGGTCTCTCAAAAATACCTTCCGGTTTCAAATTATCCTTAGGTCGCTTGACCTCCGCACGATCTCCTTTCTTAGGCGCTTCTTCTTTAGGTCTCGTTGTAAATTCACCCTCTGGTTTCAAATTATCCGGATGTCTAATCGGAGTTCTTCTTTCCCCAGGTCCAACCGGTGCTTTTTCCGGTCTCTCAAAAACACCTTCCGGTTTCAAATTATCCTTAGGTCGCTTGACCTCCGCACGATCACCTTTCTTAGGAGCTTCTTCTCTAGGTCGAACCACAAAATCACCCTCAGGTTTCAGATTATCTTCCGGCTTGATCGGAATCCTCTTCTCGGCTGGACTAAACGGCTTCTTCTCAGGTCGCTCGAAATCACCTTCGGGTCTCAGATTATCCTCGTGTCTCACGATATCAACCCGTTCACCTCTGACGACCTTGAAATCATCCCTGGTTCTAACATCCGTAAATTCTCCCTCCATTCGTAAATTATCCTCGTATCTGGTCACTTCCACCCGCTCACGAACCAGGAAATCTGTATAATCATCCCGGGTCCTAGAAGTCTCGATATCCCCTTCCAGGTGCAGGTTATCGACCTGTTTAACAATCTCCATTCTCTCCCCACGAACGACCTTAAAATCATCCTTAGGTCGACCCTCGAAAGGTCCCTCCGGTCTCAAATTATCCTGTTGTTTTATCGGAGTTCGCTTTTCAGCAGGTCTGAATTTCTCAGGCCGAGGTCTCTCGAAATCTCCTTCCGGTTTTAGATTGTCTTTCGGTTTCTTCACCACCGGTTTCTCGGCGGGACGATATTCATCATGATCAGGACGATCGAAATCACCCTCGGGCTTCAGATTATCAGGATGCTTGATCGGAGTTCTTCGTTCGGCGGGACCAACTGGAGCTTTTTCCGGTCTCTCGAATTTTCCTTCGGGTTTGAGATTATCCTTTGGCTTTTTAACATCAGCTCGATCACCTTTTGTAGGTTTAAAATCATCCTTCGGTCTTCCTTCGAAAGGACCTTCCGGCTTGAGATTATCTTCCGGTTTGATAGGAGTTCTACGTTCAGCTGGTTTAAACGGCTGCTTCTCTCGATCCGGGAAATCACCTTTCGGGAATAAATTATCCGGATGACGCACAATCGGAGCTCTTTCACCTGGACCAACTGGAGAGGTGGTCGGCCTCTCAAAATCTCCCTCAGGATGTAAATTATCAGGATGTTTAATAGGTTGTCTTCTTTCAGCAGGAGTGAATTTATCCTTTGGACGATCTTCAAAATCACCTTCTGGTTTGAGATTATCTTCCGGCTTGATTGGAGTTCGACGTTCAGCTGGTTTAAAAGGCTTTTGTTCCCGATCCGGAAAATCACCTTTCGGGAATAAATTATCCGGATGACGGACAATCGGAGCTCTATCACCTGGACCATAAGGAACACAAACCGGCCTATCGAATTCTCCTTCAGGAAACAAATTATCCTCGGGTTTTATCGGTTGTCTTCTTTCAGCTGGAGTGAATTTATCCTTCGGGCGATCAACAAAATCACCCTCAGGCTTCAGATTGTCTTTAGGCTTCTTCACCTCTGGACGTTCGGCTTTTTTCGGCTTGTAATCATCTTTAGGACGAGCTTCGAAAGGTCCTTCCGGCTTGAGGTTATCCTTGGGTCTTTTAACATCGGCTCTGTCTCCTTTTGTAGGTTTATAATCATCCTTAGGTCGACCTTCGAAGGGGCCTTCTGGTCTGAGATTATCCTTCGGCTTTTTAACATCAGCTCGATCTCCTTTCGTAGGTTTGTAGTCGTTCTTCGGTCTTCCTTCAAAATCACCTTCTGGTTTGAGGTTATCTTCCGGTTTGATTGGACTTCGACGTTCCGCTGGTTTAAAAGGCTTTTGTTCCCGATCCGGAAAATCACCCTTCGGGAATAAATTATCCGGATGACGAACAATCGGAGCTCTATCACCTGGTCCATAAGGAACACAAATTGGTCTTTCGAATTCCCCTTCGGGATACAAATTATCCTCGGGTTTTATTGGGTGTCTTCTTTCAGCTGGAGTGAATTTATCCTTCGGACGATCTACAAAATCTCCTTCTGGTTTCAGGTTATCTTCGGGTTTGATTGGAGTTCTACGTTCAGCTGGTTTAAACGGTTGCTTCTCTCGATCCGGGAAATCACCTTTTGGGAATAAATTATCCGGATGACGAACAATCGGAGCCCGATCACCTGGACCAACTGGAAAAGTAGTCGGTCTTTCAAAATCTCCCTCAGGGTGTAAGTTATCGGGATGTTTAATTGGTTGTCTTCTTTCCGCAGGGGTGAATTTATCCTTCGGACGATCTACAAAATCACCTTCTGGTTTCAGGTTATCTTCCGGTTTGATTGCAGTTCTTCGTTCTGCGGGTTTGAAAGGCTTCTTCTCCCGATCCGGAAAATCGCCTTTTGGGAATAAATTATCTGGATGACGAACAATCGGAGCTCTTTCACCTGGACCAACTGGAGAGGTAGTCGGCCTTTCAAAATCTCCCTCAGGGTGTAAGTTATCGGGATGTTTAATTGGTTGTCTTCTTTCCGCAGGAGTGAATTTATCTTTCGGACGATCTTCAAAATCACCTTCTGGTTTCAGGTTATCTTCTGGTTTGATTGGAGTTCTACGTTCAGCGGGTTTAAAAGGTTGTTTCTCCCTATCCGGGAAATCACCTTTTGGGAATAAATTATCCGGATGACGCACAATCGGAGCTCTTTCACCTGGACCAACTGGAGAGGTAGTAGGCCTTTCAAAATCTCCCTCAGGGTGTAAGTTATCAGGATGTTTAATTGGTTGTCTTCTTTCCGCAGGAGTGAATTTATCTTTCGGACGATCTTCAAAATCGCCTTCTGGTTTCAGGTTATCTTCCGGTTTGATTGGAGTTCGACGTTCAGCGGGTTTAAAAGGTTGTTTCTCCCTATCCGGGAAATCTCCTTTCGGGAATAAATTATCCGGATGACGAACTATCGGGGCTCTTTCTCCTGGACCAACCGGAGAGGTGGTCGGCCTTTCAAAATCTCCCTCAGGATGTAAGTTATCAGGATGTTTAATAGGCTGTCTTCTTTCCGCAGGAGTGAATTTATCCTTTGGACGATCTTCAAAATCTCCTTCTGGTTTCAGGTTATCCTCCGGCTTGATTGGAGTTCTACGTTCCGCTGGTGTAAAAGGCTTTTTCTCCCGATCCGGAAAATCACCTTTCGGGAATAAATTATCCGGATGACGAATTATCGGCGCCCGATCACCAGGACCATAAGGTACAGTCGTCGGCCTCTCAAATTCTCCTTCAGGATGCAGATTATCTTCAGGTTTTATCGGCTGCCTTCTCTCAGCAGGAGTAAACTTATCCTTCGGTTTTCCTTCGAAAGGACCTTCCGGCTTGAGATTATCTTCCGGTTTGATAGGAGTCCTACGTTCCGCTGGTTTAAAAGGCTGTTTCTCTCGATCCGGGAAATCACCTTTTGGGAATAAATTATCCGGATGACGCACAATCGGAGCTCTTTCACCGGGACCAACCGGAGAGGTTGTCGGCCTCTCAAAATCTCCCTCAGGATGTAAGTTATCAGGATGTTTAATAGGCTGCCTTCTTTCCGCAGGAGTGAATTTATCCTTCGGACGATCTTCGAAATCACCTTCCGGTTTTAGGTTATCTTCCGGTTTAATAGGAGTTCTTCGCTCCGCTGGTTTAAACGGCTGTTTCTCCCGATCCGGGAAATCACCTTTCGGGAATAAATTATCCGGATGACGAACTATCGGCGCCCGATCACCAGGACCATAAGGTACAGTCGTCGGTCTCTCAAACTCTCCCTCAGGATGCAAATTATCTTCCGGTTTTATCGGCTGCCTTCTTTCAGCAGGAGTAAACTTATCCTTCGGCTTTCCTTCAAAAGGTCCTTCCGGCTTAAGATTATCTTCCGGTTTGATAGGAGTTCTACGTTCCGCAGGTTTAAACGGCTTTTTCTCCCGATCTGGAAAATCTCCTTTCGGGAATAAATTATCCGGATGACGGACAATTGGCGCTCTGTCTCCAGGTCCGTGAGGAACGGGTTTTGGTCTCTCGAACTCTCCCTCAGGATGCAAATTATCTTCTGGTTTTATCGGTTGTCTTCTCTCTCCCGGTGTGTACTGATCCTTCGGCTTCCCCTCAAATGGACCTTCCGGTTTTAAATTATCCTGCGGTTTTTTAACCTCGGCTCTGTCTCCTTTTGTTGGTTTATAATCGTCTTTTGGCTTTGCTTCAAATGTACCTTCTGGTTTTAGATTATCTCGTGGTTTCTTGACTTCCGGCTTCTCCGCACGTTTCGGACCAAAATCATCTTTTGGTCTTCCCTCAAATGGACCCTCGGGTTTCAAATTATCTTTTGGCTTTTGAATAGTCGGTCTGTCTGTTATCATCGGCACGAAATCTTCCCTGGATTTTGGAATTCCTTCAAAAGGTCCTTCTGGTCGCAAATTATCGTCCCTTCTAATCACTAGCGTGCTTCTATAATCCGTTTGATCGAAATTTTGATACTCCTCGTGAGTGGTTGTTAGATTTTCTGTTGTGTCGCTTCTTTCGTAATATTTGTCCACGTCATCCTTGGTCCACGTTGGACGACGGTACGGCTCCCGCTCAACGTTGTCATAAGTGTGAAAGTCTTCCTTAACGTGAGAGGTTCCCTAAAATTAAAAAATTTGATTATTTAGCTTGGAAATTAATTTTTCAGGGTGGCCACTTGACTGGGAAACCGGGAAAAACCAGGAAATGCCCGGGAATTAAAAATTTACCGGGAAAAGCCGGTTAATGACAAGGAAATTTGTTAATAAACCGGAAATTTTTTCCTGGATTTAAAAGATCTGAGAAATTTGATCGAAAATCTATTTTTCTTTTCATATATCACAAATCTAAAAAAATAATAATAATCCGCAATTTTTTTCATTACTTCATTCATTTTTTTTTCTGTTCATACCTGAAGTTTGGCACATGGATATTTTTTGTTTTAAATCAGATACTTTTTAAAAAATGGATTAAAAATTGATTAGAATTTTAATTTATAAATGTCAGTTGAAATAATTTTAATTTCATTAATAAATAAATCTATAATTTTTAACAGTTTTCAATATACAATTATTCTGTTTAAATTCTATAATTATGCTTTAATTTTTTTTTTTAATTATTTTGTTCTGTTGTCGATTATTCCAGTTTTCGAATTTTTCTTTCGATTGTCAATTATTTTTCTCATTTCTCAATTATCAACTATTTTCTTAAAATTGCAATTTGTTTCTTCAATCTTCAATTTGTTTCTTTAATTTTCCATTATTTTCTTCAATTTTCAATTATTTTCTTCAATTTTCAATTGCATTCTTCGTTTATCAATTATTTTATTGAATAATAAATAATTCTCGCATTTTCTCAAGTATCAATTATTTTCTTGAAATTTCAATACAATTTTTCAGTTTTCATTTATTATCTACAATTTGTTCCATAATTTTCATCAGTTTTCAAATTTATGATTTTTCATTAATTTTAAAAAAAAACTTTGTTTGAATGCCAATTACTCTCACCATTTTTCGATTTTTTTTTCAATTGTCAATTATTTTGTTTAATAGTTAATTATTTTCGTCAATATTTAAATTATTTTCGTCATATTGTAATTTTTCTTTTAATTATCAATTAATTTCTTGAAATTTCAATACAATTCTTAAATTTAAAATTGATTACTTCAATTTTCATTTATTTTCTACAATTTTTCCATAATTTTCATCAGTTTTCAATTGACAATTTATTATTCTGCTTCAAGTTTACGATTTTTCATTAATTTAAAAAAAAAAAATTTATTCGAATGCCGATTATTATTCTCACCATTTTTCGATTTTTTTTCAATTCCTAATTTTTTTTGTAAGAGTTAATTATTTTCGTCAATATTTAATTATTTTCGTCAAATTGTAATTTTTCATTTAATTATAAATTATTTTCTTCAAATTTCTATTTAATTCTTTACATACCAATTCATTTCTTCAATTCTCAATTATTTCCTTCAATTCTCAAATATTTTTTTTAATTTTCAATTATTTTTATCGATTTTCAATTAATTTTTTAATATTCAAGAATTCTCGGACTTTTTTCAAATATTTTTTTCACTAAAAAAATTGTTTTAAAATTTCAATTCAACTATTCAATTCTAAAACTATTTTCTTCAATTCTCAGTTATTTTATTCAAATTTAAATTCCACTTTTCAATTTTATTTTATTTAATATTAAAAAACTATCCCCTTTTTTCTATTATTTTTTTCGATTATCATTAAATTTCTTTAATTTTAAATACAATTGTTCAATTATTTTCTTTAATTTTCATAATTTTTCAAATCGCAATTATTTTCTTTAAACTTCATATTTCTTGTTTAATGTTTTCAATTATTTTTTTTAATTGTCTTATTAATCTAGCCATTTTTTTAAAATACTTTTTCAATTCACAATTATGTTCCTTATTTTTCACATGTTTTCTTCAATTTTTCAATTATTCTTGTCATTTTCATCTCTTTCCTTCAATTATTAACTATTTTCCGCAATTTTCAATTATTTACTACAATTTTTTCTAATTTTTTAACATTTTTAATTCCATACTTCAATTTTTATTTCTATTTTTCAGTTTTCAATTATTTTTTTCTATATTCATTAATTCTCGACTTTTTTCAATTACTTTTTGTCAATTTTTAAATTTATTCTATAAATTTCAATTCCATTCTTCAATTTTTAATTGCTTTTTTCAATTTTCTATTATTTTTTTTAATTTTCATTATTTTCTTACATTTTTAATCCAGTTCTTAAATGTGCAATTATTCCCAACAATTATTCCTGTAACTTTCTTAACTTTTAATTTGCAATTACTTTCTTTAAATTCAATATTTCATGTTTAGTTTTTTAATTCTTTTCAATTTACTTCTTTTAAAATTTATTCAATTATTTTTTTCAGTTATGTATTAATCTAGTCATTTTTCGAATTTTGTTTTCAATTGATAATTATTTTTCTTATTTTTCACATATTTCCTTTAATTTTTTAATTGTTCTGGATATTTTTAACTATTTTCATCAATTACTAATTATTTTCAGCAATTCTAAATTATTTTCCACAATTCTTTTTTATTTTCTTTAATACTTTAGTTTTTTTTTCTATTCTGCAGTTTTCAACTGATTTCTTCTATATTCATTAATTCTTGATTTTTTTCAATTACTTTTTGGCAATTTTTAAGTATATTTTTTAGATTCCAATTTCATTCTTCAATTTTTAATTGCTTTTTTCAATTATCAATTATTTTTTTTTAAATTTTTATTATTTACTTCCATTTTTAATCCAGTTGTTAAATGTGCAATTATTCCCAACAATTATTTCCAACAATTATTCCTATAATTTTCTTCATTTTTCAATTTCCAATTATTTTTTTTTCAATTTAATATTTCTTGTTCAATTTTTAAAATTTTTTTCTAGTTTTCTATTAATCTAGCCATTTTTCGAAATTTGTTTTCAATTGACAATTATTTTCGTTATTTTTCACATATTTTTTTAATTTTTTAATTATTCTCGTCATTTTTCAACTATTTTCTTCATTTATTAACTATTTTCCGCAATTTTCAACTATTTTCTACAATTTTTTCAATTTTGAATTATTATCTAGAAATTTTGTAATTATTCTTATTGTTTTAAATTATGTTCTTCAATTTCAATTTTTTTTTTTTCGATTTTCAATCCAGTTGCTCAAATTGCAATTATTTCCAACAGTTATTCCTGTAATTTTTCAACTATTTTGTTTAAATTTGTAAACTATTCTTTTCAATTGTGTAATTATGTAGCCATTTTTCAATTTTTTTTCAACTGTTAATTATTTTCGTCATTTTCAGATATGTTCTTTAATTTCGTAATTTTCATTATTTGAATTTGCAAAAATCTATAGTTTTAAGTGACCAACAACAATGGAAAGTTTGTCGTTAATGTTGCTAGTGGAATTATAATACGTAATTCTTTTTTAATATTTAAGATAAATTATTATCCAAAAATTTAGATTTTAATATTTTGTGATAATAAAACTTTTTAACTTGAATTATAATTCATAAGATTATAAGAATGTGTAAATTTGAAATTTAAGTATAAAGTTATTTTTTATACCTATAAAGGCGAATTTCGCAAAATTTAAAATACTGTTTTTTAATTATTCGAAAAATTGTGACTGGGAAATCCAAAAAATTGACCGGGAAAAACCGGGAATTTACTTTCATAAAAAAAAGTGGCCACCCTGTTTATTCTCTTTTCTGTCTTTTTTATTACTTTTGATTTTTTTCTTTTTAATATTTTTATATATTCTATTACTTTTTATACTATATGTACATTTTTTCATTTTTTACATATAAATATTTTTCTTATTTTATATTACTTTTTTTTTCTTTTTTCCTATTTCTTTTCTTTTATTTTTTCTTTATTTACAATTTTTTTTTCAACTCATAAATTTTGAATCATCTTTTAATCATCTCTTTATTTGAACTTACCGTGAATTCTCCCTCTCCTATTGTGAGATTATCCACGTGTCGGATGATCTCAGCACGTTGAATCGTTCGATGATCGATGAATTCGGTTCTTGACGTTGTCTCGTCAGTGAATTCTCCCTCAACTTTTGTGTAGGTGTTGCGACGTGCAGGGCTTGGCCTTTCGCCGGAAATCCCGGTGAAAACCAGCTCTGTAGTTGTCAGACCTGTTAAATGAATAACCATTTATTAAACTGATAAAAGCCTATTTGCGAAATGTGTCGTGAAAATTAAATAAGGGTGGAGTAACTGGATATTTATCTCAATAACGAAATGATTCATGTTTTTTATTTAAATAGCTCAATTCAGTCAGAAGACAATCTTTAATCTAAAAATAGTATATCACTTGTACAAAATAATATATTAGTTTTATTATATATTATTTTCAACATTTTACTAGACTGCCACAAGAATCTGAAAAAGTAATCGTTTTTTAAAAACTCTGGAAAAATTGGAAAGTTTATGGAATTATCAGAGTGTCTATAACGATCCGGGAAATCCGAAAAATTGATGAGAATTTAATACGAAATGACAAAGAAACAGAAAATTTATATATTATTTTCACATTTTAAAAAATATTTCTGCAAATCTTTAATATTTCTTAAAAAATTTTCTAGTTTTTTAGACGTTTTCTTATTTTTTTCCTTCTTTAAATTCTTACGTTGTTGTTAATTCTTTGATTTTTATTTATTTATATAACCATTTTTTTGTAGATTGAATCATGGCTATTTCAGTTTTGTCATTTTTATTTGGGTATAAATAAAAATTTAATTCGGGGAATAGTAAAATATTTTCTTCAATTTTTTGATTTCTTTTAGATTTGGTAATCTTTTTGATAATTTATTCAATTTGTTTTTATGTTTTGTGTATTTTTTCGCAAATTTACTTCTTTTTTATTGATTTTTTTATTAATTGAAACATAAACGGGAAAGATGCCTTTATTGTATAAAAAGAGATCAAAAAGAATAAAAAGATAGAAATAATACAAAAAGAGAAATATAAATGATAACAAAACCCATATAAGTATAAATATAATTATAATTATAATTGGCGGTGACATAAATAATAAGAATAGAGCAGACATGTCATTTTTATATTTTCTTGATTTTTCTACAGTTGTTGTTCTTAGATTTGTTTTTAAATTTGTCTTTTTTTTATTTTTCAAGGGTTTTTAAAATTCTTTTTTAGACTTTTTTATTTATTATATTATCTTATTACTTTCTATTTGTCTTTTTTATTGTTTCATTCTATTTTTTATACTACTTCTTACTTTTTAGAAGTTGTTTGCCAAATTTTTTATTTTTGGTATTTTTTTCATTTTTTTTTATAGTTTGTTAGATTTTTTAACAGGATTTAAATTACTATAGATTATAGATTATTATTTAAACTTTAAATGAATTTTTACATTTCATCATTATTTTTCTATTTCTTAGACATTTTCCTTCTCTGAAATTGTTTAATTTTTATCTTATAATTTATAATTTCTTTAAAAACATTTATTCAGTATTTTTATTTACATTTTGTCATTATTTTCTACTTTTTCTATTTTTTAAAATAATTTTCTTTTATTTTATTTCATGTAAATTTAATTTTACACTAAATTCTCACATTTTATCAACATTTTTTTAATTCATAGAAATTTTTTTCCTGATTAAATGTTTTCTTTTAATTCTCACTTTCTTAATTTATCAAAAAATTGATTATTTTCCCCTTAATCAGTAAATATATTTTTTTTTCAACGGATTTTATAATTCGGAATATATTTTTTGACATTTTCTTTTATTATGTAACTTTTAAAATTTCCTCTTTTTTATTAAACATATATAAATAAATAAATATAAATAACACTATATCCATAACTTTTTTTACTTTAAAAAATTCTCTTATTATTATTATTATTTTTTTTTGTAGACTGTTTTCTTAAATTTTTACATGTTCTTTGGTTTCTGAATTTTCTATTTTTTAGTAGATACCCTATTTTTCTTATTCTTGTGTTCATAAGGTTTTTTAATTTTTTTTGTAGGTTTCTAATTTAGTCGTAATTTTTTTGTTTTTTATTAAGGGGTTTTCCATTTTTCATTATTTTTTGCATGTTCTCATTTTTTCCTATTTTTCTTATTCTTCTGTTCATAAGGTTTCAATTTTCTTTTTTTTTTAAGTTTCTCATTCATTTGTAATTTTTTTGTTTTTTATTAAAAGGTTTTTCCATTGTTCATTATTTTTTGCGTGTTCTCATTCTTTCTTATTCCTTAAGACTTTTTTAGTTATTTTGAAACATTATTTTTTATATTTTTTTTAGACTTTCTGGTGTTTGTGAATCTATTAATAATTTTTCTGTGGTTCTTTTTCAAACAAAGTTTATTTGTTTATTTTTCTTTTTAATAAAAATAACGTCGTTTAAATGTTTAAAACTACTTTTCCTAATAATTCGTTAAAACCAATCAATACTTAAATAATTAGTTGTTAATCACTATAGGAACAACTACCGAAAATTGTAGATTATCCTGAAAATTCCGGAATTTGAAAATTATCTTTTGCTAGACACTCTGAATAATTTTAAAATCGGATTTTTGTGGCAACCCTATTTCATTACGAAAAAACTAAGAAACTACTTAGAACCTAATTATTATGTAAATTATTTAACTGATTACACAGCCACACAAAAAAATAAACTTCTTTGTCCGAGACACTACACTAGTGTATTCTTACGTATTTTTTTCCGCTGAATCCGAATCCGAAGTCAGAATTGCTAGATTGGCTAAATTTTTTGAGATAATCTCAAAAAACCAAATCTTAAAAAATTTCAAAAACACCCAAAAAACCCAAAAAAAAAATTTTTTTTAGCCGGGACACTACACTAATGTATTTTTATGTAATTTTCTCTGACGAATGTAAATCAGAGGTTAGAATTTTGCAGATTAGCTAAAATTTTGAAAATTATCTCAAAAAAGATAAAAAAACATCACCAATTAAAACTCAAAAAAAATTTTTTTTGTCCGAGACACTATGATAGTGTTTTCCTACGTATTTTTTTCCGCTGAATCCGAATCCGAAGTCAGAATAACCAATTTGGCTAAAATTTTTGAGATATTTTCAAAAAACTACTCAAAAACACGAAAAAAATCGAGTTTTTTTGAGATTATCTCGAAAAAGTTAGCCAATCTAACAATTCTGACTTCGGATTTGGATTCAGCGGAAAAAAATACGTAAGAATTCACTAGTGTAGTGTCTCGGACAATAAAGTTGTTTTTTTGTGTGTGGCTGTGTTATTATTATAATAAAATAGAATTGTAGAATAATTTTAAGAACAAATTATAGAATTATGATAAAATAATTATTCTAGAAAAATATTTATCTTCCTTTAAGGATAATAAATAGCTTCTGGACTAAAAAGTGAAAGCAATAACTAAAAAACAGAAATTTTAAAAAAATTCAAGATTGAAAGATTTAATTAAAACAAAAATGAAATAAGTGATAAAAATAGTAATAATAGTAATTGTATGAGAATAACAATAATAAATGAAAAAAAAACTTTAAAAAAATTTCTTTTTTAGATAAATAATAATAATAATGATAATAATAACGTACTATCGAATTCTCCTTCAGGACGTAAGTTGTCCTTGGGTTTTTTAATAGGAGCTCGTTCACCTCGAGTTGGTGCTTCCTCCTTGGGCCTTCCAATAAATTCTCCTTCTGGTTTCAGGTTATCCTGGGGTTTCTTAACGGGAGCGCGTTCTCCATACTTGGGTGCTTCTTCCTTGGGACGTCCGATAAAATCTCCTTCCGGCTTGAGGTGGTCTTCAGGCTTTTTGATTGGCAGTCTCTCACCACGAGTAGCAATATAATCAGTTCGTCTTTCGCCCAAGAAATCACCCTCCATGTGCAAATTATCCTCTTGCCGATAGAATGTTCGTCTCTCAACATGTTTCTCATCAAAGTCATCATTGTATGAAGTAACTGTGTACGTCGGCTGATCATGCGGTATTTCCAAGTGTTCCTCAGGGAAATTATTGTGAGGACAACGATGTCGCCTAACAGGTAAAAAATTATCTTATGAGCCATTTTATACTGTTATTGCTAACGTTATCAACTCGATTTCCACTTTTTATTCGAAACATAAAAACATTTTATTAAATTGAACAGGGGCGGCGACTTGTGTATAGTCCATAGGCCAAAAAATCGCCCTTTAGAATTCCATGTGGCAAAATTACAGACAAAAAATAAATTTCTTAATAAGAATGTGGATAAATGAATTTAGAATTGAAGGGTCTGCGATTGAAACCTATTAAGAGCATTTTCAAAAATTTATAATAAAAATCTAAAAGGTTTTTGAGTTTCCTTTGCAAAATATTAACAGCATATTTTAAAAGAATCGAAAAATGTAAAAAAAGTCGATTTCGGAAAAAGTGGCGCTTAACAAGTTTAGAGCGCAGACCCTTTAATTATAGATTATAATTTGCAAGTTTCTTTCTTTCATTCATTCACTTATTCCGCCCACACCTGAAGTTTGTTACAAAAATATTATTAATAAATCGTTTTTCTTTTCATTATGTTTCTTATTTTTTTTAGATGAATCCAGAAAATATTAATTTATTGGAAAAATCAGACAGAGGAACTTTGGCGAAGGATAATTTAGTTTTAGATCCAATATTAAGAGAATTTAATGTTCAATTTTCAGATACAGAATTTAAGGACAAATTAAACTATAAAGTGGAAATAAGGGAGTCAGAAAGGAATCCGAGATATACATATGTTTAAAAACACGACACATTTTAAAGAGTGGGTTATTTTGCGACATCTACTCAGACAAATGTAGAGGTGCCTGCATTGTCTGAGTCTGATAAAATTCGATCACCAACATTATAAATTTCTTCAATTTTTAACAATTATTTTCAATTACGATTTCAATTATTTGCTACAATTTGCAACTATTTTTATCATTTTTCAAAAATTCTCTTCATTTTCCAATTATTCTCATTAGTTTTCAATTTTTTCCCTAAATTTTAAATTCAATT
Source organism: Ganaspis brasiliensis (assembly GCA_037103525.1). Classification (NCBI taxonomy): domain Eukaryota; kingdom Metazoa; phylum Arthropoda; class Insecta; order Hymenoptera; family Figitidae; genus Ganaspis; species Ganaspis brasiliensis. The sequence goes on from JAZKLR010000146.1 coordinate 2,071,956, forward strand.
TCCGCAAGTTTAAATTATTTTCTTTAATTTTTTCAAATAAAACTTTTTCAGTTTTCATTATTTCCTTCAATATTAAATTAATTTCATTATTTATTAATACATTTTCATTTTCTTTTGTCATTTTTCAATTATTTCTACAAAATATGATTTTTGTTTTATAAATTGTAATTTTTTACTTCAAATTACAATTAATTTCTTCAATATATCGAATTATTATTAATATCAACTTGTAATGTGATCTCTCTAAGTCTGAATTAGTGTCTTTTCACTAATGAATTAGAGAAAAATCGGTCACTATTAAATAGTGAATATATCACTAATGTTTAGTAGAAAACTACTAATTATTAGTAAATATCTACTAATTTGAAAGTAAAATATCTATTAATTGAATTAGTAGTTTTCTACTAAACATTAGTGAAATATTCACTATTTAATAGTGACCGACTTTTACCTAATTAATTAGTGGCAACCACTAATTCAGATTAAGAGAGCAATTAAATAATGTAAGGACATAACTCATCAAATTTTTTAAATTAATTATTAGTTTCACTATTTCTATCGTTTCTCATAATCATTTTCCAAATATTTTTCAATATTAAAAAACCAGTTTCATCAATTTTTATTAAAAAAAACTTATTACTAAACTTTTATTTATTTTTTTAAAATTTTAGTTGTGTTTTTCAAGTATTTAAATGATGTTTTACGATTTTCAATCACTTTCTTTTATATCAAATAAATTCTGCAATTTTCTCAATTTTTTTCTTAAATTTTGCTAATTATCCTTAATTTCCAATTATTTTTATCATTCTTCCAGTACTCTTGTTTAGCTCAAATATATTCTGTAATTTTTTCAATTGTTTATTACAAATCTTTATTATTTTCTTCAATTTTCAATTATTTTTATCATTTTTCAACTACTTTCTGTCGTTTTCAATTATTTATCAATAAATTTTCTAATTTTGTTATTAAATCACAAAATCCAGTTTTTTTTCCAATTTATAATTATTTTTATAATTCTGCAATTATTTTCTTTTATTACAAACATGTTTTAATTTTTTAAATTAGTTTTTAAAAATTAAAATTATTTTCTTTAATTTTTAATCATTTTTATTACTTTACAAATATTTTCTCGAATTTTTTATAATCTTCATTATTCTTCAATTAATTTCCTAGATATTAAAATATTTTTCTTAAATTTTAATAACTTTCTTCAATTTTCAATTATCATTGTTATCATTTTGCAATAATCTTCTTTAATTTTTAATTATTTTTACTATTCCTTAATTAAATTCCTAAATTTTCAATTATTTATCTCATTTTTCATTTATTTATTTCAATTTTTATTTTCTTGTATCTTTTTCCAATTATTTTCTCCACCTTTTAATTAGGTATGTTAATTATTTTTCAATTTATTTCCTAAATTTTCATTTATTATCTCAAATTTAAGTTATTTTATCAATTTTTCAATGTTTCAATTATTCTTCAATTATTTTTCTGAAATTCCAATTACGTTCGTCAATTTTTAATTATTTTTTTATTTTGCAATGATCTTTACAAATTTTGTATTATTTTGATTACAAATTTACAAATGTTTACTATTTTCTTCAATTTTCAATTATTTTTATCATTTTTCAATTACTTTTTGTCGCTTTCAATTATTTTTCAATTAATTTTCTAATTTTTTTTTATATCTCAAATTCCAGTTATTTTTCAATTTCCATTATTTTTATCATTCCGCAATTATTTTCTTTTATTACAAATATATGTTGTAATTTTTTCAATTATTTTTCACAAATTAAAATTATTTTCTTCAATTTTTAATCATTTTTTTACTTTGCAAATATTTTCCCGAAATTTTTATTATATTCATAATTCTTTAATTAATTTCAAATAATTTTAAAATATTCATCACAAATTTTAATAACTTTTTTAATTTTCAATTATTCCTATCATTTTTCAATTACTTTTTGTCATTTTCAATTATTTTTCAATTAATTTACTAATTTTTTTATTATATCGCAGATTCCAGTAATTTTTCAATTTACAATTATTTTAATCATTCTGCAATTCTTTTTTTTATTACAAATAAATGTTGTAATTTTTTCAATTATTTTTCAAGAATTAACATTATTTTCTTCAATTTTTAATTATTTTTATATTTGCAAATATTTTCTCGGATATTTTATTGTTTTCATTATTCTTCAATTAATTTCCTAGATTTAAAAATTTTTTTTTTAAGTTTTAATAAGTTAAAAATAAAGTTAGGGCGATTTTGAGGGTCTTTGACTATGCTAATTAAAGCTTTATTAAATTTTAATAATTTACTTCAATTTTCATTTATTATTGTTATTATTTTGCAATCAATTTCTTTAATTTTTAATTATTTTTAATATTCCTCAATTAAATTCCCAAATTTTCAATTATTTAACCCATTTTCCATTTATTTTTTTTTTTAATTTTAATTTTTTTTTTTTTTGTAGTTATTTTCTCCACCTTTTGATTAGATATATTAATTATTTTTCATTAAATTTCCTAAATTATCCTTTATTATCTCAAATCTATATTATTGTATTCACTTTTCAATGTTTTAATCATTCTTCAATTATTTTTCTAAAATTTCAATTACGTTCGTCATTTTTTAATTTTTTTTTTATTTTATTTTCACATTTTTTTATTATTAGCTTAAAATTTCAATGATTTCTATCATTTTTCAATTACTTTTTGTAATTTTCAATTATTTTTTAATTAATTTTCTAATTTTGTCATTATATCTCAAATTCTAGATATTTTTCAATTTACAATTATTTTTATCATTCTGCTATTCTTTTTTTTTATTACAAAAAAATGTACTTTTTTCAATTATTTTTCATTAATTAAAATTATTTTCTTCAAGTTTTAATTATTTTTATTACGTTGCAAATATTTTCTCGAATTTTTTATTATTTTCATTATTCTTCAATTGAATTCCTAGATTTTGAAATATTTTTCTCAAATTTGAATAATTCTCTTCAATTTTCAATTATTATTGTTATCATTTTGCAATAATTTTCTTTAATTTTAAATTATTTTTACTATTCCTTAATTAAATTCCTAAATTTTCAATTATTCATCTCATTTTTCATTTATTTATTTCAATTTTCATTTTCTTTTATCTTTTGGCAATTATTTTCTCCATCTTTTAATTACATATATTAATAATTATTTTTCAATTAATTTCCTAAATTTTCATTTATTATCTCAAATCTAAGTTATTGTATCCATTTTTCAATGTTCTAATCATTCTTCAATTATTTTTCTCAAATTTCAATTGCGTTCGTCAATTTTATAATTATTTTTTTTAATTTGCGATGATCTTCACAAATTTTGTATTATTTTTATTACAAATTTACTAATTCAAATAACTTTCTTCAATTTTCGATTATTTCTGTAATGTTTTAATTATTTTCCTCAATTTAAAACTCTTGAAATTATTTTGTAATTATTTCTCATTTTTATCTAAACAATTTCTAAAAATTTAAAGCATTTTTTTCTTAAATTTCAATTATTTTTTTTTTTTGTTAATTCCAAAATTTTATGAATTTTGTCCTTTACAATTATAAATCTTATTTTATTTATCTTTAAGTATTGTATTTAAAATATTTATAATCACACACGAATTTATTACTCGAAATTAATTAAGATTGGCAACTTTTGCGTTAAAATAATTACGCTAATTAAGGAACTTTTTAATTTATTTTTGTTTTATTCCTCCCCCCCCCCCTTCCGGTCAATTTTAAGTGTACAGATAGCAAAAATTTACAAGTCGCCGCCTCTGAAATAGAAAACAATTAATTAAATAGAAAAATTAATTAGTATACTAAATTAATTATATTCTAATATAATTACACATATATTAACTTGATTTTTTTTACTATTTAATAAAATTGAACTGATTTTTTACTCCTTTGGTTTTAAGTTGAAGAAAAATGCAAAACAAATTAGTACAGATTTGTTTTAAGACACTTGATAATTTCTATCCTATTAAATCAATTTGAAAATGGTTTTTTCTTATCAGTATAGACCAAAATTGGAGGATTCTTGGAACGTTTCGCTTAATCGACATACATGGTGGGAAGTTGTTTCGAATTGCCGATTTTTGATGCAGATCTGATACTAATTTGGCTCACTGCATCTTCGAAGGCGAACCAGTATAAAGTATCGAGGGCATCTTTTTTTATTGCACATCAAAGAATTGTGAAACGAGAATTCGATCGGAGCTTGGACCAATATTTTATAAACTTGATGCACTTTTTTTTAAAAAAAAAAGCTAATTATTCATTTATTGGAATTTGTCGGAGAACGTTTCATAATCAAAAACTCCCATTTTAATTTATTTATTAATTCGCTAATTTTTTTTCTCGTCACAAGTTGGGTAACAATTTTTAAAAATATTACTCTGTCTATTTTTAAAAATAATCGATCTATTTTTAAAAATATTCATTTAAATTTTTATTTTTGAATTCTAAATTCATTCCACTTTCGACTTATGTAGAAAAGGATTATCTTGGTAAAAGATATAATACAAAAAAAGAAAAGAGTAAGGTCGGGTTGCGTGATTTGTCGCTTCCAAGTTACCTTAAAAGGATCTTTCTCGTGATCCACTTACAAATATCAATTTGACAGGCTCCAATCGCTTTCAAAGGTTTTTTTTTTCAGAGTCTCAAGTTTTAAGCAAACATTTTCTTGGTCCAAAATAAAGTAAGAGGCCAGAGGTAAAATTAAATTGTTTTCAAAATTAGGTTGAATTTTAATTAAATGAAAATTAAGTTGCGTAGGAGCAAGAAATTAAAGGAAAATTAAATTAATAATCCGTGATTCAAATTCAAAAAGCAGAAAATTAATAATATTCTCGACTTTCTATTATGGTAAAGTGTGTTTTCGGTCATTAAGCACGAAAAGTATTAACCATAATTTCCGTTTCGACCCAGCCTCTCTTTGTTTTAAATTAAGTCAAGTGAGTTGACTGAATCATCTTTGTCACTTTCGTGATTAATTTGAATTTGAAAGGTCAAATAAATTTAAAAAGAAAGAACCCAGACTCTGGGGTAAATTGTAAGAAAGTGTCGCTAATTTAATTTAATTTCACTTTTTTTAATTAATTAATTTTTTATTCTTACCCGCAGGTACAAAGCTCGCAAATACATTGCTCTTTCAGGGGAATTTTTGACAGGATATCCGGAACTTTTTGCGGACTGATATCTTCTTTTTCCAAGGAGTCAGGACTCTGATCACCTCTCCTCGGTTTCGGCTCCTTTTCCACTTTGCTCGGTTTATCTTTCGGTGAAACATAATCCCGAGACTTTTCTGGAGATTTTGGCCTCGTGTCGGAGGGTCTGAAAAATTCATAATTTAAAAAAAAAACTCTGAGAATTACAGCTTGGATATAAAACAGGCAATTTCAGTTTGTCTTTTGTTAATACAGCTCATGAATTTTCATGAATCGAACACTTGTGTTTTCCTAACTAGTGTTCAATCTGCTATCCTCAAGTGATGATGTCAGAAATGAAAATACACTCAAGAACAACACTTGCCATGACATTGATCATAAAATATCAAGAAACAGATTTAAGTCCCGAAGCGTAAAAAATATCTCCTTTTTTAGACAATTTTATGACTCATTTTATGAATTATTGTGAATATTGGATTTTTTTTCAAAAATTTGGTTCAAATTTGGATAAATTGGATTGTATTTTCTATATTAAATTTTATTTCAATTTATAACTTCCGTTGATAAAAATTTCAAGAGATATTAATTTCTGTAGATTCAAATCTGAAGAGACTTTAATGTCAATAAATTCAAGGATTTAAGAGAGCTTAATATCAATAGATTCAAATTTCGAGGCATTATCAATAAGAATTAAATTTTAATCCCTAATTTTTATAGATGTAAATTTTAAGAGACATTTATATTAATAAGATCTAATTTCAATTTATTCTAAATTCTCCAGCTCGAGCTTCTAATTGTCAAAAATTCAAAATTGATCCTTGCTTTCATTTATACAAATTTAATATTATTCCTAGATCAATTTTGAATGAATCCAAATTTAAATCACTCTAAGCTTCTATTTAGCAAAATTTAAATAAAATTTTAATCGAATCGAATTGGATAGTTAAAAAATCCAAATTTTATCTAATTCAAACTTCAGTTATTAAATTTTCTATCTATTCAATTGGCAATCGATCCAATTTTTAAATTGGACTTGAATTTTATTCAATTCAAATTTCAACTGATTTAATTTCCAATTGATTCAAATTTCAATCTTATTCAATTTTTAATCGATTCAAATTCAAAACGATCTATCAATTTCAAGAAATTTTTATATTAATATAGGATCTAATTTTAATTTATTCTAAATTTAATTGCTGCAAAGTAAAATTTATCTGAATTTCAATCAACTCGAGATTCAAATTATAAACATTATAAAATTCGTCGAGTATTAAAACGTATCAAAATTTTTATTTTCTTAGAGGGAAATTCAATTTCCAACATATCTTAACTTCAATTTATCCAATTTCCAATATATTCAAATGTGAATTCATTTTATTTTTAACCAATTTTAATTCAAATAGATTCAAATTTCAATTTATCCATACTCCAATTTATTAAAATTTCATTTCATTCAAATTTATCCGAATTGAAATCAATCTAATCTTTTATTTGTCAAAATTTTAGTCGATTCATCTATTCAAATCTCAATCAATCTAATTTTCAAATGACTGAATTTTTACTCTATCCAAATTTCAGTCCTATTGAATTTTTACTCGACGCAGGTTCCAAACAATTTAAATTTCATTTAATTTTGATTTTTAGTTATTTATTATTATCTGTGATTGTTAAGATTTTCGATTTTCGAAAAAATAGTCTAAATCGACTTATATTCATCTAAAAAGCCTAAATTTTCAGTTTTTAGAAAAATTCCGCATTTTTTTTGACATTTAGAATTCTTTTTATTTTTATAACTTCTCCAATTTTTATTTTCTAATCATAGGTCCTTTGGAAAAAATATTCTATATAAAAAAATGGATCAATTTAATTATTTAAAGTATACAATTTACTCTAAATTTGAAACAATAATGGAGATTCTTAATTTTTAATGAACTTTTAATTTTAATTTCTTTAATATAACTTTTCCAATTGTCATTTTTAAGTAATGCTTCCTTTATAAAAAATTTTTTACAATTAAAAACGAATATTTATATAGTACATATTTTCCTATAAATTAATATATTTTATAAAAATATTTCTTGTTTTAAGAAATTTAAATTTATTTCCTAGTTTTCTTTCTTCACTTCTTGTATGAAGATTCTATGTAATTTTTTCTTGTATTTTACACTAAAAATACAATCTTAATGAACAACAAAATTATATTCCTTGTCTCAAAATGAATTAATTGACAAAATAAAAGATACAAAGGACTAAAAAAGTCACATAATCAATCATTATTTTTCATCTTTTTGACATTAAAATTATTTTTTTTTTCTTTAACTTCTTAAAGTTTTTTTATTTTATTGCCTTTAAAATAAAAATATAAATTGTCAATTTAAGACGAAAAATCATATTTAAAAAATATTTGTCTTTTAAAAGAGATTATTTCAATTAAAATGAAATACATATTTTACCTTAGAAACATTATTTATCTATTCTTTTTTCATAAAATAACAATTTCCATCTTTTTGTTATAATTTCTTAAACAGTCTTTTTCAATTTATATTTACTTCAATAATAGGGCTTTAATTGATTTAAATCAGTGGGTCATTTGCATTAAAATTATGATTTAAATAAAAAAATACTTCACAATTCTCCGGATAAAAAATCGCAAACATGAAAAAAACACAAATTTCTGGATAAATCTTGAAAATTTCAATTTTAATATTTTACTCTTTATAACATTTTTAAAATTGTGCTAATACAGATTATCAAAAAACCTATGATCTACAAATTCTTGGTATGAAGATAACAAAAAATAGTATTAAATTTTTATATATTAATGATTAAAAATTAAATAATATTAATTATTTTCCATATTCACAACAATCTTTTTTTAACTTCTTACAATATTTCTAAGAGATTTCACTTTTTCTAAACTGTTTAATTTTTATCTTATAATTTCTTATTTTTACAAAATTTAAAAAAAATTTATTTTTAAGCTTTTGATATTGTTTTTGTATTTGTCTTTTTATTTTCGGATTTAATTTAATTTTCTTCTTTTTATGCAAATTACTAATTATTATTTTACACAATTTTGTTATTTTAACATTCACTAAACTTTCTATTTTGTTGGTTTTCTTAATTTTTTCCATATTTTTTAAAATAAATACGCTCATATTTCTAAATTTATTTAATTTGTTTTCACATCTTGTCTATTTTTAGCAAACTTTCTTATTTTCTCATAAAATGTTTAGATTTACTTTATTTTTTTAAACTTATTGTTGGACTGGGTTTAAGTGTAATATTATAGAAATATTTTTTGTTTAATTTTCCTAAACTTTTTTTATTTTTAAAGGATTTTTAAATTTCTTTTTTGAAGTTGTTATTCATCTTTATATACATTTTTTTATTTTATTTTTATTAAATCTAACTTTTTAGTACATACTTACCAAGTTTTTTTATTTTTTGTATTTTTTACATTTTTTTACAAAAAAAAAATAGATTAAGAAAAAAACATTTTTCCAATTTCTTTTTATTTATTTAATTTTCTTGATGTTTCACAATTTTTTTTGTTCTTCCTTGCATTTTAATTTATTCTTCAATTTTTGTCATAATTTTTCTATTTTTTAGAAACATTTTTCCTTCTTTTAAATTGTTTAGTTTTTATCTTATAACTACTACTTTTATCTACATTTTTTAAATTTCCCAATTTTCTACTTTTTTGAAGACTTCTTTTATTTTATATTATGCAAATTTAATCTTGTACTAAATATTCTCGTTTTAACATCGTTCTTCTATTTCATAGAATTTTTTTTTCTTTTAAAATTTTTAAAAATTGACCAAAATTGTATTCATTCTTTTTTCTTCAATTTGAGAAATAATTCTCTAATTTTCTTATTTTAAAAATTTGTTGTCTTTCGTAATACAATTTAACGTTTTTTTAATTATCTTTTTATTTATTTTTTTAATCTAATAAAAATTTTTGTAAAACGTTTAATTTTTTAAAAGAGTTTCTACTCTTTTATATATTTTTATGTCACTAGTTCATTCTTGTGTTGTTTTTTGTAATTTTTTCTTTATTTCTTTAATAAAGTCCATGACATTTTTTATTTAAAACAATTCTCTCATTTTTTTAATAGATTGTTTTTTTATCTTTTTACGTTTTTCTGTTAATTTTTTGTAATTCACTATTTTTTCATTGCTTGCCTATATTTCTTAATTTTGCAATCATATATGATTGCAAAATTACGAATTCATATATATAAATTTGAAGATATTTTTTTGAAAATTTCTCATTTATTCGACATAATTTATTTGTTTTTGATTAAATGTTTTATTTTTTGTTATTTTTTTTTAAATGTTCTCAGTTTTAAATATAAACTACTTACAAATAAACATTTGGAAATTTTATATACTGATCATCTTTAAAAAGATGAATTTTTGATTTAAATAAAAAAATCAGATCTAAATAAAAAAAAATCAGATTTAAATAAAAAAAAAAATTTATTAGCCCTGTTCAATAAAGACATTTATTGAAATTTATTCCTGTTTATCTATAAATTATAAGGATTACAAAAATTTAATAAAATAATAAATCAAAATTGTTCATCTTGATTGGAATTCAGTCAATATTATAATGAAATATCAGAAATTAATAATATTAATTAAGATTGTTTTTTAAACGAAATTGAAATTTATTAACTTTTCTCACGGCTTAGCTTCTTCTATGAGGAAGCAAATATTTTGCTTACATGGAAGCGAAGTAGAATGTACATAATTTTCACCTAGTTTAGTTATTTATTTATTTTCTGGAGTTTAAAAAAACTTGTTTCTCTTAATTTATCAAGTGTTTGACTTAATTAAACAATTTAATTTACCTTCTAGATCCAGGTTTATCTCCGATTGGTCGAGGACTTTCTTCTCGTCGTTGAGGTCGACTCGGCTTTCCGGCTGCTGGTATTGGCTTCGGTTTGCCATCTTCTCGAAGATTTGGAATTCCTCTAGGATAACCAGGTCGATCTGGCGAGACCTTCTCAGGTAATTCACTCGGTGATCTCGGCCCAGAGGTCGTGATCTTTTCGATTCTGGTGTCGTCAACATCTCGTGCTACCATACTATTAAACTGTTCGTGATTGATAATTTCTGTCGTCGATTTTTTGCTGACATCTCTCTAAAAAAGAAGGAAATTAAATTATAAAAAATAGTAATAACAATAATAATAATTCTAATAATAATAGATTAAATATAAATTAATTATAAATCCTTGCTAAAATTAAATTTCAAAAATAATCGAATAATTGAAGCGCGATAAATTATGAAAAATAGATATGATTCTGGCTCCTGTGTCGGTAGTCGATTAAACAATAAATTATAACACTATCGAAGTCGCTACTTGTTGCAGAAATTGTTAATTAAGTAATTGATGTTAGAGCTAAGTGATAAAATCAATGAGGTCCTATTAATGTACTCTGGTCTTTTTTAAATGTTACTTGAACGGGTTTTAATAGAGATTATGATTTGATATTGACGTAGTTAATAATTGCGGATTGATACGATTAAGACTCGCTAATTGACAACCTTTGACAGTTCACTGAACGATGTTAATTGCGAAATAGGTTATTGTGTTGCATTTTTATTATGTAATTTTTTATGGTTCACTGACTGAACTAATGATTCTCTTATTTATAGCCAGGATAATTTTTCAGTTAAAGAAAATCGAAAGTTTTCTCTTTAAAGAGTTACTGACATTTTAAAATCAAATTACAGCATTAATTTTTCAAATAAAATTTAAAATAAATAAATACGGATTTGATCTTAGAAAAAAATTGGATTTAGGTCATTAAAAATTATAAGAAAAAAATTAATAAATTTAAAATTATGTTTAAAAATTTTTATTTTTTTTAGTAATTTATTTGACTCTAATTCGGTTAATTTTTTTTTTTTCAGATACAGAATATTTATGAAAATATTTCCATAAAGCCAATATATGAAATTTTTTCCTCGTTTAAAATTACAAGTTGATTTCAAACATAAATGTAAAAAAAATTAATTGTAGTGTTTAAAAAAGAATTGCGATTTTAATAATTTTTTTCTATTTTGTCTTTTTTTTATTTTGTTTTTTTTTCTTTTTCTTATAATATTCTTTAAACGTAAAAACATATTGTACAAATAACATTTTCTATTTATAAAAAAGCGCCTATTGAGCTCTTTTGAAAAGTCAAGGATGCAAAGTCAGTGATACGAAGCGAGTATTAAAAATTAATGCTTTTTAGATTAAGGAAGACACTGTTATTTTAAATATCACGAAAACGTGACATTTTAATTTGTCAACAAAAATTTTTGTTTTCTCTCAATGACTCGCGTCAAAATAATTTTTAATTGAACAATGTTGATTATTTTATAGCAGTTTAATCAGGTTTTTAGAGCTTATTATAAACGTGATTTTCTAAGAAGCGTGTAAATAATTTTTCAGACAAGATTGTATGACAAATTAACTCCTCTTTTATTATAAACGAGTTGCATGGAAAGGCGGTTACATACACGATAACGTGTCGTGTTTTAAGACAACTAGAGCACATTTTGTTTGTCTTCTCAGCAATCGAAAACAGATTGCATGTAACTTAAAAGCCTAACGTCCTAAATCTTCTGTTTCTCAAGTATATGTAGACACAAAGAATTTTAAATTCAGAAATTTCTCATTTTTAACAGTTTTTAATATTTATTTCTTTACTTAAAGTTAATTAAATTGATTATTATTTATTTATTCACGAACATTAAAATTTTTTGTTTCAGGTTTATAAATTTCCAAATCGAAAAAATAAACTACATGCCTGCAGACATAAAAGAACGTTTTAACAATTTTTGAAAACGACAACAAATCAATCTAATCTTCGATCATTAAAACGTCACATTAAAACACAAAATTGCATAAAGATGAATTTTTTTGAATAATTCTTGGACGATTTTTTAAAAACTATTTAAGGAAAAATTCTTCGACTATTGTTTGAGAATAATTCTTGAAAAATGATTTTGTTTCTCAAGGCGTATTTTCTGTTGTGGTTACTTAAAAAAATTTAGGATTGCCAGAAAACTTTCGTTTTTTTTCAGTTTTTCCATCTTAAGGACCTCGGGGATATTTTTCCTTTAATACACGATGGCCGTATTAGGTCAGATTTATTTTTAAACGGTCCACTCAGCACAATCCTTGCACTGTTTGGAAGTGAAAGTCAATGTGGGTCTTGCCTTGCAAGAGTGGAACTCGAGTTGACGATTCTTTACTTTCGCGAGGTCACCAATTCCTTTGAAGGGCTGCCCTCGACTTGAAAAACCGATACTTTTATTGTATTATTTATTCATCTTTTTTTTTTTTTTTTTACATTCTCAATACCTTGATTAATAATACGGTCTTGGAATCAGACATCTATTATTAATAATGGAACTTCTCGCGAGATACGGAAGATTATAAAATTGCTGGTTATAATTTTTTGTTCAAATATCTAACATTACATTTATTCATTTTTATTTTTTACAGCTCTCAATTTTTATTGTCGGTAATTTTAGAGTTTAAACTATCATTTAGTTTTTATTTGAATTTCTAATTTACAAGAATGGAAATTCACAAACTCATTCTTTGTGGAATGCGCAAAACTCGAATGTGTTGAATTTATTTCGGAGAAATAAGAGTTGATAATTTTGAGGAAATTGAATATGTGCTTTTTTTTATTTTTGAAAAGAAGAGAAACAACTTTAAACAAAATTACACATGGATTTAAAAAAAAATTAAAAATTCTAAAACCCGTCCAAAAAATTTTTTTTTTTTTTAATTTCATGACTGTAGGGTAATTTAAAATTTAAAAAGTTGCTAGAAAAAAATTTGCCACCTCTGAACAATGCGATTTATGAAAAGTTGAAATTTCACCGGTGCCCCCCCTTAAATTATCAAAATAAATAGAAAATTAATTAAGCATATTATCGAAAAGTTAAAAGATAAAAAGTGAAAAACAATAACAAATGGAGAAAAATATCTGTAAAATAACTAAAAATATCTGTAAAATAACTAAAAATTCAGGAACTAATTAAAAAACGATAACAGTTACTTAGAAATATATAAAAATAACTACAGACTGGAATTAACTTGAAAGATAAGTTTAGAAAAGAAAGAATTCAACAGAAAGTACCTAACACACAAAAAATACTTCCTCAATGAGAAAGCAATTAATAGAAAATTAAAAACAAATTAAAGAAAATTCAAAGTTAGTACTAAAATAATGAAGAAAATATGTTTTTAACTATTTATTTACTTACGGATTTACGAGCACAAAGCCCTTTGGTACATGTGTACTTAACAATAAACTAAAAATAGTTAAAAATAAAAGTTAAAAAAAGATATAAGTTTACAGGGGCGGCGACTTGTAAATTTTTGCCATTTGAACACTTAATGTTGACCATGGCACGTGGGGGGAGGGGGGGGAGGAGAGAGAAATAAAACAAAAATGAATTAAAAAATTTTTTAATAATCGTAATTATTTTAACGCAAAAGTTGACAATCTTAATTAATTTCGAGTAATAAATTCGTTTGTGATTATAAATATTTTAAATACAATACTAAAAGATAAATAAAATAAGGTTTATAATTCTAAAGGACAAAATTTATAAAATTTTGGAATTAACAAAAAAAAAAAAAAATAATTGAAATTTGAGAAAAAAATGCTTAAAATGTTTAGAATTTGATTAGATAAAAAAGATAAAAATAATAGAAACTTAAAGATAATTATTGTAATTTTAGAAAAATAATTGAAAAAAAATACAGAATATAATTATGTGAAGTCAAAGAAAGTACTTAATTACAAAATGTTTTTCAAGAATTTTAAATTGAGGAAAATAATTAAAACATTATAGAAATAATCGAAAATTGAAAAAAGTTATTTACTTAAATTAGTAAATTTGTAATCCAAATAATATAAAATTTGTAAAGATCATTGCAAATTAAAAAAAATAATTAAAAATTGATAAAACGTAATTAAAATTCGGGAGAAATAATTGCATTTAATTAGAACATTAAAAAAAGGATTAACATAGAATTGAGATAATAAATAAAAAGTTAGAAAATTAATTGAAAAATAATTAATGTATCTAATTAAAAGAAGGAGAAAATAATTTTAAAAAGATAAAAGAAAATAAAAATGGAAAAAAATTGTTGAAAAATGAGATAAACAATTGAAAATTTAGGAATTTGATTGAGGAATAGTAAAAATAATTTAAAATTTAAGAAATTGATTGCAAAATGATAACAATGATAATTGAAAATTGAAGTAAATTATTAAAATTTAAGACAAATATTTTAAAATCTAGGAAATTAATTGAAGAATAATGAAAATAATAAAAAATTGGTGAAAATATTTGCAAAGTAATAAGAATAATTAAAAACTGAAGAAAATAATTTTAATTTGTGAAAATTAATTGAAAAAATTACAACATATATTTTTAATAAAAGAAAGTAATTGCAGAATGATAAAAATAATTTTATAATAAAAAAATGACTGGAATTTGAGATATAATAAAAAAATTAGAATATTAATTGAAAAATCATTGAAAATGACTAAAAATAATTGAGAAATGATAGAAATAATTGAAAATTCAAGAAAATTATTACAATTTTGGGATAAATATTTTAAAATTAATTGAAACTAATTAAAGAATAATAAAAATAATTAAAAACTGAAGAGAATAATTTTAATTTCTGAAAAATAATTGAAAAAACTGCAACATATATTTGTAATAAAAAAAAACAATTGCAGAATGATAAAAATAATTGTAAATTGGAAAAATAACTGGAATTTGAGATATAATAAAAAAATTAGAAAATTAATTGAAAAATAATTGAAAACGACAAAAAGTAATTAAAAAAAGATAGAAATAATTGAATATTGAAGAAAATGTTTAAAAATTGATAAAAATATTTGAAATTAATTGAAGAACAATGAAAATAATAAAAAAAATCGAGAAAATATTTGCAAAGTAATAAAAATAATTAAAAATGGGAGCAAATAATTTTAATTTTTGGAAAATAATTGAAAAAATTTAAAAAATAATGTATATGATAAAATTTAAAATAATTGTAAATTGAAAGAAGAACTGGAATCTGAGGTAAATCATAAAAAAATTAGAAAATTAATTAAAAAATAATTGAAAATGACAAAAAATAATTGAAAAATGAACGAAATAATTGAAAATTGAAGAAAATTATTAAAATTTTTTACGACTTTTTTAAAATTAATTGAAATTAATTAAAGAATAATGAAAATGATAAAAAATTCGAGAAAATATTTGCAAAGTAATCAAAATAATTAAAAAAAGAAAAAATAGTTTTAATTTGTGAAAATTAATTGAAAAAATTACAACATATATTTTTAATAAAAGAAAGTAATTGCAGAATGATAAAAATAATTTTATAATAAAAAAATGACTGGAATTTGAGATATAATAAAAAAATTAGAATATTAACTAAAAAGTCATTGAAAATGACTAAAAATAATTGAGAAATGATAGAAATAATTGAAAATTCAAGAAAATTATTAAAATTTCTGATGAATATTTTAAAATTAATTGAAACTAATTAAAGAATAATAAAAATAATTAAAAACTGAAGAGAATAATTTTAATTTCTGAAAAATAATTGAAAAAACTGCAACATATATTTGTAATAAAAAAAAACAATTGCAGAATGATAAAAATAATTGTAAATTGGAAAAATAACTGGAATTTGAGATATAATAAAAAAAAATTAGAAAATTAATTGAAAAATAATTAAAAACGACAAAAAGTAATTAAAAAAAGATAGAAATATTTGAATATTGAAGAAAATGTTTAAAATTTGGTAAAAATATTTGAAATTAATTGAAGAACAATGAAAATAATAAAAAAAATCGAGAAAATATTTGCGAAGTAATAAAAATAATTGAAAATGGGAGCAAATAATTTTAATTTGTGAAAAATAATAGAAAAAATTTAAAAAATAATGTATATGATAAAATTTAAAATAATTGTAAATTGAAAGAAGAACTGGAATCTGAGGTAAATCATAAAAAAATTAGAAAATTAATTAAAAAATAATTGAAAATGACAAAAAATAATTGAAAAATGAACGAAATAATTGAAAATTGAAGAAAAGTATTCAAATTTGTGATGACTTTTTCAAAATTAATTTAAATTAATTAAAGAATAATGAAAATGATAAAAAATTCGAGAAAATATTTGCAAAGTAATCAAAATAATTAAAAAAAGAAAAAATAGTTTTAATTTGTGAAAAATAATTAAAAATATTACAACATATATTTTTAATAAAAGAAATTAATTGCAGAATGATAAAAATAATTTTAAATTAAAAAAATAACTGGAATTGCAGATATTTATTTATTTATTTATTTATTCAAAAATAAACGAGTATTAAACCCTTTATTACACCCAAAAAAAAGAACTTAAATAACTAAGTAAACAAGATAAGATATAATAAAAAAATTAGAAAATTAATAAAAAAATAATTGAAAATGACTCAAAGTAATTGAAAAATGATAGAAATGAATAAAACTCGAATGTAATAATAAAAAATTAAAAAAATAATTTAAAAAAGTACAGAATATATTTGAGATAAACAAGACTACTTGAAAAATGATAAAAATAATTGGAAATAACTATGAAGATTATGAAGATAATTATGAAAATTGAAGAGAAAAAATTAAATTACAGAATTTATTTGATATAAAAGAAAGTTATATTGAAAATCGAAGAACATCATTAAAATACTTGAAAAATACAACTAAAATTTGAAAACAATAAATAAAAATTTAATAATTGAGTTTTTTTAATAAAAATTGATGAAGCATGAAACAGGTTTTTTAATATTGAAAAATATTTAGAAAATGATTTTGAAAGACGATGAAAATAGTGAAATTGATAATTAAATGACCAAATTTTATGATTTACATCATTCCATTATTTAATTGACATTTCAAATTGTTATCAATAATTCGATATTGAAGAAAAAATTTGAAAAACAAAAATTATATGTAATAAATAATTGAAAAATTATGACAGAAATTGTAAATTAATTAATAAATAATGAAACCAATTTAAAGGAAATAATTACAATTGAGAAAGTTTCATTTTGAAAAATTAGAGAAAGTAATCGAAATAATTAAAATTTAGGGTAAAAATTAAAAAATAATGAAAATATGTAATTAGAAATTGAAGAAAATGTTTGAAAAATGATAAAAATAGTTGCAAATTGTAGCAAATAATTGAAATCATAATAGAAAAGAATTGTTAAAAATTGGAAGAAATTTTTATGTAGTTTCAAATGTACTATTCTCAAAAAGTGGATTAATTAAATTTTTAATGAATGAAATTTTCAAATTAATTTGAAGTTCAAAGAAATTAAAATTGTCATAAGTTATAAATTTGACAAAATTTTACGTAAATGGTAAATGATTTAAAATTTAAAAAAAACATCTAGTTACAAACTTCAGGTGTAGATAAAATAAATGAAGGAATGAATGAATAAATGAAACTTGTAGATTATAATCTATAATTGTAAATTCATTTATCCACATTCTTATTAAAAAATTTATTTTTTATCTGTAATTTTGTCTTATGGAATATTGCAGACGTACCATACACAATTCGCCTCCCCTGTAAATTTAATTATTATTTATTCCATAATTTTAAAAAACGTCCATAACTAATTGAAATTGAAAAAATAATTTTTATCCAAATAAAATCATTGAAACTCGGGGATTTAAATGAGAATAAATAAGGGGCCCGTATCATTTTGACACAATTTTTTTCGGGCCACTTGTTATATTGTACTCCCAAAGATGAATGTTATATTTTACTCCTACTAAAATTAAAGATTTTTAAGTTTTAATTATTTAATAATTGAACTTACTGGATTAATTAAGTCTTTTAATATTAATTTAATGTATTAAAATCAATTATTTAATAAATAAGACTTAAAAACCTTTGATTTCAGCTGGAGTAAAATATAACATTTATCTTCGGGAGTACAATATAACAAGTTGCCCGAAAAAATTTGTGTCAAAATGATACGGGCCCTAAATAAGCTCTGTTTGTAAACAAAAAATAATAATTTCCTATTTACAAAAACCAATGTTTGTAAACAAAAATTTAATAATTGCCCGTTAAATTTTAATAATTTTTTTATTTGCAGCTTACCTGATCCTGTCGAATGTCCTTGGTGAACTCGCTAATAACATGATCTTTAACAACATTCCGAAAATCTTGAACTTCAGTGAAACTTGATGATTTTTCGATTACAAAGGACTCTTGAGTAATTTCTGATGTAACAGTCACGTCATCAGAAATAATATCGTGAGAGTCAATGACATCATGTTTGACAATCGTACTAACGATTTCTTTCGAAGGTCGTCTACCAAAATCATCAGGCTGCCTTTTGTCTTCTGGCTTTTTAATCAAACTACCCGGCTTATCGGAAGTAGGCTTTTTATCATCAGCTGGTTTTTTCAAGTCACTCGGTTTCTTCAAATCACTTGGTTTATTCAAATCAACCGGCTTTTTCTCCTGGGGCTTTTCATAAACAAAAGAGCCATCCCAAGTGGAAGATCCAGGTTTTGTAGGTCTAATAGATCTTTCTTCAGGAGTCAGGCTCTTCTTTTCCGGACTTGATGTTCGTCTCTCTGGACTTTTTTGACTCTTTTCTGGCTTCTTTTTATCTTCCGGCGAATCCTCAATTCTCTGACGAGGTTTCGGTTGAGGATTTTTGGGACCTTCAATTCCCGTCGAATCGTGTACAAAGGTAGTGGAAAAATTAGAGGAATCAAAAGTTCTTGATTCAGTGGTTGATGATTTTTCGATTGATACCAATTCAGAGAAATCAGTCGACTCAAATTCCGTCGAGTGCTTTCTGATATCCAGTTTCGAACCAGGTTTATCAGGTTTTGAATCCTCTGGTTTCTTCGTGTCGGGTTTGTTTTTATCCGGCTTTTCGTAAACAAAGGAACCGTCCCAGGTTGAAGATCCAGGTTTGGTGGGTCTAACTGATCGTTCTTCGGGAGTTGGACCTTTTTTATCTGGACTCGATGGTCGTCTCTGATCAGAAGGTCGTCTTTGATCGGGTTTCGTCTGATCGGAAGGTCGTCTTTGATCGGGTTTCATCTGATCAGAAGGTCGTCTTTGATCCAGTGGCTGATAATCATCATCAAATAAAGTTCCAGTTGTGATAAACTTCAGAGGATAATCATCAGTTGATGATAGCACCGGCTGACCGTCTTGAATAACCACAGTTTCCGTGGAAGTTGTTGAAAAATCTACATTTTGCGAGTCGGAGTAGCTCTCATGTGTTGATGATTTCTGAACAATAAAAGAAGATCTCACTACCTCATCCTCCGTTAAATCCAAAGTTGTATCGCTTACATTCTTCTTTCTAACAGGTTCCAATCTTCTGTCCGGAGATCTACTCACAAACTTATAATCCGAAGGTCTGCTTCCAGGTTTAAAATCAGGAGATCTACCTCTGGGAGCATAATCAGGAGATCTACCCCTAGGTGTATAATCAGAACTTCCAGGTTTGTAATCAGGTGATCTGCTTCTAACTTCAGTTCTCACAGGAATGTATTCTGTTCTTCCAGGTTTAGAGTCAGGAGTTCTGCTTCCAGGTCTTTGATCAGAAGGTTCGGACCTCGGCTTCTTAGAATCCGGAGATCTTTCTATCACAAAAGTGCCATCCCACGTGGACGATCCTGGCTTCGTGGCTTCTCTAGGAGTCTTCTCTGGACTCCGGGGACGATACCGATGATCATCAACTTCAACAATAATCGTCGAGGAGCCTCTCGTCTTGACGTCCTTCTCCGGATAATCTCGTCGATCATCAACAATCATCGAAGAAACATCATAATCCTTAATATCCTTAAAACTCTTCTCGCTCGAAGTGTGCTCAATCAGATACGAACTGGTCGAAATGTCCGCCTCGTTAATCGAATTATCCTCAGTTACTTCCCTAATATCAACAGTTTCCGATCTTCTATCCACCCTTCTGTCCGGTCTTTTCGGAAACGGCTTCTCATAAACAAATTTTCCGTCCCACGCAGATTCCCCAAGTTTATAAGTTCGTGGCTGCTCGTTCCGATTTCTCTCCCTTAAATTTACCTCTTTCAAATTTGTTCCTCTTAAATTCTCCTCTTTCAAATTTGTTCCTCTTAAATTCTCCTCTTTCAAATTTGTTCCTCTTAAATTCTCCTCTTTCAAATTTGTTCCTCTTAAATTCTCCTCTTTCAAATTTCTGTCTCTAATATTCCTCTCCCTCGAATCATCCTCTTCCATAATCACCTCAGAAACCGACGTCACCTTCTCGATCTTTTTATCACCCTCTGTATTATACTCAATTATATAAGAAGACACCGAATCGACGATATTTTGATCACCCGTCACATCCTGAATCTCAACCGAGTCATTTCGTTTCTCTGTTTTTCTCACAACGTCACTAGGCTTCTCATAAACAAAGTGACCATCCCAAGTGGAATCTCCCGGTTTTGTCACTCTTCTACTCGGAGACGGCGATCTAATAATACTCCGAATATCCTGACCTATATCTATTTTCTTCTCGCTGGTAAATCTCGAATCAGACTGATCTCTCAAGTCGTAAGATACCTTCTTCTTCGGCTCCTGCTTCTCCAAAACAAACTTCCCGTCCCAAGCAGAACTTCCAAAATCCGTCACATCTTTCTGTTTCAAATCCCTCAGAGACGTAAAACTCTGCACTGTTTCCTGGCTGGATTTAGGCTTCTCATAAACAAATTTCCCATCCCAGGTGGAATCTCCAAGTTTTCTAGATTCCTTTTTTATATCACTGTCGATATTCTGACTCGTCGAGGACGTGACCAATCCGTTATCATTCACCCTCTGACCCGTCTCGTCAATCCTGATCGTACTCGTAACCGTCTCACCATCTTTACTCTCACCTTCGGTAAATATCGTCTTGGAACTCTCCACCGATTTTGAGTACATCCTCGGAACATCTCGACTCGAGTCCGAACTTTGAATTTGATCTGTTTTCGAATTTTGAATTTTATCTGTCTTAGAACTCTGAACTTGACTCGTTTTCGAGCTCTGAATCTGACTTGTTTTCGAGCTCTGAAATGTTTGATTCGACTGTCCACTGACTGTGAAATGACTGGCCAAATCAGTGCCCCTGTCATCCTGGAAAACTCTGAGAGTTCTATCCTCGCCGCTCTCTCTTCTCTCTTTCACCAGCTGACTCTGCTCACCAGCTATCAATTCTTTCGATGATTTACCCGATCTAGAAGTGGAGGCGGTCTCAAAAACTGTTTTTGGCTTACTCTCAATGACTTTGATAATTTTCCCGTCCGAGTCCATGACAACTTCTCGACTCGAACTCGTCATTTCGACAGTGTTTGATCTCTTCTCCGATCCGGTCACGTTCCTCGATTCCTGAACCACACTCGACGAGGACACAACCTCTGAATGCTTCATGGAAGACGTCGAACTCTTTCGACTGAAATCCTTTCCCGATTTTCCCTTCTTTATTGTCATTGCGACACTTCACAAAATTCCACACAAGATTCACTTTAAAACTGCACGTAATCTAATTAAAATTATATTCTTTTTTTTTTATAAATTGATTTAATTAAAAAAGTGAACTGATTTTTGATTATAAATAATAATAAGTGTTGAGATTGTTGTAATTAATGGAATGTTTTTGTTTTAACAGGTGGTTTGATTGATTGATGGCCGAACGCGAAGTGGCACGGCCGGTGCCAGATTGAAAAAATGCTACCAGGTTTTCCTGGTATTTTCGCCGGTGTTGCCGGTCGCAGACTGATGTGCCCTCGCTGGAGAACACGCCGGTTCAACCGATCTCCCTACTTTTCGCCATCCCCGGTGCCCAGGAGCTTCGTGTGGGATGCTTCAAACGAAGCAAACTGACGCACTCACTCTTCTTGTTGTGTTTTCTCGCTCCTGCTGCCTGTAAGTATACTAACAAGTTTACGAGTGCGTGTTCCTCGAGCACTGGACTCATTGTAGAGTCAGCTCTTGAAGATTACAGCGATGATGAAGTCGAGGACGACCAATGGTAGAGGCACTTGTTAGAGGGAGATCGAGAGACTGAGAAAGAACATCGTCGAGACAAGTAAACCAAGCGATGACGACGACTTTCAAATGTGCATTCATTTAGCGAGACAGCCATGAACAACAAATTGTTTATGTTCATTTTATTCAACCCTAAAGCAAATCACTGAAATGAGTCATTTTTTTTTTTGTTTGTTGCTGTTGTCAGCAGGAAGTAAGGATATAATCGGGAATTAATTTTAATAATTGGAAACATAGGCTTTTTTTAATTTTGTTTTGAAGCTTCTAATAATCGAGGATTCGTAAAAAGATTCGAAATTAAATTGAATTTCAGGGGGTTGGGATTTAATTTGCAGTTGAATTAGAGTTAGCGAGAGTTTAACAATTAATTGGAATCACAGGCTAAGATTTTCTGTGTGTTTTTGATTTTCTTTTGATGTTTCAAATTATCCAAGAATCGTAAAAAAATCCAAATTTAAAATAGACGGTATTTCAAATTGGTCGAATTTTAAGTAATATTGAGTTTCACTGGTTTGGATTTCAATTCAAAATTAAATTATATTTATCCAGAATTTAACAATTAATTGAAATCACAGGCTTTGATTTTCGACGTGTTTCTTAATTTTTTTTTAATGCTTCAAATTATCTAAAAATTGTAAAAAAAATTCAAAATTAAATAAGATGATACTAAAAATTAGGCGATTCTAATTAATATTGAGTTTAGGAGGTTTGGGTTTTAAATCGCAGTTAAATTTTAATTATCGAGAGTTTAACAATTGATTGGAATCACAGGCTAAGATTTTCTGTGTGTTTTTAATTTTTTTTTGATATTTCAAATTATCCAAGTATCGTAAAAAATCCCAAATTAAAATAGACGACATTTAAAATTAGGCGAATTTTAATTAATATTTAGTTTCAGTGGTATGGAGTTTAAATCGCAGTTAAATTTTATTTATCGAGAGTTTAACAATTAATTGGAATCACAGGCTTTGATTTTCGATGTGTTTTTTAATATTGTTTTAATGCATCAAATTATCTAAAAATCGTAAAAAAAATTCAAAATTAAATAAGATGATATTAAAAATTAAGAGATTTTAATTAATATTCAGTTTAGGAAGTTTGGGTTTTAATTCGCAGTTAAATTTTATTTATCGAGATTTTAACAATTAATTGGAATCACAGGCTAAGATTTTCTATTTGCTTTTAATTTGGTTTTGATATTTAAAATTATCCAAGTATCGTAAAAAATCCCAAATTAAAATAGACGACATTTAAAATTAGGCGAATTTTAATTAATATTGAGTTTCAGTTGTATGGAGTTTAAATCGCAGTTAAATTTTATTTATCGAGAGTTTAACAATTAATTGGAATCACAGGCTTTGATTTTCGATGTGTTTTTTAATATTGTTTTAATGCATCAAATTATCTAAAAATCGTAAAAAAAATTCAAAATTAAATAAGATGATATTAAAAATTAGGCGATTCTAATTAATATTGAGTTTAGGAGGTTTGGGTTTTAATTCGCAGTTAAATTTTAATTATCGAGAGTTTAACAATTGATTGGAATCACAGGCTAAGATTTTCTGTTTGTTTTTGATTTTCTTTTGATGTTTCAAATTATCAAAGAATCGTAAAAAAATCCAAAATTAAAATAGACGATATTTAAAATTAGTCGAATTTTGATTAATATTGAGTTCCTCTGATTTTGATTTCAATTCAAAGTTCAATTATATTTATCGAGAGTTTAACAATTAATTGGAATCACAGGCTAAGATTTTCTGTGTGTTTTTAATTTTCTTTTGATGTTTCAAATTATCCAAGTATCGTAAAAAAATCCCAAATTAAAATAGACGATACTTAAAATTAGTCGAATTTTGATTAATATTGAGTTCCTCTGATTTTGACTTCAATTCAAAGTTAAATTATATTTATTTAGAATTTAAAAATAAACTAAAATCAACCCTAAAGCAAATTACTGAAATGAGTCATTTTTTGTTGTTGCTTTCGTCAGCAGGAAGTATAGATATAATCGGGAATTAATTTTGATAATTGGAATCATAGGCTTTTTTAAATTTTGTTTTGAAGTTTCTAATAATCGAGGATTCTTAAAAAGATTCGAAATTAAATTAAATTTCAGAAGTTTGGGATTTAATTTGCAGTTAATTTATAGTTATCGAGAGTTTAATAATTAATTGGAATTATAGGCTGAGATAATTGATGTATTTTTAATTTTGTGCTTATGTTTTAAATTGTGCAAGAAACGTAAAAAAAAATCCAAATTAAAATAGACGATATTTAAAATTGGGCGAATTTTAAGTAATATTGAGTTTCACTGGTTTGGATTTCAATTCAAAGTTAAATTATATTTATCCAGAATTTAACAATCAATTGGAATCACAGGCTGAGATATTCAATTTGCTTTTAATTTGGTTTTGATGTTTAAAATTATCCAAGTATCGCAAGAAAACTCAAATTGAAATAGACGATATTTAAAATTAGTCGAATTTTGATTAATATTGAGTTCCTCTCATTTTGATTTCAATTAAAAGTTAAATTATATTTATCTAGAGTTTAAAAATTAATTGGAATCACAGGCTATAAGATTTTCGATGTATTTAAAATTAGGCGATTTTAATTAATATTGAGTTTTGGAGGTTTGGGTTTTAATTCGCAGTTAAATTTTATTTATCGAGAGTTTAACAATTAATTGAAATCACAGACTAAGATTTTCTGTGTGTTTTTAATTTTTTTTTGATATTTCAAATTATCCAAGAATCGTAAAAAAATCCAAATTTAAAATAGACGGTATTTCAAATTGGGCGAATTTTAATTAATATTGAGTTTCATTGGTTTGGATTTCAATTCAAAGTTAAATTGTATTTATCCAGAATTTAACAATTAATTGGAATCACAGGCTAAGATGAACGATGCATTTAAAATTAGGCGAATTTTAATTAATATTGAGTTTCAGTGGTATTGATTTTAATTCGCAGTTAAATTTTATTTATCGAGAGTTAAACAATTAATTGGAATCACAGGCTAAGATTTTCGATGTGTTTTTTAATTTTGTTTTAATGCTTCAAATTATCTAAAAATCGTTAAAAAAATTCATAATTAAATAATATGATATTAAAAATGAGGCGATTTTAATTAATATTGAGTTTAGGAAGTTTGGGTTTTAATTCGCAGTTAAATTGTATTTATCGAGAGTTTAACAATTAATTAAAATCAAAGGCTAAGATTTTCTATTTATTTTTTTGTTTTTTTAAGTTCCAAATTATCCAAGAATCGTAAAAAAAATCCAAAATTAAAATAGACGATATTTAAAATTAGTCGAATTTTGATTAATTTTGAGTTTCTCTGATTTGGATTTCAATTCAAAGTTAAATTATATTTATCCAGAATTTAACAATTAATTGGAATCACAGGCTGAGATATTCAATTTGCTTTTAATTTGGTTTTGATGTTTAAAATTATCCAAGAATCGTTAAAAAAATTCCAAAATAAAATAGACAATATATTAAATTAGGCGAATTTTAATTAATATTGAGTTTCAGTGATTTGGGTTTAAATTCGCAGTTAAATTTTATTTATCGAGAGTTTAACAATTAATTGAAGCAGTGCTGTGATTGATTTAAATCACTTTGATTTAAAGCATTGGGCATTTGCATTAAAATCATGATTTAAATGAAAAAAAATTCACAATTCCCTGGATGTCTGATACTGCATGTAAAAAATCGCAAATCATTAAAAAAAAAACTCAAAATTTGTGGATAAATTTTAAAAATTTCAGTTTTAATATTAATTTTATTCTTTATAGAATTTCAAAAATTGTGCTAATACAGATGATCAAAATACCTACGATCTACAAACTTTTAGTATTTATAGTATTCCATAACAACAAATAGTATTAAATTTTTGTATCTTTAAGTCATTATAATTTAAATAAATTTAAAACGTCAATTAAGTCACATTCCAATTTGTTGAAACTTTTAAATTTTAATTAATTCAAATTTAAATGCATATTAATTAATTATTATTAACTATTTTCCATATTTACAATAATCCTTTTTTTTAATTCTTACAAGATTTTTAAAAGATTTTTTCTTTTTCGAAATTATTTAATTTTTATCTTATAATTTCTTATTTTTACAAAAATTTAAGATTTTTTCTTCTTTTATTTTTACTTTTGATATTTGTTTTTATTTATTTGTCCGTTTATTTTAGGATTTTCTTTAATTTTGTTTTTTTTTATACAAATTATTTAATATTATTTTCAGGGCTGTTTTTGATGTAAGTCATTGGGGCATTTGCATTAAAATCATGATTTAAATAAAAAAAAACTTTACAATTTTCCGGATGTCTAATGTTGCATGTAAAAAATCGCAAACCATAAAAAAATCGTAAAATTTCAATTTCAATATTTTAATCTTTATGAAATTTAAAAAACTGGCCTTTTGGTTTAATTTGCTTAAACTTTTTTATTTTTAAACAATTTTTCAATTTCTTTTGTGGACTTTTTATTTATCTTTATATATACATTATTTTATTTTATTTTGATTAATTTTAATTTTTTATTTTATTCTAGCCAAATTTTATTATTTTTTGTACTTTATACATTTTTTAAACATTTTTTAGATTAAGGAAAAAACATTTCTCCATTTTCTTCTTAATTATTTAATTTTCTTGATTTTCCACTATTTTTTAGCCCTAACTTGCGTTTTAATTAATTCTTTAATTTTTGTCCTCAATTTTCCATTTCTTAGAAATATTTTTTCTTCTTTTAAATTGTTTAGTTTTAATTTTATTATTACGAATTTTTGAAAACATTTATTCGATGCTTTTGTCTACATTTTTTAAATTTCTCAATTTTCTACATTTTTGAAAAATTTAATTCTTTTATTTTACATTATGTAAATTTAATCTTGTTCTAATTATTCTCATTTGAACATCGTTCTTCTATTTCAAAGAATTTCTTTTCTTTTAAAATTTTGTTCTCTTAGTAATATATTTTAAAGTTTTTTAAATTATCTCCTTATTTTTTATTTTAATTTAAAAAAAATGTAAATAGTTTAATTTTTTGAAAAGAGTTTCTACTTTTTTGTCTATTTTTTTATGACACTATTCCATTCTTGTGTTGTATTCTTCATTTTTTCATCATCTCTTTATTAAATGTCCATGACATTTTTTATTTAAAAGATTTTTCTCCTTTTGTTTAATAGACTGTTTTTTTATCTTCTTACGTTTTTTGCTTTTTTCTTTATAATTTATTATTCTTTCGATTCTTTTACCTAATTTTCTTAAATTTGCAATTACATAAATTTGATTTTTTTTTTAATTTAATTTTTTTTTTTAAATTTTCTCATTTTATTTATTTAATCTTGAATAAATGTTTGATTCTTCATTATTTCTTATTAAATGTTCTTAGTTTAAAAAATAAACTACTTACAAATATATCTTTGGAGATTTTATATAGGTACTGATTATATTTAAAAAAAATCAATAATTTTTAATTTAAATCAAAAAAATTCAATAAATCATGATTTTTATCAGCCCTGATTATTTTACACAATTTTGTTATTGTAACATTCACTTAACTTTTTATTTTGTTGATTTTCTCAACTATTTCCATATTTTTAAAAACAAAATACGCTCATTTTTTTGTAAATTTATTCAATTTGTTTTTACATCTTGTCTATTTTTTGTAATCTTATTTATTTTTTCATAAAATTTTTAGATTTTTTTTTATTTTTCTAAATTTATTGTTGAACTTGTATTAAGTGTAATATTATAAAAATATTTTTGGTTCAATTTTCCTAAACTTTTTTATTTTTAAAGGATTTTTAAATTTCTTTTGTGGATTTTTTATTTGTCTTCATATACAGTTTTTATTTTATTTTTATTATATCTAATTTTTTAGTAGATTCTTAGCAAATTTTTATATTTTTTGTACTTTTTAATAATTAAATAGAATCAGAGGCTGAGATTATTGATGTCTTTTTAATTTTGTATTAATTTTTCAAATTATCCAAGAATCTTAAAAAAAATTCAAAATTTTACAAACTTTTTATTCATTTAAGTTTTAATAAATGTAACTTTTAATCGATCTAAATTTCTTTCAATATTATTTTTATTGGTCAAAATTTCTATTTGGACACTTTGGATTAATTCTAAATTAATTTATCCTATTTTCAAATTTATTTGACTTAAAATTTCTATTTATTCAAATGACACTTTTAGCATAATTCTAAAGTAATTTTACTTGGATTGCAATTAATCTTGATTTCAATTAATCTAAGCTTTTATTGATTACAATTTTGATCGATTGTAAATTTAACTCATTGATATTTAAAACGATTTAAGTTCAATTTCTTGTAACTTTAATCAATCTTAAAATTTAATCAATCTAAACTTTAATTTATCGTGATTCCAGTCTATTAAAATTTTAATCGATTCAAGTTTCAATTAAACAAAATTCCAATTGTAGCAAATTCGAATTAATGCTAATTCTAATTAACCAAAATTCAATACATTTTAGTATATCCAAATTTAATTCTACAAAAATTTTAGTTAAATATAAGATAATCGTGTTTTTCTTATTTTAATCTCTTATAGCAAATATCCACTTTTTTGATTTATTACAAAAACGTAAAGTTTAATTTAAGTGACAAAAACATCGAATTTTTATTACTCTTAAACATTTTTTATTCTTTAACAAACAATTTTTTAGTTTGTACCTCGCTGACTTCATACCCATTTTACTTATAATTAAACAAAATTTACGACTAAATTATAACATTTACGCAACTTTTAAACGACTAAAAAAAAATTATAACGTTTACGCAACTTTTAAACGACTAAAAAACTAAAGACTTTTCTTCAATTTGTTTCTAAAATTTTTTTTACTAATTTTATAAACAAGTCAAGTAGAAAACAAATTTTAGAGCTTTCAGGTTAATTAAATATAACAAATAGGGGTGAAAAACTATTCATTTTGGATGAAGGGTTCAGTTTTTTTTAAGAGCTTCAGCTTTTTTTATTGTTTGAGAAAAGTTTTGATATCAAAGTTTAAAAAATTTCGGAAGAATCATAATTCCAAAATATTGTGTATTGATTTTTTATTTGAATATTTAAACCCTTCTTTAACTTTATTAGCTTTTTAAAGAGTTTTGTTTGATAATTGAGTATTTTTAGATGTGAGTGGGCATTTAAAGGTACCAAAGTAGAAATTAATGAAACTGAATGAATCATAAAAAAATATCATATTTCACACGTCGACCTTCTTTTTTCTTAAATGCGGCTGAAAATTCTACGAATTGTTGCCAGACATAAAAGGGAAGTAAAGTTCGAGAAGATTTATTATACCTTGTATATATCGTTCCTTATTTCCTGATTTAATATTTCTGTTCTTGCCAAATTGGTATTGACTTCTCGAGATTTAGTTTTCGAGAACAAAAACTTAACGGGGACAAAGTTATAACGAACGTAATTCTAGTGAATAAAATTTAATAAAAAAATTAAAATTAACACAATTTTTTTAAAAAAATTTATTAAAAAATGATCGTTTATTAATAAAATAAAAAAAATTAAATACCACAAAAAAGAATTCATTCAGAATCAAAAATCCAAACTGTTGATCTATTTTAAAATTCGTTTCTTCTTTTAGCAACAATTGAATATCACCGTCAAATTTAGACGCATTACTAATTAATTTAGAAAAGTCATTTACATGTCTTATATTATGAAAATGGACAGTAATTAAAAACAATTAATCATGCCCATAATAATTGATCTCTTTAAGTATGACGAATCAATTTGTTCTTTCGTAGAATGTATCTGCCTTGGTCTGAATTCGAATCAAGGTTTCAATTTAACCAAAATTGGCGGATAATTTCATGAATAATAATTAGTCTTAATTTTTTAAATCTCGAAAAAAATAGGCAATAACATAATTTTATTCTCTGTCCAAGTTTCTGTCTCAGAGAATAGAAGTTATATAATTCGCTTGATAACACCAAGTTGACATTTTTTCTTACTGTGACAATTTTGTGATAAAAATTTTATCAATATTGTTTACAAAACGTGTCTGCAAGAAGCTTTTCTATGTCACAGTTCAGGAAATATGAAAAAAATCAAAGAAGTTTTTAAAAATCGGTTAAAAACAAATTATCGGAGGAAAATTGAAAGTTAGTTTCATCAAATTAGAAGAAAATTCGTAAAAATGACGGGAAATTTGAAAAATTGAAAATTTAGAAAATTGTAAATGAAAAAAAAAATGGATGAAAAATGTAAATACAAGCTGAATAACGCAAAAGGCAATATGTGTATTGATAGAAGGCTTTTAGCAATTTCTTGCTCAACACTTATTTCCTTCTAAATACGGCTGTGAGTTGGCCTTCATAAAGATACAGTAAGCAGTACTGCACATTCATTCGGAACAAAATTTACATCTCTTTCTCGAAAACCGTTTCGCAAAACGTCACTTAGTAAATCAACTATTGCTGCATTTGGCTTTGATCGATAAATGACTCTGGCATTAGAAACTTTAAGGTTCTCACTTTTTCAGGCCATTGATGATTAAAGGATTTTCCTAAAATACCAATTTTTAAGAATCTCCAGGCGTGACCTTGAAAATTAATTCAAATTAGAATTTTTCCGAGTAACAGTTTACTCACAATTTTTTTTTTTTATATTAGGATTTTACGTTTACAGAATTTATCGTAGATTTTAACATTTCACAGAGTGGCAGTAAAATTTAATTTTCAAAATTCACTGATATTTCCCTGGCTAATTTTTCATTTTACCTGACCATCAATTTTACAAATTCTTTAAATCTTGCTTTCTTCAATTCCCGGTTTTGGGA
This sequence comes from Ganaspis brasiliensis, assembly GCA_037103525.1. Lineage (NCBI taxonomy): Eukaryota > Metazoa > Arthropoda > Insecta > Hymenoptera > Figitidae > Ganaspis > Ganaspis brasiliensis. Next base: position 2,103,128 of record JAZKLR010000146.1, read on the forward strand.
AATCCAAAATTTTTTGGATTTCCAGGTCACAAATTTTCGAATAATTAAAACAATATTTTTAATTTTGCGAAATTCGAGTTTATATTTAAAATATAACTTTATACTTAAATTTAAAAAGTACACATTCTTATATAATCTTATTAATTATTAATAACGAAAATAATTGACAATTGGAAACAAAAATCGAAAAATGGCGACATAATTACACAATTGAAAAGAATAGTTTAAAAAGTTAAATAATAAATATTAAATTTAAAAAAAATAGTTGAAATAAGCAAAATAATTTTCTTCCTTATAGAGAAAGCAATAAATTAATAATTTAAAAATTGATTCAAGAAGTTATTTAAAAAAAAAGGATTTTAACTGCAAAAAATGAAATAACATGAATTATTTTACGAATTTTTGATCAATTATAAACGTTATATAGGTCAATCGATTCGTTTTGAGATAAGAAATATAGTTTTTGTATTCAGTAGGTTGTATTTTTAGCATGAAAACAAATGTTGTCAAAAACGATTTTTTTCGATGATAAAAGGTGCTCAAAAATATTTTATTGGGTATTTTCAAAAATCCCTGTGTCCAAATTTAGATATTCAGGTGCTTAATAAGTCATCCAAATTTTATTGAAATCCGTTGAAGCGTTCGCGAGATATCCTGGTGAAAAAAAAAATATTTCAAAAATTAATTACTAATTGTTGGAAATAATTGCACATTTAACAACTGAATTGAAAATTGAAAAAAATAATGAAAATTTAAAAAATAATTGAAAATTTAAGAAAGTAATTAAAAATTGAAAAATGTAATTGAAATTTTAAGAATATACTTAAAATATTGTATTTAAAATTAAAGAAATTTAATGATATTAAAAAAAAAATAGAAAAAAGGAGATAATTTTTTAATGTTAAAGAAAATAATTGAAAATTGAAATGTGGAATCTAAATTTGAAGATAATAACTAAGAATTGAAGAGAATAGTTCTAGAATTAATTAAATTGGAATTTTAAAACAATTTTTATGAGTGGAAAAAGTAATTGAAAAAATCAGAGAATTATGGAGTATTGAGGAATTAATTGAAAATCGATAAAAATAACTCAAATTAAAGAAGGTATCTGAGAATTGAAGAAATCAATTGGAAATTGAAGAATTGTATTGAAATTTGAAGAAAATAAATGATAATTGAGAAAATGCGAGAACTATTGAATTGAAGAGAATAATAATAGAGTTAAATAATAGAATTGAAAATCAGATTTAGTAGAAATTAATGTCTTAATGTAAATATACAAATTGTAAAAACTCTGCTTATAAAAATTACTTACTTACTCAATTGATTTAAAAATTTAAAACAATTTTTATGAGTGAAAAAAATAATTTAAAAAATCCGAGAATTACTAAATATTCAAGAATTAATTGAAAATCGATAAAAATAGTTGAAAAATAATGAAAATATTTGAGAATTGAAGAAAATAATTAAAAATTAAAAAAATAAATTGGAAATTAAAGAACTTAATGGAAATTTTAAGAAAAAAATTGATAACTAAAAGAAAAATTACAATATGACGAAAATAATTAACTTTAAGAAAAAATAATTAACAGTTGAAATAAAATTCGAAAAATGGTGAGAAAAATCGTCTTTTAAACAAAAAAAAAGTTTAAATTAATGAATAATCGTAACATTGAAGGAAAATAATAAATTGTCAATTGAAAACTTATGAAAATTATGGGAAAATTGTAGAAAATAAATGAAAGTTGAAGAAATCAGTTGGAAATTAAAGACTTAAATGCAAATTTCAAGAAAATAATTGATAATTAAGAAAATTCGAAAATTATTGAATATTGAATAAATTAATTGCAAAACGAAGAATGCAATTAAAAATTGAAGAAAATAATTGAGAATTGAAGAAAATAATTAAAATTTAAAGCAATAAATTGAAGTTTACAGAATTAAATTGAAATTTGAAGAAAATAATTGATAATTGAAAGAAAAATTACAAAATGACGAAAATAATTAAATATTAAAGAAAATAATTGAGAAATGAGGAAAATAATTGACAATCGAAAGAAAAATACGAAAACTGGCAAAAATAATTGACAACAGAACAAAATAATTAAAAAATTTTTTTTAAAATTAATAAATTTAAAGACAATAATTATATAGCTATTGAAAACTGTTGAAAATTATAGAAAAAATTATAGATCTATTTATTAAGGATAGGCACCGGTTGAACTTCAACATTTCATAAATTGTGTTCTTTAGAAATAACAAATGTTTTTCCAGCAACATTTTAAATTTAAAAGTATTCTACAGTGATAAAATTAAAAAATAAAATTTTGTGCGTGTTTCAGAATTTTTAATTATTTTTTAAATCAAAATTTTTTTAAATCCATGCGTAATTTTGTTCCAAATTGTAAAAGAAGCCCTTACAAAATTGGCATTAAAAAGAATTTTAAATTGTAGAAAAAGATAGATATTTTAAGAGCGAGAGAACAAAATTTCAACTTGCTTTTAAAGGGTATCAATTTTTTTTCTGGCACAATTTTGGATCTAGAATTACAGTATATTGTTAGAAATTAAAAAATAAAATTTTTTGGAAAAATAAAAATGTTTTAATATTTATGCGTAATTTTGTTCAGAATTATTTTAAAATTCATTTAAAAAAATTGGAGATAGAAAATAGTTAAAATTTTGGAAGGAGATAGATTTTTAAAAATTTCCATTTTTTCGATAATACAAATTTTAAACATATCCAAATTTTCATTTTTTTATTTTTGACATAAGATAATTTTGTATGCCCAAATTAAGCTAAAAAATAATTGGCATTTCTAAGAGTCATAAATTTGGATAGGTTAAAATTTGACCTGTGCATCCCCTTAATGAAATTAAAATTATTTGAACTAATATTTATAAATTTAAATTTTAATCAATTTAAATGCATTTTTTAAAAAGTATCTGATTTAAAACAAAAAAATATCTATGTACCAAACTAAGTATCAACAGACAAAAAATGAATGAAGGAATTGAAAGAACTTGCGTATTATTATTATTATTATAGATTTGTGATATATGAAAAAAAATTGATTTTCGATCAAATTTAGCAGAACTTTTAGATTCACGAAAAAATTCTCGGTTTAATAACAAATTTCCCGGTCAATTTTTTAATTTCCGTTCAAGTGACCACTCTGTTTGTTTATGAGAAATCAAAAATAATAAAATCATGAATTTTTAATTATGTTTCCTTTAAGAAAAAATTCCCCGATTTTTAAAGATTTTTTTCGAAAATCCCTGATTTTTCCCTGATTTCCAGTTTTTTCCTGACCTGCGGCCACCCTGATTCCAAGAATATTGAATAGGTTTCTTTTTCTTTTTATTCTTCTTCACAAAATGTTATTTTCAAGTTAATAACTTTCTCAGATTATTAAAATTCATTTTTTTTTGTTTTTCAGAATCATTTTGGAACGCTGCGACTGCTAATGAGGAAAAATATATAGAGAGGAAAATTTCGTCCATTTCAAGCTGTATCCAAATATTTATCATGTGAGTTTGGTGCTAATTTCTTGCAACAGTATTTTTAAAACCTGAATTGGAATTTAAAAGTTGTTAAAAAAAAGGCGTCATCGACTGAAAGCGTAGGTCGATTGCTGCTGGAGAGACAGAACTTGTGGATCCGTATTTGGCGAAGGTAAAGAAATCTGTGGGCGAACCAGCAGGCCGCGTCATTCGTGTTGGGTCCGAGGAACAGATGAATGGGCCTTACTCATTTCTCTTAAGAGATATTGCGTTTCTATATGCAGTTTCACTTTGATCCGAATCGATATGGTCCTCGAAAAAGCCCACGTTCGATTACCCATAAAGGCTGCTTTTTGAAAGGCCAATGTCAAAAAATATATCGGCCCTTTAATCCTCTCCAATATGACTCATCCAAGTCTGCTAAATCTTGTTTTCTTTTCTCATTATTTTTAAATTTATATTTATCTTTCTTTTCTTTTCTTTATTTATTTTATTTTATATTTTATTTTAAAAAAATTTATTGAACATAGCTTTATTTATTTATATACATTTTACAGAATTTTAATTTTTTAAACATATTTTCAATCGAATTTAAATTAATCCGAGGTTTATTACTTAGCAGAATATATCCGGGAAATTTCCAAGAATTAGAAAAAGATCATTATAATTTTAATATTTTCTTATTTATTTATTAATATTTAGTATTCATTAAATTTTTTTTCCCCCTTTTAAATTCATTTATTTCTCACAAGAAACTCGTTGTTTTTACAGAAACTATTTCTCGATTCTGTCGATTTTCATCTCGAGAAGAAAGCCATTTGTAAGGAAAAATAGTGAAGGCGGAATAGAAAATTATAGGAGTAATTAGTGATTATTGGAGCTAACTAAACATCAATTAAAAAGTTGTGGAGAAAATTGTGTGAAAAGTTGGCACGCTCAGTTCACGGTTTTGAAAAACTGGTACAATAATAATTTTAATTGGAACTGGAACATTGTCAGTGGCTATATTTTATGTCAGGATATCGATGATAATCAGGAATGATTTCTCGATCAAAAGAAATTCGTCACAGTTTATTTAAGACGTATATAATAACTCAACTTTCTTTGGATTTTCTCTTTTTTTTTCTTGGCCTCCAAAAAGGATATCATCAAATTCCAAGGAGTGTCTCTCAACCATAATCGGAAACTCTCAATATGCACATGACTTTTGCAATAAAACGCGAATTGAATTGGAGATTAAGTGGATTTTCTCAGAACCTGTCGCCTCGATTCTAGAATTTCTCATATTGAGATCGAAATTGGATTTTAAAATCTCGTTTGAATTTAAAATAGTTTAGTTTGGATTTTGAAAAGTCTGGTTTGGATTTAGAAAACTTTCTTCTTTTAAATAATATACTTTTTGAAAAATTGGGAATTTGGTCCCAAAACGGTCCACCCAAAATTTGAGCTAATTTTTAACGTCGTTTTGTTTATCGTCTGCTTGACATAGAAAAAATATAATCGTGTTGAGTTAAGATGAGTAAATTTTATTCAATTAATATTGAACTTTACCTTTTGATTATTAAAATAAATTTTGAATATAAAATTTACGTTTTAAACAAATAATTGATGTAAATTACAGTGTTATTCTTATTCATAAGAAATTGGAGGTTATGTTCAAGAGTCGAATGACAGTTAAAGGAAAAATGTTAAATTTTAACACAAACAATTTAACAAGGACCGATTTTTACACAAATACGCAAAATTTTCAACTGTGGTAAGTATAAAGGCTGAATTTGGAAATTAGAAGGACAAACAAATTATAAATTCTTAATAATTAAAATAATAATAATTGCAGAAATTTAAATATGTAAATTTAATTTTGAAGAGCAATTATTTTACACTATTATGTGAGAATGAAAACACCTAGTGTTTACAACGGAAATGATACAGTAGTAAGAGACGAATTAGCTTTTTCCTTCCGTCTGTTAAATCGCCACACATGACTGAACTGAATATATTTCATATTTAAGTTTTTGAATCACAATTTTCCTACAAATAACAACTCACTTACACTTTATTATTTTGAACTGAATTTTGTATATTAAATGTTCTAAATTTCTTATAAAAACTATATTAAGTTCTTAGAATATTCGTAATCTTTAATTACCTATACATTCGTTAAAAAATGAACAAATAAATTAAAGTGATAATTTATTACAGAAATTAACTTAAATATTATATTTCAAATCGTTTAAAATGTAGTAAAAAATCTCTTTTGATAAATAAATATTAAGGAAAAAAAAATATAAACTGTCAAACTAGTGCGATAAAATCAGAAAATAAATTATAAAACAAGGTAAAATAAAAATTAGAAAAAAAATTAAATTAATTGAATAAAGAAATAAAAAAGTCTGTAATTATCTTAGAATAAATCAATCCCGAATGTTTTCTGAAGTAAATTTTTCCGAATGTGTGCAAATTTAAAAAATCTTTAAATAAAAAATTGTAGATTTTTATTTATTTTCATAAATTTTAACTTCGCGTGATGATAGTTTATCGTAACTGTAAAATTAATTATCTCTCATGCAATCTTTTGTTTAAATGCATTCGCTGCTATTTTTTTAAACGTTAAGTGAATATTGAATATTTATTAGACAGGATCTTGATAAAACGACTACAGGGTTTTTAATAAACACAAGTGTGGATTGTATAATATTTTATTGATTAGAACCAGAAATAATTTTTAAATTATATTTTTTTATCAACCATTTTGTTTCTTAAAATCACAAAAATAACTAAAAATATACCTAAATTATATCAAAATTAAATTAAATAAAACTAAATTGGATAAAAATGCCTACTTCTAGATAAAAGCATAAACTTTTATTAAAAATCAAAAGTGATTTTAAAATAATAATTTGATTTGTAAGAGATTTAAATTATTTTTGAAAATTTTGTAGATGTCTAATTATTTGTTTTATTTTTAGTGTTTCTCCAAAGTTCCCGCGATGACTAAACTTTGAGTTAAATACACACATGAACAAAGAAGAGTTCACATGACATAAAGAATTTACAAGGACAATAATGTCGCTGCTTTCGTAATTCCATTGAAGTCGATTTGGAAAAACATTTTCATATACCCGGTAAGAACAGAGGAATTAAAAAGAATTCAGAATTTGAATCCCCTTCAATAGGCGAATTTTCCATTTTGAAAAACTCCAATATGGAGATTGAAAAATAAATTTTTTTATTATTTTTAATTCCCAGTGTTATATTATAAATCTGTAAGAAATAAATTGAACTAAAACTAAACTAAAACTAAAATCAAAATATATGCATTTGGCAAATTTATTGATTAAGAATCAACATTAAAAAATCAAAAAGTATTCATTTCAAGATATTTCACAAAATTAAAAAAGTGTATCATCTATCAAGGTAACATAACCGAAAAAACTTTCATTCGCGAACTTCATTATAATTAAGTAGAATTTAGATAAATATTCAATTAATTCTGATAACTTTATAGCTTCAAGGTTGTAAAATGATCCCTAAATTATATTAAATATTTAAACTAAATTCGGGAAATCGATTAAAAATCCACGACGTTTTTTTGCTGTCACATTAAATTAAAACTCGAACACATTTCACGAAAATATAACATAAATTATCTATTATTTTGTCTGTGATTGTCACATTTTAACATTCAGGAGCATATTCACGTTTTAGATTATTAGAGAAAAGATACTACACCAAATAATCAATTGACTTTTCTAAATATCTAATTTTCTGTAAAAAATTAAAATGAAAAATAATAGATTTTTCGTGCATGAATTGCAGATAATTAGTTGAACTAGAAATATGCTCGCTTTCGTAGAATTGAAAAACACAACGATTAAGGAGAATTTAAAAGTTGTAAAAAAGTATCTTAGCAGAGAATTGAAAAGTTGAAATACGGATTGAAGGGAATTAATTTTTTAGACATTCCATTACCCAGTTAGTGTTTTTTAAAAATGGAAAATTCGCCTATTCAAAAGTATTCAATATTCTGCACTTTTAGGTTAAAGCCTAGAAATTTTAATTTTTCTCTATTCAACGCATCTTACCGGGTAGGTAACTTTTAAAACTATTTCTTATCGCCAGCAAAGGTGCGGGAATTTGGCTGAATATTATTTTGACCTCGAACTTCTGTTACAATTTTAGGCACTGATGTTATTATATCTTATAATAATCTTATCAAAGTTTTTGTGTCCGTAAACGATTCTCTATTATTATAATGAACACTTAAACTATTTTCGATAATTTTTATATATACAGTTAAAGAATTATAAATACGGGAACATTTATGATTATTGGAAAAAATCAAAGGCGTGAAAAGTGTAGCGAAGTATTAAAATCATGTTAATATGATACAACGTAAAAGAAGACTTTGCAACGGAGCAAGAAAGGTTTCAAGTACTCGTGATGTCACGGCCTGTTTGGCTTATATTCTGACAGAGTACTTTTCAAAGTCTTAAGGTCTTTAATCACTGACTTTAATACTCTTATATCGTGATGCTTTCTTTTCTTGTGTCTGGCGCCTTAATCATAATCAGCTCTCAAAAAATGTTCTAGTTAACTTGACTGAAATCCGCAAACTCGTTTTTTTTTCATCAAAATAATCTGGCCGTTTTTGTAAATTAACCTAAAAGCAACTAGAGTTTTTATTCAACCAGAAATTAATTAGAAAATAAATAATATATAAATTAATTTTTATTTTTAATTATTAAAGTTTAAACGTCGTTGATTTTCAATTTTCAATTTAATTCAATTTGTTGAAAGTTTAATTTTTCAGAAAATTTAATTTATACGAATTTCAATCTACAAATCAATTTAAAATTAATTAATTTAAATTTTTAATCTATTTTCAAGTGTTAATCGATTTAAGTTTTAGTCGATCCTAATTTCAATTCTATTGAAAAATATAATTAATTCAAATTTCGAACAGTCCAAGTTTCAATCAATCGTACAACTTTATGGTGAAAAAGTTAAATATAATTAATGTTTTTATCAGTTCAATTTCGGTGAATTAAAATCTATTTTAAGAATTTTATCAAATAACAATTCATGTCAATAAAAATTCGGGCTAATAGATATTCTGTCATTTAAAAATTTGTCCTACTTAAAATCAGTGGCGTAATAATAGAAAAGGTTTAAAAATGAAGAAAGCAATTTAAATTTGGAAGAAATACTTGAAAAATCTTAAAAATAAATTGAAAAAAATTGAATAATGAAACATTAGGGAAAATAATTGAAAATTGAAAAAAATAATTAAAATTTGAAAAAATAATTGAAAAAATTATATACCTAATACATTTTAAATAAAGGAAAGTTAAAGAAAATTTCAGAAACATATATTTAAAACTTTCAGAAGATTGTTAAAAAATAATAATAAATAATTAAAAATTTGAGAAAATAAATGAAAAAAGATAAACATAATTTAAAATTGAAGAAAATGATATAAAAAAAAATATAAATAATTGAAAATTAAATGAAATAATGGAAATGTCAGATAAATAGTTTAAAATTTTGGAAATTATTTTGGAAAATAATTGAAAAATGATTTTAAAATTTGAAACTTGAAGAAAGTAATTGAAATGTGAAACAAACAATGATAAGTTGTAAAAAATAAATTACATTTGAGTGGAATAATTGAAAAAAATTACAGAATTTTTTTTTAAATAAAAAAAATGTGATTGATTGAGAAAAATACATGAAAACCTTAGGAATAAATTTTAAAAAATGAGAATAACTAAAAATTGGAAAAAAAAATTGAAGAAAGCTAAATATAATTTAAATTTACAATAATTAATCAAATTTTTTAGAAATTATGAATTCAAATGGAAATAATTAAAAATTAAAGAAAATAATTGAAATTTTAGAAAAATACTTAAAAATCTTAGAAAATAATTTTTGAAAATGAGAATAATAATTAACAATCGCAGAAAATAATTGAAAAATGATAAAATTAATTTAAAATTGAAAAAAATAATTGAAATATGCTGAAAATAATTTAAGATGGAGAAAAAAAAGTTGAAATATGATGAAAATAATTTGAGTATGAAAAGTTGAAAAGAGTAAAGAAAATTTGAGAATTTAATTGAAAAATTGTTTAAAACATGGAAAATAATCTAAATTTGAGATAATAACTAAAAATTTAGGAAATTTATTGAAAAATAATGAAAATATTAAAAGATGGAGAAAATAATTGCAAAATAATAAACAGAAATGAAAATTAAACAAAATAATTGAGAATTGAGATGTATATTTAAAAGTTGAGGAAATTAATTCAGAAATTATAAAAATAATTAAAAATTGAAAATAATAATTGTAAAATGACCAAAATAATGGAAAATAAAAAAAATTAATTTAAATTTACGATGAATAATATAAAATTTAGGAATAAATAATTAAATTGAATTAATGTCAAGGGAAAAATAATTAAAATTGAAAAAACTAAACAAAATAATTGAAATTTGAAGAAGGTAAATTTAAGATTTAGGGAAAGAATGTAAAAAGAATTAAAAATTGCAGAAAATAAATGAAAAATGATAAAAATAGTACAATATTGTAGTTATTTAAGTAATTGAAATCATAATAGAAAAGAATGATTAAACGTGGATTAATTGAACTTTTAAAATTAGCCACTGCTTAAAATTCTGTTAAAAGAGAATTCTGTTGAATAAAAATTCGGTGATCTAAAAATAATGTTGAGTAAAAATTATAGTTAACTTGAATTCGAATGAAAATGAATTCAAAAAATGAAAAATCGTCTGTATAGAAATTCTATAGAATAAATCAAATTTCAATTTTGTGTGAATTTTGTTTTTGTCGAAAAAATTGAAGTACTTATTATTAAAAAAAAAAGAAGGAAAATTTATTTAACATTTGTCACAAAGGCTTATCGTGCATAAAATGCATACGTAAATTAACCTTGTCTCACTCTGCCCTGACGTTAAAAATTCGGTCATTTCGGTATTTGCCAGACGAGGTCAATCATTTCTTTTTAAGTGAACAATTCTCACTCGAAGGTGAAAACATTTTTCATGGCCGGAAATAAGTTTCATTTTCAAGAAAACGTCAACTTTCGATTACCTAATTTTTTCTTATTTTTACTTTTTTTTTTTAATTGGCAAAAAGTTAACTTTTTATTGAATTAAACTCAATTTTTAATTAGATAAAAATTAATATTTTCCCTAGGGTTATGATTCACCTTTTTATTTTCCAAGAAAAATATTTTCACTAACAATAAGGTAATGATAAAACTTTCTATTTTGATAAATATTTGCCTAAGATAATGAATACAGTTTTTTTAATTCAATAAAAATAGTTACGCTTTTTGTTGTTGGTTTTTCGTTTTTTTTTTAAACACAAAATTTCCGATAATTATGTAAATAAATTCGATTTTAAAAAGTCATTAACTAATTTCTAGTTGTAAAAACCAAATGACTAATTTAAGATAAAAAGTACATCATAATTTGAAAATTTTTGTATATTATTTTGTGACATTTTTTAAAAATTTAATATTTATGTTTCTAAGCTTTTTTGTAATAATATTTTAATTTTGTTTTTTATATTTTTCAAAAATATTTGTTTTATAATTATTCTTTCTTTGCTCTCCAAGATTTTTTTCAGATTTTTTCATATTTGCTTAAAATGTTAATTATTTACCCATTTTATAGTAAAATTTAACATTATTTATAATTCTTGTCTTATATTTGCTTTTTTGCGGTTTATTTTTTAATTCTTGTCGTTTTATATATTTTTAATACTTGCATTTAATATTTTCTTTCCTAATGCTTCATTATCTGTTTTTTTTATTACCTTTTCAAATTTTCTTTTTTAATACTTACTTTTTTACATTTTATTCTATAACATCTACATTTATACATTTTTTTTTTTTTTTTTAATATTTCCATTCTTAATTCTTCCCTTTCTAATTTCCCGATTATTTTACTCTCTTGCTCCGTAAAGCAAACTAAGTCATAAATTCTCGGATCCGGTGAACTTTGCGATTTCAATTAGTTGTTTAGAATTGTTCGAAAATTCCTTTTCACGCCTTTGTTTTATCAATACTATTTGCTGCAGGTAACCAAGTGTCATTACACTGCAGTAATTGACTCGAAATTGCCGCAGACTGAACAATTTAACTATCCGGAAGTAAATAGAAATCGTTTATTCTAATGACTCTCACTTTAATTTCCGCTTCTGCGACAAGCCTAATAGATTCTAATTTAATTAGCCTGATTTCAGTCATTTCTCCTTAAAAGAAAATTTTTTTTCTATTAAAATTAAAGAAAAAAACTGTACCTGAAAAGTTCATTCCCTTTATCACAAGGATCGAAATTCTTTCAGGAAGTACGTCAATGTTGAATGATAACAGACGAATTAGAGAAATAAACCATAATTTCTTGAAAGTAGATTTTCGTTAATGAACTTTAAACGTCTTTTGCTTCGCCGGTAGTTCTTGGTTCTAGAAATTGATTATTTAAAATATTTTTATTTTTTATTCAGTAAAACTAATTTCGAAAAAATGAGAAATTAAGTTTTTAATATTTTTAAAAGTTTTCAAAACAGTATTTCGATTTTACTATTCCAAAACTAAATTTAATATTTGAAAAAATGCCCTTAAATATTCTAATTATCAAATTTGTCCATAAAGATTTATATACAATTTATTTTAAATATGCAAAATATCATGTTCAAGCATTATTTTTTACAATAAAATTAATTAACATGAAGCAATTAACTAAAAAAAAACATATATTATTTCCATGTAAATTCCATTAATCGAATTGATATATTTATTATTCATATATAGACTTCTCTAGTTCAATACTTTTTTTTTACACGGGATTTTATCAGGTGGATAGAAAAAGTGATCGATATTTAACAACTTGAGATAATGGGCTATCTTATTTTGAAAACAATTTCAAATGATTGGGGGATAAAATTTTATATAAGAGGTGAGGATAATTATGTAATCAAACACACTTTCTATGAACAGGGAATCGGATTGCGAGCAGTGAAAGTGTCGAGGGATCGATTTCCGCGTTTGTCGACACCATTCCGCATAATTTTCCATTGACCCCGATAATCGTCCTTGATCCTATTTCAAAAGAGTCAATTCACCAATTTTCTCAAACTTTTATAAAATGTCAACACTAAAATTCCCACGAATCGCCAACATTATAGCAACAATACCGGCACGAGAGCATAATCGATTGCCATCCTGCAGGCGCCTCGCAGGATTGCGAATCACTGAATATGTTGCGACGTCGACGTTTCGCGTTCCCGCGTGCAAAACGTCGCCTAGGAAACCGCGAAAAACACTAGGAGCGCCGTCGCGAAGCCCTGTTTATAATCCCGCGAAATAGAAAAAATAAATTGTTGTTTTTAATTATTTTTCAAAGGAATTTAAAAGAGGTTATGGGGCTTATGTATGCGGGAATTTTTTATTTATTACTAGCAAAATAAAACGCGCGCCAGCGCGCGAATAGTTTTTCATACCTTTTAGAAATTATAAAATACAATTAAAAATATAACAAATCAGTAAATAATATTTATCTAATACGAAGAAATAAATATTTTAAATATAATATTTAAAAATCAATTAATATAAATAAAATAAATATTTATTTAGTGCAAAATTTATAATATTTTAGAATTAAAAAAAATTGCAAAAAATAATTGAAATTAAACAAAATAATTGAAAATTTTGCAAATTAATTGAAAAAAATGAAAACAATTAAAAATTGGGGAAAGTAATTTAAACAATCATAAAAATGTTTTAAACATAAAGAAAATAATTTAAATTTGAGAAAAATACTTGAGCATCTTAAATGTAAATTAAAACAAAATTGAATAATGAAAAATTAGAGAAAATAATTGAAAATTGAGATAAATAAATTAAAACTAAAAGAAATAATTAAAATTTAGGAAAATAATTAAACAAATTACATAAAATATTTTAAATAAAGGAAAGTTAAGCACAATTTGAGAAAAATACTTAAAACTTTCAGAAATTCATTGAAATAAAAGAAAATAATTAAAAATTAGAGAAAATAAATGAAAAAAGATAAACATAATTTAAAATTGAACAGAACAAATTTAAATTAAAGAGAAATAAGTAAAAACTTTTTGGCAGTTATGAAAAAGAACTAAAGTAATTGAAAATTGAAGAAAATAATAAAAATAATGAAATAATTGAAAAGTCAAATAAATAGTTAAAAATATTTTTAATTATGAAACAAATGTAAAGAATTGAAATTTGAAGGAAATAAATTTTGGAAAATAATAGAAAAATGTTTTTAAATTTTATAACTTGCCGAAAATAATTAAAATATGATTCATTTAAATTATTTAAATAAATTAAAAAAAATAATTGAAGTTTGAAAAAAAAATACATGAAGATCTTAGAATTCAATGAAAAAAAAAGAAAATAACTAAAAATTGGAGAAAAGAATGGAAGAACTAAGCTAAAAGTAATTGGAATTTAAGATAATTAATAAACAAATTTTGAAATTATGAAAACAAAGAAAAATAATTAAAAATTAAAGAAAACAATTGAAATTTTAGAAAAATTCTTAAAAATCTTAGAAAATGAGAATAACTAAAAATTGGAGAAAAGATTGGAAGAATGCTAAAAATAATTAAAATTTACGATAATTAATAAATTTTTTTAGAAATTATGAAAACAAAGAAAAATAATTAAAAATAACAACTGAAATTTTAGAAAAATTCTTATAAATTTTAGAAAATAATTTTAGAAAATGAGAATAACTAAAAATTGAAAAAAGACTGGAAGAATGCTAAAAATAATTGAAATTTACGATAATTAATAAATTTTTTTAGAAATTATGAAAACAAAGAAAAATAATTAAAAATTGAAGAAAAATTTGAGAAAAATACTTAAAAAATTTTAGAAATTTATTTTATAAAATGAGGAAAACTAAAAATTGGAGATAAGTCTGGAAGAAAGCTGAAAATAATTGAAATTTATGATAATTAATAAAAAAATTTGAAATTCTGATAACAAATGAAAATAATTAGAAATTGAAGAAAATGTTTGAATTTTCAGAAAAATACTTAAAAATCTTAGAAAATAATTTTAGAAAATGAGTATAATAATTAAAAATCGAAAAAAATAATTGAAAAACGATAAAATTAATTAAAAATTGACAAAAATAATTGAAATATGCTGAAAATAATTTAAGATTGAGAAAGAAAATTGAATTATGATGAAAATAATTTAAATAATATAAAAACTTGAAAACATTCAATAATATTTGAGAGAAATAACTGAAAAATAGAATATATGTTTAAAAAAAAAATAATTATTGTAAAAATTACTTAAAAATTTTTAATTAAAGAGAATAATTAAAAAATCGCAGAAATAATCGAAAATTGATGAAAATAATTGCAATATCGGATAAATAATTGAAAATTTTAAAAGTAATGCCAAAATAATGAGTATAATTATAAATTGATGAAAATCAAGAAAAATTGCAGAATTTATTTTTAAGCAAAAGACAATAATTAAAAAATTTAGGAAATTAATTGCATGTGTTTATGTATATTTTAAACTTCTTCAAAAACCATAATAAATTTTTAAAACATTTTTCGAAACTGTTTTTTTTTTACACAAATGACAATTAAAAACCAGTAAAACACGACACTAACGGAAAAGGTTACCTTATTCTTTCAATTCAAATTTCATAATATTTCCTGATAAAGAGAGTCAAAATCAATAAAATAACAGGGAGTAAGACTAACTTCACTTCAGTTTTTAAAACATGGACAGAAAAAGATGAATAAATATTAATACTAACTAACTTCACTTCAGACTTTAAAATGTGGACAGAAAAAATGAATAAATATAAAAAGTAATTAACTTCAGGAGTTTACGGAGATTATTATTATTTAATTAATTAATAATTAATTAATAGGTTAGATTTATCAGAATTTTGCTTCCTTATGAAGGAAGCTTTGTGATCTTTAAGATTTTCGATTTTCCAAAAATAGTCTAAATTGACTTATTTTCATCTAAAAAGCGTAAATTTTCATTTTTAAACCATTAATGCCTAAACCGAAACTGGTAGTTTCAGAACCAGAGTAACAATTAAAATGAGAAAATTTTACCAAAACATAAAAAAAATGAAATATTTATGTTTTTACAATTGTTTAAACAAATTGTTCAAAAAATGTATTTTCGAAAAATCTATTATCAGCAGTCGAAGTACGGAAAAAGTTAGTAAAGAATGAATATTTGTAAGTTGAAAAAAAGTATTTGTTAAAAAAAAAATTATTTAATTTTATTAATTTATAGGGTTTTTTTAGCATTTTGAAACTTTTTCTTTTATTTTTTCTTTTATAATCTACGTTTTCTTTTATAATAATAAAGCAGTCAGGGCAAACCTGGAAATCAGAGAAAAGTCAGGGATTTTCCAAAAAAAAACTTTAAAAGTCTGGGAATTTTTTCTTAAAGAAACCATAATTAAAAATTCATGATTTTAATACTTAAAATTCCTAATAAACAAACAGAAAGGCCGGGAAATTTATTTATTAACCGAAAATTTCTTCGTGAAGTATACGATTATTCTCTTTAAATTTTATAATTATTCTTTAATTTTTTTAAGTATTTTGTTCTGTTGTCTTTTATTATCACCAGTTTTCGAATTTTGCATTCAATTGTCAATTATTTTCCCCATTTCTCAATTATTTTCTTACTAATTAATTATTTCAGTAATTTTGCAACTTTTCTTTCAATGATAAATTATTTTCTTCACATTTCAATTTAATTCTTTAATCTTCAATTTATTTTGTTTAATTATTTTATTCAATTCTCAATTATTTTCTTTAATTTTAAATTGCATTCTTCGTTTTTCAATTATTTTCTTGAAATTTTAATACAATTCTTCAATTTTAATTTATTTTCTACAATTTTTTCTAAAATTTTCATCAATTATTAATTGACAATTTATTATTCTTATTCGATGTAATGATTATTAATTAAATTTAAAACATTTTTTGTTCGAATGCCGATTTTTCTTATATTATTTTTCGAATTTTTTTTCAATTGTTAAATTTTTCTCATTAATAATCAATTATTTTTCTTAAAATTTCTATTTAATTCTTTAATTTCCAGTTAATTTCTTCAATTTTTAATTATCTTCTTCAATTCTCAAATATTTTCTTTAATTTTCAATTATTTTTATTGATTTTCAATTAATTTCTTAATACTCAATAATTTTTGGATTTTTTCAATTATTTTTTTCACTCATAAAAACTGTTTTAAATTTCTAATTAAATTATTCAATTCTAGAACTATTCTCTTCAATTGTCATTTAGTTTCTTCAAATTTAAATTCCGCTCTTAAATTTTCAATTATTTTCTTTCAATATTGAAAAATTATCGCCTTTTTCTAATATTTTTTTCGATTATCATTAAGTTTCTTTCATTTTAAATCTAATTGTTCAATTTTCCTTAATTTTTAATTCCATTTTTCAGTTTTCAACTGTCTTCTTATATATTCATTAATTCTCTGCTTTTTTCAATTAATTTTTTTCAATTTTTAAATATGTTTCTTAAATTTTAATTTCATTCTTCCATTTAATTGATTTCTTCAATTTTTAATTATTTTTTTCAATTTTAATTATTTTTTTCGATTTTATTCCAGTCGTTAAATTTGCAGTTATTTCCAACAATTATTCCAGTAATTTTCTTAATTTTTCAATTTGCAATTATTTTCTTTAAATTGAATATTTCTTGCTTAATTTTTTCAATTCTTTTTTTCAGTTTATTAATCTAGTCATGTTTCGAATTTCGTTTTCAATTGACAATTATTTTCGACATTTTGCACATATTTTCTTCAATTTTACAATTATTATCTTAAAATTTTATAATTATTCTTTGATTTTTTGTATTATTTTGTTCAGTTTAATCTAACCATTTTTGAATTTTTTTTTAAATTGTCAATTATTTTCTTCATTTTGTAATTTTTTTCAATTTTTAATTATTTTTGCTTTCTTATAGAGGAAGCTTTGTGATCGTTAAGATTTTCGATTTTCCAAAAATAGTCTAAATCGACTCATTTCATCTAAAAAGCGTAAATTTTCATTTTTAAGCAAATGTCCAGCTGTATGTGTGTGTGTGTGTGTGTGTAGCGTTTTTTGTGTACAAGATATCGCGAGAATGGTTTAACGGATTTCAATAAAATTAGGATGACTTATTAAGCTCATGAATATCTAAATTTGGACACAGGGATTTTTGAAAATACCCAATCAAATTTTTTTAAGCATCTTTTTTCATGAAAAAAATCGTTTTTTTACAAAATTTTTTTTCATGATAAAAATTTAGCTTAATAGATACAAAAATCATATTCCTTATCTCAAAATGAGTTGATTGACCTAATAAAAAAAGTTTATAATTGATTAAAAATTCATAAAATAATACAAGTTTTTTTTTTGCTTTTAAAATTTCTTTTTTTTTATATCTTCTCCAATTAAATTTTTATATAATTGATTAATTGCTTCCTCTATGAGGAAACAAATTAGTTTGCTTACTTGGAAGCGAAATACCCATGAAATGGACATAACTTTCACCTAGTTTCTAATTTTAATTTAATTCTTAAATTTTCAATTTATATTTTAAATTTGCAATTTATTTTCTCAATTTTTTAAACGATTAATTTCAATCATCCAAACTTTAATTTATATAGCTTCAATTTATCTAAAATTTAAACTTAGTTACAAGCTTCAATTAAACAAAATATGCATCGATTTATAACTTTATTTTATTCAGAATTAAATCTTACGTAAAAGCTTCAATTTAACAAAGTTTAATGTACGCTGGCTTTAATTTATCCAAATTATAGTTTAATTCTAGCTTTCATTTATCCAAATTTTATTCTTACTTATCAGCTTCAATTTAATCAAAACTTAATCGATCCTAGCTTCAGTTTATCTAAATTATAGATTACTTCTAGCTTTACTTTTATCTATAGCTTCAATTAATCCAAAATTATATCTTACTTAACAGCTTCAATTCAATCAAAACTTGATCGATCCTAACTTGAATTTACTCATATTAGAGATTAATTCTAGCTCCAATTTAAACAAACTTTTATATTTAGATTCATTTTATCAAAAATTTAAAATTAGTTACAAGCATCAATTAAACAAAACCTTCATCGATCCTATAGCTTCAATTTATCCAAATTATAGTTTAATTCTAACTTTAATTTATCCAAAATTTAATCCTACTTACAAGCTTCAAATTAATCAAATCTTAATCGATCCTAGCTTCAATTCATCCGAATTATAGATTTCTTCTAACTTCACCTTTTTCAAACTATTATTTATAGCTTCAATTAATCCAAACTTTAATCTTACTTACGAACTCACTTTAACAAGACCTTAATCGAATCATAGCTTTAATTTAGAAAAAATTAGTTTTACTTAGAGCTTCAATTCAACAGAAACTTTATCGATCCTAGCTTTAATTTACCCAAATCATAGATTGCATCTAGCTCTAATTTAAACAAACTTTTATTTATAGCTTCAATTTATCCAAAATTTAATCTTACTTACAAGCTTCAATTTAACCAAATTATAGTTTAATTCTAGCCTTAATTTATCCAAAATTATAAAAGGATAAATTCCATAAAAGGAAGCAATAAATTAATAATATAAAATTAAATTGGAAAAGTTATTAAAAAAAAAATAATTTTAAATGCAAAAAAATACAAAACATTAATTATTTTACGAATTTCTTTTAATTATAAAAGTTGTATAGGTTAATTGATTCGTTTTGAGATAAGAAATATGATTTTAGTATTTATCAAGTTGTATTTTTAGCATACAAAAATAATTTGGTAAAAAACGATTTTTTTCGATGAAAAAAGGTGTTCAAAAAAAATTTGATAGGGTATTTTAAAAAATCCCTGTGTACAAATTTAGATCTTGATCCACTTTATCCAAACTTTTATTTATAGCTTCAATTTATCAAAAATTTAATATTACTTACAAGCTTCAATTTAACAAAACCTTAATCAATCCTAGCTTCAATTTATCCAAATTATAATATAATTTAAGTTTTAATTCTGCCAAGATTTAATCTTAATTACCAGCTTCAATTTAATCAAAACTTAATCGATCCTAGTTTTTATTTATACAAATTGTAAATTACTTCTAGCTTCACTTTATCCAAATTTTTATTTATAGCTTCAATTTCTGAAAAATTTAATCTTACTTACAACCTCAATTTAACAAAAACTTTATCGATCCTAGCTTCAATTCATCTAAATTATTGATTAATTTTTGCTTCAATTTACCTAAATTTTAATCGATTCTAACTTCAATTTACCACAAATTAAAATTAATCTTACCTGCTACTTTTAAAAAATAAATCAATCTAGCTTCAAACTGAAAGACTAGAAATCAATCGATTTTAGCTCATTTTTTTCAAATTATAAATTAAATCCAGCATTACTTTTTTCATAATTTAAATTGCTATATCATCAGCTTCAATTTTAAATCAATGTTAGCTTCAATTTATCTCAAATTTAATCATCCTACCTTAAAAATAAAAAATTATAATTTGTCTTAGCTTTAGTTTAAAGAAATTTTAATGGAAATTAGCTTCATTTTCAAAATTAAAAATGTATTCTAGTTTAAATTAATCTAAAGTTTAAACTACGATTAGCTTCGATTTATCAAAATTTCAAGTTGATTTTATAGTTTACTTTGTCCAAAAATCAAAACAATTTTATCTGCTGTTTATCTAAATTAGGAATTTCTCTAATTAGGACCCATCATAACTTCCATTTAATCAAATTTCAATCTTAAAGTTTCTATTACTCTAAATTTGAATTGCTTCTAATTTCAGTAAATTGAAATTTATACAGTTGCAAAATTCGGTCTATTTTAATATTGAAAGAGTTTTGAAAGAGAAAAGTTTTCTTTAAATCCTAATAGATACAAAATCGACATTGAAATCTAGATAAATTAAAGTTCTAATTCATCAAATGTAGAATCCAAAAAAATTTCGTTTATTTAAAATTAAAATTACTTAAAACAGATAGTTACTAAATTTAATTAAAAGATAAAATATAGCGTCCATTGGAAATTTAAATTAATAATTTGAAAATTTTGTTTTTCCATTTTTAAACCATTTTATTCAAAATTCTTTGGCAAATATTGTCAAAGCCTCATTACAAATTCTTCACTTTCTTTCTTTACAAATAATCAATTACAAAAACACTATCAAAAAATACATTTGCAACAATTTTATAATAAATGATTCTTTACATTTCCATCCTCAATTTATCAACAAAGTTTTCATCTTGTTCCCTCATTTTTATACGTAGAATTTTCCTGAATTTCTATTCTAATTTTATTTTTTTTTTTTACATGTAGTGCATCAGACTAACAACAGCTTGATATCCCATAATCAAAAAGCCTACGAAAAAGGCAATGGCTCTGGCAGGTTGAGTTTGGAGAATAGCGTAAGAAACCGTGTGAGCGATTCTGGATAAAACAAAAGCTCTTATCAAATTAGTTGCCAGCCAAACTGAAGGTCCAGTTGTCAGATAAATGCCGGTTATTAAAACCCAGGGGAGAACATTTTCAAGGTCATTTTGATGACATCTGCGAACTCGTTCCACGTCCGGATCGTCTAAAGTTACTTTTGCTTTAGGCGCCAACGGAACGTCTTCTGCGTTTGCAAATACCTAGAAAATTTAAAAAAAAATATTAGCTTTGTTATAAACATAATTTTGAAAAAAAACTTAATCTTCTTATTTTGGTTTTTTTAGTTCTTAAAATTAAACTAATAAATTAGGTTAAATAAAATAATTAAACATAATAAATTTAATTATTAAAGTTCGAACAGTTGAAGAAAATAAATTTAATTAATTAATTTTTGAAAATTGATTTTCTGAATGACCAATCAAACTTGAATGTGAAAAATATCTATATATTAGCATTACATAAATGTATCAGGTGTAGATATAGTACTATTTATACTCTCAATGACAGAAAAATAAGTTTTAATGAAGTATAAGATTACATTATCACAGAAATAAAAGAAATTTGTAAAATGTTAATTCACAGAAAAGACTACGGCCAAAATATAACATTATTTCAATTTTTTTATTTTATAACTAATTTTATAACATATTTAATTAAAAATTCTTTTTAAACATTATAATCAATTTATAATTCAATAATATGAAAAATAATGATTCTAATTCATAATTATTATTTTACTTATTCTGATTAATTTTTTCCTTTCTTTCTTTTCTCTTTTCTTTAATTTATATTCCGTCTGAAAATTTATTTTTATTTTATTCAGTCTTTATACTAGGGGAGTGGGCCCCAAGATGGACAGGGCCCCAAGATGGACATTTCGTATAAAATTTTTGTTTAAGGTGACAGCGCCTTATGCTTTTTGTCATTTTTGTTGTTTGTATAGAGGAAGATTTTGATGCACATTTGAAGAAAAAAAACCAGTTGGTTTTTCTTCTACACATACCACGTAATTTTGTGTCTAAAAAAAGTTTTGTGACAGTTTTTTCTCATGTTGGTAAAGTTATTTAAATTTATGATTTAGAATGAGTACTTAACGTTATAATATTCTTTATTTATCGTATAATAATATCCTAAAATGATTTTAATAATTCAGTGTTCGTATATATTTTTTTACTGGGGATTAAAAAATGGTGTCATGTACCCTAAGATGGACAGGCCTCAAATCTCAATATATTTATTTGCTTATTTTCGATTTTACACTTTTTTCAATAATTTTTTGAGACAATTAATTAAAATTTTTTATTTTCCACCATAAAATGTGATTTTATCGTTAGAGAATTTATTATATTGATATTTTTCGATATTTTATTACTTTTTACTGTTAAGTTATTAAATTGAAGTTTTTAGAAATGTTATTTCCTGATACATTCCGTAAAATGATTAAAAATTAGTTTAAGAATTGTTACACGATGTTAATTTTTTATTTACTACAATTTTCAGAGACTTTTAAGAAGGTGTCCATCTTGGAGCCACTTTTTTTTAGACCGACAATTTTAACAATTAGAAAAAACGCTTTAAAAAATGTTTATGTTCAAAATAAAATTTTATCTCTGTGGCCATAAGTTACCTTATAAATTGTACTTTCATCGGGTATAAAACATTTTAATATATTTTATTTGGTTTGGATTCTACAGCAATAAGACGAAAGGGTGTCCAACTTGGGGCCTTCTCCCCTACATTTATTTTGAAAAATATCCGTTATTTTTTTTTTACAGAATTAGACTCCTGCATGCCGTAAAAGCCGGTTAACCGGTCAGCAACAATTAACCAGTTTCAATTATTGCGTTCAATCAGATAATTTTATTAACAAATAAAAGAAACCAGTGAGGGATAAGAAACAATAGTTTAAGAAACTTAAGAATTTCTAAAGCGTAAATTATGAATATATATGTATATATATACCTTCTTCCTGAACCTTTGACGAGCAGTTAAAGGAACCATAGCCATAACTTTTAGAGCTAGGATGGCTCCCCAAAAACCAAAAACTTGCAGTAATGCTGGATCAATCACCGGCATTTTGATAAAAATTATATTATTTTTCTACGATATAAAATTCCTGCACTTTTTTAAACCAACAAGCAATCTTTGGAACAAGATAGTGACTGGCGGTTTTAGGTAGTTGCCCAAGCTTCGACAGATAAAACTTATCTTTTATCTGAAACCGAAGATAATTTACTTGAATACGGAATAAACTTGTTTTTTTTTCGCTTTACCGACTTAATAAAATAACTCTAGTCCTAGAAAGTGAGAGATTATATTGAAAATCATCATGACTAGTTGTAATGCAAATGACCTTGTAGTCTGAATTTGCAGATTCATCTCAAATATTTATCTAGGGAAAAAATACAAAAGGACAATTTTAATGAACGCAGCCAATTTGAACACAATTTAAAATTGAACAATGTAACCGTTTTTGTTAGTTGAGTGTAAGAATTAAAATTTTAGGATTGTAATTTATCTGGTTTTTTAACTCTTTGGCATTTAAATTATTCGAATTCTCAAAATAGGATGCGTTCATTTTTTACAAGTGGGTGGAAATATAATAGGATGCCACTATAGTCGACCTCTTGCTGTCTTTCTTTTCTCAGTATAATGATGTTGAAAAGAAAGAGATAAAGATAATTGTAGTGTCAGCCTCTGTGATTTTAAACTAGCTGCTGGTTCGGAAGCTAACTTTATTACCGAGTGGTTTCGAGAATTATCGACTTTATTATCGGCTGCAAAGTGCTGCTCTCTGTTTTTAGAAATTGTCAGAATTTATATAAATTCCATAAAATCTGTATCAGAAAAGCTTTTCTGAAATTTATACTGTAGAAGATTTTTTAAAAATAAGATTAACGACGAATGGTACACTTTGGTACACATACTCGGTAAAAAAAAAATTAGTCCAAATGCATTATTTTGGGTTTTGAAATCGAAAACTTATATTTTCATGTAATATTATTGTGAACAATTATATTTTTTACAAAATGAGTAATAAAAAATTGCAATAGTTGAAAATTACAAAAAGTTTGACGTTTAGAAATTTAAGTGATCTAACCTCAAATTCGACAAAGTTTCTAAACGTCAAAGTTTTTAATTTTCATCAAATTGCAACTTTTAATTACTCAATTTGTGAAAAATAAAATTGTTCACACTTCCTTTCTTGCAATTTCAATCGCATGAATTTGAGTTTTACCAAGAATAGAAAAAACTGAATTCCGATTGTTTGAAATTTGGATAAAATTAATTTTGATTTTTTAAACTTTGAATTAACTTTCAGTTATTTAAATTTTGAATGAATTGAGTTTCGATTGTTTAAAATTTGGATGAATTGAGTTTCGATTGTTTAAAATTTGGATGAATTGAGTTTCGATTGATTAAAATTTGGATGAATTGAGTTTCAATTGTTTAAAATTGTGATTAAATTGTATTGAAATTTACATCAATTAGTTTCGATACATTAAAACTCGAATTTAAAAAAAGTGAAAAATTAATAAAATAAGTGACAAATTAGCAGAATAGGCAAAATGATATTTTTGCGATTAGTCCCTAAAAGTCCCCTACTTAAAAAATTTACCCTAAAGTCCCCTATTTTCACGAAAATATATTTAAAGTTTTTTTTTAGAGATTTTCAATTATTTTCAATCTTCTTTAAATTTGTATTATTTTTTCAATCTTCAATTATTTCTATCATTTTTAAATTATTTTTTCAAATTATTAATTTATGAAATTATATTTGAATAGATTTCTTAAATTTTTAGTCCTTCATCTCAGATTACAATTATTTTCTTCAATTTACATTTATTTTTATCATTTTTTCCTACAATTCATAATTATTTGTATTATTATTTCATTAATTTCATAAACTGTTAATTATTTTCATCAAATGTCAATTATTTTATTCAATTTGAATTATTTTTTGGACTTATTAAATATTTTCATTATTTTTCAATTAATTTTCAAAAGTTGTAATTACTTTTTTAAATTCTAATTTTTTTTTTCACTTTTTCATTGTGTTTATCATTTTTCAGTTATTTATTAAATTTAAAAAATGCTTCGTAATTTTACTCCTTATTTTCCATAAATTTTATTTATTTTCTTTAATTTTCAATTATTTTTATAATTTTGAAAATATTTTTTCCAATTTTTAGTTTTGAAAAGTATTTTTTCATACACTTTCTAGATTTTTAATTTATTTATCTCAACTTTCAGTTGTTTGTATTATTATGAAATTATTTCCATTATTTTTAAATTAATTTCCTTAATTTTTCATTTATTTTCTCCAATTATTAATTTTAAATTAAAATTTTTTTTTCAATTTTTTTTTTCAATTTTCTTCTTAAACTTTAAATTCAATTTCAGCAAGTTTCAATTATTTTCTTTAATTTTTTCAAATACAACATTTTCAGTTTTAATTATTTCCTTCAATATCAAATTAGTTTCATTATTTATTAATTAATTTTCAATTTCATTCTTCATTTTTCAATTACCTATTCTTTTTACAAAATATGAGTTTTATTTTACAAATTGTAATTTTTTTCTTCAAATTGCAATTAATTTCTTCAATATCAAAGTAATTAGATCAATTTGTAATGTCAATTAAATAATGAAAGGAAATAATTCATCAAATTTTTTAACTAATTTAAGTATTAGTTTCACTATTTTCATTGCTTTTCATAATTATATTTCAAATATTTTTCAATATTAAAAAACCTGTTTCATGATTCATCAAATTTTAATAAAAAAAACTAAATTAATTATTAAATTTTTATTTATTGTTTTTAAATTTTAGTTGTATTTTTGAAGTATTTTAATGATCTTCTTCGATTTTCAATCACTTCCTTTTATATCAAATAAAGTCTGTAGTTTTCTCAATTTTTTTTTTCTTAAATTTTCATAATTATCTTTAATTTTCAATTATTTTTATTAGATTTTTGAAGTATTCTTGCTTATCTCAAATATATTATGTAATTTTTTCAATTATTCTTCTCAAATTTTAATAACTTTCTTCAATTTTCAATTATTTCTATCAATTTCCAATTATATTTTGACGTTTTCAATTATTTTTTTATTAATTTTCTAATTTTGTTATTATATTTCAAATTCCAGTTATTTTTTCAATTTACAATTATTTTTATAATTCCTCAATAATTTTCTGTTATTAATTTTTTTTTTTAATTATAAATAAATGTATGTTGTAATTTTTCCAATTATTTTCCACAAATTACAATTATTTTCTTTAATTTTCTATTATTTTTGTTACTTTGCAAATATTTTCACGAATTTATTATTATTTTCATTATTTTTTAAATTAATTTCAATTAATTTTTAAAATATTCCTCTCAAATTTTTTATTAATTTTCTTCAATTTCCAATTATTTCTATCATTTATCAATTACTTTTTGTCGTTTACAATTATTTTTAAACACATTTTCTAATTTTGTTATTATATCTCAAATTCCAGTTATTTTTTCAATTTAAAATTATTTTTATCATTCTGCAATTGTTTTCTTTTATTACAAATATGTGTTGTAATTTTTTCAATTATTTTTCACAAATTAAAATTATTTTTCTTTAATTTTCTATTTTTTTATTACTTTTCAAATGTTTTCTTCAATTTTTTATTATTTTCAGTATTCTTCAATTAATTTCCTAGACTTTAAAATATTTTTCTCAAATTTTAATAATTTTCTTCAATTCTAAATTACCATTGTAATTATTTTGCAATCAATTTCTTCAATTTTTAATTATTGTAACTATTCCTCAATTAAATTCCTAAATTTTCAATTGTTTCTCTCGTTTTTCAACAATTTTTTTCAATTTTTATTTTCTTTTATCTTTTTAAAATTATTTTCTCCTCCTTTTAATTAGATATATTAATTATTTTTCAATTAATTTTCTAAATTTTCATTTATTATCTGAAATCTAAGTTATTGTATCCAGCACTTTTCAATGTTTTAATCGTTCTTCAATTATTTCTCTCAAATTTCAATTACGTTCGTCAATTTTTAATTTTTTTTTAATTTGCTATAATTTTCGAAAATTCTGTATTATTTTGATTATTATTTTGTTGCTTAATTACGAAAATTTAAATTATTTATATCTCAAATTTAAATTATTTTCTTCAATTTTCGATTATTTCCGTAATGTTTGAACTATTTTCCTCTTTCTAAACTGCTTGAAATCATTTTGTAATTAAAACCTTTTTTCTACTTCACATATATTCTGTATTTTTTGTAAAATTATTTTTCTAAAATTGCAATAATTATCTTCAAGTTTCTATTATTTTTATCATTTTTCAAATAATAACCAAATTTTAATTATTGTCATTTTTATCCAATTAATTTCTAAAAATGTTAAGCATTTTTTTTTAACTTTCAATTATTTTTTAAAATTTTTTTCAATTCCAAAATTTTATAAATTTTTTCCTATACAAATTAATCTTGTTTTATTTATCTTATAATTACAAACGGATTTTATTACTCGAATTCAAATAAGATTGTCAACATTTGAATATTTTTTATTTCTCCCGCCCCCTTACCGGGCCAACATTAAATGTGCAATTGGCAAAAATTTACAAGTCGCCGCCCCTGTCCCTATTTTTGTATATTCAGTCCTCTATTTCCCCTAAAATATTCTTCATTGTGTGAAGCCTGCAAATACCATATTTATTTGTTTATTTAAAAATTGTTTAATATTTTAAAAAATTAAGTAATTAATTATTGTCTTTTGACTGCTACAAATAACCAGTCCTAAAGAGTGTTTGCTTCTGTCGACAAAATGCATTTCACGCGGTTACGTTTTACATCCGGCACGTGAAGTGAATAAATAATTTAAATCCACTACCATATGACATCCTGTGCACGACGAGTACCTGAAAACACATCTACACATCTCTTTCTTCTACTTTGAAGAGACTTGAGAGAGCAGGTTAGAGCAGGTTGTCAGCTTTATGTAGTCGGAACATGTTCCAAACATTCTGGACTCGTGACAGTTCGGTAATTTACGAAAATTGCCGAGTGATTTTCTGCGCATGCTCAGGACAGGTGTAAAGCGCGACGGACATGCAACAGGTAGACATTCGCCTCCTTTTGCCTTCCTTTCAAATTTCAAAGAACTTTAACTTGCTCTCGGTTTGTTACACGTAGGTCCTCGTTTCGTGTTGAGACCAAACAAAATCTCAGAAAAATTGCCAGTTTGTTGATTCAGTATTGTCGTAAAGTTGGTGCTCGATGTGACAAAAGGGAGAAAAAAAGTGGATGCCGAACAAAAGAGGCTGAGAAAAATGTAAACAATAAGAAGATCTTCAACTTGAGAAGGTGGATCGGAAGGAATTCAGTGATGAAGTAATTATTCAGTTATCAGTCCTAAAGTTCGGTTTTGTATTTTTTGAATTGCAAGTTTTGAAAAATCAAAATTCTTGAGACGTTGGTATGTGACGTGGTTTAGTTCGTGTGATTTTTCAGTGCCGTCTTTGACATCAGTCAGTGGTCCTCAAATCATTTCGAATAATTGCGGAAATTTCGAATTTTATAGGTGATTTTAGGAATTAATTATCGGAGGATAAATTAATTGACTGGAAAAGTTTAATGAGGTATTTTAAGATTAGGATAAATGGAAAAAAAATTCCATTTAATGTAGAGCAGATAAAATTAATTTTTTTTCTACTTGTTATCATTTTTAGACAATGATAATCACTGATTTGGTAAATTGGAATTATTTTGACATTTGTCTATTTGCCATTTAGAAATATTTTTTTTGTGATTAAAATTTTTTTTTCTGTAATTATAACTCCGGATTTGTTGTTTTTAATCTAGACTTCGATTTATCAAAAAATAAATTATTGTAAATTTTGATCAATTTTAAGGGGACAAAATATTCATTTTTATATCAAAGATCGATTGTAACTTTAATTCATCCAAATTTTAATAATCGATCTAAATCTAGTTATAATCTTGTTAATTAATTGACTAAAAATTATTACATGATTTAGAATTAAATTTTTCTTAATTTGCAGACACCTTGTGTGGTTTGACAAATTAAAGTAATTAACCGTATTTTGAATTGATATCTGTTACTATACATAAAATTATGATTGAATTTCCAAGGAGAGTTTATTAGTTTTCCGAGTCAAAACCTCATTTATCATTAACAAGACGAGATATGGAAATGAATATTTTCCATTTTAAGAGTGATTTGATTTTGTAATCAACTGTTAGACGTGTTTTTATATTAGGATAATGACTATTTAAAGTCCTCAAAAAGCTGGAAGGGAAAATTTATCGTTTTCGAAGGAATAGAGTAGGTAATTACTATTAATACATCTATTTAGATTAATGACAATGTTAATTTAATAATAATTAATTGATGCAGAGTGTCTTAAGATTTATGTTATTGAAGTTTGGATTCAAATTTAATCTGAAGCAATGATTTTTTTTGATAAATTGAAGTTAGAATAGGTTGAAAAATTAAATTTAAATTTTGAATAGATAAAATTGAGATCAATAGAAATTTTGATTTTTTGAGATTAGAATCCCTGGTTTGGACTACATAATTGAAGTTAAAATCGATATAAATTTGATTAAATTGAATCGATTTTGAAGTTTGATAAATTGAAGCTATGATTGAGAAAAAATTATATTTGAATTGAAATTAGTGTCGATTTCAAATTTGGAAAAATTGAAGCTATAGTCAATTAAATTTTGATTAAATTGAAATTATCATGGTTCGAAATTTAGTTTAATTGAAGCTAGTGTCGGTTTTAAATTTGGATAAATTGAAAATAGGATAAACATTTTTCTTCTTTTACTTTTATTAGAGTTTTTCTAATTTGCTGCAATTTTTTGATGACGCAAATTATTTTAGTTTATTCGTGTATTCCGATTTATTAAACGATTTCATTAATTAGTAAAATTTTCACGTATTTTTCTTATTTACTTTCACATTTTTTGTAAAAGTTTCTAAACATATTCTGAATTGTTAAAAGATTTTTTTGCTTTTTATACGTTGTTCTACTTTCCGCTCTTTTTGGAATTTTTGTGTATTTTAAATTACTTTTTTAAAAATGTAAATTAGGTAATCTCTTAGTTTTCATACTTTTTCACTTGTGGAAGGTGGATTTGTTTTTTGAATTTTTTATCTCTTTCAGACTTATTCATTTCTGTTCTTGATTTTCTCAATTTTTCTTTTCATTTGTTTTATGTTTGCAAAATTATAATTTTTTTTTATATATTCCAGAAACTATTTAAAAAAATTGAGCTTATAGAATTTTTTAAAATTAAATTTTCTAATTTTCTTGGATTTTTTTCGTTCTTTTAAAATGTGGGTAAAGTTTACATAATTTATGTTTAACAATTTAAAAGAAAAAGTTTATTTATAGATAATGCAAATTATTATAAATTTTGTAATGAAATGTTTATTTAAATGTAATTGTCGATCAACAAGTTTTAAAAGGAAAAGTTTTAAATAAAGAATTTATATATTCCATGTGAAAAATATTTTTTTTCAATCTCTTATCATAAACGTTGTAAACTTTACCAATGTCTTTCAAAATGTTTTCATTTTTCTGTAATTTTTCTTATTTTACGAATGATTTTCTCGACTTTTTTGTTATTAAAGAATTTTCTCGTTTTTTTTTTCTAAATTATCTTTAAACTTTTTTTTATTTTATTTTCTCATTTTTTAGTAAGTTTTCCCTGATGTTTCAAATTTTTATTGTTTCAACAGGTATTATAAATGCTTTTTGTAATTTTCTCGTTTGTTTACACTGAAAAAAAAACTATTTAAGGTTTACTTGAGTTAAATGTAATTTTTACTTTTTTACTCAAGCAATGAAAAAAAATCAAAAATTGCTGTGAAACCAGGCAAATTTTACTTTGTTTATAAAGAAAAAAAAACAATTGACACTTTTGAAGCAAAATTTGACGTTTATGTGTCAAACTGTTAAAATTAAATTTTCAATACATTCCAGAAGATTTAATAGTGGAAGAATAAGTAAAAGTGAGTAAAAACGTTAATTGCATATTAATTTATTGTTTATTTCTTTTAATTAACTCAAACATTGTTTTAAAGTACAATATGTCAAATTTGTTTTAAAAGTGACATTTTGTTTTCCTTAAAAAACAAAGTAAGTTTTACTTTTTTTTGCACTGCTTGAGTTATAAAGTAAATTTTACTTGACAACTCAAGCAAATATTCCATTGTTTTTTTTTCAGTGTATTATTAATTGAATTTTAACAAAAATATTTTCCATTCTTCAAATGCTAAAAAAATTTTGTATGCTCTTAGTTTTTATTATTTCTTAAAACTTTTTGATTTTGATTTTTTTTTTTTTAATTGTTATTTCTTCCACGAGTACCTTATTAAGTTTTTACATTAAGCTTTCCTTATTGAACGTTTTTTTAGTATTAAATAATTTTTTTTCATCTTTTCCAAATTGTTTTAATTTTTTTTACTTTTCTTATCTTTCTATTTTTGACTTTCCTGATTTTTTTTGTAGTTATTAAATAATGTTTCCAATTTTTAGCATGTATCTTCCTCGATTTATCTAATTTTCATTTATTCAGAACATTTCAAATATTTTTTCTAATTTTCTCAATTGTTTTTTGTTTATTTAATTTAAAC
Source organism: Ganaspis brasiliensis (assembly GCA_037103525.1). Lineage (NCBI taxonomy): Eukaryota > Metazoa > Arthropoda > Insecta > Hymenoptera > Figitidae > Ganaspis > Ganaspis brasiliensis. The sequence goes on from JAZKLR010000146.1 coordinate 2,134,846, forward strand.
AAAAATTTTTACCTGTTTTTAAATATTTTTAACGGTCTTAGTTTTTCTTATTTCCTCAAACTTTTTCTTCTTAAATTGCCGTACTTTTAGTAATTCTTTTTATTGTTCAACTTTTGAACATATTTGAATATTTAATTCTTTGATTTTCTTTTATCTTTTCCAAATTGTTTTAATTTTGTTTAATTTTCTTATTTTTCGATTTCTGATTTTCCTCAATGATTTTTCTGACTTTTTTGTTATTATTAGAGAATTTTCTCATTTTGTGGCATATCTTCCTTGATTTATCTAATTTTTATTTATTCAAAAGATTTCAAATACTTTTTCTAATTTTCTCACCTGTTTTTTTATTTATTAAATTTGAAAAAAATTTTCTCCGGTTTTTAAATATTTTAAACGGTCTTACTTTTTCTATTTTCTACTATTTCCTCAAACTTTTTCTTCTTAAATTGCCGTACTTTTCGAAATTCTTTTTATTTTTCAACTTTTGAATATATTTAAATATTTAAATAATCTCTTCTATTTTCTTTTATCTTTTCCGAATTGTTTGAATTTTTTTTTCATTTCTTATTTTTCGATTTATGATTTTCCTCAATGATTTCCTTGACTTTCCAGAAAAGGCATTTTCAAAAAAAATTAGGTTGAGCTAAAATTTGTTATCAAATAATAATTATTTAAAAAATTATGTTTTTTCTTTAAATCAAGTTAACATCTGTAATTTTTATCCAATTTTGACTAATAATAGCTCATTTTTCTCGTTGAAACATTCTCCACAATTTTATTTGTTAGGTTTTGTTAAATAATATTTTGTTTAAAAGTTATTAAACAAATAAAATTTGTTCTTAACGTATTTTTTAAACAGAATATTATTTAAGAAAATCTAACAAAACAAATTGTAGAGAATGTTTCAACGAGAAAAATGAGCTATTATTAGTCATAATTGGATAAAAATTACAGATTTTAACAAGATTTGAAGAAAAAACATAAATTGTTAAATAATTATTATTTGACAACAAATTTTAGATCAATTTAATTTATTGTCTTTTTAAAAATGTACAACTGGATCTTTTAAAATTTGTTGAAATTAATTTAAATAATATTTTTATTTGGCGTGAAAAACGACTTTCTAGTTTGAGGTTATGTAAATAAAGAGAACCCCCTTAAATTTTCTTACTTTTTCATATAGTTTTTTTCATTTTTAGGTACCTAATAATAAAGTTTTTACTTAAGATTTTCTTATTAAACTATTTTATATTTAATATTAAAACTGATTAAATAATGTTTTTTCATCTTTTCCAAATTGTTTCAATTTTTCTTAATTTTCTTATTCTTCAATTTATGATTTCCCCAATGTTTTCGTTGAACTTTTTTTGTTGTTATTAGAGAATTTCCTCATTTTCTTTCTTGGTTTATCTAATTTTTATTTATTCAAAAGATTACAAATACTTTTTCCAATTTTCTTATTTTTGTTTTATTTATTGAATTTGAACAAAAATAGTTTCCGGTTTTCAAATATTTTAAACGGTCTTACTTTTTCTGTTTTCTACTATTTCCACAAACTTTTTCTTCCTAAATTGTCGTACTTTTCGTAATTCTTTTTATTTGGCAATTTATGAATATATTCGAATACTTGAATAATTTCTCTTATTTTCTTTTATCTCTTCAAAAATTGTTTTATTTAATTTATTACTTTTTTTTAATTTTGTGCCTTATATACCAGTTTCTTCTTAGTATTTACTAAACTTTTTTGTTTTTTTCCTAAAAAGACCGTTTTTCTTTTCTTTAAAATATTCTATTTTTAAAAATTCTACTTTTAAATATTCTCTTTTTCTAAAATTGTTTAAAAATCACAAAATCTTTCCTCAAAGAAGCAATCGATTAAAAATTACCGATATTCTGTAATAAAATCGATTAAAGATGTTCAACCTATTGACATAACCTCAAACTAAAAAATAGTTTTTCACATAAAAGAAAAGTATTATTAAATATAATGTAATTAAATACAATAACTCTTTTTTTAAAAAATTCTTTGACATATTCTGTTTAGAGGTAAAAACTATTTAATTTTATTTATTATACAGTGTATTTTGTTTGTGTTAAAAAAATTTAGGTCAACGAAATGTTGATGAAACGTTGCTCGTTAAAATAAAGTCAGATTGTCCTTTAATTGATGTGTTTAGTGTTTTTTTATTTTCCATCTTATCAAAAACAGATTAAAAATAACTTAAATGTCTTGGCTCCAACAGATAAAAATTTATTTTATTTACATAATAATATTATTGTTATTTTTTTAATAATATTTTGTTAAAAAATTATTACATAAATAAAATTTTACTATTATATATTTCTTAAACAAAAATGTATTTATCAAAAGTTCCATCAACCAGACTTGTAGAGAATGTTTTAATGCTTCTAATGAGCTATTATTTCTCAAAATTAGATAAAAATTACAATCGTTCACAAACTTTAAACAAAAAACACAAAATGTTAAATAATTATTATTTAATAACAAATTTTGCCTCAACCTAATTGTCTTCTAAAAAATGTACAACTGGATCTTTCAAATTTTGTTGAAATTAATTTGAATAATATTTTTGTTTGGGGTGAGAACGGTGAAAAACGACTTTCTAGTTTGAGGTTATGTCAATGGATTGAACGCGTCTTTAATTGGAATATTTAGGATTTCAGATGGATGATTTTGGAGAAATTAATCCGGGGCCTTGCGGGGACCAGATTATGGCTTGTAAAGACGGCACTGGGGCAGGTAAAGCTCGTGCATGGTAATAGGAAGAGAACAGGAACGACAGGCAGGGGTGCGGCGAGGTTCTTTGGTCCAGAAAGCCGAAGGTGCAGTGAAGTTTAGCGCGCTACCGAGTGACTTGGCTGGCGTGGTCTTCGCGCGGTGTTGTCCGGTCGCGGATGAGCATCATGATAATACGTCAGGCGTGTTGAAAACGCGGGTTGAAAATCCGAGAAGATAGAGAAAGGACAACGTCGTCTGCAAGACCATGCACACCTGAGAATTGACTCGAGAGGCGCTCGCTTGACCGTCGTGAACGCTTAGCCTTGACTGGCGCCAGCTAGCCTGCCTGATCAACCACATACAACTTATCTTAATACTTTTCTGCCTGCAAAACTCGATCGTATTGTAAGGAATCTAGGCAGCACTGGGTACTTCATTTTCAGGTACCCCCGCTTCCACAATTGAATTTTATTTATCCTCTTCATCGCTTCGTTTCCAGTTTCTAGAATCTCCAACAGGAATCTTTTATCAGCCTCACACGTGTGATTTGCAAGTTTTAGAATATCTCGACTTTATAGAAATTAGAAGGATCTTCTCTAATTTGTGTTTTTTTTGTTTTTAGAAACCGGACACAATAAAAAACGGATTACTTTTCGGATAAAAACTTATGAATCAGGGTGGTCATTTGACCGGGAAATAACCGGGAACTTTTTTACTAAACCGGAAATTTCTTCGAGGATCTAAAAGTTCTGAGACATTTTATAGAAAATAATATTTTTATATATCACAAATCTATAATAATAATAATAATAATCCACAAGTTCTTTTATTCCTTCATTCATTTTTTGTCTGTTCACACCTGAAGTTTGGCACATAGATATTTTTTGTTTTAAATCGGATACTTTTTAAAAAATGGATTTAAAATTTATTTGAATTTTAATTTATAAATGTCAGTTGAAATAATTTTAATTTTATTAATTGGAATTAATTAATTCCAACTTTTGAATTTCAATTAATCAAGGTGTCTACTAACCGGTAATTTTCCGTCAAACCGGGAATTTTTTTCTAGGATAATAAATTCTTTTCAATTTTCAATTATTTTCTTCAATTTCCAATTATTTTCTACAATTCTCAATTATTCTCTTCCATTTGGAATTATTTTCATTAACTTAAAATTATTTCTTCATTTCTCAATTATTTTATTCGACTTTCTATTATTTTCTTCAATTTTCAATTATTTTCATCAATTTCTAATTAATTTATTTAATTCTAAAATATTTTCTACGATTTTCAATTATTTTAATCAATTTTTAATTATTTTCTTCAATTTTTAATTATTTTCATCAATTTTTAATTATTTTCTTCAGATCTCAACTATTTCCTTCAATTTTTAATGATTTAATTTAATATTCAATAATTTTCGACTTTTTTCAACTATTTTTTTCAATTATCATTTATTTATTTCACATCTCAATAACTCCTCCATTTTTTAATTATTTTCTTCTATAATCAATAATTCTCGGCTTTTTTCAATATTTTTTTCAATTGTCAATTATGTTTTTGAAACTTGAATTCAATTCATCAATTATTATTCCACGATTTTCATAAAATCACATTTTCTTCAATTCCTAATTATTTTCTAAAATTTTTAATTAATTTCTTCAAATTGAAATTACATTCTTCATTTTTTATTTATTTTTTTAATATTTAATAACTCTAGGCTTTTTACAATGATTTTTTTTAAATTCTCAATTATTTAATTTCCAATTATTTTTTCATATTTCTTTCAGTTTCTCAATTACTTTCAATTTTTTAATTTCTTCTCAATTTTCTTCAATATTTAACAATTCTCAGCTTTTTTAAATTATTTTTTTCTTTAAATTTTTATTTAAAATTGTATTTAATTTTTAAGTACTTTCTTCCATTTTTAATTATTTTCTTCAATTTTCAATTATTTTCTTTAATTTTTAATTATTTTGTTCAATTTTCAATTGTTTTTTGTTCAATATTCAGTAATCTCGACTTTTTCAATTATTTTTTTTTCAATTATCAGTTATTTATTTCATGTTTCAAAACCTCCTTCAATTTTCAATAATTTTCTTCTATTTTCAATTTAATTGTTCAATTGTTCAATTATTTTTTTCAATTCTCAATTAGTTTCTTTAAATAACAATTCTATTCTTCAATTTTCAATGTTTTCTTCAATATTAAATAATTCCTGTCATTTTCCATTTTTTTTTAATTATAAATTATTTTCTTCTTTTTTCAATCCAATTTTTCAGTAATTTTCTTTAATTCTCAATTATTCTATTCGAATTTCAATTTTATTTCTCAATTTTCCATTTTTTTTTAATATTCAATAATTCTGTGTTTTTCTGATTTCAATTTGCTTATTTAATTTTCAATTTATTTCTTCAATTTTGAATTATTAACTTTAATTTTAAATTATTTTTTTAGATTTTCTATCTAGTTGACTAATTTTCAATTATATTCTTTGAATTTAATAACCATTATTCAATTTTTTCAATTATTGTTCAATTGTAGATTAATATTTACTTTTTTTTTAATTTTGTTTCTAATTGTCAAATATTTTTGTCATTGTTCAATTATTTCTTTCCATTATAAATTATTTCTTTTCATTATTAATTGTTTCTTTTAATTCTTAATTATTATTTTTTGTAAAGTTAAACTTTACAATAATATTAAATATTTAATTCTTCAATTCTTAATTATTTTCTTTGAATTTCAATTATTTTCTTCAATTCTCAACTGTTATATTCAATTTTTGTAGCCATTTGTGGGTCTATTTATACTTAAAATAAATTTTCAGTTAACAAGAGAAAAAACCGGGAAAAATAGGAACAAAAACCGGGAAAAACCGGGAAATGACCGGGAATTTTGTGGGACGAAATTAGTAGACACCCTGTTAATTCATATTTAAATGCATATTAATTAATACAAAATAATTAAATAATATTAATTATTTTCCATATTCACAATAATCATTTTTTTTAATATTCTTACAAAATTTCTAAGAGATTTCAATTTTTGGAAACTGTTTAGTTTTTATCTTACAATTTCTTATTTTTACAAAATTTTAAGTTTTTTTCTACTTTTACTTTTGATATATTTTCTTTTTTTATTTTTTTTTATTTTTGGATTTTCATTAATTTTCCTCTTTTTGTGCAAATTATTTAATATTATTTTACACAATTTCGTTATTATAACTTTATAACATTCACTAAACTTTTTATTTCGTTGATTTTCATAATTATTTCCATATTTTTAAAAATAAATACTGCCAGTTTTTTGGTATAAATTTGAATTAGTTAAAAATAACTATTAATTAGTAAAATCGTGGCTGAGTTTTTATTTCAGCAATTAGTTAAAAATAACTAATTAAAAAATGACTAATTGTGAATAAAAACATAACTAAAAAATAGTTAAATTTTGACTAATTGAATTAGTAAACAGAATTTTACTAAAATATTAGTTATTTTGACATAACTTAAAAATGAATTTGACTAATAATTAGTTATTTTTAATGAATTCAGATTTAGAGAGTAAGTTTATTCAATTTTTTTCACATCGTGTCTATTTTTGCGAGATTTTTTGCAAACTTACTTATTCTTCCATAAAGTTTTCAGATTTTCCTTATTTTTCTAAATATATTGTTAGTCTTATTTTAAGTGTAATATTATAAAAATGTGTTTGGTTAAACTTTTTTATTTTTGTATGATTTTTAAGTTTCTTTTGTGGACTTTCTTTTTATTTATCTTAATATATACATTTTTTAATTTTATTTTTTGTACTTTTTACATTTTTTTACTTTGTTAGATTAAGGACAAAAACATTTCTCTATTTTCATCCTATTTATTTAATTTTCTTGACGCTTCAATATTTTTTTAGTTCTCCCTTGCGTTTTAATTAATTCTTTAATTTTTGTCATCATTTTTCCATTTCTAAGAAGGAAGCATTTTTCCTTCTTTTCAATTTAGTTTTTATCTTAAAATTAGGAATTTTTGAAAACATTTATTTGATGCTTTTGACAACATTTTTAAAATTTCCCAATTTTCTACTTTTTTAAAAGCTTTTATTCTTTTATTTTATATTCTTTCAATTTAATCTCGTACTACATATTTTCATTTGAGCATCGTTCTTGTATTTCATAGAAATTCTTTTCTTTAATTTTTTTTTCTAATTTTACAAAATTTTATTGATTCTTTTTTTATTTAATTTGTAAAATAATTCTCTTATTTGTTTAATTTTAAAATTTTGTTCTCTTTATTAATATATTTTAACGTTTTTTTAAAATTATCTTCTTTTTTATTATTTTAATGTAAAAAAATGTCGGTCAATAGTTTAATTTTTTTAAAAATGTTTCTACTTTTTTATGTATAATTATGTCACTGTTTCCTTCTTGTGTTGTTTTTTTCGTTTTTCTTTGTTTCTTTAATAAACTAATTAGAAATAAACATTTGGTGATTTTAAATACTGATTATATTTAAAAAAAATCAATTCTTGATTTAGATAAAAAAATCCGATTTAAATCAAATAAATCGGACTTTTTTTATTTTTTTAAAAAAAAATCATGATTTTTATCAGCCCTGAATTAATTTTCAACAGTTTTCAATATACAATCATTCTCTTTAAGTTTTATAATTATTTTCTTTTGTTGTCGAATATTCTCGGTAGTTTTCGAATTTTTCTCTCGATTATCAATTCTTTTCCTCATTTCTCAATTATTTTCTTTAATATTTAATTATTTTAGTCATTTTGTAATTTTTTTGTCAATTATCAACTATTTTCTTAAATTAATTTAAATCTTTATTCTTCAATTTATTTCTTTAATTTTTAATTATTTTCTTCAAATCTCAATTATTTTCTTGAATTTTCAATTGCATTCTTCGTTTTTCGATTATTTTATTCAATAATCGATCATTCTCGCATTCTCTCAATTATCAATTATTTTCTTGAAATTTCAATACAATTCTTTAATTTCCAATTGATATCTTTAATTTTAATTTATATTCTATAATTCTTTCCATAATTTTCATCAGTTTTCAATTGACAATTTATTATTCTCCTTAAAGAATTTTATGATTATTTATTAATTTAAAGTTTTTGTTTTGTTTTGTTTAAAAGACCTTTATTCTTACCATTTTTCGAATTTTATTTCAATTGTTAACTATTTTTTTAATTGTTAATTTTTTCCGCAATATTTAATTATTTTCGTCATATTGTAATTTTTCTTTTAGTTATTAATTATTTTCTTAAAATGTCCATTTAATTATTTAATTTCCAATTTATTTCTCCATTTCTAAATTATTTGCTTCAATTCTCAAAAATTTCCTTTATTTTTCAACTATTTTTATCGATTTTCAATAAATTCTTAAATATTCAATAACTCTAGGATTTTTTCAATTTTTTTTTTTACTTATAAAAATTGTTATAAATTTTTAAATCAATTATTCAATTCTAGAACTATTCTCTTCAATTCTCAGTTATTTTCTTCAAATTTAAATTCCACTTTTCAATATTCAATTACTTTCTTTAATATTAAAAAATAATCGCCCTTTTTTATTATTTTTTTCGATTATTTAATTTATTAATTTAAACTTTAATTTTAAATGCAAAATTGTTCAACTATTTTCTTTAATTTTTAATTCCATTATTTAATTTTTATTTCTATTTTTCAGTTTTCAATTGTTTTCTTCTATTTTCATTAATTCTCGACTTTTTCAATTACTGTTTTTCAAAATTGCTTTCTTAAATTTTCAATTATTTTTTTCGATTTTTAATCCAGTTGATGTGCAATAATAATTTCTAACAATTATTCCTATAATTTTCTTAATTTATCAATTTGCAATTATTTTCATTAAATTTAATATTTCTTGTTTAATTTTTTCAATTATTTTTTCAGTTGTCAATTAATCTAGTCATTTTTCGAATTTTGTTTTCAATTGACAATTCCTAATTTTTCATATATTTTCTTCAATTTTTCAATTATTATTTAAAAATTTTATAATTATTCTTTGAATTTTTAAATTGTTTTCTTCGATTGTATATATTATTCTAACCATTTTTTTAATTTTGTTTTCAATTAGTTTCGGCATTTTGTAACTTTTTTTCCATTATCAATTATTTTTTCAAATTTTAATCTATTTCTTAAATTTTCAATTTATTTCCTCAATTTTTTATTATTTTCATCAATTTCGGTTGTGTATTAATCTAGCCATTTTTTAAATTCTGTTTTCAATTCAATTATTTTCGTCATTTTGTAATTTTGTTTTCAGTTATCAATTTTTTTTTTTAAATTTAATTTACATAATTTTTAAATTTTGAATTTCATTCCTCTTATTTTTATTATTTTCTTCAATTTCAACTATTTTTTTTTAATTTTCAATTCCATTTCCATTTATTTCCAACAGTTATTCCTATAATTTTTTAACTATTTTCTTTAAATTTAATATTTATTATTTAATTTTTCAAACAATTCTTTTTAATTGTGTAATTATGTAGCCATTTTTTCTACGGATTAGAATTTCTAGAACGATTCAGAAATCATTTTGTAAAATACGATTTTGATCTAAACGATTTTAAAAGAATTTTGATAAAAACTAGTTTAAAGACATGTTCATGAAAACAAATTTGAAGGTTGATTTTCAAAATTAATTTCAAGATTAATTTTCAAAAAACTCGATTTTGAGATAGACTTTTATCACAATTTTTCATCAGAACCAATTTTAAGATTTATTTTCGTCGAACTCAATTTTAAATATGATCTTGATCAAATCTGAGGATTGATTTTCCTAACAGTAAAATTCAATTTCAAGATTGATTTTCAACAAAATCAATTTCTCTAAGATTTTCAATACCCTCGAAATGTTTATCTTATTTTTCAAGACTTCCTCGTGATTATTAATAATCTCTAAATTCTTCAAAAAGTAAAATTCACTGTCACTTTTGTCAGGTTAACTGAGTTTTAATTATTCTCTTGAAAGGGAAACTTCTATTTTTGGAAGTTTTCGAGTCATACTCGTAAAAATGACCATTGTCCTTAATCAGCAAATTTAGTTCTTCTATTTGACTAATGACTCTTGTTCAATTATCAGTTTTTTTTCGGTTCCCATTTAGACTCCTATCTTAGTTTCTCTGTCGTTATTTGTGGAAAAGCTAGTTTTAAAATAAGAATCTTCGCTTTTGCCCGAATTTTTTAATTTTAAATAGAGATTTTTTAAAAAATGGATAAATTATGGATTTTCTTGTTATCTATTTTTAATGTCAAATTTTAATTTACTTAATAATCAGCTGCAATTAGGTAATTAATTATTTTTCAAACCAGTAATTTATCGATTATAAAATATTAAAAGCAAAAAACTTATTAAAAATTTTCTCTAATTTATTAAATTTGTAAAATATATCTAAAAGACAGATGTAAATTAAAACTTCCTAAGCTGTTATTATTGAATCGGATTCTTCTGACCGGCTCGTGGCTATTATGAGTGAAAGGCTGCAATTTTTGTTACATGCTTTTGATAACTTCCTGGTTTGAAAACAATAATTGTGTCATGTGTGTTCTTTTATTATTATTCTTTTTTTTTATTGTAGTAGTTTTTTTTTCTCTGACATCCATTTCAAATCTTGCCAATTAAAAAGAAACTTTTAAAAAATCAAATATATATGAATAAAAGTGTAATGCATTTGCTTAATTTAATAAAACTAAATAGCAATATAAAGAAACTAAAATCTTATGATTAAAAATTTTAAATTGCTCTACATTCTTCGATCTCGAAATTAGAGAAAAATAATTGCAATGATATTTTCTTTTCTCGATAAAGAGCTACAAAATACATTTCACTTGACAAAACAAGAATTAGTTGAGATAGGAGAATTTATTTCCTAAGTTGCGTTATCGCGAAAAACGACATTTCAATAAATATAATTTCCTTTTCCAGGTTCGACAAGCTCGAGTTTCGAAGTCATGTCAAAGAAACTGGACTCTGCGGCTAAAAATTGTCATTAACATCGTAAAATGTCAACGGAAGCTGTTCGTATCACTCCCGACGAGGAGCAGGGGTAAATAAATTTTTTATTATAATTATTTTTTAAAAAATCTACAATTGTCATTTTAGATTTTGTTTTGTTTTGTTTTTTTTCTATTTTTCTATTTTCCTTATTTACGTTTTGTTTATTTTTAGTTTTATTTATTTTTGCAATTAAAACTTGTTCTACTTTCTAGCAATTTTATATTTATCGTTTATTCTTATTTTAGCTGAGATTAGAAAATTGGCTTTTTGAATAAATTAAAAATTTCTCGAGACTTGGTAAGCATAAATAATTCCTCAAGATGAGTTAATGTTCGGAAGCCACGTTAGGCTTCTAAAGCCCTAATAAGTGTAATTAAAATTTTTTTCAAATAGGTAATATCGATTATTATTATTATAACTCGAGGGGAAAGCTACCTTTAGGGCTCTGCAATTTGCAATAAAGAACAAGATCCTCGGCAAGTGGTAATAAGAATCAAACTATACGCTTCGACTTTTGCGGTTTGTATCTTTTAATCGCTATAAAAGCAGGTGCTTAGATTTACAATATATATACATATATCGTGGATATTTTACATCCGTGTGAAAGCGCCAGTTTGCGACGCCAAGAGACGAACCTGGTTCGCACGAGGGTCAGCCTGGGGGAAGCAGTCATTGACATTGAGAAAAGACCGACGTGAATGTGACTAATCGACGGCTTAGACTACACTTGGCTCATAATTTCGCATAATTTTTAATTTATTTTCAGGGCCAAAAATCACTTTTTGGAGCGGAACAATTATTTTGGTTTTAAGGGACGCATGAATCTTTGCAAACATCACCATAACTAAACAGTTTTGTAACCTAGAAATCCCCTTTCTAATGTCCAAAAATAATGCGCAAAATTGCCTAGAAATGCCTAGGTCCCGATTTAGATACTGTAGCATTTGTAACAATAACTAAACCGTTTTGTAATCATCACTAAACAGTTTTGTACGCTTAACTAGACCGTTTGGTAATCATAACTATACAAGTTGTAACAATAACTAAACTAATTGTAAACATAACGAAACACTTTGTACGCTTAACTAGACTGTTTTGTAACTATAACTAAGCAGTTTTGTAATCTAGAAATCCCCTTTCAAATTGGGACGAATAATTAAGTTCTAAAATTAATTATTTAGAATATTTATTTCATAGAATTTCATCAGGAAGAATCTTCTTTTAGTCGAAATTTCACATTTTCGAATATATGTTTTCAATCGAACATAAATTAATTCGAATTTTGACCGAATAGGATTTCTAGGTCACCGAATTCATATTTAACAGAATTTTCATCTTATAGAAATCCTTTTAACCAACTTTTCATTTTAAAAAATTCCAATTTAAACGAATTTTAATTTAGATAAATTTTTATTTTACAGTATTTTAGGTTTATCGAATTTTTAAATACCAAAATATTCATTTCACAGAATCTTCATTTGTCCAAAATTGTATTAGTAGAAATTGACATTTGATAGATTTTGGCACGAATTTTGAAATTGCCCAATTGCAGTCTTCTTCATAATTTCTGATTGGTCAATTTCAAAATTCGCGCCAAAATATTTCTAACGGATACTTTTTCCAATTGCAATTTCGGACAAATGAATATTCTGCATTTTAAGTTTTCTATCTAATGTCAATTCGTATACTATTACAATTTCGGACAAATGAAGATTCTGTCAAATGAATATTCTGGTATTTAAAAATTCGATTAACCTAAAATTCTGTAAAATAAAAACTCTTCTAAATTAAAATTCATTTAAATTGGACTTCTTTGAAGTGAAAAGTTGATTGAAATGATTTCTGTAAAATGAAAACTCTGTTAAATATTAATTCGGTGACCTAAACATTCTGTTAGGTCGAAATTCGGATTAATTTATGTTCGGTTGAAAACACATTCGAAAATGTGAAATTTCGACTAAAAGAAGATTTTTCCTAATGGAATTCTATGAAATAAATATTCTAAATAATTAATTTTAGAACCTTATCATACGTCGCGTTTTAATTTAGCAGAATTCTCATTTGACATAATTCAAAGCAAGTCAAATTATTTTCAAATGACAAAAGATGCATTTTATCAAATCTTTATTTGTCGGAATTTGTAATTGCACGAATTGATATTTGATAGAATTCTTAAAACACAGAATTCCCATTTGTCCGAAATTGTAAATATCCAAACAAGTATCTGGTTGAAAGATTTGGCGCGAATTTTAAAATTGACCAATCACGATTTTCTTGATCATTTCTAATTGTTTAATAATTTTAAAATTTGCGTTAAATATTTTTTTGAATAAATTTAAGTTTGGAAAACTTGAAAGTTTGAAAGAATTGATATTTGAAGAAGTTTTAATTTGAATAAATTACAAATTGGAGAAATCAAGATTTAGATAAACTGGTGAATAATTGATTAAAGTTTTGATAAAATAAAATTGAAGGGAATGAAATTTTTATGAATTAATGTTTGGAAAAATTGAAAATTGAATTTATTGAATTTTGAAGACCTACGTTTAGATTTTGATAAATTGTAGTTTGAGTAAATTGAGATTTTGATAAATTGAAATTTGAATAAATTAAAGTTTGGATAACTTGAAACTTTTAAAGAATTGATATTTCGATAAATTAAAATTGGAATAAATTAAAAATTGGAGAAATCGAGATTTAGATATGCTGGAGTATAATTGATTAAAGTTTGGATAAATTAAAATTGAAGGAATTTAAATTTCGGTGAATTAACGTTTAAAAAGATTAAATATTGGATTTATTGCAATTTGAAAACGTTTATATTTGGATAAATTAAGCATTTGGATTAATTGAAATTTGGATAAAATACAGTTTGGATAAAATGAAAGTTTTAAAGAATTGATATTTGCATATAAATTATAATTCGAATAAATTGCAAATTGGAGAAATCGAGATTTGGATATGCTGAAGTATAGTTGATTAAAGTTTGGATAAATTAAAATTGAAGGGTTTTTATTTCGACGATTTAATGTTTAACAAATTTGAAAAGTGGATTAATTGAAATTTGAAAACGTTTAGATTTGGATAAATTGAGAATTTGGATTAATGGAAATTTGGATAAATTCAAAATTGGCTAGAATACAGTTTGGATAAAATAAAAGTTTTAAAGAATTGATATTTGCATATAAATTATAATTCTGAATAAATTACAAATTGGAGAAATCGAGATTTGGATAAACAAGAAAATAATTGATTAAAGTTTGAATAAATTAAAATTGAAGGAAATGAAATTTCGATGAATTAATATTTGAAAAAATTAAAAATTGGATTTATTCAAATTTGAATACATTTAGATTTGGATGAATTGGAGTTTGAGTAAATCAGGATTTGGATAAATTAAAGTTTGGATAACACGAACGTTTTAAAGAATCGACAATTGGATAAATTACAATTTGAATAAATTATTAATTGGAGGAATCGAGATTTAGATAATCTGGAGAATAATTTATTAAAGTTTGAATAAATTAAAATTAAAGGGTTTTTATTTCGGTGATTTAATGTTTAAAAAAATGGAAAATTGGATTTATTGAAGTTTGAATGCATTTAGATTTGGATAAATTAAAGCTTGAGTAAATTGAGATTTTGATAAATTAGAGTTTGGATAACTTGAAACTTTGTAAGGATTGAAATTTGGATAAATTAAAGTTTGGATAACTTGAAATATTTATATAATTGATATTTGGTTAATAACAGTTTGAATAAATTATAAATTGGAGAAATGGAGATTTAGATAATCTGGAGAATAATTTATTAAAGTTTGGATAAATTAAAATTGAAGGGATTTAAATTCCTATGAATTAATGTTTAAAAAATTGTAAATCTGATTTATTGAAATTTGAATTCGTTTAGATTTGGATAAATTGAAGTTTGAGTAAATTGAGATTTTGATAAATTAAAATTTTATTAAATTAGAGTTTGGATAACTTGAAACTTTTCAAGGATTAAAATTTTTATAAATTAAAGTTTGGATAACTTGAAACTTTTATAGATTGATATTTGAATTATAATCAAAATTTGAATAAATTGCAAATTAGAGAAATTTAGATTCGGATAAACAGGAGTATGATTTTTTAAAACTAGGATAAATTAAAATTAAAGGAATTAAAATGGAGATAAATTTGAAAACATTTTTATTCAATTTATTGAAATTTGAGTAAATTTACATTTCCATAAATTAAAGTTTGAACAAATTCAAATATGGATAAATTGAAATGTCAAGAAACTAGATTTTAGATAAAACCGAGGATAAAACGAAGTTTGAAACGAATTTAGATTTGGATTAGTTTAAAACCTTAATAATTTATCATTTTAAAAAATTGAATTCTTAATTGATCGAAATTTTACTAAACTAATATTTGATTCAATTACAGTTTCAATGAAGTGAAAATTGGGTAATTTGAAATTCGTATAAATTGAAGTTTTAATTATTTAAGTTTGAATTAAAATTTGAATAAATTAAAAGTAGAATTAATTTGAATTATATAACTGAAGTTTCAATTAATTGAATTTTAATTGAATTGATGATATTTTTGATATAAAAATCCCTCTTTTTTTAGTTCCAAAAAAGACCAAATTGATATTTTGAAAAAAATTGAAAAACGGGAAAATGGTTTGAGAAAATGAGAGATGAATAAAGATGATTATGAAGGTCAACAATCGAGTTTATGAAAAGATGCTGTAGAAGTTGATCTCTAATCTACTTTCGAAGCTAGGACAGGTTTTGGATTTTTCAGTGCATAATCGAGGCACGGGGTAGGATTCAGATACATTTAAGTATCAGTCGCTAGGGCAGAAATTGCAATGGCAAACTATACAGACTGTAGTCTGTACCAATGAAAGAACCGTTATTTAACCTTAAGGTTTAAGGTTCATTTCACCACTGGCTAATTCGTAATTGCACGTACTACTTTGTTCATACTCAATCTTCCTCAAAAGCTATTAAATATTGCTTCAACCTGAATTAGAAAATGCTCATATTACAGATATTTTTGTCCCGAAAACAGGACAATTAAATTTTTAAAAAATTCTCGAATTTCGGAAGATTAAATTAATTTAATTAATTTAATTAATTTCTCAACAAATTTGTTTCATAATTATTATTTCGTATAAACTTTATTTTATTTAACAAATTTTGTCAGTTTAGTATCTGAATATTTACTTAAGGAGGTTCTCTATGTGCATTGTTAATCAATACAAAAACCATTTATTTAAGTTTTCATTTGAATAACTGCGTCACAAAAAAGCGCGCGGATTTGAAATGTTTTTTAAAATAAAGTGTTCCAAAATAAATATTCTTAGCATAAAATATACTCATGATTATTAAATGTATTTTTTAAGTTCTTTTATCTTAAAATAAAATCATTTTTAGTGTTCTCTTATGTGTACAATAATTATTTTTTAAAAACATTTCAAATCAACGCGCGCTTTTTGACCAATGACACCAGACGCAAAAGGCATGCGCACTAACTTTTTGTTTACAATATCAGCTGATTGACAAAATAGGTAATTTATTTTAACAAATTAATTAATTCTGAGTCTCATAGCTTACGAAAGTTACTTTTAAGCAAAGATTAGTAAGCAGTAAATTTTTAACTAAAGTTTAAAAATATTTATATTATTAAATGATCGTCAGTATTGCCACAATACAAAAAATTAAACATCACGGAAGTGCAGAAAATAACGTCTAAAAAGTAACAAAATAGAATCCTTTATTAATTGTAAGTATTAAAACCCTCGAAAAATGATTTATTTCGAAAATTATCATGTAATAATGTAATTTGCATTTTTCATCATGTCAATATAAGGCATAAAAGACTTTTCGATCTTTTCCTCTCGCTTTCTCTTTCTCTGTCTCCATCAACAATCACCTTTGCGTGTAAACCAGCGTTCCGGCTGCTTTAGATCGTTTACTTTTGATTCACAATACAATGTTTTACTTTTAAAATGTATGCTTTTCTTGCACGATTCTATTAACTTCAAATGAAAATTGAAAGTCTCTCGTCTTCCTCCTCTGACGCTCTTTAAATCATTAAAATATTTCCTCTTGCTTAACATTTTTTTTCTTCCTTTATTATAACAATTCGTTAATTATTTCTTGCCGACTTTCATTGTAATACGTGAAAAGATCGTATTCAAGAGAATCTACATTGAGAGCAACTGTTTACAAGGAACTAGTCATCTCAAAAACCAGTTTTGATTACTGAATTGAGAACGTAGGCAGAATAATCGATTGATAAATATTAAATGGTGAAATTATCGAGCTCGAGTTTAAAAGTCATTACCACACAATGTAAATTTATAATTTCCTTCAAGGCGATGACATTTTGACAGAACGATTTTCTCCATTTGATTTTATGATTTTACCGCATTTATTAATTAAAATTGTAAAATGATTTTTTGGGAATTTAAAAGACGTACTGTAATTTTAAATACAGCTTTGTTGATTAATTGAGTCATTTTTGATTGATAGATGTATCATTACGTGTCAAAAATTAATAATTTACTTGTCAAGTTTCAATTGATTAAATTGTGATAACCGGATTTATAATATATTTGTCAAAACTTTCCTTTTTTTTCTATTTAGTCATCGTAGAAGAAAGTTTGAGGTTAAAAAACTTTTTTTTAAAAATACTTATTTAAAATTGTAAATTATTTAAATTCAGATAAAAATAAACAATGTTTCACTTCCTTGGGAAAAAAGAAATGATAATTTTCTTAATTTTGTTTTAGGTTCTATTTTAATTTCCGCAGTTTGCTTCAGAGTACCGTTGATATCCTGTAATCCTCGCCAAGCTCAAAACTACATTCCTAGTTCCATTGTCAATTGTTAAGCAAGTTCTTTTAATCGAATTTTTGATCGAATAATATTTGTATAATTCAGTGGGGTTCATAACAGGATTCTGTTGCAATAATGTTTCGAGATATTCTCAAAAGATCTCCTTTATACATTATCTTGTTGATTTCTTTATTTGGCTAAATTTTATCCGTGACTCGTTATAATTTCAATGCTAGACTAATTGAAATTAAAATAGCCTTATGGCTAAAAACTGTTAACTGCTTTTAGAAGGGCGGCGTTAATCTAAAATGGGTTTTTAATAGCGCTTTAAACTAGAACACAATGATAAGATAGTACGCAAATTGTTCGCGTTCTATTTGTGAAATATCGCTGGTAAAAAATAGTTTTTTTTTATCAACACTTCATGCTTGGTAATTTTCAGGTCTTTAATGTAAATTACGTGAATTTACTGTTCAATTAATTTTATTTCTGAATAATTTAAATTTTAATCGACTCTAAATTTAGTTCAAGCAAATTTTAAACGATTTAAATTTCAGTTGATTCTATTTTTAAACTATTCTAAAAATATCTATTCTATTTTTAAACTTCAAATTTAGTTGTATTACTAAATTTGAATTTCTCTTAATTTTAGTTGATTCAAATTTTAATTGCATCAAATTTCAGTCGATTCTAATTTTTACTGTTCTAAATTATTGTTTGTGAAAATTTCAATTAATTCTAAATTTAAATGATTTAATTGTTTTCAATTCTTATTATTTATAAATTTAGTCAGCTTTGAATTCCAATTTATCAACATTTATTTATTTATTTATTTAATTACATAGCCCACAGCCAATCAATTTAAATATTTTCAATGTTTGATTCACAAAATCTTTCAAAATTTTTATTTATCCCGATGAATTTCTAATTTTTATTAATAAAGTTACCGATCCAGGAAATACAGGAATTTGTAAAAATTAGTGGAATTATTCTGAAAATTTAAATCTCAATTTTTTTATTCTTTAGTAACTCGGAATGATTATAAAAGAATTTATTTATTTAAATTTATATTAGAAACTCAAGAAAACATTAGAACCTAAACAACCAAAAAAATAAAGAAACATTTTATTATTTTAAATAAGAATTGATTGTTAAAATACTAATTTTCATAATCTTTTCGTTTTTATTATCGAATTTTCCTTATTTTTCTCAAATTTACGCAAAATATTTTTATTTTGGGAATTTTTGTTTTTAATTAGGTATTATAATTTTTAGTAAAATTTACGCGTTTTTTTGGTAATTGTCTTATTTATTTTCATAATTTTCTGAAAATGTTTCCTTTGAGTTTTTAAAGATTTTTGTTTTTTAAACTTTTTAGAATCTTCTTATTTTTTTATTATTTTTGTTATTTTACGTAATCTTATTTTTTCCAAATTTTTGCATTGATTTTCTTCTATAATTTCAAAATTTTTAAAGAACAAGTCAAGTTTTCAAGTTTAAAAAAAAATTTTTCCTGTTTTTTAAACGTTTTGTATTACTTTTCTCCTTTTTTGTCATTATTGTGAAATTTTAATTTCACTTGTTGTCTTTTTTGTTATTTTTATTAATTTTTTATTCTCTTGATTTATTTATTATTATAATTTAAATTATATTATCGAATGCTATTTAAAATTTTTTCTTGTTTTTATTTATTTATTTTTTGCCAGAGAGGAGGAAAGAATTTGACCTTCTTCTCTGATTTTCTAATCTTTGTTAGACTTATTCATCTTTTTCTAAATTTCCTCCAATTTTTTTTTCTTTTGTTCTATTTTGTTCTCAAATTTCTTAACTCTTCCTATAAAGTCCTTTCATAAAATTCTTAATATTTTTAAATGATTTTTCTCATTTTTTCATATTTTTTTTCTAGTTATTAATCTATTAGAATTTAACGATATCGCAACAAAATTTGTAAAACATTTTCCTCATTTTTGGAATAAATATAAAAACTATTCTTAACTCTTTCATCAAATTTATAAAATTTTTGTAAATTTTTTCTTTCTTTCCAAATTGTATTAATTTTTTTAATTCCTCATTTTTAAAAATAATCCCATTGATTTTTTTATTTTGAAGAAATTTTTCGTCCCGTTTGCAAGGTTTTTAATTATTTTTTTAAAGTTATTTTATTTGTACATTTCCCCCTTATTTTCTTCTTTTTTTCGATTCGTTTAAGAGGTTTTAAATATTTTTCAGTTTCCTTATTTTTAAATATAATTTGTTGGTGTAAATAAACATTTTTCTATTTTTAAATTATTTTACAATTATTGTTTATTTAGTTTTCTCACTTTTTCTTGTTTAATCTTCTGGATTTCTTTTTTTTCTCCCATTTTTTTCAGTTCTATATGGACTTTTTTTCATATTTTTAAATATTTAAATAATTTTTCTTGTTTATTTATTTTTTTGAGATTTTCAATCAGTGACGTAACTGGGATGACAAGGGCCCTGGGGCAAAAAAGAAAACAGGGACCCGATTATATATAATTTACAAGTTTCATTCGTTCATTCATTCTGTCCACATCTGACAATTCAATTCAATTCAATTCAATTTTTAATAATTCTTTTCTATTATGATTTAAATTTCTTAAACTACAATTTTGTACTACTTTTATCATTTTTCAATTATTTTCTGCAATTTTTAATTATTTTTAAATTCTTTCCCTAAACTTTAAATTTACCTTCTTCAAATTTCAATTATTTTGTTTAGTTTTTTCAATTTTAATTATTTTTCCCTTGAATTTAAATCAAATTAATTGTTAATTCCTAAATTTTATATTATTCATCGAAAATTTAAACTAAATTTGTTTATTTTCCATTATTTTTGGTCATTTTGCAATTACTATTTTCAATTTTTAATCATTTTCATAATTTCTGAATTAATTTTCTGAACTTTTAAATATATATCTCAATTTTCAATTATTTTGTTTAATTTTCATTTCTTTGTATTATTTTGCATTTATTTTCTCCTTTTAATATTTTTATTATTTTTCAATTAATTTCCTAAATTTTCAGTTATTATCACAAATTTAGATTATTGTCATCAATTTTCCATTAAACGATTTTTCAATTATTTCTTTCAAATTTTATATACTGTTTTCAATTTTGAATTAATTTTATCATTTTTCTATTATTTTCCTCGACTGTTAATTATTACTCTCATTTTCTCAAATTATTTTCTAAGATTTTTGAGTATTTTTCTAAAATTTCGATTACTTTCTTTAATTTTTAATTATTTTCATTTGTTTTCATAATTTTCAAAATATTTTATTAATTATCGTCAATTTCAATTATTTTTAGCTTTCTTCAATTCTTTTCTCCAATTTTTAGTTATTCTCTTTTTTCCAATATCTAAGATCTTCATGTATTTTTTTCAAACAATTTTTTTTTTTTTATTTAAAAAAATTCTGTAATTTTTTTCAATTACTTCACTCAATTGACATTTATTTTTTACAACTTATCATTGTTTGTATCATATTTCAATTATTTTCTTCAAATTTAAAATTTGTTTTTAATTATTTTCCAAAATTTATTTCCTTCAATTCTCAATTTTTGTTTATTTGTTTTTCAAATTTAAAAAATTCTAAACTATTTATCTGAAATTGCAATTATTCATTCAATTTTCAATTATTTATATTATTTTTTATATTATTTTCTTCAATTTTCAACTACTTTTGTTCTTTTTCATAATTTCCAGAAAGTTTTTAATTTATTATTTCTTTTTAACTTAAAATTATTCTCTTCAAGTTTAAATTATGTTTCTCTTTTGTCATTTATTTTCTCTAATTTTTAATTATTATTTTTTTTTAAACAACTTTTAAAAGTTTTAAGTATGTTTCTGAAATTTTCTTTAACTTTCCTTTATTTGAAATATATTATGTATTTTTTAAATTATTTTCTAAAATTTTTATTTTTTTTCAAATTCAAATTATTTATCTCAATTTTTAATATTTTTTTTTCAATTTTCAAGTATTTTTCTCAAATTTAAATTATTTTCTTTATTTTTAAAACATTTCTTTATGATTTTTTAAATTTATTACTTTCTCCAATTTTTAAGGAAAAATTGGACACCTAACTCGTGAAGAGGTTATATTTTAAGTAAAATTATTTTTCTTTTCGAAATAAGAAAATTAACTTTTAATCTAATTTTATTTAGACAACATGTGGCAAAATTAATTTAAAACAAAATAAACCATTAAAAATCATAATTGGATAAAAATAGAAAATTTTTGACATTCAGAAACAGATTTATAGTTTCTCCCATTTCTCAGAAACGTTTCTGAATGTCAAAAATCTGAAATTTTTATTAAATTGTGAATTCTAATAGTTTATTTTATTTTAAATCAAATTTGCCACATTTTGCCTAAATAAAATTAGATTAAAAGTTAGTTTATCTATTTCAAAAAGCAAAATAATTACTTCAAACATAAATTAACCTGTTCTTAAGTAGGTGTCCGATTCCTCCTTAATTAATTTCATTAGTTTTCTTTAAATAATTTGCAATTATTTTGTTTAATTACAATTAATTTTTGCAAATATTTTAAATTAAATTTTATTAAAAAAAATTTTAGTTTTTGCTTCTTAAATGATTTTTTATAATAAATTCATAAATTTTTTATGTAATTTTCTCATTTTTTATAATTTTATATCTAATTATTAATCATCAAGAATTTAATTATGCCAATTTTCACCTTCTCATCTCAAATGACAAGGTACTAAATTTCTACAATTTTTCAGGGTGTCTACTAACCGGGAAAACCGGGAAATAACCGGGAATTTAAATTGACCGGGAAAACCGGGAATTAACCGGGAATTTTCCATCAAACCGGGAATTTTTTTTTGAGATAATAAATTCATTTCAATTTTCAATTATTTTCTTCATTTTCCAATTATTTTCTACAATTCTCAATTATTTTCTTCCATTTGGAATTATTTTCATTAATTTAAAATTATTTCTTCATTTCTCAATTATTTTCTTCAATTTCCAATTATTTTCTACAATTCTCAATTATTTTCTTCCATTTGGAACTATTTTCATTAATTTAAAATTATTTCTTCATTTCTCTCACTTTTTCGCAAATTCTATCACTACGTTTGTTGCTAATGTACGGGTGGCGTTACATAATTTATAAGACAGCCAAAGAGATATTATTTTTTTGTTCACAAATCTCGTTATTATTACTATTGTTATTATTATTATTTTTAATTGTTAATCTTTATAGTACTCTGTACGAAAGGGCAATTATTATAGCCCGTATACTGATGAAATAAATAAATAAATAAATTTCTTAATTATTTTCTTCGATTTTCTACTATTTTCTTCAATTGACAATTATTTTCTTCAATTTTCAATTATTTTCATCAATTTCTAATTAATTTATTTAATTCTGAAATATTTTCTACGATTTTCAATTATTTTAATCAATTTTTAATTATTTTCTTCAACTATAATTTTTTTTTTTTTAATTGTGAATTATTTGATTCAATTGTCAATTATTTTCTTCTATTTTTAATTATTTTCGTAAATTTTTAATTATTTTCTTCAGATCTCAACTATTTCCTTCAATTTTTAATTATTTAATTTAATATTTAATAATTTTCGCCTTTTTTTAACTATTTTTTTCAATTATCATTTATTTATTTCACATCTCAATAACTCCTCCATTTTTCAATTATTTTCTTCTATAATCAATAATTCTCGGCTTTTTTTAATATTTTTTTTCAAATATCATTAATCTTTTTGAAACTTGAATTCAATTCATCAATTATTATTCAACAATTTTCATAAAATCACATTTTCTTCAATTTCAAATTATATTCTACAATTTTTAATTAATTTCTTCAAATTACAAGTACATTCTTCATTTTTTATTGTTTTTTTCAAATTCTATAATTCTCGGGTTGTTCAATTTCTTTTATCTTCAATTATCACTTATTTTCTTCTACTTTTAATCCCATTGTTCAATTCTTGAATTATTTTCTTTAATTCTCAATTATAATTTTCGACATTCAATTCCATTCTTTAATTTTCAATTTTTTTTAAATATTTAATTACTCTAGGCTTTTTACAATGATTTTTTTTAAATTCTCAATTATTTTCTTCAAATTCCAATTTTTTTCTTAAATTTCAATTATTTTCTTCAATTTCCAATTATTTTTTCATATTTCTTTCAGTTTCTCAATTTCTTTCAATTTTCAATTTCTTCTCAATTTTCTTCAATATTTAACAATTCTCAGCTTTTTTAAATTATGTTTTTCTTTTAATTTTTATTTAAATTGAGAATTTTTAAATTATTTTTATAAATTCGCAATTATTTCCGTCGATTTCTAAATTTTTCTGCTGTTTCCAAATATTGTATTTAATTTTTAAGTACTTTCTTCGATTTTTAATTATTTTCTTCAATTTTCAATTATTTTCTTTAATTTTCAATTATTTTGTTCTATTTTCAATTGTTCGTTTCAATATTCAGTAATCTCGACTTTTTTCAATTATTTTTTTTTTTCAATTATCAGTTATTTATTTCATATGTTCCAAAACCTCCTTCAATTTTCAATAATTTTCTGCTATTTTCAATTTAATTGTTCAATTATTTTTTTCAATTCTCAATTAATTTCTTTAAATAACAACTCTATTCTTCAGTTTTTAATGTTTTCTTCAATATTAAATAATTCCTGTCATTTTACATTTTTTTTTTAATTATAAATTATTTTCCTCTTTTTTCAATCCAATTGTTCAGTAACTTTCTTTAATTCTCAATTATTGTATTCAAATTTCAATTTTATTTCTCAATTTTCAATTATTTTTTTTTTTTTTTAATATTCAATAATTCTGTGTTTTTCTGATTTCAATTTGCTTATTTAATTTTCAATTTATTTCTTCAATTTTGAATTATTAACTTAAATTTTAAATTATTTTTTTGGATTTTCTATCTAGTTGACCAAAATTTTCAATTATATTCTTTGAATTTAATAACCATTGTTAAATTTTTTCAATTATTGTTCAATTGTAGATTAATATTTACTTTTTTTTTTAATTTTATTTCTAATTGTCAAATATCTTTGTCATTGTTCAATTATTTCTTTCCATTATTAATTATTTCTTTTCATTATTAATTGTTTCTTTTAATTCTCAATTATTATTTTTTGTAAAGTTTAATATTTAATTCTTCAATTCTCAATTATTTTCTTCACTTATAAACTGTTATATTCAATTTTTGTAGCCATTTGTAGATCTATTTATACTTAAAATAAATTTTAAGTTAACAAGAGAAAAAACTGGGAAAAATAGGAACAAAAACCGGGAAATGACCGGGAATTTTGTGAGACGAAATTAGTAGACACCCTGTTTTTAGCAATATTTTCCCCAATTTTCAAATAAATAAAAAAGCCTAAATGAAATTTTTGGACCGCGGTCAATGTTGGTTTTTTTTTTAATGTAAATCGCGACTAAAGAGGGCCGTTTAGCGAAGCATTATATTACGCGCATGCATGTGGCTTAATGAGCCGATATAGCATATTATTGTGCACGATATATGACGCAACTAACTATTTTGTAATTATATACAGAGTATAAAAGGTGACAGAAGTGGAGGTAGCGGAAGAAAGAAAATGGCCAGCCTGACGAGAGCAAGTGAAAGAGAAGGAGAGTATATACTTCGGGATCAGAATACTGGAATACCTACGCTACTATACCTTGAGTTTGAGTCATGGAACGCCCCCGCTAGTCGAACTAAACCGAACCGGAGGAACGAGCGAATCAAGGAACAAGAGATCGAGAGGAGCTCAGTACAAGATCGGTAGTTCGGTACCACGTCCCGCATATCGTACCGTTCTACCTATATACTCCAATACTTAAATATATTTCGTTCCCTTTCCAAGTACCTGCAGTCAACAACAATAAAGTTTCTCTTCATCGCAAACACCTGATCAATTATTATCTCGCGAATTTTCGGACTTTCGTGTCGGTAAGTTGAGGATTTAATGAAGCATTTGAACCAGGATGCAACGATCTTTGCATCGTTTACAATCACCTTTAAACTTGTAGCCAAACCAATCTTTTGTATTGAGAGTGCAACTTGTGACGATGGAATAATTTTACTGGGAAATTTCTTCAGTTGGCGAAATCTTTCAGTTTGTTTCCCGTGTTTTGATTCAGTGAAAACTGTCATCTTCATTAGCAAAAAAGTATTCTAAAAATCGTTAAAGAACCATTTGATTAAAAATGTCACAAGATAATTTTTATAAACAAAGTTCTTCATGTTTTTAGTTAAAGACTCTTTGTTTGAACTGAACTATCGGGATGAGTTTTCTAATTTGTTTTAAGACAAATTGTTTTTGGTTCGGTTCTAAATCAAAATCCCTGGATAAGTTGGTCCAATTTTTGAAACTGAGGTTGAGGATATTGAATTTTGTTGGCGAAGAAATCATCAGTAGCAATGTCAGAAACAAAGATATTAATTGGACCAATGAAATTATCGTTTGAATACACCTTGCCAAGTGCAGATTAAATTTCGTGTTCGTATATAAACGAGTTTGTCGAAGAAATCGTACACCGCATCAGAAAAAGCAATCTCAGGAAAGTATTTCTTCAAAAAGACGGGGTTTAATCTTTGCCTGTCAGTTGCAGAATTTTTTGATATGATTTTTAACATGAGACTTGGAGCAACAAGCTGGGACAATTTTAATAATACACATGATTATTTTGATGAACAGCAGTGGGATTGATTAAAATTGGAATAAATTAAAATTGATTAAAATTTGAAATTGTTGGAATCGATTGACGTTTTGATCTCTTGAACTTTGGGTTGATAGATTGGTTCGATTAAAATTGAAATAAGTTGAAGCTAGGATTGAGAAGAATTTGGATCAATTTAAATAGAATTTGGATAAATTAAAATTAGATTAATTGTAAATTGAAAAAGTTTTAATCCATGGAAGTTCGGATTGATGAAAATTTTAATAATTTATTGATTTGAAGTTGGAATCAATTGGAATTTGGACAAAGTGAAGTTTGGATCGATTCAAATTTGGTTGATTTGGAATTGGAATAGATTGAAATTTAAACAAATTTAAATTTGTATAGATTAAGATTATTTGAATAAATTAGAGTTCGTATAGTTAGAAATTTGTATAAATATTGAAGTTTGGATTGATTAACGTTTGCATAAAATAAAAATTAGATTAAATTAATATTCGGATAGATTACAACTAAAATTTGAATAAATTAGAGTTCGGATAATTAGAAATTTGTATAATTTAAAATTTGGATCGATTAAAATTCGGTTCCACTGAAACTCGATTAAATTAAAGTTTGGATAGTTAGAAATTAGTATAAATTGAAGTTTCGATTGATTAAAATTTGGATAAAATAAAAATTGGAATAAAACTAATATTCGGATAGATTAAAACTAAAATTTAAATAAATTAGAGTTCGAAAAGTTATAAATTTGTATGGATTGAAATTTGGATCATTTCAAATTCGTTTTAATTAAAATTCGGCTCTACTAAAATTTGAATAAATTAAAGTTTGGATAGTTAGAAATTAGTATAAATTGAAGTTTCGATTGATTAATCCTTAATATTTGGATAAAATAAAAATTGGGATAAAATTAATATTTGGATAGATTAAAACTAAAATTTAAATAATTAATTAATTAAAATTCGGTTCCACTAAAATTTGAATAAATGGAAGTTTGGATAGTTAGAAATTATTATAAATTGAAGTTTCGATTGATTAAAATTTGGATAAAATAAAAATTGGATTTAAACTAATATTCCGATAGATTAAAACTAAAATTTGAATAAATTAGAGTTGGAAAAGTTAGAAATTTGTATGAATTAAAATTTGGATCGTTTCAAATTCGTTTTAATTAAAATTCGGTTCCACTTAAATTTGAATAAATAAAAGTTTGGATAGTTAGAAATTAGTATAAATTAAAGTTTCGATTGATTAATCATTAATATTTGGATAAAAAAAAATTAGGATTAAATTAATATTCGGATAGATTAAAACTAAAATTTGAATAAATTTGAGTTCGGATAATTAGAAATTTGTGTAAATTAAAATTTGGATCGATTCAAATTCGTTTTAATTAAAATTCGGTTCTACTAAAATTCGGATAGTTAGCAATTAGTATAAATTGAAGTTTCGATTGATTAATATTTGGATAAAATAAAATTGAGATAAAAATAATATTCGAATAAATTGAAACTAAAATTTGAATAAACTAGAATTCGTAAAGTTAGAAATTTGTATAAATTAGAATTTGGATCGATTCAAATTCGATCCGCTAAAATTTAAATAAATTACAGTTCGAATAGTTACAAATTTGTATAAATTTAAGTTTTAATTAATTAAAATTTGAATACAATTAAAAGTTGGGTCAGTGAAAATTAAAATTTGAATAAATTAGAGTTCGTATAATTAGAAATTTGTATAAATTAAAATTTCGAGTTAATAAAATTTGAAAGAAATAAAATTTTGATTAGGATTGTTTATAAAATAAAAATTTGGATAAACTAAAGTTAAGATCGATTAAAATTTAGATGAATTAAAGAAATGGTTTAATTTTGATTAAACAAGACTGATTCAAGTTTGGATAGACTTAAATTTTGATAAATTAAAATTTATAAACTTCGATTGAATTAAAGTTAAGATCGCTTGCAATTTTAATTCATTATGATTTGTTTTGTTTGTTTATTTAATTTTTTTATGAATTGAAGTAAAATTTGATAAGAATTCGTAAAAATTAAGAACTTAATATTTAATTTAATATTTAGATATTTAGATAAAATGAAAAATAGATCGGTTGAAATTTTAATGCATGGAAATGTAAATTTGTGAAATTTCAGATCAATTTTAAATAATTCAAATTTTGAAATAATAAAATTTGTATTTCTGGAAGTTTAGATTAACATTAAATAAAAACGATAGAAACTTAAAATTTAAATCCAATTAAATAAGAAATTAAAATTTTCATCGAGAAACGTTTTTCCGAATTGAAATAGAAATCTAGATAAAGTTCAGAAATAAGATAAGAAATCAAATAAATAGAAATCTTAGATCGTTTAAAATTCGGATTGAAGGAATTTAAAATCGATAGAAATTTGGAAGAATAAAATTTAGGATCGATTTAAATTGGGATGAATAAGATTTAGGATTGGGATCAATAAAATTTAGGACCGACAGGAACTTGGATCAAAAAATTTGGATTCGATAGAAATTTCGACTGATAGAAATTTAGATTAATTTCGCACAATAAAATTAAAGAGAAATTCGAAAATATATTAAAGATTCCTGGACATTTTTAATAACTAAAAACCAATTGAAAGTGAAAATTAATCAAAATTTGGTCGCAATAAAATTGTTTAATAACAAACAAATCATTTTAAAATTCAATGTCAATGATGAAAAATAATTGCCAATCTCCTGAGATGATTATGCGAACTTTGAGTTTCAAGAGCATACATTTAATGTCGTGAATTGTATCATTCTCTAAGCATGTCCGTATTGAATGCATTTAATTTTTTTTCTGAAACATACAATCAAGTTTGTTGTCTTGAAATCCGCAAGCTACGTGACTAATATTCTCAAAGAAGTCCTTCTATTAAAAAATAAGGAAAAAGAAACGCATTCACATGAATGTAGACAAATCTATGAAAAACATATTTTTTGTATTTTATACAGCTAACTGCAAATTACGCTTATCTAGAGTTTCTACTCCTCCAGAAAGTGATTTTCAATTAGGTTTAAGAAATTTGCATTTTAAACGTAGTTCTAAACACTGTACAAGCTCGAAGTGAGCATTGGAGAAAGATCTTTACTCCCTCCTTCATACGATTAATGTTCGTCGTGTTTTACCTTCGTTTCACTGCCCACTTTTTGACCTCTTTTAATACTTTAGGAACAATGCTTAGGCCATAATATTATCCACTCCAGATTCAGATTTAAATTCTCCCATTAAAGGAATCCAGAATATTTGAATTTCACTCGATTTTCCTTTATTTACATTCCTCACAAATCGTCCAGAATAAACACCTAATTTTAATGAAAAAGAATTTATATTTTATTACATTATTTAACTTTTATGTATTTTTCAATCCTTATTTACTTTTTTAAATTTAATTTCTTTTTTTATTTTTTCTGTTTCTCGAAACCTTGGACAAATTTAAAATGTATTAAAACTCGCTATTGTATTAAAAAAAAACAGGTTTAAATAAAAATTCAGATTATATCTAATAAAATCACAAGTCATACTCGAGAAATTTTTAACGATACTCGTTATGAAATTTTTATGCAGTCTTATAAAAATTTTATATCCACTAATTTTTACATTTTTAAACATTTTATATTATAAATTATATAATTGTTCTAATTTTATCGATTTTTTTTTTTTTTACAGAAAATTGAAAACAGATTTTCAGTTTCTTCGACGACGCGGAGCGTTCAAGGCTTCGGGGGAAAATTTTTATCAGGGCCGTAAGTGCGCGAGATGTGGAGCCCCATTTGGTAGATTTTACAATACCGGTGCCTCCTGTCCACGATGTAAACAGCGAGTTTGTCGACAATGTCGGGAAATACGAAACGTCAATGAGAACAACAAAGGAACAATCGGCATCGATTGGCTTTGTGCACTTTGTCATAAACTTGCGTAAGTTGGTCTCTATTAACTTTTATTACCGCAAAAATAACACCTAATTATAAGTCGTACATATTCATTTCACTATTTTTGCGATCTTTTTAACGATCCGTGTGATTTGTATATTTAACTGTCTATTATTTATGCATTTAAGTGTGATCTATATTTAGTTATCTGTAATTTGCATTTTTTAAAACTATAATTTCATATATTTATTTAAATATTATCTACTTTTATTTACGATTTTTATTTATTTAGGTACTAGCAAAAAATATGAGAATTTTTTTCTTCATTTAATTAAATTAATTATTTTCAGACAAAATTTCGTGAATTAATTTTTATTTATTCAAATTTGTTACAAATTAATAAAGGGAAAGAAATTTTATAGAATAAATCAGATTTTCTTCATGAGTTGAAAATAAAAAATTTTATAGTTTGTTGGAAAAAGTTATATTTTTTTCATTAGTTTTTTTTAACTTAAATTGAAAAAAAGTAATTGAAAAAAGCCGAGAACAGAATATAAAAGAAAACAATTGAAAACTGAAGAATAGGAATAAAAATTGAAGAATGGAACTAAACATTACAGAAAATAATTGAAAAGTGTAAGTTAAATTTAAAAAAATGAGAATTGAAGAGAATAGTTCTAGAATTGAATATTTGAATTTTAATTTTTAAACAATTTTTATGAGTGAAAAAAATAATAAATTGAAAAATCCGAGAAATATGGAATATTGAGGAATTAATTGAAAATCAATAAAAATAATTGAAAATTGAAGAAAATATTTGGGAAATGAAGAAAATAAGTGAAAAATGACGAAAATAATTGTCAATTGAAAACAAAATTTGAAAAATGACTCGATTAATAGACATCCGAAAAAAATAATTGAGAAATTAAGAAAATTATAGGAATAATTGTTGCAAATAATTATACTTTTACCAACTGGATTAAGAATCGAAAAAAATAATTAAAATTGAAAAATATAATTGAAAATTAAAGAATGGAAATAAAAATTGAAAAATGGAACTAAACATTAAAAAAAAAATTGAACAATTGTATTTAAAATTAAAGAAACCTGATGATAATCGAAAAAAATAATAGAAAAAAGCCGAAAATTTTTTTAATATTAAAGAAAATAATTGAAAAGTAGAAGTAAAATTTTTAAAAAATTGAGAATTGAACAGAAAACTTCTAGAATTGAATATTTGAATTTTAATTTTTAAACAATTTTTATGAGTGAAAAAAATAATTGAAAAATCCGAGAAATATGGAATATTTAGGAATTAATTGAAAATTGAAGAAAATATTTGGAAAATGAAGGAAATAAGTGAAAAATGACGAAAATAATTGTCAATTAGAAACAAAATTTCGAAAAAATAATTGAAAAATTAAGAAAATTATAGGAATAATTGTTGTAAATAATTACACATTTACCAACTGGATTAAAAATCGAAAAACATAATTAAGATTGAAAAAAATAATTGAAAATTGAAGAATGGAATTAAAATTTAAAGAATATACTTAGAAATTGAATAAAAGTAATTGAAAGAAGCCGAGAATTAATGAATATAGAAGAAATTAATTCAAAACTGAAGAATGGAAATAAAAATTGAAAAATGGAACTAAAAATTAAAAAAAAAAATTGAACAATTGTATTTAGAATTAAAGAAACCTGATGATAATCGAAAAAAATAATAGAAAATAGGCGATAATTTTTGTAATATTAAAGAAAATAATTGAAAAGTGGAAGTTAAATTTTTAAAAAACTGAGAATTAAAGAGAATAGTTCTAGAATTGAATATTTGAATTTTAATTTTTAAAAATTTTTTATGAGTGAAAAAAATAATTGAAAAATCCGAGAAATATGGAATATTGAGAAATTAATTGAAAATTGAAGAAAATATTTGGGAACTGAAGAAAAAAGTGAAAAATGACGAAAATAATTGTCAATTGAAAATAAAATTTGAAAAATGACTCGATTAATAGACATCAGAAAAAAACAATTGAAAAAATTAAATAAGAAATATTAAATATAAAGAAAAGAATTGTAAATTGAAAAATTAAGAAAATTATAGGAATAATTGTTGCAAATAATTACACTTTTAACAACTGGATTAAAAATACAAAAAAATAATTGAAATTTAATGAATATGGAAGAAAGCATTTTAAAACTGAAGAATAGAAAAAATGAAAAATTGAAAAATGGAACTAAAAATTAAAAAAAAAAATTGAACAATTATATTTAAAATTAAAGAAACCTGCTGATAATCGGAAAAAATAATAGAAAAAAGGCGATAATTTTTTAATATTAAAGAAAATATTTGAAAAGTGGAAGTTAAATTTAAAGAAAAAAAAGTGAGAATTGAAGAAAATAGTTATATTTTGAATTGAAATTTTAAAACAATTTTTATGAGTGAAAAAAATAATTGAAAAAAATTCCAGAATTACAGAATATTGAGGAATTAATTGAAAATCGATAAAAATAATTGACATGTTAAGGAAATATTTGCGAATTGAAGTAATAAATTGGAAATTATATAATTAATAAGGAAATTTCAAGAAAATAATTGATAATTAAAAGAAAAATTACAACATGATGAAAATAATTAAATATTGGCGAATATAATTAACTATTAAAAAAAAAATTAACAATTAAATAAATAAATCAAAAAATGGTGAGAATAATCAGCATTCGAACAAAACTTTTTTTTAAAAATAATGAATAATCACAAAAGTGAATAATACTTAAATTGTCAATTGAAATCTGATGAAAATTATGGAAAAAACTGTAGAAATTAAATGAAAATTAAATAAATCAATTGAATATTGAAGAATTATATTGAAATGTCAAGAAAATAATTCATAATTGAGAATTAAATATTGAATAAAATAATTGAAAAACGAAGATTGCAATTAAAAATTGAAAAACATAATTATAAATTAAAAAATATCAATATTTTAGAGTAAAATATGTTTCTTATTAATCTTAGTTTCTTTAAATGCAGTAAATTGATTCTCATAAAAATAGACTCTGGTTTTAATTTATATCTTTCTCTAATTTCTAATTATGAATTAAACAAGTTTAATAATAATTTGTTCATTCAAAAGAAAAAAAAGCATTTTGAGATCTAAAATACAACATTCATTTAAAGAAATTTAATTTAGTTGGTTTCTTTTAATTATTATTATTTATTATAGATTATAGATGATTTACATTTATTTACCTATTTCTACTTATTAAGCTACAATTTATTATTTAGCTGTGGTCCATATTTATTTAGTCATGTTCCGTGCTTATTTAGCTGTGATCTATATTTATTTATCTACTCGAGTGATATATATGTTTATTTAACTATCCTCTGTTGGTAGCCTTGACAGTAATAAAAGCTGTACACTCGATAATGACCTAACTTGAATTTATGACTTTTCAAGAAAACTGCACGCAGAGACTGGCGAATGGATGTTCGAGACCTCGATCGAAAAGCGAACTGCCGGAAGGGAGAATTCTCTGTCGCCTCTGGACATTCTCAAATACAGCATCCGACGTGCCTGGACCATAAATGGTAATTTTTCCCTCTGTTACCGGAAAAATCGTTTCTTCCACAATCCTTGAATCTGAATTATTCACTTTCCTGCAGATGATTTACTTCAGTATCATTAAGCTTCTGTTATTATTTCTTTAAATTCAGAATTAATATTATTTCCTCAATTTATCAATCCAGATTATATCCTTCAATTCACTTTATAATCTTTATATCCTTCAATCAAAGCAATTTACAAAATTGCACACCCATTAAAATGAAACTCGGCCATTAAGTAATTAGGGACTGAAACTTACAAAAATACATTTCCTCAGGTCCACCAGCTCAATGGCCAGGAGCGAGAAAGTCTACCGAGTTTAGAATCTACCGAAGTCTGCCAATTCGTCATCCGAACTTTTACGCAGACGGCGAAGATCCAGTTTCATTAGAATCAAACGTTATCGAAGATTTCAAAAACGGAGAGCAAGAGAATAGAGAGGATGACGCTAAAAAGGATCCAGACAATAAATCGAGCACGGATATCAAGTCTGTGAAACGAATCGAGAAGTTGAATAAATCCCAGGAAAAATGTCCAGCTGCTGTGAAATCTCGGAAAGATCCTGCAGGAAAATCTAAAACTGAAACTCCTGAGGTGAACGAGAGTTGTCGGATATCGTTACTGAAACCTCCGAGATTATTTTCTAAATCCCCCGAGGTTAAATCAGGCGCTAAACATGGGGAGAAAAAGTCGAATATTCCCATCTTTAGAAGAAGTTCCAAGGAATTTGAGGATATCAAGAGTCCTCAGGAATCTCCAAAACGGTCGTTGATTCCTCAAAGGTTGGTGTTTTAGTAGATTTGGATTTAGTCGAACTTTTAAAATGCTTTCTAATTGCACTAAAGCTTCACTTATTTTAACCCGCTCCACGCAGATCCATGAGAAAAGTCGCATTTATTTTAACTTCGATGTAGTTATAGAGAACTTTTCTGATTGGCTGGTCCAATTTGCAGCAACCAATGAAAATGTTAGTTAGTTTTGATTGGTCGCCGAGTTAAAATAAGTGGGACTTTGAATTGTTAAAATAAATGTGATTTCAAATAAGCGAGACTAGAGTAAAATTCTCGAGAATATAACCGAAAATATTCTCCTTCCGGAGAATTTAGAAGAATTTTCTATGTTTGAATGAACTCTACTATTTTATAACACAAACAATTTATTAAACTAAAAATGGATAAATAACCAAATAATTATCATTACAAATTAAGTATGAGATAATGAAGTGTAAAAATTATTATTAAATATAACAATTATGAACAGTGTTTTATATAAATTATAAAAATTGTAATTTCTTATACCTAACTTGATTAAACAACGCGTGATTAGTTTCTACATCTTATATTATCAACAATTGTAAATATTTTAAATATAATATTTAAAAAAAAATGTCAAATTTTGCAAATTAATTGGAAAAAAATGAAAACTATTAAAATTGTAGAAAGTAATTAATAAAAATTGTAGAAATATTTTAAAATTAAAGAAAATAATTTAAATTGGAGATAAATACTTCAAAATCTTGAAAATAAATTGAAAAAAATTAGAATAATGAAAAATTGGAGAAAATAATTGAAAATTGAAAAAAATGATTGAAATGGAGATAAATAATTAAAATTTGAGAAAATAATTGAAAAAATTACATTATAGGTAGTATATTTTAAATAAAGTAAAATTAAAAAATAATTCAGAAAAATAATTGAAATTTTTAGAAGTTGATTGCAAAAAAAAAATAATTAAAAATTGAAAGGAACAATTTTTAATTTAAGGGCATTTCATAGATTATGACGTCCCTCTTATAGGTAAAAAAATATTTGTCAGTAATCTTTCTCTAAAAAATAACAATTATTTAGACACCAAACTTTGTAAATTTTTTTAAAATATAATTATAAAGGTCTCACTGACCCAAATTTATTTAAAAATTGCCTTAAAATTAATTTTTATAAAATTTCGCTGCTTTTCAGAAATTTAAAAAAAATGTAAAATTCAAACAAATTTGGGTCAGCAGACCTTTTTAATGATATTTTAAGTAATTTTACAAAGTTTAGAATCAAAATATTTATTAAAGAAAATCGTAGATATATTGAAAAATGAATAGAAAAATGAAAATTTCAGATAAATAATTAGAAACTTTTTGGAAATTACCATAATGGTCTATTTTTGACTGCGGGATATATTATGAAATAAATAAAATGAATAAATAAAAAATAAAATAAAAAAAAAATTAAAATGTGAGAAAAATACTTGAAAAATCGAGCAATTAATTGAAGAAAATGAGAATAATTAAAAATTGAAGAAAAGAATGAAAATAATTAAAACAATTAAGCAAAATGATTTGCTTGCTCATACAAGAAGCAATAAATTAATAATATTAAACTTAATTGGAGTAGTACTTTTTGCTTCTATGAGGAAGCAAAATAAAGAAATTAATTGAAATTTGAGAAAAATACTTAAAGATCTTAAAAATAATTAAGAATTTAGGGAAATAATTGAAAAATGATAAAAATAATTTGAAAAAAAAAAAATTTATATACACTAAAGCTTCACTTATTTTAACCTGGTCTACGTAAATCCATAAGAAAAGTCGCACTTATTTTAACCTTCACGTAGATATACAGAAATTCTCTAATTGGATGGTCCAATTTGCATTAAACAATGAAAATGTTAGTTAGTTTTGATTGGTCGACAAGTTATAAGTGAGACTTCGAATTTTTAAAATAAATGCGACTTAAAAAAAGAGAGACTTTCAATAAGTGAAGCAGTGTATGCTGAAAATAATTAAAAATTTTCAAAAATAATTGAATTACGATAAAAATAATTAAAATTGCAGATAAATAAATGAATTTTTTTAAAACTATGCAAAAAGAATGAAAATAATTAGAAATTGGAGATAATAAAAGGAACATTACAGAACTTATTTTTAAACAAAAGAAAATAATTGAAAAATCGTTTAAAAAGTTGAAAATTGAAGACAATAATCTAAATTTGAGATAATAACTGAAAATTTAGAAAATTAATTGTAAAATAATTGAAAGATGGAGAAAATAATTGAAAATTGAGATATATATTTGAAAGTTTATTTAAAATTTGAGAAAAAACCTTATAAATGTAATAACTTTTTAAATAATTGGGATATTTTATTCTTTTTTTACGGACTGAAAGAGTTGTTAGTCCTCTTTAAAAATTCATTGAAAAATTATAAAAATGTTCTAAAATAACAAAATGGCGACCGTTTTACTAAAAAAATTTTAAATTGCAATTAACTCAAAAAGCCCAAACTTTTTTTGGTTGAAATTTGTTTTGTAAATTGTCGTGATAGTAAAGATTATTTTCCATAAGAATTTAACTTGTGCCCGATTTTCGTAAATCACATTTTTAGTTTAATAGAATTTTTTATATATTAGTCTAAATGACAAACTTCAAGTGTGGATAGAATGAAAGAATGAATAAGTAATTCTTGTGGATTATTATTATTTAGATTCTTACTTTTAACATTGAAATTCAAACCATCGCTAATTAGAATGACACTGAAAGTCCACCTTTTTTTCCCAGATATCGTGGAAGCACCGATGATTTGAGAAGAAGCAGAGAAGATATTAGTGTCCCGAGCTTTATTCCGAAGTTGCTGTCTCCAAGGAACAAAGAAGAAAAGCTGAAACGACAAGATAGCAAGGACGACATTCGTCATACCTTGGGATCAAATCGACGACAGAAGGAAGCACCAAAAGAAGAAACAAAGCCGTCACCTTGTCAAACCTCTTTCCGAGACGACGTTAAGACAGGAGTAAGATTTTTTCGACGAGAAAGTAAAGAGGACGTAGGCAGGGAGAGCGCCACCACTATTACGAACAGCTGCGTGACCAAAGAAAGGCCGTTGAACAAGAAGGAGTTGCAAGAATGGACAGAGGAATGCGTGGGTGAAACTACTCGACCAAAATCGACTTTAGCTGAATCTGATTGCTCGATTAGTTGGAAAGAAAACGCACAAAGTCAGTCACTTGTCAGCCAAGAGCAACCTGAGAAAAATAACGAAAACGAGAGTAAAACCGACCAAGTTGCTCCAATGGCTAATGAATTAAAGTCAGAAGATCGACTTGAAGAGAACAATCCACAAAAGTCGAGTAATGAAAGTGAAATTATCAAGTCTGATAACGAGAGTATTGCTTGTAAGAGTAATGAAAAGGAGGAAGTAGAAGACGACAAATTTAAAGAGGGAAAAATTCGGGACGAGGAAAAGAGTGAAGATGTTCTAGATTTTAAGAGTTTCACACGTAACAGGGATGAATTAGTTTCTTCTAGTGATGCGGATCTTGTGCCAATAACTCAAGGAGACATGAAAATTTTCGCTGATGTGACGAATCCTGGGAAAAAAAGTGAAGATTTCCAAGTGGTTGGTTTGATTTATTTGTTTCGAGGAATTTAGAAATTGTTTGGAAAATTAACATTACGTTTTGTTTTTCTAGATTCGAAGGAAGTTTTCAAAGGAAGAGTTTTCTAATCCGGACGACACTGATGATATTCCGAACAGACGCTGCTCAAGTGTAAGATGCACAATTTTCTTTCTAATTTTTTTTAAATTGTTGCGAGAGCAAAAAACTATTTAAAACTTAATTTGCAGCATCTTTCGCCCGAGGCAAGTCCTCTGAGTACGAGATCGTCAAGGTACAGTCCAAGGGAAAGTGAGAGTGAACCAACTCCTGCTTTACCGAGGAAAACTGGAAGTGGAGATTCTTCTTCTGCATCACAAAGAATTCGTGACACTATCACGAGGACAAGAAGGGAATCTAATAGCAGCACGAGATACGAAAGCAGTGGAAGCGAAAGTGTTAGGTAACTTGAGCAGATCAGTTCATCCTGAAGACATTGATTTATACGATTCAAAGCAGCAGTTTTGCTTGAGAAGGATTCATTAGTTTTGTAAAAGTTGATATGCTACTTTCTGAAGCGAATTAAAATCAATTCATTTATTTAACGAGAAACGAAGTTTATTATCCTAGAAAAAAATACGAGATTTATTTTGACGCCAATAAATTTTCTTTTTAATATATTGTAAAGAAAGATTTAAACATACTTTCTGATCTGAAATTGTAGATTTTCTCAAAATTGATTTATCGGGGAAAGAAACAATTTGTAAAATATGGTAATTAGTTTATTTTTTTGGTAAAAGATTACGTTGAACAGTTTTAATTAATTAATACTAATTATTTTCTATATTCACAATAATCCTTTTTTTAATTCTTACAATATTTCTAAGAGATTTTACTTTTTTCGTAACTGTTTAATTTTTATCTTATAATTTCTTATTTTTACAAAAATTTAAGATTTTTTCTTCTTTAACTTTTGATATTTTTTTTTCTATTTGTCTTTTTTCAGGATTTTCTTTAACTTCCTTCTAATGTGCTTTTTATGCAAATTATTTAATATTATTTTACACAATTGTTTTATTATAACATTTACTTAACTTTTTATTTAGTTGATTTCCCTAATTAGTTCCATATTTTTATAAATAAATACGCTCATTTTTTTGTAAAATTATTCAATTTGTTTCCACATCTTGTCCTTTTTTTTTGCAAGATTTTTTTGCAAATTTACTTATTCTTCCATAACATTTTTAGATTTTCTTTATTTTTGGACTTGTTTAAAGTGTATT
The DNA here is from genome assembly GCA_037103525.1 of Ganaspis brasiliensis. Classification (NCBI taxonomy): domain Eukaryota; kingdom Metazoa; phylum Arthropoda; class Insecta; order Hymenoptera; family Figitidae; genus Ganaspis; species Ganaspis brasiliensis. Next base: position 2,174,340 of record JAZKLR010000146.1, read on the forward strand.
ATTACAAAAATGTTTTTGGTTTAATTTATTTGAACTTTTTTATTTTTAAAGGATTTTAACTTTCTTTTGTGGACTTTTTATTTATCTTGATATTAATGTACATTTTTTATTTTATTTTTATTAAATCTAATGTTTTAGTAGATTCTAATCAAATGTTATTATTTTTTGTACTTTATACATTTTTTTACAGTTTGTTAGATTAAAATGTTAAAAATTTATAATAAATGCATTAAAATTCTACTACACCTACATAATTGATTTTTTTTACTTATTTTTTAATTTTTTCGTAATCTTTTTGTTCACAGCTTTTAGAAATTTCTTAGAAATATGTTTCCTTTACAATTTGTCAGATCTGTAGTTTTTATCTTTTTAATTACGAATTTTTAAAAACATTTATTTAATGCTTCTATCTACATTTTTTAAATTTATCAATTTTCTACTTTTTTGAAAGCTTTTATTCTTTTATTTTATATTATGTAAATTTAATATTGTACTAAATATTCTCACTTTAACATCGTTTTTCTATTTCATATAATTTATTTTCTTTTAGATTTTTTTTAAATTTTCCAAAATTTTATTCATTTTTTTTATTCAATTTGTCAATTAATTCTCTAATTTTTCTAATGTTAAAATTTTGTTCTTTTTAGTAATATATTTAAACATTTTTTTAATTATCATCTTATTTATTATTTTAATTTAAAAAAGTGACCGTAGATAAATTAATTTTTTGAAAAAATGTCTACTTTTTTATATATTTTTATGTCACTGTTTCATTCTTGTGTTTTTTTTTTCTTTAATAAACTACTTACATATTTGTAATAAATTTACACGTTTGGAGATTTCATATACTTATTTAGATTTTTTAAAAAATTAATTTTTTATTTATATCAAAAAAATCTGATTATTTTTTATTTTTTTAAAAAATTCATGATTTTTATCAGCACTGTTTTCAGAGAAATGTACTAAAATAATTATTGTCTGACAATTTTTAAAATTATGTGAAAAACTGTAATTTTTAGAAACAATAACTCATTTTGTTGTTTAGAAAAATTTCTACAAATTTGTATAATGACTAATATTCTGTTATAAAGTTGTGAAGCACTTTTTCAAAAGTTGATTAATCCATTTTCCGAAAAAGTAAAGATAAACACAACTTTAACATATTAAGATTTCAGAACCTTGCAAATCGATTTGTCACTGTTAAATTTAAGAAAAAAATTTGATTAACAAAGAATTTTCAATTTAAAAAAATCTGTACTTAACCAAGATGATTCAAAATTTCAATTTTTTTCATAGTTAAAACTACAAAGCTGCATTTGTATAAATTTCTCCAAATAACAAAATGTGGATTTATTAACTTTTGAAAAGGTGCTTCTCAGTTCTTCCGAAAAAAAGTTATTTTTAAACTAAAAATGTATTTGTTTCTTTATATTCTATAATCAAAATATTTTTTTAAGGAAACAACATTTTTGAAAATTGTTTCTTATTTTAATTTATTACAGAATTTGTATAGAAAGACTTTGCATAGAAACTACCATTTTTAAAAATTTCTATAAGAATTTACGTCAGTGAAATTCACGTTTATGATCAGCGATTTATAGAAAGAAATTATTTTTCTATGCAAATTATTATAAATTTTTGACTGAAAATTTGTTTTAAATGTTATAAATTAACAACTTTTAGACAAAGCATTTTATTGTTTTTTGAGTAAAAAAACTTTTTCCTTCCAATAGTTTATTGTAAACGTTATGAACTTCACCGACGTAAAAATTCCAAAGGGAGAACTGTTTAATTGTTTAAAAAGTACATTTAAAAAAATACAATATTTCTAAACCGGGAATATTGAGTATAAACATGATGTATTTCGGAAAAAAATTATCTTGGGATATTTTAGCTATGCTGATTTTCAATTTTGAAACAAAGGAGAGGGTAAATGTTTATTTTATTTTATTTATTTAAATATACGGAACATGCTTTAAACCTAATAATTACAATTATTTTAAAATGTTGAAAAATATGTTGAGTTGTTTGAATTTCTCTGAAAGATGAACCGAAAAATGTTGTAAATTTTGTTTTTTATCAATATCTACTGTCTAACACTGTTTGAATTATTAATTGATGCAGATTAGGAGAATCAAGTTTACATGGATACGCGGACATTGCTAGGAGAGTCAAGTTCTTTAGCGGAAATGGACTTGGACCGTCTGCTGGAAGTTGTGATGAAGTTGTGCATAGAGACAGTGCTACAAGTGCAGGTGAAGATGAGCCACATGATGATGCTCACATCCGAGATCCTAGCAGATCGACTCAAGGCTCTTCTCAAAGTAGGGCAATGCTTCGAAGACGCAGACAGTTCGATGCACAAGGTATATTTCTAAATATGAAAACAAAATTTAAATTAATTTCTTAAATTACAGAAATATTAACATAATAGAATCCAATTATATAAATTATTTTATATAAACTCAATTAATTTTACTACACTGGCAAAAAGAATTTGATTTTAAATATTTTACAAAAAATTTTGTAAAATTCTGAAAAAATTTTTCTTTAAAGAGAGACAAAAATAGAATCGCCTGGATGAAAGAATTTATTTTTAATTGTTGAAATCGATTTGTAAAATTGATAACGGATAGTAGCTTTTATTATCGTTTTTCCTAGAAAGACGTTAACATTTATCTTGCAAAAAAAATTTCAATTCGCGACAGTTTGTTTAGATGCATAGACTTATCGATTAAAGAAACCTTTTTTCTGCTCCGTAAAGTTTTTACCGTCTTTGGTGTTTCAGTAGTAAACCGGTAAGTGAACAGAGATCTCGAATTCTTAGCAAATTTAGTTGTTTTTTTTTGTTTCTTTGAAGAAAAGAAAAAATGGAAGGCATGAGAATTGTGCAACTCCTCACAACTTTGATTATTGCTTTTTATTTCTTATTGTTTTATTCGGGAATCTGCGTTGTTTTCTATTTTTTGTGGACTAATTGATAATGAGATAGTGTCATTGCGATAATTATGACTCAGGTAGAGATATGAATAATGACATGTGTTTTATTCCTTGTTTCATTCATTCAGTAGTAAATAAGGTCAAAATTATCATTCTTAAATAATTCATAATTCTTTCTTAATTAAGTTTTTTATTTTATTATTGTTTCTTAATAGTATTTATTTTTTGTTTTCATTTATTATTTCTTGCTTCCATTTATTGCACTCTTTTTATCACTTATACTTTCTTTATAGTTCTGTTATTTATTTTAAACAAATAGCGAATTAAGCATGAAATCGTTAATTATAAATTTTGTATTTTATACTTTTTCTTATTCATTTTTTATTTTATTATCACCTTTTCTAATAATTTTTTTTCAATTTATGAAACAATTTTAATTGCAAAATTGTTTTAATTTTACAAAAGAAACTTTTTGTTCTTCAACTTATTTTTCCTTTTCTAGCAATTTTGTTAGTAGTAAACCTTTGAATTTAGTGAGAGACCTTCGTTTTTTATTACTTCTGGTCGTCAAACTGAAAACACATAAGGTAGACTAGTGCACGAGCTGAGGTGAAGCGAAGTAAAACAACGAGGGGCAAGAGACCAGTCTGAAGTATATATAATAGTAACAACGTCCTCTGTTTCGCTCCACAGTACACTCACCTGCAAAGTATATAATACTAGTGCGGCAAGATAAGAATAAAAACCCGGCAGAGCACCTGTCAAAAAATAAATAGTTAAAAAATGTAATATTTAGTCTAAAGAAATATTTAGAGATGAAGAAACACTGAAAAATGAAAAATTTCTAAAAGAGAGAGAGAGAGAGAGAGAGAGAGGAATTTAAAAAATAATTTTTAAGAAACAGAAACATTTCGATAAAAAAGAAATTAACAAAAAAAAGTAACAATCTGAAAAAATAAAAAGGCCAATTTTTGAAAATAGACTTCTTGAATTAAAAACTTTTTCGAAAATTGTTGGAGAAAAAAACCTTTGAAAAGGAAGAGTTTAAAAAAAGAAATATTTGGAGATAATATTTTTTAAGAAAGAAAAGTTTGAAGAAGGAATTATTCAGAAAATGTTTGTTAAATTTCAAAAGATAGTTTATTCTGAAACCGGGATTAAATACTTCAGCTTCTTCAAAGCTCAATTTTGCGTATTTTCTCTCGCCGTTTGCTTTCCTCTGAACATTTATTCGTTTACTACCGTCCTTCGCATCCTGAATAAATAGTTGAGAGAGTCTGCAATTAGGTACATTCCTTGGGGATGCTGGAATTCTGTCGTAGGAATTTTTTGTAAATTCAGTTCTAAATTATTAAATTCTTGGTAATTTAGATTTTGATTTTAATTTTGATTCAATTTGATTGAAATATGAAATTTTAATTTTGAATTGACTGAAATTTTATATTTAGCTGAAATTCTTTATTCTACTGAAACTTTTTATAAATTGGAAATTTTGTCTTTGAATTTGATAGTAGCTAAAAATTTGAATAAAATTCTTAATCTTAATGTAATATTTTTTTAAAATTTGATTATAATTTAAAATTAAAATTAGGTTTGATTGAAATTGTTACTTGAACTTTGAATTTGAGAAGTTTGATTTGTACCTCAGCTTCATAGAAGTTATTATTTTAATATTACAATTGAAAAAATTACATAATATTAATAATAATGTCTTAATAATCATGTATCGAGTATTAAATATAATTCAATGACCCTTGACATAAAAAATACGATTAAATAACATCTCATTAAAAATAATAATTGGCAACTTGCTTCAATGATTCAATAGTTTTGTTATAGGTCAACTATTTCAAATCTCAACATCAAATTAATCAAAGTCATCCTCCTTGATGCTTTCTCTACAGGCAGCTGGAAACGAGGGAAGTTAAAATAAGAAGATGAAAGTGGAAAAAGCCTAAATTTAAAAAATATCTTCTTGCGAAAAAGAAATCCGATTTAATCTGAATATATGTAAAGCAAATTTTAAGAAAAATAAATTAAACAAAGAAACAAAATCTGAGAAGAAAAAAAATCGGATAAATTAAATTTCCCGATTCTGTAGATGAATTAAAAATCTTTTTTTTAAGCAATTTAGTTTCAAAAAAACAAATTTAGAGAAAAAAATAAATTTGAGGACAATTTGAAAAAAGAGAAATAGGAAACAAGTTGTAAGAGAAAACGAATATGAACGAAAAAATTAATTTTACCGAAAAACAGATATGGAGAAAAAAATTAAATATCTATAAAAGACAAATTTGAACAAAAAACGAATTTGAACCAAAAAACAATCCGAGAAGAAAACAAACCTGAAATATTAAATTTTCCGATTGAACAGTTGAATCAAAAAATTAGTCGAATAATTTCGTTTAAAAAAAAAATTTAGAGAAAATGAATCTGAAAGAAGACAAGAGGGAAACAAATTGTGAAAAAAAAACATGAAATATTAAATTTCCCCATTCAATAGTTGACGTAAAAATCTTTTTTAAACAATTTCATTTAAAAAAGGAAAAAACTAAAGAAGAAATAAATTTGAAGAGAAAATGAATCTAAAAGAAGACAAGGAGGAAACAAATTTGAAGAAATAACGAATTTGAACGATAAAATCAATTTTACCGAAAAACAAATCTGGAAAAAAAATTTCAATAAAAGACAAGTTTAAATAAAAAACGAATTAGAACAAAAAAAATTGAAAAGAAAACAAACCTGAAAAAGTGAATTTCCCTATTCTACAGTTAAATGAAAAACATTTCTTGAACAATTTCGTTTCAAAAGAACAAATCTAGAGAAGAAATCAATTTTAAAAGAAAATGATTCTAAAAGAAGACAATAAGGAAACAAATTCGAAGAAAAAACGAATTTGAACGAAAAAATTAATTTACCGAAAACAATCTGAAGAAAAAATATTGAATAAAAGGCAAGTTTGAACAAAAAACGAATTTGAACAAAAAAAAAAAGCGGAGAAGAAAAGTAACCTAAAATATTAAATTTCTCGATTCAAGAGTTGAATAAAAACATTTTTTTTAAGAATTTTGTTAAAAAATAACAAATCTAAAGAATAAATCAAATTGAAGAGAAAAGAATCTGAAAGAAGACAATGAGGAAACAAATTGGAAGAAAAAACAAATTTGAACGAAAAAATTAATTTTCCGAAAAACAAATCTGGAGAATAAAAATTAAATAAAAGACAAATTTAAACAATAAACGAATTTCAACAAAAAAAAATATGAAATATTATATTTTTCGATTTGAGAGTTGAATTAAAAACATTTTTTGAACAACTTAGTTTGAAAAAAAAATCTAGAGAAGAAATAAATTTAAAGGAAAAATGAATCTGAAAGAAGACAAGGAGGAAGCAAATTGGAAGAAAAAACGAATTTGAACGAAAAATTGCTTTAACCGAAAAGAATCTAACAAAATATTAAATAAAAAGCAAATTCGAATAAAAAACGGATTAGAACAAAAAATTATCTTAGAATAAAGCAAATCTGAAATATTAAATTTTCCAAATCTACAATTAAATTAAAAATCTTTTTTGAACAATTTCGTTTCAAAGATACAAATCTAAAGAAGACATAAATTTTAAAAGAAAATGATTCTAAAAGAAGACAATGAGGAAACAAATTCGAAGAAAAAACGAATTTGAACTAAAAAAATAATTTACCGAAAACAATCTGATGAAAAATATTGAATAATAGGCAATTTTGAACAAAAAATGAATTTGAACAAAAAAAAAAGCGGAGAAGAAAATAAACCTGAAATATTAAACTTCTCGAATCGAAAGGTGAATAAAAAACATTTTTTGAACAACTCAGTTTGAAAAAAAATCTAGAGAAGAAATAAATTTAAAGAGAAAATGAATCTGAAAGAAGACAAGGAGGAAGCAAATTGGAAGAAAAAACAAATTTGAACCAAAAATTGATTTTAAAGAAAAGAATCTGAAAAAATATTAAATAAAAAGCAAATTAGAACAAAAAACGAATTTGAACAAAAAAATCAACTTTGCCGAAAAACAAATCTGGAGAATAAATATTAAATAAAAGACAAATTTAAACAAAAAACAAATTTGAACAAAAAAATCTAAAATATTACATTTCTCGATTCAAGAGTTGAATTAAAAACAATTTTTGAACAACTTAGTTTCAAAAAAACAAATCTATAGAAGAAACAAATTTTAAAAGAAAATAATTATAAAAGAAGACAATAAGGAAACAAATTAGAAGAAAAAACAAATTTGAACGAAAAAATTAATTTTACCGAAAAGAATCTGAAAAAATATTAAATAAAAAGCAAATTAGAACAAAAAACGAATTTGAACAAAAAAAAAAAAGCAGAGAACAAAACAAATCTGAAATATTAAATTTCCTAATTTTACAGTTGAATTAAAAATCTTTTTTGAACAATTTCGTATTAAAAAAATTAATCTAGAGAAAATATAAATTTGAAGAGAAAATGAATCTGACTGAAGACAGGTTCTTGAAACAATTGGAAACAAATTGGAAGAAACGAATTTGAACGAAAGAATTAATTTTACCGAAAAGATTCTGAAGAAAAAATATCGAATAAAAGGCTAATTTGGAAAAAAACGGATTAGAACAAAAAAATTATCTTAAAAGAAAACAAACCTAAAATATTTAATTTTTTCGATTTAACAGTTCAATTAAACATTTTGGGAACAATTTTTTTTCATAAAACAAATCAAGAAGAAAAATTAATTTGAAGAGAAAATGAATCTGGAAGAAGGCAAGGAGGAAACAAAAAAACCAAACGTGAACGAAAAAATGAATTTTACAGAAAAGAATTGTAATAAAAATTATTGAATAAAAGGCAAATTTGAACAAAAAACCAATTTGAACCAAAAAAAAATCTGAGAACAAAGCAAATGTGAAATATTAAATTTTCCAATTCTACAATTGAATTAAAAATCTTTTTTGAACAATTTCGTTTCAAAGTTACAAATCTAAAGAAGGCATAAATTTGAAGAGAAAATGAATTTGAAAAAAGACAAGGAGGAAACAGAAAAAACGATTGTAAACGAAAAAATAAATTTTACAAAAAAGAATCGGAAGAAAAAATATTGAATAAAAGGCAAATTTGAACAAAAAACGAATTTGAAAAAAAAAAAAAAGCAGAGAATAAAACAAATTGAAAGTATTAAATTTCCTAATTCTAAAGTTGAATTAAAAATCATTTTTGTACAATTTCATTTCAAAAAAATTAATCTACAGAGAAAATAAATTTGAAGAGAAAATGAATCAGACAAAAGACAAGTTCTTGAAATAATTGAAAACAAATTGGATGAAAAAACTAATTTGAACGAAAAACTGAATTTTACAAAAAAGAATCGGAATAAGAAATATTGAATACAAGGCAAATTTGAAAAAAAGCAAATTTTGACAAAAAAAAAAATCTGAGAAGAAAGTAAAACTGAAATATTAAATTTCCCAATTCTACAATTTATTTAAAAACTTTTTTTTAACAATTTCGTTTCAAAGATACAAATTGAAAGAAGAAATAAATTTGAAGAGAAAATTAATCTGAAAAAAGACAAGGAGAAAACAAATTGGAAGAAAAAACGAATTCTAACGAAAATATTAAGTTTACCGAAAAGAATCGGAGGAAAATAGCTTGAATAAAAGGCAAATTTGAACAAAAGAAGCGGAGAGGAAAACCAACCTGAAATATTAAATCTCAATTCAACATTTGAATTAAAAAAAATTTGTCGAACAGTTTCGTTTTAAAGATACAAATCTAGAGAAGAAATAAATTTGAAAAGAAATTGAGCCTGAAAGAAGACAATGAAGAAACAAATTGGAAGAAAAAACGAATTTAACGTAGTTGTTTAAAAAATCAAAATCATAGAGAACGTAATAAAACTTTCATCAAAAAAAGTTTAATGTTCAATACGTATTTCTATAAAATATAAAATTAATTTACGGTTTATCTTCTGAGATATGATTATTTAAAAGTCACTATTTTTACACAGGTATAGGTTAAAATACATCTTTTTGGTGACAATTTTTTTAATATCTAATAGATAAATCATACGCATCAAGTTGAAAAACTAGATTTCAATAATTAAAAGTTTGTAGATTACATAAATTTAAATTTTAACTTATTTCACCGCAAGATAAGAAAGTAAAATTAAATAAATAATTAAATTTTTCAAGTTTTATTTTTGTTTTATCGAAAGTTTATACATATGGCAACATCGCTTTTTTAATGATTCAGATATTATTTTAAAATGTTCATTCTTAACCTCTTTGTTTGACATTTGTAAACATTTAATGTTTACTATTAGTACAAAACAATTGAATGTAATTTTGAAGTTAATCTCTTTAAAAAAGCAACGTTGCCACTATAAACTATATGAAAATTATATCGGTAATCAAATTAGGTTTATTTTTCACACTTATTTTTATTTAATTAGTTTTTCATGTTGAAAGTTTATCGTTCAAGTTTGAAAGATGTTTTTAATATTTATTGACTAAATCTAAATGTAGTTCTGATTGCCTTTTTATCCAAAAAATCAATTTGACTAGCAACGTTGGCTTATAACTACGTTAAACGGAAAAATTAATTTTACAAAAAAGAATCTGAAGAAAAAATATTGAATAAAAGGCAATTTTGAACAAAAAACGAATTTCAATAACAACAAAATTTGAAGAAGAAAACAAACTAGACATATTAATTTTCTCGATTTAACAGTTGAATTTAAAAGATTAGTTGAAAAATTTCTTTACAAAGATGCAAATCTAGAGAAGAAATAAGTTTGACGAGAAAATGAATCCGAAAAAAGACAAGAAGAAAACAAATTGCGAGAAAAAGCGAATATGATCGGCAAAATTAATTTTACCGTAAAAAATCCGAAGCAAAATTTTGAATAAAATAGACAAATTTGAAGAAAAAACAAATCGGAAACGAAAACCGAACTGAAATATTAGTTTGATAAAAAAATAATTTTGAACAATTTTGTTTGAAAAAAGTTTTGGTGATGTTTTGTATTTTATGGTACTAAACAAATAAATTGAAGGATAAAGACTGTAATCAGTTTGGAATGAAATGAAAGAAGTGTTAGCAATTTTTTACTGAATTGCGATAAAAGGAAAAACGAAATACGTAATGATTTTTTTCAGTGTTTGTTGGGCAATGCTGAGCCAAAATCGAAGTGGAACAGTTCCAAGTGGCTATATGTTCCAAGTCGCTATCCCCAGAGTTGCTTCATGCTTCGCTTCCCTCTGACCACCTTGTACGTGGTTTTAATGCACTATACCGCTTGAACACTATAGATTGTGTTTCGTCGTTCATAGTAACAACAACGACGCTATAGGATTCAGGTGTGCCTCGTTGCATGAAGTTGAAACATCAACGCTCAGTTTAGCAGTGCTAGCCCACGCGAATTCGTGCCCATTGTGGGCAGTAAATTGAATACATCACAACTTCGCCAACAAGGGACAGTGAAAAAAAATCCCCATCTTGGTGCACAAGTCCTTTATGAGAAAACGATAAACCGGCTTCAGACTTGACGCGATTTTCAACTCAAATACTCATTCCATTTTAAAATTATCCTTTAATACTCGACAAAACTTCAAAAATTATCTTCCGGTAAACAACACTCTGATTTAAACACTACAAATTACCTTTTTTTAATTTAAATTTATTTAAAATAAATTTTATTCAATAGAAATTTAATTTTGTTTTTTTAATCGAGAAATTTTTAAATAGATTAATTTTTTTAACAAATGGGATTGTTTTTTGGTTTTCTTTTTCCATGGGATGAATTTTTAATAAACGAGATTAACTTTCGCAAGGTTTTCTGAACGAGATAAACAGTTTTCAATAAACAATGTGCTTTTTTTTTGAAAATGAGACAGATAAGATTAAAGTGCTGATTAAAGGTGGAAATATTAATAAGTAACAGTGATTGAGGTAATAAGTGATAAAGTGCTGATTCATAATTTTAACCATTTTCGTTGGGCAATTGAATCTAGGCGATATAAACACGGCTGATTATAAAAAATATTTTGTAATTAATTTCCACCCGAGGAATTATCAGATTAGATGTTTCTAATAAATTTTAATTTCATCTGGCGGTCGGGAAAGGATTTTTAATGATTTCCCGAACCACTCAGTCTACCGTGAAATGTTTAAACACTTCATTGGTCGTGTTTTGTTTCTTTGTTCGTCTACGTTTTCAAAAGTTTCACTAAATATTCTATTTTATGTTTCAATGACTCTTTATCAGGGAAAAACAATTTTTTCAAAATTATAAATTTGAGCCTTTTAAATTAACTTTCATCTCGGAAAATTTTCACATTTTTTCAATTTCTATTTTTTAAAACAGTTTTGCTATTTTAAAGTGAAGTTGGTTTGCCAAAAACAAACCAACTTCAAAATTTGCAATGTTTTTAAAACCCGGATCTTTAATTCCAGGAAATTGTCATTTTATTGTTCTGTTTAATTATATATAGTTTAATGTATTTTCTTTGTTGGCGGACAAAAGCCAAAAATGTATTAAACCGTGAAACTCGTAATTAATTTTTTATCAGAGTTTTATTTGAACTCTTGCTTGGTGGAAAAAAAAAATCAAGTCAAAGTCTGTATACACGTGGCTAATGCCATTGACCAGATAATTCATTAGCGCGTAAAAACGAGCGAAGTACCTTTTTGAAAGCGTTTCTTGTGATTTTTCTTTTAACACCAAATCCTCTCGAATTTTTTTTTTTTATTTAATACTCGAACTGGAAATTAAACTCGATTTTAATTCTCTTCTCTTATCGTATTTTATATTTATAGAGACAAATTAAATTCTATATCCGTAACATAAAATAATTTATACTATACAATAGTTTACTAATTAAATTAATTAATATAAACAGTAATTTAATTTAAGAAATATAGCAAATCGTTTTATTAATTTTGTTATGATTTTTAGGATCAAGGCGAAGAGGAAGATCTCATGCTAGGACGTGCTGCGGGGATGAGTTGCAAAATCTTCAGACATTGCATGTGATTGGTCGGGGAGGGGGGCGACAAACGAGCCCCCCAGGCCCAGGAACTCAAGGACAGACTGCAGCTAATGCTCAATCTCATGTCCAGGATTCGCCGATTGTCGACTACAGACGTCTCGTTTTTATTAGTTCCGATTCGTCCTCCGGGCGTGAAGAAGATGACGCTGATAGCAGTTGTTCCGGTTCCTCTTATTTAAACGGAATACCTCACGGCAGTCATGCACAAGGACTAGAAGACTGCGACTGGGACTATTTTGAAAGTGGAACTCTTCCTCTGCCTTCCGGAATTCCTCTCATTGTTAACTCCCATAATTTAGAAACTGGCATAACTGTTTCAAACGACTGGAGCTGTTGTCCAGGTCGAGGATCTTCTTGTTGCCAGGTAATAATTGCCCGATTTTACGAGCAGAAAGAAACATCTTTTATTAGTTTACTGTAACTGAAGATTTTAAATTCTTGGCATCACCACCCTTTTTATCAATTTTGTCACCTATTTCATCTTTCGTTAATTTATTTTCCTTTAAAACTAGGCTTTCAACTTTTTTTTGTAAATATTTACTGATGACAATTTTAATCGACTTATTTTATAAATTGACTATCTATTTGTCACCTATTTCATTCTTGAAAAAGGGTACCGAGATTTATAAAATTATATGTAATCATCTTCCACTAAATTTGAAATTATTTAAAGATTTCTTCAATTTTTTACATTTATTTACGTTCCTTTTTCACTAAATTTAAAATTTCACTTTCCGCAAATTTCAATCATTGTCTTTAATTTTTTTCAATTACTTTCTTCGTTTTAATTATTTTCTTCATCATTAAATCACTTTCAGTATTTATTTTCAATTTCTTTTATCATTTTTCAATTATTTTCCTTAAATTACAATTAATTTCTACAGTATCGAGTTATTGATACAAATTAAATTATCCGTTTCAATATTCTCAATTATTAAATTATTTTCCAAATATTTTTCAATATTAAAGAAGCTTTTTTATTAAGCGGGAATAATGTGAAAAGTGTTGTGGCATTCATGGTCAGTCTTTTTAATACTTTATAAGGATATTTCTGGAACTTTTTTAAGATAATTAATTACTTCGGAGAAACATTTGTAACCGCCGATAATTGTCGACTATATATGAGGCTGAACTCTTTATACAAATCAGTTAATTTTTAAACAAATAAAATGATTATTATAAGAAGCTTTTTTATTGCTTCAACTTTTATTAACAATTTTTTTTTCTTTTTTTAACTTTTTAAAAATATCAATTGTATTTTTCAATTCTTTCAATGTCCCCCGATTTTCAATTATTTTTTTTTATTTCCATTATATTTTGTAATTTTCTCAATAACTTATCACAAATTTCAAAAGCTTTCATCAATTTTTAATTATTTTTCACAAATTTTTATTGTTTTCTTCACTTTTCAATTTTTTGTATCATTTTTCAATTTATTTCCTAAATTTTCAATTATTTATCTTCAATTTTAATTTTTTCTTTCTTCAATTTACTATTATTTCTATTACTTTGAAATTATTTTTATTTGTTTCAAATAAATTATGTTATTTTTTTCATTTATTTGTCACAAATTAAAAATTATTTTCTTCATTTTTTAACTAATTTTATCATTTAACAATTATTTTCTACAGTTTTCAATAATTATTCTGATCATTTTACAATTAATTTCTCACATTTTTATTTATTTTCGTTATTCTTTAATTAATATTCGTAATTTTTAATTATTTATTTCAAATTTCAATTATTTTTGGCAGTTTCTAATTCTTTTTATCAATTTGCAATTATTTTCTTCTATTTAATATATTATGTTCTGTAATTTTTTCAATTATTTTTCTCAATTGTAGAAAAAAAAATTTTAGAAAAATTTTCTCAATTGTAGAATCTATTTTTTCTCATTTGCTTTAATTTTCGATTATTTTTATCAATTTTTAATCACTTTCTTCAATTTTTAATTGTTTTTATTATTTTTCAATAATTTTCCTAAATTTTCATTTATTTGTCTTCAATTTTAATTATTTTCTTTCACTTTGCCATTATTTTTATTATTCTATAATTAATTTTATTTATTTCAAATAAATTATGTAATTTTTTTTATTTATTTGTCACAAATTAAAAATTATTTTCTTCAATTTTCAACTAATTATATCATTTAACAGTTATTTTCTACAGTTTTCAATAATTATTCGTATCATTTTACAATTAAATTTTCACATTTTTAATTAATTTCATTATTCTTCAATTATTTTCCTAAATTTTCAATTTTTTAAAACAAATTATACTTACTTCTTTTACAATAATATATATTTATTATTTTTCAATCAATTCCCTAAATTTTCATCTTTTTATTTCAAATTTCAATGATTTTTTTAAATTTATAAGTGTTTTTATCACATTGCAATTGTTTTCTTCTGTTTAATATATATTCTGTAATTTTTTCAATTATTTTTCTTAATTGTAGAAGAATTTTCTCAATTATTGTAGATTCTTTTTTTTCTCATTTGCTTTAATTTTCGATTATTTTTATCATTTCGATTACTTTCCTTGATTGTTAATTGTTTTTATTATTTCTTAATTTATTGCCTAAGTTTTCAATTATTTATCTTCAATTTAATTTTTTCTTCAATTTACCAATATTTTTATTGTTCTGTCATTATTTTCATTTATTTTAAATAGATTATGAAACTTTTTTCATTTATTTTTCACAAATTAAAATTATTTTTTTCAATTTTCACCTTTTTTTATCAGTTTACAATTATTTTCTACAATTTTCAATTATTCCTATCATTTTACAATTAAATTATCTTATTTTTAATTATTTTAATTATTCTTCAACTAATTTTCTAAATTTCTAATTATTTAAAAAAAAATTGTACTTACTTCTTTTACCCTAATATTTATTATTTTTAAATCAATTCCTTAAATTTTCATCTTTCTATCTCAAATTTCAATTATTTTTTTCATGTGTTTTTATCATTTTGCAATTATTTTCTTCTATTTATTATATATTCTCTAATTTTTTCAATTATGTGTCTCTATTGTAGAAACATTTTCTCAATTACTGTAGAATCTATTTTTTCTCATATGCTTTAATTTTCGATTATTTTTATCATTTTTTAATTGCTATCCTCAATTGTTAATTGTTTTTATATTTTTCAATTTATTTCCTAAATTTTTAATTATTTATCATCAATTTTAATTTTTTTCAATTTACCATTTTTTATATTATTCTGTCATTATTTTCATTTATTTCAAACAACATTTATTTTTCACAAAAATAAAATTATTTTTTTCAATTTTCACCTTTTTTTATCAGTTTATAATTATTTTCTACAATATTCAATTATTCCTATCATTTTACAATTAAATTATCTTTTTTTTAATTATTTTAATTAATCTTTAATTTATTTTCTAAATTTTTAATTATTTAAAACAAATTTTACTTACTTCTTTTACCCTAATATTTACCATTTTTCAATCAATTCCTTAAATTTTTATTTTTTATTTCAATTTTCGGTTATTTTTTTCAATTTATAAGTGTTTTTATGAATTTGCAATTATTTTCTTCTATTTAATATATATTGTGTAATTTTTTCAATTATTTTACTCAATTGTTAAAACAATAATTGTAGAAAATTTTTGTCAATTATTGTAGAATCTATTTTTTTTTATTTGCCTTAATTATCGATTATTTTTATCATTTTTCAATGACTTTCCTCAATTTTTAATTAATTTTCAATTTATTTCCTAAATTTTCAATTATTTGTCTCCAATTTGATTTTTTTTTTAATTTACCATTATTTCTATTATTCGGTCATTATTTTCATTCATTTCAAATAAATCATTTAACTTTTTTCATTAATTTTTCACAAATTTAATTTATTTTCTTCAATTCTGAACTATTTGTATCATTTTACAATTAATTTCTCCTATTTTTAATTATTATAATTATTCTTCAGTTACTTTTCTAAATTTTTAATTATTTAAAACAAATTTTACTTACTTCGTTTACCCTAATATTTTTTATCATTTTTTAATCAATTCCCTAAATCTTCATTTTGTATTTCAAATTTCAATTCTGTTTTTCAATTTATAAGTGTTTTGATCAATTCGCAATTATTTCCTTCTTTTTAATATATATTCTATAATTGTTTCGATTGTTATTTTTCTCAATTTTCGATTATTTTTATCATTTTTCAATTTTTTCCCCCATTATTTAACTATTCTCATTTTTTTTTCAATTAATTTTTAAGATTTTCAAATACTTTTCTCAAATTTCAATTATTTTCTTCAACTTAACAATATTTCTATGATTTTTTACCTATTATAATTGTTTAAATTATTTCTCAACTAAAACGCAAAATTTGCAATTGCTTTTTTAAAATTTAATTATTTTCTTTCTTTATTTATATTGAAATATTATATTTAATATATTAATAGTTGTTAATAAAATAAGAATTAGAAACCAATCGTGCGTTGTACAATCTAATTTTCAATATTAATCAAATAACTAAAGAAAGAAATAATAATTTATTTATTAAATGATTAAAATACACATTTTTCCCGATCAAAGGATTAAATCAGTTAGAAAATTTTTCCTGTTGATCGAGCGATTGAACTCGTTAATAAATTCTAGAACTGTTTCCGATCGAAAGTGATAAGTAGACTGTGTCGAATCCCTCTCATTTGCTTTTATTGTCTTTCAGGCCTGTGGAGGATCTCGGGGAGCGAACGTCCTGCCAGTTCCTGTGCCAATTCCAGTTCCTGTTCCGTATCCAGTTCCAGTGCCAGCGGCTCTTTGGAACAGTGATTTAGCAGCCGCTTCGTCGATGATAAACCGTGATTCTGCCCTGGAAGGAACTTTAAGATTAAGAGGAGATCCGTCCGCTCCGTGGTTCGCTTGGCATCCCCGATTTAATCAACCTCTTCCCGGGACTCGATTGGAGCCTCGACTCAGTCACTTTGATCCCGCGTCGTTCTGCTTTCCCGAACAAATTTCTCAAAAATTTTTCGAAACCGCCAATTCCTCATCAGTCGCCTCGATTCTCCCGTTCCCTCCCGAAAATCCCGACAGCGGAGAAGGAAAAATATATCGAAGCGAGGGAAAGGAAGGCAAAACAAATCGAAACGAAACCGAAGAATCGGTTGAAAGTAAAAAGAATGACGAGGTGAAGAAAGAAAAACCATCCATGAAGTTGAAAGAATCTGAGAGGGGACAAAAATTAGCGAAAGAGGATAGTTTGGAGGCGGCGAGTGGAGAACAATCAGAAAAAGAGGATAAAAAAGAGCATATTTCTTTTAAGAACGAGCCAAGGAGTCAAAGAATGTATCGACACTCACGAGGTAATTCTGGAAGTTCTTCCGGGAGATCGTCGGCGGATAGCAGTGATCTCGAGGATTCAGCTTCTCACAGATTTTCCCGAGTGTTTGTCGTTAATGACGATTCTCTTACCAGTGATAATGATATTGAAGATAATGAGGATTCGGACTCGGCTCGAGAGGGCGGGATCACTCTGAAAAAAGTGACTGCCCTCTCGGAAGAGGAGCCCGTTATTCTCCGATGTGTGAGGTTGCTAAACGAAGATGCGGAAAAGAGTCAGACAGAGTGCGAAAATGAGGGTAAAAGTAAAGTAGAAGAGAAAAATAAAAGAGAAAAAGAAGAGAAAGAAGAAAAAAAGAAAAGAGAAAAAGAATCTTTGGATAATTCAGTCGAGGATGTTATTTCAAGCGATGCGAAATACTGGCTTTTGGAAGATTCACCGAGAAAGAAAATGTTTTACGATGTTAACGAAATTTACGTGGCGGACACAAAAGATTCGTTGGATTGTCGGATCGAGTTGAAATCAATCAAGAGCCTGGATCCGGATAATTATCAGGAGAAATCGGGAAATGATGATTTGATGATTGGGGAATTAACGAGTGAGGATGAGGAAATTGAAAACGGTGGGAAAGAGTTTGAAAGGGGGATGGAAATTGAGATAGAAGAGAGAGAAATTACAAAAGGGGGAGAAGTGACAAGAGGGAAAGAAGTTACAAAATGGAAAGAAATTACAAAAGAGAAAGAAATTGAAAGGAATGGAGAAATGAAAGAAAATGGGAAAGAGATTGAGACGGGAAGAGTTAAAGATTTGCAGATTGAGAAAGAGACAGATTCGGTATTGATTGTGGATTCTCTGGAGGTGGATGAAAAATTCGAGACGATTAAATTGAACGAGTTTCGGGCTTCTACGCCCATTTGTGATAATAGACTGAAAGAAATCGAGAGTTTACGCGACACGGGAACGAATCCGGGTCAGAAACCTCTGGGGGATTCGAGCGTGAGTTCAATAACGGATAGCTCAACGAGCGAAACCAACACCACAGGAAGCGAGGTGAGCAGCGATGAATTACACGAGTACGAAGTTACGCCAGTGCGTTTCGCATTTGGCGATAATAGCCGGCCAATTCGGCGAAAATCCAACGAATTCGAATATAAATTTAATCGTAATAGGCTGATAAATGAGAGTGGATCGGAATATGGCAAGGGTGGAAATGAGATTGAAAATAGGGATGATAAAAAAGGGGAAATAGAGAAAGAAGACGAGAAGGAAGGGAGGAGAGAGAAAGAGGAAAAATCGATAGATGAGATGAGGAGTAGAATGGATGACGAGGTGGATGAGATAATGAGTAGTAAAATTGAGGAAATTTTCAAGAGTGTTGAGAGGAGGTCAGATGATGAGAGAGTGAGCCCTGTCGCGATATCGGTGACGCATGACGAAAGCAAAGCAGTGAGAGGTAAGTTGTCAGGCGCAGGACAGGTGGGAGATGATGATAGTGGGGGAGCAGCTGGAATCGAGCGGGGAACGGCGCGGTGTTATTCAGTTGAGCGACTCCCGCCCACTCGGACAGAGAATGGCGTGTCGACGAGGGACACGCAAAATTTTGCCCAAAACAACAAGTACAAGAGTCTCGTGATGATTACGCAGGGTGCTTATCAGCCGGTGAGTGTCATCACTTCGGACACGACGACTCTTCTGCAGCCGGATGAGGAGGCGCCTGCAGTTGCCCAGGGCTTGGCCGGCTACTTCCAGCTGGCGCTGGAGGCTGTAACCGAGCCTCGCAGAACAAATGGCCAGGGACCACGAAAACCTCTGATGGTGAAACGACTCGTGACAGCGCAGCAACCGGAGCCAGAAGTGGACAGTGGTTTGAGTGTCGGCAGTGCGAGTGAGAGCGAAGACGTGCAATCGGTGAAAAGTGTTTCGAAATCGGTGTTTCAGGTGTCGAGGAATAGTGAGGAATCGAGAATTAGGAATTCAGTGGATGATAATTCGAGGGTTATCCTCGAGGAAGGACTTGCGGATGATGACTCGTGGGTGGAGGAGGTTTCGCATGATGAGGATGAGCAGAGTGCGACCACGGCGACCGAGGAGAGTTCCGAGGACGAGCTGAATAATTTGGGCGACAGGGAGGAGGAATTGAGAGGCTATCACAGGCAGGCGATTGATTTTACTCTGCACACAATTGTCGAGGAATCCTGCGAGGAGAGCGAGACTGAGGCGAATTTTGTCTCGAAGCAGAAAAAGAGCAGACCACCCTCCGCGTCGGAATTGGAGAAGTATTTCTTCTTTGGATTGGGGGGCGATGGGAATATTAGTTGTGGATCGAGGGAAGTGGATAGTTTGTCGGAGACTTCGTCGATTCACTCGGAGGGACTTGAGTCTCTGGGTCAAGAGGAAGGGTCGAATTCGGGTCAAGAAAAAAGTGGAGAGTCGTTGAATGCCTCGCGGCTCGAGAAGTACTTTTTGTCGGAGTTTCTGGGATTTAATCAGGATAGAAGGGACTCGGATGGATCGGTCGGGAGTGATTCTGAGGGGAGACCTAGTCCGGAGGCGCAGAGACGGAAGAGATTGGTACGAGCACGTGGTACTGGGAGATCGCACAGTTCGTCTCTTGATAATCTTTTAGCTCTGGCGCAAAGTTCGCAGAATTCGCTGCAGGATTTGAGTTTGAGTCAGGATGCACAGGATTCGCAGTCGGAGGGTTCGTCGACCGAGACGGATGTTGCGGAGGAGAATCAAACACCGGCTTTTGGTACTGATGGGCAGTTTGATACTGTTAAGAGGAAGAAGAAAAAGTTGAGGAATTTGGGAACGCAGAGTCCGCGAGTTGTGGAGGATAGAAATAAGACTCCGGAGCCTAGAGATATTGAGAGGTATGTTGTGGATGTTACGGAAGTTGCTGAAGGGGACGAGGAGGCGATTAATTCGGATGACGAGAGGGCGAAAACACCCCAGCCTGATAATCACTCTTGTGTTGTGATGTCCCAGTTGGAAAATTCGAGGATCCAGGCGACAGAAGCGAGATCTAAGCAGCAGTCTCGAGATTCTGGATTTGTTGGGAGTTGTGATGATCTTCTTCAGCATCAGAAATCCCCAGCGGATGCTCAGGTTGAGGTGAATCAATCGGCTGTCAAGGACAGGAGTAGGATTGATGATTCTCATCGGATTCATCGAGAGAAATTGAGCGTCTCGAAAGTGGATCAGACGACTCTTCCTCCAGTGGCGAACGCGTCACTTTCGAGAAAAGACAGCTTCAATAATTGGTCGAGCGATGAGGAGACCAACTTGATGATGTCGAAGATGCGTCAATTCTTCAAAACTATGGTCGCGAATTCTAATGGACAGGGTCCGAGTAGCGCAGCGTCTCCGGCGCCGAGTCCAAGATTATCTGGCTACTCTTCTAAAATCAGACACTGCTCGCAAACTCGAACGAAACCGCCGCAATTGGTTTATTTCGAGAATGAATTAACAAGACTGATGAAAACGGTGCCGGGAATCAGGGACGAGCAGGTGAGAGAGATCGTGGAGTATCTGAGTTCCGAGGACACGTGGTCAGACTCTTACGACAGCTCGGATTACACAAGCTCGGATTTGGAAAGTGCGGCGGGAGGTCGTCGCTCGGCTCTGCAGGAGCAAATTTCGCAAAGTTGCCAGCAGATTATTAGTAAATTTGACACAACCGCGGGAGATGATAAAAGTGACAAGTTGCCAACGACCCAGCAGTGTTTGGGTCGAGATACTGCGTTTGTTTATCAGAAGCTGGTTCAGAGTTTCACGAAAATGGCCGGAGACACGAGTTCCGATACGAGTTCGACACCTCACAGTAGTCCACCTTTGATTGCGAAGGTGATGCATCATATTGGAAGTAGATTGGTGGCTTTGATGCACGAGGTTTCGGAAGGAGGATCGACTGTTCAGCCGCATGCTTCCTGGAGGCGATACGCTCAGCATCATCGAGTTCCGTCTTCAGCGTCGACTACTGAAGATGATGATTCAACGTCTGATTCAACGAATGCACCCTCGTCGACACAGCTACCTAGGTCCAAATCCCATGATCCGTTGTTGTTAATTAATGGGCATCCGAATCCAAATGCTGGTCAGGAGGGAGAGGAGAGAGAAGCGAGTGATTATGAGAGATTTTCGTGGAGAGGAAGCTTTGAGTCTGCCTTGATGGCTGCTGATTCCAGGACGAAATTGAGTCTGTTGGCTTGCTCTGGAGATGTTAGCGCTAGTGCGAGTGCGAGTGCTTTGGCGATGGCTGCGAAACGACGAAGTGCCGGTGATTTGCTCTTTAATCCGAAAAGTTTCTCGAGGGAGCAACTGGATCGGGTGAGAAGTTGTGGTTCAATTGGCGGTGGCACTGGAGGAGTCGCTGGAGTTTGTGGCGGTTCTATTGAGGAGAAAATCTGGAGCAACAGGAGAAGATCGTCAGTTCCGGATGCAAATACTCGGGGGGAATCTGGTACGTGTGATTTATTAGTTCTGAGAGATTGGATTTTTTTTTATTTTCCTAGATCTTCACTGAAAAAACAGTATTCTTTATTTGAAAATTATTCTTGGCGTCTATTTAACAGGGCTGTAATTGATTTAAATCAATTTGATTTAACGAAGTGTCTATTTCGCCAGACGCTTGGCGATTTAAGCAACTCAAATTAACTGACTGGCGAATTTAAGAGACATGAATTAGTTCGACAGTTAAGATTTAATTTGGTATAAAGATAGCAAAAAATAGTATTACATTTTTAAATCTTTAAGTCATTATAATTTAAATAAACTCCAGAAGTTGATTAACTCATATTCCAATTTGTTCCAACTTTTAAATTCCATTTAATTTTAAATTTTTATCTTTTAATTTCTTATTTGTACAAAACTTTAAGATTTTTTCTACTTTTACTTTTGGTATATTTTTTTTGTATTTGTCTTTTTATTTTAGAATTTTCTTTAATTTTAATTTTGTTTTCTTTTTGCGGAAATTATTTATTATTATTTTACAAAATTTTGTTAGTTTAATAATCACTGAACTTTTTATTTCGTTGATACTCATAATTATTTCCATATTTTTAAGATACATTTTTAATTAAATTTTTAAAAATAAATACGCTTATTTTTTTTTTGGTAAGTTTATTCAATTTGTTTCCACATCTTGTCTATTTTTTGCGAGATTTTTTGCAAACTTACTTATTCTTCCATAAAATTTTCAGATTTTCTTTATTTTTCTAAATTTATTGTTAGACTTATTTCAAGTGTAATATTATAAAAATCTGTTTTGTTTAATTTGCTTAAACTCTTTTGTTTTTAAAGGATTTTTAACTTTCTTTTGAGGACTTTTTATTTATTTCGATATATACAGTTTTTTATTTTATTTTTTATACTTTACATTTTTTTAGTTTGTTATATTAAAGAAAAAAACATTTCTCTATTTTCTTCCTATTTATTTAATTTTTTTTTATGTTTCATTATTTTTGCAGTTCTTTCTTGCGTTTTAATTAATTCTTTAATTTTTGTAATCATTCTTCCATTTCTAAGAAACAATTTTCGTTTTTTTCAATCATTCAGTTTTTATCATATAATTACGAATTTTTCAAAACATTTATTTGATGCTTTTATCTAATTTTTTTAAATTCCTCAATTTTCTACGTATGTAAAAGCTTTTATTCTTTTATTTTCTATTATGTGAATTTAATCTTGTACTAAATATTCTCATTTGAACATTCTTCTTCTATTTCCTAAAATTTATTTTCTTTAAATTTTTTTTAAATTTTTTCAAAATTTTATTCATTCTTTTTTTATTCAGTTTGTAAAATAATTCTCTAATTTTTCTAATTTTAAAATTTTGTTCTCTTTATTAATATATTTGAACGTTTTGTTAATTATTATCTTATTTATTATTTTAATTTAAAAAAATGTCCGTAACTACTTACAAATAAACATTTGGAGATTTTATATACTAATTATATTTTAAAAAAATTCAAGATTTGATTTAAATCAAAAAAATTGAATTTTAATCGATGTTTTTAAAAAAATCATGATTTTTATCAGCCTTAATAAACCATAAGTTAAGGTTAGTTTACGAATATGTCAAAAGCATAAAAAGATGTAATGTAAAACCTCAATTTTTTTAAAATATTTTTTTTCTTTTTCGTCAATTAATATTATTTTTGAATATAAAGTCATTGAGCGTTGGAATTCCTTTTAAAGAAGATAGTTTATTTTAGTTTTAATTTTTTAAAAAGATTGCTTGCTTCCGGTTTGGCTGTAAATTTACATATTCATTTCCACAGATTTAATATATTCTTATTAAGTCGATTTCTAGAAACATTTTCCAACTGCATATTCAAAATTCATTCCACAAGGTACATAATTATTTACAATAACACTTTAATAGTTTTTCATTAAATATTTATTATTACATTTGTAAATGCGTTTTAGGAATTTGATTTTCTACTAATAAATTAGCCAGAAATCGGTTACTATTAAATAGTGAAAAATTTCACTAATTTTTAATAGAAAACTACTAATTTGAAAGTGAAATATCAGCCCTGCTATTTAAGAATAAATTATCCCTCTATCAATGATATAATATTTTTAAAATAAGAAGAGTATTCTTAAAATAAGAAGAATAATCTTAAATTAAGAAGCATGTTCTAACGCCATAAGAAAATATTCTTAATTTTTGAATATGCTCCTTATTTTAAAAATATTATATCCTTAATAGAGAGGAATATTTTATTCTCAAATAGGCGCCAAGAATAATTCTGTAATAAAGAATACCGTTTTTTTGTTTGAATTAATTCAGGAGTGAGTTGTACAATTTAGCTAATCAGTAGAAAAACAATAAGTTTTTTATGATTCGATTACCGTGTGTGTCATCAGTTTCAGAAGTTATTTATGACGTCAACTAAAAATATAAAATTAGGAATACAGTAAATAAATATTTTAACAAAAAAAGCACTAAGAATTCACATTCGACACTTACTGATTTAAACATATTGTGAGAATTACGTCTGAATATTTATAAAAATTTTAACTAATAAATAACAAGTGAAAATTAGGTTTTGTTTAGAATTAAAATTTGTAAACTGTTATAATTATGGAGAATTGGTACTTTGAATTAATGTGATTTGAATTTTTGTAATTTTTTTTGGCCGTACCCTTCGCCACAAATTTGAAGATTTTTTTCTGGTAAATGGAAAAATTCGAGAAAGTATTTTTTTCATATTAAATAGTTAACATAATACTCATTTTCTCAATTATTCAAATTACTTATTAATTAAAATTGTCATTAACGGAAAATAGATTCAAATTTTTTATTTATCAAAATTGTAGTGAACGAAAAATCGCATTTAATTCAATTTTTTGGAATTCTAAACTGAACTGAAGGGAAAAAATTTAAAAAAAAAATTAAAGTATTTAAAACTCTAAATTTTAGTTATTATAAATTCGTTAGAATTAAATTTTCATTAACATAATTTAATGTATTCTCCATTTTGTTTCAATAGGCACCAGTATAATTTAAATAATAATTTCTAATTTAAAAATTTTTTTAGATAAATCTAATATCCATTTGGTCAAGTATTCATAAACTTTATTTATTTATTTAAATTAATTTGTCAAAAATTTATTGAACGTAAAATTCCATTTATTTAATATTTTTTAAATTCTAATCTAAACTGAAGATAAAATGTGTAATTTAACTTCAACTTTTGATAAATAACTGTTTAATTATTTGAACAATAACTTGAATAACAATTAAATAATTTAAAATTTTCCCGAATTACTGAGATTTACGTATATTACCATATTTATAAAAAAATTTATTTGGAAATTCCAATTTTGAAAAAGTTCCGAAATTTTTTGTATTTTACAAATCGCTAGACCTATAAAATTAAGAAATTTGAGATCAATGAATAATTTAAAAAACTATTTAAAAAGAAAACTTTTTAAGTATTGATTTTAAAAAACATTGTATGGTTCAAAATAATTTTTCTTTTTTAAATTAAAAAATTTTTTTGTTATTAATGTAAAGGCACTAAACCAAATTAATATCTCACTATTCCGACAATTTCCATTTAATTTACTAACTCCAACCGACTTATTTTATCAATGAAAATAAACTCAAAAATTAATTATTAATAAACATGAAATACGCTTATGACAGCTGGAGAAATTTCATTTTATCAAATAATTAAACATCAAGTAAATTAAGATTGAACCTGATTTAAAAAGGACAATGAAATTCCCAGCATGCTAATAAGAATAATGCGCAATAAACTCGAAGATTTATTGTTAAAAAAACAAAAAAAATTACAGTAAAGTAATGAAAGAAATGTGTAGTTTCGACTTTAATTGCGCACTTGAAATGTTTGAACCTCTCTCTATCTCTCTCTCTCTCTGATACCATTAGAATGTATATCTAATATTACGAATGAGTTAATTACACTCCCATCTTGTTATTACTAAATTAGTTAATGTCTATTCACTTTTAACGTGTCCACTCACTCGTTTCAATTAGCATCAACTACAGATATTCATATATGTTGAATATTCATTTTAGAAATTTATTCCAAGAAAGTAGAAAATATCCCTAATTTTCCTAATTTGAATTAATCTGCGCAATAAATTAAAAAAATACTTTTGTAATTAGATTTCATTTATAATTTTATTGCAATATAATTGGATACGTAAATTCACTTTTACCAGTTCTAAACAAATATTTACAAGACAATTTTTTAACAAATTTATTTGTTTCTATATTTTATACATTTTTTGATTAATTATTTAAAAATAAAAAATTAAGTAACATTGATGTTTTTCTTACTGTATAATAAAAAATTTATTTATATTATTGACAAAAAGATTAAAATTTTTGCTTTTCCAGGCGCGTCCGCCGGAGATGAAGATACAGAAGATGAATTGGAATACGGAGGAGATCCGAGAGCCACGACTCTTCCCAGAGGAATGCAGCCTGCGGCTGCAGCTTCCGCCGCAGCAACCAATTCTTTACCGCGATTGCCAGCTTCAACGATTTCTGTCGGACAGGCATCGAATTCCCCTATGCATAAAGCCCACAGTGTTTATCACTTTCTGCCACAACATTCTGGAGTTAAATCTGCAAGATATCGACCGCCAGGATTTGCTAGAAACAGTGGCGCTTCTGGTCCAAAACGAGCTGTCAGTGCCCCGGGTCTTCAACTCACCGGCTCTCAATCTTCCGCTAAACGAGAAAGTTCGAGATCAAGGCGACAACAAGCTATTTCCATCAATAGTGGTAAGTTTTAAATTTAAAAAAATTCACATTTTCAGAGTGGCGACTTTTTTCATGAATTTAAATTCCCGGTTTTTCCCGGTCAATTTTTTGGATTTCCCCTTCAGAAATTTTCGAATAAAACAGTATTTTTTATTTTGGAAAATTCGGCTTTATATTTAAAATATAACTTCATACTTAAATTGAAAATTTACACATTCTCATAATTTTATTAATTATAATTAAAGCTTAAAAAGTATTATTATTTGCAATAGTTGCAAATTCAAATAAAGGAAATTACGAAATTGAAGAATATAGCTGAAAAATGACAAAAATAATTGATAATTGAAAACTAAATTCAAAAAATGGATAGATTAATACACAATCTAAGTAAATAATTTAAAAATCAAAGAATAATTATAAAATTTTAAGATAATAATTGAAAATTGAAAAAGTTGAAGGAAATAATTGAAAATTGCGGAAAATAATTAATAACTGAAGGAAATAGTTGAAAAATGAAGAGAATAATTGAAAAATTGAAGATAATATGTCAAAAATAACGAAAATAATTGTGAATTGAAAACAAAATTCGAAAAATGACTAAATTAATAGAGAATTAAAAAAAATAATTGAAAAAATTAATCGAGAAATATTAAATTTAAAGAAAATAATTACAAATTGAAAAATTAATAAAATAATAGGAATAATTGTTATTTAACATCTGGATTGAAAATCGAAAAAAATAATTAAAATTCAAAAAAGTACTTGAAAATTGAACAATGGAATTGAAATTTAAAGAATATACTTAAAAATTGAAAAAGTAATTAAAAAAATCCGAGAATTAATGAATATAGAAGAACAAAATTGAAAACTGAAGAATGGAAATAAAAATTGAAGAATCGAATTAAAAATAAAAGAGAATAAGGAAGAAACTTAATGATAATAAAAAAAAATAATAGAAAAAAGGCGATGATCTTTTAATATTAAAGAAAATAATTGAAAAGTGCAATTTAAATTTGAAAAAAATAACTGAGAATTGAAGAGAATAGTTCTAGAATTGAATAATTGAATTGAAATTTTAAAACAATTTTTATGAGTGAAAAAAAGTAATTGAAAAAATCCAAAAATTATTTAATCTTGAGGAATTAATTGAAAATCGCTAAAAATAATTGAAAATAACAAAAAATATTTGAGAATTGAAGAAAATAATTAAAAATTGAAGAAATAAATTGAAAATTAAGGAATTAAATGGAAATTTCAAGAAAATAATTGATAATTAAAAGAAAAATTACAATATGACGAAAATAATTAACTATTTAAATAAATAATTAACAATTGAAAAAAAATCGATATTTGGTGAGAATAATCGGCATTAGAACAACAACAATTTTTAAATTAATGAATAATCATAAAATTGAAGGAGAATAATAAATTGTCAATTGAAAACTGATGAAAATGATGGAAAAAATTGTAGAAAATAAATGAAAATTGAAGGATTGAATTTAAATTTCAAGAAAAAAATTTGGTAGTTGAGAAAATGCGAGAATTATTGTATAAAATATTTGAAAAACGGAGAATGTCATTGAAAATTGAAGAAAATAATTAAGAATTAAAGAAAATAATTAAAAATTGAGGAAATAAATTGCAAACTTAAGAGTTTTATATAATTTGTTTTTTACTTGTTATATTTTTAATACTGTATATTAATATTTTACTATTATTACCTCTTAATCGGCTTTTCACCCGTGCATTGTACATTAAATAAATAAATAAAATAATTAAATATTAAAGAAACTAATTGAAAAGTGAGGAAAATAATTGACAATCGAAAGAAAAATTCAAAAACTGGCGAAGATAATCGAAAAAATTATTTGAGAAAAAGCTACCAATTGCTTCTTTTTTGGAAAAAAATGTAAAACAATTGACATTTATTTTCTAAGTTTATTTACTGAACTTTAAAGTTCTCAACGTAAAATGCTATAAAATCCAGAAAAAAATTTCCATTGTTTCCATTGAAACTGTTTTATAAAAATTTATAATTCACTTCATTCTAAAAATTATTGACTTGTTAATGATTATGTACCGTAAAATGGGGTAAAGTCGGCCAGTCATGAAAAGTCGGCCAGCCGGTAACCTATTTTTAAAGTATTTAATTATCCTTTTTTTAGAAAGAAAAATTAAAAATATTGTTTTGTTTTTGTTAATAGAAATGTCAAACTTGAATTTAAAAAATACTTGACGCAAATTCATGGGTTAGTTCTAATAAAAATAATATTTTTGTGTGCAAGCCTATTTTATCTAAAAAATAAGTAGTGTGAAAAAGGTAGTTGTAAATTATTATTGAAATTTTTTTTGACAAATCAAACTGTACATAGCGTTGCTTGTGTCTCTGACATAATTTACAAACAAAAATAACCTTTATTGGTTTATTAAATTTTATGAAAAATCAGTTTTTCTAAAAATTTTACTTTTGTAGGGAAAAGTCGGCCATGGTTCGAATTTACAAAAATATTGTAAATAATTTTTTTCCACTTGTTCCCAATGTCCAAAATGTAAGAATAGAAACTGTTATTTCTAAACTAAAATTTAAAAATGAGAAGGGTGCATGGAAGATATTATTTCTCTAATTTAAAACTAAATAATTCAGATAGGTTACTTTTTTTTTGTTCAGGTTATGTTTAAAATCTGACATAGAAATTTTGTCAAATCATAATATAAAGTTTAAATAAATATATATTTCATAGATTATAGATATTGTATTTTTAATTAACTTTATTTCCTATGATTATTTTATGTTAAACTAACATATTCTACCTGTATATAGTGGTGGCCGACTTTACCCCACATTTAGGGGAACAGTTGGCCATGACAAAAAGAATTATTGTGAATTCTCTAAAAAGGATTTCACTTTTACTATATGATGAACTTCAAAAACAGGAGTCAGAGATTATATATACTAAGTATCAATATTTTCTTCTCTTAATTTAACGTATTTTTTAAAGAAAATCGTGAAAAACTGTCCGACTTTACCCCATCTTACGGTATTAACAATTATTATTTATTTGTATCAGATTGAAAACACGAAAAAATAAAAATTCTGCATAAATAAAATTTAATAATGAATTTTAAAATGTAATCTTGCGCCCCACTTTTTTGTATTTTAAGTAGCTTAAGCAAAATTCTTGATAAGAATTAAGGATTTGATTACGTTTCATCAGAAAATAAATTTTTTCTTTATAATTAAAATTTTGTGAAATTATTTTTTTATTTTTATTTTTTTATTATTATTTTTTCATTGGGAAATTTGCATTGAAATCATGATTTCAATCAAAAATATATATAAATTCCAAAAGTCAATTAACTCATATTCCAATTTGTACCAACTTTTAAATTTCAATTAATTCCAAATTAAATGCATATTTATTAATACAAAATAATAAATTAATAATTATTAGTTATTTTTCATATTTGCAATAATCCTTTTTTTTTTTAATTCTTACAACTTTTCTAAGAAATTTCACTTTTTCAAAACTGTTTAATTTTTATCTTATAATTTCTTATTTTTAGAAAATTTTAAGATTTTTTCTACCTTTACTTTTCATAGTTTTTTTTTATAATTGTTTTTTTATTTTAGGATTTTCTTCTTCCTATTCAAATTATTTAATATTATTTTACACAATTTTATAATTATAACATTCACTAAACTTTTTATTTCGTTGTCTTTCATAATTATGTATTTCCATATTTTTTTTTTTTTGATTTTCTTTATTTTTCTAAAATTATTGTTGCATTTGTTTTAAGTGTAATATTATAAAAGTGTTTTTGGTTTAATTTGACTAAACTTTCTTATTTTTAAAGTTTTAAAAGAAAGTTTAATTAAAATAAATTCTGTAAGATGATAATTACTAAGTATCTACGAATTCGGTGGTTTAAAATTCTGTCTCAAATTCGGATAAAATTTAAATAAAAAATCAAGGCCGCCGGAAGAAAATTTTTTAGAGGATGTATTTTTTTTTATATTTAAGTTTTTTTGTTCTATCTATTTTTTTCAGATGTTTTTCTTTAATTTCCCATTATTTAGTAATTTTTTAGATTTTTCCTTATGTCACATTTTTTTATAATTTTTAGTTATTTTTAATTGAAATTCTAATAATCTTTTCCTTACTTTTGTTCACTCTTTTATTTTCTTATCTTTTTTTAAACTTTTTAGATTAAAATATTTTTTAATATATCATTAATTATCCGGTTGATTTTTTAATCTCTTTTTTTAATTTATAATAATTTTTTTCAGTTTCTAAATGTTTTTTTGAACCTCCAATAATGTTTTTCATTCTTTAGATGTTTTTCACTTATTTTTAGTTATTTATTTTCAATCCTAGTTATTTATTCACTTACCAGTGGTTTTTTTATAATTTTTTTCTAAGTTTCTTAGTAATATCAATTATTTTTTTTTACTATTTCTTCATTTTTAAAATAATTCTACTTCATTTAATAGTTTTCTCTCTAATTTCTAATTCTATTTTCACATTTTACCGAGAAACGCCTAGTTATTTTTTCAATTTCTAGTAATTTTTCTATATTATTATTTTGATAACAAGATTTTTTTCCTTTACTGTCATTTTTTCGAATTAACTACTTATTTTTACCAAAATTTTATTTATTTTCTTCATTTTCTAGTTCCCTTCTTTAATTTCAATTATTCATTTATTTTTTAAACTTTTGCTTCATGTCCAAGTTATTTTTTTAATTTTCTAATTGGTTTTTATAAGCTTCTATTTATTTTCTTTAATTTCTAGTAATTTTATCCTTAATTATTAATTGTTTTTCTCTGGCTTGTTATTTTATTACTTCCTAATTTAGTTAGTTTTCTAGTTTTAGTTAATTAAAATATTTATATTTTAGTTATTTTCATCATTTTCTAGTTTCCCGTTTTAATCTCTCTTATCTATTAATTTCTCAAATTTTTTCTTCATGTTTAAGTGTTTTATTTCAATTTTCTAATTAGCCTTCATAAGCTTCTATTTATTTTCTTCAATTTCTAGTTACTTTGTCAGTTTCTGGTAATTTATTCTTATTTATTTATTTTTTTCCTTTGCTCGTTAGTTTATTACTTCCTAGTAATTTTTCATTTTTTAGTTTCTTTTCATTACAATTATATTTCTATTTCTAGATTTTTACAATCTAAGTAATTCCAAAAATTAAAATTCATCAAAATGAAAAATATAAATAATATATTTTTGAACTTAATCATACGCCCCGTTCTTTTCTTTCCTTTTTTATTTTTTTAAATACAAGTAAATAGTTTTATTTGCACTTTTTACCTAATAGGTTATTTTATTTCAAATATGCCACTTTTTTGCTATTTTTCTGTTAATCTTCGACTTCGCTTCAGATCCTGAATTTCATCTTATATAATAATTTGTTTACTTTTTTTGTTTAGGTAATTGTACTTTCTTTTAGAAATTTTACTTTATTTCAAGAAATAACCGAAGAAATTTCAAATTTAATTTTCGAAAAATGGAGACTTTTAGCCGCAGGCGTGCCTTTTGATCGGAAGGAAAAGGTCGGGAATCATTTTTTGTTTTCATCGGATCGAAAAGGTCAGGAATTATAATTTTCATCAAGCCATTCCCGTGAGAAAAATGTGAGGCATGCAAAGCTGTGTGCTACTTAGCCCACGCACGATTGAGTGAATAGAGAAAAAAAAAAAGATTAGCGACAAGTGAGATCGATCATATTGTCCCGCTGGGAGATTTTCATTTTCTCTTTGTATTCTTCGCTAGAAAGTGAGTTACATTCGAAAGCCCAGAGTCTGTCTTGTTTAATAGGAATATCTTCCTACCTATTTATCTTTCTCTAGCTTTATTCTTGACAAGGGAATCAATAAAACCGCGTATAACGATACTCATGAATCGTGAGCACGCGCTTACCAACCACATTTAAATGTAACATGCTAATTTCCTTCAGTTCTCGTATTCCAAGCAACACGATTTTTTTGCCATTTAATTGACAACTTTTTCACATAATTATGAAAGCACAAATTTATCGAAAAGATTTGATTTTTTTATTTTTGTCTTGTTCTTTTAAAATTTTTATTTATTTTTTTTTTTATTAATTAAAACAATCTTTTCTTTAGATATAAACAAATTTCGTCAGAGCATCTTATTCAATCGAAAGAAAATTGTATCTTTGTACTCGGCTCTTAGTTATTAAATAAAAGAAATCGAATTTATAAATATGACAAATTGTTTATTTTATCATTGTTTATGCAATATGGTTTATTATATTTTCCACGGATTATCAAGTTTTATAAGTTCTGAAAAGAAGTTTTGTAATCAAAGAGTACGTTAACATTGAGAAACGTTTATTGTTCTCTGAATTTCAATAGATTTTTAGATGTAATATCCGGTAATTCGCAATATTTCCTCCCAAAAAAAAAACTCTTTTCTTGGATGTAATAATTATTTTATAATTATGGTAAATATTAATTTAGAAATTTTTAACACAAGAAAAGACTCGATTATCGGTTAGAAACTTAATCAACCGCCTTTGTAAATTATTTTTTCGTAAATTTGATAAAAATTCTAGTCCAGTTATTGCGGCTTTGCTATACAATATCGGTATTATTTTCTTTCGACTTTGCAAACTCGATTGAACAGAATTGCTCGTTTAATGATTTATCGATCCAATTTATAGGATTAGATGGTAATTTTAATTTTATCATTATTCTAACTTGAGAGTAAATTAATTGCCTTATTGAGGGTAATTAGTATTTTTAAATTTAGAATTAGAATGTTTAAATTGGAATTTAGAATTGAAATGTTAATATTTCGATTTTTTAAATAAAATTCAATATTGAGATTTTTATTTTAATATTTTGTTTTTCAGACCAGCAGGAATTAAAAATTTTGTATTCTCTCCGTTTTGGGGAAAAAAGAACATCTGTGGGTGTGAAATTGCCTTTTTGCTGATTTTATTTGTCAAGGAATTGAAGATATCCTCCTACATTAAAGTCCAAAAGTCAAACATTTGCTGAGTGAATCACACTTTTCCGTCTAGGCTCGAAAATGAAATTTTATCTCGAAGGTGGGTCCTGGAAATCAATAATGAGAGAAACGGGTGCGCCTTTTCTGGAAAAATGGTCAAAATTGAGAGAAAAAAAAATTATTCGGGGATTTCTTGACTAGATTGAAAAATAATCGAGACGATAAATTAATAAATTAACAGAAGCGTAAATTAATAAATTGTGGAAAGCATAAATTAGTGGGACAACGAGAGCATAAATTAATAAATTAATGAGAGCATAAATTAATACAGCTAATAAAATTAGTTAAATACGAATCAATAAGTAAATTTAATTAATAGTACAATTTTAAATATATATTAAATTTTTATACAATTTTAAATTCTAAATATATTAAAAATTCCATTTTATTTAATTAATCTTTCTTATGTAAGATAAATTCGTGCAAATGAGTTTGATTTTAATTAAATTTTATATAAACCTTATTAATATCAATGATTATGAAATTCATACACTAAATTACCTAAAAGGAATATTTAAAAAGTTATTTTATTTCAATTATGAAAAATATTTTATTTAGAATACGAAGAAATATTTTTCTGATTATAAAAAAAAAAAACATAAATTTATTTTTTTATATTCTAAACAATTGTTTCATATTTTAAATTTGCATTTTCTGAATTAGTCACGTAAGAACTTCCTGATTATTTTTTTTTCTCAAATATCCATTATATCCGCTAGGATAAAAAAAAATTTCCTTCTAGTGTTTCTAATCCTGATTTAAGTACGTGACTGGTTTTAGAAGACGTTTTTTTTTTATTTCCTGGAATAAAATAAATCAGATGAAAAGCTACAAAGTTCAATAATTTTCTTAAGTTTGAATAATTTAAAGAGGCATAGAACTGAAATTATATGTAATTCTAGTTATATTACTCGTTATATTCATACTCATATGAAATATCATTTAATGCACGTGCATTATGTGACGCTTCGGTAATTTTGCGTTTACTAAAGAACCGTTTTCACTCGTGGGCACGTGAAGAAAAGTAAGAACAAAGGAATTAAAGAAGTTACCCACGCGATTTCGAGCCTCTAGTGTGAAGTTGAAATTATTGCGTTAATCTCTGGGAATACTCATTCAGTGTAAATAATACGACATTAATTTATATTTTTATTTGCAAAAAGATAAACCTTCTTTATTTTAATCTAACTGTGGGAAACAGTGTCCAAAAACAGAATAATACGATTTTATATACGTGTAAATTGTAGAAAAAAAGGTTAATAAACGTGATTTCTAACCTTTAACAGAATGCAAATTAATTTTTAAGCGGTTAGTTAATTTTTCAGAGAGAAAACAGTTTTTAATCGCTTAATTAAAAAATATTTTTTCGAAAATTTTTGGAAAATAGAAGTTATTTTTAAACAGTAAAATTGAGCGGTTTTAAGAAAATTTGAAATTTTCACTCTTCGAAATTGAAATTTCTAATTTTTCTTTAGCGCTTTTTATTTAAAAATTACCGAATTTTAATGTTTTCAATTTTACGGATTTTTAAATCTAGTTTTGTTAAATTTAAAAATCAAATTAAAGGGTATAAAATTTAAAAGGGAATATAATTTTTGTAAATAAAATTGAAAAAATAAAATGTTCAGAAACTGTAGAAGGAAATTAATTGAAACGTATATATACTTTCTGTTAAATTTGTGTTGTTTAAACAGCTGAGTAAACAATTTTAATTCAGTGTTATTGAACTTGTGGATTTTGTAATTCTGGAGATAAAATTTGAATTTTTATTTTTCATATTAATAACTAAAGTTTCTCTTCTACTTGAAATTTTAATTAAATTGTTATTATAATTTTTAAATTTATTTTTACATTTTTGTTTAAATCATATCAAAGTAAGTTGAATTAATGAAATCAGTATCATAAAATAAATGGGATAAATAGAATAAATATAAAATAAATACAATAAAATAACCAAAGTCATTAATTTAGAAAAGAAATCAAACTACATAATAGAATCAAATGGAAATAGTTTCAATTGAAAATAAAACTAATGGAATCAAATGAAAATATTAATAAATTTTAAAAAGAAATAAAATTAATAAAACATGGATTTAATTATCAAACAATAAATATAATATAATAACGTGAAATGAAATTAAAGTAGTAAATATCTAATAAATAGAAAACGTACTTTAAGAAAAATATGAACGTTTTTAAAGAGAACAAAGAACAAAGTACGATTCTTATTCTATTTGAAATCTTCAGGTTAATAATAGTAATTGTTTAACTAGAAAATAGAATGTCTACGTGCAACTTTGTAAGAAATGTCAAAGCGAAGATGTGAGGTCAGAAACACGTTATGAAGATATTATTCGTGAACAAATAAAGAGAACCGGTAGTTTGAATCTAACCTGAAATTTTATGGGACGTCATAAAAATTCTTTTGTGAATCTCTCAAAATTTTCGAACAATGTTACAGAACAGTTAAGAATTGAAGTAGTTTCTGTCAGAAGATAGAATTAATTTAATCGAAATTTCATTTCTAAAAGTTATTTATTAAAATACGAATCGTTCGAATTTGAAATTTCTAAAATTTAAATTAACAAATTTCAAAATAACAAAATTTTTTAATTTTTAATCGAAGTTCTAAATTTTTAATTTCTAAAGTTTAAAATTTTCTTAAGTTTTAAATTTGTCAAATTTAAAATTCCCCGATATTTTAATGATTGCAAATTTAGAATATTTACACCGAGATTTACACTCATTCAGGTTCCATTATAGTCCTGAAATCGATATTAAAACTCAAATTGAAAAAAACTCGTGAATTTCAAAACAAGTTTTTTTTCCTAATTTGACAAGTAATATTACGTGATTGATCGAATTTGGCTGCATTTTTGTTTTGTAAGATTTTAAATGATTCTCAGAGAATTGACAGGAGCACATTCCGATCGGGATTAGAAGGTAAACAAGAAAACGGGAATTTCTAATCGCTGCTTGCTACACTGTTTCAGTGCCAATTAAAAGGAAAAGAAGTTCATAAGACTTTCGCGACTGAGTCACTATGTGTCCCGGATATGGTGTTACATGCTTTACACATGTTCTTTCTGCAGAAAATCTCTTTCTAAACAAACCAAATCTCTTCGTTTTTTACTGAAAGTAAATGAACGTGTTTGTCGGCGAGAAAAACGTCCTTTCTTTAAAAAAAAACCTTTATTTACACTGAGAACAAACTTTTCTTGACCCAATGCAAAAATGTATTGGATTAAGTATGAATTATGCTATATAATCGGTCCTAAAATATTTTAGACTCAAGAATTTGAGGTTATGTTAAACTGTTTTGCGCATGACAGAAGCAGACTAGAGTTTACGCCAAATATCTTTCTTCAAAAAAAATAATATCTTCTTTTGGAAAAACGTACATTTCTTTTACAAAAATTTCTGCTTCAGGAAAAATTTGTTTCGAAAAATATCTCTTCTTTTTAACAAAATAATATTTTTTTAAAGATAAATCTCTTTGGAAAAAATCTACATATTTCTTTCAGAAAAAAATCTTTTCTGGTAGAGAAATCTTTAATCTTCTCTGAAAAAACCTTCATTTTTCTTTTGAAAAAATCCTCCATTCTTCTTTTTAAACAAATCTTTAATTCTTTTCTTCAGAAAAACTTCTTTTCAAGAAAAACCTTATTATCTTACACTCACGATATTCAAGAAAGTTTTACATAATGTGTGTGCTTATTATGCTTTTACAAGTCGTAGTTTCGTAATATTCTCAGTCCGTTCCGGAAGAAAACAAGTTTTATGCAAGCAAATATTATGAATTATTTTATGCGAATTTTCAGACATTTTGTTTATTTAACACCTTTGAATGCAATTATTTTTGAAATACGATTAAGAGAAGTTGTTCAATTGAATTTTTCAATTACTTTTCAGGTTTACTGTTTCTATAAAGTCGGGTGGGATCGTCTCACGTGAATGATTAGAGATTTCAACTTTTAATCCCATCAACGGAATTCTTATTTGAATCTCTTACACCTCTCACCTTGACACACATTTTCGTGACTAGAAGTTGCAGTACATTCTCTTCAACTAGAGATAACATCCTTTTTTCACTGTCACTCAACTTTCAGGCGAAACGTATTTAAAAATGAAGAATTAATTGGAGGAAGAATTTTTACAAAACAGATACCAATACTTTTGATAATTCTTCATACCTTCTCACGATATTTTCATCTTTCTTGACTTTCTTAAATTTACAAAAAGGGCATTTTTCAAAAAGATGAAATTGACAAATTGGAGTTTTTTTGTTGACAAAATTAACAAATCGGCAGTTTATTTCCTAATTCTTTCCTCTTAATTTGAAAAATTTACTATAAAATACCTAAAATCTTATCATTTTCTCTCATTTTTTCATGCAATTTTTCAAATTTTAATATATAGTTAAAAATTAATTACCCTGAATGTTAATTTATTTTAAGAAGATTGGATCATTTTTAAATCATTCTTTGACTTTTCTTTACATTTGTTAATCTTATCATTATATTATGTATTTATATTTTCTACAAATTTTCTCCTTTTTTAAAAACAGTTTAAGTCTTTCTCATAATTTCTTCCTTTTTCTCACTTTTTGAAGAGTTTTCCACTTTTGCCAATAATTATTTCTCCAATACTGCTAAAAAATTATGAATTTTCTTGTAAATATTTTCAAACTTAAAATTTCTTAAATTTTCACATTTTTTAAAGATTTTACTTCTTTTTCTGTTTATTTACTTTTTTATTGTTTATTATTAGATCTTAAAAATTTCTCATTTTTACACAAACTATTTTAGTTTATTTCATAAATTTTTACATTGATTTTCATATTGATTTCCATGATTTTCAGAAAACATTTCCACAAATCTTTAATTGTTTTAATAGTTTTAATACTAGATTCAACTTTAAAAGTTGTTTTTT
Source organism: Ganaspis brasiliensis (assembly GCA_037103525.1). NCBI lineage: Eukaryota > Metazoa > Arthropoda > Insecta > Hymenoptera > Figitidae > Ganaspis > Ganaspis brasiliensis. Next base: position 2,212,885 of record JAZKLR010000146.1, read on the forward strand.
ATTTTTAACACGTTCTTCTTACTTCTCTGAATTTTTGTCATTTTCGTTATGCTTGAGTATTTTAAATCTTTTTGTTTTAATATAATCAAATTTTTATAAATTGTCGCTTAGTTTTCTATCTGTTTGGTGTTTTGAAAGGGGCGGGGGGGGGGAGTACAATTTTTTCCAAACATTTTAAATTATTTTATATTGCTCATCTTTTTATAAAATTTCTCTACTTTCTTAACATATTTATCTCTTTATTTCTGTAAAATAATTTTAAAAAAAAATTTAGGTTTAGCTTCGTATAAATACACAATTAAAAAATTCGATTTTCGAGTTGGGAATTATTTCAAGTTTAAGTTTCTTTCGAATCAGATTCGATTTAAGAATCATTCCAAGTTTGAGTTGATTTCCAGTTTGGATTCATTTCAAGTTTGGGTTGATTTCCAGTTTGGATTCATTTCAAGTTTGGGTTGATTTCCAGTTTGGATTCATTTCAAGTTTGAATTTAATTTAAGGTTGGATTTATTTCAAGATTCGATTTAATTCAAGTTTGGGTTTCTCCAACTAAGGGTTTCTTTAATTTAGGTTTATTTCGAGTTTGGAATGAATTCAAGTTTGGGTTTATTTCAAGATTGGATTTATTTCAAGTTTATGTTTTTGAAAATTTAGGTTTTCTTTCGAGTTTTGAAGTAATTCAAGTTTAGATTTATTTCAAGTTTGGGCATTTTTCGAGTTTAAAATTAATTCAAGTTTGGGTTAATTTCAAGTTTGGATCTATTTCAAGTTTGGATTTTATTCAAGTTAAGGTTTCTCAACTAATAGTTTTTTTAAATTTAGCTTTATTTCGAGTTTGGATTTTATTCAAGTTCAGATTTATTTCAAGATTGGGTTTTTCTCAAGTTTGAATTTAATTAAAGTTTGGGTTACTTCCAAGTTTGGATGTAATTCAAGTTTGGATTAATTTCGAGTTTGGGTTTCTTCACCTTAGGGTTTTTTTAATTTTGGGTTTATTTCGAGTTTGGCTTTTATTCAAGTTTTGGATTCTCCAATTTAGGTTTTTTTTTATATTTTGGTTTATTTCGAGTTTGGATCTTATTCAAGTTCAGATTTATTTTAAGGAGGAATCGGACAAACAATCGGAAGAAAAGTTAGTCCAAATGAATAATTTTTATTTTTGATATAGAAGACACATATAAGTTAATGTAATTTTTTTTAGTGGAAATGTGGACATTTGTATTTTTCACAAAATGAGCCGTTAAAAATTTGCAATTTGATGAAAATTAAAAAAAGTTGACTTTGGAAACGATTATTCAATTTAAAATTCAAATTAACCCAAATTGAATACTTAATCGTTTCCAACGTCAATTTTATTTAATTTTCATAAAATTGCAATTTTAAACGGCTCATTTTGTAAAAAATACAATTGTCCAAACTTCTAATAAAAAAAATTACTTTAACTTATGTGTCTTCTATATCAAAAAACAAAATTATTCATTTGGACTAACTTTTGTTCCGATTGTTTGTCCGATTCCTCCTTAAGTTTGGGTTTTCTCATGTTTGAATTTAATTAAAGTTTGGGTTAATTTCAGATTTGAATTTATTTCATTTTTGGATTTAATGGAATTTGGGTTAATTTCAAGTTTGGATTCAATTCCATGTGTAGATGTTATTCAAGTTTGGGTTTCTTTAATTTAGGGTTTCTTTTAAATTTATGCTTATTTCGAGTTTGGAATGAATTCAAGTTTAGATTTTGAAAAATAAACCCTAAATCGAAGAAACCCAAACTTGAATAAAATCTAAACTTGAAATTGGGTTAATTTCAAGTTTGGATTTTATTCAAGTTTGGGTTTCTTCGATTTAGGGTTTATTTTTCAATTTTTGGCTTATTTAGAGTTTGGAATGAATTAAAGTTTAGATTTAATACAAGTTTAGATTAATTTCAAGTTTGGTTTTATTTAATGTTTCAATTTAATTCAAGTCGGGTTTCTCTAACTTATTAATTAACTTGAATTCGGGTTATTTTCAAGTTGGGATTTTATTCAAGTTTGGGTTTCTCCAATTGTTTTTTTTAATTTAGGTTTATTTCGCTTTTGAAATTAAATCAAGTTTGGATTTAATTCAAATTTTGGTGAATTTCAAGTTTAGATTTATTTCAAGTTTGGATTTTATTCAAGTTTCGATCTATTCAAGTTTGGATTTATTCAAGTTTGGGTTAATTTCTATTTTGGATTGATTTCAAGTTAAAGTTTCCTTCAAGTTTGGATTTATTTCCAGACTGGGTTTATTTCATGTTTGGATTTATTTCGAGTTTGGCTTTTATTGAATTTTGTGATTCTCCAAATTAGGGTTTAATATATTTTGGTTTATTTCGAGTTTGGAATTAATTCAAATTTGGGTTTATTTCTATTTTGGATTTATTTCAAGTTTTGGTTAATTTCAAGTTTGAATTTAATTCAAGTTAGGGTTTACTTCAAGATTGTATTTAATTCAAGTTGTGGTTAATTTGAAGTTTGGATTTAATTCATGTCAGGATTACATCAAGTTTGGATTTATTTCAAGTTTGGATTTTATTCAAGTTTGGATTTATTCAAGTTTGGATTAATTTCTATTTTGGATTTATTTCAAGTTTAGATTTTATTCAAGTTTGGATTTAATTCAAGTTTTGGTCAATTTCAACTTTGCATTTAATTCAAGTCAGGGTTTACTTCAAGTTTGTATTTAATTCAAGTTTGGGTTAGTTTCAAATTTGGATTTAATTCAATTTAGGGTTTACATCAAGTTTGGATTTTTTAGAGTTTGGGTTTATTTCATGGTTTGGATTTATTTAAAGTTTGGATTTTATTCAAGTTTAGGTTTCTTCACCTTAGGGTTTTTTTAATTTTAGGTTTATTTCGAGTTTGTATTTTATTCAAGTTTAGGTTTCTCAACTAATAATTTTTTTTAATTTAGTTTTATTTTGGGTTTGGATTTTATTCAAGTTCAGATTTATTTCAAGATTGGGTTTTTCTCAATTTTGAGTTTAATTAAAGTTTGGGTTAACTTCAAGTTTGGATTTAATTCAAGTTTTGGTGAATTTCAAGTTTGGATTTTATTCAAATGTCGATTTATTCAAGTTTGGATTTTAATCAAGTTTGGATTTATTCAAGTTTGGGTTAATTTCTATTTTGAATTTAATTCAAAATAGGGTTTACTTCAAGTTTGGATTTATTTCCAGTTTGGGTTTATTTCATGTTTAGATTTATTTCGAGTTTGGCTTTTATTCAATTTTGTGATTCTCCAACTTAGGGTTTAATATATTTTGGTTTATTTCGAGTTTGGAATTAATTCAAATTTGGGTTTATTTCTATTTTGGATAAATTTCAAGTTTTGGTTAATTTCAAGTTTGGATTTAATTCAAGTTAGGGTTTACTTCAAGATTGTATTTAATTCAAGTTTTGGTTAATTTGAAGTTTGGATTTAATTCATGTCAGGGTACATCAAGTTTGGATTTATTTCAAGTTTGGATTTTATTCAAGTTTGGAATTATTCAAGTTTGGATTAATTTCTATTTTGGATTTATTTCAAGTTTAGATTTTATTCAAGTTTGGATTTAATTCAAGTTTTGGTCAATTTCAACTTTGCATTTAATTCAAGTCAGGGTTTACTTCAAGTATGTATTTAATTCAAGTTTGGGTTAGTTTCAAGTTTGGGTTTCTTCATATTAGGGTTTTTTTAATTTTAGGTTTATTTCGAGTTTGGATTTTACTCAAGTTTAGGTTTCTCAACTAATAATTGTTTTTAATTTAGGTTTATTTCGGGTTTGGATTTTATTCAAGTTTGGATTAATTTCAAGTTTGGGTTTATTCACCTTAGGGTTTTTTTAATTTTAGGTATATTTCAAGTTTGGATTTTATTCAAGTTTTGGATTCTCCAATTTAGGTTTTTTTTTAATATTTTCATTTATTTTGAGTTTAGAATTAATTCAAGTTTGGATTTATTTTAAGTTTGAATGTTATTCAAATTCGGACTTCTTAAAAGTTAATTTTTTTTAAATGTAGGTTTACTTCGAGTTTGGAATTAATTCAAGTTTAGATTTATTTCAAATTTGTCTATTTTTCAAATATGGGTTTAGTTCAAGTTTGGGTTTATTCCAAGTATGAATTTATTTCTAGTTTGTCCTGCTTCAAAATTTGAGTTTATATTCCAAGGTAAAATTCTTTTCAAACTTGACTTTGTTCAAAGTTTACGTTTATTCTAAACTTTAAAAAATCCATTAAATACTAATCCTAAAAATTTATTTTAAAAATTGCCACTAAAAATGTTTTATAACAAATTTCACAACATTCTTTTTATCACAAATTTGCCAACGTAATTTTTTTTAGAATAAAAAAGTTTCCATTCTTTGTATTATCCTTTTTTTTTATCGAGTTTGTGCAGACCTTGAAACTGATAGATGCCGTCATCTCGTCCAAAGGCGGAAACAAAAATGAGAATTATCGCAGCCCTCGTTCCGTCTGGCAGATTAGAAAAAGGCATTCGAGAGCTCGTTAGTGTCAGAAACGTTACTATTTTTCACGCCGCCGTCTTGTTTGAAAAATCGGTCACCGCCTCCCGCAGTTGGCAATCGGGGGAAAAATAAAACACGACATAACTGGTGCAATGGAATTCCTTTCTTTTCCGTCAACTTGGTAAACGAGACTTTATTCTCCTGGATACCGAGATCTTCCACTCTTTCTTGCCAGAAGTCACAGCATCCGTTTGAAAACAGGATTACAAAATCTCAGACAAGTTGGAGATGTCGAGCAACTCTCGCTATATGACATTCGACCCAATGGGCCGTGTTTCTTGTCCCACTGAAGAAGTGGCGCAACGATTGACTTCCGTTTGGATTCTGGAATGCTGTAGAAACTGTTGCTGTCCATGGAAACGTCCGGCTCGAAACTTTGATGGCAAACGTTCAGATTTGCAGAAAAAGAGCGAGACTCTGGAGAAAGGTCCCGATGATTTATCCCTCGATGATAAATCTGATCCAAATGAATTTCGATTAAATAATGTCAAAGATTATCGTGGAAAATTCCTGGCAGAAGAACGAGAGACTATTTTAGGGGAAGACAGTTCATTCGATTCTAAAAGTGATGATGAAGCTGGTTTTGACAATGATTGGAACCAAATTGAAAAAAAATTGAAAATAAACGAATCTGGAAATGGGAAAGAATCGACAGTTTTGGAGGGAAGTAAATTGGAAAATTTGGAGAACGAGAAATTTGATTTTGAAAAAAATAAGTTTGGGAATTTGGAAAGAGTTGAATCTACAGATTTGGAAATGAATAAATCTGCTAATGAGAGAATTGATAATACCGACTCTCTGGATCAATTTTCAGAAGTTTCTTTGGAAAAAAGTGATAATCAAAAATCGGGACATAAAGCTCTTGATTTTTTGTTCAAAGACAATAATCTAGGTTCGAGAAAATTTTCACTGAATGTGATTCCTAAGTTTGACAAAAGCAGAAGATTGTTTAGAAAATATTCTCTGGATGGTAAAAAAGGCGAAGAAAAATTGGAGGAACGTGAAAAAAGAAAAAAGGGTGAAAATCTTTTGAAAGCTGATGATTATGTTGAAACTGATGGTTCGCCGGTTTTTAAAAGATGCGTCAGCTTCAGGAATAAAAATCTTGTAACTGAAGCAAAAGGTGATGGGAGTCTAGAGAGAAGGGAGGAAGAAGAAAAAGTAGAAAAAGAAAAGAAAGCAGAAAATGAAAAAAATGTAGACAAGAGAGAAGATGAAGAAAAGTTGGAGAAAGAAATCAAATTAGAAAAAGTGGAAAAGTTAAGAAAAGAAGAAAAAGTCGAAGAGAAAAGAACAAAAGAGAAGAAAGAACGAAAACCTTGGGAAATTAGTTCCTCTAATTCTCGAGTTTCGGGGGGAAAAGAAGCTGAAGAAAATGAAAAATCAGAAGAAAGTGAAGACGAGGAAAGAAGGGGTTTATTTGATAGTGACTCTGATAGCGAAGATTACGAAAATATTTTCGAATTTGCCGATGACGATTTTTCGCGAGATTTCGAGTGGCAAGAAAAAGACGAGACAGATTTGATGTTTGGGAATAAAAACCGAAGAAGATTATTAACGAAAAATGGACATTTGTCTCTTTTACCTAACGTACAAGAAATTGAAGAAATAAACAGCTCAGACGGTAAAAAAGAATTTAAAAAATTGTCCCAAAAGATTTTATAATTTGAAAAATTCAACTAATCTGAATCTGCATTATTTTCCTAATAATTTGACACGAAATTTCAAACCGGAAATTGAAAATTTACAAATTTAAAAAAATGAGCCACTTTTTATGTAAAAAAAAAAAATAGAATACATTTTTTCCGCAGTAGGAAGTAGAGCGCAGATAATAAAAGTATACAATCCTGTCGTTTAATTATCACGCTTGAAATAGATTTTGCATCGTAATCTGCAAAGATATCAAATTTATTAATTATATTGTCTACACTAGGGAATAAATGTTTTCTATATACCTTTAGTTATGAGTTGAAATGTTTTTTTAATTATATATAATTATATAGGGTGAAGTGAAATATGGAAAGAATGATTAATTTGTTTTCAAATGTGGAGATTTTTATTATCTACTTTCTCTTTGATTACAGATGACGGCAGCAGTTTATCAGAAGCTTGCAGCACGCCTATTATTGGAGCAGGATCAAGAACAATTTCCAGCCATGCGGTTATGGACATGGACGACATTGATCGCAACTTACACTCTGGACATCTTGCTACCCGAGCTTCTCTTTCGAGTCTGGGGGTTAGTGTCCTTTTCCCTGTTTTCTACAGTCACGAGAAATCATTTATATCCGATTATTTGCGGCTGAAAATAATTAATTTTTAATATTAAAAAATAATTGGACACATACTCGGGAGAAGGTTATGTTTGAAGTAATTTTTTTGCTTTTTAAAAAAGAAAAACTAATTTTTAATGTAATGTTATTCAGATAAAATGTGGCAAATTTAATTTGAAACAAAATACAGCATTAAAATTCATAATTGGATAAAAAATAAAAATTATATAAATTCAGAAACAATTTATAGCTTCCAGGGTGGCTGCAGGTCAGGGAAAAAACTAAGCAGGAAATTTCTTCGTGGATCTAAATAAATAAATAATTTTAATTTCATTAATAAATAAATCTATAATTTTTTCTATAATTTTCAATAGATTTCAATTCACAATTTTTCTCTTCAAGTTTTATAATTATTCTTTAATTTTTTTTAATTATTTTGTTGTGTTGTCGACTATTTTCGTCTGTTTTTGAATTTTTCTTTAGATTGTCAATTATTTTCTTCATTTGTCAAGTATTTTCTTTAATACAGTCGAATACTTCTATAAGTGGAAGAAGCATTTTGGTTTCTTCAGGTTTCACTTATCCAGGTTCGACTGTATTTAATTATTTTAGTCAGTTTGTAATTTTTGATTCAATTATCAACTATTTTCTTAAAATTTCAATTTAATTCTTTAATCTTCAATTTATTTCATTACTTGTTCCTTGTTTTCTTCAGTTCTCAATTATTTTCATTAATTTTCTGTTTCATTCTTCGTTTTTTAATTATTTTATTCAATGTTAAATAATTCTCGCATTTTATCAATTATCAATTATTTTTTTGAAATTTTAATACAATTCCTCAATTTTCATTTATTTTCTACAATTTTTTCCATAATTTTTATCAGTTTTCAATTGACAATTTCTTATTTTCCTTCAATTTTTTGAAAATTTAATAATTTAAAAATTTTTTTTGTTTAAATGCAAATTATTCTCACAATTTTTCGAATTTTTGTTTCTCAATTGTTTTTTTTTTTTTTTAGTTAATTATTTTCTTTAATATTAAATTATTTTCGTCATATTGTAATTTTTCTTTTAGTTACCAATTATTTTCTTCCAATTTTCATTTATTTCTTTAATTTCAAATTTATTACTTCAATTTTTAATTATTTTCTTGAATTTTTAATTATTTTTATCGAATTTCAATAAGTAATTCCTCAATATTCAATACTTATCGCTTTTTTTCTATTATTTTTTTCGATTATCAATAAGTTTCTTTAATTTTAAATTATTTATTATTTTTTCAATTATTTTTAAAAATTTTTAATTCCAGTCTTAAATTGTATTTCCATGCTTCAGTTTTTAATTGTTTTCTTCTATATTCATTAATTTTTGGCTTTTTTCAATTTTTAAGTATATTCTTTAAATTTAAATTTAAATTTTTAATTTCTTTCTTCAATTTTCAATTATTTTCTAGAATTTTTTCGATAATTTTTATCAGTTTTTAATTGACAATTTATTATTCTCCTTTAATTTATTGATAATTCAATAATTTTAAAAATTTTGTTGTTCAAATGCCGATTATTATCTCAACTTTTCAAATTTTTGTTTTTCAATTTTTTTTTACTTTTTTTTTTATAGTTAATTATTTTCTTTAATATTTAATTATTTTCGTCATATTGTAATTTTTCTTTTAGTTATCAATTATTTTCTTAAAATTTTCATTTATTTCTTTAATTTTAAATTTATTACTTCAATTTTTAACTATTTTCTTCAATTCTCAATTATTTTCTTGAATTTTAAATTATTTTTATCGAATTTTAATTATTAATTCCTTAATATTCAATACTTATCGCTTTTTTTATATTATTTTTTTCGATTATCAATAAGTTTCTTTAATTTTAAATTATTTATTATTTTTTCAATTATTTTTTTCAATTTTTAATTCCAGTCTTAAATTGTATTTCCATGCTTCAGGTTTTAATTGTTGTCTTCTATATTCATTAGTTCTGGGTTTTTTCAATTTTTAAGTATATTTTTTAAATTTCAATTCCATTCTTTAATTTTTAATTGATTTTTCAATTTTCAATTATTTATTTCGATTTTCAATCCTATAATTTTCTTAATTTTTCAATTTGCAATTATTGTCTTTAAATTTAATATTTCTTTTTTAATTTTTTCAATTATGTTTTTCAGTTGTCTATTAATCTGGTCATTTTTCGAATTTTGTTTTCAATTAATAATTTTTTTCGTCACTTTACACATATTATTTTCTTCAATTTTTCAATTTATCTCGTCATTTTTCAACTATTTCCTTCAATTATTAATTATTTTCCGCAATTTTCAATTATTTCCTAAAATTTTTTCAATTTTCAATTATTATTTTAAAATTTTATAATTATTCTTTGATTTTTTGAATTTATTTCCTCAATTTTTTATTATTTTTTTCAATTTTAACTATTTTTTTGATTTTCAATCCAGTTGTTCAATTTGCAATTATTTCCAACAGATATTCCTATAATTTTCCAACTATTTTGTTTAAATTTAATATTTAAATTTAAATTTTTTTAACTATTCTTTTCACTGGTGTAATTATTATCTAGCCATTTTTCGAATTTTGTTTTCAACTGTCAATTATTTATGTCATTTTCAGATATATTCTTCAATTTCGTAATTTTGATTTTTTGAATTTGCAAAAGTTTCTATTTTTAAATGTCCAACAACAATGCACAGTTTGTTAATGCTGCTAGTGGAATTCTTTTTAAATGTTTAAGATAAATTATTGTCTAAAAATTTAGATTTTAATATTTTGTGATAATAAAACTTTTCAAACTTTAAATATAGTTAATATGATTATAAGAATGTGTGTAAATTTTAAATTCAAGTATAAAGTTATATTTTAAATATAAAGGCGAATTTCGCAAAATTAAAAATACTGTTTCAATTGTTCGAAAATTTGTGACCGGGAGATACAAAAATTTGACCGGGAAAAACCGGGAATGTCGAGTATGTGTCCAATTCCTCTTTAAACTATAATTAGAATGACAATGCAATTAATAAGAATATTTTTTATCTTTTTATGGAGGCTTTACATTTTTGGATAAACAGTAAAAAATACGGGCAGATTAGATGCCTCGGACACCATAAAATTTTTATGGTAAATTGATCTTTTTTTTTTTGGGTAGAATTACTTTTTGTATCCAAGGTTGAATTTGAGTCCAGTAGTTAGTTTCGATAGATATTCCAGACTTTTTTAAAATTGAAAAAAAAACTTTTTATTTGAAAATTATTCAAAAATGAGGGTAAACTTTGCTTTTATTTGAAATTTTTTAAAAATGTTATTAAAATTATTATATTATTACCTTAGAGTATGAAAAAAGGTTGATTGCAGATAAATTCTAAAAATATTTATAAAAATAACTGAAAGATAAAAAAAAATGTCTTAGTTATAAATTATCAAAGCAGAAATATGAATAAAGAACAATAACAGACGGGAAAAAATAGATAAAATAACTTACGATTGAGAAATTAATTAAAAAATGATAAACATTTCTGAGAAATGTAGAAAAATCACAGAAAATGTATGATAATGTTCTGTAAGATTTAAAACACTTGTCAACAGGAGAAAAAAATCAAGGAAATGAAGACTTTAAGGAAAAAATTGTACAAAAGTATTATTAAATTTTAAAAAATAAACATTGGAACAAAAGATTTAATACAGGATATAAAGACAATTTTTAAAAAAGATATAATTTTGAGTAAAAAATTAGAAAAATCATTTTGAACTAAGGACATTAACTAAAAAATTGAAAAGAATATTTAAATAATTCTTTATAAATGCATGAAAATTGTTAAATTAATGAGAAATGAAAACAATAATAAGAAAATAAAAATATTAGAAAACTGTTGAAATTTTAAAAGAATTACTTTCAACGGAATACATTCCGTTCATCTCAGAATCTAGAAAAAACCTTAAAAATAAATTTCACAGAAATTGGTTTAGAATAAAAACACCACTTGAAACCAATTGAAATTGAAAAAAAGCTTTTAAGTAGTTTATTTTAACTAAATTCGAAGAATTAGATTAATTGTAGTATAGATTTGAATATACAGATGGTTTTGACATAAATTTAGAAGATTTAGATAGTTTAAAAAAAAAATTATAAAATAGTTTTAAGTAAAAATTTAGATTGAATAAATTTCAGAATTTAGCTAGTTTCAAATAGACTCAGAAATTTAGGTAGATGGAAACAAACTTTAAGATTTAAATACATTTGACGTTTGAAGTAGATTTAAATCATTTTAAAGACCCAATTATCAAGAAATAAATATCTTGATTATTTGGTATTAAAATTAAAATTAATTTTTCAGGCAAGATCCGATTCAATGGCTTCAGTGTACAGTGGAGCAGGTGAAGGTAGATGGTGTGGTTCAGTGGCTGTTCGAGGAGAAGTTGAATTTTCTCTTCAATACGATTATAAACAATTGTCTTTTGAAGTTCACGTTACTCAGTGTCGCGATTTGGCACCCGTCGACGTTAAACGCAATCGATCGGATCCGTAAGTTCTTCAAGATTTAAATTAAAAAATCACCTGCCAAATTGTCTCTAAAGTATTTATATTTATAAATTTATATAAAATGTAAAAACATTCTAAAATATAAAATATTTTAGGTACGTTAAAGTCTACCTTCTCCCTGACAAATCCAAGAGCGGGAAACGAAAGACCAAAGTGAAAAAGCACACTTTGAATCCCGTTTTTGACGAGACATTGAAGGTAAAATTTTTAAATTTATAAATCATCTTCTTAGAATATTTTAATTTTGCAGTGATGCCAGTGACTCACTTTTCTCACTTTTTTTTAAATTGCTCACTATTACTCACTTTAAAAAAAAAACTCTTTTTTCTCACTTTTTTAGTAAAATGTCTATTAAATTATTTTTGTTCTTTAAAGTACTTGTCCACTTTGAGGTATTTTTGTCCATTTTCAAGTATTTTGGGATTTTTAATTTAGTTTTTTCAAATATCAATTATTTTCTTCAGTCTTTAAATTATTGACAGGAATATTTAAATTGTCTACGCAGGTTTCAATTTACTTTTGTTATTTTTAAATTATTTTATTCAAATTTTAATTACTTTTGTCATTATTCAAGTATTTTTGTCATTTTTGGATTAGTTTCTTTATATTTCTATTATTTTTGCCATTTCAGAATTATTTTCTCCAAGTTTCAATTATTATTATTTTTTTATTCTTATGAATTTTAAAATTGTTTACACCAGTTTTAAATTACTTTCTTTAAATTTTATTTATTTTCTTCATTCTTTTTATTATTGACATGAATTTATTCATTTTTTACATCTTTTTCAATCATTTTCTACAAATTTCAATTACTTTCTTCTTGTTTAATTTTTTTGCCATTTTTGAATTATTCTCTTCAAATTTCAATTATTTTTTTTAAACTTCAATTAAGTTCCTTAACTTTCAATTATTTTCCTTAAAATTCTAATTTTTTATCAATTTTTCAATTAATGTCTATAAATTTTTTATTTTTACACCAGCTGACTTTCACTCTTCAAATTTCAATTATTTTCCTCGAATTTCTAATATTTTTTTCAATTTTCCAATTATTGTCTATAAATTTTTCATTTTTACACCAGCTTTGAATTATTTTCTAAAAATTGCAATTATTTTATTCCAATCTTAATTACTTTCTTAATAAAAAGTTAATTTCTTGATTTTTATGTTATTTATATGAAATACAAGCCTGTGCGATTTAGAAAATGTTTCATGTACTTTAAAGATATAAGTTTTTTCATAATCTGTACCTTTTAATTATATTATTATATCATAATCTTTTTTCATTTTTTTTTTTCATTTAAAATTCTTCTTTTTAATAACTTCTCCAATTAACTTTTATATTATTAATTTATTGCTTCCTCTATGAGAAAGCAAATTATTTTGCTTACTTGGAAGTGAAATGTCCATGAAATGGATATAATTTTCACCTATTTAAATTAAAAAATCACTTTTCTTACTATTTGCAATCTACAAGTTCACTGGCAATCCTGCACTACGGAAATTTTGATAAATCCTCGTTTTTAATTTCAGTTCCACATGAGTCTGAATGGCTTGGAAACGAGGACTTTGTGGCTAACTGTTTGGCACTCAGATATGTTTGGTCGAAACGATTTCTTGGGAGAAGTTCGAATGCCGCTGGAAAATAAAATTTTCGATGATCCCAGACCTCAGTGGTATCCACTTCAAGAAAGGGTCAGTTTTTCCATCTATTTTGTTTAAAATTCAAAAAATTGATAAATGTGTCTTAATTTTCGATATTTAATTTTACAGACGGAACCCTTCGACGACCCAATCGCTTACAAGGGCGAGGTTATTGTCGGATTGAAATTCGTCCCACCAGATCCCGCTCAGCAGGAACGAGAACGTGAAATGGGAACTGATTACCGAGGCAAAATCAGAAAAAACTGGAGTCGAGGAGCTCTTCACGTGCTTGTTAAAGAAGCAAGAAATCTGCAGACAAGAGCAAAACACACCGGCTCCTGCGATCCATTTTGCAAAAGGTGCAAATTCAATTTTTTTGTTTTATTTATTTTTTATTTTTAATTTTATTCAATTTACTAAACATTTTAAATTGCTGTTTATTTCAACAGTTACCTTCTACCGGACAAAGGTCGTTCAGGGAAACAAAAAACTGGAGTGGTACGCAGATCTGGCGGCTCACCTGTTTGGAATCATACTTTTATTTATAAAGACGTGAGTCTTCAGGAGTTGGCAGAACGAGGCCTCGAACTCACTCTTTGGGATCACGATCGTATCGCAAGTAACGAGTTCTTAGGTGGCGTGCGATTTAATCTCGGAACTGGTAAGTTCTCTTGAAAACAATAACAGGATCCCTAATTAGTTTCGTACTAGGGTCAAATTACTGACTTTAGTCGCTGACATATTTTAAAAAATATTAAAACCTATATTATATGTATTATTGAAGTATCTAAATTCAACTTCTGAAGTTGTTTTAGCTAAAATTTTTATTTTTCAGCCGTAAATTGTACAAGTGTCAAGAAAAAATTGCGTTTTTAATGCATGTTTTAAACGCCTTTAATTCAGAAAAAAAATTCTTGTGATATACAGAAAATACGTTTAATCAGTATCCAAATATTTATTTTCATTAATATAATTTTGTGTAAAATGAAAAATAATAGCAATAAAATTAACTTTAAGTTGATAAAAAATCTGTCAATTTTTGTCACTTTTAAAAGTTTATTTTTTAGAAATCTAGTTAACAAATATTAACGAAAATTACCATAATTATTTATTTGCGCACTTTAATCATGTTTTCACTAGAAAGAAGACGAATATTTATTTTGTTATTGAATAATTTCATTTTGAAATTTCAAATTTAAACACAAAACACACATTTTTGAATTTAAACAACTTTTTTCTGGATCGATTTAAAAAATTAACACTTTCCACATATTTAAGTTTTTATAAAATCTACAACATATTAAATTTTCGCGAAGGTAAATTGACCTGTTTATGAATTATTTAAATTTAAAATTTAATGAAAAAGGCTATTTTTTATATTTTAAAATACACTCTGAAGTTTGACAATCGATCAGAAGATTTTAAATTAAAAATTATTATTTATATTTTGTCAGTTTGTAACGATTAATGTTAATAAAAAAATTCTAAATTTGTAAATTTATATTTTGCAATTTTCTAAATTATGATCAAAGTGCTATAAGAAAATAGAAATAAAATAAATAAAATATACTGACTGGTGGATTGATTTTTGTTAAATCTCAATTTATAATTAAGGAATGCAAATTGTACATTTTTTTAGTCCCTAATTTTATTAATTACTCATAGAGAAAGTATTTAATTTTTATTAATTAATAGTTTTCCATTTTAACTTACTCTTTTATTATAAAAATTAATTTTTAAAAACCATTGAAAAGCGGATGTATTTTTCTTTGTTAATTGTATTTTAGTTTCTTATAATTAATAAAACAAATCTCAAAAACTAATGATAAGAAATATTTTCAATTTGAAATGATAATTTGTTAAATTAATCAGGGAAAAGATTGTATTTATTTTTATTTTTAATTCTACATTTTTCTCTGTTAATTAATAATTTAATAAACCTTAACAATTATTAACGAAAATAATTATGAATTTAAATAAAATTATAAATAAAATACCATTATTTAAATATGTACTATATGTATTATTATATAAATGGGTGATTCTCCTGAAAAGGATCACTTCACGTGTCTCCATAATGACTTTCAACATTTAAAATAGTTTTTTATTGATATTCCCTTCAATTTGCAATTTTTAAAAAAATTATTATTAATCTGTGTAAATTTATGTATCTTTATATGTTGTTGTAAAAATTCCAGTACAAGTTTTTCTTATTAAAAAAACTTTTTGTATTTTGTCTTTTAGTTTTGGTTAAAACTACTAAGCAATTTACGATTCTATTTTAACCTTATTTAAAAAATGTTAATTTAGTATTATTATATAAGAAATTAAAGGTCAGAATCTAACGTTTATTTTTCACTTATATTTGTTCCATATAATATTGAAAATGTTGTTTAAATTATTAATTAAAATTGTATTATCAGTGCGAGTAAAAATTCAGATTCATCTCCGAAGCCTCCTTTTCTCGTTAATAAAAGCATATTTTTAAACTTTTGAAACATTATATGGAAGCTACTTCAAAATGAACGAAAATGTAACCCGAAAATATTATTTCATGTCTTAATTTATATTTTTAAATATTAAAAAATGAGCATTTTTCTTTTACGAAATTTTTCATCTCAGAAGCCTTTTTTAAATTTATGAGACGATCTTGTATTGTTTTTGATTTAGGATTAATTGTTTTGAAAAATCTAACCTTTAGTAAAATGTGTTATTTGTTTATAAAATAATGAAAAGAGGATTTTTGATACTCAATATCGGGAAAAATAAAATTGTATAAGATTTATAATTTATAAATCTAGAAAATTAAAATAAAAAATTTAAGACTTGGCTCGGAGTTAGTCTTCTTTAACCTCAAAGGTATGTGACAATAAAATGCTTTTGTAGGCCGTAGATTTGCAAATTAATTTTGCGCAACTTATGTTTTTCTTTTTGAATCTCTTTGGAACTTATATAACAAAATATAATTCAGAAAATTTTAAAATTTCATTTTTTACTTTTTCAAACAAATACAGGTTCCTTTCAGAAGAATCACCCAAATAATAAATAATTATTATTAAATATAATTAAATTATAATTAATAAATTAATTAAATAAATATAATTAATATTTACCCATAATTTCAAAGAACTTTATTATTTTCCGATAATTCCTCGAAAGGTTGAAAAAAGTTTGTTTTCTTTTCTCGCAATTTTCATTACACAAAATATTGACAGAACAACGCATATCAAGGAATTATATGTTTAAAACTAAATTAATTAATGTTTTGATAAATAGGTTAAATTTAGAGCTGTGCAGAAACTCGAATTTTGCATGGGATCGAAATTCGAACCGAACCGAGCCCATGTAAATTCTCATGGAGAGGATCGAATTTTATAATTTTGCACAGCTCTAGTTAAATTAATCGTTAAATAAAATACTGTGATTATAAAGACAAAAAATGCAATAACTCAGCCAGTTTTTCACCAATTTAATTTAGAAACAGCTCATTCAACGCAAAATTAAATAAACTTTAAATAATTTAATATAAAAAAAATATTCTAAATTAAATTGAACCGTAAATCATTGCCAAAGTTGAAAAAAATTGACAATTTTCAAACTTTTTTACTCTTTTTCTACAATAAATTTTTACTTGAAACATAAAACCTCTATTAGGTCTAGAAAGCCTTGTTTTTCGGCTTTAAATTTAAAAAAAATGTTTATAATCGGACCAAAAATGACGAAGTAACAGTATATTTTATACAAAAACTGTTTTTTAGCTCTAAAATGAAATTTTGGGGATGGGAGGGAAATTTAATATATACCATTTTTTTAAGGTTTTCATGACGAACAATTTAGGCTAGGTCCGACTTTTGTTCTCATTTTTTGTAACACAGTGTAATCGATTGTCAAACTTCAGAGTGTATTTTAAAATATAAAAAATAACCTTTTATTCATTCAATTTAAAAATTTTTAATAATTCCTAAACTGGTCAACTTACCTTCGAGAAAATTTAATATGTTGTAGATTTTATAAAAACTTAAATATGTGGAAAGTGTTAATTTTTTAAATCCATCGAGAAAAAAGTTGTGTAAGTTCAAAAATGTGTGTTTTGTGGTTAAATTTGAAATCTCAAATTGAAATTATTCAATAAGAAAATAAATATTCGTCTTCCTTCTAGTGAAAACATGATTAAAGTGCGCAAATAAATAATTATGGTAATTTTCGTTAATATTTGTTAACTAGATTTCTAAAAAAATAAACTTTTAAAAGTGACAGATTTTTTATCAACTTTAAGTTAATTTTATTACTATTATTTTTTATTTTACACAAAATAAAATTAATGGAAATAAATATTTGGATACGACAGAATAATAAAAAATTTAGCTAAAACAACTTCAGAAATTGATTTTAGATACTTCAATAATACATATAATATAGGTTTTAATATTTTTTAAATATTTTTTTAAAAGTCAGTGGTTTGACCTACTATCGAAAATCTAAATTTAGCGTTAACGCTCGACAACCTAGACCACTTATACGCACTGATAAAAGACATTGTTTAAAAGCTGTTGGAACTGATAATTTACGCAAATTTTTCCAGCGCGTTGTGTCTTTAAAAAAAAAAACACGTTTTAGAGTTTCCTGCAACAAAAGCTATTTATAATTACACACTGTAAAAACATAAAGGTTTATAGAGCACGAAATTTGAAATTTAGGTAACAATTGGTTTTCTTTTCCAGGAAAACATTATGGAAAACTAGTCGATTGGATGGATGCAACGGGGCGAGAATTATCTCTCTGGCAAAGTATGTTGGAGAGGCCGAACTTTTGGGTCGAGGGAGCTGTCACTTTAAGACCCAATCTTCACAATCACATAAAAAGTGGATCCTTCTAGACTTTAATCAGATATCAACGAAATTTCGGGCAAGAGTGCATTAATTATTAATTAAATAGAAAATGCCAATATCTTATCCACAATATGTTTTTATACGCAACAATTTCTCTGCATTGCCGATAGAATTTTATATGAAAAACTAGTGCCTTCTGGATTGACCAAACGCGCGATTCCCTAGAAATTTTGATATCTTCGACCTCCGATGACGAAACTTCATTTTTATAATACCTAGACTATTATTAATGCCTTTCTGAAAGGTATTTTTAAAAAAGGTATTTTAAAAATAGAGAATTTTGTACACCGGGGATGATATTGTTCTTTAAAGAAGAATTAAAATAAACTTTAGGCGACACGTCCTTAAATATTAAAATAAGACATTTGTGATGTTTGTTTCGAATTATTAGATAGTGTTTTGGGGAATGCAATATGTAATCATGTAGGTAATCAACTGGAATGAAAGAAACTAGCCATTAGATGATAATTGCGTGTATCATGCGATATTTTCTAACAATGCACTAGAGGAATTGCAATTTTTATAATACCTTTTTATAATGGAATCTTTTTTTTTTTTTTTGTTTCATACACACTTGAAGAACAGTTTTAGAAAGTTCTCTTTTGTAGGAATTGAAAAAAGCTGTGTTAAAAGACGTGCCAATAAAACTTTTTAAACAATCAGAAATTTCCCACTGAGTGCATTGTTAGATCTGTACAAAAAAAAAAGTAAAAGGATTACAAACTCAATTGTTTCAGTTGCATTACTTTTCTAGAAAAATTAGATTGTAAATGTGTTGAATTTTTATTCATCGTGGCCAAGAGGAGTTTCTTTAATGAATGAAATTTAAAATTCATTGATGAAATTTAAATGAACTTCATTAATGAAATGTTAATAAACTGTTCTCGTCGCTTGATAAAAGTGGACAGTTTTCTCTCAAACTGAGAAAAAGACATGCTTCCATTTTCAACGTAAAACACTTTCTCTTTAAAATAATTGTCTAAACAGAGACGTAAATCATTGTATTTGAGTATTTAATTACACTCGATTTCCAGTAAAATAGATTTATTTATATATATAAAATAGATATAATATTGGATAGAAATTTGACAATTATATAAAATTATTATATATATATATATATATATATATATATATTAAATTTACAAAAAAACAAACGTTGTATACTTCTGAAAAGTAGGTAAGAAATTATTTCGTGAAAAACTAAGTATTAAATACATAGTACTTAAATTGCAGAACAAACGAAATGCAAGGCTGAGCGATACCTTAATTAATTATGTACTTAATTGCGTTGAGTCCTCAGTTAGAAATGCGATTATTATAATTAGGTAGTTACATTAATGTATGAATTATTCGTTATTAATTATTTGTGAGATAATAAATTATTATAATAATTATTATAATAAATTAATTAATAAATGTAGAATAATTTATTATAATAAATTAAATTATAATAATTATTATTATCGTTTTAAACAGGGTGGTCGTTAAAAACGTAAACTGCCTTTGAGAATTTTAATGCGTATCAACAATGATATGTCAATTTTATTAATGCATGTGCAGCACGACTTTTATTGAAAATATTTAAAAAAAAATATTGTCGTATGCTCAATTGGATTGTTGTTTGTTATATGTACCAAATCGTGAAAATTCACGCTCTTATAGTAAAAAGATGGAATGTTTATTTATATTCCATTTCTCGATGTACATGAAAATAAATCTTTTGTACCTTTAGACAGTGATTGACTTTTTAACGATTCATTTCAGTCGATGACAAATACTTCGTAAGGGACCAAAAATTACTTTTTTCTGTTTACAGATCATTGTTCGAAATGAAACGATTTCCCTCGGAATTTTTGCCAGAGTACCGGTACCTACATTTTCCAAATGCTCCTGAAATAAAATTGTAAATTTACTGGTTTTGTAAATATGTTGGAACCAAAATTTACGGGTCAATATATTATATTTCACCCGAAATCGTTTCGGCCTATTTTTAGAAAAATCTGATAATTGGTAATAATGATTTAATATAATATTTTTGTCAAATATTTTATAAAATTACTTGTAATTTGATTTAAAATTTTAATTTTTAAGTTGAGGTGCAAAGAAAAAAGGTTATTTTGACAGCTGTAAATACTCAATAGAAAATTACAAAATTGATTTCTATGTAAAAAAAGTCCAAAATAATATGTAAAAATAGATTTTTAAACTTACCTGTCAAATGACAAAATTCACAATATCTTCATTACATTTTTCTAGAAATTTTGTAAATATTAAAAAAATTATTACTACTTTCACATGATGGGTTGACTTTTTAATTTAATTATTTAGAAATAGGAAAAATGTTACATTTTCGGTGATTTTGAACATTTGTAAGGTGCAAAATTAAAAAACTCAATTTTGGTCATAATATTTAAGTTATACCTTGTTTTCCATCCTATTAAATTTTGAGGATAGATTTCGAGCTATTTTACAGTTTTATTCGGTTTGAAAAATCAGCTTCCAAAAACAAAATTGAAGGTTAAAATTCAAGAAGTTTGATGAAACTGACGTTAGCTGTGTCTGAATAACGATTTATTTGTTTAAATTCAAATTTAAGTTTGTTAATAAGATTTAATCATTGAATTTCATGAATATTATTATTTTTAACAATAATATGAATAATAGAATTGATAAATTATTATTAACAATCATAATATTCATGAAATTTAATGATTAAATCTTATTTACAAAATTAAATTTGAATTTAAACAAATAAATCGTTTTTCAGACGCAGCTAACGTCAGTTTCATCAAACTTCTTGCATTTTAACCTTCAATTTCGTTTTTGGAAGTTGATTTTTCAAACCGAATAAAACTGTAAAATAGCTCGAAATTTTTTATTTATTTATTTTGACCTGTTACTTTGGTCTTTTTTTACATAGAAATTAATTAATATAAGTAAATTAAATTATTTTGAACAAATATAAATCAAAACATTTATACTATCAAAATTATTTCTGTAATTTTTTATTGAGTTTTCACAGCTGACAAAATATAACCTGCTTTCTGTGCACCTCAACTTAAAAATTAAAATTTCAAAGCAAATAGGATTAAAAATCATTATTGCGAATTCTGAGATTTTTCTAATAATAGGCCGCAACGACTTTAGGTGAAATATAATGGTTTGATTATTTATCATTTTTGTTAATTTTCGAACAAAATTAACAAATTTTGTTACAAATTTGAAAATGAACTATCTAAAACAGTTTTTGTCAATTTGAATATAAAATACCTTTATGATCATGTGGACCACGAGCTGTTCGAGGTAAGGGTGTATAATTAACGTTAAAAATAGCTTCGTCAAATTCACCAACTGCTGGCGTTTCAAAAATATTCGGCGAAGAAGATCTTTCAGGTACTTTTACTGTTTTTAAATATTGTCCTCGATTTTGAGCCTCGATTCTTTCTTGGAAAGAAACTGGCCGAGAATCCAAAAAACGAAGAGTTTGGGGCAAAATATAAATTGCATACAATCTGTAACGTTCATAATCATCTTCGTCATTTGAAGCTGGATCTGTTAATTGATCAGGACATCCAGGATTTCCAAGCAAACTCACATATTTCATCTTTGGACAACATTCACTTATTTTTTGCAAAACTTCATAAATATCTGAAAACTAGAATTTGAAATAATTTTTATTTTTAACCCAGATTTTGCAAGTTATTTTTAAATAAAACATTAAAAAAAATTACGAATATTTAAAAATTGAAGGTATTTAGAAATTTAAATAATTAAAGGTAGGAATTGAAAAGATAAAGATATTATAAAATTGAAATTATTTTAAAATTGAAGTTATTAAGGTTAATTATAAAGAATAAACAGTTTTTAAAAATAAAAACAGAATAAATAAGAACCTAATATAATTTTTTTTTTCGTTATTATTATAACGAAAGATTTAAAATAAAGCATTTAATTGCAGGTATTTTATTTAAGATAAGATAAAAAACAGGTCGAATTATAACGGTTTTTCACTACATTCTGTGTGCAGAATAATAATTATCTTGAAAGAATATTTTAGAACGTTTCAAACAAAGGTAAATGCACTCGTGATACCAAAAAATCTTGTTTTTTATCTGCGCCCGATAAGAAAATGATAAAAAAACTCTCACATCCAATGTGAATATAAAAACTTTTAGTCACCTTTTTAAAAATTTAAATTTGTTAATTGTTTCCCGCCAAGATTAAATGTTATAAAAAATTACCTTATTGTTGTTCAGACTCAGTGTTGAAAGGCGAGGCATTTGCGGCAGTGTTTTTAAGTCTTTCAGCTCATTATTATCTAATATTAACTCCTCTAAATGTGTAAAATTACTCACAGACGAAAGTGATTGCAATTCATTGTACGATAAATCCAAACTTAAACAATTTGATCCCACAACTTTAACCAAACCTTTGGGGATTTTTTCAGCTCTTTGACCGGTATACCAGACCTGCGATCATTAAATACAATTTACATTGGGTTCTTTTTTCAAGTATTTGTAAATACCTTGGACAGTGTTAAAGTTTGAAAACTAAAAGATTTCTTTACTTTATCACATCGAACTGTCAATGCACTTCGATTAAAATCCAAGTCTTTCTGGCCAGCCATCTTGGATATTTTTTACTTGTCAAACTGTCCTTGCAGTCTGTATTTGTCTCGTTATTTTTCTAGCCTTTCTTTGCAAATAAATACGATGAATCTTATCCCTACCAATTAATAAAAAAAAAATTCTCCTTATAACCACTACAATCTGAAATTTTCGTGTCTGGCTCGTTGGTCTAGGGGCATGATTCTCGCTTAGGGTGCGAGAGGTCCCGGGTTCGAATCCCGGACGAGCCCGTCTTTTTTTTTTGTATTTTTAATGTTTCTAAAAACTTCTTTAAAATTATCTTTCTGCATATTTAATTATTCCACGTTCATAAAAGTTCTTGAAAACGTTAATAAAGTGCTTTTTACTCGGCCACATAATTAATACAATCGGAGACAATTTTTTATTTAATTAATTTACGATAAAGAAAAATACTCCACAGAAACTTTCAAATTATTTAAATATGAAGTCAACAGTTAGAAAGTCGAAGTTGTATTTTTAGCAGTGAGATTAGTCATCACATCACCTCAGAACTTGTACTCTTCTTGTGTGACTCATTTAAGATCTAGATGGTCAAAGATTTTCAATACAGGATTTCTTTCAAAGATAATGAAATAAGAAATATTCTTACATTACTGTCACAAAAGTCTCGCAATTGTATTCATTTTTCTTTAAAATTCCCAAGAAAATTAATTTATTCTCTAAAAAATGGCATAAATTTCCATAAAAATGGAATTAAAATTATGATTTTTAAATTAAAGTACAAGTAAAAGAAAAAAGAAAAGTAAAATTAGTGGAAAAATGATAAATTTGTAAATATGTTAATTCTCTTTTTAAAAATTACCGCCCCTTTTAACCAATCAGAATCGAGCTTTACCTGCTCATTTGTGAAAATACAAAATGGCGTCAGTGACACATTCGAGGCTGTCAATCAGCTTGGGAACGCCTAAGGTTTATTCTTTTTTACGAATAACTATAAAGAAAATACAGTAATATGAGTGCAGTGAGTGTAGAAAAAGTTAGTGTCTATTAAACTACGCACAAAAAATCAGTGGTCTATGCAAAAGCTTTCATTGACCCGGTTTTTTATATACGCTCATCAGTACTTAGCATCATGACACAACCTCTGTCTATACGAAATTAAGCGTTAATTCTCAACGATATTACGTGCATGTTTTTAATAAACGTGCCTCACATCGAGGTAAATACACGCAATTTAATTTACTCACTTTAATAACGAATTTACTATTTTAATTTGCTTGTAACACTTTCATTCTTGCCTCCCTTTGTCACATTTTGCCCCTAATTATTATTTTTGGAAAGTGGTGTTTTGTGATTAGAAAAATATTTTAATTTTTAATTAAATTGCAAACAAGTTTTTCTTTCTCTTATGCTTAAAGTGGAACGTTAATTTAAAAAGTTTATTCTTTTCCGAATGACATGTGCAAATAATAGAAATCTGTGACTTTCATCAATGAATACATTTCGTGGGAGAACCACTTTTATCTTATTTCATTTCACTAAAACGGTATAAAAATGATAACTGTACTTTTCTGATAAATTGTGATATTTGTTTTAAAATAAGGATATTTATTTAAAAGAAATGTGTTTTTTACAACAATTTCAGAATTTACTGAGATAAATTCTCTTTTGTGTCATGCAATTTGATTAAAAGTACCTAAATCGTGAAAATATGGTTTTTAATAACAGTTTCACATAATAGTATCTAGAACTTCGTAGAGAATGAAATGAATATAACAATGTATGATTGAAGTGTGTTCCACTTTCGTTGAATCAATATCTGAAATAGAGTAATCAAAAACAAGCAGAGCTTTGTATAAATTCCGATATTTTACATGATGAATTCTATTATTTCAATAAATGGTACCTTTTTCAATGTTTCAAAGTTTCTTTAATTAAATTTTTAAATTAAAACTTTCTTAATTCAGTAGTAGTTCTTTATTTATATTTAATTTGGTTTAATGAAAAACAAATCTCTTATTAATTAATAAAAAAGAATCAATGTTGAATTAAGTACAAATTAAATAAAAACAGCGAGTAAATAATTAATTAATGCTAATTCCTTGACTTTTAATTTTTCAGGTACGAGGTAAGAATCTAATCGGGAAGGCTGCAAACTAGTTCCAGTTATTAAAATGGAAGCAATTGTGGAATTTAACTATGCGGCTCAAGAGCCCGACGAATTAACCCTGAAAAAAGGAGACGTCATTAAAGATATCAAAACTTTAAACGGAGGTTGGTGGGAAGGCACCTTGAGGGATAAACGCGGCATGTTTCCCGACAATTTTGTCAAGGTAGATTTCTATGTTTATACATGAAAAATATCCATTTTCAGTTTCAACGTCCTCAAACGTAATTTTCATTTATTTTGCACGTTAACCTGTTGCATGTAACTTATCTTATCTCAGCAATAAACGCTAATTCGAGGCTACAACGACAAAGACATTCCTTTAAACAAATATCCAGTCAATTTTGTGTTCTTTTTAATAAACCAGTGTAACCGTTTATTCTGTGCATTTAAACTATAAATTATATCATAATCTATAATAATAATCCACAAGATTCATTCACTCTGTCCACACCTGATTTTTGGCATTTAGATATTTTTTGTTTTAAATCAAATGCTAAAAAAAATGAATTTAAACTCATTAAAATTTTAAATATCAGTCCAAATAATTTTAATTTCATTACTAAATAAATCTACAAGTTTTAAAAGTTTTCAATATACAATTATTCTCTTTCAATTTTATAATTATTCTTTAATTATTTTAAATTATTTAGTCATTTTGTAATTTTTCTTTCACTATTTTTTTATAATTTCAATTTAAATTATTTAATTTTCAATTTATTTCTTTAATTTGTAATTATTTTGTTCAATTCTTAATTATTTTGTTCAAATTTCAATTGCATTTTTCGTTTTCCGATTATTTATTTAAATATTCAATCAATCAATTCAATTTTCATTTATTTTTTACAATTTTTTCCATTATTTTCATCAGTTTTCAATTGACAATTTATTATTCTTCTTCAATTTTATGATTATTCATTAATTTAAAAAAAAATGTTGATGGAATGTCGAATATTTTTACCATTTTCGAGCTTTTTTTCAATTATTAATTATTTATTTTAACAGTTAATTATTTTCGTCACATTGTAATTTTTCTTTTAAGGGCATGTGATGGAAAATGACGTTACTGGTATAGGCAAAATCTATCCGTAAACTTCCTTCTAAAATACTAAATGATTTATTTATTTTATTTATTTATTTATTTGTTTATTAAGAATAAATCCAACAGTCCGAAGACCAATAACAGGATTATATACAATATGATAATACAGTACGTAAAATAGACAATATGCATAAAATAGATATAAAATATAATATAACTCGAAAGTAAACATAGCTTGTTTAAATTCTCATAACAAAATCATTCACCAATTGCAAAAATTCTTTGATTTGAAACTAAACTTCGTAAAATTACTTAAAATATCATTAAGAAGGTCTCTCTGACTCATGTTTGATTGCATTTTGCTTTACAATTAATTTTTTAGCTTGTCCAAATAACACCGAATTCTTTTAAATATTAATTGTATGTCAAAATTCAAAGAACCTTGGGTCACAAATATATTTCTAATGATATTTTAAGTAATTCCACAAAGTTTGGAGTCAAAATATTAATTAATTTAGAACAAAGTTTACGGCCAAATTTTGCTTATACCAATGACGTCATTCTTCATCACGTGCCATAAATTATCAATTATTTTCTTGAAATTTATATTTAATTCTTTATTTTCTAATTTATTTCTTCAATTTTTAATTATTTTCTTCAATTTTAAAATATATTTTTTTTAATTTTCAATTAATTTTATTCATTTTCAATTAATTCCTCAATATTAAATAATTCTCGAATTTTTTTAATTATTTTTTCACACATAAAAATTGTTTTAAACTTTCAATTCAATTATTCAATTCAAGAAAAATTTATATTTGAAGAAAATAACTGAAAATTGAAGAGAATAATCTTCAATTTTCAGTTAATTTCTTCAAATTTAAATTCCACTTTTCGATTATCAATTATTTTCTTTAATATTAAAAAAGTATTGCCTTTTTTCTATTTTTTTTCAATTATCATTAAGTTTCTTTAATTTTAAATACAACTGTTAAATTATTTTCTTTAATTTTTAATTCCATTCTTCAATTTTTATTTCCATTCTTCAGTTTTCAATTGTTTTCTTCTATATTAAATAATTATCGGCTTTTTTCAATTACTCTTTTACAATTTTTAATTATATTCATTAAATTACAATTTCATTCTTCAATTTTTAATTATTTTTTTCAATTTTAATTATTTTTTTCGATTTTTAATCCAGTTGTTAAATATGCAATATTATTCCTATAATTTTCTCAATTTTTCAATTTGCAATTATTTTCTTTAAATTTAATATTTCTTGTTTAATTTTTTTAATTTTTAAAATTTTCTTATAGTTGTCTATTAATTTAGACTTTTTTTGAATTTTATTTTCAATTGACAATTATTTTCGTAATTTTTCACAAATTTTCTTTAATTTTTCCATTATTTTCGTCGTTTTTCAACTATTTTCTTCATTTGTTAATTGCTTTCCGCAAATTTTCATATATTTTCTACAATTTCTTCCATAATTTTCTTCAGTTTTCAATTGACAATTTATTATTCTTCTGCAATTTTATGATTATTCATTAATTTAAAAAAAATTTTGTTCAAATATCGACTATTTTCACCATTTTTTGAGTTTTTTTTCAATCGTTAATTATCTATTTTAATAGTTACTAATTTTCGTCATATTGTAATTTTTCTTTTAATTATCAATTACTTTCTTGAAATTTCCACTTAATTCTTTAATTTTCAATTTATTTCTTCAATTTTTAGTTATTTTCTTCAATTTCCAATATTTTCTGTAATTTTCAATTATTTTTATCGAATTTCAATTATTATTAAATACTCAATAATTCTCGGATTTTTTCAATTATTTTTTCAACTCATAAAAATTGTTTTAAAATTTTAATTCAATGATTCTTTAAATTTAACAAATTATTGCATTTTTTAATTATTTTTTTCGATTATCATTAAGTTTCTTTAATTTTAAATACAATTGTTCAATTATTTTCTTTAATGTCTTCAAATTTTATTTTCATTCTTCAGTTTTGATTTGTTTTTTTTTTCTATATTTTTTAATATTCGGCTTTTAATTATTTTTTTCGATTTTCAATCCAGTTGTTAAATTTGCAATTATTTTTAATATTTCTTGTTTAATTTTTTCAATAATCTTTTTCAGTTTGTCTATTAATCTAGTCATTTTTTAATTTTGTTTTCAGTTGACAAAAATTATTTTCATCATTTTTCACATATTTTCTTCAATTTTTCAATTATTCTCGTTATTTTTTCAACTATTTACTTCAATTATTAATTATTTTCCGTAATTTTCAATTATTTCCTACATTTTTTTTCTATTTTCAATTATCTTAAAATTTTATAATTATTCTTTGATTTTTTAAATTATTTTATTTGGTTGCGTATTAATCTAGTTTATTTTTTTGAATTTTATTTTCAGTTGACAATTATTTTTTTATTTTTCACATATTTTCTTCAATTTTTGATTTATTCTCGTAATTCTTCAACTATTTCCTTTAATTATTAATTACTTTCCGCAATTTTAAATTATTTCTCACAATTTTTTCAATTTTCAATTATTATTTAAAAATTTTATAATTATTCTTTGATTTTTCAAATTGTTTTCTTCGATTGTGTATTATTCTAGCCATTTTTTTAATTTTGTCTTCAATTAGTTTCGTTATTTTGTAATTTTTTTTCTATTATTAATTATTTTTTAAAATTTTAATCTATTTCTTAAAGTTTCAATTTATTTCCTCAATTTTTTATTATTTTCATCAATTTCAACTATTTTTTTCGATTTTTAATCCAGTTGTTCAATTTCAACTGTCAATTATTTTCCTCATTTTTCAGATATATTCTTTAATTTCGTAATTTTCATTATTTGAATTTGCAATAATTTATAGTTTTAAATGACCAATAAGTGAAATATATAACAATTTTCGAGATTTATTAATTATAAAGAAATACATAATTTATTCGCTTTTGGGACTTGTATTGACTACATTAAAAATGTCAATGGTATCTAAGTATTGTGAACTTTTTTTACATAATGAGAACATTTTTTAAAATAATTGAAATTTTAGGTTGTGGAGTCTTTTGGACCAGTTGGGGTAACGTCAACGGCAACAGTTTCCGGAATTCGAACTTCAATAGGAGAATGCAGTTCAAGTTCAAAAACAGAGGAAGTGACGCTACGTAATGGTGGATCCGGAAGACGATTTTGCAGAGTTTTGTTTAGTTATGAGCCTTGTAATAATGACGAATTGAAGCTTACACCCCATGAAAATATAGAATTTTTAGGAGAAGTTGAGGAAGGTTGGTGGCGAGGACGACTTAATCGTCGTGTTGGCGTATTTCCCTCGAATTTTGTTAGTTCTCCCCAGCCGGAAGAAGCGACAAAAAATAAAGTTGACGACGAGGAATTGTGTAGAGTCTTGTTTCCCTATGAAGCATCTAATGAAGATGAATTAACTCTTGTCGAGGGAGATATAATCAAGCTTTTGTCTCGAGATGCTCCCGATAAGGTACAAATTTTCTATTTCTCAATTATCTGTTTTAATTGAATTTTTTTAGTTATAAAGGACTTCATCTGCGAATAAAGTCTAATTAAGCATTAATTTTTGTAATTTGAAATTTAGGGATGGTGGCAAGGTCAAGTTAAAGGTCGAATAGGGTTATTTCCAGATAATTTTGTAGAAGTTATTAGTGTAAAGAATGAACATCAAGACCAGGAACATTGGCACGAGACGAATCAAATCGTGTCCAAATCTAAATTATCAGCAAAAAGAACTGAAAAAGCACACGCTAGGAAAAGTCTAGACGCTAAGAACGCTAAAACAGGTATTTAGATAATAATATTTTATAGAGAAAGATAAAATTCTTCATTAATTGCTTCCTTATTAAATAATTTTTTGTATTTTTCAATGTTTTAATGTATTGGAAACTTTATTTTACTTAAAACTTGTTTATTTTATATTTAATAAAGCTTGGAATAGAGTGGAAAGATTAAAATTTGTTAATATGCATTTTTTTGTAATACAGATACGAGTAAAAAAATGTCGTCACCGCCTTCAGTGTCTTCGCTTCCAGGAAGCGGAAGCGGCGATAAGAAGTCTATTTTATCAAGTTTCAAGCGTCTAATGGGTGACAATGGAAGTAATAATGGAAACGGGAGCATAAATATGGGTTTAGAAGAAGAACTAGATGGCGTTGAGAGAGGAGAAGGCTTACCTCTTTCACATTTGACGGCCTCCAGAGCAAAGGCTCCTCGAAGACGACCCCCAACGACTCAACATTTACGACACACGGCTGCTTCTTCAAATACTTCCTTGTCTTCTGGTGTTTCTACTAGTACAGTTAGTATTTTTAGACTATTATTAAACATCTTCAACTATTTTTTCAAGATAAACTTCAATTAATTTTATTTTTAATCTATCTCAACAATCTAAATTGTTTAATAATCTTGATCAATGTGGATTTCAAGAGATTCTTATCAATCGTGTTGAATTGATTACTTTATCTTTTTAATTTATCTTTTACCTTATTTATTTTTAATTTTTTATTTATTGATTTTGAATTGTTTTTATTTTAGGATGACAATATGACGAATGGCAATGCTGAAAATTCTACTGAACCTCTTAAGGATGATGATGGTGATGGTCCGATAGGAAAAAGAAAACCTCCATGGGTAAATATTTTCTTTAGTAAATAATATTACATTAATTTCTAAACTTTATCTAAATCATTAACTATAATTTTATTTTAACAGGTTGACGAATTAAAGCAGAATCAATTGGAAAGAAGAAAACACGGAATTGATCGAGTGGATAAATCTGAGGTCAAGAAGGAAAGAATGTTCCCAAGGTTAATATTGTTTTGTTTCATTCAATTTTAAAAGCAAATTTACGATTTTAATTACCAGGGCTGATAAAAATCATGGTTTTTTTTAAAAAAAAATCGATTTTTTTATAAGTAGCTTATTTTTTAGACTGAGAACATTTAATAAGAAATAATGAATAATAAAACATTAATTTAATCAACGACAACAAAAATAATGAAGAATAAAACATTTAATCAAAATCAAACAAATAATGTCGAATAAATGAGAAAATTTCAAAAAAATATCTTCAAATTCATGTTAATGCAAAATTAAAAAAAATAGTTAAAAGCAGAGAAAAAATAATAAATTTTAAAAAGAAACAAGAACGTAAAAGGATAAGAAAACAGTCTATTAAAAAAATGAGAAAATTCTTTTGAATAACAAAAAATTCTCGGCTTGATTTAATTATCTTCTTATTTATTTTTTTATTTAAAAAAAATGTCTGTAAATAGTTTAATTTTTTAAAAAGTGCAGAAGGCCGCAAAATTTTAATTTCAAATTACCTGACTTTTTTCTGATTTCCAGTTTTTACAATTTATTATTTTTTCTTTGCTTTTACCTAATTTTCTAAATTTTGCGATCATATATGAATTTGATGATATTTTTTTTAAAATTGCTCATTTATTCATCATAATTTGTTTGATTTTGAATAAATTTTTTATTCTTCATTATTATTTTGTTGATGTGCACATTTTCTTTTTTATTCGTCATAATTCGTTTCATTTTGATGAAATTAATGATTTATTCTTCATTATTCCCTATTAAATATTCTCAGTTTAAAAAATAAGCTACTTACAAATTAACATTTGACAATTTTATACACTGATTTTATCAGGGTGTCTACTAACCGGGAAAACCGGGAAATAACCGGTAATTTAAATTGACCGGGAAAAACCGGGAATTAACCGGGAATTTTCCGTCAAACCGGGAATTTTTTTCTGGGATAATAAATTCTTTTCAATTTTTAATTATTTAATTCAATTTTCAATAATTCTCGGCTTTTTTCAACTATTTTTTTCAATTATCATTTATTTATTTCACATCTCAATAACTCCTCCATTTTTCAATTATTTTCTTCTATAATCAATAATTCTCGGCTTCTTTCAATATTTTTTTTCAACTATCAAATATGTTCTTGAAACTTGAATTCAATTCATCAATTATTATTCAACGATTTTCATAAAATCACATTTTCTTCAATTCCAAATTATTTTCTACAATTTTTAATTAATTTCTTCAAATTACAATTACATTCTTCATTTTTTATTGTTTTTTTCAAATTCTATGATCCCTGGGTTGTTCAATATCTTTTTTCTTCAATTATCAGTTATTTTCTGCTACTTTCAATTTCATTGTTCAATTCTTGAATTATTTTCTTTAATTCTCAATTATAATTTTCGACATTCAATACCATTCTTTAATTTTCAATTTTTTTTTTAATATTCAACAACTCTAGGCTTTTTACAATGATTTTTTTTAAATTCTCAATTATTTTCTTCAAATTCCAATTTTTTCTTAAATTTCAATTATTTTCTTCAATTTCCAATTATTTTTTCATATTTCTTTCAGTTTCTTAATTTCTTTCAATTTTCAATGTCTTCTCAATTTTCTTCAATATTCAACAATTCTCAGCTTTTTTAAATTATGTTTTTCTTTCAATTTTTATTTACATTTAGAATTCTTAAATTATTTTTATCAATTCGCAATTATTTCCGTCGATTTCTAAATTTTTCTGCTGTTTCCAAATATTGTATTTAATTTTTAAGTACTTTCTTCAATTTTTAATTATTTTCTTCAATTTTCAATTATTTTCTTTAATTTTTAATTATTTTGTTCAATTTTCAATTGTTTGTTTCAATATTCAGTAATCTCGACTTTTTTCAATTATTTTTTTTTTCAATTATCAGTTATTTATTTCATGTTTCAAAACCTCCTTCAATTTTCAATAATTTTCTTCTATTTTCAATTTAATTGTTCAATTGTTCAATCATTTTTTTCAATTTTCAATTAATTTCTATAAATAACAATTCTATTCTTCAATATTAAATAATTCCTGTCATTTTCCATTTTTTTTTAATTATAAATTATTTTCTTCTTTTTTCAATCCAATTGTTCAGTAATTTTCTTTAATTCTCAATTATTGTATTCGAATTTCAATTTTATTTCTCAATTTTCAATTTTTTTTTTTTAATATTCAATAATTCTGTGTTTTTCTGATTTCAATTTGATTATTTAATTTTCAATTTATTTCTTCAATTTTGAATTATTAACTTAAATTTTAAATTATTTTTTTGGATTTTCTATCTAGTTGACCAATTTTCAATTATATTCTTTGAATTTAATAACTATTGTTCAATTTTTTCAATTATTGTTCAATTGTAGATTAATGTTTACTTTTTTTTTTTAATTTTGTTTCTAATTGTCAAATATCTTTGTCATTGTTCAATTATTTCTTTCCATTATTAATTATTTCTTTTCATTATTAATTGTTTCTTTTAATTCTTTATTATTATTGTTTGTAAAGTTTAATATTTAATTCTTCAATTCTCAATTATTTTCTTTGAATTTCAATTATTTTCTTCAATTATCAATTGTTATATTCAATTTTTGTAGCTATTTATAGGTCTATTTATATTTAAAATAAATTTTAAGTTAACAAGAGAAAACCAGGAAAAACCGGGAAATGACCGGGAATTTTGTGGGACGAAATTAGTAGACACCCTGTTTTATATATTTACAAAAACAAAGTTTATTTATTTATTTAAGAAAAAAAAATTCCTAGGGCTATAAAAAATCGGATTTTTTTTAAAAAAATCAGGTTTTTTATCAACGTTGTAATTTTCACTTTACTTTAGAACAAAAATGAGGACTTTGATAATTAAACATTTTTTTTAAATCTAAATAACATTAATTTTCAGACTATCAACTTCAACAAATGTAGCCGAAGTTGCTATCAAGCCGGAGCCAGGAATTGAAGAGAAACCGAAAGAAAATGAAAGAACAACCCCAACTGATTCCTCGAATCATATTTCTTCTACGCCTGCCAATAGTCCACAACCAGCTTTTGTTCCTTATCATTTATACAGCCAGCTTTTAGATAGGGTTAGTATCAAAATTTTGAATATACCATTTCATAACTAACGTAAATTTAATTTTAATAAACTTTTTTCCCCTTGTAGGTCGGTGTATTAGAAGAAAAACAAATAATGCTTCAGAGAACGGTAAATCAACTTTCTGAAAAGTTGACAATCCTAATGACAAACAGTTCAACGAACGAGGAATAATATCGAACAAGGTCTCCATTTTTCTTCCTCTTTTTTTAAACGACAAATTCTTGTCCGCTGTAAGTAACTATTTTTAGTGATTGTTATGTATTTATTACTTTAAATGAACAGCTCGTGCTGTTTTTGTTTTAATCAGCGCATTTAAGGAAAGACTTATCTCAAACGCAACATTCCAAGTGACATTCTACTACAAGCATTTTTAATTTATGTAATTTACGCATTCTTTGTGCGTATAGGATAGAAACAGATATTTTTAAAATTATGCATTGTGGTAATCAATACAAAAAAGCCGATTTGTGTGAAGACTCGGTTCGTGATTTGTAAGTACTTTAGCAATTTGTAAGTAAAATTAAAAAGTTATTGACTATTAAGAAACAATTTTTAAAAACAAACTTAATATATTATAAGTTTCTTCGACTCGTTGTGCCAATACATTATGAATTTTAGATTTCTTTTCATAAACAACTGAATTACAAGTGTAATTTTTAATAATTTGTATTAACATTATTTTTTAAATTTTATCTTTTTATTGATCTTTTTTTAACTTAATCATTTCTTTAAAATGTTCATTCTTTTAAATTTATTTAATTTGTTTTTATTTTATCGAGCGTGTTTGAATTTTATGAACTTTTTAAATTTTACGCATTTTTGTTAACAAATTTGGTTATACGATCGGGTGTGCATAATTATCTTCTAGTCCTATTGTGAATTTTGAATTTTTGAATCACAAAATTACTGCAGAAAATTGCTTTTATTTATTACTATTTTTACTTTTTTTTTTCTTTTTTTTTTCCTTTCTTCTAAAATAGAGTTGACTATTTAAAGGTAAGGAGTGAGAACTAATGAAGCGTGGATTCATTTATTCAGTAATTAGAATAAGAAAATGTGATTGAGTGATTATGTACAGAGAAGAGAAGAAAATCTAAGGTTAACGTTGAATCGAAAAATCAACACGAATGATTGCTAGATTGATTTTTCTGAAAAAAAAACAATTTTTCACGTTTCGATCTACTTGCCTAAAATTATGTAAGAAAATTAATAAATTTTAATTTTCATTAGTTCTGATCTGTAAATATCCAAATACCGAGCCATTATTCCAAATCGTAAACTAAGAAATATACCTGCTTTGTTGTGGTTCACATGGTGCTGTCACAAAATATAATGGTTGTTATTAACAAAACAAAATACATAATCGCAAAAGAATACATAATCAAAGAAAAGCATCAATGTGCAAAGAGCTTTTTATTGCAAGCAGATATTTTACTATTTGACCAATCATTTCTCAATAGACCAATCTTCTGTATTATCTTCCATCTAAAATCAATCATTTTCTACTTTTATATGGTGAGGATCGTATTTTAATTAAATCAAATAATAATTTATAACACACTTCTTATCCAAGTGATGACAAATACCGTACAATTCGTCGTAACATTTAAGTAGAGTGGTTTATAAATTAAATCAACTCTTGATATTGTACAAACGGATATTATAAAATAGAAAATAGTTCAATTGAATTTGATAATTCGAACTATTCACACATCTGTAATAATAATCGAATAAATTATTAACAAACACAAGACTTAATTTAATTGATTTTTATGAAGAGAGAAAATTATTTATATTAGAATAATGGAAATTAATTTCGGAAAAGTGAGAATAACAAGAGTCGATTTAATTAAATAGTTGCTTGCTTCCGATAAACTGGGAATTCGGTCCCTTGCGTTTTCGTGATATTCAATTAATACGAATCCTATTTTAAACAAATGTTGGGTGCAGCTTCGCTAATAATATAATACAATGAACGTCTGAATTACTGTTTGTGACAATTCAGACCTTACTGATAATAATCATAAGAGTTCTAGATTTTTAAGGACTTTAGCACTAATGTCGTTGAGATGCAAAAAAAAAACATTTATGTACATATACACGCATCTAGAAACAAATGGAATTTATATTTTTTCTCGTTTCTTTTATCGAGTCATGTTAAACTGCGAATTGTGTCTACATCTGTAAATATTTTATCTGAGTAAATTTTTTCTTTACGTAAACTGGAATTTTGTCCTTCAGTACCTGGAAATATTTTAGAATTTATTTCTCTCAGAGAACAAGTGTTTCTAGATAATTCTATTTTAAGTTTATTTCGGTAATTAGAACAATTTTTATTTTATAGATTTTGACCATGAGAACGTTTTCTGCTTTTAGGTTTTGTATTATTTGCTGGTGGTATTTCGCAGATGAAAGGATTTTTGAGATGACAAGGTAAAACTTTCCAGTGCGGTGGCTCCTTTAAATTTGGACGAAATAAAGCGACACAACCTCGTGAATGAGATGGTTCCTTTTCTCCCCAAGCTCGATAATCAAAACATTCCAGGGGCTCATCTAATTTTGAAAAAATTTATTTTTTATTTTTCTGTGGTTATCTATAATAATAATCCATATGATTCATTTATTCCTTTCACTCTGTTCACACCTGAAGTAAGTGACATTTTTTCTGTTTTCAAACAGATACTTTTGAAAAAAGGTATATTTTTAAATTAATTATAAATCATATGAGTTTTTATTTTATGTATCTAATTATTATTAATTGCCTTTTATCATAAAAGTAAAATAAATAATACAATAATCAGGATGGCTACTTGTCAGGGAAACCGGGAAATAACTGGGAAATTCGTTACTAAACCGGGAATATTTTCGTGGATGTAAAAGTTCTGAGAAATTTTATCGAAAATCAATTTTTTTTTCATATATCACAAATCTATAATAACAATAATCCTCAAGTTCTTTCATTCCTTCATTCATTTTTTTGTTCACACCTAAAATTTCACACGTAGATAAAATTTTTTATTTATTTTAAAAAATGCTCTTTATTTGATTAAAATCTCAATTTATAAATATCAGTTCAAATAATTTTAATGTCATTATTAAATAATTCTATCATTTTGTATATATAATTTTCGACAGTATTCAATATATTATTGTCTTTAAATTTTATAAATATTCTTTAATTTTTTAAATTATTTTGTACAGTTGTCAGTTATTCTCCTCAGTTTTTGAATTCTTTTTCTATATTGTCAATTATATTTTCCTCATTTCTCAATTATTTTCTTTAATATTTAATTATTTTAGTCATTTAGTAATTTTCCTTTCAATTACCAACCATTTTCTTAAGATTTCAATTTATTTCTTTAATCTTCAAATTATTCTTTAATTTTCAATCATTTATATCGATTTTCAATTAACTCCTCAATATTCAATAATTTTCGATATTTCTCAATTATCGATTATTTTCTTAAAATTTCAAAACAATTGTTCAATTTCCAATTGATTTCTTTAATTTTCATTTGTTTTCTACAATTTTTTCCATAATTTTCATCAGTTATCAATTGACTATTATTTTCCTTCAATTTTGTTATTATTCATTAATTTTAAAAATTGATTTGTTCGAATGCCGATTATTCTCATTATTTTTCGAATTTTGTTTTCAATTGTTTTTTTTTTTTTTTTAATACCTAGATAATAATTTTATTAATATTGTAATTTTCCTGTTAATTATCAATATTTTTTTGAAATTTACATTTTAATTATTTAATTTCCAATTTATTTCTTTAATTTTTATTTTTAATTATTATTTTCAAATATTTTTTTTTTTTAATATTGAAAGTTTATCACCTTTATCTATTATTTTTTTCAATTAACATTGAAGGTTCTTTAATTTTAAATACAATTGTTCAATTATTTTCTTTAATTTTTAATTGCTTTCTTCAATTTACAATTATTTTTTTTCAATCCAGTTGTTAATTGTGCAATTATTTACAACAATTATTCCTATAATTTTTCACATATTTTCTTGAATTTTTCAATTATTCTTGTCATTTTTCAACTATTTCCTTCAGTTGTTAATTATTTTCGACAATTTTCAATTATTTCCTATGCAATTTTTTCAATTTTCAAATAAATTTTATAATTACTTTTTGATTTCTTTTCGGTTCGATATTAATTTAACCTATTTTTTAAATTTTTACGTCAATTGGCAATTATTTTCGTCATTTTGTAATTTTATTTGCAATTATGAATAATTTTAAAAATTTTAATTTAATTCCTAAATTCGCAATTTTTTTCATCACTTTTGAATTATTATCTTCACAACTTAATTATTTTCTTCAATTTTCAATTACACTCTTCGTTTTTCAATTATTCTATTCAACATTTAATAATTCTCGTATTTTCTCAAATATCAATTATTTTCTTAAAATTTTAATACGGTTCTTCAATTTTTATTTATTTTTTACAATTTTTCCATAATTTTCATTAGTTTTCAATTGACAATCTATTATTATCCTTCAATTTTATGATTATTCATAAATTTTACAAAGAAATTTTGTTAGAATAGCAATTATTTTCACCATTTTTTGAATATTTTTTTTCGATAGTTATTTTTTTTTTAATATCTAATTATTTTCGTCTATATTTAGTTATTTTCGTGATATTGTAATTTTTCTTTCAATTATCAATTATTTTCTTGAAATTTCAATTTAACTCCTTAATTTCAAATTTATTTCTTCAATTTTTAATTATTTTCCTAAATTCTCAAATATTTTCTTTAATTTTCAATTATTCTTATCGACTTTCAATTAATTCCTGAATATTCAATAATTCTCGTATTTTGTCAATTATTTTTTTCACTCATAAAAGTTGTTTTAAAATTTCAATTCAAATGTTCAATTCCAGAACTATTGTCTTTAATTCTTAGTTATTTTCTTTAAATTTAAATTCCACTTTTCAATTTTCAATTATTTTCTTTAATTTTTCATTCCATTCTTTAATTTTTATTCAAATTCTTCAGTTTTCAATTGTTGTCTTCTATATTCAATAATTTAGGCTTTTTTCAATTCGTTTGATTCATTTTTTAAGTATATTCTTTAAATTTCAGTTCCATTCTTTAATTTTTAATTATTTTTTTTCAATTTCTTTATTTTTTTCAATTTTTAATGCAATTATTAAATGTGCAATTGTTTCCAACAATCATTCCTATAATTTTTAATTAGCAATTATTTTTAATATTTCTTGCTTAATTTTTTTTATTATTTTTTCAGTTTGTCTATTAATCTAGTCATTTTTCGAATTTTGTTTTCAGTTGACAATTATTTTCCTTATTAATCACATATTTTCTTCAATTTTTTAGTTATTCTCGTCATTTTTCAACTATTTCCTCCATTTTTTTTAATTTTCAATTATTATCTTAAAATTGTATAATTATTATTCTCTGATTTTTTAAATTTTTTTGCTCGGTTGCGTATTTATTTAACCTATTTTTTTAAAAATTTTTATAGCAATTGACAATTATTCTGTAATTTTGTAATTCTTTTTTCAAGTAACAATTTTTTTGTAAATGTAATTAAATTCTTAAATTTTCAATTTATTTCCCCAATTTTTTATTATTTTTTTCAATTTCAGTTTTTTTTCAATCCATTTATTCAATTGGCAATTATTTCCAAAAGTTATTCCTATAATTTTTCAATTAATTTGTTTAAATTTAATATTCGTTCTTTAATTTTGTTATTATGTAGCCATTTCTCGAGTTTTGTTTTCAACTGTCAATTATTATTTTCGTTCTTTTTTAGATATATTCTTCAATTTCGTAATTTTCATTATTTGAATTTGCAAAAATTTATAGTTTTGAATAACCAACAAAAATGCAAAGTTTGTCGCATGCTTGGGCGCGCATTAATGTTGTTAGTTTAAGTTATAATTTTATTTTAATTTGTAAGTTCATGTTGATTAAAAATATTTGTTTTTTATACCGAATTCATTTTTCCAGGTTCTTTTCTCACTCTGACTGCTTAAGCCGACAAATGTTGTGTTACTAATAATACTCTTGAATCCTTCAGTTCGCTCTTCACTGACAACGTTAGCAAGGGTTGCATTTATTTTTTTACACGCGAGCCTCGCGTCAAGAAAATTTAATGTTTCTTCAAAATACAAGAATAAACCCACACCAGGGATGCAAGATAAACTTCCATTCGTCGCTAAAAGTAAAATATTGTAATTTAAAATACCAAAATTCAAAATTTTAATTCTTAAATTTTAAAGTTTTCTTGGTTTCCTTTTCTTATTTATGATTTTCTTACAATTATCATTGGCCCAAATCCAGTATGGATACAAACTATAATATTTGACTCCTATTGCATTTTGCAAATCTGTAAAATTGTAAATTTCCGGACAATCCAAAACTACACAATTTGCGTTGTATAAATCATATCGAAAATCTGAAATCGATCAAGAGACGGATTTAATTTGTAATTTGTATTAAAAATTTTATTTTTCTAAATTTTAAGAAATTTTCTATAGTTGTACTTACACCTTTCCGATTCTTCCCGCCCAAAATTAAAGGCAAGAGCTTTCTTCGTCTCGGCAAATTCTTGACATTTCTCCAAACTTGGAAGTTCTCTTCTTGCAATAATAGATTTCAAAGATTTGGCATTATTTTTAACTAAAACGTATTTTGGAAACTCTCGTCCAATTCGACAACATGAATCGCAAAATGTAAACCCACAATTTAAAAGAAAAATACAAAAATACAAAATTAACATAATTACACAGATGAATCCTCACAGAATGAGTATGGGGAAATTGGATGCTTGAAATTATACACAGGTTGATCGTAATAACCGGATTTTAACGTCGGAAGTCCAAATCCATCGGAAATGTTGCGCAATTAATTACTTCTTTATGCGTTGTTCTTGAAAATACTAATTTCCGATTTTATTTAAAATTACAATTACTGTTTTATTCCAAAAATAAAACAATCGAGAAAATAGATTTTTGTCGTTTTGTTTTAAAATATTTATTTGCCAGCAAATATTAACATTTTTTAGGCTCGTTTAACTGGTAAATCAAAATATACATTTTTCTGAGAAAAATATTCTTTTCAAGAAAATACATTTTTCTGAAAAAATACTCTTTTGATTCAGGTGCGTGTTTTTTGTTTGTTTAAAACATGTGAAACAAAACAGTTTTAAGCTAAACATGAACAAGATTAATTGACACGAGTGTCAAACCATTTGGCGAGATCTCAGTGTGTAATCATCTAATTAATCTGACGGTCAATCTCATTCTTCCTTAATAAAAATTTATTTGATTTAGAGCGTTTCTCTTTGGTTTTTTGCTTCACAATTCATTTCTCAACAGTTTAAAAACAATTAAATTATTGTGAGTTTAAGTAATTTTACAAATTACTTTTTCTATTTGTAATTATTAATCTACAATAAAATACTGATTCGTTTAAAATTCCTTCGAAAAAATACTTAGGCTTTGTGCGAAACAATATTGCGATTTAATACTGAAAATTATGTAATTGTAAACTGAATTTAGCAATTTTTGAAATTATTAAACGAGTTCGAATACTGTGTATTTTTCAGAAACGTACAATCGGTGCAAATTTGATTAAAATTGTGCTTTGATTTTTGTTTCTTTTTTCGAATTCATTTTGTTAAATTTGTCAGTTGAGCAATCGACATATTTAAATTTACAAATATTTTTGAGTATTTTTGCCTCATTGACCACAAAATCTTTTTGTGCTTGTTGAAAATAAAAAAAAAGCTTTTTAAGCTTAATTTGTACTAGACAGGTAATAAAATTTTAGGCTGCTAAAAGTTGATCTAGAGCTTTCGTTACTTGATCAAATATTTCGTCCACAGATCCTTCGGCATTAATCTGGAAGAATAAATTAATAATTATTAATTTTCAATTTTTTTATTTTTATTTACTTAGTTATTTCTTTCAGGTCGTTCTTCGCAAGAAAAATTTTCACAAGAAACTCACGCGGACAACTTTGGAGTCGAAGTGATTGACAATTTCGCCATTTTTTTCATTAAAGATTTCAATCCTTTTTTTTATTGTTTCAGCATTATCATCGGCTCTTTGTGTTGCCGCAGCTGCAGCACGTCCTAATAATCGCTTCTGCAGAGTCTCATTTGCAACATCGAAGAAGAAAATTAGGTCAACTGGACACACCTTTGGTAAATAGAATATTTTAAAATTTAGTTCATTCTATTCAATTTATAATAAAATTAATAATTTACTTGACTTATTGATATTTTTTTCAAAAATTTTATTTATATTATAAACTTACGTCTTGTTCGAATTGGATTCCTTGAGCTTTTTCTCGAGGATAACCGTCAATTAAAAATCCTCTCGCAGAAGGATTTTCCTCTTGAGCCTTCACCATACGATCTTTTATTAACTCCAGTACGACAGCCTAGAATTTAAAATTTTATAACATAATTACACAATTGAAAAGAATGGTTTAAAAAATAAAACAATAAATGAACAACTGGAATGAAAATCGAAAAATATAATTGAAATTGAAACAAAACAATAAAAAATTGAGGAAATAAATTGAAAATTTAAGAATCAAATTAAAATTTAAAAAAATAATTGATAATTGAAAAAAAATTACAAAATGACGAAAATAATTCACTATTTAAAAAAAACTAAAAAAAAAGCAAGATTAATAAACAAACGAACAAAATAATTTAAAAAATCAAAGATAATTATAAAATTTTAAAATAATAATTGAAAATTGGAAAAATTGTAGGAAATGATTGAAAATTGCGGAAAATAATTAATATTTGAAAGAAATAGTTGAAAAATTACGAGAATAATTGAAGAACTGAAGAAAATATTTAAAAAATGATGAAAATAATTGTCAATTGAAAACAAAATTCGAAAAATGACTATAGATTAATAGACAACTGAAAAAAATAATTGAAAAAAGTAAAAAAGAAATATTTACATTAAAGAAAATAATGCAAATTGAAAAATTAAGAAAATTATAAGAATAATTATTGGAAATAATTGCACATTTAACAACTGAATTAAACAATTGTATTTAAAATTAAAGAAACTTAATGTTAATAGAAAAAAGGCAATACTTTTTTAATAGTAAAGAAAATGATTGAAAATTGAAAAGTGGGATTTAAATATGAAGAAAATAACTGAGAATTGAAGAAAATAGTTCTAGAATTTAATAATTGAATTGCAATTTTAAAACAATTTTTATAAGTAAAAATAGTAATTGAAAAAATCCGAGAATTATTTAATATTGAGGAAATAATTGAAAATCGACAAAAATAATTTAAAATTAAAGAAAATATTTGAAAATTGAAGCAAATAATTAAAATCTGATAAAAAAATTGAAAATTAAAGAATTAAATGGAAATTCTAAAAAAATAATTGATAATTAAAAGAAAAATTACAATATGACGAAAATAATTAACTATTAAAATAAATAATTAACAATTGAAAAAAATCGATATTTGGTGAGAATAATCGGCATTAGAACAACAACAATTTTTAAATTAATGAATAATCATAAAATTGAAGGAGAATAATAAATTGTCAATTGAAAACTGATCAAAATGATGAAAAAAAATTGTAGAAAATAATTGAGAATTAAAGAAAATAGTTCTAGAATTGAATAATTGAATTGCAATTTTAAAACAATTTTTATAAGTGAAAAAAGTAATTGAAAAAATCGGAGAATTATTGAATATTGAGGAAATAATTGAAAATCGACAAAAATAATTGAAAATTAAAGAAAATATTTGGGAATTGAAGCAAATAATTAAAATCTGATAAAAAAATTTAAAATTAAAGAATTAAATGGAAATTGCAAAAAAATAATTGATAATTAAAAGAAAAATTACAATATGACGAAATCAATTAAATATTGACGAAATTGAAGGAGAATAATAAATTGTCAATTGATAACTGATGAAAATAATGGGAATAATTGTAGAAAATAAATGAAAATTGAATAATTAAATTGAAATTCTAAAACAATTTTTATGAGTGAAAAAAATAATTGAAAAAATCAGAGAATTTTTTAATATTAAGGAATTAGTTGAAAATCGTTAAAAATAGTTGAAAAATGAAGAAAATATTTAGAATTGAAGAAAATAATTAAAAATTGAGAAAAAAATCGAAAAATATTGAGAATAATCGTCATTCTAATAAAACTATCTTTTTAAATTATTGAATAATCATATAATTAAAGAAGAAAAATAAATTTTCATTTGAAAACTGATGCAAATTATGGAATAATTGTTTAAAAGCGATGAAAATTGAATACATCAATTAGAAATTGAAGAATTCTATTTAAATTTTAATAAAATAATTGATAATTGAGAAAATACTAGAATTATTGAATATTAATTAAAATAATTGAAAAACAAAGAATGCAATTGAAAATTAAGAAAATAATTGAGAAATGAGGAAAATACATTGATTCTATAAATTTAGATTTCCATGAAAAATAATTATTTTGAAATTTTAAAGACCTAAATTTCCAATTATCTAAATATGTATTAATTTAATCTTCTACGCATGAACATTTCAAGTAATTTTTATATTAATAGAATTAAATTTTAATTTACTAAAAATTTTAGTGTTTGGAAATTTCAGTTCAACATTTTATTGAAAACTGTATATAATTACTTTATTCTCTGTCGATGCAGTTAATTTTAATTTATCTCCATTATTATCTAAATTTTAATTAAAAATTAAATAAGTTTAAGAATAATTTTCTCCTTCAATAAAAAGAAGCATTTTGAGATCTAAAATACAACTTTCATTTAAAAAAATTGAACTTAGTAGGTTTTTTCTTATAAAAATAGCTCAGGAAATTATGAAAACTAAAATTTAAATATTATAACTAAAAAAATTATTTTTGAAATATGTTTAAGGCACTTATAATATGTTACAGCACGGTGTTTTTTTTTTTTTTTTTCAATGACGATAAATATTCCCTTCTTTATTATTATGTTTATTATTCTACTTTTATA
Source organism: Ganaspis brasiliensis (assembly GCA_037103525.1). Classification (NCBI taxonomy): domain Eukaryota; kingdom Metazoa; phylum Arthropoda; class Insecta; order Hymenoptera; family Figitidae; genus Ganaspis; species Ganaspis brasiliensis. The sequence goes on from JAZKLR010000146.1 coordinate 2,257,565, forward strand.
ATAAAAAGCAATTAATAGTTATAGATAATATAAAATAAACTAATACGATTTATAATTAATTTAAAGATACATTTTTTCCAACGTAACTGATTTAAAACATAAAATATCTAAGTGCCAAACTTCAGGTGTAGATAGAATGAAAGAACTAATGAATCTTGTGGATTATAATTATAGATATTTTAGTAATTTATGACAAAACTTAAAAAAATCTTTTTTAGTAGCTTTTAAGAATCTTTTTTAAATGTTATTTTTTATTATTTACAGTCGGAACGAAGAGGCCTTTCGACATCAAATCCTGTAATTCTGCACCTCTGGGACTGCCACTGGCGACTTCTTCTCGCAAAAGGTCACCACTACTGAGATGAATAAATCCATATTTTGCAATAATTTTATCACATTGGGTTCCTTTTCCACATCCTGGACCACCAATCACCCACACGGTTTTCATTTTGATTTTGAATTCTTCAATATTCTCTTTTGGAACTAGAAACGATTCCCACCAAGGTTCAGATTTACAATTCGATCTCGATTTTCGTCTGTTAAGAACCTGAAATAGATCAAATTAATTAACAAATTTTTATTAAAATACTTTAGCGTGAAATTAAACAAACTTTTTGAAATTTAATTACATACAGAAAATGTATTTTAAATTTCTGAAAATGAAATACAAATTAGAAAAAATTTAATTCAAACTGAATGAATAAAAAATGCCGAAAATTCATCTTAAAATTTTATCTTGACGGAGATTTATTTTTATAAACATATAACAATGTTCTCATTCTAATATTTTCTCATGTCCTTGTCATAGACTCGTCATCAAATTCTCCTCATCTTTTTTTAGCTTAATATGTATACAATATAGCTGGTTCAGTTATATTTTATTTTCAGACCCGGCCACCTTTATCAAATCTTTATTGAGACTTAAACTTTAGTTTGTTTAAATTTCCGAAAAGTGAATACATATTTTTAAAATTCAAACAAATATTAAATGCAAATTAATTTAAAACTAAATTTAAGGAAATTTAAATAAAAATCAGATAAATAATTCAATATATATTTTTAAAAGGAAAATAAATTATTTATTTCGATGATAATAAATTGTTATTAATGTTTAGTGTCACGAAACAAAACTGAATAAATAAACTTGCCCTTGGGAGGTATGCAACTGGAATTGCAGGAATGAAGTAAGAATTCACACACTTTTATTGATAACTAACTTATTTGTGTTTTCAGAGAAAGAAATAACTAGCCTGTTCTGAATAAAATTTCGAATAAATCAATTCACCGTTGGAAACAGTTCGTGGCAGAAAATTAAACGATCCACAAAACTGCGCAATCGCGTCTATAGTTCAGGGTTAAATTCACGTTAAATTGCGGAAATCGAAACCGCAGATGATCTCAATTTCTCCGCAAAAAACTGCTTCTATTTATGTTTCATTTACAAATGAAAAAACTGTTTATATAACAGTATTTTCAGTTCTTAAACTTTACAAGACGTTTTTATCAATCTCAATATTTTATTTTGCTATTTTTATAATTATCTATAAAAAGAATACAATCTGTCAAAAAGCATCTGAAAAACCGCAATTTTTATGCATCAGCCCCTGTTAAATATCTTTTTTCACTATTTTCTGTCTAACGGGTTGCATATTCGTTAACCTAATTATTATTTTTCAATTAAGAGAAAGTCACTTTTTAATGAAATTGTCATTAGTTAAAAATTAATTCCTTAAAAAAATGATATGTTAGAGTATAAATCATCATAACATGTTAAAATAATTTAATTTAATTAATTACGAATTTTTAAGTTAATTTTGACAGATGAGCATTTTCATGAAAGAAACTTGTTTTTCTGTGTTTTAAATATAGTTCGATCTTACCTTTACTTTTCTATTCTCGTCGCTGAGCGTTGACAATGAAGTGGTTTCCCAAAAGATCTTACATAAAACTATCAAAACAAGTAGTTGAACATGTGAGAAGATATTGTAATTATTGTGATTGCGCGTGATCATGCGCTCGGAAAGCGTGAGAAAAACGGAAGTTCAAAATTCGAGAACTGTATTTAAACTGAACGTTTTTACATCCAGATTCGTTTAAATAAAACTAGCACTCCCCAAAGCCAGTGCCAGTGTTTAAAAATAAATTTGGATGAGCGTTTTTTTAATTTCTAAATTTAACAGAAAAATGGAATTTTTCCAAAAACTATTTTTTGGACTTATATTGAATATTCAAAATCTCTTTTATTTCAATAATAACTTTATAATTGAAAAGATCTTTTCACCTCTATATTTAATTGAATTTTAATGAAATATACATTAAATACGAATTCCGTAAAATTAAAAATTTTCCTTTTTTAAAACCAAGAAAAATTAAAACTTCTTTTTGCAACAAATTTCTTTTTAAACTCTCCCGCTTTTCAGTACCAACTGTTCGAAGCAGTGTTAACAATCTAGGAAGAATCCCCAAACAACAAAATTCCCTAGAAGAAATCACCACGATTTCGAGTCGGCAAATTCGTGTGTAAAAAATTTAGATAAATTTCTTTTTAATTGACTGTTAAAGTGTAATTTCTTTTAAAAAATCATTAAAATGGTAAGTTTTCATTAATGTATTAAGTTTTCAATAAGTGGCGAATACAGTGAAAGTGGATTCTTTTGTTTTCTTCTGAAATGACAAATGAATGCTGACAACACGCGGTTACACACCTATATTTTCGTTATTAATAAATAACGTTAAATTTGCTCATAAAATAATTATTGTTAATTTTTGTTATTAATCGCAGCGCAGAAAATAGTTGTTAAAATTAATATTTTAAATACCTGATCTTTTTATGACAATTTCTCCGATGCAATTTCGATGTTTTCTTCTCCTAACCTTATAAGGACATGAAATTTCTGACTGTAAACTTGAAACACGCTATATCTTTGTATGACTTGTTTAGGAGTTATTATTTTTTAATTTAATTCATTGTTTAAACACAATATTTTTAGCTGATTCTTTCTTTAAATTAAATAATTTAAAGTATGGGTAATATTAAATTTTTTACTCCGAAAACAAATTGCGAGCAGTTGAATTAGAACAATCGATTTTCAATTGTTTTATTTTACTTGAATAGTTTATTTTGCAGTCAGCTGAAGTATCTTTTTTCTGATTTGAATTTTATAATACAGTGAAAATGGGAAAATATATGACAGTAATTGAATTTTGCTTCTAATGTATTTTAATTATTTGTTTTAATTATTCATTTTCATTAGTTTTCATTATAATTATTCGTTTTAAGTTACTTTATTTTTTGTTTTGTTTAGGCTTCTTCATTTTGATGTTATTATTTATTTTAATTATACTTTTTCGCTTTAGATACATTATTTGTTCAATTTTAGTTTTAGTCAATTTACGCGTGTTTAATTTTTTTTAATTAAGTTAAGATTTAACCTTTAAAAGAACCGCAACTACAAATCACGAATTTATTGATTTATTTGCGTTTGATTTTATTTTCAATTTGCATATATTTTATCTACTTTTTTTGCAGCAACCACAAATCATTTTACTCAAAGAAGGGACGGATTCGTCTCAAGGAAAGCCACAACTTATTTCCAACATAAATGCTTGTCAACTCGTAGCAGATGCTGTTCAAACGACTCTTGGTCCTCGTGGAATGGACAAACTTATTGTCGATCAAAATGGAAAAAGCACGATTTCCAATGACGGTGCCACCATCTTGAAGCTTTTGGATATTGTTCATCCTGCAGCTAAAACTTTAGTGGATATTGCAAAATCACAAGATGCAGAGGCAAGTTTTATTCAGATTTTATTTTAATTCAATCATCTCTTATGATCAAATACCGATCTTCAAGAAAAGATCAGTATTTGATGAAAAAAAACAGAGTAAAACAAATAATGAACATTAGACTAACAATTTCTTTCGAGTTTAGAAACTGTTTCACAACTGTTCATATAGTTTTGTAAAAAAATACCATTTGTTTCTTTTTCGTTTTGTATTTTACGTTTAATAAAGTTAAACTAAAATTTTTTTAGATTGGAGATGGTACAACGAGCGTGGTTCTTCTCGCGGCCGAATTTTTAAAACAAGTCAAGCCTTTGATCGATGAAGGTGTTCATCCAAGAATTGTAATAAAATCCTTCCGCCAAGCTGTTGACATGGCAATTGAGAAAATCAAGTCACTTTATATTAAAATTGAGAACAAAAATGTGACAAAACAGAGAGCTCTCCTCGAGGAATGTGCCGCCACTGCCATGAATTCTAAATTAATTCACCAACAGAAAGAATTCTTCAGTAAAATGGTCGTCGACGCTGTTCTCTTGCTCGATGATTTGTTGCCTCTCAATATGATTGGTATTAAAAAGGTTTCCGGTGGAGCTTTAGAAGAATCCCTCTTAGTTGCTGGTGTGGCCTTCAAGAAGACCTTCTCCTACGCTGGATTTGAAATGCAGCCGAAAAAGTACTCTCCCTGCAAAATTGCACTGTTAAATATTGAATTGGAATTGAAGGCAGAGCGTGACAATGCGGAAATTCGTGTCGACAGTGTTGCCGAGTATCAGAAAATTGTCGACGCCGAGTGGCAAATTTTGTATCAGAAATTGGAGAAGATTCACAAGAGTGGAGCTAATGTTGTTTTGTCAAAATTACCAATTGGAGATGTTGCCACCCAGTATTTCGCTGATAGAGACATGTTCTGCGCTGGAAGAGTTGCAGACGAAGATCTTAAGAGAACGATGAAAGCTTGTGGAGGTGCAGTAATGACTACTGTTCACGATATCAATGAAAATGCACTTGGAAAATGCGAGTCGTTTGAAGAAAAGCAAATTGGTGGTGAACGGTAAGAATTTTTTTCGAATTGAATCGATCAAGATTTAAATTAATTGTAATATATCAAAATTTGGGTCATTCTTGATTATTATATTCTCAGGGCTGATAATGATTTAATTTTACTCTTTTTTTAAAATCGCTCACTATTACTTACTTTTAAAGAAAGCACACTTTTTACATTTTTTTACTAAAATGTCTATTCTAGCTCCGGGAGGGGGGGCGTCTTCTGACATTGGGTGCCTGCTTAATTTACTTTACAAGTTAATTAGTTAGTTCATATTCTAATTACATTGTCAATTTTTTAATTACAGTCTACAAATAATTAATTTCTACACCTCATTTCAATTATTTTTGTCATTTTTAAAGTTTTTCTGTCAACTTTAAAGTACTTTCGTGAATTTTTAATTATTTTTGCGATTTTGAATTTAATTTTTACACATATCAATTATTTTCTTCAGTTTTTAAAGTATCTATTGTCATGAATATTTAAATTTATTACTCAAGTTTTAATTTATTTTTGACATTTTTCAATTATTCTCTTAAAATTTCAATTATGCTCTTCAGTTTTTACATTATTGTCAAGAATATTTCAATTTTCTACACAAGTTTCAATTTACTTTTGTTATTTTTCAATTATTTTCTTCAAATTTCAATTACTTTTGTCATTATATCCATTTTTTTGACATTTTTAAATTATTTTGTTCGTTTTTTTTTATTGTCCTGAATTTTTAAACATGTTACCCCAGTTTTAAATAAATTTTTTCAAATTTCAATCAATTTCTTTATTCTCGTTATTACACACATGAATTTATTGATTTTTTACACCTTCAATTACTTTCTCCAAATTTCAATTATTTTCTTCAAACTTTAATTATTTTCTTAATATTTAATTTTTTTACATTTTTGAATTATTCTTTTAAAATTTTTATTATTTTCTTCAAACTTCAATTGATTTCTTCACCTTTCAATTATTTTTCTCATACTTCTAATATTTTGTTTAATTTTTCAATTATTGTATATAAATTTTTAATTTTTACATCAGCTTTCAATTATTATCCACAAGTTTCAGTTATTTTCTTCAAACTTCAATTATTTTTTCAACTTTCAATTATTTTTCTCATACTTCTAATATTTTTTTCTAATTTTCAATTATTGTATATAAGTTTTTAATTTTTACACCAGCTTTTAATTATTTTCTACAAATTTCAATTATTTTCTTCAAACTTTAATTATTTTCTTAATATTTAGTATTAAATTTTTTTTCCATTTTTGAATTATTCTCTTCAATTTTCAGTTATTTTCTTCAAACTTCAATTATTTTTTCAACTTTCAATTATTTTTCTCATACTTCTAATATTTTTTTCAATTTTTCAATTATTATATAAAAGTTTTATTTTTTTAAACCAGCTTTCAATTATTTTCTACAAATTTTAATTATTTTCTTCAAACTTTAATTACTTTCTTAATACGTAAACTTTTGTTGGAAATTTGGAATTATTTTTTTTAATTTTAATTATTTTCCTCAAACTTCTAATATTTTTTTCAACTTTTTAATTATTGTCTATAAACTTTTAATGTTAACACCAGCTTTTAATTATATTCTACAAATTTCAATTATTTTATTCATTTTTTTGTTTTCCTGAATTTTTAAAATTCGTACTCCAGTTTTCAATTAATTTCTACACATTTCAATCATTTACTTTATTCTTTTCAATACACACATGAATTCATTAATTTTTTACACCTTTTTCAATTACTTTCTACAAATTTCAATTTTTTGCTTCAAACTTTAATTACTTTCTTACTATTTAAATTTTTTGCTTTTTTTGAATAATTCTCTTCAAATTTCAATTATTTTCTACAAATTTCAATTATTTCCTTCAAACTATAATTACTTTCTTAATACGTAAACTTTTGTTGTAAATTTGGAGTTATTTTTTTAAAATTAAATTATTTTCCTGAAACTTTTAATATTTTTTTCAACTTTTCAATTATTGTTTATAAATTTTTAATTTTTACACCAGTTTTTAATAATTTTCTACAAATTACAATTATTTTCTACAATTTTCAATTATTTTCTTCAAACTTCAATTTTCTTCAACTTTCAATTATTTTTCCTAAAGTTCTAATATTTCTTTCAATTATTGTCTATAATTTTTTCTTTTCACACCACCTTTCAATTATTAATGTCATTATTCATTTAGTTTCTAAACTTTTACATTGTTTCGTCAATTTTTCAAGTATTGCCTTCATATTTAATATTTTTTACACCAGTTATCAATTATTTTTGTCTTTTCTCAATTATTTTTTCAATATTCAAATATTTTTGACATTTTAGAATTATTTTCTTTAAATGTCATTTTCATCACTCTTTATTATTGCCATGAATTTATTAACTTTTAATCCAGTTTTCAATTATTTATGTCATTCAATTAGTTTCTTTACATTCCAATTATATCGTTAATTTTTTTATTATTTTATACAAGTTTGGAATTAATGTATTACATTTTTTGTTTTCTTACTCTATTTTTAAATCATATTTCTTATTTTTCATTAAATTTTTTCAAAATTTCTGTTATTTTTATCCTTTTTTAAGTGTTTTCTACATATATAAATTTTCGTTGTCATTTTTAAATTATTTTCTTCAAGTTTCAATTATTTTCTTAAACATTCCATTATTTTTTCAATTTTTCATCAATTGTCTAAAAAGTTGAATTTTTACACGATTCAATTATTTATGTCATTATTCAATTAGTGTCTTCATATGTGACCTGGACAGTGAAAAGGGGGCTTACGTGTCAAAAAAAAATTTTTTTTTGGTTTACACCACGTGAAAGAGCGTCAAAAAATTTATCAGAATCTGCAAAAAAATGAAAAACGATTTTTTGACACGTAAGCCCCCTTTTCACTGTCCAAGTCACATATTTTAATTATTTCGTCAATATCTTTATTATTATCCTCAAATTTTAAATTTTATACACCAGTCTAAAATTATTTTTTCAAATTTTAATATTAATTATTTCGTTTCAGTTATTCAATTTTTGTCTTAATTTTCTGATTTTTAATCAATTTTTCAATTAGTTTTGTCATTTTACAGTTTTTTTTCAGTTTTAAATTATTTGTGTCTTTTTTCAGTTATTTTCTTCACATTTCAATTATTTTTGCCATTTAAGAATGTTTTTCTTGAAATTTGAATGGCTTTCCTGAATCTTTATATTATTGTCATAAATTTAAAAATTTTTTAAACAAGTTTATTGGCGTAACTTTCTCACTTTTTTTACTTAAAAACCAACAATTTACTCACTTTTTTAAACTAAAAAATTACATTTTTTACTATTTCCAATCTGCAAGTCAGACCCGTATACTTAATAATTCGATTTTTATTTTTAGATTCAACTTCTTCGCAGGATGTCCAAATGCGAAAACCTGCACTTTTGTCTTGAGAGGAGGTGCTGAACAGTTTTTGGAAGAGACCGAAAGATCTCTGCACGACGCTATTATGATTGTCAGGCGTATGATTAAAAATGATGCTGTTGTCGCTGGAGGTGGCGCAATTGAAATGGAACTTTCCAAAACTCTGCGAGATTATTCACGCATAATTGCAGGAAAAGAACAGCTTATAATTGGAGCTATTGCTCGAGCCCTTGAAATCATCCCAAGGTATACATCTAGAGTTAAAATATTATATCTTTTGGACAATAGTTACAGTTTTTAAATAATTAGACCTACAAGTTATTAACTCTATTTTCTGTTTTATTCAGGCAACTTTGTGACAATGCTGGCTTTGACGCGACAAATATTTTGAATAAGCTTCGACAAAAGCATCATCAAGGAAAGTGCTGGTACGGAGTCGACATTGTGAATGAAGATATTGCCGATAATATGGACGCCTGTGTCTGGGAACCAGCGATTGTAAAAATTAATGCTCTAACTGCTGCATGCGAAGCTGCTTGTCTGATTTTGTCAGTAGACGAGACAATTAAAAGTCCCGCCAGCCAAGCACAAGGTGGAGGTGGTCGTGGTATGGGCAGACCTATGTAGATAATAAAACGCAAAATTTAAATTAAATTACATTTAATGCTGTTCTCAGGAGTTGAATTCTGTTTCTACGAATCACCAAATTATTAAAAAAAAATATCACCATTTTACAATTCTGTATCGTTAAGTATAATACACTGCTTTTTTACTGACTTAACTTTTGTCTTTTTTAAAATTCCTACAAATTCCGAATTTAATTTATCCAGTTTTCAATCAATCTTAAATTCTAAACTCAAATTCGTAAAAATATCTATTAATTACAATTTTAATCATCCTAAATCAATTTTAAAAGAAATTTATCAAAAATTTCCATTTAACCAAATTTTATTTTGTTTAAATTTCAAATTAGCTGGTTTATAATAAATTTATCCTCATGTTTGTTAATTTAAATTTTTTTAAATCAAAATATTTTTTAAACAGGAAACCACGTTTGCCAAACATTGAAAAAAACATCTTTTTTGTCAAAATTGAAAGATTATAGAAATTTAACAGTATTTTTTAATTAAAAATATACTTTTCATTGCATTATAACATTTTTTTGAGAAAATAAAAAGGAGATAAACTTATGCTATTTTCATGTAGTATAGAAAAAGAAAGGAACATTTCGACAAGATTTGAAAGCGCCTTTATTCTTTCTAAAAAGCCGACACAATTTTTTCCAAATTAGCATAAGTTTCCTGTTACAAATGTTTACGATTCGCGTGATAAAGCATAGAACTACCATTTTTAAACCTGTACGATCCCTAATGCTAATGAGGTAAGTTTATTAAAAAAAGATTAACGTCATTTTCCAAATCTGTCATTTTCGAGGTTATAAAGTTAAATTGTCTTGACAACAGCTGCGTTGGTGTCTTGATCTGTTTTCATTTCCTGAACTTTAACAACTTTGACACAAATTATTACTTATTTCATAAAGTTTTTACACTTGTAGAATTTGTGTTAAGCCAAGTATTACGTGTAAATGTTTTAATCCAATTTTTTCTAATTAAAAAGATACTTAATTCGAATAACATAAAGTAGATTCTAACCTAAACTTTATGTGCAGCTGGTAAACAATTTTTCCTGTTTTAATTATACTTTTAATTCCTGTTTTTAAAATTTCATACACATACTAATTCCGAATTATGTTTTCATTGTCCAGGATTGTAAACTAAAAGGATAATAAAGTAACACTTTTTGTATAAGTTTGTTTGAATAACACAATGACGTCGCTTAATCAAAATGTTGAAACTTCACAGGCGGATTTATTTGATAGCAAGTAAGGATTTTTGTCAAAATTGTTTTCTTAAATTGCGTAAAAAGTAGTTTTTAATTTAAATTAATTTTCTGTTTTGTTTCTTATTCAAGTGAAACTAATATTTAGAATTATTTACTTTATGATTATATTTTAAGATTATGACAGACAATTCAATTTTGACGCATTTTATTTGTATTTTCAAAACTTTAATATTTACAGTTTTTCTTTAAAATTTGATTGTGCTTATTTTATTTCAGGCAAAAATCCTCAGAGGTGAAGGAATTTTCACTTAAAGAGCCATGCCAGGAGCACGTCAAGTCTAGAGTAGATAATATTATTAAGTCAGCAAATGATAAAAGAGAATACAGAGGCCTTATTTTACAAAATGAAATGAAAGTCCTTTTAATAAGCGATCCAACGACAGATAAAAGTGCTGCATCTTTGGATGTCAATGTTGGTAAATAATTTGTTCATAAAACGCTATTTTTCTCTTTTACTAACATACTACATAAAAAGTGATTAAAACACAATAATTATCAATCGTTTATATATTTAATTTATAATCAATTTAGTATTGAATCAAGCAATATAAATTTTAATCAATTAATTTCAATTTTCCATCTATTAATCTTATTAAATTTTCATTTGTCAAGGTCACTTGAGCGATCCTCTAGAATTGCCAGGATTGGCACATTTTTGCGAGCACATGTTGTTCCTGGGAACGAAAAAATATCCCGAACAAAATGATTATAACATGTACCTTTCTCAAAACGGCGGCTCAGGAAATGCCTCCACTTATCTCGATCACACAAATTATTATTTTGATATTAATATTGAAAATCTTGAGGGAGCTCTAGATCGTTTTTCACAATTTTTTCTCGAGCCACTGTTCACAGAATCCAACACTGAACGAGAAATTAAAGCCGTTCATTCTGAGCATGAAAAAAATTTGGCAAACGATACCTGGCGTTTGAGCCAACTTGATAAATCATCTGCCGATCCGAATCACGCGTATTTTGGATTTGGGACCGGCAATATTGAAACTCTACAAATTATTCCAAAACAGAAGAATATTGACGTTCGTCAGGAATTGCTGAATTTTCACAAAAAATGGTATTCCGCGAATATCATGGCACTGAGCGTTCTTGGGAAAGGTAATGAAAAATAAATTTTAAAGTTGAACTAGTATTTGAGGGTCTGATAGCAAAAATAGGATAAAAAAGCAGTGAAAGCAAAAGTTTTTGACCCTCTTCAAATGTTGATACGTTTTTGTTTTGCGAATTTCAATATTAAGTAATTTATTTCAACTTAATAATTTATTCAGACATCCTAAATTATAATTAAACTTCTATTTATATTTTTCATTCGCTATTTTATCAATAGAAATGAAGCATTTACTTTAAATTATTCATATTTATTTTTATCAAGGCTGATAAAAATCATGATTTTTTTAAAAAAATCAAAAAAATCCGATTTATTTGATTTAAATCAAGAATTGATTTTTTTAAAATATAATCAGTATTTAAAATCTCCAAATGTTTATTTATAAGTTGTTTATTAAAACATTAAAGACAAAATTTAAAAAACGACACCAGAATGAAACAGTGGCGTAAATATATATAAAAAAGTACAAACTCTTTTCAAAAAATTAAACTATTTACGGACATTTTTTTAAATTAAAATAATAAATAAGAATATAATTAAAAAGACGTTAAAATATATTACTAAAGAGAACAAAATTTTATAATTAGAAAAATTAAAGAATTATTTTACAAATTGAATAAAAAAAGAATCAATAACATTTTGTAAAATTTAAAAAAATTATTAAAGAAAATAAATTTTATGATGTACAAAAATAATGTTTAATTGAGAATATTTAGTACAAGATTAAATTCACATAATTTAAAATAAAAGAATGGAATCTTTGAAAAAACTAGAAAATTGGGAAATTTTAAAAATGTAGTTAAAAGCATCAAATAAATGTTTTCAAAAATTCGTAATTATTTAACATAAACACTTAACAATTGAAAAAAAGGAAAAATGCTTCTTTCTGAGAAAATGGAAAAATGATGACAAAGATTAAAGAATTAATTAAAACGCAAGGAAGAACTAAAAAAATAGTGAAACATCAAGAAAATTAAATAAATAGGAAGAAAATAGAGAAATGTTTTTTTCATTAATCCAACAAACTAAAACAATGTAAAAAGTACAAACAATAAAATTAAAAAATGTATATATCAAGATAAATAAAAAGAAATTTCACAGAAGAAACTTAAAAATCATATAAAAACAAAAAAGTTTAAGCAAATTAAACCAAACACATTTTTATAATATCACACTTAAAATAAATCCAACAATAAATTTAGAAAAATAAAGAAAATCTAAAAACTTTATGGAAAAATAAGTAAGTTTGCAAAAAATCTCGCAAAAAATAGCCAAGATGTGAAAAAAATTAAATAAACTTAAAAATAAAATATTTATTTTTAAAAATATGAAAATAATTATGAAAATCAACGAAATAAAAAGTTAGTGAATGTTATAATAACGAAATTGTGTAAAATAATATTAAATAATTTGCAAAAAAAGAAATAAATTAAACAAAATCTAAAAATAAGAAGACAAATAAAAAAAAAAGAAAAGGAAATAATATTAAAACTTAAAAGTAAAAGTAGAAAAAAAACTTAAAATTTTGTGAAAATAAGAAACTATAAGATAAAAATTAAACAGTTTGGAAAAATTGAAATCTCTTAGGAACCTTGTAAGTATATTAAAAAAAAGGTTTATTGTGAATATGAAAAATAATTATTATTATTTCATTATTTTGTATTAATTAATATGTATATCAATTTGAATTAACTGAAATTTAAAAATTGGAACAAATTGGAATATGACTTAATTGACGTTTGGGATTTATATAATTATTATGACTTGAAGATATAAAAATGTAATACTATGTTTTGCTATCTGCATACCAAAAATTTGTAAATCGAAGATATTTTGATCATTATTTTGTATTAGCACAATTTTTTAAATTTTATAAAGATTAAAATATTAAAATTAAAAATTTTAAGATTTATCCACAAATTTGTGGGTTTTGTTTATGGTTTGCCATGTTTTACATGCAATATTAGACTTCCAAAAAATTGTCAAGTTTTTTTGATTTAAATCATGATTTTAATGCAAATTTTCCAATGATTTAAATCATGATTTAAATCAAAGTGATTTAAATCAATAACAGCCCTGATTTTTATTAAAAAAATTCTTTTTAGTTCAATGAAAACTAATATTTTTTATATATTTATCAATATTTTTAATTTGTAAAAGAAACGCTTAGTTGGCCCCTAGGAGATATATTTTTACATTAAATTCGTAAAAATGTATAAAAATTATTTTCTGACAATTTACGTTTAATTAGTAGTAAAATTTTCAGACGCTTATGGAGTCAAAGAAATCAAAATTTAATCAATACAAAAAATTCGTGAAAAGTTGAAAAAAGTCTGAAATTTTATTAGTAATTAAACGTAAGTTGTCAGAAAATAATTTTCATAAATTTTTGTAAATTATTTATCTAAACTTAGAAAACCCTGTTTGTTTATAGGTAGAATAGTGCATATTTCCTGATAATTTTTTTTAAAAAATCCAATTATTGTAAAAGTTATGACGAGTTGAAGACAAAATAATTAAATTTTCCACTTTAGAGAAAAATGTAGTTTTTTGCAATTATCTTGTAAACCAAAAGAGTTTTAAAGTATTGAAATATATATTAATTTTTTTTCCGCTTTATAATGTTACTCTTTTGAGATAAAATAGCACCACGTGTTGAATTTTAATTTAATACTTCTTTTTAGATTTTTATAACAAAAATATGACAAAAATGAGATTCTTCGTTACTAACTACAAAAAAAGTTTGTAAAGTAATTGATTTTCAAAAATGTACAAAATAACCCACAAAATTCTGGTTTTTTACTTTTTTTCACTTTTTTCTTAAAATAGACAATAAAAATTTAGCGCATCACAATTAAAATCACAGCACTTATATCTATAATATTTTTAGCGACACATTTAAACTTCCAAAGATCTCCACAGAAATTTGAGAACTTTAAAGAATTTCATCTTTTCATGAATTTACGAATTTTTTTGTGATTTTTGATAAAGAATCAGGTAATTTCATTTAGTATTTTCCGCAGTCTAGACATAACAAAATATTTATACCAAATAGCAAATTTAAGCAACTTAATTTCAAGATTTTATTAATTGAAAACCTCGCGTGCACAAAATAGCCCCGCTTGACGGTATATATTTTATTATTTCTTAGAAACTTATACAATTTCTTAACTTTCATCTTGTTTTAAAAATTCCATACTTTTAATATTTTTTTTTCATTATTTATATATTTTGTTTATTTTCTTCTCTTCACACAAATTATTTCAGTTTATTTTATTCTATTTTGTATCTAAATCATTTAGAAAAAATTATTAATTTTTATACCTTGGGTCGAAATACAATTTTTTTCTTCATTTTTATGATTTTTTTTTATTTTCACTCGTTTTTTGTAAATTTATTCAATATAATTTTATGATTTAAAAAAAATTTATTATTAAAATTATTTTTAAAATAAACCATAGGTATTTACTGTATTAAAATTTGTTTCTGTTTAAACAGAAAATTTTTTCTGATAATTTTTTTTAACTAATGTTACATTTATTATATAGTTTTTTTTTATTTCGCTTTATATTTATCTATTTACTTTTTTTTACATTTTTGCTTAGTTTACATTTTTTTTCGAATTTTTTCACATTTTTTTTAAGATATTTAACATTTTTCACAATATTGCTTTATTATTCTTTAATAGATGTTTTCAGTTTTTCTCATTTCATCAAACTTTTTGACTTTTTAAATTTCTTTCATTTTCCTTAAATTTTTTTGTTCATTTATAATTTTTTATCAATTTTTGGACTTTTAGTAAATTTATTAAAATTTTAGCTTTCTTTTCAACAATTTTTTTTTCATTTCTTTGGAAATATTTAATTTTTTTAAATTATTTTTGTCATTTAAAGAACTTTTGTCAATTTTAAAGTATTTTCGTCAATTTTCAAGTATTTTTGCGATTTTGAATTTAATTTTTACAAATGTCAATTATTTACTTGAGTCTTTAAATTATTTTTATGAATTTAAATTTATTACACATGTTTTCATTTATTTTTGACATTTTTCAATTATTCTCTTAAAATTTCAATTATGCTCTTCAGTTTTTAAATTATTGTCAAGAATATTTCTATTTTCTACACAAGTTTCAATTTACTTTTGTTATTTTTCAATTATTTTCTCCAAATTTTAATTTATTTTGTTAGTGTTCCAACTATTTGTGTCATTTTCCAATTATTTTTTTCATATTCCTATTATTTTTACCATTTTAGAATTATTTTCTACAAATTTCAGTTATTTCATTCAATTTTTTTTATTGGCATGAATTTTTAAATTTCTTACTTCAGTTTTCAATTATTTTCTACAAATTTCAATTATTTTCTTTAAACATTAATTACTTTCTTCATATTTAAATTTTTGCATTTTTGAATTATTCTCGTCAAATTTCAATTATTTTCCTTAAACTTCAATTAATTTCTTCAACATTATTTAATTTTTGTCTTTCTGTTTATAATTGTTTTTTTTCTTATATATTCATAATAATATTCAGTACTTATTGTAGGAAAGAGCTTCTTTTCATTTTGTATTCTTGCCCGTTTATGTATAAAATAAATAAATAAACTTTCAATTATTTTACTCAAAATTCAAATTTTTTTTCAATTTTTCAATTATTGTTTATATTTTTTAATTTTTACACCAGCTTCATGTCACTATTCAATTAGTTTCTTTACATTTCAATTATTTTGGCAATTTTTCAAGTATTGTCTTCTTCAAATTTAAAATTTTTTACACCAGTTATCAATTATTTTTGTCATTTCTTAATTATTTTTGTCAATATTCAAATATTGTTGACATTTTGGAATTCTTTTCTTTAAATGTCACTTGCATCATCTTTTATTATTGTCATGAATTTATTAACTTTCACACCGGATTTCAATTATTTATATCATTCAATTAGTTTTTCTACATTTTAATTATATCTATATTTTAATTATATAATTATAATAATATTTAATTTATTAATACATTTAATTATATATATATTAATTTTTCAACTACTGCATTACATTTTTTATTTTTTACTTCATTTTTGAATTATATTTCTCTTTTTTTATTAATTTTTTTTCCAAATTTAGGTTATTTTTGACATTTTTTAATTATTTTCTACAAGTTTCAGTTATTTTCTTGAAATTAATATTATTTTTTTCATTTTTGTAACTATTATCTAAAAAGTTTAATTTTTACACCAGCTTTCAATTATTTAAATCATTATTCAATTAGTGTCTTCACATTTTAATTATATCGTCAATATCTCAATTATTATACTGAAATTTTTAATTTTTTACACCAATCTCAAATTATTTTTTTCAAATTTCAATTATTTTGTTTCAATTTTTTAATTTTTGTCTGTATTTTTTTATTTTTAACCAATTTTTTAATTATAGTTTTATCATTTCACAATTTTTTTTTCAAATTTCATTTATTTTTGTCCATTTTTATTTATTTACTTTATATTTCAATGATTATTGACATTTTAAAATTATTTTCTTGCCCCAAATTAATAACAAATTCATTATTGCTTACTCACTTTTTTCACTTAAAAACTCACTATTTACTCACTTTTTTTTAAATTAAAAAGTCACTTTTTTCACTATTTTCAATCTGCAAGTTCGCTGGCAGCCCTGATTGTTTCGTAATGCATTACTTTCTATAATTTTATCAACTATTTTATTTTTAAAGAATTTATCTATTTTTCCAGGTTTATCAATCATTCTTTTTCATTTTTTTTTTGTTTGTTAATTTTTCTATTAAATATAAGTAGGTATATTACCCTTATTTTTAATACTTTTCAATTCATAAAAATAATGTTTTTTATATGAAAGTGTTTAATAATTATTATAGCACAGTTTTTAAAAAATTCTTTCGAAAACATTTAATGAGTTTATCTTTATTAAATATAATATTAATATTAATTAAATACATAAATATTAATTATTAATATTTTATTTTGCAATTTTTACGATTATTTAAGTTATAATAAAAGAAAATATACGTAAATTAATTTATAAACAGAAGCGAATCGGAAAATGAGTTCGAGCAAAAACAGAATATATTTGTATCTTGTTTTTGCGCCCACTTTCCACAAAAGTAATTATTTATTCCACTTTTTGCTTCCACTGCTTTTTATCCTATTTTTGCAATCAGGCCCTCATATTTAATTTAATAATAAATTCCAGTTTAGTAATAATTCACGATTTCTTTTCAGAAAGTTTGGACGATCTTGAAAAAATGGTGATAAAAAAGTTTGCCAATGTGGAGAATAAAGAAATAGAAGCTCCAAGGTGGCCGGAACATCCTTTTAATGAGGAACATTTTCAGTGTAAGTGGTACGTTGTGCCAGTAAAGGATATTCGAAATTTAAGTGTTACTTTCCCGATTCCGGATCTACACGAACATTTTCGATCGTCTGTAAGTTTTTTCTCTTACACAAAGTTTCGAACTGACTGAGTTTCTACAGTTCGAAGCCCTTTAAATTAATTTTTTCATAATCGAAGGATTAAATTAGTTTATTTTTCTGTAGCCTGCGTATTACTTGTCGCATTTATTAGGACACGAGGGAGAAGGTTCGTTACTTTCAGCCCTAAAAGCGAGAAGTTGGAGTAATTCGGTTGTTTCTGGAAGAAGACCAGGTGCTCGAGGTTTCGATTTTTTCAGTGTCTTTGTCGACCTCACGGAAGAGGGTATCGAACACATTGATGATATCATCACCTTAATCTTTCAATACATCAACATGATTAAGGAAGAAGGACCCGTTGAAAGGATATTTAACGTAATTTTCCTATTTATTATTCAATGCCGTTCATTTGATTCTTTATCTTTAAATTACAATTTAGAATTTTCTGGAAATTATTTTAATTAACAGTAAATTACCGATTTTTATTTCAGGAATATCGAGACATTGCTCAGATGAATTTTCGCTTCAAGGAGAAATCTTCACCTCGTACTTATGTCCACAGCATGGCACAATGTCTGCAAGAGTATCCAATCGAAGAAGTGATTAGCGCCCCGCGACTTTTTACAGAATGGAAACCTGATCTCATTAAAGAGGTTGTTGGCTATTTAACTCCTCAGAATATTAGAGTTCACATTGTGGCTCAAGCATACGAAAATATTGCCGTTGAAGTTGAGCCTTGGTATCAGACGAAATTCAAGAAAGAAAAAATACCCGAAAATATTCTCGAGCAATGGAATAATGCCGGCTGCAATTCTGATTTGAAATTGCCAAATAAAAATGAATTTATCCCAACGAAGTTCGATTTGAAACCGAACAATTCTGTGGTATGTTTTTCTATTCTCAAAAGGATAATCAATTCGGAAATTTAGGTCGATAGTGGTTTAAATTTTTTTTGAAATTAGAAACATTTTAACAAGAAACAACAAACAATATTTTGTCTATATTTTCAGCCAGATAAATTTCCTGAAATTATCGAAGATAATCCGTTGATGAGAGTTTGGTTCAAGCAAGATGATATGTTCCTTTTGCCAAAGGCGAATTTAACTTTTGATTTTGTCAGGTAATATCTTGAGCTAATTTTATTCATTTTACTTATTATTTTGTGTCATTTTTATTTACTATTTACAGCCCTCTTGCTTACATCGATCCAGTCAGTTGCAACAATACCTGCATGTTCGTTCAACTATTTCGAGATTCTTTGACTGAATATGCGTACGACGCTGATTTGGCTGGCTTGAAATGGGAACTGGGTAATAATAAATACGGTATAAATGTGAGTAAATATAAATTAAATACAAAGTAGATTAAATAGGGTGGCCTCAGGTCAGGGAAAAGTCAAGGATTTTCCAAAAAAATCTTTAAAAGTCAGGGAATTTTTTCTTAAAGGAACCAGAATTAATAAAATTGATGATTTTATTAATTTAAATTCCTAATAAACAAACAGGGTGACCGGGAAATTTGTTACTAAACCGGGAATTTCTTCGCGGATCTAAATATTCTGAGAAATTTTATCGAAAATCAATTTTTTTGCATTTATCACAAATCTGTAATAAAAATAATAATCCTCAAGGTCTTTTACTTCTTCATTCATTTTTTGTCTGTTCACACCTGAAGTTTAGAACATAGATACTTTTTAAAAAATGCATTTAAATTTAATAAAATTTAAATTTCTTAAATCTTCAATTTATTTCTTTAATTTTTAATTATTTTCTTCAATTCTCAATTATTTTATTCAATTTTAAATTGCATTCTTCGTTTTTCAATTAATTTATTCAAAATTCAATAATTCTCGCATTTTCTCAAATATCAATTATTTTCTTGAAATTTCAATACAATTCTTTAATTTTCATTTATTTTCTACAATTTTTTCCATAATTTTTATCGGTTATCAGTTGACAATTTATTATTCTCCTTCAATTTTTTGATTATTCATTAATTTTAAAAAATAATTTGTTCAAATACCGATTACTCTCAACATTTTTATAATTTTTTTCAATTTCAAATTAATTTTGTTAATATTTAATTATTTTCGTCATATTGTAATTTTTTTTTAATTATTAATTATTTTCTTGAAATTTCCATTTCAATCTTTAATTTCCAATTTATTTTTTAAATTTATAATTATTTTCTTCAGTTCTCAAATCTTTTCTTTAATTCTCAAATAAACGCCTTTTACTGCGTCTTTGTAAAATGGACCATTCATAACCCTGAATTCTATCGACTCTTTTAAAAAGCTATTTAAAAAAAACTAAGGTATTTTCAGCAATTTAAAACCTTAAATGATAATTAAATTGTATAATAGAATGTTATATATTAATTACAGGTTTGTTTAAAATCATTTGAAATCATTTTTCAATTTTCAATTATATTAAAATTTTATAATAATTATTCTTTTGATTTTTAGAATTATTTTGTTCGGTTGTGTCATTGTGTATTAATCTAGCCATTTTTTGAATTTTGTTTTCAACTGTCACTTATTTTCGACATTTTGTAATTTTTTTTTCAATTATCAACTATTTTCTTAAAATTGCAATTTAATTCTATAATCTTCAATTTATTTCTTTAATTTTTAATTATTTTCTTCAATTCCCAATTATTTTCTTCAATTTTAAATTCATTTTTTGGGTTTTCAATTGTTTTATTCAATATTCAATATTTCTCGAAATTTCGCAATTATTAATTATTTACTTGAAATTTCAATACAATTCTTCAATTTCAAATTGATTTCTTTAATTATTATTTATTTTCTACAATTTTTTCCTTAATTTTTATTAATTTTCAATGGACAATTTATTCTCCTTCAATTTTATGATCATACATTAATTTAAAAAAAAATTTTGAATGCCGATTATTCAATTTTTTCAATTTTTTTTTTAATAGTCAATTTTTTTCAATAATTAATTATTTTTGTCATATTGTAATCTTTCTTTTAATTATGAATTATTTTCTTGAAATTTCCATTTAATACTTTAATTTCCAATTTATTTCCTCAATTTTCAGTTATTTTCTTCAAGTTCAATTGTTTTTTTCGATTTTCAAACCAATTGTTCAATTTGCAATTATTTCCAACAGTTATTCCTACAATTTTTTAACTATTTTGTTGTCTATTAATCTAGTCATTTTTCGGATTTTGTTTTCAATTGACAATTATTTTTGTCATTTTTCACTTATTTTCTTAAATTTTTCAATTATCACAATTTTTTAAATTTTCAATTATTATCTTAAAATTTTTGATAATTATTCTTTGATTTTTTTAAATTATTTTGTTTGGTTGTGTATTAATCTAGCCATTTTTTAAAATTTTATTTTAAATTGTCAATTATTTTCGTCATTTTGTAATTTTTGTTTTCAATTATCAATAATTTTTTTTTAAATTTCTAAATTAATTCTTAAATTTTCAATTGATTATCTCAATTTTCAATTATTTTCTTCAATTTCAATTATTTTTTTCGATTTTCAATCCAATTGTTCAATCTGCAATTATTTCCAACAGTTATTACTATAATTTTTCAACTATTTTGTTTTAAATTTAATATTTATTGTTTAATTTTTTAAACTATTTATTTCAATTGTGTAATTATGTAGCCATTTGTCGAATTTTGTTTTCAGCAGTCAATTATTTTCGTCATTTTTCAGATATATTCTTCAATTTTGTATTTTTCATTATTTAAATTTGCAAAAATTTATATTTTTAAATGACCAACAACAATGCAAAGTTGGGCGCGCGTTAATAAAAGCTAGTGGAATTATAATACGTTTTTGTTTTAAATGTTTAAGATAAATTATTGTCCAAAAATTTAGATTTTAATATTTTGTGATAATAAAACTTTTTAAGCTTTAATTACAATTATAATAAGATTATAAGAATGTGTAAATTTTAAATCTAAGTATAAAGTTATATTTTAAATATAAAGTCGAATTTTGAAAAATTACAAATACTGTTTTAATTGTTCCAAAATTTGTGACCGGGAATTTAATTTCATAAAAAAAGTGGTCACCCTGAACAAAGCAAGATTTAAAGAATCTGTAAAATTGGTGGTCAGGGATAATGGAAAATTAGTCAGTGAAAAATCAGGGAATTTTGAAAATTAAATTTTGCGGCCACTCTGATTAAAATAATAAACAGAATTACCAAATAAATAGAATAAAAAACCTGGTAATTTATATTTCAGCTCGCTGTTGCAGGCTATGATCACAAACAACTCGTCCTTTTGGAAAAGATTATGGATAAAATGATGAATTTCAAAATTGACAAGAAGAGATTTGAAATTTTGAAAGAAAACGTCAGTACAAATAATAATTTTTCATCTCATTTTTATATTTTATATTAATTTATTACAATATTAAAATGAAATTACATATTTCAGTACATTAGAACATTGAATAATTTTGATGCTGAACAACCGTATCAACATGCGGTTTATTATCTCGCAGTTTTGTTAGCTGAACAAGTTTGGGTCAAAGGTGATCTACTGGACGCATGTGCTCGTAAGTTTTTTTTCTTATACAAAAAGTTACCGTTTTCTGTCAAATTGATGTTTTTTAAATGAAATTGTTTCTCAGGATTAACGGTCGAAAGCGTGCAAGACTTTATACCACAATTACTTACGAAAATTCACGTCGAGTGTTTTATTCACGGAAACCTTACAAAGGACGAAGCTCTGAAAATTTCATCACTTGTCGAATCAAAATTAACGAGTCCAAACGATTCTAATAAAGGGAATATCATACCATTGTTGCCTAGACAGTTGGTTTTACTTCGGGAAGTTAATTTAGAGCAAGGTGAGATTTTTATTTGAATTTTGCAAGTTGAAGCAATATTTATCAAAATTTGTTTAACAGGCTGTCACTTTTTGTACGAAACTGTGAACAAATTGCACAAAAGTTCGTGTACGGAGGTTTATTACCAGAGCGGTTTGCAATCAACCGAATCAAATATGCTTCTTGAGTTATTTGCACAAATTATTTCGGAACCTTCTCACACTGTTTTAAGGACTGAGGAACAATTGGGATACATTGTATTCAGTGGAATTAGAAGAACTAATGGAGCTCAAGGCTTAAGAATTATTGTTCAAAGCGATAGACATCCGCAGTACGTGGAAGACAGAATTGACGTCTTTTTGAAGTCGATGGAGGTGTGAACATAAAATACAGATTTTTTAAATATTGGTTATAGTTTTCAGTTTGTTTCTAATCGAGAATTTATGAGAATTTAGGTTTTTTATTTATTTATCAAATAAAGCCAAATTTTCTCAATCAATGTACAAAGATAGAATCGCTAGTGGTTTTAAATTTTTACATCATATTTCACCTTTTCAAAGTGTAATCAAATTTTAAATTTATAGCAATTTTAATTTCTTCAAATTTCTGTTAATTTGAATTTGCAATCTGCATTGATTAAAAGTTTAAGTACCTAATTCACGATTCAAATATACTAAATTTGATGTGATTTAAAAATTTCTGACATTTTTCATAATTCTTTTCTCTTATGATTTCAATTACTTAAACTACATTTTTCAACCATTTTTATCATTTTCCAATTACTTTCTGCAATTTTAAATTATTTTCATTTTTCTCACTTTTTTCCCTAAATTTTAAATCTACCTCCCGCAAATTTCAATTATTTTTTAAAAATTTTTCAATCACTTTTTTAATTTTGATTATTTTCTCTTCGATAATATTTATTTATAGTAAAATAAAATTATTTTTTTTACGGATGTTCAACCCATTGACATAACCTCAAATTAGAAAATGGTTTTCCACATAAAATAAAAATATTATTAAAATTTATTTCACCCAATTTTGAAAGACCGAGTTTTTTTAAAAAAATTAAGTGGAAACCAAATTTCTTATAAAATAATAATTATTTAACATTTTGTGTTTTTTCTTTAAAGTTTGTGAATAATTCTAATTTTTATTCAATTTTGACAAATAATAGCTCATTTTAACGAACAGACTCGTATACGTATACGAGTCTGTTTGTTGAATTTTGTTAAAACAATCTGGATCAAAAAATTTTTAATAGTAAAATTGTATTTATTTGATAATTTTTTAACAAACTCCAACGAAAAGACTTATAGAGAATGTTTCCAAGATTAAAATGAGCCATTATTTGTCAAAATTGGATAAAAATTACAATTGTTCAAAAACTTTAAAGAAAAAAACACAAAATGTTACATACTTATTATTCAGTAACAAATTTTGGATCAACCTAATTTTTTTTTTGAAAAATGTACAACTGTGTCTTTTAAAATTGTGTAAAATTAATTTAAATAATATTTTTCTTTTATGTGAAAAACCATTTTCTAGTTTGAGGTCATGTCAATAGGTTGAACATCCTTAATTCACCATTATTATTTTCATTTAGCAATTATTATCTTCAATCTTTCATCATTTTCATCATTTCTGAATGAATATCAGGAATTTTCAAATATATATCTCAATTTTCAATTATTTTGTTCAGTATTCATTTTCTTTTTATCATTTTGCAATTATTTTCTCCGTCTTTTAATTATTTTTCAATTAATTTCCTAAATTTTCAGTTATTATCTCAAATTTAGATTATTAATTTTATTTATTTTAATTCATTTATCTGCAATTTTAATTATTTTCATCTTATTTCAATTATTTAAAAAAAATTTGAATTACTTTCATCTTCTTTCAATTATTTTTAAAAATTTTTAATTATTTTCATCATTTTTCGATTATTTACCTAAATTCTTAATTATTATTCTCATTTTGTAAAACTATTTTTTAAGACTTTTAAGTATTTTTCTGAAATTTCAATTATTTTATTTCGTTTTTAATTATTTTCATTTGTTTTCATAATTTACAAATTTTATTATTAATTAGCTTGAGTTTCAATTATTTTAAGCCTTCTTCAATTTTTATTGATTCTTATTTTTTTCAATTAATTTCTCAGATTTTCAAGTATTTTTCTCAAATTTCAATTATTCTCTATTTTATTTATTTTTATTTATTTCATAACATTTTATTAATTAGGTTACAGACATCATACATTTAGGCGTTGAAATCGATAAACGGATCTTTTAAAAATTTTGAAAAAGTACTGCAATTTTTTCAATTGTTTGTTTGAAATTTCATTAATATTTTTCAACTTCTCATTGTTTTTATCATACTTCAATTATTTTCTTCAAGTTTCAAATTTTAAAATCATTTTTCAATTATTTACCCCAATTTTTGATTATTTTTATTTTTTTAAAATATTTTCTAACATTTTTCTCAATTTTCCCATTATTATCTTAAATTATTAATTATTTTCTTTATTTCTATTTACTTTCTCTAAATTTTAACTACTTTTTTTTTTCTTGCAATGAACTTTTAAAAGTTTTAAGTATTTTTCTGAAATTTTCTTTTTTTTAAAATATATTATGTAATTTTTTCAATTATTTTTTAAAAATTTTAATTATTTCCACCATTTTTTAATTAATTCTCTAAAATTTTAATTATTTAACTTAATTTCAATCATTTTTTTCGATTTTCAATTATTTTTTCCAATTTTTAGTTATTTTTTTTTTCAATTTATTTAAATGATTTTGAATTATTTTTCCCAAATTCAAATTATTTTCTTTAGTTTTAAAACATTTCTATGAGCACCAGCAAGCGTTGTTTTATCTAATTAGGTAAAAGAAATTACAATTTTTATAATTTATATAAAACACAGTTCATAATTGTTAAATTTAATAATAATTTTTACACTTTTGCTTCCTCATAGAGGAAGTATATTAACTTATAGTTAATTTATAATGATAATTAATTTGTTTTTTATCCATTTTTATTTTAATAAATTGTTTGTGTTTTTTGTGCACTAAATTGAAATAATGTTTCTCTTTTTTAGGATCATATTATCGAGATGTCAGACGAGGATTTTAACAAACATAAAGAATCACTCGCTGTGAAAAGACTGGAAAAACCTAAAGTAATGACGACTTTATCCGCTGTTTACTGGCAAGAAATTGCCTCTCAATTGTACAATTTTGACAGAGCGAATATTGAAGTTGCGTATTTAAGGACGATTACTAAAGATCAGATACTTCAATTTTATGGGGTAACTTTTTTCTTATTAAAATTTATAATAATTATTTTTATTTTGTTTTTATTTAGTTATCAATTATTTAAATAGATTTTTAATTAAAAGAAAGTATAACAAAGTTTTTATAAATTACAGGACTTTATTAATAATAGTTCAAAGCTCCGGCAAAAATTATCAGTTCACGTGGTCTCAACAGCAGAAGGAGGCAGTGGATTGAGCGAGGAAACAGGAGCGACGAAAAAGAGCGAAGCGGAGCAACCAATTCGAATTAATGACATTGTTACCTTTAAAGCGACACAGTCCCTCTTCCCACTTTTGCAACCTTTCGACAATATTCCAAGAAAGGGAACGCGATCGAAATTATAAAATTCAGACGCAAGTACTTAAAAAATTAAATAAGCGGCATTCCCGAAAAATTAATTTCTCTCATTCGATTAATATATTTGTTAATTAATTGAAAAATTTTATATTATTGATGTAAACTGCCACTAAAATTGCATCGTCACTTTATCACATGCAATTTTATCAATGTCAGTTCAATATTTTGTTGAATTTTCTCAACTCTAAAATTTAAATGATAGACTTCAAATTAACGAATTGTAGGATACACAAATCGCTCTAATTTTTACCGAATACACTCTTTTTATGCATATTAGATCAATTATTAGTAAAGAAAATTGCATTTTTTTTTAAAAGAATGTATTTTTATTCTTTTTAAGCAAGATTTTTATAAAATTAATTGTTAACTATTATTGATAATGAAAGTTCGATGCATGCTTAATAATTTAGGCAGGAATTAGTTTCTTGGAAAATAGTTCAAGATCAAGTCGAGCGATAAATAACTTTTTTAGTTGAATTTTTAACATGCACGATAACTTATATTTTATTTTATTGCTGTAATTAACCTCAATTGAAAAATTGTACACAATGAAAATACAACAATCGATTTTGAAAACTATATTTGAATTAGGGGAAGTGGGGGCAAGATGTGGTACCGGCCTTAATTAATAAACTAATTAACCAATCACGTTCATTTTGCCCATAAAATAGTATCTTTATGACAGCTTTTAGTTGACAAAGTCACTTAGAGATGAGACGAAGTTCATTATTTGTTTGATGAAGAAATATGTTTTTTCAGATTTTTCTGAATTTTTTCTCTCTTTAGGATAGTGGTTTTTTTTTTGGGAAAACAACAACATCTAAAATTACATATAAAATTTTTCACGCGTGTCAGTAATTAGGCTAGCAGATAAGCACTTGTTTATTTGTATATTAGAAAATAGTTTTTGAGAAATTAATTTTTTTTATTTAACTCATCTTGTGAGGTCAAGACAGGGTACGAATTATTTAGAGTCAGATAAAGGCTGGGATTTATGTCAATAATCTATTTTTCATAAACCAATAGAAAAAACAAACATTATTTTCATTTGTTTTTAATGTATTTTGTCAAGATTTTTTATTATCAGTTCAATCTTGGGATCAAGATCTCGCTTGAATGTATTTCTAGCTGGATAGTATGTTCTGAATTTTTTAAATGGGCTAATTTTTTATATTTATTTTCTTGATTCTTAGAAGTATCCCATCTTACCCGCAGCTTGACTTTTTCTACATTTTATTAATTTTTTAATTAATTACGGGACAGATGTCGTAAAAGACTGACAATTAAAGATAATTATTAGAATAAAAAACATAATATAAATATGATATTGTCAGAGTTATTTAGCTTTAAACTTTAAGTACTACGTCTTGTCCCCACTTCCCCTAATATGTTTGTTTATACATATGACAATGAGGCAATATTTATATTTAAAGAAGAATAGTTGATAAAATAAACGCAAGATATCTTCTATATTTATTAAAATAATTTATTAATATTTTTATAACTCAAATTTAAAAAATTTAAAAAAAAGAAAGAAAAAATTCTTCAAACGAAAAAAAAGCAAATTTGTCAATCTTATCATTTCAAAAACAGGAAAACAATGGGAAAAATATTTCTCATTTTGTGACAAATCAAAAAAATTATAAGGAAAAATTTAAACAAATTTGAAAAAAAAGGAACTGCAGGTAAATTTAGATAGTGTTATCTCTTTAAAAAAACAGTGAAATAATAAAAAAAGATATTGGTTATATTTTTTTTTTATTTTCGACAAATTTGAGAATGAAAATTAGAAAATTTAATTTTCAATCTTATTTAAAACACATCATTGTAAATTTCTTTATTAAAAGATGAGCTCATGAATTTTTTTACGTGAAAAAAAAAATAATTGAGAAATTTAAATTTAACTAGAAATTACAAGACAATAGACTTGGAAAAACAACTTTTAAATCTATTAATTAAAAGTCTGCACTGTCTTATTTTAATTCTAAAAATCCTGATGAATTTATTTATTCATTGGTGGATTTTTATCTGATTTTGTAGAATGTATCTTATATATCCTATGTTGGAATTAAATTTAAATTTAATCATAGGTGTAGAATAAAAGTGGTATCTTTCATGAAAATTAATGTAATAAAGTTTTTAATTATTTTCATTTTTCACTTGAAGTGTTTTCATTTATCATCCTTTGACTAAACGAAATAAAATCAATTTTTAGAATTTTTAAATAAAATTTAGTTGACTTTTTAATTTAAAAGACTCTTAATTATAAAAGGTAGATTAAAATTTTTAAAGTTATTTTTTAAATTCGCAATAAACGTTTTATTTTTCTAATCAATTTAATTCTATTTTCAGATGTTGGTCGAAATTGTGTTCAAGAAACAAATTTAAACATTTGTATCAAAAGGAAAATAGAAGATTTTTTATATTCTCAAGTACAAGATAATTTAACATGTTTATTTGAACAATAATATAAAGGTTTTATAATTACAGGAAAATTACGAGAGTAAAAAAATGATCCAGGATGATCACATTCTCACGGACCTTTGTGGAAGGAGAATTCATATAGTAAAATGAGTCAAGTACATTCGTATATAAAACATGAAGACTCGAAGATTGGACAATCATAAGCTTCAGAGTTTTTGTTAAATTCACCTCGCACACTCAGGTTTGTAATTATTCTATAAAATTTAATTTTCACATTAAATTATAAAAAAAATTCAAAAAACTTTTAATTAGGTAATTAAAGTGCCAGTTAATTAAATTATCATTTTTTAACGATTTTAATATTTAATCAAGCTTCAATTTAAATTTAATTTCAATTCATTAATATCTAACTAAATAAAATAATTACTTCTTGTGATTTTTAATTTAATTAAAAAAAAATTTTATTCTTTTTATCGTTATTAGAATTACTAGTATTATTAATATTATTTTTTTTTATTTATTTTTTTATTCTTATTATTATTGTTATTACTATCATTATTATTATTTTCTCTTATTAACAAAATTTATATTAAATCTAAAAGATATTTATAATTTTATTGCTTGTTAGTGATTTCTGTAGAGACGGTTTTTCCAGATTGCTATCTGAGACAACAATTATTTAAAAACCGGAAATTTATTTGTTTCATTAGCCTGGAAAAAAGATGGAATGAAGATGTAATAATTAGAATTGTTCATACAAGGTGAAGGCTAAATATTATAAGATCATGTTTATGATAATTATGGTCGTCGGGTAAATTAAAAAAAAAGACTATAAAATAGTTGACAAGTCTTTTAATAATTTTATAAGCAACTATTTATCTATTGCCTTCAACTTGGACTTTCAACTTAATTTAATCTTATAAACAAGAAATACAGAAAGTGCCGTTAAAATCAACTTTTAAAAAATCTTCACAATTCTTCATTAAACTTATTTTATTTCTTGTAAATCATTAAACAAAAATTTTCCCCAGTTTTTAAAATTGTTTTTTAATTTAACAAATTAAAAAAAACATTTTTCTAATTTTTTCAATTCCCTATCAGTTTCGGAATTTAAACATTTTTCATACAAAACTGTTTTTTTTTTCAAATTTTTTATTTACAACGAAGCAATATTTGGAGAAACTAGTCTTCGTTTTGAACCGGTTGTATTAAATTATTGTTATTTTTCTTTTTTGTAAGAAATATTACATTATTCTGAGCGAGAATGACGAATTTTGTGTTACACCAAGCATTGTTTGCCATAAATGTCGCGACTGTAAAGCAACATAATTTAAATTTTGCTTGTGATGACGCCATGCTTGGGGTTTTTTTCTCAATAAAGAGATCAAAATACAAAAAAAAAAATTGTTAAATCTGATTATAGAATATTTCTGTGATTAACAATGAAAGGATGAGTGATTTTATCGTTTAAATAAATGATTGAAGAAGATAGTTGATGTTAATTTAAATTTTTTTCATTACAGAATTTGAGAGAAGTGAAATCATGACAAGCAAAATAATCTTCATTCTTGTCATCACGATTACGGCAACAGTTTTCTCAGCTGACACTGGAAGACCCGCGTTTATTGATTGTCAAAGTAGTGAAGAATGTCGTCCAGGATTTTGTTGTTCATTGCGTAAGTTGATTTTCATTTATATTTTCTTTTGGAAAATCAAAAACGAGATGGAATTTTCAATCTAATTTATGTGGAAATAATTAAAATTAGGAAACTAATTGAATTTAATTCATCAAGTTTTCAAAAGTTTAATAATTCCATGATTTTGTTATTTATTTGCTAAATGTAATTTTGCACATAACCTCTAAAGTTAATTGAGCAAAAAAATTACATATATAAAATTATTATTTAAATAAAAATGTTTTTGTAACTTGAAACGATTAAATTACAATAAATTTTTAATTAAAATCTATCAAAATTGAGGAATTTAAAGGTTTTTGTAATGTTCACCAGGAGAAAAAATTAAAATTAAAAATTATCTTGAGTTGATTCAAATATGAAAATTTTTTTTGGTAACTTTCATACACGAAACGCCTACCTTTATCTTTTTTCGTTACTCTGGTATCTTACGGGTTGCATTCGCAGGGGCTTTTTAAAAAGAAGGAAATAAAGGAATGTATTAAAATTAATAATAAATATTATTTTTTCAGAACCAAATAGATACAGTATTCCTACATGTACTCCACTTATTCAAGACGGAGCGGTTTGCAAACCTGGAATTAGTATTCTTAACACAACTTTGTCTTATCCAGATGGTTCTCAAGTAAAAATATGGAATGTTCATTATATTATGTGTCCTTGCGCACCTGGATTAACTTGCAGTAGAGCCGACAATGGAAAATGCAGACGAATTAATAACGAAGTTTAAAAAAGTTTCATGGAGAAAAAACATTTACGTAAAAATCCATTTCCAAAGGCTCTAAAGAAATTCCTTTTATTCTAATTTCGCATTTATATTAAGAGTTATATAAATAAGTACATTTTTAATGTAAATTATATCACAATAGTTCGAATAGTCGCATTTGAATAATTAATGTAAAATAAAGTAAATGCAGACAGATCCAAAATTTAATAATAAATGGGTATTTTTTAAAAAAAGAAAATAAAACAATTTTGTGATGACTTTTATAATAAGAAACAGGTGTAATAAGTTTAAAATAAGTAATAAGTTAAAAATACTTGCGTTAATTAAACTTTACCGCCACTGAAGTTTTTTGCCTGCGGTTTTCAAAATCAGCCAATCGGAAAGCACAATTATCTTGATATATCGAAATATCGATTTCTAACCTTACCTTACAAAACCGGTAACTGTCAAAACGTCAAAAGTTTTGTTTTTATTTACTTCAAAGAAAAATTGATTTTTATGTTAATAATTTGTTTAATCAGTGATTAGTTGCTGGTTTTAATTATTGTTATAAGTGTTAATGATTCTTAGAATTAGTTAAAGTGATAAATGTATAGGAACATGTGTACTTGAAAATTAACAATTTTTTAAAGATATTCTTTGTTTTAAATTATTTCCGTTATACTATTTATTATAATAAGTTGGTAAAAAATGTTTTCTGATCAGTCCTTTGATCCAGTTGGGTTTAAATCTCAATCTTCTTCAGAAAAGTAGGTCTTTTGGTATATAATATGTTTAGAGGTTATGTTTATCTGTATTTTTAACATTTATTAAAAATATAGTAAACTTATATATTTTTTAGATCAGAAAA
Source organism: Ganaspis brasiliensis (assembly GCA_037103525.1). Classification (NCBI taxonomy): domain Eukaryota; kingdom Metazoa; phylum Arthropoda; class Insecta; order Hymenoptera; family Figitidae; genus Ganaspis; species Ganaspis brasiliensis. Next base: position 2,289,455 of record JAZKLR010000146.1, read on the forward strand.
ACCAGCAAATATACAAACAGAGACAGTAGTTTATAAAGATGGTTCTTCTCAAAGTGCAGAAAAAAAGACTGTCGAGGTATTGATATTTAAGGCAAAATTGATTAAATCGCTCGTCAAAGGGCAAAATAAGAATAATAATTAGTTCGTCTAGTAAAATTGTCAATTATTTTACATAGCTATATTATAATTTCTTGTAGACCCAGACTCTCACGGAAACTAAAAAACCACCAGAATTCGATTATGAAAAATTAGCCTTATTTCTGAAAAGAGTCACTCCAGGAATATTAGAAGCTTTGGATGAAACTTACGGTAGTAATGCGTTTGAAGATTATAATCCAGAAACTACTAGTGAATCGTTTTCTGCAGTTAATTGTCTGGCCAAAATAAGAACTTGGGAAGATCCGGAATTTAAGGAAAGTATACAATATTCAAGAAATTAATAAAATGAAGAATTTCTTGTTTTTAATTTTATTTGTTTCATCTTTAGACTAAAATAAGTGGCCTAACTTGGAGCCCTGGTGGTGGATCTTTAGCATTATCGTACAGTGTTACTTTTCATGAAAATTGGTGCAATCACTTATCGAAAATAAAACTTTACAATTTCACGAGAGATAATAAATTCCCGGCTGCACCTAATCGAGTTCTGGAAGTTAATTCTTGTGTTACATCAATCGTTTATCATCCGTATGAACCTTCTATTCTTGCTGCTGGTTTATTTAACGGTAATTATCAAAATTATAACTTATCCTATATTTTAAAGTAGATCAAAATTTACAATTATCAAATACGTTTATATGAAAAGTTTGTTTTTATTAATCACTGTAACATATTTACATAATCGTAAAAAGTCGTAAAAAGTATTTTACATCTTAATCAGTCTCAAAATTGAAATTATATTCTAGGCGACGTTTTGGTGTGGAATCTTCGAGACGATACGTCTGTAACGCCTGTTCAAGTTTTCTCTCATGGTGATTACGTCTCTCACTTACAATGGCAAACGAAAATTGTCAGCGATGCCTCTATTTTGGTTTCTGCAAGTGCAGAAGGATATATTCTGCTTCACAAACTCCTGGCGAATTTCACGACAGTTATTTTGTACAAACGGTAATTTTAAACACTATCCTTTTTCACAATTTCCCATATTTTTTTTTATCACAGTTCATAAAATTCTTGTTTTTGTTCTAATCATCAGTTTCAAAGTAGCCAAAGAACACAATCCGTCTGAAAATGCAAGACCTCGTAGCGCTGGTGGAAGTCGAGAACGTGCAGTTGAAGCTGGATTAACAGTCACGAGTTTTGATTTCTCATCGAAGAATCCTTCCATTTTTATCGTCGGAACTTTATGTGGCGGAGTTTACAAATGTAGCATTGATCAGGCCGTTTCTGTTGAAGGTAGAATTAAATTAATATATTGATATAGACAAATTTAAAAATACTACAAATGTGAAAATAAAAAGTAAACTGTTCTTTTTCAGGAGACGAGTCGATTTTAGATCCGGTGATTGATGAATACAATCGGCATGAGGGAAGTGTAACGAGTGTCAAGTGTTCACCAACAAAAAATCTCTTTGTTACAAGCGGCACGGACAAGGAAATTCGAATTTATGATTTTGATCAAGTAAGATGTAATTTTTTGCTTAAAAACTAAAAAAAAAGCAAATTTTGATTACTTTTTCTAAAGGATAATTTCACTTTTTGTAGACTGTTAGCAAAAAAGTTATAAATTTGGAGAGTACAGTGATTGGACTTTCGTGGTGCATTGGAAACAAAGATGTTTTTGCAGCCTATGGAGCAACTTCTATTGTCGGATTTTATAATGTCAATACTGGCAGTGCCTTACCAAATGTAATTCTCCAATCTGATACTCGAGAAAACACGAGCAGTCTAAGCTTTAATTCCAAAAGGTACATTAAATGAAAATAAATCTGGTAATTTTTATTTTGAGATTGTGTTTTTGTTTTAATTTGTTTTAAATATTAACTCCAAACTAATACTAACGCCTTAAAAATGTAATAATTAATATTTTTTTATTTTAGGGATATGGTAGCAGTGGGTGACACTCGAGCTTATCTTGAAATTTGGAAAATCCCAAGATACTATTCATAAGTTTCACAAAGTATTTATTATTTATTTTTTACACCGATATTTGAAATAAATGAATTTAATTCTTGCATCAAAACAAAATTTACTCGTCTTTTGAATTTCATTTTAATCAATTTTACTAATTTTCAATTTAAGTTGAAAGTAAAGAATTTTTCGCCCTCAAATGTTAAGAAAGCAATGCACTCAAAATAGACATTTGAAATGAAAAAGGAATGAGACACTGCATCTCTGGCTGAGAGTCGGTTCAAATGCTTCAGTACAAAATGATGCCAAGTCTGCTATTTTAATAATAATTTCCTGATAACGAGAATGCATAACAAATCCATTAAATCAAATTTATATAAGGGGCCATTAATGAACTGCGTCACACAGTCTGGGGGGAATTTTTTAGAGTGTTACAGATGTCAAATAGTATATATATACATATATATGTTTATTAACGATAATTAAATTTTAAATATTTGTAAACAGAGGTTTCGAAATCATTTCTATTTTAAACAAAAATCTTGATTGCAGTCTAGGTACTTAAAGTAATTTACTTTAATGATTGTAAAAAAATTTACCTGGGGAAGGGGATATTTCCTAAAAAAGACGTCACAAAAGGGAGGGGGTTTAAAAATTATTTAAATAATTTTTATATATAAATTGTTTATTTTAATGTCTTCAATATTATGCTTTATTTTTAAACTATTTTATATTAAATGCATAAAAACAATTTTTATTAATTTTAAATTAAATTAGAAGTTTAATTTATGAATTTATTTATTTACCTTGAATAGATTAAAATTAAATCTTAAATTTAAGTCGAAATTAAATTCTAATATATTAGATTTATTGAAAAAAAATTTATACAATATTTTTTGAATGCAATTTAAACGTTATTAAAATTTTGTCTATTATTCGTAAATTTATTTTTTTTAAAGAGCCTTCAATTTATTTATAATAAATAACTGGTAAAATTAAAGAAATTTCAATATCAAAAAATTATTGTTGTCAAAATTTAAATCAAAAACACAGAATTGTTTCAAGAGAACATGACCACGAAAGAGGATTTTGTGCCAAAAAACGAACCAATCAAATTCTTTTATTCCAACGCATGAATTTAAGCAAAATAGCACCGGAAATCCTAACAAAGTAGTAAGATAATTAAAGGAGCAAAACACGAAATGTAAGATGCTATCAGTGTCATTGAAAATTTTAAATAAAGTATCAGGAGAGTATCATCACGAAGAAGTTTTTGGCACCAGCAAATCGAAGCAAAGTAACAGAAGAATATGGTAGTAGAGGAATTAAAACAAGTAATGTGGTATTCTATTAGTATAATTCAAAATCTGAAAACAATATCCAGAGAGTACGATTATTGAAGAGTTTTTTCGCCAAAAACCGCGCTATTTAAAATTTATTAATAAAAACTTAGGAATTGCAAAAAATAAAATTTATTATAGGATAAAATTGTTTTTCTAAAGAAAATCAAAGTAAAAATAAAATAAACTGCACCTTTTTTGTAAAAAAAAATTGTTTTTATTTAATAAACAACTATTTTATAGATTTATTCAACAATAATAACAATAAAATGGTACAAAAAACTTAGTTATTTGAATAATAATCATATATGCTGCAGCTAAACTGCTGGTATTGAAGACGAATTTCATTTCGGAATCCAAGAGAGGTACCAGGAGAACATGACCATTGAAGAGTATTTTGACGCCAAAAAACAAACCAATTAAATCCTGACAATCCCACGCTTTGAATTTAAGCAAAATAGCAGTGGAAATTTTAGCATAGTAACAGGATAATATGATGGTAAAGGAGTAAAACACAAAATTGAAATTTTGAAAAAAGTATCAGGAGAGTATGATCGCGAAAGAGTTTTTGGCGCCAAAAACGTGGCATTTGAAATCTTTTACTTCAAAACATGAAATTTAAAAAGCAGCATTGAAAATTCTAGCAATGTAACAGGATAATATGATAGTTGAGCAGTTAAAAAGTACGGAGTGTGATATTCTATTAGTTTAATTAAAAAATCTTAAAAAAGTATCGGGAGAGTATAATCATGGAAGAGTTTTTGGCGCCAAAAACCTCGCATTTAAATTTTACATGAAAGGATAGAATCTATTAAATAAGTTAAAATCAAAAATGCTGTTATTGAAGTCAAATTTCATTTCGAAATCCAAGAGAGGTACCAGGAGAACATAACCTTCCGAAGAATATTTGGCGCCAAAAAACTAACCAATCAAATCTTTCTATTGTAACGCATTGAATTTAACCAAAATACTACTGGAAATCGTAACATAGTAACAGGATAAAGAACAGGACAATATGAAGGCAGAGGAGTAAACAACAAAATGTAAGATGCTATTAGTTCAATTGAGAATCTAAAAGAAGTATCAGGAGAGTATGATCATAGAAGAGTTTTTGGTGGCGAAAAAAGCACAATTCAAATTCTTCTATTTGAAAGGAAACAATGTATTTAATTAAAATCACAAATTTTATCAATAAAAATCTAATAATCACCGAAATTATATGTTTTTTTAACCTAACATTTTTATTGTTTATTTTATAGGTTTTTTTTAAATAGTTTTAATTGTATTTTTTTCAAAAAACAATTAACAAAACAAAATTGATTAACCGTTTTTATCAAACAAATTTCTTTTATTAAGTTAAAAATCTGCAAATACATTTATTTAACAATAATTATAATAATGTAGTTTAGAGAAATTTAATTATAACTAAAATAATCAATATAATATAATTCGTATAAGAATAATGAGTCTAAATTGCTGTCGACTGCTATCATTTAAGGCGAATTCATTTCGAAATCAGAGAAAGGTATCAGGAGAACATGACCAACGAAGAGTATTTGGCGCCAAAAAACAAACCAATCACATCCTTCCATTCCAACGCATTGAATTTAAGCAAAGTAGCACTGGAAATCCTAGCAAAGTAACAGGATAATATGATGGTAGAGGAGTTTAATTACGTAATGCAGGATTCTATTAATTTATTTCAAAATACGAAAAAGGATCAGGAGAGTATCTCATAGAAGAGTTTATGGTTCCAAAAAAAGCACCATTCAATTCTTCTATTTTAAAAAATAAAATTTATTAAATTTATAAAAATAACAAATGTCATTAAAAATGTAGAATTCACTAATATGTACGTTCTTACTTAACCTCACACTTTTTTTGGTTAGAATTGTCCTTTTTAATACAAAATACAAATTAACAAACATAAAATTTAGTAAACAGTTTTATCTTCAAAATTTCTTTTTTCTGTTTAAAATTATTAAATGAATTTACTTAACAATAATTTTAATAAAAGATATGGTAAAAATTAATTAAAACCATAATAATCAAAATACTGTTGACTACAAATCCACCAGAGTGAGGTACCAGAAGAACATGACCGTCGAAGAGTATTTGGCGCCAAAAAACGAACCAATCAAATTCGTCCATTTCAAAGCATTAAATTGAAGAAAATGACACTGGAAATACGAGCAAAATAACAGGATAAAATGGTGATGAAAGAGTTAAATCATAAAATGTTTGATAAAATGTTTCAATTGAAAATTTGAAAAAAAAATATCAGGAGAGTGTGATCACGATTAAGTTTTTGTCGCCAAAAAACAGTGCATTCAAATTCTTTAATTTAAAATCCTTAAATTGATAAACATATATGTACAAATCCTAGGAAAGTAACAAGATAATATGATACAAGTAGAAAAATGAAGAATGTAATGGAATTCGAAATCTGAAAATTGTATCAGGAGAGTATGACCAAAAAGTTTTTGGCGCCAAATATACGGGATTCTAATTGTTCATTTCAAATCATGAAATAGAAAAAAATACCACTGGAAACTCTAGCAAGGTAACAGGATAATATAATTGAAGAGGAGTTAAATCACGAAATGTGATATTATATTAGTTTACTTGAAAATTTTGGAAAAGGTATCAGGAGAATATAATTAGTGAAGAGTTTTTGTCGCTAAAAACCCCAAAATTTAAATTCTTAAATTTTAAACAACCTTCTCTACTAAAATGAGTAAAATCGTAAATTATATTAATTAAAATCTTAGGAATCGCAGAGACTAAAGCTTTTATGATTGTTTTTCTTAAGGAAAATAATAAAATAAATTAAAAAATTTTATTTTGAAGTTTGTTTTCTTTAGTTAAAGAAAATTATAGATATTATTTAACAATAATTATTATTATAAGATAGTATACAAAAATTTAATTATAACAATAATAATCTTGTGTTGAACCTTGAATGATGTCCACTGCTATTATCAAAGGCGAAATTCATTTCGAAATCAGAAAAAAGTATCAGAAAAGCATGACAATCGAAGAGTATTTGGCGCCAAAAAGAGAACCAGTCAAATCACTCCATTCCAAAGCATGGAATTTCAGCAAAATGCGACTGAAGATGCTAGCAAATAACAGGATAATATAACGGTAGAGGAGTTTAAATATAGGTAATGTAATTTGCTATTGATTTATTTCGAAATGAGAAAAATAAGGATCAGGAAAGTATTATCACAGAAGAGTTTTTGGCGCTAAAATTAAAATTAATCAATTTAATACAATTATTTAACAATAATTATAATAAAATAATGCACAAAAATGTATTATAACAATAATAATCATACGTGTTGAATCTGAAATGACTGCTTTTATTGAAGACCAAATTTACTTTGAATTCCAAGAGAAGTATCAGGGGAACATGACCTTCGAAGAGTATTTGGCGCCAAAAAGCAAACCAATTAAATGCTTCCATTTCAACGCATCGTATTTCAGCAACAAAGCACTCGGAATCTTAGGAAATTCACAGGATTCTATGACGGTAAAGGAGCAAAACACGAAATGTAAGATGCTTTTGTTTTAATTAAAATTTTTAAAAAAGTATCAGGAGAGTATGATCACGAATGAATTTTGGTACCAACAAATGCCGCATTTAAATATTATTCTATTTTAAAGACAAACATGTATTAAATTGATTAAAATCATGAATTTTAATAATAAAAGTCTAAGAACTGTCATAGTTATGCATGATTATTTAACATTTCCTTTTTTTAGGTTAGAACTGTATGTTAAAAAACCAATTTAGCAAAAAATAAAAGTAATTGATCAATTTTATTCTCAAAATTTCTTCTTACCTAGTTTTAAAATTATTAAATAAATTTGTTTAATAATAATTATTACAAAATAAAAAGCAAAAAGTTAATAGTAACTATACAATCATGTGTTGCGTCTAAAATGTTGTTGACTGCTGTTATTGAATACAAATTCACTTTGAATTCCTAAAGAAGTATCAGGAAAGCATGACTATCGAAGAAAATGGCTATTAGTTCCATTGAAAATTTGAAATAAAGTATCAGGAGAGTATGATCATCGAAGAGTTATTGGCGCCAAAAACAATGCCATTTAAATTTTACATGAAAAGAAATCTATTAATTTTATTAAAATCAACAAATTTAACAATAAAATCTTTGAAATCACAAAAAAAGTTTATTTAGGTTAAGATTGTTTTGCTTCCTCGCGAAAGAAACTTTTCCTTGAGTAATTTAACATAAAAAACTAAATTGAACCTCTTTATTAAAAAAAAAAAATGCATTTATATTAGAAACTATTTTATAGATTTATTAAACAATGATTATAATAAAATGGCATGAAAAACTTAGTAATAAGAATAATAATCTTGTGCTGCATCTGAAATGCTGTTATTGAAAGGGAATTTCATTTTGAAATTAAAGAGAGATACCAGGAGAACATGACAATCGAAGAGTATTTGGCGCCAAAAAACGAACCAATCAAATCCTTCCTTACCAACGCAAAGGCTTTGATCAAAATCGTACGGAAAATACTAGCAAATAATAGGATAATATAATCGTAGAGGAGTTTAAATGCGTATTGTAAGACGCTACTGATTTATTTCGAAATGCAGAAAAAAAGATCAGGAGATTATTTTATCGCAGTAGAGTTTTTGGCGCGAAAAAGAGGACTATTTAAATTGTCCACCTTAAACCTATTAAATTGATTAGAAGCTCAAAGTTTATCAACAAAAATCTTAGGAATCGCTAATGCAATTGAACAAAATAAAATAAACTCAACATTTGTATAAATAAAAATTCTTTTATTATGCTCGAAACTTATTAATACAATTATTTAACAATAAATATTAAAAAGGTACAAAAATTTAATTATGTCCTGAACCTGAATACTTGTATACTAATAATAATTTGAGCAAAATACATTACGAAATGTGAAAAATGAATCAGGACAACACGACCATAGAAGAGTATTCGGTTCAAAAAAACCTACTTGAAAAAAAAAATATTTCACAAAGGCATGTCTCTGAAATAAGACATTTTTAACTAGAATCGGTTAATCTTGTTTAATATCCTTTTGTCATCAAAAAATGAAAAATAATGGATTCACTGAGCTCGGTTTCTGGGAGCCGATGGAAGAAGAGGCACCCGCTTAAATTTACTTTGAAATGACTCACTATGAATTCTGCAGACGTACAGAGAGTTACTTTAGCTTTGTTCGGTCCTATATTAGAATTTGTAATTTCTCTCATAGTTTTTATTTATTCCTGTACTTTTAGCCAGACTTTAAAACTGTTTTAATACAGTAATTGTTATTAAAATAAATGTACATAGATTCTAATCTATGTAACAAAAACTGAAATATAAGTCAAAGGAATAAAATTACGATTTAAAGTATAAGATGAATTTAAAAAATTAAAATTGGAAATCATAGAAATTTCTTCTTACTCTTTTTCAATTGAATTTAATCACTTTTTCCTAGAAGAAAATTTAATTTAATAGGTAAAATATTTTAATATTTTTTTCTGATGTATCGCAAACTTTAATAAAGTAAGATGAATTACTGTGATTTCTCACAAACCTTAGTAAAATTTGAACAGTGGTTTTTTCATCATACAGCATTGTAGAAGAGGAGTTAATTAAATATTTCGTAATGATGCCGGTCTATGTTTCCCATGAGAAAATCCATGTCCATTAAATTCTGTTATCTTCATTGTAGGATGTACTTTCCCTATACAAAAATAATTTTTTAATAATAAATTTCATCTAACTAAAAAAACTAACTTAAAAAAGAAAATAAATTCTCGGTTATTTTAGTTTTTTTTTCTCATATTTTTTAATATTTCAAAATTTTCCCGTTTTTTAAATTTACTTTATATTGAAAACGAAAAAATTATTTATACTTAGAATTAAGTGTAAAAGAGAATGTACAGTTCATTGTTCTAGAGATACATAATTTTTCAATTAAAGAAGCTTATTTTTAAAAGGCCTTGATGAAATTTTACGACGCACGCAGAAATATTTCCTTTCGTTCACGAATACAGATAATGTGTATTATATTTACTAAAGAATAATAAAGTATGTTGACTTGATTAATCAGGAAAGAGGAATTCATTCGTGTAATTTTAATACAATTAGAATGATTGATATGGATAGAATTTAATCTCTGAAAATAAACATCGTTGTTAATTTGAAAATCAAGTGATAATCGGTAATTCACATGTTACGTTAAAACTTGTAAATATGTATTTTGTCTATAAAACCAGTCTGATTGCTTGGGATGACGTATTTAAAATTTCCATTGGCGCAATATTTTGAAAGAATGACTAAGTCATTAAGATTTCTAGAGTCTTCAAAACCTGAAGCTATTCTAATTTATCCAACGCAAAAAAAAATTCTCGCTTATCACCAAGAAACGTATCTAATCAAATTATGTTTCACATAATTTGTGAAACACTGTCCGATAATGTGAAATAGTTTGTAGCTTTAGAAATTAAAATAAAAGAGTTTAAAAACTGACAGAACTTGATAAATTGAAAGGTTCAAGTAATTTTTCAATTATGTAGAATAAATATTAAAATAAAATTAACCATGTTTGTAAATACACAGAAATTGATTCAATTTAAAAATTAGTTTTTAATAGAATATTTAATAAACAGATAGAATATTAACTAAAAAACTTGTTTTTTTCAATTTTTACTCACGTTTAAACTTTTGTATTTCAACACATTGAATTTCCTCAAGTTGTTGTGGTTTCTTCTTTTATATTCAACTTCTCCGTTATTGAATGAATGTCGATGACCCTCGGAATTGTCAAGCAGGAACTGCGTCATTTATTCTTCTCCCAAAAAAGAGCAAGGGCAAACCTTAGCTTTCCGTTTCTTATTTTATCAATCATGGCCAGTTTTAAAAAAAGCTTATTTTAAAACGTCAAAACAGAACTTGAAGAAATAAAATCAAAAATACAGATCGAGAGAATTCACTGGAAAGTCTTGAGATTTTTAAATTTTAAAGAGCTTGAAATAAATCTCAAATAAATATAACTCAAAGAAAAAAAAAACAAAAAGTATTAGAAAAAGATATTAGAAATAAAACAAAAAATACTAGAAAAAGATATTAAAAATAAAAACAAAAAAAATTTCTATAAAATAACGAATGCACAGAAAGTTTCCATAAAAAAAAGAACCTGTAAAAAATCACATTAAACCAATTTGCCCTGAAAAAGGCAATTTTCCATGTTTGAAAATTGATACCAATTTTTCTCTCTATTTTTATAAAGAAACGAAACTTGATTATAAATCACGAAATATAGTTTTCATAAACGAATTTATTTTCATCAATGAATAAACAATTTTTCATAACTTATTAAGGATGTTCTCTCCATTTACACAACTTTAAATTAAAAAATGGTTTTTCACATAAAATAAAAATTAGGTTAATACTAAATTTCTTCTGAAATAATAATTCATCTAATTTTGACAAATAATAACTCATTTTAATCTTTGAAATATTCTATACAAGTTTGTTTCATTGGATTTTGTTAAAATTAGAAGAAATCAATTTTAATAATATTGTTATTTTATGTGAAAAATCATTTTCTAGTTTGAGGTTATGTCAATCGGTTGAACATCCTTAAGGATGTTCTCTCTATTTACATAATCTCAAACTAGAAAGTCGGTTTTCACTCAAAATAAAAATATTTTTAAAATCAATTTCATCAAATTTTGAAAAATCCAGTTGTACTTTTTTCAGGGAAAATTATGTTGAGATAAAATTTGTTGTATAAAATCTGTAATCTTCATACAATTTTGACAAATAACGTAATTGAAATTTGAGAAAAATAATTGAAGAATGATTAAAACATTGAAAAGTGGAGAAAATAACTAAGATTTCAGATAATAAATGAAAATTTAGGAAATTAATTGAAAAATAAATAATATATTTAATTAAAACGAGGAGAAAATAATTGCAAAATGAGATAAATAATTGAAAATTGAAGAGAATTATTAAAATTTGAGGAAAATATTATAAAATCTAAGAAAAAGAAAAAGAAAGAAATTAATTGAGAATTGAAAAAAATAATTGAACAATTAAACAATTAAATTGAAAATAGAAGAAAAGTATTGAAAAATGAAGGAGGTTTTGAAACATGAAATAAATAACTGATAATTGAAAAAAAAAATTGAAAAAAGTCGAGATTACTAAATATTGAAACAAACAATTGAAAATTAAAGAAAATAATTGAAAATTGAAGAAAGTACTTAAAAATAAAATACAATATTTGGAAACAGCAGAAAAATTGAGAAAACGACGGAAATAATTGCGAATTGATGAAAATAATTTAAAAATTCTCAATTTAAATAAAAATTGAAAGAAAAACATAATTTAAAAAAGCTGAGAATTGTTAAATATTGAAGAAAATTGAGAAGAAATTGAAAATTGAAAGAAATTGAGAAACTGAAAGAAATATGAAAAAATAATTGGAAATTGAAGAAAGTAATTGAAATTCAAGAAAAAAATTGGAATTTGAAGAAAATAATTGAAAATTGAAGAAAATAATTAAAAATTGAAGAAAGTACTTAAAAATTAAATACAATATTTGGAAACAGCAGAAAAATTGAGAAATCGACGGAAATAATGGCGATTTGATGAAAATATTTTAAAAATTCTCAATTTAAATAAAAATTGAAAGAAAAACATAAGTTAAAAAAGCTGAGAATTGTTAAATATTGAAGACAATTGAGAAGAAATTGAAAATTGAAAGAAATTGAGAAACTAAAAGAAATGTGAAAAAATAATTGGAAATTGAAGAAAATGTGATTTTATGAAAATTGTTGAATAATAGGTAATTGATAAATTGAATTCAAGTTTCAAAAACATAATTGATAATTGGAAAAAAATATTGAAAAAAGTCGAGAATTATTGAATATCAAATTAAATAATTAAAAATTGAAGGAAATAGTTGAGATCTGAAGAAAATAATTAAAAATTTATGAAAATAAATAAAAATTGAAGAAAATAATTGAAAATTGAATCAAATAATTGGCAATTCAAAAAAATAAATTTATAGTTGAAGAACACAATTAAAGATTGCTAAAAATAATTTAAAATCGTAGAAAATAATCCAGAATTAAATAAAGTAATTAGAAATTGATGAAAATAATTGAAAATTAAAGAAAATAATTGGCAATTGAAGAAAATAGCAGAAAATCGAAGAAAATAATTGAGAAATGAAAAAATAATTTTAAATTTATGAAAATAATTCCAAATAAAAGAAAATAATGAAGAATAATGAAAATAATAAAAAAATTCAAGAAAATATTTGCAAAATAATAAAAATATTGAAAATTGAAAAAAATAATTATAGAATGATAAAAATATTTGTAAATTGACAAAATAACTGGAATTAGAGATGAATAATAAAAAAATTAGAAAATTAATTAAAAAATAATTAAAAATGATAAAAAGTAATTGAAAAATGATAGAAATAATTAAAAATTGAAGAAAATAATAAAAATTTGTAAAACGTAATTGAAAAAATTATAAAATATATTTGCGATAAACAATGCTACTAGAAAAATGATAAAAATAATTGAAAATTAAAGATAATTATGGAAATTTAAAAAAAAAAATTGAGAAAATTACAGAATTTATTTGAAATAAAAGAAAGTGAATTGAAAATTGAAGAAAACATGATTTGAGTATTTGAAAAGTACAACTAAAATGTAAAAACAATAAATAAAAATTAATTAAAATTGATGAAGCATTAAATATATTTTTTAATATTGAAATATATTTTGAAAATGTTTGTGTAAAACGATGAAAACAGTAAAACTGATAATTAAGTTAACAAATTTGATGAGTTATGTCCTTCCATTATTTAATTGACATTAATAATTCGATATTGAAGAAATTAATTGTAATTTGAAAATCAAAAATCATATTTCGTAAAAATAATAATTGAAAAATCACAAAAGAAATTGAAATTTAATTAATAAATAATAACTTGTGTCAAATTATGGCCTTTGGTCCGTTAAAGTAAAATTAAAAGTCAATGAATTACTATTGCGAGATTTGCCATAATTTGACACAAGTTATTTATAAAATGAGGTCCTAAAAAACTGAAGATTAATAAATAATGAAACTAATTTGATATTGAAGGAAATAATTAAAACTGAAAGAATTTTATTTAAAAAAATTAAAGAAAATAATTGAAACTTGCGGAAATTGAATTTAAAATTTAGGGGAAAAATTAAAAAATAATGAAAATAACGAGAAATTGCAGAAAATTTTTGAAAAATGATCAAAATTAGTTGAAAATTGTAGCAAATTTAATTATTAAGAAATTTATTTTTTGTCAGTAATTTTGCAATTTGGAATTCCACAGGGCAACTTTTTTGACCCATGGAATATTGTAGAAATAAAAACATTATTTATTTGTCAAAATTGGATGAAAATGACCGATTTTAACTGGATAGAAAGAAAAAATTAAAAATAATTATTATTTGACAACAAATTTAAGCTCAACCTAATTTTTTCTGAAAAATGTACAACTGGATCTTTCAAAATTTGATGAAATTGACTTCAAAAATATTTTTATTTGGGGTGAAAAACGACTTTCTAGTTTGAAGTTATGTAAACAGAAACAGTCTCCTTAAATCATCCAGCTTTTCTTATAAGAACAAAAAGAAAAAACTTAGATACACCTTCTACGTTTGTTTTGTCCTAAAAAGGACAGATTTTATGTTTGAATGTTTGAAAATCAATAGTAAACCTTCATTGGGACTGATTTGCGGGCCCTGAAAAGGGCCCTAAAAAAAAACAAATGGTACATTGGATGTGGACGGGATATGTAAATTAGGTACACAGTTGGATGTAGATTGAAACTAAAAAATTTGATACAAGTTGTGGGAAAGGAATGGGAATTGATTCTATTTGAAGTGAATGGCTATTGTGGGAAAACTGATAGGATAGATCACAGTATTATTGAGATATTGTAAATTTGATGTTGGTTTGAAAAAATTTCTGCTTCAAAGATTTCTCTTGTTTGGTAACGATGTAAACATCTTCCGTTGATTGTGAAATCAACCTTTTCGATTGACCTTTTGGAATGACACAGATTTTAATGAGACTGTCAATAATTGATGCTGATGTGAATGAATGAGATCAATTTTTCCATTGGTGAATACTTTCGAAACAAGTGTTAACTTGGTCCTTTTTTCTCCTTCGTCGTCTTCTTCTTCATCTTCATCCTCAATCTTTACTTCATCTTCAACCTTTACTCCTTCATCATCTTTTACTTCTCCTTCTTCTATTTCTGCTCCATCTCTCTATTTTCCGTTCTCTCCATCTCTTCTTCAAAAATGCCTTTCATCAGTAATTTTCTATTGTGCATATGCTTGAAAATAAAAACATTGAATTTGATTTTGAAGAATGTAAATTTCAGTAAAAATCCCAGACTGGCTTCTTACTACGAAAAGCATTTCAAAAACTCCTCACACTTAAGGCTACAAACATGACGAAAATTTAAAGCTTTCTGAGAAAACAGACGTGGTTACGCCTCCATCTCCTTATCCCTCGAGCACTCTCTCTTTCTCTCCAGCATTTTCTCAATTCTCTCTCGTGGTTCTTAATACTCATACACCTTTTCTTTCTCTTAATCTTCTTTTTTTTTTTTTTGGTTCCTTTTTGGTAATCACAAAAAGGAAATTTTCTCCATTTTCCTTCGTTTCTTAAAAATTTGCATGCATACACACTGTTTACTCTTGTTTCTCGCCTTTAGTCTCGATTTCCGATCAATGTATCTCCTCTTCTCCTCTTTTCTCCATCTCTCTCTCTCTCTCTCTCACACACAGGACTTGATAATCCTCCTCAATAAATCGAGAAGGTTGACGATGAGCTTTTTTTATATATGTTTGCTGCATCGTGCAATATTTTTCAGGCCCTTATTTTTATTTTTTTAAGTTTCCTTCTTTCTTCAATTGTTTCTGCTTTATTACTTTAATTAGCCATTTTTATTAATTGTATGTAACTTCTTAACAGTTTAAATGTTATGAGCGAGTGTGCGTGTCATGTGTGAAAAACATTCGGTGAACACAGACACACATTTTGTTAAACTACATATTATTAATGGATTCGTGAGCCACAAATGCATGCGCGAATCTGCTTGGAATGAGACGCATCCATCTGAAAACTCCATTACTCCGGATAGCTCTCCTTGATGATTAAAACTTTCGTGATCTCTTCTCTTCCATAATTATTCTTTAATTCCAACTTTATTTCATCTTCCTCTCTCTTTCCTTCGTTATAGACACAACTTCCTTTTTTTTTTTTTAAAGCTCTCCCTTTGAATTTCCATCAACTTTCTTGGCCGTCAAAGGCTCGACCTTTTTCCAGACTCAGAGAAACATTTCTTCTTTACCTTCAGAGGAAAAAAAAAAAAAGATTCACCATTTCCAAGATGTTCAATTTCAAGGCACGTCCTACGCAAACACGTGAGACAGCTTGTTTTCCGAGAAAAACAATCGGATGCGTACTTAGCAAAAATGGAGCAAATCTTCTCGTTTTTACGCGTTACGAGCCTTCCCTATCACATTTTATCTTCTTTTTTCTTCTGACTTCTTTTTCCTCGTCTTCTTTCTTCCGTTCGTTTCACTTCCTCTAACTGTCGATATAACTTCTTTATCTTTTTACAAAATATCTATATCACCCCGGCTACATTAAATATTTGTATGCAAAGTTCGTGCTCTTTATTAAGTCTCTGGACGCTTTCAATTTTGCGTCACGAACGCGCACTTACATTATCAATTAATAATCACCGACAAAAAAAAGTCGCTTCGTTTAACATCGCTCTTATTAATCGTGCATTTTTAAAAGTCTTTATTCGATTCATTGCATTGCGTCCGCTTGACCATTAAGAGATTAAACGGAAATCACAGTGATCGTAGCTTAAAACGTAAGGCTAAACTAGATACATTTTTGCTCTCATTCACACAATTTACACAACATTATCAATCTTTCTCTCATCTACACATACTCGAGGAACTGCCTGTTTAATTTCTGCTTTACAAAATTAATCGTCAAAATTAATTCTTTCTTTTTTTTTTTTTTTTAAACAACTACCATTGTCCATGAGAACAATGAACTTTTAAAACGCAAACAAAACGTAGAAATGCTTTTTAAGAACTGACAAATCGGATAATAAACATTTGTCTCAAGGACAGATATCACTCAATTATTATGCTTTTTAAAAAGATACAAAAATAAAAGGTGAACTTAAAATCAAAAAAGAAAAATTCGTGAACATAAAAGATAGTTGAACATAAAAAAGTGTAGGTGAAATAGTTTATACATTATTCAACTTAATACAGAAAAAAAACACGCGTAAAAAATTGGTCGCTCTTTCAAGATTGATTTTTTTTTTAATTTTGTTGTTTTTTTTACTCAAACGACAAATATTTACTGCGTGTGAAAAAAAAATTAAAAGGGCACGTTTATGGACAACAAAATTTTCTTTTCTTTTAAAAGCATTTAAAAGAAAAAAAAACAAAAAACACAATTTTTAATTACTTGAGAAATGAGAAAACGTGCCCTTTCTTTGGGCCAGGAAGCACTCTTTCGATTTGTTTCACGCACGCATTCACAATCGTATATTTCATTCTTTGTGATAAACATATCTTTTGATATATCAAGGTACACAATCGAATCTCGATTCTCTTAAAATAATCAGTACGATTTGCTGAACGCGCAGCAAAATTCACGGACAAAACGCAATTGTCCGCGTTCTCTCTGTCTTATTATATATAAAAAGTAATTTTATTTTTTGTCCGAAAAAAGAAGAAACCCGAAAGATGTTAGGAGAGCCAATCCTTTTTTCAGATTCTGAATCAGTCACGTCTTTGCAAACTCACGCGATTTAGTGCCTTTTCAATAAAAAATCTGCAAAGTTTAAAAAGGTCCCGTGAATTCGCAAAGCGCCAATTAAACAATTACGAATATATATATAATATACTTTTAATAATAATAATAATAATGATAATAAAAAATAATGAAAAGAAAAAAAGGGAGATTCTGCGTCGACACAATCACGACCGATTTTGTCCTTAACATCTATTTTTTTTTAATCCTTTGTAGAAGAAAAAAAAACAAAGAATACACACCTTTAAAAAAAGTTTTCCAAAAAAGAAATTTTCAATCTAGAAAACTTTTTTTAACAACAATTTGTTTAATTGTGTGACTTTTTTGTCACAATTTTCTCACTTTTTTCTAATTAAAACATTTAACATTCACAAATTTACACAACATTGTGTCGATGACGAAATCGGTTGAATCACTGTCGCGCGTTTTATTAATTTCTAAATGCCATTCAATGTCAAATTTTCGACACTGAATAACGAATCACAAAAATTATAAAGCTAGAAGATTCTTTTCATAGATAAATCTAAATTTTCTTTTTCCTTTTCGTTTTTTTTTTTTTACAATAATATAAACATTTTTTTTAACCCGTACTCCCTTTTTTTCCAAACTGGTAAAACTCGATTCTAAATTTAAGGCTTAATTATTTAACGGATGTGGCTTCGCTCTTTTGTATGCTGGCTCGTATATGAGTATGACATTGTAGTGTGTTTGTGTTCTGGATTATTTCGCGAGAAAAAAAAAGCTTCAAATTGCAATTGGACAGATTTATTCGATCGCCTCGCTCGCACAAAGAGAAAATCACTCGCTCAATTGATATTGATTGCTTGATTTTTGGGAAAAAAAATTCAAGCAATTTAGTCAATTTTATTCCTCGACAATTATTTAAGATACAAAAGTTGTTTTTTTTTTTGTCTTTTGAAAGAAAAAAATTATTTTCTCTTAGTGCAAAGAGGGACGAGACTTACTCCCGATGTGCTTCAATTTACTTGAGATTCTTTCGTTTAAATTATTGATCATTTAAAAAACGGAGGGGGAACAAAAAAAATGAAACATTAAAATGAAAAACTCTTAACAGTTCATTTTTATTTTTAGTTTGGTCCTCGATTAAAAAAGAAACTTATTTTCCTTTATCGAGAGAAACGCTTTTTAATTGTGTTTGTCTGATAATTCAGAACAATCAAGCTTTCTTTAAAAATTAAAACTTAAAAACCTTATTATTGAAATTTCGTTTAAAATTGCTTAAACCATTTTCAAACTTTTAAATCATATTTTCAAAAAAAAAAAAAAAAAAAAAAAAACTGTTTAAAACATCTGGAAACTAATAATAAACATTTGGAAATCATTTTTCAAACAAGTTAAAAACTTTCGAAAAAATTGCATTCACTGATTGATATATAAAATACAAAATGAAGGGAAAATAAGAGATTTGAGATGAAAATTGAAACGACCTCGTTCCAATTCTGGAGGTCGTGTTAGTTTGTATTTTAGAATAAAAAACGCTATTCCCCGAATGGCATTCAAGATGCGCGATAATTTACTATTTTTTAAATGATTCGGGATTTATTTTTTCTGCGAATTTGAAAAAAAAAATCATTTTTTCTGCTTTTAGGTAGAACCTTATTGCGACGAACGATTTTGTACGTTACAATATCACATTAAAAGTGCCGATCGATTGGGGGCCATCTAGAATACCCAAAAAAAAAAAGAGGATACTTTCATTTTTATAATTGTCATGATTTTAATTAAATTCTTTATTTATTTTTTTTCGAGATGACCCATCCAATCGCTATCGCATTTATAAATCTACATTCCACTCGTTTTTACTCTTCAAAGAACGACAATCGCTGAGAAACAGAATTTTGGATGGAATTTGAATTGGAAAAGACATTTCCATATTTTTATTCCGTGTTTCAACGTTCATTGTTTATAATCAAACTTGATTATTTTGGTAATATACAATTACTTTTCTTTTTTTTTCTTTTGTTTGTTGTCAATAAAGTATAAGCGACTGAATTATCGCGCTTCTTTGTTTTATTATACATACTTGGAAATATCATATATAATCTTACACCTGACTTTAAAAATTATTATTATTACTATATTAGTATTATTGTACAGTTATTAATTACTTTTCCCTATTATTAATCATGTACATATAATATATATATAATATATATGCGCACTGTGTGTATATCATATACGTAGATCAATCAATTAATTAAAACTTTGTAGTACCTATAGAGTCGTCATCACAGCTAATTTTTTGTTTATTTATTTTTTTTTCCTTTTATCGATCGACCGATTGATTTTACTTCCCTTTATCTGCGATTCAAATTATTTTTAGGCAATCGCAATCGAAACTGTCAATAATTCAAATTCACTTAAAAATTTCAAATCAGCCTGTTCGCCATTAATTACATAAAAACAGAAAATTTATTGAGAAATCCGTGTCTCAATATAAACGTGTCCCATTCTCGTATTTACAAAATAATTTAATACTGATAAAATTTTTTATTTTTACCAATTGCTTATGTACAGAATTTCCGGACACCGAATAAGCCAAATAAATATAATATCAATTAAACGAAAAATTTCATTTTCATACAAGTTCTTTCGGCTTTTATCAAATTATTTTTTGTATTTTTAATTACTTACTATAACAACAACAAAAAGCTCATTTATTAAAAAAATTTGTTGAATTTCGTAAAATAAAATAGACAGAGGACTAGTAATTTAAATTTTACTTATAACAAAAGTATGGACAGCCGAACGTTTCGACATGAATCAGATATCATTTTTAAATCCGTGCCATAAAACAACGTCACTCTGATTCAAAATAATCCAATTGTCTTGGAGTTAAAATCTATTAAAATACTGGCAATTAAATATTTTTAATTGACAAAATTAATTAACAATGAAAGAAAAAAAATGTATTTTTATTAATTATAGTTCAATTAAAAATAAGATATTGCAAAAATACTAGAAATCACTGGTTTTTTGTTTCATTAATAAAACAAAAAGTCTAAACAATGAAAAATATTTATATTAAAATTGTGACGTTGCAAATGAATCGCAATTTACTTGATAATTTTTGCAACAATAAATTTAACAAATCTTGGCTCCTTCCAAGTTTCTTTCTTTCTTTTTTTTGTTTGTTTTTATTTTAATAAATTTTAGATTTTGAAGTAACAATAACAAAAAGATGCCAAACATAAAAAGAATGCCCAATAAACAAAGAGAACAATTTTTCGGACAATAAACAATTAAAGGGATTTTTAAATAAAAAAAAAGAAAATTTTAGAAAATAAAAACATATTTCAGAAGATAAAAGAAAAATTCGATAAAATTAAATTTTAGAAAAGAATAAAATAAATAATGCGAAATTAAGAAATATTTGACGAAAATTCTTTGAAATTTCAACAATTTCTAAATCCCAGACAAAAATTTGGGATTAAGAAATATTTTGTTTGAAAATTATTTTTCATTTCTATTTTAAGATGGGTGTTAATTTGATGAAAAACTTTGAAGAAGCCGATATCACAGAAACTTGATTCTTTATTACTGAAAAAAGTTTTCTATTTTGTTGTTTATTGCTGCAAAAAGTTGATTCTTACTCAATGAAAGTGCTCTCGGCAAATTTTGTCATCTGGATTAAATCAATCAAAGTCTTGACCCGTGATTTTCGGATACTATAGATACCATTAAAATTTTTAAAGCTACAAGAAAAAAGAAACTAAACATAATTAATTTTTGACTAAATACAACCGGTAAATTTCACAAATTTCCACAATTATTCCAAATTACTGATATTTTTCACAAGCCTGTTTAATTTTACTTGTTTTCTCTTTTGCTTATTTTTAGATTCAAACTACATTACTGGGGGCCGACCACATTAAGAAAGAAAAAAACAGGAAAAAAAAAGGAATGAATGCGACTCGCGCAATTCAAATTCAAATAAAAACTGATCGATAAAATAAGTCCACACCGCAGAATTTTCTTTTTGATTTAAGCGATATATTAAAACAAAAAATTGAGAATAAACCAAACTGCATAATGCAACCCATGCATTAGAAATTATAAACAAAAATTTACCTTTACCACTTTCATGAAAAAAAATTTTATATATATATATATATACATATAAATGTAAATAATATCGCCCTTCTCCTCTATAATTAATTGAAAACATAAAAGAAACGAATTCTTTGTTCACATCGAGCAAATCTATCTTCGTTGAAAGCGTGAAACGGAATTTTTCAAATAATTAAATTTTTTTACATTACAAATAACATTCTTTATAATTTAATAATTAAATTTAAATCGAGATTTCTTTTCAAGGCCAATTTCGTAATCTAAATGTAAAGAATAAAATATTGAAATACAGAGAAAAACAATCGGTGGTTACAATCAACAAAAATGTGGTTTTAAAAAAAAAATCAATAACCGTGTGTTTTTCTAAATTATCAATGGCAAATAACAGAGAATATGTTTGTTAAACATTGAGATCAATATCAATTCTCTATATAATACTTTTGCGACACCAGTTCGCTTCGTCTTGGAATTTATAATAAACTCTCTCCAAGTCCGCGATTTGTAAAAAAGAGTAAACTGGCTAGGAAAAATTGCAATTGATTAATCTCGAACCGTTGTCGCTCGAACATGGACTTGCTCATTGCTTCTTTTTTTCTCTCTATATTTAACCCTTAGAATATTATCACCCACAAATTTATTCAGACTCACTTGGTCAGACTAATTACACTCGTTTACTGATTCGTTCGTCGTATCAAACACACAAAAAAAAAAAAACTCACTTATGTACTCCTCATTATTTATAAATTACCATACACCGTCCGCGAGAGAGATACTACAAAAAGCCACGTTAAATTACAAAGCCACGTTAAACTAAAAATGTCTTCGACAAGAGGGGGGGAAAAAAAAAATCAACACAATATCAATCTCCCTTCGATATCGCAAAAAGAAAACAAAAATATTTGTAGGTTATACAATGTGTGAATGTTTAAACATTGTATAAAAATCAATGAATATAATGTAGACTCGGGATCACTTGTGCCAGAAATTAAAAGGCACAAGTGGCCCCGAATCTACACAGCCAATAACCTTCTAAATTAATTCATATTATCTACAAATCACTGAAAAAACTGGAAATTCTAAAACACTAGTTGAGAAATGAATGCAATTTTTTCAAAATAGAATACTGATGCGTCTCTAGATAAGAGGGATGAATAGAAAACCGCTAAATTTAGAATAAATTCACAACTTTTCACTGGATCGTCGAAATTTTTGGACAATAAAAATCGAGGGATTGAAGCGCATCGTTTAAAAAGCATAGTGCGGCTTTGCGCTTTATCTCTCAATATCGAGACCTTTTTAAAAGTCAGTATTGTATTCTTTTTATCACGGTGTGTATGTGAATGTGTTTCGTTATGTTAATTACATGATAATCTAAAATACATATGTGTACATCTTTATACAGGGCGCGTAGTAGAATCATTAAATGTTATTACACATCGAAAGGTAGTTGACGGTAGACGTAATAATTGTATCGTTTGGCTTTTTTCAACATTTTTGTTTTTCATCATTTAGCAGAAACGTGTATCAAAGTCTATAATGCTTGTTTTGTTTTTGGGGGGGGGGAACAGGATATTTTAAAAGCCTAACGATTAAACGCACGGAACACATGGCGCTAGCACCCTTGATTAATCATAATCATATTTTCCCTTAATTTTCTGTTTTTTTTTTGTAGTTGTATTTGTTTGAAATCAACCATTAAGTGAATAAGATAATGATTTGTCCAGAGCCCATTTAGGGGTACTATACCTGTCTCTACTCCTCCGGGGAGCCGGAGACGCCACTCGCGAACCATGAATTTTTGGATATCAAGCCTGAACGTTTAGAAGCATTTTAAGATGAGTGTTGATGTTGTAGGGGCGTCCGGATTGTTGTTGGCAAGTGTCCATTAGGCTCATCCAGTGGCTTGGCGGTTTAGGAAGGCTCGCTGGCGATGGTGGTTCCGAGAATTTTGCTCCTGCGTAAAAGCTATTTGTCGGACTGCCACGTGGACTCTCATTTTTCGTTGGAGAGCTACGTATACTTTTCGATGAAAAGGGTGGACTGCAGCTTAATCTCCCGGGAGAACCCTTGGAGCGTCCTCCGCTGGGAAAGAAGGTGGTTGTTTTTATCAAGCCGCTCCTCTGGCTATTCCTCTTTCCTCCTGTGCTGGGTGAACCCTGCCTCTCCACTTTATCGTTCAACTTTGGCGTTGAATTCGTCATGACTCAAAAATATCCTCTATCTCGTTCCTTTATTATCACCTTCTTCTTTCTCTGGATCTGTCCCCTGCCTGCAATAAAAGTAAACAAAAATTCTACTAATAATGGTTGAATCCATTTTAAATCATGCAGGCCGACTAACTGCAAGTTGTAGATTTAACTGCGGGGCAAAATGTAGCAATGGCTAAAAAAAACTCGTCTAAAAAAAAACATTAAAATTTTTATTTTATAATTTATAAATTAACCTACCCCCTTTTCCCACCCCTTTATATATCACGCCCTATTATATAAAAAACAATTCGCCTCCAGTCAGAAAGTTTGACATTACTTAATGTGCTTCTACTTCTAGAACCACGTAACTTCTTTATACATCAAGAACCACGTAACTGTCTTCTATCTCTTGAAACCCGTAACTCTTTCATACCTCCAGAAACACGTAAGTCCCTCATACATAAAGAACCACGTACCTCCCTTCTACCTCAAGAACCACGAAACTTTTTTCTACCTTTGGAAAAACGTAACTCCCTCATACATCCTCATTCTTCAAGAATCACGTAACTCCTTTCTACTTCTAAAACCATGTAACTGACTACTACCTCTAGAATCACGTCACTCCCTCATACCTCCAGAACCACTTAACTTCCTCATACATCCAGAACCATGTAACTCCTTTCTACCTCTAGAACCACGTAACTCCCTTCTACCTCTAGAACCACGTAACTCCCTAAAACATCAAGAACCATGTAACTCCCTTCTCCCTCTAGAACCACGTATCTGTCTTCTACCTCTTGAATCACGAAACTACCTCATAACTCCAGAAACACGTAACTCCCCTATACATCAAGAACCACATAAATCCCTTATACATTAAGAACCACAATATTCCCTTCAACTCTAGAACCACGTAACTCCCTCATACATCAAGATCGACTTAACTTCCTTCTACCTCTAGAACCACGTATCTCCCTCATACATCAAGAACCATGTAACTCTCTTCTATCTCTAAAACGACGTAATTCCCTTATACATTAAAAACCACAATACTCCCATCAACTCTAGAACCACGTAACTCCCTCATACCTCTAAAACTACGTTACTCCTTTCTACCTCTAGAACCACCTAACTCCTAACTCCACCTCCTTTCTACTTCTAAAACCATGTAACTGACTACTACCTCTAGAATCACGTCACTCCCTCATACCTCCAGAACCACTTAACTTCCTCATACATCCAGAACCATGTAACTCCCTTCTACCTCTAGAACCACGTAACTCCCTTCTACCTCTAGAACCACGTAACTCCCTAAAACATCAAGAACCACGTAACTCCCTTCTCCCTCTAGAACCACGTATCTGTCTTCTACCTCTTGAATCACGAAACTACCTCATAACTCCAGAAACACGTAACTCCCCTATACATCAAGAACCACATAAATCCCTTATACATTAAGAACCACAATATTCCCTTCAACTCTAGAACCACGTAACTCCCTCATACATCAAGAACCACGTAACTCCCCTATACATCAAGAACTACGTAACTGCCTTATACATCAAGAACCACGTAACTCCCCTATACATCAAGAACTACGAAACTGCCTTATACATCAAGAACCACAATACTCTCTTCAACTCTAGAACCACGTAACTCCCTCATATCTCTAGAACTAGGTTACTCCTTTCAACCAATAGAACCACCTAACTCCTTCATAAATCAAGAACCACGTAATTTTCTTCTACCTCATAAACCACGTAATTCCCTTCTACCTACAAAACCATGTAACTCACTCATACCTCTAGAACAACGTAACTCCCTCCTACTTCAAAAACCACGCAACTTTCTTCTACTTCTAGAACCACGTAATTCCCTCATACATCAATAACCACCTAACTTTCTTCTACCTGTAGAACCGCGCAACTCTTTTTTACCTATAAAACCATGTAACTCACTCACACACCTAGAACCCTATAACTGCCTTATACATCAAGAACCACGTAACTCCCTCCTACCTCAAAAACCACGTAACTCTCTTCTA
The DNA here is from genome assembly GCA_037103525.1 of Ganaspis brasiliensis. Classification (NCBI taxonomy): domain Eukaryota; kingdom Metazoa; phylum Arthropoda; class Insecta; order Hymenoptera; family Figitidae; genus Ganaspis; species Ganaspis brasiliensis. The sequence continues at coordinate 2,315,124 of JAZKLR010000146.1, forward strand.
GCTCTAGAACCACCTAACTTTCTTCTACCTCTAGAACCATGTAACATTATTCTACCTTTAGATGTACTCCCTCATACATCAAGAACAACATAACTTTTCTCTACTTCTAGAACCACGTTACTCCCTCATACTTCAAGAACGACATAATTCCCTTCTGCCTCTAGAACCACGTAACTCCATCATACATCAAGAAGCACGTAACTTCCTCCTACATCCAAAACTACGTAACTTTCTTCTACCTCTAGAACCACGTAACTCCCTTATACATCAAGAACCACGTAACTTTCTTCTACCTCTAGAACAACGTAACTCCTTTATACATCAAGAACTTTCTTCTACCTCTAGAACCACTTAGCTGTCTTCTACCTTTAGAACAAAGTAACTTTCTCATACATCAAGAACGACTTAACTCCCTCATACATTCTCATACTTCAAAAACCACGTAATCTTTTTCTTCCTCTAAAACCATGTAACTGACTACTACCTTTAGAACCACGTAACTCCCTTATACATCAAGAACGACATAACTTCCTTCTACCTCTAGAACCACGTATCTCCCTCATACATCAAGAACCATGTAACTCCCTTCTACCTCTAAAACGACGTAATTCCCTTATACATTAAGAACCACAATACTCCCATCAACTCTAGAACCACGTAACTCCCTCATACCTCTAAAACTACGTTACTCCTTTCTACCTCTAGAACCACCTAACTCCCTCATAAATCAAGTACCACGTAATTTTCTTCCTCTAGAACCAAGTATCGTCATTCCTACCCCTAAAACCACATAACTTCCTCATACTTCAAGAACCACGTAACCATTTCCGGCTTTAGTATACATATATATTGATAATCTATTGTCTCTGTCACTCACTATCTCCCTCTCTCTCTCTCGCACATAACCACAAATTGACAGCTATATTGGCTGTGAGTGATGGACGGACGACAAAGTTTCACTATGAGAGTTTCGGTCCCTAACCACGAAACCCTAAAAATTAATGCAAATTGGTGACCTGAAGCTTTAAGTATCACAGAATTTAAAACTTTTGCCGCATTTCAAAAATTCAAAATGGCTGCTGTACTTTAAGAACCTAAATTTGGTTATTTTCGTATTTTCTGCAAGTAATGACAACTGAAACTGCAATATTTTGTACAAATCAATTCCAGGAAGACTTTCAGGAAGATTTTGGGCATACTGCATTACTTGTTACGAATCTGCATTGCAACTTTTAATCTTTAACGGGGGGAGGGGGGGGGGAGGTTTTAATTTTTTTCCCTTTTTTTTTGAATGCTTAATATTTCTAGAGTATTGTGTTAAAATTTCGAGTCAATCGAAGCAAAATTGACAAAGTTATGAATATTTGAGCGCCCGTTTGTCTAGGCTTCAAAATTCATGTTTTTTATTAAATAATCAGCTGTAATTTGTTTATTTTTAAATTTGCAATATTTTCCAATACACTACTTGAAAGGGCGATTTCTAAGCCATAAAAAATGTCTATTGGCAAATTTTTTAAATTGCGTTTTAATGTTTAAAATCAATGCCAAACTTTAAGTACAATTTTTGTACATCTGGTCTTTAAATACGTTTTTCTCAAAAACACTTTTTAAAAGTCCGTGTTCACTGCCATTTAAAAACTACATTACCGATTTATTTCTAACTTGGTACACACTTTCTACATACAAAATGGCGGAATTTTTGGTGAAAAATAACAATTTTCACTTGAAATGACCACCAAAAATTTAAAACTGAAAAAAATTATAATCAGGGACCGTTGTGGGGAGGATTTGATGATACTTTGACTAAATTTTTAAGGTTTTTGATTTTAAATAATTTTTAGCTGAGATACAGTGAACACCGCAAATCGTCTTTTTCCAACAACGTTCTTGGAAAAGCTTTCTCAGCGGCTTGTTTGTAAATATTTTAACATAAAAAAATTACAGAATGTTCTTGAAAAGATACTTAATAATGTCTAAAAGGTTTGAACAAATTTGTTTTATCCATATTTCTAAAAAAATTGTCAAAAAAGGTGTTTTTTTAAACCATTACCCCCCCCCCCCCCTTAAAATGACAGATCCAATATGGACGGTCAAAAGACAAAAATGATTAAAAAAGTTTATTAAAAGAAATTATTTTTGTAAAAGTCCATACACCAAGGTCATGTTGGTCGCTGATTATAAATCTAAAGACAGATTTTCAAAAATTCAAAATGGCCGAACAAAAGATATGTAAATAATTCTAAAAATCAGTATTCTTAAAATTCCCGAATCACTTATTACGAATCTGAGGTTAGATTATTAAAATTCAAAATGACCAGTATAATACAGAGGCCAAAATTCTGAAAAGTTATATAAATGATTCTAAAAATCAGTATTCCGACATTTTTTGAGTCGCTGATTACAAATCTGAGGTCAGATTTGGGTCAGAATTCGAAAAATCAGCATAAAAAAATAAGATTTTTCTTATCGAAATGTTGAAAACATTATTGTTTCATCGTAAAAATATTTCCACCAAACGAAAAAAATTTTAACATTTATTACAAAGGTTATTGCAAAATTATCATTTTTAACACTTTTCAGATAAAAGCTTATAGTTCATAAATGAGTTAACCAATTTAAGTGTACCTTGGATAGAATCAAAGGGTATAAAATAGACTTTCAATTTCAGTTTGAAAATTGAAAAAAAATCATAATTTCTTAAAAATTGTTTATAAACAATTAATTCATTTTAATATTCTGGCACTTTTAAAAATCGGGATAAGATATTAAAATACACTTAAATTCATTTAGAAAATTGACGATCGTTTATTTTTTGGGGCATTCCATGAGAAATTCGGATAGCTTTTGCTTAAACTTCGTCATTTAGTGGTATTTTGGGTGCTAACTAAGTGATTAAAAAGGTTGCGAAACTTTTTGGCATACTTATTTAGCACCTATAATACTAAAGAAAAACAGAAAACTAAAAAATAGAATCTATTTTCGATTGAACGAATTTCTCATGCAATGCCAAAAAAAAAATCGCTCGTCAATTTTGTCAATGAATTTCGATTTTTTAGTTTTAAGTGTATTTTAATATTTTTTCTCGATTTTTAAGAAGTCCAGAACATGGAAAAAAATTAATTCTTTATAAACAATTTATAAATCAATTTTTTTTTTAATTTTTCGAACTGTAAGTGGAAGTTTATTTTATGTCTTTTAATTTTATCCAAGGTATACTTAAATCGGAAAACTCATTTAAGAAATATAAGCTTTTATTTAAAAGCTGTTTAAAATTTTCATTTTGCAATAACTTTTGTAAAAAAATTTTTAAACACTTTTCGTTTAGTAGTCAAAAGTCTGAAAAGTTATACAAATGATTCTAAAAATCTGTATTCCGACATTTTTTGAGTGGCTAATTACGAATCTAAGGTCAGATTTACAAAATTCAAAATGGCCGATCTAATATAGTGGACAAAAGTCTGGAAAATTATGTAAATAATTCGAAAAAATCAGTATTTCGACATTTTTCAAGTCGCTGATTACGAATTTGAGGTCAGACTTTCAATCTTTATAAATACGGCGGACGCAATTCAGAAAAATTATGTGACTTTTTCTATAAATCAGTATGTCGACAGCTTTCGAGTCGCTGATTACGAATCGGAGGTCAGACTTTGGAAATTCAAAATGGACTTCGTAAAAATTTGATATTTATTTAAAAAGAAAATATACAATCTTTATTCCTTGTGCCCTTAACAGAAAATGCAGAAATTATAGAAACTAAAGTGATAGATTTTTATTCAGAGGAATTTATTATCTCCTTTTTCATTCATAAAATCTTAATAAATATTATAGTTTTAATTTTAAAATTTGAATAGGGAGAATCATAAATAAACAGTAAACATTGAATAGCTTCACTTTAAACATAAGATAATTCCTAAAATTGTAGAAATGGAACAAAGAAATAAATTTGAAAGTGAAATAATCCAACAAAAATTGTAATTAAGAAATAGCCATTTTAAATACATTTACATCCTTTTCCAGAATTTTGTCCGACATATTGGATCAGCCATTTTGAATGCCTGACCTCAGATTCACAATCAGCGACCCAAATAACTTTGGAGTATAGACTTTTAGAAACATTTTTTTAATAAACATTTTTAATCATTTTTGTCTTTTGAGCGACCATACTGATCGGCCATTTTGAATTTTGAAAGTTACAATGCTGGAATTGATTTGTACAAAATATTGCAGTTTCAGTTGCCATTACTTTTAGAAAATACGAAAATAACCAAATTTAGGTTCCTAAAGCACAGCTGCTATTTTGAATGTTTAAAATGCATCAAAAGTTTAAAATTCTATGATTCTTAAAGCTGAAGGTCACCAAGTTGCATTAATTTTTATTAAAAATTGACGTGGTTGAAGCCTCTTGATACATTTTGCCCCACTGTGCCGCTAAGATTTGTTATTCTATGTGAAAAAAAACGCATATTTCTTTATTTTCAATAAAACTTATTTTTAAGAAAGTTACGAGCACTTGAATTTTGAATGGTAAAACTTGAAATAACAGACAAAAAAATTTGTTTCGATGGTAATTTTTCCCCTAATTAATATAATCAAAATTTATTTCTTGGATCTTTTCTTATTTAAAATGCCGTTTGAAATTTTTAAAAAGCTTTAAATTTAACAAAATTATAGACGATTTTCCAAATTCTTTGGGATGAAATAAAATACGAGTTTTCGATTTTAAAAATCAAAATAATGCATTTGGATTAACTTTTTCTTAGACACTTTGTACCAATTATCGTTAAGAATTTTGAATAAATTAAAATTCAGATAAATGGAAAACCGAATTTTTAAAATTTGAATAAATTAATTTTTTGATCTTTAGAAATTGATCAATACGTTGATTTTATTTTTATCTTCAATGTTCATGTTTATATCACACAATCAGGTAAATAAAATTTATCAGATATTTATTTATTCAGCGAAATAAACAATGATCTTGCATTCGCATAAAAACACTCTCTTCATTAATAAAATAAAGCCGCAAATTGAATCTGTTAGTTTTCTTTTCGCCTTTAACGTTTTCTTTTTGTAGTTTAAAAAAAAAATTAGAATCTAAGCTGCTTTTCACTCAACAATTTTTTTTCACAATTACCTTCGATATTTTACTTTATAAATAATACCTCTAATATGAAAAAAAAAAACTGTAAAAATAAACAAACGCCTGTTTGTATACGATAACAAAGAAATGCATATTAATAAATAAGTCAACTCATCAGTAAATAATACTGCTTAATAAATAAAAATCAAGTAACATATGGCAGAGTACAAAAGTATGTTAGAAGCGATAAAAAACAAACTCTCTCTTAGCACAGAAGATTAGAAAGTAGCCATACATCTTCCCGACAGTCTCGACTCGAAGACAAAGAAACAAGACGAAAAACTCAAATTAATTAAAATGTTAAAAAGAGGATTGAATATTACAAAGACTTTAAAGAAGAAATGTGTTAAAAATATCAAAATAAAGGACAGTAGTAACAAAATAATGCTATCCAGTAAAACCAAGGACGCCTCTGTAAATTTCAGTTAGAACTTGCAGTCGAGAAATCGAAGCCTCCTTTGTCTTTCTGGACACAAAGAAAAATGCATTTTACTTACCAATTTTGGTACTGGGGACCCGTTTTTGAATGCGGATCTCTCGAAATCTCCTTCCTTGACCGGATTTAGCGGTTTCACTAACTGCGCAATAATCTAGTTATTCAGGACAAGAGAGTAAGGGGAACGGCGGAGGAGAGCTTGGTGGGGTACTCCAAGAACCTCCTGATGCTACCTCGGCCTTGTTTTTCCAACAGTCCTGCTTCTACTATTAATTTGCGGATTCGGCCACATTCGGTGACCTTTGGTCACCTTTTCACAATTTTTTTCACCTACGCAAACAGACGCCCTGGCGACTAGACCCGTCTTTATTAGCACAGCTGGAGGCACAAAGATGGTGGACGCGACTTGATGTTTTTGTTTTTGTCTGCAAACGACAGGAACGTTAACCTGTTCTGACTCGATTACAATGTTCTTGCTTTTTGTGATCCTTCACTGCGAACATACAACTAAGAAACTCACAATCTTGCGAATTTTCTTTACGTGACGCAAATTCCGGTACTCGTAGGCTCGAGTAACGGGCTTTTCTTCTTTTAAACTTTCTATTCTCAAAATTGAATAATCTTCTCTCTTGCTTGCTTATTTTTGACTCGATTGTTGATTTTCTTTTTCACAAACGGCCCATTACAACCGCAATCGGAAAAACCACACTCTCGGTCGACGAGTACGACGTCCTTCCTCTGTCACTTTTTTCTGCTTTGTGACAGGCTTGGTCGACTTAATGTAAATGTGATGGCAAAACATTTTTTGGACGTCAGCGCCTCTAGTGATAGTACAGGTGAACTAAAGTCCGTATATGTATACACCAACTTGCCTATGTGTTGCATAGCAATTTATGTGTGTACAGCGAACAGCGCCTCTGATGATAGTACTAGGTACTATCTTAATTTGCCACAAAAGAAGGAAAGTCGACCTAGCCTGCTTTGTGAGAGAAGGTTATTTACGCAGCCTGACAGCAGGAACCCCCCTTTGTTCACTAACCAATCAACTGTCTCGTTACTTGGCAATTAAAACTGTCGGGACCAATCAGAGGGCAGAGAAACTTCGGGTGTTTTCGGAACTGTTCGTTAATTCTTGATAAAATTGTAATTATTGCCAGTTTTGGGAATTTAATAATAAAAACAATGTATCTAAAAAAACTGTTGTATTTTTCGGGTATTGTGTTCAAATTTTTAATGTAAATAAATTAGATTAAGAGAAGATTAGGTTTTATTTAAGCTCGTAACGATCTGAATGGCTCAACCAATCAGTGCCCAGGACACATTTGTTTTGCTTCGTAGATCAATGGCGGAAGATTTAAAATTTATGTAAAAACTTGTCAGTAAATTGTATTGAATTTATTCAAATTATTATTAATTACTAGTAGTTAAAGTAAGTAATCTGTAATTCGAATTATTATTGGGATAGTAAAATAAATTCAGAAAATCTTTCTAAACATCTTACAAAAATAAATATTCTTTTGTTCACACGCCAATTTTTATCGGAAATAACTCACTATAATACTAATCTTTTCAAAACCAAATTATTCTTAGATCAACATCAAACAAGATATTTTTGCTTTGGTTTTAAATAAAAATGACACGTCATTTTCTATTGCCAAAAAAGCATGTCCGGCAAGTGGCGCCTCAATAACAATGAAGCGGCGAAAAGAAGAAGCTTCCATTGTTGACGGATGACGAAACCCAGAACATCAATACTGTTTCCCCCGTCTGCAAGATCCCTTTTCTAGTCAAAAAAACAGTCGGTAATTGATGTAAATTTGATTTCTTATCATCTGAGATCGAGAATAAACAATCATTTTTCTAGAAAATCGCCAATCAGGCCGTCTTTTTGGTTACAATGGGTGGGGTCAATTTTCAATTTAACATTGCGCGAAAAGGATAGAAGAATAAGAAAAGGAAAGTAAGAGAAAGAAAGAGAAAGGAAACACGAAGTGACACGAAACGAGTGAGGCGACCTCTGGATAATTCCCGTCGCGAGGATCACGGACGTCGAAAATTTGATATCGCGAAGTGTTTTAATAATGTCTCAGTGAAAAAATCGACAATCCCTCAACTAAAGGTAGGAAAGGAGTTTCTCCTCACGCTATGTCTCATTTTTTGCTTAATTTTTTAACCATTAAAAACCGCAGGTTAGAGATTTGCCTCATAAGCTGGTTTTTCTGTTTTATGGGTGATTAAGCTTTAAAACTTCCTACCAAGTTCAACTTTGAGCTTTTAAACAATAACAATTAGATTGAATTTACTAATAACAAGCACGTTAAAACGTTTATGAAGATTTTCCTCTCTGTGTTTGTGAAACTTTATTTACAAACGATACAAACCAACAGTGCGTACAAAAAACATATCGACTACTTTTCAGGGTTTTAGAACGTAATTTTGTTGTCAAATAATAAACCTTCAAAACCCTTGCATCATATTATTGGCTTTCGAAACAGTAAATTAGAAAAAACATCAAGGGAACTCTTTGTTCTTTGTTCGAGAGCAATGTTCTTGTTCAGTTCGTGTTCGTGTTTACATGTTTGTATGTATTTAGATCGTTCGCATTTGCATAATAGATACGGGATCTATATTTTTATACAAGCAATTATAGTTCTAGGCAATTTCAAAGCTCGGCACGTAGTGTTTGCGTGTTTCGAAAAGTCTAGTGGTTTGCTTTAATAAAAGTAATTATTTTTGTCAATGTTTGATGTGATTAAACTTGGGCGCCATTTTGAATGAGCACGAGATAGGCGGGAATTTCGAATTTGTTTTTATTTTTTTCTTACGAGAAGTACATTTTTGTAAGGTTATAAAGTCGATTGTAGAATTCTTGTGATTTGAAAATTTATATATAGTGTTTAATATATTCTGAACTTAATTTAATATAAATTAATATTAATTAATTGTACTGGATTTGTTCAGTAAAGTACAAAAAAATGTCTATTTTTAATAATATGTGTTTATTACAGGAAATTTAAAAACTAAATGGATTTTTTGTCTTAAAACATGTGTTGTCGACGTTCAACATTTGGAAGAAGATGTTTCAGATCTCACGGTTGCCTCGATGATTCATTCTTGTGGCCACTTCAGTCCCAAGTTTTCTTATTTTCCTAGAATATATTTGAGAATTCCAGTGTGGGTTACAATTCATATATTCTACACATGAAGGGGCTCTGTATCAACACCTGTTCTCTCAGAGTTTTGTGACAAGAAATTTTCAAGTCGAATTTATTTAATTCTGAAACTAACCTCGAAATTTTAAAGTAACAATTTTTCACATTTATTAATTATTGAAATTAATAATTAAATCAATATAAATAATTAAATAACGATTTGAAAAATATTACCGAATTAGTATTTGAAATTATTTTTTCTGTTATTTTTAAAAATTATATTCAATTCGTATTAAAATAAAACTAACTAAAAATTTAATTCGAGGATGACAAAAAATTGTTTCTATCTAAGATTAAATTTCAAAAGGCTCTTTTCAATTAGCCAAGGTTAAATTTGAAAATAAAATCAAGAATGTTTGGTAAATTGGAAAAAAAATGGGAAAATTTAAGAAAATAAAATGTAAAATTTGCTCTCTGTCTTTTATAAATGTTGTTTTATGTATTATAAAATATTGACTGGCAGAATATTCTACTTTGATAAAACATTGAACACGTTTCTGTTGGATTTCGTGTCAACACTTAATCTTGGCAGAGAACGCATGCGTTCTATTCTCCTTATCACTGTTGGATACGCCCCTGGCTTTTGTAGATGCGAATCCCTTCTTTCATTACATTTTTTTGACCCTGCTTTCGATACTAACGCGTTTAGTCATTACTGTCCTTTGCTCAGTCGCTCAAGCTCCTCTTTTAAACTCATTGATAAGTATTTTAGATTACTCCAGGCTACGAAATTCTCTTTGAACTCGCTGCTATCGATTTTCAAAGATCCCTACTCTAAATTGCAGCAAATTTCATTCCAGAAGTACCTAAAACTTTTTCTAGTTCTTGGCAGTTTTAGAACTTTTACTATTTTTTTTCTTTTAATCTTTTGAAAATTAAGATAAATTTAAGATTAGATGAGTAGAAGTTTTTAAGCAAATTTTGAGTTTGGTTTAGATTGAAATTTCGATTCATTATGAAAATTTGAATCGTTAAATTTTAGAAAATTGAAGAAACGAAAAATGTAAAAAATTTTGGACATATCAGCAAGATTCTAAATGTACCGAATAATTTTCTACTCTTGGATTAGCAAGGATTATCCGAAAAGGAGAAGTTCTGTTAATCTGAGCAAAGTAGGAGATAAATTTACTATCATAATCCTCTTTTAAATACTGAAAGTGCTGTCGATCAGATATTAGATATTTATCTAGATTATTAAATCTAGTTTGTATTTTCAATCAATGGATCATTTTATACTGGGCCATTTTAGTTGAATTTCGACTGAAAGTATACATAGGTTATTTATTATATGAGAAAAAAGAGGTGGAGATCGCCTTGACTTGTCCTTAACTCTTTACTATGCTAGAGACCTGTGCATTTGTTATTACGTAAAGTCGACAATCGTGTTCCGAAACTCACTTTCCCGTCTGAGTTTCGGAACTGGAGATTTCGTTGACGTAATTATTACTCGCTCATAGCTTCTTTAGAAATTTCTCAAAAAAGGTCAAATCTCGTTTTTCATCGTTGGAAAGTTGAGTGGATTTCTGTTTCGTTATTTGCTGTTTAAAATTGAGATTGATTGAAAAATGACAAAAATGGTAAAAATGCAAACTTAAAATATTTGGTGATTTGGCTGAAGTAAAAACAAATTTAATATTATTGTTTTTATTAGTATTAATATTATGTTACAATTTGGATATATTATGAACGCGTAAAAATGAAAATAACAAAAAAGAGTGATTTTTGGTAAAAGTAGCAGACGACAGGCTTGTTTGTTTTTGGATACATAACCTTACTTTTGCATTGTTTTGCATATTTTTGTGTGGAGTTTTACTATTTGAGAATTTTACAATTATAAAGCCTACGGACATTTTTAAACAACATTTTAACAGACAAAAAAGTTTCAGGTAAATGTTGCAAAAAATAACTCGTTACGAAAGAATTTCTGATTTTCATGAAATAATCTCTTAGTTACGTTTTAAAATTTTTGATTTTGTTCAAATGAAGTTTTTTATATTTAATATATTTCTAAGTAGATTGCATAAAAATTAACATATATTCATTGGTTTTTAAAGCACTTTTTACAGGCTATTCGATTTGCCTAAATTCATTTTTCCCAAAAATAGAAATAAAAGAAGTATAAAAACTGTTTTTAATTATAACTAGATTAAACAACGCGCGCTAAAATGCGATTAGTTTTTACGCCCTATGTTAACAACAATTATAAATATTTTAAATATAACATTTAAAAATAAATAAAAACAATTTTTATTTACATGCGACAAAATCTATAAGATTTTAGAATTGAAAAAATTGCAAAATTAATTAAAATTTAAAAAAATAATAGCAAATTTTGCAAAAATCATGGAAATGTTTTGAAAATAATTTAAATTTGAGAAAAATAATTGAAAATCTTAGAAATTGAAAAAAAGTTAGAGTGATGAAAATTTGGAGAAAATAATTGAAAAAATTGCATAAAATATTTTAAATTGAGAAAAGTTTAAGAAAAATTCAGAAAAATACTTAGAACTTTTAGAATTTCATTGAAAATAAAAAAAATAATTAAAAATTAGTAGAAATAAATGAAAAATGATAAATATAATTTAAAACTGAAGAGAACAATTTTTAGTTCAAGAGAAATAATTGCAAAAAATACAGAATATATATAAAATACAAAAAAATCATAGATGTAATTAAAAAATTGAAGAAAATAATTTAAATACCTAATTTAAAACTGAATTAGGTAATTAAAATATCAAACAAATAGTTTGAATTTTTGAAATTATAAAACAATTAAAAATAATTAAAAATTAAAGAAAAATATTTAAAAAGTTTGGAAAATAATTTTAAAAAATGAGAATAATTAAAAATTGGGGAAAATAATTAAAAAATGATTATAAAATTGGAAACTTTTTAAAAAATAATTGGAATATGATAAAAATAATGGTAAGTTGAATAAAATCAATGAAATTTGAAATAAGTAATTGAAAAAGTTGCCGAGTTTTTTTTAAATAAAAAAAATTATAATTAAAATTTTTGAAAATTATGCCAAAAGAATAAATAAAAAATAAATAAAAATAATTAGAAATTAGAGAAAATAATAGAAAAAGAACAGCATTTATTTTTAAGTAAAAGAAAATAATTAAAAAATTATTTGAAAAATTGAAAATTGAAGACAATAATCTAAATTTGAGATAATAACAGAAAATTTAGGAAATTAATTTAAAAATAATTAAAATATAGAGAAAATAGTTGCAAAATGATATAAAGAAATGAATATTGAACAAAATAATTAAAAATTGAGATATATGAAAGTTTAGGATATTAACTCAGAAATAATGAAAATAATTAAAAATTAAGAAAATAATTGCAAAATAAAAATAATAATGGTAAATTAGAATAATGAAATTGTTTTATTGTCGAAGAGAAAACAATTAAAATTGAAAAAGTGATTGAAATAAATTAAAGATAATTGAAATTTGCGGGTGGTTAATTTAAGATGTAAGGAAAAAGTGGAAAATAATTAAAAATTGCAGAAAATAATTGAAAAATGATAAAAATAGTTTAAACTTGAAGTTTACGTTTAATTGAAATCAAAAAAGAAAAGAATTTACTTTTTTAAATCACTTCAAATTTAGTATATTTGAACCGTGGATTAATTGAACTTTTAATAAATGCAAGTTTAAATTAACAAAAATGTGAAGAAATTAAAATTTTTATGAAATTAAGATTTGTGAACATTTTGAAAAGGTGAAATATGATGTAAATATTTAAATCAAAAACACATCTAGTGGCACAATTCCAGAGTGTGAACAGTATGAAGAAATGAACGAATAAAAAAACTAGTAAATTGTTATTATAAATGATTGAAATATTTTAGAAAAAACGAATTCTACTATTCTAGAATTAAAAATTTGAACTTCTTTATATGAATTGAATCTCAAGTTTAAAACATAAATAATAAAAATTAAAATCTAAATATCATTAAAGAAATTCTTTATTAATTAAATGAAGGATTAATGATAAATTCCAAAATTTAAAAACACTTTCGCGTGTAATCATTTTTATTCGTGTACATCATTTTTAGGCTAGATTAATATTTTTAACTTTTTCACAATTCACGATTGTTTCATTTAACAATATGTTGTAATTTTTTAAAGAGAACATAATATACATTAATGCACTGATTTTGTCTTCTGCTACTATTTTTCCAAATTACTTTTCATTGCAATAATTGACCATAATTTATAACTTTACAGAATAATGTTTTATTAAATACTAAAAATGCATCATCTTAAGAATTGTTAGATTTCCTAAATTTAATATGGTATGTATTCAACATATTGTAATAACTGGAATGATCTTTGTTTAATAGAAATTAAAAAATTGTAATTTTGTTATAGTCCTGAAGAGACTTGTTCATGGCGAAATGCATAGATAAATTCAGAAACAATAAATTTGTAAACTGAATTGAAAGATTTTTTTAATTAAGGACCAAAGGCCACAAAGTATTCGATGAATTTTATATAAAAAATGGTCTATAATATGTAAATATAAATATCTGACTACTAAATATTTCAATAAACAACAATTTCAAAAATAGTGAAATGTTACCATAATTAAGTGTAAGGCGTTATTATTTAGTGTGAGGTTTTTCGATATTTAGCTTTAAAGCGGTAATAATTTCAATAATTTACTTTTAAACGGTAATAATTTAAAAGATACGGTTGAAAAAACTAAATACGTTTTAAATGTTAGATAGTTTATATTCAGCTGTCACTTTTTGAGGTTATGTTTTCAAGTAAAACTCCAACTGAATCGTTTGTTCATTTTTGACCAAATATTCAGCTATTGCGGTGAAAAAGTTTTCTAATTCAATTGTATTTTTGTTCGTACATTCTCTGAAAATCCTTTTTTTTTTTCTAGGCTAAAGAAATACATCGGTTAATTTTAAAGAAGTCGTCATTTTCGAAATAATTTCGAATAGGTCATCACTTAGTTTCGTGGAAGTCATCGCTTGGTTTTGAAAAAGATAAAAATTTATCTTGAAACGCAAGGCGATGAAGAAGTACAGTCATTATCATTCCCATGATGACGTAGTTCACAAGTTGCTGACTCGAGGAACGTTTGTTGCAGTCGGTTAAGGCATTTGCTGTGTCTTGATTAGCAACAAGAGGAGATTGTTGTTCTTAGCTCTTCAAGCTTCTGACGTTTCGAAATTACAAAAATGATATCTATTGTCAATAACAGCATTCGTCATTGCAGAAAAGTGCACGGGATTTTCCTTGACAATGGTCACATTCGTACCATTTATCCCTCGAGGAACTTAACACTAGTGAAAAATATCCGAACTCTATTCATGATTCATAATCTTCAAGGTAAAAAGACTGGCGATACCTTTTCTGACAAAAGCAAGCAAAAGTAACCTGCTCGCGTATAGATTTACCAAGAAAAAGATATGCCTAGATTCTAGAATAACCTCCCATTTCTTATAAAATTCTTGATTTATGCTTTTAATCTTTTTGTCGTCAATCAATTCTCGAGAAGTTAAAAGATATTTGTACAATTTTATAAATTCTTAAATGTAAATATAATTAGAAGATTTTTATTTTGAAAAACAGTTTTCTCAATTTGTGGATATTGTTGCATGTCAGCCGGATATAAAAAATGAGTTTCATCCTTTTATTATCTGCGTGTAGATGCTTTGTCCACAGAATATCACACTATTCCTTTCGTGTGACAGGTTGAAAAGTAATGAGGCTTTTTCATAAAATTATTTGGTTCAGCATAAAAAGGAGGAGTTATTTTAAATAATCGAGGTCCTGACGTTTAGCAAATATTACAACTTTTCTCGACAGTGTCATTATTTTAATAAATATAGAAAGGTATCGACACTCTTGGAAAAGAAAATAAACTTAAGTTTTTTTAAAGTTGATAAAAAATATATGTGTTCCAGGAAGGTTCATTAGGTCAAAAATTACAGTGTTTCATCTAAAAATATCTCTAAAAATGAAGTTATTGATATTCTTAAAAATTTAGAATCCATAGTATTGTCTTTAAATATTGATGTTGAAATAAAAAAGAAAGTAAGACAAACAGTATCTAATACAATGATTCAGAACTTAAACAAAGTCAGTCATATTTCTAAATATGAAAAAGAGTTTTCTAAAAAAATAGTTGGTACAAACAAATTTTTAAGAAATAATACAGACATTCTTTTTACTTCAGTGGACAAAGGCAATCTTACTGTTTGCGTAAAAATCTGACTACAATGAAAAAATGTTAAATTTACTTTCTGACAGTTCAACTTACAAACGTATTTCTAGAAATTTTTTGAAAAAATTACAAGATAATTCTTCAAAAATTCTTAGATATCTTAATGATGAAGAATTTTAATATACAGTCTACCTAAAATTCATAAAGAAAAAAGACCTATTGTCTCTCTTACTAATTCGCCGACATATTGTTTATCCAAAACTATCTATGATGAACTAAAAAAGTGTATTAAAATTCCCGAATATCACATTAATAACAGTTTTGAACTAAAGGAAAAATTAAAGAATTTTGTTATTGAGCATGATCTTGTTTTTCACCTCCTTAGATATATGTTGATGATACAATTTTTTGTATCAAAAAAGGCTTGATAAATATCAGTATAGATATTTTTAATTCTTATGACGAAAATTTGAAGTTTACCTTTGAACTGGGAAATAATAACCGGATTAATTTTCTTGATTTAGCTTTGTTTAAAAAAGATAATTGTATAATTACTGACTGGTACCAAAAACTATTTCCTTCCGGTAGACTTATCAATTTTTTCTCAAATCATCCAATCCAACAGAAGAAAAATATTACTTTAATCTAGTTGACAGATCCATTTTTCTTTCTGATAAATCTTTCCATTTTGAAAATTTGAAAAAGAAGATTTTTATAAACAATGATTATCCATTAGATTTCATTGAAAGGAATATTAAAATTCGCATTCAAAAAATTAAATATTTAAAAACAAATAAAGAATCATATTATGCCCGGGCAAATATTTATAAACAAATTCCTAAAATTTATATTTCATTTAATTCTTTATATTTTTTTAAGTTGTCAAAAATTCTTAAAGAATACAACATTTCAGTCATCTTAATTTTTCTAAAAAAAAAAGACGAGGTAAACACCAAAACCATTGTCAAAATATCCAGAATTTGTTTTCTATCAACACCGACAAGAATTTAATTTTGAATTTCATTGGGAAAATAACCAACTTTTGGACCAAGAATCACATTTTTTCAAACGTAACATCTCTGAGATCGTATAAGTCAAATAAATTTACTTTAAGTAAAAAAGAAGACATCCTATTTTTAAATAAAATTATTTTTCTTTTTAATTAACAGAATAAATTCATGAATAAGTTTTTCTCAATAGTTTTTCAAACTCAGTCCCACTTGTACATTTTTCAAAAAAAGTTAGGCTGAGACAAAATTTATTATCAAATAGTAATTATTTAACATTTTGTGTTTTTTCTTCAAAGTAAGTAGACAATTGTAATTTTTATTCAATTTTGACAAATAATAGGTTATTGTAATTTTTTAAACAATCGCTACAAGTTTGTTTGTTGAATTTTCTTAAAATATGCTTTGTTAAAAAAAGATAAAATAGATAAATTTTATTTTGTTTAGTAATTTTTTTTTACAAAATTCAAGGAATAGATTTATAGAGAAAGTTTCAAAGATTAAAATGAGCTACTTTTTGTCGAAATTGGATAAAAATTGCAATTGTTTACGAACTTGAAAGAAAAAACACAAAATCTATAATAATAATCCACAAAATTCATTCATTCTTTCATTCATTTTTTGTCTGTTTACACCTGAAGTTTGTCACATAGATATTTTTTTATTTAAATCAGACACTTTTTAAAAAATTCATTTAAATTGATTAAAATTTAAATTTATAAATATCAGCTCAAATAATTTCAATTTCATTAATAAATAAATCTATAATTTTTCTATAATTTTCAACAGTTTTCAATATACAATTATTCTTTTTAAATTTTATAATTATTCTTTAACTTTTTTTTAATTACTTTGTTTTGTTGTCGATTATCCTCGCCAATTTTAAAATTTTTCTTTTAATTGTCAATTATTTTCCTTATTTCTCAATTGTTTTAATTAATATTTAATTATTTTAGTCATTTGGTAATTTTTCTTTCAAATATCAACTATTATTTTAAAATTTCTATTTAATTCTTTAATCTTTTCATCATATTGTAATTTTTCTTTTAATTATCAATTTCTTTTTAAATTTCTATTTAATTCTTTAAATTCCAATTTATTTCTTCAATTTTTAATTATTTTCCTAAACTCTCAAATATTTTCTTTAATTTTCAATTTTTTTGATCGATTTTTAATTAATCCCTCAATATTCAATAATTCTCGGAGTTTTTCAATTATTTTTTGGACTCATAAAAATTCCTATTATTTTCTTAAATTTTCATTTTATAATTATTTTCTTTTAATTTAATATTTCTTGTTTAATTTTTACAATTATTTTTTTTCAGTTAATCTAGTCATTTTTCGAATTTTGTTTTCAATTGACAATCATTTTTGTCATTTTTCACATATATTTTCTTGAATTTTTCAATTATTTCGCCTTTTTTCAACTATTTCCTTCGATTCCATTACTAATTATTTTCCGCAATTTTTAATTATTTCCTACAATTTTTTCAATTTTCAATTATAATTTTGAAATTTTATAATTATTCTTTGGTTTTTTAAATTATTTTGTTCGGTTAATCTAGCCATTTTTTAATTTTGTTTTTATTTGTCAATTATTTTCGTCATTTCTTTTTACAATTATCAATTTTTTTTTAAATTTTAATTTAATTCTTAAATTTTCAATTTGTTTCCACAATTTTTTATTATTTTCTTCTTTCAATTATTTTTTTCGATTTTCAATCCAGTTGTTATAAATGTGCAGATATTTCTAACAATTATTTCTATTTTTCTTAATTTTTCAATTTGCAATTATTTTCTTTTAATTTAGTATTTCTTGTTTAATTTTTTCAATTATTTTTTTCAGTTGTCTATTAATTCAGTCATTTTTCGAATTTTGTTTTCAACTGACAATTATTTTCGTCATTTTTCACATATTTTCTACAAATTTTTCAATTTTTCTTGTCTTTTTTCAACTTTTTTCTTCAATTATTAATTATTTTCCTCAATTTTCAATTATTATCTTAAAATTTTGTAATTGTTCTTTGATTTTTTCAATTATTCAGTTCGGTTGTGTATTAATCTAGCCATTATTGAATTTTGTTTTAAATTCTCAATTATTTTTGTCATTTTGTCATTTTTTTTTCAATTATCAATTATTTTTTCAAATTTTAATTTGATTCTTAAATTTTCAATTTATTTGCGCATTTTTTTTTTTTATTTTCTTCAATTTTAATATTTTTTTCTCTTTTTAATCCAGTTGTTCAATTTGCCGTTATTTTCAACACTTATTCCTATATTACAATTTTTCAACTATTTTGTTTAAATTTAATATTTATTGTTTAATTTTTTAAACTTTTTTTTTCAATTGTGTAATTACACAATATACACTATATAATTATATAGTCATTTTTCGTATTTTGTTTTCAAAACTGTCAATTATTTTCGTCATTTTTCAGATATATTCTTCAATTACGTAATTTACATTATTTGAATTTGCAAAAATTTATAGTTTTAAATAACCAACAACAATGCAAAGTTGGTTAATATTACTAGTGTTATATAATTATTATTTTAACAAATTTTGTCTCAGCCTAATTTTTTTTGAAAAATATACAACTGGGTCTTTCAAAATTGGATGAAACCAATTTTAAAAACATTTGTATTTTATCTAAAAAATGATTCACTAAAAAAAACGTTTAGTCATATCAACAAAAATTTGGTTGAGCCAACAAAATTTTTGTTCATATGACGAAACATTTTTTTCAGTGAATTATTTTTTAGTTTGAGATTATGGAGATTATGATTAATGGGTTCAACATCCTTAAGTTCAATAACTTCTTGATATATTTATAAAAATTTCTATTTCTAAATAATTAGTTAGTTTGAATCGTTTTCAAAATGATTTCAAATACTCGACGCTGTACACAATTTTATACACAGTTAAAAATGTTGTGTATTTGTGTAGAAAACAGTCCTTGTTCAATTTTTTGTGTTAAAACTTAACATTTTTCGTGTGTTGATTTTACACATTCTTCAAATGTCATTTGATTCTTGAACATAACCTCAATTTTTTTAGTAGTAACTCTGTAATTTATGTTTATTTTTGTTGTTGCAAAAGCATAAATTCTTTATTGAAAATTCATTTTAACTTGCAAAAGATAAAATACAATAGTAATTGCATAAAATATACACGCTTTAAATTATTATAATGCGTAAAATAAGAGGTTAAAATTTGTGTACAAAATTCAACATATTTTTTTGTGTTGAATTAACACAAAGTTTTGAGTGGACCGTTTGGGACATGTGAAAAATGTTAAATTTAACACAAAATTTTTTACTGTGTATTAATTTTTTTCACGAGTTAAAAAATGTTTAAAGTTTTAACGAATTTAGGTCATTTTTGTTTTTTATACCCCAACTATTTTATATATTATATGTTTTTTTTTATTATAAAATTATTCCTCAAGTGATTATTAATCTTGGTTTATTTTTTACAATAAAACAGCTTGCTGAGGCCAACGAACCCTTATTGGCGAAACGTTGCCAACATAATATAAAACTCGTGTTACTTTTCTACCTTCCTAGATCACATATATATTTTTGATATCAACTTTAAACAAATCGAAGGAATATAACTCTCATGTAATTTTTTTTAGTTTTCAAAATTGAGTATAAATACATATTTTTTCTTTTCCAGGAAAGCGTTATTCTTTCTTGTGGTGGAATTTTGTGATTTATTTTGGTGAAGAAGAAATATTTCGCTTATGTTAAACTGGATCATCCAACCGCGAGGAATACTTAAGAAAATCAGAAGTCAAAGGTTCGAATGTATAGAGCATAAAAGATAGTCGACAGAATTTGTATGGGATTCGTAGAGCCGGATGGGACGGTGCCTTGTGCACTTTGCGTTTTGAAACACGTTTCGAATGCCTCCTCCTATTTCAAGAACTTTTGTGCTCATGTTCCTATACCATAGGAATGATGGTGGAGAGTCTGCAGGAGTTCAGAATCCCGCATAGTCGTCAGAACGAGACGCGTAGGTGCGGCCTTTCTCTTGCTTCGAAGGGGACTTCCCTAGGTCCTGCCTTTTTTATTTCAAAGTCCCTTTGGCCCCGCGGTCGCTGTTCACATCAGCACTCCCTCGCTATAGGGTCGACTCTACCCCTCTGTTCATTCCTGCAACCTCTCCTTCTCATATGTGCTTGCTTGTGTGAGTTTAAACCCAGTGGGCCTCAGGGAAGTAGACCTGATCCTTTCCTTTAGAATTTGGCTGACCGAATAAATAGTATCTTCATTCCTATACGCTTTGTCGATCTTTTAAATCCACACTGCAATCTTAAAATTCAACTCTGTTTACATCTCTCGTAAATTTCTAGATTTTTTTTCCCCCTCTTTTCTATTCAATGTAAATTCTGGATTAGCGGATATTTGTTTATTTACTAGTTGAAAAGTAAATAATGGAAAATTTCGGTCAATATTTTACCTTTGGATGTATAAATTTCCAATGGAAGGGAGAGACAGAAGACTGTGTTTAAATTTGTACAAAATAGAATCAGTGTTAAGACCATTAATAATATGATTATAATTTAAATTATAATTTAATATGATAAATATGATACGTATAATTTAAGATTTTTTGAATTTTGGTTTAGAAATGTATGACAACTAATTGTAGAGAAACGGCTTGTGTAGATAGTAAAAAATTCTAAATTCTATATAAATTTCCAGTTTGGAATTATCTGAGTTTTTAAATATTTTCAGGAGTTTTGATTTGATACTGAAAAGCTTCTGACTAGTTTTGACTAAACACTCACTAAACCGTGTCAGTGATTTTTTTTTTTTAATTGACTTTTCATTGGCTATAGTATAGTTTAAATACAAAAAATAAACTATTAACTTATTTAGATTAAATTAATTATTATCAGATTAAATTTTGGGATTAATTTTTAAATTCTTATAATAAATCAGATTTTCCATTTGAATTGAAAATACAAATTTTTATAGTTATTTACAAAAATGTTGAATTATTTTTTTTCAATAGTTTTCCGAACAAAATATATTTAAACTTCTATTAAAGGTCTATTAATTTAAATTTAAAGTTTTTCAAATTAAAAAATCTATCGATTCAAATTTAAATTATTTCAAACTTGAATTAATCAAAATTTCAATATAATCTAAGTTTTAAGATTCATAACTCATTTTTATTTTAATTCCTAATGTAGGAAAAAAATTATTTCAATCTATCAGGGTGTCTACTAACCGGGAAAACCGGGAATTAACCGGGAATTTTCCGTCAAACCGGGAATTTTTTTTCTGGGATAATAAATTCTTTTCAATTTTAAATTATTTTCTTCAATTTTCAATTATTTTTATCAATTTCTAATTAATTTAAATATTTTCTACGATTTTCAATTATTTTCTTCAATTTTTAATTCTTTTCTTCAGATCTCAACTATTTTCTTCCATTTTTAATTATTTAATTTAATACTCAATAATTCTCGACTTTTTTCAACTATTTTTTTCAATTATCATTTATTTATTTCACATCTCAATAACTCCTCCATTTTTCAATTATTTTCTTTTACAATCAATAATTCTCGTCTTTCTTCAATATTTTTTTTCAATTATCAATTATGTTTTTGAAACTTCAATTCAATCCATTAATTATTATTCAACAATTTTCATAAAATCACATTTTCTTCACTTTCAAATTATTTTCTAGAATTTTTAATTAATTTCTTCAAATTACAATTACATTCTTCATTTTTTATTGTTTTCTTCAAATTCTACAATTCCTGGGTTGTTCAATTTCTTTTTTCTTTAATTATCACTTATTTTCTTCTAATTTCAATCCAATTGTTCAATTCTTGAATTATTTTCTTTAATTCTCAATTATAATTTTCGACTTTCAATTCCGTTCTTTAATTTTCAATTTTTTTTAATATTCAATAACTTTAGACTTTTTACAATGATTTTTTTAAATTCTCAATTATTTTCTTCAAATTCCAATTTTTTTCTTAAATTTCAATTATTTTCTTCAATTTTCAATTATTTTTTCATACTTCTTTCAGTTTCTCAATCTCTTTCAATTTTCAATTTGTTCTCAATTTTCTTTAATATTTAACAATTCTCAGCTTTTTTAAATTATGTTTTTCTTTCAATTTTTATTTAAATTGAGAATTTTTAAATTATTTACATCAATTCGCATTTATTTCCGTCGATTTCTAAGTTTTTCTGCTGTTTCCAAATATTGTATTTAATTTTTAAGTACTTTCTTCAATTTTTAATTATTTTCTTCAATTTTCAATTATTTTCTTTAATTTTTAACTATTTTGTCCAATTTTCAATTGTTTGTTTCAATATTCAGTAATCTCGACTTTTTTTAATTATTTTTTTTTCAATTATTTTCATGTTTCAAAACCTCCTTCAATTTTCAATATTTTTCTTTTATTTTCCATTTAATTGTTCAATTATTTTTTTCAATACTCAATTAATTTCTTTAAATAACAATTCTATTCTTCAATTTATAATGTTATCTTCAATATTAAATAATTCTTGTCATTTTCCATTTTTTTTTTAATTATAAAGTATTTTCTTCTTTTTTCAATCCAATTGTTCAGTAATTTTCTTTAATTCTTAATTATTGTATTGGAATTTCAATTTTATTTCTCAATTTTCAATTGTTTTTTTTTTTTTAATATTCAATAATTCTGTGTTTTTCTGATTTCAATTTCGTTATTTAATTTTCAATTTATTTCTTCAATTTTGAAGTATTAACTTAAATTTTAAATTATTTTTTCTAATTTTCTATCTAGTTGACCAATTTTCAATTATATTCTTTGAATTTAATAAACATTGTTCAATTTTTTCAATTATTGTTTAATTGTAGATTAATATTTACTTTTTTTAAATTTTTTTTTTTAATTGTCAAATATCTTTGTCATTGTTCAATTATTTATTTTCATTATTATTTGTTTCTTTTAATTCTTAATTATTAGTTTTTGTAAAGTTTAATATTTAATTCTTCAATTCTTAATTATTTTCTTCAATTATCAACTGTTATATTCAATTTTTGTAGCCATTTGTAGGTCTATTTATACTTAAAATAAATTTTAAGTTAACAAGAGAAAAAACCTGGAAAAATAGGAACAAAAACCGGGAAATGACCGGGAATTTTGTGGGACGAAATTAGTAGACACCCTGAATCTTTCACTTTTACAAATTAAATTAAATAGCAAAAAATACGTTTTTCATTGGCTAGTATAGTTTAAATACAAAAAATAAATTATGAACTTAATTAGGTATAGATTAAATTAGTTATCAGATTAAATTTTTTTTAATCGATTTTTATTTATTAAAGTTTGTTACATATTAATAAATACAAAGAAATTTGAGAAAATAAATCAGATTCTCTTCCTAAGTTGCAAATAAAAATATTTATAGTACGTTACAAAAAGTAATAAACTAATAAACTTCAATATTATTATTTAAAATGTTTTTAATTTTAGTAAATTCATGTTTAAATTATTAGAAGCTTTCAATATTTTTAAATTTTAACAATGGATATATTAGGTATTTCAAACTTTAAACAATGTATAAAAACTTTAAATTATACAAAATTTGCATTGTATGAAAACTTCAACCAAACTAAATTTTCTGATTAAAATTTCAACTATTAAAATGTTGACTAAAATTTATTTCAATAAAAGTTGGAATTAATGGAACTTGAAATCACTTAAAACTTGGAAAATTATTATTTTTAATTTAAAGAAATTTGGAAATTTCAAATCGATTCAAACTTGAATTTAGTTCAAACTTTAATCAATTATATAATTAAAAAATAGTGTTTTCTTGTTTTTTTCCTGAACTTCCAAAAATCGAAAAAAAAATCATTTCTTGAAAAGCTTTTGAATTTTGAGAAATATGACTAATATTTGGGTTAATTAATAGAGTTGCATTTTTGAAGATTCAATTTCAGTCTAAAATAGAATTTAAAATTCGGGGTTTATACAGGAAATTGAGGAGATTTTCAACCTTTGAAAATATTTTTTTTCACTTGAAACGATTATATTTTTAGCTTTTCAGCGTTTGATCCGATTTTTTGTTTATTTAATTTGAAATTTTATCCAATGTATAAAATTTTGTTGTTTGAAACTAGAGATGTTTTATATTTGAATCGAAAATAAAAAATCGTAATAAATTCAGGTTAATTTTGAATTTGTCAATCTTTTAATCTAAATATTTTTATGAATCAAGAGCTTTTGTAGTTTAGAATAAAAAATCGGTGATTCTTGTTAATTTCATTAAGTTACATTATTTCAGACGAGAACTGTTTTAAATTCAAGTTTAAATTTGAATCTAAATAATTGTTTATGATTTCGAACAAATTCTTTTCAAATTTCTATCAAATTTAATCAAATTCTAAATTAACTAAAATTTAAAACTAAAACTTTTAAAATAAGTTAGAATTTCTTATACCTTAGATTCAAAGAAAAAAAATTCAAGTTCGATAGATATTTCTATGTTAATTAAAATATAAATTCGGAATTATAACTTAATTAAAATTTGAAACGAATTTTTTAAAATAAGAAAAATTTCTCGTAACTTAAAATAAAAAGTTGAATATTGACAGATTTTTTTTAATAATTAAAAAATAAATTCGTGGTTTTTTGTCTTTAAATAAAAAATCCTGTCATCTTGAAATCTAAATTTTAAAATCTTTTCAGTATTTGAATAGATCAGAACTATTTTTGAATTTGTAATTTATATTGATTTCAAATGTGAACATTTTAAAAAATTGTTATTTTTAAAATTAAAGTTGAAATAAAAAAAAATATATTGTTGATTTTAAAATTTAATTCTACATTCTTGTATTAAAATTTGTATTGATTTTAATTTATATTTGAAATATTTATTTGATTTAAATTTAAAACGAAAACATTTTTTTACCTCCAATTTCAACTTTAAATTCGAATGATTATTTATTGCTTCAATTTAAAATTCTTTTGGTTTTTGATTTAAACAGCTTTGCTCTTTTTTCAACTTAAATTCTTTTGTCAATCCAACATTTTTTAAAATTGGAATCCTTTCGGTTTAGAATTCTTTTGAACCTTTTAAATCTAAATATAAAACTGTTTTAAACTAAAGTTCTTTAAAATATAAATCCAAAATTTCATAAAAGAAAAAACTTCAATTCGAGTCTAAATCTCTCTCTTTTTTTTTTTTTTTTTTTTTTAATTTGTATTTCTTTTGACGTTTTATCACAATTTGCTTTTTACGTTAGCCAATTTTTTTTTATAATATTAAAGTCTAAAATTCCTTTCTATCCTAAATGGAAATAGATTTTTGTTTTATTTTGTATGCTTTGAGCGTTTTATATTTATTTAATTTAAATATCTTTGTTTCATTAATTTATATGCGTTTCTTTAAAAGATTGATTTATAAATTAAAAATTTCCAAGATTACTCAAGTATTAATTCCTCGTTTATTGGAACATTAATATTCAAGATAATTTCAGAATTAATATTAAAGACTCTGAAAGAAAAATTTAAGAGGAACTACTTGTATTTATAAATAAATTGAAGTCAGCAGGCCTTGTTTTCAAAACTTGTTGCGAATATTTTTTAAATTTTTTAGGCATTCATCGAGTTGAATTTCCTATCGTGCACTTTATCTGTATCTTCTAAAGGATATGAACGTGACTGCTTCAAAAACATAGCAGCGGTATCAGTTTTGCGTTTATATTCTTCACATTTTCTTTACAAATATTAAAATTTGTAATTTTTAAAGAAATACCGAAATTATTTTGGTTTAATTTTTTGTTACCAAGCGAGATGAAATTTAAAATTTGCTCTGATCGTTCATCAAGAATTATTTTAATCAATGAGGTACTTTTCTATTTTTTTGATATTATTTTCGTAACCTGGATGTTTTAATTTGAGAATTTTGTTTTGATTCTTGATCATCAATTTTGCCAAATTATCAACAGCAGTTTCTCTAATCTTTATTAATTATTTCGCTAATTCGTTATCAAGTGTTGTTTTTTAATCGCATTTGTTGCTTCCTCATAGAGGAAGCTTTATGGATTTTCGATTTTCAAAAAATAGTCTAAATCGAGTCATTTTCATTTTTAAGCAAATGTCCAGATGTATGTGTGTGTAACTTTTTTTATCATCTGGATATCTCGAAAACGCTTTAACGAATTTCAATAAAATTTGGTTGGCTTATTAAGCTCCTAAATGTCTAAATTTAGACACAGGGTTTTTTGAAAATAACTAATCAAATTTTTTTGAGCACCTTTTTCATCGAAGAAATCGTTTTTTGACAAAAATGTTTTTCGTGCTAAAAATAGAACTTAATGAATAGACAAATTGAATCCATGATTCAAATATACTAAATTTGACGTGATTTAAATATTTCTGAAATTTTTAATAATTCTTTTCTCTTATTATTTCAATTACTGAAACTAGATTACCAACTATTTTTATCGTTTTCCAATAATTTTCTGCAATTTTTAATTATTTTCATTGTTTCACACTTTTTCCCCTAAATCTTAAATCTACCTTCTACAAATTTGAACCATTTTTTAAAAATGTTTCAATCACTTTTACAATGTTAATTATTTTCTCTTCGACAATAAAACAATTTAATTATTTATTGGTAAATTTCCTAATATTTATCGCAAAATGAAATTAATTTTTTTATTCAACATTAATACTTTCATTTTGCAATTATTATCTTTAATTTTTAATCATTTTCATTTGAATTAATATCCTGAACTTTGAAATATTCCAATTTTTAATTATTTTGTTCAATATTCATTTCTTTTTATTATTTTACTATTATTTTCTCCATCTTTTAATTATTTTAATTATTTTTCAATTAATTTTCTAAATTTTCAGTTATTATCTCAAACTTAGATTATTAATTTTATTTATTTTAATTAATTTATCTGAAATTTTAATTATTTTCATCTTATTTTATTTTTTTTTTTAAATTTTGTAATTATTTTCATCATATTACAATTGTTTTTTAAAATTTTAAATTATATTCATCATATTTCAATTATTTTTTTCAATTTTAAATTCTATTCATCATTTTTCAATTATTTCCCTAAATTCTTTATTATTATCCTCACTTTGTAAAATTATTTTTTAAGATTTTTAAGTATTTTTCTCGAATTTCAATTATTTTCTTCAATTTTTAATTATTTTCATTTGTTTTCATAATTTATAAAAGTTTTTATTAATTATCTTGAGTTACAATTATTTTTAACCTTCTTCAATTTTTAATTATTCTCATTTTTTTTTCTATTGATTTCCCAGATTTTCAAGTGTTTTTCTCAAATTTCAATTTTTTTTCAATTTTATTTGTTTCATAACATTTTATTAATTAGGTTACACGCATCATACATTTAAGCGTTAAAACCAACAAATGGATCTTTTAAAAATTTTGAAAAAATTCTGCAATTTTTATCATTTTTTACTTTATATTTCATTAATATTTTTCACAGAGCAATTATGGAATTAAATCATTTTCTTTATAAATAAAACAATTTGTGGATAAATCTTTAAAATTTCAATTATAATATTTTAATCTTTATAAAATTTTAAAAATTGTGCTAATACAGATGATCAAAATCCCTACGATTTACAAATTTTTGGTATGAAGATAGCAGAAAATAGTGTTAAATTTTTATATCTTTAAGTCATTATAATTGAAATAAATTCTAAACGTTAATTAACTTGTAATCCAAATTTATAACAACTTTTAAATTTCAATTAATTCAAATTTAAATACATATTAATTAATGCAAAGAAATTAAATAATACTTATTTTTCATGTTTACAATTATAATCCTTTTTTAATTCTTGCAATATTTCTAAGAGATTTCACTTTTTCGAAACTATGTTTAATTTGTAACTTATAATTACTTATTTTTTACAAAATTTTAAGATTTTTCTTCTTTTACTTTTGATATTTTTTTGCTTTTGTCTTTTTATTTTAGGATTTTCTTTAATTTTCTTCTTTTTATACAAATTATTTTTTAATATTATTTTACACAATTCTGTTATTATAACCTTCATTAAACTTTTTATTTCGTTGATTTTCATAATTATTTTCATATTTTTAAAAATATATACGAATTTTTTTGGAAATTTTTTCAATTTTTTTCACATCTTGTCTATTTTTTGAGAGATTTTTTGCAAACTTACTTATTCTTCAATAACTTTTGTAGATTTCCTTTATTTTTCAAAATTTATTGTTGGACTCGTTTTAAGTGTAAATATTATAAAAATAGTTTTGATTTAATTAGCACAAACTTTTTTTATTTTTAAAGGATTTTTAAATATCGTTTGTGGACTTTTTATTTACCTTTATAAATATTTTTTTATTTTATTCATATTAATTCTCATTTTTTAGTAGATTCTAGCTAATTTTTATTATTTTTTGTACTTTTTACATTTTTTTACAGTTTCTTAGATTAAGAAAACTTCTCAATTTTCTACTTTTTTTAAAACTTTTATTCTTTTACATTTTTTTTTTTTTAATTTTTTAAATTTTATTCATTCTTTTTTTAGTCAATTTGTCAAATAATTCTCTAATTTTTCAATTTTTTTCAACTTTAATAAACTACTTACAAATAAACATTTAGAGATTTTATATCCTGATTACATTTTTAAAAAATCAATTTTTGATTTAATTAAAAAATATCATGATTTTTATCAGCTTTGATTTTTCAACTTATCAGTGTTTTATCATATTTCAATTATTTTCTTCAAGTTTCAAATTTTAAAATAATTTTTCAATTATTTTCCCCAATTTTTAATTAGGTATTCTTATTTTTTAAAATTATTTTCTAAAATTTTTAAATATTTTTTTGAAATTTCCCATTATTTTCTTGCATTTTTAATAATTTTCAATTCTTTTTATAATTTCAAAATTTTAAACTATTTATCTGATATTTCAATTATTTAAATCAATTTTATGTACCTATATTCTGTATTTTTTGCAATTATTTTGCAATTTGCATTTTGCAATTAAAATCATGGTTATAGGTGACAGATGAGTTATAATAATTATAATAATTATAATAATAATAATTATTATTATATACAATTATATTCTTCAAATATCAATAATATTGAAAATAATATTAAAATCTTTTTCAATTTTTTAATTAATGTCTACAAGTTTTTAATGTTTAAACCAGTATTGTCAATTACTTTCGTCATCTTTCAATTTTTCCATCAAATTTCAATTATTTTTATAATTTTTCAAGTATTTTCTGCATATTTCTATTAGTTTTTACATTTAAAAATTATTTTCATCAAATTTCAATAATTTTTTTCAATATTTTCTTTTTTGTCATCAATTTCTTAAATTATTACACTATTTTCAATTTTTTTCTACAAATTTCAGCAATTTTCTTTAATAATTGTATTATTATGTATCAATAATTTTTAAATACTTTACACCAATTGACATTTATTTCTTACAAGTTTCACTTTTTTTAAATTTCAATTATTTTTTTTCAATCTTACATTCTTTTAATTATTTACACCAGTTATCAATTATTCATATCATTATTCAATTATTTATCTCAATTTTTTTATTTTTTTTTTATTTTTTATGTATTACCTTTAAATTAAAATTTTTTGTAATTTCTCAATTTATTTTCTTCAAATTTCAATTATTTTTGTCATTTCTCGACTATTTTTTTCTATTTTCAATTATTTTTGTCATTTCTCGACTATTTTTTCCTATTTTCAATTATTTTTGTCATTTCTCGACTATTTTTTCCTATTTTTAATTATTTTTGTCATTTTTTAATTGATTTTTAAAATTTTCAATTAATTTAGTAATTTCTCAATTATTGTAAATATTTTCGACGTTATTGTCATGAATTTTTTAATTTCTTACTTCAATTTTCATTTATTATTGTCAATTCTCAATTTTTTTCAAATTTTAATTATTTTTATCATTTTTCAAGTCTTTTCTTCAAATTTTTTATTTTTTGATTAGTTTTGTCACTTTTCAATTATTTGTCTCAAATGTTTATTATGTTTGTTATTTTTCACATTTTACCTTTAAATCTAAATTTTTTGTGATTTATCAATTATTTTCTTCAAATTTTTGTTATTTCTCGATTATTTTTTCCTATTATAATTATTTTTCTCATTTTTTAATTTCTTTTAAAATTTTCAATTAATTTAGTAATTTCTCAAGTATTATCAATATCTTCGGCATTTTTTAATTACTTTCTCAATATTTTACTTATTTTCTTATATCTTTAAATTATTGTCATGGATTCTTTAATATCTTACTTTAATTTACATTTAATTTGTTCATTTTTCAATGATTTTTGTCATTTGTCAATTGCTTTTTTTTTAATTTTAATTATTTTTATCATTTTTCAAGTATTTTCTTCAAATTTTTTGGGTTTTTGCAATTATTTTTTCATTATTTAATTATTTTCTTTAAGCTTCAATTTTTATCTCCAATTTTTCAATTATTGATTTCTAATTTTTATTTTGTTTCTCCATTTTTCAATTATTTATGCCATTTTTTACGTCTTTTTTCAAATCATAAATTTTTTACATAATTTTAAATTAGTTTTATCATCTTTTATTTTTTTGCAAGGTACAATTATTTTTGTCATTTCTCAATTGTTTTTTTTTTCTTAATTTTAATTATTTTTATCATTTTTCAAGTATTTTTTTCAAATTTCTATCAATTTTATGATTTTTTAATTAATTTCTTTTATGGTCAATGTTTTTGTCCAATTTTTTAATTTTATATTTACATCAAATTTTTATTTATTTTCCATTTTTCAATTATTTTTGTCATTTTCCAAGTCTTTTCTTCAAAGTTTTAATTATTTACTTAATTTTTAATTAGTTTTGTCATCTTTCATTTTGTTTCTTCAAATTTCAATTATTTTTGTCAATTTCAAATTATTTTCTACAAATTTCTATTATATTTGCCATTTTTGAATTATTTTCTTCAAAGACCAATTTTACCTTCAATATTTATGTATTACGCACTAACTTCTATCACTATTTTAATATTATAGCTATTTCAATCATACATATTTTATTACTTTCTCCAAGTTTTATACTTATTTTCTTATTTCTTTCAATTATTGTCATGAATTTTTCAATTTCTTACTTCAATTTTCATTTATTTTTGTAATTTCTCAATTTCTTTTCAAATTTTAATTATTTTGCTTCCTCATAGAGGAAGCTTTGTGATCGTTAAGATTTTCGATTTTCCAAAAATAGTCTAAATCGACTTATTTTCATCTAAAAAGCGTAAATTTTCATTCCTAAGCAAATGTCCAGATGTATGTGTGTGTGTGTGTGTGTGTATGTATGTGTGTGTGTGTATAGCGTTTTTTGTGTACAAGATATCTCGAGAACGCTTTAATGGATTCCAATAAAATTTGGATGACATATTAAGCTCATGAATGTCTAAATTTGGACACAGGGATTTTTTAAAATACCCAACCTAATTTTTTTGGGCACCTTTTTTCATCGAAAAAAAATCGTTTTTTGACAAAAATTTTTTTCATGCTAAAAATACAACTTAAAGAATACAAAAATCATGTTCCTCATCTCAAAACGAATCGATTGACCTATATTACTTTTATAATTGATCAAGAATTCGTAAAATAATTCATATTTTGACATTTTTTTGCATTAAAAATTTTTTTTAACAACTTCCCCAATTAACTTATATATTATTAATTTCTTGCTTCCTCTATGAGGAAGCAAATTATTTTGCTTACTTGGAAGCGAAATGTCCATGAAATGGACATAATTCTCACCTAGTTTATCATTTTTCAAGTCTTATCTTCAAATTTTTTTTATTTTTTACTTCATTTTTAATTAGTTTTGTCATCTTTTAATTATTTGTCTCAAATTTTTATTATGTTTGTTATTTTTCACATATTACCTTCAAATTAACATTTTTTGTGATTTTTGAATTATTTTCTTCAAATTTCTGTTATTTTTGTTATTTCTCGATTATTTTTTTTTTTATTATAATTATTTTTCTCATTTTTTAATTGCTTTTAAAATTTTCAATTATTTTGGTTATTTCTTTTAAGTATTATCAATATTTTCGACATTTTTTTATTACTTTCTCCAAATTTTACTTATTTTCTTATATCTTTAAATTATTGTCATGGAGTCTTTAATTTCTTACTTTAATTTACATTAAATTTTGTCATTTTTCAATTGTTTTGTCATTTGTTCTTTACTTTGTTCAATTGCTTTTTATTTTTAATTTTAATTATTTTTATCAGTTTTCAAGTATTTTCTTCAAATTTCACATTTTGGGATTTTGCAATTATTTTGTCATTATTTACTTTAAGTTTCAATTTTTATTTTCAAATCATAAATTTTTTTACATAAATTTTAAATTAGTTTTATCATCTTTCATTATTGTTCCAAGGTTCAATTATTTTTGCCGTTTCTCGACTATTTGCTCCATTTTTTGATTATTTTTGTAATTTTCCATTATTTTTTTCATTTCTCAATTGTTTTTTTTTAATTTTAATTATTTTTATCATTTTTCAAGTATTTTTTTCAAATTTCTATCAATTTTATGATTTTTTAATTATTTTCTTTTAATGGTAAATGTTTTTCTCTAATTTTTTTTTAATTTTGTATTGACATCAAATATTTATTTTGTTTTTCCATTTTTTAATTATTTTTGTAATTTTTTCAAGTCTTTTCCTCAAAGTTTTAATTATTTACTTAATTTTTAATTAGTTTTGTCATCTTTCGTTTTGTTTCTTCAAATTTTAATTATTTTTGTCAATTTCAAATTATTTTCTACAAATTTCTATTATTTTTGCCATTTTGGAATTATTTTCTTCAAAGACCAATTTTACCTTAAAAACTTGTGTATTACGCACTTACTTTTTTCACTATTTCAATATTATAGCTAGTAATCATACATAAAAGAAATCCGGGAAAAATGTGATTTTAGATCCGGGAATTTGAAAATCATGTTTCAGTAGACACCCTGTTAAAAAAGGACAATAGGTTCCTGTGAGAGATGCAATAAATTAATTTGTAAAAATATTTCACGTTTTACACGATACAGTTAAGACGTTCTGACATTTTTAAATGTTGATTTTGATCGTACATGAAAAAAAGTCATATTTAAAAAGTAAATAAATAAAATTGTTTAATTATATATTAGTAAAATAGAATTTAAACCTAACCTCAAAATAATGGTCCCTGTTTTGACTAGTATTGTCATACGATAGAACCTCCTTAAATTCTCGAGAACATAACCGAATTTCAAATTATCGAGAATTTTGCAAGCATGTGTCTAAAAATTGTCTAATGAACTTTTTGTAAAAACTTTGAATTAATCATTTTTGTGTATAACATTATTCAAAACGAATTGGCTGTATTTGAGATTGGATACGAAAAATTTGGATGTAAAAATTTTGCTGTTTTTGTGGAGTTTGGTTTTATGCAGCTGCTTTCGCAGCTGTTGATATCTGACATCAGAGAAGGTGCGGCCCTGTATCGGGCTTTCCCTACACCCGCACCAACCTCTGGATCGCCCTCCCACTTCCAGTCGAACGAGCGGAGTTTCGCTTCAGCTTCAGTTTGTTTCGCGCTGCCTTGGTGCGTGGTTCTGCATTTCTCGCCGCTCTAGTGCTTGATTGTGGTGCTTTTATGTGGTTCCGTGTTAGTATGTTGGTGTGATCTCCATTACGCGTCAAGAAGAGAAAGAGAGGCACTCACGGATTGTGGGATAGGAAGGGCTGATATCATGCCGGCTACGCGGGAGTATTACCCCATACGGTAGGGATACTTTTTTTTTTTTTGCTTCTTCTTCTCATCCACAAAACACGATACACTTGTTAACTCGGGTTATATCATCCCAAGAGACGCAAAAGCTCCGAGATATCAAGTCCGTTCGCAAGCCTCGAGCTGACAATTTACACGTCCTACATGATCCCTATTTGAATTACACAATTCAATTCTTCGGACTCGTTTAGCTTGGATCATGCCAATCTGATGAGATAAATTAAAAGCCAAGTCTCCTTGATTAGGTCATGGGACGATCGTCTGGAAAGCTGAATTGCCTTCTGGAAAATTGAACAAGATGAATTGGTTCTGTTTATAATCGGGAATTGGTGCTGGACACAAAATATGATCTAGAATTGAGGAAGAATCTGTTTTTTTGCGATTTGTTCTCAGATCTAGATTCAGTGCCATTCTGAATTATAACAAGGAATAGATGATTTTGGATTTGAACAGAGAATCGATGATTCAGAATTGAAGGAGAGAACAGAAGGTGATCGAGAATCGAAGAGAGTGATTTAGAGTTGTAGTTAGGAATAAGTGATTCAGAATTGGCATTGAGAAGAGATCCAGATTTGAAAACAGATGATGTCAAATTGGAACTAGATACTCTGAAAGTGAAAAATTAAATTTAAGATCCTTTGGTACTGAACCGCTAAATTAAGTATTTTCTGGGATTGAATCGGAATGAAAAGTCCTAGATAGAATAAAACGAAATAGAACGCAAGCGTGGGATAGAAAGGGATAGGCGATATTTCTATCCTTTTCTATCACATGCTTGCAATTCCGTTCCGTTCCCGAACAGGAATTGAACCAAACAATATAACACTTTATTGAAATCAAAGATGTAAAACACCATCTAGAATTTAATTTAAAAATCCTCTCAAATTGAATCAGAAGATTGAAAATCCTCTCGAATTGAAACGGAAAACAAAAGATCCCCTAGAATTGAAACCGTGGCAGAAAGCGCGTCTAGAATTGGAGCAGGGCGTCGTAGGTCATCATCTGAAACTTTTAGATTCCATCCACGAGTTTTAAGATAAATGTTCGATTTTCTTATCCTTAATTTAGCCTCGATTGGTAAAATTTACAAATTCAGTCAATTTTCTCTCGTTAAATTAAATCTCAAATTAATCTATTTAAATTAAATTGTCATTATTTTATTCTTATTAGATGGAGACTCGGATTGAGATTAAGATTGGAAATTTGAGAATTAAGGAAGAATTAGCAAATTATCGGTTTCACCTTTCTTAATGAGAATTCGAATGTTCCTTATAGAATTTGTGCAAATCGACTTGGATTTCAGAATCAGTAAAACTGATTATTTCGGCGCAAATAATTATTGTTTAATTAGCAATTTAAATTTCCGATTTATTGACTTTTGATTCTATTTTAACTTATTTCGGGTTTTTTTTTTAATTATCTCATAGTTTATTTTATACTTATTTTTTGTTTAATTAATTTTATCATTTTATTTTTCTTTATTTTCTCTTTTATTTCACTGTATTTCTATCGTTTTTATCCAGCCTATCAAAGAGTTGGATATTAAAAAGCTGAAAATCGAGTCTGAAGATAGCAACGCTAATAGAAAGATAAATTTATTAAAATTCTATGAAGAATTTTGGTTCGTGGGAAAATATTTCTTTTTTTTTTTTGAAACAGGAAATTCTTTTTGATAGAATTTATCTCAAAATCTTGATGGAGCCTATCGTCCTTGTGTGACTAAAATATTTCAATCTCCAGATAAGAAACATCTGCTCCGATATCTTCAACTCGAAGCTATTAGACTTTATCTTCTTTGAAGGTTTTTTTTGCTCTTTTTCTGATTTTGTTATCAAGCTCTATTTTCTGATTTGTCACTATTTTCTTAATTTGTTCATTTTTTTTTTTTTTAATATATTTTTTATTTCTTATTTTGCAAATTTTGTTATTTTTTCTCTCTTTCTGAATTTTTCTCGCTTCTTCCGCATTTACTCTTTGTCATTTTCAGTATATTTTTATTTTCTGTTTAAATTTTTATTGTGCATAAGTATTTGTATGCTTAATATTTATGTTTAATCACAATTTTTTTTTACTTTGGAATTAGTCTGATTTTCATGGTTAATTCTTGAAAAAGTAAACTTTTATTTTTAAAAGTTTCGAGAGAGGCATTTTTTAAAGAATGGGAGCTTTTAACGAATCTAAACATAATTTGTAAAGTTTTCCGGGTATAATGTTAGTTTTATTTTTACTTGATTAAAATTTAATGAGATTAACATTTGAAGGTTATAAAATCTTTAGAAATGTTAATTTTGCCATTGAAATCAGTTTAAAATTGCATTTAACTTAATTGTGATTTATTTAACTGTAATTCATTTTAAATTAAATTTTTTAATTCCCCCCGCCTCCCTAATTTTAATCTGAAATTGCTTTTTGCTTTAAAATTAAGTCGAATTTTGTACTAGTTCAAACTGAAACTACATTTTATTTTAGAACAAATTTCCATTTGATTAATTATAATTTGTTTTTAATTTTACCTTTTTTCATTTTATTTTATTTTTAAACCATTCCTAAAACTAAAAAAGCAAGTATTAATTTTAAAATATTTTATTTCTTTGCATTTATATCTATTTCGGCTTTTAAATTAAAATTCTTTTCAATGTAAAATTCTTTAGAACTTAGTCGTTTGAAATTGAAATTTAATTTTCTTTTTTTAATTTGACTTTAATTCTTTTAATTGTTACCAAATGTATTTTCGAAGCTCTTAGACTCTAAGATTTAATTAAATTTCAATTATATATTTAACCTAAAGATCAGCTGGACTGTTTTTTAACTCAAAATATGTTTTATACTCCAATGCAGAGTACGTGACTTAAAATTTTTATTTGGATTAAAATTTCGATTGAAATCAGCCAGCTTATCAAATTTCATAATATTAACATTTGAATGCTTCTCCATCAGTTCAAGGTCTTCGATTTTATTTTTTTGTTTATAATTCTACTTTTGTTCTATCCTTTTTGTTACTTTCTATTTAATTTTATTATTTTCTTTTTCTATTCTCTTTTCTTATTCTTTCTCGCTTAAATCCACATTTTGTATTTTAAACACATTTTAATCACCTTATAACAATTTCCAGAAACTATTTTCGCCAGTCTACAATTATAAAACAAAAATCTTCAAATTCAATGAAACAGTGTCTTGGAAAGAATTGAAAATAAATTAGAGAGAGAGAGAGAGAGAGGTTGCAAAATGGAAGAAATTTTTTAGTAACTGTTATCAGAACTATTTTGGAATCGATACGCCTTCGAAAAGCATTTGGTATGCTGCGAGTCACACACCGGAAACGACGTTCGCCGTATGCGTTTCAATCTTCCAGCGTTGGAGTTGAATTTGTGGCGTCAATCGAGTCGTTTCGCATTCATTTGGTTCCTGTCCGGCTTCTTTTTTTTTTCTAGACACCATTACGCACTAAGTGCTGTGTCTGTGTTGCCCTGAACGCAATAATGTTTTCATGAAACGCACCCAACGTTATCACACTTGCTGATCTTGCAATCAGCTTGCACATATGTGCATTATAGACATGTATACATAGGCTTCGATACGATATGAAATTCATGCTCGCAATCAGACAATGACCACGTCCTTTGGAAATAGAAAGAGACCGCTTAGGCTTTACATTTTTAATGCTGGGCAAACACCATCGGCGGACGTTTGTTGCCGTTCGTGTTGGGAAAATTATTTTAGGATCGAAACCGAGAATTGGGAAAATTGTCGTCTCGACTGGGAAAATATTATTTTGAAATTATTTCGAGAAATTCGTGAGGGATTATTATCGTGTCACATTTCTTGGAAAGATTAATTATTTTCATTCTGAAAAGAATTTCTATTTTTTTCAAATCTTTAAGAGAATTTTTAACTGTTTTAAATCCCTAGAGAATTTTCTCTTTTGTTTCTGTGTAATTATTTCGATTCTTGAAAAAATTTCTATCTGTCTTAATTTCGGGGATAAAATGTCTGTCTAGTATAATGTCAGGGCTGTCAGTGACTCACTTTTACTCACTTAAAAAAAAAATTAAAAAAAGATTTTTACGAGTTTTTTTTAGTAAAATGTCTATTAGTTTGTTCATATTCCATTTACAATTTTTTACAATTATTTTTGTCCTTTTTAAAGTACTTTTGGCAACTTTAAAGTATTTTGGTCAATTTTCCAGTATTTTTGCGATTTTTAATTAAATTTTTTCAAATATTAATTTCATTCTTTTCAGTCTTTAAATTATTGTCATGAATATCTAAATTTATTAAACAAGTTTTTATTTTATTTTTTTTTGGCATTTTTCAAATATATTCTTAAAATTTCAATTATGTTCTTCAATCTTTAAATTATTGTCAGAAATATTTAAATTTTCTACACTGGTTTCAATTTACTTTTGTTATTTTTAAATTATTTTCTTCAAATTTCAATTGTTTTTGTCATTTGTAAAGTAATTTTGTCAACTTTAAAATATTTTGGTCAATTTTCAAGTATTTTTGCAATTTTGAATTAAATTTTATCAAAAAATTGATTTCATTTTTTTCTGTCTTTAAATTATTATCATTAATATTGAAATTTATTACACAAGTTTTCATTTATTTTTGGCATTTTTCAATTATTTTCTTTAATCTTTAATTTATTGTCAGAAATTTTCTACTCAAGTTTCAATTAACTTTTATTATTTTTCAATTATTTTCTTCAAATTTCAATTATTTTCTTCAAATTTCAATTGTTTTTGTCATTTGTAAAGTAATTTTGTCAACTTTAAAATATTTTGGTCAATTTTCAAGTATTTTTGCAATTTTGAATTAAATTAGATCAAATATTGATTTAATTTTTTTCAGTCTTTAAATTATTATCATTAATATTGAAATTTATTACACAAGTTTTCATTTATTTTTGGCATTTTTCAATTATTTTCTTTAACCTTAAATTATTGTCAGAAATATTTAAATTTTCTACATAGGTTTCAATTTACTTTTGCTATTTTTCAATTATTTTCTTCAAATTTTAATTATTATTTTTGTCACTTTTAATGTACTTTTGTCATATTTAAAGTATTTTTTCGATTTTGAATTTAATTTTTTCAAATATTAATTTCATTTTGTTTTAGTCTTTAAATTATTGTTCTGCTAATTTAAGATTATTACACAAGTTTTCATTTATTTTTGGCATTTTTCAATTATTTTCTTTATTCTTTAATTTATTGTCAGAAATTTTTGAATTTTCTACTCAAGTTTCAATTTACTTTTATTATTTTCCAATTAATTTCTTCAAATTTGAATTATTTTTGTCTTTTTTAATGTTTTGTCAACTTTAAAATATTTTGGTCAATTTTCAAGTATGTTTTCGATTTTGAATTTAATTCCATTTTTTTCTGTCTTTAAATTATTGTAATGAATATTTAAATTTATTACACAAGTTTTCATTTTTTTTGCATTTTTCAATTATTTTCTTCAAATTTCAATTATTTTTGTCTTTTTTAATGTTTTGTCAACTTTAAATTATTTTGGCCAATTTTTAAGTAAATTTTCTAGCTTTAATTAATTTCTTCAGCTTTCAATTATTCTCTTCAAACTTCTAATATTTTTTTCAATTTTTCAATTATTGTCTGTAAATTTATAATTTTCACACCATCTTTAAATTATTTATGTCATTATTTTCTTTAAACGTCATTTTCTTCAGTCTTTTTATTATTGTCATGAATTCGTTAACTTTTAAATCAGTTTTCAATTATTTATGTAATAAATCAATTATAATAGTTTCTTCACATTTCAATTATATTGTTAATTTTTCAACTATTTTATACAATTTTTCAATTAATATATTACATTTTTTCTTTTTTTACTGCATTTTTTAATTATATTTCTCATTTTACATTAATATTTTTTTCCAAATTTCAGTTATTTTTGTTAATATTCAACAGTTTTCTAAATGCGGAAATTTTGTTTGACATTTTTTTTTTTATTATTTTCTTGAAACTTCTATTATTTTTTCAGTTTTTTAACTATTGCCTAAAAAGTTTAATTTTTACATCAGCTTTCAATTATTTATGTCATTATTCAATATTAGTTTCTTTATATTTTAATTACTTAGTCAATATCTCAATTATTGTACTCAAAATTTAGATTTTTTACTCTAGTCTCAATTTTTTTTCAAATTTTAATAATTTATGCCTATTTTTAAATTATTTTTTTGTAACTTCAATTATTTTTGAAACTTTTCAGTTATTTTCCTCGTTATTTTCTTTAAATTTCAATTATTTCGGTTCAATAATATTTTAATATTATTCAAGAATAAGGTTTACAAAACTTTAAAAAAATATTTCTTTTCAATTTTTGGGTCTTCATTTTTTAATTTTTAATCAATATTTTAATTGCTTTTGTTATTTTACAAATTTTTTTTCAAATTTGAACAAGTTTTGTCATTTTTAATTAATACTCAAATTAATATCAGTAATTTCAAATTCATTATTGCTTACTCACTTTTTTAAATTAAAAAGTCACTTTTTGACTATTTTAAATCTACAACTCCGCTGGAAGCCCTATCATATGGAAAAAAGTTTATCTGTCGTTATTTTTTTAAAGAATTTTTATCTTCTGTTATTTTTTGATTTTCATCGTTTCCTTGTTTTTTTGAAAGGATTAAAAATCACTATCTTCTGTAATTTCTCGATAAAAAGTTTATCTGTCATTATTTTTTTTTTGAAGAATTTTTATCTTTTGTTAGTTCTTGATTTTCATCATTTCCTTGTTTTTTTTGAAAGGATTTTTATCATTTTGTTATTTTTCGGATTTGTTGTAATTTTTGCTCCAAGAGTTTAAATTGTTTTTATTTTGAAAATTATACAATAAATTTGTCAGGTTATGTAATATTATAAAAATCGGTACCTTTTTAGAAGCTTTTGTTCCAGAGTCAAGTGGTTTTTTTTTCATTCTTTTCTTTCACTATGAAATCTTGATAAATTCGAGTTTATTTACAAACTCTTTTTTTTCCAAGTTAAGAGAACTTAAGTAATCATTGAAAAGTGTGTGGTCCCAAATGTGTATGGTACAAATAAAACCCTTGTTTGGTTTCTCGTGAACTTCATGTTTGAACTAAAATATTGGTTGTACAGGTGTGCTTAAAGCTGGGAAAGAAAGAAAAATTCTTTGTTTAAATTTTGATTCTTAATTTCTTGACAATTAAGTTCTATTGAATTTAAACTAAAAGTAATTTGACTTTAAAATTCTATTTCATTTGAATTTAAAACGAATATTCTCGTCTAAATTCTGATTCTTAATTTTTTTTTTCAGATTTGAACTAAAATTGACTCGAATTTAAAATTTTGTCAGCCTTTTTATTTATTTATTCGAAGCTTCTCGTCGGAATTTCTTGTTCTAATCTTAAATTCTTTTAAATTTGAATCCAGAACAAATTTCGAATTTGAATTAAAATGAATTATTTACATTTGAATACAAAATACTTTTAATTTCAAATTCTTTAACATTTAAATTTTTTATCTTTTAATTTCCATTACTTTTCGTTTAGAATTCTTTATAACTTGAAATTCCTCTTTGAATTTTTGAAAATATGACAAAATCTCGTTTTCGATTCTCTTAAACTTAAATTTAGTTAACCTAACCTAAAATTTGACAATTGTTTACAACGTTTCGTTTAGAATTCTTTATAACTTGAAATTCCTCTTTGAATTTTTGAAAATATCACAAAATCTCGTTTTTGATTCTCTTAAACTTAAATTTAGTTAACCTAACCTAAAATTTGAAAATAAAAAATGTCGAAAAACAGAAAATAGTAATTTTTATTGACAAATTTATTTGAATTGATGAAAATAAAAATGAAATTATCAACCTTTTTTTTTTAATTTGGAATAATTTGAGAATAGTTTTAAAAAATAAGTGACGATTAGACAGGTAATAGTAATAAAATATGTAAGTTTATTGTGAACGTTGATCAGGAATAGAGAATAAGGTGAAAAAATAAAGTTTGAAGAAGGTGTGTTCTGTGGAGTTTTGATCTTAGTAAAGCGAGGAATGGATAGTCGGCAGGTGGTGCTTCATAGATAGTCCACCTGGGGTTTTCGAGAAGTGCATTGCCCACCCTGAAACGGTACCCTCGGTGCCTTGGGACAGCACCAGTGCCGTAAACGTAAACGACATAAACCTTATGACCATGATCGAAGCCCTTTTACTTTCCAGTTCCTTTTATAACGAACAATTACGACTTACAGCGTACCTTCTTAACTACTTAACTATACATATACATTCTCAAAATTTCAAAAGAAAATTCTGATTTAGCAGTCGCAAATAGTACTTCCTTCTTAGTCTTCAATTGTCATAAAAGATTAAATTGACAAGGACTTCAAGACTCATTCAAATTGACTCGCCGTGCAAAATACGATTGCCTCTTACATAAATATTTTCCTCGCTTTATTAAATAATCTCTCGTCCTTTACAATCTCACGATTTATAGATTTTCCAATTTTCCCTGCTAATCAAATTCACTTTTTATATATTAAACTTTTTTGCATTCAGTTTTGACACATTTCCTAACCTTAAAATACAGTCTGTTTACTTTTTAAAAAAGCGTCCAATGGAGATCGAATGGGCGTAAAAATAAATTTCGATCGTCGCCATTTTTTTTTTTTGCAGTAACAATTGAATTGAAAATGTTTATTATGTTACGAATTCGATCCTTTAAGACTTGCGTGAATATGTTGGTTGAGCAGCCCTTCTAAAATTGTAGCCAGGTATATGGATTATTTTATTTAGGGAGTGTCTCGTCTTAAAGATTTAAATCTCAGGCTTATTCTTAGCCGTTCTTATACGATCCTAAATGTAGAATTTCCAATAGAGCAGATTAAGATTTTTTTATTTAAACTCTAAATAACAAGAACATTTCATTCTACAGTGTAGATGAGATGAAATCTCTTCACTAATACTTATTCCCTTTCTTCGCAGTTCTTATATTTGAGAAATCGTCATTACGCTAATACCAAAAGGGATATTTCTGAGGCTTATTTTTAGGTAGATCTTGAATTATCTTTCTTAATGGAACTGGGAGGAGAGACGTTAGGAAATGATGAGAGGCGAAAAGTATTTACCTATCCCAAAGGTCCTAAAATATTATAAATTTCCTGGAAATTTTTCTCCAGGTTCAAAACGTCACGGCTGGTTATTTATAATGGTAAACTAGCGACGTCTTTGTGCTTGAATTTAATTTTTCTACCTGAATTTAGAGAATCGAAATTATTGGTAAATTTTAAACTTAATTTTCCAAAATCTATAATAATAGTTGTAATGTTTTTTAGGTTAAATTATAGGTAAAATTAGGGATTCTAAATTCTGATATTTTTTTTTTTTAAATTGCGTAATAAAAAATCTGTCGGGAATTTTAGAAAGACAATCTTGAACTTTCTTTGCCATAATCTCGGAGATTTATTTTTATTTGAGACTTCTTTTTTATATGCCCAATAAATGGTGACCATTTATTGAGCTTTGGCCCTTGGGGGAATTGGCTTCTTGGCTCACGAATCTTTGGCACAAACTCCAAATTTTCCTCTTCTCGGGACATTTACAATTTTAAAGCAAGCCGTTTTATTGACGAGCCCAACTGTAAAATTGTCCTCTGCATCCAACCAGATGAATGTTTCCTCAAATTTCTAGTATTATTAGTTTATTTTCACGAAATAAACTCTTTTCTTCCGGACACGTGGTGGTATAATAAATATTTTTACCCTCAATTTTCAATTTACTTTCGCTTTATATTCTTTAAGAAACAATTTTGGAATTTTATTTTATAAAACAAAATTAAATTTTATTTTTTGAGGTTAAGTAAATTATCGTTTTTTTTTCTTTTTGTAATCTAAAACCGTAAAATAAAAAATTGTTCATTATCTCGGGGGTTTTTTTTTTGTAACAGTATTTACGATATTTACATGCTGTCCGAATAAAATGGCAAATAAATGACAACCTGGCCTGGAAAATCAAAAATCCAGATCCCGCTATGTTTCTCATCGAG
This sequence comes from Ganaspis brasiliensis, assembly GCA_037103525.1. NCBI lineage: Eukaryota > Metazoa > Arthropoda > Insecta > Hymenoptera > Figitidae > Ganaspis > Ganaspis brasiliensis. Next base: position 2,358,963 of record JAZKLR010000146.1, read on the forward strand.
ACTTTTAGGTTTTATATTTCTACTTTGCACTCGTGGCTCGAGTCAGCAAGATTAAAGGTAAACGGGTTTCTTCTCTTCCCCCAGCACCAGCTGTTTTATACAAGGTGACTCGAAACTTGTAAATTACACGTGGTCCTGCTTTTCACTGAATTTCTCAGGTCAAAGAAAATCTCGTGTTTTCTCAATAAATCGACTTTTTTCCCATCTCTCAGACTGAATCCACGAGAATTTCAAATAACTTATTTTTTTAATTCGTTAAATTTCTGTTTTTCCGATATTTAAATTTTGGCCATGAATTGAATATTTTGTATCAAGAGTTGAATGTTTAGTTGATTCTGGGGAAATGAATGAAGCTGCAGATAACTTGAATCTGATTGGTCAGTCATATTGGAAATATTTGCAACCGTCATTTACAGTTCGTCATTATACGAGTGTCGGGATTTTTGATTTTTAGATTTTTAGTTTCAAACGCTTTAAATATAGTAAGAATTTTAATCATTTAATGTTTAGCAGTATTAATTTGAAAGATACAATTTGTAAATATTGAAAATAGACGTTAAATATTACTCTTTAAATAATTATGTTGGTTATCTTGGTTGTATTACATTCGTCATATTTCAGCTGTCACTTTTTGAGGTTATGTTGCTTTCAAATAAAATTCAACTACAATTTTATGAATTTTGCCACTAATGCTCGTTTTTTTTCGACTAAATATTTAGTTAAAAGTTTCTCAAGTAATTCACTTATATTTTTTTTCCGCAAATTGTAATTATAGAGTTTAGAAACTTCAGAGAATTGAATTTGATTTTAATCAAGATTTAGATTTTGTTTTTGATGAATTCAATTGTTTTTTTCAAAGAATTGCTGATATTTTATATCCTTTTTTTTTAATGAAAATTGTACATATTTTTTACATGAAAATTAGAACAACAAAAACAAAAATACTTTTTAACAAAAAATTGAATATTTTTGCCAACAAATAGTCAAATATTTGTTTCTGGAATGAGGGTTTTTCTGTTTAAAGAATTGAGTAATTTTATTAAGCGCTTTTCCAGCTGAGTAGTTTAGTTTATTATCTTAAGTAGGTTATAATTCACGTTTGAATTTATTTTCTGGGTAATAATTTTATATTTTATGAACTGTTGTAGGTATTACTAGGCACTTAAAGTGAAACTTCTCAGCGAAGAATAAGGCTTGTAAATACGATGCACATACAATATACACCCTCTGTATGCCTTTCAGGTGTTACACCTGCCCAGGACGATTATCATTATGCCATCTTAAGTGATCTGAAAAACGAATTTGTTACCTGAAAATTCTGCGACATGTGCAACTTGAATTAAAATTGTTTTTTTTTTTTAAACAACTGCAAACAGAAACAGCCTGCCGTTTTCCTTCAACTTCTTTTGCATAATTTTTGCAAAATTAATTCTGCATTTTGAAAGTGTAACTTTTAAAATTGGATTGAAACTGTTTTTCAAGAGTTTAAAACTTATAATTTCGTAAAACTTTCTTTCAAATTTTTAAAATTATCTTTCTAGTTTAAATTTTTTTCTTTAGAACTACACTAGAACTTTTAAAATCACTTTAAAAAAATGTTTAAACTTGAAACTCTTCAGAATGACGTTTTTTAAACCCTCTTAAAGCGAATGTTCAGTCATTTACATTTTCTCATAAATCAAGTTTGAGAAAAAACTTTGATGACCGTCTTAAAATCAAAACCGGAAGTTCTCGCTTGAATGTCGAGTCGACCAGACATATTCTCTCAAGTATTCGCTTTTGTCCCTGGTTTTCCTTCGATTCTCTGAAACCAAACCAGATGCATGCAATGATCCATTCATATTTGTTCTGGGTCAAGTTTCTGTTCTGTTTTTCACGGTTTTTGAATTCTCTCTTTCTTCCTTCACTTTCTCTCAGTTTCGAAATTTAAACGCTTGTTACTTTTTTCTTTGAAATTTGCTGAAATTTTCAGTCGGGTTTTTTTTTTTTTTCAAGAAACTCGATTTGAAAAATATTGAAGCCGAATTATTGAGAGGAGAAGTGGAACTTGAGCTAAACATATAACGTAAAATTAAAATAATTGTGAATGTATTTTTAAACAAACTTTTTCGCTTGCAGACAAGAAGCTTGATATTGCAACCCCCCATTATTTTCTGAGAGAAAGGCAACTGCTTCAAAAGCGTGTTTGTAATTCGACGAAAAACCGCAGAGGAGAAAGAACGTTATCGACATCATTATTTCTTTGTGGGTACTGTGGCAAGATCCCGATGGTTTTTTAGTGGAAACCCAAAATGCGTGCAACTTGCTACGTTTGGCCTCTCCGACCGAATCGAAAGCGAACGCTGCCACGCGAGGTGGAGGCTCGATATTCGTTAGCAAGAAAGACAGACTTGTTGGGAAGAGGACGAGAGCAAGAGAGAGAAAGAGAGAGAGAGAGTGAGATTTGTTGGAGGAACGTCAAGGAGAGAAAAAGAGTGAAGGAGAATTATCTACTATCACTATCAGAGGAAGAGAGATATATAGGCAAGGGGCAGAAATACGGGCCCTGAAAACACACCAGCAAAAGTCTAGAGTGGGAGAAAAAAAAGAGAGCAAGAGAGCACGAACGGCCCTGGGAAAACATCAGGTCCGTATCACCACCTGAGTCGTCCCAGGGCCGTCTTGAACTATCCCCATGACTTTTCTATCAACTAGATGATTTTCAAAAATCTTACCTTGCTTTAGTTTTGAATTCTGTTGATATTTCGTAACATTTGGAAACTTGGAACTTGAGATTGCAGGCGTTGAACTATTTTTTTAAATTATATTTTACTATTTTTTGTGAAAATCTACTAAATGGTACTTTTTTAAAAAGTGAGTCAGAAATTTTGAAATTATCAAATTTTGCACATTCTTGCAATTTAATGTCTTTAAAATGTTATGCTTGGCCGAACGGCCTCAAGATACTTGAAACTTTAAATACGTTTTTCTCGAAAACGTGTTTATGAACAAAGGTGTATATTTTTTTTCGTTATTTCTTGGCTGTTTTTCTGGGTTATAAAGATAATTTTAAAAAGACGGAACGAAAAAGTGGCAATTTTTTTATGAAAATAAGATTTTTTGAAGTTGAACAAAAGTTGTTGACATGTGGTAGTACGAGAAATTGATACTAGATGGCGTATTGTAGTTTTTCAATTCCCAGCAGATGAATTTGTTTTATAAATGTTTTGAATGACAAATTTACAAAATATTATTCTATTTCTTTTCCAGTCATTTTTTCAGTTTAAAATAATTTTTTGTTTAAGTCTAGAGCTTTATTTATATAAATAAAAATTGTTTCTCTATTTTTTGTAGTTTTATTTTTTTAAGATATTTTACATTATTATTTTCATATTAATTTCTTTTGAAACAAGTGAATGAAAAGAGAGAAGCTTGAATTTCTTACTCTCTAGGCAACTTTACTATAAGTTTTTTTTAACTTTCCTCGATACTCTTTTTTTGCGACTACTTTTCAACTAGAAATTTTATGAATAATTTATCAATTTTGTATTTTCATATTTTACCTTTCGAGTTTTCTTTTAAATTTTGTGTTGTTTACATAAGAACAAAGACAGTTTCAATCACATCTTTAAAAAGTCTATTTCACCTTGATTTCAAAATTATACTTTTTAGGCCCTTTTTTTATTTCAAGGATACTTTTTTTAAAAAAATATTACCTAATTTCTAGTTTTTTAAAACTCTTGCCGAATAATAGCTTATTTTTCTCGTTAAAAATTATTTAATTATTTTGTTCTGTTGTCGATTATTCTCTCCAGATTTCAAATTTTTCTTTCGATTGGCAATTATTTTCCTCATTTCTCAATTATTTTCTTTAATATTTAATTATTTTAGTCATTTTGTAATTTTTCTTTCAATTATCAAATATTTTCTTAAAATTTTAATTTAATTCTTTAATCTTCAATTTATTTCTTTAATTTTTAATTGATTTCTTCAATTCTCAATTATTTTCTTCAATTTTTAATTTAATTCTTCGTTTTTTAATTATTTTATACAATATTCAATAATTCTCGCATTTTATCAATTATCAATTATTTTCTTGAAATTTCAATACAATTCTTCAATTGCCACTTGATTTCTTTAATTTTCATTTATTTTCTATAATTTTTCCCATAATTTTCATCAGTTTCAAATTGCCAATTTATTATTCTTCTTCAATTTTATGATTATTCATGAATTTAAAAAAAAAATTTGTTCGATTGCCGATTATTCTCACCATTATTCGATTTTTTTTTCAATTGTTAATTATTTTTTTTAATAGTTGATGATTTTCGTCAATATTTAATTATTCTCGTCATATTGTTATTTTTCTTTTAATTATCAATTAAATAATTTAATTCTTGAAATTTCCATTTAATTCTTTAATTTCCCATTTATTTCTTCAATATTTAATTATTTTCTTCAATTCTTAAATATTTTCTTTAATTTTCAATTAGTTTTATCAATTTTCAGTTAATTCCTCAATATTTAATAATTCTCGGCTTTTCTAAATTATTTTTTCCACTCATAAAAATTGTTTTAAAATTTCAATTAAATTATTCAATTCTAGAATTATTCTCTTGAATTCTCAGTTATTCTCTTCAAATTTAAATTCCACTTTTCTATTTTTAATTATTTTTTTAATAGTATTAGAAAATTATAGTCTTTTTGCTATTATTTTTTTCGGTTATGATTAAATTTCTTTAATTTTTAATACAATTGTTCAATTATTTGCTTTAATGTTAAATTCCATTATTTAATTTTTATTTGCATTCTTTAGTTATCAATAAATTGTTTTCTTCTATATTTTTTAATTCTCGGCTTTTTTCAGTTACTTTTTTTTAATTTTTAAGTATATTCTTTAAGTTTCAATTCCATTCTTCAATTTTTAATTGCTTTCTTAAATTTTTCAATTATTTTTTTCGTTTTTATTTATTAATTTCGATTTTCAATCTAATTGTTAAATGTGCAATTATTTCCAACATTTATTCCTGTAATTTTCTTAAATTTTCAGTTTGAAATTATTTTTTTAAAATTTAATATTTCTTGTTTAATTTTTTTAAGTTATATATAAATCTATCCTTCTTTCGAATTTTGTTTTTAATTAAAAATTATTTTTTCGTCATTTTTTACATTTTTTCTTCAATTTTTCAATTTTTTGATTCTTTTTCAACTATTTCTTCAAATTATTAATTATTTTCCCCAAGTTTCAATGATTGCCTTCAATTTTTTCAATTTTCAATTATTATCTTAAAATTTTCTGATTATTCTTTGATTTTTTCAATTATTTTGTTGGTTAATATAGCCATTTTTTAAATTTTGTTTTCAATGGTCAATTATTTTCGTCATTTCTTTTTTCAATTATCAATTATTTTTTCAATTTTTAATTGCTTTCTTAAATTTTTCAATTATTTTTTTCATTTTTAATTATTAATTTCGATTTTCAATCCAATTGTTAAACGTGCAATTATTTCCAACAATTATTCCTGTAATTTTCTTAATTTTTCAATTTGCAATTATTACTTTTCTTAAAATTGTCTAATTATTCTTTGATTTTTTAAATTATTTTGTTTGGTTAATCTAACCAATTTTTAAATTTTGTTTTCAATTGTCAATTATTTTCGTCATTTCTTTTTTCAATTATCAATTATTTTATCAAATTTTCAATTTATTTCCTCAATTTTCAATTATTTTTTTCAATTTTAAATATTTTTTTCGATTTTCAATCCAGTTGTTGAATGTGCAAATATTTCTAACAATTATTCCTATTTTTCTTAATTTGTCAATTTGCAATTATTTTCTTTAATTTTTTCAATTATTTTTTTCAGTTATCTATTAATCTAGTCATTTTTCGAATTTTGTTTTCAATTGACAATTATTTTTGTCATTTTTCACATATTTTCTTCAATCTTTCAATTATTCTCGTCATTTTTCAACTTTTTTCTTTAATTATTTTTTTAGTTTTCAATTATTATCTTAAATTTTTATCATTATTATTTAATATTATTTTGTTCGGTTGTGTATTAATCTAGCCATTTTTTTAAATTTTGTTTTTAGTTCTCAATTATTTTCGTAATTTTGTAATTTTTTTATCAATTATTTTTTTCCTCAGTATTTATTATTTTCTTCAATTTCAGTTATTATTATTGCTTTAATCCAGTTGTTCAATTTGCAATTATTTCCAACAGTTATTCCTACAATTTTTCAACTACTTTGATTAAATTTAATATTTTTTGTTTATTTTTTTAAACCATTCTTTTCAATTGTAGCCATTTTTCGAATTTTGTTTTCAACTGTCAATTATTTTCGTCATTTTTCAGATGTATTCTTCAATTTCGTAATTTTTATTATTTAAATTTGCAAAAATTTATAGTTTTAAATGACCGACAACAATGCAAAGTTTGTTAATTTTGCTAGTAGAATTATAATACGTAATTCTTTTTAAACGTTTAAAATAAATTATTGTCCAAAAATTTAGATTTTAATATTTTATCATAAAACTTTTCAATCTTTAATTATAATTATGAAAATTATAAGAATGTGATAATTTTAAATTCAAGTCCAAAGTTATTTTTTTAAATATAAAGTCGAATTTCGCAAAATTAACAATACTGTCTCAATTGTTCTAGAATTCATGACCGGGAAAAACTGGGAATTTAATTTCATGAAAAAAAGTGGCCACCCTGAATACAGAACACAAGGATTTGGAATTCTGACAAAGATTGATGTTTTGTGATTTGAAAATGGAATGATTTTGATTTTGAGATGAAGATATCGATACGGGAATTGTGATAAAGCCAATGGGCGTCTAGTTTTAGCCTTGAAGCTGCTATAAATGTGGAAGCTGGCACCCCCATAACCAGGATCTACAGGCGTAATACCCTCATGGACAAGTTAATGAACGACACCGGCAGCGCCCGTATCGACAAGCTTCATCATAAACCCTCTGTTGCTATTCTACTGCTCTCGTCATCAACAATTCCTATTCCATTCTAGATCCTTGGGGTTTAGGGGTTTGCAGTCTTTGTAACCGTGCGAAAAAGTTTGCGATCAAAAAACTTTCCTTCCCAATTATCCGAGAAAATCGATGAGACTCAAAGACCCCAAGAGAGAGAGAGAGAGAGAGAAAGATGCTTTTGAATGGAACGTTCAGTTGAGGAAAGGGATAATAAAACCTCGACACTCTCGTGGTTGGATTTGAATTTCATTCTTATTCAAATTGAATTTCTTGAAAGAGAGCTCAACTTCTAATCGGATAGATGAATTTCTTTAAGTTGAATTAAACATTTTTAAAATAACTTGAGAATTTTTTTTTTTTTCGAGCCCTTGAACTCGTTTCGTTCACTTGAGCGATTCCTCTGATTAGAAAATCCCTCAAATATCACGTCATTTTCAGAGTGAGCGACATAGTTATAATATTGATTTCGCTTCAATGGGAAATGATACTTTGCTTTCATTAGTGCTTTCCAATCAGGAAGCCTTACTATTTAGGTATTAGGTACTCGCTTGTTACTGTATTAGGTTACTGGGGAAGACATTTATACCCGATATTTTAATTTTCGTCGATAAATGGAAGTCTCGATTTGAAAGGTTTTCATATCGGTTTTCTATTCCATACATTTATTTCGTTGGAAAATAAAATGTTTGCTCTTTTTTTATTTATAATTTTATTTCTTCTAGATGATCACATTTTTATCCAAAAGTCGTCCGATTTTGAATTAAGTTTTGAATTTATAAGATAAAAAATTTAAAGATACCATTTTTCTAATGATTTTATTTTTTGGTTTCAGGGACTGTCCAGGAGTCGGAACCTCGTCAGGTCCTGTTGTGAAGGAAACTCCTTTTCGCACAGGAGTTGGCGGACCTAGTGCAAATTATAAACCGACATCTCAACACAGTTCTCAAACGAGGCATTCTTTACCCAACTTCTCCCAGGAATCAGCTGATCCACCAGCCACTTCGCCTCTCTTGCACATTAATATCTGCACCCAGGTACGTTAAATAATCATCTTTTTGTGTGTTACAAGTCTTTTTTAAATTCACCCATCTGAGACTTTATATAACCGATTTAAATTTATTCAGAATGAGCGTAACGATTGCTATAATTACTTACAGTCAGTCTCATATAATTTATTGGTCGTTTATTTTGAATTCCTAACCCTTTTTCAAAAATAAATTATAATAAATTTTTTTATAAGCGGGTATTTAACAATTAAATTCTTAACATTTCTAAATTAAATTAAATTCAAAAACAAAGGAATTATGTTTTATTCAAAAATTTTTGTTCAAATTTATCAGAATTTTAACCAAAACTTTCGGTTAAAAATTAAAATCAATTCTGAATTTATTTTCAAAATTTAATCTAAAATTTAATTTCAATTCGATTTTTGATAGAAGTTTTAACGTATATTCAACTTTCTATTTAAATCGATCCGAACTTGAATTTTTCAAAATTTTATTCGATTTTAATCCCAATTGATCCAAATTCCAGTTGATTCAAATTTCGCTTAATCTAAATTTTAATTTCTCCAAATTTTCATCGATTGAGGTTTCAATCGATCCAAAATTCAACCCCATCTAAATTTAAAACAATTTAAATTCCAATTATTAATACACTAGGACCTCACTTATTTTAAGTCTCACTTATTTAAAGTCGAATTTATTTTAATAGCTTTTTGCCTCACTTATTTGAAGCAAAAGTCAAGCGCACTTGCGTTTGACGATGGACGAATAGGAAGAAGCGTGAAAAATTATCATAAAACTCAGCGAATCAGATGCTCTCCGCAAATTACGTCAGATATTGTAGAGTACACTGGGTTAAAATAAGTGCGACTTTTTGTACCGAATTGCGTCAGCCATGTTAAAATAAGTGAGACTCCAGTGTACTGTTTTTCATTAGTACAAATTTCAATAGATAAAAATAATAATCCACAAGATTCATTCTGTTCACAAATGAAGTTTGGCACATAAATATTTTTTGTTTTAAATCAGATACTCTTTTTAAAAAATGAATTCAAATTGATAAAAATTTTAATTTATAAATATCTGTTCAAATAATTTTAATTTCATTAATAAATAAATCTATAATTTTTTTCTATAATTTTCAACAGTTTTCAAAATAAAATTATTCAATTTAAATTTTATAATTATTCTTTAATTTTTTAAAATTATTTTGTTCTGTTGTCGATTATTCTCTCCAGATTTCGAATTTTTCTTTCAATTGTCAATTATTCTCCTTATTTCTCAATTATTTTCTTTAATATTTAATTACTTTAGTCATTTTGTAATTTTTCTTTCAATTATCAATTTTCAATTTAATTCTTTAATTTCCAATTTATTTCTTCAATTTTTAATTATTTTCTTCAATTCTCAAATATTTTCTTCCATTTTCAATTGTTCTATTAAATAATTCTCGCATTTTCTCAATTATCAATTATTATCTTGAAATTTCAATACAATTCTACAACTTTTTCTATAATTTTCATCAGTTTTTAATTAACTTGTCATTCTCCTGCACTTTTATAATTATTCATAAATTGTAAAAAAAATTTCTTTAAATTTCTACTATTCTCACAATTTTTCAATTGTTAAATATTCCTTTTAATAGTCAATTATTTTCTTCATATTGTAATTTTTCTTTGAATTATCAATTATTTTCTTGAAATTTTTATATAATTCTTTAATTCCCAATTTATTGCTTACATTTTTTATTATTTTCTTCAATTCTCAAATATTTTCTTTAATTTTTAATTAGTTTTATTGACTTTCAATTAATTCCTCATTTTTCAATAATTCTCGTATTTTTTCAATTATTTTTTCACTCATAAAAATTGTTTTAAAATTTCAATTTATTTATTTAATTCTAGAACTATTCTCTTCAATTCTCAGTTATTTTCTTTATATTCAAATTCCACTTTTTAATTTTCAATTATTTTTTTTAATAAAAAATTTTAAATACCTACAATTGTCCAATTATATTCTTTAATTTTTAATTCCATTCTTCAATTATTATTTTTTTTCAATTATAATTAACTTTTTCGAGTTATAATCTAGTTGTCAAATGTGCAATTATTTCCAACAATTATTCTTATAATCTTCCTCATTTTTCTTTTTTCAATTATTTTCTTTAAATTTAATATTTCTTGTTTAATTTTTACAATTATTTTTTTCAGTTGTCTATTAATCTAGTCATTTTTCGAATCTTGTTTTCAATTAACAATTATTTTCGTAATTTTTCACATGTTGTCTTGAATTTTGCAATTATTTTCGTCATTTTTCAACTTCTTCCTTCACCTATAAATTATTTTCCTCAATTTTCAGTTATTTTCAACAATTTTTGTATTTTTTAATTATTATATTAAAATTTTATAATTATTCTTTGATTTTTTAAATTATTTTCTTCGTTTTTGTATTAATCTATCTATTTTTAAAATTCTTTTTTCAATTGTCAATTATTTTCGTCATTTTGTAATTTCTTCTTTTCTATTATCAATTATTTTTTCGTATTTTGATTTAATTCTTAAATTTTCAAATTATCGTCAAGTTTTTATTATTTTCTTCAATTTAAATTCTTTTTTTCGTATTTCAATCCAATTGTTAATTTGCAATTATTTCCAACAGGTATTCATATAATTTTTCAATTATTTTGTTAAATTTAATATTTATTGTTTAATTTTTTAAACTATTATTTTCAATTGTGTAATTATGTGGACATTTTTCGAATTTTGTTTTCAACTGTCAATTATTTTCCTTATATTATAATTTTTCTTTTAATTATGAATTATTTTCTTAAAATTTACATTTAATTCTTTAATTTCCAATTTATTTCTTCGATTTTTTATTATTTTCAATTTCAATAATTTTTTTCGATTTTCAATTGAGTTGTCCAATTTGCATTTACATATTTACAACAAATATTCCTATAATTTTTCAACTATTTTTTTTTTAATTCAATATTTATTGTTTAATCCTTTGATTTATTCTTTTCAATTGTGTAATTATGTAGCCATTTGTCGAATTTTGTTTCCAACTGTCAATCATTTTCTTCATTCCTCAGATACATTTTTCAGTTTCTTAATTTTCATTATTTGAATTGGCAAAATTTATAGTTTATATTTCCATTTTTTCCCATCTTATGTCACCTATTTAAAATAATCCACTTTTTCGCCTATTTTAAAATAAACCATACGGTATTAGTTACTAAATATTGAAAAAGCTAAAAATAAATTAAATTAGAAATGTTTATTTAAAGAATTCAGAGGGATTGGATTAATTCTAGATTAAGATACAATTTTTTTTGAGCCTTTGCCACTATTTTGTAGTTTGTAAAAAGTTGAAATAACATATGAAAATGTTTTTTTTTTACAGGAGAGTACAATGCGTGGTCCAGTACTCAATATAAGCCCTGGTTTGACGGCCAGTGGTGTTGATATGGAGTATCGCAGAAATGCACAAGGTATTCAGCTTACTATTACAGTACTTTGGTATTCATGAAAATCTTTTGTAATCCGATTTACTTTTGCAAATGGTAACTTATATTCCTCGTGAATACCTAAAGAAAACCGTTTTATTTGTTTAATCTGATTTAACTTATTTTTTTAAATCTTATTTAATCTATTTCTCCAATAAAAAGTAATTTAGTTTTTATACAAAAGTAATGTTTTTTTCAAATAAGAAATTAAGTATATTTGAATAAGTATAATTTATCTCTTTTAAAAATAGAGATTTTAAAAACAATTGTTTTTATTTAAGGCACGAGTCAACTTCCTCTAAACTCGGTACAAATGCAACCCACGCCTCCTGGTTTCTACAGGCCACCTAGTCAAGATGATGGAAGAAAGGTATCGTCTCATTTTACCAAAAGAAAGCTTTCTTAACTCCAAAATTCTTCCACAATTTGCATTTTTCCAATTATTTTACTCTAATCTTTTTTTCCATTACTCCTATTATCCAACTTGTTTTCATCATTTCTATTTTCCTAACCATCTCCTATAGTTGAGGAGCACTTTTTCAAAAGTTGATAAATCCATTTTCCAAAAAAGATGAGACTTAACCAAGATGATTTAAAAATTTAATTTTTTTCCTAGAATAAATTACAAAAACCTTTAAATTTCTTAATTACTATAAACTTTAATTAAAAATAAATCTCCTTAAGTGCAAAAAAAATTCGTATATAAATAATTTCGTATATTTTGTCTACTTTATAATTGATTCTAGGGGTTAGATGCGAAACTGCATTTTTTTAATTTTCTCGAAATAACAAAATGTGGATTTATCAACTTTTGAAAAAGTACTCCTCAGTTTGTCTCTTTCAAATAGTTTTTATTTTTAAAAATTATTTTAAATCTAGTTTCTATTTTCCAAAAACCTAATTAATTTTGTGACAGTCCCCTCTTTCATTAACTACTTTTATATAATCTTTTTTATAAAATTGTTATTTTATGTTAATTAATTTATAACAAATTTTTTTAAAGAGCGAATCACCGTCACGAAAGCGTCGCAGAATTTCTCGCAATGGCACAGTTTCTGGAATTGAAGTACAAGAGTCGACACCACCAGTGCCAACTCCGCCCTTACATGCACCAACACAGCCCTGGGAAGTGCCACCTTCCCAGCGACGATCCTCACGTAGCCACTTGACGTCCCGCGGAAGTCCACCAATCAGAAATCGCTATCAGCGATATCTAGAGTCGCACACACATCCGTGTCCTTTTCTTCAAGGTGTGCACAATCCGCATTTGCCTTCTTCTCACAATGTACATCCGGGACTTCACAACAACCACCACAATATCCACAATCCACACAATCCCCATAATCCCCATCACAGTCTTCACGATCCGCAACATAATATGCATCACGCTCATCCGTCTCATGCGCATCATCCGAGCGGATCCTCGCATCATCCCGCTCAAGGTACAAGTGGACCCGTTGTCGTTGAAGTCGGCCAAGTTGGAGTCTCCGGTTTAGGAGTCGCTGTCAGCGGTGAAACCCTGTGGCATCCACAAACCGCTGGATACAGACTCCCCTGCCAACTTCACGGATACTATGCACCTCCTGGACCTCACGCATTCGCTCATTCTTGTCAGGTGAGAAAATTTTTATTAATTCTTGTTATTTTGTTTACTGTTTCTTTTATTTCTCATGGTTGCTACAGAAACTGAAGAACCTGGAAATGTCAGGGATTTTTTTTAAAAAAGATCTGGATAACCTGGAAATGTCAGGAAATTTACAAATCCAACTTGGAATTTCATTCGTTTTACCGTCAAACCGGGAATTTCTTTTCTGGGATAATAAATTCTTTTCAATTTTAAATTATTTTCTTCAATTTCCAATTATTTTCTACAATTCTCAATTATTTTCTTCCATTTTAAATTATTTTCATTAATTTAAAATTATTTCTTCATTTCTCAATTATTTTCTTCAATTTTCTACTATTTTCTTCAATTGCCAATTATTTTCTTCAATTTTCAATTATTTTCATTAATTTCTAAATAATTTATTTAATTCTGAAATATTTTCTACGATTTTTAATTATTTTAATCAATTTTTAATTTTTTTCTTCAATTATAAATTATTTTTTTTTAATTGCCAATTATTTGATTCAATTTTCAATTATTTTCTTCAATTTTTAATTATTTTCTTCAGATCTCAACTATTTCCTTCAATTTTTGATTATTTAATTTAATATTCAATAATTCTCGACTTTTTTCAACTATTTTTTTCAATTATCATTTATTTATTTCACATCTCAATAACTCATCCATTTTTCAATTATTTCCTTCTATAATCAATAATTCTCGGTTTTTTTTCAATATTTTTTTTTTTCAATTATCAATTATGTTTTTGAAACTTAAATTCAATTCATCAGTTATTATTCAACAATTTTCATAAAATCGCATTTTCTTCAATTTCAAATTATTTTCTACAATTTTTAATTATTTTCTTCAAATTCCAATTTTGTTTCTTAAATTTCAATTATTTTCTTTAATTTTCAATTATTTTTTCATATTTCTTTCAATTTCCAAATTTTTTTCAATTTTCAATTTCTTCTCAATTTTCTTCAATATTCAACAATTCTCAGCTTTTTTAACTTATGTTTTTCTTTCAATTTTTATTTAAATTGAGAATTTTTAAATTAATTTCATCAAATCGCCATTATTTCCGTCGATTTCTAAATTTTTCTGCTGTTTCCAAATATTGTATTTAATTTTTAAGTATTTTCTTCAGTTTTTAATTATTTTCTTTAATTTTTAATTATTTTGTTCAATTTTCAATTGTTTGTTTCAATATTCAGTAACCTCGACTTTTTTTAATTATTTTTTTTTCAATTATCAGTTATTTATTTCATATTTCAAAACCTTCTTCAATTTTGAATTATTAACTTAAATTTTAAATTATTTTTTTTGGATTTTCTATCTAGTTGACTAATTTTCAATATTACATTCTTTGAATTTAATAACCATTGTTAAATTTTTTCAATGATTGTTCAATTGTAGATTAATATTTACTTTTTTTTTTTAATTTTGTTTCTAATTGTCAAATATCTTTGTCATTGTTCAATTATTTCTTTTTATTATTAATTATTTCTTTTCATTATTAATTGTTTTTTTTTTAAATTCTTAATTATTATTTTTTGTAAAGTTTAATATTTAATTCTTCAATTCTCAATTTCAATTATTTTCTTCAATTATCAACTGTTATATTCAATTTTTGTAGCAATTTGTAGGTCTATTTATACTTAAAATAAATTTTAAGTTAACAAGAGAAAAAAATTAGTAGACACCCTGGTTTTAGTACTTTTTCTAAATTTTTCCAGACATAGTCAGTAGTAGTAAATGATTTACACTTTAATAATTTAAAAATAAGTAGTTTAGCAAGTATCTTAGGTAAACCATCTAATATATATCAAATAATATGAAAATTAATTTGCGATTATTAAAGAATTTTCAGATTTATACGAAAACAATGAGTTTTTTTTTTAAATTGTCCTGGAATTTTCCCAAAATTTGTAATAGAAAACCCATAAAAGTCGTGGACTTTTTAATCCAGACTTCCGTAGCAACCATGTAATTATTGTGACGAGTATTGAAATTTTCTACACAAGTTTCAATTCATTTTTGTCATTTTTCAATTATTGTCTTCAAACTTAAATTACTTTTGTCATTATTCTAGCATTTTTGCTAATTTTCAATTATTTTCTATATATTCTATTATTTTTGACATTTTACAATTGTTTTTTACAAATTTCAATTATTTAATTCAATTTTTTTATTGTCATGAATTTTTAAATTTATTTTATACACCAGTTTTAAATTATTTTCTTCAAATTTCAATCATTTTCGCCATTTGTTTTATAATTGACATGAATTTATTAATATTTTATACCTTTTTCAATTATTTTCTACAAATTTCAATTATGATTCTGAAACTTGAATTACTTTCTACATAATTAATTTTTTTTTTACATTTCGACGCCTCCCGTTGATAAAATGCTTATTCGATTGTCAAAAATATATAATTCTAACTCGGAGCACAGTTCAATGTGAAGCTAGTTTTTTTTCCGTACAATATGATTCCTATTCAATGTTCAGAATAATATAATGCTAACTCAAAGTTGCTTTTAATATAATTGAAATTCAAGTTTAAATACAGTAAAAACATAATTTAATTATAATATTCTATAACTCGTTTCCATCTTAAGATGTTATGCATTAATACATGATATTTCTTATTATAAACCATACATTACATGAAAAGAAGTTATTAAACTTATACTATTCATTCACTAGATTAAATTTAATTCAAGATTTAAAATAAAGCTTACTATTTTTCAATATTTTTACCTAAAAAATTCAGAGTTAGACAAATCTTCAGTATTATTATTTAAGATTATTATAAACATTGTAAATGTTTGATATCATAATATTATAATTTAATCATGATATTATTTCTCGCTTTCTCGTATTTAGATGTAAAATTAGTTTACTTTTTCCTGTTAGTATGAATAATTTAATGTATGGAATTTCTAGTTTATAAACAAATAATTTTAAATTTAGATTTTAAACTTTTTAAATTTAAAATTAAAAATCAAGTTAATTAATTTTTAAATCTTTTAACTAATTATATTTATTATTAAACTTATATTTGTTTATCATTCATAAAGAATTACTAAAAATTATATTTTCAATATAAAGCATTTAAAATAGTTATAATAATCTAGAATTAATTATACTAAGATCTATCTAAAATGTTATTATTTTTAATTAAAATATTAAAAAACTAGTTAGTTTTGTTTAAAAATCCTAAATCTAAATGTTTATAAGATCTGAATTTTATGTTATTTGTTTATAAACTAAAAATATCATTAATTAAATTATTGATAATAATTAGAAAAGTTTTATTACTCTTACGCCTAACAAAGAAAAAGCATAAAAGAATCTTATAGTTTAATTGGTATTTTAATATTTATTTTACGTAAACTTGAATTTTAATTATTTTAAACGAAATTTTGAGTTAGCATTATATTATTCTAAACATTAGATAGGAATCATATTACACGGACCATGAACTAGATTCATATTGAACTGAGCTTTGAATTATAATGATATATTTTTGACATTTAAATAAGCATTTTTTCTATGGGAGGTGTAGATTTTTAAATTATTCTCTTCAAATTTAAATTATTTTCTTCAAACTTCAATTAATTTCTTCAACTTTCAATTATTTTCCTCAGACTTCGAACATTTTTTTTAATTTTTCAATTATCGTATTTAAATTTTTAATTTTTACTCCAGTTTTCAATTGTTTGCGTCATTATTGAATTAATTTCTTATTTCTTCACATTTTAATTATTTTGTCAATATCTTAATTGTCGTACTCAAAATTTAATTTTTTTACACCAGTCTCAATTATTTTTTTTTTATTTTTTAATTATTTTTGAAACTTTTCAACTATTTTCTTCAAATTTCAATTATTTCATTCCAATTTTAAATTATTTTTATTATTTTTTAAGATTTTTAAGTATTTTTCTCAAATTTCAATTATTTTCTTCAATTTTTAATCAGTTTTATTTGTTTTCATAATTTACAAAAATTTTTATTAATTATCTTGAGTTTTAATTATTTTTAGCTTTCTTCAATTCTTTTCTTTAATTTTTAATTATTCTCATTTTTTTCAATTAATTTCTCAGATTTTTAAGTATTTTTCTCAAATTTCTATTTTTTTCTATTTTATTTATTTATTTTTATTTATTTCATAACATTTTATTAATACACGCATCATAAATTGAGGAGTTGAAACCGACAGACGGATCTTAAAAAATTTTTAAAAAATTGTGCAATTTTTTCAATTATTTATTTCAAATTTCTTTAATTATCTTTAAGTTTCAAATTTTAAAATCATTTTCCAATTATTTGTCCTAAGTTTTAACTATTCTTATTTTTCAAAATTATTTTCTTCCATTTTTAATCGTTTTCAATTCTTCTCATAATTTCCAAATTTTGAACTATTTATCTGATATTTCAATTATTTAATTCAATTTTCAATTATGTATATTTTTTTATTATTTTCTTCAATTTTCAATTACTTACGTTCTTTTTCATAATTACCAAAAAGTTTTTAATTATTGATCTGAAATTTTCATTTTTCTATTTAATTTTCAATTATATCTACGATTTCTTTGTATTTTATATACTTATATTCTGTATATTTTGCAACTTTTTCTCTTAAATTTAAAATTGTTTTTATTCAATTTTAAACTGTGTTTATCTTTCTTCATTCATTTTGTCTAATTTTTAATTACTTTCTTTTTTTTTGCAATGAACTTCTAAAAGTATCAAGTATTTTTCTGAAATTTTCTTTAATTTTCCTATATTTAAAATATATTATGTAATTTTTAATTATTTGCTTTCATTTTAAATTATTTATATTATTTTTTAATTATATTTTCTTAAATTTTAATTATTACCATCATTTCTGAATTAATTCTCTCAATTTTTAATTATTTATCTCAAATTCAATCATTTTTTTCAATTTTCAATTATTTTCTCCCATTTTTCATTATTCTAATTTTTATCAATTTATTTCTAAGATTTTGAAATATTTTTCCCAATTTTAATTCAGTCATAATTGTTATATTCAATAATAATATTTACACTTTATTGACTTACAGTTAATTTGTAATGGTAATTATTTTTTTATTTATCCATTTTTATTTCAATAAATTGTTTGTGTTTCAAAATAGTACAGCTCTTTCAAATTCTATGAAAAACCATATTTTCTAAGTTGAGATTATGTCAATGCGTTAAACATTATTAAGGGGAAAGAAAAGTGAAATTTCACTTAGATCTTCAAGTCTACCAATTTTTTTCCTAGCTTAGTTTTGTATCTAAAATAATGCTTTATTATAAAAAAAAAAAATAAAATAAAATTAAAAATGTTTTTATCCTTTCAGAATTAAATTTTATATTTAAAATTAACATTTATTTAAATACATCCGCTATATTGTCGAAAATTATTTAAAATGTGAGAAAACAAATTGGCGGTCGAAAATACTATTGTATATGAAAGTTCCACTTTCCAAATTAGCATTTTTTCTAGAATAAAAATCCTAAACTAGTATAATATATACTAGTATAGTAATATAATTTTTATTTTATAACCTGATGCATTAATTTTATGTTCTTAATTATTATCGATTTTTTTCCAATCTGATGTGAAAGTTGTAATTATAAATTTGATTTATTTGCAGGTGGGGCATCCGCATCATCACAATCATTACTCGGCACCTGCTGGACACCCAACTCATCCGTCACATCCTAATCATCCTGGACACCCAGGACATCCTGGACACCCCACACATCCTGGGCATCCCACGCATCCTGGTCATCCCGCACATCCTGGACATCCCACACATCCTGGACATCCCGCACATCCTGGATACCATTCTGCACATCCTACTCATTCTGCGCATCCAGCACATCATCCGGGACATCCAGGACACTCGAGTCACAGTTTAGTTGGCTCAATTGTTGGACCCTCCGCTGCTCGAGGATTCCCTGCTCCAGCACCTATTATGGCTTCTCATCATGCGCATCCGCCACCTCCGACGGTTCACACGACGCATTATACCCCTCATCAATTAAATCAGCCTGTAAGTTAAAATCTTCTTAAAAAGCAAAAAATCCGTTTTTTGATCAAGTTTCTAACTATTTGGTAAAATTGATGGGTCAAACATATTTCACCTAAAAACGTTGTGGCCTATTTTTAGAAAAAATTTCATACTTTGTGGAATTAATTTATTAATCAATTGTGAAAATAACCTTTTTTTCCTGCAACTCACCATTTAATTTTGCTAAAAATATGCCGCAACAAATTTAGGTGAAATATAATTGTTTGACCCTGAACAGTTTTTGTTTTTGCTAAACTTGATCAGTTTTTATCTTTTTGATGAAATAAATTCGATTTTACTGTTGTATTATTTTGCCGATAAACCAAAGTTATTGAAATAAACATTAAAAAAAGAAGTTGGCACTTAGCTAAGAAGGGAGTAACTTTATAGAAACAGGTAAAAATGAATTTTTTTCTTTTTTGCAGAGGGAAGTCGATTTGGAATTGTTGAATTCTAACAGAGGTGGTAGTGCAGTGGCCCCGCCACTTCCGATAACTCATTCGTACAGTCCGCAAACGATAACACATGTTACGCCACCAACTTCGATTTTCCTATCTGATGTGCGTGGAAATCAATTGGGAATGTTACATGCAACATCTCGATCAACCAACAACATTCGCAGGCCCAGGAACAGGAACAGCTGGAGAAGACAAACATCTTTACCACACACACCTTTCCCAGGGCTCTTACTCCACTTCCTGTAAGCACGATTAATTTATTTATACTGCTTTTTCAGGATTTTCATTATTTTCCAATAATTTCCGTTAATTTTCATTTAGTTTTTTTTTTAAACGATTTTCATTATTATAAATAAAATCTTCTTTTCTAAATAATGCCTTCTTTTTACAGAACAATGTTCAGTAATCCGCCTTTGTCGCCGTATGGCCAAGCTGATCTCTCAACAGCAGACGCATTAGAAAATGAAAACTATGAAACTCTACTGTCCCTTGCTGAGAGACTGGGAGAAGCCAAAACCAGAGGTTTATCGCGCACGGAGGTTGATCAATTACCTTCTTACAAATTTAACCCTGACACGCACGAAGGCGATCAAACGAATTGCGTGGTTTGCATGTGCGATTTTGAAGTTTTGCAGTCGCTTCGCGTTCTGCCTTGCTCACACGAATTTCACGTCAAGTGTATCGATAAATGGCTCAAGGTATGTTAATTTTTTTTTTAAATCAGGAATTATTGAAATTACAATTTTATATTTTTTTACAAGTACTCACGCGACTATTGCTATTTTTTGATACTTTTTTCTGATAAGCAATTATTTGGCTACTATTTTAAATAGAAGGCTACTAATGACTCTACACTGAAAGTTTACTTATTTAAAGTCTCGCTTATTTGAAGTCGCATTTATTTTAACAATTCGAAGTATTATTTAATTTAACTTGGCGATCGATCAAAACTAACTAACATTTTCATTGGTTGCTGCGAATCGGACCAGCCAATCAGAAAATTTCTCTATAACTACGTGGAAGTTAAAATAAGTGCGACTTTTCTCATGGATTTGCGTGGACCGGAATAAAATAAGTGAAGCTTTAGTGTGTTTTATAATGATAATGAAGTTTACAACTTTTTTCTTTTACAAAAAGCCTTCCGAAAATAAATAACCAGGGTTGCTACGCTTTCTGGAAACCTAGAAAAGTTAGGGAATTTTGTTTGGTATGGAAAAGTCAGGGAAAATGTAAAATGCGACTGGAAAATAATTTTTCTCCAAAATAAAATTACTATAATCGACCCACTTTCTCGATAAATACAACCGCCTCACTCGAAAAAATATTTTGAATCTGGCCCTATTTAAGAAGGATGTTTCCAATATATCTTACTATTTAAACATTTTATTAAACATTTTATTATTATTTTCAACATTTTGAATTTTAATGAAGCGTGTTTTGTGCACAAAATATTTCCGGTTGACAGTACTTTTTTTTTTTTAATTTAAACACTTTTTCGTAGATTATCGTAGCGTTTCTTGATTGTTATTTGAAATTAAAAATTTTAATTTTTAATTTGTTTGAAATTACAAACGGCCGGACAGAATCGAAGAATGATAATTCGTATAAAAGAAAATTTTATGTAATGAGATTCTCAAAAATCAGAGCTGATAAAAATCATAATTTTTTTTATTTAAATCAAAAAATGATCTTTTTTTAAATATAATCGGTATATAAAATCTCCAAATGTTTATTTGTAAGTAATTTATTCAAGAAATGAAAAAAAGTAAAAAAACAACAGAAGAAAGAATTAGTGACATAAAAATAGATAAAAAAGTAGAAACTCTTTTCAAAAAATTAAACTATCTACGGACATTTTTTTTAAATTAAAATAATAAATAAGATGATAATAAAAAAAACGTTAATATATATTACTAAAGAGAACAAAATTTTAAAATTAGAAAAATTGGAGAATTATTTTACAAATTGAATAAAAAAAAACGAATACAGTTTTGATTTTAAAAACATTTAAAAAAAAAATTAAATTCTATGAAATAGAAGAACGATGTTCAAATGATAATATTTATGTAGTACAAGATTAAATTTACATAATTTAAAATAAAAGAATAAAAACATTCAAAAAAATAGAAAATTGGCAAATTTAAAAATTGTAAGATAAAAACTAAAGAATTGAAAAGAAGGGAAAATGTTTATAAGAAATGGAAAAATGATGACAAAAATTAAAGAATTAATTAAAACGCAAGGAAGGACTAAAAAAATAATGAAACATCGAGAAAATTAAATAAATATAGAAAGAAAATAAAGAAATGTTTTTTCCCTTAATCTAACAAACTAAAAAAGTTTAAGCAAATTAAACCAAAAAACATTTTTATAATGTTACACTTAAAACAAGTCTAACAATAAATTTAGAAAAATAAAGTAAATCTAAAAATTTTATGGAAAAGTAAATCTTGTAATAATTAGACAAGATGTGAAAACAAATTTAATAAATTTATAAAAATATGAGCGTGCGTATTTATTTTCAAAAATATGGAAATAATTAAGAAAATCAACGAAATAAAAAGTTTATATTAGTGAATGTTATAGTAACAAAATTGTGTAAAATAATATTAAATAAATTGCATAAAAAGAAGAAAATCCTAAAATAAATAGAAATATACAAAACAAAAGTCAAAAAAAAAAGTAAAAGGAGAAAAAATCTTAAAATTTTGTAAGAATAAGAAATTATAAGATAAAAATTAAACAGTTTCGAAAAATTGAAATCTCTTAGAAGTATTGTAAAAATATTAAAAAAAAAAGATTATTGTGAATATGGAAAATAACTAATATGCATTAAAATTTGAATTAATTAAATTTTAAAAGTTGGAAAAAATTGGAATTTTTACTATTTTTGCTATCTTTATATAAAAAATTTGTAAATCGTAGATAACTTGATCGTCTGTATTAGCACTATTTTTTAAATTTTATGAAGATTAAAATATTAAAATTGAAATTTTTAAGATTTATCCACTAATTTGTGGGTTTTGGTTATGGTTTGCGATGTTTTGCATGCAGTATATTAGACACCCGGAGAATTGTAAAGTTTTTTTAATTTAAATCATAATTTTAATGTAAATTTCCCAATGATTTAAATAATAATTTAGTTTAAATCAATAACAGCCCTGCCAAAAATTAAAATTATAACTAATGAATTTTAGAACTTATTTATGCGTCTCAATTTCTTTGCTTTTTAAAAAAATTATCACTACCCTAATTTTTTTACATTTTCTTGTTTTGTATTTATTTTAAAAAAGTTTATTTTTTATTATTTACAGTACAGTTATTACTTAATTTTTAAAAGTGCAAAAAAGAGAATAAAATAAATGAAATTTAAAATTTAATTAATGCTTTTAAAATGTTAAATATAATAATAAACGTTTGACAAATGTATATTTTATTAAATAATTTTTATATAGACCCTACTTTTGAAGGGTATAGAAAAACATCATTTAAGGTCTAGAAAATCTGGAAAAGTTATGAAATTTCGTTCTGAGAAAGTTGTAGCAACCCTAATAACAGATTCGATGGAAATTCGCAATAATATTCTTTTGTTGATTATTTAAAATGTTTTTGTCTTTTAAAATTTTGTAATAATTTTCTTGTTTTTTCCTAATCAGTATTGTAATCAAACTAGAAAGAAGGCAAACTCTAAATTCATATTTATTATTTCAGTCCAATCGAACGTGTCCAATCTGCCGTGGCGATGCTGGCGAGTATTTCAACAATGGAGGTTCAACTAGTGATTGACGTCATGATGCACAGGCGCATTAGCGCCAATTCTCAGCCTCGAGAACACTCGTCCTGACCCAACTTCCAGCCATCGCGTTATTGGTTTGCTTAAATCCGTGCCGATAATTGGCCACCGATTCTCCTCTAGGACCTTTAACGTGATGATTCATTACATCAGATACTCGGAAGCATCATGAGACGGTTTCTGGAAAATACTTTCCAAATAAGAAGTCCGTGCTTGTAGCTTCTGCCAAAGAGGGACAACGAAGGCATCTGGCATTGTTTGCAATCAAAGATGAGCGCTTGTTAGGTTTTGTCGTACGTTTTAGAGTGCGAGAGATAACTTGTTTTTTTTTTTTTGTCTGTTTGATTTCATTTTATTTAGCTTAGATTTTAATTGTCACGCATTTCGCATCGCTCGCAACTAATCCTTGCATTAACCGAGTTACGATTCAATGTATTACCACTTAAGGGGAAAGACGTGGATTGATAGCTGGTTGCACGCACTTGACCAATTCTTGGATTTAGAATTTCACTCGTGCGTTATAAATACTATAGTTGCGTTTAGTAATCCCTGTTAGTGAAAACGACACCAAGCACGCTGAATTATATCCAGTTATTTTGTTGATTAATTGAGCTGATTGTGTTTTGTTGAAGTCAGTTGTATATGGAATCGTTAAGCGCGATTATAAAATTGTAGCACGTGCAACCAGTCGCGTCTGTGTGCATTCGGAGTTATGTCTTTAGATACACACCTTGTTTTTTGTGTATTGCTGTAACCCCCCCTCATTTTTTTTCTTTATTAATAGTTTCTTGTGAATGTAAATATTCAATAATTGGCGAATTTGCGACCAAACCTATCAATTAGGGCCTCAAGATAATTAAATATCCCTAATTGTCGGCGTTTGTGTTTCAAATGAACCAGGTGATTGTTTTAATCTTTAAGCTATTTTCTAGGTATGTTTAGGTGCTCTAGATAGGAAGAATCATTTTAATTCGAGTGTCGTCTATTTTTCAGAAATTTTCCCTCTTTTTTCACTGTTTTTCTTTTTTTTTGTGTTTATGCGTTTTAGATTTCTTTCGAAAGAAATACGTTTGTTTCTTTTTTTTTTGGTAAAATCGCAAATCGCGAGAAAAATGTCGTCCGAGTCACGAAAGAAGAAAGACAAAAATATACAAATTGAAAGAATATACGATAACAGCTTCTGTTTCCTGCGTATCTACCTCTAACAGAAGAAATGAGACGATTAATATTTTTTATAAGCGCATCTCTTAAAAGATAATCTTTAAGAAAAAAAAAAAAAAAAAACTTATGGTAGATGAAAAAAAAAAGAAAAAAATATCAAAATGATAATTACCTACGTTACTTGCAATATTGGAAGATGTTTAGTGGAAGGTGTTAATAAAATTAACGCTTAGAGATTATCGTGAAAATAATCCCGGTATAATGTGTGCCGCGTTTAGTGCTTCGTAGGAATTCTAAACTTGGAATGGGCTGAAGTTAATTGTAAACATAAAAACTTTCTTATTTCTCATGTATGGTGAATTTTTCAATGGCTCTTCAGGGGTCGTTCTTTGCTATAATTAGGATGATAGCTTCTTTTAAATACCGTGTAAGAGTTTTGAAATGTCCTAGGGTTACAAGCTTACTCGAATTTTTCTACTTGATCTGTTAACGATGTTAGAAAATTCAGTTTCTCTTGACGTGATCGCATCATTCTCATTGTGCTTGCAGTTTACCTGAGAACAAAAAATAAAACATTATATTTGGAAAAAAAAACAGTGTACAAAAAGGAATAATATAAAAGAAGAATACAGAGAAGAAAATAAATATGAAAATAGAGATGAAAATAGAGACGAAGAATAACAAAGAAGAAATAAAATCCAAGAAGAACCAGATATCAGAAAAACAATATTCAAGAAAAAAGATCAAGGTTGCTGTACAATCGCACAATTGATGTTGCTTGAAAAATTGAATTTCAATAAAAAAAAGAAAAGAAAAAAAAAAGAAAAAAAAATTATTCTCGTGATTAGGTAGTAAATGGTTTTTATAAAAAATTGAAGTTAACTCGTTTATCATCCTTTATTTAAGTAGATTATTCTGCACGTCAGATTATAAAGAACCACCTCTGGTGAAATGAAGATTAAAAGAAAGAAAGGGACTCGCGGAAGAATGAAAGATCGCTTTTGGTACCTCTTTGACTCTCCTTCCATTCATTGCGTGCCTTTACTATACTAACCGATCGCCAAGAAAACATTCCGAGGAAACGTATTTAGGGGACATTAATTATTTCAGATTCGTATTTGTAGGCACTTGTGTATAAAACGTAAATTTCACAACCGAAGATACGTAAAGATGTATTACTAAAAGTCGTTTTTGTTGTCGAAAGAGGAAATCGTGAGTAGTGCTAAATAAAAAAAAATTGTCTGCTTTTGCTCAATCTTGCTTTTGTTTTTACTAAAATTGAATTTAATTTCTCGTTTGTTTAGGGAGAGACATTTTTTCGAAAAAAAAGGATTTTTAAAACAACCTTCAACTCGGAAGACTTTAAAAAATTGTAAAAAGAAGTGTTTTGATCGTAGCATGTAAGAACACATATCGTTTTTTTTATTTTTATTTTAATCAGGATATGTCCAGCAAAAGCCTAAGATGCCGATATTTTTCCAGTTTTTTTTTTTTTGAAATTTTCATATCGTAATTAACAATGCATATTTATTTTATGAAAATTTCAAAATAGCACGAAAATTCCGAATAAATTCTCGATTGCTGGACTTTGTGTTAATTGTGTTAACTTTTTTGTACTTTAGATTTAATAAAGTCGTTGTGTCGCAATGAAGTTCGTTTGAACCGTAGTCCTAAGTACATACATGTTCGCGAAAGGGACGAGCGTTTGATCGGAAAGATCCATTATCGCGAACCCTAACTGTACAGTTTTAATCGAAAAATTGATTTCTCTCTGAAAAGAATGCTTTAATAAAATAAATATTTCAAGATTTAGCTATGTAGAACTTTTTTTTTTCTAACTTCTAATTACGAAAATTCTTTAAATTACGATTTTGAAGCCCATGAATTGATTCGAGATTTTGTTGGATTTATTTTTTAAATTCTAGAAACCCGATAAAAAGGCGCTGGACAACGCAAATGTTGATGCTGTGATAGAGAAAATCAAACCAACTAAAATCTCAGATTATCGAGGCTTGCTCTTGTTAAAAATTGATCGAGTATCTTGTAGACGGTGCAATTTTTCATCGGAGACCTTAATCTGTCCAACGCTCCGTCCCTTGATACGCCTAGATTAAGAAAATATATCTATAAGTTGTACCTTTGACGTACCTATCTCGATCGATGTTGATGTGCATCCGTCGAAGAAAACTTGATCGATTCCTCGAAATTATTTTCAATCTTTGATTTGTGAATCTGAAAAATGAAAGATTCTGGCAAATTTAAGACTCGTATCAAATTAAAATTCTGTCAAATTTAGGATCAGGAAATTCCTAATTATAAAAATTGTAAATACCTTTGAAAATTCAAAAAGAAATTAAAAAATCGGTAAACGATATTTTTGAGTGAAGATTCAAGGTATAATCGAGGAGTCGATGAGCGAACAGTACCAAAAGAAATTCTTGTTCCACTATAGTCGCAACCCAAATTCCGCTTCTAGATTAAATGTAAACTCATCGTGTTTGCAAAGGGAAAGATTATATGCACGTGTACATTTAAATTAGAGTAGAGTGGGCAAGCCTTTAAACAAAAAAAAAAAAGAAATGTTAAAAGTAACTTTTGTGATCGCCGTGATTTTCTGTTGTAAATTGCTCGAGAGTTGAAAAAAAATTAATGGCAATTGAATGGCGTGCGAACACCTCTCGTTATTTTTCAAAATATTCTTCCCCTTTACTAAAAGAAAAAAAAACAAAAATGTTTAAAAATTAGAGAGAATTTCTTGACTTTGGTGCTTCTATTTCGAAAAATTGTGAGAATTGTAAAAACAAAGAAAGGCTGTTTAGAGAAAATCTAAAAGGTTGAATAATGTGCTGGGTACCATCGGGTATTTTATTATTTTGTTTTGCGATTAATTGTGGTTATAATTCCGTTGACGATTTTTAAACTTTAGATACTAAATTGTCATTGGGTATGCGTTATTGATATGAGTCCGATTTTAATTCTAGTTGTATGCTATTATTTAATTTCTATATTCGTTTACTGTTGTCGTTTAATTATTGCGATTAATATTTGTACGGCTATCGCTTAAAATCACTTTTATCATTTATTAACATATTTGTCTCTACTGCTGGTTAAAGTGGAATTAACCCGCTTTATAAATAAATGGTCAGTGCACACATGGCGACTGGTAATTCATAATAACGATTCAATACACCATAAAGTAACGATGTACAGAAGCAACCATACGATGCCAAACGATTCATGTTATTATTATTAATCGCTATTATTACTGCTACATATTATTAAAGAAATTATATGTTCTTTTCATATTAAGTTGATTTTGACTTTTCCCAACCTTTTGTTCGCTTTTCTTTATAAGTCGGAAAATTTTCTTTTTCAGGATTAATTCGTTTAATCAAGTTTTTTTTCAGAAATAAAACAAAAATAGATGGAGATAATAAATTAATTTGAGCTTTAACAAAATAGTTTGCTAACATAAATTGACAAAAATTGCTTTTTCCTTAGGACGAGTGATTAATTTCTTAATTTATCGATTCTAGAATAGAAATCAATACCAACATTGTCTATGTCAATTATTTCTTTTCTACATTTTCTGAAAATAAAGAAAACTTGTTCTGAGAGGACAGTTTATATTATCAGAGATTTAAAAAACATATTCTACTATATCTGCACTTGAATATTCTACTAATTCGTCTTTGTTACAACTAGAGCTTAATTTAAAAATCTAGAATTTTTTCTGCAAAACTGTCCTTCAAAGGAGTTAATAAATATATTAGCAATAATGTTTCCTTTCTTGTCTTTCCCCCTGGAAATAATTACTCTGTTTCTTTTTTTCTTTTTTTTGTGGATAAAAATTATTTCTCTTTGTAACAAAATTGAGAAGAAAGAATTTAAGGAGGAATCAGGCAAACAATCGGCAAAAAGTTAGTCCGACACTATATTTTCATATATTTTAAATAAAAAAAAAATATTAAGAAGCATATTTTGGTGGAAGGGCAAATAATTTTATTCTTAAAGAATTAGTGTTACTACTCTTGAAAAAATTAATGTTATTCAGTCAATAAAAATTAAAAATTCAATATTTCAATTTATTAATGAAAAAATAATAATAAAAATAAATATAAAAATATATTTTTTATGAAATTTAATTGTAAATAATAGATAATTGGTAAAATTAAAGAAATTCCAATATTTCCGGAAATGACTCTTATTTCTATAAAGTTAAAAAGCTCGAATTATAATAATTTGGATATATTATAATTTTATTAATAATTAAATAATATAGTATCAAATCTTTTGAATATTATCATTAAAAAATTTGGCAATCCTATTTTTTAAAACTAACCTAGAATTTGACCTCGAATTTGAAAATTGTAATTTTTATATTCAAATGCAACTTTAAATTGATTAAATGTTAAAAATAAAATTATTTACCCTTTATTTCAATTGTAGATAGTCTTTTTTATTGAAAATACAGAGTTGGACTAAATCATTTTTTTGTCTGATATTTTATTTTTAAAAGCTTAAATTTCTTTTCGATTTTCTGTCAATTTGCATTGAGGAAGAAAAAGCGGTTAGAATCCAGTTTGAAATTTTCGTCAAAGCTTGGTTTTTGGAACATTTCGCTCTCCTGGAGGGTAAAACAAAAAAGATAAATAAGTGAAATTAAAAGGGGGAGACGACAAGGGCGAGGGTAGCTTTATTTGAAAGGGCGAATAAAATAGAGAAAAATACCAAACGAATCGAGTTTAAAAGCGATATGTTGATATCCCGTGATAAATTTAAAGAGAGAGAGGTCTGCTTTAAATAGTGACTGAAGCGTTGGGAGTGGATTTTATATGAGAACGTCAGCTTTAAAGAGCCTGGGTTCTGCTTCAGGCTGATGAGAGGTGGGAAAGAGATCCAAGGGGATTCTGGAGAGCGAGTTCTAGGGTCGTGCGAGCTCCAGGGGCTTTGATTCACCATGGTAGTTTTACTGTGCAGACCTGTATGCAAAAGTTGAGAAGGGTTGATTCTAGAGAGAAATTACACCTCTTCAGCAGTAAAATTAAAAGACGGCTGAAGGCCTCTATCGAGGTTCTCATTTCCCTTTAGCAGAAAAAAACAAAATATTATTTAAAATATGTTTACATTCTTAAAATAAAATATTTAAAAAATTCCATATTTAGGATCGAACCACTGACTTTAGACTTTACGATTTTTTTTTAAAAGTATTTTATTTTTAAACTGAGAACATTGAAAAGAAATAATGGAGAAAAAAACATTTAATCAAAATCAAACAAATTATGTCGAATAAATGAGAAAATTTAGAAAAAAATATAAAAACGTAAAAAGGTTAGAAAACAGCCTGTTAAAAAAAATGAGAAAATTATTTTACATAAAAGAAGTTATGGACATTATTAAAGAAATAAAGAAACATTTAAAAAAAACACAAAAATGAAACATTGACATAAAAAATACTTATATAGAGTAGAAACTCTTTTAAAAAGATTGAACTATTTGTGAACATTTTTTTAAATTAAAAAAATAAATAAGAAGATAATTAAAAAATTTTAAAAATTAAAAAAATTAGAGAATTATTTTACAAAGAATTGAAGAAAAAAATGAACTTTTTGAAAATTTTAAAGGAAAAAAAGTTCTATGAAATAGAAGAACAATGTTAAAATGAGAATATACAGTACAAGCTGAAATAAACAAAATTTAAAATAAAAGAATAAAAGTCTGCAAAAAAGTAGAAAAATGAGAAATTTAAAAAATGTAGATAAAAGCATCGAATAAATGTTTTCAAAAATTCGTAATTGTAAGATAAAAACGAAACAATTTAAAACATGGAAAAATGTTTCTAAGAAATATAAAAATGATGACAAAAGTTAAAGAATTAATTAAAATCCAAGGAAGGACTAAGAAAATTGTAAAACAATAAAATTTAAATAAATTGGAAGAAAATTGAGAAATGCTTTTTTCTTAATCTGACAAACTGTAAAAAAAAATTAAAAACTAAAAATTTGATAAACGAATAAGTAAATTTGCAAAAAAATACAAGATTTGAAACCAAATTGAATAAATTTACAAAAAAATGAGCGTATTTATTTTAAAAAATGTAAAAATAATTAAGAAAATCAACAAAATAAAAAGTTTAGTGAATGTTATAAAAACAAAATTGTCTAAAATAATATTAAATAATTTGCATAAAGAGAAGAAAATTAAAGAAAATCCTAAAATAAAAAGACAAATACAAAAAAAAAAATATCAAAAGTAAAAGATAAAAAATAATCTTAAATTTTTTGTAAAAATAAGAAATTATAAGATTATAATTAAACAATTTTAAAAAAGTGAAATCTCTTAGAAATCTTGTAAGAATTAAAAAAAGGATTATTGTGAATATAGAAAATAATTAGTATTTATTATTTAATTATTATGCATTTAAATTTGAAATAATTGGAATTTAAAAGTTTGAATAAATTGAAATTAGAATTAATTGACGTTTGGAATTTATTTAAATTATAACGACTTAAGTATATAAAAATTTTATACTATTTTTTGTTATCTTCATATTAAAAATTTGTAGATCGTAAGTAATTTGATCATCTGTATTAGCACAATTTTTTAATTTTTAATTTAAAATAAATAATCTATTGTCAATCTTCAGAGTTTATTTTGTAAAAATTGAATAATTCATAAACTGAGCAAATTAAATTACCATCGCAAAATTTTAATATGTATATCAAAACTTAGATATGTGAAAAGTGTTAAATTTTTAAATTCATCCAGAAAAAGCTTATGTGAGATTAAAAATGTGTTTTTTGGTGTTAATTTCAAAATTTTAAGATGGTATTATTTAGTAATAAAATAAATATTCGTCTTGAATCTAGCAAAAATATGATTAAAGTGCATAAATTAATAATAATTATGCTAAGTTTCAATAAAATTTATTAATAGGTTTCTAAAAAATACTCTTAAACAGGGTAAAAAATGACAGATTTTTGATCAACTTTAAATTGATTTTATTATTATTATTATTTTTCATTATATACAAAATTATATTAAATAAAATAAATATTTGGTTGTTAATTAAACATATTTTCTTTACAATATAGAAATTAAATGTTTTCTTTCTAAATAAAAAATATTTGAAATAGGCATTAAAAATTCCATTTTTTCTTGACCAACTTTGGTCGAAAGTCAGTGGTTTGACCCTTTTATTATTTTTTAAAATGAAATTTACTCACTTCTTAATTTAAAAAAATTACCAAATTAAGAATAACACTTTTTTTGTTATTTTTATACATAGAGATGATATTTTTTTAAAAAGAAATACAACTTTTTTTTATACATTTCTAAATAATTAAATACGTCTTTTGAAGGTACAATATGCACATTACAGAACTTTGTACTGAATTCTTAAAATTAGACAAATTTATCTTAAACGTAATGAAATTGCTAAATTTTGCAATTCTATTATTAAATAAATTTGTAACCATAATAAAATCTTATTATTAAAAAATCTGTAATCGTGAAATAATAAAAATAGACAAAAGATGGAAGCTTTGAAAATGATTATTTTGGCAACGATTAAGTTATAAAAACTAATTAAAAACAATTTTATACACTAGAAACAAATTAACACGTTTACCTAAAATGTACATAAATAAAAGCAATTAATTAGTGTTTTGTATTAAGAAAATATTCTTTTGATTATGGTAAAATGTGAAAAAATAAGAATTTTTAAATATGAAAATTTACTTTAAAAATTTGACTAGACAAGGCAAGAGACTTTAAACGAGTTATAAATAACTTTTTCTATAAACAACTCGATAAAGAAACTGGTTGCAAAGTATAAACCGGAAATTTAAAAATTATTGAAACTAAATCTATTCAATCTACCGAACCCTCGTAATTTTATATAACAAATGATAATAAATTACTCTATTTTGAAAAACTCAGGATTTGGAAAGAAACAAATGTTCCTTAACAAAAAGCTTTTCAAACAACTAAAATATAAAATTTTTCTTGTTCTCAGCTCTCTAAATACGAAATTCCAGTCTTACGAACCATTTTTTCTTTACGAAAAAGAATGTCTTGTTAAGTACGACCCAAAAGCACCTTTGACAATAATACTTAAGTAAGTTACGCACTTTGAAATACTTTTTGTCTTTTACTTTCCACTTTGTTTTTGTTGAATTTCCATCGTCAATTTTGCTATTTCTTCTCCCAGTGTGTCGATATTGTCCTGGAAATGAAAAATTATATTAAAATTGATTACGGCAAATTTTGAAAGATCCAATATTGTACAATTTTTACAAGAAATTGTTTGAGTTAAAATTTGTCTCAAGGTATTTTAAAATTATTAAAATTTCCTTACTTTTAGGGTGATATTTTTCAACAACGTATCTTCTAATACTGCCTGCAACTTCTGAATTATCTCGAGCGAGAGTTCCAGTGTCAAATGATCATCTGATACTTTGTGATTGTAAACCGAAGCCATTATTCCTCCATATTTCGCCAATTCAGCCTATTAATAAAATTTGTTTCATTATTGTTTTTATTAAGTAAAAAAAGCTTACATAAAGCTTCCAATCCAACAAATTATTCCAACAATGTTTGAACATAAAATTGAAACATTAAAATTAAATATGTTGAAGTTTAAAAAATTGTTATCAGACCATTTCATTTTGGCTAAAGTCATAGAAGACTAATTTTGTTAATTTTTTTTAAAGACAATACTTTAAAAAATGATTGTAATACTAAATAAAATCAGTTTTTTAGCAGAAAAATTATTCGACTTGATTTGAAAGATTTTTTAAAATTAAACATTTAAAGACTTTAGACAAAATTAAATAGTCTTAAAACATTTTCCGTTACAATAAAGATAAAAAAATAAACATCGCAGCTTCTTATAAAAATGACAACTTACTGCATTTCTTTTACTCTTGATATGCTTGCGTGAAAATAATAAATATTATCGTTATTACTAAAAATTACTAAATATTAACGACACATATTCAATTCTTTAACGTGTGTATAAAAAAAACTAACAAAAATTAAAATAAGTTTAGTCTCTTGACTGTTTTCTGAGATAAAATTATTAAAAAGTTTTCTGTAAAAGAGTTAAATTTATTGTTAAAAGCACCTTGTTTCTGTCTCTTTCATTTGTGCTCATGGCATCGAAATTCTCGACTAGAATGTAGTTTTGAATAATTTTAGTTTTCTTTTGCAATTCCTCGACAAGTGACCGCACGTGTTCTTCTAAGAAGTCAATCTTCTCTGCCTTTTTCACATTTATCTTTTGCAACTTGATTATTTTTTCTATTAATGACTGCCTATCTACCGACTGAATCGAGTGATCAGCACAATTGCTGTTGTCTGACAAGGCACCGTTTAAAGTTTCTCCTGTAACAAATAATTAATTTTACATATTATTACAAAGTACTAAATGCGTCAATAACAAAAAAATGTTAAGCATTAAAAACATATATTAAATAATTTAAATTCCAGGGATCACATTGGTTTCTTTGTTCAATTTTACGTAGAAAAAGGGGATTTTATCTTTTAAAAAAAGCGGATTTTGGTTTATAAAAATGGGATTTTTAAAATTAGTAAAAGAATAATTCTGTGGCTGAAAGGTAAAACAGCACAAGCGCCATATTCATGGTTTCGAGTAAAACATGTTTTTGTTTTTTTTCTGATTTCTGTAAAATCGAAATATGAACAAATATTTTGGGTGTTTAATATTGAATCCTGTTTTCTAATGTAGTTTTTAGATCTGTTTAACAAATTTAATGAAATTTAAAGGTCCCAGAGAATAACATTAATTATTTTTCTCAATTTTAATGTATTTATGCGATTACAATTTTTAATATTTTCTACCTAAATAAACATTTAAATCAATTTACAATTATGAAACTTTAAAAAGTATATTTACATATATAGAAATCTGATGTTATCTCAAAT
Source organism: Ganaspis brasiliensis (assembly GCA_037103525.1). NCBI lineage: Eukaryota > Metazoa > Arthropoda > Insecta > Hymenoptera > Figitidae > Ganaspis > Ganaspis brasiliensis. The sequence goes on from JAZKLR010000146.1 coordinate 2,393,506, forward strand.
TTCATAAAATGGGAGTTGTGCTGTTTTACCTTTCAGCCACAGAATTATATTAATAATTTGTTCTTGAGTTTTATTCCTTGAGGTCTTGTGAAGTATTTATCATAAATAGAAACTTATTTTTATTGTTAATTTATATATTAATTTTAAAAAATGCCTAAAGACGTGTTTTTTATTAATATGTCAAAAGATTTAATATAAAAATTCATTATTTTTAAATGATACTCGAATTTGAAAAATTTATACTTGTAAAAAATTTCACTATTTTTCTGAGGTTAATTATACAAATTAACCTTTTTTAGTAAAACATTTTAATACTTAATATTTTCCAAACGAAGCAAAACAATTTTATCAAATTTTAAAAGCAAGTAGATTACATTATATTCGAAACTTCACATTTTTAGGAGGATCCATAAAAAAGTTATAAGTTCAGAGAAATAGTGAGCTTTTTTACAATTACAAATTTTGCAAATTAGAGTCTCATTTTAAGGTAATGATTTTTATTTTCTTCGTTTCTCATTTCTTTCTTTAATTTAAAACTATTTTGTCTGCAATTTAAATTACTTTTAATATTTTTAAATAATTTTCTTCTTTTTCAACTATTTTTTACAAATTTAACTTGTAGCTTATAATTTTTAAATATTTTCATCATTTTATAACAAATTTTTTCAATTAAAATTTTACTTTTTCAATTCCAATTGAATTTCAGTTATTTTCCTCATTTTTAAATATATCCTCTCAATTTTCGATTATTTTTCTTCTTTCAATTATTTTGGTCATTTTTATTAAATGTCTTCAATTAAATTTTTTTCGTAATTATTAAATAATTAATTAAATAATAATAATCTCCGTAAACTCCTGAAGTTAGTTACTTTTTATATTTATTCATTTTTTCTGTCCACGTTTTAAAGTCTGAAGTGAAGTTAGTTAGTATTAATATTTATTCATCTTTTTCTGTCCACGTTTTAAAAACTGAGGTGAATTTAGTCCCTGTTATTTTATTGATTTTTATTTTTTTATCGGGAAATATTTTGAAAGTTGAATTGAAAAAATAAGGTAACCTTTTTCTCTAGTGTCGTATTGTGCTGGTTTTTAATTGTCATTTGTGTAAAAAAAAGTTTTGAAAAATGCTTTAAAAATTTATTATGGTTTTTGGAAGTTTAAAGTATTTACACATGCAATTAATTTCCTAAATTTTCAGTTATTATCCCAAATTTAGATTATTGTCATCAATTTTCAATTATATAACGATTTTTTAATTATTTTCTTTTGCTTAAAAATAAATTCTGCAATTTTTCTTGACTTTTATCAATTTATAATATTATATTCATTACTTTGGCATTACTTTTAAAAAATTCAATTATTTATCTGAAATTGCAATTATTTCCATCAATTTTCATTATTTCTGCGAGTTTTTATTATTCTCTCTAATTAAAATTTTTAAAGTAATTTTGTAATTATTATTTTTTTAAAACATATATTCTATGATTTTTTCAATTATTTCTCTCAGATTTTATTTACTGTTTTCAATTCTTCATATTTAAATTATTTTCAGCATATTTCAATTATTTTTGTCAATTTTTAATTAATTTTATCATTTTTCAATTCTTTTTTTCGATTTTTAATTATTATACTCATTTTCTAAAATTATTTTCCAAGATTTTTAAGTATGTTTCTGAAAATTCAAACATTTTCTTCAATTTCTAATTATTTTCATTTGTTATCAGAATTTGAAATGTTTTTTTTTAATAATTATCGTAAATTTCAAATTTTTTTAGCTTCCTTCCAGACTTTTCTCCAATTTTTAGTTTTTCTCATTTTATAAAGTAAATTGCTAAAATTTTTCAAGTATTCTTCTCAAATTTCTAGTATTATCTTTAAATTTTTATTTCTTTTCTTTGTTTTCATAACTTCTAAAAAAATTGATTAATTATCGTAAATTTCAATTATTTTTAGCATTCTTTCAGTCTTTTTTCCAATTTTAAGTTATTCTCATTTTCTAAAATTATTTTCTAAGATTTTTAAGAATTTTTCTAAAATTTCAATTGTTTTCTTTAATTTTTAATTATTTTTCTTTGTTTTCATAATTTCCAAAAAATATTATTAATTATCGTAAATTTCAATTATTTTTAGCATTCTTCCAGTCTTTTCTCCAATTTTTAGTTATTCTCATTTTCTAAAATTATTTTTTTCAGATTTTTAAGAATTTTTCTAAAATTTCAATTGTTTTCTTTAATTTTTAATTATTTTTTTTGTTTATATAATTTCAAAATTTGTTTATTAATTGTCGTAAATTCCAATTACTTTTAGCTTAGTTCTTCAATTCTTTTCTCCAATTTATTTTTTAGTTATTTTCTTTTTTTTTTCATTGAATTCTAAGATCTTCATGTATTTTTTTTCAAATTTCAATTATTTTTTTTATTTATTTAAATAATTTAAATGAATCATATTTTAATTATTTTCGGCAAGTTATAAAACTTAAAAACATTTTTCAATTATTTTCCAAAATTTATTTCCTTCAAATTTCAATTCTTTACATTTGTTTCATAATTAAAAATATTTTTATCTATTTATCTGACTTTTCAATTATTTAATTATTTTTATTATTTTCTTCAATTTTCAATTACTCTCGTTCCTTTTCTCGTTCTTTTTCATAATTGCCAAAAAGTTTTTACTTATTTCTCTTTAATTAAAATTTGTTCTGTTCAATTTTAAATTATGTTTATCTGTTTTTATTTATTTTCTCTAATTTTTAATTATTTTCTTTCTTTTTTCAATGAACTTCTGAAAGTTTTAAGTATTTTTCTCAAATTTTGCCTAACTTTCCTTTATTTAAAATATTTTATGTAATTTGTTTAATTATTTTCCTAAATTTTAATTATTTCTTTTAGTTTTAATTTATTTATCTCAATTTTTAACCATGTTTTCTCAATTTTCAATTATTTTCTCTAATTTTTCATTATTCAATTTTGTTTTAATTTACTTTTAAGATTCTCAAGTATTTTTCTCAAATTTAAATTATTTTCTTTATGTTTAAAACATTTTTATGATTGTTTAAATTACTTTCCCCAATTTTAAATTGTTTTCATTTTTTTTTCAATTAATTTGCAAAATTTGCAATTATTTTGTTTAATTTCAATTATTTTTTGCAATTTTTTTTAATTCTAAAATATTATAAATTTTTTCCTAAATAAATATTTATTTTATTTATATTAAATGATTTTTAAATATTATATTTAAAATATTTATTTCTTCGTATTAGATAAATATTATTTACCGATTTGTTATATTTTTTATTGTATTTTATAATTTCTAAAAGGTATGAAAAACTAATCGCGCGCTGGCGCGCATTTTATTTTGCTAGTTTTAAAATTAATTGCAATGTTTTTTTCATTTACTTTCTTCAATTTAAGAGAATTTCCTTCATTTTCAATTACACTTGTAATTTTTAAAATAATTTTCTTTAATTTTCGATGTTTTTCTTCTACTCACAATTATTTTTTTTGAATTTTTACATGAAATATAAATTTTGCAATTATGTTTGATAATAATTAATAATGGTCTTCAATTCGAATTGTTTTTCCCATTTTGAAATAATTTTTTTATGGTATTTTTGGTTATTTCCTTGAATTTCGAACTCGTAGCCTTTAATTTTCAACTATTTTTAATATTTTTTTTCAAACACAATATTCTTTTTATTTTCAGTTATTTTTGTGTTAAATGAATTTCTTGGATTTAGAATTTGTTTTGTTAAATTTTAAAATGAATTTTTTTGATCTTCAATTATTTTCTTACATTTTTACTTCTTCCTTCTTCAACTTTTAGGTGATTTCTTTAAAAAAAAAAAAATTAATAAATAAAAGGGGAGAAAAATCTTGATTTTAAATGTTTTTTTTTTTTAAAAGGGATAGAAGTGTGATCCCTAAAATCCATAAATTAGTTTTAACGGTTTAATTTAACCTGCGTTTAAAGATGTACTTGAACCCGTCCTCGAGGTTGGACCTAAAGAACTACCAGGAGATGCTGACTCAAAAATTTCTAATCGTTTTCTGCAGTGTTGCAATTCCCTGGTCATTTCTTTCAAGGAGAGTTGATGCTTTCTTTTTAAAACCGTGTTTTCTCCCTCACTATCCTCTAATTTTTGGGAAAAATTCTGCGCAAGTTGGGTTTGTTCAGCCACGTGTTTCGCAAGTATTTCACAATCTTTTATTCTCTTATTTTGTTCCGTCGCGAGACTTTCCTCGAGAGATTTAACTTTATTTATAAACTGAGCGATACGTTCTTGCAAAGGACCCTGTTCTTGTTCAAGGCGCTGATTTTTCGACTCCATGGCCGTAAATTCAGACTGAAGACGTACATTTTTATCCGTCAACTTTTGTGTAAATTCAAGCATGTTAGCTTCCCGCTGCCTACAAGAATCCATATCCAGTTCAAGTTCCTGATTCGTCTGTCGAAGACGACCAATTTCCGTCTCGGCTGAAGCTAAACATTGTTCTTTTCTAAAAAAAAGTACGAAATTAAATTAATAACGAAAATAAGAATTAGATTAATAAAAAATAGATAAAATAGTTAAATAGTGGAGGGTACAAGTTTCAAAATACTAACTGTTTTAATTGAAGCTTAAGATTTTCTAATTCAGAAACCTTTGATAATAAATCAGCAATTTCTTTCTGTCGTTGATCGGCTATTGATTTTAGATTACTTAAACTGCTTTCATAGGATAATCTATCATTTTCAAAATCTTGAACTTTCAAGCTGAGGGTACTGTTTTCTTCTACTAAAGCTTCCTGTCTGTATTTAAAAGATTCGACTTCTTTCTGCAATTGTAGCCTGATGATTTCTTTATCTTCTGTAACGTGTCGCTCTAAAATTAATCTAGCTTGTTGTTCCTTGAGTTGTTGGTCCAAAGTAACAGCTTTGTTTTCTTCAGATTGCTGGAATTTGCGCATCGTCTCCTGAGTTTCCCTTCTAATCTGCTCGTTCTCTTCTTTTATTTCATTATTTTTTGCCTATGAAAAAATCACGTATTATATAATAATGACACAAATATATTCTGTACATTTATAGATTTATTTTATATAGGGCCATAATTGATTTAAATCATTGGAGGCATTTGCATTAAAATCATGATTTAAATAAAAAAAAAACTTCATAATTTTCCGGATGTCTAAAATTGCGTGTAAAAAATCGCAAACATTAAAAAAAAAACAGAAATTTGTGGATAAATCTTAAAAATGTCAATTTTAATATTTTAATCTTCATAAATTTTAAAAAACAGTGCTTATACAGATGATCAAATTACCTACAAAGTACAATTTGTTTGAAATTTAAAATTTTGATTAATAAATATTTAAATGCATATTAATTAATGAAAAACAATTAAATAACATTAATTATTTTCCATATTCAAATATTCCACTTTACTTTTTTTAATTCTTACAATATTTCTAAGAGATTTCTCTTTTTCGAAAATGCTTAATTTTTATCCTACAATTTTTAGAGATTTTTTCTTCTGCTTTTGATATTTTTCTGTATTTGTCTTTTTATTTTAGGATTTTCTTTAATTTTCTTCTTCTTATTAATTATTTAATATTATTTTACACAATTTTGTTATTATAACGTTCACTAAACTTTTTATTTCGTTGATTTTTATACTTATTATTTCCATATTTTTTAAAATAAATGCGCTCATTTTTTATAGATAAATTTATTTAATTTGTTTCAACCGTTTTAACTACGTGCGTATTTTTTGCAAACTTACTTATTCTTTTACAAAATTTTTAGATTTTCCTCATTTTTCTAAATTTTTTGTTCGACTTGTTTTAAGTGTAATGTTATAAAAATATTTATGGTTTAATTTTCCTAAACTTTTTTACTTTAAAAGGATTTTTAAATTTATTTTCTGAAGTTGTTTTCATCTTTATACTTCTATTATACATTTTTTTTTTATTTTCATTAAATCCAATTTTTTAGTAGACTCTATCCAAATTTAATTATTTTTTGTACTTTTTACATTTTTTACAGTTTGGTAGATTAAGGAAAAAAATAATTTCTCCATTTGCTTCCTATTTATTCAATTTTCTTGATGTTTCACAATTTTTTTAGTCCTTCCATGAATTTTAATTAAATCCTCAAGTTTCGTCATAATTTTTTTTATTTCTTAGAAACATTTTTCCTTCTTTTAAATTATTTAGTTTTTATCTTGCAATTACGAATTTTTGAAAACATTTATTGAGGGCTGTTATTGATTTAAATAAATGAAGAATTTGCATTAGAATCATGAAATTTTGAATAAAAAAAAACTTTACGATTCTCCTGATGTCTAATACTGCATGTAAAAAATCGAAAACAATAAAAAAAAACTCACAAATTTGTGGATAAATCCTAAAAATTTCAATTTTCATATATTTTATTCTTTATAAAGTTTAAAAACTTGTGCTAATACAGATGATCAAAATACCTACGATCTAAAAATTTTTTGTATGAAGCACAAAATAGTATTAAGTTTATAAATCTTTAAATCATTATAATTTAAATAACTTCCAAACGTCAATTAACTTATACTCCAGTTTGTTTAAACTTTTTAATTCCAATTAATTCAATTTCAAATGCATATTAGGTAATTAATGCAAAATAATTAAATAATATTAATTATTTTTCATATTATTCACAATAATCCTTTCTTAATTTATTATAATTTTTCTAAGAGATTTTACTTTTTTGAAACTGTTCAATTTTTATATTATAATTTCTTATTTTTATAAAATCTTAAGATTTTTTCTCCTTTTACTTTTGATAGTTTTTTTTGTATTTGTCTTTTTATTGTAAAGTATTTTTTAATTTTCTTATTTTTATGCAAATTATTTCATATTATTTTACACAATTTTGGCATTATAACATTCACTAAACTTTTAATTTCGTTGACTTTCGTAATTATGTATTTTGATATTTTTGAAAATAAATACGCTCATTTTTTAATAATTTTATTCAATTTGGTTTCACATCGTGTCTATTTTGTGCGAGATTTTTTTGCAAACTTACTTATTCTTTTATAAAATTTTGAGATTTTCTTTATTTTCTAAATTTATTGTTGGACTTGTTTTAAGTGTAATATTATAAAAATGTTTATGGTTTAATTTGCCTAAACTTTTTTATTTTTAAAGGATTTTTAAATTTCTTTTGTGGCTTTTTTATTTTTCTTTATAAACATATATTATATTTTTTTTATTATTTCTAAATTTTTAGTACATTCTAACCAAATTTTATTATTTTTTGCACTTTTTACATTTTTTACAGCCCTGCATTTATTTGATGATTTTATCTACATTTTTAAAATTTCTCAATTTTCAACTATTTTGAAGACTTTTATTTTTTTATTTTATATTATGTAAATTTAATCTTGTACTAAATATTCTCATCTTAACATTGTTCTTCTATTTCATAGAATTTTTTTTATTTTAAAATTTTCTAAAATTGTATTTATTCTTTTTTGCTTCAATTTGTAAAATAATTCTCCAATTTTTCTAATTTTAAAAATGTTGTTGTACATAATAATAGATACAATTAAACATTTTTTTAATTATCTTCTATATTATTATTATTATATAGGTATTTTTATGGCAATATTTCACTTTTTTTTTTTTTAATTTTTATTTATTTTTTTAATAATGTCTTTAACTTTTTTCAATTAAAACAATTTTCTCATTTTTTTAATAGACTGTCTTCTTATCTTTTTACGTTCTTACGTTTTTTTTAATTTATTATTTTTGCGTTGCTTTTACCTAATTTTCTTAATTTCGCGATCATATTTTAATCATATTTAAATTATATGAATTTAAAGATATTTTTTTGAAAGTTTCTCATTTATTCGACATGATTTCTTTGATTTTGATTAAATGTTTGATTCTTTATTATTTCTTCTTAAATATTCTCAGTTTAAAAAATAAACTACTTACATATAAACATTTAGAAATTTTATATTATCTTTAAAAAAATCAATTTTTAATTCAAATAAAAAAAATTCGGTTTAAATCAAGTTTTGATTTTTTAAAAGAAATCATGATTTTTATCAGACCTGATTTTATATTATAAAACAATTATACTCGTCATACCGTTGCAAATTCTAATTTTTGCTGAATTTCTTTTTGAAGATCCATTTCAATCTTGAGTTTATTTTGAGCCCATTTTAATTTAACTTCCTTCATATTTATGTCCTCCTTCAAGCGATCAACTTGTTTCTGAACTTCCACCAATTCTGTACATTTGTTGTCCAAAATACTGCATATTCTTGATCGTTCACCTTGAGCTTGTCTCAATTTACCTTGTAATAATTCCTGGTCCCTTGAAACTTCTTTTAATCTTCTCTCGGCTAAATCTCTGGCCCTGTAAATATTTTATCAAATTAGGCATCAAGTTAAAAGGAATTAAAGTTTAAATACACTGAAGCTTCACTTATTTTAACCCGGTCCACGCAAATCCATCAGAAATGTCGCACTTATTTTAACTTCCACTTATTTCTAGAAAACTTCTCTGATCGGCTGATCCAATTGTCAGCAACCAATGAAAATTTTAGTTACTTTTAATTGGTCTCCAAGTTAAAATACTTAAGACTTCGAATTGTTAAAATAAATGCGACTTCAAATGACATTTTAAATTAATTTCTCACCTTTGAACATCTATCAATTGCTTTTCACTGACTGCGTATTTCATAACCATACACTCTCGTTCCTTGTTAGCAACTCCGAATTCTTTATTCAAATTTTCCTGATGCGCTAAACTCGATTTAAGTTCATTCGTCAAACGATCAATTGTTTTTTCCATACAAGCCATCTCTTCTTTCTGCAATTCTTCATTTTTCCCCAAATCACAATTTTTCCACTTCTCCTCTGATTTTGCAATCATATCAACCAACTTTTCATTTTCTTTTCTCATCGCAGCATAATCTCTCAAAAGAGCCAAATACATCGGATGATTATGTAATTCATTATTAGGACTTTTTGAAATTGCAGAATCTATCGAATCATCACGATAAGAACTATCAGCCTCGGAATCTTCTTCCGAAGCTGGTCTCGGACTATTTTCTTGCGAATCTAAAGGTGAAATACTCAGTGCATTTCGACTAGTGTTTATTTCTTTATCTAAATAATTTTTATCACCAAAATTCTTCAATTCTTTCTGCAAAAAACTTTTCTCACTACTAAGTTCTTTATCCATTCTCTCTTCAAAATCTCTTTTTCCTTCAAATTCTTTTGTTTCTTTCTCCAAATCTTTCTTTTCTAATTCACCCGATTCCAAATCTGTGTTTTCCATCAGTTTATCCTGATTTTCAGAAATAAGATTTAATTTATCTCTAAATTTATCCGTCTTAAAATCCAATAATCCTGATTCATCTTTGAATTGAACAATATTTGAATCTGTCGTTCTTGGTATTTTTTCCAATTCCGATTCGGAACTCGTGCAAGATTCTTCGAATATTTTTTTCTCTATTTGCTTTCTTTCTCTCTCATCTTGTTTTAAACTAGAATCTGTTAATTTTGTACCAGAATTTGTGAATTTTGTACCATAATCTGCTAATTTTGTACCAGAATCTGTTAATTTTGTACCAGAATCAGTTAATTTCAAATTTGAATCACTCAATTTCAAACTAGAATCGGTTAATTTCATAATTGAATTATAACGACCAGCAATGTTGTGCGATAAGAGTGATTTTTCCATAATGTTGGACGATTTCTCGGTAATAAAATTGAAGAAATTGCGACTTTTATTGAGAAATTGAGCATTTGACTGCATTAAATTAATTGGATTCGTGGGCAGTGAAAGCTTTACAAGTTTGCTGTCCTCTGATAAAGTTGGTCGATAATTCTTAACTGGAATGTTGGTTTTTTTAGGTTCATTTGATAAATTCGAAATTGAAGACTCCTGGGAATTTATACACTTTTCTGAAGAATTTTCCAAAACGTTTGCCACTATTTTGTTGGGCGATGAAATTTTACTCGATTCATTTATCTGATTATTGTCTCCATCGGAAAGTAAATTTTCTGATTTTTCTTTCCTCTCATTTTTTTGTAAATTAGTATTTTCTACACCTTCAAATGCAACTACTTTCTCGGTACTTTTGGACTCTTCGAAAAGCGAATTAAGAAGAATGGAATTGGACTTTTTAAATATTGTTTCATTTTCATCATCATCGGATAATTCTTTGTTTTCTTCCTTTGTATTTAATTCTGTTTGGGTGTCGTCTTCTAAAAATAATAACGATTTTATTGGAAAATTGTCAGATTCGGATAAATAAATAAATAATCTATTTGTACGATTACAGATCTTTTTTTTTTAATTAAAGAATTTTATTTCCTAGAAAAAGATTGATAAAATAGGAAAATTGAATAAAGAAAAGAGAAAAACTGAATGATTTTCCAAGAATAATTACCAAATTAATCAATAAAAAACAAAAACAAACTAAAGATATTTAAACAACATCTGGTTTTAATAAATCGGATAATTGTTGCAAGAAAAATGGAAATAAATTAATTATAATTCTCAAAATACCTTGACTGTCAGGCAAATTGTTAGAAACTTCAAAGAATTGTGTCTCTTTAGCAGAAAAATCAAGATTCTCTTCCATCTCGTAAATTTTTGTGTTCTTTTTTCTTTTATTAAAATCGAATTAGAAACGAATCCATAGGTTTTTTATTTAAATTTACAATAATAAGAAAACTTTCCACTCATGTTTGTTTATGACATTAACGTCCCGAGCAAGAAATACACATTTTAATTAATAAATTGACTGAAAATAACCTAAATCGTATATTAATCTGTCAAACCAGACATAAAACCGGACCTAAAAACATTCGTCTTTGATTTTTTTGACATGTTGGCAATGCGCAGAACGGCCACGCGCAACAGAAAACAGCTGTTATTTTGTCGTCTGCTACTAAAGTGTTTTGATTGTTGATTGTTGATAATTGTTTTAAAAAATGTCTCAAAACTTAATGAATAATTGGCACCGGGTTTCGAGACTCTTTCAACCGCTAAATATCGCGCCCAAGGGCGCACAAATGAAAAAGGAGGTTTCTAAAAGTTATAAAGTAAGTTTTTGGTTGGATTGAATTTTATAACCTAAAAACTACTTTTGCGTAAATAAGCGCATGTATTTGAAAAATTGTACTTTTATCAAATTGGATAAATAATATCAATTTATAAATGTGATGATAGATAATATCTTTGCTTGAATTTATACGGAGTTTTCATTTTATTAAGTATTTTCTTTTAAATCATTTGATTTATTTGAACACTTTTCTAATTACACTTTTAAAAAATTGATAGATTTTTTTATAAATGACGCTTTTTGAAGGACAAATAACAATTTTTAAAACTAAATTTCAGCACATGGTGGATGTTGGAATAATAAGAAATTGCAATCCTGGGATGTATGCTCTTTTACCTTTAGGATTACGAATCCTGCAAAAACTCACAGACATAGTTGATCAAGAATTATCACAAATCGGTGCTCAGAAAATTATTCTTCCTGCTTTAACGTCAACGAAATTGTGGGCAAAAACTGGTCGATTCGAAGAAGCTGGTCAGGAATTATTTACTCTTAAGGACAGACATAATGTTGGCTATGTTTTGAGTCCTGTGAGTTACAATTCTTTTTATATATTTTCTTTTACGCATAAAATACGTAAAATTTATATACTTACTAATATTATAAAGTTAAAATTTGAGATTATATATTTATTTTTTAATCTAAATAAAACAATATTATTTTCAGACTCACGAGGAAATGATAACACATCTTATAGCGAGTATTGGGCCCTTGTCAGTCAAAACTCTGCCTCTGAGGCTTTATCAAATTACCAGTAAGTGGAGAGATGAAATGAAGCCTCGATTAGGTTTTATAAGAGGCAGAGAATTCTTAATGAAAGATTTGTATACATTTGACACTGGACCAGAAAAGGCACAAGAAACATATGAAATTGTTAACCAAGCCTATGAAAATATATTCAAGCGAATCGGAATCGAGTTCGTAAAAGGTGAATGTTTTTTTTTTTTACTTTTTTCATGGCGAAAAATATTCTAATAATTTCGTTCGTGTAATAAAATAAGATAATTTATTTATTATTCCGGATTAAATTAATTTTTGTCTGCAACGTATGTTATAATTTTAAAAAATATATATTCTAAATTTTAAGCTACCGGCGCTGTTGGATTAATTGGAGGATCTTTATCTCACGAATATCATTATTCTACGGAAGTTGGCGAAGATGTTGTTTTATCTTGTTCACAATGCAATTATCATGTTAACAAAAACGCTACAGACGAAAATACGTGCCCTTCATGTAAAAATACGCTTTCTAAAAGTAATAATGTTGAGGTAAAAAAAAGATAAATCAAAAATTATATTTAAATAACAAAAGAACAAAAATTAATAATATTTCATTTTTACTGTTTTGAATTAAATTACTAGATCTGGGATTAAATTATTCAGATTTATTATTTGTTACAGATTGGACATACCTTTCTTTTGGGAACGAAATATTCTAATCCATTACAAGCGATTTGTTATGATAATAAAAAATATACTCCTTTATCAATGGGTTGTTATGGAATTGGAATGACTCGATTAATGGCGTCAGCAGCGGAGATGTTATCCACAGATCAAGAACTTCGATGGCCAGTTGCATTGGCACCTTATACTGTTTGCATAATTCCGCCAAAAGTAAGTTCAACTTTTTAAATTCAAGATTTTATGTTACCGAGGGGTCGTCAATTCCATTTTAGAGCGTACGAAGAATATATATTCTCAAAGGAATACTTGTGAATATGTGGGAATACTTAGGAATAGGGAATATTCGGATAAGTTGAAAATCCGAAAATATTAGCTAATATTTAGGAGAACCTATATATACTAATAATTCATTAAAATTTTAATTTAAACATATCAGTTGAAATAATAATTAAGTTCTATAATTTTTTCTATAATTGTCAACAATTTTCAAATTACAATTATTCTCTACAAATTTTGTAATTATTCTTTAATTTTTTTAATTATTTTGTACTGTTGTCGATTATTCTCGTCAGTTTTAGAACTTTTTTTTTCAATATTGTCAATTGCTTTCCTTATATCTCAATTAATTTCTTTAATATTCAATTAGTTTCGTCAATTTGTAATCTTTCTTTCTATTATCAATTACCTATTTTCTTAATATTTAAATTTAATTCTTAAATCTTAAATTTATTTTTTTTTAATTTTTGTCGTTGATTCTCAATTATTTACCTTATTTTTTAATTATTTAATTCAATATTCAATAATTCTCTCCTCTTTTCAATTATCAGTTATTTTCTTGAAATTTCAATACATGTCTAAAAATTCCAGTTGATTTCTTCAATTTTGATTTCTTTCCTACAATTTTTTCTTTAATTATCTACAGTTTTCAATTGATAATTTATTATTATCCCTCAATTTTATAGTTCTTTAATGTTTAAAATTATTTCTTTCTGATGCCCATTAATCTCGCCATTTATCGAATTTTTTTAACAAATAACAATTATTTTCCTTAATATTACATTATTTTCGTCATTTTGTAATTTTTTCTACAATTATCAATTATTAGCTACAATTACAGCTACAATTCAATTCTTTAATTTTCAATTTATTTCTACAATTTTAATTATGTTCCTCAATTTTTATTTATTTACTTTTTTTAATTATTTTCATCGATTATCAATTAATTCCACAATATTTAATAACTCTCGGATGTTTTCAATTATTTTTTTCATTCATAAAAATAGTTTAAAAATTTCAATTCAATTGTTCAATTCTACAATTATTTTGTTCAATTCTCAATTACTTTCTTTAAATTCCCATTTCATTTTTTTATTTTCAATTATTACTTTAATATTAAAAAATTTCTGCCTTTGAACAATTTTTTTTTACAATTATCAATAAGTTTATTTAATATTAAATTTATTTGTTCAAATATTTCCTTCAATTCTCAATTTTTCTTTTTAATATTTAGTAATTCCATTTTTTAGTTTTCAACTTTTTCTTCTACTTTCAATAATTCTCGGGTTTTATCAATAAAATTTTCAATCTTTAATTATATTCTTCTAATTTTAATTACATTCTTCAATTTTCAATTATTTGTATGATTTTCAACTAACTCTTTAATATTAAAAAATTCTCGGCTTTTTCAATTAATTTTTTCCATCGTAAAAATTGTTTTAAAATTTCGCTTTAACAATTTTCTTTAATTTTCTTCTACCTTCAATTTTCTATAACTATTTTCTTCAATTCCTCATTATTCTGTTCAAATTCCAACTCCATTTTTAAATTTTCAATTATTTTCTTTAATAATAAAAAATTCTCGACTTATATAAATTAGTTTTCTCTACATCAATAAATTTCTATGATTTTAGACACCTACAGTTGTTCAATTATATTCTTAAAATTTTAATTCCATTCTTCAATAACATTCTTCAAATTTGAATTATTTTCTTGAATTTTCAATTTATTTTTTTTTAATTTTCAATCAATTCTTCAATATTTAATAAATCTCCGATTTTAAAAATTCTTTAAACAAAAGAATATTTTTAATTATTCAATTGTTCAATTCTATAACTATACTGTTAAATTATTTATTATTTTTATAAATTTTCTATCCAATTCTTTAGTTTTCAATTATTTTCTTCTGCATTTAATAATTATATGCTTTTTTAAATTACTTTTTAAAATATTTTATTATATTTTTTAAATTTAAATGACATTCTGTAATTATCAATTATTATCATCAATTTCAATTTTTTTCCCTTTTTCAATTCAATTGTTCAATTTACAATTATTCCTATAATTTTTCAATTATTTAACTATTTAGTTTAAATTTAATGTTTATTCTTTATTTCTTTAAATTATTTTTTCAAATTGTTTATTATACTAACCATTTTTTGAATTTTGTTTTCAGTTGTCAATTATTTACGTCATTTTTCAGATATTTTCTTCCATTTTGCAATTGTTTTCATTATCTTTAAATTATTTCTTTCAATCATTTCCTACAATTTTTTTAATTTTCATTTATTCTCTTAAAATTTCAGAATTATTCTTTAATTTTTTTTTGTTATTTATCTCTCTTGTCGATTATTTTAGTCTGTGATTTTTTTCAATTGTCAATTATTTTCGTCATTTTAAAATGTTTTTTTCAATTAATTTTCTAAAATTTTAAATTACTTTCTTCAATTTTTAATTATTTTCATTAATATTTTCAAATTCTCGAGTTAATTTTTTTTTTTATTATAATTAAGTTTCTTTAATTTTACATTCAATTGTTCAAATATTTTCTGCAATTCTCAATTTTTTTTCAAATTTCAATTCAATTTTTCAGTTTGCAATAATTCTCTTCCATATTCAATAATTATCGCATTTTTCAGTTACTTTTTTTAATCTTTTATTATAATCTTTAAATTTAAATTCCATTCTTCAATTTTTAATTGTTTTCTTCAATTTTCAATTATTTTCTTCAATTTTAAATTCTTTTCTTCTATTTCAGTTTTTTTCTACTTTCAATCCAGTTGTTCAATTTTCAACAATTATTCCTATAATTTTTTTAATTTTTGTTTTTTTTTCTTGAAATTTAATTTTTATTGTTTTATTTAAAAATATTTTTTTAGTTGTAACTTAATCTAGCCATTTTTCGAATTTCAATTTTTTCTTCTTTTTTTTTTAAATAATTTCTTAAATTTTCAATTACTTTCTTCAATTTAAATTATTTTTTTTCGATTTTCAATGCAGTCTTTCAATTTTCAATTATTTCTAACAGTTTTTCCTATAATTTTCTTAATTTTTAAATTATTTTGTTTAAATTTAATATTTTTATTGTTTAATTTATTTTTTAAATTAATTACACTTGTGTAATTTTCTAGCCATTTTTCAAATTTCGTTTACAAATTGTCAGTTTTCTTTTATTTTACGAATTTTTTAAATTTTGACTCCAACAATTTTTTTAATTATTAAAAAATTGTTTTCACTTATTTATATAATTTTTCGTTTAATGAATAAATGAAACTACTATAAACGACAAAGGCGAGATGTTTATAACACAAAAAATACTCGAAATTAAAATTCACGAATGTAAAATTATTTCATAATAATTTCTAAAATAAAATCCGTTACTAAAATATTTTTCTTCGCAGGCTGGAAGCAAAGAAGAACCAGCTGCGCATCACGTCGAAAGAATATGTGAACTCTTATCACAATCAAATGTTGATTTTATAATCGACGACAGGACAAATTTAACAATCGGTCAACGATTCATTTACTCACGAAAGTGTGGATTTCCCTATGTAATAGTAGTTGGTAAATTAGCAGTAAGCTCCGATCCTCTTTTTGAATTGCATAATTTAAATAATTCCACACGTGACGATGTAAGTATAGAAACTTTATTTAGCTTTTTGAACAATACCAGTAGTGATCCAAAAGTGTATAAACAAGCTACTGTTGCTTGAAAAGTTCCATACAATTGTTATTTGTAAAAAATTTACTAGGTATCACAAATATTTGTAAAAGTGTAAAAAAAAATCCCATCCGGTATAGTAATTAAATTAATTTTTTTATACTCATTCAATAAATTATTATTATAGATAAAACTAGTGAGCAAATTGCGAATAATTAATATCGTTTTTAAATACTTTTCCTTAAAAACTTCTAAGTTATCAAAATATTTATTAAATATATATTAATATTTAATTTATTTAATCAATTTAATTTCTCCTAGTATTTTAATTTATTAAAATTTACTTTTTAAATATGTTCTTTTCTATTATTTTACTCTATTAATTTTCTATTATTTATCTGCATTTTTTTTTTACTGTTTATATCTTTTTTTATTTATCTATTTGCACCCTCACTCTATGATAAGCATTGCAGAGAAAGCCTCTGAGATTCCAGATATTTTTGAAACCTTCAGGTTGAACGTTGTACGAAGAATCCACAGCTTTCGCCCAGATCTCAACTTCCTTGTTTTTCTTATCTACTGGTAATTCCAAACTCCATAAACTCCAACTATAATATCGACCTGGTTTTGCCTTAGAGTCCTCTGCCACTAAATCAGCCGTGTGCCAAGTTTCACCTTTATCGGCAGTTACATCAACTCTGATGATTTTTTTCCCTCCTCCCGACCAAGCGTATCCTGAAAAGGAAAGTAATTTAAAATTAATAGTAGTTCTAAAAAATGTATAATTAAAATTAGAATAAGTAATTTCAGACGCATGCATTGGTTCTAATTTCGATTAGTTCGAACTTTCAATTGGCAAAATTTCATTAAACAGAACTTTTACTAAGTAGAATTTTATAGTCTCCGAACTCATATTTAATATAAATTTCATTTTACAGAATTGCTGTTTAAACGACTCTGTATTTAAAAGAACATTAATTTAGCCGAATTTTAAAATTAACCAATTAGAAATTTACAGGGTGTCTACTAACCGGGAAAACCGGGAAATAACCGGGAATTAACCGGGAATTTTCCGTCAAACCGGGAATTTATTTTCTGGGATAATAAATTCTTTTCAATTTTAAATTATTTTCTTCAATTTCCAATTATTTTCTACAATTCTGAATTATTTTCTTCCATTTTAAATTACTTTCATTAATTTAAAATTATTTCTTCATTTCTCAATTATTTTCTTCAATTTTCTACTATTTTCTTCAATTGCCAAGTATTTTCTTCAATTTTCAATTATTTTCATTAATTTCTAAATAATTTATTTAATTCTGAAATATTTTCTACAATTTTCAATTATTTTAATCAATTTTTAATTATTTTCTTCAACTATAAATTATTTTTTTTGAATTGCCAATTATTTGATTCAATTTTCAATTATTTTCTTCAATTTTTAATTATTTTCTTCAGATCTCAACTATTTCCTTCAATTTTTGATTATTTAATTTAATATTCAATATTTCTCGACTTTTTTCAACTATTGTTTTCAATTATCATTTATTTATTTTCAAATCTCAATAACTCATCCATTTTTCAATTATTTCCTTCTATAATCAATAATTCTCGGTTTTTTTCAATATTTTTTTTCAATTATCAATTATGTTTTTGAAACTTAAATTCAATTCATCAGTTATTATTCAACAATTTTCATAACATCGCATTTTCTTCAATTTCAAATTATTTTCTACAATTTTTAATTAATTTCTTCAAATTACAATTACATTCTTTATTTTTTATTGTTTTTTTTTCCAATTCTATAATTCCTGGGTTGTTAAATTTCTTTTTTCTTCAATTATCACTCTTTTTTCTTCTACTTTCAATCCAATTGTTCAATTCTTGAATTATTTTCTTTCATTCTCAATTATAATTTTCGACCTTCAATTCCATTCTTCAATTTTTAATTGTTTTTTTTTTTCAATTTTCAATAACTCTAGGCTTTTTACAATGATTTTTTTTTAAATTCTCAATTATTTTCTTCAAATTCCAAATTTTTTTCTTAAATTTCAATTATTTTCTTTAATTTTCAATTATTTTTTCATATTTCTTTCAATTTCTCAATTTTTTTTAATTTTTAATTTCTTCTCAATTTTCTTCAATATTTAACAATACTCAGCTTTTTTAACTTATGTTTTTCTTTCAATTTTTATTTAAATTGAGAATTTTTAAATTATTTTCATTAAATCGCCATTATTTACGTCGATTTCTCAATTTTTCTGCTGTTTCCAAATATTGTATTTAATTTTTAAGTACTTTCTTCAATTTTTAATTATTTTCTTCAATTTTCAATTATTTTCTTTCATTTTTAATTATTTTGTTCAATTTTCAATTGTTTGTTTCAATATTCAGTAATCTCGACTTTTTTCAATTATTTTTTTTTTCAATTATCAGTTATTTATTTTATATTTCAAAACCTCCTTCAATTTTCAATAATTTTCTTCTATTTTCAATTTAATTGTTCAATTAGCCAATATTTTTTTTCAATTCTTAATTAATTTCTTTAAATAACAATTCTATTCTTCAATTTTCAATGTTTTCTTCAATATTAAATCATTCCTGTCATTTTCCATTTTTTTTTAATTATAAATTATTTTCTTCTTTTTTCAATCCAATTGTTCAGTAATTTTCTTTAATTCTCAATTATTATATTCGAATTTCAATTTTATTTCTCAATTTTCCATTTTTTTTTAATATTCAATAATTTTGTGTTTTTTTAATTTCAATTTGATTATTTAATTTTCAATTTATTTCTTCAATTTTGAATTATTAACTTAAATTTTAAATTATTTTTTTGGATTTTCTATCTAGTTCACTAATTTTCAATATTACATTCTTTGAATTTAATAACCATTGTTCAATTTTTTCAATGATTGTTCAATTGTAGATTAATATTTACTTATTTTTTTTAATTTTGTTTCTAATTGTCAAATATCTTTGTCATTGTTCAATTATTTCTTTCTATTATTAATTATTTCTTTTCATTATTAATTGTTTTTTTAATTCTTAATTATTATTTTTTGTAAAGTTTAATATTTAATTCTTCAATTCTCAAATTATTTTCTTTG
The DNA here is from genome assembly GCA_037103525.1 of Ganaspis brasiliensis. NCBI lineage: Eukaryota > Metazoa > Arthropoda > Insecta > Hymenoptera > Figitidae > Ganaspis > Ganaspis brasiliensis. The sequence goes on from JAZKLR010000146.1 coordinate 2,413,058, forward strand.
AATTTTAATTATTTTCTTCAATTATCAACTGTTATATTCAATTTTTGTAGCAATTTGTAGGTTCAATTATACTTAAAATAAATTTTAAGTTAACAAGAGAAAAAACCGGGAAAAATAGGAACAAAAACCGGGAAAGACCGGGAAATGACCGGGAATTTTGTGGGACGAAATTAGTAGACACCCTGAAATTAGCAATAAAATAATGTTTAGTTAATTTTAAAATTCGCGCCAAAAATTTTTCTGGCGGATGTTTATTTGGACATTTGCATTATCGGCCAAATGGAAATTGGACGTTTTAGGGATTCTATCAAATATGAATTCGTATAAATGAAAATTCGGCCAAATAGACATTCTGTCATTTAAAAATTCGGTTAAATTTATGTTAAATATGAGTTCGGTGACTTGAAAATTCTACTTTGTGAAAATTCGGATTAATTCACATTCAGTGTGAATTTTATGAAAACAAGTTCTATAAAATAAACTTCTGTTTAATAAAATTCTGCCAATTGAAAGTTCGAACTAATAGAAATTGGAACATATTCATGCGTCTCTCACCTTTGACTGAGATCTTTCCATCTTTGACAGTAATTTTTTCCCCTGATTCTGGAACACAAATTGCTGAAGTCACGGGCATTTCCTGAATAGCCGGGGCTTTTGAAAAATCGACATTATCCCAGTTTGTAGAAGGAGAGAATCCCTTATAATCTCCTTGCTGCCACTGAGCTGGACTTTCTTTCTTTGAGATTATAATTTTTCCTAAAGATAAAAGGATTTAACAATTTTTAAATCTACATTACTCAATTTATTAGTTTTAACTTTCTTACCCAGCCATTTTACATTTCTTGCTCCAACAACTCCTGGAACAATTACTCGAACTGGAAATCCATGATCTTGAGAAATCGGTTTACCATTCATTTCATAAGCTAAGATCACATCTGCCCTTGGATCCAAAGCCTTGTTTATGGGAATACTTGCACCGTAAGGAGAACCGGATGGATCGAAATCTAAACCTTCAAACTTAAAATCAAAATAATAAAATTTAAGGCACTAATCATAGTTGAAAATAAAGGATAAAAATTGAAATTGTTGAACAATTTTTTTTTAACACACCTGGACATGATCGTAATCTTCTTCTTTAATTCCTAGAATTTTCAGAACATCGCAAAGTCTGGCTCCAGACCAGGTAGCGTTTCCAACAGCTCCGACGTCCCAACTCAAACCCTTCAGAGCTTTTTCCTAAAATATGCCAATTTTCTGATTTATTTTTAATATTTATTTACTTCAAGAGCTGTAGTTTGTCATCGATAAACATAAAAAATTTCATACTTTTGCCATTTCTGATCTTCGATTACCTCCACACATTATTGCACTTGTAACGCTATATTTTGGATATTTTTTCAATTCCTCAAAATTCAATGTCTTCTTTGTTTCACCCTCAATAGCCAATTCCAGTGAATAGTCTTTTATATCGACTTCCGGAACTGGTAGATGATTTCTCACGTAGAATAAGTCTCTGAAAAGATAAAAAAGAAGTTTATAAAATACATTTATATATTAAAAATTAAAATGATTTGTAAATAAATAAACATAATACATAAACAATTTATAAAAGTTTCTTAAAACAGTTAAAAACATTTGTGTATAATTGTTGTGTTATTCTCGATAATTAAAATTAAACTAAAGGCAAGAATGAAAAACTAACCCTGAATTCACAATAATTTCATCAATAATATAAAAAATCAAATAAATAAAATATGAAAACTAGGTACATTTTATGTTAATAGAAGGCAAATAACAAGTATAGATTTTATGATTTGTATTTCAGTTAAAAACAGGGCTGTTATTGATTTAAATCATTTGGAAATTTGCATTAAAATCATGATTTAAATAAAAAAACTTTACAATTCTCTAGATGTCTAATACTGCATGTAAAACATCGCAAACCATATACAAAACCCACAAATTTGTGAATAAATTTTAAAAATTTTAATTTTGATATTTTTGGTATGAAAATAGCAAAAAATAGTAATAAATTTTTATATCTTTAATTCCAAACGTCAATTAACTCATATTCCAATTTGTTCCAACTTTTAAATTTCAATTAATTCAAATTTAAATACATATTAATTATTGCAAAATAATTAAAAATCTAATATTAATTATTTTCCATGTTCACAATAATCCTTTTTTTTATATTCTTACAAAATTTCTAAGAGACTTCAAGTTTTCGAACTGTTTAATTTTTGTCTTATAATTTCTTATTTTTACAAAATTTTAACATTTTTTCTCCTTTTACTTTCTTAATGTTTTTTTTTTTGTATTTTTTTTTGTATTTGTCTTTTTATTTTAGGATTTTCTTTAATTTTCTTCTTTTTATGCAAATTATTAAATGTTATTTTAGACAATTTTGTTATTATAACATTCACTAAACTTTTTACATCATTGATTTTCATAATTATTTCAATGTTTTTAAAAATAAATACGCTCATTTTTTTGTAAGTTTGTTCAATTTGTTTTCACATCTTTATTTTTCGCGAGATTTTTTGCAAAATTACTTATTCTTCCATAAAGTTTTTAGATTTTCTTTATTTTTCTACATTTATTGTTGGACTTATTTTAAGTGTAATATTATTAAAATGTGTTTGGTTTAATTTGCTGAAACTTTTTTATTTTTAAAAGATTTTTAAGTTTCTTTTGTGGACTTTTTATTTATCTTGATATATGTACATTTTTTAATTTTATTTTTTGTATTTTTTACATTTTTTTAGTTTGTTAGATTAAGGAAAAAACATTTCAATATTTTTTTAGTTCATCCTTATATTTTAATTAATTATTTAATTTTTGTCATCATTTTTCCATTTCTAAGAAGCATTTTTCCTTCTTTTCAATTGTTTAGTTTTTATCTTATAATTACGAATTTTTGAAAACATTTATTGAGGGCTGTTACTGATTTAAATAAATGATAAATTTGCATTAAAATCATGATTTGAATAAAAAAAAACTTTTTGATTCTCCTGATGTCTAATACTGCATGTAAAAAATCGAAAACCATAAAAAAAACTCACAAATTTGTGGATAAATCCTAAAAATTTCAATTTTAACATATTTTAATCTTTATAAAATTTAAAAAATTGTGTTACTGCAGATGATCAAAATATCTACAATCTAACAATTTTTTGTATGAAGCACAAAATAGTATTAAATTTATAAATCTTTAAATCATTGTAATTTAAATAAATTCCAAACGTCAATTGACTCATTTTCCAATTTGTTTAAACTTTTTAATTCCAATTCATTCAAATTTAAATACATATTAAATAATTCATGCAAAATAATTAAATAATATTTATTATTTTTCATATTCACAATAATCCTTTTTTAATTTCTTATAATTTTTCTAAGAGATTTTACTTTTTTGTAACTGTTCAATTTTAATATTATAATTTCTTATTTTTATAAAATCTTAAGATTTTTTCTCTTTTTACTTTTGATAGTTTTTTTGTATTTGTCTTTTTATTTTAGGGTATTTTTTAATTTTCTTCTTTTTATGAAAATTATTTAATATTATTTTACACAATTTTGTTATTATAACATTCACTAAACTTTTAATTTCGTTGACTTTCATAATTATGTATTTATTTTATATTATGTGAATTTAATCTTGTACTAAATATTCTCATTTCAACATCGTTCTTCAATTTCACAGAATTTCTTTTCTTTAAAAATTTTTTTAAAATTTTACAAAACTTTATTGATTGGTTTTTTATTCAATTTGTAAAATAATTCTCTAATTTTTCTAATTTAAAAATTTTGTTCTCTTTAGTAATATATTTGAACAGTTTGTCAATTATCATCTTATTTATTAATATAATTAAAAAAAATGTTCGTAAATAGTTTAATTTTTTGAAAAGAGTTTCTACTTTTTTATTTTTCTTTATGTCACTGTTTTATGTTTGTGTAGCTTTTTCAATTTTTTCTTCATTTCTTTAATAAACTATACTTACAAATAAACATTTGGAGATTTTATATACTGATTATATTTAATAAAAATTAATTTTTGTTTTTAATAAAAAAAATCATGATTTTTATCAACCTTTTAAAAATTGGAAATAAATATTACTGAGATTTTGTGTATCATCTTTTTTTTTATCGGTTTTTTTTGTTGTTGTAAATTTATATGTATCATTTCAGAAGTCAGACGTTTTTTAAGATTTGATTCTCTATCTAAAATTAAAAATCCATCCCAATCAAAATTATGTTTAAATAATTTTTTGTGTGAAGTGAAAACAGTGTTTTTGTTTTTTTCAATTTCATGTTCGTGAACATATGATCTATTTTTTGAAGAAACAGTAACAATGCAGTAACTTTTTAGATTGTAAGCTGTTCTTTTATATAAACCTTTTGTATAATAAGAAAACTTTCGGGGACTTTTTATAGAAAAAGGGTTTAGCCTCAGAATCTCTAAAAATGTTATTAATTATATTAATTCGTTTTTTTATATAGCTATTAATAAGTTGAATAGGATAATTATTTTTTATGAGAATTTGCTGTATAAATTCAATATTTTCTTTATGAAAACTTAGATGTGAAAGTTTTAAAGCAATTATTTTTTACAAATAATTGCAATCAGAGAAGGGATATTGAGAATGAAAATTTAATTCTCGACCAGAAAAAGTAGGTTTTTTATACCAATTTGTTATATTGCTATTTTCTTTTCTTATTGTCAATACATCCAAAAAGTTAAGCGCATTATTTTGTTTCATTTCAATGGTAAATTGCGGCCTTTAGTATACAAGTAAAAATGTCATCAACGTATCTGTAAAAGAATGGTGGTGTATAAGGTAAATTTTCAATGCAAATTTCCTCTAAGTCAGTCATAACCGTGTCAGAAAATAGACCAGACACTTGGGGAGTAATTATTTTAATAATTACTTACGCTGGAGTTTCAAAACTCTCGACCAGCAAAGAAGGAGGAGGTTCTGCGCAAAATGGTTTGTGTCCATTAATTTTCAGAGCCTTGTGTCGTTTAGGTTCATATGCATACGGATCACTAGATTTATTCTCCTCGGAATTGACATCCTCAATGGAAAGATTTCCAATTCTCATCGACTCGAGTAATTCGTAAATATCAGTTTGATGATGATTGGCAAAAATGTCCCAAAATGGTTCAATTGAGCTGCCAGCAGCCATTATAATTTTTTTCGGACCTCCAGGATGTTTATCGACAAAATTGGTTATATCGTAAACTCCTTCCTTGAATGATATCCAAATACCTGATTCTTTATTGTCATGTTTTCCAACTTCCTCCGCAGAGAAAGTGCGTAAGTCTTTTCTTCGAATTCCACATTTTGGATTTTTTTTTTCTAAGGCAAATACTTTTTTCAATTCTGAATTGTATAGATAATAGACGCCCAAAGCAGATAAGGTAATAGCGCTACAGATAAAATACCTTTGATAATTTTTTGGAATTTCGAAAATTAACTCGTTCTGATCCTTATTTTCTTCAAATTTTGATCTATTACTTGCAGCTCGTCTGAAATCTTGCAGGGATTTTTTTAATGCTACAAAAAACCTGAAAAAATAATAATTAATTATTATATATTAAATTAAAATACAATTTTAGCTTGTTGTTTACAATTTTTATTAAATTAAAAATGTATAATATTTGATTAAAATTGAAGTCTATAAGTTTTTGATTTATCAAAAAATAATAATTGCGATAGAATGTATATTGATAATATTGTTTGCCGTTATGCAATTTAAATTCATGACACGTGACAAATTGAAAGTTCTTTTAAAAATGTTCACACAGCAAAGTAATTTATTTATTTTGTAACTTTAAGACATGTAAAATATTAATTTCTAAAATATATAAATAAAATACTCACTTTTGTTTGATATTCATAGTTTTCAGGTACCGATACATCCTAAATATATAATTATTTTACCCAGAAAAAGGTAAAAATATATTTAAAAATGAATTGATTTGAAACTACTGGATTTTAACTCAATCCATGCTGATTAACACTTTATTTGTTCACTGTGGCCTTGAAATTTGAATAAATACGTTCTATTATAATTGTAATTAATGTTGATAAGAATGTTAGTATCTTCCGTATTTTCGTAATATTTAATATGTAATAATGACGAACCCTAGTTTTTAGTTTAAAGACTAACTAAAAAACCTACTTAACTAAACTAAATATTTTCTTATCAACATTTTCCGATTTGTTAATAAGTTATTCATCTTTGAATTAAACGTTTTTACAACATTGATTGTTCTTAAAGTTTCTAAATAACTGAAATAACTTGACAAGCGGACATAACCTTTTTAAAAACAATGGTGTCCCACGTGATGATAATCTAGCCAATCAAATTCCTCCACTGATATGCCATCTGTTACTGAATTCGTATAGTAAAATTTAAAAGGTTGATATTTATTTCTTCCAATTGTTAAAAAAAAGGAAACGTATCTTTTTCTAATCAACTAAATTCAGTTGTTAGAAAGAATTAAACTATTTTGTTCTCTTTACACGAAATAAAAGATTGCCAATACAGAAAAAAGCGTTTATTTGTTAAAAAATGTATTCTTACCGACTAAGCAGAATTAAAATCAGGAACGACACAACCCTGTTACCTCGTGGTATAAATTTGTCGTCTGCTAGTAGTCACCTTGAAATGTCATTGTCATTCATTGCATGTTTAGAACGTTTAGAAATCAGGTGATCTTATCAGAGCTCTTATTTAGACATTTTTAATAAAAGAATAAATGATTTTACGTAACATAAGGAATTAAACGTTGTACAGTTATCACTTACAAAGAAAATGTCGACAAAAGTTGCAAGTACTGTCATACAAACTCGTGTTTTCGAAGGACAAAAACCGGGTACATCGGGACTCCGAAAAGCAGTAACAGTTTTTCAACAAGAGCATTACACCGAAAATTTCGTCCAGGCGATTTTTGACGCCCTCGAAAATCAATTAGCTGGATGTACATTGGTTGTTGGAGGCGATGGACGATTTTACGGAAAAACTGTCGTCTCTAAAATTATCAGAATTGCGGCTGCCAATGGGGTTTGTAATCATTTTCTTTGAACTTATTGCTTTCTTAAAGTCATTAAAAATTATTACTATTGTTGCGAATACTGATTATTATTAATTTTCTACCACTTCTTATTTTAAGAATTCACAACAATCAAGAGAAAAATAAATGGTCTCTTATCTTTATTATTAAATTATCATCCAGGGTCTCGAACTTTTTGAGATAAGGAGTGAAATGTTATCTAAAAATAATCCTTCATAGACACTTATCTATTTTGAATTTTAAGTTCAAAATAAGTCATTTAAATTTTAATTATAATTTTCAATACTAATTTGTTGGAAAGAATGAATACAGAGAAATAAATAATATAATACAGGGTGTCTACTCACCGGGAAAACCGGGAATTTGCCGGGATTTTAGTTCGACCGGAAAACCGGGGAAATTGCCGGGAAAAAAAATTATATCCGGGAATTTCTAAAAATTTTTTTCACAATTCTTCAAATTCGCTTGAAACTTATTACTCGTTTTCGAAGTCTCTGATTGTGAAAACGATGTCAGATTTACCAATTTTTCAAAATTCAAAATGGCGGATTCAATATGGCTGACATATTTTGCAAAATTGCTCAAATTCACTTTAAACTTGTTACTCGGTGGTAATCCATGTTCCTGGTTACTAATCTGAAGTTAGATTTTCAAAATAATAAAAGTGTAACAAGTTTCAAGCGAATTTGAGCATTTTCATTGCTGCCAGTGACTTATTTTTCTCATTTTTATTCATTTTTTTAAAAATCACTCACTATTACTCACTTTAAAAAAAAATCACTTTTCTCACTTTCTTAGTAAAATAATAATTATCTATTATTATTATATATAATTATGTTCGTCAAATTTCAATAAATATTGACATTGTTTAATTAGTTTTCTCCAATTTCAATTACTTTTTCAATTTTTTAATTAGTGTCTACAAATTTTTAATTTCTAAACCAGTATTATCAATTACTTTCGTCGTCTTTAAATTTTTCCATGAAATTTCAATTATTTTTATAATTTTTCAATTATTTTCTGCGTATTTCTATTAGTTTTTACATCTAAAAATTATTTTTATAAAATTTCAACAATTATTTTCAATCTTTCTTTTTATGGTCATCAATTTCTCAATTGACAATTATTTTTTTTTCAAATTTCAATTTTTTTTTTTCAATTTTACATTCTTTTAATTATTTACACCAGTTATCAATCATTCCTGTCATTATTCAATTATTTATCTCAAATTTTTATCATTTTAGTTATTTTTCATGTATTATCTTCAAATTTAAAGTTTTTGTAATTTATCAATTTATTTTCATCCAATTTCAATAATTTTTGTCATTTCTCGACTATTTCTCAATTATTTTTTTCATTGAGAATTATTTCCATTACCTTAAAATTATGTCTTCATTTCTCAATTATTTTCTTTGATTTTCTACTATTTTCTTCGATTGCCAATTATTTTCTTCAATTTTCAATTATTTTCATCAATTTCTAATTAATTTATTTAATTCTGAAATATTTTCTACGATTTTAAATTATTTTAATCAATTTTTAATTATTTTCTTCAACTATAAATTATTTTTTTTGAATTGCGAATTATTTGATTCAATTTTCAATTATTTTCTTCAACTATAAATTATTTTTTTTGAATTGCCAATTATTTGATTCAATTTTCAATTATTTTCTTCAATTTTTAATTATTTTCTTCAGATCTCAACTATTTCCTTCAATTTTTGATTATTTAATTTAATATTCAATATTTCTCGACTTTTTTCAACTATTTTTTTCAATTATCATTTATTTATTTTCACATCTCAATAACTCCTCCATTTTTCAATTATTTTCTTCTATAATCAATAATTCTCGGCTTTTTTCAATATTTTTTTTCAATTATCAATTATGTTTTTGAAACTTGAATTCAATTCATCAATTATTATTCAACAATTTTTATAAAATCACATTTTCTTCAATTTCAAATTATTTTCTACAATTTTTAATTAATTTCTTCAAATTACAATTACATTCTTCATTTTTTATTCTTTTTTTTTCAAATTCTATAATTCCTGTGTTGTTCAATTTCTTTTTTCTTCAATTATCACTTATTTTCTTCTACATTCAATCCAATTGTTCAATTCTTGAATTATTTTCTTTATTTCTCAATAATAATTTTCGATATTCAATTCCATTCTTTAATTTTCAATTTTTTTTTAATATTCAATAACTCTAGGCTTTTTACTATGAGTTTTTTTAAATTCTCAATTAATTTCTTCAAATTCCAATCTTTTTCTTGAATTTCAATTACTTTCTTCAATTTCCAATTATTTTTTCATATTTCTTTCAGTTTCTCAATTTCTTTCAATTGTCAATTTCTTCTCAATTTTCTTCAATATTTAACAATTATCAGCTTTTTTAAATTATGTTTTTCTTTCAATTTTTATTTAAATTGATAATTTTTAAATTATTTTCATCAATTCGCAATTATTTCCGTCGATTTCTAAATTTTTCTGCTGTTTCCAAATATTGTATTTAATGTTTAATTACTTTCTTCAATTTTCAATTATTTTCTTTAATTTTTAATTATTTTGTTCAATTTTCAATTGTTTGTTTCAATATTCAGTAATCTCGACTTTTTTCAATTATTTTTTTTTCAATTATCAGTTATTTATTTAATGTTTCAAAACCTCCTTCAATCCAATTGTTTAGTAATTTTCTTTAATTCTCAATTATTTTATTCCAAATTCAATTTTGTTTCTCAATTTTCAATTGTTTATTTTTTTTAATATTCAATAATTCTGTGTTTTTCTGATTTCAATTTGATTATTTAATTTTTAATTTATTTCTTCAATTTTGATTTATTAACTTAAATTTTAAATTATTTTTTTTTAATTTTCTGTCTAGTTGACCAATTTTCAATTATATTCTTTGAATTTAATAACCATTGTTCAATTGTAGAGTAATATTTACTTTTTTTTTTTATTTTGTTTCTAATTGTCAAATATCTTTGTCATTGTTCAATTATTTCTTTCCATTATTAATTATTTCTTTTCATTATTAATTGTTTTTTTTTTTTAATTCTTAATTATTATTTTTTCTAAAGTTTAATATTTAATTCTTCAATTCTCAATTATTTTGTTTAATTATCAACTGTTATAGGTATTCAATTTTTGTAGCCATTTGTAGGTCTATTTATACTTAAAATAAATTTTAAGTTAACAAGAGAAAAAACCGGGAAAAATAGGAACAAAAAAGACCGGGGATTTTGTCGGGCGAAAATAGTAGACACCTTGATTATTTTTATCATTTTTCAAGTCTTTTCTTCAAATTTTTTATTTTTTATTGTTATTTTTCACATATTATCTTCAAATTTAAATTTTTTGTGAATTCTCAATTATTTTCTTCAAATTTCTGTTCTTTTTGTTATTTCTCGATTATTTTTTCCTATTAAAATTAGTTTTCTCATTTTTTAATTGCTTTTAAAATTTTCAAATAATTTAGTCATTTCTCAAGTGTTATCAATATTTTCGACATTTTTTTATTACTTTCTCCAAATTTAACTGATTTTCTTTTATCTTTAAATTATTGTCATGGATTCTTTAATTTCTTACTTTAATTTACATTTAATTTTTTCATTTTTCAATTATTTTTGTCATTTGTCAATTGCTTTTTATTTTTAATTTTAATTATTTTGTCATTATTTAATTATTTTCTTTAAACGTCAATTTTTATCTCCATTTTTCAATTATTTATGCCATTTTTTACGTCTTTTTTTCAAATCATAAATTTTTTACATAATTTTAAATTAGTTTTATTGTCTTTCATTTTTTTCCAAGGTTCAATTATTTTTGTCATTTCTCAATTTTTTTATTAATTTTAATTATTTTAATCATTTTTCAAGTATTTTTTTCAAATTTCTATCAATTTTATGATTTTTCAATTATTTAATTATTTTCTTTCATGGTCAATTTTTTTTCTCCCATTTTTTAATTATGTATTGACATCAAATTTTTATTTTGTTTTTCCATCTTTCAATTATTTTTGTCATTTTCCAAGTCTTTTCTTCAAATTTTTAATTATTTACTTAATTTTTAATTAGTTTTGTCATGTTTCATTTTGTTTCTTCAAATTTCAATTATTTTTGTCATTTTTCAATTATTTTCTTCAAATTTCAATTATTTTTGCCATTTTAAAATTATTTTCTTCAAAGATCAATTTTACCTTAGAAACCTATATATTACGCACTTAATTTTTTCACTATTTTAATATTATAGCTATTAATCATACATAGACACCCTGAATATATATTTCTTAATGTTTTTTAGGTCGGGAAACTTTTGGTGGGACAAAATGGAATTCTCTCAACACCGGCAGTATCGACAATAATTCGAAAATACAAAACTTTAGGTGGCATTGTTCTTACAGCTTCTCATAATCCTGGCGGACCAAATGGAGATTTTGGAATTAAGTTTAATTGTGAAAATGGTGGTCCAGCGCCAGATGCTGTTACAGACAAAATTTTTGAATTGACCAAGACCATAAAACAATATAAAATAATTCCCGAAGTTTCGGTAGATATTGATAAAATTCAGACTGTTACTTTAGACGTCGATAATCGACCATTTACTGTTGAAATCATTGATTCTGTCAAGGATTACGTAGACCTTATGAAGGAAATTTTCGATTTTTCCAGCATACAAAAATTATTGCTCGGAACTCCCGAACGTCCTGCATTTGAAGTTCTTATTAATTCGATGAATGGAGGTAATAAAATTCAAGAATTTATGTAGTTGAATGTATCAAAATTAGAATTTAAATTTAAATTGATTTTAACAAAATCAGAAAGTGGCTAAATTTTCAAAATATGTTCGCAGTTACTGGACCATACGTGAAGCAAATTTTCGAAAAAGATTTGGCAATCAAGACTTCAAACTTAATAAATACAACTCCTTTGGAGGATTTTGGAGGATTGCATCCAGATCCTAATTTGACGTATGCCGCGGATTTAGTAAACGCGGTTAAAAATGGACCCTACGATTTTGGAGCTGCTTTTGATGGAGATGGTGATCGAAACATGGTAATTTTCTTCTAGATTAGAGAGAGAAGTTTGCAGGGCTCACTGTTTCTCCTCTTTTTCACTTCATTCTTTTTTTTCCTTTTATCATTATTTTCCCCTTTTTAAAAAAGTAAACCCCTAAAATTAAGATTTTTCTCCCCTTATTTTCCTTTTTTTTTTTGTTTAAAGAAATCACATAAAACACCCAATAAAATCAAGATTTTTCTTCCCTTATTTTTTTATATTTTTTATTTTAAAGAAATCACGTAAAACTCCCTATAAAACCAAGATTATTATTTTCACCCTTTTTAACAAAAAAAAACCTTAAAGTTAGGATTGTTCTCCCCTGATTTTCATTTTTTTAAAAAAGAAATCACGCAAAACACCCCTTAAAATCTAGATTTTTCTTCCTTTATTTTTTTTTATTTTAAAGAAATCACGTAAAACACCATATAAAATCAAGATTTTTTTTTATTTTAAAGAAGTCACGTAAAACACCCTATAAAATCAAGATTATTATTTTCCCCTTTTTAACAAAAAAAAAACCTAAAGATAGAATTGTTCTCCCCTCATTTTTATTTTTCTTAAAAAGAAATCACGTAAAACTCCCCTTAAAATCAAAATTTTTCTTCCTTTATTTTATTTTTATTCTAAAGAAATCACGTAAAACACTCTATAAAATCAAGATTTTTCTTCCCTTATTTTTTTTATTTTAAGGAAGTCAATTAAAACACCCTATAAAATTCAGATTATTCTTCCCTTATTTTTTTTATTTTAAAGAAGTCACGTAAAACACCCTATAAAAATCAAGATTATTATTTTTCCTTTTTTTTAAAAAAAAATCACCTAAAATTAAGATTTTTACCTCCTTGTTTTCCTTTTTTCTTTTTAAAGAAATCACGTAAAACACCCCATAAAAATCAAGATTTTTCGTCTCTTATTGTTCTTTTTTTTATTTTAAAGAAGTCACGACGTAAAACACCCTATAAAATCAAGATTTTTCTTCTCTTATTTTTTTTTTAAGAAATCACCTAAAACAGTTATAAAATCAAGATTATTATTTTTCCTTTTTTTTTTAAAAAAAAACACCTAAAATTAAGATTTTTCCCTCCTTGTTTTCCTTTTTTCTTTTTAAAGAAATCACGTAAAACATCCCATAAAAATCAAGATTTTTCTTCTCTTATTGTTTTTTTTTATTTTAAAGAAGTCACGACGTAAAACATCCTACAAAATCAAGATTTTTCTTTTCTTATTTTTTTTTTTTCAGAAATCATCTAAAACAGTTATTAAATCAAGATTATTATTTTCCCCCCTTTTTTTTTAAAAAAAAAACACCTAAAATTAAAAAATTTTTCCTCATTTTCCTTTTTTCTTTTTAAAAAAATCACGTAAAACACCCTATAAAAATCAAGATTTTTCTTCTCTTCTTGTTCTTTTTTTTATTTTACAGAAATCACCTAAAACAGTTATAAAATCAAGATTATTATTTTTCCTTTTTTTTAAAAAAAAATCACCTAAAATTAAGATTTTTCCCTCCTTGTTTTCCTTTTTTCTTTTTAAAGAAATCACGTAAAACACCCCATAAAAATCAAGATTTTTCTTCTCTTATTGTTTTTTTTTTTTATTTTAAAGAAGTCACGACGTAAAACATCCTACAAAATCAAGATTTTTCTTCTCTTATTTTTTTTTTCAGAAATCATCTAAAACAGTTATTAAATCAAGATTATTATTTCCCCTCCTTTTTTTTAAAAAAAAAAAAACACCTAAAATTAAAAAATTTTTCCTCATTTTCCTTTTTTCTTTTTAAAGCAATCACTAAAAACACTCTATAAAATCAGGATTTTTCCTCCCTTATTTTTATTTTTTATTAAAAAAAAATCACTTAAAATATCCTACAAAAATCAAGATTTTTGTTCACTTATTTTCCTTTTTTCTTTTTAAAGAAATCACTAAAAACACCCTATTAAATCAGGATTTTTCTTCCCTTATTTTATTTTTTTTGATTTTCAAGAAATCACGCAAAAACACCATAATATCATGATTTCTCTTCTCTTATTTTTTTTTAAGAAATCACCTAAAACACCTACAAAATGAAGATTATTATTTTCCCCTTTTTTAACCAAAAAAAAACCTAAAGTTAAGGTTTTTGTCCCCTTATTTTCCTTTTTTTTTAAGAAATCACGCAAAAACACCATAAAATCATGATTTCTCTTCCCTTATTTTTTTTTAAGAAATCACCTAAAACACCTATAAAATGAAGATTATTATTTTCTCCTTTTTTAACCAAAAAAACCTAAAGTTAAGGTTTTTCTCCCCTTAGATTTTTAAGAAATCACGTAAAACACCCTATAAAATATAGATTTTTTTTATTTTTAATAAATCATGTAAAACACCCTATAAAATCAAGATTTTTCTTCCCTTATTTTTTTTCTTTTTTTTAAGAAATCACCTAAAAGTATGTGAAACTTTAACATTTTCTGCATTCAGTAAGCATATCATTATGGTATAATTTTTTTTTCTTTTCGTGTTATTATTAATTAAAAGTAGGAGGTTCGCGACTTTATTTCGTAACCTTAAATCTGATACTTTTTTATAAAGATGCTATAATTCTAAACCTGTACAGTAATATAATATGTCAGAACTTACTAGAAATATAAACCACTTTATTCTAAACGTAGAAAAGATGAATTTATTCTAAAAATTCATTACTTTAAAATAAGACTCTAATTTGACAAATTTGTAATTGTAAAAAATTTCAATATTTCTCTGAGCTTATAACTTTTTTATGGATCCTCCTAAAAATGTGAAGTTTTGAATATAATTTAATATAATCTAATTGCCTTTGCAATTTGATGAAAGTGTTTTGCTTTGTTTAGATAATATTAAGTTTAAAAATATTTTTTAAAAAAGAAGTTAATTTTGAAATTTAAAATAAACATAGCAACTTCACATCGTTCAATTTAAATTAATTTTGTGTAATTAAGCTCAGAAAAATAGTGACATTTTTACAAGTATAAATTTGTCAATTTCGAGAATCATTTAAAAATAATGAATTTTTAAATTAAATCCATCTTTTCTACGTTTAGAATAAAGTGGTTTATATTTGTGGTAAGTTCTGATATATTATATTATGTTGGTTTAGAATTATAACATCTTTAAAAAAATCAGATTTAAAATAATTAATAATTTTTTGCCTCATTTCTTTTAATTAAAACTGGCGTAATTTTTAAAAATTAATTTAAAAGATTTTATTTTTTCAACGGTAAAAAGGGGTGGTTTAAATCCGTTCTGTTGTAATACCATTTTACTTCAATAATTTTAAGATATTAACAAAAAACACGTCTTTAGGCATTTTTTAAAATTAATGTATATTAATAACAAAAATAATAAGTTTTTACTTATGGTAAATATTTTACAAGATCTCAAGGAAGTAAACTCAAAAACGAACATTTAAAGCAAAGTTTTTAAAAAACGTCAGAACAATTGACCGAGAACAAATTTTTGAAAAACGAGTTTTTTTTTTAATTCTTTACCGATTTATTTCATTTTAGACTTTTGAGTTAAACTTAATAAAGCCTCACCGTAATCTGCGCTCTAAACTTCTAAAGTAAACAATAAAATTTCGTAAAAAAAACCTTCAAATATTAATATAATTATTCTTTTACTAATTTTGAAAATACCCTTTGTATGAACCAAAATCCCCTTTTTTACCTAAAATTGAACAAAGAAACCGCTGCGATCCCTGAATTTATTTAAAGTATGAGATTAAATAGAAATTATAACTGTTTTTCAGATTATTGGAAAGAAAGCATTTTTTGTAACTCCTTCTGATTCTCTTGCCGTGCTGGCTGCTAATTTGAAAGTCATACCGTATTTTCAAAAAACCGGAGTCAGAGGATATGCTCGATCAATGCCCACTGGTGCAGCAGTTGATCGAGTTGCCACAAAAACTGGAATAAACTGTTTCCAAGTTCCAACTGGATGGAAGTACTTTGGTATTTATTTTGTTCATAACTATTAATTAATCATCAATGATCAATTACTCAAAGTTTTTATCTACTTATAGGTAATTTAATGGACGCGGGACGTTTATCGCTTTGTGGAGAAGAAAGTTTTGGAACCGGTTCTGACCACATTCGTGAAAAAGATGGAATTTGGGCTGCCCTCGCTTGGCTAAGTGTTGTTGCGAGTTTAGGAAAATCTGTTGAAGATATTTTAATGGATCACTGGAAATCTTTCGGAAGAAACTTTTTTACAAGGTTTCTATTTTTGATTATTTCATAAGGTTTTTATTTATCAACTAGGAAAATAAAACGCGCGCCAGCGCGCGATTAGTTTTTCATACCTTTTAGAAATTATAAAATACAATAAAAAATATAACAAATCGGTAAATAATATTTATCTAATACGAAGAAATAAATATTTTAAATATAATATTTAAAAATCAATTAATATAAATAAAATAAATATTTATTTGGGACAAAATTTATAATATTTTAGAATTAAAAAAAATTGCAAAAAATAATTGAAATTAAACAAAATAATTGCAAATTTTGCAAATTAATTGAAAAAAAAATTAAAACAATTAAAAATTGGGGAAAGTAATTTAAACAATCATAAAAATGTTTTAAACATAAAGAAAATAATTTAAATTTGAGAAAAATACTTGAGAATCTTACAAGTAAATTAAAACAAAATTGAATTATGAAAAATTAGAGAAAATAATTGAAATTTGAAAAAACATGGTTAAAAATTGAGATAAATAAATTAAAACTAAAAGAAATAATTAAAATTTAGGAAAATAATTAAACAAATTACATAAAATATTTTAAATAAAGGAAAGTTAAACAAAATTTAAGAAAAATACTTAAAACTTTCAGAAGTTCATTGAAATAAAAGAAAAAAAATTAAAAATTAGAGAAAATAAATAAAAAAAGATAAACATAATTTAAAATTGAACAGAACAAATTTTAATTAAAGAGAAATAAGTAAAAACTTTTTGGCAATTATGAAAAAGAACGAAAGTAATTGAAAATTGAAGAAAATAATAAAAATAATGAAATAATTGAAAAGTCAGATAAATAGTTATAAATATTTTTAATTATGAAACAAATGTAAAGAATTGAAATTTGAAGGAAATAAATTTTAGAAAAATGTTTTTAAATTTTAAAACTTGCCGAAAATAATTAAAATATGATTCATTTATATTATTTAAATAAATAAATAAAAATAATTTAAATTTGAAAAAAAAATAGATGAAGATCTTAGAATTCAATGAAAAAAAAAAAGAAAATAACTAAAAATTGGAGAAAAGAATAAATTGAAGAACTAAGCTAAAAGTAATTGCATTTACGATAATTAATAAACAACTTTTGAAATTATGAAAACAAAGAAAAATAATTAAAAATTAAAGAAAACAATTGAAATTTTAGAAAAATTCTTAAAAATTTTAGAAAATGAGAATAACTAAAAATTGGAGAAAAGACTGGAGAATGCTAAAAATAATTGAAATTTACGATAATTAATAAAATTTTTTGGAAATTATGAAAACAAAGAAAAATAATTAAAAATTAAAGAAAACAATTGAAATTTTAGAAAAATTCTTCAAAATCTTAGAAAATAATTTTAGAAAATGAGAATAACTAAAAATTGGAAAAAAGACTAGAAGAATGCTGAAAATAAATGAAATTTACGATAATTAGTAAATTTTTTTAGAAATTATGAAAACAAAGAAAAGTAATTAAAAATTGAAGAAAATAATAGAAATTTGAGAAAAATACTTAGGGATCATTCACATATCACGTGATACAAATTTGAGCTAATTTGAACCCCCTCCCCCCTCCTCGTGATATTTTTTCTATTGTTAAAAAATTAAATTTCCATGGACCGTGATATTTTGCCGACCCCCCTCCCACCCCTGAAGATATCACGTGATATGTGGACGACCCCTTAAAAAATTTTAGAAATTTATTTTATAAAATGAGGAAAACTAAAAATTGGAGAAAAGTCTGGAAGAAAGCTAAAAATAATTGAAATTTATGTTAATTAATAAAAAAAATTTGAAATTCTGATAACAAATGAAAATAATTAGAAATTGAAGAAAATGTTTGAATTTTCAGAAAAATACTTAAAAATTTTAGAAAATGAGTATAATAATTAAAAATCGAAAAAAAATAATTGAAAAATGATAAAATTATTTAAAAATTGTCAAAAATAATTGAAATATGATGAAAATAATTTAAGATTGAGAAAGAAAATTGAATTATGATGAAAATAATTTAAATAATATAAAAACTTGAAAACATTCAATAATATTTCAAAATATTTCCTGATAAAGAGAGTCAAAATCAATAAAATAACAGGGAGTAAGACTAACTTCACTTCAGTTTTTAAAACATGGACAGAAAAAGATGAATAAATATTAATACTAACTAACTTCACTTCAGACTTTAAAACGTGGGCAGAATAAATGAATAAATATAAAAAGTAACTAACTTAAGGAGTTTACGGAGATTATTATTATTTAATATTAATATTTAATTTCTTCATTTTCCTTTTTTTCTTTCAAAGTACTTTCAAATTGTTGTTATTAAATCTATTTCTTATAAAAAAATGTTGTTATAATAATATCCTGTTTTCTAGATACGATTATGAAAATTGTGAGTCTGAAAGTGCAAACAAAATGATGAAAGAGATTGAAGACAAATTTCAAAGTTCACAATTTATTGGCACGAAATTAAAATCGCAGAGTAAAGAGTACATTGTTAAAGAAGCTGATAATTATTCATATACAGATCCCGTCGATAAAAGTGTTGCTAATAAGCAGGTAAATTTTTTATTTTAATAATTTTTAAATTTTCCTATTAATCTCTTTTTTATCTTACAGAATTAATTGTTTATATTTGCGAATTTTATTTTTCAGGGCTTGAGAATTTTGTTCGAAGACGGATCAAGAATAATTTACAGACTTTCTGGAACCGGAAGTTCTGGAGCTACGATTCGAGTTTATATAGAGAGTTACGAATCAGACCCCTCAACTTTTACAGAAGACGCTCAAAAAGTATTAAAGCCTTTGGTTGAAATTGCTTTGGAACTAAGTAAACTCAAAGAATTTACTGGAAGAGATGCCCCAACAGTAATTACGTAAAAAAGCTCAAGAATTAGAATTTAATTAATCATGAAACAAAAACGCACACAACGAATTAATTCATTTCATTTTTTTGGTCCTCAAGGTTTACAGTCCAAAGATTTTAATTAGGTATTTTTAATAAACTGGTTTTTTAATTTTTGTTTTATAAAGTTGGGTTTTTTTTAATTAATTTTAACATCACAACACTTGTAAAACCAAACGCATAATTTATATTTTATTTAAAACTGCATAAGTTTTTATGTTAAATGTATATGTAATATATTATTTTATTTGACATAATATTTGTTTCATCTGACATTGTAAATCTCAGGAAAATCAAGTTTCAAACTTGTTTCTCAGGAAGAACAAACAAAACAAAAATAAAGCAAATAAACCAAAAATCCTCTTCTTTTTTCAATTTATAAATATTTTAAGATAACAAGTGACGCAACTAGAAAAAAAAATTCAGGGGTTATAAAAACAAAAGTTTTTTATGGAATTTAAATGAAGTTTTTCTTTCCCAGTCGAAAAGTAGTGAGAAATTTTTCTAAGGTCATTAGTTAATTAATTCTAAAACCTATTTTTAAGATTACAATTTTTAAATTTCTCAAAACCCTTGTTTTCGGGATTTTTTTTCTGCCCTGATTCTGTGTGTCACAACATTGTGCGCACGCATCTGACGAAAATGTCAGTTTTGCTCGTGTCTGTGAGGATTTTTTCTAATAATTGTCCTTGAAAATCAGGAAAATAAATACAAACCATGCCTGAATTTAACTTCAGTTGCTGTGTGAAGGTTCCTCACTTCTGAGCCGTTTTTTATTTACGTTCTTCGTTTCATTTAAGTTTTATACCATTTTTTGAAGGTTAGTTTTTTGTTATTTATTTCAGTCTTATTAATATGTTTTTATCGATTTCTACCTATTTGTAACTTCATTTATTGATCATTAATTATTGTCTGTGTATTATCTTTGTTTAATTTATTTTCATTTATAAAGAAAATTGTTTTTAATCATTTTAAGCTATTTTTTCTGTTTGCCTATATTTCTGATGATTTTGATAGAAAATTTAGTGGTCAAATTACATGGTTTTATGGAAATTAATTTTGTAGTATTTTATCGGTTTTATCACTTGCACTAGTAGTTTCTGATAACTCCTTTTTTTTACAATAAGTGGATATAGGAAGTACTTAAAATAAAATGAACTACTGATAATGGCAGATATACTTGTTACTGTTAAAAATATAATACATTTTTCCATTAGTTTTTGCATATTTATAAATCAGCTGATGTGTGAAGAAGTAGAGTAAGCAAAATTTATTAGCACTTCCAAGATGAGCGTTTCACAAGAAGATCTTGGAATACCAAGTAAGAATTTAATTGTAATTGTGCAATCGTACTTTTCCTTTAGTTTATTTGTTATATATCAATTAGTGACTGTTAATTAATAAGATAATTGTATAATAATAAGGTAATGATAAACTAATAAGGTAATAATATAATAATTAAATAGTAATACATTATCTTGTAATTATATTTATAAACTATTTTCAAAATGGTTTAAGACTTGTTTTTTAAACGCAAAATTAATAAGAAAATTAAAAATAATTTTAATTAAAACCCTTTTTTATTCATTTGTCAAGCAACTAATTACTAATTTAAAATGGAAATAAATGCGTAAAAAATTGAATCGTATGCTGACAAGTTTAAACTTCTGTTTGAGATTACAACACAAATTGATGTTAATTAATAAAACGACTTCTTAGTATCAGTTCAAGACTCGAGTCATACTTTTCAGTTTAATAATCAAGAATTGTAATACACTTTCATTAAAGTTTGTTATTATTACTCAGTAATCTAAAATATTTTCTAATATTAAATTTAATATTGTTAAAATATTAATTAAATCTATTATTTAAACTCCAATTTAAAAGTGCTAATTATTTTTTAAACACTAACTATTCAGAATGAATTTAATTTTATAAGTTGCGCAATTCCATTTAAGAGTTATTTAATGTTTGTAAAAAGCTTTAAAATAATTAGTCGGAAGTCTCAGAAAATGATTTTTAAACTGCGGAGAGAATACTACTTAATTTTAATGCTTCTGCTGAAATCAATTTCATTTGCAATAAAATAAATCATTCATATTGTTATTAATTGCTACAAAAAAAAAAACGAATAATAAAACAGGATAATAGTCTAGCCATAAGAATTTTTTAATTTTTAACACATTTTTAAATTGTTTTCTACGTAATTTTTTTTTTAAATCAGGAATAATGGAAAAACAGACACAATTACATCTCCACGTGGAACGTCCTTTATACGAACAAGAAGTTTTAAACGAAATCTACAATTATGAGAAACCAAGAGCAACCAGTGAGTAAAATTTTTTTTTAATTTTTAATAATTTAAATTAGAAAGTATGTTTACTTTTCTGAAAGAATGTAAAATAACGAGTGTAATTAAATTTAAATTCCTCTGTTTTTAGTGACATCGAAATTGAAAAAATCCATGGCTCCTGATAATTTTAAAACCTGTGCAATAGGAATGGTACCGGTTGTAAGATGGCTCAGAAATTATAAGTGGAAAAGAGATATATTAAGTGATATAATTTCTGGTATCACTGTAGCTATAATGCACATTCCTCAAGGCATGGCTTATGCAATGTTGGGCAATGTACCTCCAGTTATTGGAATTTACATGGCATTTTTTCCTGTACTTATTTATTTCCTTTTGGGAACTTCCAAGCACGTGTCCATGGGTAAGAAATCAAATTCTCGGTTTTCCTATTATCATCTTTAAAAAAAAAAAAAATCCTTCACTCTTTCATCTACCTTTTAAATTTCTATATTAATAGCGAGGCGGAAATAACTCGAGTAAAGGTCACTTGTGTTGAATTATTCTGAAATATCGTCAAGCATCGAGAAATATCGTAAATTGACTGAAATGTGTCAAATGTCTTGAACTACTTAAAAATGTCTTGAAATATTAGAAAAGATCCTGAAAAAAATCACGATTTTTTTTTAAATATCAAAAGAATCGTTTTTTTTCTCAAATTGATTGAAATTTTAGAGTTTGAATAAATTAAAATATCAATTAATTGACGTCTGGAAATTATTTAAATTATAGTGACTTGCGGATATTAAAATTTAATACTTATTTTTAATTTCCTAGACTTATCTACGAATTTTTAGTACTTTTTGCAAATTTCCGGATTTTTTTTCCAAATTTACAGTTTTTCCATGCCGTACTAAATTCTTGACAAACTTTGAAGCTTTTTTTATTTAAATAAAAAAAAACAATTTATAAAATTTATAATCAAATTTTTGTGCCCTAATAGGAACTTTTGCCGTTGCATGTCTCATGACGGGCAAAGCTGTGACTGCTTTATCAAATACCGAAAGTACTTTATCACCTGTCGAAAGGTCTTTATTAAATTCAAATTTGACAAAATTATCAACTGAAGCTAAATTATTTAACCAAAGCAGTTACACGAATATACAAGTAGCGACTGCAGTAACCTTCATGGTTGGATTAATTCAGGTGACAAATTTTAAAATCTCAATTAACTCGAGATATATTTTTCATGCATTAGTTTATTAGTATTTTGTTTCTGATACGATTTTATTTAAAAAAAAAAATAAATTTCTAGTTTGAAATAACTAATTTTTAATTGAATTTAAAGAATTAATTTCAATTCAAATAGTTTTTATATAAAGAATTTAATTTTTAATTTAATGTTTCAGCTTGTGATGTACGTCTTTCGATTAGGAGTTATAAGCACACTTTTAAGCGAGACTTTTGTCAATGGCTTCACAACTGGAGCAGCTATTCAAGTTCTAGTTTCTCAACTCGCTGACCTCTTAGGTGTAAAATTACCGAAACGGAAGGGATGTTTTCAAGCTGTACATGTGAGAAAAAACTCTTGAATAAAATTGAAATACTCTAAGAATTAGTAGTAAATACGAAGAATTAAGAATAAAATTGGAAAAATGAAGAGAAACAATTTTAAAAATTACAATAAAAAATAAATAAGAATCAGGAATAAAATTATTGGAAAAAATAAGAATAAAGAATAATAAGAATAAAAAATAAACAAGAATTTTTAAAAAAGTTGGAAGAAGCAGAATTGTTAATAATTTCCATTTTTTTTTTCAGACTATAGTAGATTTATTTATTCGTTTACCGACGTTGAACCTTGCTGCTCTGACCATATCATCAGTCTCAGTCTTCATTATGGTTATAAACAACGAACTAATAAAAGTATTTACTTATTTTAATATATTAAAAAAATGTGGAAAAAAGGTGTAAATTAAAGTAATGATTACAAAAATAGTTTAATTACCTATTCGCTTTAATATAAAACGTCTCTAACGTTAAATCAACCGGCTTTTTTTAAAAATTGTTTAAAATCATTTTTATTTAATAACGCCTTTTTTAACCTTTTTTTAAGTTTAAATAGATTGTCTCTAAAATAAAAAAAAATATATATTCGAATTTCTTTTCAGCCCCGAGTTAGCAAATTGTGCAATTTTCCAATTCCCATCGAGTTAATAGCAGTCATCAGTGGAACTTTAATTTCAACATATTGTGATCTTCCCTCAATTTATGAAATTAGGACCGTTGGACACATTCCAACTGGGTGAGTGCAGTTTTAACAGTCGAATATTACTGTTGTCATCTGCGATGTAATGCTCCTATAAATTTTTAAGGTAAATTTGATGATTCACCAGACTTCCAAATCCTGAGATACCAAGTTTTGAATTAATGTCTGCTGTTGCCTTGGACAGTCTTGCAGTGACTATGGTTTCCTATACTGTTACAATGTCCATGAGCTTAATTTTTGCCCAAAAGCTCCAATATGAAGTTGACCCCAATCAAGAGCTACTTGCAATGGTAAATAATTATTCGAATATTTTATATTTTCCGATAATTTTGGTTTTATTATGATCCACAACCAATTAATTTTGGGTAAAAACATTGACTTTCGTCTGAGAGCAGC
This sequence comes from Ganaspis brasiliensis, assembly GCA_037103525.1. NCBI lineage: Eukaryota > Metazoa > Arthropoda > Insecta > Hymenoptera > Figitidae > Ganaspis > Ganaspis brasiliensis. The sequence continues at coordinate 2,437,307 of JAZKLR010000146.1, forward strand.
CGCGGATTTATTTTTTTAAAAAAGAAGTCTTAGAAACTGTAAAACTTCAAAATTTTCTGAATTCAGTAATCATAATGGATTATAGAGTAAATTTTATTTCCTTTGGCGGTATTATTCAATTTGACAAATTTCTACTTGTAAACAAATTTATGATTTTTTTAAGCCTATAACTTTTTTTTAGAAGCTTCTAAAAATTTGAGGTTTTGATTATGTTTTAATATTAATATAATACAAAATATATTATAATTATACTTGCTATTAAAATTACGGGAAAGCGCATTGCTTCGTTTAGGATTTATAAATTTATAAAACTGATCTATTCAGGAAGGTTAATTCTAGTACGTAAAGAAAAGAAAACAATAAATTTCACACTGCTTTATATTAATTAAATTTTAACATTTTTAGATTGAACAAATTTTCAATTTGATAATTTCTAAACGATGCAAAACGCTTTTCCCAAATTTTAATAGCAAGAAAGTTATATAAATATTATATAATATGATATATAAATATATCATTAAAATATATTTAAAACCTCAAATTTTTAGGAGCTGCAAAAAAAGGTATTTAAAAGAATCATGAAAGTTTTTACAAGTATGTAGAAATTTTTAAAAATATATTATTATTTTAAAGTAATAGTGTTTTAATATAATTTGCATCAATTCTAAGATTAAAATAATGAGATTTATATTTCAGGTAAGTTTTGAATTCTAAAATCAAATAATTCGTTAAGATTTTCGATTTTCCAAAAATATTCTAAACCGACTCATTTTCATCTCAAAAAAGCGTAAATTTTCATTTTTAAGCCAATGTCCAGATCTGGGCTGTAATTGATTTAAATCATGATTTCAATTATTGGGATTTGCATTAAAATCTTGATTTAAATAAAAAAAAACTTCACAATTCTCCGGATGTCTAATAATATGTGTAAAAAATCGCAAAACAAAAAAAACCCAAAAATTTGTGGATAAATGTTGGAAATTTCAATTTTAATATTTTATTCTTTATAAAATTTAAAAAATTGTGCTACTACAAATGATAAAAATACCTAAGATTTGCAAATTCTTTACATGAAGATAGTAAAAAATAGTTTAAAATTTTTATATATTTAAGTCATTACAATTTAAATAAATTCAAAACACAAATTAACTCATATTCCAATTTGTTTAAACTTTTAAATTTCAATTAATTTAATTTTAAATGAATATTAATTAACACATAATAATTATATAATATTAATTATTTTCCATACTCACATATTCAAATATTCCATATTACTTTTTTTAATTCTTACAATGTTTCAAAAAGATTTCTCTTTTTCGAAAATGCCTTATTTTTATCTTACAAAATTTAAAGATTTTTTCTTCTTTTGCTTTTGATATTTTTCTGTATTTGTCTTTTTATTTTAGAATTTTCTTCTTTTTATGCAAATTATTTAATATTATTATACACAATTTTGTTATTATGGCACTCACTAAACTTTTGACTTCGTTGATTTTTTTAATTATTTCCATATTATTTAAAATAAATACTTTCATTTTTTTATAGATAAATTTATTTGATTTGTTTCAACATCTTGCCTATTTTTTGCAAAACTTACTTAGCCTATTACAAAATTTTTAGATTTTCTTTATTTTTCTAAATTTATTGTTGGACTTGTTTTAAGTGTAATATTAAATATTTTTGGTATAATTATCATAACACTTTTTATTTTTAAAGGATTTTTTAATTCATTTTCTGAAAACCAAATTTGATTATTTTTTGTACTTTTTACTTTTTTTTACAGTTTGTTAGATTAAGGAAAAAAATAATTTTTCCATTTGCTTCCTATTTATTCAATTTTTTTGATGTTTCATAACTTTTTTAGTTCTTCCTTGAATTTTAATTAAATCTTCAATTTTCGTCATAATTTTTCTATTTCTTAGAAACATTTTTCCTTCTTTGAAATTATTTAGTTTTTATCTTGCAATTATGAATTTTTGAAAACATTTGTTGAGGGCTGTTATTGATTTAAATAAATGATGAATTTGCATTAAAATCATGATTTGAATTTAAAAAAAAACTTTACAATTCTCCGGATGACTAATACTGCATATAAAAAATCGAAAACCATTTTAAAAAAACTCACAAATTTGTGGATAAATCCTAAAAATTTCAATTTTAATATATTTTATTCTTTACAACGTTTAAAAAATTGTGCTAATACAGTTGATCAAAATACCTACGATCTAAAAACTTTTTGTGTGAAGCACAAAATAGTATTTAATTTATAAATCTTTCAATCATTATAATTTATATAAATTCCAAACGTCAATTAGCTCATATTCCAAATTGTTCAAACTTTTGAATTACAATTAATTCAAATTTAAATGCATATTAATTAATGCAAAATAATTAAATGAAATTAATTATTTTTCATATTTACAATAATCCTTTTTTAAATTCTTATTACAATTTTTCTAAGAGATTTTCACTTTTTCGAAACTGTTTAATTTTTATCTTATAATTTCTTATTTTTATAAAAATTTAAGATTTTTTCTTCGTTTGCTTATCTGTTTTTTTTTATATTTTGTCTTTTTATTTTAGAATTTTCTTTAATTTTTTTCTTTTTACGCTAATTATTTAATATTATTAACACAATTTTGTTATTATGACACTTACTTAACTTTTTATTTTGTTGATTTTCTTTATTATTTTCATTTTTTTTAGAAAATAAATACGCTCATTTTTTGGTAAATTTTTTCAATTTGTTTTCACATCTTGTCTATTTTTTGTAAACTTAATTATTCTCTCATACAATTTTTTGATTTTCTATATTTTTCTTAATTTATTGTTGAACTTTTATTAAGTGTAATATTGTAAACATATTTTTGGTTAAATTTTTCTAAACTTTTTTATTTTTAAGGATTTTTAAATTTCTTATGTGGAATTTTTATTTGTCTTTATCTCTTTATACACATTTTTTATTATTTTTTTTATTAATACTAATTTTTTAATAGATTCTCATTTTCTTGTTGTTTAACAATTTTCTTAGTCCTTCTGAGAAATTTTAATTATTTAAATTTTGACATCATTTTTCCTATTTCTCAGAAACATTTTCCTTCTTTTAAATTGTTTAGTTTTTATCTTGTAATTACGAATTTTTTACAACATTTATTCGATGCTTTTATCTACATTGTTTAAATTTCTTATTTTTCTACTTTGTCGAAGATTTTTATTCTTTTATTTTATATTGTGTGAAGTTAATCTTGTACTAAATATTCTCATTTTAAAATCATTCTTCTATTTCATAAAATTTTTGTTCTTTTGCTATTTTTAACAATTTTCCAAAATTTTATTCTTTTTTTTTTTAATTCTTTGTAAATAATACTCTACTTTTTCTAATTTTAAAAATAAATTTTGTAATTATCTTCTCATTTATTTTTTTAAATTAAAAAAAAATGTGTTCGGCTGTCCTCAGACAAAAATCAATTTTTTGATCCTTTTTAATCATTCTTTTAATTATGTACTTGTTTATTTTTAAAACATTTTTTATCATTCTACCTATAAGATAATTTACCTTTTTAAGCAGAAAGTCTGTTTGAATGTAGGGAGCTGGAAACATATTTGGATCGTTTTTTTCCTGTATGCCATTTTCGGCATCTCTTAGTAGGTCTTTAATTCAGCAAACCGTCGGAGGAAAAACTCAATTAGCGAGTGTTGTCTCTTGTTTTTTACTTCTCTGCATTCTTTTATGGATCGGGCCTTTTTTCGAGCCTCTACCAAGATGCGTTTTAGCCTCTATAATTGTGGTAAGAAAATCTTTCATTCCCTAGGAGGAATTAGTTAAATTAAATAAAAAAACTGCTCAAAAAATGTATTTAAAAAAATATATATATTTACAGGTTGCCTTGAAAGGAATGCTGCTACAGGCACAAAAATTGACTAAATTTTGGAAATTAAATAAAATTGACGGCGTAATTTGGATTGTGACTGTGCTCTCTGTAGTTTTAATAGATTTAGACGTTGGATTATTAGTCGGACTTTTAATGTCTCTAGCAAGTGTATGGCTGCAAAGTATCAAATCATACACTTCCCTTTTGGGCAATGTTCCCAACACTGATTTGTACCTGGACCAAAGTCGATATCAAGGTGTAAGTGTCTCTTCTTTCTGATTTTTCAATCCTAAATTTAAAAAAAAAAAAACACATTTACCTAAAAATTAAATTAATTTAATTGCAGACTAAAGAAATAAGCGGAATAAAAATAATTCATTACTGCGGAAGTTTGAATTTCGTAACGGAAGGACAATTTCGAACTGAAATTCAATCGGCAGCGGGCATTGTACCTAGAAAAATTCTGAAACGTAGGAGTAAATTAGCTAAAAGAGGTTTATACTTAACTGACGAAGACTGTGATAACTTGGATGTGCAATTTATAATCCTAGATCTGAGCTCTTTAATTTACATTGATCCAACTGGAGTCAATACATTGCGAGATATTGTCGAAGAATTTCGACAAATTCAAATTCCAGTTTACCTTGCAGCCTGCTCGGTCTCAGTTTTTGACAATATACAAAAATGTGATATTTATGAGAAAGGAAAGCCTAGTTTTAGAATTTTCGCAACGATTCACGATGCAGTATTTTATTCCCAACAAGAACATTCACAAAGGCCACTTCCATAGAGATAATGGTGTCCCAAGACAGTGCATTTTTTTCAAGGATGCTGCCAGTCGCAGTTAATTTTTTTTTTCTTTTTTTTTAAACTCGATTTATACAGTGATCAGTGTCTCGCATACACGCGAACACGCATGTTTACATAACGTATAAACTTCCGTGTACAAAGATTGTATAAAGAATAGACTTATATTTTTATGAAGCATCAACAAAGAATGTCTCGATCTCGATTACTAAAATCACTGTAAAACTCAGGAGGATAAAAAAGTAATTATAAATGAAAAAAAAATAATTTTCAATAAAAAAAAAAAAGAATGTTTAATAAAATTATTTGAAATAAAAAGAGATTTATAACAAAACAAAAAAAAAAGAGTAATAATTTTAAAAAAAAAAGGAATACTAAAACAAAATATTTATATTTAAAGAGTCAATATTAAAACAATTAATAATTTTAAAAAAGCGATTATTAAAAACAATAAAGTAATACTTAAAAAAAAAAGATAAGTAAAAATTAAAAAGAAGTAAGTTATTTCAGTGGGTTAAAAATTCTTACATAATTTTTAATAACGAGAAAATAAAAATATTTTTTGTTTTCTTCATCGGCAAAGCAAAAAAGAATGGAAGTTTGATAAAAACGTAACATTTGTGTATTAATTCATTTCACAGATCACAGTTGCGCATTTGACTTTTGACTACGTTTCAGAAATTTCGTCAAATTCAATATGCATTGACTTCACAAGATATCCATTCTCCCTTATTGATTGTTTTATAAACTTTCATTTGCTGTACTCTGAAGCGTTAGACAATTGTTATTAATCTGTAAATTTAATCGTTCAAACTAAAAATTATCGCTTTAATTTGCAACATTGACACCAGCTTTAGAAAAAACAAACAAATTGTATAGTTATGCGTCTTGAAATTAACGAACGAATCTCGACTAATATATTCTAATCCTAAAACAACATCGAAACAATACAAGAACGTTTTTGAAAGCCAATAATTAGGATATTTTCAACTTTTTATATATAGAAAGTTTAACCAGGAAATGAAATTCATTTTCTTTTTTCTTTTTTTCTCTAAATTATCATATTCAGATTTAGCTCAGCTATTTCTGATATTAGTACTTTGTTTTCAAACATTAATCGATTGAATTACTTCTACGGGAATGAATAAATAAAAAAAATCGATCATCGGCTTTAAAGACATTCAATTTGGGTAAAATCTCTAGTCAAGGAAATTGAGATTCTCGGAATTATTATACCTAAAAGCTAAAGAAACGATTGCTCTGACGAATCGTTATTTTTAATATCATCATTTTTGTTTGTTTGTTTGTTTTGTAAAAACTCAAAGCAAATTGCTTTTTGAGAAAAGTAACTACGATATTAGAGTTTTTTTTTGTTTATATACTGAAATCTATCTGGCGACACGTTTGACGGAACAAAATATTAAGAACACATGCAATTCATCCCACACCTAGAAGGGGTTTTAAACCATAAATATCCACGTTCACAAGGCTAATTATCGAGCTTGACTTTCGCAAATTGAACTCAAGGACTACGATTCTAGATGCAGGGACAGATTCGCACATGAATAAAATTGACTAGCGTACCAATAGTGTACTTTCCGTTCATTCGGAATTTCTTTTTGTTAGCACGGATGCTGCGCAAGTGTTTCCAAAATCGCATGGCATAAACTGCGAACGTTCGGCTGAGTCTCCAAGATGGTGCTTTCCTTTTCTAAAGTTTCCAATATCTTCACACCTCCATCTCGCAACAGCATTTCGCAATATCGCTTAGCTACAAAAATAAGTTATTTATATATTATTATTTTTTTTTTTTGAAAAAGAGATTATTTATTTGGGGCATTTTATTTAAATAAATAGAATTGGTACTATTTGATCCTTTTATCGAATAATGTAATGAATGTTATATTGGATTTAGGATCCATGAAAAAAGAATTTCAAATCTTTATTTTAAACGTTTCGGCATCAAAATTTGAATTTCTTTTTTCATGGATCCTAAAGCCAATATAACATTCATTAAAATATTTTATATAAAACCTTATTTTTAAAAATAAGAAATTTTTTAAGTTTTGATATTTTCTTTTAAAAATACAATAAATAAATAAAAGCTATAATGAGAATATAACCGACCAAAATTCTAATCGAGAATTTATGAGAATTTAGATTTTTTATTTATTTATCAAATTAAGACAAAATTTTCTCAATCAATGTACGAAAATAGAATCTCTAGTGTCATTCTAATTGTAATGATTTGAATTTCAATGTTAAAAGTAAAAATTGTGTATTTATTCTTTTATCTTTCTACACCTGAAGTTTGTCATCAGATGTTTTTTTGTTTTAAATTTTTACATCATATTTCACCTTTTATTTAAATGTTCTCAAATTTTAAATTTATAGCAATGTTAATTGCTTCAAATATCTGTTAATTTGATTTTGCATTGATTAAAAATTTAATTAATCCACGGTTCAAATATACTAAATTTGAAGTGATATAAAAATTTCTGAAATTTTTAAAAATTCATTTCTCTTATGATTTCAATTACTTAAACTACATTTTTCAACATTTTTTATCATTTTCCAACTACTTTCTGCAATTTTAAATTATGTTCATTTTTCTCACTTTTTTTCCCTAAATCTTTAATCTACCTCACGCAAATTTTAATTATTTTTAAAAAAATGTTCAATCACTTTTTTTTAATTTTGATTATTTTCTCTTCAATAATAACAAAGTTTTATTATTTATTGCCAAATTTCATATTATTTATCACAAAATAAAATTAATTTTTTTAAATCACCATTATTATTTTCATTTTGCAATTATTATCTTCAATTTTTAATCATTTTCATTATTTCTGAATTAATATCCTGAACTTTCAAATATTGTATATCTCAATTTTCGATTATTTCGTTCAATATTCACTTCTTTTGATCATTTTGCAATTATTTTCTCTATATTTTAATTATTTTTCAATTAATTTCCTAAATTTTCAATTATTTTCTCAATTTTAGATTATTGTCTTCAATTTTCAACTTTTTAAACGGTTTTTCAATTATTTTCTTTTGCTTACAAATAACTTCTTCAATTTTTCTATTATTTTCTCCAAATTCTAATTATTTTCATTCTATTTGCTTAATTTTCAAAAATTTCAATTATTTATCTGAAATTTTAATTATTTTCATCATATTTCAAATATTTTTCGGAATTTTAAATTATTTTCATTAGATTTCAAATTTTTTTTTTCAAATTTTCATCACATTTCAGTTATTTTAAATAATTTAAAATTATTTTTATCACTTTTCAACTATTTCTTTAAATCCTTAATTATTATTATCATTTTGTCAAATTATTTTTTAAAATTTTAAGTATTTTTCTCAAATTTCAATTATTTTTTTCAATTTGTAATTATTTTCATAACTTACAAAATTTTTTATTAAATATCTTGAGTTTCAATTATTTTTAGCCTTCTTCAATTCTTTTCTTTAATTTTTAATTATTCTCATTATTTCAATTAATTTATCAGATTTTTAAGTATTTCTCTCAAACAACATTTTTTTCAATTTTATTTATTTATTTATATTTATTTCTTGCCATTTTATTAATTAGGTTACACGCATCATTCATTTGGACGTTGAAACCAACAAATAGATCTATTAAAAATTTTGAAAAATTTCTGCAATTTTTTAAATTATTTATTTCAAATTTTATTATTTTTTTCAACTTATTATTGTTTTTATCATATTTCAATTATTTTCTTCAAGTTTCAAAATTTAAAATCATTTTTCAATTATTTTCTTTTGCTTAAAAATAAATTCTTCAATTTTTCAATTATTTTCTCCAATTTCTAATTATTTTCATAGTTTTTGCATAATTTTAAAAACTTTCAATAAATTATTTATCTGAAATTTTAATTTCTTTCATCATATTTCAATACTTTTTCAAAACTTTTAATTATTGTCATCAGATTTTAATTATTTTTCTAAAAGTATCATCACATTTTAGTTATTTTTTTCAATTTTTAACTATTTTCATAATTTACAAAAGTTTGTATTAAGTAATTATTTTGAGTTTCAATTATTTTTAGCTTTTTTTAATTTTTTTCTTCAATTTTTAATTATTCTTATTTTTTCAATAATTAATTTTTCAGATTTCCAAATATTTTTTTCAAACTACAATTTTTTAAAAAATTTTTTTATTTATTTATATTTATTTCTTAACATTTAATTAATTAGGTTACACGCATCATACATTTGAGTGTTAAAACCAACAAATGGATCTATTCAATTTTTTTTAAAAATTCTGGAATATTTCAATTATTTATTTCAAATTTCATTTTTTTTCACCTTATCATTGTTTTTATCATTTATTTTAATTATTTTCTTCAAGTTTCAAATTTTAAAATAATTTTTGAAATATTTTCTTCTGCTTAAAAATAAATTCTTCAATTTTTCTATTATTTTCTCCAATTTTTAATTATTTTCATTCTTTTTGCATAATTTTCCAAAATTTCAATTAATTAACTGAAATTTTAATTATCTACATCATGTTTCAATTATTTTAAAAAATTTTAATTATTGTCATCATATTTGAATTATTTTTTTTAGTTTTAAATTATTTTGATCATTTTTCAATTATTTCCCTAATTTCTTAATTATTAGGCTCATGTAAAATTATTTTTCTCAAATTTTAATTATTTTTTTCAACTTTTAATTATTTTCATTTGTTTTCATAATTTACAAAATTGAAACTCAAGATAAGTTTTAATTATTTTTAGCCTTCTTCTTTTCTTTTTTTCAATTTTTAATTATTCTCATTATTTTAATTAATTTCTGAGATTTTAAAGTATTTCTCTGAAATTACATTTTTTTCAATTTTATTTATTTATTTATATCATTGTTTTTATCATATTTCAATTATTTTATTATTTTCTTCAAGTGACAAATTTTAAAATCACTTTTTAATTATTTTCCCCAATTTTTAATTATTCTTATTTTTTTAAATTTTGAAATATTTTTCTCAAATTTCCCATTATTTTCTTCCATTTTTAATCATTTTCGATTCTTTTCATAATATCAAAATTTTAAACAATCTGATATTTCAATTATTTATAACCTTCATTACATTATTCTATATATGGATCAAATAATACCAATTACATTATTTAATTCAATTTTAAATTATGTTTATCTTTTTTCATTTATTTTCTCTAATTTTTAATTATTTTCTTCTTTTTTTGCAATGAACTTCTAAAAGTCTCAAGTATTTTTCTGAAATTTTCTTTAATTTTCCTTTCAACGAGAGCAAAAATTTCTTCTACTAAGGATAAAAAAATGATTAGACTATATGCCTGAATCAAGAGTAATTATTCTTGGACCAAGAATATTATTCCTAGACCAATAATTTTTATTCTTGTTTCAAGAATAATTATACTTAATTCAAGAATAATTATCCTTAATCTAAGTACACCATACACGGGTCAATAAAAAGTTTTTCTTAATCCAAGAATAATTATACTTGGTTCGATCCTAAGGATAATTTGCATTTGATCCAATGCAAAAATTCATTGACAAAAGAAAAAAATTTTCTCAGTATTTATTTAAAATATATATTATGTCATTTTTAAAATTATTTTCTTCAATTTTAAATTATTTTTTCATTGTTTTCTTGACCACAAAGTATGAAATTTTTCTAAAAATAGGCCGCAACGACTTTAGGTGAAATATAAAATGGTTTGACCCTATAAAAAAAAACTTACGATTTTTGGTACAGACGTGATGAATTGCCCAAACGGCCCAGAGTTGAACAGCGTAAACGTCTTCGCATTGCAAAAGAGGAAAAAAGGGATGAAAGCTTCTGTAAGCGACCATTTCACTCTGTGGAGTCTTCCAATTAGTTACAGCGCGAGCTAACTGATCTAGTAATTGAGTCCTGGTTGGTCTTAATAACGCGTTCGACCAAAATTCTGGACTATCACTAAGAAGATGAGCAGCAATGCCTGCCGCGAAATAAGACACATCGATATGCTCAGAATCCAAGAGAGAGGAAAGCATTGATATAAATCGTGGCTGCATTAGCTGCTGCCTTAGATGTCCAACCTGCAACTTCGCCAATCAATGTTAATCAAGATCAATTAATCAGTTTGATTAAATAGATAATTTAATTAATAAATTATTGCAAGTGCGGCGATTTGTAAATTTTTGACATCTGCAAACTTAATGTTCAACAGCGGGAGAGGTGAGAAGGAAGGGGGGGAATTGAAAAAAATTAAAAAAAAGAATTGATATTTGAGAAAAAAAAATACTTCATATTTTTAGAAATTGATTGGATAAAAATGAGAATAATTAAAATAATCAAAATAATATGAAATTTCTGAAGATCATTGCAAATTAAAAAAAAAATAATTAAAAATTGACGAACGTAATTGAAATTTAAGAGAAATAATTGAAGAATGATTAAAAAATTAAAAAGTGGTTACAATAACTTAAATTTGAGATAATAAATGAAAATTTAAGAAATTAATTAAAAAATAATTAATATAATTAAAAGGTGGAGAAAATAATTGAAAATTGAAAAAAAAATAATACAATTTTAGAAAAATATTTTAAAATTTAGGAAATTAATTGAAGAGTAGTGAAAATAATGAAAAATTCGAGAAAATCTTTGCAAATTTATAAAAATAATTAAAATGAAGAAAATAATTTTAATTTGTAAAAAACAGTGTTGAAAAAATTACAACACATATATTTGTAATAAAAGAAAATAATTGCAGAATGATAAAAATTGTAAATTTAAAAAATAACTAAAATTTGAGATAAATAATAAAAAAGTTAGAAAATGATTAAAAAAATAATTGAAAATAACAAAAAGTAATTGAAAAATGATAGAGATAATTAAAAATTGAAAAAATTATTAGATAAAATATCAGAAAAAGATTTTAAAATTAATTGACATTAAATGGAGAATAATGAAAATAATAAAAAATCCGAGATAATCTTTGCAAAGTAATAAAAATAATTAAAAATTGACGAAAATAATTTTAATTTGTGAAGAATAATTGAACAAATTAAAACATATATTTTTTGTAATAAACGTAAATAATTGCAGGATGATAAAAATAATTGTAAATTGAAAAAATATATATAATTTGAGATAAGTAATAAAAAAAATTAGAAAATTAATTAAAAATCAATTAAAAATAACAAAAAGTCATTGAAAAATGAGAGAAATAATTGAAAATTGAAGAAAATTATTACAGTTTGAGTAAAATATTTGAAAAAATTGCAGAATATATTTGAGATAAACAAGACTACTTAAAAGATGATAAAAGTAATTGGTAATTAAAGATAATAATTATGGAAATTTAAGGAGAAAAAATTGAGAAAATTACAGAATTTAATTGATATAAAAGAAAGTGATTGAAAATCGAAGAACATCATTTAAATACTTGAAAAATACAAATAAAATTTAAAAACAATAAATATAAATCTAATAAAAACAGATGAAGACAGGTTTTTAAATATTTAAAAATATTTGGAAAATGATTATAGAAAACGATAAAAATAGTGAAACTGATAATTAAATTAACAAATTTGATGAGTTATGTCCTTTCATTATTTAATTGATATTACAAATTGACGTTAAAAATTCGATATTCATGAAATTAATTGTAATTTGAAAAAAAAATACAATTTGAAAAACAAATATCATATTTTGTAAAAATAATTGAAAAATGACGAAAGAAATTGAAAATTAATTAATAAATAATGAAACTAGTTTGATATTGAAGGATATAATTAAAACTGAAAACGTTTTATTTGAAAAAATTGAAAAAAATAATTGAAACTTGCCAAAATTAAATTTAAAATTTAGGGGAAAAATTGAAAAATAATGATGGTATAATAATAATTTCCTGATTGGTAATTGATAAAATAAAGTCTAATTTACTTATATTAATTAATTATTGAATTAATAAGGACAAAATATTGGACGAAAATTACTTTTAAATCTCACTTGCAAAATGTCAAAATTTTTAAAGTTTTAATTAAAATTTTCTACAAAGTATTCAAATATTTTAATATTAAATATTATTTTATCTTGAGTACTTTTAATAACTTTTTAATTTTATAATGGAGAACACTTTTACCTTAATATTGAAATTTTGAGAAAAAGCAGTATTTTTAAATTATAACAACTCCGCCCCCGAAAAAAGAAAAATCTAATTTTGGTTTTAAAATTAAAATTTGACCTTTTCACAATATCAAAATTTGGCGTTGGAGAATTTGCTACTTTTTCAGTTTTTTCAGTTTGAAAAATATGTTTACAAATTCGAACTTGAAGGTTAAAATGCAAGTAGTTTTGCAAAACTGAAGTTAGCAGCTGTCAAATTGTTAAATTTATATTTAAATTTTGTTACAAAATTACTTGTATTTTAACCTTCAAATTCGTATTTCAAAGCCCACTCAAATTGTAAAAATGAAAAAAGAAGTTGACTCTACAACGCCAAATTTTGATACTGTGAAAAGAAAGGTTAAACTTAAATTTTAAAACCAAAATTAGATTTTTTTATTCTTCGGGAACGGAGTTATTAGAATTCAAAAACACTGCTTTTTCTCAAAATTTCAATAATTAAGGTAAAAGTTTTCATATTTCTCTATTATAAAATTAAAAAGTTAGTACTTCACATGAAAAAACATTAATAGTACTCAAGATGAAATAATATTTAATATTAAAATATTCGAATACTTTATAGAAAGACGTACCATACACAAGTCGCCGCTCCTAAATTACACGGCAACTTCACTTATTTAAAGTCTCGCTTATTTGATGTCGCATTTATTTTAACAGTTCGAAGTCTCACTTATTTTAACTTGTCGACCAATAAAAACTAACTAAAATTTTCATTGGTTGCTGCGAATTGGATCAGTCACTCAGAGAATAGTTCTCTATAAGTACATGGAAGTTAAAATAAGTGCGACTTTTGTCGTATTTGCGTAGATCTGGTTAAAATAAGTGAAGCTTCAGTGTATTGAGTAAATAATTAGTTTTTACCTCAGCTATATTATTTAGCAAGCCCAAGACTTTGGTCTCGACACTCGACTCGCCTTGGAAAGTATCAAGCACCTCGAGAAAGAGTTTCATTCCTCCTTCTTGTAAGAACACTTTGCATGTTGTGGCGCTTTCATCGGTCAAATTCCAGAGAGCAGACAATGTAAATTTCATTGTTATATCAACGCACGTTGTTTCAACTTTGGACCTGACCATTGTCAACAATTTAGACATATATTGCGGCTGGGCTCCCAGCATTGACGTCTCAACTGTCGAAATTTTCGCAGCCAATATGGAACAAATCGCAACCGACATTCTATTCATTGATGAATCATTAAACGCGGATAAATTATTCATCACTAATCTTGCACACCTAAAAACAAAATTTTAATTCAGAATTAAATAAATTACATTACAATTGAAAAAGGGCCAAACAATTATATTTCACGGTCGAGCCCTATTTTTCGGAAATGTTTGTTTTGACATATTTTAAAAAGTAATGTTTTAGGAACTTATTTCTAAAATTTATTATAAAAAACATTTAATAGTTTAATTAAAAATTAAATTTTTATTTTCGATTAATAAAAGTAACTTTAATAATTAAATAGGTAAAGAAAATAGTATTAAAAGAAGAAGATAAAAGTGGCGATTTGTCGAAATTTTAAAAACAAAAAAAAAAGCTATTTTTTTAAGTTTTTCTATTTATTTAGAAATTTTCTTCATTTTTGAAACCGAATATCTCTCTGGGAGAGAGATATTAAGATTTATTATTTATCAACTTACTTCAGTTTCAGAACAAATGAAAGAATTAACCTTTGTAAAATCCTAAAACTTAAATAAAAAATACGTCTAATGGGGCAAGAATTAATTAAAAAACTTGAAAAAATAGCTGTAAATAAAATTTTCTTTACCTATTTAATTATTAAAGTTACTTTTATTAATCGAAAATAAAAAGTTAATTTTTAACATTGCAGTGTAAATTAAATTAAATTTTCTCCTATTCTAATCAATTTTAATCTATAGTAAAAATATGCACACAAGTGACATTTGTCTAAACCTTCAAAGATAAAAATGTAATTTTTGATTAAACAATTAAATATTTTTAACAATAAATGTTAAAAATAAGTTCTTAGAACATTACATTTTAATAAATTATTAATTAAATAATAATAATCTCCGTAAACTCCTGAAGTTAGTTACTTTTTATATTTATTCATTTTTTCTGTCCACGTTTTAAAGTCTGAAGTGAAGTTAGTTAGTACTAATATTTATTCATCTTTTTCTGTCTACGTTTTAAAAACTGAAGTCGTGTTTTACTGGTTTTTAATTGTCAATTTTTCTTGATTTTCATTAATTTATATTTATATTCATTATGTTGGCATTTTTTTTTTAAATTTCAATTGTTTATCCGATATTGCAATTATTTTCATCAATTTTCGTTATTTCTGCGATTTTTTTAATTATCATCTTTAATTAACAATTTTTAAGTAATTTTGTAATTATTATTTTTTTTAAACATCTATTCTATTTTTCAGTTATTTCGCTCAAATATTATTGAATGTTTTCAATTTTTCATATTATTTCAATTATTTTCAATTTATAATTAAATTTTCTTTCTCAATCTTAAATTATTTTCAGCATATTTCAATTATTTTTGTCAGTTTTTAATTAATTTTATCATTTTTCAATTATTTTTCTCGATTGCTAATTATTATTCTCATTTTCTAGAATTATTTTCTAAGATTTTTAAGTATTTTTCTGAAAATTCAAACATTTTCTTCAATTTCTAATTATTTTCATTTGTTATCAGAATTTCAAACTTTTTTTTTTATTAATTATCGTAAATTTCAATTATTTTTAGCTTTCTTCCAGACTTTTCTCCAATTTTTAGTTTTTCTCATTTTATAAAATAAAAATCTAAAATTTTTTAAGTATTTTTCTCAAATTTCTATAATTATCTTCAATTTTCAATTATTTTTCTTTGTTTTCATAATTTCCAAAAAATTTTATTAATTATCGTAAATTTCAATTATTTTTAGCATTCTTCCAGTCTTTTCTCCTATTTTTAGTTATTTTCTTTTTTTAAATTGAATTCTAAGATCTTCATGTATTTTTTTTCGAATTTCAATTATTTTTTCTTTATTTATTTAAATAATTTAAATAATTTAAATGTATCATATTTTAATTATTTTCGTCAAGTTATAAAATTTAAAAACATTTTTCAATTATTTTCCAAAATTTATTTCCTTTAATTTTCAATTCTTTACATTTTTTTCGTAATTAAAAATATTTTTAACTTTTTATCTGACTTTACAATTATTTCATTATTCATATTATTTTCTTCAATTTTCAATTACTTTCGTTTTTTTCTTGTTCTTTTTCATAATTGCCAAAAAGTTTTTACTTATTTCTCTTTAATTATAATTTGTTTTGTTCAATTTTAAATTATGTTTATTTTTTTTTTCTTTACTCTAATTTTTAATTATTTTCTTTTATTTCAATGAATTTCTGAAAGTTTTAAGCATTTTTCTCAAATTTTGTTTATCTTTCCTTTATTTAAAATACCTTATGTAATTTGTTTAATTATTTTCCTCAATTTTAATTAATTTTTTTATCTCAATTTTTAACCATGTTTTTTCAATTTTCGATTATTTTCTCTAATTTTTCATTATTCAATTTTGTTTTAATTTATTTTTAAGATTCTGAAGTATTTTTCTCAAATTTAAATTATTTTCTTTATGTTTAAAACGTTTTTATGATTGTTTAAAGTACTTTCCTCAATTTTTAATTGATTTCATTTTTTTTAAAATTAATTTGCAAAATTTGCAATCATTTTGTTTAATTTCAATTATTTTTTGCAATTTTTTTTAATTCTAAAATATTATAAATTTTGTTCTAAATAAATATTTATTTTATTTATTGTAATTGATTTTTAAATATTATATTTAAAATATTTATTTCTTCTTATTAGATAAATATTATTTACCGATTTGTTATATTTATTATTGTATTTTATAATTTCTAAAATGTATGAAAAATTAATCGCGCGCTGGCGCGCGTTTTATTTTGCTAGTTGCTAAATAAAAGTTTTATCCAAAAATAGGGCGCGACCGACTTAGGTGAAATATAGTTGTTTGACCCAAAAAGCTTGAAAATAGGCTGACAGGTATTAATGTCAATTTACCTATATTTATCGAAAGCAACATCCTGCAATATTCTATCGCTGCATAAAGTAAGAATTGTGTTCTTTTGCATTTGATAATGATTCGGATAAGATTCCATTGCCGTTAAGGTCACGTCGACAACCTGTTTGAGAACCGAAGGGTGAATTTTATTCGCCAGTTCGCCTTTCGTGAGATTATAAAGACACGCGGTGCCAGCTATTTGTATTCGGAACTCCTGGGGATGTGTCTTCATTCCGGGAATGACTAATTTGATCATATCAACTCTCACTTCATCAGAACTGGACGTCAAACGGAATAAATTGTACAGGCATTTTTGAACGTAAATTGGTCTACACGAATACCTCTTAAGTGCTTCCAGAATTTGCGATTCTGTCGCTGTTCCACTTACCTAAAATTAATTATAATTTTAAATAATTGAAAAACAGAAAATAAAGAAAAGAAACTCTAGAAAAGATTATGTACTTAATTTAGAGGTCATTTTTTGTTTCAATTTAGAAATTCGACTCACCACTAAGTCAGAATTATAACTTTTATTGAACGGATTAATTAAACTCTCTTCATAACAAGCATCGGAATGAACAAGACCCAAGAACCTTAATTTCGGATGCGCTCGAATAAACTTCTTCAGGTCTTTCGCGTCTATTTCGTCTTTTCCTACAAGGATAAATAGTTAATAATCTGGAGAAATAACAAAATAACAAATTAAAAATAACAAAATGATATTTTAGAATAATTAAATATTTTAAATAATAATTATTTATAAAATAAATTACAATATATGTTACCTGATATATCTAAACTAGCAAGATGAGGCATACAGTGAACCGCCTTCAGAAAATCCGTAATTTTGGACCTGACAGGTGCAAACATTTCGAAAACGTAAGAATCCCGATCATCGGAAATGTCGAGATTTCTCAATTCGTTCAGAATAAGAAGTACGGAAACTACATTTCCACAGGTGCTGATTTTCACATTATACATAATGAGAGTTTTTAAACGATCTTTACATTTCCGAAGAGGTGTTATATCGTCTACTTGAGTACAAGAAATATCTAAACTCTCTAAAAGAGGTAAATCCTCAACAACTATATCCAAGCCGTGCCTATTAAATTCCGTCCCCGATACGTTTAATGTCTGCAGTGCTCTTAAATTACTCAAAGCCACTAGAACGCAATATCTGTTAAAAGAAATTTAAATTTAATTAATAAATAAAATGAATTTATAAATTTCAGGGTGCTTAGCGATTAGGGAATAAAAAATTGCATATAAACAAATACCTTGAACAATCCATAAAACTTCCCTTGGCGACACTTAATGATCTAAGATTCTGTATACTCCAAGTACTTAAACAGGCTATAAGATCATTGATAGCGATCTTTAGCCCTTTAACTTCTAAATCTATAACTTTATGCTCTCTTAACATTTTTAAAGCTTTTACTGAAAGATTCGAGGCATTTTTCAGTTTCACGTGCCTAAGCCTCGTCGTTTTTGCATCAAATAGTGTAATAGTTAAATCTGATAAAACTTTTCGTTCGCAAAGACTATATAATAATTGTTCTGAAATTTCTTCTGGTAGGAAGGTATCGGGATCTCTGAAACTGAGTCTTGTCGATGGACCTGAGGTTGTATTGTTGTTTGGATTACTTGTTGGAATATATCCTGCAGAAGGTTCTGTGAAAATTAAAAATTGAAAGATATTGAGTAGTAATAAATTAGGTAAAACTATAACTTTTATGGCTTCAGTATTCTCTATTATTACTGATATTCCCATATTTTCGGAAATATTCTTTAGTATTCCCAAATAATTTTTTAACAAAAAATTCACAAAATAAAAATAAAATTAACAATATGTAAACAAAATTCGAAAAAAGCTAGACAATTAAACAATTGAAAAAAATAAATTCAACAATAAATATTTAAATCAAACAAACTAATTTAAAAATTAAGAAAGTTATAGAAATAACTGTTGGAAATAATGGAAAATAGAAAGACTGAATTGAAAATCAAAGAAAATAATTGAAATTGAAGAAAATAAGGGAAAATTGAAGAAAGTAATGAAAAGAAGAAGAAATAAATTGAAAGTTTTAAAATTAAATTGAAATTTGAAAAAATAATTAATAATTGAAAAAAAATTACAAAAACAAAGGCAAAAATAATTGAAAATTGAAAACAAAATTCGACAAATGGCTCAATTAATACACAACTACAAAAAGCTGTAAAATAAAACAATAAAAATTAAATTTCAAGAAAGTAATTGCAAAACCAAAAATTAAAAAAATTATAGGAATACTTGTTGAAAATAATTGTAAATTGAACAACTGGATTGAAAGTATTAAAAAACTGAAATTGAAGAAAGAAATTGAAAATTAAAGAAAATAATTAAAAATTGAAGAGAATAATTAAAAATTGAAGAATGGTATTGAAATTTGAAGAATATAATAAAAGATTGAAAAAAGTAACTGAAAAAAGGCGAGAATTATTGAATATGGAAGATAATTATTGCAAACTGAAAAATGGAATTGGAATTTGAAAAAAAATTGAGAATTGTAGAAAATATATGAACAATTGAATTTAAAATTAAAGAAACTTATTAATAATCGAAAAAAATTAACCACATACGAGAATTTAAAAAAAATAATAAAAATAATTAAAAATTTTAAAAAAATAATTGAAAAAACATTTTAAAATTACGAAAATAATTGACAATTGAAAAAAGTCGCAAACTGGAAAGAATAATCAACAAGAGAGAAAAATAATAAAAAAAATTAAAGAATAATTCTAAAATTTTAAGAGAATAAACGAGAATTGAAATAATTGAAAAATAACGAGATCAATTGCAAAATGGAAGAAAATATCTTAAAAATATCGAAAATAATTGACGATTGAAAATAAAATTCGAAAAATGGCTAGAATAATAAACAATTTGAAAAAATAATTTAAAGAATTAAACAGTAAACATTAAATTTAAACTAATTAATTGACAAATTAGGAAAATTATAGGAATAATTGTAAATTGAACCACTGAATTGAAAAAGGAGAGAAAAAATTGAAATTCATGAAAGCAATTGATAATTGAAGATTGTAATTGAAATTTAAAAAAATATAATAAAAGAGTTTAAAAAGTAATTTAAAAAAGCACATAATTATTAAATACAGAAGAAAATAATTGAAAACTGAAGAATTGAACAATTGAATTGGTAATATGAAACAATTTTTATGATTGCTAAAAAAAAAATTCAACTCAGATCATTAATGAATATTGAAGAATTGATTGAAAATTGAAGAAAATAATTTAAATTTGAAGAATAGAATTAAAGAATGGAATTAATTTATTGATGTAGAGAAAAATAATTGATATAAGTAGAAAATTTTTTATTATTAAAGAAACTAATTGAAAATTTAAAAAGTGAATTGAAATTTAAAGAGAATAATAAGAATTGAAGAAAATAATTGTAGAAAATTGAAGAAAGAAGAAAATTAAAGAAAACTGTGGAAACGAAATTTTAAAATAATTGAAAACTGAAGAATTGAACAATTGAATTGGTAATTTGAAACATCTTTTATGATTGCTAAAAAAAAATTCAACTCAAATCATTAATGAATATTGAGGAATTGATTGAAAATTGAAGAAAATAATTTAAATTTGAAGAATAGAATTAAAGAATGGAATTAAAATTTGTAGAATATAATTTAAGAACTGTATCTAAATTTAAAGAAATTTATTGATGTAGAGAAAAATAATTGATATAAGTAGAAAATTTTTTATTATTAACCTAATAATTGAAAATTAAAAAATGGAATGGAAATTTGAAGAAATTAATTCAGAATTGAAAAAGTAAATGTGGAATTGAACAACTGAATTGATATTTTAAATCAATTTTTATGAGTGAAAAAATAATTGAAAACATCCCAGAATTATTAAATATTGTGAAATTAATTGATAATCGATGAAAATAATTGAAAAAAAGGAAATAATTAAAAATTGAGGAAAATAATTAAAATTGTAGAAATAAATTGAATATTAAATATTAAATAGAAGCTGCATGATAACAATTGATAATTGAAGGAAAAATTACAAAATAATGAAAATAATTAAATATTATGGAAAATAATTGTCAATTGATAAAGAATTCGATAAATGCCGAGATTAATGGGCATCAGAAAGAAATAGTTTTTTACATTAAAGAACAACTATAAAATTGAGGGATAATAATAAATTATCAATTGAAAACTGTAGATAATTAAAGAAAAAATTGTAGGACATAAATCATAATTGAAGAAATCAATTGGAAATTTTAGAAACGTATTGAAATTTTAAGTAAATAATTGATAATTGAAAAGAGACGTGAATTATTGAATATTGAATAAAATAATTAAAAATTAAGAAAAATAATTCAAAATTGACGAAACAAATTAAAAATTAAAAAAGACAAATTGAAGACTAAGGAATTAAATTTAAATATTAAAGAGCATAATTGAGAAATGAGGAAAATAATTGATAATTTAAAAAAAAAATTATAAAACTAACGAGAATAATCGACCACAAAACAAAATAATTAAAAAAATTAGAGAATAATTACAAAATTGAAGGAGGATAATTGTAATTTGAAAACTGTTGACAATTATAGAAAGAATTATAGATTTATTAATTGAATATTATTATTTAACATTTATTTTAGTTTTAATTTTCAGTAACAAAACAAAAGAAATGCAACACACAGGAAATTGTAAGTTGAAAGATTGTATTAGATTAAGGATTTGTAAAACATTACAGAATCTTCAAAATTTTATTCAATAAATTTGTTTATATTAATTTAATTATTGTTTAATTTACTTGTCTCTCTTCTATTTAATATAATTTTTTTGTTCGGTCAACTTTCCGCTCAACATTTAGCAAATATTTACTTAAATGTTCAATCCACTTTTGCGACAAACATTTAACAAAAATTCAGTTTAAATGTTCAGTCAACTTTCACTACGAAAATTTCACGAAAATTTAATTTAAATGTTGAATCAACTTTTGCGACAAACATTTCACGAAAATTTAATTTAAATGTTGAATCAACTTTCACGACGAACATTTCACGAAAATGTAATTTAAATGTTCAGGAAACTTTCGCGACGAAAATTTCACGAAAATTTAATTTAAATCTTCAGTCAACTTTTACGCTAAACATTTATTTAATCGGGACATTTAAATCTTTACACAATTTTCACTAAGCTTTGCACCTAAATATTCCGAAGTTTGCAAATAAATCTTTAATAAATTTTCAGGAAATTTTCGGTGCTGTGGGGTAAGAATATATTCTTCGTACGCTCTAAAATGGAGTTGACGACCCCTCGGTTAAAACTAAAGAAAAAATGAATATTTTTTATTACCATTGGAAGAATTAGATGAACAACTAATGGGTCGACCACCTGTTTCACCGGGATGAACATCACACAAAGCAAGAATGTTGTCGCAGATAAAGTCCATGCAGACTTCCTGCAAACTCCTTGGGGACTCAAACATTTTTTGCAAATTATGTGTGATGTTTATTTTTAGGAATGCATCGTAATTTCTTGTCTCTTCGATTCTTAACTCTTTAAAAAACACAAAATAATGTTCCTGGCGACATTTTCTGAAAAAAAAATACTATTATTAGTGTTTTTAAATAGTAATTAATAAGAAATAAAGAATTTAAAAAAACTCTCTTTTGACGTCTAGGAAGTTTTGAGTCGACCTCAATTATGATCCGAGGTCAATAAAAGCACGATTTGTCTAAAAAGAGGTTTTGATTCAAAACTATTATTAAAACAGGAAGTATTAACAAATAAATATAAGACACAAAAACGAAATATAAATCAATTTTCTTTGAAGGTCACGACCTGATTTCGAAGTAAGACTACTTTCTTAAATTTTTTAATTCGCTTACCATGTTAATCATAATATTTGCATGTGTTTTTTTGATACCCATGATTTCTTAATTATTTTGTTTGAAAGCTAAATATAGGTTTTAAATTGCGTCAAAGAGACAATTCAATTTCTCCAAGAATCTTAGCAATGTCTGTTTAAATGAACTAAAAAGTAAAAGAAAGTAGAACAATTCGTGTCAATTAGTGTTAGACTAATAAAAAAGCAAGAATTTTAAGTGACAGTTACGTAATGAATTTCTATTGTACAAAACAATCTGGAAATTGAAATCTTCTCGTTGTCAATTATTTGGAGCAAAAAATTTGACAACAAGAACATTGTTTTGTCAAAGTGTCACGCGATAAGGAAATAATAAAAATAACAATTGAGACCTAATAAAAACAAGAGACAATACAGGAAGTATTTATTATGATTGTTAAAATAAACAAGTAAATTTAATATTAGACTGATCGCCATCTTACTTGTTAACCAGCTGTCAAAAGAGTGAAAATAATCACATTTTAAACAAATCACGTCTTCTGATTCGTCCTCATCGCTTTCTGATCTTGAACAATGAGCAGATTTCTGGAGCACCAAGATTAAAAATTAATCATTATCTAATTTTACTAAAACTTTTCATCTGGCAATTTGACATCTTTCATACAAGTCACGTCATGAATCAATTTATGTAAAAAGAGTGGAATCAAATTTGGAATTTATTTTGAATATCCACTGTCAGAGGTCTCTGAGAACGTTTAAATTTCCCGCGAGTTTTTTAAATACCTTTTGCTTCAATCTGATTGGTTCATTTTGTTGGGAGAATTTGTGATTGGAGGAATTTGGACAATTGAGCATGTTATTTTGGATAAAAAAGTGAGGTTATGATTTTATAAAACTGTAAACAAGAGGGACAAGAAGTTTAAAGAAAATGTTTATTTAAAAAATTAAAAAGTTGATTTTGGAACCAGGAACTGAATTTTTGTTTTTATTTATTGTATTTTCAGCGTTTTTAAAACTTGCTGGCAAGTATCGTGTTTCTTCTAAATAATATCCTAAAGTAAACATGTCTATCAATATACCCGTTTGATCTTTTTTAATCTTTGTAAATGTATTTATAATGTAATTTAGGTTTAATTTGAAGAAAATCATGTTTAAAAATCTAATGATTATATTTTTACAAGTGATTAATTTGAACGATTTGAACCTTTTTCAACTAGAATTATAACCTCACTTTTCTAAAACCTTTTCATCCTTTTTAATTAAGTTTGAATTGTTCCCAATTTATATTTCTTTTCATTTCCTCCGTCTTCTTTTAAACATTATTTTGAATGTTAATTTTTATCTTTTAAATATTTTCTAATGAATCCTTTTATAATTTAGGAAAAGATTAATTACTATGAGTAAACCAGCAAAAGATCCACTTCCTGGCGATGGGATTCGGTCTCTCAAAAGCACTCCGATATTTCGAGCTGTTAACTATGAACTTTACGTTAAACCGGTAATATAATTATTTTTTATAAAACATATAAACAATAGTTAAACAATTTTTTTTCTATCTGTAAAACAAAACATCCAACACTTACTTTGTTTCGCAGAAAATCAAAATTATTATTAAATAAACTGTTAATTTGTTCACTTTAAAAATCCTCTAAAAGTATAAATTGTTTAAAGATTATTACAATTATTAGTTTTTTTTTAAAAGAGATTACCGATTATTTTAATAATAAACCAGATTACCTAAATTGAAGAAAATACTAAAAATAAGGCTGTAACTTAAGATCCTTACTTTTTAGAATAAAGTGATAATGGCTCTTGGTGCTGTTGCGATGACAGGATGTGCCGCTTATATTTTTTACATGCGCTCAAAATACGAATCTATGGGATTTTACACTGCCGTGGAATCTGACGGCAGTGAAAGATTTAAGAAGAAAGTTTCTAAGTGGAATGAATGACGTATTTAGCACTGTTGCATGAGTTTTTGTGCCACTTCGAATACATAACGTGTAAATAGGAATTCTACGAAATGTAAATACAATTTATAGACTGTATTTCACATGTTTATATTTAATTAATTTATGCAAGAAACTATAATTTTTTTATTTTAATATCTTAATTCAATAGAAATCTAAATATCTAAAATTGATTTAAGCAAATTAAATTTTTTTCAAATTAATTTTACGTATATGACAAAAAAAATATCTTTTAAAGGTTTTTAAATATTTCAATAAAAACTGAAGTATTTAACTTTGAACTTTATTGCAATTAGTTGCCTATAAAGTACATTTTCTAATAATTTAATTACACACATATTAACATACTTAAATAATAGTCATCATAACATGTTCTAAATGAGTACAAATTAATTTTTGAGCTTTAAACATTGTTTCTAGACAATACAATTCACTATTTATAGTTTACAATCTTTGGAATGTTTTTTTTTTTAAAGAAAACAGTTCTAAAGTTTCGATAGGTACAAGTATATTATGCATTTTTACACACAAACACTATTTAAATACAAAACAAACAACTCTTTTACAAAGCACTTTAAAGCTACGTGTATCAAGTCATTAGTAAATGCGCAAGTGAAAAATAAATAGTATAATTCAATTTTTTCTATACAAAAAATTTGTAAAGAATTTTTAAAAGATCTGTACTACAAAATTGTTTAGAAAATTATAAAAAAAAAAAATTAAAAAAAGAAGTTAACAAAGTTTCTGGAAAAACAGAAAACTTAGCGGCAAAATTTGTAAAAGCTGAAAAAATTTTTCAAAAACAATCAAATCCTGATAAATTCTCGTTGTGGTTGCATTTTGTTTTCACAACTAAATATTTCGTCGTTCGTGATTTGTCGATTATAAAAAAATATACAGTTCTATTAATTATTATAATTATTGGATTACTTATGTAAAGAATTAAACTTGTTAGTAAAAAATAGATCTTTCAGAATATGTATTTGATAATTCGGATATTTTAGTATTAATTTTTGTCGTATTTTGATATTTTAGTCAATTTTGTCAATTCGGAGTTATTTTTGTTTGTCAATTTATTTATACATGGAATTAGTGAACTTTCGCGTCTATAAAAGCATCTTTTTCAACATGAATGCATTTCTCTGGCAGTTATTAGCTAAAAATATGATTTCATTGTTTAAGGCCCCCGAATTGTGATTCCGATTTTTGATATTTTTTTTCGAAACTATCTTTTATCAGAGATGCAAAATCAATGTTTGAATTTTATATTGTCAACAAATCTGCTTGGCACGTACTGATTGTATATTTAAATATCTATTAACGTATTAATTAACATGTTAATTAACATATAATTTATTATTCTTTAATAACTCTCATTTAACGAATTAAATTCGCGAGTAAATTCTCATTAAAATCACGATCAAATGTTAATAAAGCTGAATCATTGAAATTAAGTTACGCACTTAAAGGTCAATCAAAAATTTAAAAATTCAATTATAAAGAAAGCTCAGAGTGAGGGTTTTGCTCATTTTATATGAAAATTCTTCAGAAAGTTGTATTTTAAAAGTCATTTTTGCAATTTAGCTCAATTATATCTTCTATATTAATAAATTGAACTATGAATCCTAATTTTCACGTTGCAGGTTGGTCCGAAAATTTTTTATGGAATCTACACAACAAAACAATGCATTTTTCCTCACCGTGAACATTTTTTCAACTTCTAGTTTTGTTTGGTACTCTAGCAACATTTTCAGAAATCTTCTACGATTTAAGTCTTTTTGTACTCTTCAAATGCGTACGTTTAAAAATCAAAAACGTACAATTAACAAGTTCAATTTTCGACTTTTGGAAATCGATTGACTGTCTCGTGGATTGCTTCCGCAACATAATCCAAATTATTTTCATTTAATCCACACATATTAATGCGACCGCTGCGCAGTAAATAAATGTGATAATTCTTCAACAAATGCTCCACTTGTCTCTCTGGAAAAGTAAAGTTATTATTTTTATTTTTAAAAAATAATTTTCCTTAATTTGCTTTTGAACATTTACCATTAAGTCCGGTGTAAGAAAACATTCCGATTTGATGGACAATGTGTTTCCAAGTTCCTGGAGTTCCTAATTTTACCAATCTGTCGTAAAGTCCTGCCCGCATTTTTTTAATCCTGTCCGACATTGTACGAATGTGTCCTGTCCTAAAAGTGTAAAATTAACTTTCAATTTCTCCAACAGTTTTAGAAATTTCGTTTTTTCTAGAGAATTATATGTTTAAAACTATTTTCTATTTTTTGTTACAGATATTAATAAAATACCATTGCTCGAAAAGATCCGGATTTCTCAAAACAGTAGCAACAATACGAGCTCCATGATTCGGTGGATTACTGTACATTCCTCGAATTATCAAAGTTATTTGAGATTTGGCTTCGACAATTTCTTTGGTGTTGTTTAAAACTACAGATATATTTCCAACTCGCTCGTTATAAAGTCCAAAATTCTTGGCGAAACTTTGAGTGCAAATAAATTCAATTCCACGTTCAGCAAACATTCGCACTGCAGCAGCATCCTGCTCTAAATCTCCACTAGCGAATCCCTAAAATCATCAATAAATCATTATACAGTTTATTGGAATGAAAAATGTATCTTTCTTAATCTTTTGCCCAGATTTTAAAGAAGAAAATACAAACTTGATAGGCACTGTCGAACAGAGGAAACAATTTTTTTTCTTCAATCACATCTGCAATTTTCGCCCATTGTTCTAAGGTGGGATCACAACCGGTGGGATTATGAGCACACGCGTGTAAAATAATAACTGCATTCTCTGGAGCATTTCTTAAATCGGCCAGCATTCCTTCTAAATTTATTCCTCTTGTTTCTGGGTCCCAGTATCTGTATTCACATCCTTTCTTAAATCCTCCGTTTGTGAACACCAATTTATGATTTTCTGTAAGAAATATTTTCTTTATTAATATCACAATATTATTCTAAAATATTTATGTATCTTGAAATATTTAAAAATATTCTGAAGCATTCTGAAATAACGAATAGAATAATGAGAAATATAATTCTAAAATGAAGTAAAAAATAAAAAAATTGATACATTAATTGAAAAATTGTATAAAATAATTGAAAAGTTAATGGTATAATTGAAATGTAAAGAAATTAATTAAATAATGATATAAAAACTGAAAACTGATGCAAAAGTTAATAAATTCATGTCAATAATAAAAAGATTAGAGAAAATAATTCAAAAATGTCAAAAAAATTTGAATAATGACAAAAATAATTGTAATTTTAAAAAGATAATTCAGAAATGACCAAAATAATCGATAACTGGTGTAAAAAATTAAAAATTTGATGACAAATCTTGAAAAATTGATAAAATAATTAAAATATTAAGGAACTAATTGAATAATGACAATTGAATAATTAAAGGCAGGTAAGAATTGAAAATTTATAGACAATCATTGAAAAAATGAAAAAAATATTAGAAGTTTGAGGAAAATAATTGAAAGTTGAAGAAATTAACTAAAGTTTGAAAAAATAATTGAAATTTAAAGAGAATTATTCAAAAAGGTAAAAAAATTAAATATGAAGAAAGTAGTTTAAAGTTTGAAGAAAAAAATTGAAATTTGTAGAAAATATTTGAGAAAGGTGTTACAAATTAATTAATTCATGACAAGAATAAAAAGAATAAAGAAAATGTTTAAAATTCGAAGAGAATATTTGAGGAGTACTTTTTCAAAAGTTGATAAATCCACATTTTGTTATTTCGAGAAAATTAAACAAATGCAGTTTCGCACCTAACCCCTAGATTTAATTATAAAGTAGAAAAATATACGAAATTATTTCTATACGAATGTTTTTTGCACTTAAGGAGATTTATTTTTAATTAAAGTCTATAGTAATTAAGAAATTTAAAGGTTTTTGTAATTTATTCTAGGAAAAAAATTAAAATTTTAAATCATCTTAGTTAAGTCCAAGTTTTTTTTAAATTGAAAATTCTTTGATAATACATTTTTTTTCTTGAATTTAACAGTGACAAATTGATATGTAAGGTTCCTAATATGTTAAATTTGTGATTATCTTAACTTCTTTGGAAAATGGATTTATCAAGTTTTGAAAGTGCTCCTCATTTGGAAACTGGTGTCACGAATTTAAAAATTAAGGACAATAAAAAAAATTGAAATTTGTAGAAAATAATTCTAAAATGTCAAAAATAGTAGAAATATGAAGAAAATAATTGAAAAATGTCAAATATACTTTTGAGTAATGACAAAAGTAATTGAAATTTGAAGAAAATAATCGAAAAATATCTAAAGTAAATTGAAACTTGTGTAAAAAATTTAAATATTCCTCACAATAATTTAAAGATTGAGGAGGGTGATTTCACTGACTTTCGTCTGAGAGATGTTGCTGCCATATGTCAAAAATAAATTTATTTTATATATAAATTATTATTAAACACTGTAGAATTTATTTTTACTCAAGATTTTGTTAAATATTTTCCTATTTATTCAAAACTTGTAATTAAAGACGACAGAGTAAGGTTAAAATGCCGTTTTTAGTCCATATTTCAAATTTTTTATAATTAATAAATATAGGCTTAAATAAAATTTTGTTAAAAAGGAATGTTAATATATATTCTAAAGATTTGTTTTTGATAATTTATTTTGTGTATAAAGCTTAATTATAATAAGAAAAATCGATTATTGCCAAATCAACCAACTTTAGTGATTTACAAAATTTTTTAAATTTAACCTCTTTTGCAATAAATTTCAAACTTAAATATTTTAAAAATTAAGCAAAATAACCTCATGAAATTTGAATATAGTGTATATTTTGTACAAACTTAAATATGTGTAAAGTTTGAATCTTTTAAAAACTTTCAGAAAAAGATATGATTTGTTAAAATATGAAATTTTTAATGAATTTACAATTTTGAAATTAAATTTTATAATAATTAAAATAATTTTTTTAAGTCATTCTTCGTGTATAAGGAAAGTTAATGTATTGATTTTCAATCCACGTAAGTATCCAAGTTTTCTATTATATATTTTTATAAAAAATATGCTGTTAAATATGACGAAAATTGTCGGTTTTTAGATCAATTTTAAATCGATTTCTCTTATTATAATTAAACTTTATACACAAAGTAAATTACCAGAAACAAATCTTTATAATATATATATTTAAATTTTTTACAAAAGTTTCAATTTACTTTAGTTATTTTTCTATTATTTTCTTCAAATTTCAATTACTTTTGTCATTACTCAAAAGTATATTTGTTTTTTTTCAATTATTTTCTTCATGTTTCTACTATTTTTGACATTTTAGAATTATTTTCTACAAATTCCAATTTTTTTTATTGTCCTTAATTTTTAAATTTCTGACACCATTTTCCAATTTATTATTCTCTTCAAATTTCAATCATTTTCTTTATTCTTTTTATTATTGTCATGAATTAATTAATTTTTAACACCTTTCTCAAATATTTTCAACAAATTTCAATTATTTTCTTCAAAATTTAATTACTTTCTTCATATTTAATTTTCTTTTTGCCATTTTTGAATTATTCTCTTCAAACTCTCACACAAAAGTCAGTGGAATCACCCATTGATGAAATTTAATTTTTCCTCATATTTGCCTTTTTTTAATTTTTTCTCTTATTTCATTTAATTTACATTTATTTTATTTTACAAACCCCAGGTTGGTGTGCTGTAATAAAACGTATCATAGTGAAGAATACGAGATAAAAATTCTGCTGCGACTCTCAGAGCTCCAGTTCCAGACAGAGATTGAATTCCAAAGGCACGACCTTCAGAAATTGCTGACGAATTGGCTCCTAGTAACATACTCGTTGCTGCTTTGGAAAATTCATCAAGACCAAAAACTGGCAAATATTCATGATTTTGCAGCTGATCCTCTGCCAAAGCTTTTTCTACTTTCTGCACAACGGGCAAAACCCAAGGTTTCCCTTCACTTGTCCGATAAGCTGAAAAATATAAAGGTATTATTTTTCTCTAATTAATAAATTAGCAGAGTTCCCAGAGACTTTTTTTTCATCTTAAAAAACTTAAAATCCCTCTGAATTTTAAAACAAACCAGAAAATTACAATAGACATCACAGAATTTTTTCGCTTAAAAATCACGGATTATTTTTTAATTATCTTGAATTGCTTAATTATTTTCTGTTATCTTTAATTAATTTCTTCAAATTTGTCCTTCTTTTCTACTAATTTTAATCAAATTTTTGACTTAAAATTATCTTTGTTACAATTATTAAAAAGTGAACTTTGAGATATTATTTATTTTTGACCTCAAATTATTTTTTTCAAAAATCGACAGACCCACTGATTGGACATTTAAATTAAAATCATTTTTAAAGCGTAAAGTAAAATGATCATTTAATTGAATTTTAAAAATGCAATCTATTTTTTAAATGGTAGGTTTTATATTTTCACAAATGTACAAAGTTAAAATATTAAATTAACTTTACATGTGTTTGAAAGTAATGTGTTATCTTTTCTATTATTTTATAGTACTTATTTTTTATATACTAATTTCAAAGTCACACGATAACTTATATGACGTCATGCCCCGAGTTACATAACTCACTTTACTCATTTATTTTATATGGCAAATTCTAAAACGGTTAAAAAGGTGATCATTACTTTTAATTAGATGACTAATTAAAAAAAATTCAAAAGATTTAATTACCTCCAACTGAAAGATTTACTTTCTTTTCGAAAGTATCGTCAACATAGGCTTTTTGAAGGGCAAACACTTCAATAGGAGGTCCGAGTTGAATGCCTGAGAATCTTGAAGTCATTGTAATAAGTTTTCTGAAAAAAAAGCAATCTTAATAATTAACTGTCAATTTGATCGATTATTTGAATTGTCCCTATGCACGTGACAATTATCTCAAGTATATTGTACTTTTTCTAAAAACTATTTGTCGCAAAAGTGTGATAATTAAACTAGTTATTAATAACAAGAGATATTAATAGTTTGATTAATGTATTCAATCCAAGTATTTTACAATAATTCTAAATAATTTAAAAATAAAATAGTATTTTTCACGTGATTACATAGACACTCACTGTTCTGTTTTGGAGCTCTACTGGTCGATTGTTCAACTTTTCTTAACGTCACTATTTTTATTATTAATAATGATTGATAAAAATATCTAGCTTTATACAATGTATTCTTCTTTTTTTTATCTTTTTTCCACTTGCTAATTTTTCTAAATTTGTTAAATAACTATAAATATAAGAGCTTTTAACAAATATTTCTATTTTCTAACCTCACTTTAATATCAATATGATCAATATCACTTTAATATCAATTATTAATAAAAAAGAAAAGAGGATGAACTAATAAATTGTTATTATTACTTACAGATATAAGTATTTCAATGGCAGACAAAAGGAGTAATTGTTATTGTTTTAAGTTATCAATTGATGAATGGAATGTGAGAGAGAATGGATATATCATTGAGTTTTAAATAGCAAGAGAAGGGAAAACCCAAAATGGAAACTGGTTGGAAATGGAAATCAGAAAGACTTGAGAAAGATTATAGAATTTTCCGTGTACACGCATGCGTTTTAAAATTCGATTAGCAACTTAATTTTCTAATTATCGTATTATTATCTATTTTATTTACTTAGTCTCTATCATCCAAACTTCAAAAAAATTTTACATTGTTTTGCTTTTTTCTCTATTTAGTTTAAAGTATTTAATATCTGAATAATTGACAAAATATCCAAAAAGTTTGAAAAATTAGAAAAAAATAACTTTTTGAATCCCTTGATTATTATTTTATTGTAATTTAAAGTAATTATAATATTATTAATTAATTGAAAGAAGAATTAATTCTTCTCTATAAAATTAATGTAAAAAAGTTTCGCGTATATTTTTTGTGAATGCAAAATAATTTAAAGAATTTATCTTGAATAATATTAAATCAGCTTCTTTTCCAATCAAATACTTTGTGAATATTTTGTACTGAAGTCAATATCTTATCATTAAACTGATATTTCATTGAAACACTTATAGTCTTCATTTCTACAATCAAAAATACATAAATCTAAACTGCTTTATCTAAAATTAAACTATACTGTTTTTTTATACAACTGCTTATAGTTTTCGTTAAAAGGGCATTTCCACGAAAACAATATATTGAATTTTCGTTCCTGCGTCACGATAAATAAAACAGCCAGAACATCTTTTTTCAATTTTTTTATAAAATTTTCTCATTCTCTTTCTCCATATTCAGTGGGACACTACAAAAGGTATCTACATAAACTGGTGATAAGTATGTAAATTTTATTTAAATAAGTTTCCAGAATTATGGTGGCCACTTTTTTTTATGACATTAAATTAAATTCCTGATCATTTACTGATTTTTCCCGGTCACAAATTTTCGAACAATTAAAACAGTATTTTTAATTTGGCGAAATTTTCCTTTATATTTAAAATATAACTAAATAACTTTATACTTAAATCGAAAACTTACACATTCTTATGATCTTATTAATTATAATTAAAGCTTAAAAAGTTTTATTATCACAAAATATTAAAATCTAAATTTTTGGACAATAATTTATCTTAATCATTTAAAAACTTTGCATTGTTATTGGTAATTTAAAAAGATAAATTTTTGCAAATTCAAATAATAAAAATTACGAAATTGAAAAATATATCTGAAAAATTACGAAAATAATTGACAGTTAAAAATAAAATTCGAAAAATGGCTACATATTTAGACAATTGAAAAGAACAGTTAAAAAAATTAAACAATAAAACTTAAATTTAAGCAAATCAGTTAAAAAATTATAGGAATAACTGTTGGAATTAATTGCAAATTGAACAACTGGATTGAACATCGAAAAAAATAATTGAAATTGAAGAAAATAATAAAAAATTAAGGAAATAAATAGACAATTTAAAAATTAAATTGAAATTTGAAAAAATAATTGATAATTAAAAAAAATCACAAAATGACGAGAATAATTGAGAAATTGAAGAAAGCAATTAAAAGTTGAAGAATGTAATTGATTAATTTTTTGTGATTTCTCAATTATTTTCTTCAAATTTCAATTCTTTTTGTCATTTCTCAACTATTTCTTCTTATTTTTAATTATTTTTGTCATGTTTTAATATTATTTTTAAAAATTTTCAATTAATTTAGTCATTACTCAATTATTATAAATATTTTCGACATTTGTTTATTACTTTCTCCAAATTTTATAATTATTTTTTTACATCTTTAAATTATTGTCATGGATTCTTTAATTTCTTACTTTAATTTACATTTAATTTTTTCATTTTTCGACTTTTTTTGTCATTTGTCAATTGCTTTTTATTTTTAATTTTAATTATTTTTATCGTTTTTAAAATATTTTCTTCAAATTTCAATTTTTTTCAATTTTATTTTGCAATTATTTTGTCATTATTCAATTATTTTCTTTAAACGTCAATTTTTATCTCAAAATGTTCAATTATTGATTTCTAATTTCTATTTTGTTTCTCCATTTTTCAATTATTTGTGTCATTTTTTACGTCTTTTCTTCAAATCATACATCTTTTACATAATTTTAATTTTTAAATTAGTTTTATCATCTTTCATTTTTTTTCTTCTTGATTCAATTATTTTTGTCATTTCTCGACTATTTGTTACATTTTTTGTATTATTTTTGTAAATTTTAATTATTTTTGTAATTTCTCAATTGTTTTTTTTTTTAATTTTAATTATTTTTATCCTTTTTCAAGTATTTTCTTCAAATTTCTATTATTTTTGCCATTTTGGAATTAGTTTCTTCAAAGATCAATTTCACCTTAAAAATTTATGCATTACGCACTTACTTTTTTCATTTTAAAACTCACTATTAGCTCAATTTTTAAAATTAAAAAGTCACTTTCTTCACTATTTTCAATCATCAAGTCCGCTGGCAGCCCTGCATTTTTGAAGATAATGTTAGCCATTTTGAATCCGCAATTCTGGTCTTTAAAAATTTGACTTTATTCGTAATCATCGACCTCCACAACCCGCAAGTAACAAATTTCAAATGAAGCCGAGCAATTTTGAAAAAAAAAAAAAATCCGTCATATTGGACCCGCGATTTTGAATTGTCGACTAATTTGTTCATAAAATAAATTATATTATATTTTTCTAATTAAGAAAGACGTTTATTGACTTTTTATACCCAATCTGCTTAATATTTCTTATTAACCGATAATTATTTTAATATTATAGCTATTAAAATAAAATAATAAACTAGGTGTGAATTCTGTCCATTTCATGGACACTTCGCTTCCAAGGAAGCAAGATAATTTGCTTCCTCATAGAGGAAGCAATAAATTTATTTATAATATAAAAAATAATAATTTAATTTTAAATTATTTATTATTTATTTTTATGCAAATAAGTAATAATAATAAAATAATAATAAATCAATATATATATATTTTTTCTATCTTCCAAAACTTTATTTATTTATTTATTATAAATAAATAAAGTCAATTATTAGTCAATTATTTTTAGTCAATTCGTTTTGAGACAAGGAATATGATTCTTTTAATTCATTTGTTTGAATTTTTAGCAAGAAATTTTTTTTTGGCAAAACACGAGATTTTTCAATAAAAAAAAATTAAAAATTATGAATTAATACGTGAGTTTTTTGTCAAATATAAAAGTTATATAGGTCACTCGATTTGTTTTGAGACAAGGAATATGATTTTGTAATTCGTTTGGTTGGATTTTTAGCATGAAAATTTTTTTTGTCAAATCGCGAGATTTTTCGATGAAAAAAAAAAATGAAAAATCATGAATTATTACGTGAGTTTTTGGTCAATTATATACTTTATAAGGTCAATCGATTCGTTTTGAAACAAGGAATATGATTTTTTTATTCATTTGTCTGAATTTTTAGCATGAACAAATTTTTTGCCAAAAACGACATTTTCGATGAAAAAAGGTGCTCAAAAAAATTTGATTAGGTATTTTCAAAAATCCCTGTGTCCAAATTTAGATATTTGTGAGCTTCATATGTCATCCAAATTTTAATAAAATCCGTTGAAGCGTTCTCGAGATATCCTGGCGACAAAAAATTTACCACATACACACACACACACACACATCCGGACATTTTCTCAGGAATGAAAATTTGAACTTTTCAGATGAAACTGAGTCGATTTACACTATTTTTGGAAAATCGAAAATCTTAACGATCACAACGCTTCCTCTATGAGGAAGCAAAATAATAAAAATCCGGGAAAAAAGTGATTTTAGATACAGGAAAACCGGGAATTTAAAAATTATGTTTTGGTAGACACCCTGTAAGCTTTCCAATGGTCTATGATAAATTTCAATTCGCTAATATCTGACAGAGTTATCAATATTTTAAGACGGTCATTTTTTTAATCCCATTTTTGTAAGTGGTCCCACAATTTTGGCCGGTAGTATAGACTATTTTTGGAAAATCGAAAATCTTAATGATCGCAAAGCTTCCTCTGTGAGAAAGCAAAATTGAAGAAATAAATTGGTAATTAAAGGATTAAATGCAAATTTTAAAAAAATAATTGTTAATTAAAAGAAAAATTACAATATGACAAAAATAATTAACAATTGAAAAAAGAAATTGAAAAATGGTGAGAACAATCGGCATTTGAACAATTTTTTTTTTTAAATTTATGAATAGTCAGAAAATTGAAGGAGAATAATAAATAGTCAATTGAAAACTGATAAAAATTATATGGAAAAAGTTGTAGAAAAGAAATGAAAATTGAAGAAATCAATTGGAAATTGAAGAATTGTATTGAAATTTGAAGAAAATAATTGATAATTGAGAAAATGCAAGAATGATATTGAATAAAATAATTGAAAAACGAAGAATGCAATTGAAAATTGAAAAATAATTGAGAATTGAAGAGAATAATTAAAAATTAAATAAATAAATTAAAGATAAAAGAATTAAACTGAAATATTAAGAAAAGAGTTAGTAATTAGAAGAAGAATTACAAAATGACTAAAATAATAAAATATTATAGAAAGTAATTGAGAAATGAGGAAAGTAATTGATTTATTAATTTCATACTTCAGATGGAATCGAGGATGGAATCCTAGGCAAATCTTCTATAAATCTTCTACGATTTAAGGCTTTTTGTACTCTTCAAATGCGTACGTTTAAAAATCAAAAACGTACAATTACTAAGTAAACTTAATGTACTAAATAAAGAAATAAATAAATTAACGAGTTCAATTTTCTGCTTTTGGAAATCGATTGACAGTCTCGTGGATAGCTTCCGCAACATAATCCAAATTATTTTCATTCAATCCACATATATTAATGCGACCGCTGCGCAGTAAATAAATGTGATAATTCTTTAACAAGTGCTCCACTTGCCTCTCTGATAAAGTAAAGTTAATATTTATTTTTAAAAATAATTTCCTTTAATTTGTTTTTTAACATTTCCCATTGTAATTTACCATTGAGTCCGGTGTAAGAAAACATTCCGATTTGATAGACAATGTGTTTCCAAGTTCCTGGAGTTCCTAATTTTACCAATCTGTCGTAAAGTCCTGCTCGCATTTTTTTAATCCTGTCCGACATTGTACGAATGTGTCCTGTCCTAAAAGTGTAAAATTAACTTTCAATTTCTCCAACAGTTTTAGAAATTTCGTTTTTTCTAGAGAATTATATGTTTAAAACTATTTTCTATTTTTTATTACAGATATTAATAAAATACCATTGTTCGAAAAGATCCGGATTTTTCAAAACAGTAGCAACAATACGAGCTCCATGATTTGGTGGATTACTGTACATTCCTCGAATTATCAAAGTTATTTGAGATTTGGCTTCGTCAATTTCTTTGGTGTTGTTTAAAACTACTGATATATTTCCAACTCGCTCGTTATAAAGTCCAAAATTCTTGGAGAAACTTTGAGTGCAAATAAATTCAATTCCTCGTTCAGCAAACATTCGCACTGCCGCAGCATCCTGCTCTAAATCTCCACTAGCGAATCCCTAAAATCATCAATAAATCATTATATATTTTGCAGGAATAAAAACTGTATCTTTCTAATCTTTTGCCAGGAATTTTGCTGAAATTTTACCCGAGAATACAAACTTGATAGGCACTATCGAAAACAGGAAACAATCTTTTTTCTTCAATCACATCTGCAATTTTCGCCCATTGTTCTAATGTGGGATCACATCCGACAGAGTAAGGTTAAAATGTCGTTTTTAGTCCATATTTCAAAATTTTTATAATTAATAAATATAGGCTTAAATAAAATTTTGTGAAAAAGGAATGGTAATATATATTCTGAAGATTTGTTTTTGATAATTTATTTTGTGTATAAAGCTTAATTATAATAAGAAAAATCGATTATTGCCAAATCAACCAACTTCAGTGATTTACCAAATTCTTTAAATTTAACCTCTTGCAATAAATTTCAAACTTAAATATTTTAAAAATTAAGCAAAATAACCTCATTAAATTTGAATATAGTGTATATTTTGTACAAACTTAAATATGTGTAAAGTTTGAATCTTTTAAAAACTTTCAGAAAAAGATATGATTTGTTAAAATATGAAATTTTTAATGAATTTACAATTTTGAAATTAAATTTTATAATAATTAAAATAATTTTTTTAAGTCATTCTTCGTGTATAAGGAAAGTTAATGTATTGATTTTCAATCCACGCAAGTATCCAAGTTTTCTATTATATATTTTTATAAAAAATATGCTGTTAAATATGACGAAAATTGTCGGTTTTTAGATCAATTTTAAATCGATTTCTCTTATTATAATTAAACTTTATACACAAAGTAAATTACCAGAAACAAATCTTTATAATATATATATTTAAATTTTTTACACAAGTTTCAATTTACCTTAGTTATTTTTTTATTATTTTCTTCAAATTTCAATTACTTTTGTCATTACTCAAAAGTATATTTGTCATTTTTCAATTATTTTCTTCATGTTTCTACTATTTTTGACATTTTAGAATTATTTTCTACAAATTTCAATTTTTTTTTATTGTCCTTAATTTTTAAATTTCTGACACCAGTTTCCAATTTATTATTCTCTACAAATTTAAATCATTTTCTTTATTCTTTTTATTATTGTCATGAATTAATTAATTTTTAACACCTTTCTCAAATATTTTCAACAAATTTCAATTATTTTCTTCAAAATTTAATTACTTTCTTCATATTTAATTTTCTTTTTGCCATTTTTGAATTATTCTCTTCAAACTCTCACACAAAAGTCAGTGGAATCACCCATTGATGAAATTTAATTTTTCCTCATATTTGCCTTTTTGTCTTTTTTAATTTTTTCTCTTGTTTCGTTTAATTTACATTTATTTTATTTTACAAACCCCAGGTTGGTGTGCTGTAATAAAACGTATCATAGTGAAGAATACGAGATAAAAATTTTGCTTTGACTCTCAGACCTCCGGTTCCAGATAGAGTTTGAATTCCAAAGGCACGACCTTCAGAAATTGCTGACGAATTGGCTCCTAGTAACATACTCGTTGCTGCTTTAGAAAATTCATCAAGACCAAAAACTGGCAAATATTCATGATTTTGCAGCTGATCCTCTGCCAAAGCTTTTTCTACTTTCTGCACAACGGGCAAAACCCAAGGTTTGCCTTCACTTGTCCGATAAGCTGAAAAATATAAAGGTATTATTTTTTTCTAATTAAAAAATTAACAGAGTTCTTAGAGACTTTTTTTTTCATCTTCAAAAACTTGAAATCACTCTGAATTTTAAAACAAACCCGAAAATTACAATTTATTTTTGAACTTCAATTATTTTTTTTTAAAAATCGATAGATTGGGCATTTAAATTAAAATAATTCTTAAAGTGTAAAGTAAAATTATCATTTGAAAAATTTAAATCTTCCTTTTTTTTTAAATATTAGGTAGGTTTTATATTTTTATAAGTCTACAAAGTGAAAAATTTAAATTAACTTTACTTATGTTTGAAAGTAATATGTTATCTTTCCTATTATTTTATAGTACTTATTTTTTATATACTAATTTCAAAGTCACACGATAACTTAAATAACGTCATGCCCCGAGTTTCGTAACTCACTTTACTTATTTATTTTATATGGAAAATTCTAAAACGGTTAAAAAGGTGATCATTACTTTTAATTAGATGACTAATTAAAAAAAATCGAAAAGATTTAATTACCTCCAACTAAAAGATTCACTTTCTTTTCGAAAGTATCGTCAACATAGGCTTTTTGAAGGGCAAACACTTCAATAGGAGGTCCGAGTTAAATGCCTGAGAATCTTGAAGTCATTGTAATAAGTTTTCAGAAATAAAAGCAATCTTAATAATTAACTGTCAATTAGATCGATTATTTAAATTGTCCCTATGCACGTGACAATTATCTCAAATGTATTGTACTTTTTCTAAAAACTATTTGTCGCAAAAGTGTGATAATTAAACTAGATGTTAAAAAGAAAAAATATTAGTAGTTTGATTAATATATTTAATCCAAGAATTTTAAAATAATTCTAAATAATTTAAAAATAAAATAGTATTTTTTACGTGATTATATAGACACTCACTGCTCGGTTTTGAAGCACTACTGGTCGATTGTTCAACTTTTCTTAACGTCACTATTATTATTATTATTAATAATAATTGATAAAAATATCTAGCTTTATACAAGGTATTCTTGTTTTTTATCTTTCTCCTACTTGCTAATTTTTTTAAGTTTGTTAAATAACTATACATATATAAAAGCTTTAGATTGTAACGAAGAGTATCGTTACTTGATGTTTCTCTAAGTATTGTCTGTTAATTGAAACAAGAATTAATTCTTCTCCATAAAATTAATGTAAAAAATTCAGGATTAATAATAACAAACAGTATTCGTTTAGTTATAAAAATGTTTCTTATTTATTAAAAAACTTTTACTTTTACTGAAGAGCAAAACGCATACAAGCGACGTAAAATTTGTACACATTGTTACAAGGTTTAAAGGTATAAAAATCAATTATTGTCTAATAAATTGTTAATCAAACAGAATAAAAGTTTCACGTATATTTTTTGTGAAAGCGAAATAATTTAAAGAATTTATCTTGAATAATATTAAATCAGCTTTTTTCCAATCACATACTTTGTGAATATTTTGTACTGAAGTCAATATCTTATCGTTATACTGATATTTCATTGAAACACTTATAGTCTTCATTTCTACAATCAAAAATACATAAATCTAAACTGCTTTATCTAAAATTAAACTATACTGTTTTTTTTTTTATACAAACTGCTTATAATTTTCGTTAAAAGGGCATTTCCACGAAAACAATATATTGAATTTTCGTTCCTGCGTCACGATGAATAAAACATCTTTTTTCAATTTTCTTATAAAATTTTTTCGTGGAAATGTCCAAAAGCACAGTGGACGATTTACAATAAATACTAAAAGGGCCAAAAGGCCTAAATGAACAAATATGGCAGTGCATTATTTATTATAATTCTAATTAATTAAAATTTTTAGTCACTAAAAGTCTTGTTTACACCACGTATCTTAGCTAACATCAAGACAATTTTTCCGCCAATAGCAAGACAGGAATATTTTTTCAGAATAAAAGATTCGATTTTACAAAACAAAATGAGAAAATTTGTAAACTAATTTTTGTTAAATATAATAAGTGAATCGAATATTTTCGATATTAATTTCATTTGAAATACTTTTTTGTAGTCTTTTACAAATTGGAATATAATATATTTTTTGTAAAATTGTGAAATTCTTGTCGATTGTATAAAATTCTTTTCATGTTGCATAAAAGAAATTTAATAAGTTTCACTATCTGTTAATTGTTCTTAATTGATAAAATATTCAATTCCGCCAAATGCGACGTAAATAAATGACTAGTACAAACGCATCCTTGTAATGAATTTCAACCTGGAAATTTAAATTACAAGTACTCATGGCAAAAACGATGCGATAAAATCGATCTCAGAGATTCCGTAAACTACCATTAAACTTAAATTAAATTGTAAAATTGTCAGAGGAACAATACGCGAACAATTACAATTAATTTCATAAGTACAAGTTAGGCACCCTTATTGTTTCTAAATTTAAACTATTATTTCGTTACATATTATTTTCAAATTACCGGAACTGAAAGTGACGAAGAAAAATCCAACAACCTTGGATTTGTAAATTTAAAAAAATATATTTATAATTTTATAATTTCAGCCCCCGAGCAACAAATTATTCCTTTCATTTCTTTAGGTACATAACCGGAATGACTTTAGATTCTTATTTTTCGAGAAATGCAAATGTGGAGTTCTTAAAGGGTAAATAATTTTAAATTTAGGTAAAAATCTGGAAATTTGATGGCAGCTTCTGCGACGTCATGGACGCATTTGATACTTTAAATTATTTTAACAAGACTTAATAATCTTTTTACAACATTAAGGATTATTTTAAAGTTAATTAGTGCTTATAGCTTGAAGGTAGAACATTTTTTTTCGACTCGTACTTATTTCTGAAACTGGTATTTTTTTCTCATTCGACACGAACACGCACACATGCAGTTCATTTTTTCTTTCTCTCTTTTTGGTGAGACTTATGGCACGAATATGTACATTTCGCCATAAAGACGTGCAGTCTGAGCTTTTAGCTTCTCTCGCTTTTTTGTTTAGGTTCAACAAAGTCATTCTCGCACTTTTATGACGAACCAAAAAGCCTCCAAGTGAGGATTATTTGAGAAGTTTGAAATCACCGAAACTTCTCACTCTCTGATTTGATAAAGATTTAAAGTAACAGAAAATTTTTTTCTAATTCTAAGGTGGCAAAATATCTAGTTTTAAGCCAGGCATTGGCACGCAAAATCCACAATAGCCCCCACATTTTCCGGCAATGACTTGGTCACTCTAGAAAAAAAATTTCATTAATTTAGATTTAAATTAAAATGAAATTTACCAAGGGTCGTCAACTCCATTTTATAACGTACGAAAAATATATTCTTAAAGGAATGCTTGAGAATACTTTTGAATATGTGGGAATACTTAGGAATAGGGAATATTCGGAATACTTGAAAATCCGAGAATATTAGCTAATATTTAGAAGAATCTATATATACTAATAATTCGCAAATTCTTTCATTATGCTATTCATTTTTTCTGTCCACACCTGAAGCTTGGCACTTAGATATTTATTGTTGTAAACCAGCTACTTTTAATAAAATGTATTTACATTCATAAAAATTTTTATTTAAAAACATCAGTTGAAATAATTTTAATTTTATTATTAATAAATCTATAATTGTCAACAGTTTTCAAATTACAATTATCCTCCTTCAATTTTGTAATTACCTATTCATTAACTTTTTTAATTATTTCGTTCTGATTTCGATTATTCTCGTCAGTTTTAGAATTACTTTTCAAAATTATCAATGATTTTCGTCCTTTCTCAATTATTTTCTCTAATATTTAAATTTAATTCCTTAATCTTCAATTTATTTTTTTTAATTTTTAATTTGTTTCGTCGATTCTCAATTATTTTCCTTAATTTTTAATTCTTTTATTCAATATTCAATAATTCTCGCCTCTTTTCAATTATCAATTATTTTCTTCAATTTTCAATCAATTCTTCAATATTCAATAATTATCTGATTTAAAAATTTTTTTTAACAATCATAAAAAATTGTTTTAAATTATCAATTTAATTGTTCAACTCTTCAGTTTTTAATTATTTTCTTCTGTATTTAATAATTATATGGTTTTTTAAATTACTTTTTAAACTTTTTTATTATATTTTTTTAAGTTTCAATTAAATTCTTCAATCATCAATTGTTTTCATCAATTTCAATTTTTTTTCCTTTTTCAATACAGTTGTTCAATTTACAATTATTCCTAAAATTTTCCTTATTTTTCAATTATTTAGTTTAAATTTAATGGTTACTGTTTAATTCTTTAAATTTTTTTTTAAATTGTTTATTATTCTGGATATTCTTCGAATTTTGTTTTCAATTGTCAATTATTTTCGATATTTTTCAGATATTTTCATCCATTTTGGAATATTGTTCTTGTTATTTTTCAATTATTTCTT
Organism: Ganaspis brasiliensis; assembly: GCA_037103525.1. Taxonomy (NCBI): domain Eukaryota; kingdom Metazoa; phylum Arthropoda; class Insecta; order Hymenoptera; family Figitidae; genus Ganaspis; species Ganaspis brasiliensis. The sequence continues at coordinate 2,481,171 of JAZKLR010000146.1, forward strand.
TCAATTATTTCCTACAATTTTTTCAATTTTCATTTATTCTCTTGAAATTTTAGAATTATTTTTTAATTTTTTTTTGTTACTTTTCTCTCTTGTCCTTTATTCTTGCCAGTTTGTGATTTTTTTTTAATTGTCAATAATTTTAGTCATTTTGAAATGTTTTTTAAATTATTTTTCTAAAATTTTAAATTACTTTCTTCAACTTTTAATTATTTTCTTTAATTTTCAATTATTTTCGTCAATTTCAGTTTTTTTATATTTTTAATCCAGCTGTTCTATTTACAATTGTTTTCAACAATTATTCCTATAATTTTTTAATTTTTCTTTTTGGAATTATTTTTTTGAAAATTAATTATTATTGTTTTATTTTAAAATTTTTTGTATTTGTATATTATTCTAGCCATTTTTCGAATTTTGTTTTCAATTGTCAATTATCTTCGCCTTTGTTTTTGTAATTTGTGTTCAATTAATTATTATTTTTTTAAAATTCAATTTAATTTTTAAATTTTCTAATTATTTCTTTATCTTTTTATTACTTTCTTCAATTTTCCATTATTTTCTTCAATTTTTAATTATTTTCTTTAATTTTCAATTATTTTCTTCAATAATAAAAAATTTTCGACTTATATCAATTATTTTTCTCTGTATCAATAAAGTTCTTTAATTTTAGATACAGTTGTTAAATTATATTCTACAAATTTTAATTCCATTCTTTAATTCCATTTTTCAAATTCAAATTATTTTCTTCAATTTTCAATCAATTCTTCAATATTCAATAATTATCTGTTTTTAAATTTCTTTTTGACAATCAAAAAATTGTTTTAAATTCAATTGTTCAATTCTTCAGTTTTCAATTATTTTCTTCTGTATTTAATAATTATGTGCTTTTTTAAATTACCTTTTAAACTTTTATATTATATTTTTTTAAATTTCAATTACATTTTTCAATTTACAATTATTCCTATAATTTTCCTAATTTCTTAATTATTTTGTTTAAATTTAATGTTTACTGTTCAATTCTTAAAATTATTTTTTCAAATTATTTATTATTCTAGCCATTTTTCGAATTTCGTTTTCAATTGTCAATTATTTTCGATATTTTTCAGATATTTTCTTCCATTTTGTAATTGATCTCGTTGTTTTTCAATTATTTCTTTCAATTATTGCCTACAATTATTTCAATTTTCATTTATTCTCTTAAAATTTTAGAATTATTCTTTAATTTTTTTTATTATTTTTCTCTCTTGTCGATTATTCTTGCCAGTTTGTGATTTTTTTTTTAATTGTCAATTATTTTTGTTATTTTGAAATGTTTTTTCAATTATTTTTCTAAAATTTTAAATTACTTTCTTCAATTTGTAATTATTTTCATTAATATTTTTAAATTCTCGTATTTAGTTAATTTTTTTTCGATTATAAATAAGTTTCTTTAATTTTAAATTCAATTGTTCAAATATTTTCTGCGATTCTCAATTTTTTTTTCAAATTCCAATTTAATTTTTTCAGTTTGCAATTAATTATTTTCCATATTCAATAATTCTCGTCCTTTTTTCATTTTTTTTTTCAATCTTTTATTATATTCTTTAAATTTCTATTCCATTCTTAAAATTTTAATTATTTTCTTAAATTTTTAATTGTTTTCTTTAATTTTTAATTATTTTCTTCAATTTCAGTTTTTTTCTACTTTAAATCCAGTTGTTCAATTTACAATTATTTTCAACAATAAATTATTCCTATAATTTTTTAATTTTTCTTTTTGCAAGTTTTTTCTTGAAATTTGATTTTTATTGTTATATTTAAAAAAATTTTGTAGTTGTGTATTAATCTAGCTATTTTTTGAATTTTGCTTTCAATTGTCAATTATTTTTGCCTTTGTTTTTGTAATTTGTTTTCAATTATTAATTATTTTTTAAAATTTCAATTTAATTTTTAAATTTTCAATTTATTTCTTCATCTTTTTATTACTTTCTTCAATTTTCTAATATTTTCTTCAATTTGAATTATTTTCTTTGATTTTCAATTTTCAATTATTTCCAACAGTTATTCCTATAACTTTCTTAATGTTTAAATTAGTTTGTTTGAATTTAATATTTATTCTTGAACATATTTTTTTCAATTGTGTAATTTTCTAGCCTTTTTTCCAAATTCGTTAACAAATTGTTAATTTTCTTTTATTTTGCGAATTTTTTGTTTGAAGATCATTTGGGAATACTAAAGAATATTTTGGAATGTGAGTAATAATCGAGAATATTGAATATATGCTGGAATAGATTTGAATATCATGGAATATATGAGAATATCTGGAGGGTATGCGAGGAATACAAAGTTGACGACCCCTCGGAAATTTATAAAATAAATAAAAAAAAAAGCAACTAAATACTCACTATCCTATTGATCGAGAGAAACGCTTTCGACTTTTGCTTCGTCCATGAAACTTGAGGGGAAATTTTGAAGAAAGTACCAGTTAGATTGATATTAAATCGACCTTGGGGACAATTGGCCAAACTGTAACAATCGCCAGCTTTGCCAAACTCCACACGTTTTGCACCTTTTGTCCAAGAAAATCTATAGTCGTCAGCTGAAAGTAAACACGTATGTAGAAGAAAAGTTTGTAAGATTAGAAACTATACTTGATTATTATTATTTTTTTTTTTACCAATTATAGAAAGATTATGCACGTCTATCCGCACTCGTTTGAAAGATGTGGTGCCAGCAATAGTACCTGGATCATTGACACAGTGACAACTATCATTTCTCTGGCCTCCAAAAGGACAAGTTTGTGGATTTCGCAATCTGCAAGTATTTAACTCGAGTGAGAAATATTAGATGCTTCAAGATATTTCAAATATTCTAAGAATTTTAGATTATTTCTTTTTTTTTTCTCAAGATATATAAAAATATTTGAGGATATTATTTCCACGTACTTCTAGACATTTTGAAATATATGTTATTTCATGTGAATTTTAATTCTTCTAAATTTAAATTACTAAAACCGAAATTTCGAAATTTGTCACCTTTTGCCATAGATCTCGGCGAAATTTTCTTTATCTCCTGCCGGCAGAGTTAGATATTCTTTAGGTTCTCTGCTTGCCATATCATAACAATAAATAGGCATGAATCTTTCTCCAATTACAAGATTATATTCTCCATCTTTAGGGAATCTAGTCTTTTTTTGCATTTCTAGACACGTTAACGGGCTACATCGACGTCGATTACATTTTCTTTTCCTCGGAGGTCTCAATTTCTTAGGACAATTGTATTTTGGAACCTTTCTTCCGTCTTTATTGTGACAAAATAGTTTGCGCACTTGTCGGCCTTTTCTTCCACAAATATGACTGCACTGTAAAATTGTTTTAAATTTATATTTTCGTTGATAGTTCTTTTCTTAAATTTCCTAGTTATAATGTAAATTATCTTCAACAATTTTCTAACTTACCTTTCTCCAATTACCAGCTGTCCAATAATAGTCGCAATCTTTGATTTTACAAGGTCGTTGGTCAACTGGTTTCTCAGTTGTTGGACATTCATCGATTGGAGTTGAATCTAGCCATCCGTAGGTACTAACTAAATGGCACGTGACATTTCTCTTTTCAGTTCCTTCTCCACATTCAGTGGAACACTGCAAAAGGTACATAAATTTATTTCAAGTAAAAAAATAATTTATCTTAAATAAAATTTTATTTGACACAGATAAAAAAGCTAGTTGGTTCGGAGTTAATATATTTTTTCTCTAAGTGTTGAATTAAAATGACTTACTAAGCCCCAGTCAGAAGTTCGCCATCTGTGAAAAGAGTTATCTAATGATGGATTGCAGGGTGGCTTCTCACATTCCTTCACTTGACGAGGTTTTTGTCTTGTCACACACTCCTTGTCTGGCAAAGTTGTTCCTCTCATACTTTGACATCGAACTTGACGATATTGAAAACCTTTGCCGCAAGACACGTCACACTGTTGAAATAAATATTTTTTAGAAATTATTTACAAACTTATTTTTAAATTTCTTTTTTATTTTAAATTAAATTCAAATAGAAAATTATCAAGATAATTTTTAAAATAACTTTTTTGGTCGTAAAATGTTCAATTGTCAAAACATCAAATTTTTTGTAAATAACCGATGTGAGATATAGTTTTGGAAAATTTTTGAATCCTTTAAAGGACACTGGAATTTTTTTTTTCTGATAGCCTGTATTTAACCGAGAGATATATCTTAAGAAAAATTCATAAATTAAAAAAATCTAGAAAATAAAAATGGAAAATTACCTGACTCCATGCTCCTGAATTCCAAAGAGGGCAAGGATAAATATTACATTCTCGTCTTCTTGGTCCCTTTGTTAAACAAAAATAAGTTTATTATTAATAAAACAATGCGACATAAATATGTATTTTAGATTTCTAAACAATACTTCTGTATCGTTTTTATTTATTAGTTAATATTAATAATTCAAAAATAACCGAGTGATTACAAAATAAAATTTTTATGATCAGATTTTTGATTAAGAAAAAACGCTCAATTTATTATGTTTATAACTTACTTCATCGGCACTTTCAGGATGCCATCTGTTAATTTTACGAGACGAAATGCTGCGATGATTCGCGTCCTTATTTTGATCATCAGAAGTCGACTTTAACGTCGAAATTACGGATGGCAAAGTTTGCTGTAAATATTTTCAGTAGATTGATTTTTTGTTAAGTGCACAGATTAAAAACATTTTTTAAAATTTTACATTTTTATAAATTGGATTTGTAACTTTTTCTAAATTAAAAAATTTCTTTATACCCAAATTGCAGTTATTCAAAATTTGTAGATTGATAAATAATTAATTAAAGTTACAATATTTGAACTTACAGCAGTAGGACAAATAGTCGGCATACAGCTAGAAGTTTCTTCCGGTCGTTTTGAAGAAATGCAGTTTGTTTCCTTTTCAACGACATTATTTGCATTTTTACATGTGACTTCCCTTCTACGAATTCCATCACCGCATGTAACTGAACACTGAAATTGAATCATTTCGTGTAACTAAGTAAAGAAATAATTTTATTTCTTCAAGTAAATAAAATTTGGCTCTTCAAAAGAAACTTACCGGACCCCAGTCGCTGGAATGCCACATGTAGCAAGAACCAGCGTCACAAATTTCAGAAAACAGTGGAGGAGATCCATTGCATTTATTTGCTTGAACCACGCGATTTTCTACATGACACCAGAAGGGCCTTTGTCGCTTTCCCAATCCACAGGTGACCGAACACTGAAAGAAAAAAATTAAAATCAATTTACAACTTGGAAAATTCTATCTTTACTTAAAATATCTTAGAATGTGTGAAAATATTTGTTAAATTTCAGAATATTCCAAGACATTTCAAAGCTTAAGAACGAACTTAATTTTACGGGATTGCTACGACTTTCTTAGAACGAAATTTCATAATTTTTGCAATTTATCCAGACCTTAAATGATATTTTCCAAATTCCACAAAAGTATGTTCTATACGTAAAAAATACTTAATAAAATACACAAAATTTGTCAAAACATAGTAACGTTTATTATTATATAATCCCGGTATTTCCCGACATTTTTTTGAGTTTTTAATTTTTTTAAAAAAGCAAAGAAATTAGGACGCAAAATAGGTTCTACAAATTATTAGTATAATTTTGATTTATGAGCATTTCATTACCCTGGCAACAGTATCGGATTGAATTCCAATCAGTTTGAATAAGTTTTAATCAGAATTCTTCCGGGGCATTCCGAAATTTGTTTCCGAGCCAATCAGTTTTTATCCGAATTTAAAAATGGATGTAACTTGACGAAAAATTCTTTCCGAATCATTCCGAAATAATCCGTTTTAATCCGAAGCTAAATTTTAATCAGTTTGAATCCCGTTATTTCATTCCGAATCATTCCAAATCAATCCGTTCCAATTTTATTCGGGTTTATTCGAATATGAAACGGATTGATTCTGATTGATTCGGAATGAAATAACGTGATTCAAACGGATTAAAATTTAGCTTCGGAATGAAACGGATTAATTCGGAAAGAAGTTTTCGTCAAGTTACATCCATTTTTAGATTCGGATAAAAACTGATTGGCTCGGAAACAAATTTCGGAATGACTCGGAAGAATACTGATTGAAATTCAATCCAATACTTTTGTCAGGGTAGATAAAATTTTCTTCTAGACGAATTATCATTCTTCAAATCTGTTTTTAGTCAAATTTAAATAAGTCTGAATTTTCACTTAACAGAATTTTTAGGTCAGTGAATTCATATTCAACAGAATATTTGTTTAACAGAATTTTTGTTTTATAGAATTTAGGTTTAAACAAACTTTTTATTTAAAAGAATTTCAATTTAGGAGAATTTTCTTTGAACAGAATTTTAAGTAAGACGAATTATTAAATATACCAGAGTATCATGCAGAGTATCTATATCACTAACTCTTTAATTATCCGAATTGATATTTGATAGAATTCCTAAAACATCGAATTTTTATGTCTTCAAAATTGAAAATGGCCAAACAAACATCTTATATCCAGAATTTTGTAATTTTGGACAAAAATAAATTTGGCGTTTCGAGAATTATATTAAATAACAATTCGTGCAGCTAAAATACCGGACAAATGAAAATTCGGTGAAATTGATATTCAAACATTTAAAAATTCGACTGGCTTAAAATTTTATGTATGTTACGCCAATGAAAGTATTTCAAAAAATTTTAAAATTCATGATAATAAGATAAAAATTCAGGAAAGTCCTTTAAATTTGAGGAAAATAATTCGAAAATGGCAAAAATAATTGAAAAATTGATTAAAAAAAAAAAATGAAGACAAAAATTGGAAAATTGAAACGAAATTTAAAGAAAATAATTGAAAAGTTTTAAAAATAATTAAAAAGTTTTAAAGCTAATTGAAATTACAAGAAAATAATTGAAGAATAACAAAAGTAATTAAAATTTGGAAAAAATAATTTGGGACTAGTGTAAAAAATAAAAATTTTGAGTACAATAATCGAGATATTGACGAAATAATTAAAATGTAAAGAAACTAATTGAATAATGACATAAATAATTGAAAGCTGGTGTAAAAATTAAATTTATTACACAATATTTGGAAAATTAAAAAGAAAAATAATAGAAGGTTCAAGAAAATAATTGAAAATTGAGAAAAATAATTAAAAAATGTCAACAAAAAAAATTATATATGTAGAAAACAGTTGAAAAATGACAAAATTAACTGATATTTGGAAAAAAAGCCAAGGATTATGTTCATTTCATGAACATTTTGCTTCCACTTAAGAAAAAATATTTGGTTTCTCATGAAGGAACCAATAAATAAATTTTTTTAAAATTTTAAATTTTTAAAAATTTGAAAATTGCGATTTGTTCTTTAAATTTTTGACACAATATAAACTTTATATGTAATTTGAAAAAAATAATTCAGAAAGACAATACTAGAAAAATTGATGAAATAATTGAAATTTTAAGAAACTACATGAATAATGACAATTAAATAATTGAAAGCTGGTTAAAAAATTGACAAAAATATTAGAAGTTTAAGGAAAATAATTTAAAGTTGAAGTAATTAACTAAAGTTTGAAGAAAAGAATTGAAGTTTGAAGAAAAGAATTGAAATTTAAAGAAAATAATTTAAAAAAAGTCAAAAAAAAAATTAAATATGAATATATAATTAAAATTTGAAGAAAAAAATTGAAAATTGTAGAAAATATTTGAGAAAGGTGTTAAAAATTACTTAATTCATGACAATAATAAAAAGAATAAAAAAAATGATTGAAATTTAAAGAAAATAATTGGAAACTGGTGTAAGAAATTTAAAAATTCATGACAATAAAAAAAATTGAATAAAATAATTGAAATTTGTAGAAAATTATTTTAAAATGGCAAAAATAATAGATATATGAAGAAAATAATTGGAAAATGACAAAAATAGTTGAGTAATGACAAAAGTAATTGAAATTTGAAGAAAATAATTGAAAATAACAAAAGTAAATTGAAACTTAATTCAACATAATTGAAATTTAAAGAAAATTATTGAATAATGCCAAAAATAAATGAAAACTTGCGTAATAAATTTAAATATTCATGACAATAATTTAAAAACTGAAGAAAATAATTGATATTTGAAAAAATTAAATTCATAATCGTAAAAATACTTGAAAATTGACTAAAGTACTTTAAAAATGATAAAAATCATTGAAAATAGGTGTTGAAATTAAATATTTATAGACTGTAATTAAAAAACCCGACCCGCACACGGTGCTTTGGAGCGAATTTAAATACAATTTTTAGGTAAATAAAATTTTTAAGTGGATTGTTTCTAGGTGATATTAGAAAGAAAATAAACGTAAAATGAAAAAAATCCATTTGGCTCTTTTTTTTGACAACGAAAATAAAATTGTTTTCTTCATTTTCAAAGTTTGATCTATAGCTTCTTTTGACAAATAATATTTTTACCCTAACAATGCATTTTAAGACAAAAGTTTCCAGTATATTTTGCAAGTAGTAAATGTCAGCTTTCAAAAAACAAGCTTGTTTGTGGTACTAAAATGATGTTTTTCTGAAAATTTAGAATTTAAATCGTAAAATTTGCAAAAGTTTTATCATTTTTCGACTTTTAGGACCAATTTAGTCAAGAAAATGAATTATTAACAGAAACATTGAAGTTTTTCTAAAAGACGTAAACTATCTGTATTATGAATAAAATTTCTTAATTATCAATATTTTTTATCATAGTTTTTTTACAATAAAATATAATGTAACGCAACATAAAAATAATGTATTTTTTTTACATTTTTATCTGTTATGTTGCGTTACCTTATATTTTATTGTAAAAAAAAGCTTTGATAAAGAATATTGATCATTAAGAAATTTTGTTCATAATACAGATAGTTTTTGTCTTTTAGAAAAAACTTAATGTTTCTGTTAATAATTCATTTTCTTGGTTAAATTGGTCGAAAAATGATAAAACTGTTGCGAATTTTACAATTTAAATTCTAAATTTTCAGAAAAACATAATTTTAGTACCACAAACAAGCTTTTTTTTTAAAGCTGACCTTTACTACTTGCAAAATATACTGAGAACTTTTGTCTTAAAATGCATTGCTAGGGTGATTATTATTATTACTTCTTAAAAGAAGCTATAGATCAAAGTTTGAAAATGAAGCAAAAAATCTTATTTTCGCTGCCAAAAAAAAGCGCCAAGTGGATTTTTTCATTTTACGTTTATTTTCTTTTGTAATATAACCTAGAAACAGAATCCACTTGGAAATTTTATTTACCTAAAAATTTTATTTAAATTCGCTCCAGAGCACCGTGCGCAGCTGGAATAGACATTTTACTACAAAAGTGAGAAAAGTGAGTTTTTATTTTTATTTCTTAAGTGACTAATAGTGAGCGATTTTAAAAAAAATGAGTAAAAGTGAGAAAAGTGAGTCTCTGGCAGCCCTGAAAGCGTATTGACCCTGATTTTATAAATATAATAAACTTAAAGAAGTCAGAAGAGAAATGTTACCGGACTCCAATTTCCAAAGGCCCAGCTTGGACAGGTTTCCCGTCCACAGACTTTGGTAACAATTTTCTCTTGGAGGGGACATTTTTCATCATCCACTGATCTGCCCTTGGAGTCAATGCAGTTCGCTGATCTTCTTTGTAAACCACCACCGCAGGTTACAGAACAAGTGCCCCAATCTCCGTAATTCCAACGGAGATCGTGGCAGGATCCGACACAAGATTCTTTTTCCTTGGGCTGTTCCAAATGTGAACAAACGTAATCGGGAAGTTGATGAGTTTTGTTTTTGCCACCCAAATGCAAAATGTGAACACATCTGAAGGTGACTGTACGAGTCCCGTTGCCACAATGGCTTGAACATTCTGACTTTGATGTAATTTGCCATCTGGAAATTAATTATTTTACTAATTTTCTGTCAAAATTTTGATAATATTGTTAGTTGAGTTTATGTTAAAAGTATAATTTTAGGGGGGAAAAAAAACTCACTGGATATGACAGTGATGATTGCAAATTTGACTCTCTTCTCGTGGTTTTTCTATAGCTCGACAATAATTATCGTGAACAACATCTTTGTATTCAGTTCCTCTGCATTCTGCTCGGCGATATTTCATTCCCTGGCAACTCAAACTGCAAGGAGACCAAGGACTCAGAACCCAAGTATATCGTTCCAAAATTTTTTTCGGCACCGTGTACTCGTATGTAATTTGGGGCGGATCTACTTCTCCTGCAGAAAGTACCTGTGAATGGAAAACAGTAATCAAAGTTTAAACAGAGTTGCCACAAGAATTTCATTTTTCTGGACTTCCAGACAATATTTTGTTTTTTTTTTTCTGACAATTTTGTACCTTGTTTTTTTTTTCTATCAAATAAGAATTCTACAAAAGAAGTTGTGTTAAACGAAAGTTCGATCAAATAAAATTAGGGTAGATTTACCAAATTTACCTATTACTGCAAATGCACCAATTCCTGCAGTTTTTTCAAAAAGATTTATTACGCACTTTTTAAGAGTTTAAAATTAATTTAAATTAATTGAAAAAATTATTTAAAACCTTACTCGCAGCAGTTGACAATAAAGATGTACACTTAAATTATTAATTATTTAATTATTCAAGTTTAAATTACAACTTACCGCAGTAATTGGAACATATACGTGTTCCTATTACTGCTGACATTTTTTTCTCGACACAGTAATTGATGCAGACCGCATTAATACCAGCACAGAGTATTTTTTACAAAAAAATCTATTAAATGGTTATTTTGTTACATAAGATTTTAAGAAAAATATGTGCAAAATAATTAATGTGAACGATAATATTTATTTATTTACTTAAAAATACGTAAACTATGACAAAGTGATTAATTTTTATAATTGTAAATTCCCGATCGTTTTTTTGTATTCCCCGGTCACATGTATTTGGATTTAATAGAATTTTCTTCCAGACGAATTATCATTGTTCGAATTTATTTTCAATCGAATTTAAATAGTTTTAATTTAGCAGAATTTTAAGTAAATCGAATTATTAAATATCAATTTCACCAATTTTTTATTTACCTGAATCGATATTTGATAGAATTCTTAAAATCTTGAATTTTTATTTCTTCAAAATTGCAAACGGGCAAACATATATCAGACATGCGGCCATTTGTGATTTCAGACAAATGCGAAAATTCGGCGTTTTAAAAATTATATTAAATTACAATTGATGCAAATAAAATTCCGGATAAATGAAGATTCTGTGAAATGAATATTCTAGCATTTAAAAATTTGACTTACTTAATTTTTACATAATAAGAATTCTGTTAAATAAAAATTCGGTTAAGGGGAGGTATCACCCATTGTTTTGATCCTCTTAAATATTTATGACTTTAGTAAGATATATATTTTTTCTTTCATCTTTTAGGTCCTAAAAACATGCAGCTTGATAAAAAAAAAGAATATCTTAATTTTTGCTAATTTTAGATTTTTATTTTTTGAAGAAATTACAAATTTTTAGATTCCATGCGAGAGATTCAAAAGAATCATTAGAAAAGCGTATAAAAAAATTGGAAATTGAAAAAAAAAATGAAAATCGTGAAAGAAGTTAAATATTTAAGGAGAGAGACCCATGAAATATCAACACATTTTTCTGAAGTGACAATTTTTTTTTGACATAATTTTATTTCTAAAATTATATTATATCATCAAAAATTAAAAAATTTTAGAATTTAAATTTTTTGTTTGAAAATTAAAATTCTGACAGGCGATTAAAAATACTAAAAATTGAAAGAGAAGTTCAATTTTCAAAAATTTTAATTTTTTTATAAAAAATAATTAATTAAAATATCAGATAAATAGTTTAAAATTTGAAAATTATGAAAAGAATTGAAAATGATTGAAAATAAAAGGAAGTAATGGGGAATTTTGAGAAAAATATTTTAAAATTTCGGAAAATAATTTTAATAAATAAGAATAATTAAAATTTGGGGATAATAATTGAACAATAATTTTAAGATTTGAAACTTGAAGAAAATAATTAAAATATGATAAAAACAATGATTAGTTGAAAAATGTTAATGAAATTTGAAATAAATAATTGAAAAAAAATTGCACAATTTTTTAAACATTTTTAAAAGATACGTTTGTCGGTTTCAACGCCTAAATGTATGATGCGTGTAACCTAATCAATAAAATGTTATGACATAAATAAAAATAAATAAATTAAAATAGAAAAAAAATTGAAATTTGAGAAAATTACTTCAAAATCTGAGAAATTAATTGAAAAAAATGAGAATAATTAAAAATTGAAGAAAAGAATTGAAGAAGTCTACAAATAATTTAAACTTAAGATAATTTTAAAAAAAATTTGGAAATTATGAAAACAAATGAAAATAATTAAAAGTTAAAGAAATTAATTAAAATAAATAAAATTAATAATCTAAATTTGAAACAATAACTGAAAATTTAGAAAATTAATTGTAAAATAAGTAAAATAATTAAAAGATGGAGAAAATAATTGCAAAATTATAAAAAGAAATAAATATTGAACAAAATAATTAAAAATTGAGATATATATTTGAAAGTTCAGGATATAAATTCAGAAATAATGAAAATGATTAAATATTGGAGATAATAATTGCAAAATGAAAATAATAATGGTGAATTAAAAAAATTAATTTCATTTTGCGATAAATAATATGAAATTTAGCAATAAATAATGAAATTGTTTTATTGTCGAAGAGAAAATAATTAAAATTAAAAAAGTGATTGTAGAATTTTTAAAAAATAATTGAAATTTGCGGAAGGTAGATTTAAGATTTAGGGAGAAAAGTGAGAAACAATGAAAATAATTAAAAATTGCAGAAAGTAATTGGAAAATGATAAAAGTTACTGCGGGGATGAAATATTAAATAAAAATACAAAAATAAAACTTTAAATAGATTTGGTCAAAAATAGAGGATATTAGAGGAATTTTTTACAAACAGGTGACAAGCCTATTAAAGGAATTTATCTACTCGTTTAATTTAATGTTATTAGCTTTTATTTATTTACCTCTAAAATGATGTCCACCTTAATTGGTGTTGAACTATTAAGACGCTCAATGCTTTCTCCAGATCCGCTATATTCTATAGTTATTTCCGGTTGCATGATTACCTTTCGATTCATGACTAAGAATTGGCCATTTAGGATGTATTCTTCTCTGTCTGCGTAGCGTAATGCTGAAATAAGTATTCTACACTTGAGTATTATTTGATTGAATTAAATAAAATTGGAACAAAATTTGATTATGTAAATTACGAAATTAATTATTTTAATTAGGTACGATTAATTTTTAGAAGTTTTTAAAGGTCAACAATTATGGCAACTGGTAAAATTAGACGTTCTTACCAAGAAAGTTATGGTCTGTATTCTTTCCATTCAAGGCATATTGTTTAATGTCGATGAAATTGCTACCAGCTGGAATTTTTGTCACCTTGTTGTATCCATAGATCGTGGAATTGAAGGAACCCTTGATTCTGTGACACGAATTGTTGTCGCCTTTGCAAATACCACACGAATCCGTCTTCGCTAATGAATTTAAAATGTGATCACATCCGGCAGGTTGACAGTGTCCATTCACACACATATGAAAGGTATCTGGTGCACAAGGTGTTCCATCTATCACCTTATCACGCAAAATGTAGTACTGGTTGCTCTCCGTTTGACAGATTAGCTTACATCGGTCCTTCGGGAGTACTAAAAACGGTAAAATAACAAATTACACTAAAGCTTCACTTATTTTAACTCGGTCTACGCAAATCCATGAAAAAAGTCGCACTTATTTTAACTAGGTAAACTATGACTAGTTATAGAGAACTTCTCTGATTGGCTGGTCCAATTCGCAGCAACCAATGAAAATGTTAATTAGTTTCGATTGGTCGCCAAGTTAAAATAAGTGAGACTTCAAATTGTTAAAATAAATGCGACTTCAAATAAGCGAGACTTTAAATAAGTGAAGTTTCAGTGTAGTTCAGTGTCACTATTCTTGAATATTCTACCCTCTTTACAATAAATAAAAATTCCTTTAGTTTTATAAAGATCAGAACATTAGACAAAAATTAAACAAAGAATATTAAATATATAAACTATAATTTAAATAAAGATAAATAGAGTTCGAATTGGATTAGAGAAAAGAAAAAAAGAATTAGATATCTTTAATCAAAAGAAGATTGAAAACGTGTTTAATCTGTTTAATAGGATTTATTAAAAATTAATTAAAATGTCTCATATTTTAAGTCCTAAGTCATATGTCTTAAGCTACTTACTTCGTGAATATTTTGCGCGCCATTTGATATCTCGAGGAATATTTGGAATATCCACGTACTCGTTGTTAAAAGCCGCACACTGCTCTTCTCTGAAACAATTTCCAAACTTTGAATATTATTTATTATTAATTGATAGCTGAATTTATTAATAATTTACTATTCATTATCGTAAATGATTGTTTTCAAAAATTAGAAATTACAAGATACAAACTAAACAATTTAAAAAAAAAGGAAAAATGTTTCTAAGAAATAAAAAAATTATGACAAAAACTGAAGAATTAATTAAAATCCAAGGAAGGACTAAAAAATTGGGATACATCAAGAAAATTAAATAAATAGGCAGAAAATGGAGAAATGTTATTTCCTTAATCTGACAAACTGTAAGAAAAATGTAAAAAGTAAAAAAAAAACTAACAAAATTTGGTAAGAATCTACTAAAAAATTAGATTAAAAAAAAAATTAAATTAAAAAATGTATATAAAGAGGAATAAAAGCTTCATAAAAGAAATTTAAAAATCCGTTAAAAATAAAAAAAGTTTACGAAAATTAAACCAAAAATATTTTTAGAAAATTAAAACAAGTTCAACAATAAATTTAGAAAAATAAAGTAAATCTAAAAATTGTATGAAAAAATAAATAAGTTTGCAAAAAATAGACAAGATGTGAAACGAAATTGAATAAATTTACAAAATAAACAGCACAGAAAGCAGGCGAATTGCGCCTACAATCTAGGGTTTCGTGGTCTTCTGTTACTCTATGTTTTCGTCTGTCTCACATGCAATCTGAAAAGCTGAATAACATAGGAAACTTAAAGTGACACAGGTTACTTGAAGTGAGATAGGTTACTTGACGTGTGACATAGGCTACTTGAAGTGTGACATAGGCTACTTCAAGTGACATAGGCTACTTGAAGTGTGACATATGCTACTTAAAGTGACATAAGCTACTTAAAATGTGACATAGGCTACTTAAAGTGTGACATAGGCTACTTGAACTGTGACTTAGGCTACTTAAAGTGACATAAGCTACTTGAAATGTGACATAGGCTACTTTAAATGACATAGGCTACTTGAAGTGTGGCATAGGCTTCTTGAAGTGACATAGGCTACTTGAAGTGTGACATAGGCTACTTGAACTGTGACTTAGGCTACTTAAAGTGACATAAGCTACTTGAAATGTGACATAGGCTACTTGAAATGTGACATAGGCTACTTTAAATGACATAGACTACTTTAAATGACATAGGCTACTTGAAGTGTGGCATAGGCTACTTGAAGTGACATAGGCTACTTGAAGTGTGACGTGGGCTACTTTAAGTGTGACATAGGCTACTTGAAGTGTGACATAGGCTATTTGAAGTAACATAGGCTATTTTAAGTGTGACATAGGCTACTTAAAGTGACATAAGCTACTTGAAATGTGAGATAGGCTACTTGAAGTGTGACATAGGCTAGTTGAAGTGACATAAGCTACTTGAAGTGTGATATAGGCTACTTTAAATGACATAGACTACTTGAAGTGACATAGGCTACTTGAAGTGTGGCATAGGCTTCTTGAAGTGACATAGGCTACTTGAAGTGTGACATAGGCTACTTGAACTGTGACTTAGGCTACTTAAAGTGACATAAGCTACTTGAAATGTGACATAGGCTACTTGAAGTGTGATATAGGCTACTTGAAGTGTGACATAGGCTACTTGAAGTGACATAGGCTACTTGAAGTGACATAGGCTACTTGAAGTGTGACATAGGCTACTTGAAGTGTGACATAGGCTACTTAAAGTGACATAGGCTTCTTGAAGTGACATAGGCTACTTGAAGTGTGACGTGGGCTACTTGAAGTGTGACATTGGCTACTTTAAGTGTGACATAGGCTACTTGAAGTGTGACATAGGCTAGTTGAAGTGACATAGGCTACTTGAAATGTGACATAGGCTACTTGAAGTAACATAGGCTGCTGTGTACGACGGACGGACGAACGGACGGACGACAAAGTCTGACTATAAGGGTTTCGGTCCCGAACCACGAAACCCTAAAAAGAGAATATTTATTTTTAAAAATATGGAAATAATTAAGAAAATCAACGAAATAAAAAGTTTAGTGAATGTTATAATAACAAAATTGTGTGAAATAATATTAAATAATTTGCATAAAAAGTAGAGAATTAAAGAAAATCCTAAAATAAAAAGACAAATACAAAATAATACATAAAAAGTAAAAGAAAAAACCTTATTTTAATAATTTTATTTATCTAAAATTAGATTAAATTTTTAATTTAGATAATTTAAACAAGTTATATAAAATATTGCTTTATGGAATCAAAAAAATTCTTAAAATATTTTAAATAATTATTTTTTTTTTATTTTAATATATTAGAAATTTAATATTATTATTAAGAATAATTTTAATTTCTTTAAATAAAAACTTTTATTATTAAATGATTAACTTTTTTTTGTACAAATAAGAGATTATAAGATAAAAATTAAACAGTTTCGAAAAAGTAAAATATCTTAGAAATCTTGTAAGAATTTAAAAACGAATTATTGCGACTACGAAAAATAATTAAGATTAGTTAATTATAATGAATTAATTAATATGCATTTAAATTTGAATTGAAATTTAAAAGTTTAAACAAATTGTAAAATGAGTTAATTGACGTTTGGAATTTAAAAAAATTATAATGATTTAAAGATATAAAAATTTAATACTATTTTCAGTTATCTTTATACCAAAAATTTGTGGATCGTACATAGGTATTTTGATCACCAGTATTAGCACAATTTTTTAAATTTTATAAAGAGCAAAATATTAAAATTGAAACTTTCAAGATTTATCAAAAAATTTGTGGTTTTTTAAAAGTTGGCGATTTTTTAATTAGACATCCGGAGAATTGTGAAGCTTTTTTTTTATTTAAATCACGTTTTTCATGCAAATGCCCCAATAATTTAAATCAATAAAACAGCCCTAGACAATTTATAGTTTTATAAATGTTTAGGGTTTTTACCGAAAATCAGGGGTGTTAACTGGACATTCTTTGATTCCGCAATTCTTGTATTTGACGCGTTCGCCAATACAATAATTGCCACCATTCTGAGGTGGAGGATTGTTGCATTCTCGGAATTTTTTCTTGATTCCTCCACCACATGTTCTAGAGCAATCTCCATAACTTCCCCAACTGCTCCATTGGCCATCGACTGCTCTTAGAGTTTGACGAGACACGCACTCGCTACGATGACACCATTTATTTTCACCACAACTTGTTCCATCAGCCCAGGGCATGTTGTTTGAATGACAGCGGAGCGTTGGATCACGAAGCGGAGCGGTACACCATAATTTCTTGCACACTGCCTAGCCAGTAACAAATACGGTCAACGAAATTACATCTTTAAAGTTTCGTATATTAGAAGAAGAAAATGAAGAAAAAAGCAAAAATACAAAATAACAAAATTACAACATCAACAACAGACTAATGTTATAAAGGAGACAAAATTCATTTCAAATCAGGCAGGCTGGATATGGTCGGAACTGAAAATCAATTTTCTATCCAAAATGTTGTTTTCCAATGAATTTTACAATACACGTTTTTTTTTTTTTTTTGGATAAAGTAAAAAAAAATGTACATGGAGTTATAAAGATTTTAAGTTTTAAAAACGGAACTCTAGTTTATTTAAAATTTAAGAAAAAAAACCTTCTAAGTTTAATAACTTTTTAAGTAATTGGGATATCTTATTCTTTTTTACGGCCTGAAAAAGTTGTTAATCCTCTTTAAACTCCACCGGTTTTTTGGTTGAAATTTTATTTGGAAATTGTCGTCATAGTAAAGATTATTTTCCATAAGAATTGAACTTGTGCCCAATTTTGATAGAAAGAAAAAAAATTATTTTTTATTTTTTAAAATGAAAATTTCATTTTTCTCAAAAAATACACAAGATATCAAAACATTTCCTAAATAAAAGTTGTTCCTCTTTAAAAAATCTAAATCTTTTAAAGAGGACTAACAACACTTTCAGGCCGTAAAAAAAGAATAAGATTACTTAAAAAGTTATTACACTTATAAGGTTTTTTTCCTTAAATTTTATATAAACGAGATTCCGACTTTAAAAATTAAAATCTTTATAACTTGATGAAAATTTTTTGAAAAACAACTTTTTGAAGATAAAATTGATTTTTAGTTCCGACGAAATGAATTTGGTCTGGACTAAAAAAAATAGGAAACATTTGAAAAAATATCACAAATTGAATCATATTTTTCGGAATTGACAGACATTCCTTACCATCCTCATGATTATGGGAACAAAGTTCGGCACCAGTTCCATAAGTTAGTTCGCATTGTTTCTCTCCGGTAAATATTTCTCCAGGGAAACGATTGGTGCTCCACTTTGACGTTGTTTCGCTAGGCTCATCTTGTAAACACTGTGCATATCCTGCGCTATAAAAAACAATTTTTATTTAATTTACATTTAATTTTAAGTTTAATAAACTAAAACTTAATATAAATTAATTTATTTAATTCATTTTAGTTATTTAAGTCAATCTCCATTGATTTAAAATAATTGAATTATTTAAATATGATGATATGAGTTTTTAATAAAATGAGAATACAAAAATTTCTTTTTAAGATCTGAACGTTTAAATCAACAAAGATTAAAATTTCGATTAATAATAAGGATTAAATATAATCCAATATTTTATAATAAAATGAGAATTTATAACAAATTTCAAGCTTTTATTTTCATTTCAATGTTTCAAACTTCAGAAATAAAGTTTAAAAAATAGTATAATAATAATATTATTAGGTCAGACAATTTTATTTCAACAAAAGCCGTTGTGGAATAATTTTTAAAAAATCCCGTACTTTCAGAAATGATTTTTTTAAAATTTTTTGGAGTACGAAATGACAAGTAACCAAATTTTGTCGTTATTTTTAAAAAAAGAGAAATTATTAAGTGATTTTAAACTTACCAAATATGAAGCAATTTATTTCTACTTTTAAATTTTCTTAGCACTTTTTCAAAATTATATTTAAATCTCGATTGATGACTTTCGATATTTTGTTTTTTATATGGGTGATTCTCCACAAAGTAGTAACTTTTGATAACATTAAATTTTTAAGTAAAAAATATTTTTTCTTAAATATTTCTTATGTACAATTTATAAACAATTATTTTAAAATATAATTCAAAAAAATTTTGAGCTTAAATTAACACCCTTAGTCTTATATAAAAAGTTTTAACTTTAAAATTTTAAAGGTTACAAACATTTTTTTAAAATATTTAATTTTTTACCTTAAAGGAATATCCTAAGGATGTTAGCTTATTTAGAGGATGTTTGTAGGACATCAAAGAAAATTCTTGAAACCCTTGATCACGAGTTAAAAGAAGTATAATTACGTAAATAATTATACAGAAATTAATCAATATTTTGATTAAAAACTCAGGTTAATGATATTCTTATAAAAAACAAAACACTAGGGTAGATGTACCTATTACTGTAAATGCACCAATTACTGCAATTCTTTTGAAAAACGTTATTATGCACTTTTTAAGAGTTTAAAATTAATTTAAATTAATTGAAAAAATTATTTAAAACCTTACTCAACACAATTGCCAATTAAGATATACATTTATATCATTAATTATTTAATTATTCAAGTTTGAATTACAACCTATCGCAGTAATTAGAACATGCACGTGTTTCTATTACTGCGAACAACCTAACCTTCAAATACACGTTATTCTCGTCGCAGTAATTGGGACACAGTAATTGGTGCAGACTCGTAGTAATACCAGCACCTAGTATTATTTATAAATTTGTTATTTTTAAGAATACATAATTTCTTTTAATATTTTAATTAGTGGTTTCTACTTCTATAAATAACAAGAAAGTTTTTAAAATCAATCAAATATTTATCTTTCATTTATATTTATCTTATTTTCCAATATTTTATTGGACTTTGATTTCACATCGCAGTAATTGGTACTTTTACCCTATTCCTATGTATTTCGAATTTTATGAACCGGAGTTTGCAGAAACCGGAGTTTACGAATCAAAGAAAATAAATTATTATAGCAGAAAAACTTAATAAAATATAAAGGTCTTTGCAGAATACTGCATAGATTTGACTACTTTATACCACTATTATTTTTATTTTATTTTAAATATAAACAATTCAATTATTTTTGAAGAACCGGAGTTTACATGTCATTAAAATACGCAGGAAATTAATATTAATTTTTGAAATTATAAAACTAAATATCCTATTTCTTCAACTAAGTTGGACTTATATCAAATTTTTTACCTCGATAACATTAATATTCAGTGAAAATTCAATATAAAAATGATTAAAATTACTGAAAAACAATGAACATGTAAACTCCTGTTCCAAATAACAAAAGGGTGGAGAAAGTATTTAAAAATGATTTTCGCAAAAGTTATTAATAAAAACTGGAAAACAATACACAAAAAACGAAGCTTTTGAGATAAACTGTCGATTAGAACAGATAAAAATATTTTTAAAATATGATTTATTTAAAAAAAAATGTATTAAATCTCACGTGTCCTATGTGGAGAACCTAAAAAAGTGCAGATTTGAGGCATTTTTAACCATTTCATGTCCTTTGATGTTAAAAAAAAATATTTTTCAATCATGATATTAATAAACATAATAACAAAGAATAACTGTACAAAGAATTAAATATTTATTCATATAAGGTTAAAAGTTATTAAGTGGGGAAGTAAAAATAACTACTCAATGAAGAATCACCCATATACAAAATTTAGTTTAATAATTTTTTAGAATCGTGGGAAACTAACTTACTAGTAGAAGGTATAGTTGTAACCTAATAAAAAAGTAAGATTTTTAAACTTAATTATTTTTTAAGCCAGCCTCCAAACCATCGCGAAAATTTTACTGTGAGTAGGTTTAGCTTTGATTTAAATATACTAATAAGAACGCCATATTTTTATCATTGTCTTTACTCATTAAGCTGTAAAGTTTCCGAAAATAAATAACTTTTTCGAATTAAAATTTCATTTTAAATTAAATAATTTTTATATATTTAAATATAATTTTGAATAAGTGCTAAGAAAATTTAAAAGTAGAAATTAATTGCTTCATATTTGGTAAGTTAAAACTCACTTTGATAATTTCACTTCTTTACAAATAACTGTTAAAAATGGTAAAATTTAGTTATTTGACAAATCAACTGTAATGTCTTATTTTACTTATTATTTTATATCTTTAAGAAGTTTAATAATTTCCAAATTATAAATTTAATGTTTCTAAACAAATACGAACATTTTTTTCACATTTTTTAGGTGAACTCTATGTTTTTTAATCTATTTTCTGCTCGCTAAGAAAATGTCATTTTTGTGTATCCTATATTCTTTAAATTCATATTTTAAGAGGAAGAATTAAAATATTATAGTAATTCTTGTTATTTCGTACTCCAGAAACTTTAAAGAATCATTTCTGAAAGTATGGGATTTTTTACAAATTAGCCCGCAACGGCTTTGGTCGAAATAAAATTGCCTGACCCTAATTTATATATTATAATTGCTATTTAAATTTTCAAATAGTTTAAAACGTTTTAATAAAATTTAAGAAGAAACTCACTCGAGCAGTTCAGTAATGTAGTAACGTGAACATTTGGACCATGCCCATGGATAAGTTTTATCATTCAGCATTGATGTCATGACGTTGTCGGTTTCAGGTTTATCGGATGTATTTCTAAATCGTTTGCATTTTGGATCTTCATCATGCGGCATATTGAGTCTAAAAATTGTTTAAAAATTGTTATTATTTTCATAAAAATTAGTCGAGAAAATTTATCAATAAAAGGATCAAGTATGAAAATAAAAGATAGGGAACTTTATAAATTTTTCGATTTTAAAGTTATAATTCCTCTTTCTCAACACTTCTTACTAGATTTTTTCTTCTTTCTACCTGGTTTTTTAATTCTGATTCTTTGGTTCCAAATTCATTAACATCTGACTTTTCTCAAAGATCGAATAATTTCAAAACCCCTTTAATCTGTACCTGAACTAAACAATTTGAAAACCTCTGTTAATCTCAAACAGCATTTTAAATTCAATTCTTCCAGCTGAAAAAAATCCGTCCAGAATTCCGTCTTAATTTTTAATAAGCTTTATATATTTTACAATCTCTTTATAAAAGTAAAAGTAGTTTAGATTTTAAATTTGATATTAGTTTCTCAATATCTCTCTATTTTCATTGATTAAAATTTTAATTAATCCATGCTTTGAGAATAGTAAATTTGAAAATATTAAAAAAATTCCTCAAATTTTTAACAATTCTTTTCTGATTTGAAATATTTGATACAATTTTAAACTATTTTCTTTAATTTCTAATTATTTTTCAATTTTTCCTCTAAATTTTAAATTCAATTTCCGCAAGTTTCCATTATTTTCTTTAATTTTTTCAAATAAAACTTTTTCAGTTTTAATTATTTTCTTCAATATCAAATTAGTTTAATTATTTATTAATTAATTTTCAATTTCTTTATCATTTTTCAATTATTTTTACAAAATATGATTTTTGTTTTTCAAATTGTAATTTTTTTCTTCTATTTAGGTACAATTAATTTCTTCAATATCGAATTATTAACCTTAATTTGTAATGTCAATTAAATAATGGAAGGACATAACTCATCAAATTTGTTCATTTAATTATCAGTTTCACTATTTTCATCGTTTTCATAATCATTTTCCAAATATTTTTCAATATTAAAAAAACTGTTGCTAGCTTCATCAATTTTTATTAAATTTTTATTTATTGTTTTTAAATTTTAATTGTATTTTTCAAGTATTTAAATAAAGTTCTTCGATTTTCAATCAATTTTTTTTATATCAAATAAATTCTGTAATTTTCTCAAATTTTTTTCTTCAATTTTCAATTATTTTTATCATTTATCAATTAGCTTTTGTTATTTTCAATTATTTTTTAATTTACTTTCTAATTTTGATGTTACTCATCTCAAATTCCTGTTATTTTTTAAATTTACAATTATTTTTATCATTCTGCAATTATTCTTTTTCATTAAAAAAATATGTTGTAATTTTTTCAATTATTTTTCACAAATTAAAATTATTTTCTTCAATTTTTAATTATTTTTATTATTTTTCAAATATTTTTTTGAATTTTTAATTGTTTTCATTATTCTTTAATTAATTTCCTAGATTTTAAAATATTTTTCTTAAATTTTAATAATTTTCTTTATTTTTCAATTATTTATCTAATTTTTCAAATTATTTTTTGTCATTTTCATTTTCTCTTGTCTTTTTTGCAATTATTTTCTATTTTTCTCCACCTTTTAATTAAATATATAAATTATTTTTCAATTAATTTTCTGAATTTTTATTTATTATCTTAAATCTAAGTTATTGTAACCACTTTTTAACGTTTTAATCATTCTTCAATTATTTTTCTTAAACTTCAATTACGTTTGTCGATTTTTAATTATTTTTTGTTTAATTTGCATGATTGTTAAGATTTTTGATTTTCCTAAAATAGTCCAAATCGACTCATTTTCGTCTAAAAAGCGTAAATTTTCATTTTTAAGCAAATGTCCAAATGTAGGTGTGTGTATAGAATTTTTTGTCGCCAGGATAGCTCGAGAACGCTTTAGCGGATTTCAATAAAATTTGGATGACTTATTAAGCTCATGAATATCTAAATTTGTACACAGGGATTTTTCCAAATACCCAATCAAATATTTTTTTGAGCACCTCTTTTCATCATATTCCTTATGTAAAAACGAATCGATTGACTTTTATAACTTTTTTAATATAAAAGATAAAAAATTTATAATTGATCAAAAATTCGTAAAATAATTCATGTTTTTTCATTTTTTTCTTTTCGCATTTCAAATTTTTTTTTTTATAGATAACTTTTGAAATTTTTATTTTATAATGATAGATCCTTTGGATAAAATATTCCAAATTGAAAGACAAACTTTTTGGTCTTTATAAAGTATGTATTTTTCTAGAAATTGATAGAATTAATAACTTTTTTTTTATTTTTAACGAAATTTAAATTTTATTTTTTATTATTTTATTATATTGCTTTCTCTATGAGGAAGCAAATTATTTTGCTTACATGGAAGCAGAATGTTCATATATTTTGATTATTTGTTGATTTTTTCCGAAAATTTCAATTATTTATCTCAAATTTCCATTATTTTCTTCAATCTTCGATTAATTCTACAATTTTTTAATTATTTTCTTCAATTTAAAATTCTTGAAATCATTTTGTAATTAGGTACTTTCTTTTACTTCACATATATTCTATATAATTGTTTCAATTATTTTTCTAAAATTGCAATAATTATCTTCAATTTTCTATTATTTTTATCATTTTTCAATCATTTCATCCAATTTTAATTATTCTCATTTTTATTCAATCAATTTATAAAAATTTAGTTAATTTTTTTCTCATATTTAAATTACTTTTCAAAATTATTTTCAATTTCAAAATTTTATAAATTTTGTCCTACGCAAATAAATCTTGTTTTATTTATCTTTAAGTATTGTATTTAAAATACTACATCCTCATAGAGGAAACTTTGTGATCGTTAAGATTTTCAATTTTCCAAAAATAGTCTAAATCGACTTATTTTCATCTGAAAAGCGTAAATTTTCATTTTTGGGTAAATGTCCAGATGTATGTGTGCATAGCGTCTTTTGTCGACAGAATATCTAGAGAACGTTTCAACGGATTTCAATAAAGTTTGGAAGGATTATTAACCTCGTAAATATCTAAATTTCGACACAGGGATTTTTGAAAATACCTAATCAAATTTTTTTGAGCACCTTTTTTCATCGAAAAAAATCGTTTTTTGCCAAAATTTGTTTCTATGCCAAAAATACAATTTAAGAAATACAAAAATCATATATTCCTTATCTCAAAACGAAACGATTGACCTTTATAACTTTTATAATTGATCAAAAATTTGTAAAATAATTCATGTTCTTCCATTTTTTTTGCATTTAAAATTCTTTTTTTTTAAATAATTTCTCCAATTAACTTTCATATTATCAATTTCTTGCTTCGTCTATAAGGAAGCAAATTATTTTGCTCACTTGAAAGCGAAATGTCCAAGAAATGAACATAATTTTCACCTAGTTTATAATTGTTGATAACAGAAGTTGTAGAAATAATCGCGGGCTAGCACGCGTTGTATAATCTAGTTTTAAGTAATTTCAATGAATTTATTACTCAAAATCAAAATAAGATTGTGTTTTTTGCGTTAAAATAATTATATTAATTAAGAAACTCTTTAACTTATTTTTATTTTATTTCTCCCCTCCCCCCAGGCCCGGTCAACATTGAGTGTTTAGTTGTCAAAAATTGACAATTCACTGCCCCTGCCGACAAATTTTTTCACCTAGACTGAAATAAGTTTCTCTGAGAAAGAGGGGCCAGCTATTCTCCAGAAATTGGCCGTATATCCAAAGTGATTTCTTCGCAATTTGTAATCAGTGCTGTAATTGTCAGAGAGGAAGAGAGGAAAATTGCTTAGTTTAATTTTGCAAGTGTAGGCGTTTGAACATCGTACGCACAAGTACACAAAAGATTCGAAAGCGACCGACTATTATGGACTGGAATGTTGTCAAACGGGTGCTTTAAAAAAGCTACACTCACACGTGACCAATTTCATGAGCGATGGTGAATGCAGCTGACAATCCATTGTCCTGGACAATGGCACATGAGGATCCGGGAGAGCACATTCTGCCAAGATCGGCAAGACCAAGAATGTTACAATTTTCATCATCAGTGTTGGAACACAAGTTCTCTCTAAAAATCCATAATTCAAATGATAAAGCAGTTATTGTTCATTATTAAAGTCAGGTTTAGTTTAAAGAAAAAAAAAGAAAGAAATTCTGAAAAAATACCTTGTAAGAAGAACAGCAACGTCATGATGTTCACCCGATGGCTCGTCCGGATTGTTACGCTTCTGCCAAGAGCAAAATTTCTTCAGCATTTCCGATGCAGAGATTCCATCGGCATCTTTCTTTTTCGTAAAAAACACCTCATCCGTGCTGATTATTTTGACGACTGCAATGCTGATCGGGTTCCCAATCGATGGATCCTTGTAAATTCGAGTGACCTTGAAAATCAAGAATACCAGAAATTAATTATTTGAGTAATTTATTTAATTAATTTTTATCGATTGAATTTAAAGTTGATTAAAGTTGAAATGAATTGAAATTAAAAATTCGGATCAATTAATAATATTCTTTTATGCTGATTAATTTTTTTACTCACAGGTTCAGAAAAATTTACATACTTGTGGAAAAAATACCGTTAGGTGCTATAATAAAAAATCAAAATTCATGACTAGGAGAATAATTGATATAATAAAAAGAGACACCTATTTGCAAGAATAAACAAAAATTATCAGCGATAGCAATCGCTAAACATGATCAGCTAAATTTAAAATTGATATATCTGTATTCAGATATAAAATTCATGACTTGCTAATTTTGGATCTAGTAATAGAACCAGTGAATAAGACATGATTTTGATGGATTGGATTAGACAGCATCTTTCGAAGACTTTGATCATTAAGGACTCTACTGACAAGTGTTGGTTTGATCTATATTGATTCTTCAAGTTTCATGAGTTTTGAGCGGACTTATTGAAACGATTAAAATTTGAGAGAGTAGGATGATAAAAAATTTGATAAATTGATAAGTTCGGTTTTAAAATTTTACATGCATGTGAAATTGAAAATAGAAAGATTTAAATTTGGATTAATTGAAATTAGAATCTTTTACAATTTGGATGGGAATTTTTTGGGTTTTTGGGAACAATTTGAACAGATTGAAAATCGGATAATTTAAAAATTGTAAACGTTGAAGTTTGAATCATTGAAATTTAGATTTATCTTGAATCGATTAAAATCTTTGTGAATTTAAATTGAGATTGATTAAACAATTAAATAGATTGAAATTATGACAAATTGAAGGAATTTTTTTATTTTAACCAAGACACATTCAATAAATTGAAATTTCAATTATTTGGACTTTAAAACAATTTAAATTGAAATAGTTTGAGAATTAAATAAATTAAAGTTTAGATTAATTGAAATTCGAATCGATTAAAATTTTAGGACATTAGGGTTTAACTTCTTAATTGCTCTTATTTTATAAAGATTTTCTTCTTTATTTTCTAAAAACCTACTTTGTTTTATTTCAGAATTAAGTCCGAAGCTTGCAATTAAAATTTGAATCGCGTTCAATTGTAATTATTTAAAATTACGTTAATCGGCGTTTGAGTAGATGAAAATATTAAATTTTATTAACTTAAAATGTTTTAGTTTCGATAGGTTTAAATTAGAATTACTCGATTAATAATTCACTAATCGATTTAAATTTGAATAGATTGACAAATTGAATGAATTAAAAGTATCTTTAACTTAAAATTAGGCTAATTGGATTTTGGTTAAATTAAAATTGAATTATGGAATCAAATATTTAAATAAATAAAATTGTTGATAAATTAAAGTTCCAATCGATTTAAGATTCAATATAAAATTGGAATAGATACATATTTTTTATAAATTTTGATTAAACGAATCGAAAAAATGTTACTTAATTTAAATTTGCATTATTAGAAAGATTAAAATCCGAATAAATCAGAATTTGCATTAAAATCATGATTTAAATAAAAAAACTCCATAATTCTCTGGATGTCTAATAATGCATGTAAAAAATCGTAAACCATAAAACAAACACAGAAATTTGTTAATAAATCTTGAAAATATCAATTTTAATATTCTATTCTTTATATATTTTACAAAATTGTGTCTTTTACTTTTGATATTTTTGTTTTCTATTTATTTGTCTTTGTCTTTTTAGTTTAGGATTTTCTTTAATTTTCTTCTTTTTATGCAAATAATTTAGGTAATATTATTTTACACAATTTTAATATAATAACTAACATTCACTAAAATTTTTATTGCATTGATTTTCTTCATTATTTTTATAATTTTAAAAATAAATTCTACGCTCATTTTATTGTAAATATATTCTTGTCACATCTTGTCAATTTTTTGCAAAATTACTTATTCTTTCATAAAATTTTTAGATTATCTTACATTTTTTTTCTAAATTTATTGTTGGACTTGTTTTAAGTGTAATATTATAAAAATATTTTTGGCTTAATTTTCCTAAACATTTTTATTTTTAAAGGATTTTAAAATTTTTGTTGTGGTCTTTTTATTTATTTTTATTTTTGTATTTTACTTTTAATAATTCTAATTTTTTAGCTGGTTCTTATTAAAATGTTCTATTTTTTTATTATTTTTATTAATTCTAATTTTTTAGTAGATTCTTACCAAATGTTTTTATTTTTTGTACTTTTTACACTGTTTTATACAGTTTTTTAGATTAAGAAAAATAACATATCTCCATTTTCTTCCTATTTATTAAATTTTCTTGTTTCACAATTCTTCTAGTCCTTCCTTGCATTTTAATTAATTCTTTAATTTTTGTCATCATTTTTCTATTTCTTAGAAACATTTTTCCTTCTTTTAAATTATTTAATTTTTATCTTGTAATTACGAATTTTTGAGAACATTTATTCGATGCTTTTCTCTTCATATTATGTACATTTAATCTTGTTCTAAACATTCTCATTTTAACATTATTCTTCTATTTCATAAAATTATTTTTATTTTAAAATTTTGTAAAATTTTTCCAAAATTTTATTCTTTTTTTTTTTTATTTTGTAAATTAATTCTCCAATGTTTCTAATTTAAAAAAAATGTCCGTATATAGTTTAATTTTTTGAAAAAAGTTTATACTTTTTTATATATTTTTATGTCCCCATTCTTGTGTTGGTTTTTTTAAATTTCTCTTTATTTCTTTAATAATACTCATGACTTTTTTTATTTAACAGAATTTTCTCATTTTCTTAATAGACTGTTTTCTTATCTGTTTCCTTTTTTTTGTAGTTTATTATTTTTTCGTTGTTTCTACCTGGTTTTCTTAATTTTGCGATCATATGAATTTAAAAATATTTGTTTTAAATTTGCTCATTTATTCGACAATACTTTGTTTGAACTCTATTAAATGTTTCATTCTTCATTATTTCTTATTAAATGTTTCCATTTTAAAAAATAGACTTCTTACAAATAAAGATTTGAAAATCTTATATACTGATTTTATATATATATAGAAAAAAATCATGATTTTTATCAGCCCTGGAATAAATTGAGAACAAAATAATTTTCATCGATTTCAGGGTTGTAATTGATTTAAATCACTTTGATTTAAATCATTGGGCATTTGCATTAAAATCATGATTTAAATAAAAAAAAACCTTACAATTCTCCAGATGTCTAATTCTGCATGTAAAAAATTGCAAACTATTAAAAACAAAATCAAAAATTTGTTGATAAATCTTGAAAATTTCAATTTTAATATATTATTCTTATAAAATTAAAAAAATTCTGCTACTTATTATGATAACAAAAAAAGCATTACATTATTTAATGTTTTTAAATCATTGTAATTTAAATAAATTTCAAGCGTTAATCTACTCATATTCCAATTTGTTCGAACTTTTGAATTAAATCAAATTTGAATGTATATTAATGAAGCATTATTAATTATTTCCCATGTACACAATAATCCTTTTTTTAATTCTTACAAGATTTCTAAGAGATTTCGCTTTTTCGAAATAGTTTAATTTTTATCTTATAATTTCTTATTTTTACAAAAATTTAAGATTTTTTCTGATATTTTTTTTTTTTTTCTTTTTATTTTAGAATTTTCTTCTTTTTATGCAAATTATTTTATATTATTTTACACAATTTTTGTTATGATAACATTCAATTAACTTTGTATTTGGTTGATTTTCTTAATTATTTCCATATTTTCAAAAATAAATACGGTCATTTAATAAATTTATTTAATTTGTTTCCATACTTTGTCTATTTTTTGCGAGATTTTTTGGAAACTTACTTATTCTTTCATAAAATTTTTAGATTTTCTTTATTTTTCTAAATTTATTGTTGAACTTGTACTTAGTGTAATATTATAAAAATATTTATGGTTTAATTTTCCTAAACTTTTTTATCTTTAAAGAATTTTTAAATTTCTTTTCTACAATTTTTATTTGTCTTTATATACATTTTTTATTTTATTTTTATTAATTCTAATTTTTTAGTAGATTCTTAGCAAATTTTTATATTTTTTTCACTTTTTACATTTTTTTTACATATTTTTACAGTTTGTCACATTAAGAAAAAAACAATTCTCAATTTTCTTCCTATTTATTTAATTTTCTTGTTCCACAATTTTTTAGTCCTTCCTAGCTTTTTATTTATTTATTCAACGGGTTTAAAAAACTCTTACACTTTAACTTAAATGTAAACAAAGTATTTTAATCGCACGCCGATCAAGTTTTAATTAATTCTTTAATTCCTGTTATTATTTTTCTATTTCTTAGAAATAGAAATTCCTTCTTTTAAGTTATTTAGTTTTTATCTTGTAATTACAAATTTTTGAATCATTAATTCGATGCTTTTATCTTTTTTAAATTTCTCATTTTTCTACTTTTTGAAGACTTTTATTATTTTATTTTATATTATTTAAATTTATTTTTTGAGGTATTAAGGAACTTAAAGTCCTTTTGTACAGAGTACTTAACAAACTTAAAACTAAAAATCAATAAAATTCTCAATTTTTTACGTTTTTTTATATATATATAATTTATTATTTTTTCGTTGCTTTTACCTAATTTTCTTAATTTTGCAATTTATATGAAATTGAAAATATTTTTTCGTAATTTTCTCATTTATTTGACATAATTTGTTTTTTGATTAAATGTCTTATTTTTCATTATTTCCTATCAAATATCCTCAATTTAAAAAATAAACTACTTACAAATAATCACTTGAAAATTTTAAATACTAATTGTATATATTTAAAGAAAGCATGATTTTTATCAGCCCTGCTCAATTTTTTCAACTATTCTTTAAACAAAATGTGTTTCAAATTACATAACCTCACCGTATTCATCAAGACGAGGATATAGCTGATAAGTTCATCTCCGTGATACTCTGTCATCATAGAATCAGCAACAATGAGAACCTCAATGAAATATTCTCTGGAAATAGCCCTGCGTGTTCTCCAGCCACCATAATTATCGAAATCGGCTTCGACGGACTGATGACTCCAGTTAGCATCATTTTCGCTTGGATGAGTCCTGGTTCGAGCCATCAATTCGTATCTGCAACAAAACCTATCCCTTGAGCCTTGAACAAAGTGAAACTCGTTTTAAAATACTCTAGTTGTGTAAAAAAGTGTCTTTCAATCCAATTAGTCCAGTCGAACGATGTTTTGCTGCGTGTTAAACTCAATAAAAGACACCTGGACATGTGCTAGATTGAAAACTTTAAACACCAAGAATCACGACCAACATAAATAAATGAACAAAAAGTTGATTTCTTCCTACCGGCTTTGATTCCGGATGGGAGTGTCCTGGTTTTTAAAATCATCTGGAGACGTGTTCTTCCATAAAAGTCGACGCTTCCGCCTCCGGTGCTGATCTCCAACGTAGACTCTCCTTTCAGAACTGTCGTCGAAAGATAGACTTGGACTATTTTCTGCGTAATCTAAAACAGTTTTGATAAATTGCCTTTACAGTGCGTTTCAAATTGAAATTTTTTTCAAATGTAAACTTAATTTTTAAAAACAATAGGCAACTAATATATACTAAAGTTTTTTTCGGATTAATAGAAAAAGAATAATTTTTTTGTTGATGAAATTCCAGGTAAAAATTTTTATAAACAAGTTCAGAAATATTTATCACAGTTTGTTAATTTCAATTTGGTTGTAAATATTTGAGAATTTAAATTTAAATATCCTGGAATGTACGAGACACTTTATATTCAAATTGTAAGATTTCAAAATTCCGATGTCTTCTCATTGCAGCAGATTTATGAGAGAATTTCTAGAAGCAGTATTCGCGAGGAATTGAGAAAATTCAAAAAATCTTTTCTTGCATCTCAATTCTCTGAAAATAGTACTTTACAATCTTTAGATATTTTTTAATGTTACTATAAATAAATAAAATTTTTAAACAAAAGTAAATAATAGTTTCATTTAAATTGATTAGTAATCAGTTCAAATTAATTTTTATTACATAGTTCAAGTTATTTAATATAATTTGTCTGAAAATTAATTTGTCACTTTCTGACATTCTTTTTTTCAGAAATCGTGTGATCACTAATGTTGGGCTGTAATCCTGTTTTGACAGAAATGAGATAGAACTAGACGTCCTTAGACAGTAGGTCAGTATGTTTTCTTCTTTTTTATCGAAAACTCGTCTTTCATGTTACCAATTTGACGCTTTTAGAAACATAAATCTCTTTCTTGATTAGGACTGTGGATTTATTGCTTCTTTTTAAAAGAAGAGATTAAAAATTTTAAATTATATTTGAGAATAAAGATTCTAATTATATACAATAATCTTCGAGAGTCATTCATTCATATATTCGTTCTGTCTGCACTTGAGATTTTAAGAAAAAAAAACTTTATCAATGAATTTATTAATAGATCTAACAAATCCAAACGAATAAAAAAATAGGGGAGAAAGCATAAAATCTTTAAAATATAGGCAAATAAAAAAAATCACAATTGGTTAAAACTTAGAATAATTAAATTTTTAATCAAAGTGTAATTTAAATGTATAAAATTTAATTTTCCAAATAAATTATTCTCTAAAATTATTTTCCGCATAATGTTATTATCCCGACATTGTGATTATTATTTAAAACCTAGTCATCAACAATTGATGATCATCCATCAGTAATTTAAAATTGTGATTACTAATATGAAATTACAATGATTATTTTCGATAGATGAATTCTTTTGATTAAATTCGATCTTTATTGAGGTTCTTTTAGGTCGAGAGAGAGATTTACGAGATTTTGATCAAGGATCCGATTATATCCCTGGAGTTTGAATTCCGAGAGTGGTCCAGTTGAATCTTTCTGGACCCTTTATAATTTTAAAGCCTTCATTTTAAATGAAAAAGGTTGCTTAATTTCACAGAGACTCTAACAATGTTTTAACAGCCATTATGAAAATTATTACAAGAAGATTCTTATCTACAGGAGGATCATTTTTCAAGTTATTTTTCAAGTTGATTCTCTCTATCAAGACGTACATCTTTCATGATTACAAATCAAGGTAATTAATCATTAAAACAACCATTATTGTTAATATACTGCAGAATTATATAAAAACTATTATTGTTATTTATCAAATGGATTTATTTATTTATCATTCACTGGAAACTGGCACAATTTATCATAAAAAATAGAGACAATTTTTTAATAATTTTATATCTAAATTACCTTATTTAGAAATAATTTATATAATTATTAGGTCTAAATTTAATACTAAAATAATTTTTAAAAATCTCTTTTTTTGCCTCTTTAAAAATATTTCTTTAATTCGAGCGGAAATCTTCCGTTTCCGGAAATCCCCCCCCCCCCCCCATATAAATAAACATTTATTAACCTATCTATTTTAATATTACTTTTGACATTTTTTCAATTTCTGAAATGCTAAACTTTTATTAACTACTTATTTTCAAAAATTTTTAAAGAATTTTTTTAAGAATTTATCAAAAATTCTAGATACACTTTCCAGTATATTTACTTTGTTACGATTTATTTAATTTTAAATGGACGGGCAATTTGTACATATTTAAAATTTTAAATCAATTTTATTAATTTAATAAAATTTACTTTCAAATCTTATTTTTTAAAAACATACAAAATTTTAATTAATAGATTATAAATTTATTGTAATTAATTATAAATCTTAATTATAAACTGCATATTGATTTAAATAATTTTTAAATATAAAAAATTTCTAAACTATTTTTATTAAAAATGTTTTTAAACAAAAATATATAAACTATGTTAAAATAAGTTTATTTTATTGTGGAATATCAATTACTTAACAAATTCCCCTGAATAATTTTGAATACCGTCAAATTGATTAATTTAATTATTTAAATTTACTTTATTAATAAAAAAATTTAAATTTAAATAATAGGGTATCTAATCCTGATTTATTATTAAATCTTCTTAAATATTTTTAATACTATATTTTAAAATTAAATTATTTTAATTAAAATTTATTATTCTACTAAATAATTTTAATTTTTATATATTTTTTAATTTAATACAATTTTTAATACATTTTTTACTAAATTAATTAATTTTTTATATTTAAGTTTAACCGCTAATTCTGGCACTTAATCTATAATTATAAAATTTTACAAACTAAAAATTTATTTTTTTATTAATTTCATTAATTAAAATTATAAAAATTAATGTATTCAATTAACTTTTTTATATAAATTTATATATATCAAATTTAATTTTATAAATTAATGAACAGTATAAATCTAATTTAATTTAAAATCATATGTTTATTTATCAAAATTATTTTTGTAATTATAATAAGACTTTAGAAATAAAATATTCGGTAACTTAACAATGTTTTTTTTTGAAAGAATATTAATAATTACAGTGTAAAATGGAAAAAAAACTGTTTTTGAACTTTGAGACAAAATTAACCTGAGTTTTCTTGAAAAAAAAAAAATTTTTTTCTTTATATGCCATCACGATGTGGTGGTTTTCTTTATTTATAATTATTTAAGCACTTTTTATGAACCAGTGTGTATTCCAATAGTTAATAATCCGTTATAGAACTGTCAGAAGTTGAGGTTATGTTTTGATAGGTTTGGTTAGGCGCGACAAGATTTCTCGTATTTCTAATATTTTATTTAATTACTAAAGAACAAACAACTTTTTATTTTGAAGCATATATTCATCACGGAAAAGTATTACGGGTGAAAAGCAGTTCCACAATTTATATTTTTCAAATAAGAAAGGATTATCTATTGTTGTCAGGAGGTAATTTTTAAGTAAATCTGGAAAAAATACTTATTGAATAAAACCTTTAGTGAATCGGAATTTTTAAGAAAGCAGAATGATTGACATTCTGAATAGTTTTGAATCGGAGTTAGTTTTAATAAGTGATTTCCTATTAGTAGAAAATTGATTAAATCGGTTTTGACAATTAAGAATCGGTTTGGAAGTTTTTAGGTTAGATTGGCATATTTTACACAAAATTTGGAATTTTTAATTAATTGAGCTACTTAAATAAATTATGTGTAGGTCTGTTAGATTCGATAATACTTTTTAAAATTGAACAAATATATAAAATTTTTGTTGAGCATATTTCTAAAAAATAAAAAAACACTTGAAAATTTAAAATGATTTGAATCGGAGTTAATCGGAAATTTCCTTTTAAGAAAGCAGATTCACTTGAGTTCATGATCGATTCAAAAAAAGTGAATAGGTTTTTATTTCCTGGGTTTTTATCGTATTGAAAAAATACTTATTATCACTATCTACTGCTGGGCGAGCTACCCTAATTTTAAAAACAATTTGTTTGTTTTCTTGGTACAGCATTTAGGGTGTCTACTAACCGGGAAAACCGGGAAATAACCGCGAATTTAAATTGACCAGGAAAAACCGGGAATTTTCCGTCAAACCAGGAATTTTTTTCTGGGTTAATAAATTCTTTTCAATTTTCAATTATTTTCTTCAATTTCCAATTATTTTCTACAATTCTCAATTATTTTCTTCCATTTGGAATTATTTTCATTAATTGAAAATTATTTCTTCATTACTCAATTATTTTCTTCGATTTTCTACTATTTTCTTCAATTGCCAATTATTTTCTTCAATTGTCAATTATTTTCATCAATTTCTAATTAATTTATTCAATTCTGAAATATTTTCTACGATTTTCAATTATTTTAATCAATTTTTAATTATTTTCTTCAACTATAATTTTTTTTTTGAATTGCCAATTATTTCATTCAATTTTCAATTATTTTCTTTAATTTTCAATTATTTTCATCAATTTTTAATTATTTTCTTCAGATCTCAATTATTTCCGTCAATTTTTAATTATTTAATATAATATTCAATAATTCTCAACTTTTTTCAACTATTTTTTTCAATTATCATTTATTTATTTCACATCTCAATAACTCCTCCAATTTTCAATTATTTTCTTCTATAATCAATAATTCTCGGCTTTTTTCAATATTTTTTTCAATTATCAATTATGTTTTTGAAACTTGAATTCAATTCATCAATTATTATTCCACGATTTTCATAAAATCACATTTTCTTTAATTCCAAATTATTTTCTACAATTTTTAATTAATTTCTTCAAATGACAATTACATTCTTCATTTTTTATTGTTTTTTCAAATTCTATAATTCCTGGGTTGTTCAATTTCTTTTTTCTTCAATTATCACTTATTTTCTTCTTTTCAATCCCATTATTCAATTCTTGAATTACTTTCTTGAATTCTCAATTATAATTTTCGACAATCAATTCCATTCTTTAATTTTCAATTTTTTTTTAATATTCAATAACTCTAGGCTTTTTACAATGATTTTTTTTTTAATTCTCAATTATTTTCTTCAAATTCCAATTTTTTTCTTAAATTTTAATTATTTTCTTCAATTTCCAATTATTTTTTCATATTTCTTTCAGTTTCTCAATTTCTTTCAATTTTTTAATTTCATCTCAATTTTCTTCAATATTTAACAATTCTCAGCTTTTTTAAATTATGTTTTTCTTTCAATTTTTATTTAAATTGAGAATTTTTAAATTATTTTCATAAATTCGCAATTATTTCCGTCGATTTCTAAATTTTTCTGCTGTTTCCAAATATTGTATTTAATTTTTAAGTACTTTCTTCTTAAAAATTCTTCTTCTTCTTCTAAATCGACTTATTTTCATCTAAAAAGCGTAAATTTTCATTCCTAAGCAAATGTCCAGATGTATGTGTGTGTGTGTGTGTGTGTGTATAGCGTTTTTTGTGTACAAGATATCTCGAGAACGCTTTAATGGATTCCAATAAAATTTAAATGACATATTAAGCTTATGAATGTCTAAATTTGGACACAGGGATTTTTGAAAATACCCCACCAAATTTTTTGGGCACCTTTTTTCATCGAAAAAAATCGTTTTTTGACAAAATTTTTTTTTCATGCTAATAATACAACTTAAAGAATACAAAAATCATGTTCCTCATCTCAAAACGAATCGATTGACCTATATTACTTTTATAATTGATCAAGAATTCGTAAAATAATTCATATTTTTACATAAGTATTTTTGCATTAAAAAGTTTTTTTTTAACAACTTTCCCAATTAACTTATATATTATTAATTTCTTGCTTCCTCTATGAGGAAGCAAATTATTTTGCTTACTTGGAAGCGAAATGTCCATGAAATGGACATAATTCTCACCTAGTTTAATTATTTTGTTCAATTTTCAATTGTTTGTTTCAATATCTAATCTCGACTTTTTTCAATTATCAGTAATTTATTTAATGTTTCAAAACCTCCTTCAATTTTTAATAATTTTCTTCTATTTTCAATTAAATTGTTCAATTGTTAAATTATTTTTTTAATTCTCAATTAATTTCTTTAAATAACAATTCTATTCTTCAATGTTTAATGTTTTCTTCAATATTAAATAATTCCTGGCATTTTCCATTTTTTTTTAATTATAAATTATTTTCTTCTTTTTTCAATCCAATTGTTCAGTAATTTTCTTTGATTTTCAATTATTGGATTCAAACTTCAATTTTATTTCTCAATTTTCAGTTTTTTTTTTTTAATATTCAATAATTCTGTGTTTTTCTGATTTCAATTTCATTATTTAATTTTCAATTTATTTCTTCAATTTTGAATTATTAACTTAAATTTTAAATTACTTGTTTTGATTTTCTATCTAGTTGACCAATTTTCGATTATGTTCTTTGAATTTAATAACCATTGTTCAATTTTTTCAATTATTGTTCAATTGTAGATTAATATTTACTTTTTTTTTTAATTTTGTTTCTAACTGTCAAATATTTTTGTCATTGTTCAATTATTTCTTTCCATTATTAATTATTTCTTTTCATTATTAATTGTTTCTTTTAATTATTCAATTCTCAATTATTTTCTTTGAATTTCAATTATTTTCTTCAATTATTAACTGTTATATTCAATTTTTGTAGCCATTTGTAGGTCTATTTATACTTAAAATAAATTTTAAGCTAACAAGAGAAAAAACCGGCAAAAATAGGAACAAAAACCGGGAAACGACCGGGAATTTTGTGGGACGAAATTAGTAGATACCCTGAGCATTGTTTTAATTTTCTTTTTTTATATCAATTGCTTTTAATCAATTAAAAGAAGATAAAAGAAAGAAATGAGTGCGGATAAAAGTCGAGTATTTTGAGCGGAGAGAAGAAGTGAATAAATTAAAAAATCGATTGAGAAAAAAAAAGGATGGATATTGGAATGTTAAATCCCCGGAAGACGCCAACCTGTCTCGGAGAGATGATACACCTTGGGGGAAATATTGTCCAAGTTCTGAGACCGGACCGAAAGTGCTGGAGGCTGCGAATGACGTAAGAGTCTGCAGACTGTACCACCTGTTTATCTCTTTCGTATTTGCCATACAGGTGTTCGATTGAGCACTTACGATTGAGTATTATAGACCTACAAGGAGGTTTCTTTCGACCTCCGTTATTTCAGAAAGAATGCAAGTCGAGGTCGATTGGAAATTAATGACGCAATTCTAAATAAGCCTATGGAAAGCAATATATGTTAAGGGAATTTTAATTAATCCAAACAGATGTTAGAATTTCATAAAGGTTATTGCGTTCTTCCCTAATTAAGCAAATGGTAGCAATAAACCTACGGAGTCTCTGATTTCTCAGCAATCTCCACGCTAAACGTATAATTTTAATATTCCCTCGGAATTGGACATCGAATATGAAATTATTGATTGTAAATTACGTACAAAGCTTTCGGAATTGTTTTTTTTTTCTTCTATTTTCTAATTAAAGTTTCCTTCATTAGGAATCTTTCGATTATCGAAGAATAAATCTAATATTGAGATTAATTCAGAAATGAGAATTTTTAAGATATTTTTGAAAGATTATTTATTTGAGAAATGAATTTTTTCGAGAAATTCATTAATATGATTAAAAAAAGGTAAATTGAGAGAATGGGCAAAATAGAAGTTTATAATCAACTTGAATAAAGAAGCAGTTATTAAAATTAATTATTAATAAATTAATTAAAAGTGAATAAAGTAAATGGTTTGATGTTTTCGACAGGAAATGCCGCGAGTAAAATATCCCTCTCACGCCCTGTCAGTTCTTTTCTCATCACAAGATTTATTAAAAATTTAGAGACCCAAAGTTTTTTCTTAATTGAGCCCCAAGCCATTATGGCAATTATCTATCTCATTTAGAAATGACCTGAACTTTTCGTCTCAAAATTATTGCAGACTTTGAATTTTGTACCAAATGATTCACAGAAGTGTTTAGTTATTTCTTACAAAAAAAATTAGAAAATTAAAAAAGTAGCTTTTTAAATTCAAGATGAAATGGATTTTTTAAGAATGTTCAATCCATTGACATAACCTGAAACAGAAAGTGGTTTTTAAAAGTAATTTCTCCAACTTTTTCGGATTTTCAAAATGTTTTTTTTTAAATTTTAATATCCAATAATGGTCGTAAATCATTTATTTAAAAAAAATTAGTTTCGTACAATTTTAGAAAATCTGCTTTTAAGATTTATTTTTTAGTTTTCGTGAATTAAAATCTATGGAATATTTTTAATTACAAAATTTCCAAAATTATTTGCTTTAATAATTTGCTTAGAATGAACCATAGAATGACTTTTGAAGCTTTTGCTGATTTCAATAAAAAAATTATATTCAATATCTGAATTAGAATAATTTACATAAATCTAATATTTCAAAAATTAAAGAAAAAAGTATGTACACGAAAATTTTTTAATTGTCTAAAAATCTTGAAATTCTTTCTCAAAGCAGAACTTGGTTCTTAATAATTTAAATTCAACAATTTTATTGGATGCATAAATCTGCATAAATCAGACATCAATAATTTTTAAGAAAAAATAAATTTTAAATTCTTTTTTAAATTCTTTTTTATAACACATCTTGAAAAACTTTCAAAGTTGAATGCTGAATTATTCTCGCAGTAAAATTTCTTAATGTTTATTTAATTTCTAATATCATTAATTAATTAATATTAATATTAATTAATATTTTTATATGTCAAAGACGATTCGAGGCGTAAAATAATTTTAATCATATAGTTTAATTTACTGTTAAAAACAACTTTTTACTTTCAGGTTATGTCAAAAGTGGTTGAACTTCCTTAAAAAACGTATTAAAAAATGTTTTTTTTCCACAAATACAGAATTTGAAGTAAAAAGCGAATAAATTTTGTGGAATGAATAACAGAATGAAACAAAACCTCAGATGGGAGACGTTTCTAAAAATAATAATAAGGAAGAAATTGTAAAAAGAACAATGTTCAGAGTTTGCTGATTCATGAAATGTTTTATGTGATTTGTACTTCTTTATGTGATTTGTATTTCTTTATGTGATTTTAAATGCTTAATGTAATTTTTATTTCTTTGTGTGATTTTTATTTCCTTGTGTGATTTTTCAGAGTTGCCACAAATATTTTATTACAATTTTTCCTGATTTTTCCCAGATTTACCAATTTTTTACTTTTTTCCTCGCATTCTTTAAGTCCTTAAGACTAATTTTTCGTATATTTACTATAAAATTATAGAAAATAAATATTTTGCGTCCTCATAGTAGAAGATTTCAAATTATTTCTTCATTTCTCAATTATTTTCTTCGATTTTCTACTATTTTCCTCAATTGCCAATTATTTTCTTCAATTTTCAATTATTTTCATCAATTTCTAATTAATTTCTTTAATTCTGAAATATTTTCTACGATTTTCAATTATTTTAATTAAATTTTAATTATTTTCTTCAACTCAAAATTATTTTTTTCAATTGCCAATTATTTGATTCAATTTTCAATTATTTTCATCAATTTTTAATTATTTTCTTCAGATCTCAATTATTCCCTTCAATTTTTAATTATTTAATTCAATATTTAATAATTCTCGACTTTTTTCAACTATTTTTTTCAATTATCATTTATTTATTTCACATCTCAATAACTCCTCCAATTTTAAATTATTTTCTTCTATAAGCAATAATTCTTGGCTTTTTTCAATATTTTTTTTCAATTATCAATTATGGTTTTAAAACTTCAATTCAATTCATCAATTATTATTCAACAATTTTCATGAAGTCACATTTTCTTCAATTTCAAATTATTTTCTATACAAGTTTTAATTAATTTCTTCAAATTACAATTACATTCTTCATTTTTTATTGTTTTTTTCAAATTTGATAATTCCTGGGTTCAATTTCTTTTTTCTTCAATTATCACTCCTTTTCTTCTACTTTCAATCCCACTGTTCAATTCTTGAATTATTTTCTTTAATTCTGAATTATAGTTTTCGACATTCAATTCCATTCTTTAATTTTCAAATGTTCTTTTCAATATTCAATAACTCTAGGCTTTTTATAATGATTTTTTTTTAAATTCTTAATTATTTTCTTCAATTTCTAATTTTTTTCTTAAATTTCAATTATTTTCTTCAATTTCCAATTATTTTTTCATATTTCTTTCAATTTCTCAATTTCTGCTGTTTTCCAATATTGTGTTTAATTTTTAAGTACTTTCTTCAATTTTCAATTATTTTATTTAATTTTTAATTATTTTTTTCAATTCTCAATTGTTTGTTTCAATATTCATCTCGACTTTTTTCAATTATTTTTTTTCAATTATCAGTTATTTATTTCATGTTTCAAAACCTCCTTCAATTTTCAATAATTTTCTTCTATTTTCAATTTAATTGTTCAATTATTCAATTATTTTTTCAATTCTCAATTAATTTTTTTAAATAACAATTCTATTCTTCAATTTTTAATGTTTTCTTCAATATTAAATTATTTCTAACAGATAATTTTTTAACTATTTTGTTAAAATTTAATATTTATTGTTTTATTTTTTAGACTATTCTTTTCAATTGACAATTATTTTCATCATTTTTCAAATATTTTCTTCAGTTCTTCAATTATTCTCGTCATTTTTCAACTATTTTTATATTTTTCAAATATTAATTATTTTCCGCAATTCTCAATTATTTTCTACAATTTTTAAAACTTTCAATTATTATCTTAAAATTTTATAATTAATTTTTGATGTTTTAAATTATTTTGTTCGGTACTATTTTGCTTAAATTTAATATTTCTTGTTTTATTTTGTAAACTATTTCCGTCGAATATTAATTATTTCCCTCAATTTTGAATTATTTCCTACAGTTTTTTCAATTTTCCATTATAATCTTAAAATTTTATAATTTAATTATTTTTTGATTTTTTAAATTATTCTTTGCGTTTGTGTATTAATTTACCTATTTTTTGAATTTTGTTTTCAATTGTTAATTTTTTTCGTCATTTTGTAATTTTTTTTTTCAATTATCATTTTCAATTGTTTGTTTCAATATTCATCTCGACTTTTTTCAATTATTTTTTTTCAATTATCAGTTATTTATTTCATGTTTCAAAACCTCCTTCAATTTTCAATAATTTTCTTCTATTTTCAATTTAATTGTTCAATTATTCAATTATTTTTTCAATTCTCAATTAATTTTTTTAAATAACAATTCTATTCTTCAATTTTTAATGTTTTCTTCAATATTAAATAATTCCTGGCATTTTCCATTTTTTTTTTTAATTATAAATTAATTTCTTTTTTTTCAATCCAATTGTTCAGTAAATTTCTTCAATTCTCAATTATTGTATTCGAATTTCAATTCTATTTCTCAATTTTCAATTTCATTATTTAAATTTCAATTTATTTCTTCAATTTTAAATTATTATTTTTTCTTTTTTGATTTTCTATCTAGTTGACCAATTTGCAATTATATTATTTAAATTTAATAACCACTGTTCAATTTTTTCAATTTTTGTTCAACTGTAAATTAATATTTAATTTTTTTTTTAATTTTGTTTCTAATTGTCAAATATCTTTGTCATTGTTCAATTATTTCTTTCCATTATTAATTATTTCTTTTCATTATTAATTGCTTTTTTTAATTCTTAATTATTATTTTTTGTAAAGTTTAATATTTAATTCTTCAATTCGCAATTATTTTCTTCAATTATCAATTGTCTATCAATCTTTAATTTTTGTAGCCATTTATAGGTCTATTTATACTTAAAATAAATTTTAAGGTAACAAGAGAAAAAACCGGGAAAAATAGGAACAAAAACCGAGAAATTAAGGTAAATGTCGCAATTAGTGTCCTACTTAAAATTTTTCGGGAGTTTATCAAAAAAAAATTCGTTTCATACTTTTTTATGGAAATAATTTTTTACATTTACATGAAGCTACTCTTTTTCTGAATTTAAAATGATTTTGATTCAAGTTTTATTATAAAAAAAAAAATGTAATAAATTATCGTTTTTTAAAAATATAATGTTATTGTACCAATTTGTGCTCATACATGAAAAATGCATGTCGATTGTCATTCTTTTCTTGATTTGTCAAAATAGACAACAAGGCTATGGTTTTTCTGTAAAATTTTATATTTTTAAGTGAACCAGGATCATAAAACACAAATCAACACGAAGAATATAAAAAATTAAATTGAAAAAATATATTTTTTACACTATTTTCGTATTATTTTTATTTTATTTTGAGCATTTAAATTCAGTTGAGTACAAATTGGTACATGGACACAAATTGGGACATTTACCTTACTGGGAATTTTGTGGGACAAAATTAGTAGACACCCTCTTTCTTGTTTTAAAGCGAATCAACTGACCTATATAAAGTATAAAATGGATTAAAATTCGCATAATCTTTCATGATTTTTAATCTTTTTGACATTAATTTTTTTTTCCTGATAACTTCTCAATTTTCGTTTATTCCTTCCTCTAAGAGGAAGCAATCTTTGCATTTTCCCAGCACTTTTGACGAAAATCTCCGACTTTTCCCTAATTCCCTGACCTGTGTCAATTCTCTTTTTATATCTTTATACGATTTTTATTTCTTTGTGCAATATTTATTTATTCCAATGATTTTTATTTCTCATTTGTTTTATACTTCTTTATGTGAATTTTACACTGAAAAAAATCCCTTGCACCCGTCTACTAGGAATCAACCATTTTTCCTTGTTAGTTAAGGAGCCAGCTAGTTGAGATTAGTTAAAATGACAAGGATAATTTGTACTCTAATTAGGAATTATATTATATTAACACCAAAAATTGTGCGATCGACTGCTTTTATTACTGCAATAAGTTCTTTATTATCTAAAATACATTTGTCAATACTTTCTCTCTTTCAAACATTAGTGGTTAAGGTAAATGATACCAGTTTTGTTCGCCATATATTTTAAGGTTATGTCGATTTGACATTTTCAGAAAAAACTATTAAAACTTTAGTATTATTTTAAAGATTAA
Organism: Ganaspis brasiliensis; assembly: GCA_037103525.1. Taxonomy (NCBI): domain Eukaryota; kingdom Metazoa; phylum Arthropoda; class Insecta; order Hymenoptera; family Figitidae; genus Ganaspis; species Ganaspis brasiliensis. The sequence goes on from JAZKLR010000146.1 coordinate 2,525,975, forward strand.
TTGACACAAAGTAACTTGTTTGCACTGGGAAATTGTAATATTTCAGCTGATTTATACATTTTTTCTGTTTTTAAAAATTAGAAGTCGAACAAGTTTGATTTATTAGAATTAACTTATCTTCGGTTGCTAACTGAACAAGGAATCCTTGTCATTTTAACCAAAATGGACTCAACTATAGCCAAATTGTTGTTTTTCACATTAATATTTTTTTCAGTGTATATCTCGATTGTTTTTTTTTTCGAATAAATTTCCTTTTTTTTTCTGAATTCACGATTGGAATAAGAAACTAGGGTGAATCAGTTAATCGGCGAAGGAGTTCTTTGTGAAAAGAGAATGAATAAAAGTGAGAGTGATGGATAATTTGAGTGGTTGGTGAGTGAACCACAACGTGATATATATGTATATGTATAAGTGTATATACTGTACCGATGACACCACACTCGTGATTTCTTGGCAGGTCGTTGGTAAGAGTCGAATCTGAAGTTGAAGTCCTGTAGATCGCATGCTGCAGAGATGATTCGATTGATGCATTCTCATCATCAGTCCAGCGCTTTGCGGGTTTAATGAGGTAACTTCCTGTTGATGTTGTCATATGTCCCGTCTGAAACGGAAATAGTGAATATTCACACAAGTTCTGCTTCACTGGTTTCAAAACGATGCTTCATATTATGTCTATGATCTTGAATAATCACCATATTATTCTTCTGAGTTTGGAATTTTATAATCAGAGGGATTTATTAGGGTGGCCAAAAAAAAAAAAAATTTCGATTTTCATAAACCTTACCCCCAATTTTGTTCTTTGGCGAAAAATATGAGATACGTATTTTTTTATTTTTTTATTTTTTAATATTAACCCGTGCCGCAAAGCCCTTGAAAATTACCATTGAATTCCTATAGGAAAAATGCACTTTTTCGTAAATTTGACATAAAATCGTGAAAAATTGACCCTTTTCTTTCTGTAAACGATATTTTTGTTCATGAATGTCCAAATAATAAAAATCTGTCGTATCTTTATTAAATAAATTATTTCAACTATTTTTTATATGACTGTAAACAAACCCCATAAACGTAAAAACATCTGGAATTTATTAAAAAAAATATTAATTATTATTTTAAATGCTTTTTCTTCATTCATTGATGTTATTATCAAAATATATATTATTGTTTATGTTTTACAATGTTACATAATTTGTTTAAACAATTTATTGTTATTTCCTTACAAAATGACAAATAAATCGAGCGTTTTTGCAATTTTCTTAAACTTTCTAACTTTAGACGCCTAATAAAAACATAAATTTATATATATTTATGTTATCAAATTAAGACGCTAACAATTGTTTAAACAAATTATTGTTGTTATTAATTAACTTTTTCAGAATTGCTTAAAAAGAGTTGTAGTTTTTTCTTAATTTTGCAACTTGCTTTTCTTGAATCAACCACATTTTAATAAAATAAAAAAAAATTATTATTATAACAATTATTTAAACAAATTATTGTTGTTATTTATTAACTTTTTCAAAAATGCTTATAAAGAGTTGTAGTTTTTTTTTATAATTTTGCAAATTGATTTTCTTTAACCAACCACATCTTAATAAACTAAATGAAATTATTATAAAAACAATTATTTAAACAAATTATCGTTGTTATTTATAATTTTTTCAAAAATTCTTATAAAGAGTTGTAGTTTTTTCTCAATTTTGCAAATTGATTTTATTAAACCAGCCACATGTAAATAAACATAATAAAATGATTGATTTAACAAATATTTAAACAAATTATTGTTGTTATTTATTAACTTTTTCAAACACGTTTATAATGAGTTGTAGATATTTCTCAATTTTGGAAATTGATTTTATTAAACCAACGACATGTTAATAAAATTATTAAAATTATTATTATAACAATTAAACAACTTATTGTTGTTATTTATTAACTTTTTTAAAAATGCATTAAAAAAGTTGTAATTTATTCTTAATTTCGCAAATTACTTTTCTTAAGTCAACCACAATTTAAAAAAATTGATAAATTTTTAACATAACAAATTTTTAAACAAACTGTTTAACTCTTTATTTAGCATTTATTAAAAATTTTATAAATAACAACAATAAGTTGTTTAATTGTTATAATAATAATTTTTATAATTTTATTAAGATGTCATTGGTTTAATAAAATCAATTTCCAAAAATGAGAAAAAACTACAACTCTTTATAAGAATTTTTGACAAAATTATAAATAACAACGATAATTTGTTTAAATAATTGTTTTTATAATAATTTCATTTAGTTTATTAAGATGTGGTTGGTTAAAGAAAATCAATTTGCAAAATTAAAAAATAACAACAATAATTTGTTTAAATAATTGTTATAATAATAATTTTTTTTTATTTTATTAAAATGTGGTTGATTCAAGAAAAGCAAGTTGCAAAATTAAGAAAAAACTACAACTCTTTTTTAGCAATTCTGAAAAAGTTAATTAATAACAACAATAATTTGTTTAAACAATTGTTAGCGTCTTAATTTGATAATAAATATTTATATAACATAAATATATATAAATTTATGTTTTTATTAGGCGTCTAAAGTTAGAAAGTTTAATAAAATTGCAAAAACGCTCGATTTATTTGTCATTTTTTAAGGAAATAACAATAAATTGTTTAAACAAATTATGTTACATGGTAAAACATAAACAATAATATATATTTTGATAATAACATCAATGAATGAAAAAAAAGCATTTAAAATAATAATTAATAGTTTTTTTAATAAATTCCAGATTTTTTTACGTTTATGAGGTTTGTTTACAGTCATATAAAAAATAGTTGAAATAATTTATTTAATAAATATACGACAGATTTTTATTATTTGGACATTCATGAACAAAATATCGTTTACAGAAGGAAAAAGGTCAATTTTTCACGATTTTATGTCAAATTTACGAAAAAGTGCATTTTTCCTATGGGAATTCAATGGTAATTTTCAAGGGCTTTGCGGCACGGGTTAATATTAAAAAATAAAAAAATAAAAAAATACGTATCTCATATTTTTCGCCAAAGAACAAAATTGGGGGGTAAGGTTTATGAAAATCGAATTTTTTTTTTTGGGCCACCCTAGGATTTATATAACTTAAAAAAACAGGTGGTCTTCTACTTCTTAGGCAGACTTCACAGGCCGTCCCCTATTTCCCCTAAATGTGCCCTATTTTTCGACTGGTCCCTAACAGTCCCCTATTTAGAAAATTTTACCCTAAAATCCCCTACTTTTCACAAAAGTATAATTAAAGTCAAGGTATCTAGAAATTTTTAATTATTTTCAATCTTTTTTAAATATTTATTATTTTCTCAATCTTCAATTATTTCTATCATTTTTAAATTATTTTCTCCAATTTTCCATTTATTAAATTATATTTCAATAGATTTCCTGAATTTCCAATCCCTTCATCTCAGATTCCAATTTTTTTCTTCAATTTACAATTATGCTTATCATTATTTCTTAATTTTTTCCTTCTATTCATACTTATTTGAATTATTATTTGACTAATTTCAGAAACTGTCAATTATTTTCATCAAATTTAAATTATTTTATTCAATTTAGATGATTTTTTTCTACTTATTAAATATTTTCATTATTTTCCAATTAATTTCCAAAACTTGCAATTATTTTTTTACATTTTAATTCTTTTCATTATTTTTTCATTGTGTTTATCATTTTTCAGTTATTTTATTAAATTTCAAAAATGTTTTATAATTTTATCACTTATTTTTCATAAATTTTATTTATTTTCTTAAACTTTCAATTATTTCTATAACTTTGAAAATATTTTCTCCTATTTATAGTTTTGAAAAGTATATTTTCATACACTTTCTACATTTTTTATTTATTTATCTTAAATTTCAGTCATTTGTATTATTTTTCAAATCTTTTCACCATTTTTAAATTGGTATCTTTAATTTTTTTAATTTTTCAATTTTTTTCTCTAAATTATCAATTTTTCAATTATTTTTTAACTGATTTACTAAACGTTTAATTATTTATTTCAAGCTTTAATTAATTAAAAAAATTGTTAATAAATTTTAGAATTTTTCAATTATTTTTTTCAAATTTCAATTGATTAAAAACATTTTCAATGAATTTTAGAATTATTTTTTTCAAATTTACAATTACTTTCGGTATTTTGTAAATAATTTCCTTTATTTTCAATTTTCTATCTCAAATTTCAATTATTTTTAAAAATTTATCATTATTTTTGCTATTTTTCCATTATATTTCCTTTAATTTGATATATATTCTGTAATTTTTTAAAATTATTTTTCTCAAATTTCGATTGTTTTCTTTTATTTTCAAATATTTTCTTAATTTTAAATTACTGTCTTCAATTTTTAATTTTTTAAATTATTTTTAGTTTGATTTACTTAATCGTCAGTTATTAATCTTAAATTTCAATCCTTTGTTTTCAATGTTTAATTTGTTTTATAACCTTCTCATTGATTACTTCGATTTTAAATTACCTCAATCATTTTTTAATTAGATTCCTAATTTTTCTATTATTTATCTCAATTCTCGATTGTTTTCATCAATTTTGAATTTTTTTTCAATTATACTTATCATTTTTAAATTAATTTTTTCAATTTTCAATTATTCTCTTAAATTTTCAGTTGTTTCTATAATTTTGCAATTGCTTAAATTTTTAATATTTCTTTTAATTTAACATTATTTTTATCTTTTTTTAATTATTTTTTTCAGTTTTTAATTATTCTCATAATTTATATTTCAAATATTATCTTGAATTTTTAATTATTTCTGAAGTTCTGCATTAATTTTCTATATAATTTTGAATTATTATTTATTTATTTTTTTATTATTAATTTGAAAATTCTGTAATTATATTTTTTAATTATATTCTTTTTCCTATAACTTTGTAATTTTGTCCTACCCAAATAAAATCGAGGTTCTACTGTATATAATACTTTTATGTTTGTTTATAAAGTTTTTAAAGTACCCTAAAGGTTCCCTATTTTTGTATATTCTGTCCCCTATTTCCCCTAAAATATTCTTCATTGTCACTATGATGCCTGCTTAGGGGAATGTCTTAATAAGCGGGTCACCTTAATCAGTGGGCCACCTTCCGTATTTCTAAAAAATGTTAATTGTTGCTTTTGGAAGTTATGATCGGAAAACAGAATTTAGTAATATTTTAAAAAAAAAAAAAAAAAATGCAAGTAGCTCTTTTGACCGGGAAAACCGGAAAATGACCAAGAAATTTGTTACTAAACCGGAAATTTCTTCTGGGATCTAAAAGTTCTGAGAAATTTTATCGAAAATCAATTTTCTTTCAAATATCACAAATCTATAATAATATCTAATAATAATAATCATCAAGTTCTTTCATTCCTTCATTCAATTTTTCTCTGTTCACACCTGAAATTTGGCACAGATAGATATTTTTTGCTTTAAATGAGATACTTTTTAAAAAATTCATTTTAAGGAGAAATTGAGGAAATGGTTTTTAACATGAACAAAAATATAATCAAATTTAATTTTATTCAATTTTGAAAGATCTAGTTGTACAATTGCCAGAAAAAAATAGATTTAGCCTAAATTTGTTGTCAAATAATAATTATTTAACATTTTGAGTTTTTTCTTTCAGCTCAGAGAAAAATCGCAATTTTTATCAAATTTTGATAAACAATATGTAGCTTATTTTAATTTTTGAAATATTCTCTACAATCGTAATAATTTTAATATTATTAAAACCTTGTTGTTGACAACCAATTTAGGCTAAATCTATTTTTTTCTGACAGTTGTACAACTAGATCTTTCAAAATGGTATACTATTAAATTTGATTCTATTTTTTTTTTTAAGTTAAAAAGCATTACTTAGTTTGAGGTTATTTTACGGTCACCACCCTCCTTAATAAAATCGAATTTTTCTTTCGATTGTCAAATATTATTTTCCTCATTTCTCAATTATTTTCTTTAATATTTAATTATTTTAGTCATTTTGTAATTTTTCTTTCAATTATCAATTGTTTTCTTAAAATTTCAATTCATTTCTTTAATCTTCAATTTATTTCTTTAATTTTTAATTATTTTCTTCAATTTTCAATTGCATTCTTCGTTTTTCAATTATTTTATTCAATATTCAATAATTCTCGCATTTTCTATATTATCAATTATTTTCTTGAAATTCCAATTCTCGCATTTTCTATATTATCAATTATTTTCTTGAAATTCCAATACAATTCTTCAATTTCCAATTGATTTCTTCAATTTTTATTTATTTTCTGTAATTTTTTTTAAAATTTTCATCAGATTTCAGTTAATCATTTATTATTCTCCTTTAATTTTATGATTATTCATTAAATTACAATTTTTTTGTTCAAATGCCGATTATTCTCACTATTTTTCAATTTTTTTAAAATTGTTAATTATTCTTTTTTTAAAAGTAAATTATTTTCGTCATATTCTAATTTTTCTTTTAATTATTAATTATTTTCTTGCAATTGCCATTTAATTTTTTAATTACCAATTTATTTTATCAATTTTAAATTAGTTTCTTCAATATTCAAATATTTTCTTTAATTTTCAATTATTTTCATCGATTTTCAATTAATTCCTCAAGATTCAATAATTCTCGCATTTTATCAAATATTTTCTTTAATTTTCAGTTATTTTTATCGATTTTCAATTAATTTCTGAATATTCAATAATTCTCGGATTTTATCAATTATTTTTTTCACTCATAAAAATTGTTTTAAAATTCCAATTAAATTTTTCAATTCTAGAACAATTCTCTTCAATTCTGAGTTATTTTCTTCAAATTTAAATTGCACTTTTCAATTTTCAATTATTTTTTTCAATATTAAAAAAGTATCGCTTTTTTTCTATTATTTTTTTTCTATTATCATCAAATTTCTTTAATTTTAAATACAATTGTTTAATTATTCTCTTTAATTTTTAATTCCATTCTTCAATTTTTATTTACATTCTTTAGTTTTTAATTGTTTTCTTCTATATTCATTAATTCCCCGCTATTTTCAATTATATTTTTTCAATTTTTGAGTATATTCTTTAAATTTTAATTACAATCTTCAATTTTAAATTGCTTTCTTTAATTTTCAATTATTTTTGTCAATTTTAATTATTTTTTTTTTTATTTTCAATCCAGTTGTTAAATGTGCAAATATTTCGAACAATTATTTCTATAACTTTTTTAATTTTTCAGTTTGCAATTATTTTCTTTAAATTTAATATTTCTTGTTTAATTTTTTCAATTATTTTTTTCAGTTGTTTATTAATCTTGTCATTTTTCGAATTTTGTTTTCAATTAAATTTTTTTTTGGCATTTTTGACATATTTTCCTCAATTTTTCAATGATTCTCGTCATATTTCAAATATGTTCCGTAATTTTCTATTATTTCATACAATTTTTTTAATTTTCAATTATTATCTTTAAATTTTATCATTATTCTTTGATTTTTTAAATTATTTTCTTCAATTATTAATTTTTTTCCGTAATTTTCAACTACTGCCCCTAGCATTTTTTTAATTTTCAATTATTAGCTTAAAATTTTATAATTATTCTTTGATTTTTTAAATTATTTTGTATAGTTGTGTATTAATCTAGCCATATTTTGAATTTTGTTTTCAATTATCCATTATTTTTGTAATTGTGTAATTTTTTTTTTCAATTATTAATTAATTTTTCAAACTTTAACTCAAATCTTAAAATTTCAATTTATTTCCTCAAATTTTTATACTTTTCTTCAATTTCAATTTTTTTTTTCGATTTTCACTCCAGCTATTTGCTCCACTATTTGCAATTATTTCCAACAGATAATTTTTCAACTATTTTGTTAAAATTTAATATTTATTGTTCTTCAATTATTCTCGTCATTTTTTAACTATTTTTTCAAATATTAATAATTTTCCGCAATTTACAATTATTTTCCGCAATTTTCAAATGTTTCCTACAATTTTTTTCAACTTTCAATTATTATCTTAAAATTTTATAATTATTTTTTGATTTTTTAAATTATTTTGTTCGGTACTATTTTGCTTAAATTTAATATTTCTTGTTTAATTTTGTAAACTATTTCCGTCAAATATTAATTATTTCCCTCAATTTTTAATTATTTCCTACAGTTTTTTCAATTTTCCATTATTATCTTAAAACTTTATAATTTAATTATTCTTTGATTTTTTAAATTATTCTTTGCGGTTGCGTATTAATTTAACTATTTCTTACATTTCTTACTATATCTTACAATTTTTTGAGTTTTTTTTTTAAATTGTGAATTATTTTCGTCATTTTGTAATTTTTTTTCAATTATCACTTATTTTTTCAAATTTTCAATTTAATTCTCAAATTTTAAATTTACTTCCTCACTTTTTTATTATTTTCTCAATTATCGATTTTTTTTTAATGTGTCAAATTCTTTCCCTCAACATTTTAATTTCTTTTCCTGGATGTTTTAATTTTATTAATTTCTGCCAAGATGTTAAGAGAGATTTAATCAATTCCTGATACAGGATTTCAGGGAATACTAAACGATTATTTGACTTCGTGCAAAAACAAGCATCTCGCAAAATGCAGAGACACGTACTTATTGAAATGCAATAAAAATGAATGTGTTTTTTCAATCTTTACTGAAAATAGAACTTTTTCTGGAAACTGTTTTTGTGTAATGGCGATTGCGGCAGACGAATAAATTGGTGAATTTCTTCGCTTTGAAGATTTTTAACTCATTCTGGGAAAACTTAGTTAATTCGAGGTAGAATTTGACATACATTATGCCCAACTATATTGTTTTCTTTGAGGAAATGAATTTTCTGAATCGTGGCCAATTTCCTGGTTGATTTGACTCCTTCCAATAATTCGTTTTCTTATGTTAAAATAGTATTTAAGCTAATTAATTCAAGTATTAATGAAAATCACGTAAAATAATGTTTCAATTTTAAAAAAATAAATTGCTTACCATTCCTCCGCATAAATTAACAGATACAATTGAATTTGGATCTCCATCAACTTCTCCTCTATAAAAGCAATCAACATGTTGGCCAGCATGTTCCCACTTGCTGGTATTTTTCTTGATATGTGCGATCTTGAATTCGAAAGAAGATTTAATAAACATCATTTTAATATTTATAGTAATTAATATTTATAAAATTTCTTTAACCCTCAATTGCTAGACTGGGTCTAACAGACCCGGTAGACCTTTTCCGCTTTCTCCTACAGCGGACTGTAGATTAAAAATAGTGAAAAAATGACTTTTAAGGGCATGTGATGATAATGCTAAATTTGTCCGTAAACTTTCTCTTAAAGTACTCAATGTTTTGACACCAAACTTTGTAGAATTACTCAAAATACCATTAGAATGGTCTCTCTGGCCCAAATTTATTTAATTTTTATCTTTAAACTAATTTTTTTTTAAATTTTACAATTTTTGGAAAATTTTGGAAAAAAAGTAAATTTGAAAAATATTTAGTTTAAAGACAAAAATGAAACAAAATTGGGTCAGAGAGACCATTCAAATGGTGTTTTGAGTAATTCTACAAAGTTTGGTGTCAAAACATTGAGTACTTTAAGAGAAAGTTTACGGACAAATTTAGCATTATCATCACATGCCCTTAAATTTAAAAAGTGAGTAAATAAAGAGCTTTTAATTAAAAAAAGTGAGTAAGCAATAATGAGTTTGAAATTACTAATATTAATTTATTTGGGGCCCGCCAGCAGAAATAGTAATCCAAATTTAAAGAAAATAAATCGAAAATGGCAAAAATACATTAAATGAAAAATTATATAAAATACTTGAAAAATTAACGATATAATTAAAATGTGAAGAAACTAATTAAATAATAACATAAATAATAATTGAAAACTTGTGTTAATAAATTCATGAAAATATTAAAAAGATTGAAGAAAATGACATTTAATGAAAATAATTTGAAAATGACAAAAATATTTGAAAATTGACAAAAATAATTGTAATTTGAAAAAAATAATAAAAATAATTGATAAATGGTGTAAAACTTAAAAATTTGAAGAATACTTGAAAAATTGACGAAACAATTGAAATGTTAAGAAACTAATTGAATAATAACATAAATAATTAAAAGCTGTTGTAAAAATTAAAAATTTATAGATAATAATTGAAAAATTGAAAAAAATATTATAAGTTTGAGGAAAATAATTGAAAGTTGAAGGAATGAATTGAAGTTTGAGGAAAATAATTGAAATTTGAAGAGAATAATTCAAAAACGGCAAAAAAACTTAAATATAAACAGAGTAAGATTGAAAAAAATAATTGAAATTTGTAGAAAATAATTGAGATGTGACAAAAATAATTTATATCTGGTGTAAACAATTAAAAATTTGAATAGAATACTTGAAAAATTGACGAAACAATTGAAATGTTAAGAAAGTAATTGAATAATGACATAAATAATTTTAAGCTGGTGTAAAAACTCAAAATTTATAGACAATAATTGAAAAATTGAAAAAAATATTATAAGTTTGAGGAAAATAATTATTGAATGTTGAAGAAATTAATTGAAGTTGGAGGAAAATAATTGAAAATTTGAAGAGAATATTTCAAAAACGTCAAAAAAAACTTCAATATGAAGAGAGTAATTAAAGGTTGTAGGAAATACTTGAAATTTATAGAAAATAATTGAAAACTGATTTAAGAAATTTAAAAATTCATGACAATAAAAAATTTGAATAAAATAATTGAACTTTGTAGAAAATAATTCTAAAATGGCAGAAATAATAGAAAAATATAAAGAAAATAATTAGAAAATGACAAAAATACTTGAATAATGACAACTACAAAAAAATAAGTTTAAAGAAAATAATTGAAATTTGAAGAGAATAATTGAAAAATGATTCAAATAATTGATAACTGGTGTAAAACTTAAAAATTTGAAGAATACTTGAAAAATTTACGAAACAATTGAAATGTTAAGAAACTTATTGAATAATGACATAAATAATTGAAAGCTAATGTAAAAATAAAAAATATATGGACAATGTTTGAAAAAAAGAAAAAATATATTAGGAGTTTAAGAAAAATAATTGAAATCTGAAGGGAATAATTCAAAAACGTAAAAAAACTTTAGTGTAAAGAAAGTAATTACAGTTTAAAGAAAATAATTGAAATTTGTAGAAAATAATTGAAAAAGGTGTAAAAAATTAATAAATTCGTGACAATAATAAAAAGAATAAAGAAAATGATTGAAATATGAAGAAAATAATTGAAAACTGATATAAGAAATTTAAAAATTCATGTCAATAAAAAATTTGAATAAAATAATTTAACTTTGTAGACAATAATTCTAAAATGGCAGAAATAATAGAAAAATATGAAGAAAATAATTGGTAAATGATAAAAATACTTGAATAATGACAAAAAAAATTGAAGTTTGAAGAAAACAATTGAAAAATAACAAAAGTAAAGTGAAGCTTGTGTAGAAAATTTAAATATTTCTGATAATAATTTAAAGATTGAAGAACATAGTTGAAATTTTAATAAAATAATTGAAAAATGACAAAAAAAATAAAAATTTGTGTAATTAATTTAAATATTCATGACAATAATTTAAAGACTAAAGTAAATGAAATTGATATTTGAAAAAATTATATTCTAAATTGCAAAAATACTTAATAATTGACAAAAATACTTTTAAGTTGACAAAAGTACTTTAAAAATGACGAAAATAATTGAAACAAGGTGTAGAAATTAAGTATTTGTTGACTGTAATTAAAAACAAAAATTTGTAAAAAATTGTAATTGGGATATGAACAAACTAATTGATTTATAAAATTAATTATTTATTAATCAGGCACCCAATATCAGAAGATCCCTCCCTCGCCTTCCCCAGCTGGAATAGACATTTTACCAAAAAAGTGAGAAAAGTGAGTTTTTTTTAATAAAGTGAGTAATAGTGAGCGATTTTTTTAAAAAAAGAGTAAAAGTGGAAAAAGTGAGTCACTGGAAGTTCTTACTTTATTGTGAAAGATAAATATTTTTCAGATTGCAAAAATTAATTAATTTTAGAAATGTTTAAAATAGGGTAAATGCGGGTAATTTCGGACAGTACCGATAGTCGGACACTTTCAGTTTTGAAGTTAATTAAATAATTATTTACTATCGGAATCTTCTCACAAAGTTATTTTATCAAATTTGTCAGAATTATAGAATATAAAAATTACCTGCAACGCCCTCTGGTGATTTGTAAATTAGTTAAAATGCAACAATAATTTACTCAACCGCGATGTTTTGACATTTTGTCTGATTTGTTATTCCATCCGTTAAGGAGGTAGAGATTTTTATTAGTACGAAATAAGGTTTTGTAGTTTGTAATTATGTTTGAAAATGTTACAAAGTGATTATGGAAACTCTAATTTTATGTTTAAAAGTGAAAATAACATTAAAATGACTTTAAATTTACAAATAATTGACGTAATTGACGTGTCCGACCTAACCTGTCAGATTTTAGAGTGTTTGTGTCAGCCCCCTGAATCTCGCGTTGAAACGCATAGAATAGACTGTCATGAGAGTCGACGGGTGACTGTAGATGGCGTTGGATGTCACCTAGGCTGAGATTTGAAAAAATACAGAGACAATTTGATAAAAATCAAATATTTGATTAATTAAACTATTTTAAAACGTGTTTTCAAGTAGATATCTGAAGTTTATAAGATATTAGATATAAATATAAATAACTTTTATTTAAAAAAAGGAAAGAAACGTATTTTTAAATTGAAAATCAGTATACAATTTCTGATGAGGGAAATGTTTATTCAACTTTTACGGGGAAAATAAATTATACAGACCATATAGACATTAGAATAATATTTATACGAAATGTTTATTATGTATTGGGATAAAGAATAACAGTCTATTTTAATTTTCAAAACTTTATTAAAATATTAAATCTATTAAAAATAAAACTGATGTATCTAATTATTTTTCAAGTGAAATAAGAAAAAAAGTTTTTATCAAGAAATAAATATATATTTATTTTAAGGGCAAAAAGCAATAATAATTTATCATTAATTTACATTTAAATAGTTTTCTTATACTTGTTCGTTTCCCAAATGGAAAAAATGAATAAAATTTTTATAAACACATTTTATTGCAATTTGAGTTTATGTACTTTGTATAAAAACATTATATTCTTATAATATTATATAATATGTATATACTATAATTATTATATACAATGTATATTAATTTTATTTAGAAATTATAAATAGTTGCAATTTTTTTTTTTTTAATTATATATAATATTTATATAAAATCAATATTCATTGTATATAATTTATATTGTATACATATATATTATATAATGTTTATATACAAAGTGTATATAAATCAAATTACAATAAAACATGTTTATCGACATTTTATTCACTTTTACCAGTATCTGGGAAACAACATTTTTAAAACAAAACACTTAACTTATTTGGTAAAATCGAATAAGTTATAAATATATTTAGGCCTTATTAAACTTTGCGATTTATAAATATACTTTAGAACTAAAAAACATTGAATTTTTTCTTCTTTATTTCGTTTTTTGCACGAGACATAACCTGACTTACATCCAAAACAAATGCACTTGTTTACCACATGTTTATTGAATATTAATAATCTTTTATATAAAAAAATTAAAGAAAATCACATTTTAAAATGAAATAAGTCTAAAAAAACTTTTATTCATAACAGGAGACAATTTTAAATTCCAAAAAAGACATTTTTTTATCAGTTTACAATGCGTTCTGTCATCAAGTCAGCCTAGGTGACAGCCAGCGCCACCATAGTCGTTGCGCCACGACTTCGGACATTTTCAACTCAAAGATTCAGGGGGCTGGTTTGTGTATAGTCGGACACTATATTACTTGTATTATATCTTGTATTATTTTAGATGCTGAAAAAGTAAAAACCATAAAAACAACTACTTATAACCTATAAATTTGTTAACTTTCTAACATTTTCTGCATCAACAGAAAAATAACCTAAAATTTGATTTTATACGAATTCCTCCTTTTCACTGAAGGATCACAACAGAACTTGACAGATTGTCTTCAAAATGCCATAGTGAGGTATAAAATTTTAAAACTAAAAAACTTTATTTTTTTATTTAAGATTCACCACATGGGTTTACGAATTAAACTCGTGCTGCCTGAGGATTATTTCTGTAACTGAATTTGATAGATTTTATAACATAAAAGCAAGAAATATTTTATTATTTTAAAAAAGAAAAATGTCCGACTACTGATACAGTTGTGTCCGACTTTACAAGCAAGTGTCCGACTACTGCTGATATTCTGTTTTTTTATTAAAATAGCTATATTTTATTAAATATTGACATGTTTGTAGCAAATTTATATGAAAATTAATCATGGATGACTCATTTAATGGTTCATGCAAAGCAATATGTTAAAATACTTTTCAATTTTAAGAAAAATATCATTATTTAAGATCGAATCCTTAAGTGTCCGACTACCCCCGCATTTACCCTATGACTTCTAAAAATGTATTTAGTAAATTTTTTACTTAGTAAATTTCAGAAGAATATAACTTTTCATCCATTTTAAAGATTCTTGCATTTTTCCAGTACTTTTGATAAAAATCCCTGACTTTTCCCTGACCTATTTCAGTTTCCCTGAATTCCCTTACCTGTGGCAACCCTGATTTATCAAAATAAGAGAAAAAGACAGAATATCTGTACCTTCAAGCCTGGAAAAACAAAACTAGAATCCAGAGAAAGAAGCAAATGAAAATGTCTTCCAAAAGCTGTAAATTCGTACTGTGGATGTGGATCCCACACTTTTGCACTTTTATGTCGAAAGTGGCCGCTATGATGTCTTTTATGAGTTGAATATTCATCAGCTAGAACAAAACATAAATTTAATAAGATAAAGAATTGAAAAAAAAGTTAAAATAGTAAATATACAGAATTATTAAATTACTCATATTTAATTTCTTTACAAATTTGCGGTTCACAAAAAACCCGTTCTCCCCTAAATTAAATCGGAACAAAATTAATTATAATTAAATCCAATGAAATGTCAAATCATGATTAAAATTAATAGAAAATCAAATCAGATGGAATTCCGTTTAACAAGTATTTATAATAAAAAGTTGTATAATTTTACAAAAAATTGATTTTAAATGTCAAAAACTTACGAGGATCTTCGTAACGATTTCGGCTAACTTTGACTAATTTGACGTACTCCAGGTCGCCTTTGTCGACGGGTAAAATTTCGCCCTTGGAGTTTCCTGATGAGAAGACCTCGTCGCTGTTTTCCTGTCTCTTTGAGGCATCTTTTATTGGTTGACGTAAGACTGCCATTCAAATGATAAGACAACATTTACACTCAGGAAACTTACCAAGCACTTTATGCAGAACGCTAAACGTATATATAAGTAACTTTCTGCATTCCATTTTAAAATAAATCATGCATTTAATAAAAGGTAACTTGAATTTATTTCTCTATTAAAGCATAAGAAACTTATACAAAGTTGAGAAATGCAAAAGTATAGCAATTTAAAAGCTCTTAAAGATAGAGTGATGAAAAAATTATTTTTATGAAATTTAAACATTGATATTGATTGGAAAATTAGATAATAAATTTATGGAATTTAATTTAAAACATTTAATTTGTATACAATTTAAAACATTTAATTTGTATACAATTTAATTAAAAATTAATATGTAAAAAAACGGCAATGTAGAAAAAAAATAGAGTTTTAGTCTTCCTGTTATCTACGGTGAAGAAACTAGAATTTTAGTCAAGGTTTATTTTTTGGTTGAAATAACGTTACTAGGTCGTTACTTATTCTTCGTCATCATTTACTGCCGTCTTTTCTTCGCTGTATTAATTGCAATTAACAATTCTCTGACACCGCATTAGAATCGTAAAAATTACAGTAAGTTATTTTTATTACCATGAAATTATTTATGGACAGATAATAATTAAATTGACACACGGATTCTTTTCACTAAATTTCCAACTTATCTAACGACAATTATCATTTATTCATTTATTATTTTTGAAATGTCGTGGTACAAGAAATATTTTCTTGCGTATCAATGCATTTTTGGATTGGATCAAATGCAAATTATCTTTAGAATTGGAGCTAGTATAATTATTCTTGGATCAAGAGTGTGTACTTGGGTTAAGGATTATTATTCTTGAACTAAGTACAGTTATTCTTGATCCAAGAATAATTATTATTGGTCTAAGAATAATATTCTTCGTCCAAAATGGTCTCAGTGATAATATTCTTCTTTTGAGAGTAAGTCTTGGATCCTATTGAAAAAGTATTCTTGTTTTAAGAATATAATATTCTTAAAATAAAAAGCACGTTCTTGAATTAAAATCCAAGAATATTAGCTAATATTTATGAGAATCTATATATACTAATAATTCGCAAATTCTTTTATTATGTCATTCATTTTGTCCAGCTACTTTTTAAAAAATGTATTTACATTCATTAAAATTTTAATTTAAAAATATCAGTTGAAATCATTTTAATTTTATTATTAATAAATAATTAATAAATAATTCTTTCTATAATTGTCAACAGTTTTCAAATTACAATTATCCTCCTTTAATTTTGTAATTACCTATTCAATTCTCAATTATTTTCCTTAATTTTTAATTATTTTATTCAATATTCAATAATTCTCGCCTCTTTTCAATTATCAATTATTTTCTTGAAATTTCAATAAATTTCTAAAATTTCCAATTGATTTCTTCAATTTTGATTCATGTCCTACAATTTTTTCTTTAATTATCTATACAGTTTTCAATTGATAATTTATTATTATCCCTCAATTTTATAGTTGTTCTTTAATCTTTAAAATTATTTCTTTCTGATGCCCATTAATCTCTCCATTTATTGAATTTTTTATCAATTGACAATTATTTTCTGTAATATTTAATTATTTTCTTCATTTTGTAATTTTTTTTTCAATTATCAATTATTATCATTCAGCTTCAATTTAATTCTTTAATTTTCAATTTATTTCTACAATTTTAATTATTTTTCTCAATCTATAATTATTTCCTTTTTTTCTATTATTTTCAACGATCATCAATTAATTCCACAATATTTAATAATTCTCGGATGTTTTTAATTCCTTTTTTCAATCATAAAAATTGTTTTAAAATTTTAATTCAATTGTTCAATTCTACAATTATTGTCTTCAATTCTCAATTACTTTCTTTAAGTTTCCATTCCATTTTTTAATTTTTAATAATAACGTTAATATTAAAAAATGTCCGCCTTTGGACATTTTTTTATCTCAATTATCAATAAGTTTATTTAATATTAAATCTAATCAACTAACTCTTCAATGTTAAAAAAGTCTCTGCTTTTTAAATTAATTTTTTCAATAATAAAAAATGTTTTAAAATTTGGTTTTAACAATTTTCTTTAAATTACTTCTTTTTTCAATTTTTTACATCTATTTTCTTCAATTCTTATTATTCTCTTCAAATTCTCTTCTCTTCAATTCCATTCATCAAATTTAAATTAGTTTCTTCAATTTTCAATCAATTCTTCAATATTCAATAATTATCTGATTTAGAAATTTTTTTTAACTATCATAAAAATTGTTTTAAATTATCAATTCAATTGTTCAATTCTTCAGTTTTCAATTATTTTCTTCTGTATTTAATAATGATGTGCTTTTTAAAATTACTTTTTAAACATTTTTATTATATTTTTTTAAATTTCAAATACATTCTTCAATTATCAATTGTTTTCATCAATTTCAATTTTTTTTCCTTTTTCAATTCAGTTGTTCCTTTTACAATTATTCCAATAATTTTCCTAATTTTTCAATTATTTAGTTTAAATTTAATGTTTACTATTTAATTCTTTGAATTATTTTTTCAAATTGTTTATTATTTTAGCCATTTTTTGAATTTTGTTTCCAATTGTCAATTATAATGGTTCTCGTTATTTTTCAATTATTTCCTACCATTTTTACAATTTTCATTTATTCTCTTAAAATTTTAGAATTATTCTCTAATTTTTTTTTGTTATTTTTCTCTCTTGTCTATTATTCTTGTGCTCTTTTTTTTCAATTGTCAATTATTTTCGTCATTTTGAAATGTTTTTTCAATTATTTTTCTAAAATTTTAAAATTTGTTCTTCAATTTTTAATTATTTTTATTAATATTTTTAAATTATCATATTTGGTTAATTTTCTTTTTCAATTTTTAATAAGTTTCTTTAATTTCAAATTCAATTGTTCAAATATTTTCTGCAATTCTCAATTTTTTTTTAAATTTAGTAATTCCATTTTTTAGTTTTCAACTTCTTCTACATTAAATAATTCTCGGGTTTTATCAATAACTTTTTCAGTTTTTAATTATTTTTTCTAATTTCAATTACATTCTTCAATTTTCAATTATTTGTACGATTTTCAATTTTTTCAATTTTTTTTCCTTTTTCAATTCAGTTGTTCAATTTACAATTATTCCTATAATTTTCCTAACTTTTAATTATTTAGTTTAAATTTAATGTTTACTGTTTAATTCTTTAAATTATTTTTTCAAATTATTTTTTATTCTAGCCATTTTTCGAATTTTATTTTCAACTGTCAATTATTTTCGATATTTTTCAGATATTTTTTTTCATTTTGCAATTCGACGGCCTCCGTTGATAAAATGTTTATTGAAAATCCAGTGGAATAGAATGGTAATTCAAAAGAGCGTGCTTTATAATTCTTATTCAATTGTTTGTGTAATAAAATGACAACTGATTTTCAGTGCAACAAAATGCTATTTTAAAAAATTAAATATTCATTTTGTATGCAAATATAAATGTAATTTTCATATTTATACCATCAGATACTTATTATTTATTATATATTACATCTTAGATACAATACGGAGTTAATTTGCAGTTAAAAATAATAACATTTATGTTAAAATAATTATTCTGAGATAACATTTGTTGCACTGAAAATCAGTTGTCATTTTATTACACAAACAACTGAATAAGAATTATATAGCTCGCTCGCTTGAATTAGCATTTTATTCCACTGGCTTTTCAATAAACATTTTATCAACGGGAGCCGTCGAATTGTTCTCATTATTTTTCAATATTGCTTTCAATTATTTGCTACAATTTTTTTAATTTTTATTTATTCTCTTAAAATTTTAGAATTATTCTTTAATTTTTGTTTGTTAATTTTCTCTCTTGTCGATTATTCTTGACAGTTTGCGATTTTTTTCAATTGTCAATGTTTTTCGTTATTTTAAAATGTTTTTTCAATTATTTTTCTAAAATTTTAAATTACTTTTTTCAATTTTTAATTATTTTCATTAATATTTTTAAATTCTCGTATTTGGTTTTTTTTCGATTTTTAATAAGTTTCTTTAATTTTAAATTCAATTGTTCGAATATTTTCTCCAATTCTCAATTTTTTTTCAAATTTCAATTTCTTTTTTCAGTTTGCAATAATTCTCTTCCATATTTAATAATTCTCACCTTTTTTCAGTTACTTTTTTCAATATTTTATTCTATTCTTTAAATTTCAATTTTTAATTATTTTCTTCTATTTTTAATTAGTTTCTTTAATTTTCAAATATTTTATTCAATTTCAGTTTTTTCTACTTTCAATCCAGTTGCTCAATTTACAGTTATTTTCAACAATAAATTATTCTTGTAATTTTTGTAATTTTCCCTTTTCCAATTATTTTCTTGAAATTTAATTTTTATTGTTTTATTTTTTAATTTTTTCTACGAATTTTTATTTCAATTGACAATTATTTTCCTCATTTTTCACATATCTTCTTCAATTTTTCAATTTTTTTCGTCATTTTTCAACTATTTCGATCAAATAATAGTTATTTTCCGCAATTTTCAATAATTTCGTACAATTCTTTTCAATTTCCATTTAATATCTAAAAATTTTATAATTTAATTATTCTTTGATTTCTTAAATGATTATTTCGGTTGTGTTTTAATTTCGCCATTTTTCGAATTTTGTTTTCAATTGTCAATTATTTTCGCCTTTGTTTTTGTAATTTCTTTTTACTTATTAATTATATTTTCAAATTTCAATTTAATTTTTAAATTTTCAATTTATTTCTTCATCTTTTTATTACTTTCTTCAATTTTCTATTATTTTCTTCAATTGAAATGATTTTCTTTGATTTTCAATCCAGTCTTTCAATTTTCAATTATTTCCAACAGTTATTCCTATAACTTTCTTAATTTTTAAATCAGTTTATTTGAATTTAATATTTATTTTTGAACCTATTTTTTTCAATTCTGTAAATTTCGAGCCTTTTTTCGAATTTCGTTTACAAATTGTCAATTTTCTTTTATTTTGCGAATTTTCTATCAGAATATTATTTGGAAATACTAAAGAATATTTCGGAATACATGGGAATAATCTCTCTAAATCTCTAAATCTAATTAAAAATAACTAATTTGAAAGTGACAGTAAAATGAAATGTTTACAAGAATTTAAAATTTTAATTTTTGTACAGTTTAAAAATGTAATTATCTTATGTAATTCAGGGATATAAGACTGCAAGAGGTGTAAAACGAATTTGTAGCATCAAGAAATAATAAATGCTATTCTAATAACTAATTTGAAGTTATAGTTGTATCTTTTACTAATAAATAGTCGTAATTTACTAATAATTAGTTATTTTTCACTATAATTGATTAAATAAAAACTCAGCCATGATTTTACTAATAATTAGTTACTTTTAACCATAATTCTTATTTAGAGAGTAGTGATATAAAGTCACAATTAAAATAATAAAAAATCCCAATAGTCGGATTAGCAAAGTGACTAAAATAAGCTGTTTTCTGCAGAAATTGGAGCTTGGTAAGAAGATGCAGCAAGCAAGGTCGTTCATTCGCCGGTTAAAATATGAAAATTGAAAGACATTCTCGCGTTGCTGAGAACATGAGACAATTTCCTGACTTGCAATAAATCTGGACTCGATGTTGTCATCGACTGACATTATTCCAATCGACTGACACTGTTTCGTCTCAAACTTGTCATCGCTCTATATTGACATCACGTGTTGAGCAGAAGTGCGAGAAATCCAGTCCGGAAATGATTGTTACGCGAGCATCAAATTTACTCGAAAGACGTACCATCCATGAAAGCAAACTGCCTGCAACAATTGAGCCGTGCGTGCCGAAATGATAAACTGCGAGTTAAAATTAAACCGTCGCGTCGAAAGTAAGTCTAACTGCCGTTGGTCTAAGCATGCACACAAATCGTACTCATAAACTGGAACTTGCCGTGGATTAAAGTTAGGGGCAAAAGAGGCCACGGCCTGACTATGTCAAACACATTTTAGATTGAGAAAAACAATGAGATCAAGTTTCTTAACTATTTTCATGATAAAGTTGAAGGTGAGGTGAGTCACTATAAATAAAAGAAGAAACGATCCTTTGTGCTAATTAGGGTAATCGTGAAGGTAAATAAAACAACCAGTAACCGCACAAGATGAGTTAATCGAGAGTGGACTCTGTCTCGCAACTTTCTTGTGTAAATTAAAATTTGTCACAGTTGCAGATATGCGCTTCTTTATAACACTCAATTGCATACCCAAGCAAATGTTGAAAGAAAAATCCTGGAAATCCTACTTTCGGACTCACACGAGTTGTGCTTTTTTTGATCAAGTTCCCAAAAATTCTTTATTACCAGGGTGTAAATCAAATTCACGATTTTTCCCGGTCACAAATTTTAGAACAATTAAAACAGCATTTTTATAATTTCGCGAAAATTAAAAATTTTTCAAAAATTACGTATTATAATTCCATTAGCAACATTAACAATCTTTGCATAGTTGTTGGTTATTTAAAATATATAAATTTGTGCAAATTCCAATAATGAAAATTAAGAAAATTAAGAATATATCTGAAAAATGACGAAAATAATTGACAGTTGAAAACAAAATTCGACAAATGGCTACATAATTGCACAATTGAAAAGAATAGTTTGAAAAGTTAAACAATAAATATTAAATTTAAACAAAATAGTTGAAAAATTATAGGAATAACTGTTGGAAACAATTGCAAATTAAACAACTGGATTGAAAATAAAAAAAAATAATTGATAATTAAAAAAAATTACAAAATGACAGAAATAATTGACAATTGAAAAAAAAAATTCAAAAAATGGTTAGATTAATATCTACACAATCGAACAAAATAATTTAAAAAGTCAAAGAATAATTATAATATTTTAAGATGGAAATTGAAAATTGAAAAAATTGTAGGAAATAATTGAAAATTGCGGAAAATAATTAATATTTGAAAGAAATAGTTAAAAAATGACGAGAATAATTGAAAAGCTGAAGAAAATATGTGAAAAATGATGAAAATAATTGTCATTTGAAAACAAGATTCGAAAAATGGCTACGTAATTGCACAATTGAAAATAATAGTTTAAAAAATAAATATTAAATTTAAACAAAATAGTTAAAAAATTATCTGTTGGAAATAATTGCAAATTGAACATCTGGATTGAAAATCGAAAAAACTAATTTTGAAATTGTAGAAAAAAAAAGAAAAATTAAGTTGATAAATTGAAAATTTCAAAAATAAATTGAAAATTTAGGAATTAAATAAAAGTTTGAAAAACTAATTGATACCTAATTAAAAAAAATTACAAAATGACGAAAATAATTGACAAAACAAAATTCAAAAAATGGCTAGATTAATACACAACAGAATAAATTAATTTAAAAAATCAAAGAATAATTAAACTAGGTATAAAATTTTAAGATAAGAATTGAAAATTGAAAGAAACTGTAGGACATAATTGAAAATTGTAGACAATTAATATTTTAAGGAAATAGTTGAAAAATGACGAGAATAATTGAAAAATTCCAGAAAATATGTGACAAATGACAAAAATAATTGTCAATTGAAATAAAAAATCGACAAATGACTAGATTAATAGACAACTGAAAAAATAATTAAAAAAATTAAAGAAGAAATATTAAATTTGAAGTAAATAATTGCCCATTTAACAACAGGATAGAAAATAAAAAAAAAATTAAAATAGAAAAAAATTATTAAAAATTAAAGATTGAAAATAAAAACTGATGAATGGAATTGAAATTTAAAGAATATACTTAAATTTAAAGAATATAGAAATAAACAATTAAAAACTGAAGAATGTAAATAAAAATTGAAGAATGGAATTTAAAATTACAGAAACTTAATGATTATCGAAAAAAATTATAGAAAAAAGGAGATCATTTTTTAATATTAAAGAAAATAATTGAAAATTGAAAATAGGAATTAAAATTTAAAGAAAAAACTGAGAATTGAAAAAAATTGAATAATTGAATTGAAATTTTAAAATCAATTTTTATGAGTTGAATAAAATAATTGAAAAAATCCGAAAATTATTGAATATTGAGGAAATAATTTAAAATTGAGGAAAAATAGTTAAAACTTGACGAGAATCATTGAAAAATTGAGGAAAATATGTAAAAAAAGTCAAAAATAATTTCAATAGAAAACAAAATTGATAATTAAGAGAAAAATTACAATATGACGAGAATAATGAACTATTATAAAAAAGAAATTAACAATTGAAAATAAAATTCCAAGAATGGTGAGAATGATCGGCATTTGAACAAATTTTCTTTTTAAAATCATTAAATAATTATAAAATTATAGCAGAATAATAAATTGTCAATTGAAAACTACTGAAAATTAAGGGAAAAATTGTAGAAAATAAATAAAAATTGAAGAATTGTATTAAAATTTCAAGAAAATAATTGAAAATTATAGAAAACATTTGAGAATTGAAGAAAATTATTAAAAATTGAAGAAAAAGTTTAGAAATTAAAGAATTAATTTAAAATTTTAAAGTATAATTAACAATTGAAAAATAAAATTACAAAATGACGAAAATAACTAACTATTAAAAAAAATAATTAACAAATGAATTTTTTTTTTAAAAATGGTGAGAATAATCGGTATTTGAACATAAATTTTTTTTAAATTAATAAATAATCATACAATTGAAGGAGAATAATAATTTCTCAATTGAAAACATTTTAGAATATAAATTAGAATTGAAGAAATCAATTTGAAATTAAATTAAATAACGAAGAGTCCATATGGAAATTGAATAAAATAATTGAAAATTGAAGAAAATAATTAAAAATTAAGGGAATAAATTGAAGATTAAAGAATTAAATTGAAATTTAAGAAAATAGTTGATAATTGAAATAAGAATTATTACGAAATGACTAAAATAATTAAATATTAAAGAAAATAACAGATATGAGCAAAATAATTGACAATCGAAAGAAAAATTAGAAAACTGTCGAAAATAATTGACAACAGAACAAAATAATTAAAAGAAATTAAAAAATAATTATATAATGTAAAGAGAATAAATTATATATTGAAAACTGTTGAAAATTACAGAAAAAAATACAGATTTATTTATTAAAGAAATTAAAATTATTTGAACTGACATTTATAAATCTAAATTTTAATCAATTTTAATGCATTTTTTAAAAAGTATCTGATTTAAAACAAAAAATATCTAAACTTCAGATGTAAACAGACAAAAAATGAATGAAGGAATGATTATAATTATACATATTATTATAGATTTGTGATATAATTAAAAAAAAATTAATTTTCGATCAAATTTCTCAGAACTTTTAGATCCACGAAGAAATTCCCGGTTTAGTTACAAATTTCTTGGTTTTCCCGGTAAATTTTTTAAGTGACCACCCTGATTACATTCCATTTATCTTGTAAAGGAATTTTTACGAGAAGAATTTAATTGCGAATGATAGTCTAATTAAAACTAAAACGGAATGTAATTGGCGATATTTTATGGAGCAGTTCGTGAGAGTAAATTATGTCGTTTTATATGAATGCCAATTGTATCTTTATGTCGATGACTCTTTTGCTAATTGAATTCAGTCTTTATATTGGGCATATAGTTTAATTAT
Organism: Ganaspis brasiliensis; assembly: GCA_037103525.1. Lineage (NCBI taxonomy): Eukaryota > Metazoa > Arthropoda > Insecta > Hymenoptera > Figitidae > Ganaspis > Ganaspis brasiliensis. Next base: position 2,550,962 of record JAZKLR010000146.1, read on the forward strand.
TGAATTCTATCTTTATACATATATTGGTGATAGTTATGCTAATTGAATACAATGTATCAAGAAATGGCAATTTTCAATCAATGAAATCACCATGAAATTCATCGTTAACTACATATTCATGGGAGGTTATTGACAGAAAACTCAGCAGCTAAAAAATAATATTTGTGACCCCTGAGAGCAATCGAAAGGATTATTCTCGCAGGAGTTATGCATATAAAAAGGACTTAGGAGCTTAACGTCAGACATGACTAAGCAACCTTTCATCAGATGATTATGATTAAGCTTATTTGCAAGAAAATATCCAACGAAAAATATGGACTCTAAAAACTGATCCTCTTTTCTCAAAGAATATTAAAATAAGCTTATACTGGCGAAAAAAATGTATTTAAAAAACTACATTTTTTATTACTTTCTTTTAGAAAGTAAATTGATGAGCGTCTTTTTTCACTAACTTTTGATGTGTGAGAAATAACCCAATAACTAAAAAAAGACTCTAAAAAAGCCTCTAAAAAACCTTTAAAAAAACACTGAAAAAAGTAAAGAAACCTCCAGTTCAAAATTTTATAGCTTTTCTAATTATGAGGAGCACTTTTTTAAAAGTTGATTAATCCACATTTTGTTATTTCGAGAAAATTAAACAAATAATGCAGTATTGCATCTAACCATACATAAAAATTGTAAAACAACAAATAAAATCACTTTGCAGTATTTTGCTTATGTTCTACAGTTTTTTTTTAAACTTAAATTCTTTTTATATAGACAAATTCCACTTATTTATGTATAAATACAGATATCGGGAGCAAGTGGTCAGTACAATAGGATAATAACGATAATAGATATTTCATAATTGAAATGAAATCATCATAAAACAAACATTGATTAAACTGGATCTATAAAGAAGTAGTTTGTCACGATTTGAGAGTGACGAGAAACTAAAAATTAATATAAGATAAATTAGAAATCAATGAGAATGAAACAATTGCAGGAAAAATTTTAAGAAAGTTAATAAAACTTAATTCCCAAAACCTGATTAGTGAGAAAAAAATTACAACAGAAATTAAACAAAAATTTTAAAAAATAAACTGGATCTGAAACTTGAAAATAATGTTAATTTGACATGAAAATTCAAATCACGCGATACATTCCCAGGAAGAATTTAGCGTCTGAATTGAATATTCTAGTCGCAGATATATAGCAAATGTATTTATATCGATAGAGTAAGTAAATACAAATTATTTTCAGCATATATTCAATATTCTCGATTATTACTGACAGTTTGTAAACAAAATTCGAAAAAAGGATAGAAAATTACACAATTGAAAAAAAATAAATTCAATAATAAATGTTAAATTCAAACAAACTAATTTAAAAATTAAGAAATTTATAGGAATAACTGTTAGAAATAATTGAAAATTGAAAGAGTGGATTTGAAATCAAAGAAAATAATTAAAATTGAAGAGAATAATGTAAAATTGAAAAAAGCAATAAAAAGATAAAGAAAATAATTGCAAAAACAAAAAATAAAAAAAGTTATAGGAATAATTGTTGAAAATAATTGTAAATTGAACAACTGGATTAAAAATATAAAAAAACTTAAATTGAAGAAAATAATTAAAAATTAAAGAAAATAATTAAAAATTGAAGAAAATAATGGAAAATTGATGAAAGTAATAAAAAGATGAAGAAATAAATAGAAAATTTAATAATTAAATTGAAATTTGAAAAAATAATAGTTAATTGAACAAAAATTACAAAAACAAAGGCGAAAATAATTGACAATTGAAAACAAAATTCGAAAAATGGCTAGAATAATACACAAATACAAAAAATTTTAAAATAAAACAATAATAATTCATGGTATGAAATTTTTACGAGGCCTTATATCGAATTTATACCTCAATTAAAGTTCTTATTAGTTTATTTATTTAATTGATTGATTTGACTACATGTTTCAACATATTCATGTCCTCTTCAGGTCAATAAAAATAAAAGATGTTCCAATATAAATAGAAATCTGCAAAAGATGAATTATGAAATTATGAAATTATAAAACATAAAACATATAAAGTTGACAATGTTGACAATGTTGACAATGTTGACAATGATACAAATTCCTTACCTCCATTAGGAGATTTCAGTACATAAAAAATTACATAATTGATAATAAATAATTGATCAAGTAATAACGTTTGACATTTTAAGGTTATATTCACGTGATATCTAAATCGAGATCAAAATCTAAATCGATATCAAAATCGAAATCGTAATCAATTCACGTGATATCTAAATCGAGATCAAAATCTAAATCGATATCAAAATCGAAATCGTAATCAATTAAAATCGAAACTGATTAAATTTAAATTCAAATTCAAATAGGTAAATTTGAATAATCAAATTAAATAGGTAAATTTGAATAATTAAATCAAGAAAGTAAATCTGAATAATTAAATTAAAAAATCAAAATTAAAATATAAAGTCAAAATCTACTAGTTTGAATTAAATAAGAATAAGCTTGACTTAAATTATTTATATCAGTATTAAAATTAACAGTAGAATGAATGTTTTTTTGTATATGAATCATTTCTAGATGTCTCCTTTTAAATTCATTATTTTCGTAATTTACAGCTTTAACATTAGTAAAATCAAATTTATGTGAATATTTAGTAGAATGGTATGAAAGGCCTGTATTTAAAAGTTTATTTTCAGAGTTCCGTTTATGCTCATTAATTCTTTCTTGTAAATGTCTTTTTGTTTGTCCAATATAAGACATATTACAATTAATGCATGGAATCTGATAAATTATATTAGTTTTTTGCAAAAAAGGAATTGAATCTTTATGATTGTGTAAAAAAATGTTTCTTTGCAAAGTTTTGTCAATTGAAAAGATCAAAGTACAGTTAGTGCCATTAAAAACATTATATAAAACTGAATCAAAACTTTGAATATATGGAAAAACAAAAAATGATGAATTGGAACTATAATCAATACATTTTTGTTGTTGTTTAGAAAAATAATTAATTGGATTAATGATATTAAGATATCGAGTACTAATCTTTTTGTCTAAAAGGGTTAATGGAAAACCATTCTTAAATAAAGTTTCTTTAATTAATACTAAATTGTCAAAATGAAAACGCGGATCTGATAACTTAATTGCTCTATCAACAAGTGAATAAATAACACCAATTTTCTGAGAAATTGGGTGATTAGAAGCAAAATTGATGTATCTGCCAGACCACGTCTCCTTCCGAAACCAATTAGTAATCAGAGAATTATTATCAAGAATTAAAGATAAATCTAAATAATTAATAACATTATCTACTGATTCTTCAATGGTAAATTTAATTCTAGGATCTATGGAATTAAAAGTATTAAAAATTTCCATGATTTTAGTTTTTGGTGCACAGATCAAACAATCGTCAATATAACGGAAGTAAAATAAAATTTTAAAATTAAATTTTTTAAGAGTTTCATTCTCCAAATCTTCCATGACTAAATTAGCAGCTGCTGGAGATATAGGAGAACCCATTGGTAACCCAAAAATTTGTTTAAAAAATTTTTTATCAAACGAAAAATATGATGAATTTAGACAAAATTCTAATATTCTAATGAAATCTACTTGTGAGAAATTAGTATGCTTTTTAATAATGTTCCATCTCTTTTTTATTGAGTTAATGACAGCACTCCAAGATATGTTTGTATGTTTGTTTCACTATTATTTCTTTAGATGTTACATCAATGTATACAAACATATCTTGGAGTGCTGTCATTAACTCAATAAAAAAGAGATGGAACATTATTAAAAAGCATACTAATTTCTCACAAGTAGATTTCATTAGAATATTAGAATTTTGTCTAAATTCATCATATTTTTCGTTTGATAAAAAATTTTTTAAACAAATTTTTGGGTTACCAATGGGTTCTCCTATATCTCCAGCAGCTGCTAATTTAGTCATGGAAGATTTGGAGAATGAAACTCTTAAAAAATTTAATTTTAAAATTTTATTTTACTTCCGTTATATTGACGATTGTTTGATCTGTGCACCAAAAACTAAAATCATGGAAATTTTTAATACTTTTAATTCCATAGATCCTAGAATTAAATTTACCATTGAAGAATCAGTAGATAATGTTATTAATTATTTAGATTTATCTTTAATTCTTGATAATAATTCTCTGATTACTAATTGGTTTCGGAAGGAGACGTGGTCTGGCAGATACATCAATTTTGCTTCTAATCACCCAATTTCTCAGAAAATTGGTGTTATTTATTCACTTGTTGATAGAGCAATTAAGTTATCAGATCCGCGTTTTCATTTTGACAATTTAGTATTAATTAAAGAAACTTTATTTAAGAATGGTTTTCCATTAACCCTTTTAGACAAAAAGATTAGTACTCGATATCTTAATATCATTAATCCAATTAATTATTTTTCTAAACAACAACAAAAATGTATTGATTATAGTTCCAATTCATCATTTTTTGTTTTTCCATATATTCAAAGTTTTGATTCAGTTTTATATAATGTTTTTAATGGCACTAACTGTACTTTGATCTTTTCAATTGACAAAACTTTGCAAAGAAACATTTTTTTACACAATCATAAAGATTCAATTCCTTTTTTGCAAAAAACTAATATAATTTATCAGATTCCATGCATTAATTGTAATATGTCTTATATTGGACAAACAAAAAGACATTTACAAGAAAGAATTAATGAGCATAAACGGAACTCTGAAAATAAACTTTTAAATACAGGCCTTTCATACCATTCTACTAAATATTCACATAAATTTGATTTTACTAATGTTAAAGCTGTAAATTACGAAAATAATGAATTTAAAAGGAGACATCTAGAAATGATTCATATACAAAAAAACATTCATTCTACTGTTAATTTTAATACTGATATAAATAATTTAAGTCAAGCTTATTCTTATTTAATTCAAACTAGTAGATTTTGACTTTATATTTTAATTTTGATTTTTTAATTTAATTATTCAGATTTACTTTCTTGATTTAATTATTCAAATTTACCTATTTAATTTGATTATTCAAATTTACCTATTTGAATTTGAATTTAAATTTAATCAGTTTCGATTTTAATTGATTACGATTTCGATTTTGATATCGATTTAGATTTTGATCTCGATTTAGATATCACGTGAATTGATTACGATTTCGATTTTGATATCGATTTAGATTTTGATCTCGATTTAGATATCACGTGAATATAACCTTAAAATGTCAAACGTTATTACTTGATCAATTATTTATTATCAATTATGTAATTTTTTATGTACTGAAATCTCCTAATGGAGGTAAGGAATTTGTATCATTGTCAACATTGTCAACATTGTCAACATTGTCAACATTGTCAACTTTATATGTTTTATGTTTTATAATTTCATAATTTCATAATTCATCTTTTGCAGATTTCTATTTATATTGGAACATCTTTTATTTTTATTGACCTGAAGAGGACATGAATATGTTGAAACATGTAGTCAAATCAATCAATTAAATAAATAAACTAATAAGAACTTTAATTGAGGTATAAATTCGATATAAGGCCTCGTAAAAATTTCATACCATTAAAAAAAAAGCGAATTGTAAAAATTTAATATAAGAATAATAATTCATTTTCAAGAAAATAATTCCAAAAAGAAAAATTAAAAAATTATAGGAATAATTGTTGAAAATAATTGTAATCGAACAACTGGATTAAAAATATAAAAAAACTGAAATTGAAGAAAATAATTGAAAATTAAAGAAAATAATTAAAAATTGAAGAATGGAATTGAAATTTTAAGAATATTATAAAAGATTAAAAAAAGTAACTGAAAAAAGGCGAGAATTATTTAAATGGAAGAGAATTATTGCAAACTGAAAAATAAAATTGTAATTTGAAAAAAAATTAAGAATTGCAGAAAATATTTGAACAATTAAATTTAAAATTAAAGAAACTTATTTATAATCGAAAAAAAATTAACCAAATACGAGAATTTAAAAATATTAATAAAAATCATTAAAAATTAAAAAAAGTAATTTACAATTTTAGAAAAATAATTGAAAAATCGTTTCAAAATGACAAAAAGAATTGCCAATTGAAAAAAAATCGCAAAATGTAAAGAATAATCAACAAGAGAGAAAAATAAAAAAAATTAAAGAATAATTCTAAAATTTTAAGAGAATAAATAAAAATTGAAAAAAATAAAGAAAATAATTGAAAGAAATAATTGAAAAATAATGAGAACTATATAGCAAAATGGAAGAAAATATCTGAAAAATATCGAAAATAATTGACAATTGAAAACAAAATTCGAAAAATGGCTAAATTAATAAACAATTTGAAAAAAATAATTTAAAGATTTAAACAGTAAGCATTAAATTTAAACTAATTAATTGAAAAATTAAGAAAACTATAGGAATAATTGTAAATTGAACAACTGAATAGAAAAAGGGGGAAAAAATTGAAATTGATGAAAACAATTGAGAATTGAAGAATATAATTGAAATTTAAACAAAAATATAATATGGTTGTTAAAAAAAAACTTAAAATCAGATAATTATTGAATATTGAAGAATTAATTGAAAATTGAAGAAAATAATTTGAATTTGAAGAATGGAATTGAAGAAAGGAATTAAAATTTGTAGAAAATTGAAAAAAGAAGAAGTTTAAAGAAAATTGTTAAAATGAAATTTTAAAACAATTTTTATGATTGAAAAAATTAATTTAAAAAGCAGAGAGTTTTTTAATATTGATGAGTTAGTTGAAAATCGTACAAATAATTGAAAATTGAAGAATGTAATTGAAATTCGAAAAATATAATTTAAAATTAAAAAAAGTTATTGATAAAACCCGAGAATTATTGAATCTAGAAAAAAAAGTTGAAAACTAAAAAATGGAATTAATAAATTTAAAAAATAAAATTGAAAATTGAATAATAATAATTGTAGAATTGACCAATTGAATTACAATTTGAAAAAAATTTTTAGGAGTGAAAAAAGAATTGAAAACATTCGAGAATTATTAAATATTGTGGAATTAATTGATAATTTATGAAAATAATTGAAAAAAAGAAAATAATTAAAAATTGAGAAAAATAATTAAAATTGTAGATATAAATTTAAATAATTAAATAATTAATATAGATTAAAAATTAAAGAATTAAATTGAAGCTGTATAGTAAATATTTGTCAATTGATAAAAAATTCGATAAATGGAGAGATTAATGGGCATCAGAAAGAAATAATTTTTAAGATTAAAGAACAACTATAAAATTGAGAAATAACAATAAATTATTAATTGAAAACTGTATAGATAATTAAAGAAAAAATTGTAGGATATAATTCAAAATTGAAGAAATCAATTGGAAATTTTAGAAATGTATTGAAATTTCAAGAATAATAATAATAATGATAATACTAATTATAATTGAAAAGATAATTAATAAATTAATAATAATAATAAATAATAATTAATATAATTAATTTTAATAATATAATAATATTTTTATAGTTAATTTTATAATTAATAATATCAATAATATTGATAATTGAAAAGAGGCGAGAATTATCAAATATTAAATAAAATAATTAAAAATTAAAAATATAAGAAAAATAAATGAGAATTGACAAAACAAATAAAAAAAAATTGAAGACTAAGGAATTAAATTTAAATATTAAGGAGGAATCAGACAAACAATCGGAACAAAAGTTAGTCCAAATGAATAATTTTGATTTTTGATATAGAAGACACATAAGTTAATGAAATTTTTTTCAGTGGAAGTGTGGACACTTGTATTTTTTACAAAATGAGTCCTTAAAAATTGCAATTTTTTTTAATTTTCATCAAATTGCAATTTTAAAGGGCTCATTTTGTAAAAACTACAAATGTCCACACTTCCATTGAAAAAAATTTAATTAACTTATGTGTCTTCTATATCAAAAATAAAAATTATTCATTTGGACTAACTTTTGCTCCGATTGTTCGTCCGATTCCTCCTTAAAGAAAATAATTGAGAAAGAAGGAAAATAATTTATTATTTTGAAAAAAAATTCTAAAACTGACGAGAATAATCTACAACAGAACAAAATATTAAATAAAAGTTAAAGAATAGGTAATTATAAAATTGAAGGAGGATAATTGTAATTTGAAAACTGTTGACAATTATAGAAAGAATTATAGATTTATTAATAATAAAATTAAAATTATTTCAACTGATATTGTTAAATTAAAATTTTAATGAATGTAAATTTATATTTTAAAAAGTAGCTGATTGAAAACAAAAAATATCTAAGTGCCAAGCTTCACGTGTGGACAGACAAAATGAATAGACATAATAAAAGAATTTACGAATTCTTCTAAATATTAGCTAATATTATCCGATTTTCAAGTATTCCGAATATTCCCTATTCCTAAGTATTCCCAAGTATTCCCACATATTCACAAGTATTCTCAAGCATTCCTTTAAAAATATATTCTTCGTACACTCTAAAATGGAGTTGAAGACCCCTCGAATATAATTAAGTAATTAATAATGTTTTGAATTTAGGAGTAGAAAGTGGCACGTGTTAGTAAAACAGCGCGTGACAAACAGTAACTTTACTAATGGGAAAAAATGTTGGAAACATTGGAGGAGAGCAACTACCACTTGGTCTGGCTCCCCGTAGAAAAAAAGCTTACGACAAGGTAATCGGATACCGTGTAGTCCGAGCTACTGCTAAGACGGTTCTTTGCTCAACAAAATAGAAGAGATACGACAAATAACTACTTGAAGGAACAAGACTCTTTGACGACAGACAAAAGTCGAAAATCAGAAACAAACGCTAATTTCGTGCCTCAAGAATGAGAACGATGCATGCTTTTAGACGCAATTCTTTCTTTAAAACTAGAACATTAAATTATGCAGATAAATATTTTACATTACATGTTTAATAACAGAAATGAGTTTGCATCAGAATCGGAATAAAAATTTAGGAATCAAATCTAAAATTTGTGCTAATATTATCTACTTGAGACATGAGTCTGAAATATTCTGAAGACCGACAATTGTCGAAAAATATCATAGAATTGAAAAAATTGCACTTTGCTATGATCGGTTATTTTATTTTAATTTAACATAATTTGGTTATTTTATTGCTGTCGTAACTTTCGATTTTTATTTTTTAAATTTCTCTTTGGTAAGACAGGTGAGAAATGCTTTGATTTAAGTCTATTATTAAGGGCTATTAATATAACAAATTGCTCGCCCTAAAGCAAATTGAAACATTTCTGCTCTTAAAATCGTAGTTTAATTAAAGGTCATTTGATACCGATCAATTTCCCATTCATTAGCATACAGGCAAGACAGGAGAAGATTAATGAAATTCCATTTTTACAATGTGTGATAATTAAGAATTTATATTTGGAATCGAATCTGGCAATATATTTGAAAGTTATTTATAGAATGTAAATAGCATTTTATTTTTTCTGTTTGATAAAAGTTTGTCAATATTTTCTCTCTCTGTAACTCAACTTTGAATTTTAATAATTACAAGATAAATGCAGAAAATTTTATATACTGTCAAAGAGGTTGCATCTTCTAAAAACTAAGAAAATGCAAAAATAGAATGAGAAAATAAAAAAAGAAAAGAATCTTTAAGAAAAATTGAAACAATGTCAAATATAAAATTCATAAATACAATTCAAAAAACTTAAATCGAAACTGCTGTTCTAGCCCTTATGAAAATTTATGTTCGGAAATGTTAATGACACTGGTTATGTCAAAAAATGATTGTTGCTATCAATAATTACACATTTTACTGAAATTATACCTATTGAAGATAGAATTGCTGAAAAACTGTTTAAAAATATAACCCTTGATGAAACATTAATCATATTAAATCAATATTTAATTATATTACATTTTTAATAAGAAAAGTTACTGATAAAAAACAGGAAAATATCAGCGTCGGTACGTTAAATTTGTACCTAAAAAATTGTAAAAGAAGACTTGGTCTGGAGACTATACGTTATATTTTATTTATTGTAAAAGAAGAAAAAGCAGGTACGGCCATGTTTATTATAAAACATCAAAGTCTCTGCGCATCTTTTTTTCACTGATTTTTGATGCGCGGAAACTAACCTGATGTTTTATAATAACCATGGCCGTACGCGCATCAAAAATCAGTAGAAAAAAGATGCGCAAAAACTAACCTTGGCCGTACCTTCTTCTCCTTACAATTTTATAGAAGAAAAATGTGTCCTACGACAGCATACGACGCTGATATGTTCCAGTTTTTTTATCCACGACTTGTTTTTTAATTTTCTTGATAAAAATTCAATATAATACTGTCATAAGTCAGGGTAAGTATTTTTACGGATTTTCCCCGTCATTGTGAAAGAATTCTAGAAACAAAATGACACAACAAAATCCTGTACCGGTTATTAATATCCTGATATAAATTTTCATAAAAGTGACAGAAAATTCTACTGTTTTAAACAGTGTTGGTTTTTCAAATTTCTAAACTTTTCCCTTGTTGGTAGATAGGGGAGAGCATGGTAAAATGCCTATGTGGGTAAATTGTCATTCGTTAATAACTTGGCAAAAAAAAAAAAATTTTAAACATAATTAGTTTTTATTAATGAAATATATTAAGGTATTTAAAGAATTATTATAAATTAAAGGAATTTTTATTTTATTAAAGATAAAATAATAATTTAAAGATTGGCAAATTTTTAAATATTTTTATGATAATATTCAGAATATTTGAGGGATAAATATTAAAAAGATAAATATTCTTAATCAGTTTAAAGATATTAAATAGTTAATTATTGGGTCAAAAATGGAAAATAAATTTGCTACCATTTAAATTTAAATAAATTAAAGATGGTTTTCATAAAGTTTCATGTTTATTAGTTTCTTTTTAAAGAATTTATTATGATTAAAAAATTATGTTAACTTAATTGACACAACAATTTTCCAAGAATTAACTTTTAATAAGTTTATTCGACAGTGACATCAATAGGTTTTTGCCTATTTCAATTAAAAAAATTTACTAAACATTGAATTTTGAATAATTCTCATAAATCTAAATTCAAAAATCAGAAAAACATTTAATTTTGAATAATTCTCATAAATCTAACTTCAAAAATCAGAAAAAATAGAATTTGTTAAAATGCAAAAGTTTTAAAAATGTTATTTTTAAAATAATTTTTAGAAATTTTATTGAGAAAAATATGATTATCGGTTGTGTTACACATTTTTTAGGCTTTTAATTTGTTTTTTCCGCCTTTTTGATTTGTGGGATCATTAACATGAAATTGAAAAAAACAAAAATACAGATCTCACAACAAACAAAAAAGACTTCAAACATAACTTTAATTGGGATGGATATTCAATTTTAGATAGAGAATCAAATTTTAAAAAACGTTAGATTTCTGGAATGATACATATAAATTTACAAAAAAATCCGATCAATAAAAAAGATGATACCTTCACAAAATCTCAGTAATATTTATTTCCAATTTTTAAATGAAAAAAAATTTACAATTTATATTTGTTATTTAGATTCTACTAATTAACTTACAAAAAGTACCGAGTTACCATATTTTATTTTATTATTTATAAATTTTGATTAATTCGGTTTCTTATTGACAGCATTATTGTCGACTGATATGACTAATTATCCTTTGATTACAAAACCTAATTATCCTACTACTACTAGTACTAATTATCCTTTGATTATAAAACTCCAATGTTTTTTTAATTTTATAAAAAAGATTTTCATGAAAAGGAATAGAAACGATATTATGAACCTCATTTTGAAATTCAACATTGTTAATGTTAAAAAAATTTTTAATCTGAAACATAAAAAAAGATAAAAATAAAAAACATAAAAATACTATTGAATTTTTGTTCATTTAAAAATTGGAAATAAATATTACTATCTGTTTTTTTATGTTTTTATCAACAAACTCTGAAGGATAATTATTCAAAAGTGAATTCTCTTTAATAATGCTTAAATATTCATGATAAAATTCTTTGCCTGATAATAATATAGCTGAATCAATTAAATTTTTTACTATAGCACTTTTTTGATTAATTGGATGATGAGAAAGAAAATTTATATTTTTACCAGAAAAAGTGTTTTTTCTGTACCAATTTGTTTTTATAGAACCATCATTGTTTTGTATTATTTTCAAATCTAAGAAAACAATAGAATTATCCCACTCAGCTTCATGAGTAAACTGTAAACTATCATGACATGAATTAAACAATTTTAAAATTAAAAATAATTTATTTTTAGGAATTAACAAAATCGTGTCATCAACATATCTGTAGTATAAAAAAATCTTAAAACCAAATCAGATAACATAGGAGAAATTGGCGAGCCCATAGGAGTGCCAAATATTTGTTTATAAAAACAATTATCAAATTTATATTTATTTGTTCAAATTTTAGTATTATTTTTAATTAAGTGGCATCGCTTTTCTATACTTATAACCAATTCCAATGGAATATTAGTAAAAAGTAAAACAACTTTAAAAAAAAATCATTATATGATCATCAGGAATTTTTTCTTTTATGATAATTTCTCTAAAAGCCTTTGAATTTTTAACAACAGGTTTAGGAATTGAAACAGATTTTTTTAATATATGATTGAAATATTTAGCCATAGAATAAGTAGGAGTATTATGAATTTTAGGTATATATTCTAACAATACTTGTTTTTTCATCTAATAAATCTTTTCCATTCCTCTTATTACCCATTTATTACCCATTGTACTTCAAAAAAGTTTTTTTTATAAGTATGTTAAAAAATGTGTGTTGTTTTGGTTTTGTTCCTTATTCAACATAATAATGTAACTTATGGATAATTATTACAATTTTTTGACGATGGTGATCATATAATGTGATGTAAATACAATAGATTTCTTTTGTTTATATATTTGGTATTTGTTTATGAATTTTACGTAGTCCATATATTCTAACAATATTTGTTTTTTCAACTAATAAATCTCTTCCATTCCTCTGATTACCTATTTATTACCCATTGTACTTCAAAAAAGTTTTTCTTTAAAGGTATGTTAAAAAATGTGTGTTCTTTTGGTTTTGTTTGTTATTCATTATAATAATGTAACTTATGGATAATTATTACAATGTTTTGACGATGGTCATCATACAATGTGATGTAAGTAAAATAGATTTCTTTTGTTTATATATTAATAAATTTTTAAATTGTGTTCATGACCTCAGTGCAAGATTATTGGGCTTTAATGATAAGATTGAGTACAAGTTTAATTTTAAAAAAAGCTAACTTATCTGGTTTGTACGTTTTTTTGATCTCTATTGATTGGAGCTGTTTAGAATCTGAATCTGATGTAATTATTGCTTGAGATAAATTTAATGAAATTTTATTATCCAGATATTGATTTGTGTTATACTCAGAGCAGCCTATTCCTTAAAATTTTGAATTTGTATTTAGAATCTTTAGATTAGTTCTAAAATAACAATTATTATGTATTATCGATTTGTAGTTACCCTTGTTTGGTCCGCTTGGACTGCGGGTGTTTTTGTGATAAATAAATAAATATTTGGTTTTTGTATTATAACCAAGTAATTGTTCTTATTGGTCGTCATATTCTCTGAATTAATACACAGTGCAACACATTTTTTTTCCCCGAATGGATCTAGCACCAAATGAAAGTAGTATAAAGGGGATTGTTAATAAAAAGAAACCGATTATTAGATAAATCAACAATTTATTACAATTATATTGACAAATTTCATTTTACAGATGTCAACTCCGTTCGGTAGATTATCAACTCACTTCCCTCGTCGCAATAAAACAAACGCAATCCCCTTTCCAGCCTCGACATATTCAAATACTACACTCGGCCGTCCTGACAATTACACCTGCCCTCAGGTGTTTACAGAAACTGATGTACCTGCCCATGCTTTCATATTGTCGACAGACGTTGAGGTTACTCTAGGTCCCTCTACAGAGCCTATTTTTTGTACCAAGTAACGATCATTCCGTAAAACCTGAGTGATCTTATATGGTCCCAGAAATTTGGCACAAAACTTCAAGCCCGGTCCTGCTTGAGTCCTACGAATTGCCACAAGATCGTTTTCTTTGTAGGAGCTAGGAGATTTTCTTTTTTTATTATAATTGCGCTTATTTTCAGATTGTATTTTCGTGATTGCTTCTCGAGCCTGATCCCTAAGAGCATCTCTTTCATCCAATAGTATACGTATTTGTTCTTCCTCCAATATTTCGGCTATTTGGGGATCTTCTTTTATTCTCATACGAGTTCCAAATACCAGTGTAAATGGTGCAAGCCCTGTACTCTTGGATGGAACATGATTTATGTACTGTTGAGCTTTATCTATAAATCGATGCCATTCTTCAGGTCTTGGTGCTGCCAATTTCGTCAAAATCGGGATCATAGTGCGATTCAAGCGTTCCACCTGTCCATTACCTCGTGGCACGCCAGTGACGATCATAGTATGAAGAATTCCTTCTTCTGCACAGTAGTTCTCGAATTCTGCTGATCTAAAAGCTGTACCTCGATCTGTAATTATTCTTCTGGGATTTCCAAAAACTGCCGATTGAACGAGCAATTTCTTAATTACTTCCGCTGAATCAGTCGACCTCGTTGGATACAACCAAATGAATTTTGTGAAAGCGTCTATAACTGCCAATATATGTCGATATTGTTTTTTCGTCGAAGGCAAAGGGCCTAAATGATCTAAATGATAAGTATCCATTGGTCCACCACTTTTGTCCAAAGGATGTAGCAAACCTTCCGGTTTGCCGAATTTTCTGTCAGCTAGGATACACGGGACGCAATTCTGAATATATTTCTGGACCTTTTCCTGCATGCCTTGAAACCAGTAGTCTCTTTTAATTAATTGTTCTGTCTTTGTTATCCCAAAATGTCCTTGATCGTGGCATCCGCGAATTATGTGATCCTGCATCAAATCCGGTATAACGATCAGCCACTCCTGTTGAAATTCCTTGTATAACAAATCGTTTCGAATGCAATAACCATTTGCTTTGTTGCTTAGAACTTTCTTCTTTAATTCAATCAAATTTTCATCCTGATCTTGACTTCTTTTGATCCGTTCGACAATGGTATCCACTTCTTCGTTAATTATAAGAATTCTTGCTGTTGGATATCGACTCAATGCATCGACGTGAGTCATTTTAGAGCCTTCACGATGTTCGATAGTATAATGAAAGTCTTCTAAGATTAATGCCCATCTAGCAATTTGAGGAGAAATGTCCTTCTTCATCATGGTTTGCGTGAAAGCTTTACAGTCAGTTACTATTTTAAAAGGTATTCCAATCAAGTAATTTCTAAACTTTTTTAACGCCTTAATGATCGCAAGTGCTTCAAGTTTGTAACTGCTGTATTTTTCTTCAGATTCCGTTGTTTTCCAGCTAGCGTAGTGGATGGGGTGCAGCTGTCCATCTTCGTCGATTTGTTGTAGCAAAATTGCTCCCATTCCTACGGATGAGGCATCTGTGTGTAACTCTGTTTTTACATTCGGACAATACAACGCAAGGACAGGTTTACTACACAATATAGTCTTAAGTTGATGAAAAGCTCCTATTTCGTCTTTTCCAAATTTAAATTTTACATTACTCTTAGTCAAATCCGATAAAGGTTTAGCAATACTAGCGTATTTAGGAACGAATTTCCTAAAAAATCCAGTGAGTCCCAAGAAACTTTGAACTGACTTTACATTTTTGGGTTCTGGAAATCTTTCTACAGCTTGAGTTTTTTCCCCAGATGGTTTAATTATACCTTCTTCAATAATATACCCTAAGTAATTTACTTGAGTTTTAAGAATCTGACATTTTTTCCAACTAAAAGATAGATTATATTCACTTGCTAACTTTAAGACTCTTTCAAGCCTTTCTAAACCTTCTTGCTCATTAACGGATAGAATAATTAAATCATCCATATAGATGACTAAAATCCCCTCCTTAACTAAATCTTTAAAAATTATATTAATATATTTTTGAAAATATGCTGGGGAGGTACACAAACCAAATGGTAGTCGAAGAAACTCGAAATGTCCACCGGGTACAGCAAAAGCGGTGTATTTACAATCGTCGTTGTATATTGGTACATGTAAAAATCCATTTTTTAGATCTAATGTAGTAAATATTTTACCGTTTCTTAAACAATCTAATTGATCGTCGACAATATGCATCGGATATCGATTTTTTATAACTTTTTTGTTTAATTCTCTATAATCAACGCAGAATCTTTTAGAACCGTCTTTTTTCTTTACCAATACTACAGGACTAGCATAATCAGAGTTAGAATGTCTTATAATTTTTAAACGTAACCACTCGTCAATCTGATCATTAACAATTTCCTTTTCGCAAGGCGCAAGTCGACGAGCATTTTGATAAACGGGTATTTCATCTTTTAAAATTATTCGAACATTCATGTCAACTTTTTTTAATTGTTCAGGTTTATATTCTTTTACTAATTTCTCAACTTTATTGCGAACCTCATTATCTTTTAAATGTGATAGGTCAACTTTATTTATTTCCGCGAAACAATCAACTTTATTTATTTCACTTCCTTCAAAATAATCGTTTATTCTCAATATCTCCACTTTTCCACGTTTGCATCTTATTTCAACTGTATTTAAGAAATCAGACCCTATCAATAATTCATCACTCATTACTTGTATTGGAACTACATGTAAATCAATTTGAAAACAATCATTATCAATTAACATATCTACGGATGTTAGACCTAAAGTCGACATAACAGTACCCTTAGAACCAATCCCGCCGAATCGCATAATTTTTTCTTTAGAATATGATGCTTTTATACATTCAAGAATATCAACTCTGATTATGCTTAAATCGCTAGCAGTGTCAATTAATGCATTAAATTCCCGTCCATTTATATTTATAATTTTGTAAAATTTAGAAGAGTTCGCTCGAATTACATTACAAGTTTTTTTATTTTTCTCGGAAACGGCTATTACAGAACATTGATTTGATTTATGACCAAATTCTTGACATTTAAAACATTTAGGACCCTGATTTCTTGACGGACAATCTTTACTTAAATGTCCCTTTTTTCCACAATTGAAACATTTTATAATTTTATCTGTCTCTACTTGTTTACTTAATGGTTTTTTCTCGGCACTATTGATATTTTTAAAAGTTTTAATTTTACCTTGCATTTTTTGAAACTTGTCAAGTTTCAATTTTAAGTCACTGATGGTATTGGCCCCGTATAAAATCACCTTACTCACCTCGTCACCCTCGATACCTTCTATTATGTATTCAATTATTGCACTAGTTTCTACTCCAACTTGTGAACCAATCTCCATCATTTTGTAACAATATTCGTGATAAGTTTCGTCGTTCCTCTTCTTACGCTGCTGTAATTTCCGATGCACAGCATGGCTGTCGACTTTCGTACCAAATTCCCTTTGAAGCGCAACTTTTAATGTTTCCCATGAATATTTACAATTTTCAAAATTTACAAAAAGCTTTGCCGATCCTTTCAGCAAGCGCCTTGCATAAATTGCCTTATGCGTGTCATTCCACTGGCAAATTTGTGCAGTGTCCTCGAACTCATTAATCCAATGGTTGATACTTCGTCCATCATCTCCGCTAAACGAGTCCAATGTCCCTTCAACATCTTTAAACGTCATTAAAATCGATCGGGATGAAGCTTGTTCATCTATAAAGTTTGTTTCGTCTCTTAAATATCTATTCGCTGGGGTAAAATTAATTTCGTCATTGACTGGTCGTAAACGGTTCTGAACTCTTTCTCTTCTTAAATTGTTTTGTTGTCTATACTCGTCCTGATGTATCGTCTCATCTCGTCTTCTAAATCTCGTCACATCTTCTTGATTTCTAATCTCTTCTTGTCGTCTAAATCTCATCTCATCTTCTTGATTTCTCATCTCTTCTTGTCGTCTATATCTCATCTCATCTTCTTGATTTCTCATCTCTTCTTGTCGTCTAAATCTCATCTCATCTTCTTGATTTCTAATCTCGTCTTGCCGTCTTCGTTCATCTTTTCGTCTTTGATTTTCTTCTTGTTTTTGCTCAAGCTCTCGATTTCTAACTTGCAGTCTAAGTTCGTCTTGTAATTGTTTATTTAAACGTTTTTGTTTTTGAAATTCGTCTTGATGTCGTCGAATCGATTCTTCTGAAAAACCTGCAAAACAACTTTCCGATATTTCAGCAGATGCTTCCTGTCCGATATCTTCGTCGTTATCTTTCCACGCTGCTTTTAAACGACATAATAATTCAGCTTTGTTCCCTGTAACTTTTAGACCTAATCGTCGTAGTCGAAATTTCAGCTCTTTTATTTTTAATGAATCAAAATCTACCATTTCTTCGTCGTGTTCATCTTCTTCATCAGCGTCAGGATTTGGATTCGCCAGCTCTTCCTTTGCTAAAAATTTCCGTAATCTTTCGCGCATTGCAGCTCTGGCTCCATTTAAAGACAGTCCATATTCATTTAATCTATTTCTCATCTCATCATCCGTTAATTTATCGAAATTTGCTAACTCTTCCTCGATGTTTGACATTTTGAATTACTTTATCTCAATTTCACAAAAGAGAAAAAAAAATTAAAACCGGCACGTATTTTTAAAACAATCCCGGACGAGCCCCCAATTATAAAGGGGATTGTTAATAAAAAGAAACCGATTATTAGATAAATCAACAATTTATTACAATTATATTGACAAATTTCATTTTACAGATGTCAACTCCGTTCGGTAGATTATCAACTCACTTCCCTCGTCGCAATAAAACAAACGCAATCCCCTTTCCAGCCTCGACATATTCAAATACTACAGTAGGTATATATAGTAATTAAATCCCTAAAGGGTTTTTTAAAGTTAGCTCGAATTTTAATTTTATCAGCAATTGAAGTTATTCTCTATTTTCTAATATTTTCATGAATTTTTCGGCTTTTGGCGATAAATAATTTAAAATATATTAATTATAGATAAAGTGATGAAGAATATTAACTAGTATTAAATGTTTTTTGCTAGAAAAGGTAAAATACTAATAATTATTTACTTTATATATGTTAAAAAAGACATTTAAATTAACTTTTCTGCACTTTTTCAACAATTTTTGGCTTTTTTTGCTAACAATAAATTCTGCTGTAAAATAAGATCATAATGAAGAATTTTATTAAACATATAACCAAGCTATTAACATTTATTAGTTATTGCCTTCCCTGAATAAAATTATTTTCAAATGTTAACATTCATTCTCAATTTTGCTTAGAGCATTACTAAATGGTGGGTTTGGATCGCAATCATCATTACTATCGCTGCCATTACTATTGTCAAAATATTCCAAATCTGAATTCACAAGAATTTCTGTTTGTTCTTTTTCTTTTCGCTCTTTCTCTACTATGTTTCTATTACCCTCGAAAATATTCTTACTCCACCAACAAATTTTGTCAAGTACTGAGTAGGGCGATTTTTTCACTTGGTATCTGTAAATTATTACATATTTTTTGCACAAATCCTATAGGATTAAATTCTTGCCACCTTCATTTTTGTGATTTTCCGTAGATAATAAAAATATACTAAATATTTTATGTTAAATTTTATACTTAATTTTGTGAAATGCTATCTTTTAGTGTTTTAGTCCTTTAGGATTTTAGGGTTTTAGTCCTTTAGGATGAAAAATAAAATTCACTTTGTGTACTTTTCTTTATATGAAATACAATATTATTTGCTTGAAACAATAAATAATGCATTAAAATAAAATTGTATTGCGAAACTTGAGAGAAAATAAAAAATATTAATGATAAAGTGCACAAAATTCGGTTAAAAGATCATTTTTTTAACCATAACGGAAATAAATTAACATATTTACAATTTTCAAAGTATAAAATATTCGATGCAATTTATTTGATTCATAACTTGTTGCATTTTTTAACATTATATATCGAAAAAGAAGAAAAGTTGGTGAAAATATAAAAAATTTGAGCATAGACTTCAGGAGTTGGTAGAAAAAGAAATAGAGCTAACTTTGCAAAACCTTTTGGGGGTTTCATTGCTGTTTATGACTACTGTAAGTTAAACCTAAATTCATTCAGGAAAGAAACGATGACCTAAAAATTGTTGCACTGTGGTTTAACTGATGGTTTACATTTTCCAAAAATATCATTAAACAATTTTTTTCTCACTCCAAACTTAGGCAATTTACCCAGTTCTCCCCCACCCTGAATCAACTGAAGAAGCTAACAATCTATCCCAAGATCTCGTCTCGGAAGATGATACTTTGAAAGGCAAAGAATTAATAGATTTATTGATGTATCAATCGTTGTATATATATCAAGCTTGCGACTGGTTTGGAGCTCAACCTTGGCGGTCGTTGATTGAATATCAATGAATGAAAGAGCAAAAAGAAAGAGACTTACCTTCATTGCTAATATCTGTTGTGTTTAATTCCAGGGGAGCGGCGACAGATCTATCTGACATGAGCGATTCCCGGCGTTCATCCTCTTGTCGCCTGTCAGTTTTGTTGGACTGTTGATGAGCAGTGGGAGCGGTGCTTTGATCCTTGTCGTACAACCTGGCGATTGCGTTGGTGTTACTGCTGAGGAAACCAGTCCAGAGGATCACCAAAAGTATCACCAGAAAGAAGATGAGCGCTGCAGCGATCGTGGCCAGCCGATACGAGATGTAAGACATGCTTGCAGGCACTGTGGAGGGCAGCCTCTTCTTTTTTATCTTCTTCTTTTTTTTCTTTTTTCTTCCGAAAATCGAGCGTTAAGGATCTCCCCCTCGAGGCAAAAGCACTGTCGACGTATTTCTGCCAAGCGGAGTACTCTCAACGACAGGTTTGAAAGACTTTGCCGTTCAACGTGTCGGCAATTCCTGCCGCATGGATGAATGCCCGACAGAAACCAGAGAACTCGTCCCGCGAGTTTGTTCTTGGCGTCGGTCAATGTCTAGACCTCAATCCTGATGCCCGGGTATCGAGTGTCATCGCGAGTCCAATCTCGAGTTTTAGACAGTGACGTGAATTTTCGTCAGCGACATAAATTTGCGACTCGTCTGTCAATCTCGAGAGGCAGTCATCTTGGGCGTCAAATTTGCTCCATTAGAAGAAGTAAGAGCAGGTCCATTAGAAGCAACTTGCTGATTGTATTTACATTGAAAATACACCGGGAATCGCGGGAGAGACTCAAGACCTTGCCAGGCTTTCGACTCGTACCTCCTCCCTTCTTCTTCTTTGTTCCAATCGCTCGATGACTTGCTCACTTGAGTTACTTCTTTCCTGAGACAAAGGTAGAAAAAGAGAGGTCAGAATAAGAATTATTTTTGGTAAGTTGGGGTGTGAAAACACGAGGGCGAGGAAGGTCATCAAACTCGACAATTTCCGTCAAGTTTGGGGACGTCGACCGACCAGACCTTGCGATCTCTCACACATGTGTTTACATTAAGGAGACGCTTTTGCTTTCTTTTTACTACTTTTGCTTTCTTTTATATATATGCTTGTTTCTATTCTCTCTTCCCTTTGCTTTTTTTGCATCTTTTGCTTTTACTACCCCAATTTGTTTCTCCCCCTTTTGCTCCCTGGTTTTTTTCCCCCTTTTTGCTTGTTCGCACTTTTGCCGTTTTTTTCCCATTTTTATGCTTTCTTTAATCGCCTTCTTTATAACGAGGGTGGGGAATGGGAGGATGGAAAGCCGTTTAGATTAAGCAGAAGCCCCAAGGGGAGACTTATGTTGATGTTTTTCATGCGGAGCTGTTCTGTGGTTTTCTTTGAGGAGTACAAAGTGTTGAGGAGGATATAAAGGTAGTTTATTACTTGAGCCTTCCTGATGGCGAGATTCTTTCTGATTTGTCACGTTCGTTACTTTTGGGTGGAATGAAAGGAGGATTTGCTGATTCTGCATAACAAACGTTCAGAGGAAATATATCAAGTTTATAAGGAAGCGAAAATCATTTTAACTTTTGCGTTAGTCATTTGGTTTTTTTTTATCGGACTGTATATCATTGTAGCAATTATTTCGATCGGTTTCTGACAAACGGCGTTTTAAGAGGTGAATTTAAAGATTGAAAAAAAATAAGAGAAAAAGATCAAGAGAAATTGCAACGTCCTAATGCAATCATTCATATGAAAAATGTCAATCGTATTTTAATGTACCATTTTGGTTATTCAGGGTTGCCACAAATATCTTATTACAATTTTCCCTGACTTTTCCCTGACTTCCAGACAAATTGTTTTATTTTTCCCTGACCTTTTTTGAGTTCTTAAAACTAATTTTTTGTATATTTACTTTAAAGGGCTGCCAGCGGACTGTCAGATTAAAAATAGTGAAAAAATGACTTTTTAATTTAAAAAGTGAGTAAATAGTGAGCTTTTAATTAAAAAAAGTGAGTAAGCAATAATGAGTTTGAAATTACTAATATTAATTTATTTGGGGCCCCCGCCAGCAGAAAAAGTAATTCAAATTTAAAGAAAATAAATCGAAAATGACACAAATACATTAATTGAAAAATTATATAAAATACTTGAAAAATTAACGATATAATTAAAATGTGAAGAAACTAATTAAATAATAACATAAATAATTGAAAACTTGTGTTAATAAATTCATGAAAATATTAAAAAGATTGAAGAAAATGACATTTAATGAAAATAATTTGAAAATGACAAAAATATTTGAAAATTGACAAAAATAATTGTAATTTGAAAAAAATGATAAAAATAATTGATAACTGGTGTAAAACTTAAAAATTTGAAGAATACTTGAAAAATTGATGAAACAATTGAAATGCTAAGAAACTAATTGAATAATAACATAAATAATTGAAAGCTGTTGTAAAAATTAAAAATTTATAGATAATAATTGAAAAATTGAAAAAAATATTATAAGTTTGAGGAAAATAATTGAAAGTTGAAGGAATGAATTGAAGTTTGAGAAAAATAATTGAAATTTGAAGAGAATAATTCAAAAACGGCAAAAAAAACTTAAATATAAAGAGAGTAAGATTGAAAAAAATAATTGAAATTTGTAGAAAATAATTGAGATGTGACAAAAATAATTTATAACTGGTGTTAACAATTAAAAATTTGAATACAATACTTGAAAAATTGACGAAACAATAGAAATGTTAAGAAAGTAATTGAATAATGACATAAATAATTGAAAGCTGGTGTAAAAACTAAAAATTTATAGACAATAATTGAAAAATTGAAAAAAAAAAATATTATAAGTTTGAGGAAAATAATTATTGAATGTTGAGGAAATTAATTGAAATTAGAGGAAAATAATTGAAAATTTGAAGAGAATAATTCAAAAACGGCAAAAAAAACTTAAATATGAAGAGAGTAATTAAAGGTTGTAGGAAATAATTGAAATTTATAGAAAATAATTGAAAACCGATGTAAGAAATTTAAAAACTCATGACAATAAAAAATTTGAATAAAATAATTGAACTTTGTAGAAAATAATTCTAAAATGGCAGAAATAATAGAAAAATATAAAGAAAATAATTGGAAAATGACAAAAATACGTGAATAATGACAACAACAAAAAAAATAAGTTTAAAGAAAATAATTGAAATTTGAAGAGAATAATTGAAAAATGATTCAAATAATTGATAACTTGTGTAAAACTTAAAAATTTTAAGAATACTTGAAAAATTTACGAAACAATTGAAATGTTAAGAAACTTATTGAATAATGACATAAATAATTGAAAGCTAATGTAAAAATAAAAAATATATGGACAATGTTTGAAAAAAAGAAAAAATATATTAGGAGTTTAAGAAAAATAATTGAAATCTGAAGGGAATAATTCAAAAACGTAAAAAAACTTTAGTGTAAAGAAAGTAATTACAGTTTGAAGAAAATAATTGAAATTTGTAGAAAATAATTGAAAAAGGTGTAAAAAATTAATAAATTCGTGACAATAATAAAAAAAAATGAAGAAAATGATTGAAATATGAAGAAAATAATTGAAAACTGATATAAGAAATTTAAAAATTCATGTCAATAAAAAATTTGAATAAAATAATTGAACTTTGTACACAATAATTCTAAAATGGCAGAAATAATAGAAAAATATGAAGAAAATAATTGGTAAATGACAAAAATACTTGAATAATGACAACAACAAAAAAATAAGTTTAAAGAAAATAATTGAAATTTGAAGAGAATAATTGAAAAATGATTAAAATAATTGATAACTGGTGTAAAACTTAAAAATTTGAAGAATACTTGAAAAATGTACGAAACAATTGAAATGTTAAGAAACTTATTGAATAATGACATAAATAATTGAAAGCTAATGTAAAAATAAAAAATATATGGACAATGTTTGAAAGAAAGAAAAAATATATTAGGAGTTTAAGAAAAATAATTGAAATCTGAAGGGAATAATTCAAAAACGTAAAAAAACTTTAGTGTAAAGAAAGTAATTACAGTTTGAAGAAAATAATTGAAATTTGTAGAAAATAATTGAAAAAGGTGTAAAAAATTAATAAATTCGTGACAATAATAAAAAAAATGAAGAAAATGATTGAAATATGAAGAAAATAATTGAAAACTGATATAAGAAATTTAAAAATTCATGTCAATAAAAAATTTGAATAAAATAATTGAACTTTGTACACAATAATTCTAAAATGGCAGAAATAATAGAAAAATATGAAGAAAATAATTGGTAAATGACAAAAATACTTGAATAATGACAACAACAAAAAAATAAGTTTAAAGAAAATAATTGAAATTTGAAGAGAATAATTGAAAAATGATTCAAATAATTGATAACTTGTGTAAAACTTAAAAATTTTAAGAATACTTGAAAAATTTACGAAACAATTGAAATGTTAAGAAACTTATTGAATAATGACATAAATAATTGAAAGCTAATGTAAAAATAAAAAATATATGGACAATGTTTGAAAAAAAGAAAAAAATATATTAGGAGTTTAAGAAAAATAATTGAAATCTGAAGGGAATAATTCAAAAACGTAAAAAAAAACTTTAGTGTAAAGAAAGTAATTACAGTTTGAAGAAAATAATTGAAATTTGTAGAAAATAATTGAAAAAGGTGTAAAAAATTAATAAATTCGTGACAATAATAAAAAGAATGAAGAAAATGATTGAAATATGAAGAAAATAATTGAAAACTGATATAAGAAATTTAAAAATTCATGTCAATAAAAAATTTGAATAAAATAATTGAACTTTGTAGACAATAATTCTAAAATGGCAGAAATAATAGAAAAATATGAAGAAAATAATTGGTAAATGACAAAAATACTTGAATAATGACAAAAAAAATTGAAGTTTAAAGAAAACAATTGAAAAATAACAAAAGTAAAGTGAAACTTGTGTAGAAAATTTAAATATTTCTGATAATAATTTAAAGATTGAAGAACATAGTTGAAATTTTAATAAATTAATTGAAAAATGACAAAAAAAAAAAAATTTGTGTAAATAATTTAAATATTCATGACAATAATTTAAAGACTAAAGTAAATGAAATTGATATTTGAAAAAATTATATTCTAAATCGCAAAAATACTTAATAATTGACAAAAATACTTTCAAGTTGACAAAAGTACTTTAAAAATGACGAAAATAATTGAAACAAAGTGTAGACATTAAGTATTTGTAGACTGTAATTAAAAACAAAAATTTGTAAAAAATTGTAATTGGGATATGAACAAACTAATTGATTTATAAAGTAAATTATTTATTAATCAGGCACCCAATATCAGAAGATCCCCTCCTCGCCTTTCCCAGCTGGAATAGACATTTTACCAAAAAAGTGAAAAAAGCGAGTTTTTTTAATAAAGTTAGTAATAGTGAGCGATTTTTAAAAAAAAGAATAAAAGTGGAAAAAGTGAGTCACTGGAAGCCCTGACTTTAAAATTGTGAAAGATAAATATTTTTCAGATTGCAAAAATTAATTAATTTTAGAAATGTTTAAAATATGACTTCTAAAAATGTATTTAGTAAATTTTTTACTTAGTAAATTTCAGAAGAATATAATTTTTCATCCATTTTAAAGATTCTTGCATTTTTCCAGTATTTTTGATAAAAATCCCTGATTTTTCCCTGACTTCCCTGACCTATTTCAGTTTCCCTGACTTTTCCCTGATTTCCCTGACTTGTGGCAACCCTGCACTGAAAGAAATACTCTAGCTTTATCAGCCATATGATTATTGTTGACAGTTTTTGTAGAACTTCGAATACTATATGAATGAATATCCCATAATGCATCGGTGCGCCACTGACAGTTCTTCTAACCTAAAAATATACATCGCAGTTTCACCAGTCATATGGCTAAAAGACAAATATATTATGGCAGTATCTATATTAGCAATATATTATGGGTGATTTATCCATAATTATGTCAGTACCGTGGAATTATTTCTTTCAGTGTGTTATTGAAGAAAAAATTTGGAGAAGAACATAGGAGAAATAACTATTGCCTGTTATTCTCTCATTTATATGAAAAATGTCAATCGTACTTAATTTACCGTTTTGGTTATTGAACCAAAATTTTTAAAAGAATATAGGATAATTAACTAAAAGGCTGTAGCCTATTCCCCCTCTCTCATTTATTATAAAAAATATGAATCGTACTTTAATTTACCGTTTTTGTTATAAATTTCTATCCATTTTTAAGTAATACTCATTAATCATTAAAATGTTATAATTGAAATTAATTAATTACATCCAATTAAAACAATCATCTAATTGACTGCAAGTTTTTTTTTTTAGATACAATTTTGTTAATTCAACACAAACTTTCTTGCATCATCTTTTTATTAACATTCAGTGTAACTCTTCACATAAAATTGTTTTGCTCAGACAATGAAGAGATTTGTCATTTTAAATGTTTCTGAATATTAACAAAGTAATCAAATGCATACAATGTGATGATAAATAAAAACATAATCTCGAGAAAAATCAATTTAATAAAATTGAAACTGAAAATTAAATTAAAAATCATCATAAAAAATAAGTCGACCATTTATTTAAATATGTAAATAAAATTTGAATAGATTCTGAAAATCGTCTTTTAAAATCTAACTGAATGTTTACACAATTTATGTTCGGTCGTGAGCTAATTATTCAACTTGTAATCTTAATAGTAAAAGTTTTTGTATTTATAAAATATGAGGAAAGAAATTTGAAAAGCCCTGCTGAGAGGAAAGTTCGTGTAAAATATTAACTATTCAGATGAATGCACAGATTAAAGACAAGAGAAAACTGATCAGTTCCGGGTATTAGTTCACTGTTTTCTAACATGGATTTAGAATATAGAAAAAAGTGGAAAAATAACAGAATTTTTATATGGGACGATCGGAGCTTTATTGTATAAAAAGTAAAAGTAACTATAAATAAAAATGAAAAATAAAATTTATTAAAATTATTTTTTTCCCGAGTCTTGTGTACCTAGATTTCTCATTAAAATGAGAATAAGGTCAGTAATTACTGCCTTTACAAAATAGGAGCTTCTAATGTCTCTAGAAGCAATCTAATTCAGAACAAGAAATCCATGACTGTATTTTTTGATCCATTTGCCCATTTAAATTTTCCAACGTGGGATTTCTAGATGAATATATTACAAGACGACCAATAAAGTCGCCTCTTAACTGGATAAGATAAGTCTCGTCCGAATAAATTCAGGATTTCCTTTTTGGGAGACGTTGTCTAGAAACGCCCCAACTCTAACAAGATTGGAGTTCTATCTGATTGTCAGAGTAAATCTTGTTCCGTATAAGTGCAGAAAACAATGAGACTTGCAATTACAACAACTTCAAAGGATCTACTATTATGGCCAACATATTTACTGTAACTTTTGTTGTAAAAATAAAAAAAAAGAATAAGTTACGAATTTAAATTTGTAAATTTCTTTTTATAAGTACTTTTTAAGGAACGCAATTCTAGAATATAATCTAAAATTCATAAATCTCGAAAAAATCTGATATTTTTTTGTTAGTTTAGAACCCAAGTCTTTCCGGAAAGTAAGAAACTGATTCCAAAAACTGCAACGACTCCTGGAAATAATTAAGCATCAATCATGGTTTATAGTAGTCGATGCAAACTGTTTGAAATCCTTGTCTGCGAAAATCCGAGCCCGAAGGCCAGAACGCAAAACATAAACTTTCTCGTAAACGGGACGCTCAAAGTTTCCGGAATGCAGAATTGGCAGTTGCACTAGCAACCAAGAAGCCGATGATAAAGATAGAGAGATACATTTTACAGATGCGAGGCTAATCGTAAAATAGTTGTAAATCTGTGATAAGGAAGTTTCCGGATCTTTCAAAGATAATGTGGAATTATTCTCCATTATACTGCAAATCTTACGATTAAATCTAACTGATGAAGCGGAGGATAAATCAGAACCCAATGTACTGTAGGAATATTTTTAGAACTCGGAACACTTTTATTTCCATTTTCTTGACAAATTCACCAATTAAAAGACTTTCTCCTATCAGAATTGCAAATTCATTTTTTTAGAATTGCAAATTCTACACTGTTTTTTTTTTTTTTTAGAATTGCTAATTCTTTCGGGATTATTTTTAAATCTTCACACTTAATCAATTTAAAGGGATTATAATTATTAAGGACACCTGTCTTGCATAAATTTCACAAAATATTGAATTTCTTCTTGCCAAGGTTTTCGGCTTCCCTGAATTCAAAGTGGAGGAGGAGGGGGAACAAATTTTTACCCTAATTTATAGGTCAAATAAAATATTTACATAGTGTAAAAAAGATAAAAAAAAATTATGTGCCTAATGTATAACTAAATTAATAACCAACGAGATTCAATCATTCATTCTTTCTTTCATTCTGTTACGCCTAAAGTGGCACTAGATGTTTCATTTTTTATATTAAAATATTACCGTTTTGCTTTCTCGACTTCGTGGTTACGATTTTTGATTTCAAAAAATCGTCTCAGCGGATTTTAATAAAATTTTGATTTACGAGTTTACTTATAAATATATAAATTTGGACACAGGTATTTTTGAAAATACCCAACCTAATTTTTTTAAGCACCGTTCTTCATAAAAAAATATTGTTTGTTGCCAAAAACTTTTTTGACGCTAAAAATATAACTTAATTAAAAAAAATCATATTTCTTATCTCAAAGCGAATCGATTGCCTCATATAAAGTATATAATTTAACGAAAATTCGCATAATAATTCATGATTTCTCATTCTTTTTTTACATTAAAAAAAATTCAATGTTTATTTTTTAACTATAGGTTCATCAAATAAAAATATTCTATATCAAAGAATGGATTAATTTAATGAACTAAAGTATTATACATTTTACCCTAAATTACCCACTAGCAATATTAGCGCTCGACAAACTTTGCATTATTGTTGATCGTTTAAATCTACCTATACATTTTGGCCAATTCAAATAATGAAAATTACGAAATTAAAGAATATATCTGAAAAATAACGAAAATAATTGACAGTTAAAAACAAAATTCGAAAAATGTCTACATAATTACACAATTGAAAAGAACAGTTTAAAAAATTAAACAATAAATATTAAATGTCAACAAAATAGTTGAAAAATTGTAGGAATAACTGTTGTTATAAATAATTGTAAATTGAACAACTTTATTGAAAATCGAAAAAAAAAATGAGATTGAAAAAAATAATAAAAATTGAGGAAATAAATTGAAAATTTAAGAACTAAATTTAAAATTGAAAAAATAATCCATAAATGAGAAAAAATTATAAAATGACGAAAATAATTGACAATTTAGAACACAATTCAACAAACGGCTAGATTAATACACAACCGAATAAAATAATTTAAAAATTCAAAGAATAATCATAAAATTTTAAGATAATAATTGAAAATTGAAGAAATTTAGGAATTAATTAAAAATTGCGGAAACTAATAAATAATTGAAGGGAATAGTTGAAAAATGACGAAAATAATTGTCAATTGAAAACAAAATTCGAAAAATGGCTAGATTAATAGACAATTAAACAAATAATTGGAAAAATTTAACATTATTATTTAAAATATTCAATTTAAAGAAAATAATTGCAAATTGAAAAATTAAGAAAATTATACGAATAATTGTTGGAAATAATTGCACATTTAACAACTGGATTTAAAATCAAAAATAATAATTAGAATTAAAAACAATAATTTAAATTTGAAAAAAGCACTTAAAAATTGAAGAATGGAAATAAAAATTGAAGAATGAAATTAAAAATTAAATAAAATAATTAAACAATTGTATTTAAAATTTTAGAAACTTAATGATAATAAACAAAAATAATAGAAAAAAGGCGATAATTTTTTAATATTAAAGAAAATAATTGAAAATTGAAAGATAGAATTTAAATTTGAAGAAAATAACTAAGAATTGAAGACAATACTTCTAGAATTGAGTAATTGAATTGAAATTTTTATGAGTGAAAAAAAAATAATTGAAAAAATTCGAAAATTATTAAACATTGATGTATTAACTGAAAATCGATTTAAATAATTGAAAATTAAAGAAAATATTTGAGAATTGGAAAATAATAATTAAAAATTAAATAAATAAATTGTAAATTAAAGAATTAAATGGAAATTTTAAGAAAAATAATTGACAAATAAAAGAAAAATTACATTATGACGAGAATAATTACTTATTGAAGGAAAATTCGAAAAATGGTGAGAATAATAGGCAGAACAAAAATTTATTCAAAATTATTAAATAATCATACAATTATAGGAGAATAATACATTGTCAATTGAAAACTAGTGAAAATTAAAGGAAACATTATGGGAAAAATGTAGAAAATAAATGAAAATTGAAGAACTGTCTTAAAATTTCAAGAAAGTAATTGATAATTGAGAAAATGCTAGGATTATTGAATATTAAATCAAATAATTGAAAAACAAAAAATGCAATTAAAAATTGAAGAAAATAATTGAGAATTGAAGAAAATATTTAAAAATTGAAGAAATAAATTGGAAATTAAAAAATTTAATGGAAATTTAAAAAAAAGTAATTGTTAATTAAAAGAAAAATTATAATATGTCGAATAAAATTAACCATTAAAATAAATAATTAAACAATTGAAAAAAATATTCAAAAAATGGTGAGAATAATCGGCATTCGAACAAATTTTTTTTTAAAACTAATGAATAATCATCAAATTGAAGGAGAATAATGAATTGTCAATTGAAAACTGATAAAAATTATGAAAAAAAATTGTAGAAAATAAACGAAAATTACAGAATGAGAATGAAATTTCAAGAAAATAATTGATAATTGAGAAAATATGAGAATTATTGAATATTGAATAAAATAATTAAAAACAAAGATTGCAATTGAAAAATAAATAAAATAGCTGAGAATTGAAGAAAATAATTAAAAATTGAAGAAATAATTAAAAATTGAAGAAATAAATTAAAAATTAAAGAATTAATTGGAAGTTCCAAGAAACTAATTAATAATTAAAAGAAAAATTACAATGTGGCGAAATTAATTAACCATTAAAATTGATAATTTATTTATTTATTTATTTATTCGTAAATTTGTCCTAGGATACCATAGGGACAAGAATAGTTAGTACAATGTATAGCGTATAAGCATAAAGAATAAAGAAAAAAGCATAAAGAATATACATAAATATAGAAAACATATAAAAGTTAATAATAAAGTAAACATCATCAAAATGAGAATAATCGGCATTCGAACCAAATTTTTTTAAAATTATTGATTAATCATAAATTTATAGGAGAATAATAAATTGTTAATTGAAAACTAATGAAAATTATGGGAACAATTGTAAAAAAAAATTAAAGTTGAAGAACCGTATTAAAATTTTAAGAAAATAATTGATAATTGAAAAAATGCGTGAATTATTGAATATTGAATAAAATAATTGTATAACAAAGAACGCAAGTGAAAAATAAAGAAAATAATTCAGAATTGAAGAAAATAATTAAAAATTAAAGAATTAAATGGAAATTCTAAGAAAATAATTAATAATTAAAAGAAAAATGACAATATGGCGAAATTAATTAACTATTAAAATTGATAATTAACAATTGAAAAAAAATCAAAAAATGGTGAGAATAATCGGCATTTGAACCAAATTTTTTTAAATTATTGATTAATTATAAATTTATAGGAGAATAATAAATTGTTAATTGAAAACTAATGAAAATTATGGGAACAATTGTAAAAAAAATGAAAGTTGAAGAACCGTATTAAAATTTTAAGAAAATAATTGATAATTGAAAAAATGCGTGAATTATTGAATAATTGAAAACAATAATTGTATAACAAAGAATGCAATTGAAAAATAAAGAAAATAATTCAGAATTGAAGAAAATAATTAAAAATTAAAGAAATAAATTGAAAATTAAAGCATTCAATGGAAATTTCTAGAAAATAATTGATAATTAATTAAAAATTACAATATGACGAAAATAATTGAGTATTAAAATAAATAATTAACAGTTGAAAAAAATATTCGAAAAATTGTGAAAATAATCAGCATCTGAACAAAAATTTTTTTTTAAAACTAACGAATAATCATAAAATTATAGGAGAATAATAAATTGTCAATTGAAAACTAATGAAAACGAAACTAATGTAAAAGGTTTTCTTAAGCCAGTAAATCTACTTAAATAAATAAAAAATTATGGGAAAAATTGTAGATAATAAATAAATATTTAAGAAATTAATTGGAAATTCAACAATTGTATTGAAATTTCAGGAAAATAATTGATAATTTAAAAAGTGCGAATTATTGAATATTGAATAAAGTAATTCAAAAACGAAGAATGTAATTGGAAATTGAAGAAAATAATTAAGAATTGAAGAAAATAATTAAAAATTGTAGAAATAAATTGCAGAATAATGAATTATATTGTAATTTTAAGAAAATAGTTGCTAATTGAAAGAAAAATTACAAAATGACTAAAATAATGAATGAATTAATTAATGAAATTAAAATTATTTGAACTGATATTTATAAATTTAAATTTTAATCAATTTTAATGCATTTTTTAAACAGTATCTGATGCGAAACAAAAAATATCTATGTACCAAACTTCAGTTGTGAACAGAAAAAAACGAATGAAGGAATGAAAGAACTTGCGGATTATTATTATTATTATTATAGATTTGTGATATATAAAAAAAAATTAATTTTCAATCAAATTTCTCAGATTTTTTAGTTCCACGAAGAAATTTCCGGTTTAGTAACAAATTTCCCGGTCATTTCTTATTTTCCCGGTCAAGTGGCCTTCCTAAAGATAAATCTTGTAACTTTGGTCATATTAAAATTTGAATTAATCAAAGTTTGAAACCATTTAAATTCGAATTGGTATACCAATTCGATTGTATACAAATCGAATATTTTTAATTTGGAAAAATTAAAATTTGTATTGATAAAAGCTTTAAAGAACGAAAATTGGCATCAAGAAAATTTTGTAATAATTGAAATTTGCAGATCACTGCAAAAACATGGTGTCTTAAATTGAGATACTTTTGGTGTCTAAGACACGAGAAATGTCTTAATTTAAGACATTTTGGAACAATTTAAGACACCCGTTTTTGCAGTGATTTTGTACATTAATTTTAAACATATATTTTACAAATTATTTTTTATATTTAAAATTATTACACTATTTTTTCAAATAAAGAAATAATACATCACAATCTTTATCATTTATTAATTGTATATTAATGAATAATTACATAATATTTTTCTGTTCTTTCTAATATCCTTTAAATCAAAGCTTGAATCCAGCATTTTCAATAATCCAACCAAGACGATAAAAAAATCGTGTTTTGAAGTTTCGGGGACAAAGAATACGTGATAAATATTGCGA
Organism: Ganaspis brasiliensis; assembly: GCA_037103525.1. Classification (NCBI taxonomy): domain Eukaryota; kingdom Metazoa; phylum Arthropoda; class Insecta; order Hymenoptera; family Figitidae; genus Ganaspis; species Ganaspis brasiliensis. Next base: position 2,584,825 of record JAZKLR010000146.1, read on the forward strand.
ATGTTTTGAAAATGTAATGAATTGGTTAAAACAGTGTCATTCATCTGTCTACTGCGTTTGGATTAACAAGTTTTCAGACAAGCCAACTCGTCGGATAATTTGTGCGGACAACAAGTGTTGGGGCACTGCAGAACAATAAATTAAGAGATTCAGTTGGGAATGAAATTTAAAATGAGTGAAATAATAAACAGGATTCGCTGAGAGAGAGCCAAATCAAAAGAGAAACCAAGATTCATGAGATTTTTCATGGTCTGAGCTAGATGAAATGAGGGTCTCAACTCTTGAGTGTTTCTTCTCTCTGAATGATAAATTGATTTTTTTTTTCCTCAGACTCCAAGCTTGAAGGCTTTTTCTATTCTGATGAGGGTGAACTAGCCCAAGTGTAGGAGGAATACGAAATTAATCTCTCACAATGCCAGGATATTAAATTCATTTCAAAATTAAAATTAATAATACGCTTGAAGACACAAGCCCAATTTTTAAAACTGCATTCTAATGATGATTTTTAATTTTAAATACAGCTACTGTTTTATTTTTGAAGAACCCGAGAAGAATTTTTTTTAAAAAATATATCTCGAGATTTTTTTTCAAGATCCTGAAACGAAGATTAATCCTCTCAAAAATGAAACTGGTTTAGCGAAACAGCTTTATTTCGAGCTTGAGATTCAAATTGAGAAATGGAAAGTAGATTTTAACAGGTTTAATAAGAAGACTATTCTGAATGGAAACGAGAGTTTAAGAAGGGATTTGCAAGAGGGAATATTCGTTGTGATTTGGATAAGGATCTTTCGAAGAAAAGTGAAGACATCGAGGTGTGAAATAATTAGATCTTATTGCTTTATGCTGGCGCTTCTAATTCAAAGACAGGACGTATCATATGACATGACAAGATAATCTTCTCGCCTATGATTATCCAATCAACTTCCATCTGTCCGTATCCTTTTGCGTTTAAAGGCAAAACTCTTCTTTATTTGAATCGCAGCAAGAATGCAATTAGACCAAATCACGTAAATCCACTTTAACAACCCTGGTTATACTAAAGGCAATGCGAGCAACTGGATAAATATCAAAATGAAATACGAGCTGTCGCCGGGGGCAGCATTAAAGATAACGAGACAGAATCTGCTTTTTTTTCTTCTGTATTTAGATTGAACATTACGCCGAGTGATCTTGAACTTGAACCTTCCTCAAAATTTTTCTTACGCCTTTGATTCCATCGCAATCTACCAACTGTGTCATATAAATTTATTTTTCCCTTATCAAGCATCTCTGATTTTATCAGTCTTGTCTTATGCACTTACAAGTTATTATAATTTATTAAGAAAATCACCAAAGACATGAGATAAGGAGTAAATTGTTTTGTTGCAAGCATTTCTAGACAGAATCATTTTCTCTACATGAGGATCATTTAATAAGAGACTTTTTTTTTAACATTCGGCAATAATTAATCTTGAATTTTTATTTTAGCTCAACCTTGAGTTAATTGACCTTCAAATTATAAATATCTGTAATTATTGGCAGTTTAAATTTACAAAACGCCCCTATCGGTCATTCTGGGAACTGTTCAATATGGCCGACATCAGAGTGGAAATTGACAATGTTTATACACTGTGTTTAGTATTTTTGTAAGAAATTTTGAAGTACTTTTAGACGTGAATTATAATATTAGAAAGCTGATAATTATTCTTTTATGGAATTTGAACAAAAATTCCGAAAGTTTGTAAGTGAATAGGATTTGCTGTGTGAGTAGTTGCAACTCCAAAAAGGCTTGAAATTCTCATTTAAGTTTTCATAAATTACCGAAGAAAGGACAAAACGAATTGAAAGAAAAAATATCTTTGGAAAATTGAGAAGGTTGATAAAAACACAGGATGGCTTAAAAGGATAAAAAAAAGTGAAGAACAAAATATTTTAAAAAAATTAACAATAAATATATTAAATTTAAACAAAATAGTTGAAAAATTATAGGAATAACAGTTGGAAATAATTGCAAATCAAACAACTGTATTAAAAATCGAAAAAAATAATTGAAATTGAAGAAAATAATCAAAAATTGAGGAAATAATAATTTAAAAAATCAAAGAATAATTATAAAATTAAAAAAATTGAAAATTTTATTTGAGACGGAAAATAATTAATAATTGAAGGAAATAGTTGAAAAATTGAAGAAAATATGTGAAAAATTACGAAAATTATTGGCAATTTAAAACAAAATTCAAAAAATAACTAGATTAATAGACAACTGAAAAAAAATTGTATAAATTAAACAAGAAATATTAAGTTTTAAGAAAATAATTGCACATTAAAACATTAAGAAAATTATAGGAATAATTGTTGGAAATAATTGCACATTCAACAGCTGGATTAAAAATCGAAAAAAAAAATTAAAATTAAAACAAATAATTGAAAATTGAAAAAAGCAATAAAAAATTGAAGAATTGAATTGAAATTTATGGAATATACTTAAAAAATGAAAAAAAAAATTAATTAAAAAAGCCGATAATTAATGAATAAAAAAGAAAACAATTTAAAACAGAAGAATGGAAATAAAAAATGAAGAATAGAATTAAAAATTAAAGAAATATTTTGGAAATTAAAGAATTAAATGGGAATATCAAAAAAATAATTGATAATCATAAGAAAAATTACAATATGACGAAAATAATAAAATATTAAAAAATTTATTAATATTAAAAAAATAATTAAAAATTAAAAGTTAAATTTAAATTTAAAAGAAATAACTAAAAATAGAAGAGAATAGTTCTAGAATTAAAAAATTGAATTGAAATTTTAAAACAATTTTTATGAGTGAAACAATTTATTGAAAAAAACGAAAATTATTGAATATTATGGAGTTAACTAAAAATTGAATAAAATAACTGAAAATTAAAGAAAATATTTAAAAATTGAAGATAGTAATTAAAAATTGAAGAAATATTTTGGAAATTAAAGAATTAAATAAGAATTTCAAAAAAATAATTGATAATCATAAGAAAAGGTACAATATGACGGAAATAATTAAATATTAAAAAATTTGAATTCGAGAATCAGATACCTTAAATGTAAATTTGAAACTTCGTTGTCTGGAAATTAAAAATCTTATTAATATTAAAAAAAATAATTAACAAATGAAAAAAAATTCGACGAGAGGTGAGAATAATCGTCATTCGAACAAAAAAAATTTTGCAGTTAATAAATATTCATAAAACTGAAGGAGAATAATAATTTGCCAATCGAAAAATTAAAAAAATTAAAAAAATTAAAGAAAATTTTTGAGGATTGAAGAAAATAATTAAAAATTGAAGAAATAAATTGAAAATTAAAGACTTAAATGTAAATTTTAACATTTTAAGAAAATAATTGATAATTAAAAAAAAAATTACAATATAATGAAAATAATTAAATATTGACGAAAATAATTAACTATTAAAAAAAATAATTAACAATTGAAAAAAATTTTTCAAAATAATGAGAATAATCGGCATTAAAAAAAAAATTTTAATTGATAAATAATCATAAAATTGAAGGAGAATAATAAATTGCCAATTGAAAACTGATGTAAATTATGGGAAAAAATGGTAAAAAATAAATGAAAATTAAAAAATTTAATTATTGAAAATTCCAGAATTGTATTAAAAGAAAATAATTGATAATTGGGAAAATGCGGGAATCAATTAATATTATAGAATTAATTGAAAATCGTTCAAAATAATTGAAATTTAAAGAAAATTTTTGAGAATTGGAGAAAATAATTAAAAATTGAAGAAATAAATTGGAAATTAAAGACTTAAATGTAAATTTCAAGAAAATAATTGATAATTAAAAGAAAAATTACAATATGATGAAGATAATTAAATATTAATGAAAATAATTAATTATTAAAAAAAATAATTAACAATTAAAAAAAAAATTTTAAAAATGATGATAATTATCGGCATTTAAAAAAAAATGTTAATTGATGAATAATCATAAAATTAAAGGAGAAAAATGAATTGTCAATTAAAAACTAATGAAAATAATGGAAACAATTGTAAAAAATAAATGAAAATTAAAAAAATTGTTTGGAAGTTGAAGAATTGAATTGAAATTTGAAGAAAATATTTGATAATTGAGAAAATGCGAAAATTATTGGATTTTGAATAAAGTAATTAAAAAACTAAGAATACAATAAAAAATTGTAGAAAATAATTGAAAATTTAAGAAATAAATGGAAGATTAAACAATTAAATGGAAGATTAAAGATTGAAATTGAGAATTTAAAATACAGTTGATAATTGAAAGAAAAATAACAAATTTTTTTTCAACTTTTCATTGTTTTCATCATATTTTAATTATTGTCTTCAAGTTTCAAAATTTAAAATCATTTTCCAATTATTTTCCACAAGTTTTAATTATTTTTATTTTTTAAAATTATTTTCTAAAATTTTTAAATATTTTTCTCAAATTTCACATTATTTTCTTTAATCTTTAATCATTTTCAATTATTTATATTCTTTGTCTATTATTTTCAATTACTTACGTTCTTTTTCATAATTTCCAAAAAGTTTTTAATTATTTATCTGAAATTTTCTTTTTCTATTTATTTTTCAATTACATCTACAATTTTCTTGTATTTTATGCGCCTATATTCAGTATATTTTGCAATTATTTATCTTAAATTAAAAATTGTTTTTCTCAATTTTAAATTATGTTTTCCTTTTTTCATTTATTTTCTCTAATTTTTAATTATTTTCTGTTTTTTTTGCAATTAACTTCTAAAAGTTTCAAGTATTTTTCTGAAATATTCTTTAAATTTCCTTTAAAATGCAATTTTTTCAGTTAAATCATTTTCATCATTATTTCTGAATTGATTTTTTAAAATTTTAATTATTTATCTGAATTTAAATCATTTTATTTTAAGGGCATGTGATGGATTATGACGTCACTGGTATAGGTAAAATTTGTCCGCAACTTTTTTCATAAAATATTTAATATTTTTTCATGAAACCGTGTAGAATTACTTAAAATGTCATTATGAAGGTCTCTCAGACCCGAATTTGTTTAAATTTTGGCCTAAACTTAATTTTTGGAAATTTTCGAAAAATTGGAAATTTTTTTAAAAATCAATTTTGAGACAAAATTAAAATAAACTCTGGTCTGAGAGACCTTCCTAATGACATTTTAAGTAATTCTACCAAGTTTCATGAAAAAATATTCAATATTTTAAGAGAAAAGTTGCGGACAAATTTTGCCTATATCAGTGACGTCATAATCCATCACATGCCCTTAATTTTCAATTATATTCTCCAATTTTTCATTACCCGAATTTTTTTAAATTTAATCCTAAGATTTTAAAGTATTTTTCTCAAATCTAAATTACTGTCTTTCATTTTAAAATTGTTCATAATTGTTATATTTAATAATAAATTTTATACTTCATTGACTTATAGTTAATTCTCGAGAATGTAACAGGATTTTAAATTACCGAGAATTTTGCAGTTCTACTGCCTCCCTGCTCGTGGTGGTAGTTTTCTTTGCCAATATCCGCAATTTTAATTTTCTTTCATCTTTATCGAATACACTTTTTCAAATTGAATTACAGAGTTTAGACTTTTTTTTTCTCTGGAGGAGATAAATTAATAAAAGGAGTGAATCATCGGGCAATTTTGTGGGGAGACTTCCTTTAAAGAGAAGAGCATCGCTTCTTTTTAATCCAAAGGAGTACTTACGTCTGTTAAGAGGGCACGACGTCTCCCGATTTATTTTACTTAGAAGAGGTCAATTCATGAGTTCAATTCTGTTAGACATTCTATTTCTGGGACGTTTATAAAAAGTCAACATTCACTCTCTATATCGGCACCTCTGCTTTCTCAGGTTAAAAGTTACATAAAATGAATGATAGATCCCTATCCACCATTTAATTACCACATTCACCATATTTCAAATCAGCGGCATTCTTTGCAGATCTGATAAATTCATTTCAAATTAAAAAAAAAAAAAAACGATTCTAATTAATTATCTGATGAAAAACAAATAAGTTAATTCTATATCTAAACAAGTTAAATTGAACTGTCAGGTTACAAGTATAAAGTGTCAGAAACTGACTTTCAAGAAATTAACAAATAAATTAACATGAAGTTTGTAATTAATTTGCAAGAAATGAACAAGAAGGAAATAAAGAATGAATTTTCCAGGATTTTCATCAGAGAAAAAAGTAATATTTCATTTGGACAAGTTAAAAAAAATGATTTTAAAAATTCTACAGCTATTCGAGCCGGATGAATAGTTTTTCTATTATGACAGGGAAAATATTTTAAGACACTAAAATCAACAATGGGTTAAACGTAGGTGTGTTTAGTAAAAACTTCGTCACTCGTAGTCCGATTAAAAAAAGTCTAAGAAATGAAAACCAGATGTACCTATTTCTTACATTGAAACAACAAATAAAAAAGTCTCTATGCTCCGAGGGGCTTAATTTTCTGATGTTGCCAATGTTTTAAATTCTACTTTCTCACAATGCTTGCCTCTTTTAACGATATTTTTAATACAGATGGTTAATCGATTGTCTAAACAATTACTCTAATTTTAGTCTCACGGAAGCGAGTACTTCTATTTTAAATATTCTGTTCAAAAATCCTTCACACAATTGTTACACAATCAGGAAAAAAATATTCAGTTTCTTGACTCACTTTTTCAAACACCTCAAGTTCTTTATTCAAATATTTTTCTTATTCTATCAATTTTACATTTGTTTTATCGGGAATATAACCGACCAAAATTCTAATCGAGAATTTCTAAGAATTTAAGTTTTTTTTAGTTATTTATCAAATTAAGTCAAATTTTCTCAATCAATGTACGAAAATTAGTAATGATTTGAATTTTAATGTTAATAGTAAGAATTACATATAATAACTATAGTAATATTAAAGACAAACTTTGGACTGTTGTTGGTCATTTAAAACTATAAATTTTTGCAAATTCAAATAATGAAAATTACGAAATGGAATAATTTATCTGAAAAATGACGAAAATAATTGCCTGTTGAAAACAAAATTCGAAAAATGTCTGCATAATTACACAATTATTGAAAAGAATAGTTTAAAAAAATTAACAATAAATAGTTGAAAAATTATAGGAATAACAGTTGCAAATTAAACAACTGGATTGAAAATCGAAAAAAATAATTGAAATTGAAGAAAATAATAAAACAGTTAAGAAAATAAAATAAAAATTTAAGAATTAAATTAAAATTTGAAAAAATAATTGATAATTGAAAAAAAATTACAAAATGGCGAAAATAATTAACAATTGGAAAAAAAATTCAAAAAATAGTTAGTATAATACACAACCGAACAAAATAATTTAAAAAATCAAAGAATAGTTATAAAATTTTAAGATAATAATAAAAAATTAAAAAAAAATTAAAAATTGCAGAAAATAATTAATAATTGAAGAAAATAGTTGAAAAATTAAAGAAAATATGTGAAAAATTACGAAAATTATTGACAATTGAAAACAAAATTCAAAAAATGACTAGATTAATAGACAACTGAAAAAAATAATTGTAAAAATTAAACGAGAAAAATATTAAGTTTAAAGAAAATAATTAAATATTAAAAAATTAATAATATTAAATTAATTTATTAATATTAAAAAAAATAAGTAACAATTGAAAAAAATCGACAAATGATGAGAATAATCGTCATTTTACAGAAAAAATTTTGTAATTAATTAATATTTATAAAATTGAAGGAGAATATAATAAATTGCCAATTATAAACTGATTAAAATAATGGAAAAAAATTGTAGAAAATAAATGAAAATTAAAGTAATCAATTGGAAACTCAAGAATTGTATTCAAAGCAAATAATTGATAATTAAGAAAATGCAGGAATTAATTGAAAATCGATAAAAATAATTGAAATTTAAAGAAAATTTTTGAGAATTGAAGAAAATAATTAAAAATTAAAGAAATAAATTGGAAATTAAAGACTTAAATGTAAATTTCAAGAAAATAATTGATAATTAAAAGAAAAATTACAATATGATGAAAATAATTAAATATTGACGAAAATAATTAACTATTAAAAAAAATAATTTATAATTTAAGGGCATGTGATGGATTATGACGTCACTGGCATAGGCAAAATTTGTCCGTAACTTTTCTCTTAAAGTATTGAATATTTGGTCATGAAACTTGGTAGAATTACTTAAAATATCATTAGGAAGGTCTCTCTGACCCAAATTTGTTTGAATTTTGGCTCAAATATAATTTTTGAGAAATTTTGGAAAAATAGACAATTTTTAAAAAATTACTTTTGACCCAAAAATCAAACAAATTTGGGTCAGAGAGACCTTCCTAATGATATTTTAAGTAATTCTACCAAGTTTCGTGACAAAATATTTAATATTTTAAGAGAAAAGTTACGGACATTTTTTGCCTATATCAGTGACGTCATACTCCATCACATGCCCTTAAAGAAAAATTTAAAAAATGATGATAATTATCGGCATTTAAAAAAAATGTTAATTGATGAATAATCATAAAATTAAAGGAGAAAAATGAATTGTCAATTAAAAACTAATGAAAATAATGGAAAAAAATTGTAGAAAATAAATGAAAATTAAAGTAATCAATTGGAAATTCAAGAATTGTATTGAAAGCAAATAATTGATAATTAAGAAAATGCGGGAATTAATTGAAAATCGATAAAGATAATTGAAATTTAAAGAAAAATTATCAGAATTGAAGAAAATAATTAAAAATTGAAGAAAAAATTTGGAAATTAAAGATTAAATGGAAGATTAAAGAGTTAAATTGAGGATTAAAGATTTAAATTGAAATTTTATAATTGAAAAAAAATAACAAAATTTTTTTCAAATGTTTATTGTTTTCGTCATATTTCAATTATTGTCTTCAAGTTTCAAATTTTAAAATGATTTTCAAATTATTTTCCACAAGTTTTAATAATTCTTATTTTTATAAAATATTTTTCTCAAATTTCCTATTATTTCCTTTAATTATTAATCATTTTAAATATTTAATTCAATTTCCAATTATTTAATTCATTTTGCAATTATTTATATTATTTGCGTTTATTATTTTCAATTACTTACGTTCCTTTTCATTATTTTTAAAAAGTTTTTGATTATTTATCTGAAATTTTCATTTTTCTATTCAATTTTCAATTATATCTACGATTTTCTTGTAGGTATATTTTATGTACCTATTCTTTTATTTTTGCAATTATTTCTCTTAAATTAAAAACTGTTTTTTTCAATTTTAAATTAAGTTGATATTTTTTCATTTATTTTCTCTAATTTTTAATTATTTTCTTTTTTTTATTTGCAATTAACTTCTAAAAGTTTCAAGTATTTTTCTGAAATTTTCTTCAAATTTCCTTTATTTAAAATATATTATCCAATTTTTTCAATTATTTTTGTAAATTTTAATTATTTTCTTCAATTTTAAATTATTTATATTATTTCTTCATAATTTTCTTAAATTTTTAATCATTTTCTGAAAAATTTTCTAAATTTTTAATTATTTATCTCAATTTGAATAATTTTTTTCAATTTTCAATTATTTTCTCCAATTTTTCATTTCCCTAATTTTTTTAAAATTTTTTTCTAAGATTATAAAGTATTTTTCTCAAATTTAAATTACTTTCTTTCATTTTAAAATTGTTCATAATAGTTATATTCAGTAATAATTTTGACCCTTCATTGACTTATAGTTAATTTGTAATGATAATTATTTGTTATTTATCCATGTTTTTAAAATAAATTGCTTGTGTTTCAAAATAGTAGGGTTCATTCAAATATAGAAAATGCTCATAAATTTTCCGGAAGGTGAATATTCTCCGTTATATTCTCGAGACTGTAACCGAATTTTAAATTACCGAGAATTTTGCAACTCTAGTGGAGTCCGTCCGTCCGTCTGTCTGTAGTTGACTAACAATAGCTGCGCATTTTAAACAAGTTTTTAACAGTTATTAATTTATCATAAACAGTTCTAAATCGATTTGAACATGTTTTAAACATCTTAATAGTTTTAAATTTGTTTTAACTTCTAAACAGTTTTGAATATATCGTAAACAGTTTTTAAACAGCTTTGAACCGTTATTTCGTATTTTTTCTTCACCGAGAACTTTTACTTCTTAAAAGATTTTTTCATCGTACATTTTTCAATTTTTTACTTAACCTTTGCCCTGACATTCGTCTCGTAAAATATATCCCCATAAAGAATTACTCTTTCCTAAAATCTTTTTCGATAAATAATCACTTTTCCATAAAACACATCTCCATAAATAAAGACTTTTTATCATAAAATATTTCTCCCATGAATAAATCCTTTTTCGTAAAATAATACGTCTCCATAATGCTTGTTCAGAAAATATTCCCCTATAAATAATTATTCTTTTTGTCCCGGTATTTATTACTTTTAACTAAAATATTTCATTATCGTAAAATCTCTCTCCTGTTGGTAAAATCTTGACAATCAAGTTTAGACTCTTGTTTAGACAGAAAATACATCTCACTAAATAATTACCTTTTCTTCTCTCGGTATTTATTAAACTTTCTACAGTAAGTTTAGTAATTTCAAGTTATTTTTTTTTATAGAAATATTCTCGTAAATGAAAGATCAGATTAGTTGATTTTTTTACAATTTTTAAAAATTCGATTATTTGTGAATTTTTATTTTTTATCGTAAAAATGTTTGACAATGAAGTTTAGAATTTAGTTTAGTTGAGAGGCTGTCCCTGACTTTTTAAAATTTCGTGATTTTATGGGAATTTAAACTGGGATGAGAAAGCAATAGATATCACGGCCATCGGCAAAAAGCGACTATAAATACAGCTTAGGCTTCATGAATCAGCGTACATCAAATCAAAGCTCGTTTAACTAGTAATCCATAATTTGCTCGATACATATGCCAGATATCTGACAGGTTTTATGTACGAGAGCCAGGTGACGAAAATAACTTGACCTAGACCTCGACACTACCAGAAGTCTTTACAAGAAACCATTCCTAAAATGCCATTAACTCCTTACTCGTTGTTTTGCACTTCTCTCAGAAGCCTCTGTCCTATATCGATACCGTATCTCAGATTTAATAGCAGATTCGAATGAACAAGGGATTAAATGACTACCAGTTGTTATCCCTGGGAAAATAAAAAATCATCTTCATTACTTACATCGAAACCCTCGTGCCTTTGATTTTTTTTTTAATTAAAAAGTGTGTTGTAAGAATGAAAATTGGATCTTGTGAAAAATTACAGGGTTGCCACAAAAACATGATTTGAAAATTCCATGACTTTTCCAGGTTTTCCAGACCATTTTCGCAAAAATTCCAGGTCCAAATATAAAATTATTTTATTAACTTTTTTTGGTAGTTACAATGAAAAAAATATAAAATATTCAAATTACATGAATAATGTAATATCAATTAGGGTATCGAGTGACTTTTGAAGAAAATTGAAGACATTTTAAAAAGGTTTCAAAGTCAAAAATAATTTTTTTTTTTTAGTTTACTTTTGATGTAATATTTTTAATTTTGAAATTCAAGTTGATCAACAATTTCGTACTAAAAACGCAAAAAGAAATAAATAATTGAAAAATTAAACAAGAAATATTAAATTAAGAAATTAAGAAACATGTAAAATTAAGAAAATTATAGGAATAATTGTTGTAAATAATTATTAAATGAACAACTGGATTGAAAACTGAAGAATGAAATTTAAATTTAAAGAATACAATTAAAAATTGACAAAAGTAACTAAAAATGCTGAGAATAATGAAATATAGAAGAAAATAATTGAAAACTGAAGAATGGAATTGAAATTTCAAGAAAAAAATGAAGAAAGAAATTCAAAATTTAAGAATTAAATTCAAATTTGAAAAAATAATTGACAAATGAAAAAAAAAATTAGAAAACTATCGAGAATAATCGATAACAGTATAAAATAATTTTTAAAATTGTAGGATAATTATAAAATTTAAGAAAAATAATTCCACATTGAAAAATTTGTAGAAAATAATTAAAAATTGGGGAAAAGAATTAATAATTGAAAGAAATAATTGAAAAATGAGTAGAGTAAATGAAAAATTGAAAAAATATTTGAAAATTGACGAAAATAATAGACAATTGAAAACAAATTTCGAAAAATAACAAGATTTATAGACAACAACAAAAAATTGAAAAAATTAAAGAAAAAATTTTAAATTTTAAGAGAATAAGTGAAAAAATTGTAGGAAATAATTGTAAATTGTAGAAAACAATTATTAATTTACAGAAATAATTGAAAAATGACAAGAATAATAATTGGAGAAAATATTAAAAATTGAAGAAATAAATTGAAGATTAAAGAATTAAATTCAAATTCTAAGAAAATAATATAATTAAAAGAAGATTACTAAATGATTAAAATAATTAAATATTAAGAAAAATACTTGACAATTGAAAAAAAAATATAAAAAAAGTTCGAAAAATCGCGAGAATAATCGACAATAGAACAAAAGTATTGAAAAAATTGAAGAATAATTATAAAATTGTAGGAGAATATTAAGTTGTCAATTAAAAACTGAAGAAAATTATAGAAAAAATTGTAGAAAATAAATAAAAATTGAAGAAGATAATTAAAGAAGTGTATTGAAATTTCAAGAAAATGATTGATAATTGAAAAAAAGACGAGAATTATTAAACATTGAATAAAATAATTGAAAATTGAAGAAAATAATTGAGAATTGAAGAAAATAATTGAAAATAGATGGAATAAATTGAAAATTAAGAAATTAAATTGAAATGTGAAAAAAATATTTGACAATAGAAAGAAAAATTACAAAATGACGAAAATAATTAAATATTAAAAAAATAATTGACAATTGCCAAAAAAAAAAAAATTCGAAAGCGGTCAAGAATAATCGATAACAGAACAAAATAATTAAAAAAATTAAAGAATAATAATTATAAAATTTAAGGAGAATAATTTTATATTGAAAATCACTCTCTATTCATGATTTCAATCAATGAAATTTCACAGAAAGTCAGTTGAAAATGACTAAATTGTCATTATTTTTTTTTTTTTGATTGATAGATGTAAATAATTTTCAATTTTAGTAACAGCATTGAAAATTTAAATTATTTTCTATTGATTAATCAGGTAAAAGTCACCAACAATTCAGATGTTTCAATTTATTTTAAATAAAATATCACTGATTGAAATCATAAAAAAGAGAAATTAATTAAATTAATTTTTTTAAAACAAAATTTTATAAAATTCCCTGACTTTTCCAGGTATTCCAGGTTTTCCATGACTTCAAAAAAATTCCATGACAATTCCAGGTTTCCCAGGTTTTCCAGAACCGTGGCAACCCTGAATTAAGAAAATACCGAGAAAAGAGAATTATATAGAAATAATTTAATTATAAAATAAAAGAAAGTAATTTAAACTTGAGAAAAATACTTTAAAATCTTTAAAAAAAAATTGAAAAAAAATTAGGGTAATGGAAAAATGGAGAAAATAATTGAAAATTGAAAAAAATGATTCAAATTGAGATAAATAATTAAAAATTTAGAAAATTAATTCAGATAATGATTAAAAATTTAAGAAAATTATGAAAAAATAATATAAATAATTTAAAATTGAAGAAAATAATTAAAATTTAAAAAAATAATTGAAAAAATTGCATAATATATTTTAAATAAAGGAAATTTAAAGAAAATTTCAGAAAAATACTTGAAACTTTTAGAAGTTAATTGAAAAAAAAGAAAATAATTAAAAATTAGAGAAAATGAATGAAATAGGATAAACATAATTTAAAATTGAAAAGAACAATTTTTAATTTGAGAGAAATAATTGCAAAGCATACAGAATATAGGTACATAAAATACAAGAAAATCGCAGATATAATTAAAATTGAATAGAAAAATAAAAATTTCAGATAAATAATTAAAAACTTTTTGGAAATTATGAAAAAGAACGTAAGTAGTTGCAAATAATAAATGAATAATAAAAATAATTGAAAAATGATTTAAATAATTGAACATGATTAAAAATTAAATAAAGTAATGGGAAATTTAAGAAAAATATTTTAAAATTTTTTACAATAATTTAACAAAATAAAAATAATTAAAACTTGTGGAAAGTAATTTGAAAATTTGAAACTTGAAAACAATAATTAAAATATGATAAAAACAATGATAATTTGAAAAAAAATTTGTTATTTTTTTTCAATTATAAATTTCAAGTTAAATCTTAAATCTTCAACTTAACTCTTTAATCTTCCATTTATTTCTTTAATTATTTAATTTCAAGTTGAATTAATTAATTTTTCTTCAATTATTTTTTTCAATTTTCAATTGCATTCTATGTTTTTCAATTACTTTATTCAAAATTCAATAATTCTCGCATTTTCTTAATTAAATTATATTTAATTATTTTCGTCATATTGTGATTTTTCTTTTAATTACCAATCATTTTCTTGAAATTTACATTTAATTCTTTAATTTCCAATTTATTTCTTCAATTTTTAATTATTTTCGTCAATTCTTAAAAATTTTCTTGAAATTTCAATTATTTTGATCGTTTTTCAATTAATTCATTAATATTAATTAATTTCCGCATTTTCTTAATTATCGATTATTTGCTTTCAAAACAATTCTTGAATTTCCAATTGATTACTTTAATTTTCATTTATTTTCTACAATTTTTTCCCATAATTTTCATCAGTTTATAATTGGCAATTTATTATTCTCTTTCAATTTTATGAATATTCATTAATTAAAATTTTTTTTTAGTACAAATGACGATTATTTTCACCATTTGTCAATTTTTGTCAATTGTTAATTATTTTTTTTAATATTAATAAATTTTTTAATATTTAATTATTTTCTTTAAACTTAATATTTCTTGTTTAATTTTCACAATTATTTTTTTTAGTTGTCTATTAATTTAGTCATTTCTTTAATTTTGTTTTCAATTGACTATAATTTTCGTAATTTTTCACATATTTTCTTTAATTTTTTAACTATTTTCTTTAATTATTAATTATTTTCCGCAATTTTCAATTTTTTCAATTTTTTATTATTATCTTAAAATTTTATAATTATTTTTGGATTTTTTAAATTATTTTGTTCGGTTATTTACTAATTTAGCCATTTTTTGAATTTTGTTTTCAATTGTCAATTATTTTCATCATTCTGTAATTTTTTTTTAATTATCAATTATTTTTCAAATTTTAATTTAATTCTTAAATTTTTATTTTATTTCCTTAACTTTTTTATTACTTTCTTCAATTTCAATTCTTTTTTTCGATTTTTAATCCAGTTGTTTAATTTGCAATTATTTGCAACTGTTATTCCTATAATTTTTCAACTATTTTGTTTGAATTTAATATATTTACTATACTCTTTTTTTTTGTGTAGATTTGTTAGGAATTCGAGGTAAAAAACAAAACTAGTGGAGTTTACATAGTATCATAGTAACCCAATCAGGAAGAATTACAGAGTGAGTCAGACATGGTCTACTAATGCCGTCTGTTTCTACTGCTGTATATACTTTCTCGCACTTCAATTTCCTTTGTGAATTATCTACTTAAACCTCCAGTTGTTCCGAGGTTAAAAGCTAAAATTGAAAGGTTACTAGTGACAAAGTGATAAATTTCTATTATCTACAATTATCGGCCTTTATTTTGAATTTTAAGTTTGTCAATAACTCAGTATTGTTCCATATAATTGTCACCCACATGTTGAGTTTACTTTTTAACTTTGTGAAAGAAGTTTCTTTATTTACCCTTTTTTCATGATATTTAAGCTTTTCGAGTTTTTCCTCTTTACTATGTAATTATTTTATCTATTTACTAAAGAATTTATCTAATATTCAATTCTTTGCTCAAAGAATATATATCTATTTCTTTTGTATTTTATCTATTTTTTTGCTATTTAATCCACTTTTTTGCTACTTTGAAGTCTCCCGGTGATAAAATGATTATTATTCAATTGTCAAAAATATATAATTCTTATTCGGAGCACAGTTCAATATGAAGCTAGTTCGTTGGTCGTAACTATATGATTCCTATTCAATGTTCAGAATAATATAACATGGGCCAAACCACTGACTTTCGACCAAAGGTGGTCGCTGACATATTTTAAAAAATATAATAAAACCTAGATTATATGTATTATTAAAGTATGTAAATTCAACTTTTAAAGTTGTTTTAACTAAATTTTTTATTTGTTAGTCCGTCCATTTTTTAAGAATTGAAAAACTTGTTTAAGCGTACAAAGTATAATTATTAAAAAAATTTTATTTTCATTCCCTTAAAGTGGATAAAATTCTGAGGAAAATAAGCAGTGGCGTAACTGGGAGAGCAAGGTCCCTGGGGCAAAAAAATGGGGCCCCAATTACATATAATAATTTACAAGTTTAATTAATTCATTTATTCATTCTGTCCACATCTGACATTTGTCACTAGATGTTTTTTTCTTTTGAAATTTTAAATCATATTTCACCTTTTTAAAGTGTTCTCCAATTTTAAATTTATAGCAATTAAAATTTCTTCAAATTTCAGTTAATGTGAACTTCAATTAATTAAAAGATCAATTAATCCACGTTTCAAAAATACTAAATTTGAAGTGACTTAAAAATTTCTTCAATTTTGAATAATTCTTTTCTATTATGATTTCAATTACTTAAAATACAAATTTTGTACCATATTTATAATTTTTCAACTATTTTCTACAATTCTTAATTATTTTAATTGTTTATAAATTGTTTCCTTAAATCTTAAATTTAACTTCCTCAAATTTTAATTATTTTGTTTAGTTTTCTCAATCACTTTTTCATTTTCATTTATTTTTCCCTTGACATTAAATCAATTTAATTATTTATTCCTTAATTTTATATTATTCGTCGCAAATTTAAATTAATTTTTTTAATTTTGCATTATTTTTGTCATTTTGTAATTATTATTTTCAATTTTTAATCATTTTTATAATTTCTTATTTAATTTACAAAACTTTCAAATATATGTCTCAATTTTCAGTTATATTGTTCAATTTTCATTTCTCTTTATTATTTTGCAATTATTTTCTCCATCTTTATTATTTCTTTATTATTTCTTAAATAAATTTTCATTATTTTTCAATTAATTCCCTAAATTTTTATTTATTACCTCAAATTTTGATTATTGTCTTCAATTTTCAATTTTTTAAACGATTTTTCAATTATTTTCTTTTGCTTAAAAACAAATTCTGTAATTTTATATTATTCTCTCCGATTTTTAATTATTTTCAATCTTTAACGCATAATTTTAAAAAATTTCAATTATTTATATGAAATTGCAATTTTTATTTGCATCAATTTTCGATTATTTCTGCGACTTTTTAATTATTCTCTTCAATTAAATTTTTTTTAATAATTTTGTAATTATTTTCTTTTTTTAAACATATATTCTGTGGTTTTTTCAATTATTTCTCTCAAATTTTATTTACTGCTTTTATTCTTTCATATGTAAGTCATTTTCATCATGAATTTCAATTATTTTTCTCAATCTTAATTTATTTTCAGCATATTTCAATTATTTTGTTCTATTGATTCTATTGATTCTATTCAATTTGATCATTTTTCAATTATTTTTCTCGATTGTTAATTATTATTCTCATTTTCCAAAATTATTTTCAAAATTTCAATTATTTTCTCCAATTTTTAATTATTTTCATTTGTTTTCATAATTTTCAAATTTCTTAATTAATTGTCGTAAATTTCATTTATTTTCAGCTTTCTTCTATTCTTTTCTGCAATTTTTAGTTATTCTCATTTTTTCAATTAATTTCTAAGATCTTCATGCATTTTTCTCAAATTTTTATTATTATTATTATTGTTATTTTTGTTTTTAATTCTATAATTTTTTCAATTATTTCACTCAAATGTGATTTATTTTTACAACTTATCATTGTCTGTATAATATTTCAATTATTTTCTTCAAGTTGCAAATCGTAAAATCATTTTTCAATTATTTTCCAAAATTTATATTCTTCAAATTACAATTTTTTTTATTTCTTTTATAATTTTCCAAATTTAAACTATTTATCTGCAATTTAAATTATTTCATTTAATTTTCAATTATTTATATGATTTTTTATATTATTTTCTTCAATTTTCAATTACTTTCGTTCTTTTTATAATTTCCAAAAAGTTTTTAATTATTTCAGTATTATTAAAAACTATTCTCTGAATTTTTAAATTATGTTTATTTTGTTTCATTTATTTTCTCTAATTTTTAATTATTTTCTTTTTTTTTTAATGAACTTCTGAAAGTTTTAAGTACTTTCTGAATTTTTATTTTAACTTTCCTTTATTTAAACTATTTTTTGTAATTTTTTCAATTATTTTTTCAAATTATAATTATTTTTTTAAATTTTATATTATTTATCTCAATTTTCAATCAATTTTTTTCAATTTTCAATTATTTTCCTCAATTTTTCATTATTAAGTTTTATTCAATTTATTTTTTTTTATTTTTTAAATATTTCTATGATTTTTAGATTACGTTCCCTAATTTTTAATTGATTTCACTTTATTTATTTAATTAATTTGCAAAATTTGCAATTATATTGTTTAATTTCAATTATTTTTTGCAATTTTTTTTAATTTTATAAATTTTAGCCTAAAAAAGCATTAAAGCATTAAAGTGCAACTTTTATCTTAGCATATGCAGGGCTCGGAATTTGGACAGAACAATTTATAAAAATTTGAAGACATTATATTGACGTAAAAATAATGTTAATAAATATATTATATTATTTTTTCCGAAATTTGTTGACAATTACAACTTTGTTGTATTTTATACAGCTGTATTTGACATCAAGACATTAATTATAATTTTTCTATCTTTTTTGGTTCAACTTTCAAGCCTTGCATATTCTAATGAAAAAATTGTACTTTAATGCTTAAAAATAATAGTTCTAAAAATTGTCTTCAAAACAAGCATAGGAACTTTAAAAAACAATAATTATTTCGAAAGTGATTTGAATATATAAGAAACATTAAAAATTCCAGTTTTTTAAACATACTTCAATGAAAAATTAACTAAATCACTTCACTCAGGTTTTCTTTTTCTCAAAATTTCATTCACTTTTAGGAAGTTGCTGAAAAATAAAAAATTAAGCTAAAACAACTTCAAAAGTTGAATTTAGATACTTTAATAATACATATAATAATATAGGTTTTAATATTTTTTAATATTTGTCAGCGACCACCTTTGGTTGAAAGTCAGTGGTTTGACCCTAATGCTATAACTCAAAATTGCATTTTATATAATAGAAATTCAAGTTTAAATGCAGTAAATAATAAAATGACAATTTAATTACCTATAATATTATTTTCCGCGTTTTCGTCTTTAGATGTAAAAATAATTTAAATTTTCCCGATATTATAAGTAACTTAATGCATGATATTTTTCATTACAAATAAATTGCATGAAATTTTAATCTGCAAGTTTTATATTATTCATTCATTGGATTAAAATAAATTCACGATTTAAAACAAAGCTTATACTAATTTTTTAATCTTTTAACCTAAAATATTAAGATTTTAGACAAATCTTTAGTATTATGATTGAATATTATTATAAGCATTGTAAATGTTTGATATAAACGTAACTTTGAGTTAGTATAATAATATCAAACATAAGGCTTATATTAACCTTGAATAATAATCCCAAAGATTTGTCTAAAGATTAAATAGTTATAACAGGAAATTTTAAATTATACTTTTACATCTAAATAATATTATAATTATATATAAATTAGCATTTTATTATTTATTGTATTTAAACTTGAATTATATTAAACGCAACTTTGAATTAGCATTATTTGTACGGACAACGAAATAGCTTCATATTGAACTGTGCTCCAAGCTAGAATGATATATTTTTGCCAATTGAATAAGCATTTATAAGCTATTATATATATTTAATTTAATGCCTGTATAAAAAAAAATAATAATAAATCGAAAGATTTATAACACCTTTTGATGGGATTGTTATGGAACTGAACAGACCACTGATGGTCTTGCATTCAAAAATTGTTTTGGCTCTGAAAACTTTTTATGTGCGCATAATGCACCAAGAAGCATAAAAAATAGAAAGGTTGGGCGGACAAGGTCGTGGGGTCCAACCGTTCTTCTAAAGTAACGCTTTTACTCATTAAGAGAATAATAATTCTGAAAACCAGTTTTAAAATCTGATGAATGAAGATTATAAACTTTACAAAAGAAATTCCACAATTCAGGGAAATTATATAAATCCATAAAATCCTGTCAATTTCGAGATGGTGACCACCAGTTTTTTCAAATAAATTAAAATCACTTTCTATTTCTGCACTATTATTTTTTTTATCAATAAACAAAAAAAAAAAATTATATGTGTGTCATTTTTTAACACAATAACAAATAAAAACGATTCGAAAATATCCTGTTCAAAAAATGGCAAATTCAAAATAAATATTTTTTTATTTTATCAATAAATTTTCGTGTCATTTTTTTCTGTCACTTTTTCCCTCTTATTTTTTGCGGCAAAAATGACATACGCGTCATTTTGTTTCTGTTCCACAAAGGTAAGTATAGTTACTATTTACTTGCAAATATTTTTGAAAAATATATGAAAAAATCAAATAGCTTTTAAAAATTAAAAGTTAAAGATAAAAGAATGGTGCAAAAATCATTATTATTATTATCATTATTATATATTCAAAAAAGTCAGTTAGTCATTTAATAATGAAAAATTACTGATTTTAAAAAACTCGAGCTTCCTACACTTAAAGAGGAAGTCATTAATATTAATTGTGATTCATTAATATTATTAAATTATACGCTGTCAAGAATTTCAGATTCAAGTATCTAATCTGTCTTTGCATAGCATTTACAATCTTTTGACATTAGCGGTCTGATCATATCTGATTATGATTTCTGTTTTTGGGAAGACTTCTTACTTTAAATATTCAACCGCATTTATCAGTATTAAAGTAGTTTATTAATATTATTAATCAAAAGAGTTTCTAAAGCTGTAAACGTATATCGAATTAAATTCTCTCTATATATTTTCTCTATTACTTATTTCATCTCAATTTATTATTTGTAATAAATCTATCTATTTATAGTCAAGCTGTTTAACAATAGAAAAAAAAGAGGATTTTAAATGAAAACTAATCTGAAATACAAAATACCAATATTATGTTCCTCTTTATCGTTTCCCTTCAGCTATTTTAATTGAAGCGCAATTAAAATCACATAAAACATTTAATGTTTCCAAAGGTTGCATTTTGCATTTTATATTTAGAACCCCCATGGCGCGGGAAGTTTTGTGCCCACGTTTTCAACGCCTACATAATTTATACCTCCCTTTCTTTTTATCATTAATTATACCCACTAATTCTAAAATTCTGTTCTTTGATTAGAGATTGATTATGAACTTTGTTAATGCAAATGACAATTTTTCTTGCTAATAGATTTACCGATGAGTGACAATCCAACAACACTTTTCATCCAGTGACTATAAATATTAAACACCTACAACTGCATAATTTTAATTATTTTTTAAAATGACAATTAGAAAATCACATTGTATTTTGATGAATTAGAAGATCTTTACATTTAGATTTAATGTTATTTTGTACATATATTGAACATTATAAATTATAAAAATTGTTTTAAAATATTAACAAATAAGAAAGATATACGAGGAAAACAAAAATGAAAAAATTTTCATAAAATCACAATTTAATGATGTTACTACAAAATTAAAAATGGAACAACTTTGACAATTTTAATCGAATTTTATTAAATCTGGGGTCATTTAAAAGTGCATTTACTAAGCTTTTAATAATCATTGAGAAAAACTATAATTTTAATAAGATAAGAGATTTAAAATAGCTTCAAATTTAAAAAATCAATGAAACAATGAAATATTTTTTTATGGGGTGATGTGCAACACCGCCGATTTCTGATCTACATTTTGATATTGAACAGAATCGTATACTGACATCGGTTTGTGTTTATAATAATTTTTTCCGAATTTCAGAAATTTTTTTTACGTATACGTAAAGCGAGCTGAATTTCTCTAATTCAAAGTATTTTTCGATTTTGACATTTATAGTTATTTTGTGAATTGTTTTGGATTATTTTATAGATGAGTTTGTTTATATTGTTTGCTTTTAAGTGCCTTTTAATATCCAAAGTGGTTTTGTTGTATAAAGCTAGTTCATGATCCGTGATGATTCCTATTCAATGTTTAGAATAATATAATGCTAACTCAAAATTTCGTTTAAAATAATTATAATTCAAATTTTCGTACAATAAATATTAAAATATCAATTAAACTGTTATATTATTTTATGCTTTTTCATTTTTAAGTGTAAAAGTAATAAAATTTTTCCGATTATTTATATTATTTATATTTCTAGTTTATAAACAAGTACCATAAAATTTAGATCTTAAACTTTTCAAATTTAAAACCAATTTAACCTTTTTTTAAAAACATCAACATTTTAGATAATAATGATTAGAAAGAATAATTCCTAGTATTATTGTTCTAGGTTATAAATACTTTAAATGCTTGATATTTAAAATTTAATTTCAATAATTAATAAAATTTATTATTATTCTTATATTTGTTTATCATTTATAAAGAATTACTAAAAATTACATTTTCAATATCAAGCATTTAAAGTATTTATAATAATCTACAATTAATTATTAATTATACAAAAATCTGCCTAAAATGTTGTTATTTTTAATTAAAAGAATAAAAAACTAGTTAGTTGTTTTAAAATATCCTAAATCTAAATGTAGTGTAATTGATATTTTAATATTTATTGGACGTAAAAT
This sequence comes from Ganaspis brasiliensis, assembly GCA_037103525.1. Taxonomy (NCBI): domain Eukaryota; kingdom Metazoa; phylum Arthropoda; class Insecta; order Hymenoptera; family Figitidae; genus Ganaspis; species Ganaspis brasiliensis. Next base: position 2,607,690 of record JAZKLR010000146.1, read on the forward strand.
TAAATTATAATTATTTTAAACGAAATTTTGAGTTAGAATTTTATTATTCTGAACATTGAATTGGAATCATATTACACGGACAATGAACTAGCTTCATATTGAACTGAGCTTTAATTTAGAATTATATATTTTTGACAATTGAATAAGCATTTTATCAACGGGAGGCGTCGATTTGTATTTGGGGTGATGTGCAACATTTAATTTTTTTTATCATTATGATTATTTTGATTTTACTATTATTATTACGCTACAAAAATAAACAAATAACTAAAAAATCAAATGCAAATTTTTTTTTCTTTGTAGAAATTTTCACTTTTTAGAGGTCGACTATATCGTAGGGAAAATTTTGTTTGTTAGTGATTTCTATTTATTTGCATTTAAGAAGCATATTTTTAATACTAAAAGCGATTCACATCGATATTTATGCATTTTTTCTCGGAACTTTAACTGTGTTGCACATCACCTCAACTTTTTTTGAAAATGCCAAAACGGACGTTTTTTAAAATACGAAAATTTTTTAGGAAAAATTACCAATTTTTAAAATTTATTAATGCAGGAATGTAGTATTTTCCTTCCTCTACATTATTTAATCATGGAATATTCAAAAATTTGATCATTGAACATGTTTTACGAGCAACGAAAAAAAGTTTTGCACATCACCCCACATGAATCTACCTGAAAACGGTTTTTTGGCTCTAAAACAAGATTTTGAGGGTGTATCAGAGATTTAATTTATACCATTCTTTTTAGTTTTTTATTACCTACAACCTCCACAAAGTCCGATAAGAAGTTCTTTGACTGTTTTTTATTTTGTAGCACAGTGATATGTATATCTTTCTTATTTGTTAATATTCTTAAACAATTTTTATAATTAATAAAGTTTAATATATGTACTTACTAAATACATACTAATAAAGAGGAAAAAACTATATCTTTAACAGATTAGTTAAAAAAGGTAGAATTTACGGACTTTTACGGGATTTACGGATCTAATAATTTGAGCCCTGTACCAATTCAGGGAAATTAATTGTCTAGACACCCTTGAAGGAACTACAACAAACGAGGCAACTTTTAAAAACAACCCAAGTGTGTTGATAAAAGGGATTGAAGTGTTCGATGAAAGCTCAGAGCCAGACTCTGTATAGGAGAGTCGGATACAGTGTTAAAAAAAAAAGAGAGAGAAGAGGGATCCAGTAGTGAGATTGGAGTAGATAATCATGTAACATACAAGTATGAATATAAATAACACAATATCTCGAGATAAAAGAGAATATTCTGCAGGCCGCTGAGTTAAGAAATGTAAGAAATCGAGCGATTGGCGCCCAACGTGGGTCCACAGAGGTCATCGAATCGGAAAAGTGAATGCAGGGACCAAGAGCATCTTTCCAAACTGTCAAAGAATATCGTACGATTATCATACTGATTCATGAATAAAGCTTGAAGCACGGCAGGACTCAAGATCAATTATACGGCTGTTACACCATAACCGGCTATGCAGATGTATCTTCCAAGTTGCAGGGATGCTGTGTGATCTTCCTACTCGTTGTGGCATGCATGTCAGTTCTAAGAAGCACTTCGGGTCAAGATATTTAAATATTTACGAGGCGTCAAAATTTGCGGTCACCTCTTTAAGAGGCCTTTGCTTGAATTCAATTTGATAAAATCGAGATCAACGACAGATTTCTCCACTTTTTAATTGAGAGAAACAGAATTGTTGATGATTGATGAATTGGGGATTAATATCGTCTTGGGGGTAGAAATCTTGGGATAAAAGATTTTTGGGAATATTCATTAATTTGGATTTGACATTTTGAATATGTGTCGTAATAAAAGTATGAAAACTTAACTTTTTTTAATGCGAGCTAAAAAATTCTCAAAAAGAATGAGAATTTGGATAGATTAAAACTTGAATACATTGAAAATTTGATAAACATTAAGTTTCGGATTATAAGTAAATTGGAAGCAAATAATATTTAAAGAAATAAAATAAAAGTAAAGCAATACATAGAAAAATGGAAAAAAAACTACAAAAAAAGTTTCACAAATATATTATAACCCAGGTAAAAATTATGTCCATTTCGTGAACATTTCGCTTCCACGTAAGTAACAAATTTTCTTTCTTATAGAGGAAGCATTAAATTAATAATATAAAAGTTAATTGGACCAGTTATTAAAAAAAAAGAATTTTAACTGCAAAAAAAAATGAAAATTTACGCCTTTTATATAAAAATGTGTTGATTTAGACTGGTTTTGAAAAATCAAAAATATTAACCATCACAAAGCTTCGCCTATGAAGAAGCAAAAGTATTAAAAAATATATAAAATAAGGAAAATAAACTACAAAATAAGAAAAAGTAAGAATATAATAAGAAAATGTAAAAAGATAAATAAAAATTATATACCTAAAAGAAATGACAAATTACTTTGAAAATGAAAAAGTTTAGGAATTTATTCACAAAATGAAGAAAGTTTAAAACGAATGTGTAAATAACTTAACAAAATAAAAGAAAAAAATTTCAAACATTAGATTCATTTTTAAAACAGTTTTAAAAACAAATATTATTAAAAAGTCATAGAATCTAGAAATAATCTTACAGAGTGAATAAATTTGAGAAAAAATAGACAAAATGTAAAAAAAATTGAATTTAAAAAAAAAAGCGATAAAACAATCATATAAATGAAATAATTGTATTCTCTGGTGCTCCCTTAAATTATTAAAATAGATACGAAAATCAATGAGAAAATAAATAAAATTTTCTGATTGTTACAAAAACAAACTTATAGAAAATACTCTCTAAATCTGAATTAGTGAAAAATAACTAATTTAAAAGCAAAAACTCAGTCACTAATTCAAATAGTTATATTTCTACTAATCATTTAGTAAAAAATAACTAATTATTAGTAAAATTCATTTTTAGGCTATGTCAAAATAACTAATATTTTAGTAAAATTCTGTTTACTTATTCAATTAGTCAAATTTTATCTATTTTTCAGTTATGTTTTTACTAACAATTAGTCATTTTTTTAATTAATATTTAGTTACTTTTAACTAATTGCTGAAATAAAAACTCAGGCTCGATTTGACTAATTATTAGTTATTTTTAACTAATTCAAATTTAGAATAAAATAATTTGCGTAAAAGGATCAAAATCTATAACAAAACAAAAATTAAAAGCAAAAAAAATTTAAATTTTCAACAAGTGATAAGAATTAAGAAATTGTGTCAAAATACCGAAAAAAATGAAAATACTGAAAAACTTTTTTGAAGATTTAAAAATTATAAGAAAAAAATGTAATTGTTCGAAAAAATGATGGTTCTTAAAAACTTGAAAAAAATGGAAACAATAATTATTACATTAGAAAATTCATTAAAATATCAAAGAATGATAAAAGAAAATTGTCAAGAAAGGAAAAAACTGTTGAATTTTGAAATAATTGTAATTTAAAAGTTTGAATAAATTAAAGTTTAATTCAACTGGAGTTTGAAATTGATTTAAATTATAAAAAATTACTAAATTGGACATAAATTTATTAAAATCTAATATTTTGCCTTTCTTTTTACCCACAATTTTTACAACGTCCTGTAAACCATTTTAAATTCAAAATTCAAAATTATTAAAGACTATAAGATTGAAATTAAATTTTTCTGTATTATTCTACGAATTCCTAGATTTCGTAAAAATTTTCGGAACACTTAAAAATTTTCTAATCTTTCTACAAATTCCCAGTTTTTTCTTGGTACACTAGATTGACGGCAATTTCTTGATTCACTAGATACCCTTTTAAATATAGATTTTTGTGAGAAATAAGGGATATTAAATTATAAAAAATTACTAAATTGGACATGAAATTATTCAAATCTAATATTTTACATTTTTTTCTACACAAAAATTTTACATCGTACTGTAAACGATTTTAAATTCAAAATTTCAAGTTATTGAAGACTACAAGATTAAAATTAAATTTTTCTGTATTATTATACGAATTCCTGAAGTTTCGTAAAAATTTCAGAAACACTTGAAAAATGTTCTAATTTTTTTTACAAATTCCCATTTTTTATCTTAATGTACTAAATTGACAGCAATTTCTCGAATTAGTAGATACTCTTTTAAATAAATGTTTGTGAAAAATAAAAGATATTAGAAGAAAAAATTACAAATAGGAAACTTTTAGAAAAAAAAGGGGACGCCTAGATTGTATAATCACTTACACACATTAAAAGGTTAATTTGCCTAAAACGCCCCTAAGTCAAAATAATTTTTAAAAAATTCTAGTTTTGTCAATAAGTAGATTTTAATCATCTGAATGAAAATTCCAGTGAGAAAAAAATAGCCTTTGCTTTTTTCCCTATGTTTATATTTCATGCCATTTTGTGAATGAAAAAAACTTTTCTAATCACATTATTTTTTAGTTTCACGAGATAGATACCTTTTATCAATTGAATTGAGTGTATGATATTTTTCTATACTGATAATAAATTCCATTTGAAGAAAGCATTCTCTAAGAGAATATCGTTTTTCCCCCTTTAAAAAAGATGTGAAAAATTTGTTTTGTTAAATTGCAACATGATAATTAAATCGTAACAATAGTTCAGTACTTTTTACTAATTAAATAATTCTAAAACAATCATTAAACAATTAAAAAATCCCAAGACAATTCCAATCTAATTAAACAGTTTCGTAACATTAATTATAAAACAATTTCAAGGCAAAATTCACGATTTCAATCGAATAATTTCAATCTATAATTAAATAATAATCAATAATTAAGTAATTTAAAACAACTAATTATAAATTACTTCAAGATAAACTAATTATCATTCACCGTGAAAAAGTCTTTTAAAACATCGTATATATAAGTGAGTATTTGAGCGTTTACGTTTATGAAGACATTATAAGGTTAAGTGTAAAAAATACTTTGATTTCATTACTGTATCCAATCGATTTTATGAAGTCTTAGCAGGTTCTTGAACAACTTGAAGCCGATAAAAGATGAAAATTAAATGACTCATAAAATTATAAATGATTTAGAATTTGTGTCTGTAAAAGAACGATAAAGAATTAAACACGAACATTGTTGACTAACAGAACTTTAATTGAATAATAAATTGTTTAAAGTTGTAAGTGAAAAATTTTTACAATAGAATGTGAATACTATCACTAAAATCAGCGAATATTTTTCTTTTTTAAAATGAAAAACAATGTCGGGCTTTTTTACAAACAGACAATGAGTATGTTATTCAATTACGGGAGATTTAAAAATATATTACCGATACTATTGTATTGTTATAGTCGGAATTGTCTTCGGGAGTAAGTATGCAGGGAAAGAAATAAAATAAATAGATAAAATAAATAAAAGGCAAATAAAGTAAATAAATAAATGAACGGATTAAAATAAATACCAAAACTAAATTAAGGAAATAAAATAAGTGCAAAAAAAAAGTAAAAATAAAACGATTTTTTGAAGTAATTAACCAAGATTGAATGTGATAAAAGGAAAGTTGCTCTAGTTATTTTGGGAATCAATGTCTGTATTATGCTTTGCTTTCAGAATGATTAGATAATGAAATTTACATAATTTTATTATCCCTACTTCCGGATACTTATGATATTAGTTCAAAAATGAAAGAGACCGAAAAATGATAAAAATAGTGCTCATTTGCAAATGAGGCAATTTCAATTGAAACTAAATTTAGAACTACAGCCAAATTAAGAGAGACTGCGATTGTAAAAAAAAAATCTTGCATCTGGTGTGCTTTCCGGTGATTCCGGCCTTCAAGCAACTTCCGCTTTTTTAAAAAATTTATCTTAACATTTTTTTAACATTAGATTTCTGCAAATACTGTATTTTGTACTAATTTTCTTAATCCTAATTTATCATAGTTTACTAATTTACACACATTCAGTAATAAAAAAAAATATATAAAATACTACTTCCTGTTTGGGAAAGCAATAGAAAAATACTCGATAAAATATGAAAAATCATTGATACAATTAAGATTAGTGAAAAATATGTGATTAAACGACAAATTATATTAAGTTGAGCATTAATTTGATTAAGAAGCTCTTGGAAAAAATTGTCCCTCATTTATTTCAAATGTTAATAATTAATAATTGAGATGTAAAAGATAGGAACTGAACATGAAATAATTTATATTTCGTGTAGGCGGAAGGATCTTTAAATTTCTTGGATTCAGGTTTCATTCCCTTGGAATGTTGATGCACTTGCGTTTTAAATTAGTATCATCGTATGGAGAGGAGGATATGTATAACTACCGCTCTAAAACAAAACGTGTGTAACTGCAAAATCTATCTTTACGCACGGTTTATATCACCTTTACAACTTCGAAAATGAAATTATCCAGTCACTATACAATTTTCCTTATGACTTCTTAAAAACAAAACCTCATCAAACTAAATACTTCTTAATCTTTTAAAACCAAAACTTTCCCCAAAATTAACGTTATTTATTCTAATTGTTTAACCAAATAAACAAAGTAGTTTCTGTAGATCTTTTTAAAAAAGCTTAAACTTTTTCTAAAAAATAAAGTACTTTTTCAAAATGCGATTAAAAAAGAACCTTTTCTTTAATTTTTAAATATAATTAGTTTTGTATTCTTTCTACAATCAAAAAACAATTGATAATAACTTTTTTTCCAAAAGAAAAAAATCAAGAATTCAAAGGAAGGTTTCTTCAATGACAAGGCTAGGTGGCAAAATGATAATTTTGTATAATTTAAGGATAGTATCAATAGTGGAATTTTATTTAGACTAATAAAATTGAAGAGGTGCAACAGACTGCAACAAACTGTCCGAATTTATGAGCCGTGTCTAAAACATTATGTGATGTTACACTATGTTTCTTTTCTCAGAAGTGAAGTCAAGATAAGAAAATGGGCACTCATAAAAAGGTTATTTTGTTCGCTATACTTTTAAAATGTTTGGAGGGTTCTTGTTGGTAGCAGGGACGTCTGGCGATAACTTAAGAATCATGTTAGACAATCTTTATATGTATAAATTCAAAAGAGTGTTGCAAACTATTACATGAAGAGAAATAGATTACTGAACACTATATCTAGATTATGTTTTACGATTATTATTTTATGGGAAGCTGTATTTTATTCTAAGGCCTACTATCTAAATGGTATGTTACTGCATACCATGTAAGAACACATTACAAATTAATTTATAAAAAGTTTTTTTTTCCCCTAATAGTGCAATTCAGTTCTTCAATTGGATATAATAACACAACGCATCTAGTTTATTTATTTAATTAAATTAAACAATTTCTTTACTTATTTTTTTAACAAAATCTAACAAATGTGAAAAACGAGTTTTTAATTTAAGGTAACGTAAATTGAGAAAACCTCCTTAAATAAAAAAACTAATGTTCAAATAGAACGTAATAAAAATAAATTGTAAAATTCTATATAACAGAGATGATTGGCAAATATATGAAATTCACGCGATTCTTTCTCAATGATTTGTAATTGGATCAATTTGATTAAATAAACAAAATCAGTGATTATTTAATAACAGGTTACTGAGAATTAAAATTTGGTTACATTAATTCCTGGAACCAATAATTGGTATTCTGAGAAAATTGTTTATTTATGTCAAATATATGTCATTGTTTTGCATCGTCAGATCAATACAATGTTTGTTTTCATAAACAAACGTCATTTTTTACATTCAACTTTCATCAACAAAATTTAACTCTGGGAAAGATTTTTTTTTAGAATGTACGCAAGTTTGAATAAATTATAAGAAAATAGTGAAAAGTAGAATTTTAATTTTATACAGAGGGAAACAAAATTAAGTTCATACAATTTTAAACATTTAAATAATAGATTAAAGAAATTAATAATTTAGTATTTAATTTAAAAAATTGATACCTAAACAAATAAATAACAAAAAATAACAGAAATAATTTAAAATTGTTAATTGATGAGAAAAAGATTTAAAAATGTTTCATATTTCATCGGAAAAACAATTTTGGAACTTCTTTTTTTCAAATTGTTTTCTTAACAAGTTGAAAAGTACTTAAAATAACTATTGCAATTTTTCTTTAGAATTCATTTATTGTTTCAAATAATAGGAAAATGTGTATCATTATTAAAAAAACAAATGTTTCATAATTGTGCATAAATTGGTACAAAGTGAAATACGGTTTTTATAATTTTTTAAACGATACAATGTCATAACTAGGTAAAATTTCTAAAAGTTGTTTTTAAAAACGTTTAAACACAATTCCCACTATAATCTTGTAAATTTTCCTTATTTCGTATGAAATTTTATATTTCCCTGAAGTTATATTTTTTTTCCTATGGGACTATTTTAAAGAATAACTTTTACAACACAAAATATAAAAGAGGAATTAAATTCTTAAAATAACCAATTTTTTGGTATGCAGAACATTATTTTTGTCAAATTCGAAAAATGTTAAAATAATAATTTCGTTAATTTGAACGTTCAGAACTTATTATTGTAAAATGTGGTTTTCTTAATTTCTGGTCACAGTTTTTATTTTTTAATTTCAACAAAATTGAAGAAAGAACATTAAAAAAATTAATTCTAACAAAAATTAGCATTTTTTCCTTCATAACCCAGGGTTTTTTCCGTAAAGGTGAAAGAACAAGTGACACTTCTAACAAGGTAAAGTCTATTGAATGAAAGTAAGAGTTCTATTGTTTGCGAATGAATTACTGTTAATGTCAGAACTTTAATTCCCGTTTTGTTATAGGAAAGGAACAATGTCTCATTGTCGTCTGTTTGTGCCTTATTTAAATTTTGACACACGCATCAGTGAGTTTACTGACTAGGATTTCATAATCCGGAAGACATTAACGTACAGAGAGCAAAAGAAGTAAAAGAAAAAATAATAATAATAAGAAAGAAGCCCACACACTATCAGGTTGTCTTATGCAAATATACTGTAAATTGTGCCAAAATGTGGAGGGAGGATTGTTAACTGAGATATCGTACTACTGGAATCGGCGACCCACGTTTTTCTTATTCAGTCGCAAGATATGAAGTGACACGTTGACAACTTCTTTTAATTCAAAGCTTATTAATCAAGACAAACAATTATTTAAACTCCAACGCTTTTCGTTTTGTATCAAAGATCAATTCGAGTCGCGCTGTAAATTAAATTCACGAAATGGATTTTAGAAACAAGTAATTTAGAAAGACATTTTTAAATTCTTTGATGTAATTACTAAAGAATGATGATTTAATTGTCGAATGAAATTAATTGCAAAACGTGCAAGAGGTTATTACCTGTGTTGAAGTTTCGGAGTGGAGAACTGAGTTACACCTTCACAATATTGACGATTTTTTTTTTAGGAAGGATGAAAAGTTTATAAAGTGAAAAGAATAATGAATTAAAGGCGTGTAAATTCAAATTTTATGGAGAGATTTTTGGAGGGAAAAGAATAAGGAAATTTGAAGATAGAAGTTGTGAGAGACAAAATTTGAAATGAGATTAAATTCGAGGATTCAATTAAGGGAGGTTTAAATTAGGGACTATACTAAAAGAGCCTTAGGTTAAAATTAAAAAAAGTCAAAATTAAAAGAAGGATCAAATTAGGAGTTTAGTTACTTGAGGAAAGAAGGTTGGTACAATTTTTAGAAGGGAGTTTGAAGGTGGATGGTAGTTTTGGAGAACCGGCGAACAATAAGGTTTGGTGAACGAGGGTGGAAGGTCAAAGAGAGGATTGGAGGTCGGTCTCGCGCACTTTTCACACTCGGCGTTGTTCTTCCTATCTTCAACTGATGGGGTTGAGATTCTTCCTTCTCAGTGGACATGAAAGAAGAAACTAGAGAAGAAAGGCACGAGCGGAGGTACGAGCCGGACGAACGAATGAACGAACAAGTGAACGAACGAAGGAGCGGACAGCGATCTCGCCTTCGCGACACGTTTTCCCCCACCAGGATTATATACCAAGCATGCACACAACCTCTCCAAGTCAGGGCCGTTCCAATGCGAATTTGATTGTCGTGGTTGAGATGGGAAAATTTTTCTTAATTACCAGAGAGCAAAGGTAAAGGGATGAGGGAGGCGAGCAGGTAAGGAAAGAGAAAAAGATGCGATGATAAGGAGGAGGAGAGATACGAAGAGGAAGATGAAGAGTAAAAATAAATGGAGAAGAAAAGGAGAATGTAGAGAGAAAGAGAGAGAGAGAGAGATGAGAAAAAGAGGATGAGGATTAAAAGAAGAGATAGGAGAAAATGTGTCAGAGCATGAAGAGAAAAGAAGAATAAGATGATGAAAGAAAAAAGTGGAGTGGAATATAGAAAAAAAAAGAAAAAGACGATGATGAAGAGGTGGAGGAGTAAAAAATGAGGGGAAAGGAAAAAGAATATGGGAAGAAAAAAGATGAGGAGTAAAAGGTACAATATGAGAAAAAATAAGATTATGATGAAAGAAGTAAGAAATAGGGAAATGGAAAGTATATGAAGATGAAGGAATCAAGTTGGGTGGAATACGGGAAGAATAGAAGATGATGATAAGGAGTAAAAAAATGAGGGGAAAAGAAAACAAAATATGAGAAGTAAAGATTATGATTCTAAAAGGAAACAAATGGGGAAAAGGAAACAAAATATGAAGAGAAAAGAAAAAAATTGACAGGGATCGCAGTGTTTCAATTTTAGATAAAAAGGGGATTTAGATTTTAAAAAAGCTGAAAAAACTAGTCTCCTTTCTCTCTCTCTCTCTCTCACACACACACACACACACACACACACTAACCGGAATTGCTAAAAAACATCTATATTTTAATTTTATAATTTATTTTGATTTATAATTTTAGCCTCTTGCTCCTTCCCTTCCCCTTTTATGTATCACTCCCTATTATATAAAAAAATTTGGCCGCCACCGTTGAGTCAGAAAGTTTCACCCCACTTAACGCACTCCTACCTCTAGAACCACATATCTCCCTCATACCTAAAAAAACCATGTAACTTCCTTCTACCTCTAGAACCATGTAACTTTCTTCTACCTCTAGAACAATGTAACTCCCTCATACACCAAGAACGACATAACTCACTTTTACCTCTAGAAGCACGTAACTTTCTTTTACCACTAGAACCATGTAACCCTCTTATACATCAAGAACCATGTAACTCCCTCCTACCTCAAAAACAATATAACTTTCTTCTACCTCTGGAACCACGTACTTCCCTTAGACATCAAGTACCACGTAACTTTTTTTTTACCTCTAGAACAACGTAACTTCCTCATACGTCAAGAACGACAGAACTCACTTTTACCTCTAAAACCACATACTCCCTTATACATCAAGAACCATGTAACTCTCTTCTACCTCTAGATCCACGTAACTCCTTTCTACCTCAAAAACTAAGTAACTCCCTTATACATCAAGAACCACGAAACTCCCTTCTACCTCAAAAACAACCTAACTTTCTTCTACCTCTAGAATCACGTAACTCCCTCCTACCTTAAAAACCACGTAACTTTCTTCTACCTCTAGAACCACGTAACTCCCTCCTACCTTAAAAACCCCGTAACTTTCTTATACGTCAAGAACAACGTAACTTTCTTTTACCTCTAGAACAACGTAACTCCCTCATACATCAAGAACGATATAACTCACTTTTACCTCTAGAACCACGTAACCCCCCTATACATTAAGAATCACGTAACTGGTAAAACTTTTAAAAACTTTTAAAAAGGGGAATTTTAAAAATAAAGAAAAACCATTACCACAAGTTTTTTAATATATTCATAAGTTATTTACAAACAGAAACATCGGTAATTTTTTTTTTTACTAATTCAAAACTTTTTCAACCGTAAATACTAAAAACAAATAAAAATATTTGTTTCCTTTTTTTTTTTTGCTTAAAAATTTTTAGAAAAATAATAACTGAAAGAAATTGAAGATACAACATTGGAAAATTTGTTTTAAAAATATTAGAATATTTTTATGACATTTATTGAAAATATAAAAGTTTGTAAATTATAAAATTTAAAGAAATGCAGTTTAGAAAACTTGCCCGAAAATTATTAACAAGTTTCATATTTCGATTTTATATAAATTTTAAAATAAACCTAAGCACATGAAATGATGTTTATTATTTTATAAATGATTTGAATTTCTATGAAACTTTGAGAATTCCAGTTTTTTGAATATATAAATTAGAAGTATCTAAATTAATTGTCGACAAAACCATTTCTTTCAAGTCTAGATTTTCTCAGAATTACAATAACTTTTAGTAAATACCTATGTTATAAAAAAACTTTTTAGAAAATCCAACAAAATTTCTTCAAAAATTGCTACATTCCCATAAATTTCTATACGAAATTTCATAAAATTTTCTTTTTTCTTCGTGTTTTTCTGGAATTTTGGTAAAAATTTGTTGGAAAATTTTGTAAAAATTTCCTTATAAGTTTTTTGAAAGAATTGTTTCACGTGGATTAATAAAAAAAGCATTAACTATTACCTTTTCTTTGTATGTTTAAAGAAGTAAATTATTTACTAAAAAATAAATAGATTGTTATATAAAAGTTATAAAAAAGGTAGTCAGAAATTAATTAATATAACTTTTACTATGATCGTGAAAAAAAGTAAATTTATTGGAAAAAGGTGAAAAAGGGGTAAAATGTAGGATTTTAGGTGTTTTAGGTAGTTTTTTCTAAATTAGAAAAAAAGAGGATTAGCTAAAAAAAGTAATTTAATGATAAAAGCAAAAATAAGCCGAAAGAAAGTAGAATATGGAAAGAATAGAAGATGAAGATTAGGGGTCGTTGAAAAAATACGTAAAGCTTACAGAGGGGAAGGGGGGGGGGTCAAAATAGATTTAAAAAAGCGTTACGTATTTTTTTAAATAGGCACGATACGAGAAAAAAGAAGATTATAATGGAAAATGAAAAAAAAATAGAAGAAAAAGAAGCAGAATATGAGCAGAAAAATAATAAAACGAAGATTATGATGGTGCACGGAAAAAAAATCGGGGAAAAAAGACAGAATGTGAAGGGAAAAAGAATAAAAAGAAAAGGAGGAGTAAAAGAGGGGAAATTATGAAAAGAAATAAAGATGATGTAAAAAGATAACAAAAATAAGAACAAAAATGACAGGATGAATAGTTGAGAAGAAAAAAAGTTGGGGACAAGAATGAAAAATGCTTCCTCCATATGAGGAAGCAAAATGAGTAGAAAAATTTAAAACCAAAAAAGACGAAGATAAAGAATAAATAGAGGAAGGGAAGAAACCAAAAGGAATAACGAATAAAAAGAAGTTACAAAGAGAAAGTGACTGAAGAAAAATAGTACGAAGAAGCGGATAAATAAAAAGAGAAAAAGAAGAAGACCAGACAAGTAAAATGTAACGGAATCTGAGAGCGAAGAAGATCGAAACGTTGTACAAGAAAAGAATAAATAAGTGAAATTAAAAGAAATAATAATCCGAAAACAAAAGGAGCAAAATATTTTTTTTATTTTTGATGAAGAACTTTTTGTGATTTTGTAAATCAAAAATTTTCCTGTTCTATTTGACAATTTTTTTTTTCAAATTTTCAACTTATTTCGTTTTTTTTTTTAGAAGACGTCCGTCACTGTTAATAAAAAAGTGGGAATTGTTTTGACCCATTGCTTTTTCTGGTTATCAGGGGAATAAGACGAAACTGCTGAATGCACCTTTTCTCTTTGATTACTGCCAAGTATGTTATTCTCCCGTGCATGTTTATTTTACAAGAATTTTTTCCTGGAGCTTTTGCTAAATTTATTATTGTTTTTCTTAAAGAATAACTTATTAAGTAATTGATTCTGGGGAATATTAAAATTTTTATTTCGAAAAACAGACAGTTTTATCCAATGGTTACACAAAAAGGAGGCTTAAATTGAAGAAATAGTCTTTGAGAAAGTGGAGTAAATTTTGGAAAGGATATTATATTATTAAAGGTTTTGAAAAATTAAGTAAATTAATTAGGTAAGTTTCATCAAGAATAAACGGATTAAAAAAAGGATTGATTAATCAAAGTTCATAAAAAAAATTGATCAAGTTTCATACAGAAAATTAATCAATTTTCATGAAAGAAATTAATGAATTTTTATAAAGAAAATTGGTCAGATTTCAAGAAAAAAATAAAAAAAATAATTTACTTAAAAAAATGTGGTTACATTAAAATATTAATTTAACGTAAACCATTAACATTTCATGAAAATATTTTCAGTACGAAATTTGAATTCTTTAACGAATTCCCGGCCTCTTTTAATGGCTTTAATTAACGTTTTTAACGTAAATTTAAAAAAAGTAAATAAAAGGCAATCTCCAGATTCCAGATAAAAAGGTCAATTAAACCCTTTCGAACCTTATCTCACCTGAGAGCAACATCTTAACTTTCATTTTCTTCAGTATATTCATTCTCTAAATTTTGGCACAAAAATTATTTATCCTCTCAATTATTAATAAAAAATGTTGTTTGTTTAATTCATTTTTTTATCTTATAAAATATGTGAGTGAGCAAGAAATATAAAATTATATTTAATAGAAAATTTATTAATAAAATAAATTAAATAATAAAAATAAAAAATCTACATTGACTCTTTTTATCTGGAGATCGCATTCTAAAAAAATTATTGCTCGTTTTTGTTTATTAATTGCTTTTCCAAGTTTGATTTATTTTCTTTTACGCATTTCATATACTTTATTTTATATATTCTTTCTTCGAGTCCTTGTTAAAGTTTATAGTTTTTTCTGCACACATAGTTAGTGTCGTAATTCATAATTTGACTTAAACGTAAGGATAGTCTTCAAATGTTATTTCTTAAGCACTGCACCGCAAAGAATTTTATTTTTAATTTATGACCTGCAGTCAATGTCCTCCTTGCATCGTATGTATAGCTACATCATGCAAAGATTTCTCGTTAAAAAAAAATATAAAATTTTTTCTCCAGATTTTCATTGACGAATAATGTCTAGTTAGATAAAATTTAAAGCTTACTAATGATTGGTTTACAAAGTGGTATTTTTACCTTTTTTTAAAGTCAATCATCTTTAAAAACAAATCATTTTATTCAAACTAGATGATTATTTTTTAAAAGTATTTTATTTTTGATCCGAAACAAAATAATTACAAATCGAATCACGGGTCAAGCGAAATAACAAAAAATTGAAAATCAATTAAAAATTTTTAACATTGTACAACTACTTTTTGCCTTACATTTAATGAATTAATTTTAATCTTTAATCTGTACACTAAAAAAACCGGATTTCTTATTTTGAGAGTATTATATTCTTAATATAAGAATATTTTATTCTTAAATAGACGCCAAGAATAATTCTTAAAGTAAGAATAGTTTTTTCAATATTGTAGATATTTAAAAAAAACTCCAAAAACCAAATGATTTCGTAATGGTCCCTGGTTTAAATTAAAATCTTTAATTGATTGGTTTTGAAATTAAAACATTAAAAACAGTTTCATTAATCTCAATTTCGAAAAGGAATAAAAATTCCTAAATCAATTATTCTTTGTCAGGGAAAATTGTCTGTTGAATGCAGTAAAAATGATGCTAAATAATATTCTCTGAAATGATGGATTACCTTAATTACAGAAATAGTAGGCAGCAATGCGATTATTTGCATGTCTGCTCACAAATTACTTAATCTGTAAGTATTAGACTTATGATATACAATTATTGTAGCACTGCAAGTCAGTATTATCTACTCGAGCAGTGTCGATTTCTCACAGCAATAAAGAAAAGTTATTTTCACCGTCTAGAAGCACCATGATTATACTTTTTCAAGTATTAAAAATACTACTATTACCAATATTCTATATCTAACAGAAAACGACAATTATAATAATCATTATTATTATAAAGAAAAGTATCTAATATAACGTTTAAAAGGACACACCATTCAGAAAATTAAAAAAAAAACCTCTCGTTTTCTAATTTTTTCTCAATTTTAAAGCAAAGGAAAAAAAAGTGAGAACAGCAAAAAAAATTCTCGGAAGTACTTGTTAAGTTTTGAGTCTTAAAAACAGCAAAAGAAAGTGCGACTGTTCCTGAGAAGTCAAGATTAACTCTTCCAGTGAAAATCGCTAAAGTGAATGAGGGAAGTTATGAATGAACGAGACATTACTTGTACAGGATTCATTCCAGCATGATTCTAAAGTTTGACCCTTGGTAGATTCTTTTTCCTCTTTTCTCACTCAGAGCTTTCATTTCTACAAACTCTTTTCCATTTTTTGTTTCCAGCTGCCGTATTTTAAAGATTCAAGTGGTAGCAGATCTTTCCCGAACTCCCAATTATCCCAGTCATTAACCTTTCTTACATACACACATAAATCTGTATGGAAGAAGGAACTTTACGGGACTTTAATAATGGGGATGAGTCAAGGCCGCAAAAATATAGAGAGGAAGTGTCGAAGAATTTTTCTTTCGAGAACAGAAATGTTACAGTCGAAATCCCTGTATAGGGGATAATCGGACAAAATTCCTGCTGTAAAAGTTTGGGAGCGGAAAAAAAATCATTTCATGATATTTTTGGAAAATATAAACCTTTGAGAATTAAATAAGATAATTATTTAAAGAAAATAAAATAAAACATCCTAACCTATTTTAGACGTAAGTAAAAAGTGTAAACATGTTTAGGTTTTTATTTTTTATAATTTTTACATTAGTGTTAATTCATTTAATGTTACCTTTGTAGATTGAAACTTTAAAAAAGAGACAAATAGTGTCAAAACTATTATATTAATCTCCTGTGATCGAAATAACTTATAAAGTTGAATTTCTAGCACTTTAATAGATTACATAAAATCCTGCTTGCTTCCAAAAAGTGTGAGTTTTAGAAAGAAAACCTAAAATTTGATATTCAATGCCAAATGTCACAGATTAATCCGCCATGGTTCTTTAATCACGTTACTTACGTAACTATCGTACTCATACGCATTTTTTCTGCGCATGTGCACTTTTTTTGATTGATCCCGCGTTGATTTAAAATTATGTTTACAGCAAAAAGACAAATTACCTTGTCAACTTACCCAAAAACACACGATGTGTTTTTCACAATGTTCTTTAATAAATTCTTTAATAACTGCCATCAGCCAGATTTCTAGAAATTTACAATCGTACATGAAATTTTATAGAAACCATCATTACCTTAATATACTCCATTTAAAAAAACAATTATGTTTAATATTTATTTTTAGCCAAGTTATTAACTTCGTCGTGTAATTTAGCTCAATGTGTTTTCAAATTTACCTCTTGTGAGAATCTATTTATTTTCAAAATTTATCAATAAAGAATTAGAATCAGTTGAAAGTTGCATCAGTTAAAATTTAATAAATCTTCGATAAATTGACGAAAAGAAAATAAAATGAAATAAAACATTTTCAAATCAAAACACACGAGAATGTTACTTTATTATTGGTAGTATTATTTTTCAATTGCATTGAGAGTCTCAGTAGATTTCTCGTTACACATCAGTAATTGCATAGGAAGCTTCTAAAAGCGCGATATTATTGCCGCGAGGAACAGTTTGTTTATTTTTTCAATCTCCATGTTGTGTGTATGATGGGCAGATCGTATATATATATTGAGCTCATCTGCACGATTGCGTGCTTTTTTGCGCACGCTCTTTACACATATTATAATGAAAGAGATGCTTCACAAAAAAAAAGCGACGCATTTAAGGATAAATGCGAAGTGATGTACAAGGATGCTGCACTTTTCAGGGATTATTATTCTGCAAACTCCACATCACTCAAGTCGTTTTCTATGTTAGAAAATTTTCTACACAAGATATTATACATAAATTCAACCAGAAATTCTCTTTTCCTTGTTTGTAATGAAAAATCAATACAAATTTTAATTATTATTATTATGGATTGAATTTATCACTCTGCAGTAAATTTAATAAATAGTTACCTGTAAATGAGATAAAAAAATCCTGTTACAGGTTACAGAACACAATACATTGAATATTAAAAAGAAAACAAATTTAACTTTTTGTAATTAAAAAGTAATTAGCAGGGACCACAGTGGTTTCTTCGTTTAATTTTAGGTGAAAAAGGGGATTTCGATTTTCAAAAAAGGGGATTTTCTTGAATAAAAAGAGGATTTTGGAAATTAATAAAAAAGGGTTATGTTAATAATTCAAGTTTTCTTTTAAAAAATTTTATTGTTTCTTTTTTCAAAACAGTTTTATTAATTAATTTAGTCTTTTTTTGTTCAATTTGTTTATAAAAATTTTAAAAAAAGAGCACTTTCGGAAATACAAAAATTTATCTTTTAATAGGTTGTCTGTTCAACGACGAAAAGATGGTTGTTGCAATTAAATATTTTTAAAAATAATTTTTTCCTTCAAATGGTTTTTTAATTTATCTATTTAATAATTAGATTTTAAACAGGAAACATAAAAATCTGTGATGTAAAATATTCTGATATAATATTAAAGAAAATAAATTGAAAATCTTTCAGCGAAATATGACAAAATCAATTCAAATTATTTTTATTTATCTCTTTTATTGTAATTTTTTTATTTTAGGTATAATTCAAAGCAATTAATTTTTGTTTGAAATAAGTAAATATATTTCATAAACAATTTTTTTTTCCATCCAATAAAATAAATTTGATGTATTTCAGCAAGAATACATGGTACTCGAAACATGTTTTAATTTTATCAAAAATATGACCGCAAAATTTTTATTACAAAAATATAATTAGATACATTAGATAATATAATAATTTTCATAACATTTATTTCTTTTTTTAGCAGAATGTGACAGAATTAGTTCAAATTATTTTTATTAACCTTTTGTATTATTTTATTTTATGATGCAAAACTAGTAATATTTGTTTAAAACGAGTAAAAAATATTTAATAAAAAATTTTTTTATTTAATAAATTAATTTGCTGTAATTAATTAAGAAAACATGGTAATAAGAATATTATTCAACTTTTTAAATTAATTTTATTTTAATTATGTTTTTTTTTATGTTTCCTGTTTAAAATCTAAATTAATTCAATAAATAATATAAAAAAACCATTTCACGTAAAAAATTATTTTTAAACATTTAAATTCAATAACTAATTTCTCATCATTGTACAGACACCCTAAAAAAGGATAAATGTTTGCATTTCCAAAAGTGGAAAAATAGAAACTTTTTTAAAAAAAAGAAGGTCAAAGAGGGGAAAAATCTTGATTTAGGTGTTTTAGGTGATAAAATCTTGATTTTAGGTGTTTTAGGTGATTTTTCTTAAAAAAGGGGAAAATAAGGGGAAAAGGGGAAAAAAGGGGATTAGGTGAAAAAGGGGAGAAACTGTGATCCCTGAATTAGTCATATCAGTCAATAATACAAATTTTGTCAATAAGAAATAAATTTCATCAATAATATAAATAAACAAATAAAATATGAAAACTAGGTACGTTTTCAGGGTTGGTCATTTTAAAACTATAAAATATTGCAAAGGAAAATAATGAAGATTACGAGAATAATCACAAAATTCAAGCAAATATTTGAAAAATTACGAAAATAATGTGCAATTGAAAAAATGGGAAAAATAAAAAAAGAATAATTATAAAATTTTAAGAGAATAACTGAAAATTGAAAAAATTGCAGGAAATAATTGAAAAATTACGAAAAACAATTAAGAATTAAAGAAAATATCTAACAAATGACGAAAATATTTGACAATTGAAAACAAAATTCGAAAAATGACTAGATTAATAGACAACTGAAAAAAATAATTGAAAAAATTAAACAAGAAATATTAAATTTAAAGAAAACAATTGCAAATTAAAAAATTAAGAAAATTATAGGAATAATCGTATCTAAATATACATTGAACAGCGGGATTGAAAATCAAAAAAAAAAAAAAATAAGTAAAATCGAAAAATGGAATTGAAATTTGAAAAAAGTAAATGAACAAAGTCGGGCTTTATTGGATATGGAAGAGAATAATAGATAACTGAAGAATGGAATTCAAAATTGAAAAAAATTAATTAAAAAGTGAAGAAATAAATTGAAGATTAAAGAATTAAAAAGAAATTTTAAGAAAATAATTGACAATTGAAGAAAAATTCGAAAACTGGCGGGAATAATTTACAACAGAGGAAAATAATTTTAAAAAATTTAATAATAGGTATGAAATTTAAAGAAATTAATTGTAAATTGAAAAACTAGTAGAAAATAATTGAAAATTGAGGGAAAAAATGAATAATTAAAAAAAATAATTGAAAAATGACGAAAAAATTAAAAAAATTTAAAAAAATATCCGAAAAATGAAAAAAATAATTTTCATTTGAAAAAAAAATTCGATATCTCTTGAGAATATTTTAGACAACAAGATGAAATAATTGAAAAGTTAAAGAATAATTATAAAATTTAAAAAGAATAAATGAGAATTTACAAAATTGTAGGAAATAATTGAAAATTGAAGAAAATAATTAAGAATTGAAAAAAATAATTAAAGAAAATATCTGAAAAATTACGTAAATATTTGACAATTGAATTCAAAAATGGCTAAATGTATATACAATTGGTAAAACTAATTTAAAACATTAAGCATTAAATATTAAATTTTAACTACATAATTGAAAATTAAAAAATTATGGATATTATAAGAATAATTGGTGAATATAATTGGAAATAGAAAAAAATAATTGAACAGTTGAATTTAAAATTAAGTTAACATTGATAATTGAAAGAAATAATTCGCAAAAGGTGAGAGTTTTTCAATAATCTACACGCTTTTGTAATATATGTTTATCATTCTTTGTAGCCCTATTATTGGTTATTTAACTGTTGGGCTTTATACTTCTTAAATAAATAAATAAATAAAAATAAATAAATATTAAAGAAAATAATTGGAAATTGAAAAATTGAATTGAAATTTTAAAACAAGTTTTTATGTTTGATCAAAATAATTGAAAATTAAAAAAAATAACGAAAATTGAAGAAATAAATTGAAAATTAAAGAATTAAATTGGATTTTTAAGATAATAATTGATAATTGAAGGAGAAATTACAAAATGACGAAAATAATTATTAAACATTAATTAAGAAAAATACTTGACAGTTGAAAAAATTCGATAAACGGCGAGAATAATCGAGAATACAACAAAATTATTAAAAAAATTAAAGAAAAATTATGAAATTAAGGGAAAAAATTTAAAAATTGTCAATTTAAAACTAAAGAAAATTATAGATAAAATTGTACGAATAATATAATTATTGAGGAATTGTATTGAAATTTAAAAATATAATTGGAAATTGAAAAAAGGCGAGAATTATTGAATATTGAACAAAATAATTGAAAATTGAAGAAAATAATTAAAAATGAAGAAAATATATTGAAAATTGACAAATGAAATTGAAATCTGAAGAAAATAATTGATAATTGAAAGAAAAATTACAAAATGACGAAATAAGTAAATAGTATTAAAAAAAATAAAGAATAAGGAAAATAATTGACAATTGACAAAAAAATACGAAAAAAATTTTCCTTTTTATTATAGTATTAAACTTGTATATTATAATAGAAAGCAAAAAACAAGTATAAATTTTATAATTTATATTTTTGTTCATTTAAAAATTAAAAATAAATATTACTGAGATTTTATGTATCATAATTTTTGTTTATCGGATTTTAATTGTTTCAAAATTCAATGTTTTTACTTTACAAAAAATAATTTCAACAAATTGCTCAATTCTAAATCGAAAAAACTTCTTTTCTTTCCAAATATTTTGAATTTCAATTTTTGCTTCGCGAAATTAAATAAAGAAACGCCCTAAAGTTAGAAAGCTTTTGAAGTTTTGATTTATGAATGTTCATAAAGCGGATATTTTTTCACGTAACTAAATGTGGTGATAAATCAGTGGATTGATCACCATAAGGGGAGTGAAGGTTGAGTAAATAAATGTCTGGAGGATTGAGGAAATAAAATTTTTCCTGGACGCAATGGATAGGCTTGTATAGATGACAGTTGCATTTTTTGGATATAATGAAGCTTTGAATAAATTCTAAGAGTTCCTCGTATGCAATTTCACCGGTACAGTGTGAGGAAGTGCGTAGGCGCGACAAAACTTGTTTGAAGGTATGCACCATCACTAAATCCACGATTAGCAGTATAGTTACATTAAATAAAATACATGTAAATAAGTCAATTTAATCCACTTTTTGAATTTAATTCAGGATATCTACAAATATCGGAAAAAAATCAACGAAAAAATAAATAAAAACGTCTACTCAAGGATGATAAAATAAAATAATAAAACAACATAATTAATTCCTTACTATTAAAATTTGGACTAATTCACTTTTGGGGTTGATTTAAATCATGAGTCGAAATTAAATTTTGAAAAAACAATTTGTAGACACTTTGTACCTGTATCTTAATGTTTTATTTGCGATTTTTGTCGCAAAAAAAATACGCATTTTGCTTTTTGAGGTTATATGCAGAAAGAAAATTTTCCTTATTATGGCATAACTTATTTTAAGGCATGCAATTTTTAAACTCAGGGTTAAAATAAATAATATACCATAAATTTTCACTCACTTGTTTTGAAAGTCGATGACAAAGGACGAGAATCCAGGAAAATTGATGAAAAGAAACTTCCGATTCCACGCCATTTTATTAAATCACTTCACACGCACACGAGCGCGACAATTAAACATAAACTAATGCATTAATTTGTATTAAAAATTCACATAATGAATCAACCAAATCGATCTTAAACACATCCAATTTTTAAATTCACTAATTGTTGAACAATAAAAATATTCTATTTTATAGAAAAATTCTGGAAAATACCAATAAATTTTCACCGCAAATTCCTAAAACAAAACAAAGAACCGGTATTTTGAAGTTAGCATATTTCACGAAATTATGTACTAAACGCATTATTTTATATCTTTAATCTATACTTTATCATTGTGAGATTAATAATTATGAGAAAAAGGAATGTATTAAACAATAAAAATGCGAAAAAACGATCAAATTTAACGACGCGGACGTGTGCTAAAATAGCGGGGAAAAAAGTTACTACTACGCAAGTCAAAGAGAGTATTTTTTAAAATAAAATTAATTTTTAATATTAATATAAATAATATTGATGTAATTCTAACTTATGTATACAATGACGATGTGCAAATAATAAAATCATAATTGTTCGTTGAAAATTGCAATTAACATTATTAAAATCAAAAAGTAAAAAAGCGCGGTAAAAATTCAAATTTTGAATATGGTTATATTTTTTACTTGTTATTTAATTAACCATTACAAACATTTAAAAAAAAGAGGAAAATAACAAGTATTGTGATTATAAAAATTAATTGAAATTTGAATATTAATAAAAATTTGTCTTATTAATTCTTTGTAATCAATTATTTTTAGTTTATAAATAGGTTAATTTAAACTTTTAAATGAATTAGTTAATATTAAATTAAATTAATTAATTTTAACGTTAATAAACCGATTTATATATTTAATTTCAGAATATTTATCTAATGTTTAATTTAAACAACATTTGATTGGATTTCTAAATGTTCAATTATATTAGAACAAAATTGAATTAAATTTACAAACCTTGAATTAAATTTAAATTGCTTTGAATTAAATTTCTAAACCTTCCATTAAATTTAAACAACACTGAATTAAATTCACAAACCTTCGATTAAAATTTAAACAACACTGAATAAATTTTATTCATTTTTAACCGATTTTTTAAAAATAATTTCAAATGTAATTTCTGTTTTCTTAGTTGATAAAGACTTAAAAAAATAATTATTTAAAAAAAGAACGAAGTCACCTTGAAGAATGTTTTTGTTATTTAAGTAAAATAATATTTGTTTTTATAATTTCGTAACTGATGAGTACTATAATCTCGGATCGTGGTTTGAATGAAACTTTTCATTCAAGTTCTTCTCATTGCATATTTGCTGATGAATCACAAAGATCGTTATTCTACCTCAATTCTTGATTGTTAGTCATTTAAATAGTAAATCCCGTTTTTTCTAAGTTCTATTATTGCATTTATTTTAAATAAATTAAGTAAAACATTTTAAATC
Source organism: Ganaspis brasiliensis (assembly GCA_037103525.1). Taxonomy (NCBI): domain Eukaryota; kingdom Metazoa; phylum Arthropoda; class Insecta; order Hymenoptera; family Figitidae; genus Ganaspis; species Ganaspis brasiliensis. The sequence goes on from JAZKLR010000146.1 coordinate 2,631,726, forward strand.
CCATTCATTTTTAAGTACTGCAAATTATGAAAATCGACAGAATTGAAAAATTTGAAAATATTCCAGTGGAAAATTATAATCAAACGTTTTCTCCAACAAAAGAATTTTGAACGCAATTCAATAACAAAGTGAAAGCTGAAAAAGTACATTAAACTCATTTGATTTTAATTCACATAAAAAATGATTTCCTTCTCAATGAAAAAGTATCTCTTTATTACCTGCAAGAAATGTCAGTAATTACCTCTATATTTTGAATTATGCCATTATAAATTTTACTTTAATGACCGGGGTGTACAACTCAATGAAAATAATTGATGTACTCGAATTCCGATGCAAGTGCATCGTTAATTTAACTTTAAAGCAAGGCTAAATGGTTCATTTTGGATCAATTTTTCTCAATGAAACTGCAATAAAATCTCGGATATTTTTCCCGCATCAACTCTCGTCGTTTGAATTTAGAAAATAAATTTTTTTATTAAAAACAAATAATTTCTCATTTGCAGCAGGGGAATAAAGTTTTTTTTCCCTCGTAACAAATGAGCGTTTTATGTTTCTCCTAGAATAATGAATTATATATTTTAAAAATCCGCTAATGATAAATAAATCTCTTTAAAGATTGCACAACAAATTATTTATCGTTTTATGTAACTTTTTTTCAAAGACGGGAGAAAAGACGATGCACTCGAGATGCTTTTAATGACGCATGAACTGATAATATAAAATATAGTTTCTCTTTATAAATCTTTGTTATAAGATTTCAATCATTTTAATGGACTGGACATTTTTTTTGCAAAATTAATTAATTAACAGTACCATAAATAACTTGTTAAAAAATTCGTAATCAACGATGATAAATTTTTTTTTAAAAATAAATTTTAGTAAAAAAAAGAAAAAATTCGCCACAAGTGGGTAAAAGTGGTGTTTTCCAATAAAAATGGACACTTAGCTCGAGTTTATGAGTCGATGTTTCTTAAGGACAAAAGCCACATTTCTGGAAAGCGGTCTGGCGTCCAAAGAAAGAATAATTCCAGCTCTGGTCTGGCGTCTCGCGGTCAGTGAGCCTTTCCAATTGTTTATTTAGTCTTGAGAGCGTGTGTAAAATACCGACAAGTCAAAGACGACCTTTACATAAAGTACTGTGTTCAGCTTCAATACGGATGCTTGACTTTGAAACGTCACGTTCAAAAAGCTGCGGAAAGGCTGTAAATAAAACAGTCTGCTTTCCTTTTATAACAATATTCCACTTTATTTGTGTAAAAAGTTCAACAGCATTCTTCCTAATAAATATTAAACACAACAGAAAGTTTCTTTTTTCTTTTAATTCTTGTTGTAGTCGCTTAGCAAAATATAGAAGCTGAAACATTGGATATTTTCACCAAAGTAGACTGGATAAAAAGTTGAAAAATAATCATACTGGGAAAGGAAAAAGAAAAGAAAAAAAAACATAGAAAATAAAAGATAAAACTACGGGTCTTACACGAAAATGTCTTACTTTAGTCTCAGTCGAAGAATCAGGTATCTACAATTCCATTAATTAATCTAACACTCGATAACGGAAAACTCGGATATTCAGATACATTGTTTTTAGAAGTTACTACAAGTGTTAGTAGAGGAGAGAAAATGCCAGAGTCGGAAGCGTAATTTTCGATTTTCGAGACTCAGTCGGATATATATATATTATTTTTTTTAATGTTACTTGAGCTGGAGATTTAGGGGAAAAAAATCGAAAATTGTGATTCCAGTGTAGAAACAGAAAGGACGGTGCATTGAGTTACTTTTTCGGAAAGATATCTGTTAAAAAACGAGTTACCAACCAAATTTCATGAGAAACGAGTTTACATTTTAAATGTCAGCGGTTTAGGCTCGGTAATTTATAATCCAGTCGTGAGTGTTAAATATTCAGCTCTGAATCTTTCCTTTACAGTTAAACATAATAAATTATTCTATTTTCGAAAAAAAATTTGCTAATTTAAGAAAATAAATAGTAATAATTGAATCCTAGAAAGCGATAACAATAATAAACGCTTGTAATTATTGAAAATACTCAATTTAAGTAGATAAATTACTTCAAATTAAATAAAATAACACTTTTGACATATTATGATTGTCTTTACAATAAGTAGAGAATTTCAAGCAATGTCCAATTTACGGGCTAATTTTAGAAATAAATAATTTATATTATTGTAAAATCAAATAACTCATGGTAAATTTAAGTTGAATTAATAATCGTAAAATCATGATTTTACTCATTATGAATAATTGGAAAGTCACGAAGCTGCTTCATCTATAGAATAATCGGTAGTAACTTTGAAATAACAAAAATAGTCTGATTTAAAAAATGTACAGAGATACGACAAAATCTATGCTAGATCAGAAAAATATAAATGTGCATAATTTTATTGTATTTCCTCGAATTAGGCGAGATTAACTCGCTTGGTTCTGTTTAACTCGGAATAAATCACGTGTTGTTATTTGTTGTTGTTTTTTTAATCTTAAATCAATCAAGATTAATTAAACTGACACGGATTTCTTGTTTTTATAGAAATGAGATTTTTAAATATTTATCCATAGATTTAGTAACAAAGTTCCTTTAAAAGGCATTTCTTTTTTGTTTTCTCTTTAAAAACATGTTTTACGAATTTTTACGAAATCAGCCTATCTCGTTAAAAAGTTATCACCTGTGAAGGATCGGAACAATCACCGATAGTCATTCTGTGCATTGCCATCTCCGTTATTCCGTGATAATGAACGAAAGCTGCTGCGATCACAAAAACGTGGAATATCTGGTGGCTTTGGAACTGCAATAAAAAATAAATTATACATTTTTATTATTTATCAAATTTAACAATTTTTCTATTTCCATTTAAACTAGATGAAAAGACAATTTTTACCCAAATATCGAATTTTCCAGGGAAAAATCGTTCTGGAACGCGTAAGGCATAAAACATGGCTCCAAGTATATACAAGCATCCCATCAGAATTAACCAACCAAGTGATGCTTGACTGATTGCTTTAAACCAACCTTCAGCCACGGAATAATGCACAGCTGGTATAATCTGGAAAAATTCAAAATTAACAAGTTTAGAAAATCAAAAATTCTGAATTTCTAAAACACGAAAATTAAAAGAAAAAATAAAATAATTATAAAAGCCATTTATAACAAATTTGTATACTGTGAATAATTTAATTTCCTTCTTTTTTTATAAGTAATTTGATTCTAAATTTCCAGTTTAAAAATCATTTAAAAAAATTTTTACAAGTCATTGAAAAGTCATGAGAGTTTTTATTTTAATACGTTATTATAAAATCAATTTATAATTTGCTGGTAATATTTATGTAAACATGAATCAAGAATGCAAAGAATTTAAACAAAAATTTGTAAAATTATTGAGATATTAAACAAAAACAAACTAAGATTTTTTCATATTATAAACCTGAATTTAATAAATTTTTATTTTGATAATAAATAATTAAACAATATGAAATTAATCCTAACCTATCTCATTCAATATTTAATCTAAAAATATTAGGTCTAATAATTCATAATATTACAGAAATAACAAATATTATTAAAATTATAATATATATATTTTTTGAAATTCTATAATTATATATTCTTTTATAATATAACTATTGAGGAGATTAATAATACTACTCTTAAAAAAATGAATGTTATTTAGTCAATAAAAATTAAAAATTCAACATTTCAATTTATTAATAAAAAAAAAATAGTCATTTAGGTAATAATAAAGTTTTTTTTAAGAAATTAAAATTATTCTTAGTAATAGTATAAAGATTCTAAATATTAAAAGAAAAAAGAAGTAAATATTAAAAATAATTATTTAAAATATTTTAAGTATTTTTTTGATTCCACAAATCAATATTTTTTTTTTATAAATTATTTAAATTTTAAAAGATTTAAGTTAATTTTAAATAAATAAAATTATTAAGATAATTGGAATTAAATGTAATGAAATTATTAAAAATTCTCAAATATTAATTTTAGTACAAATATAAATATTTTTATTAATAAATCCACATTGGGTTGAATAATATAAAAATATGGAATATTTACTTAACCACAATAAATAAGTTATACGATACTGGAAATTTTATATTAAAGCTTTTTTTTCCATCAAAAAATTGGGTTAAGGGGGTTCTCTCTATTGACATAATCTCAAACTAAAAAGTGATTTTTCCTATCAAATAAAACTATTATTGAAATTAATTTCACCAAAGTTTGAAAGATCCAGTTGTACATTTTCCAGAAAAAATTAGGTTGAGCTAAAATTTGTTGTCAAATAATAATCACACAGATCTGCAAAATTTCGTTCATGTCTGTTACAAAAAAATGGGAGGCGATTCTTGTAGATTTTTTGACACAGAATTAAAATCTGACCATTTTGTTATTTTATGATTTTTTTAAAAAAAGTTATATTTTTGTAACAGACATGAACGAAATTTTGCAGACCTGTTAAATAACTATTATTTTACAACAAAATTTAGCTCAGAAAGTGTTTTTAACAAAAAGTATTTTTTGACAGAAAGTATTTTTTCCAAAAATTATTTTCGTGCAAAAAGTATTTGGAATAAAACTTTCTATAACATAATTCTCTTAAAAAACTATTACATTCTAATATATTTTATTAAACTCCACACCCAAAGAAATATTTTCCTATGTAAATTTGGCTTTTGATAAAAAATGTATAAATCTAATTCTACTTTTTTAACCCATTTTATAATGACTTTAAATAAATTTAAGTTAAAAGTTGAACAAAGTTTTAATTTAAAAAAAAATGGCTTGAAACTTTTTTTTTAAATTTGTTTTTACTATTTTAAAATTTGTTGACATTTTTTTAATTTTAAGGTTAAAACATATTTAATCTGTCTCAAAAACCTAAATATAAAAATAGATTAGAAAAAAATATATCAAAAAATGTCATGTCTCCCGTTTATATTAATATTTTTTAATCTATTAAGGCTAAGATTTTAACTTAGGTTAATACCTAAAAATCTGCAAAATTTGATTTCAATCGGTCAAGATGTTTCTGAGTGATGGTGGAACAAAATATTGAGGACATACACACCAGACAGACAGACATACAGACAAAATTATTTTTATTGGCATTTTTGGAATCCTTGTTTCAAAATGACAATATATGACAAAAATTTTGAATTCGGAGCAATTTACAGACAAAAGTCTGATTTTATTAATATAGATTAAATTTTCTAAAAAAATATATTCTTATTTATTTTTATTATATTAATTTCAATTTCTGGTTTATATTATGAATAAATTGAAGGATCCTTAAATTGATTAAAATAAATTTATGAGTAGTAGTTAAAATTTTAGTAACATTTAAATTGCATTTAAAAATTATTTTATAAAACTCATTTTTGAATAAATCTAATATATTAAAAGTTTAATTTCGACTTACATTTAAGATTTAATTTTAATCTATTCAAAATAAAATATATGTAATAAACTTATAAATTTAATTTCTAATTTAATTTAAAATGAATAAAATCATTTTTATTTATTTAATTTTAAATAGTTTAAAAAAAAACATAATATTTAAGATTTTAAAATGAAAAATAATTTTTCTTTTAAAAAAAAATTAGTTATATTAATAACATTAATGTCATATTAAAATTATTACTTAAATTGAATATTTTTATTTTTACTAAATTTTAATTGAAACCAAGAAGAGGTAAATTATTGTTAATAATTATGATTTTTATTTAATCCATTAATTTAGTTAATAAATAATTTTAACTCCTTTTTCCTCCTTTTTTTTCTTATTATAAATAATTTATATAATGAAGAGTTTTAAATTTAATCATAAAATAGTTTTCAAAGATCTCTTTCTTGCCTCTTCAAATAATCTTTTTTTACTTACGCAGTAGATAGTTGACTGCCTATTGTCTTCAATTAATGTCAATCAAATATCAATCTTTTATTAGTTTAGATTTTTTTAAATTTCGCGTTAAACAAAATAGGTTGATTTCCGAAATCGCAGCCATATCTCAAAGAACTTTTGCAGAAATAATTTTTTATTTTGCTTTAAAATTGATTTTGATATATTAATCGATAGTGACGTAACATTAAAAAAAAACAAGATTGAAAAAAATTTTTTAATCATTTTTGTATTTTCCTTTATCAAAAAATAATAATTTTAGCAATATAAGTTTTATCCAAGTACTCAGGAATACTGTATTTATGGACTTTACGAGGTTACTCCCACAAGAAACAATGTAAATTTAATTACAAATATCTTTAAAACAAGTTGGTAAAAATTATTAAAACGTTGCAGAAATACGTAAAATGAATCCAAGTTTATATGTGACTGTCCACGAGAAAAGGTGCCTTAGCTCCAAAAAACCAATTTTGAGTTTATGATGCTAATCAATAGATATTAAGTTACTCTTTAAAAAATCGTTTATGTCAATTACTTTTGACAATATAACGTTTTAAAGATGGGCATGTTAATCAAAGTAAAGAAAAAAAACTCAGAAGTGAAAAAATAATCTTACCCCACTAAGTCCAAAGCCCATGAAGACACCAGCTCTTAATGGTCGGAATTTTGGCTCGCCAAATCTTTCCCACAAAGAAACTACTATACTGGTTATTCCCAGACCCACAACAACTGACAAATAAATCAGCTTGGGCTGGTAATCGCAGTAGAAGCCATAATACAACCAAGGTACAAAGCTACCCATTATAAGCATTGCTATTCCACAGTAATCGAGCTTAGAAAATAATTTTCCGACGCATTCGCTGTGGCAGTGCAATGTGTGGAAAGCAAAAGACATGCCTAAACAAATTATTGCACCGGCAAAAAAGGCCCCAAATACTATTTTCTCCTCTAAACGTATTGCCATTGGCGGCTGTGTTAAAAAGAAAATTGCTATTCCTATAAACGCCACACATCCTGCAAATCAATCATTAAATTATTAATTATAAACTTTTAATTTTTATGTTGTAATCTCCAAAGGAAATTTAGACTCTAAATTTAAGATCTTACCAAGTAGATGGGTCCAAATATTTCCAGTTTCCGTGTGAATACGAAAAATGCTTTTGAAACAAACGTAGAATGATGGCAGAGGAGGTCTATGACCTGCGTGTAAGAAATCGTTGTCCTGCAACCATCTTGGTAAATTCCGGAAGTGACACTGTTTCCAAGAAGCTTCCCACACCTGCAGATAGTTTTATCTTTATAATTCATAAACTTTATCTTCATTTTTAAACACAATAAACAGTTTCCTGCATTTTAGATTTCTAGCACTTTTTTTTTCATTTTTCTAGCAGAAATAATTAATAAAAATTGTACCTTTCGAACGAATTCTTCAGCCTGTTCTGCTGCATTGTGGGCCAATGCTCCTATATCGATTTCATCACTTAGAACACCAGCTTTTAGGACTTCTGTCATCTGAAACGAAATTAATTCTTTATTATGAAAAGTGGAAAGAGTAATGTAAGGTAAAAGGATCACTTTCTCCAAAATCTGTCCAATAATGATCGTTAAATGTTATTTTCTATTAAATTTTTCTTTAAACTATTTAATTTCGGTATTTTTCTTTTTCTTATTTTTCAAGAAAGTACTTTACCTCACAATTCAAAAGATGATCATCCTCAGGAGTGGATGGCAAAGGACATCCAACTCCATCTTCTTCTTCAGCCAAGCAACTGGTATCATCATCGTCTAATAATTCTTTAACTTCATGCAAACCAGGAACTTCGCTACTAAGTGAAATCCTATCACTCCAAGGAACTCGATGTCGTAATCCTGACTCTTCATTTAATTTTAAATCATTTTTGTCCTCGACAATAATATCTTCGTTTTCTAACATTTTTACTGTTTTTTTTTTAACTATGAATTTCTTATTTTATCCTTGCCACCAGTCTGAAAGAAAAAAAAACAATAATTAATAAAAGTATACGAGAATAATTTATCTGTTTTTTTGAAAATAGTTAAAAGTTTTTATAAAAGAGATAGTTAAGAATAAAAGAATTAAAATTCGAAAATTTAATTAACAATGGTATTGTTTGAATATCAATTTTAATCACTTTAATTTAAAATTCATAAATTTCAGTCTAACCTGACAATATGGGAAAGTTAAAGGAAGTTATAAGCTTTACGCGTGCTCGGACATAATAATGATTACATGAGTTATCATGCTTTAAACTAATAGTGAGAATTCTTATCATTTTTTGCATGTATGAGAGGGGTCAAAGTTTAGTTGCGTCAAAAGATAAGCGATGAAAAAAAGGATTACAAAGTATTTTAAACATTGCTAAAAACAATAAAACAAAAAAATTAGTTCAATACTATATATATATGACGACATTAAAAATCTATCAATAATCTTGTACCAACAAAATAAAACTTTTTATCAAACAAATTAACAACATCGAGTGATATTATCACCTTAATCAAAAATATTTTTGTGTTTCATTATAAAAACGAAATAAAAACACAGTAACACACATATTCTTAGAAGATTTAAGTAAATCCAAATTGCAAAATTTAACAACAATCTTATCCTTTATTCGTAACTCTTTCTTTTTCCCTTAATCTGTAATGCATAATGAATCTTGTCTGGCAATATAATTGCTTATATAACTGAAAAATGTTTTTAAAATAATCCGCGCACATTGAAAGATATTAAGGAAAAGGTCAAATCAAATCTTGGCCAATTTTCAAATTGGATTTCAAGGACGTAATTTAACGAAAATTGCACATTACACAAGGTGTCAATTTATTTGTTTTGTTCAAATGACAAAGGGGAGTAATATTGTGTTTCATAATACGTGCAATGTACCTGATTATCCAAGAAATCATGAGAAAAACAGAAGTGAACAAAAGTAAACTCACCTTGGCTGTCATTTGCCTAGATGAAACTTAACCAGCTAGAACACAGGGTGAAGGGCTAACTTGAAGTTTTTTGACGTTTACAATTTACATACTGCGTTCCAATATTCCCATTATAGTGACCAGTTGACCATTACAGTTCCACTATATTGACTAAAATGATTATTTCCAATCCAGGGCAGTGTAGCTTAATCTCTGGTGTGACTGTCAAGTTTCCTACACTCGAGTACCATTGTAATGAACATTCATTATATCGAACGCACAATTGTAATGAACGGAATGGCGTCACGTGACGTCATACACGGCCGGTAACGTCGGTAAAGTCATTTACCATTCAGGCTTAATTTTGAAATTATTTATATTGCAAAAAAATAGGTAGGTATAAGGTATTATCATTTTTTTAGTGTTGTTTTCTAACTTATTGCTTCATAATTATGAATAATTAACAAATTGAAAAAGAACTTAACCACAATAATGACGAAAATAATTAATAATTTAACATTAAAATTGCTTTTATCCGCTTTTTTTACAAGGTAGAGTTGCAAAATACTGGGTAATTTAAAATTCGGTTACATTCTCGAGAATATAACCGAGAATATTCTCCTTCCGGAGAATTTATGAGAATTTTTATATGTTTGAAGGTGCTTCACTATTTTTAAACACGTTTGTGTTTAATAATAAATAAACAATAAATTGTTTAATTTATTAAAATAAAAAAAATTAACTATAGGTCAGTTAAGTGTAAAAATTATTATCAAATATAACAATTATGAACAGTGTTCTATATAATAGAAATGTTTTAAAAATAAAGGAAATAATTTAAATTTGGGAAAAATACTTCAAAATCTTAGAAATAAATTGAAAATAATAAGGATAATGAAAAGTTTGAAAAAATTATTAAAAAAATTACGCAAATAAAGAAAAATTAAAGAAAATTTCAGAAAAATACTTGAAACTTTTAGAAGTTCATTAAAAAAAATGAAGAAAGTAGTTCAAATTTAGAGAAAATGAATGAAAAAAGATAAAAATAATTTAAAATTGAAAAGAAAAATTTTTAATTTAAGAAAAATAATTGCAAAAAATGCAGAATATGGGTACATAAAATACAAGAAAATCGTAGATATAATTAAAAAAAAGAAAATGATAAGTTGAAAGATACTAATGAAATTGAAAATAAATAATTAAACAAATTAGAGAATTTTTACAAAATTTTTAAAAGATCCGTTTGACTGTTTTAACGTCCATATATGTATGATGCGTGTAACTTAATTCATAAAATTTTATGAAATAAATAAAATAAAGAAATGAAATTTGAAAAAAAAATTAAAATTTGAGAAAAATACTCGAAAATCACAAGATAATTAATAAAAAATTTTGTTAATTACGAAAACAAATGAAAATAATTTAAAATTGTAGAAAATAATTGAAATTTGAGAAAAATACGTAAAAATCTTGAAAAATAATTTACCAAATGAGAATAATAGTTAAGAATTTAGGGAAATAATTTATAAAATGATAAAAATAATATAAAATTGAAATATGATGAAAATAATTAAATTTTCAGATAAATAATTAAAATTTTTGAAAATTATGCAAAAAGAATGAAAATAATTAAAAATTGGAGAAAATAATAAAAAAATTACACAATTTACTTTTAACCAAAAGAAAATAATTGAAAAATCGTTCAAAAAGTTGAAAATTGAAGACAATACTCTACATTTGAGATAATACCTGAAAGTTTAAAAAATTAATTGAACAATAATTAATGGAGAAAATAATTGCAAAATGATAAAAAGAAATAAATATTGAACGAAATAACTGAACATTCAGATATATATTTGAAAGTTTAGGATATTAATTCAGAAATAATAAAAATGATTAAAAATTGATGATAATAATTGCAAAATGAGAATAATGGTGAATTAAATAAACTTAATTTCATTCTCCGGTAAAGTAATATGAAATTAAGAAATAAATAATGAAATTGTTTTCTTGTCGAAGAGAAAATAATGAAAATTAAAAGAGCGATTGAAATTTTTTTTTTAAATAATTGAAATTTGTGGAAGGTACATTTAAGATTTAGGGGAAAAAATGAAAAACAATGAAAATAATTAAAAATTGCAGAATGTAATTGAAAAATAATAATAAAAATAGTTAAAAATTGAGGGGCTGGATGCAATAAAGGGATATAGAAAATTTTGAAGTCCCCCGTTTCTGCCGGAGACTCGCTGTACGCGGGGCCAACGAAAGTCTCGCGTATCCCATTATTGCATCCAGCCCCTCAATTGTAGTTGAAGTTATTGAGATAATAAGAGAAAAGAATTATTACAAATTTCAGAAAATTTTAAATCACTTCAAATGTAGTACATTTGAGCCTTGGATTAATTAAACTTTTAATCAATGTAAATTCAAATTAACAAAAATTTGAAGTAATCAAAATTGCCAGAAATTTAAAATTTGAGAACATTTTGAAAAGGTAAAATATCATGTATTATTATATAAATTCGAATCATTACTGATTAAAATGATATTATTATTTCATTTAATCATCGTATTTTCGTGCCTTGATTGAGTAAATTTGACTTAATTTGATATATAAATAAAAAACCTAAATTCTCATAAATTCTGGATTAGAATTTTGGTCGGTTATATTCCCTGTTATATTCTCGTTCTCATTACCGTTCTCCAGGTAATAGCCTAAAGCACAACGAATCGTAATCGCTAATCCTTAATCGTAATAATGAGAGAAAGCAGGACGGAGATATATGTCTGTCCTACTTCCTCTCATTCTTACGATTAAGGATTAGCGATTACGATTCATTGTGCGTTAGGCTATAATCATGGTAAATATTACTTCTTCTTCGCGACTGTTATTGCAAATTATCTGATTGGCTGTTAATAATTTTGAAATTACAATTGCAATATAAATAGATATTACCATTTTGTTTAGTGTTAATTCCTAATTTAATGCTTTATAAATATTGATAGTTAACTTATTATTATGAAATTATAAAAACTAATAACGAAATTAATTAATAATATAAGTGTTTCGAATTACAACAAAACACGTATTATGCTCCGAAGCCGATACACGGCATCTTCATGAGAGAAGCTGTTGAATATCCGCCCAAACTCGTACCAATAGCTCGTTTCACACTAGAATACACCGTCAGGAGTACCAATATCTTTATCTCTTTCACCAGCAGCGCAGCAACGAACGCAATTGAGAGACGTGTTTGCTTTCTGCTGGTGAAACTTAACGCTATGTGATCTTTAATTTTAAAATGATTACTTGGTGAAATAAAGTTTATAACTTATTTATTTATTGTATTAAATTCCATAAAAAAATCTGTCTTTATTTAGACTCTAAATTCACACTTATTACATTAATATCTTATTTTCAAAACTGATCTGATCCATCCTGCGGTAATCGTACGTGAAGCTGCTTTTACTGGACCAGTGATAGTGATGAAAATACTGTCAAGAGTACTGTTGATCCTTCTCTCCTCTGATCTCTTTAAGAGTGCTCTTATCCATATAATGGGACAGATCCACATATTAGGATGTTTTGATAATCTCCACCCTGACTGTCTGAAGGCGGCACGGTCTGTCTTCGATCCAAATGTCGGCCAAAGAATGATCTCATCTCCCAGGTTTATGAGGTGATCCTTTGATATCTTGAGCAAGGTTAAATCATGTATGCGCCGTCCTGAAGCCAGTAGAAGAATTGTTGCTGCTCTTCGTGAAACCTCGAAAAAAGATAAATTATCTGTCTTCTTCAGCAACCAATCAAATAAGATCTGTATGTCCCAGATATGAGAATGAGATTCTTTCGGTCTCGCAATTGATACGGACTTGAGAACCTGCCGAACAAGAAAGTCAGATGAAGTGTTCTCCCTGCCGTTTCCTGCACAGAAAGTTGCAATCGCTGATTTGTGTACCAGTATCGTGCTATAAGCTAGACCTTCCTTTATGTGCAAATTTTCCAGGAATCTTGCCACTTCCCGACCCTGTGGTTCTTTAGGATTAGTTCCTGTCTCTCTGCACCAGTTTATCCACCTTTGGATTGAAGCCTTGTATGTTTCCAGAGTGGATCTTCTCCAACTTCCTCTGACTAAATCCTTCTCCTGCTCCTACCAATCCGTGACCCTTTCTCCCCACACCCAATCATCCACGCTTGTAGAGTGAGTTGTTGTACCTGTGGTGGGGGAAGATTCGTTGTGAGATCTATTAGAACCTTCTCGAGGTTCTCTATTGTCATTGGTTCTTCTCTGCTTCGGCTGATTAGGTCCGTCATCCAAAACGTCTGGTTCCATCTTGGTGCAATTACTATGAATCGCCCGTTGCTCCTGTTGAGCTTGGCTAGTACTCTGGGTATGAGATTGGGAGGTGGAAACACCCACGCCAGGTTGAAGTCCCATGGCAGACTGAAAGCATCGATGAAGCTTGCTGATCGATCTTTGCAATCGATTGAAGCGTACCTTCTGACAATGGCTGACCTTGACGATGAGAACAAGTCTATTTCCGGAGTTCCCCACCTTTGGATAATTCTTCGTACTGCAGCTGGTAGCAGGTGCCATTCTGGAATAGATGTTTCTCTTGATAAGCGATCCGCTATCCCGTTGTATCTGCCGGGAAGGTAAAAGGCTGATAATATTATCCCTAGCTCGTCTGTCAGCTCCAACAGTTTGTACGTCAGATTGAATAGATCCAGTGATCTCGTGCCTCCTTCCTTTCGGATATAGGCAACTACTGTGCGATTGTCCGATTGAACAAGGAGATGGGCATTCTGCAGTCTGTTCACCTGTGACTTGATAGCTGCGTAAACTGCAAACAGTTCTTTTTCGTTTGAATGCCACCTTCTCTGGTCCCTGGACCATACTCCTGACATTTGAATCTGGTCCAACTGGGCTCCCCAGCCTGAATCTGCAGCATCTGTCGTTAAATAATTTGTTACTGGAGCTTTGTGTATACAGCTGGACGTCGCTGCAGCTTCGAGCCACCAGTCCAGTTCCTGAGTTATCTGTTCGTCCAGTATTCGTCTCTCGCGAGGACGACCTTGCTTGAAGGATGTGAGGAATCGTTGTAAGTGTCGGCAATGAAGACGACCTCTGAATACCACGAAAACTGCGAAATTTAAATGACCTAGTAGACATTGAAGCTGTTCCAGCGTACAGCTTCCCTCTTTCTGAATCCTTTCTGCTAAGTCTTTGATTTTCTCGACCTTGGATGCAGGGAGACTCATCAGGTTTTCTCTGGTGTTCCAAGAGATTCCCAGAAAAACTAGGTTTTGAGAAGGCTCCAAGTTGCTCTTTTCCCTGTTGATCAGCCATCCTAGGGACTCTAACAACCTCACTGCTTCTAGGGTTTGCGACTCTAGAAGATTTCTTACCTGAGATGCTAGTAAGTAGTCGTCTAGATAGACTACTACTCTTATGCCCCGAGAACGAAGGATCTCCGCGATCCAATTTGATATTGTCTCGAAAATATAAGGGGCAGCTGAGAGGCCGAAGGGCAGACTCGTCAGCTGAAGTAATTATTCCTCGTATAAGATACGTAGGAAGCATCGATGCGACTCTGCTATGGGAACATGATAGTATGCCTGAGACATGTCTATCATTGTCAGCCAGTCCCCGTCTTGAAGAAAATCTGAGATTTTGAAATGTGAGATTAAATGGAACTCCTTGTTCATTACAAACCTGTTTAGGTTCCTTAAGTCCATAATCTGTCTGACTCCTCCGTCCTTCTTGTTGATGAGGAACATCCTTGAGATGAAGCTTGGACCCTGATGTCTGGGGTATTCTAGTATACCCTGATCCAACAATGATCTGATCTGTTCCGACATCTCTGGGGATGAACTTGTCGCAAATCTGGATGTGGCCCAATCTGTTGTCAGAGTTGGACGTGAAGCGAAGGGAATGTGGCATCCTGAAATTATTTTCAGAATTGTGGGAGGAGCTCCCTGTTCCCTCCACTTGTCCTGAAATTTGATTAGTTGGTCACCTGTAAAGTCTGCAGGTGCCATATAGTCATTTGTTACCTCCCTTACGAAAGGAGTCCGATGTTCTGGGTTTTGAAAAATCTGTTTTATTGTTTTTTGTTCCGTAATTATTTCCTTGGCCATAATTATTCCTTGGTCCATAATTATTTCTTGGTCCCGAGTTGCTACTGGAAGCTCTTGATTGAGCATTATTTTGAAAACGCTGCGCTGCTCTTGGCGGAATCTGAAAAGTATGAGAGGGTTTACCTTGACCTTGTTCCCTTCTTTGAAAAGGTTTTCTTGCAGAAGCATATGCTTGTGTGTTCAGCCAGGATTGGGTTCCGCCCAAGGATTGAACGAGAGAAGTTAATTTAGTTTTGTCAAATAAATATTCCTCGCTGGGAGGAATATTACGTAATGCCACCTGAACGTTCTTATTTTGTATTTCAGCTAGCAAACGGTCCCTCCTTCCTTCAACACATTCGGCCCATTTGCCACATAAGACTTGTAAAGTCTGTTCTGCATTTTTAAAAATAGGTGTACCTGGACCAAAATTAAGTGTTATTATTTCCTCTAAAGTTTGAGAATCTAAGATTCCTCCCTCTTTCACAAAATCGAGCATACCTTGTAAGTTTCCTTGAAGTAATTCTCTTTGTTCAAGCACTGCATTAACTTAACCTGCCGAACTCGTTCGGTAGATAAAAAAGGATCCTTACCTTTATCTAAGTAACACAACTCTTCGTTGAGTTTGAGGTCCGTAAAACCTGGTTTTGCGGTAAAATTTTTAAGAGCGTTCGCATATCTGACTTCCTTCCATTCGAGAGAGTTAAATCTTTGCAATGAATTTAAAACCAATAAACGTTCCTTGTTTGCCGATTGCACAATTTTTTTCTCGTCTATTTCCGTCTTGAAATCTCCGAGACTCAAAATACTATCAAAAGAAGAACGCTCTAATCCCTCAGGGGTCCTGTAACCTGATGGATCGTGACTTACTAAATAAGGAGAACCTAACCTCAAACCTGAATCTTGGTAACCCTCTAGTCTTGGACGTTTTAAAGGATTCGTAACCTCGGAAGTGTCGCCAAAATCTTGTCCGCCCTCGGGGCGGTCGCCACTAATGGAATCTCCGTCAACATCGGGTCCACCGACGACCTCCCGTCCTGGAGGAGTCTGTCCGCCCGTCTCGCGGTTTTCTGAATCGCCTTGATTTTGTAAATTATCTCCTTCCATAGTCCTCCTTTCAATTTTCTCAGTGATAAATTGATAGTCTAAGACTCACAAAACAACTTTATTAACTAAGTAAATTGTAATATGCGAAAATTTTCTCGAATTCTTAGCACGAAAATTTTACGCTTCTATTTTCGGCGAAAATACTCAACGCTATGAAGTCAATTGCGTTCGTTGCCGCGCTGCTGGTGAAAGAGATAAAGATATTGGTACTCCTGACGGTGCATTCTAGTGTGAAACGAGCTATTGGTACAAGTTTGGGCCAAAGATATTCTTTGTTTGGGCGGATATTCAACAGCTTCTCTCATGAAGATGCCGTGTATAGCCTAACGCACAATGAATCGTAATCGCTAATCCTTAATCGTAAGAATGAGAGGAAGTAGGACAGACATATATCTCTGTCCTGCTTTCTCTCATTATTACGATTAAGGATTAGCGATTACGATTCGTTGTGCTTTAGGCTTATCGGCCGAAGGACCGAAGGAGCATAATATAACATTTGCACTGCAACTGACGCGCGATTGGCTATTAAGAAAAGGCTCGAAAGCCCATTGGTCAAGACGTTCTTTTCTTGTTAAAATTGGCGGTTAACAACAATTTTGTGGCGTCATTTTCATTGTTTCGTTCGCTGTCTTTGCTCTTGATTGTTAGAAAGTTCTAATTGTGCAATTTAATTCTCTTCATTATCTCGTTTTCTTAAATTAGATGATAATCTCGTTTCGACATTAATGCCAACCTTAAATTATATTCATATGTTCTTCCGGTTAACCGGTTCTTCCCTTGTTTGCTAAAAAGTGTGAGTAGAAATATATCGGGTGTTCAGGAAAAAGCGACTCTTTTAACTTAAAGATTCGACTCGTGTTTTCTTTTTCAGTCAATTTGCAAACAATTTTTATTCTGTACCTCAAGAAGATTTAATCCTTGTGTCTTAAATATTATTATGCATTGTTCGCCAAATCGCCAGCAGCAACAGTGAATTGAGGTTAGGTTCACCTGGTTAACGATTTTCGGCAATGTGGATCTTTTCGATAATATTTACGTATGTATTAAATTCTAACATTTTAAACTAAGTGAATAATTAAAATAAATAGATGATGCATTTGAGTGAAAAACATTGAGAGCTAAATTCGATTCAAAGATGATTTTGCGTAGACATAAAATTTTGTTTATTATGCTTTATTATTATTATTTGGAAGGATAAAATTTGAAAGCGTAAAAATTTGGAATGCACACTATAACAACTATTCGCGACCGGCAACTATCGTTGAAGATGGTGAGTAATTTACCAGGGTGGCCAGTGGCCACATGTCAGTAAAGTCAGGGAAATGACAGGAAAAAAATTTTTTGTCAGTAAAGTCAGGGATATGACAGGGAAAAAAGTTTTTTGTCAGGGAAATTAAAGAAATTGAGACGAACCATCGTGAGGTCAAAGTTACTATTTTTTGACAAAAATCTTTAGACAACTCAAAAATGAATCAATTCTCTCTTTTTGAATATACTCATAAATGTTTGTACAATAATGCTTAACTACTAAAAAGTCAAGACTTTTATTAGTAACAAAAAAACCTTAATAACTTTTAAAAATGTAAAAAATTATTTTTTGAGAAAGTAATTTTAAGATTTTTTGATATCAGAAACTAATTACACCAAAGTAAATTATATATTTTGTACACAAAACTTATCTAAACTATTTTTAAATAGTTCTAGTTACTAACCAACAATTTTGATTTGTTTAAACAATCTAAGTTAAACAAATTCATAACTCCAAAAGCTTTCTTTACTTAGATTTCGTTTCTTTTTTTAAATTAATTAATTAATTAATTACTGTAATAATTAAGAAATCTTTTGAGGTTATTTATTTGTTAACTAAAACTGTTTAAACGATTTAAAAATAGTTGGCAAGTATTCAAAACTACCATAAAACTCTGTGCCAATAATAAACAAATAATTTTACAAAAGAACAAAAATCTAAGTAATAAAAATTTTCGAAGTTATTTATTTGTTAATTAAGATTGTTTAGACAATCTAAAAATTGTTTGTAAACATTCTAAATTGTATTAGGACTCTAGGCCAATAGTGACGAATTAATTTTACTTTTGAAGTGATTATATTGAAATACCTTGAAATCACTCTAAAAAAATGATTATTTATATTTGTGAAAGTTATTAACATTTTTTTTTAGTTAATATTAAAAGTCTTGATTTTTTAGTAGCAACTTAAGTGTTACAGTACAAACATTTATGAGAATTTTTAAAAAAATAACATTCAAATTGGTTCATTTCTGAGTTGTTGGCAGATTTTTGTCTTTGCTCTGAATAAAAAAATTTTTGTCAGGGAATTTGGTTGTAATGTCAGTAAAATGACAGGGAAATTAATAAACTGAAGCGTGTGGCTTTTTTATAATTAAATAATTAATAATAATAAATTTTTAATTTAAATATTAAAAATATTGTTGAATCAATCAATTCTATTGGTTGCAATTTTTGAATTCCCGCGCATGCGCCATTGGCCAATTGTTGTTAATTCGCGCGCTTTTAACGTTTTTCGACAGTTTATTGTTTGCAATAATCGCTCGTACAGTTATTCCGCGATTTAGCCTTTTTTTCATCTAATTTTCCTTAAAAATCGTTTTATTTCGTTTTGATAGTTAGACTGTGATAATCTTCAACTGTTTTTATAATACGTGGTAACGAAAAAATTGTTGGTGCAAAACCGTTTACAAGTGGTAAAGTACAAAATTAACAAAGCTCATTTTTTAGGTTAATTCGCCCGGTGTGCCGCGTTTGTCAGTTTATTTATTCTTGGAATATTCATTTTAATCTTCGATTATAATACCAACAATTTTGATTTGTTTAAACAATCTCAGTTAAATAAATTCATAACTTCAAAAACTTTTCTTACTTATATTTCGTTTCTTTGTTTAAATTAATTAATTTATTACTATAATAATTAAGAAATCTTTTCAGATTATTTATTTGTTAACTAAAACTGTTTAAACGATTTAAAAATAGTTGGTAAGTATTCAAAACTACCATAAAACTCTGTGTCAATAATAATCAAATAATTTTACAATATAAAAAAATCTAAGTAATACAAATTTTCGAAGTTATTTATTTGTTAATTAAGATTGTTTAGACAATCTGAAAATTGTTTGTAAACATTCTAAATTGTATTAGGATTCTAGGCCAATAGTGACGAATTAATTTTACAACAGAAACGAATTCAAGTATGTAATGAAAACTTTTGAAGTGATTATATCGAAATACCTTGAAATCACTCTCTAAAAAAATGATTTTTTGTATTTTTTAAAGTTATTAACATTCCTTTTAGTTAATATTAAAAGTCTTGATTTTTGAGTACCAACTTAAGCGTTATAGTACAAATATTTATGAGTATTTTAAAAAAAATAACATTAAAATTGGTTCATTTTTGAGTTGTTGGCAGATATTTTTGTCTTTGCTCTATGAATAAAAAAATTATTGTCAGGGAATTTCGTTGTAAAGTCAGTAAAATGTCAGGGAAATGACAGGGAAATTGATAAAATGAACTTTGTAGCCACCCTGGTAATGTTTTTACTTTAATGGTTAAATGTTAAAAGTACAATCAGGGTGTCTACTAATCGGGAAAACCGGGAATTTAAATCGACCGGGAAAAACCGGGAATTTTCTTTCTAAGCTAACAAATTTAACTAATATATCAATTTGTTTTGAATCAATCTGATTATGCGTTTAAATTTTGTGTAATTATGCGACAATTATGCAATTAAAAAATAAAAAATATACATTAAAAATTAAAATATAATACATTCTCATGAAATATAGATGTTTGTCTACTATATTTTTTTCTTAACGCTAACAATACCGCAGAAACAATGAAAGACACTAAACATGAAAAAGTCAAATTATTATGAAAAAATGTAGATAGAACTTCAGTTTTTTTATCAGACCGTACATTGCATAATAGTTTATATAGTTATGGGCAATTCTGATGTGTGCTTTCAATTATCAATTATTTTCTTCGATATTCCATAATTTTCGGCTTTTTTCAATATTTTTCTTTCAATTATCGATTACGTTTTTGAAGTGTAGACATTTTTATTTTATTCTTGTACAATGTCCTTTAGAAAGACTTATATTTAAATATTACCGCGCCGTTAATAGCGACCTCTTTAATGGCACTTTCACACCTCGGCTGGCTGGCTGGCTGGCTGAAGGTTGCTATGGTAACGTGTGAGAGTGAAGAGTTCAGACAATGAAAATTTGAATTGTCGCAACCCTTCACTCCCATGGCAGCTACTGAGGTGAGAAAGTACCTTAATTTGTTAATCTAAAAAACGCGCGAAGAAAGAGACGCTCAGTCTTGTTCTGGAAAGCATTGAAAGAACAATAAATGGATCATTAACTGATATTTTGTCTAATTAATGTGGTTTGCCCCAAGGATGGGCGCGCCCACGATCTACAACGATGTGACTGTATCCTATCGTATCGTGGCGAACCACAACACGATAGACTTAGTCGAGTAGTATCGTAGCTCGCCACGATATGATGCGTCTGAAGCCATCGTGTTGAGGCTCGATACGATACGATGGAACTTCTTCCATCGTATCGTGGCTTGACACGATACGATGGACTGAGTTCCATCGTATCGTGTCAAGCCAGGATACGATGGACTGGGATCGATCGTATCGTGTCAAGCCACGATACGATGGAATGAGTTCAATCGTATCGTATCTAATCACGATGCGATAGACTGAGCTCAAACGTATCGTGTCCAACCACGATACGATGGACTAAGCTCAATCGTATCGGATCAAACCAAGATTCGATAGATTGAATTCCATTGTTTCGTGGCGAGCCTACTACTTTCGTCGTAAATCGCGGAGCTTCGTTCAAATTCAAGCCCTCCTTATTATTTCATTTGGCCCTTTTATAGCATAATAAATGAATAAATAAATTAAAACAATAAATAATAAAATTTTTATCAGAAAAAAAGATTCTGTAAAGTGGAGAATATTTTAAATAATTAAATTTTACATTATAAATTGTTTAAACAAATTGTTATAAACAAATAGACAAATAAATTTAAAAAAAAAGATTCTGAAAAGTAGACAATGTTTTAAATAATTAAATTTTACATTATAAATTGTTGAAACAAATTGTCATAAGCAAATATTAAATTTTTCATCAGAAAAAAAATTCTGAACAGTAGAGAATGTTTTAAATAATTAAATTTTACCTTATACATTGTTTAAACAAATTGTTATAAACAAATAAACTCATACATTTATAAAAGAAACTAAAATTCTTAAAAGTAAAAAAGCTTTTAAATAATTAAATTTTACATTAGAAATTGTTTAAACAAATTGTTATAAACAAATGGACAAATATTAAAACTTTTATCAGAAAAAAGATTCTGAAAAGTAGAGAATGTTTTAAATAATTTAATTTTACATTATTAATTGTTTAAAAAATTAATCGTTTTAACAAATTGTTATAAACAAATGGACAAATAAATTTTTATAAGAAGAAAAAATTCTGAAAAGTAAAGAATGTTTTCAATAATTAAGTTTTACTTTATAAATTGTTTAAACAAATTGTTATAAACAAATGGACAAATAAATTTTCATAAGAAAAATACATTTTAAAAAGTAGAGAATGTTTTAAATAATTAAATATTACATTAAAAATTGTTTTGAAAATTAATTGTTTAAACAAATTGTTATAAACAAATGGACAAATAAATTTTTATAAGAAAAGAAAATTCTTAAAAGTAGACAATGTTTTAAATATTTAAATTTTACATTATAAATTGTTTAAACAAATTGTTATAAACAAATGGACAAATATTAAAACTTTTATCAAAAAAATAGATTTTAAGAAGTAGAGAATGTTTTAAATAATTAAATTTTACATTATAAATTGTTTAAAAAATTAGTCGTTTTAACAAATTGTTATGAACAAATGGACAAATAAATTTTTAAAAGAAGATCTTATAAACAAATTGTGACAGCAGCTTAACGTCACGTAATGTTTCACTACAGAAAACGCTGAAATAACGTTAATATATGTTACTATATGATAAGCGGTAAAATATGAACGATTAAATAGATAGATATGAATTATATTTTAATAACGATCAACAATAGATTTTCTTTATGTTCTTTAAATCTTTTCTCGAATATTCATTAAACCTTTATAATCTTGAAGATCTGAAAATGTCACGTTTTTGACAAAAAAAAGGGGTTTCAATTTTACGACTTGAAAATATTCGGAAACAAACATCTGGTATCATAATTCCGGACCGCGGGTCTCTGCGCCTTTCTGGCAATAAAACATGAAATTTACCGATAGGAAAAACCTATAAAGAATGCAAAATTGTCGAAAAAATTAATTGTTTAGAGAAATTGTTATAAAAAAATTGACAAATATTAAATCTTTCATCAGAAAAAGAGATTGAGGTAAGTGGGGAATGTTTGAAATAATACAATTAAATTTTATACAATTAAATTTTTAAAAAATGTATAATGTTGAAAATAACTATTTAAAACATCCACTTTCCTAAATCATTTTTTCTGATAAAAGTTTAAATATCTGTACAATTGTTTATGAGAATTTGTTTAAACAATTAAAAATGTAAAATTTAATTATTTAAAACATTCTCTACTTTTCAGAATCCTTTTTTTTCGGTTTTAATATTTTTACATTTTTCTATAACAATTTTTTTTTTTTTCCTATCGGTAAATTTCATGTTTTATTGCCAGAAAGGCGCAGAGACCCGCGGTCCGGAATTATGATACCATATGTTTGTTTCCGAATATTTTCAAGTCGTAAAATTGAAACCCCTTTTTTTTGGTCGAAAACGTGACATTTTCGGATCTTCAAGATTATAAAGGTTTAATGAATATTCGAGAAAAGATTTAAAGAACATAAAGAAAATCTATTGTTGATCGTTATTAAAATATAATTCATATCTATCTATTTAATCGTTCATATTTTACCGCTTATCATATAGTAACATATATTAACGTTATTTCAGCGTTTTCTGTAGTGAAACATTACGTGACGTTAAGCTGCTGTCACAATTTGTTTATCAGATCTTCTTTTAAAAATTTATTTGTCCATTTGTTCATAACAATTTGTTAAAACGACTAATTTTTTAAACAATTTATAATGTAAAATTTAATTATTTAAAACATTCTCTACTTCTCAAAATCTATTTTTTTTGATAAAAGTTTTAATATTTGTCCATTTGTTTATAACAATTTGTTTGAACAATTTATAATGTAAAATTTAAATATTTAAAACATTGTCTAATTTTAAGAATTTTCTTTTATTATAAAAATTTATTTGTCCATTTGTTTATAACAATTTGTTTAAACAATTAATTTTCAAAACAATTTTTAATGTAATATTCAATTATTTAAAACATTCTCTACTTTTTAGAATGTATTTTTTTTATGAAAATTTATTTGTCCATTTGTTTATAACAATTTGTTTAAACAATTTATAAAGTAAAACTTAATTATTAAAAACATTCTTTACTTTTCAGAATTTTTTCTTCTTATAAAAATTTATTTGTCTATTTGTTTATAACAATTTGTTAAAACGATTAATTTTTTAAACAATTAATAATGTAAAATTAAATTATTTAAAACATTCTCTACTTTTCAGAATCTTTTTTCTGATAAAAGTTTTAATATTTGTCCATTTGTTTATAACAATTTGTTTAAACAATTTATAATGTAAAATTTAATTATTTAAAAGCTTTTTTACTTTTAAGAATTTTTGTTTCTTTTATAAATGTATGAGTTTATTTGTTTATAACAATTTGTTTAAACAATTAATTTTTTAAACAATGTATAAGGTAAAATTTAATTATTTAAAACATTTTCTACTGTTCAGAATTTTTTTTCTGATGAAAAATTTAATATTTGTCCATTTGCTTATGACAATTTGTTTCAACAATTTATAATGTAAAATTTAATTATTTAAAACATTGTCTACTTTTCAGAATCTTTTTTTTTAAATTTATTTGTCTATTTGTTTATAACAATTTGTTTAAACAATTTATAATGTAAAATTTAATTATTTAAAATATTCTCCACTTTACAGAATCTTTCTTTCTGATAAAAATTTTATTATTTATTGTTTTAATTTATTTATTCATTTATTATGCTATAAAAGGGCCAAATGAAATAATAAGGAGGGCTTGAATTTGAACGAAGCTCCGCGATTTACGACGAAAGTAGTAGGCTCGCCACGAAACAATGGAATTCAATCTATCGAATCTTGGTTTGATCCGATACGATTGAGCTTAGTCCATCGTATCGTGGTTGGACACGATACGTTTGAGCTCAGTCTATCGCATCGTGATTAGATACGATACGATTGAACTCATTCCATCGTATCGTGGCTTGACACGATACGATCGATCCCAGTCCATCGTATCCTGGCTTGACACGATACGATGGAACTCAGTCCATCGTATCGTGTCAAGCCACGATACGATGGAAGAAGTTCCATCGTATCGTATCGAGCCTCAACACGATGGCTTCAGACGCATCATATCGTGGCGAGCTACGATACTACTCGACTAAGTCTATCGTGTTGTGGTTCGCCACGATACGATACAACACGACCTGCTCGATGCCATCCTTGGTTTGCCCATCCCCTGGAGATTGCTACAGAAGCTTCAATTCAATTCTTCAATTATTCAACTATTTTCAGAAAATCACAATTATTTATTTCAACTGCCAATTATTCTTTTCAATTTTCAATTATTTTCTTCAATTTCCAATTATTTTCTACAATTCTCAATTATTTTCTTCCATTTTGAATTATTTTAATTAATTTCGAATTATTTCTTCATTTCTTAATTATTTTCTTCGATTTTCTACTATTTTCTTCAATTTTCAATTATTTTAATCAATTTCTAATTAATTTCTTTAATTCTGAAATATTTTCTACGATTTTCTATTATTTTAATAAATTTTTAATTATTTTCTTCAACTCTAAATTATTTTTTTCAACTGTCAATTATTTGATTCAATTTTCAATTATTTTCATCGATTTTTAATTATTTTCTCTAGATCTCAATTATTTCCATCAAGTTTTAATTATTTAATTTAATATTCAAAAATTCTCGACTTTTTTCAACTATTTTTTTCAATTATCGATTACGTTCTTGAAGCTTCAATTCAATTATTTAACTATTTTCAAAAATTCACAATTATTTTCTTCAACGGCAAATTATTCTTTTCAATTTTCAATTATTTTCTTCAATTTCCAATTATTTTAATCAATTTTCAATTATTTTCTTCAACTCTAAATTATTTTTTTCAATTGTCAATTATTTGATTCAATTTTTAATTATTTTCTTCAATTTTCAATTATTTTCATCAATTTTAAATTATTTTCTTCAGATTTAAATTATTTCCATCAATTTTTAATTATTTAATTTAATATTCAATAATTCTCGTCTTTTTTCAACTATTTTTTTCAATTATCATTCATTTATATCACATCTCAATAACTCCTCCAATTTTCAATTATTTTCTTCTATAATCAATAATTATTGGCTTTTTTCAATATATTTTTTCAATCAATAGTTATGTTTTTGAAACTTTAATTCAATTCATCAATTATTATTCAACAATTTTTATAAAATCTAATTTTCTTCAATTTCGAATTATTTTCTACTATTTTTAATTAATTTCTTCAAATTACAGTTACATTCTTCATTTTCTCAATTATTTTCTTCAATTTCTAATTATTTTTTCATATTTCTTTCAGTTTCTCAATTTCTTTCAATTTTCAATTTCTTCTCAATTTTCTTCAATATTTAACAATTCTCAGCTTTTTTAAATTATTTTTTTTTTCAATTTTTATTTAAATTGACAATTTTTAAATTATTTTCATCAATTCGCAATTATTTCTGTCGATTTCTAAATTTTTCTGCTGTTTCCAAATATTGTCTTTAATTTTTAAGTACTTTCTTCAATTTGCAATTATTTTATTTAATTTTCAATTATTTTCTTTAATTTCTAATTATTTTGTTCAATTTTCAATTGTTTGTTTTAATATTCAGTAATCTCGACTTTTCTCAATTATGTTTTTTCAATTTTTCATGTTTCAAAACCTCCTTCAATTTTTAATAATTTTCTTCTATTTTCAATTTAATGATTTATTTTCTTCAATTTTTAACGTTTTCTTCAATATTAAATAATGCCTGGCATTTTCCATTTTTTTTTAATTATAAATTATTTTCTTCTTTTTTCAATCCAATTTTTCAGTAAATTTCTTTAATTCTCAATTATTGTATTCGAATTTGAATTTTAATTCTCAAATTTTAATTGTTTTTTTTTTAATATTCAATAATTCTGTGTTTTTCTGATTTCAATTTCATTATTTAATTTTTAATTTATTTCTTCAATTTTGAATTATTAACTTAAATTTAAATTTTTTCTTTTATTTTCTATCTAGTTAACCACTTTTCAATTATATTCTTTGAATTTAATAACAATTGTTCAATTTTTTCAATTATTGTTCAATTGTAGATTAATATTTATTTATTTTTTTTTTTTTTATTTTTTTTCTAATTGTTAAATATCTTTGTCATTGTTCAATTATTCCTTTCCATTATTAATTATTTCTTTTCATTATTACTTGTTTCTTTTAATTCTTAATTAATATTTTTTGTAAAGTTTAATATTTAATTCTTCAATTCTCAATTATTTACTTTGAATTTCAATTATTTTCTTCAATTATTAACTGTTATATTAAATTTTTGTAGCCATTTGTAGGTCTATTTATACTTAAAATAAATTTTAAGTTAACAAGAGAAAAACCCGGCAAAAATAGGAACAAAAACCGGGAAATGACCGGGAATTTTGTGGGACGAAATTAGTAGACACCCTGTACAATTCTAAAACAACGTTGATATAAACTTGGGAAAAATACTTCAAAATCATAGAAATAAATTTAAAAAAATTAGAATAATGAAAAATTGGAAAAATTAATTGAAAATTAATAAAAAAAATAATGAAAAAAATGATTAAAATTGAGATAAATAATTTAAAATTTAGAGAATTAATTCAGAAATAATGGAAATAAATATAAATTGAGGAAGTAATTAAAATTTGAGAAAATAATTGAAAAAATCACATAATATATTTTAAATAATGTGTGGTGTAGTATATTTCGAGTTCTGCTTTCCTTATAGGTTTGTTTATCTCATTTTTTGTTACAGAGTTGAATGAAAGTAAACTAAAACTGAATCTGTTTACTATAATTTTATTGGCTACATTATGCTTTCATCACAAACTTTTTCAAAACGTGGCACCATCAAATTGATGATAAACATGAAACTGGGGTTGATGGCAAAACATTTAAAAAGGTTCAAAATGGATTCAGAAGATTTTGAAGCTAATAACTTAAAATTAATGTGCAGAACAAGCAAATTCAAAAAATTGATTGGAGAATTGGAAATGTTAGTCGAGAAACTGAGAGATGTTCAAGAACGAGTAAATGATCAAGTTCCACCTGCTTCTTGTGAGACAACTCAAAGCCAATCCAGCGATGGAGTTCGTGTTTATGATCTACCTTCGATGTTACAAGACGCACATCATCTACCAGTCCCAAATGGGCGGGTAAATGAGCCAACCAATTCAAATATTGGAAGAAATTCTCCTCAACAGACGCAAACGGAAGAATTTAAATTCAAAATACCATTTCAAAGGAAACGCAAATGTGTGTCTCTTAGCTGTAAAACCCCAGAAGATCTTTTACAGCCAAAAAAACCCCGTCTGGATGCAGTTGAAAGTGACGTTGAAAACGTCCAGAAGACAGGAAATCTGAATGAAGTGGATATCAGCGTTACTACTGATTCGGAGTTATATTCATATTCACTGATGCGTTATGATCAGTTCATGCCAGGCTCTTTTTTTTTTGAACCAAGAAAAATGAGCAGTTGAAGTGTCCGCTGATCCTAAATTACTGCAAAATTTGAAAATTATTAAAATTATTGGCTAATAATGTAATCTATATAAATAAAATCAACATTTTGTCTGTAAAAAAAAAAAAAAATTAAAGAAAATTTCAGAAAAATACTTGAAACTTTTAGAAGTTCATTGAAAAAGAAAAAAAAAATAATAGTTAAAATTAAGAGAAAATCAGGTAGAAAATAAATACAAAAAGATAAACATAATTTAAAATTGAAAAGAACCATTTTTAATTTAAGTGAAATAATTGCAAAAAATACATAACATAGGTACATAAAATTGAATTAAATAATTGAAATATCAGAAAAATAGTTTAAAATTTGGAAATTATAAAATTAATTGAAAATTATTGAAAATGGAAGAAAATAATAGGAAATTTGAGAAAACTATTTTAAGATTTCAGAAAATAATTTTACAAAATAAGAATAATTAAAATTTGGGAAAAGTAAGTAAAAAAGTATTTTAAAATTTGAAACTCTAAGAGAATAATTTAAATATGATAAAAACAATGATAAGATAAAAAGTATTAATGTGCAATTTTTTCAAAATTTTGTAATGATCCGTTTGTCGTTTTCAACGCTCAATTTTATGACGCGTGTAACCTAATTACTAAAATATTATGAATTAAATAAAAATAAATAAATAAAATAGAAAAAAAAATTGGAATTTGAGAAAAACACTTGAAAATCTGAGAAAATAAAAGAAAAAAATCAGAATATTTAAAAATTGAAGAAGTGAATTGAAGAAGGCTAAAAACAGGGTTGCCACGGTCCTGGAAAACCTGGGAAACCTGGAATTGTCATGGAATTTTTTTGAAGTCATGGAAAACCTGGAATACCTGGAAAAGTCAGGGAATTTTATAAAATGTTGTTTTAAAAAATTAATTCAATTATTAATTTCTATTTTTATTAATTCAATCAGTGATATTTTATTTGAAATAAGTTGAAAACTGCTGAATTGTCGGTGACATTTACCTGATTGACCAATAGAAAATAATTAAAATTTTCAATGCTGTTACTAAAATTGAAAATTATTTCCATCCATCAATCAGTAAAAAATTAAAGACAATTTAGTCATTTTCAACTGGTTTCCTGTGAAACTTCATTGATTAAAATCATGAATAGAAAGTGATTTTCAATATAAAATTATTCTCCTTAAATTATATAATTATTCATTAATTTTTTTAATTATTTTGTTCTGTTGTCGATTATTCTCGACAGCTTACGAATTTTTTTGGCAATTCTCAATTATTTTCCTCATTTTGTAATTTTTCTTTCAATTATCAATTATTTTCTTCACATTTCAATTTAAATCTTTAGTTGTCAATTTATTCCATTTTCAATTATTTTCTAAAATTTGTTATATAATTTTCTTCAGTTTTTAACTAACAACTTAATATTTTCCTTCAATTTTATAATTATTCTTTAATTTTTTCAATAATTTTGTTCTATTGTCAATTAATCTCGCCATTTTTCAAACTTTTTTTACTTTTTTTTCTAATTGTCAAGTATTTTTCTTAATATTTAATTATTTTAGCCATTTAGTAATTTTTCTTTCAATTATCAATTATTTTTTTACAATTTAAATTTAATTTTTTAATCTTTAATTTATTTCTTTAATTTTTAATATTTTCTCCGATTATTGTTCTCGTCATTTCTCAATTATTTCATTGAATTATTAATTATTTTCTACAATTTATAATTATTTCCTACAATTTTTTCAATTATTCTCTTAAAATTTTATAATTATTCTTCAATTTTTTTTGAATTGTTTTGTTGTCTATTAATCTAGTCATTTTTAGAATTTTGTTTTCAATTGTCTATTATTTTCGCTATTTTTCAAATATTTTCGTCAATTCTTCATTTATTCTGCTCGTTTCTTAATTATTTCTTTCAATTATTAATTCTTTTCAGCAATTTTCAATTATTTTCTACAAATTTTTGAATGTACAATTGTTTTTCTTAAATTTTATAATTGTTCTTTACTTTTGAAAATAATTTTATTCTGTTATCAATTATTCTAAACAGTTTTCTAATTTTTTTTTGGTCAATTATTTTCCTAAAATTTTAATTTAATTCCTTAATCTTTAATGTAATTCTTCAAGTTTTAATTATTTTCTTCACTTCTCACATATTATTTTCAATTTGAAATTGCAGTCTTCAATTTTCAATTTATTTCTTCATTTTTTTTTTATTATTTTCTTAAAATTTCAATTACATTTTTCAGTTTTTAATTATTTTTTCTACATTCCATAATTCTCAGATTTTTTAATAATTTTTTTTAATTTTTAATTATACTCTTTAATTTTCAATTTCATTCTTCAATTTTCAATTTTTTGCAATTTTCAATCCAGTTGTTCAATTTGCAATTATTCACATCAATTATTCCTATAATTTTCTTAATTTTTCCTTGTTTCTGAGTTTCTTAATTTAATATTTCTTGTTTAATAATTCGTTCAATTATTTTTTTCAGTTGTCAATTGATCTAATCATTTATCGAATTTTGTTTTTAGTTGTCAATTTTTTTTTTCATTTTCCAGATACTTTCTTCAATTTTGTAATTATTCTCGTAAGTTTAATTATTTATTGCATTTGCAAAAATGTATAGTTTTAAATGACTAAAAATAATGCAAAGTTTCTCAGGCCCTTGAGCGAGTTTTAATGTTGCTACTTATTTTGTATTTGGTCATAGAATTTGATGAAAAATAATATAAGTACATAGGTATATATTATTTCTTTTTGCGTTTTTAGTACGAAATTGTTGATCAACTTTAATCTCAAAATTAAAAATATTACATCAAAAGTAAATTTAAAAAAAATTATTTTTGACCTTGAAACCTTCTTAAAATGCCTTCAATTTTCTTCAAAAGTCACTCGATACCCTGATTTAATATTTTATTATTTATTTAATTTGATTATTTTATATTTTTTTTGTTGTAACTACCAAAAAAGTTATTAAAATAATTTTATATTTGGATCTGGAATTTTTGTGAAAATGGTCTGGAAAACCTGGAAAAGTCATGGAATTTTCAAATCATGTTTTTGTGGCAACCCTGAAAAATGATTGAAACTCAAGATAATTAATAGAATTTTTTGTAAATTTTGAAAACAAATGAAAATATTTAAAAATTATAAAAATTGAAGAATATAATTGAAATTTGAGAAAAATACATAAAATCTTACAAAATAGTTTTTCAAAATGAGAATAATAATTAAGAATTTAGGGAAGTAATTGAAAAATGATGAAAATAATTTAAAATTGAAAAAATAATTGAAATATAATTAAAAAATTTAGAAAATAATTGCAATAAGATAAAAATAATTAATTTTTCAGCTAAATTAATTAAAATAAATAAAATTAATCATTTTAATGGGTATTTTGTGAATTTTTGTAATTAAGACTTTTTCAACCTATTAAATTTATGTATTTACGCTACAGAAGTTAAAGGCATTTCACCTTCTATAAACGGGTTTTTGAAATTTCTTTTTCTCTTTTTAAAAAAACTGAAACATTGATTTATTTTTAATAAATATATTCTTCACATTCACCATTGTGAACTCTTCAACAAATATTTTGCAAATACTGTTGTTTATTTAAAAAAAATATTCGAGTAATTTTAATTTTTCTTAAACAACTATATTTAAAATCACATAATTTTGAAAAAATTGATACTATATTGCTTTTAGTTAGGAAATAAAATTGACAATTTTCGGTTCTCTTTCAGGTTGTTTTGACCTGCGATTTTATTTACAATACATTCACAGTAATTTCGTTCACCGATAGGGCTGTAATCACACGTAATGCGATGTTGACAGATTTTCAAGTAATATACATATGTATATGTGTACATATATACAATACAGGATGTTCCAGCAAAAAAGCAAGTTAATTTAAAAGAAAATGCAGCATTGAAGAGTACAAAGTAAAAAAAAATTCACGTCAGATTTAAATAACGTTACAAATTATATTAAACTGAAAATCTAAATATTCTTTTAATTTTTTTTTTTTTTTAATTATTTTTAAGCTTTTTGCCGATTAGCCCCTTTTAACAAACATACTTCAATCATCCTAATTGTCAGAACTGTATTTTTCTAATTTCTCTAATAAGATAAAAGCAGTTCAGAAAAATTTGTGCGATCGATTTTTATGTCTTCTTCACTGACTTCCTGTATTCTAATTTGCCAGAAAAATCTATATCTCTTAGACTAAATTTGTATCAATTATTTTTAGTTTCAAATCCTATATTGAAGGAAGCATCCATAAAAAGGTGGAAAAATATGCGAGTTTAAGAAAATTAGTTGCGAACATTTTCGTCAAAGATGCTTAAAAACCGTTTCGGCATTGTTTTTGTTTTTTGTTTCTCTTACAATACTCGTAAATACATATTTTGATATCTTCGCACTGTTTTCGATTTTAGTGCCATGTTTCGCGATTTATGGAGCTGCTTATATGAAAATTATTAAGATGAGTCTGAAAGAACAGTTGACCTATTTAACTATTCTTTAAATTGTCTAGTTATTTTTCTTAAAACTGTCGTCTTCTCAGTACAAGAAAGAATTTCTTTTCAACTGACTTCGCCAAATTCTTGTTGAATTTGGAACTGGTTTATTAAAATTCTTTTCACTTATCTTAAAATTAGTTTTAAATGAAAAACGAGGAAGAAATTCTGAGCGTTCGAAAGTTTAGGTTTCGCATACGTGCAACGTGTTATAAAATGTAATACAAAATTTGATTATTTCTTCTTCGCTTCCTCTTCGACGGCTTCGTTCTGTTTTCGGAAACAGTCTCCTACTGGGAAGAAGTCCCAACATCTTTGTTGGTACATGTTCCACACATAAGTTTCCTGACCGGTGTACTCGGTGTCAGGTTTGTTGATTAAGTGCATTAAAAAGAACCTAAAACAAAGATCATAATTAGCCATGATTGATGAAAGAAAATAAAAACAGAAATTCAATTTAAATTATCTTAAGATTCCCTTTTTTAAAAATTAAATTGAACTCACATATAATTCGCAAGATTATGCTCTTGCTGAACATGCGTGTCAAATCCATGAGGAACAGTATCAAAATATTCTTTTCCTAAACCACAAATGAAACAATTGCTTTCCATGTTTGTTTTCACGCTCTCCAGTTGGTCTCGAAGTTCTCCGAAGGCATCAATGATCAAACCTAAAATTGAGAAAAAGCTTATCTGAATATTGAAGTTAAAACTTATAAACCTGTTCAAACACTGAGGAGCAAGATTCTAAGAAAAATACAAAATGGAAGTAATTTTGAGGTGAATGAAGAAATTTTTGTGAAAATATTGACCTTGGATGATGGCGAGTAAAATAATAATGACGAAGAAGAAGAAAGTAATGTCGAACATGATTCGATAAACTTCGTAATCATCTCCATCCGGTTCGCCGATTTCATCTCCGATTCCTCCTCCTGCTCTTACTCCTTTATAAAGATGAAAGACGAAGCACTGGAAAAATGGTGTAACATTAAAATATTTTTTCACGGATTTATGATCAGGATTTAAAGAATTAAACTAACTGTCAACATGTCGTGGCACTTTTTGTCCACCTCGTCGTCTTCTTCTTGAATATAAAACTTTCTGAAGAAGTTAAAAGCAATTACTGTATAAATGTATACGATGATTGTTAATAACAACACTGTCAACACCAGTTGCTTTCCATTATGAGTTACAGATTGCAAAATAGTTCTGAGTGTTTTAAATCCTACTGCGACGTCTAAAAGATGAGCGGCAAAGAAGAAATTATTGTAGTTTCCTAGTATCGAAAAGGTGAAATACCATAAACTGTACAAGAAGGCCTGGGGAAAAAAGATTCGTTATCAGTTTTTAAATTTGGTTTAAAGAGCAGTAAGTTTTTTCGAGTTCAATTTCATTCTGAAATACTTTCAGATCTAAAATTCAGTCAAGTTAATAAAATACTCACATTGTCTGTAATTGTTACTCCTGCTTTCCATATCTGATACCTCCAGTCAATAGTTACAATACTGAAAGAAAAAACAGACATTGTTATGATTATTATTATTTATTCAAAAATTTAGAGGAACTTTTTAGTTTCTCTTCGTATATAAATAGGTAAATTCTTACAAGTGTACTAATCCTGATCCATCTTCTTCCTGTTGGCTAAATGAAGTTTTCTCCATCCCCAAGAGATTGCTGATATGATCAAAGTCGTAGGCTTCACTATATTTCTGTCTAACTTTCTTTTTGACAAATTTATCCCAATAATTTACGGGGAAAGTTTTTGCTGAAATGACCATTTTATCCCAGTGGGCTTTGATATCATCGTCTTCTGGTGTCTCAGCAATATAGAGACCATCAAACTCAACTCTTCTTGCTATTTCTTTTTCTCTTTTGAAGATTGCCAAAGGTACCTATGAATAATTTTACGACATTTAAAAAGACCTAAAGTAAAGTTTATTCTAAAGTCTGTATCAATATAAAGCGGTCGTTTACAAATTTGATTCTAAAGTTCTTTAGCATACCTTTAGGTGATAGTAAGCAACCAGCATCGCTAAAGAAACGATTGAGTGGAGAGCAGCCATTAGTCTCATAACATGAGCCATATAATAAACATCTTCTGATACTTCAACATATTCTATAACATCAGCTTCCTCTGATGATCCGTCTTCTCCTCCACTGCCTGTATCTACACCACT
Source organism: Ganaspis brasiliensis (assembly GCA_037103525.1). Lineage (NCBI taxonomy): Eukaryota > Metazoa > Arthropoda > Insecta > Hymenoptera > Figitidae > Ganaspis > Ganaspis brasiliensis. The sequence continues at coordinate 2,666,478 of JAZKLR010000146.1, forward strand.
ACCCTCACCAGCACCTGAACCTGATCCAGAGCCTGACATTTCACTCAACAAGTCGGCTATCGAGTCATCATTGTCGTCATCTTCCGAACCCAAAGAAGTGACCTTTAAAAATAGATAATCCATAAATAGAATGTCTACACTAAATTGAGAATAAATTAAAATTGCTCTCTCTAATATTTTTTAAATAATCTGTTGTTAACCATTAAAAAAACAAATCTTAAAGCTTGGATGTAACCTGGTCATTGTATACAAGAAGTTTCTACTGAATCTCTGATAGACACCGGATAAACCCAGATATGAATATTTTATCTTTCTTAGCTGCTTTCTAGTAGGAGATAAAAATTTATCCGGATTAACCAGGATTGGTATAAAACCCTGTTTTGCCAAAATCACAGTTTTCCAGGGGCGGCAGAAGGTATGTATGTTATCTGTGTTAAGAATTCAACAGACCAGAAATGAGAAACAGAAGAGAGAGACTATGGAGGGTGTGATATAGAGGGGATAATGGAAAGAGTGGAGGGATAATTCATAAAAAAATTCAACATTCCGCTGGAATGCGTTCCGCCGCCCCTGCAGTTTTCATATAGCACCCGGATTGAACCAAACAGAATCCTTAAGCTTTGGACTTGACTGCGACTCATAGAAGATAATATGCCAATAGGTAGTATGGTCGTGATCGTTAAGAGTTGCGTTGCGTTGCGTTAGGTATTAGCTTAAGGGTTCGATTCCTCTAATAGTGATTAGAAATTGTAATGCTTTAAAAGCGTGCGATTATATATATATATATATATATGGAATAAATAATTTACGATATTACCCATTTAAACCCTATTTTTATCGGGGTTATATTCACATTATATATGTTTTGTATCCGGATAAAAAATATGTAGAAACCTTATAAAACCCATATATCCATTTCGGATAGCGGAATTTGGAAGACCCTGATAAAACTCGGATATAACTGGATTACAAAACAAGTACAATCACTATAGAACCTAATAAAAGGCGATTACAAGAAATTTAAGGGATCAGATACAAAACAGATAGAAACCGTATAAAACCCATGTAAGAACCATGTAGTAAAATTTTAGAAACCTGGATAGAACTCTGATAAACCCCGAATAAAACACTGATAAACCCCGGATATAAAATGAGGACAAAAAGCGGATAGAATTACGACAGAAACCGATAGAACCCTACTTATATCCGAATTTCAACCATTTTCTATCGGATTTCATAAAGAGAGCAGGCAGATTTCAGCTTACAATTTTAATTATTTATTTTGCAGGAATCTGTTGAAGCAGAGAAATCTGTAGAGCTTAAGATACTGCTGGATCGTCACAGAGAAATGAACGAAATTCCTACTAAAGATTTAAAAGTAAATGCATTCTAGATACAATATAAAATTAAATTATTACGTATAAAATTAACTTTTTTCTTCCCTTTTAGAAAAAATATAATTGTAATACATTCGTTTTAAAAGTTTGCTTTTCTTCTAATTTATAGAAGTATAATCATAAATTCTTTAACACATTCCTTTTTAATAGTTTTTTTTAAATTAATCATAACGTAGAAACTATTATTTAGGTATTTAATTTATTCTTTTATTTAATGCAGAAACTTCGGATTTTTGAGATTATTCAGATTCACCATGTGCCACCACAGCACAATGGATTAAATGAATCTGAAAAAGTAAAGTTTAATGTTTTCAAAAAGATGGAAATAGGTATTTTTGCGACAACAGAAGATGATCTTATTCGTGAGAACTGGGAAAATTTTTCCGAGGTAAACCTTATAATTACTGTTTTAAATTTATCAAGTTGCAATTAGTTACAATCTATATCCGTGTGGCAAAAATTTGTGGCCCTTTAGAGTTCCAATCTAGACCGTCTTGATTTTACACTGGCCCGAGATAGCACGATATGTATCGGCTAGACAGAAATGTCACGCTCGTATCGACTAGTCGCTAGACAGTTTGACTAGATAGGTGATCCATGTCTCTACAACGGTAAATAAGGGTTTCTTTATCATCGACTTATACATATACATATGTTAACTTCTTATTTGTACTGGCAAGTTAAGAATTGTCTGAAATACATTTCATTTTTATTATAACACGCAGCCTATATTATAACTTATAAATTAAACAAGAGTCCGATGCTCTGATCAATCTGGCACGCACGCTTAAACAAACATTTTTCGAGATGTCTATTTGAGTCACGTCAACGCTTGGTTTTGAATATTGTTTTAAGAGGTTACACCACTGTAGAATTTTCCAAAAATCAAAAAAATTTATTGGCTTAAAAATTTCTTTGAACCTTCTAGAATGAGAGGCAAAAGGTTGTATACATGCTCGAAATCGATTTGATAGAAATTTCAAATTTATTTACTGAGCGTTTCAGGCTGCTATGACATTGCAAAACTTTAAACGCGTTTTTCTCAAAACTACTTTTTTTTTAGCTGGACGGAAACATAACTTTCAAAAATCTCAACCGATTTACTCAAAATTTTAACTGCAGCTTTTTAATAAAATTATCTAGAGAAAGACGTACGAATTTTTTTTTATATTGCATATTTATTTAGTTATAAACAATTTAGTACCTACTTTTTAAAATGTTCACCATTTTTGCAAAAATGGATTTAAAAAAATCCTCTACGTCTTTCTCTAACTTTTGAGATGTATCACGTGGGAAAAGGATAATTTCTCTCTCGAAAAATCGCTCTCTTTCACCACTAGTCGCACAATGTACTATTGTAGAATTCTTATTTGATAAAAAAAAAAGGTACAAAATTGTCAGGGAAAAAAACAAAATATTTTCTGTAAGTCAGGGATATGTAAAAGAAAATGAAATTCTTGTGGCAACCCTGAGCAGGAAAATTTTTAAATAAAATCCGGAAATAATAAAAATAATATTAAGAACCCAGCAAACTCACCTTGTAAAACAGGAGCATAAAATTGATACAAAATGCAAGAACTAGAGCGACGTATTTAAGGTTATAGAAGTTCCTGGCCAGGAAGGAAACAATGCGATGAGTGTATTGTGAAATATCGAAACTGGGACCAGTTGAACGTTCAGCAGTTGTTTCATGTTTAGTTTCTGCTTCAACTGCGGCCATAGCTGCTTGCTGAGCTGCCGCTGCTTCAGCTGAAGCTGCTGCCTGGGCTCTTGCTTGCTCTCCTCTGTGAAATTGAATAATATATTTAAAATAATTGTTGGTCATTGTTACATTGTTAAAAATACATACCCTAGTAAATCAGCTAACGTAACAGGTCCTTCTGTTTCACCTCCATCTGGTCTAGGTCCTTCTTCTCCACCAGCACCCTCATCAGCCGTACTTTCTCCAGTTTCCTCCATACTAGAATGTGGCGTGGAAGCATTTGATTCATGTGGAGCTATTTTCAATTGACCACCTTCCTCTTTCGTTATGTCCATTCCAAATGCTTGTACCTGTTTATTATAGCATTTTTTAAATTCATATTTGTGGTGAATTATTTAAAATTTTCCTTTAAAGATTTCATCAGATTAATTAGATTAAACTAAAATCTAATTAATTGACCTAAAATCTAGTAGTAAGATAAAATAATTCCATTAACTTGAGAACGTGAGGATATAAATATTCATTAACCTGCATATTGGATTCATCAGGTGTTGGAGGCAGAGCTGGTAAATGCCTCAACGGTTTTTCCTCCTCTTCCTTAACCTCAACGACAGGCTCAACATGTGGACCTCTCATAAGGGACAAGAGTAGTTTCATAAAGTACTGAATAACTACACCGACACCGAAGCCGGAATAATAAAAAGCGTAAAAGATCATTTTGAAGAAGCCTACGAATAACTCAGGAATGGTCATCTGTTGCATTTCAGAAATCTTGTTCTTGATATTAGTCGGAGAGAACATAGAAAAGAAGAAATAGATTCCGTCCTTGAAGGCTTGAATTCCCCTTCTAATTGGATCTTTGTTTCTTTCATCGTCATCATCAGTCATGTAAGTGTAGGATGACTCTCGAGCCTTTCCAATCCCTCCACTTTCTTCAACAGCCATTAAGGCGCTTGCATGCTGCATTTCAAAAATAGCATCCTCACAGAAATTGATGAACGTTTCCAACTTCTCTTTATCTCCAGCCTCAACAACTGTATTATAAAAATAGGTTCGTTTCGACTCCTTAATCTGAGGTTTCTCCCACTGCTCAATATTGGACTCCTTGATTTCAAAGTAGACCCTCTCGATCTTTCTGTTACTTCCTAGAATCTCTATTCTGCCCAGGAAGGGCTCAAAGTAGTTAAGAACAGATCCTGCAGTTTCTAGGAATCTGGCCAATCTGGGCTCATTTGGCATGTGTTCTGAAAGATTGGTCAGAAGAACTGCCAGATTAAAGCCAATTTCTTTGGCTGGCTCGTGGAAACGATCCATGAATGTAACATAGTCAATTTTCCCATCGTGATTTGTTTCACAGCAGGCTAGAAGGAACTCGATTTCCTCACTGGAAAGGTGTTAGGTTATTAGAATGATCATAATAAAAGAAAAACTTTACGAAAATATAAAAATACAATCTTACTCAGTATAACTCTTTTGCTGCTCCATTTTTTCCTTGAAATCTTTAGGGTAAACCCATCCATCACTGTTTAGATCCACTTCTAAAAAGCTGGGAGAAGAAATAAGGTCTTTCAGTTTCAAGAACATGTCAAAGTACTTGAGAATTAGCTCCACATTGCTGGCAGATTCTACCAAAGTATCGACCATTTGTTTTCCAATTGTTCCGTTCACCACGTTGCCTGAAAAACATTTCAATTGTTAATAGAATGCATACCTTTTCTAATGTAATACTTTTTATTTTCTAACTAATTTAATACCTTTTCTGGTATTAATAAGATAAAGTTATAATCTAAAGTACATTTTCTTGTTTTAGATAATAAAGTACTGTGGTAATATTAAATGCCCGGACGAGTTATCTTGTTCCTGGGAAATTTGGGGACTCACGTGCCCCAAGACGATGGCTTTTCAGAGGGAAGAGACCCGAAAAAAGGCAGTACCGATTGGTAAGCTGTGTTGGCTTTACGTATTCTTTGAATTGTATGTCGTTTAATCACATAATTAAAAATTGTGAATTTATTAATTAGGTCTGTGGATCTGTGAGACTCAGTCCTAGAAAAGAAACAATAACGAATTGCCCTAGTCGTTACCAGAGTAAGGATATGAAATTGATCTAGATGATAATAAAAGGTCGTGGACCACTCAAGTTAGCAGAACTGATTGTACGAAGTGATCAATCTTTGGGAATATTTTTAAATTAATGTTGAGGATTCATCGCATCTTGGACGCCATCTAGCTGAATGTAACTGCAAGTACGCCTACGTGCAACATAAAGTTTGTATTATAGAGATATGTTGTATCGTTATAATGATTTTATGTGAACTTTCTCCATTTATATTTGTGCTGTGTGGATACAGACTCTGGATGAGAGTCTAAATTTGTAAATTCGATAGATGAAAAGGACAGAGAATATTATATAACATATAGAACGTTAAGAATATAAATTTTGTAAGAGGTAAAAAATTCGATTAAATACCAGGGTTGACACAGGTCAGGGAATTCAGGAAAACCAGGGAAAAGTCAGGGAAACTGAAATAGGTCAAGGAAAAAACAGGGATTTTTATCAAAAGTACTGGAAAAAAGCAAGAATCTTAAAAATGGATAAAAAATTATATTCTTCTAAAATTTACTAAGTAAAAAATTTACTAAATACATTTTTAGAAGTCATATTTTAAACATTTCTAAAATTAATTAATTTTTGCAATCTGAAAAATATTTATCTTTCACAATTTTCAGGGCTTCCAGTGACTCACTTTTCCACTTTTACTCTTTTTTTTAAAAATCGCTCACTATTACTCACTTTATTAAAAAAAACTCACTTTTCTCACTTTTTTGGTAAAATGTCTATTCCAGCTGGGGAAGGCGAGGAGGGGATCTTCTGATATTGGGTGCCTGATTAATAAATAATTTATTTTATAAATCAATTAGTTTGTTCATATCCCAATTACAGTTTTTTACAAATTTTTGTTTTTAATTACAGTCTACAAATACTTAATTTCTACACCTTGTTTCAATTATTTTCGTCATTTTTAAAGTACTTTTGTCAACTTAAAAGTATTTTTGTCAATTATTAAGTATTTTTGCGATTTAGAATATAATTTTTTCAAATATCAATTTCATTTACTTTAGTCTTTAAATTATTGTCATGAATATTTAAATTAATTACACAAGTTTTTATTTTTTTGTCATTTTTCAATTATTTTATTAAAATTTCAGCTATGTTCTTCAATCTTTAAATTATTATCAGAAATATTTAAATTTTCTACACAATTTTCACTTTACTTTTGTTATTTTTCAATTGTTTTCTTCAAACTTCAATTTTTTTTTGTCATTATTCAAGTATTTTTGTCATTTACCAATTATTTTCTTCATATTTTTCTATTATTTCTGCCATTTTAGAATTATTGTCTACAAAGTTCAATTATTTTATTTACATTTTTTATTGAAATGAATTTTTAAATTTCTGATATTAGTATTCAATTATTTTCTTCATATTTCAATCATTTTCTTCATTCTTTTTATTATTGTCACGAATGTATTAATTTTTTACATCTTTTTCAATTATTTTCTACAAATTGCAATTATTTTCTTCAAACTGTAATTACTTTCTTTATACTAAAGTTTTTTTTACGTTTTTGAATTATTCCCTTCAGATTTCAATTCTTTTTCTTAAACTCCTAATATATTTTTTCATTTTTTCAATCATTGTCCATAAATTTTTTATTTTTACATTAGCTTTCAATTATTTATGTCATTATTCAATAAATTTCTCAACATTTTAATTGTTTCGTAAATTTTTCAAGTATTCTTCAAATTTTTAAGTTTTACACCGGTTATCAATTATTTTAATCATTTTTCAATTATTCTCTTCAAATTTCAATTATTTTCTTTAAACTTATTTTTTTGTTGTTGTCATTATTCAAGTATTTTTGTCATTTTCCAATTATTTTCTTTATATTTTTCTATTATTTTTGCCATTTTAGAATTATTTTCTACAAAGTTCAATTATTTTATTCAAATTTTTTATTGTCATGAATTTTTAAATTTCTTACATCAGTTTTCAGTTATTTTCTATAAATTTCAATTATTTCCTGCAACCTTTAATTACTCTCTTCATATTTAAGTTTTTTTTTGCCGTTTTTGAATTATTCTCTTCAAATTTTCAATTATTTTCCTCCAACTTCAATTAATTTCTTCAACATTCAATAATTATTTTCCTCAAACTTATAATATTTTTTTTTTCAATTTTTCAATTATTGTCTATAAATTTTTAGTTTTTACACCAGCTTTCAATTATTTATGTCATTATTCAATTACTTTCTTAACATTTCAATTGTTTCGTCAATTTTTCAAGTATTGTATTCATATTTTTAATTGTTTACACCAGTTATAAATTATTTTTGTCACATCTCAAGTATTTTCTACAAATTTCAATTATTTTTTTCAATCTTACTCTCTTTATATTTAAGTTTTTTTGCCGTTTTTGAATTACTCTCTTCAAATTTCAATTATTTTCCTCAAACTTCAATTCATTCCTTCAACTTTCAATTATTTTCCTCAAACTTGTAATATTTTTTTCAATTTTTCAATTATTATCTATTAATTTTTAATTTTTCAACAGCTTTAAATTATTTATGTTATTATTCAATTAGTATCTTAACATTTCAATTATTTCGTCAATATTTCAAGTATTTTTCAAATTTTTAAGTTTTACACCAGTTATCAATTATTTTTATCATTTTTTTCAAATTACAATTATTTTTGTCAATTTTAAAATATTTTTGTCATTTTGCTTCCTCATAGAGGAAGCTTTGTGATCGTTAAAATTTTTGATTTTCCAAAAATAGTCTAAATCGACTCATTTTCATCTAAAAAGCGAAAATTTTCATTCCTAAGCAAATGTCCAGATGTATGTGTGTGTGTGTGTGTGTGTGTATGTGTGTGTGTGTGTGTATAGCGTTTTTTGTGTACAAGATATCTTGAGAACGCTTAAACGGATTCCAATAAAATTTGGATGACTTATTAAGCTCATGAATATCTAAATTTGGACACAAGGATTTTTAAAAATACCCAACCAAATTTTTTTGAGCACCTTTTTCAACGAAAAAAATCGTTTTTTGCCAAAATATTTTTTTATGCTAAAAATACAACTTAATGAATACAAAAATCAAATTCCTTATCTCAAAACGAATCGATTGACCTATATAACTTTTATAATTGATCAAGAATTCGTAAAATAATTCATATTTTTACATTTTTTTGCATTAAATTTTTTTTTGAACAACTTCCCCAATTAACTTATATATTATTAATTTCTTGCTTCCTCTATGAGGAAGCAAATTATTTTGCTTACTTGGAAGCGAAATGTCCATGAAATGGACATAATTCTCACCTAGTTTAAATTATTTTCATTAAATGCCATTTTCTTCAATCTTTTTAATATTTTCATGAATTTATTAACATAAGTTTTTAATTATTTATGTTATTATTTAATTAGTTTCTTTACATTTTAATTATATCGTTAATTATTCAAGTATTTTATATAATTTTTCAATTAATGTATTTTTGCCATTTTCGATTTATTTTCTTTAAATTTGCGAATTTCTTTTTCTGGTGGCGGGCCCCAAATAAATTAATATTAGTAATTTCAAACTCATTATTGCTTACTCACTTTTTTTTTATTAAAAGCTCACTATTTACTCACTTTTTAAATTAAAAAGTCATTTTTTCACTATTTTTAATCTGACAGTCCGCTGGTAGCCTTTTAAAGTAAATATACAAACAATTAGTTTTAAGAACTCAAAAAGGGTCAGGGAAAAATAAAACAATTTGTCTGGAAATCAGGGAAAAGTCAGGGAAGATTGTAATAAGATATTTGTGGCAACCCTGAATAGGTTCTAAAGTTAAGAATTTGCAACAGTTGCCTTAACCGAAATAAGGATTAATTTAATATGCAAAAATGGGAGGTGTGACTCATAGCCCGAGAAATTTAAACCCATCTGGTTCATTTCAGTACTTTTTGGGTCTAGGGGAATAAAGTAAGTTTTGTTGATCTTGGATAATAAAGTATTTTTTTTGGTCTAAGTTAATCAAATACATTTTGTTGATCTAGGTTTATGAAGTACGTTTAGATGGTCTCGAATAATAAAATACGTTTTATTGTCCTAGGTAAATAAAGTTCGTTTTGTTGGTCTAGAATAATAAAGTACGTTTTATAGTCTTAAGAAAATAAAGTATATTTCATTATCTTAGAAAAATAAAGTTTATTTCCTCTTCTAGGGCAATAAATTACGTTTTGTTGATCTTGGACAATAAAAAATATTTTGTTCATCTAGAGTAATGAAGTACCTTTTATAGTTCTAGAAAAATGAAGTACATTTTATGATCTTAGGAAAATAAAGTTTATTTCCTCTTCTAGGGCAATAAATTACGTTTTGTTGATCTTGGATAATAAACATATTTTGTTGATCTAGAATAATAAAGTACCTTTCATAGTTCTAAGAAAATAAAATATATTTAATTATCCTAGGAAAATAAAGTAAATTTTGTCATCCTAGGGAAATAAAGTACTGTTTATTGACCTAAGGACATAAATAACTTTTATTGACCTAAAAGAATAAAGCATGTTTTTGCCTATTAGAAGTATTAGAAGTAAAGTACCTTCAAGCATAGACAGCATCATTGTGATCATATCTTTCTGAAGATTAAGCAACTCCTTTAATAAATCCACTTGACTAGAGTGTTTCGATAGTTTATCTTGCATGTGTGAAAACAGGAAGAGAAATCCACCGACAGCATCCCACAATCTCGAATGTGCTAGAGCTTGTTGATTTTGGGCACAAGGTCCTTGAATTACTTCTGTTAAGGTGTTGAAAACCTGACTTGCAACTCCAATGGCCTTAAAAAAGTTTGCTTTACCAGCTGGATCAATTAACTCTCGACTTGAGTAATGCCAATAAAAGTCCATGATTGATTCCTGCAAACGTAGCAAGTAGTCGACAGTGCAAATTACAACATTTACAGTTGTTGTGTTGCCAGCTTGTGTTCTTAGATAGTTTTGCCAATCTGAAAGATAAAATAGATTTTTCTTTTAGAAATGTAATACTTCTTTTAATTAAAAAAAACATGTTGGCTTCGACAGCAACTTACCAAGATTGTGCCCCTCGCATGTGAGTTGAATGAATCTAAACAATGCACAGGTGAATTCAGCATCGTGCATATTCTTCTCACCAGCAGCTCCATCTGACCCAACTCCAAGTCCCTCAGCTTTTGTGTTTCTTTCAAAAGCATCCAGGTCCAAGACACTGCAAGAATTCATTAATCCAGCAATTGAAGTGAAGAATCCGACATCCTTCTTTTCTTTTAAATGATTCAACATCCCTCGTTGAATTTCAATATTTCCTCCTCGAAGAATTGAGATTCCTAGTTCTAGTGTCTTCATTACCATCTCACTTGGAACACCTTTGCAGGCTGATATGTGAAGAAGAACCATTTCTGCCACTCCTCGATTTGCGAGTCGTGCTTGGTGGAATAATAATTTCTGTTTCTCCATTTCTTGTTCCTAATTAATTTTATACAATTTACAATTAATTAAATTAAATGCCATAAATGTCAGTGAAAATTACATAAAATACGTTTCCGATAAATAATACATTTAAATTCTAAAATTAATGAAGTTAATTTTACTAAAACTTTAGTTTTTATTTTCTTACCATTAATTTATACATGGGCTTCTATAGGATGCAAGAAATTAAAAAAAGAAGAGAATGTTAGTTCTATAAAAGTGTGTAGGATCAATAGAATATTAAATAATTTGTTTCACATTTTAAGGTCTTTCAAAAATGAATCTAAATTACTAAGCACTATCTACATAGAAATAGCAAAAGCTTTACTATTTTTGATGATATTACTTTTTTCTTGTTGTATAAAAATAAAGAAATATTAAATAAAAGTTATTTTTTTTAGAATCTTTTCAATTCAATTTTTATAATTTTACAATTAATGAATTATTTATTGTTTTAACATAGAGGAAATATTGTTTTTAATTTATTAATTGTATTAGATGATAAATATTACAACTTGATCTAATGATAAATTAAATCAGTGAAATATTAATTACAAATGGTCCTAAATAGGCAAGTTTATAACTACTGAAGAAAATAGATATTGTTCAAGTAAAATACAAGCTAGCAAAGTGCACGTTTTTAATTTTTTGTTAATTATGGTTACTCTTACCATTCCTGACAAACGTGCCTTCTTTAAAAGGAATTAGCAAGTCAAAAAGGATTTTTAAAATAAATACTTATAATATCACAATGCTCACTATATATATATATATATATACGTATAAATATTGTAATATTTACAATTAATCTGTTATAGATATTTTTACCCAATTAACCATTTCTCTCTAATTTTAAATCTTATAAAATCAATTATATTTACATGAATTGATGCACGTCCTTCTTCTTCGCCGCCGCCGCCACCACCACCACCTTCTTCTTCCTCTTCTTCTTCTTCTTCTCCGCATGATTTCGATATAATCTGAGCATAACTCATATAAAGAGGATCTTCTTGAAGTGCTCCAGATCTTTCCGTCATTGCTCCTCGACAAAATGTTGTCACTAATTGAGTTAAAGGATCAGGTTTGCCCTCATCTTCTTTACCATCTGTCTTGTTCAATTCTGAATCCTCAAATGTTTGCTACAACATTTTATGATAATTTTATTATAATAATTGACATCAATTCAAACATCATTTACTCATCTTGCTTATATAACAAATTCGTAAGTTTATATATAACATATATATATTCTTATATAGTGTATATTGTATAAATACATTATGATAAATCAAACTGATCAATTATTAAAAAAAAATTTAGAATCTGTAATTTTTAATAGCGTCCATATTGTAAATTGTTTTTCTCAGCCTGAATGGAGTCGTGCCGTTATACTATGTTATCGACGATAAAAGTGGACTAAATGTATAGAAATCGGATGTTATCTCAAAATTATCTCTTTTTCTTTCAGACTTTTTGATTCTTTAAAACTTCTTTTATTTTTTGTATTCGATAGACACTAGGTAAATAATTTGCTACTCGCAACTTTTTAAAATTTTTGATTTTGGAATTCAGTCTGATTTCCTAAAAATCTAGGCCTATTTTTTCTATTTTCTGATTGACACCAATAAATTACACTAGTTTACAGCCAAAATGTACATTTAATGCCACTATTTTTTTTTTATGTACTATGGTTCTCTAAACTTAAAAATGACATTAAGAAATTTTTCTATGGATAGGTTTTCGAAATATGAATTTTTTAAATTTTTTTACGTTTTTTTTGGAGGTGACTTCACGTTTTAGGCCGTATCTCGAGTTACAGAAGTCCGATTGAGTTTTTCTAAGTGCCAAATTAAAGGTAATCAAATTCCAAACAATCGCTTTAAACATTATTTTTCAATCGGTTAAATATTTTAAGTGATATAGTCCAAAAAAAATAGAAAATTTGAGTTTTTGGCCCAAAATCTGAAAAACAAATTCATTCTACCGCCATGCAAAAATAGAAAACGTCAAATTATGTCTAGTTTTAAATTTTTTACATATATGGCTCACTTTTAGTAAGAAAAAAATGTATGGATGAAAAAAATCTATGGGTAATTATTGAAGTTATAAGCCAGGGTACTGAAATTCTCGTTTTACGCCATTTCGGTATTTTACCTCCTTTTATAGTGATTATGTTGATTAATTTAATGAATACAATATCTAATTAGAAAATGGACTTTTTTCACAGATTTCAAATCATTTTCAGTGCTTTACTAATTCAAATTTGACTGAAAATTTTTTTGGAGTTTTTGACAAAAATTTCTGAAGAGACATAAATTGATTAAAATCTGCTTTTTTGACAAGTTGAAACAGATTTGTTGAATTTTGTTCGTTAATATCATTTATTTTTCATATTTCGATATCTAATTTCAAACTTTTTCATCTATTAACGAACAAAATTCAGCAAAAATTGAACCACTGCGCATCTAATGCAACTTGTCAAAGAAGCAAATTTTAATCAGTTTATGCCTCTCCAGAAATTTTTGTCAAAAATTCCAAAAATTTTTTCAGTCAAATATGAATTATTTTTTATATTTCTATATCTAATTTCAAACTTTTTCATCTATTAACGAACAAAATTTAACAAAAATTGAACCTCTGCGCATCTGATTCAACTTGTCAAAGAAGCAGATTTTAATCAACTTATGCCTCTTCAGTAATTTTTGGCAAAAACTCCAAAACATTTTTTAGTCAAATATCATTTATTTTTCATATTTCTATATCTTATTTCAAACTTTTTCATCTATTAACGAACAAAATTCAACAAAAATTGAACCTCTGCGCATCTGATTCAACTTGTCAAAAAAGCAGATTTTAATCAATTTATGCCTCTTCAGAAATTTTTGTCAAAAACTCCAAAAATTTTTTCAGTCAAATTTGAATTAGTAAATCACCGAAAATTATTTGAAATCTGTGAAAAAAGTCCATTTTCTAATTAGATATTGTATTCATTAAATTAATCAACATAATCACTATGAAAGGAGGTAAAATACCGAAATGGCGTAAAACGAGAATTTCAGTACCCTGGCTTATAACTTCAATAATTACCCATAGATTTTTTTCATCCATGCATTTTTTTCTTCCTAAAAGTGAGCCATATATGTAAAAAATTTAAAACTAGACATAATTTGACGTTTTCTATTTTTGCATGGCGGTAGAATGAATTTGTTTTTCAGATTTTGGGCCAAAAACTCAAATTTTCTATTTTTTATTTGGACTATATCACTTAAAATATTTAACCGATTGAAAAATAATGTTTAAAGCGATTGTTTGGAATTTGATTACCTTTAATTTGACACTTAGAAAAACTCAATCGGACTTCTGTAACTCGAGATACGGCCTAAAACGTAAAGTCACCTCCGAAAAAAACGTAAAAAAATTCATATTTCGAAAACCTATCCATAGAAAAATTTCTTAATGTCCTTTTTAAGTAGCGATAAGCTTAGTACATAAGAAAAAAATAGTGACATTGAATGTACATAAAAATTTTTTTTTTTTGTAAACTAGTGTTATCAATCTCAACTCTCTAAATTTTGAATTAGTGAAATTCACCGAAAGAATTAGTAAAAATTGCACTGATTCAAATCAGTGGCTAATTTTGTACTGATTCTGCAGTGAATTTCACTGATTTAATTTTAGAGAGTAATCATTAAAAACAACTTCAACGATAATTAAGAACTTAATTTACATATCATCTAATTTTCGTATTAAGCACCTACCGTAAGATCTTCAATCATCACCTCCTGGCCCACATTTTCATCCTGAAGCCACAATTCGTAGTAGGTTCTTGCGAAAATGTTGATAGCTCGATGCCTAGAATTGAGTGTCTTTTTTCAGAATAAACATATTCGATCTGATTTTACAATTAATTATTTACAAGCTGAAGCAGCTACTATTCATACTCTTGAAGATTTAAATACCTACTTGGGACTGAGAGCATTTTTATTACATTTTTTACTGTTTTTTTTATCTGATTCCTAAGGAATTTTTAAAATCTTCAAGGTCTAGAGGATTCTAACTGCAAGGATTTCTGGAAGTACCTTCTTAGCTTGTAGAAGAGTTCACTACGAAGGCATGCAATGGCTGCTCTTTTTCTGGCCGCACACAGCACACGATTCCATCCACTTCGAGATGGTGGCGGTTTTGTCGCCTGTTAGCAGCATGCACACACACGACTAAATTCGTTAGAATCGTTCACGAAAAGCTAACTCTGGCATTGTAAAAAAAAAAAAGAAAAATCCTCCTCACAATCTTCATTCATATTTTAACGAAAAATAATTCTTATAATTATTCTAAAAAAAGTATCGACAGCTTTGAATATATGGATCGAAATAAAGAAAAATATTAACACAGGCATACAGAGAAAAAGTTGTCTGTACTTTGAACTAGTCCCACTTATCTTATAGCATTTCTGCTCGCTAAAAACGAATTTAAAGTCACAATTTTACCAACACCCTCTGGTATTTTTTTGTAAATCGAAAAACTACCCTTAAATTAACAAAATTAAACTTTAGAGATAAAAAGTTGAAAAAACAGATTATCTTTTGAAACAGAACTCACCATTTTCTTATTTTTGCTCCAAAAACGCAAAATACTCACAATTTCTCCCCTTTTTCTCTGTTTTTTTTTTAAATCGAAAAACTACCATTTGATTAACAAAATCAAACATTAAAGGTAAAAGATTTGCCTTACAGGTATGTATGGTTCCACTTTTAAAAAAATCTCTTTTTTTTTCACTTTTTACCACTAAAGATTGATTCTGTTAATTCAAGGGTAGTTTTCGATTTAAAAAAAACCAGATGGTGATGAAGACATCGTGACTTTGTTTTTGTGTTGTTGGATCAACAGGGTTGCCACAAATATCTTATTACAATTTTCCCTGACTTTTCCCTGATTTCCAGACAAATTGTTTTATTTTTCCCTGACCTTTTTTGAGTTCTTAAAACTAATTTTTTGTATATTTACTTTAAAGGGCTGCCAGCGGACTGTCAGATTAAAAATAGTGAAAAAATGACTTTTTAATTTAAAAAGTGAGTAAATAGTGAGCTTTTAATTAAAAAAAGTAAGTAAGCAATAATGAGTTTGAAATTACTAATATTAATTTATTTGGGGCCCCCGCCAGCAGAAAAAGTAATTCAAATTTAAAGAAAATAAATCGAAAATGACACAAATACATTAATTGAAAAATTATATAAAATACTTGAAAAATTAACGATATAATTAAAATGTGAAGAAACTAATTAAATAATAACATAAATAATTGAAAACTTGTGTTAATAAATTCATGAAAATATTAAAAAGATTGAAGAAAATGACATTTAATGAAAATAATTTGAAAATGACAAAAATATTTAAAAATTGACAAAAATAATTGTAATTTGAAAAAAATGATAAAAATAATTGATAACTGGTGTAAAACTTAAAAATTTGAAGAATACTTGAAAATTAACGAAACAATTGAAATGTTAAGAAACTAATTGAATAATAACATAAATAAAATTTTTTGAGGAAAAATATTGTTGACAAAATCCAACAAAAGAAATTGTAGAAAAATGATCTGAATTACAAAATGACCTTCAATTTATTGGAATAAGATTAAAATGACAATTTTTCCCAAGTTTTAATTTTGTAAAAATTAAAAGAATTCAAAATAGCGACAAAAAACTGGAAATTTGGTATTAAAATTGTTATTTAGTAGTTTTTTGCATATTTTTTGTACAGATTTAATTTTAATTCAACTAATTTAGTTTTCTAATGTAATTTGTTTTCGTATATTTTAAATAAATAAAAAGTAAAGTAAAAAGCGTTTTGATAAAAAGGTTATTTTTAATCTTTTGATCAATTCAAAATTTCATTTCGATAAAAATTACAATTTTCTGGTTATTGGAAACGATTTGCATGAACCTAAAATTTGACAATCGTTTCAAATAAACTAAGAATTGTAATTTTTGTCAAAAGCAACCTTGAATTGATCGAAACGTTAAAAATAAAATCGTGAGCCTTTCTACTAAAATGTTTTTTTAAATTTAGATACAGTTTTCACTATTTAAAATAAACAAAATATGGAGTTAAATTAACTTCTATTGTAAGAAGCTTTTTCCTCAAATTCTATTCAAATAGACTTGTTAAAAAGCGGATTCGATTACAAATTCAATAAATAAAACAAATCGATGAATAATATTTATCCAATAAGAAGGGTTTTAAATAAAAAAAATGAATATAAAAAAACAATTCGAAAATCGCAAAAATAATTGAAATATGGAGAAAATAATTAAATAATGACAAAAATAATTCAATTTGAAAGAAAAGTTGTAAATGATAAAACTAATTAAAAAATTGATTAAAAATCAAAAAATGATGACAAAAATTAAAACGAAATAATTGGAATTCGAAGTAAATAATTGAAAAATTTCAGAAATAATTGAAGTTATAAAAAAATAATTGAAGAATGACAAAAATAATTCAAAATTGAAACAAAAGTTTGAGACTGGTGTAAAAAATTAAAATTTTTGCACAATAATTGAGATATTAAAAAAATAAGTAAAATGTAAAGAAACAAATTGCATAATGACATAAATAACTATAAAAGCTGGTGTAAAAATTACACTTCTTAGACAATAGTTGAAAAATTGAAAAAAATAATAGAATTTTCAAGAAAATAATTGAAATTTAAAAAAAATAATAAAGAATTTCACAAAATTTATATGTGTACAAAATGGTTGAATAATGACAAAAATAACTGAAATTTAGAAAAAATTGATGAAAAATGAGAAATATATTCAAAAATGAAGTAAAAAAATAAGAAATTTAATACAATTATTTAAAAATTGTATAAAATAATTGAAAAATTAACGATTTAATTAAAATGTGAAGAAACTAATTAAATAATAACATAAATAATTGAAAACTTGTGTTAATAAATTCATGAAAATATTAAAAAGATTGAAGAAAATGACATTTAATGAAAATAATTTAAAAATGACAAAAATATTTGAAAATTGACAAAAATAATTGTAATTTGAAAAAATTAATAAAAATAATTGATAACTGGTGTGAAACTTAAAAATTTGAGGAATACTTGAAAAATTGACGAAACAATTGAAATCTTAAGAAACTAATTGAATAATAACATAAATAATTGAAAGCTGTTGTAAAAATTGAAAATTTATAGATAATAATTGAAAAATTGAAAAAAATATTATAAGTTTGAGGAAAATAATTGAAAGTTGAAGGAATGAATTAAAGTTTGAGGAAAATAATTGAAATTTGAAGAGAGTAATTCAAAAACGGCAAAAAAAACTTAAATATAAAGAGAGTAAGATTGAAAAAAATAATTGAAATTTGTAGAAAATACTTGAGATGTGACAAAAATAATTTATAACTGGTGTAAACAATTAAAAATATGAATACAATACTTGAAAAATTGACGAAACAATTGAAATGTTAAGAAAGTAATTGAATAATGACATAAATAATTGAAAGCTGGTGTAAAAACTAAAAATTTATAGACAATAATTGAAAAATTGAAAAAAAAAATATTATAAGTTTGAGGAAAATAATTATTAAATGTTGAAGAAATTAATTGAAGCTGGAGGAAAATAATTGAAAATTTGAAGAGAATAATTCAAAAACGGCAAAAAAAAACTTAAATATGAAGAGAGTAATTAAAGGTTGCAGGAAATAATTGAAATTTATAGAAAATAACTGAAAACTGATGTAAGAAATTTAAAAATTCATGACAATAAAAAATTTGAATAAAATAATTGAACTTTGTAGAAAATAATTCTAAAATGGCAGAAATAATAGAAAAATATAAAGAAAATAATTGGAAAATGACAAAAATACTTGAATAATGACAACAAAAAAAAAATAAGTTTAAAGAAAATAATTGAAATTTGAAGAGAATAATTGAAAAATGATTAAAATAATTGATAACCGGTGTAAAACTTAAAAATTTGAAGAATACTTGAAAAATTTACGAAACAATTAAAATGTTGAGAAATTTATTGAATAATGACATAAATAATTGAAAGCTAATGTAAAAATAAAAAATTTATGGACAATGATTGAAAAAATGAAAAAATATATTAGGAGTTTAAGAAAAAGAATTGAAATCTGAAGGGAATAATTCAAAAACGTAAAAAAAACTTTAGTATAAAGAAAGTAATTACAGTTTGAAGAAAATAATTGGAATTTGTAGAAAATAATTGAAAAAGGTGTAAAAAATTAATACATTCGTGACAATAATAAAAAGAATGAAGAAAATGATTGAAATATGAAGAAAATAATTGAAAACTGATATAAGAAATTTAAAAATTCATTTCAATAAAAAATGTAAATAAAATAATTGAACTTTGTAGACAATAATTCTAAAATGGCAATAATAATTGAAAAATATGAAGGAAATAATTGGTAAATGACAAAAATACTTGAATAATGACAAAAAAAAAATGAAGTTTGAAGAAAACAATTGAAAAATAACAAAAGTAAAGTGAAACTTGTGTAGAAAATTTAAATATTTCTGATAATAATTTAAAGATTGAAGAACATAGTTGAAATTTTAATAAAATAATTGAAAAATGACAAAAAAAAAAAAGCTTGTATAATTAATTAAAATATTCATGACAATAATTTAAAGACAAAAGTAAATGAAATTGATATTTGAAAAAATTATATTCTAAATCGCAAAAATACTCAATAATTGACAAAAATACTTTTAAGTTGACAAAAGTACTTTAAAAATGACGAAAATAATTGAAACAAGGTGTAGAAATTAAGTATTTGTAGATTGTAATTAAAAACAAAAATTTGTAAAAAATTGTAATTGGGATATGAACAAACTAATTGATTTATAAATAAATTATTTATTAATCAGGCACCCAATATCAGAAGATCCCCTCCTCGCCTTTCCCAGCTGGAATAGACATTTTACCAAAAAACTGAGAAAAGTGAGTTTTTTTTAATAAAGTGAGTAATAGTGAGCGACTTTTAAAAAAAAGAGTAAAAGTGGAAAAAATGAGTCACTGGAAGCCCTGAAAATTGTGAAAGATAAATATTTTTCAGATTGCAAAAATTAATTAATTTTAGAAATGTTTAAAATATGACTTCTAAAAATGTATTTAGTAAATTTTTTACTTAGTAAATTTCAAAAGAATATAATTTTTCATCCATTTTAAAGATTCTTGCATTTTTCCAGTACTTTTGATAAAAATCCCTGATTTTTCCCTGACTTCCCTGACCTATTTCAGTTTCCCTGACTTTTCCCTGATTTCCCTGAATTCCCTGACTTGTGGCAACCCTGATCAAAAATAAAGAGTTGGGTAGTTCTGATTTAAAAAAACAATAGGTTATGTCATTATTCTTCCTGTAAAGTCTTATTTTATCCATGTAAGGGTAGTTTTTAAATTTAAAAAAAGAGTGTGATGAAGCAATTCTCAAGTCTAATTCGTTTTTATCGTACAAAAATCCTATAAGATATGTGGGTCTATCTAATTCAAAGTATAGACAACTTTTTTTTATGTGCCTGTGTAATACACAAAATAACTATGAAAAGGGCCCTAAATAAAAGTTGTTAAAAAAAGAATTAAACCAAAAATAATCATAAAAGCGACTTGATTTCACACTCGTTCATTTCTCAGCGATGATTAGGGAATTATTCTGTTACTCTCTATAGATTAGGGTTCACATCGGTTTGATTCTGCATATGAAGCTTTCTACATATGCAACTAAAAGAGATCACTCGCATTTTGAAGCTTCTACTTCAATGATAGCAAAAACTAAAAACACTGCAGAAAAACCGGGCACACAAAAGCAATCTGATACCTGGGCAGAGAGTGAAGGGAGATCTGACGAAAACAAGCAATGACCGCTCGCTTTCTCTGAATTGAAACCACTGATCGATATTGACTTTTGCTTTGCTGTTGCGGATGGTCGATCTATGCGAAGAAAACGAAAAAGAAAGAAGAAAAATAAAAGCATAATAAAATTAAAAAATGGCATTGTGATTGTTTTGATCTGAATTATTTTTGTATCAGATGTACTATAGATGATAGGCTGATGTTCAAACTCCACAAAGAGTTGGCAGATTTAACTCACCATGTGCAAACCATAAAGAACTTTGGCCATATCTGTTATTCTAGCAACAACGTCGTCGATTTGTTGTGCCTTTGCCGGTTCAACGACATCTTTCTTCTGACCCAATTGCGAGTAGAGATAGTGCTGCCAAGACATCTCATCAGCTGGATCTATTTTATCAGGCAGCGTTAATTGGGTTTTGGCGAATTCTGTGATGTCTTGCTCTGCCATCTTCTTCAAGAATCTGTCTTTGCAGTGCTGCACTAATTCTTGCTCACGACCTGCAAACAAGTTCAGTCCCACTGGAAGAAGTCGTTTTAGACACGCTACCATCAGTGACGCCTGAACTTCCTTGTCCTTGTCTCTTTTTTTGTCCCGGTGTTTCTTCTTTTTCTGTGGAAGCAGAACAAAGTTTGAATGGTTTTCAGATTCTAGCAAAATGTTTCAAATAGGTTTCTAAAAAGTTTTAAAAAGGTTTCATAAAGTTTACAAATATACCTTTCCACCTCCAGCAGGTGTTGCACCATCACTAACAGCAGCCGGTCTTCTCGTTGCAGTTGGCATAATTAAAACCATGTTATCAATCTCATTAGCAGATATGAAATTCTGCTCTTCTCGCAGGAAGTACTGTGATTTTGACCAGATGTTAAAAATAGCAGCCACGTGATTGTAGAGATCCTCAGCTTCGGAGATGTTGTTCCTCAACCAATGATTGCGCTGAAGATCCACGTACTTGACAAGAAGGGGATAAAATGAATAAATATCACGAACAAGCAACTGCCAATCTTCTTGTATTTGAGCCTCGACCTGAGAAGTATCATCAGTCGAAGATTTGATAAATCCCCTGAGAGATTCCTCCTTATGGAACATATTGTCTGTACGTTTTCTAACACGTTCGGCTAACGGGAGGAAGGGATCCTTGAGTAATTCTTCCGAAGAATTGATAATAATTTGTTGAGTGTAAGCAGCTATTCTCGTCATCCAGGGTGCATTTTCGTTTCCTATGTTTTTCTTAATTAACTTTAGTACATTTTTTAAAAGTTGATTCATGTGGTCACTGGTGACCATACTAACAAAAGCTCCTTCTGTTGGATTAACGTTATCTGGACCCTGAGCCCACCAGAAAGGAAGATACGAACAGAGAAGGGGCAAGATGACATCCACTACGTGCGGTGCATCAACGTACGTTTTGTCCGATTCGACAAACTGATCCACCTCGGACAAAATTGTCTCCAAGGTTGGCATACTCGATTCCATTCTGGTCATTACATCCTGAGCTTCCAGGGAATGATCAGCTATACGATTCAATAATGAGAATTGATTGTGTTTATTTAGATGAGGCTCGAGAAATGCAACTGGAAAGCAGCTAGAGAAGGCTCCTAAACACGAACCCAAATTTGGCTTGCTCCTTTCGATTTCAGTTTTGAGGTATTTTCTGTCTTGGGTTAAAGTTGAGTCCACACCGAGAGTGTAGAGTGAGGCCAGCATTTTGTAGGAAGCTACTTGAATTTCATCCACTGGAATTTAAACAAGGAAAATTAAGTTTCAGCTGTTTTCGAAACAGGGTGTCTACTCACCGAGAATTCCGGGAAAACCGGGAATTTGCCGGGATTTTAGTTCGACCGGGAAAAACCCGGGAAATTGACGGGGAAAAAAAGTATATTCGGGAATTTCTAAAAATTAAAAATTTCCGCTGATTCGTTAACCAATATGGCGGACATTTTTTTCACAATTCTTCAAATTCGCTTGATTTTGACATTGTTTAATTAGTTTCCTCTAATATTAATTACTTTCAAAGTTTTTTAATTAATGTCTACAAATTTTTAAATTTTAAACCAGCATTGTCAACTACTTTTGTCGTCTTTCAATTTTGTCATCAAATTTTAATTATTTTTGTTATTATTCAATTATTTTTATCATTTTTCATTTATTTTCTGCATATTTCTATTAATTTTGACATTTAAAAATTATTTTTATCAAATTTCAATAATTTTTTTCAATCTTTTTTTTTATGGTCATGAATTTCTCAATTTATTACAGTTTTCAATTTTTTTCTACGAATTTCAATTATTTTCTTCAAATAACAGCAATTTTCCGCAATAATTTTATTATTATGTATCAATAATTTTTAAATACTTTACACCAATTACCAATTACTTTTTATAAATTTCATTTATTTTTTTCAAATTTCAATTATTTTTTATTACAATCTTTCATTCTTTTAAATATTTACAACAGTTATCAATTATTCATGTCATTATTCAATTATTTATCTCAAATTTTTATTACTTTTGTTATTTTTCATGTATTACCTTCAAATTAAAATTTTTTGTGATTTCTCAACTATTTTCTCCAAATTTCAATTATTTTTGTCATTTCTCAACTAATTTTTCCCATTTTCAATTATTTTTGTCATTTTTAAATTGTTTCTAAAAATTTTCAATTAATCTAGTAATTTCTCAATTGCTGTCAATATTTTCGACAATGCTTTATTACTTTCTCCTAATTTTATACTTATTTTCTTATATCTTTACCTAAATAATTTTTACGATTTTTTAAATTTTTTACTTAAATTTCATATATTTTTGTCATTTCTCAAATTCTTTACAAATTTTAATTGTTTTTATCATTTTTCAAGTCTTTTCTTCAAATTTTTTATTTTCTACTTAATTTTTAATTAGTTTTGTCGTTTTTTAATTATTTGTCTCAAATTTTTATTATTTATTTTAATTTTTCACGAATTACCTTCAAATTAAAATTTTTTGTGATTTCTCAATTATTTTCATCAAATCTCTCTTATTTTTGTTATTTGCCGACTATTTTTCCTGTTTTAAAATATTTTTGTCATTTCTTAATTGTTTTTTAAATTTTTCAATTAATTTAGTAATTTTTCAAGTATTTTTGTCATTTGTCAATTGCTTTTTATTTTCAATTTAATTATTTTTATCATTTTTAAAGTATTTTCTTCAAATTTTAATTTTTTGTTGTGATTTCTCAATTATTTTCTCCAAATTTCAATTATTTTTGTCATTTCTCGACTAATTTTTTCCATTTTCAATTATTTTTGTCATTTTTAAATTGTTTCTTAAAATTTTCAATTAATCTAGTAATTTCTCAATTGCAGTCAATATTTTCGACAATGCTTTATTACTTTCTCCTAATTTTATACTTATTTTCTTATATCTTTACCTAAATAATTTTCATGATTTTTTAAATTTTTTTCTTAAATTTCATATATTTTTGTCATTTCTTAAATTCTTTACAAATTTTAATTGTTGTTATCATTTTTCAAGTCTTTTCTTCAAATTTTTTATTTTCTACTTAATTTTTAATTAGTTTTGTCGTTTTTTAATTATTTGTCTCAAATTTTTATTATTTATTTTTATTTTTCACGAATTACCTTCAAATTATAATTTTTTGTGATTTCTCAATTATTTTCTTCAAATCTCTCTTATTTTTGTTATTTCTCGACTATTTTTTCCTGTTTTAAATTATTTTTGTCATTTTTTAATTGTTTTTTAAATTTTTCAATTAATTTAGTAATTTTTCAAGTATTTTTGTCATTTGTCAATTGCTTTTTATTTTTAAATTTTATTATTTTTATCATTTTTTAAGTATTTTCTTCAAATTTTAATTTTTTGTTGTGATTTCTCAATTATTTTCTCCAAATTTCAATTATTTTTGTCATTTTTGAATTGTTTCTTAAAATTTTCAATTAATCTAGTAATTTCTCAATTGCTGTCAATATTTTCGACAATGCTTTATTACTTTCTCTTTATTTTATATTTATTTTCTTATATCTTTACCTAAATAATTTTCATGATTTTTAAAATTTTTTACTTAAATTTCATATATTTTTGTCATTTCTCAAATTCTTTACAAATTTTAATTGTTTTTATCATTTTTCAAGTCTTTTCTTCAAATTTTTTATTTTTTACTTAATTTTTAATTAGTTTTGTTGTTGTTTAATTATTTGTCTCAAATTTTTATTATTTATTTTCATTTTTCACGAATTACCTTCAAATTAAAATTTTTTGTGATTTCTCAATTATTTTCTTCAAATCTCTCTTATTTTTGTTATTTCTCGACTATTTTTTCCTGTTTTAAATTATTTTTGTCATTTTTTAAGTATTTTCTTCAAATTTTGATTTTTTTTTGTGATTTTGCAATTATTTTGTCATTATTCAATTATTTTCTTTAAGTGTCAATTTTTATCTCCAATTTTTCAAATATTGATTTCTAATTTTTATTTTGTTTCTCCATTTTTTAACTATTTATGTCATTTTTTACTTCTTTTTATACATAATCATACATTTTGTACATAATTTTAAATTAGTTTTATCATCTTTCATTTTTTTTCTTCTTGGTTTAATTATTTTTGTCGTTTATCGACTATTTTTGTCATTTTTCAATTGTTTTTTTTTTTTAATTTTAATTATTTTTATCATTTTTCAAGTATTTTCTTTAAATTTCTACCAATTTTATGATTTTTCAATTATTTAATTATTTTCTTTAAACGTCAATTTTTTCTCCAATTTTTTAATTATGTATTGACATCAAATATTTTTTTCCATTTTTCAATTATTTTCGTCATTTTTTAAATCTTTTCTTCAAATTTTTAATTTTTTACTTTTTTTTAAATTAGTTTTGTCATCTTTCATTTTGTTTCTTCAAATTTCAATTATTTTTGTCATTTTCCAATTATTTTCTTCAAAATTCTATTATGTTTGACAATTGATATTGGATCCACGATTTTGAATTGTGGGCTGATAAGTTCATAAAATAAATTATTTTATATTTTTCTAATTAAGAAAGACGTGTATTGAGTTTTTATACCCAATCTGCATAATATTTCTTATTAACCGATAATTATTTAATACACTGAGAAAAAAATGCTATTGAATCTATAGCACGCGTATTCGAATACGTCCAAAAGCATAATTTGGTTCATTTGATAAAATATGTAATTGATTTTATAGCAGTGCTATTAATTGTATAGCTTTGCTCTTGTTTCAAAGATGCGTGCTATAAAATCAATTTCATATTTTATCAAATAAATCAAATATACTTTTGAACGTATTCGAGTACGCGTGCTATACACTCAAAAAAAAAAAATCTGGTTAAAGTTACCATCTTCATCTGGTTAAATCATTCTGGTTGATTTTTCTGGTTAAAAATTCTGGTTAATATAGTTTAAAAATTACACGGTAGAGTGTGCTTTCAAAAAAAGTCGAGCTCTTAGCACATGGCACATGTTGTTTGGTGCAAGTTTAGCGTTTTGTTTTCTTATTTTCGTCAAGATTTATGTGTTAGTGATAGTGTTTTGTGAATTTTAAACAAAAGTAAAATAAAGAAAATGTTAAATTCCCTCAAAGAAATATGTTTTTAGTGGAATTGAAGGAGATATTTACAGGTATTTACAAGTTTCCAGGTATTTTTATTTCAGTGTATAAAATCTATCCAAGTCCTCTTTTCCTTGAAATTTACTTTTCAACTTTAAATTTATTTATGATAATAGTCTCACTAGTGAAATAATTGTATAATGAGAACTAGAATATTTGATTTTCACAAATAACCTGAAATACTGTTAAGAGGGATATTCTAGTATATATAGATACTGTATATATAGTTACACTAAACAAGAAATTCTGGTTAAATTAACCAGAAATTTTCACCAGAAAATTTTAACCAGATTTTCTAATACTTTTAACCAGAAAAAATAGTAAGGGTATATTTAACTTTCTATTCTAGTTAAAATAACCAGAATTCTGGTTAATCAAACTAGAATTTTTTTGAGTGTAGATTCAATAGCATTTTTTTCTCAGTGTATTATATAGCTATTAATCATACATAACAAAAAATCCGGGAAAAATGTGATTTTAAATCCAGGAAAACCGGGAATTTGAAAATTATGTTTCGGTAGACACCCTGAAGGAAAATTAAGGTTATAAGCTGTTTTCGAAAAGATTTTTGTAAGTTGGATTAATCATAAACAACAAGGTTGATCAGTCAGGTAACAAAGGAAAAGTCGGATAATTTTTTAATTGAAAAGTAACCGAATTTTTGTTGATTACGTGTAAAAAAATGTTAACAATACGATGTTTATTTTACCTCAATTTCAATTCAGTGCTTTTATTTTTTATGTTATTATAAAATAGGATAATACGTAATTTATGGACGGCCCCTAGTGATTAGAATCATTTTCTGTGTTATTAATGAAGAGAAAATAATTTTCAACTTACATAAGAGATCACTGCCATACTCGCAAGTTGCCAGATGATCAAACATGGCTGTCAGAACGGGAAGAATGACACTGTTGATGTAAGAAAGTGACGTTGATGTCTTGAGATGAGTGCCTCTTAGATGACTAAACTTCCCCTCCTGTAGATTGAGAATAATGTGACCAAGATCATCAGCCGTGTTGTTGAAAAAGGTCAGCATCGATGTTCTAATAAACTCTGGACAATTTTTCACCAGAGACTTGGCATCGATGCC
Source organism: Ganaspis brasiliensis (assembly GCA_037103525.1). NCBI lineage: Eukaryota > Metazoa > Arthropoda > Insecta > Hymenoptera > Figitidae > Ganaspis > Ganaspis brasiliensis. The sequence continues at coordinate 2,693,743 of JAZKLR010000146.1, forward strand.
TTTTACTAGAACCTGAAGGCACCTGACTGTGATTCTCACATCGGCCCCAAAGGCAGCCATTCTTGATCTCAGTAAACTTGCTAATTTGCAGAACAAAGCTGCTACCATTTCCTTTTCTTTGAGGGACGCTGCACCAACATTATTCGTTGCTGTTGCTACGGCTATGAAGTAATTTCTATGAGTACTAAAGTACTTCTCAACCAGAGGTAAAACAACCTTGCTGAAAAATTTAATATCCCTGGTTGCGGTTTTGAAACTTGTTCGTCTACTGAAAGTGTCTGAGGGTCGCAAAAGCTTCATGTTGATAGTTGCCTTGTCGAGATATTCTATCAATTTCTCTAGCAAGGAATAGGCGAATCTCAGCTCCACTGCTGCTCCGACTCCACCAACTTCTGATTCTCCGCCTCGATTTGGTTTGTGAAGTTTGTACCCCTGGTACTGGAGGTACTTTAAAAATTCTTGTGAACGTTCACGATCTTTTCGTTTTTCCTTGTCCGTGAGTAGATCGTAGGGAACTAGTTGGGGATGGATACCACCACCGACTGTGAGAAGTTCCTCTTTCTTCTTTTTAGCCCAAATATCATGCGCGTTGTCGGCTAATCTCTCAGCCATGTTTTGCATCTCTCTGCTCAGAGTTAAATTGGTCATGTCAACCGGATGCGGATTATAGTTGAATGGACTTGCAGAATCACCCTGACTTTTGGAAGACCTTCTCAAAGAATTGCGACTGGTTGACGGCGCATCAACTTCTGCGTGTTCCACATTCCAGCCAATTGCCAAAAGAGCTTTCAGACTTTCCCGAACTGGTTCTTTGTATCTTTCTCGTTCGTAATCGGATAGTGTATTATAAGGTTTTAACCTGGGATGAGTTTTGTTTGTATCCGACCAGGAATCTCCGTAAGTCCAGCCATTTTCTAATTTTCGGCTCGCCCATGCGTCGTGGTAATGTTCCGAGAACTTTTGGACTATTTGGTTCAAGTCGTTGTTTAGTACCACACTGTAATTTTGAAAATTATAAATTGTTAAAATAGTAGTAATGATAAAAATAATATCTTAAGTTCTAATTATAGATGAATCTTCAATTGATTTTAAAGAATAGTTTTAAATCGCCCGCTTACGGGCGAAATAAGAGCGATGAATTAGTTCGCCCGCTAGAGATTTATAGAGAGGGGCAAAACGGGCAAAATAAGAGAAGTGAATTATTTCGCCCGTTAAAGAAAAAAGAATTACTAAATATGTGTTTCAAGACTTGTATACACTGAATATTATAACATTTCAAAACAAATCCAGACACATAACCTCCATTTCTGAAGTTTAATCAGAGTTTAACAAAAACAAAAATGTATCACGATAATAATTTCCTAAGTAAGCGGTAATTTTTGAAAAATCTAACAAACTACTTTGAATATTACATTCGTTAATTTGTATGTACATTTTCTATAAAATTTACGTAATTTACATTATGAAAATGTATATCTTTTTAAACAAGATAATTTAAACATTATGAAGATAAAAGCTTGATCTGTCAAGAAAAGTTGCCTCCTAGAGAAATACAATTTAATTATTCCAATCAAAACAAACTTTGCATTGTTGTTGGTCATTTAAAACTATAAATTTTTACAAATTCAAATAATGAAAATGACGAAATTGAAGAATATATCTGAAAAATGACGAAAATAGAAAACAAAATTAAAAAAATGGCTACTTAATTAAACAATTAAAGAAAAATAGTTTAGACAATTAAACAGTAATTATTAAATTTAAACAAAATAGTTGAAAAATTGTAGGAATAACTGTTTGAAATAATTGCAAAATAAACAGCTGGATTGAAAATGGAAAAAAATAATTGAAATTGAAGAAAATAATAAAAATTTGGGGAAATAAATTGAAAATTTAAGCATTATATTAAAATTTGAAAAAATAACTTATAATTGAAAAAACAAAAATTACAAAAGGACAAACAATTGAAAACAAAATTCAAAAAATGGCTACATTAATACAAAACCGAACAAATTAATTTAAAAAATCAAGTAATAATTATAAAATTTTAAGATAATAATTGAAAATTGCGGAAAATAATAAATAACTGAAGAAAATAGTTCAACTTTCACTAGAATAATAGGCCATTAAAAAACAAAATTAAAATAACTAAACAAGAAATACTAATAATAATATTTTAAATATAATATTTAAAAATCAATTAATATAAATGAAATAAATATTTATTTAGGACAAAATTTATAATATTTTAGAACTAAAAAGATTTGCAAAAAATAATTGAAATTAAACAAAAAAATTGCAAATTTTGCAAACTTAATTGAAAAAAAATGAAATCAATTAGAAATTGGGGAAAGTAATTTAAACAATCATAAAAATGTTTTAAACATAAAAAAAATAATTTAAATTTGAGAAAAATACTTGAGAATCTTAAAAGTAAATTTAAACAAAACATGGTTAAAAATTGAGATAAATAAATTAAAATAAAAAAAAAATAATTAAAATTTGAGAAAATTACACAAATAATTAAAATTAAACAAATTACATAAAATATTTTAAATAAAGGAAAGTTAAACAAAATTTGGAAAAAGTACTTAAAACTTTCAGAAGTACATTGAAATAAAAGAAAATAATTAAAAATCAGAGGAAATAAATGAAAAAAGATGCCAATAATTTAAAATTGTACAGAACAAGTTTTAATTAAAGAGAAATAAGTAAAAACTTTTTGTCAATTATGAAAAAAAACGAGAAAAAGAACGAAAATAATTGAAAATTGAAGGAAGTAATATAAAAAAATAATATAAATAATTGAAAAGTCAGATAAATATTTAACAATTTTTGAAATTATGAAACAAATGTAAAGAATTGAAAATTGAAGGAAATAAATTTGGAAAATAATTGAAAAATGTTTTTAAATTTTAAAACTTGACGAAAATAATTAAAATATGATACAAACAATGATAAGTTGTAAAAAATAAATGACATTTAAATGTGATAATTGAAAAAACTACAGAATTTTTTTTAAATAAAGAACAAATAATTGAAATTTGAAAAAAATACATGAAGATCTTAGAAATCAATTAAAAAAAAGAAAATAACTAAAAATTGGAGAAAAGAATTAAAGAAATAAACTAAAAGTAATTGAAATTTACGATAATAATTAAACAAATTTTGAAATTATGAAAACAAATAAAAATATTTTAAAACTGAAGAAAACAATTGAAAGTTTAGAAAAATTCTTAAAAATCTTAGAAAATAATTTTAGAAAATGAGAATAACTAAAAATTGTAAAAAAGACTAAAAGAATGCTAAAAATAATTGAAATTTATGATAATTAATAAAAAGTTTTGGAAATTATGAAAACAAAAAAAAAATAATTAAAAATTGCAGAAAATAGTAGAAATTTGAGAAAATTACTTGAAAAAATTTTAGAAATTAATTTTATAAAATGAGAAAAACTAAAAATTGAAGAAAAGTTTGGAAGAAAGCTAAAAATAATTGTTTACGATAATTAATAAACAAAATTTGAAATTCTGATAACAAATGAAAATAATTAGAAATTGAAGAAAATATTTGAATTTTCAGAAAAATACTTAAAAATCTTAGAAAATGAGAATAATAATTAACAATCGAGAAAAATAATTGAAACATGATAAAATTAATTCAAAATTGAAAAAAATAATTAAAATATGCTGATTATAATTTAAGATTGAGAAAGAAAATTAAATTATTATGAAAATAATTTAAATATAAAAATTTGAAAACATTCAATAAAAGTTAAGAGAAATAACGAAATAACGAAAATTGATGAAAATAATTGCAATATCGGATAAATAATTGAAATTTTTATAAGTGATGATAAATCGTTATATAATGGAAAATTGATGACAATGATCTAACTTCAGGAGTTTATACGGAGATTATTATTATTTAATAAATAATAATTTTCTTAATTTTTCAATTTGCAATTATTTTCTTTAAATTTAGTATTTCTTGTTTAGTTATTTTAATTTTGTTTTTTAATTGCCTATTATTCTAGTGAATGTTTAACTATTTTTTTCAGTTATTTATTATTTTCCGCAATTTTCAATTATTATCTTAAAATTTTGTAATTATTACTTGATTTTTTTAATTAATTTGTTCGGTTTTGTATTAATGTAGCCATTTTTTGAATTTTGTTTTCAATTGTAAATTATGTTTGTCCTTTTGTAATTTTTGTTTTTTCAATTATAAGTTATTTTTTCAAATTTTAATGTAATGCTTAAATTTTCAATTTATTTCCCCAAATTTTTATTATTTTCTTCAATTTCAATTATTTTTTTCCATTTTCAATCCAGCTGTTTATTTTGCAATTATTTCAAACAGTTATTCCTACAATTTTTCAACTATTTTGTTTAAATTTAATAATTACTGTTTAATTGTCTAAACTATTTTTCTTTAATTGTTTAATTAAGTAGCCATTTTTTTAATTTTGTTTTCTATTTTCGTCATTTTTTAGATATATTCTTCAATTTCGTCATTTTCATTATTTGAATTTGTAAAAATTTATAGTTTTAAATGACCAACAACAATGCAAAGTTTGTTTTGATTGGAATAATTAAATTGTATTTCTCTAGGAGGCAACTTTTCTTGACAGATCAAGCTTTTATCTTCATAATGTTTAAATTATCTTGTTTAAAAAGATATACATTTTCATAATGTATATTACGTAAATTTTATAGAAAATGTACATACAAATTAACGAATGTAATATTCAAAGATTTCAAAGTAGTTTATTAGATTTTTCAAAAATTACCGCTTACTTAGGAAATTATTATCGTGATACATTTTTGTTTTTGTTAAACTCTGATTAAACTTCAGAAATGGAGGTTATGTGTCTGGATTTGTTTTGAAATGTTATAACATTCAGTGTGTACAAGTCTTGAAACACATATTTAGTAGGGGAGAGTCGGACAAAATGCCTATAGTAAAGTTTAGAGCCAGAAAAAAAAAATTTAATTGTAGTTTTGAAAAATATAAACCATCAAATATTTAGAAAACAACCTTTAAGAATATAAAGAGGTAGTAATTTTAAGTATTTATTTCAGAAAAAATAGACAAAATAATTATTTAAATATTGATGTCAAAATTCGCCATTTTGACTCACGACTGGGTAAACCGCCTGTGCACAAAAATATGAAAAAAAGTAAAAAAATTTTTTGTATATGTTTTCTATAATCAATTATCTTGTTAATATTAAAAAAAGAACTAGCTTTGAATACAAAAATATAATCTTTTCATCATAAAACTAAAGTTTCAAGCCAAAGCAGTCCGACAAAAAATGGAAATAAAGTCTATAACAAATAAATAAAGCTTCTACAATTATAAAATAAGTTGCAAAAGTAAATTAAACACTGTAATAAATTACAAAAATACCTGCTTGCTTCAAAACAGCGTGAGTTTTAAAAAGAAATCGAAAATTTTGACATTCAATGCCAAATGTGACAGGTTAATCCGCCATGATTCTTTATAGTCACGTGACAACACGTATCTCTCGTAATCTTATGTATTTTTTCTGCGCATGCGCACTTCTTTTTATTCATCCCGCTGTTATTTAAAATCATGTTTTAAAAATATATTAAAAATGATTCCTCAATGCATAATTATCATAATTATTATTAATATAAATGCAATAATTAATATAATTAATTTGTTTAAACCTTGGTTTTTTATACAGAAGCAGTAACAACTTGATATTTAGTTTCTACATCAAAATATACGTAACCTGAGAAATTTTCCGTATCGTACGTATCTTGCTCAGAAGTTTTACAGCATATAGGCAATTTAACCAAGGCAATTTGCCCAAAAACACACGATGTAATTAAACTAATTATTTCCATTTTAGAACTCATTTTTATAAATTAAATCAAAGCCTTTAGATAGCTAAATGTTTAAGGATTAATTTAAAAAAAAATTATGTACGTCTGTGAGATAGAAGTGCATATTTTCTAAAATTTAAAAATGAAAAAATTATTGTTGGAAAGCATCATTTTCACAATTCTTTAATAAATTCTTTAATAATAAACTGATAAACATGAAACTTTATAGATATCATCTTTACCTTAATATACATCATTAATAAAAACAATTATGATTAATATTTATTTTTGGCCAAGCTATTAACGATTGCCAATTTACCCAATTAGGCATTTTGGCCGACTCTCCCCTAATTCTTTTTTCTTTAACGGGCGAAATAATTCAATTCTCTTATTTTGCCCGTTTTCCCTCTCTGTATAAATCTCTAGCGGGCGAACTAATTCATCGCTCTTATTTCGCATGTAAGCGGGCGATATAGAAACGTTGATAGTTTAATTGGTACCTAGAAGTGTTGATAGGTTGAGGATTGTAAGGACCATCGGCAGATTGAGTAGAGGCGGACTTGCTTCCATACCATTCATCATCGCAGTTTTTAGACAAAGAATAATCTGGAGGAAGGGCACAACCAATGGCTGTTAAGCATGGCAGAGCTTTTCCGAATAATTCCGGATCGTAATCCATCTTTGACAGGGAGTCAAAAATGTTGCTGAAGAGAACCATTGTTAATCTTTTCTCCTCGTCACTGGAAGCACCGTACGGACTGGACCCACTTGATCCAGTCGATCCGTAGTATTTTCCACATCGATCGTAGTGCAATGTTAGGAGCTGTAGATTGAAATGAGTTTAAGTTTAGAATCCATTCTTAATAGATTTTCGGTTTTTAGAAACTCACCCTTAAAGCCACTGTCGTATATTCTGATAAGTTCGAAACATCGACCGTCAATTTTCGAAGAAGCTTTAGCAACATGCTGGGTTGCATTTGACTGAAGGAAAGAAATTAAATGATATAATATAGTCGTTAGTAAGTAAGAATTTGTAAAATTAGACACGAAATATTTCTTTGTTGACCAACCTTGTCAACGCAACCAGAAAGTCGGAAACTGCTTCTCGTTGTCCTTTAGTCAACATCCGATTTTTACTCAAGCGATAGACAGTGTGAAGAGTTGCATCAAGCAAACTAGAGTAATTGTCTGCCTCGTTGTAAAATTTCGAATGCTTAATTAGCAAAGGAAGAATGCTATTTCCGATGTAACGATTCATTGCCAGAGCCATATCCGACTCGTAGCCATCATTCTAAAAGTGGAAATGGTAATTTGTAAAAAGTTATGTGGAACTTTAGTTAGTAACTATTAACAAAATAAACACTTTATTTATTTAATTATCGTAATAAAATGATTAAAATCTGTACCCTATCAAGCATGGTAGCTGCTCTTAAATCAGGCAAGAAAGCCTCTTCTAATAGTTTGAAAAACAATTCTTGAGTTTCAATTCCATAAACCCTTTCCAGGAACATGGTTATGCTTTGTTTGTGACCTGGAATCAGTCCAGATGGAGTGTCACTTTTTGGTCTTTCTTCACCTGCTGCAGGGTTCAGCAACGTAAAACGCAGGGAAAGAACTCCCTGAAGATCATCCAGAGGCACAAGTGATCTTAAAATCGCTCTCGCTCGAAGAGATTCATTTTTACCTGAAATTTAGTTTGGGAGTAATAATTGTCCTAAAAATTGAAACCTTTATCATCAGAATTGTGATGATTATTGTAAGAATGGTAAAAATTACAATCCGAATGATAATGATTGCTATCAGTATTGTAAAAATTACCATACGAATGATAATGATTACCATAAAAATTGAAACTATTACCATAAATATTTAATTTTTTCAATTTAAACTGTTTAGAATCTTACCTTGCTCAATCACAGATGAGTCAGGAGCACATCGTCCTAACAAATCAACCAATGTACAATAAAAATTGAGAATGGCAGCACCAGTGTCAATGTAGTCTTCATCGTCATCAGATTCTGGCAGTGGATGCTCGAATTGAAGCCCAGTTGAAGTTCCTTCAGCTTCATCTTGCAGCTGTTTAAAATGCTAAGTTGATACCAAAATTAGTGCAAGGTGTTTTTCATGCTAGGAAAGTGATAATCGTCTCTCAAACTACGCTAAAATTTCTTTCTACTGATAATTCTAATCTACTAATTTATTTTTCGGGATGCTAAAGTTCTTCATTTTCATTAAACTTTTCTACAGGGTTGCCACGATTCTGGAAAACCTGGGAAACCTGGAATTGTCATGGAATTTTTTTGAAGTCATGGAAAACCTGGAATACCTGGAAAAGTCAGGGAATTTTATAAAATTTTGTTTTAAAAAAATTAATTTAATTAATTTCTCTTTTTTATGATTTCAATCAGTGATATTTCATTTAAAATAAGTTGAAACCTCTGAATTGTCGGTGACTTTTACCTGATTAATCAGTAGAAAATAATTTAAATTTTCAATGCTGTTACTAAAATTGAAAATTATTTCCATCTATCAATCAAAAAAAAAAAAAAAATAATGACAATTTAGTCATTTTCAACTGACTTTCTGTGAAATTTCATTGATTGAAATCATGAATAGAGAGTGATTTTCAATAAAAAATTATTCTCCTTAAATTTTAGAATTATTATTCTTTAATTTTTTCAATTATTTTGTTCTGTTGTCGATTATTCTTGACCGCTTTCGAATTTTTTTTTGGCAATTGTCAATTATTTTTCTCATTTCTCAATTATTTTTTTAATATTTAATTATTTTCGTCATTTTGTAATTTTTCTTTCTATTGTCAATTATTTTTTTCACATTTCAATTTAATTTCTTAATTTTCAATTTATTCCATCTATTTTCAATTATTTTCTTCAATTCTCAATTATTTTCTTCAATTTTCAATTATTTTATTCAATGTTTAATAATTTTCGTCTTTTTTTCAATTATCAATCATTTTCTTGAAATTTCAATACACTTCTTTAATTATCTTCTTCAATTTTTATTTAATTTCTACAATTTTTTCTATAATTTTCTTCAGTTTTTAATTGACAACTTAATATTCTCCTACAATTTTATAATTATTCTTCAATTTTTTCAAAACTTTTGTTCTATTGTCGATTATTCTCGCCATTTTTCGAATTTTTTTTATATTTTTTTTTCAATTGTCAAGTATTTTTCTTAATATTTAATTATTTTAATCATTTAGTAATTTTCTTTTAATTATATTATTTTCTTAGAATTTGAATTTAATTCTTTAATCTTCAATTTATTTCTTCAATTTTTAATATTTTCTCCAATTATTATTCTCGTCATTTTTCAATTATTTCTGTAAATTAATAATTGTTTTCTACAATTTACAATTATTTCCTACAATTTTTTCACTTATTCTCATAAAATTTAAAAATTTTTCTTTAATTTTTTTAATTTTTTGTTGTTGTCTATAAATCTTGTTATTTTTCGAAATTTGTTTTCAATTGTCTATTATTTTCGTCAATTTTCAAATATTTTTTCAATTTTTCATTTACTCTACTCATTTTTCAATTATTTCTTTCAATTATTAATTCTTTTCCTCAATTTTTAATTATTTTCTACAAATTTTTTTTTTTGTTCATTTGTCAATTATTTTTTCAAATTTGAATTTAATTTTTAAATTTTGAATTTCTTTATCATTTTTTTATTTTTTTCTTCAAATTTCAATTCCATTCTTCAGTTTTCAATTATTTTCTTCTATATTTCATTATTCTCAGCTTTTTTAGTTACTTTTTTCAATTTTTAATTGTATTCTTTAAATTTAAATTCTATTCTTCAGTTTTCAATCCAGTTGTTCATTTAATAATTATTTACAACAATTATTCCTATAATTTTCTTAATTTTTCATGTTTCTTAATTTCTTAATTTAATATTTCTTGTTTATTTTTTCAATTATTTATTTCTTTTTGCGTTTTTAGTACGAAATTGTTGATCAACTTTAATTTCAAAATTGAAAATATTACATCAAAAGTAAACTAAAAAAAGAAAAATTATTTTTGACCTTGAAACCTTTTTAAAATGTCTTCAATTTTCTTCAAAAGTCACTCGGTACCCTAATTGATATTACATTATTCATGTAATTTGAATATTTTATATTTTTTTCATTGTAACTACCAAAAAAGTTAATAAAATAATTTTATATTTGGACCTGGAATTTTTGCGAAAATGGTCTGGAAAACCTGGAAAAGTCATGGAATTTTCAAATCATGTTTTTGTGGCAACCCTGTTCTAATAAAAAGTCGGTTTTTATTAATTTACCATTCAGGATGTTAACATTTTTCAATAAAATCATCGAGTATAAATCGGAATTTACTAATTTATCATTCAGGATGCTCTAGGTTTTCTATTTAATGAAATTTGTGTAAAGTAGAAATTGTAATTTACTAATTTGCCATTCAGGATGCTCAAGGTTTTCAATCTAGTGGAAGTTGTGCAATCAAAGTTACGTGATGATCGTTATGTATCAAACGTTACGTAATAAACGTCATGTTTATTATATATTTGTATTTTATAATTTTTTAATCAAATTTAAAAATCATGAAAAACGTTGCAGAAGGGAAAAAGTTCCCAAATTATTAATTTAGTAATTTTTTCGAACCATTAGTTTCATCAGGCAATAGTTGCAATTTCGTGCTACTAAGATCGAATTTTAGGAGTCTGCTCTTACTCACGATACTCTTTGATCAGCTGATTAAGACTGTCTGCTTAGGGTACATTTTTTAAAAACTTACTTTTCTACGATCGGCGATCCTTTCAGACATCTTGTTAGCGTCTATTATTGCGCGTAGTAATCCTTCTCCTTCACCCCGAAGAGCTAAACCCAAACATTCGGGTCGTCGAATCAGAAGACGAATGACGAGATTTGCATTCTCTTCGACACTTTCGCCTGAAATATTCATTTGACTTTATTACTTCAATTATTTGTTCAATACTCTCTAAATCTGAATTAGTAGTTTTCTACTATGAATTAGTCAAATTCATGGCTCATTTTTCTCTAATTCATATAGTAGAAAACTACTAATTCTTAGTAGAAAACTACTAATTGAAATAGTGAAACTTTACTTTTCAAAAAAGTAGATTTTTTTACTAATTTAATTAGTAGTTTTCTACTACAAGATTAGTAGTTTTCTACTAATTCTTAGTAGTTTTCTACTAAAAATTAGTAAAATTCTTACTATTTTAATAGTAGCTCACTTTTCGCTAATTCATTAGTAGAAAACCACTAATTCAAATTTAGAGAGTAAGTTAATATTATTTAGAAATCAAAAACAATCATTTAGAAAACAAGTTATCAGGGCTCGAACTAGCTCCATAAATCCCGTAAAAGTCCGTAAATTTACTTATGGTCCGTAAAAGTACGTTTTTTTAAAAAAAGGTCCATAAAGTCCGTAATTTGTTTAGAAAAGTCCACAAATTCCGTAAATTCTACGATAAGAGGCCCTAAACAGTGTAAAAACGGTTACGTTTCAATTTTTCAATTCCTTTCTTCAATTTTTAATTATTTTATTTAATATTCAATAATACTCGCCTTTTTTCAATTATCAGTTATTTTCTTGAAAATGTAATATGTTCTTCAAGTTCCAATTAATTTCTTCAATTTTCATTTATTTCCTAAAATTTTTCCTACATTTTTCTTTAGTTTAGATTATCAATTAATAAATTCATAATTTGAAAAGTTTTTTCAAATATAATTATTTTCATCCACTTTTATAATTACTCTTTAATTTTTAAAATTACTTTGTTCTAATAACGATTATTCTCGACACATTTCGAATTTTTTTCAACTGTCAATTATTTTCGTCAATTTGTAATTTTTCCTTCAATTATCAATTATTATATTGAAACTTCAATTTAATTTCTTTACATTTAAAAATTCCCTGATTTTTTCAATTATTTGTTTTACTCATAAATTTTTAAAATTTAAACTCAATTGTTCGATTCTAAAACTATCTCCTTCAATTCTCCATTATTTCCTTCAAATTTCAATTGCATTTTTCAATTTTTTTCTTTATTATTAAAAATTCTTGCCTTTTGTCCATTTTTTTTTATTATCAATAAGTTTCTATGACTAAAATTCACATGTTCAATTAGTTTCTTCAATTCTGAATTTTTTTTCAAATTTCAATTCCATTTTTCAGTTTTTAATTATTTTCTGCTATATTTAATAAATCACGGCATTTATAAATTACTTTTTTGCATTTTCAATTAAATTATATAAATTTTAATTTCATTTTTCAACTTATAGTCATTTTTTCATTTTTAAATGATTTTTTGAATTATAAAATTGTTTTAATTTAGCGATTTGTCGAAGTTTGTTATCAGTTGTCAATTATTTTCGTTATTTTTCAGATATTTTTTTTAATTCTTTAATTATTCTCGTCATAAACTGTTTCTTTCAATTATTATTCATTTTACGCAATTTTCAATTAATTTCAACAATTTTTTCAATTTTCATTCATTCTCTTGAAGTTTTATAATTATTCTTTAACTTTTTAAATTATTTTGTTCTCTTGTTGATTATTCTTGACAGTTTTCGAATTTTTTTCATTTGTCTATTATTTTTTTTAATATTTGATAATTTTGTATTTTGTTATTTTACTTTTAATTATCTATCTGTCTTCTTCAAAATTTGATTTAATTGTTTAATTTTCAATTTTTTTAAAAAAATTTAAATAATTTTTCCAGTTTACTTTTTTGTTTATAATTTTTCTTTAATTCTCGACTTTTTTCAATAATTTTTTTCAATTATAAAAATTGTTTTAAATTTAAATTCAGTTTTTCAATTCTACAACTATTTTCTTAAGCTCTTAAATATTTTCTTCAATTTTACATATTTTTTATTCAAATTTCAATTTAATTTTTAACTTTTCAGTTGTTTAATCCAATTTGCAATTATTTTTTTCACTCATAAAAATTGTTTCAAAATTTCAATACAATTGTTTAATTCTGCAACTATTTTCTTCAAATTTCATTTTTCAATTTTAAATTATTGTCTTTAATATTAAAAAATTCTCGCCTTTTTTAAATTATTTTTTTTCGAGTATCGCAATAAATTTTTTTAATTTTAAAAGCAGTTGTTTAATTATGTTATTCTATATTCAATAATTATCTTCTTTTTTCAATTTTAAGTTTATTCTTTGAAATTTAATTCCTTTTTGCAATTTCTAATTATTTTCTTAATTTTTCAATTTTTCCCCCCTTTTTTCTTGTGATTATTGCTTTCAATTTTCAATCTAGTTGTTCAATGTTTAATTATTTCCAACAATTGTTCATATAATTTTCATATTTTTAAAGTATTTTTTTCCAATTGTCAATTAATATATTTTTCAACCACTTCTTGCAATTATTATTTATTTTACCCAATTTTAAATTGTTTGCACACTTTTTTCAATTATTCTCTAAAAATTTTTGTAATCATTCTTTAATTTTTTCAATTTTAATTTTTTTTCAGTCCTTTTGTAATTTTTTTTAAATTATTAATTATTTTTTCAATATCAATTCAGTTCATAAATTTTCAATTTATTTCTCGAAATTGTTATTATATTCTTCAGTTTTCAATTATTTTCTTCAATTTCCATTATTTTGTCGATTTTCAATTCAGTTTTTTAATTTGCAATTATTTCCAACAGTTTATTTTTTAATTTTCTTGTTTAATTTGAATATTTATTGGTCAATTATTTAAATTATTCTTTTTCAATTGTATAATTATCTAGACATTTTTCGAGTTTTGTTTTCAATTGTCAATTATTTTCGTTATTTTTCAGTTAGTTTCTTCAATTTTGTAATTATTCTCCTAATTTTCATTATTTGAAGTTGCAAAAATTTATAGTTTTTAAGAACAAATAACAATGCAAAGTTTCTGGCGCGCGTTAATGTTGCTAGTACTATAATAAGACTTATAGGTCTATTTTAATGCACAGAAAGCTTTTTTTTTGTGCCTATGTTATAAGTATACCTACAATAAGTGTTCTCTTACTTGCCTCAGACTCATAAATATTTTTCTATTTAATATTAATAAAATTTTCTATAATTTTCAAAGAAATAAATTATTTTAAACATAAAAAATACAATTTCTTTTTACTTTTCTACTGTATTTTAATTCTATCACACTCAAAATAGTATTTCGGGATACAAAATGTTTATTCGTAACTAGTCCGTAAAAGTCCGTAATTTTGAATTTTTGGTCCGTAAAGTCCGTATTTTTAAGTACTTTTAACGGTTCGAGCCCTGCAGTTATTCATAAACCAATATATCTAGGAAAAATTCTCTTTAAAAAACACAACTAACCATTGACCCAAACACAAAATCGAAGAAAGTCCAAATAACGTTCTCCTTCAACAGGATCCCATCCCAAGTCAGGATATCCTTTTTCCACCAATTCGGAATTGGACTGCAATCCACAGCGTGAAAGATAAATGGCAATTTTCTCTAGATAATGCTCTCTGAGAGCCAAAGCCAATTCGGTATTTTCCATGAGTGATGAATAAGCAACATCAAGTGGAGTTGATCCCCTCAAAGATGGTCTTGATAATAAAATATTACTGTTCTCTAGAAGAAAGTCAAAATGATCGAACATTGCTTTCTGATTTTGCCTGGAGGTTCGGCAGAAGTAGCACAAGAATCGACAGCAAGCTACCACCATATTATGAGAGGTATCCTTCTCTTTAGCAGGCACTTCACCCTCTGCTGTCTGAGCTTGAGCCTGACCGTCAGATTGAGCCTGAGCTCTCCTACCAAGAGTATTGATCATGATGGCCATTACGTTCTCGTGTATCCTCAAAACTCGAATTAAATCCGGATGTTGAAAGAAGGTGTGATTATTCACTAATTTCCAGAGCCTCTCTCTAACCAAACCTTCCTCTTCTTGTGACATTTGGACTGGTAAAAGTGCCCGGATTTGACTCAATCCTACCCACATCTCGGCAACGTCTTGCTTCGTTTTACTGTTGATTACGTAGGTTTTCTCCAAAGCTCTAATCAGTTCCCCAACTGTGTCATACTGACGGACAAGGAGACTAAACATCTCACGAACCAACTTTGCCGTTTCGATTTGTGACTCTTCTGCCCATTTGACGATTGTTGATATCAGGACTTTTCGGAACACCTCTGTAAAAAAGAATTTTTCATGATTTTTTGTGTATTTTAGCTAATTACGGGGATAACAATTCCTCCCCTTTTATCCCCTTTTTTAAAAAAATTATTATATTAATATAATCTTTAATATAAGTACATTAAAGATTCAGGATTGCCACAAGTCAGGGAATTCAGGGAAATAGGGAAATAGGTCAGGGAAAAGTCAGGGATTTTTATCAAAAGTAGGGGAGACCGGGGCTGGGTGGGTCATTTTGCACTTTTCGTTGTTTAACTTCGTTAATATCCAATTTATGAAAACCTTATCATACAGAAAACTTGCTCTAATATTTCAGCTTCCATTAAAAAAAAAAAATTCCCGTTATTACTTTTAGTTTTTTTTGGAGAACATTGTTTTTGGAGAAATCCAAAGTGACCAAACCCGCCCCGACCCGGGGCAGATTGGGTTATGATTAAAATGTTAATGTTTAAATGTTAAAACATTACTTTATATAATAAACTTAGTTTTAGGGTTATTTTATAATAAAAGGAATTAAAAAATAAATATACCCCACTGACCCCGCCTGTGTTTTTTAAATATTTGATTTTTTTCTATCGATACTGCAAATATAATTATTAAAATCTCTTCATTGTCCTTTAAAAGAAACTATTCCAAGATCAAAATTTGATAATTAAACTTTTTCTAAAACTATTACCCTGGATGATATAACAAAAAAACCAAGTGGCTAAAAATTTACTTTGGAGTATCAAAATTCGTTTTTTTTACATTAACTCCACATAAATGATGATATAAAAAAGAAACTTGGCACAAACTTGCATCTCACTATGTGAAATAATTTTTATGTAGAAAGGAATTAATTCGACCAATAACATTTGAGTAAACTGCAATGACCCACTCTACCCCTGACCCAACTAGCCCCGGTCTCCCCTACTGGAAAAATGCAAGAATCTTTAAAATGGATGAAAAATTATATTCTTCTGAAATTTACTAAGTAAAAAATTTACTAAATATATTTTTAGAAGTCATATTTTAAACATTTCTAAAATTAATTAATTTTTGCAATCTGAAAAATATTTATCTTTCACCATTTTCAGGGCTTCCAGTGACTCACTTTTTCCACTTTTACTCTTTTTTTTAAAAATCGCTCACTATTACTCACTTTATTAAAAAAAACTCTTTTTTCTCACTTTTTTGGTAAAATGTCTATTCCAGCTGGCGAAGGCGAGGAGGGGATCTTCTGATATTGGGTGCCTGCTTAATAAATAATTTATTTTATAAATCAATTAGTTTGTTCATATCCCAATTACAATTTTTTACAAATTTTTGTTTTTAATTACAGTCTACAAATACTTAATTTCTACACCTTGTTTCAATTATTTTCGTCATTTTTAAAGTACTTTTGTCAACTTAAAAGTATTTTTGTCAATTATTAAGTATTTTTGCGATTTAGAATATAATTTTTTCAAATATCAATTTCATTTACTTTAGTCTTTAAATTATTGTCATGAATATTTAAATTTATTACACAAGTTTTTTTTTGTTGTCATTTTTCAATTATTTTATTAAACTTTCAACTATGTTCTTCAATCTTTAAATTATTATCAGAAATATTTAAATTTTCTACACAAGTTTCACTTTACTTTTGTTATTTTTCAATTGTTTTCTTAAAACTTCAATTTTTTTTGTCATTATTCAAGTATTTTTGTCATTTACTAATTATTTTCTTCATATTTTTCTATTATTTCTGCCATTTTAGAATTATTGTCTACAAAGTTCAATAATTTTATTCAAATTTTTTATTGACATGAATTTTTAAATTTCTTATATCAGTTTTCAATTATTTTCTTCATATTTCAATCATTTTCTTCATTCTTTTTATTATTGTCACGAATTTATTAATTTTTTACACCTTTTTCAATTATTTTCTACAAATTTCAATTATTTTCTTCAAACTGTAATTACTTTCTTTATACTAAAGTTTTTTTTTACGTTTTTGAATTATTCCCTTCAGATTTCAATTATTTTTCTTAAACTCCTAATATATTTTTTCTTTTTTTCAAACATTGTCCATAAATTTTTTATTTTTACATTAGCTTTCAATTATTTATGTCATTATTCAATAAGTTTCTCAACATTTCAATTGTTTCGTAAATTTTTCAAGTATTCTTCAAATTTTTAAGTTTTACACCAGTTATCAATTATTTTAATCATTTTTCAATTATTCACTTCAAATTTCAATTATTTTCTTTAAACTTATTTTTTTGTTGTTGTCATTATTCAAGTATTTTTGTCATTTTCCAATTATTTTTTTTATATTTTTCTATTATTTCTGCCATTTTAGAATTATTTTCTACAAAATTCAATTATTTTATTCAAATTTTTTATTGTCATGAATTTTTAAATTTCTTACATCAGTTTTCAATTATTTTCTATAAATTTCAACTATTTCCTACAACCTTTAATTACTCTCTTCATATTTAAGTTTTTTTTTGCCGTTTTTGAATTATTCTCTTCAAATTTTAATTATTTTCCTCAAACTTTAATTCATTCCTTCAACTTTCAATTATTTTCCTCAAACTTATAATATTTTTTTCAATTTTTCAATTATTACCTATAAATTTTTAAGTTTTACAACAGCTTTCAATTATTTATGTTATTATTTAATTAGTTTCTTAACATTTCAATTGTTTCGTTAATTTTTCAAGTATTTTATATAATTTTTCAATTAATGTATTTTTGCCATTTTCGATTTATTTTCTTTAAATTTGCGAATTACTTTTTCTGCTGGCGGGCCCCAAATAAATTAATATTAGTAATTTCAAACTCATTATTGCTTACTCACTTTTTTTAATTAAAAGCTCACTATTTACTCACTTTTTAAACTAAAAAGTCATTTTTTCACTATTTTTAATATGACAGTCCGCTGGCAGCCCTTTAAAGTAAATATACAAAAAATTAGTTTTAAGAACTCAAAAAAGGTCAGGGAAAAATAAAACAATTTGTCTGGAAATCAGGGAAAAGTCAGGGACAATTGTAATTAGATATTTGTGGCAACCCTGAAGATGAATCTTAAAACGATGTGAAATTGTTTTTCATAGTGTTTTGCTTCTTAGGTCCCTTTCTTCATATCACGTCACAAATAATCAAATTCGGAAAGATTGAAATTTACCATCGGGGATTTGAAAATAATAATTCGTTAGACACGAAATAATGGGTCACTTTTGCAACTTTTTAAAATAGTTCCCGATATTTTTGATTCTATTTTTTATTTCCGAATGCAATCCGAGACCTGTAATTTTTTTGTTTAAGTCGGTAACTTGTTGGGAAAATAATTAAATTATGATTATTATTATTATTAAGTTATAATAACCTTCAGGTGTCTTTTTCTGAGGTTCTGGTTCAGGTTTGGCTTCTTCCTCAAGCTCCTTAACGGTATTGATGAAATTAAAAAGTCTCTTCATGGCTCCAGGTTTCTCGATCTCTACCACCTCTTGTGCAGCATCTGCAGCTTCTTGAAGTGCAGTTAAAGAAACATAAGACATTAGTTCGCTATGAAACTCATTCATCTTGGCAATGAGTTCCTCTCCGCAAGGACAATTGTCACTGTCATCCTCCTCGAAGTTTTTGAAATTTAAAATAGCATTCATCTGCTCCCGAGGCGGACATCGAAATTCTCTAGTTTTTTTGGCAGCCACTGCCGATGGAAGATCGGACTGTTTGATTTCAATGTATCTTCGAAGTTGATCGGCTTGTAATTCTCCGACAAAATCGTGGCTAAACGATATTATAGATTCGACTCGATGACGTAACTGAATGTCATTCAAGTGATGAAGCAAATAGCACATTTGCAGTTTTGCTCCTTCTGCCATTTTCATGTGAAGAAGTCCTTTTTTGTGCTCATCCTTGCCCTCTGTTGAAAAAACCAATTTATTTTTTAAAATGATAATTATTCTTTAAATCTTCACCTTGACACTTTACTTTTTTGAATTTAAAATATAAACAGAATTTTAGGATCTTTGATCAGATTTCAAAATGGAAATTAATTGTTACAAGGAACTTTCTTAAACTTGAAGATTTATTAATTATTTTTTCTTTACTGGAACTCAACAACTCCTTGTTTGTTTTAGGTATTATTATTATTTAATATTATTTAGATTAATAGAGATATTAATTTTTAAAACTTACCCTTATCAAAGGTTTCATCCCACGTTTCTGGATTTATCATAATTAATAATTTCTGTATGTCTTCGTTTCTTAGCATCCCGACTAATAAAAGTCTGTCTACCAGTTTGATCAGGGGTCTGTAAATTAAGTATTTTTTTTAATTAAACAGTCAAGGCTTTTTTTATATTCCAATTAAAAAAAAAACAATTCTAAGACTAGAAGTTTTTAAAAAATGTCATTACTTGTGAGTTTATTTTGTAAAGATTAAAAGATTAAAAACTCGTAAAAGTTGAAAATTATGAAGAGATTAAAAAATTGCGAAGATTAAAAAATCGGAAAGAATGAAAAATTGTAAAGATTATAATAGAAAAATAAACAATTGTAAAGATTGAAAAATCGTAAAAATAAAAAATTTGCAAAGAGTAAATAAAGATTTAAAAAACTGGAATAAAAAGACGTAAATACAAAATTGTAAAGGTACATTAATTACAAAGAAATAAGCGTCAATCAGACGTTGCTTACATACAAAAAAAGATTTTCGTTACTGCCTCCAATTGGATCTCTGTTGTGCACCTGATTGACATCAACGGCTTCATTTAGAGCCATCATTACATAATCCCGTACAATATCCAGCGGGAAATATGGACTATAAAGGCTTTTAATGTTTTCAATGTTTTGATTCTCTCTATAAAAAAAAAAAGCAATTAATAATTTTGATTTTACGATTTTCAGGGTGTCTACTAACCGGGAAAACCGGGAAATAACCGGGAATTTCTTTTCTGGCATAATAAATTTGACTAATATATCAATTTGTTTTATAAATAAAGATAATAATTTTATGCATTTTGAACCAATCTGATTATGGGTTTAAATTTTGTGTAATTATGCGACAATTATGCAATTGAAAAATAAAAAATATACATTAAAAATGAAAATATAATATAATATATTCTCATGAATTATAGATGTTTGTCTTCTATCTTTTTTTCTTAACGCTAAAAATACCGCAGAAACAATGAAAGACATTAAACATGAAAAAGTCAAATTATTATAAAAAAATGTAGATAGAACTTCGCAGTTTTTTTATTAGACCGTACATTGCATAATAGTTTATATAGTTATGGGCAATTCTATTGTGTGCTTTCAATTATCAATTATTTTCATCATATTTCAATTATTTTCTTCGATATTCAATCATTTTCGGCTTTTTTCAATATTTTTTTTCAATTCTCGATTACGTTCTTGAAGCTTCAATTCAATTCTTCAATTATTCAACTATTTTCAGAAATTCACAATTATTTTCTTCAACTGACAATTATTCTTTTCATTTTTCAATTATTTTCTTCAATTTTTAATTATTTTCTACAATTCTCAATTATCTTCTTCTATTTGGAATTATTTTTATTAATTTTAAATTATTTCTTCATTTCTCAATTATTTTCTTCGATTTTCTACTATTTTCTTCAATTGCCAATTATTTTCTTTAATTTTCAATTATTTTATCAATTTCTAATTAATTTCTTCAATTTTCAATTATTTTCTATGATTTTCAATTATTTTAATCAATTTTTAATTATTTTCTTCAACTATAAATTTTTTTCTTTGAATTGCCAATTATTTAATTCAATTTTCAATTACTTTCTTCGATTTTCAATCAATTTCGTCAATTTTTAATTATTTTCTTCAGATCTCCACTATTTCCCTCAATTTTTAATTATTTAATTTAATATTCAATAATTCTCGACTTTTTTAAAATATTTTTTTCAATTATTATTTATTTATTTCACATCTCAATAACTCTTCCATTTTTCAATTATTTTCTTCTATAATCAATAATTCTCGGCTTTTTTCAATTTTTTTTTCAATTATCAATTATGATTTTGAAACTTGAATTCAATTCATCAATTATTATTCAACAATTTTTATAAAATCACATTTTCTTCAATTTCGAATTATTTTCTACAATTTTTAATTAATTTCTTCAAATTACAATTACATTCTTAATTTTTTATTGTTTTCTTCAAATTCTATGATTCCTGGGTTCATCAATTTCTTTTTTCTTTAATTATCACTTATTTTCTTCTACTTTCAATCCCATTGTTCAATTCTTGAATTATTTTCTTTAATTCTCAATTATAATTTTCGACATTTAATTCCATTCTTTAATTTTTAATTGTTTTTTTTTAATATTCAATAACTCTAGGCTTTTTACAATGATTTTTTTAAAATTCTTAATTATTTTCTTCAATTTCCAATTATTTTTTCACATTTCTTTCAGTTTCTCAATTTCTTTCAATTTTCAATTTCTTCTCAATTTTTTTCAATATCTAACAATTCTCAGCTTTCTTAAATTATATTTTTCTTTCAATTTTTATTTAAATTGAGAATTTTTAAATTATTTTCATCAATTCGCAATTATTTCCGTCTATTTCTAAATTTTTCTGCTGTTTTCAAATATTGTATTTAATTTTTAAGTACTTTCTTCAATTTTTAATTATTTTGTTTAACTTTTAATTATTTTGTTCAATTTTCAATTGTTTGTTTCAATATTCAGTAATCTCGACTTTTTACAATTATTTTTTTTTCAATCATCAGTTATTTATTTCATGTTTCAAAACCTCCTTCAATTTTCAATAATTTTCTTCTATTTTCAATTTAATTGTTTAATTAATTTTTTCAATTCTCAAATAATTTCTTTAAATAACAATTCTACTCTTTAATTTTTAATGTTTTCTTCAATATTAAATAATTCCTGTCATTTTTCAATTTTCTTTTTAATTATAAATTATTTTCTTCTATTTTCAATCCAATTGTTCAGTAATTTTCTTTAATTCTCAATTATTGTATTCGAATTTCAATTTTATTTCTCAATTTTCAATTGTTTTTTTTTTTTTTTAATATTCAATAATTCTGTGTTTTTCTGATTTCAATTTGATTATTTAATTTTCAATTTATTTCTTCAATTTTGAATTATTAATTTAAATTTTAAATTACTTGTTTTGATTTTCTATCTAGTTGACCAATTTTCAATTATATTCTTTGAATTTAATAACCATTGTTCAATTTTTTCAGTTATTGTTCAATTGTAGATTAATATTTACTTTTTTTTTTTAATTTTGTTTCTAATTGTCAAATATCTTTGTCATTGTTTAATTATTTATTTTCATTATTAATTATTTCTTTTCATCATTAATTGTTTCTTTTAATTCTTAATTGAGGAGCACTTTTTCAAAAGTTGATAAATCCATTTTTTAAAAAGGTTGAGATAATTACCAATTTAACATATTAGGAACCTTACAAATCGATCTGTCACTGTTGAATTCAAAAAAAAATTTATTACCAAAGAATTTTCAATTTAAAAATAACTTGGACTTAACCAAGATGATTTAAAATTTTAATTTTTTTCCTAGAATAAATTACAAAAACCTTTAAATTCCTTTATTACTATAAACTTTAATTAAAAATAAATCTCCTTAAGTGCAAAAAACATTCGTATATAAATAATTTCATATATTTTTTCTACTTTATAATTAACTCTAGGGGTTAGGTGCGAAACTGCATTTGTTTAATTTTCTCGAAATAACAAAATGTGGATTTATCAACTTTTGAAAAAGTACTCCTCAATTATTATTTTTTGTAAAGTTTAATATTTAATTTTTCAATTCTCAATTATTTTCTTTAATTATCAACTGTTATCTTCAATTTTGTAGCCATTTGTTTGTCTATTTATACTTAAAATAAATTTTAAGTTAACAAGAGAAAAAACCGGGAAAAATAGGAACAAAAACCAGGAAAAACCGGGAATTTTTGGGACGAAATTAGTAGACACCCTGGATTTTTTTTCAAAATAATATCTTACCCTATTTCACTCATTTTCATTTGAGGACGAACAGATTCTGTTTCCAAGTACCTCAAACTGTGTCTCATTTCTAGATCTTCATACAAATCTTTTAATTCTTGACCTGATAAGGAAATTAGTTTTGTTAATTTAACCAGACAATTGGTAATAAATTTAACAAGAATATATTCAAAAATTTAATCTATTCTACAGAAAAAAATTGGAATTTTTGTAAATCGATTGTAGCTAGTTAATAAAAATGAAACAAAAATTATCTCTCTCTTACCTAGTGGAATGACATATTCGTTTTTGCAAACTTCCATAGTGGTTGCATGAGATTCAAGATGCAATGCGATCAGAAGATCGTAAAATCCTTGACGTAAAGGTCCTGACATATATTCTGCTCTTATCGCATACAACAATTGTTTCTGATCGACATGTTGACACAATGCGTGTGCTGCTCTATAATTTGATTGGTAGCATAATGCAGCGTAAAGTGTGAGTGTATGTGCGTGAAAACTGCAAGAATTACGTTTATTAATACACTGTTAATAGTTATTAATTTATAATAGTTTATTAATACTAGTAATGTCATTCTATTATTTTATAATAACCCAGTAAAAAATAATTTATTGGAACTCGGGCAAAGGAAACTGGAACTTTGAAAGTTCCATTTCCTTTCGTTGCATTTAAAGAATTGAAACTTTCAGAATTTTTAAATCTGAAAAACCAGTTAAAGGAGGGTTTAAAAAGTAGAAAAACAACTTACGTGCTGAAATTTGTCAATTATTGTCCCTTAGCTGAGGTTAGATACGTTTTTCAAGTGAAAAAACTAAATTATTAAATAAATTGTGTGAGACGTAGGACTGTTTTACCAACAGTCGGTAAATTTGAATAGGCGCGCATACAAGTTGCCAATAATTTTAAAACTACTACAAAAATATTCTTACTTTAATACAATACTTATTATTATTATAAATTATTGTCATTTTTATAATTTTCTTATGCTTTTTTTATAAATTATAAAACTATTTATTTTCTAAAATAAACGTGTTTCGTAATTTCATATTCAAATTTACCGACAGTTGGTAAACAGTCCTACATCTCACACAATTAATTTAATAAATTAGTTTTTTTCCACGTATCTAACCTCAGCTAAGGGACAATAATTGACAAATATCAGCACGTAAGTTGTTTTTCTACTTTTTAAACCCACCTTTAACTGATTTTTCAGATTTAAAAATTCTGAAAGTTCCAATTCCTTAAATGCAATGAAAGGAAATGGAACTTTCAAAGTTCCAGTTCCCTCTGCCCGAGTTCCAATAAATTATTTTTTACTGGGAATATAACATAATTATAAATTCAAATTTACCTAAGCATCTTATCCATTTCAATCAATTCCAAAATATCAATACACCTGTCCTCTTCGGGTATATGAAGAGCCAACATTGAAATAGCATCTTCGCAGAGCATGGACCATCCTCGAATATCAGAAAGTTTTAAAGCATGCACCTGAAGAGTTTGATTGGGAACTCTTGCCCACTGATGAGGTTTTAAACACTGAACCTTTAGCCTAGGTGGAAATTGAGGAATCACGTGTCGCTCTGAATTTTGTAAAACTGCTGCCGACAACGGCAGAGTTGTTGACGTTCTTCCAAGCTCAATTTGTAAAATTTCTTTGCTCGTTGCTTCTACAAAAATAGCCGGGAATAGCTTAGTGTCCGGCTCCATTTTAAATTTGTGACTCGTTTCTTTTCCTTCACACGTGAAACTGATCCAGCCAGTGGCCGTGTCGACAAAACAACCTATAAACATTCCTTGAGAAGCGCCTTTTCCTGACGCATCCTGAGTCACTTCGTTGTAAAGCTCGTCTGCTCGAACCATGTAGCAACTTTGCCGATCGACTCTGAGGAAAGAAATATAAAGATTATTTTCTATCCTGGAGTTTGTAGGCAAATTTTTATTTATTTACATTTTGGACCTTCTTTTTCAAGCGGACCATTCATCTCTTCATTTTTGGTATGATTTAAAAAAATGTTATCTTGTTGGAAAAATTAGCTTAGATAGTCTGCTTTTTGATCTCGTTAGGCGTTTTTTGAAATTCAAATTGTAGATTAAATATGGCGTCTAAGGCACGTAAGAAACTCGTAAAATGCGTCAATATGATCCAAAAGAACTCTAAAGCTTCACATATTAAATTTTTTAAAACTAACATCGGATTCATAATCAGCGACTTCGATAATTCCC
Source organism: Ganaspis brasiliensis (assembly GCA_037103525.1). NCBI lineage: Eukaryota > Metazoa > Arthropoda > Insecta > Hymenoptera > Figitidae > Ganaspis > Ganaspis brasiliensis. The sequence goes on from JAZKLR010000146.1 coordinate 2,718,989, forward strand.
GAGTAGTCATTTTCACGAGCTTAGATTAATTTTTTGAATTTTTGATCCGCCATGTTGGATCCGTAGTTTTGAAATTTTGGTCCGCTATTTTGAATTTTTTTAAAACTGACATCAGATTTATAATCAGCGGCCTCGGAAATCCTCGGGTAGCCATTTTTACGAGGATAGCATAATACTTTAATATTATCCGCCATATTGGATCTGTCATTTTGAATTTTTGAATTTCGGATTTAGATTTGTTATCAGATCTTACGTAATCCATTTTGTAGTTATTTTTATGGTAATATGCGAAGTTTTATGTACTTTTGGATCATATTAACGCATTTATCGAATTTATTACGTGTTTTAAACGCCATATTTAAGTCTCCATTTTGAATTTAAAAAAATGCCCAACGTGATCGAAAAGTAGACTATCTAAGCTAATTTTTCCAATAAGATTATATTTTTTTAAATCAATCCAAAAATGGTAAGATGGGGGGGGGTTGCTTAAAAAAGAACGTCCCATTTGTAATTCGTCCGAAGTTTAAGAGGGAATTTACACCGATAACTGGAAGGAAAGTTTATAAGAAGCTTCTCTCCATTTACATAACCTAAAAAAATGAAAGTCGTTTTTCACCCTAAATAAAAATATAATTGAAATCAATTGCACCAAATTTTAAAAGATCCAGTTTTACATTTTTCAGAAAAAATTAGGTTAAACTAAAATTTGTTGTCAAATAAAAAAGAAAACACAAAAAAAAATACTTTTTTGTCCGAGGTACTACACTTGATTATTCTTACGTATTTTTTCCGCTGAATCCAAATCCGAAGTCAGAATTGCTAGATTGGCTAAATTTATTAAAACAATCTTAAAATTTTTTAAAAACACCCAAAAAACCTCAAAAAAAAATTTTTTAGCCGGGACACTACACTACATGTATATTCTTATGTATTTTTATCTGACGAATATGAATTTGAAGTTAGAATTAGCAGATTGGCTAAAATTTTGAAAATTATCTAAAAAAAGATAAAAAAAACACCAATTAAAATCCGAAAAAAAATTTTTTTTCGGGACACTACGCTAGTGTTTTCATACGTATTTTTCTCCGCTGAATCCGAATCTAAAGTTAGAATAACCAATTTGGCTAAAATTTTTGAGATAATTTCAAAAAAACTACTAAAAAACACGAAAAAATCGATTTTTTTTAGATTATCTCAAAAAATTGAGCCAATCTAGCAATTCTGACTTTGGATTCGGATTCAGCGGAAAAAAATACGTAAGAATACACACTAGTGTAGTGTCTCGGACAAAAAAGTTTTTTTTTGTGTAGCTGTGTAATAATTTTATATTTTATGTTCTTTCTTTCAATCTAGCTAAAATATATGTAATTTTCATCCAATTTTGACAATAAATAATAGTTCGTTTTTCTTGTTAAAACATTCTTTGCAATTTTATTTGTTATATTATGTTAAATATTATTTTGTTTAAGCAATACGTAAAAACAAGTTTTATTGGTTTAATAACTTTTAAACAAAATATTCTTTAACAAAATCCGACAAATAAAAGTGTAGAGAATGTTTCAACAAGAAAAACGAACGATTATTTGTAAAAATTGGATGAAATTTTCAGATTTTAACTAGATTGAAAGAAAGAACATAAAATGTTAAATAATTATTATTTAACAACAAATTTTAACTCAACCTAACTTTTTCTGAAAAATATACAACTGGGTATTTCAAAATTTAGTAAATTTAATTTTAATAATATTTTTATTTGGTGGAAAAAGCCATTCTTTAATTTGAGGTTATGTCAATAGGGAGAACCTCTTTAAATAAAATATATAGTACACTTTAAGCGTGGCATCATCGTGGGCCAGTAAAAAAACTTTCCAATCTCTTTTATTTATTTAAGAAATTTTAATTTATTCAGACTTCAATCGACTCGAATTATTATTGATTGGATTTCAATTAACTTAAGCTTTAAATATACTCTAAAAACTAGAATAAATAATTTGTTTAATTTTTAAAAATTCTTTTAAAATCTTGTTTCTTTTCTGTTATGATTTCAATTTTTTTTTTTAATTTTAAACTATTTTGATCGTTTTTTATTTATTTTCTTTAATTATTAATTATTTTCGATATTTTAGATTCATGTCGTCAATTTTAAATAACTTTCGGCAAATTTTAATTGTATACCTTAACTTTTGTAATTAGTTTCCTCAAATTTTAATTGTTTTCTTTTATGTTCAACAATTTTGGTCAATCTTTCAACTGTTTTCCTCAATTTTTAAATTATTTTCGTTTATTTTTAGTAGTATTCTTCAAGTTCTGAATGATTTCTCAAATTTTAGTTTTTGTCTTCAATTTAAAAAAATGCTTGTCTTCAATTCCAATTACTTCCTTTAATTTTATAACTGTTTTCTTTAATATTAAATCTAACCATTTATCACATTATTGTTTTTCATTTTCAAATTATTTGATCATTTTTAAATTATTTTCTTTAACTCAAACGTATACTTCAATTTCTAATTAATAATGCAAATTTCAATTACCTATTCCAATATTTTCAATTATTTTTTGCAAATTTATAATTTTAAAACTGCATTGTTTTTATATTTTATATGTCTCCTCTATCCATTTTTAGTTATTTTCTTTAATTCTAGTTTATTTTAAATTTTTTAATTTTCAATTAATTTTCTATTATTTTCTTTAAAATCCAATGATATTTTAGCTTCTATTAAATTTTAAACTATTTTCTTCAAATCTCAATTGAATTGTGAATTTCTAAAATGGCTCAACTCGGTTTTTTGAAATTATACAGGAAATTTCGAAATTCAAGAAAAACATTTAATCGTTTTAATCATAAAAGTATATTAATAAAACGTTATTCTATGAAGAAACTATTTATTTATTTAATTTTAAAATGTACTAAAATGTTTTTTAATCAAAAATAATACAAAATTTAAAAAAATAACTTTTTTAAACAACATTTTTTCATTACAAATCTTTTCTTTTTCGCTAAAAGTACCTCGGATAAAATCTTCCTTCTGAAAAAACGTCAATGAATATGTAATTCTGCAAAAAAATTAAATTTGAAAAAATCCAAGTTGAGCCCTTTTCAAAATTCAACAAAATTTTCGATTGTTTTTCTTTTACTTCAATTTTGATTTACATACTCAATTTTTAAAGTATTTTTTTTCTTTAAATTCAATTATTCCCTTTCAAGTTTTTAATTATTTTTTCCAGCTTAAAAGTATATTTAGCTAGTGTTACAACAATGATTAAAAAATGAACTTTGATTTAATTTATTTTCGAACCTGAAAATATTGAAAAGACCAAAAACTGTTTTTCCAAAAGTCGCTGGATACCCGATTAAACTAAATTGCTCTTTTATTAAGTCGTCGGTGTAAACTCAATCTGAACTTTACTTTTTTTTTTACCCTTGAGTACTTACTCTTCAACAGGCCGATCATAATTATCGGTAATGACCACTGCCACTTTTCGAACTTTCGACAAATTAAAATCCTTAGTGTGAATATGATACTGAGATGTGACCCAACCGACATAAACATGAGTCGGATCCTGTCCCGGAAAAATTCGAACCCCATAGAAATATTCGTTCATTAATTTCAAACAATCTGCGTCAAAAATTTCATTTCCAATTGACTCGATTCCGGTTCCAGTCACCACGGACATTGCCTTAGGAGCGTTTCTTTCGGGAATTTGGGGAGGTACCATTTTTGACAAATCGGTCTGAAAAAATTGAGGTAAATCGGTAAAATGCATTAATCTCTCTCTAAATACCATAATATGGTATTTAATTTTATTTGATAATATATATAGGAGAGAGTCGGCCAAAATGCATAATTGGGTAAATTAACAATGATTAATAACTTGGCCAAAAATAAATATTAATCATAATTGTTTTTAATTTTGAAGTATATTAAGGTGAAGATGATTTCTATAAAGTTTCATGTTTATCAGTTTATTATTAAATAATTTATTAAAGAATTGTGAAAATGATGCTTTCCAACGATAATTTTTTCATTTTTAAAGATTAGAAAACATTCACTTCTATCTCACAGACGTACCTAATTTTTTTTTAAATTAATCCTTAAACATTTAGCTATCTAATCACTTTGACTTAATTTATAAAAATGAGTTCTAAAATGAAAATAATTATTTTAATTACATCGTGTGTTTTTGGCTAAATTGCCTTGGTTAAATTGCCTATATGCTGTAAAACTTCTAAACAAGATGCGTACGATACGGAAAATCTCTCGGGTTACGCGTATATTTTGATTTAGAAACTAAATATCAAGTTGTTACTGCTTCTGTATAAAAAATCAGTGTTTTAACAAATTAATTATATTAATTATTGCATTTATATTAATAATAATTATAATAGTTATGCGTTGAAGAATCATTTTTAATATATTTTTAAAACATGATTTTAAATAAGAGCGGGATAAATCAAAAGAAGTGCGCATGCGCAGAAAAAATACACACAATTGCGCGACTTACGTGTTGCCACGTGACTATAAAGAATCATGGCAGATTAACCTGTCACATTTGGCATTGCATGCCAAAATTTTCGTTTTCTTCCTAAAACTCACGCAGTTTTTAATCGAGCAGGTATTTTTGTAATTTATTATAGTGTTTAATATACTTTTGTATGATTTTCTATAATTGTAGAAGCTTTATTTATTTGTTATAGACTTTATTTCCATTTTTTGTCGGACTGCTTTGGATTAAAATTTTAGTGTTATGACAAAAAGATTATATTTTTGTATTCAAAGCTAGTTCTTTTTTTAGTATTAACAAGAAAATTGATTATAGAAAACATATAAAAAAATTTTTTTTTCTTTTATTCATATTTTTGTGCACAGACGATTTGCCCAGTCGTGCGTCAAAATGGCGAATTTTGACATCAATATTTAAATAATTATTTTTTCTGTTTTTTCTGAAATAAACACTTAAAATGACTACTTTATTATATTCTTAAAGGATGTTTTCTAAATATTTGATGGTTTATATTTTTCCAAACTATAATGAAATACTTTTTTTTTTGCTCTAAACTTTACCATAGGCATATTTTGGCCGACTCTCCTCTATTAAATTTAATATTATTGACTATATAAGTTATATAGTCAAAATTAAAATTAATTTAGATTTTTAGAGAAAAGGTAATATTTCTTACATTTGAAGTTCGCATTTGAGCAGTCCGGTTGGAAGTAGCCGTCAAGGTCGCCTGCTTCATACTTCTATCGGAAACATCAGATCTCACAAATGGCTCTGGAGTTTTAGCTTTTGCCTCCGGAGATTTGGCCTTCCTCGAGAAAAATCTAGACACGTTCGAACTGGAATAAGTTTTCTATAAAAACTTGTATTATTTCGTATTTTGGGTAAAATTTCGAATTAGATTCAAAGAAAGTCCAAGAGTTAAAAGGGTTACTGTCCTCATTTGAACCTTGTTGCGAAATTATGGACACAAAATGGTCATTACAATTATCAGATGAGAAATAACTAATAAAGTTAACTGACAATTGTAATTATCAAATCAAAAACAAGGGAATGAATTTTTCATCTAGATGATTTTCCAACTTTGATAATGAGAAAGTAGTGAAAATAAAAAATTTGGAGTAACTCGGGGGTTTTTTTTTCAATTCTTTGACTTACGCAATATCTTCCATTTCGTTACTACGCTTGCTGGGAGAAATAAATGACAGTAAGTTTCAAGTAATTCATTAATTAAAATGAGGTTTTATAGTGCAAATTTTACCGAAATGGAGATCGTCCCCTTTTCTTCTTGTCGTCTTTAACATCACCGTTCATTTCCCCGTAGCCATTCATTTCCGCTTCACTGGTAGTTCGATCTAAAGTGCCTCGAGTAATAGATCCTTTTCTTGGAGGTCTTGAAGGCTTATTTCGCTGAATTGGAAGCGGAGATTCTTTCATCATTTCATCATTCTCCACTGCGTCTTCAGAATAATTTCTTTGGAGTCCTGAAATTCATATTTAGATTCATACTAAGATTCAGACAGAATCAGAACATAAACATGTGATTATTTAGATACAGATCCTTTGAATTTTTAGATTCCAAGGCTGATAAAACTCATGATTTTAAAAAAAAAAAAAATCAGTATATAAAAGTTTCTAATTTTTATTTGTAAGTAGTTTATATTTTAAACAGAGAATATTTAATAAGAAATAATGAAGAAAAAACATTTTTAATCAAAATCAAACAAATTATGTTAAATAAATGAGAACATTTCAAAAAAATATTTTCGAATTCATATGATCGAAAAATTAAGAAAATTATGAAAAAGAAACGAAAAAATAATAAATTATAAAAAAAAAACGTAAAAAGATTACAAAACAGTATATTCAAAGAATGAGAAAATTCTTTTAAATAAAAAAAGTCATGGATATTATTAAAGAAATAAAGAAAAATTTATTAAAAACAGCACAAGAATGAAACAGTGACATAAAAAAATTTAAGAAAGTAGAAACCGAGGTAGAAACTCTTTTAAAAAAATTAAAATGTTTAAGGACATTTTTTTAATTTAAAAAAAGAAATAAGAAGGTAATTAAAACAATGTTAAAATATATTAATAAAAAGAACAATTTTTAAAATTAGAAAAATTAAAGAATTATTTTACAAATTGAAGAAAAAAAGAATGAATAAAAAGTAATATTAAAATAGATAACCCAATAAATATCTATTTAAATGGGGGGGGGGAGGGGGAAAACTATATTATTTAAAAACTAATAAAGTATTGAGATATTAATTAAGTTATAATTCGATCTCTTAAACTTTTGAAATATAGATCGTTTCCGGAAACGGAAGGTTTCCGCCTGGAATAGCTAAAAATCTATTGAAAGAGGCAAAAAGAGGAATCTTAAAAAATTATTTCCCTACTCAACTTAAACCTCATGTGTATATAAATTATTTATAATAAATAAAAAAAGAAGAAAAAAGAAGGGGGAAATTAATTGGATTTTTAGTATTTAAAAATCATTATAACTATTAACAGTAATTTACCTCTTTTTGGTTTCAATTAATATTTATTTATATATATATATATATATACGCACATATATATACGCACATATATTTATTTCATTAATTCAAAATTTGATTTAAAAAATATTAGGATTAAATTAATGATTTTAATATGACATATTAATGTTATAAAATTTAACTAATTTTTATATTATAAAAGAAAGATTTTCCTTTTAATATCTTCAATATTATGTTTTTGATAAACTATTTTATATTGAGAAATAAAAATAATTTTATTTATTTTAAATTAAATTAGAAGATTAATTATATTTATTTATTTATTTATGTACACAAAACCCCGCAGTCCAATAGGACCATAAATGGGTGACTAAATATTAATTGACTTATACATTATTCGATTTCGTTTCTCGATATGTATTATATGATTATTTCTTAATTTAAAATTGAATAGATTAAAGTTTAATCTTAAATTTAAGTCGAAATTAAATTCTAATACATATATTAGATTTATTCAAAAATAAAGTTAATAAAATAATTTTTAAATGCAATTTAAATGTTATAAAATTTTAACTATTATTCAATAACTTTATTTTAGTAAATTTAATGAACCTTCTATTCATTCATAGTAGAATCCAAAAATTAGAATTAATAAAATTAAAATTAATAAATATATGTTTGTTATAAAATTTAATTTAATATAAAAAATAATTGGTAAAATTAAGGAAATTTCAATATCAAAAATTAAAAAAAAATGATTCTAATTTAAAAAAATTGTTCCAATAATTACATGTAGACCATGAAATCCAGTAGTTATAAAAAAAAATTGATCCATAAATTGAGTCATTTATAGAAAAGGATGAAATTAAAAAAAAATGTAGAAGAAAAAAATTCTTTGAAATAGAAGAATGATGTTAAAATGAGAATATTTAGTACAATATTAAATTGACATATATAACATAAAATAAAAGAATAAAAGTCTTCAAAAAAGTAGAAAATTTGGAAATTTAAAAAATGTAGAGAAAAGCATCGAATAAATGTTTTCAAAAATTCGTAATTACAAGATGAAAACTAAACAAATTTAAAGAAGCAAAAATGTTTCTAAAAAATAGGAGAATGATGACAAAAATTAAAGAATTACAAATTAAAATGCAAGAAAAAACTAAAAAATTGTGAAGTAACAAGAAAATTAAATAAATAAGAAGAAAATGGAGAAATATTTTTTTTCTCAATATAAAAAACTGTAAAAAAAAAGGAAAAAAGTACAAAAAATAAAAAAATTTGGTAATGTACTAAAAAATTAGAATTAATAAAAATGAAATAAAAAATGTATTTATCCACTCAAGCGGTTCTTATTCTATCTGACCATGAATTTAATGTCTTCTTATAATTTGGTTTCTGAATAAATAGTATTTTATAGTTAAAATCAATACACAAACGAATTTTGTTGAAAAAAAATTTTTCCGTTAAGAACTTCAAGCTATTAAAATTCTCTTTCGGTTATTTTAAAAAATTATTATATTTTTTTCTTAACAACCGTATAGTAAATTAATGGTAATTAAGTTGTAAAAGTTGTAGATATTATATTATAGTTTAAAATATTTTAACTTTTTTTTTTAATTTGTAAAACCGTTTTTTTTTTAATTAATTAAAATATAGTAATTTTACCCGTTTTGTTACTGTTTTCTTGTAAAAGTGCCAACTTTATAAATTTATATCTTAAAAAGAGAACGGTAAAAATTCAATAAAATTGTAACTATACATGTAATATTATTCTCACCATTCTTCGATTTTTTTCAATTGTTAATTACTTTTTTTTTAATAGTTCATTATTTTGGTCATATTGTAATTTTATTTTTAAACTATCAATTATTTTTTTAATATTTCCAATTAATTCTTTAATTTTCAATTTATTTCTTCAATTTTTAATTATTTTCTTCAATTCTCAAATATTTTCTTTAATTTTCAATTATTTTTATCGATTTACCATTTCCTATATGTTCAATAATTCTTGGATTTTGTAAATTACTTTTTCTCTCGTCAAAATTGTTTTAAAATTTCAATTCAATTGTTATTATTATTATTATGTTTATCGCCTTTTTTCTATTATTATTTCGATTATCATTAGATTTTTTAATTTTAAATTTAATTGTTTAATTATTTTCTTAAATTTTTAATTCCATTCTTCAATTTTCATTTCTTTTCTACAATTTTATGCATAATTTTCATCAGTTTTTAAATGACAATTTATTATTCTCCTTCAATTTTATGATTAATCATTAATTTAAAAAATAAATTTTTAATCCCGATTATTCTCACCATTCTTCGATTTTTTTCAATTGGTAATTATTTTTTTTAATAGGTAATTATTTTCGTCATATTGTAATTTTATTTTTTAATTATCGATTATTTTCTTGATATTTCCATTTAATTCTTCAATTTTCAATTTTTTTTTAATTTGTAATTTTTTTCTTTAATTCTCAAATATTTTCTTCAATTTTCAATTACTATATTTTTATCAATTTTCTATTAATTCCTATATGTTCAATAATTCTTGGATTTTTTATATTACTTTTTTCACTCATCAAAATTGCTTTAAATTTTTAATTCAATTGTTATTATTATTATTTTTGCCTTTTTTCTATTATTATTTCGATTATCATTAAATTCCTTTAATTTTAAATTTAATTGTTTAATTATTTTCTTAAACTTTTAATTCCATTCTTCAATTTTTATTTCCATTCTTCAATTTTTAAAAATATTACTTAAATTTAAATTCAATCCAACAATTTTTATTTATTTATTTTTTTAATTTTAATTATTATTTTGATTTTTAATCTAGTTGTTAAATGTGCAATTAATTCCAACAATAATTCCTTCAATTTTCTTAATTTTTCAATTTGCAGTTTCTTTTCTTTAAATTTAATATTCCTTATTTAATTTTTTAAATTATTTTTGTCAGTTGTCTATTAATCTAGTCATTTTTCAAATTTTGTTTTTAATTGACAGTTATTTTTGTTATTTTTCATATATTTTCATCAATTTTTTAATTATTCTCGTCATTTTTCAATTGTTTCTTTATTTTCTAATATTAATTATTTTCCGCAATTTTCAATTATTTTCTACAATTTTTTCAATGTTCAATTATTACCTTAAAATTTTATAATTATTTTGTGATTTTTTAAATTATTTTGTTCCGTTGTGCATTAATCTAGACCTTTTTTAAATTTTGTTTTCAATTGTCGAATATTTTCGTCATTTTGTAATATTTGTTCCAGTTACCAATTATTTTTTCAAATTTTAATTCAATTCTTAAATTTTCAACTTATTTCCTCAACTTTTTTATTATTTTCTTCAATTTCAATTATTTTTTTCGATTTTTAATCCAATTTTTCAATTTGCAATTATTTCGAACAGTTATTTCTATAATTTTTAAACTATTTCTTTCAATTGTGTAATTATGTAGTTATTTTTCGAATCTTTTTTTCAACTTTCAATTATTTTCGTAATTTTTCAGATATATTCTTCAATTTCGTAAATTCCATTATTTGAATTTGTAAAAATTTATAGTTTTAAATGACCAAAAACAATGGAAAGTTTGTCGCGCGCTTGGGCGCACGTTAATGTTGTTAGTATATAAATAATTTTTAAATGCGAGTTACCTTTGATATCACTCATACTAAATCCAGATCTCATGATTTGTTCAATATGCGCAGAAGGTGTCGCTTGTTGCACTTGTTCCATTTGCTCAGCCAAAAGTTTGTTCTGCTTTATTTTAATTTCCTGCCATCTTCTTGATTTATCCGCTTCGGAAATAAAAGTAGAACCACAAATCACAGGTAATGAGAGTCTTAAAAATTCCCAATTAGCTTTCTCCATGGTCTCAAAAGTGTTGTGAGAAATTTTCAAACACGGAGGAGAATCCGAACCGGCTGGAATTCTCGCCACGTCGATTCTCGTGTCGGACATGTCATCAGTGTTTTCAAAAATTGGCTGATCCTTTGTGTACCAGTAGGTCACGTGTCGATTCATATTTCTAAAAAAAATAAGCATTTATTTCTTCCTAATGAACATTCTAACAAAATATATTTTTCTTATTATTTTAAGTGTTTACACAAATAGCAAATTTTGTTGTTTTAAACATCATATCCTAATTTATTTTTCGTGAAACTTTCAGCTTTCTAAAATTAAAATAATAATTCAAACTTACACACAAAAGGGTTCATATCCCTCTTGTAAACCACAGGTGGTGAAAAATTTAAGAGTATTAACGTCCTGTCCAAATGTCAATTTAGCCTTCTGACCAACCCCGAGAGTAAAAGCTGGAACGAATGATTCCCCTTGGACGTCAGCAAATGATGTTTCTCCTCCCAAAGCGTCCATGAGAAGTTCTCCATTCAGCGAGAAACCTGGATGAATAAAATAGTATTAATTTGAATAAAATAAAAAAGAAAAAAGTGTATAACGAGTGGCTGACTTTTTTTTGAGAATTTAGCTGAATCAAACAACTAAGTAAATTGCTCATGCAACCGATTATATTACAGCGTTTTTTTAAATTTCTATTTTACACCTAAAATAACATATTTTGAAGGAAAAGTTAGTCAGTGTTAACATTTTTTAAGTCAGCTATAAGATTAACGAGCAAACGGACAAGCAACAGAAAAGCGAATACGCGATTTATACATTTTGTACACTTAAAATGAGTACAAGTGTACTTGCATGAAACGTGTTAGGTGAGAAAAAACCAAGAAGGGACTAGTTAGATTAACACATCAATATACATCTTGTTAAAACATGATAACTTTTAAATTTGCAAATTCTGTTTTATCGTTTCATTCCTTATTATTTATAACGATATAGTTGATTAGGAAGTTTTTGAATATTAATATAATTTGTTGATAGTAATTAATTAATAATTTGATGATAGTAACTAATTGATATTTTTGTTAATAGTTACTTATTTAATAATTTAGCAAATAGAAACTAATTAATCTTGTAAATAAGTAATAAATAATAATAAGCAGTAATTTAATAAACTAAAAAATAAACCAGATATAGCAAATATAATTCATAAGAATTATTTTATATTACTTTTCGTTTTCCATCATGGTTCATAAATATAAAAAAAAATATTCTCAGAATTTATAGAATTTACAAATCTACAAAAAATTTTCGAAAAATCTTTTATTCGTAATTATAATTTGATTATATACAATTACAAAGAAATGTGAAAATACATGTAATATTAATAAACTGGGAAGTTTGGAGGTCATGCCAAATATTATTTTATAGCATCTAAATTGAAGATAATATTTTTCTTTTATTTTTTTGTGATCGCTGATTATTAATATTAAGCGTGTAAGGTAGTAATGAGAAAAAGCATTTTTTTCCGCTAAATTATATTATCAAAGAATACTGGATACCTATTCGTAATTGGTATTAATATATTTTTTTCTTATCACAAATTATTATTTACCGAACGTAATGTAATAATCACAGTATAAATTATTATTTTGTAATTCATAATATAATAATTTATAATACCAATTTCGATCTAAAAATATTACCATAGAACCTGTTTACACCGGCAGTTTAAAGGTAGGGCGTAAAATTTTAAGCCTACCATAAAGTCCGTGCGGACTCTATTCTTAACCTGACGGTATAAATAGGCTCTAGTATGATCTAATAAAAATAGCATTTATGATCGTGATAATCCCAACAGCAATTAAACATTACAGAAATAATCCATTTTTCGAAATAATACAATAAAGTAAAACAATTAGAGAAGAAAAAAGTGACAAGAAATCAGTAATTATGAAAAAAAAAAATATCTTGCAAAGGATTAATTAAGCTTGAGTAAAAATAATGTCCAGTAATCTACTTTGAAAACTAGATTATATTAATTATTTAGCTTTAAGTGGCAGCTGAAACTTTCGCCTAAAAATTCCGTCTTACTAATTGTTCGATCAATAAGATCCAGGAAAACCCCAACAACGTCTCCAACCTGCCACTGTTTACCGAATGTTTCAGCAGTGCCCGAGTAAACTTTTTCCTCCTTAAAAAAAAACAGTGGTATACATTTCGAATTTCATATAACAAATTTACATACAATTATATTTTGATTGACAATTTTCCATAACAATTTTTCTGTTAATAATTTTTTATTAACAATTTTTACTTCAGAATTTTTTGCCAACAATTTATCCGTAACAATTTTCTGCCAACGATTTTGGTCTCAATTTTTCCACTACAGTTTTTATCGACAATTTTTCTACAACAATTTTCTGTTAAGAACTGATTAAAATATTTTTTTTATAAGATTTGTCTATTAACATCTTATTAACGATTTAATAACAAATTATAATTTTTTCTTTTAAACTGTCTAACAGTTTTCAGCAGTATTACCAACGACGATTACCTGACACGCTCTTAGGATCTCATAAATATTTAAATTTACGATTTTTGTTTTATTAAGGCTGTTAAGAAACATGGGGTATAGAATAGTACATAAAAAACTGAGATTTTTCAACATACTGTCAGATTGTAGTTGATGTAATGTTTTTTTGTGAAGTGGTTTTTTATTATTCATTTTATTTAAAGTAAAATTCCCAATATTTTAAATTTACTAAAATTTAACATTTTCTTATTACAGGGTTGCCACAAATATCTTATTACAATTTTCCCTGACTTTTCCCTGATTTCCAGACAAATTGTTTTATTTTTCCCTGACCTTTTTTGAGTTCTTAAAACTAATTTTTTGTATATTTACTTTAAAGGGCTGCCAGCGGACAGTCAGATTAAAAATAGTGAAAAAATGACTTTTTAGTTTAAAAAGTGAGTAAATAGTGAGCTTTTAATTAAAAAAAGTGAGTAAGCAATAATGAGTTTGAAATTACTAATATTAATTTATTTGGGGCCCGCCACCAGAAAAAGTAATTCAAATTTAAAGAAAATAAATCGAAAATGGCAAAAATACATTAATCGAAAAATTATATAAAATACTTGAAAAATTAACGATATAATTAAAATGTGAAGAAACTAATTAAATAATAACATAAATAATTGAAAACTTGTGTTAATAAATTCATGAAAATATTAAAAAGATTGAAGAAAATGACATTTAATGAAAATAATTTGAAAATGACAAAAATATTTGAAAATTGACAAAAATAATTGTAATTTGAAAAAAATGATAAAAATAATTGATAACTGGTGTAAAACTTAAAAATTTTAAGAATACTTGAAAAATTGACGAAACAATTGAAATGTTAAGAAACTAATTGAATAATAACATAAATAATTGAAAGCTGTTGTAAAAATTAAAAATTTATAGATAATAATTGAAAAATTGAAAAAAATATTATAAGTTTGAGGAAAATAATTGAAAGTTGAAGGAATGAATTGAAGTTTAAGGAAAATAATTGAAATTTGAAGAGAATAATTCAAAAACGTCAAAAAAACTTAAATATAAAGAGTGTAAGATTGAAAAAAATAATTGAAATTTGTAGAAAATAATTGAGATGTGACAAAAATAATTCTTCAATAATTAAAAATAATTTATAACTGGTGTAAACAATTAAAAATTTGAATACAATACTTAAAAAATTGACGAAACAATTGAAATGTTAAGAAAGTAATTGAATAATGACATAAATAATTGAAAGCTGGTGTAAAAACTAAAAATTTAAAGACAATAATTGAAGAATTGAAAAAAAATATTATAAGTTTGAGGAAAATAATTATTGAATTTGGAAGAAATTAATTGAAGCTAGAGGAAAATCATTGAAAATTTGAAGTGAATAATTCAAAAACGGCAAAAAAAAAACTTAAATATGAAGAGAGTAATTAAATGTTGTAGGAAATAATTGAAATTTATAGAAAATAATTGAAAACTGAAGTAAGAAATTTAAAAATTCATGACAATAAAAAATTTGAATAAAATAATTGAACTTTGTAGAAAAGAATTCTAAAATGGCAGAAATAATAGAAAAATATAAAGAAAATAATTGGAAAATGACAAAAATACTTGAATAATGACAACAACAAAAAAATAAGTTTAAAGAAAATAATTGAAATTTGAAGAGAATAATTGAAAAATGATTAAAATAATTGATAACTGGTGTAAAACTTGATAATTTGAAGCATACTTGAAAAATTTACGAAACAATTGAAATGTTAAGAAACTTATTGAATAAAGACATAAATAATTGAAAGCTAATGTAAAAATAAAAAATTGATGGACAACGTTTGAAAAAAAGAAAAAATATATTAGGAGTTTAAGAAAAATAATTGAAATCTGAAGGGAATAATTTAAAAACGTAAAAAAAACTTTAGTATAAAGAAAGTAATTACAGTTTGAAGAAAATAATTGAAATTTGTAGAAAATAATTGAAAAAGGTGTAAAAAATTAATAAATTCGTGACAATAATAAAAAGAATGAAGAAAATGATTGAAATATGAAGAAAATAATTGAAAACTGATATAAGAAATTTAAAAATTCATGTCAATAAAAAATTTGAATAAAATTATTGAACTTTGTAGACAATAATTCTAAAATGGCAGAAATAATAGAAAAATATGAAGAAAATAATTGGTAAATGACAAAAATACTTGAATAATGACAAAAAAAATTGAAGTTTGAAGAAAAAAATTGAAAAATAACGAAAGTAAAGTGAAACTTGTGTAGAAAATTTAAATATTTCTTATAATAATTTAAAAATTGAAGAACATAGTTGAAATTTTAATAAAATAATTGAAAAATGACAAAAAAAAAAATAAAAACTTGTGTAATTAATTTAAATATTCATGACAATGATTTAAAGACTAAAGTAAATGAAATTGATATTTGAAAAAATTATATTCTAAATCGCAAAAATACTTAATAATTGACAAAAACACTTTCAAGTTGACAAAAGTACTTTAAAAATGACGAAAATAATTGAAACAAGGTGTAGAAATTAAGTATTTGTAGACTGTAATTAAAAACAAAAATTTGTAAAAAATTGTAATTGGGATATGAACAAACTAATTGATTTATAAAATAAATTATTTATTAATCAGGCACCCAATATCAGAAGATCCCCTCCTCGCCTTCCCCAGCTGGAATAGACATTTTACCAAAAAAGTGAGAAAAATGAGTTTTTTTTAATAAAGTGAGTAATAGAGAGCGATTTTTAAAAAAAAAAGTAAAAGTGGAAAAAGTGAGTCACTGGAAGCCCTAAAAATTGTGAAAGATAAATTTTTCAGATTGCAAAAATTAATTAATTTTAGAAATGTTTAAAATATGACTTCTAAAAATGTAGTTAGTAAATTTTTTACTTAGTAAATTTCAGAAGAATATAATTTTTCATCCATTTTAAAGATTCTTGCATTTTTCCAGTACTTTTGATAAAAATCCCTGACTTTTCCCTGACTTCCCTGACCTATTTCAGTTTCCCTGACTTTTCCCTGATTTCCCTGAATTCCCTGACTTGTGGCAAATCTGTATTAGATTTTTAAATATTGTTATTTAAAATCCTCTTTTTAACATTTAAATTGAAAATTTTGTTTGAATAGAAATTGAAAATTTAAAGTCGATAATACCTAAATAAAAAGTAAGAATATTCCATATGATAATAATTTTAAATTAATAACAAAGAAAATAATTTTTTAAGCACACTGACAAAAAGTAAAAATAGTGTAGTTATTCTTAATAATTCATTAATAATTATTATTTAATTTTTCTTTTATGAGTCAAAAAAGACACTAAATATAAATTTCTTTCAATTCTTTAAAACTAGTTTTCTTTAATTTTGTAAAATCCCGGTTTAAAATCTTCGGATTTTTAAATAGGGATTTTAAAATCCACCTTTATGACCTTGTTACCAGATACTTAACCGATGGATAAAAATCCAAATAATAAACTGATATAATGATCGTATATATCATATATAAACTGATCATATTTCGAAAAATGAAATGAGAAGATTAATTTGAAAGATGAGTAAATTCAACAACCAATTTTATAAGTAGTTGACAGAATGAAAGTCTATTTCATTATCTTGTGGGAAAGGTTGCAAAAACAAAAAAATAAACATGTAATAAACATAGAGCGAGATTGAGACAAGTAGTGATCAAAAAACAGAAAAAAAGGATGTAAGAGTTGAAGACTGCAAAATGGAACTCTTACTGATCGTTCTGTCTGCGACGTCAATGAAACAGCCGACTACATCGCCCACTTGATATCTATGACCAAAACTCTCGTTGGTACCACCATGTACTTTGATCACCTAATATTCACCATTAATTATTTCAAACACAGTTCTCAGAATTGGTTATAATCTAAATAAAAAGTCACTACCTGTGCCAGTAATTAATATCCCTCCTTTTCACCATTTTTCTAAATCATATACATCTAAAATCTAAATTTCATGAAATATTCTAGAAAATATTTTTATTCAAAAGATAATAATGCAAAGAAAAATATTTTTAAATAACGAAAATATTCTAAATTAATGGAAAATACTTTTCCCGGAATAGAAAATAGTTTGAAGAAACGCAAAATATTTCTTTTAGAATAAAATATTTCTATTTGGAAGGAAGTATTTTTTAAAATAAAGTACTTCTAGGAAGCTAGTGTTTCAATTTTGAATCACACGTGACTGAAAATGATTTTCCAGTGTTTGTGTCTCTTGAATGCATTCCTAAATTTTTGAATTATTTGAAATAGATAGCAATCTTACATTGTAACCATCGAAAGCCCAGGTACTGTCATCATTGCCCAACATGTTTCCGGGTGGACAATCAGCTCTGGCCCATCCAACTCTCATTGGTCCAGCAGTCAAAACTTGAAATTCAAAATACCATTTGCCACTAGTTACGGCATAGTGTCTTTCGACCCGATAAGTTCTGAATGATAGTTGACGTAGTCTGCTCGCCTCCAGCAGCAATGCTTTAAAAATCAACAATTTTTTTAAATTAGACATAAGTAAAGTTAGCTCTGTTAGTCAAAAATTAGAAATTGACTAGTTATTTTAGGAGTCGATTACGTAACTTCGGTAACTTCTCACATGTCACATCTCACATATTATACTTTATATTTAACCTCTAACTTTTCACATTTCACATCCAACCTTCCTTCTTTTACATTTCACCTGTCAACAATTTGGCGTATTATTTACTTTGTGGAAATTATAATAATTAAGGTATCTCTCGAGTAAATACATGCTGTCAGAAAATAATTCCAGTTTCCTTTGAAGGATACAATTAAAACATCATATTTCTTTATTCTTTCATCTCTTGTAAACTATATTGAATCTTAATACATTTAACCTTATAATGGTACAAGATAGAAAACCATTTGGTATTACAATCTACTCACATTCATATCATCGTCAATCTTTTCAATAAAAACAATATAATCCAATGTTTAAATCCAAAAGGAACAAGTCACACATTGTCGTCAATTTATAAAATCTCTTCCAATTCCACTCTAAAATCAATTAGTTACTATTAATTCATCATTTAAATTGAAAAAAAATTTCTTTTAAAATTTCAGACATAGTCAATTACCTCAATTGAAGAACCAAAAAAACAAGAAAACACATTATTCTTATTTTTAGAAAGAAAGTTGACAACCAATTTTATAATCTAATATCAACAAATCTCAGAGACGAACTGAAAAAGAAATTATTTACATTTCAATATAATCAACAATATCGTACCGTATTTTCATCAAACCTTGTTCAAAAATTGCACTATTATAAATGAACTCAAGAAAATTACAATTTATTTGTGGGCTATTCTATTTCAAACCGTTCCACTAGCAAAAGACTATCGCGTGAAAAGGATTTTTTAAATCGGTTTAATTTGATTAAAACTAAATTATAAAAATAAAATGTAATAGGCGAATTTAAAAGAGAATTTATCAAGCTTTAAAATAATACTAAACTTTTTTTAAAAAAATTTCAATTTCATGTAAAATTTTAAGTTTAAAAATTTCAAACATTAATATCTCAAAACACCCCCTCTTGGAATTCGATGTAACTTATACTAAAATAATGTTTAAAATTTCTATTTTTTAATATGTAAAGACCATAATGGACTTTTAATGGAGTTTGTAGAAATAAATTTTAATATAAAATCATTTTATTTCATTTGACATATGGGTGATTCTTCTGAAAGTACTCCTTTTATATTTAAATTTTAAAATAAATTTTTTTCAGATAATTTAAATTTCCTTCTGCAGGATTACTTGAAATAATATTAAAAAACTTTATACACTGGTTCGCAAAATTAATTTATACGAATTTCAAGTTTAAATAATATTTACTGAAAAATTGCTAGGTAACCAAAAAATAATATTTCAGATTTATTTCTATGAACTTTTAATTCTTTTTTGGTAAAAAGTTAAATACATGTATTTAATTAATTTTATTTTTTCAATAGAAAAATTGATTAAAATGTTAAAAACATACCAAAATTTCCACTTGATTCCAATAGAAAAAAGGTTAACTCTTACGAAGCATTGAAAATAAACATTAAAAACAAAAGAAATTTCAATGCCTTTAAGAGAAAGGCTTCGGAGATGAAAAGCTTCGGAGATGAAAAAAATATAATTTTCTTATTTTTATAAGAAATAAGGTAAAATTAAAAGATTGTTTTCAGTTATTCATAAAAATATTTTAGCAACATTTTATTTTATTATGTTAATTCTCAAAATATTTCAGTTATTTACTAAAATAACGAGGCTTCGGAGATGAATTTGAATTTTTAATTTCCTAATTTTTTTAATTTTGGTAATTTATAAAAGCAACATTTTTTCTTTTATTTATAAATTCTATAAGAAAAAAGTAAACTTTAAGCTCTTAAATTTATTCTAACATGTATTAAAAAGGTGTTAAGAATAATTTTTAACATGCTTAAATATGATTATACATCACAAAGTAATTTTAACCTAAAATGGAAGACAAGGTTTAAAGCCTTTTTTTATCTAGAAAGCAGCAAACTACAAATTTTAAACCTTCAGATAAAACTCAAAAAACCATTTAAGTTTCTGAAACTATTTTTTAATAATTAAAAAGAATACAAGAAGACATTAAAAAATTTAATATAGTCATAGAAGCCGTGTTGAAGACATACCAAAAAGGCTTCAGAGATGAAATATTTTTAGTGTTTATATTGATTTGGTTCAGCCAAATGGCTTAATTTTTTTTTATAATACTAAGTAAACGCTAAATTTTAACTAAGACTATTGACAATAATTATTACTGTATAGTTTTTGTAAAATTAATCGAGACATCCAAAAGAGCACTTTCAGAAGAATCACCCATATGAATATTAATAGAAAAAGAAAAACAAACGAATTCTACAGTGAGAAAGGTTGTACTACGCGACTTCAAATTATTGTCAGATTAAATAAATTGGTTTTTAATGATTTTTTTTTCTAATTCCCGTGAAACGTCCATTATGGTCTTTACATAGTAAAAAATAGAAATTTTAAATATTATTTTAGTTTAAGTTACATCGAATTCCAAGAGGGGGTGTTTTGAGATATTAAGGGGAGGGACCGGTGAAATTTTAGCTTATGGAAATTCACGATGTTCAGGGTTACCAATTTTTTTTCTTGTGTAATTTTAGACCTAAAATTATGGGATAATGTCAAAAATATAAAAATAAATTTTTTGCGGAGTTTAAGATACATCTTCTGGAAAAAATGCAAATTTTGAAAATTAAACCTCTTCCACAATTTTCATTTTTTTCCATCGCCAATTTTTTTGTGGCCTTTTTAAATGTTTTTCTACAATCTCTCGTATGGATTTTAAAATATTTTAATTTTTCAAAAAAATAAAAAATCGTAAAATACTAAAATGGTCAAAAATGCTAGAAAAATTTTTTTTTACACCTTTTGATTGTATATCTATATTCTAGTTCCAAAATAAATTAAGAAAAAAAATTGGCACCCCTGAGCATAGGCTTAAATTTTTTTGGTCTCTCATCTTAAATATTGAACTCCGTCTACAATTTTCATTATTTTTTATCGCCAATTTTTTTTCACGCGATTTTAATGAATCTTTACAATCAAGCGTATGGATTTTGCAAAATTTCTATTTTTTGAAAAAATAAAAATTCGAAAATAGTCAAAAAAATATTGTTTTTTAATTTTTATGTAATACCATAATTCTACATCTAAAATTATGTAAGAAAAAAAATTGACACTTTTGAGCATCAAAAATTTTGATGGGCTAAAATTTCACCGGTCCCTTCCCTTAATGTTTGAAATTTTTAAACCTAAAATTTTACATGAAATTAAAATATTTTTGAAAAAAGTTTAGTATTACTTTAAAGCTTGATAAATTCTCTTTCAAATTCGCCTATTACAATTTATTTTTAATTTAGTTTTAATCAAATTAAACCGATTTAAAAAATCCTTTTCACGCGACAGTATTTTGCTAGTGGAACGGTTTGAAATAGAATAGCCCATGTATTTTATAATAGAGTTATAGATCGGACAGTAATTTTGCAGATCAGTGATTCTGTTAATTCTATTAGTTTGTTCCTTTTTTATAAAAATTGTTTCAGCAAAAATCCTCTTAAAATCGTTTACTTCTTTATGTAAAACTTTTATATTATCGAAATCAAAATTATGGTTAGATCCATCGTCGTTAATATTTTCTAATCTATGTTTACTAATAACATTATGATATTTTTTATTAAGATTTATGTTTTTTTTATGTTCGTGACAACGTGTCTTCAAAAGTCTTCTCGTTTGGCCTACATATATCTTTGAGTAGTCTATGCAAGACAATTTATAAACTCCACCTGAATTTTTTAATAAATCTGTTTGATCTTTTCCAAGTTTAATAAATTTATCTAATTTAGAGTTGCTTCTGAATATAACATAAATATTTTTCCTATTTAAAATTCTTTTTATGTTTATAGAAACGAAACCGTGCATTTAAAATCAATATCTTTCTTTGGTGTCTTATTAACATTTTTATTTCTCAATAAAAACATTCTATTGCTAATATGTTTGTTAATAAACTCTATTGGGTAATTATTCAATCGTAAGAATTCTTTGATTATTTCTAAGTTTTCAAAATGAAATGATTCATGAGAAAGTAAAATGGCTGTGTCCACTAAATTATAAATCACACCTATTTTTTGTTTTAAAGGATTTTAAGATAAAAAATTTAAATATTTTCCTGAGTAAGTATCTTTTCTGTACCAATTTGTGATTAATTTTCCTTCTTTAGTTCTAATAATTTTAAATTCAAAAAGGGTAATGAATTATTGTTCTCTATTTCATGAGTAAAGTTAAGCCTTCCATGGTATGCATTAAAGGCTTCTAAAATAGCATCAATTTTATCCTTAGGTGCAATCATAAAAGTATCAATGTGTGACTTGTTCCTTTTGGATTCAAACATTGGATTATATTGTTTTTATTGAAAAGATTGACGATGATATGAATGTGAGTAGAAGGTCCTAATTCATTATTTTGTAATATATATATATAAAATTTCTTCTTTTTTTTTTGTATCATACTAATTTATTGACAATCGATGAACTATTATAATAATTTTCAGTATGGTCAATTTTAATTATGTATTTTGTAAATTTTTTTTGTAGATTTGACCACATTTATCTGAAAAGTTGAAACCTTTAATTTGTCCTGAAGAGGAGGTCATGTAGACTTCGAAACGTTGACACCAATGAACATCTGAATAAATAATAATAAAAAATTCATGTCTGAATCTATCGTTTTTTCTTCTAATAATCTAACCATTTGGTACTTGTATACATGGAGATTACTTTGGGAAAGAGAATACAGTCTTACAATTAAGAATCGTCTAAAACCAGTGGAGTGAACATCCTACAAGTCAGAGTAAGAAGAATTTATCGGAATAATGGTAATCAACACACGCCAGAAATTACACGGAGTGCTTTGACCTACTTTCAAAAATAAGGTGGAACCTAAATTAGTAGGGAAGTGTAAAGCAATTAGAAGGACTGTTACTGAAACGAAGAATCTTATTTTGCTAAGAAGGAAGGTTTAACATACAAACAGAAGGGAGTTGATACTCAAAAAGGGGTGTAGTACTAAAAAGAGGGGATTTGGTACACAAGAGGAATAAGAAAGGGATTTACAATGTAATAAAACTATAAAAGCATAAAGACAACAGTACAGAAGTCAGTCAAGGTTCAACATCAGTCAACGTTAACATCTGTTAAAATCAATTAAAGAAGCAGTCAACGTAAACATCAGTTAAGTAAAAAAGTACAGAGTTCAGAAATAGTGAAAGTTAAAAAGTAATACCAAGTCAATATCAAATTCAATCCCAAATTCAGTCAACTCAGTTAGTGTACTCGAGAACCAGAAGAAGAAATCAGTTCAAGTGATCAAATAATTCTGAAACCATTCAGTGCAGTGAAATGATAGTTTTATCTTGAAACTATAATAACCGAGAAGAAACCTATCAACCTTAGGGACCCTTCAAAGACTTTTTTGAAATTTTAAAAGTGTTGAACCATTAATCTCAACACCCATTGCAAATACATTGCTATCTAGTGTCAACAATCATCCTGAGTTAGTCCCGACTACGAGATAAGGATCTTTACGAATTTAACGTATACACGAAGTGTTTTCTCTTCCTAAAAGTAAGACTATTATTAAAACTTGTTTTCATTTGTTGTCTCTTGCAACATTTTATCTCTTGCCAGAAATAATTATATTCCTTATAAACCTAGCTTGCTCATTGACTTATCCTCATCCCAAATCAGATTCCCACCGAAACTGATTGAAAACGAGGAACTTAGGGAAAATTTAAGAGGACTTCTCCTTCTGACGTAACAGATGGTACATTTTATGTTGAAAAATATAAAACTGACATTAGGTCCTTTTTTAAGAGAATGACCCGTAAAGATTATTTTTGCCCTCTAAAAATGTGGTAAACGTCACGACCACCAATCCAAATAATTTCACCAAAATAAATAATTTGCCAAAATTGTTGACAGGTGACATATAAAAATGGAATATAAAATGTGAAAACTGAGAATTGAAACATGAGATTTACGATGTGAGAAGCTACTTAATCGATTCCCAAACAAAAACCAAAAACTTACCCTCATGTTGTTCTCCAGTTGGTGGGTCCAGCATATACCCATAGACAAGCAAAGTCCTGACAGTTTCACTAGCCGTGTCACGATTAGCTTTTTTGATCGCATCGTCAACTTTTGGATACGGAACAAGATGAGGACTTCGTCTCATCTCAGAATCCTCATTGAGCCCATAGGTCCAGCCCTGGCTGATTCTCTCCTTAGCCCACAAATTGTGTGTGTTCTCTGCCAATTGATCCACCAGTTCCTCCATTTTAGGAGTCAAGGTAATAGCAGTCAGATCAAGAGGAGCCGGTTTATACCCACTGCTCTGAAGGAAAGGTTCATTCGGCAGCCTCAGGGTCTTAATCCTCGACGGAGGCTTATCCATCGTAATATAATATCCCAAGGCAAGAATCGTCTTCAGTGTCTGAACAGCCAATTGAGTATCATACCTTTTCTCGGCAGATGGCAACCTCTCGAATTGAACTATGCACGGATGGATCTTATTCAGATCATCCCTCGGTTCACCATAGATCCATCCAGCCTCGATCTTGTTCATGGCCCACATCTCATGAATATTTTCGGCAAGTTTGTCCCTTATCTGCTCGACATAACTGGGCAAATTGATCATAGAAGTGTCAACCGGAGCCGGTACAAAGGCCGTGTCATCCTCGACCATCCAGGGACCCGCCAAAACCACTTTGTTCATATTCCCAAAATAGAAACAAGGATCCAGCGAAAGGATCTGCTGCGGAAGAAGACTTTCAACCAAAGGAGAAAATTCTTCTGGTGGCTCGAACTTGAGTCTTCCATGATCGCCACCCAGAAGAAATCTACAGGATAATTTTGAGGAGCAACTGATGACTGGAAAGAACATTCCGTCTAGGTTGAAGTTTCGGAAAGAACCGTTGACGGGAATTCCATTGAAAGCGAAGCTGATGACCGGAACAGTTAAATCCAGGGAGCAACCGATTACATCGGTTTTTTTAATGAATGGCTCAGTGGTGTCTTCCAGTACTCGAGTTTTTCTTCCACCTGTCCAAAGGTAGGATCCGTCAAATCCAAACGAGTAGAGATCGTCTCCGACTCCATTCCCGCCCCATTTTTCACCACCTCCTGGATATGGAACGTAACCTGCGGTATTGGCCCAGCCGATCCTCAGATGTGGTGTCATGTGGGTTGTTTGCTCTATGTGGTCCATCGTTACCTCGAAGTACCATTTTTGGTACAGAGCCGAGCCCTCGACCCGGCCTACAAAAATATTGGGTCTCACGCTGGCTACATGGTCCACCAACTGAGTCTGTAGGAGTAGATTCTTTCCGGGTAAAAGAAAGTCACAGATGTTGTTTTGTGATGATCGAACCGCCACTCCGTTTCCCACACAGAGGGAACACAATACGTCCAGGACCTTTGGATCTCTTCCGTGTTTCTCCAAAAGAGATATTATCACTTTGATGTGCTCATCCTATTAAAAATAGGTAAAAATACATAGATAATTATGAAGAATGGAAATAATTACGTGAATAATTTTATTATTTGTTAATTAATAGTATATTATCCACCAAGTATCATAAGTGCGTCTTTATAGTCGAGCGCAGATATTTACAAGTCGGTCAATAAAGTGCTGATTATTACCCTAGGGCAATAATGAACAAGGTCAATAAAGTACCCATTATTACCCTAGGGCAATAATGAACAAGGTCAATAAATTACCTATTATTACCCTAGGGCATGATGAACAAGGTCAATAAAGTGTTTTTTTGCCCTAGGGTAATAATCGGCACTTTATAGACCTAGGACCAGTTTATAAAGTATCCATTATTGACTTAGGGTAATAATGGTTACTTTATTGAACGCTGGTATATAAGGAATCACTTAGAAAGTGCCTGTATAGATAGGTAAAGTGACAATAATACGTCTGAGTTGCATAAAAATATATACCAAGGAGGGAATATTTTAATGATTGCTAGAAATAAAAGAATGGTTACCCTCATCATGTTTAAGGCTTCTGGAGAGTCAATAAGGACACAGTGTAATACATCAAGCATTCCAGTTCCTTCACTCGAAGCCTGGGAACCCAGTCGACTGAAGAGCCAATTAAGACGATTGCTGTTGGCAAATTGTGCACAATTGGTGTGATTACCCTTGATAATGGCAGCCAATAATTGGTACAAGTAACCGGATATTTGGTCCCAGGATTGGCCACTTTCGTCTCCTGAAAGTGCCACCAGAAATCCTTGAGAAGTGATGACATTTATTTTATCAATTGCTTCTAAAATCAAATTTAAAATTCCTTCCTCCTGAAACAAGTCCTGACGATTCCTTAAGGCACGAATCTTATTTTGCTTCTCCTCGTGTTCTACAATCAATACAACAGTTATTTCGTGATGATGATTTTATGATAAGCACAAAAGTTGGTCATTTATACTTTAAGGTATATCTCTCAATTAACTAGAGCGAGACACTACAGTAGTGGGAACATCCATAAAAAACTTTCCACTTTTAGGGGGGGGGGGGGGGGGGAGAGGCCCAAGAAATGCAACCATTTGCAACAAGGGAGTGGGAAGTACTTCAAATTTAGAACATAATTGTATTTTTATGTTTCTGTTCTAATATTTGGTTTCATCTTTAAGACTTTAGTTTGAAAAGTCATCAATAATGATATGCACTGTCGGTAATTGACCTGTGCTGATCACTAGAACTCGACTGTCGATAAACCGGTTGTACTCAGGAGAGGTTTTTTTTACAGTTTTCCCTCTCCACTGGCGAGCAAACCCAATATACCGGGTGGTCCAGGCAAATATTCTTACAGATTTTTCTTCACTGAATTCGAATTCGAAATCAAAATAACCAAATTGGCTAAAATTTTTAAGATAATTTCGCAAGAATTTTAAAAACACAAATCAAATCCGAAAAATGTTTTTTCTTTTTTCCGGGACACTACTCTCATGTATTCTTACGTATTTTTCTGAATTCGAATTTGAAGTCAAAATAATCAGATTGACTGAAATGTTTTAGATAATCTCAAAAAATTGTTCAAAAACCCGAAAAAACCCGAAAAAAAAATTTTTTTGTCCTTGACAATATGCTAGTGTATTTCTACGTATTTTTCCCCGCGGAATCCGAATCCAAAGTCAAAATGATTGGATTAGCTAAAAATTTTGAGAGAATCTAAAAAAAACGATTGTTTCGTGTTTTTCAGCAGTTTTTTAAGATTATCTAAAAAATTTTATCCAATTTGGTTATTTTCACTTTGGATTCCTTTTAGGAAAGAGGATTTAGAATATTATAACAATTGTTTATTTATACACATTTTTAGGCAATCAAACTTTTCTCTCACATTTGTATTTTTACAAATTTTTTAAATTGATGCGATTTTGATTTATAATAGCTCATTTTCTTCAGAAATAGATTATCTACAAATTCACGAAAGAGTTTTTTTAAAAAAACTGTACCGTTTTTCAAATATGATTATTTGTTTAACAAATGAAGGGTAGATGTACCTATTACTGCGAATGCATTAATTACTGCAGCTTTTTGAAAAAAGTTATTATGCACTTTTCAAGAGTTTAAAATTAATTTAAATTATATGAAAAAATGATTCAAAACTTTACTAGATATTCAAGTTTAAATTATAATTACTGCAGTAATTGGAACTTGCACGTGTTTCTAATGACTCTATTACTGCTGACAATGTAAATTTCAAATACAAGTTATTTTTGCCCCTGTAATTGAGGTACAGTAATTGATGCAGTCCCGCAGTAATACCAACACAGAGTATTTTTTATAAATTTTTTTTTTTTTTAAGAAATCATAATTTCTTTTAATATTTTAATTAATGGTTTCTACTTCAATAGATGTCAAGAGTGCGTTTAAAGCATGTTTTGTCGCACTTTGATTTCACACCGCAGTAATTGGTACACGTACTCACATGCAATTGTTTTTAAACAATCATATTTGAAAAACGGTGCAGTTTTTTGAAAATTCTCTTCCTCGAATTTGTGGATAATATATTTCTGAAGAAAATGAGTTATTTATAAATCAAAATCGCATAAATTTTAAATATGTACTAAAAAGCGATGGGAGAGAAAAGTTTGATTCCCTAAAAATAAGTAAATAACAAATTTTTAAAATTACAAATTTTTTTCTGAAAAAAAGACGTTTCTCCTTCCCAAAAATATAATTTCCGAAAAGTTTTGAATTCGTTAAAAGACATTGGAATTTTTTTCTGATTTTTTTCTTTAACCGAGAGTTATACCTTAAATTCAAAGACTGGCAATTTTATAACTAACTTTAGAAAATTTTAATTGTGTTTATAATTTGTACCCATATCATCTTCAGGTTGAGCAAAGTAATTGATCAAATCTTCAAGACACATAACCATTTCGTTGAGATTTACATTTTTGAAAAACTGGGAAGCCCTTCGATCAATCTGCAGCGTTTCTAATCCTCTATATTAAGAATGAAACATTATAAGAAAAAAGTTCGGTTATTTTCAAATTTTCTTTATTTAAGGAGGTTCTCTCCATTGACATAACCTCAAACTAGAAAGTCGTTTTCCTCTCCAAATAAAAATAGTATTAAAACTAATTTCACCAAATTTTGAAAGATCCAGTGTACCTTTTTCAGAAAAAATTAGGTTTAGCTAAAATTTGTTGTTAAATAATAATTATTTTACATTTTCTATAATTTTATTTGTTGGGGTGAAAAACGACTTTCTAGTTTGAGGTTATGTAAATAGAGAGAACCTTCTTAATAAATATTCAACTATTTTTTTTTAATATGAGATTTGACGAATTTATCATAAAATATTAAATTAAATTCTAGATTTTTTAGATGTCATAAAATTAATTAAATACATCAAAGCCGTTAAAAGGCCACGAAATTAGAAAATCTACAATAAGTAAAAAAAGACAATTGTAATACTTTTCCATTATATTAAATTAAATTATTAAAAATATAAAATGTCAATATTCTTACGTGATAAATTGTGTGAAAAGACTACTGCATTTTCGAATTACACGTGCAGTTCTAGATTCCTCTTCTTGCGATCGAGAAAAATCCAGACCATCATCCATTTTTCCTTCTTCTTGCAAAACTGCCTGTTTCTCCTCGACTTTTCCAACGCCCTTTTTCTTCGTCTCGTATGACTGTAATAAAATACAATTAAAATAAATTTATTTTTAATTTATTTCCACTCGGACCAATCGATATCATCATCTTCATTATACAATTTTAATTACTTTTAAAAACAGAAGTGAATAAAGAGGTAAAACATTTATGAGGAAACATATTGAGAAAAAAGCGAAACAACAAAACGGAACAAAGTACAAACCTTTCTCTATAAGGTGGCAAAATAACAAAGAAAGTTGAGAGATGAATTACAAAATAATGCCTCTAATTGTCTTTTAATAAAGTTTGAAATTTATAAAAATTACCTTATATGAAACCCAAAGGCTTGTTTGTGCATGTTGCATGATAACTGTAGAATCACCATATTTAATGATAGGTAATCCAATTACTTCTAGATCCTTATCTTCGAGAGCAACCTTTTGATCGTCCTTTTCTTGTCGTAGTAAAAAATTACATATATCTGTGGTTGCCTCTTTCCTGAAAATTAATTTTTTGTGTCAGTTGAAAATAATTTTGATAAATAAACAATTTTTTTTTAATGAGTAAGTTGTATTTGAACCGCAATTTGATTTTTTAACTTTAAAAGATAGATAAATATTCTCTTTGCAAAAGCCGATTTTTACATTGATACTTTTTTACGGAAACCAATTTTTCACGGAGAGATTTATATATTTTATTTTTTACGAAAACTGACTTTTTATTGACATGGAGAAATTCTTTTTTAATAAAAACCGATTTCCTATTGAAAGGGATTGAAATTCTTCTTCTAAAATTTGATTTTCCATTTAAATCAAAAGATTGTTGTACTTTCCTTTTTTTTTGTTTGATGTTGATTTTACAACAATTTTACTAAAAATAAAATAATAATATTTTTCTAAATCACCTATCAACGAGGTAGAGTTCATTATTAGCTTCATTTAC
Organism: Ganaspis brasiliensis; assembly: GCA_037103525.1. Classification (NCBI taxonomy): domain Eukaryota; kingdom Metazoa; phylum Arthropoda; class Insecta; order Hymenoptera; family Figitidae; genus Ganaspis; species Ganaspis brasiliensis. The sequence goes on from JAZKLR010000146.1 coordinate 2,749,122, forward strand.
TCCAAGGTAACGACCTGTGGTAAGATGTCTAATCCTCATCGGATGCATCCAATTAATAAATCCACCAGACCACTTTGTTCTCGAAAGTTCCAGTCGCCACAACGATCGAGCTTGGCTCATTACACTTCCTCCTTCGTAAATAACTATACTGCAAAATTTTTGCGAATTTCAAATTAAAAGCTTGACAAAATAATTTTGTTTATTAAATATAATCAATGTTTCAAATTTTTTGGGTTTCTGAAGATTATTGCTTAAAGAATGGTCATTCTTAATTTCAGAAATGCTTAATTCTTACTTTAAAAAAGCTAAGTTCTTAATCAAAAATAAACTTGATTTTGCATAATTATTTTGATCTTCTGTTAAATTAAATCTAAATATCTGTAAATTGAGATTAATTCGTACTTTTGATTGGGAGCTGTGCTCCATGTCGAAGGTATAGTGAGGCATTCGTCACCACCGTGAAAAAACCTGAGTACGTCTCCTCCAAACACGTAACCTACATATTTCATTTTACTAATTCCAGTCCCATAAGGTTGAACAGACCAATGGGTTACGTGGAAGGAAGCGTTCACTACTGATAAGCCATTTTCCTTGGTTGTGTGCTAGAAAAGATAAATTTAAAAAATCAATATAGGGGAGAGTGGCCATAAATGAACCGGGTTTTTTTCAAAGTGATAGTATTTAGTCAATTTTACAAATTTTAAGTACTTTTTTCATCAATATAAAACTACAACGCTTTTCTAGGTAATGCACACATTTTATACACGATTTATTTTGATTAAATAATAAAATTTCAGATTTCTCTAACCTAACACGCTATTTTTATTTTCAACAATCTGGGTACATACTGAACCACCTCTATAAAAACACTAAAAATGTTCATGAATGATAATATTGTTATTTTCACTTTTTTTTATTTCTAAAATTTTATTATGATGAGTTGAATTACAATTTTAAAACGGTTCTCCAGAAAATTAAAATTATTTACTGTTTGCCAGAGGCGAATGAATATTCCCTAAAACCCATTTAGCCTAAATCCTAAAATTAGCCTAAAATTTAGGTTAATGAAATTTAATTTCAATTAGCCTAAAATGAATTCAGCATAAATATTCTTATTTAACCTAAATCCCATTAAATTTAAATTCCATTTAACCTAAATTGCATTCAGCCTAAAATCCATTAAACCTAAAACTCATTTAACCTAAATCCCATTGAACCTAAAATGCATTCTGCCTAAAACACTTTTAACCTAAATCCCATTAAACCTAAAATCCATTTAACATAAAATGCATTCAGCCTAAATCCCATGAAACCTAAAATATATTCAACCTAAAATCCATTTAACCTAGATCCCATTTAACCTAAATTCTATTTAAACTAAAATGCATTAAGCCTAAATCCCATATAACCTAAAATGCATTCAGTCTAAAACACATTGGACCTAAAATGCATTCAACCTAAATCCTATTTAACTTAAAATACATTCAGTCTAAATCCCATTTAACCTAAACTGCATTTAGCCTAAATCTTAGTCAACCTAAATCCCATTAAACCTTAATTGCATTCAGCCTCCCCCATAGCACCTAAATTTACCTCAACTTTGCCAACCTTCCCTCAAGTTTCTAAACTTGCAGCAAACTTTCTGTAGGATGGCGACACTTGAAGAAAGGCTAGCAAAGTTGAGGCAAGTTAAGGTGCTGTAAGGGCTAAAACATATTTAACCTAAAACTCATTTAACCTAAATTCCATTTAACATAAATTCAAGTTAACCTAAAATGCATTTAGCCTAAAACTCTTTTAACCCAAATCTCATTGAACCTAAAATACATTTAATATAAAGTGCATTCAGCCTAAATCCCATTTAACCTAAATCTTATTTAACATAAATCTCATTTATCCTCAATTCCAAAAACTCTAACATTCATTCAGATTAATCTCATTTAACCTAAATTCCGTTTCACATGAATTCCATTTAACCTAAAGAGCATTTAGCCTAAATCCCATTTAAACTGAAATCCATTCAGCCTAAATCCTATTTAACCTAAAATTCATTGAGCCTAAATCTAATTTAACCTAAATTCCATTTAACATAAATCCTACTTAACCTTAAAATGGATTTAGCTTAAATCTTGTTAATTCTAAACCTCATTTAACCTCACTTCCAATTAACTTAATGTGCATTTAGCCTAAAATCCATTTAACCTAAAAATCATTTAACCTAAATCTCATTTAACCTGAAATGCATTTAGCCTAAAACTCATTTGAGGAATACTTTTTCAAAAGTTGATAAATCCACATTTTGTTATTTCGAGAATATTAAACAAATGCAGTTTCGCACCTAACCCCTAGATTTAATTATAAAGTAGAAAAAATATACGAAATTATTTATATACGAATGTTTTTTGCACTTAAGAAGATTTATTTTTAATTAAAGTTTATAGTAATTAAGAAATTTAAAGGTTTTTGTAATGTATTCCAGAAAAAAATTAAAATATTAAATCATCTTGGTTAAGTCAAAATTTTTTGTAAATTGAAAATTCTTTGATAATAATTTTTTTTTTTAAATTTAACAGTAACAAATCGATTTGTAAGGTTCCTAATATATTAAATTTGTGATTATCTCAACTTTTTTGTAAAATGGATTTATCAAGTTTTGCAAAAGTGCTCTTCATTTAACCTAAGTCTTATTTAATATAAATTCATTTAAAGCTAAAATGCATTTAACCTAAAACCCTTTTAACCTAAATACCATTAAATATAAAATACATTTAACATAAAATGCATTCAGCCTAAATACTATTTAACCTAAAATGCACTTAGGCTACATCTTGTTTAACATAAATCTCATTTAACCACCATTCCAATTAAGCTAACATTCAGTCAGCTTAATCTCATTTAACCTAAATTACATGTACATAAATTCCCTTTAACCTAAAATTCATTTAGCCTAAATCCCATTTAAACTGAAATGCATTAAGCCTAAATCATATTTAACCTAAAAATCATTTAGCCCAAATCTTATTTAACATAAATCTTATTTACCCGAAAATGCATTTATCTTAAATCTATTTTAATCTAAATGCATTTTATCCTAAAATGCATTTAGCTTAAATCTTATTTGATCTAAATCTCATTTAACCTCAATTTTAATTAACTTAACATTCATTTAGCCTAAAACCCATTTAAACTGAAATGCATTTAGTCTAACTCCCATTTAACCTAAAATGCATTTAGCCAAAAACTCATTTAACCTAAATTCCATTAAACCTAAAATACATTTAACTTAAAATGCATTTAGCCGAAAACTCATTTAACCTAAATCTTATTTAATCTTAATCCCATTTAGAACTAAAATGTATTCAGCCTAAATCCTATTTAACCTTAATCTCATTTAACCGAAATTCCATTTAACTTAAAATTCATTCAGCCTAAATCCCATTTAACCTAAAATGAATTTAGCATAAATTTTATGTAACCTATATCTTATTTAACCTCAATTCCAATTAACCTAAAATACATTCAGCCTAAATTCCTTTAAACCAAAAATTTATTTATACTAAATCTAATTTAACCTAAATTCCATTTAACATAAAATTAAGTTAACCTAGAATGCATTTAGCGTAATTTCTATTGACCCTAAAATGCATTGAGATAAAAATCATTTGTCTTAAATCCACTTGAACCTAAATTTTACATTATTAATTAGGTTCAATAAAATTTGAGAAAAATGATTTTAGGCTATAAGCAATTTAGGTTAAATGGGATTTAGGCTGAATCCATTTTAGGTTAAATGGAATTTTCGTAAAATGGAATTTAGGTTAAATGATATGGAAGATTTTAGGTTAAATGGAATTTAGGCTGAATGCGTTTTAGGTTAAATGGGATATAGGTTAAATGAGATTTAGGTTAAATGGGATTTAGGTTACATAAGATTTAGGCTCAATGCATTTTAGGTTATATGGAATTTAGGCTGAATGCATTTTAGGTTAAATGGGATTCATTTTAGGTTTAATGAGACTTATGTTAAATGGAAATTTTGGTGAAATGGAATTTAGGTTAAATGACATTTAGAGAGAATGAATTTTAGGTTAAATGGGATTTAGACTGAATGCATTTTATGTTAAAGGGGTTTTAGGTTAAATAAGCTTTATGTTAAATGAAATTTATGCAGACTGCAATTTAGGATAAATGGAATTTATGGTAAATGGGATGTAGTTTAAATAAGATTTAGGCTAAATGCTTTCTAGGTGAAATGGGATTTAGGCTGAATGCATTTTAGCTTCTATGGGATTTAGTCTGAATGCATTTTAGGTTAAATGTGATTTGGACTGAATAAATTTTAGGTTAAATGGGTTTTAGACTAAATCCATTTTAGGTTAATGGGGTTTAAGGTTAAAAGAGATTTATGTTAAATGAATTTTATGCAGAATGCATTCTATGTTAAATAGGATTTATGTTAAAAGAGGGTTAGGGTAAATGAGTTTTAGGCTTAATGCAATTTAAGTTAAATGGAATTTATGTTAAATGGGATTTAGTTTAAATAAGATTTAGGCTAAATGCTTTTTAGGTTAAATGGGATTTATGCTGAATGCATTTCAGGTTATATGGGATTTTGGCTGAATTCATTTTAGGGTAAATAGAATTTAGGTTTAATGGGATTTAGGTTAAATAGGATTTAAGCTGAATGGGATTTAGGCTAAATGTGTTTCAAGGAATATTCATGCGCCTACCAATATTTTAACTTCTTTATCACGCTTGATTATTGCAGTTAAGGTCCGATACAATATAAATCGTAAGTTGAATTATTTCTAAATAGCTTTTTTTTAATTAAAAGACGTGTTTGTATCTTAAGTAAATACTTTCTCCAATGCGTCAAAGAGAGTTTTTTTTATCTTTGTAAAAAATAAATCTACATGTCTCAAATTTATGGACGAAGTGTGTTTACGCAAACTTTATTTATATTTAGAATTAGGAGAATTTTTATTCAATTGTTTCGGAGAAAATTAAAATGGTTCATTGAAGAAACTGGTACATTTATGAACACTTTCCTTTACACTATCTTTGGAAATTGTTGGTATCCGGTTAAAAAACACGACTGTATTAATATCACGATATCTTGGTCACAATATAAGATACAGACTTAAAACTTAGAAATTTGGAAAGCTTATGAAATTCTGCTTTAAATAGTTTATAGGAAAAGTTTTTTGACATTTAAAAATAATTATTTTGCTGGATAAGATAACAATAAAAATTCTTAAATTTTTCAATTATCGTTAAATATTTTCGACTTTCAGCCTGATCTACAAAAATTATGCGCAAAATGTTTAACTAACAGTATCTTCTTTGTTACAGTATCAGTTTCAATTTAAGCTAGGAAAACTTAAAAAATAATAAATAGCTTCCTAGATATGACCAAAAAGAGATATGACGGTAGTGTGTTATTTAATTTAGCATTACTTAAAAATAAGGCCAAAGTTTGCATTAAAATTCTTACCAAATATCTTTCAGTGGCGACTGAGACGAGAATCAGGTCGTCACCAACTCGAACTTTTTCTCCCTCTGATCTTTGTTTTGAAGCTGGATGTACAGTCCACCAGCAAGCCTCTCCTTTATTAAAAAATTGACACACAATTTTTTAAGTATTTTGAACAAATTAGATAAATAAATAAATTATAATAAATATATATAAATAAAAATATATAAATAATAAATAAATTAGATAAATAATTAGATAAAGATAAATGTTTTCTTTTATTTTCTCATTGGATTAAGAATAAATTATCCCTAGACTAGGACTTAGTATAATTATTCTTGAATCAAGAATAATTTATTATTTATACTAGAGAAACATTCTTCGGTCAAAGATAACTTTTCTTGATTCAAGCATATTTTTGTGCTGGGTAAAAGAAATCCTTTTTCTCTGTGTATTAATTAAAATTAAACTTTTTTGTGCTGAATTTAAAATTTGGGATTAAATTAGAAATTTGCAAATTCAAAATTTGGGGTCAAAATTTCACAATTTCGTTATTTTTAAAACAAACCTTGAGAGTGCTCCTGTAAACCGACATCAAAAGCAAGCTTGTCGTTCGAAGAACTCGTAGATAAACATGCTAAATACTAAAAGAAAATCAAAATTTATTTATTTATAAATCAATGAAAAAAAGAAGGAAAATAATTTTTGAATGAAACATACCATATCACTGTTTAGATGCCTGAGAAGAATTGCATTGCCATAAAGCAATGTTCTGTGACCTGATCCTGTGCCTTTTCCCTAAAAATAAAATAATACGAAAATATTATAAACTGATTATCAAAACTTATCAAAAAGAAATTTAAAATAAAGTTACAATGGTTTTTATCTCGAAAGAAAATTTATGTCAATACGATATATTTATATTATCAATTTGAAGATTTTTTTTGCAAAAAAACCAATTTTAGTATTAATATAATGAATAATATTTATTAGATGTATAGTTTTATTTATATACTGTTAATAACTCAACTATAATCAAAACAACTATTTGTAAAGCTTACACTTACTTTTCTTTATTCAAATAATTTTATTAAAACGAAATCAAATCGTTTATCAAATAATATATTCTATATTTTAATAATAAATTCCAACTTTTTAAACGAAATAATTTTCTGTTTGTTTACAGGAATCATAGCTTGATAAATAATGACTTAAAAATCGTAAATAGTTTGGACTTTGTCCAATTTTTATTGAATTTACTTTGTCTGAGGAATACGCTATATATAATATTTTATTGATGAAACCTTCTTGTTTGTTTAGAGGAGTCGCAACTTGATAAATAACTCCTGTTTACAGGAATAATAAATTGACAAATAATTTCTGTTTTTATAGAAACATTATGACTCGATATAACTTCTGTAGAAAAAATCATGTTTTTTTACAAATGATAAGTTGATAATTATTTGTAACTTTAAAAATGTTTAAATTCACTCTAAAAAATTGAAGATAACTTTAAAAGCTTGAAAAATAACTTTAAAAATTCGAAAAAAAAACTCTATTTATCAACAGAAATTATTTACCAATCATTTGAGTTTTAGAAATAATAGAACGTAATTAGTTTACTCATAATAGGAAGACATTATTACTAAACAAAGCAGAAAATCTACTCTCTATTGTGCAAAATATTCACACATCACTTTTGCTGTTTGTACATAAAGTCCACAATTTACAGTTTATGATTCAGCTTTTCAAAGTATTCAGTAAGCTTGAGAGTAACAATAAAATAAAGTTCAGCTCATTGAACGTACACAACTAGTTCTGCTTTAATGACAAAACTGATAACAATTGCTCGTTTTCTGTCAATCAAAATTGTCTTTCAATTTTTCACTTTTAATTTAATTACATTTTTTACTTTTAATTAAATACAATTTAATTGTGCATCTTTAATTAAATATAATTCAATTTTGCATCTTTAATTAAATCTAATTTTATTAAATATTTTAGACCTGACACTATGAAAACTACATTTTTTCAAATTTATAATTATATTTTATTGAATTTTAAGTAGTAAAAGCTGAATCATAGTGCTAGTCAGACAAAACAGAACTATATAAAGCAAAGACGGAAATTAATGTAGCTGTTAAATCCAATTTAATTAAGTGCCTAGTAATTTCCGACAAAGTATCAATTTTACCGAAAATCGATAAACTTTAATATTATATATGTATCTTCTGATATACGATATATTTGCCGTCTTTGCAGGAATTGAACTATAGCGATAGTAAAAATAATCCCTTAAAATAATAATTTAATCCATAAGGAAAATTTATTTGTTTAACAGACCATAAAATAAGATTGTAAGGAATTTTCCAAAAGATACAAAAATATGAAAGCTTTAAATAAAAATAACATTCGACCGAGTTTAAAATAAAAGAATTGTGTTGTCTGACCAACATGGATTTTTCTACTCATTCCAAAATCTACTTTCAAGCAACACAAATTGATTAATTTTAGTAACACAGATAACACACGAATAATACAATTCCATTAATCTTTCCAGGAAAAATTTAAATATCAGATTAAGTTGAAGAAATCATGAAATTCCAAGTTTATTAAAGTTGTTAATTAAAATTTCGAGGTAAATGTTAATTGTCTTTTTAATGTTGAAAAATAGTATTCTTTAATTGTTACTTAGAGTAAATAATATTTATTTCATATATATATTATTTGTTATACTTGGGATAAATAGAGTTATAATATTTATTGTTTAGCATAAATAAACAATTTATTATCATCGATAAATTAAATACTAATAATGATAATTACTAATAATAACAGTTAGATATTGATTTTGGATAAGATTCAACATTTGAAAATTAACATTTACTAAAATAAAAAATTGAAAATTAAGTAATTTTGAACAAATATTTCAATCCTTGAAAGATCAGTTTACATACATATAGAGGGATACTTACTAAACTTTCTTGTTGCTGTAAATGAAAAACACAAATGGGAATGAATTTGATTAACACAATTCTTATAATCATGATCGTGTTTAAGTTAGAACGACAATAACGCAAGGATTCTCATGTAGAAAGTACATTTAATTCTAATCTAATTAAACTTCATAAACGGGAATTTATAATACAAACACGATTTCTACTATACAAAACCGTCCAAAAATATAAAAAATCTAAAATCACTCCTTTTTAAACCATTTTGGTATTTTTAATTTTTAAACATATTTATTTTTTTCATAAAAAATACTATTCTCGTTATTATTCATATTAAATATCATATCAATTTTTATGTTAATTATATTAACCATTCATTTTTTTGTTTCAAGAGAAAAGAATTATATTCAACTTGTTGCACATGTTTCAAAATTCTGAAATCTTATCAATTTTATAAATTGTTTCATAATTGTTAATAAGATTTTTTTTTCAAATTGTTGCATTGGTTGGGTAATAAAATCAAATACAACTTTCTTTTACAGTAGTCTAAAAAATAATTCATTACTTTATATGAAATAAGAAGGATTTTTATTTAAAGAAAAAAAAAAGTTAAATTTGTCCTTCGTTGATTGCGTGTTTACGATACTCCACCCTTTTTTTTTTTTAAACACGAACTATTTTACAAAATTTACATATCATCTTTCAGCTCATGTTTTTTCCACTTGGCATTATTTATTTTCTGCTTATCGATAGAAAAATGACAAATAATTGTTTAGAGAAATGAATGAGAATATTATTATTTATTTTAAATAATATGGATAATAATGTTGTTATTAATGTGAAAACAAAACAAAGTAAATAAAAGTGTCAATTTTTTAAAGGATGAATAGTTGTAAATTATTAAGAAGTTAAGTAAATAAATTGAGGTAAAATAATATATAAATAAAATGAGAAAATAAAATGTTAAAAAGAAAAATAAAAACAAAATGAGGAAACGAAAAGAAAATAAGAAAGTGAGAAGGAAATAAAGTGAATAAGTAAAACCAAAATAAAGAAAGGAAAAGAAAGTGAATAAATGAAACGAGAATAAAAAATCTAAAGGGAAAAAATGGAATTAAAATTACATACAGAAATAAATTGAAATAAATAAGAAGGATGATAAAGTTTCTCTAAAATAATGTTTTTTTCTCGAATTTGTTTCGTTTGTTCTTTTTTTTCAAATGTTAAAAATTTTTGGACGGTTTTGCAACAAAAATAGTTTTATTACGGGTAAAATCGACACATGCGACATTCTGGATGGGATCCATGCGGATGCAATCGAAAAAAGTATTTCGTCATAATTGCTAAAATGTTGTCGTTTTACGATTTCAAAAAAAGGATAAAGCTATATACACAGACATTGAGAATAATTGCGTGAATGAATAATTTTCAAGTTTTAGTACATGACGTGATGAGTGTCACTTTATAAAAGACAACGGGTTAGTACCCATTAGTGTAATACAAAATATGTGTGAAAATAACATAAAGGTATCTTGGTATATTTATTTATATGTGTATGTTGCATCTAAATTAACATTAATTATTGAAACTTTTTGAAAATTGAATTTAATTCGACTTTAAATACAAAAACAGACTCTATATTTTAATAATAATTCTAAACTTAATTTTGAGATTGTCTTTTATATTTAACACGAAGCGTCTTTGAAACAAATTTACTAAAAAAATATTTTAATTAACTAAAAACTAAGTCATTGAGTTAAATAATAACTAACTTTCGTTTATATATTTTATAATTGTTTTATAAAAAATTATAAACTATTTTAAACAACTTTGATTAACAGTCAAGCTGTGATTAAATTCAGTGTAGGAATTATTGAATTATTAATTATTGAATGATGATCAATTTCTATTTAACTTTTAATCAAAGTTGGTGAAATTAGGATAGAAACTTTGATACATTATTAAACTAATACAACTTTTGTTTAATTAAAATCCGAGTATTGAAACTTATGTGGTAATTAAATACCTAGTATTCAAACTTTCTAAATATTCAATTAAGAGTAAATTTAATTCCACCTATTGGAAAAATAAACTAGACCGAAAAGTTTTAGGAAAAATAAATGTCATCATACGAAAAGTTAGAAAAATAAATTCAATTAATAGTTGAAAAACTTTTCTTTTAATAACCGAAAGAAATATTTTTCTTGAAATTATTATTTCATACAACAACCTCATTAAAATTTCTTTATTTTATTTTATACCTATATCAAAACATTCAGTGCAATATGTTTTTCCCTTCATTCTAAAAATGAAAACATGTAGAGCAGTTTTTGTTTTTCATTAAAATTTAAAACATTCGGTGCAATATATATATATTTAATTAAAACTCGGTTTTTAGAGCAGGCCAAGTGCTTTTTCAGTGCAGTTATAAAACAGGAATGATGAATTCGGGACATTTTGTAAAAATTGACAATGCAGAGCTTATATATTTTTTTAGTCCACTTCTATTGTGGTATCTGAGGTGAATTTTTAAAAGAACAATAGATCAAGTGATACGAGAAAAGTGCGCGGTGAAAATTGATAAATTTCTGACAGTTTGAGTCCGTTCAACGTATACTTTAAACGAAATTACACCTACACGTGGCTATTTTAAACGTAAGAACAATCCTATGGCTACTTTACCGTCTCAGACCCAGCAGCCGTGACCAACTCTTGTAGTGCTCGGACCGAAAGAGCTTGCTCTATTACAAATACACACTGTGACAAATCAGGTGGAATATTCTGCAAAAATAAAATCAATCGACCATTAATCACATTTTTCCCTTTTCATAATTCTTGAATAATCGATAATTGTATATTTTTATAGAATCGGAATTATTTGGAATAATTCTTCAACCTTTTTTTTTACGTCTTTTTACTCTCTAAATCTAAATTATAATGAGGAGTACTTTTTCAAAAGTTGATAAATCCACATTTTGTTATTGCGAGAAAATTAAACAAATGCAGTTTTGACCTAACCCCTAGAGTTAATTATAAAGTAGAAAAAATATATGAAATTATTTATATACGAATGTTTTTTGCACTTAAGGAGATTTATTTTTAATTAAAGTTTATAGTAATAAAGGAATTTAAAGGTTTTTGTAATTTATTCTAGGAAAAAAATTTAAATTTTAAATCATCTTGGTTAAGTCCAAGTTTTTTTTAAATTAAAAATTCTTTGGTAATAAATTTTTTTTTTTGAATTCAACAGTGACAGATCGATTTGTAAGGTTCCTAATATGATAAATTGGTAATTATCTCAACTCTTTTAAAAAATGGATTTATCAACTTTTGAAAAAGTGCTCCTCATATAGTAAAAAATGACTAATAAAATAATAGGAAATCGTGAACGAGATTTCTTTATTCCAATAAGTGAGAAAATAATTACTTTCTAAATCTGAATTAGTGGTTTTTTACTAATGAATTTGGGAAAAGTGAGATACTATTTAAATAGTAAGAATTTTACTATTTTTTTAGTAGAAAACTACTAATTTAAATAGTGAAGGTTTAATATTTCAATTAGTAGATTTATACTATACTAATTAGTTGAAAACTATTAAAAATTATTTCTAATAAAAAATTAGTCCAATTCTTAAAATTTAATGGTAGCTCACATTTCGCTAATTAATTAGTCAGGGTTTTAATTGAATTAAATTTTTGGGGCACTGGAATTAAAATCATGATTTAAATATCAAAAAAATTTGATAATCTGATAATTGATAATTTGATAAATAAAAATTTGATATAAAAAAAATGAATGTAAAAAGTCGCAAACAATTTTTTAAAAACACCAGAAATTTGTGGACAAATCTAATAAATTTCAATTTTAATATTTTATTCTTTATAAAATTAACAAAATTGTGCTAATGCGAATTATCAAAATACCTATGACCTATAAATTTTTTGTACGTAGATAGCAAAACATAGTATTAAGTTTTTATATCTTTAAGTCATTATAATTTAAATAAATTCCAAACGTCAATTAACTCATAATTATTCCAAATTATTCAAACTTTTTACAAAATTTTAAAAGTTTACCTTCTATTACTTTTGATTTTTTTTTTAGGATTGTCTTTAATTTTCTGCTTTTTATGCAAATTATTAAAGATTATTTTACACATTTTTGTTGTTCTAACGTTCACTAAACTTTTTTTTTTCGTTGATTTTCTTAATTATTTCCTTATTTTAAAACTAAATACGCGCTCACTTTTTTGTAAATTTATTCAATTTCTTTTCACATTTTGTCTATTTTTTGCAAACTTATTTATTCTTTCATAAAGTTTTTAGATTTTTTTTTATTTTCTAAATTTATTATTGGTCTTGTTTTAAATGTAATAATATTATAAACATATTTTTGGTATAATTTTCCTACACTTTTTTATTTTTAAAGGATTTTTAAATTTCTTCTGTAGGCGATGTATTTATCTTTATATATACATTTTTCAATTTCATTTTTATCAACTCTAATTTCTTAGTAGATTCTTACCAATTTTTGTTATTTTTGTACTTTTTACATTTTTTTACAATTTGTTAGATTAAGAAAAAAGGCATTATTCTCCATTTTCTTTCTATTTATTTAATTTTCTTAATTGTTCTACCATTTTTTTAGTTTTTCTTGAATTTTATTTATTTTTCATCTATTTATTTATATTTGAATTAACTCTTTAATTTTTTTTGTTTCTGTTTTCTTTTCCCGCTTTCAAAATATGATTGTTTAGTTTTTATCATGTAATTACGAATTTTTTAAAACATTTATTCCAAGCTTTTATCTACATTTCAATTTTCAATATCAATTTTCTACTTTTTTGAAGAAATTTATTCTTTTATTTTATATTTTTTTGTAAATTTTATCTTGTACTACTTAAATATTCTCATTTTAAAGTCGTTCTTCTCTGTTTCATGGAGTTTTGTTTCTTTTAAAATTTTCCAAAATTTTATTAATTTTTTTTAATTTGTAAAATAATTCTCTAATTTTTCTAATTTAAAATTTTTTCCCTCTTCAATAAGTAATATATTTTAACATTTTTTTTAATTATCTTCTTATTAATTTTGTTAAGTTAAAAAAATGTCCTTAAATAGTTTAAATTATCGAAATGAGTTTCTACTTTTTTATACATATTTTTATGTCACTGTTTCATTCTTATCTTTTTTTTTTAATTTTTCTTTATTTCTATAATAATGTCCAAGACTTTGTATATTTAAAAGAATTTTCTGATTTGTTTAATAAACTGTTCTTTCATCTTATTACGTTTTTATGTATATTTTTTAAAATAATTTATTCTTTTTTCGTTGCTTTTACCAAATTTTCTTAATTTCACGATCATATATGAATTTAAAGATTTTTTTTTTAAATCTTCTCATCTATTCGACTTTATAACTTATTTGATTCTTATTAAATGTTTTATGCTTAATTATTTCTTATTAAAATCGTGGCTGAGTTTTTTTTCATCACTTAGTGAAAAATAATTAATTATAAGTAAAATAAGACTAATTATTAGTAAATAAAAAACTAAAAGTAGTTAAAATTTGACGAGTGGAATTAACAAACAGAATTTTACTAAAATATTAGTTATTTCAACGTAACCTGAAAATGAATTTGATTAATAATTATAATTATTTTTTACTAAATGGTTAGTAGAAATATAACTATTCGAATTAGTATTTGAGTTTTTGCTTTTAAATCAGTTATTTTTAACTAATTCGGATTTAGAGAGTAGGAAAAACGAGTTTTTATTAGTAGATTTTTAATATTTTTTTATTTAAAGAGTCAATTTCTAAGTTTTTTTTCTTAAATTTCTGTCAAAAATTGATAGATATGATTTTCTAATTTTATAAAATAGAGTAATTTAAATGTTTTTTTCTTTACCTTGTCAGCTATATTTTCCAGAAAACAGTGTCGGTTTCCAAATCCTTCGGCTGCCAAACATACTCTTTCCCCCGTAGCTGTACACGAAAGACATACCATGTCTTCCTGCAATTTGGAAAAATCAATTATTCACAAAAATAGTTAATTAAAGGATTAATAAATAAAAATAATAAATGACATATGAGAAATAAAATAATAAATAGTTGGAAATGAAGTAGTAAAATAAGAATGAAATACTAATTAACAAATTTAAAATAAAATTTTGAATAACTGGAAAATGTATAATTTTCTTATTATTAACATTTTTTATTTTATACTAATTGATATATAATATTTAATTACTCCGAACTAACTGATACTCTTAAAAGAAAATATGTGGTTTTATTTATAATTTTTATTAAAGTTTTCTATCATTAAAATTTCTTTGAAGGCATAAAATTGTTTCAGGGTAAATTGATTCTTAAAACTCATTCAAATAAAAATGACACATTCGGGATATTATTGCATCCTTTATTTGTTTCTTTCTATATTGATTACTTTTTATAAAATGCACTAAAAAATCTGCTAAATAATAAATTTATTCATTCTTTTTTTTAATAAAAATTTGAAAAATATAATGTCACTAACATTTTTAGTTATAAGATTTTTGATTACACTTTATTAATTGAATTTACTAGATTAATTAAGTCTTTTAATATTAATTTAATGTATAAATTTCAATTATTTAATAATTATTTAATGACCCGAAAATGATATCACTAATATAGGCAAAATTTGTCTGTAAAAATTTTCTTCAACTAATAAATATTTTAAAACCAAACTTTTCAGAATTATTTAAAATATTATTATTTTCATTAATTTTTAGTCGAATTTCACTATTTAAATTAGTAGATTTTAAATTTTTACCATTGTTTTAGTGAAAAGTGACTAAAAATAAGTAGAAATTTACACTAATTTGAAATAGTGACCGAGTTTTTACTAATTCAAATTAAGAGAGATTAATTTGAAGACAATATTGAAAGAAATTTGAGTTAGACAGACTTTTTTAAGGATTTAAGATTTTAGAAATTTTACTAAAAAAAGGTTTCAAAAAATGCTTGAAAAATGTATTATGGTTTTTGAAGAAATTTAAAATATATACACATATAATTAATTTCTTAAATTTTCAGTTATTATCTTAAATTTGGATTATTGTCATCAATTTTCCATTATATAACGATTTTTTAATTATTTTCTTTTGCTTAAAAATAAATTCTGTAATTTTTCTTGATTTTCATCAATTTATATTTATATTCATTTATATTCATTGTTTTTTCATTACTTTTAAAAATTTCAATTATTTATCCGATATTGTAATTATTCTCATCAATTTTCGTTATTTCTGCAATTTTTTAATTTTTCTCTTTAATTAAAATTTTTTAAGTAATTTTGTAATTATTATGGTTTTCTAAACATATAGTCTATGATTTTTTCAGTTATTTCTCTCAAATTTTATTGAATGTTTTCAATTTTTCATATTTAAATTATTTTCAGGATATTTCAATTATTTTTTTTAATTTTTAATCAATTTCATCATTTTTTAATTATTTTTCTCGATTGTTAATTAGTATTCTCTTTTTCTAAAATTATTTTCTAAGATTTTTAAGTATTTTTCTGAAAATTCAAATATTTTCTTCAATTTTTAATTATTTTAATTTGTTATCAGAATTTCAAACTTTTTTTTTATATTAATTATCGTAAATTTCAATTATTTTTAGCTTTTTTTCAGACTTTTCTCCAATTTTTAGTTTTTCTCTTTTTATAAAATTAATTTCTAAAATTTTTTTAAGCATTTTTCTCAAATTTCTATTATTTTCTTCAATTTTTAATTATTTTTATTTGTTTTCATAATTTCCAAAAAACTTTATTAATTATCGTAAATTTTAATTAATTTTAGCATTCTTCCAGTCTTTTCTACAATTTTTAGTGATTCTCATTTTCTAAAATTATTTTCTAAGATTTTTAAGAATTTTTCTAAAATTTCAATTGTTTTATTCAATTTTTAATTATTTTCATTCGTTTTCATTATTTCAAAATTTGTTTATTAATTATCGTAAATTTCAATTACTTTTAGCTAATTTCTTTAATTCTTTTCTCTAATTTTTAGTTATTTTCTTTTTTTTAATTGATTTCTAAGTTCTTCATATATTTTTCACAAATTTCAATTATTTTTTCTTTATTTAAAAAAAATTCTGTAATTTTTTCAATTGTCACACTTAAATGACATTTATTTTTTACAACTTATTATTGTTTGTATCATATTTTAATTATTTTCGTCAAGTTTTAAAATATAAAAACACTTTTCAATTATTTTCCAAAATTTATTTTCTTCAATTTTTAATTCTTTACATTTGTTTCATAATTTCAAAAATTGTTTACTTTTTATCTGACTTTTCAATTCTTTCATTATTTATATTATTTTTTATATTATTTTCTTCAATTTTCAATTGCTTTCGTTCTTTTTCTCGTTCTTTTTTATAATTGCCAAAAAGTTTTGACTTATTTCTCTTTAATTAAAACTTGTTCTGTTCAATTTTAAATTATTTTTATCTTTTTTCATTTATTTTCTCTAATTTTTAATTATTTTCTTTTATTTCAATGAACTTCTGAATGTTTTAGGTACTTTTCTCAAAGTTTGTTTAACTTTGCTTTATTTAAAATATTTTATGTAATTTCTTTAATTATTTTCTCAAATTTTAATTATTTTTTTAATTTTAATTTATTTATCTCTATTTTTAACCATGTTTTTTCAATTTTCAATTATTTTCCCTAATTTTTCATTATTCAATTTTGTTTTAATTTACTTTTAAGATTCTAAAGTATTTTTCTCAAATTTTAATTATTTTCTTTATGATTAGAACATTTTTATGATTGTTTAAATTACTCTCCCCAATTTTTAATTGATTTCATTTTTTTTCAATTAATTTGCAAAATTTGCAATTATTTTGTTTAATTTCATCTATTTTTTGCAATTCTTTTTAATTCTAAAATACTATTAATTGTGTCCTAAATAAATATGTATTTTATTTATATTAATCAATTTTTAAATATTATATTTAAAATATTTATTTCTTCTTATTAGATAAATAGTACTAACCGATTTTTTATATTTATTATTGTATTTTACAATTTTTAAAATGTACGAAAAACTAATCGCGAGCTTGCGCGCGTTTTATTTTGCTAGTTAAATAAAATAATTTAGTAATGAAATTAGAAAAATAAAATAATGGAAAATAAATAAAATAAAATTTTCTTCTCCAAATATGTTAGTAGAGATTTTTTATTAATTTTCCCGATCGTAACTAAATAAATAAATTTCCAATTACTCTAATTAATTAAAATGACACACTCGTGTGAAAATATGTGAATCAAATTAAAAGAGGGAATTACAACAATGGTGCTATTTCCGTCAAACGTCAAAATTACGACGGGGGCCAAATCGCATTACATGAAGTGCGTGCCAAATTCAATTTGGCTGACCTAAGAACTTGTACAGGGCAGATACTAGAGACAAAATGTAAGACAGGAAACACACATATGCTGATGAACAAATTTAATTGTTGATTTGAAAGATAAGTAAATTCACTTCTTGGCCTAGAGCCATCGATTATTCTAGTTAGTTCACTTACGACTACATCTGTAAATTGTTGAATCATTTTTTCTTTTCATTCACAGCAATTAAAAAATAAAAAAAAAAACAAACAAATCTCTTATTATTTTTGTCCAATAAGAAAAAAGCAATATTTTATTTTATTTAATTCTAAAGAAAAGTAGTTTGATAACAAATAATAGACTTTTCCAGATAGGGAAAAATGAAACCTTCCGAATGAAAATCTATACCCTTCTCGTTTCTATTACTATTTTTTCGGGTGGGAGAATAGATGATATAAGATCCAAATGTGTACTTTTTTGTTTACACGTATTATTATATTACGGTTTAGCTAAATTACAGTAATATAATATTAAATAGTTTTAATAGTAATATTTTTAAATTAATTTGTTCATTTAATTACTAACCCCAAATTTTGTTTTTTAATTGTAAGTTATTATTTATTTCTAAGAATTTTTTAGTTTTTTATTCTTACTTGTCATTTATTTGTAAAAATTGTTACTTATTTATATACTCATTTGTTATTCATCTCTTTTTATTTGTAACCGAAGAATAAAAAGATACTGAGAAGTTTTTCAGTTTTTAGTGTAAAAAGTCACACTCACTGCTTTTTATCACGCGATATGAAAAGTTTAAGATAATAAAAGAAAAATAACAAAACTTTTATGTATCTAAATCCAAGATGAACAACTCTGTAGGTCAAGGACGCAATCCTATTCCAGAAACTAGATTATGTATCGTCGACACAACGACATTCTCTGCGTTCAATACAGAATACATGATCTTTTGTAAACGCTTCAAGGGCTATTCAAATTCAAGTTTCATTCTTGATTCTATCCGTACTCAGATTTGATAAAGAAACTTTTTTTTTTAACCTCATCATTCAAAGTTTATGAAACTTATTTCTAATCTCTTATTTTGGAAATGTCAACAAACGACTTTTATGAAAAATTGAACTGTTTACGATTTTGGTATATTTTATGATCTATCAATTTTATCATATTATTATGTACCAATTTTTGTTGAAAATTTTCTCATCTACCAATTTTATCACTCTATTTTCAACCAATTAATTTTTCTACAATATTACTAGCAATGCCATTCAAAATTTGAACTATTTAATTCCTCGTATCTAAATATTGTCAGCATTATAACTCAATTTGATAAAACTGAGGACAAAAGCAGAAACCTTTCAGAGGTTTCCCTTTACGTAATATTATTGAAACAAAAAGTGCACGTCAATCATTTTACGAGAAGCAAATACCTTCAAGTTTCTAGTTCTGTTCGATTAATCACAAAGATTGATTTTCAAATGTTTTCGCTCATTTTCTTTCGGCATAACGTCAAATTATCAAGTAAAATTAACATACAAAAAAAAACTTAAAATTTACCGTAAAAATGGATGACTATGTTAACGAAGAGGACTTTACCAATTTTTCGTACGTTATAATAATTGATAATTCACAATGTTTCGCAACTTTTTAAAATATATATTCTATTAACCCCTTTTTCCGTTCTTTCAACATTTTGTCTAATACGTTGATCAACAAAAAACTAAATAAAATCTTTCATTTAATAATGGAAAAAATTTGTATAATTTTATAATTATTATTTACTGCTTCTTTAAAATTAAACAAATATTTTAAAAATCACTTTTTTTAATAGATATGACGAGGAGGATTTCGTAGATTGTCCACCTGAGGTGACAGAAGGCCTTTTTTCAAAATGCGATAAGAAAGGAGAAAGCAGCAATGATCCAAATAAAAAGATATGTGCGTGTGCAAGACCGAAAGGATCCAGTAATAAAAAGGCAACCGCTGGTTCTAGACAAAAGCGAGCACTTAACCCTTTCATTATTTTTTATTTGGAAATGTATGCTAAAACTTCGGGAAAACATGTGACTTGTGTTGCCAAGGAAGCTGGCAAAAGATGGTGCGCTATGTCAGAAAAAGAGAAAGAAAAGTACAGAGCTATGGCGAAAGCACGGAAGTCTGAAAAAGCTGAAAATAAGTGCTAAAGGAATAGAAAGAAGAGAAAACGTCCACTAATTAGTGTTTGTCATCGTCGTGTCCTGTTAATTATCAGTTGGATTTTGAAAAAAGAACGTTCTAAATTAGGTAAAATGAATTCTATTTAATTTAATGAATTTACAAATTAGAAAAAAAATTAAATTTGATAATCAGCGTGGCCACTTGACCGGAAAAAATCGGGAAATTTGTTACTAAACCGGAAATTTTTTCGTGGAACTAAACACAAAGATATTTTGTGTTTTAAATCAGATGGTTTTTAAAAAATGCGTTTAAATTCATTCAAAATAAAATTTATAAGTATTAGTTCAAATCATTTTAATTCTATTAATAAAGAAGTCAATACATTTTTCTATAATTTTCAATAGTTTTCAATATACAATTATTATCTAAAAATTATATAATTATTCTTTGAATTCTTAGATTATTTTGTTTTATTGGCGATTATTCTCGCCAGTTTTCGAATTTTACTTTCAATTGTCAATTATTTTCTTCATTTCTCAATTATTTTCTTTAATATTTAATTATTTTAGTATTTTAGTAATTTTTTTTATTATCAAATATTTTCTTTAAATTTCAAATTCATTCTTTAATCTTTAATTTATTTCTTTAATTTTTATTTATGTTCTTGAATTCTCAATTATTTTCTTCAATTTTGAATTGGATTCATCATTTTTCAATTATTTTATTCAAAATTCAATAATTCTCGCATTTTCTCAATTATCGATTGTTTCTAAAAATTTTATAATTATTCTTTAAATTCTTAGATTATTTTGTTTTATTGGCGATTATTCTCGCCAGTTTTCGAATTTTTCTTTCAATTGTCAATTATTTTCTTCATTTCTCAATTTTTTTCTTTAATATTTAATTATTTTAGTCTTTTAGTAATTTTTCTTATTATCAAATATTTTCCTTAATTTTCAACTTTACTCTTTAATCTTTAATTTATATCTTAATTTTTATTTATGTTCTTCATTTCTCAATTATTTTCTTCAATTTTCAATTGCATTCGTCGTTTTCAATTATTTTATTCAAAATTCAATAATTCTCGCAT
This sequence comes from Ganaspis brasiliensis, assembly GCA_037103525.1. Taxonomy (NCBI): domain Eukaryota; kingdom Metazoa; phylum Arthropoda; class Insecta; order Hymenoptera; family Figitidae; genus Ganaspis; species Ganaspis brasiliensis. The sequence continues at coordinate 2,770,184 of JAZKLR010000146.1, forward strand.
TTTCTCAATTATCAATTATTTTCTTGAAATTCAATTCTTCAATTATCATATTTTCTACAATTTTTTCTACAATTTTCATCAGTTTTCAATTGACAATTTATTATTCTCCTTCAATTTAATGACAAATCATTAATTTAAAAAAAAATTTGTTCGAATGCCGATTATTCTCACCATTTTTCAACCTTTTTTTTCAATTGTTAACTATTTTTTTATTAGTCAATTATTTTCGTCATATTGTAATTTTTCTTTTAAATATCAATTATTTTCTTGAAATTCCCATTTAATTCTTTAATTTCCAAATTATTTTTCAATATTTAATTAATTTCTTCCATTCTCAAAGCTTTTCTTCAATTTTTAATTATTTTCATCGATTTTCAATTAATTCCTCAATCTTAAATAATTCTTGGATTTTTTAAAATATTTTGTTCGATCATAAAAATTGTTTTAAATTTTCAATTCAATTATTCAATTCTAGAACTATTCTCTTCAATTCTCAATTATTTTTTTTAATTTTCAATTGCATTCATCATTTTTCAATTACTTCATTCAAAATTTAATAATTCTCGCATTTTCTCAATTATCAATTATTTTCTTGAAATTTCAATTTAGTTCATTATTATGAAATAAATGAATAAATAAATTCTTCAATTTCCTATAGATTTATTCAATTTTCATTTATTTTCTACAATTTTTTTCATAATTTTCATCAGTTTTTAATTGACAATTTATTGTTGTCCAAATTTATGACTATTCATTAATTTAAATTTTTTTTTGTTCAAATGCCGATTATTCTTACCATTTCTCGATTTTTTTTCAAGTGTTAATTATTTTTTTTAACAGTTAATTATTTTCCCCATATTGTAATTTTTGTTTTAATTATCAATTATTTTCTTGAAATGTCCATTTAATTCTTTCATTTCCAATTATATTTCTTTAATTTTAAATCAGTTTTTTCAATTTTCAATTGAATTTTTTTGGTTTTCATTTATTTTATTCAAAATTCAATAATTCTCGCATTTTTTAATTATAAATTATTTTCTTGAAATTTCAATTCAATTCTTCAAATTCTTATTGATTTGTTCCATTTTCATTTATTTTCTACAATTTTTCTCATAATTTTCTACAATTTTCAATTGACAATTTATTATTCTTCTTCAATTTTATGATTATTCATTAATTAAAAAAAAATTTTTGTTCGAATGCCGAGTATTCTCACCATTATATGGTTTTTTTCAATTGTTAATTTTTTTTAATAGTAAATTATTATCATCATATTCTAATTTTTGTTTTAATTATCGATTATTTTCTTGAATTTTCCATTTAATTCTTTAATTTTTTCAATTATTTTCTTCAATTCTCAAATATTTTCATTAATTTTCAATTATATTTATCGATATTTAATTAATTTCTCAATATTCAACAATTGAGGATTTTTCCAAGTATTTTTCCATTCATAAAAATTGTTCTAAAATTTTAATTCACTTATTCAATTCTAAAAGTATTCTCTTCAATTCTTAGTTATTTTCATCAAATTTCAATTCCACTTTTTAATTTTCAATTATTTTCTTTAATATTAACAAATTATCTCTTTTGTTTCTTTTATTTTTTTCTATTATCATTAAATTTCTGTAAATTTAATTACAATTGCAGAATTATTATCTTTAATTTTTAATTCGATTCCTCAATTTTTATTTCTATTCTTTAGTTTTCAATTGTGTTCTTCTACATTCATTAATACTCGTCTTTTTTTGATTGTTTTTTTTTTTCAATTTTTAAGAATGTGCTTTAAATTTCAATTTCATTCTTCAATTTTTAATTATTTTTATCGATTTTCAATTAATTTGTCAATATTCAATAATTCTCGGATTTTTTCAATTATTTTTTCACTCATAAAAGTTGTTTTAAAATATCAATTCAATTATAAAACTATTCTCTTTCATTCTCAATTATTTTGAGCAAATTTTAATTCCACTTTTCAATTTTCAATTATTTTCTTTTGTATTAACAAATTATCGACTTCCTTCTTTTATTTTTACGATTTTCATTAAATTTCTGTAAATTTAAATACAATTGCACAATTCTTTTCTTTAATTTTTAATTTAATTCATCACTTTTTATTTCTATTTTTAAGTTTTCAGTTGTTCCCATCTATATTAATTAATTCTCGTCTTTTTTCAATTATTTTTTCCCATTTTTAAGAATATGCTTTAAATTTCAATTTTATTCTTCAATTTTCAATTTCTTTTATCGATTTTCAATTAATTTATCAATATTCAAAAATTTTCGGATTTTTTCAATTCCTTTTTTATCACTCCTAAAAATTGTTTTAAAATTTCAAGTCAATTAATCGATTCTATTCTCTTAAATTCTCAGCTTTTTTTTCTTCAAACTCAAAATTTCACTTTTGAATACTCAATTATTTTCTTAAATATTAAAAAATTATCGCCTTCTTTCTGTTATTTTTTTTTTAATATCATTAAATTTCTGTAATTTTAAATACAATTGCACAATTATTTTCTTTAATTGTTAATTTGATTCTTCAATTTTGATTTCCATTCTTCAGTTTTCAATTGTTTTATTCTATATTTATTAATTCTTGGATTTTTTAAATGACTTTTTTCATTTTTTAAGAATATGCTTTAAAATTAAATTTTATTCTTCAATTTTTAATAGCCTTCTTCAATTTTCAATTATTTTTATTCATTTTCAATTAACTTGTCAATATTCAAAAATTCTTAAATTTTTTTAATTATTTTTTTTTCACTTATAAAAATTGTTAAAATTTTAATTCATTTATTCAATTCTAGAACTATTCTCTTTAATTCTCAGTTATTTTCATGAAATTTCAATTCCACTTTTTAAATTTCAATTATTTTCTTAAATATTAAAAAAGTTGCTTTTTTTCTATTATTTTTTTCGATTATTATTAAATTTCTGTAATTTTAAATACAATTGCACAATTGTTTTCTTTAATTTTTAATTCCTTTCTTCAATTTTTATTTATTTTTTTCAATTTTTATTCAGTTATTAAATGTGCAATAATTTCCAACATTTAATCCTACAATTTTATTATTTTTTCAATTTACAATTATTTTTTTTTAGTTGTCTATTAATCTAGTTATTTTTCGAATTTTTTTCAATTGACATTTATTTTTATCCTTTTTCGCATATTTTCTTCAATTTTTCAGTTATTCTCGTCATTTTTCAACTATTTCCTTCAATTATTAATTATTTTCCGCAATTTTCAATTATTTCTTACAATTTTTTTAATTTTTAATTATTGTCTTAACATTTTATAATTACTCTTTGATTTTTTAAAATTACTTTGTACGGTTGTGTATTAATCTAGCCATTTTTTAAATTTTGTTCGTAATTGACAATTAATTATTTTAGTCATTTTTCACTTATTGTCTTCATTTTTTCAATTTTTTTACTCATTTTTAGCTATTTCCTTCAATTATTAATTGTTTTTCGCAAATTTCAATTATTCCTTACAATTTTTTCAATTTTCAATTATTTTCTTTAATACTAAAAAATTATCGCCTTATTTCTGTTATTTTTTCGGTTATCAATAATTTTAAATACAATTACACAATTATTTTCTTTAATTTTTAATTCCATTCTTCAATTTTTATTTTAATCTTTCAGTTTTCAATTGTTTGTTTTTATATTCATTAATTCTTATCTTTGTTCAATTACTTTTTTCAATTTTTAAGAATATTCTTTAAATCTCAATTCCATTCTTCAATTTTTAATTGCTTTCTTAAAGGTTCATTTATTTTTTTCAATTTTAATTATTTTTTCGATTTTTAATCTAGTTGTTAAATGTGCAATTATTTCCAACAATTATTCCTATAATTTTCTAAATTTTTCAATTTGCAATTATTTTCTTTTAATTTAATATTTCTTGTTTAATTTTTTCAATTATTTTTTTCAGTTGTCTATTAATCTAGTCATTTTTTGAATTTTGTTTTCAATTGATAATTCTTTTCGTCATTTTTTAAGTATTTTCTTCAATTATTTATTGTTTTCCGAAATTTTCAATTATTTCTTACAATTTTTTCAATTTTCAATTATTATCTTCAAATGTTTGTATTTTATTTTGATTTTTTTAATTATATTGTTCGGTTGTATATTAATCTAGCCAATTTTTGAATTTTGTTTTCAGTTGTCAATTATTTTTGTTATTTAGTAATTTTTGCTCCAGTTAACAATAATTTTTTCTAATTTTAATTTAATTCATAAATTTTAAATTTCTTTCCTCAATTTTTTATTATTTTCTTCAATTTCAAGTACTTTTTTCGATTTTTAATTCAGTTATTCAATTTTCAATTATTTACAACAATTATTCCTATAATTTTTCAGCTATTTTCGAATTTTGTTTTCATCTATCAATTATTTTCGTCATTTTTCAGATATATTTTTCAATTTCGTAATTTTCATTATTTGAATTTGCAAAAATTTATTGTTTTAAATGACCAAAAATAATACAAAGTGTGTTAATGTTACTAATGGAATTATAATACTTAATTTTTTAAAATGTTGAAGATAAATAATTGTCCAAAAATTTACATTTTAATATTTTGTGATAATAAAACTTTTTAAGCTATAATTATTATAATTAATAAGATTATACGAATTTGTAAATTTTAAATTTAAGTCTAAAAGTATATTTTACATATAAACTCGAGTTTCGCAAAATTAAAAATACCGTTTTAATTGTTCGAAAATTTGTGACCGGGAAATCCAAAAAATTGACCGGGAACTTAATGTCATAAAAAAAGTGGCCACCCTGATAATAAAAATAATAATAAATAATAACAATAAAGTATTTTTAAAATAATCTTTAATCACACGCGGACGTTTATTTTTTGTTTGAAAATTATTTTTCTAATCACTTGTTGGTATTTTTAAAGAACCAGTTTGACCTGAAGATCCTAAAGAACAGAAATAGTTCCTCCTTATGCAGATGATTATAGACGGAATGATTCTCTGCCTTGTTGAAGGGAATGAGACCAATGAAGCTCATCGTTTAATCTACCTTCGAAGCGAGGATCAATAAGATACGCTCCATCGACTCAAAAAGCAAACCAGGTGGTACTTTCTCGCAAGAGTGATTTAGTTAACAAATAAAATCAAAATCGAGAATGAAACTATTCTCAAGGTCAGAGAAATTAACTCCTCAATTTCACCTTAACGGCAATTCGATCTGATTGATTCCCGTTTCAATTTCAAATGCATTATCGAAACCAGTCTATCCAACTTATTCTTGACATTTAGTAAGAATCGTTAAAAATAGAAAAATTTCTCGTCTTGGCAATTTTCAGTTTTATTTTATTAACCTCTGTAGAAAAAATTGTAATAAATAGTGAAACTTTATTGTAGTTTTTTTTTTACCAGTAAAAGTTATGATTAATTTTTGGCGAAAATTGGCAAAAGCTGTTTTTTAAATAATTAAATACAATTTTTTAGAGGTTAGAACATTTTTTTGAATGTTTATAATATTAATTTTGGCTTTTATTTTCTTTGTCGAAAGATAATTTTTGTGCCTAGTTTAATAATAAAGTTGACAAAAAAGGAAAAAAATGTGGTTTGATAAAAAATTTGTAAAATCTATTTGTGGAAAGAAATGTTTTTTATTTTTTTTTTTTTATAATAATCCATTTGTGTGAAAAATAGTATTGGATAAAAAATCAAAAAGTGGAACTCAGAAGTCTGTTTATCTTGAGGAATAATAAAGTTGACAAAAAAGGAAAAAAATGTACTTTGATAAAAAATTTGTAAAATCTATTTGTGGATAGAAATGTTTTTTTTTTTTTAATAATAATCCATTTGTGTGAAAAATAGTATTGGATAAAAAATCAAGAAGTGGAACTCAGAAGTCTGTTTATCTTGAGGAAATGTTGATTAAAATTTCAGGCCAATTTCAGTTTAAAATTTTAAATTAAATTTCAAGTGGAAACTCGCTGTACATTAGGAGATGAAATCTCGAGAGATAGGGTGTAAATATTTCAGACAATTTTTTAAGTCTTGATCAAATTTACAGATAAAATTAATGAATTTTGAGATTTTGGTAATTAACGGATTTTATCACTGTAAAAATGCAATTATAGTTTAATTAACTCCAATATTCAGGGAGTTTTTATATTTAAAGTAGGTACAGGGGAATATTTTTTAAAAATTGAAAATTCTATGAATATAAATGTAACAAAACAAATAATAGATTAATAATAATGGTCAAATTTGGAGTAAATAAAAATATTCGGTCGTTTTTAGTTAGTTTGTTATTTGAATTTAATAGAAGTGCAATAATAAAATATAAAAAGTCAATAGAAATTAAATAGGCATTTTAATGAAACAAAAGTTCGTGTTTTAAATTAAATGAACAAAAAATACTGAACTTTTAGTAACTAAGAATGTAATGAAATGCTAATAAAACAAAAGTAGCGTATCTCGTTAGGATGCTAAAGAAGCAGCTTTTTGCATAAATTTTAAATACTGTTAATTTGAAAGACAAGTGGAACAATGTTAAAAAGAAAGTAAGAAAAAAGTCGAGACTTCCAGTATTTATGAACACAATTTTTTTACGAAGAGAAGAAAAAATACTTTTCTTAATATATTTCAGAATTAGATAGAATGTTGACTATTTTTGTGAAAATGAAAACAAACCGGAATAAAAATATATTTATTTCTAAACTTTTAAAATATTCAAATTTTAATTTAATCAATTCCAATTTTCTAGTTCCAAATTGCTATAGTAATTCAAATTTTCGTCTCATTTTGAATTAATTCAAATTTCAAATGATCCAACTTTCCATCAATTTATCGAAATTTTAATCATTTCAGATTAAAGACGCAGATTTCTTTCTTTAAATTTAGTAAACATTTGTTACTTTTATCCAATTTCTTCCAATATAATTCAATATTATCTTTAAAAAAACATTCTCTACAATTTTTTACAATTGTTGAATTTCGTTAATTAATACTTTATTCAAACGATATAAAAACACGAATTTTATGATTTTTGAGAAAAAATATTGTTGACAAAATCCAACAAAAGAAATTGTAGAAAAATGATCTAAATTGCAAAATGAGCTTCAGTTTATTAGAAGAGAATTAAAATTACAATTCTTTCCCAAGTTTTAATTTTGCAATAATTAAAAGAATTCAAAATAGCGCCAAAAAAACTGGAAGTTTGCTATTAAAATTGTTATCTAGTGGTTTTTTTGCATATTTTTTGTACACATTTAATTTTAATTCAACTAATTTAGTTTTCTAATGTAATTTGTTTTCGTATATTTTAAATAAATAAAAACTAAAGTAAAAAGCGTTTTGATAAAAAGATTATTTTTAACCTTTCGATCAATTCAAAATTGCTTTTCGATAAAAATTACAATTTTCTGGTTATTGGAAACGACTTGCATGAACCTAAAATTTGACAATCGTTTCAAATAAACTGAAAATTGTAATTTTTGTCAAAAGCAACCTTGAATTGATCGAAACGTTAAAAATAAAAACGTGAGCCTTTCTACTAAAATGTTTTTTTAAATTTAGATACAGTTTTTATTATTTAAAATAAACAAAATATGGAGTTAAATTAACTTCTTTTCCGATTGTTTGTCCAATTTCTACTTAAAATCTTTTTTTAATATAAATTTTAAAAACCTTATATACATTTATGGATTTTTTATTCAAGTAGATTAATTTCTAAATTCATCGATTGGATTTATTGTAAGAAGCTTTTTCCTCAAATTCTATTCAAATAGACTTGTTAAACAGCGGATTCGATTACAAATTCAATAAAACCCTTAAATTTGAAGAGTTTGTTTATACAAAAATGTTAATTTAATCAACTATTTAAAATCATTTTTGAATTATCTAATTCAATTAAATTCAGTTTCTCGCATTTTTTCTGCAAAATTCCTTTATTTCATATTCAGGACGTTTATACCTTTAAGCGGTTCTCATTCTATCGGAACACGATATTCAATATATTTTTTATTTCATTTCTTCTTATAATTTGGTTTCTAAATAGTATTTTATAGTTAAAATCATTACAAAAACGAATTGTGCGAAAAACATTTTTTTCCGTTGAGAATTTCAAGCTATTAAAATTTTTCTTTCATAGTTATTTCACAATAATAGAAGAATTACTAATAATATTTTCTTAATAAAAGTACGGTAAATTAATTTAATACTAGCAAAATATAACGCACGTAAGTGCGCGATTAGTTTTCCATATATTTTAGAAATTAAACTATAATAATAAATAAAACAAATCGATGAATAATATTTAACCAATAAGAAGGGCTGTCAGTGGACTTGTAGATTAAAAATAGTGAAATAAAAACTTTTTAATTTAAAAAAATAAGTAAATAATGAGTTTTTAAGTCAAAAAAGTGAGTAAATAGTTAGCTTTTAAATAAAAAACGTGATTAAATAGTAAGTTTTTAAATAAAAAAAGTGAATATGAGAAAAACAATTCGAAAATCGCAAAAATAATTGAAATATGTAAAAATAGTTAAATAATGACAAAAATAATTCAATTTGAAAGAAAAGTTTTAAATGATAAAACTTATTGAAAAATTGATTAAAAATCAAAAAATGATGACAAAAATTGAAACGAAATAATTGGAATTCGAAGTAAATAATTGAAAAGTTTCAGAAATAATTGAAGTTGTAAAAAAATAATTAAAGAATGACAAAAATAATTAAAAATTGAAACAAAAGTTTGAAACTGGTGTGAAAAATTAAAATATTCGCACAATAATTGAGATATTGAAGAAATAACTAAAATGTAAAGAAGCTAATTGAATAATGACAAATAATTATAAAAGCTGGTGTAAAATTACACTTTTTAGACAATAGTTACAAAATTGAAAAAAATAATAGAATTTTCAAGAAAATAATTGAAATTAAAAAAAAAATAAAGAATATCAAAAAATGTATATGTGTAGAAAATGGTTGAATAATGACAAAAATAACTGAAATTTAGAAAAAAATTGATGAAAAATGAGAAATATATTCAAAAATGAAGTAAAAAAATAATATATTTAATACAATTATTTAAAAATTGTATAAAATAACTGAAAAATTAACGATATAATTGAAATGTGAAGAAAGTAATTGAATAATGACATAAATACTTGAAAACTAATTTTTAAAAGTTAATAAATTCATGAAAATAATAAAAAGATTGAAGAAAATTACATTTAAAGAAAATAATTTCAAACTGCCAAAAATATTTGAATTTTGACCAAAATAGTTGTAATTTGAAAAAATAATTGAGAAAAGAAAAAAATACTTGATAACTTTAAAAAAATAAAAAATTTGAAGCAAATACTTTAAAACTTGACATAACAATTGAAATATTGAAATAAATAATTCAAAACTGGTGTAAAAATTAAAAAATTATAGACAATAATTGTAAAGTTAAAAAAATATAAGTTTGAGGAAAATAAATTAAAGTTGAAGGAATTAATTGAAATTTGAAGACAATAATTGAAATTTGAAGAGAATAATTCAAAAATGGCAACAAAATTCAAATATGAAAAAAAGAATTAAAGTTTGAAGAAAATAATAATTGAAAAAGGTAGAAAAAAATTAGTAAATTGGTGACAATAATAAAAATAATGATGAAAATAATTGCAAACAGGTGTAAGAAATTTAAAAGTTCATGACAATAAAAAAAATTGAATAAAATAATTGCAATTTGTAAAAAGTAATTTTAAAATGCAAAAATAACAAAAATATGAAAAAAATAATTGGAAATGACAAAAATAGTTGATCAATGACAAAAGTAATTGAAATTTCAAGAAAATAATTGAAAAATAACACACTGAGAAAATAAGTTGACTAAATACAACCAATTTATGATTAAATTTAGCAGAGAGAGGTTGTTGATATAGCACCTGCAAAGCACTTAATTGATTTTAGCAGAGCATATGCTCCGGTATCCTAGAAGTTTGATTGTCATCGCCGGTGTTTTGTTTGTTTTGTCCCGAGGAACCCTAACCTAGAAATAAAGCTGCTTGGCTAGAGGCTTATTTTCTCAGTGCAAAAGTGAATTGAACATGTGTAGAAAATTTGGATATTCCTGACAATAATTTAAAGATTAAAGAACACAATAATTGAAATTTCAAAAAAAAATAATTGAAATTACGAGAAGATAATTAAACAATAACAAAAATAATGGTAATTTGAAAAAAATAATTGATAACTGGTGCGTAAAATTAAAAATTTGAAGAAAATACTTGAAAAGGTAGAATTGTTAAACTGTAAAGTTGTACATGGAATTAATAATAAATAAAAAAAATATAGAGAACAATTGAAGTTTGAAGAAAATAATTGAAATTTGTTGAAATTAATTAAAAAACAATGTACAAATTTAATAAACTCATGACAATAATAAAAATAATTAAGAAAATGATTGAAATTTGTAGAAAATAATTGAAAACTAATATAATAAATTTAAAAATTCACGGCTATAAAAAACATTGAATTTATTTATTTATTAATTTATGGGCAAAAGCTCATTACAATATAAAATTTAAGAAGGTATTTTAAGTAACAATAAAATTAAATTTTGATATCAAAATAATAATTACTATATTGAATATTAATAGGTCGCATTCAATAATTTGAATAAAATAATAATTGCAATTTGTAGAAAATAATTCTAAAATTGAAAAAATAATAGGAAGATAAAGAAAATAATCGTAAAATGCCAAAAAACTTGAATAATGACAAAAGTAATTGAAATTTGAAGAAAATTATCGAAAATTAATAAAAGTTGAATAGAAACTGGTGATGAAAATTTTAATATTCCTGGCAATAATTTAAAGATAGAAAAAAATAATTGAAATGTTGAGAAAATAATTCAAAAATGACAGAAGTAAATGAAAACTTGTGTAATAAATTTAAATATTCATGACAATAATGTAATTGGCTTTTGCCCGTGAAAAAATAAATAAATAAATAAATTCAAAGTTTTTTATTGCAATGAATTTTTAAATTGATTATATTAGTTTTCAATTTCTTTCGACAAATTTAAATAATTTTTTTTATTATTTTTATTATTGTCATGAGTTTATTTATTTTATTTTTTTCAAACTTCAATTATTCTCTATAAATTTTTTATTTATACACCAGCTTCAGGCCCGTGGCCAGAAATTTTTTTCGGGGAGGCCTAAATTTGCATTTTTTTTTCTCAAAAAATTTTTTTTTCAACGAGTAAAAAAAATTCGCTCAATTTTTCAAGTAAACTTTAAGTTTTTAATTTTATGCACCAGTTAATTATTTTTTTCAAATTACAATTATCTTTGTTACTGCTCAATCATTTTCTTGTAATTTCAATTATTTTTAAAATTTACTATTATTTTTTTAAATTTAAATTGTATTCTTCAATCTTGAAACTATTGTCAGGAATATCCAAATTTTCTACACAAATTCAATTCACTTTCGTTATTTTTCAATTATTTTCTTCAAATTAAAATTCTTTTTGTCATTATTCAATTATCTTTGTTATTTTCCAACTATTTTTTTCATATTTTTGTTCATTTTGCCATTTAAGAATTATTTTTTACAAATTGCAATTATTTTATTCAATTTTTTTTATCGTCATGCACTTTTAAATTTCTTACACCTGTTTTCCATTATTTTCATCATTATTTGTATTATTGTTACGAATTTATTAAATTTTTTTGCATCTCTTTCAATTATTTTCTTCAAACTTTAATTATTTTTTTTACATTTGAATTTTTTTGCTATTTTTGAATTATTCTCTTCAAATTGCAATTGTTGTCTTCAAACTTCAATTAATTTCTACAACTGTCATTTATTTTCCTCAAACTTATATTTTTTTAACTTTACAATTATTGTCTATAATTTTTTAATTTTTACACCAGTTTTGAATTATTTATTTCAATATTTCAATTGTTTTGTCAAGTTTTCAAGTATTTTCTTCAAATTTTTAATATAAAATTAAAATTATCACTTATTTTTGTCATTTCTCTATTATTTTTTCAAATTCCAACTATTTTGGTCAATATTCAAATATTTTTGACATTCTGGAATTATTTTCTTTAAATGTCATTTTCTTCTATCTTTTTATTTTTGTCGCATGAATTTATTAACTTTTAAAGATCAGTTTTCAACTATTTATGTCATTATTCAATTAGTTTCTTCACATTTTAATTATATCGTTAATTTTTCAATCAGTTTATACAATTTGTAAATAATTGTATTAAATTTCTTATTTTTTAACTTCATTTTTGAATATATTTCTTATTTTTCATTAATTTTTTTTCTAAATTTCAGTTATTTTTTTAATTATTCAAATATTTTCTATTTCTTTCAGTTATTTTTTTCATTATTTAACTATTTTCTATATATCAATTTTTTTGATATTTTTTAATTATTTTTTTCAAATTTCAATTATTTTCTTGAAAATTCTATTTTTCTTTTTCAATTTTTCAACTATTGTCTAAAAAGTGTAATTTTACACCAGCTTTTATAATTATTTATGTCATTATTCAATTAGTTTCTTCACATTTTATTTATTTCTTCAATATCTCAATTATTGTGCGAAAATTTAAATTTTTTACACCAGTCTCAAACTTTTGTTTCAATTTTTAATTATTTTTGTCATTCTTTAATTATTTTTTTGTAGCTTGCATTATTTTTGAAACTTTTCAATTATTTACTTCAAATTCCAATTATTTCGTTTCAATTTTTGTCATTTTTTTATTTTTAATCAATTTTTCAATTACTTTTGTCATTTACAACTTTTTTTTCAAATTGAATTATTTTTGTCATTATTTAATTATTTTCTGCATATTTCAATTATTTTTGCGATTTTTGAATTGTTTTTTTCAAATTTGAATGGTTTTTCCTGCTGGTGCCCCCTAATTTAATATCAGTAACATTAAACTCTATATTTAATCACTTTATTTATTTAAAAGCTAACTATTTACTTCCTTTTTTCACTTAAAACTCATTATTTACTCAATTTTTTAAATTAAAAAGTTTTTTTTCACTATTTTCAATCTGTGAGTCCCCAGGCAGCCCTGCTTATTGGATAAATATTATTCATCGATTTGTTTTATTTATTATTATAGTTTAATTTCTAAAATGAACAGAGAGCTAATCGCGCGCTTGCGCGTTTTATATTTTGCTGTTTATTATTTAATTGTTCTGAAAGTTGTATTATGTTATAGTTTAAAATATTATATTAATTTTTTTTTTAAATTTGTAGACCCGTTTTGTTTTAATTAATTAAAATATAATAATTTTTCTCGTTTTTTTTACTGTTTCCATGTAAAAGTTCCAACTTTATAAATTTATATCTTAAAAGCAGAACGGTAAATTTCAATAAAATTGTAACCATACAATAATGTATATAATGTGTCATTAAAATTTTATAAAAATCTGTAGAAAAACGATTTTTGGGATAAGCCTCCTTAAAATAATATTTTTTTTTACAATTTAACTTTCTCCAGTCTCTTCCAATTAATCCCTCTTAATATTCTTTATAAACTTCAATTCTTCTAATTAAGGTAACGGTACCTATACTCAATCAGTAATGATTCAATTGAATAATATTAATTAATATTTTAATAATATAGATGCCAAATACCACTTCGAGTATGACAAGATTTATTTTTACCAATGTAATAAAACTATGAATTAATTTTAACTAATTAAATCATCACTGATCGACTATAAGTACTGATCGAGTATTGGTACCAGTTACCTTATTCTTTTTTGAAATCCAATTCAAAATTATTCCTCTCTCAATTGAAATTTTAAACATCCCAATAGGAATAATTTTTACAAATTGAGCTTGAATAAATTTTAAATTTATTTGCACTTGAATTCAATCCCTCAAGATCCATATGAGTGATTCTCCACAAAGTAGTAACTTTTGATAACATTAAATTTTTAAGTAAAAAATATTTTTTCTTAAATATTTCTTACGTACAATTTACAAACAATTATTTTAAAATATAATTCAAAAAATTTTTGAACTTAAATTAACACCCTTAGTCTTATATAAAAAATTTTAAGTTTAAAATTTTAAAGGTTACAAACATTTTTTTAAAATATTTAATTTTTTACCTTAAACGAATATCCTAAGGATGCTAGCTTATTTAGAGGATGTTTGTAGGACATCAAAGAAAATTCTTGAAACACTTGATCACGAATTAAAAAAAGTATAATTACGTAAATAATTATACAGAAATTAATCAATATTTTGATTAAAAACTCAGGTTAATGATATTCTTATAAAAAACTAAACACTATTCCTATGTATTTCGAATTTTATGATAAATTTATGATGAATTATGCATAGATTTGACTACTTTATACCACTATTATTTTTATTTTATTTTAAATATATAAACAATCCAATTATTTTTGAAGAACCGGAGTTTACATGTCATTAAAATACGCAGGAAATTAATATTAATTTTTGAAATTATAAAACTAAATATCCTATTTCTTCAACTAAGTTGGACTTAAATCAAATTTTTTACCTCAATAACATTAATATTCAGTGAAAATTCAATATAAAAATGATTAAAATTACTGAAAAACAATGAACATGTAAACTCCTGTTCCAAATAACAAAAGGGTGAAGAAAGTATTTAAAAATGATTTTCGCAAAAGTTATTAATAAAAACTGGAAAACAATACACAAGAAACGAAGCTTTTGAGATAAACTGTCGATAAGAACAGATAAAAATAATTTAAAAATATGATTTATTTAAAAAAAAAATGTATTAAGTCTCACGAGTCCTATGTGGAGAACCTAAAAAAGTGCAGATTTGAGGCATTTTTAATCATTTCATATCCTTTGATGTTAAAAAACAATATTTTTCAATCATGATATTAATAAACATAATAACAAGGAATAACTGTACAAAGAATTAAATATTTATTTATATAAGATTAAAAGTTATTAAGTGGGGAAGTAAAAATAACCACTCAGTGAAGAATCACCCATTAGGGTGGCCCAAAAAAAAAAAAAATTTCGATTTTCATAAACCTTACCCCCCCCCCCATTTTGTTCTTTGGCGAAAAATATGAGATACGTATTTTTTTATTTTTTAATATTAACCCGTGCCGCAAAGCCCTTGAAAATTACCATTGAATTCCCATAGGAAAAATGCACTTTTTCGTAAATTTGACATAAAATCGTGAAAAATTGACATTTTTCTTTCTGTAAACGATATTTTTGTTCATGAATGTCCAAATAATAAAAATCTGTTGTATATTTATTAAATAAATTATTTCAACTATTTTTTATATGACTGTAAACAAACCCCATAAACGTAAAAAAACCTGGAATTTATTAAAAAAAAATATTAATTATTATTTTAAATGCTTTCTCTTCATTCATTGATGTTATTATCAAAATATATATTATTTTTTATGTTTTACCATGTTACATAATTTGTTTAAACAATTTATTGTTGTTATTTCCTTACAAAATGACAAATAAATCGAGCGTTTTTGCAATTTTCTTAAACTTTCTAACTTTAGACGCCTAATAAAAACATAAATTTATATATATTTATGTTATGTAAATATTTATTATCAAATTAAGACGCTAACAATTGTTTAAACAAATTATTGTTGTTATTAATTAACTTTTTCAGAATTGCTTAAAAAGAGTTGTAGTTTTTTCTTAATTTTGCAACTTGCTTTTCTTGAATCAACCACATTTTAATAAAATAAAAAAAAAATTATTATTATAACAATTATTTAAACAAATTATTGTTGTTATTTATTAACTTTTTCAAAAATGCTTATAAAGAGTTGTAGTTATTTTTTAGTTTTGCAAATTGATTTTCCTTAACCAACTACATGTTAATAAATTAAATAAAATTATTATTATAACAATTATTTAAACAAATTATTGTTGTTATTTATTAACTTTTTCAAAAATGCTTATAAAGAGTTGTAGTTATTTTTTAGTTTTGCAAATTGATTTTCCTTAACCAACCACATGTTAATAAATTAAATAAAATTATTATTATAACAATTATTTAAACAAATTATTGTTGTTATTTATTAACTTTTTTAAAAATGCTCATAAAATGTTGTAGTTTTTTCTCAATTTTGCAAATTGATTTTATTAAACCAACCACATGTTAATACAATTATTAAGATTATTATTCTAACAAATATTTAAACAAATTATTGTTGTTATTCATAAGATTTTTAATAAATGCTAAATAAAGAGTTAAACAGTTTGTTTAAAAATTTGTTATGTTAAAAATTTATTAATTTTTTGCTTCCTCATAGAGGAAGTTTTGTGATCGTTAAAATTTTCGATTTTCCAAAAATAGTCTAAATCGACTCATTTTCATCTAAAAGCGAAAATTTTCATTCCTAAGCAAATGTCCAGATGTATGTATGTGTGTGTGTGTGTATGTATGTATGTGTGTGTGTGTGTATAGCGTCTTTTGTGTACAAGATATCTTGAGAACGCTTAAACGGATTCCAATAAAATTTGGATGACTTATTAAGCTCATGAATATCTAAATTTGGACACAAGGATTTTTGAAAATACTCAACCAAATTTTGTTGAGCACCTTTTTTCAAAGAAAAAAATCGTTTTTTGCCAAAAAAAATTTTTATGCTAAAAATACAACTTAATGAATACAAAAATCATATTCCTTATCTCAAAACGAATCGATTGACCTATATAACTTTTATAATTGGTCAAGAATTCGTATAATAATTCATATTTTGACATTTTTTTGCATTAAAATTTTTTTTTTTAACAACTTCCTCAATTAACTTATATATTATTAATTTCTTGCTTCCTCTATGAGGAAGCAAATTATTTTGCTTACTTGGAAGCGAAATGTCCATGAAATGGACATAATTCTCACCTAGTTTAAATTGTGGTTGACTTAAGAAAAGTAATTTGCGAAATTAAGAATAAATTACGACTCTTTTAATGCATTTTTAAAAAAGTTAATAAATAACAACAATCAGTTGTTAAATTGTTATAATAATAATTTTAATAATTTTATTAACATGTCGTTGGTTTAATAAAATCAATTTGCAAAATTGAGAAAAAACTACAACTCATTATAAACATTTTTGAAAAAGTCAATAAATAACAACAATAATTTGTTTAAATTTTTTTTTTAAATAATAATTTTATTATGTTTATTTACATGTGGCTGGTTTAATAAAATCAATTTGCAAAATTGAGAAAAAACTACAACTCTTTATGAGCATTTCTGAAAAAGTTAAAAAATAACAACAATAATTTGTTTAAATAATTGTTATAATAATAATTTTTATTTAATTTATTAACATGTGGTTGGTTAAAGAAAATCAATTTGCAAAACTAAAAAAAAACTACAACTCTTTATAAGCATTTTTGAAAAAGTTAAAAAATAACAACAATAATTTGTTTAAATAATTGTTTTTATAATAATTTTATTTAATTTATTAACATGTGGTTGGTTAAAGAAAATCAATTTGCAAAACTAAAAAATAACTACAACTCTTTATAAGCATTTTTGAAAAAGTTAATAAATAACAACAATAATTTGTTTAAATAATTGTTATAATAATAATTTTTTTTTATTTTATTAAAATGTGGTTGATTCAAGAAAAGCAAGTTGCAAAATTAAGAAAAAACTACAACTCTTTTTAAGCAATTCTGAAAAAGTTAATTAATAACAACAATAATTTGTTTAAACAATTGTTAGCGTCTTAATTTGATAATAAATAATTACATAACATAAATATATATAAATTTATGTTTTTATTAGGCGTCTAAAGTTAGAAAGTTTAAGAAAATTGCAAAAACGCTCGATTTATTTGTCATTTTGTAAGGAAATAACAACAATAAATTGTTTAAACAAATTATGTAACATAGTAAAACATAAAAAATAATATATATTTTGATAATAACATCAATGAATGAAGAAAAAGCATTTAAAATAATAATTAATATTTTTTTTAATAAATTCCAGGTTTTTTTACGTTTATGGGGTTTGTTTACAGTCATATAAAAAATAGTTGAAATAATTTATTTAATAAATATACAACGTTTTTTTTATTATTTGGACATTCATGAACAAAAATATCGTTAACAGAAAGAAAAATGTCAATTTTTCACGATTTTATGTCAAATTTACGAAAAAGTGCATTTTTCCTATGGTAATTCAATGGTAATTTTCAACGGCTTTGCGGCACGGGTTAATATTAAAAAATAAAAAAATACGTATCTCATATTTTTCGCCAAAGAACAAAATGGGGGGGGGGTAAGGTTTATGAAAATCGAAATTTTTTTTTTTTTGGGCCACCCTAATGGGTGATTCTTCACTGAGTGGTTATTTTTACTTCCCCACTTAATAACTTTTAATCTTATATAAATAAATATTCAATTCTTTGTACAGTTATTCCTTGTTATTATGTTTATTAATA
Source organism: Ganaspis brasiliensis (assembly GCA_037103525.1). Lineage (NCBI taxonomy): Eukaryota > Metazoa > Arthropoda > Insecta > Hymenoptera > Figitidae > Ganaspis > Ganaspis brasiliensis. Next base: position 2,788,643 of record JAZKLR010000146.1, read on the forward strand.
TCATGATTGAAAAATATTGTTTTTTAACATCAAAGGATATGAAATGATTAAAAATGCCTCAAATCTGCACTTTTTTAGCTTCTCCACATAGGACTCGTGAGACTTAATACATTTTTTTTTTAAATAAATCATATTTTTAAATTATTTTTATCTGTTCTTATCGACAGTTTATCTCAAAAGCTTCGTTTCTTGTGTATTGTTTTCCAGTTTTTATTAATAACTTTTGCGAAAATCATTTTTAAATACTTTCTTCACCCTTTTGTTATTTGGAACAGGAGTTTACATGTTCATTGTTTTTCAGTAATTTTAGTCATTTTTATATTGAATTTTCACTGAATATTAATACTCAATTAAACTCAATTAAACTTGTATTGCACCTTTTGCATAAATGCAATTTTCTGACATACGATAGGGTCAGGTGAATCGCGACCTTAGTACCAGTAGCACCATTATTCTCACCCCCTCCCACGACCCATTGAATGCAGATGCAGTGAATGCATTTCGAAACATAGAATGAGACTCACCGTACGGAGGAAGGATACGTCATCCTGCTCAGATCCTCCCTCGCTGTCTGCCATCCTCCTTTAGCGATTTTTGGCTCAGGCACTTAATTTTTGAGTCATAAGCTCGAAAATTGCGCTTACTATGACTAATCACGTATTGTTGAATTTAGCATATCTTTTCCGCATGTTTTTGGCGCCGGTTTCCGCTCTGCGGGAGGAACCGAGCTAGCCTCTTGGTCGGCAACACTCTGATCAGTGTTGATCACCGACTGACTTAAAACTCGTGAATTCCTCTAGAGCCGATTACAATTAGGGGCTGATTTCTCACCAGAAAAGAGCGCATGCACCACCCCCTTGGCTCGAAAACTTGCTGCCAATCCTCTTCTTTGTATCATACGTCGGACGAGAGAAATTCTTCTTATCTACCTGCAATTTTTGATTATCAACATTAGACAATTTCTGCCGATGGTAAATTCAAATAGAACATTAATGATTGGGACAATTTCCTTCAGAGAGGAGGGAATCGATTTTTATCATTTGTTTTAGATAGTTCTTTACTTGCTCTGCAGATGGAATTGGGATCTATGTGCACTGAATAAAATATGACACTGAGTCAAGAATATTTTTTAAAAAGATGATGATTTTGTTACTAGGCGGAGAATACAGTAAAACACACATATATGAGATTCAAAGGAATTTGGGAAAAATATCCGATACATCCGGGAAAACACTATAATCAACAGATTTTCATTGTATTACTTAGATTTAAAGAAAATTTTGTTGTTTGATGTTTTTCTTACACCTTTATTAAACAAGATTGTTTTTATATCCAATTTCTGTATAATTTTCATCGCCTGTACGCTTTAGATTTGATTTTAAAAATGCAAATTATACAGGATTTAACAGTTTTACTGATTAAGTTGACTGGTAAAATTTTTATGATAGTTGTTGTTCTCTTGGCATTTATGTTTTGTGTATTATTGTTTTTTTTTTGAATTCATTACTATTGTCAGTACTTACTGTATGAAAGGGCGTTTTTCTTTTTGTACTTTGCCCGCTTATGTAAGAAATAAATAAATAAAATAGTTGAAAAATTATAGGAATAGCTGTTGCAAATAATTGCAAATTGAACAACTGTATTGAAATAGAAAAAAAAAATTAAAATTGAAAAAAATAATAAAACATTGAGGAAATAAATTGAAAATTTAAATATTAAATTAGAATCTGAAAAAATAATTGATATTTGGAAAAAAAAATTACAAAATAACCAAACTTATTGAAAATTGAAGACAAAATTAAAAAAATAGATAGATTAATGTACAACCTAACAAATTAATTTGAGGAGCACTTTTTCAAAAGTTGATAAATCCATTTTTCAACAAAGTTGAGATAATTACAAATTTAACATATTAGGAACCTTACAAATCGATCTGTCACTATTGAATTAAAAAAAAAAATTATTACCAAAGAATTTTCAATTTAAAAAACTTGGACTTAGACAAAATGATTTAAAATTTAAATTTTTTTCCTAGAATAAATTACAAAAACCTTTAAATTCCTTATAGTTTTTATACTATAAACTTTAATTAAAAATAAATCTCCTTAAGTGCAAAAAACATTCGTATATAAATAATTTCATATATTTTTTCTACTTTATAATTAACTATAGGGGTTAGGTGCGAAACTGCATTTGTTTAATTTTCTCGAAATAACAAAATGTGGATTTATCAACTTTTGAAAAAGTATTCCTCATTTAAAAAATCAAAGAATTTTTATAAATTTTTAAGATAATAATTGAAAATTGAAAAAAAATTTAGGAAGTAATTAATAATAGTTGAAGGAAACATTTGAAAGATGACGAGAATAATTGAAAATTAAAGAAAACATGTGAAAAAAAAACGAAAATAATTGTTAATTGAAAACAAAATTAAAAAAATGACTAGATTGATAGACAACTGAAAAAAAAATAAAAACAAGAAATTTAAAATTTTAAGAAAATCATTTCAAATAGAAAAATTAGGAAAAATATAGGAATAAATGTTGAAGATAATTGGCCATTTAACAACTGGATTGAAAATTGATAAAAATAATTAAAATTGAAAAAAATGATTGAAAATTGAAGAAAGAAATTAAAAATTGAAGAATGGAATTAATATTTAAAGAATCTACTTAATAACTGAAAAAAAAGTAATTGAAAAAAGCGAGAATTAATAAATATAGAAGAAAACAATTGAAAACTGAAGAATAGAAATAGAAAGGCGATATTTTAATATTGAAGAAAATAATTTTGAAAATTGAAAAGCGGAGTTTAAATTTGAAGAAAATAACCGAGAATTGAAGAGAATACTTGTAAAATTGAATAATTAAACTGAAATTTTAAACAAATTTTCTTGAATGAAAAAAATAGTTGAAAAAATCCGAGAATTATTTAATATTGAGGAATTAATTGAAAATTAAAAAAAAATATTTGAGAATTGGAGAAAATAATTAAAAATTGAAGAAATAAATTGGAAATGAAAGATTTCAATAGAAATTTCAAGAAAATAATTAATAATTAAAAGAAAAATTACAATATACAATATAATAATAGAAATTTAAGATAATCGAAAAAAATAATAAAAAAGGCGATAATTTTTTAGTATTAAAAAAAATATGTGAAAATTGAAAAAATTGTAAGAAATAATTGAAAATTGCGAAAAACAATTAATAATAGAAGGAAATAGTTAAAAATGGCGTAAAAAATTGAAGAAAATAAATGAAAAATAACTAAAAAAATTGTCAATTGCAAAAAAATTTTAAAAAAATGGATAGATTAATACTCAACCGTACAAAGTAATTTTAAAAATCAGAGGGTAATTCTAAAATGTTAAGATAATGATTGAAAATTAAAAAAATTGTAAGAAATAATTGAAAATTGCGGAAAATAATTAATAATTGTAGGAAATAGTTGAAAAATGACGAGAAAAACTGAAAATTTGAAGAAAATATGCAAAAAAGGATAAAAATAAATGTCAATTGAAAAAAATTCGAAAAATAACTAGATTAATAGACAACTAAAAAAAAATAATTGTAAATTGAAAAAATAATAAAATTGTAGAATTAAACGTTGGAAATTATTGCACATTTAATAACTGGATGAAAATTGGAAAAAATAAATAAAAATTGAAGAAAGGAATTAAAAATAAAAGAAAACAATTGTGCAATTGTATTCAAAATTACAGAAATTTAATGATAATCGAAAAAAATAATAGAAAAAAAGCAATTTTTCTAATATTTAAGAAAATAATTGAAACTTAAAAAGTGGAATTGAAATTTGATGAAAATAACTGAGAATTAAAGAGAATAGTTCTAGAATTGAATAATTGAATTAAAATTTTAACAACTTTTATGAGTGAAAAAAAGTAATTGAAAAAATCTGAGAATTTTTAAATATTGACAAATTAATTGAAAATCGATAAAAATAATTGAAAATTGAAGAAGGCTATTAAAAATTGAAGAATGAAATTGAAATTTAAAGCATATTCTTAAAAATTGAAAAAAGTCATTAAAAAAAGCTAAGAATTAATTAATATAGAATAAAACAATTGAAAACTGAAGAATAAAAATAAAAATTAAAGAATGGAATTAAAAATTAAAGAAAATAATTGTGCAATTGTATTTAAATTTACAGAAATTTAATGGAAATCGAAAAAATAAAAGAAACAAGGCGATAATTTTTTAATATAAAAGACAATAATTGAAAATTGAAAAGTGGAATTTGCAATTTGCTTAAAATAATTGAGAATTAAAGAGAATAGTTCTATAATTGAATTGATATTTTAAAATAACTTTTATGAGTGAAAAAATAATTGAAAAAATCCGAGAATAATTAAATATTGACAAATTAATTGAAAATCGATAAAAATAATTAAAAATTGAAAATTGAAATTGTAATTGAAAGCATATTCTTAAAAATTGAAAAAAAAGCAATTGAAAAAAGACGAGAATTAATTAATATAGAAAAAAAACAATTGAAAACTGAAGAATGAAAAAAAAATTGAAGAATGGAATTAAACATTAAAGAAAATAATTGAACAATAATTAAAAAAAAGGCAATAATATTTTAATATTAAAGAAAATAGTCTTGATAATTAAAAAGTGGAGTTTAAATATGAAGAAAATAACCGAGAATTGAAGAGAATACTTTTAGAATAAATTTTAAATAAATTTTAAATAAATTTTCTTCAGTCAAAAAAATAGTTGGAAAAATCCGAGAATTATTGAATATTTAAGAATTAATTGAAAATCGATAAAAACAATTGAAAATTAAAGAAAACATTTGAGAATTGAAGAAAATAATTAGAAATTGAAGAAATAAATTGGAAATTAAAGTATTTTATAAAAATTTCAAGAAAATAATTGATAATTAAAAGAAAAATTAAAATATGACGAAAATAATTAAATATTGAAGAACATAATTAACTATTTAAAAAAATAATGACCAATTGAAACAAAATTTAAAAAATAGTAAGATTAATCGGCAGACAAACAAAAAAATGTTTTAAATTATTTTATGATTATAAAATTGAAATAGAATAATAATTTATCATTAGAAAACTGATAAAAATTATGGAAAAAAATTGTAGAAAATAAATGAAAATTGAAGAATTGTATTGAAATTTCAAGAAAATAATTGATAATTGAGAAAATGCGAGAATTATTGAATATTGAATAAAATAATTGAAAAACGAAGAATGACATTGAGAAATGAAGAAAATAATTGAGAATTGAAGAAAATAATTAAAAATTAAATAAATTAATTGTAGATTAAAGAATGAAATTGGAACTTTTAGAAAATAGTTGATAATCGAAAGAAAAATTATAAAATGACAAAAATAATTAAATATTAAAGAAAATAATAGAGAAATGAGGAAAATAATTGACAATCGAAAGAAAAATTCGAAAACTGTCAAGATAATAATCGACAACAGAACAAAATAATTTTAATTAATTTAAGAATAATTATAAAATTTAAAAAGAATAATTGTATATTAAAAACTGTTGAAAATTATAGAAAAAATTATAGATTTATTTATTAATGAAATTAAAATTATTTAAACAGATATTTATAAATTTAAATTTTAATCAATTGGAATGCATTTTTTAAAAAGTATCTAATTTAAAACAAAAAATATCTATGTGTTAAACTTCATGTGTGAACAGGCAAAAAGTGAATAAAGGAATAAAAGAACTTGCAGATTATTATTATTATTATTATAGATTTGTCATATACGAAAAAAATTGATTTTCGATCAAATTTCTCTGAACTTTTAGATCTACGAAATTCCCGGTTTGATAACAAATTTCCCGATTATTTTCTGGTTTTCCCGGTCAATTTTTTAATGCTCCCGGTTTCCCGGTCAAGTGTCCATCTGAGGTTTTTTTTAAACATTTTAATGTTTGTTTTTTATAAAGTTATTTGATATTTATTCTCAAAAGTTATTTTAATTAATAAATAGCATTTTATTTATATAAAAAGTTACTTATGGGTGATTCTACGTCAGAAATATCACAATCTGCAAGTGGTTCACAGAATTTAATGAAACTTGGTGAAATTGTAGTATAAGATGAGAGAAATTAATCAGCAAAAAGAATCTTCAAAATATCATAAATTGTAGGAGTTACAATACTTTGAATTTTGATGCAACATTTTCTTAATTATTTTATATCTTGGTCAATTTTTAACCGATTTTGATGAGTCACTCACCATTTTCTTCATAAAATTGTGTATTTTTAGAAAATCATAAAGCAAAAAACAAAATTTATTATTTAGATAGTAAAAAAGTGAAAATAAAACTTTATTTATATTTTTTTTCAATTTTGACCCAATTCTTTAATTTTTTAATTTTTTAATAATATTCCCCTTTAATTCATCTTTATTTTAAAATAAAGATCGTCCTGGAGACTTTATTAGAATTTGTGATATCGTCCTTTTAGTATCATCATCTCAAAGAAAGATACTACGTAAATTTATGTTTTTACCTTCATTTGTTTTTTGACAGTTTTTTTTAAATTTTTTAAATTAGAAACTATTTACTGTGAAGATTTCTTTTCAATTTCTCTATTAAATAAAGTAAAAATCCAATAAAATTGTTATTCTATTAAGAGATTTGGAAATAATTATTAATTTTAAGTAAAAATAAAAAGATTTAATTAAATTATGGAAATTAAACAATTCAATGCAGAAAATATTTTGCTACTAAAAAAACCTTCAAATTTTAAGTCCAAGTATCATAAAAACGAAAGCGATAGATTTTAGGACAATTATGTAAATTGGTATACTATTAAATCAGTTATACTTGTTTTGTTACAAATTATTTAATATTTAAATTTTTTATTTAAGCAAAATTGCTTGCTAAATAAATCATTGTATAAATATTTATTATATTATATTATAATTATATTGTTATTAAATAAATAATGATTTAACTACCTAATTTATTTAATTATATTAAAATTAATTTTTAATTAAATGTTTTTATTTTTACTTAAAATTAATCATTATTTCCAAATCCATTAATAGAATAACAATTTTATTGGACTTTCACTGTATTTAATAGAGAAATTGAAAAGAAATCTTTACAGTAAATAGTTTCTAATTTAAAAAAAATGTCGAAAAACAAATGAAGGTAAAAACATAAATTCACGTAGTATTTTTCTTTGAGATGATGATACTAAAAGGACGATATCACAAGATCTAATAAAGTCTCCAGGATGATCTTTATTTTAAAATAAAGATGAAAGAAAGGGGAATATTATTAAAAAATTAAAAAATTAAAGAATTGGGTCAAAATTAAAAAATATATAAATAAAGTTTTATTTTTACTTTTTTCTATCTAGATAATAAATTTTGTTTTTCGCTCTATAATTTTCTGAAAATACACAATTTTATGAAGAAATTGGTTGGTGACTCATCAAAATCGGTTCAAAATTGACCGAGATATAAAATAATTAAGAAAATGTTGCATCAAAATTCAAAATAGTATAACTCCTACAATTTATGATATTTTAAAAATTCCTTTTCCTGACTAATTTCTCTCATATTATACTACAATTTCACCAAGTATCATTAAATTCTGAGAACCACTTGCAGATTGGGATATTTCTGACGTAGAATCACCCTTATATAAGTTATAAAATTCTAATCTAATCTTAAAATCTTATCAATAAACTCAATGTTATACATACTTGCACTTTCATATTTATTGTTTTTTCTTGTTTAAACATTTTATTTATATCTATTGAATGAATTGTCAAAAACTGATTATAAATTGTATCTAAATTATCTTTCCGATATAAGCGGGAATCCGATTAATAAGGGTCCGATATATGTGGGTTTCACTGTATTACGCTTTTTTAGATGTGTCAACAGACGTTTTATGTTATCAGATGTTGGCTCGTTTCGCCAAAAGCTTTCAATGATTTGATTAGAAGTAAATAGATTGGTGAATTTGGCAAGTTTTTCGATTCAATTAGAGAACTAAAGCAGCCAATGAAATGATAGAAATGAACTTCGATTTTTGTAAATAAATTAATTGGAAAAAAATTGAAGATTTTAGTTATTTTTGTCTATTTGACATTTTTTTAAACGAAAAATGAAAAATGAATTTTGAATTGAAGATATTAGGTGGAATGTCCCATGTTTTTTTTATAAGTTTATATATGTGTATTTCTAATTTTTGTTTTATAAGGGTATCTATTTTTTCATGTTTTAGAGCCAAAAAACAGTTTTTAGGTACAGGAAAGCCTCACTTATTTTATTATAGTCGAGGCAGAGTCGCACTTATTTTAACCCTTGGAGGCGTATACTCTACAATGTCTGACGTAATTTTAGAAGCTGATCTGATTGGCTGGGTTTTATGATAATTTCTCACGTATGGTATCTGAAAAATTGCTACTTAAAAAAAAAAATAAATAAACATTTTATAATGTCGATAAAGTAGCTGACTTAAATAAATTTAATTAATAATTTGATTCAGATTATATTTTTGATGTAATCACTATTTATTTATAAAGTTAATCGTATTTTTCACTCTATTTTGTTTTTATTTTGTTTTTATTTCATTTACTTATTAATTTAATGTGAAAGTAAAAAAAAAACAGGTCAAAATGAAGCAAAAATCTGTATCAAAGCTGTGATATACATGTCAACAACTGAATTTAATCCACGTTTAATCTGATAGATAGATTGAATATAAAATTGAATTTTGCACTGGCTTTACTTACCCGATAGCTCCAAAAATACACACGTAATATAAAATTTTCATCAGAATAGAATAGAAAGAATAGAAAAATTTGTGAAATAAGAAAGCAATAATAAAGACTCAGGAAGTTTTATTCAGAAATCATTAGGGTCAAAAGGGTTGACAGAAGGCCAACAAAATTTATGATTTGCAGAAACGTAGTAATGAAATTCTTTTCGAGAAAATAAATTTTATTCGAACTGAATAAATTTGTACCGAGTTCGATAAATTTAAGTCGAAATAAATACCCATTTAAAATCAAATAAACTTTATTTAAAGAGAATAAAACATTTGCAATACCAATTGAATTTTGTATTAAAACAATATATTGTTCGTGAAGCGAATAATTGTTAAAAAATCAAATGAATTTTAACGACTAATATAAATATTTAAATTGTATATTACAAAATACTTTTTATACAAAAAAACTTTGATTTATTTTTATTTTTTCATGTATTTATGTAAGACTTTTTTCCTTTTAAATTGAAAATTTTATTTGTCTATCCTAATTTCTATTGATTTGAATTTAAAATTATTGGTATTTTAATCGATTCTAACTTTAATTGAGTTAAAATTTTGAATATCAATATTTCAATCGATTCGAATTATTATTGATCCAATAATAATAATCCAATATAAATATTTTAATCAATCGTATTCGATTCCAATTTTAAATTATCAATGTTTCGACTAACTAACTTTTACTGATCCAAATTTTTAAACATCAATATTTCAATATCTTTTGGTTATTAGAATTTAAAACTGTCAATATTTCGATCGATCCAAATTTCAAAATACCAATATTTTATTCAATTCTATTCGATTTCAATTTTAAATGATTAATTTCGAACTTTTAATGATCCAGAATTTAAAATATCAATATTTCGATATCTTTTGGTTATTCGAATTTAAAACTATCAATATTTCGATCGATCTTAACTTTAATCGATCCAAATTTCAAAATATGAATATATTTTTAATTATATTCGATTCCAATTTTAAATTATATTATTAATGTTTCAACTGACTAACTTTTACTGATCCAAATTTTAAAATATCAATATTTCAATATCTTTCGATTATTCGAATTTAAAACTGTCAATATTTCGATCGATCTAAATGTTAAAATATCAATATTTTATTTAATTTTTTTCGATTTTAATTTTCAATAATCAATGTTTCAACTGATTCTAACTTTTAATGATCTAAAATTTAAAATATCAAATATTTCAATATCTTTCGATTATTCGAATTTAAAACTGTTAATATTTCGATCGATCTTTATTTTTATCGATCCAAATTTCAAAATATCAATATTTTATTCCATCCTATCCGATTTCAATTTTCAATAATCAATGTTTCAACTGATTCAAAATTTTACTGATCCAAATTTTAAAATATCAATATTTCAATATCTTTTAGTTATTCGAATTTTAAACCGTCAATATTTCGATTAATCTTAACTTTTATCGATCCTTTCAAAATATCAATATTTTATTCAATCCTATTCAATTCCAATTTTATATTATCAATATTTCATTCGATCCGAATTTTCATTAATTTAAGGACGTTCATCCGCTCAAGCGGTTCTCATTCTATTGGACCTTGATATTCAATATCTTTTTAATTTTATTTCTTTTTATAACTTTGTTTCTAAATAGTATTTTATACTTAAAATCATTACTCAAACGAATTATATTAAAAAAAAAAATGTTTTCCTTTCAGAACCTCAAGCTTTTAAAATATTCCTGGTTATTTAAAAAAAGAAAAGAATTACTAACCTTGAATAACATTTTCTCAACAACCGTACGGTAAATTAATGAAATATTATATTAAAAGTTGTATTATATTATAGTTTAAAATATATTAATTTTTCTTTTAGATTTGTAAAGCCGTTTTTTTTATATAATTAAAATATCGTCAGTTTGCGCATTTTGGTACTGTTTCCATGTAAAAGTTCAAAGTTTATAAATTTATATCTTAAAAACCAAACGGTAAATTTCAATAATATTGTAACCATCCATGTAAAATAATGCATTTAATACTTTATTAAAATTCTACAAGAATTTGTAGAAAATCGTTTTTAGGACAAACCTCCTTAATTTCTTAAGGTATTTCTCCGATGGGCAGTCCCTGTCAAAAGTTAGTATTTCAGTTAACAGCAATTATTAATTAAAATAATTTATTTCTTGACTTATTATTTATTGTTAATAGGTAATCAGCCATCGGCCAATAGTTTTTTAATGAAAATGTTTCGAAAATAAACAAATGTTATTAAATTTTTAACGTTTTTCAAAGATACCTTTTTTACAAGTCTATCTTTTCTTACCATTTTTTTTAAAAATGATTCAATTTAAGTAAATAATAGCTTATTTTCTTCAGAAAAACAAGCTCTACAACTTTACTCAGATTTTTGAAAAAGTGGATCATTTTTTAAATAAAGCAGTTTGTTTATAAATATTTAGAGACATGTTTTTAAATAAATTACTGCATTTAAAAAATGGTCCACTTTTTCAAAAATCTGCCGAGGTGAAGTTGTAGAGTTTGTTTTTCTAAAGAAAATAAGCTATTATTTACTTAAATTGAGCCATTTTTAAAAAAAATGGTAAGAAAAGATAGACTTGTAAAAAAGGGATCTTTGAAAAACGTTAAAAATTTAACAACATTTATTCATCTTTAAAATATTTTCATTAAGGACGTTTATACCCTCAAGCGGTTCTCATTCTACTCTTTAAATTTAAATTAGTTAAAAATAACTAATTTGAAAGCAAAAACTCAGTCACTAATTCTAATAGTTATTTTTCTACTAATCATTTAGTAAAAAATAACTAATTATTAGTCAAATTCATTTTTAGGTTATGTCAAAATAACTAATATTTTCTCTCTAAATCTGAATTAGTGGTTTTCTACTAATGAATTAGCGAAAAGTGAGCTACTATTAAAATAGTAAGAATTTTACTAATTTTTAGTAGAAAACTACTAAAAATTAGTAGAAAACTACTAATTAAATTAGTAAAAAAATCTACTTTTTTGAAAAGTAAAATTTCACTATTTCAATTAGTAGTTTTCTACTAAGAATTAGTAATTTTCTACTAAGAATTAGTAGTTTTCTACTAAGAATTAGAGAAAAATGAGCCATGAATTTGACTAATTCATAGTAGAAAACTACTAATTCTTAGTAGAAAACTACTAATTCAGATTTAGAGAGTTAGTAAAATTCTGTTTACTAATTTAATTAGTCAAATTTTAACTATTTTTTAGTTACGTTTTTACTAACAATTAGTCATTTTTTAACTAATTATTAGTTATTTTTAACTAATTGCTAAAATAAAAACTCAGGCACGATTTTACTAATTATTAGTTATTTTTAACTAATTCAAATTTAGAGAGATATTGGACCATGATAGACAATATTTTTTTAATTTCATTTCTTCATATAGTTCTGCTTCTAAATAGTATTTTCTAGTAAAAATCATTACACAAACGAATTTTATTGAAAAAAAAATTTTTTCGTTGAAAATTTCAAGTTATTAAAATTTCTTCTTCCTGATTATTTCAAAAAAGTGAAGAATTACTAACCTTGAATAACATTCTCTTGAAAACGGAACGGTAAATGAATTAAATATTGTTGTAAAAGTTGTATTATATTACAGTTTAAAATATATTAGTTTTTATAAAAAATTTGTAGAACCGTGTTTTTTCAATTAATTAAAATATAGTCATTTTGCGCGTTTTGTTACTGTTTCCGTGTAAAAGTCCCAACTTTATAAATTTATATCTTAAAAGCAGAACGGTAAAATTCACTAAAATTGTAACATTTAATATTTAATTAATAGCATTTAATAGCATTTAATATGTCATTAAAATTTTATAAGAATCTGTAGTAATTGGTTTTTTTTGGATAAACTTCCTTAAAAAACTATTGGCCGATTAACTATTAACAATAAATAATAAGTCAAGATACAAATTATTTTAATTAATAATTGCTATTACCTGAAATAGTAACTTTTGACACGGACCACCCATCGGAGAAATACCTTAAAATATTGAAATTACAGAAAAACATAAATCATATTCCGTGACAAGTGTAAACTTAATTAAAATCCCAAGTTTTAAAATAAATTCAATTCTCATGTGGAAAAAAGTGATTTTCCCCTAAATAAAAAGATTAAAAAATTGAATTTCGTTAAAGATTAAAAAAAAATAACATTTACAGCTTTATCTTAAGTTCGAAGAAGAAAAAAGAAGTAAAATAAAAAAAAAAATAGAAATCAGAGAAGAAATAAAATGAAAATATTCAATTACGTGAAAAGCTTAAAAATAAAATGCTTGAACTCAGTTGAAACGAGAAGATTTGAATTTAGCAACATAAATCCCAATTTGAAAATGTCGAGGAGCAAGTAATCATGGGATTTGTGAAAATTTCCATAGATCTGGGGAGAATGTCGTTCCAGCACTGATGACACTGAACATCAATACACTGGAAACATTATGTCTGCACTCTCATGAGGAACACAATTTGCCGGAGATGCCGGTGAACTATTTTACGAGCTTGGAGCACGATAAACTTGAACCAACACTACCGTCAAGTGGCACAGTAACACACATTCACGCTGGAAGAAAATAATCACTTGCTCCTTACGATAAATCTTGACTTCTCTACAAGGTAAAAGTTGGCAAAAATCACCTTTTAAAAATTCTACCTTCACACTCTGGGTACAATATCCAAATTACTTTTAATCAATAAAAAATCGTTTAGGCTTTATCTCGCCTCCTCCCGAAAGAGTCGTTAACTCGGCGCGACGACGCGTCGAATAATCATAGCTGGGGAGCAAAATTTCTGTCCAAGCTCAAGAAGCTCTGGCATATTCACGGGGACCTCGAACGCAGCAAGCTGTGGCTCTTGTCTATTTCTGGTTTCGAGCCGTAGCCGTCCTCCTGCATGTCGAAAACTTAAAGTTTTACTTTCAGGAACGTCTTTCAAATTATCGAGACCCTGTACTCGGATTTTTTGTTTCTTTTACCTGTTTGGATTTAATTTGATTTTATTTATTACTAGACAAAAATACGCGCGCGAGAATGATTTTTTTCATTGGCTAGTTTAGTTTCAATACAAAGAATAAACTCAACTTATTTAAATTAAATTAATTATATGGGCGAATCCACAGAACCGGTCGATTTCATGTTACTCACAGATTTTTCTATTTTAGAAGTATCATATTAATCTTTTTCAAATTTCTACCAATTTATAGTATCCCTGATAACCAATTAAACTAAGAAAATTGAGTAAATGCAAACCTTTTCGTATTATATAAAAAATAAAATAGAGTTAAGTTACTTAAAAATTCAAATTTGTCGTGTTATTCTAGGTATCAATTTTAATTCTTATGGGTATAACTTGTTCGGCATAGATTGAAACAATTCCAAATGATGGTGAATTATACTTTACTTAGTGTAGAATCTATTGAAGGCAGAAAAAAATATGTGCCCTTAATTAAAAAGAAATGGTAGTCGCTGAAAGTAGTGTTACTCATTATTTTAAAATAATGAAATACCTATACATTTTTAAAAATATTTTTTACGGCGATTCTTCGATTTGAATTTTTCAAATTGGTACTTGTTGTTTTTTAGCAGATGAACAAATCTAGGTATAATAGAACAGTGTGCGATTAGAATTAAAGAAAATATTACAAAAATTAACACTCTATATTTGATCGTGAACGATTCAAAACTTAGCCTTTTTTCAGGAGCACAACTACAAATTAAAATATAATGAATTAAAAACATGTGTGATTATTTAAAGACATTATTATAATTTTTATATACAAACGCCAAATTCTATTTTCAATTTATAATATCTAAAAGTTAAAAATAAAACTAAAATTAAAAGAAATTTAACTGAATGAAGGTATTTATAAATATGAAAAATGAAATAACCATTCATTTGTTTTATTTTCAAACTTGTATCAAAATCAATGTCAATAATGTCTGTGTAGGTATTGGTTCAGATAATTTAATTTTCAAAATAAAAAAATAAATGCTAAGATGAAATTATAATTTATTAATTATTACCTATGTTAATTGTAAATATGAATTGTATATAAATAATTGTATTTTATCATATTTTATTATTCAAAATGTTTTGCAAATATTACAAATATATATGCAAAAAACAAAAGAATGAAGTACACATTTTTCATTAAAATTTTCTCAACAAAGATTACATAGGTATTTTCGTTTTTGGCTTTTAACTCAAACGGCATTAAAATAAAATGGATCACGCAAGAAGGTAATTGTTCTTAAATACTTTTCAAATAAAATAAACCATAAATGAAAGGTGTGCTCGTAATTTGAAAATTTTTATTTTTATAAGTGAAAATCGACCGGTTTTGTGGATTTTCCCATATACTATTAAATTAAATTTTGTAAAGTAGTTTTTATTAATTAAAATGTGTTATTAATTACTGTAAAACAGGCTAATTTCGCTCAAATTTTCATGTTCTTTTGAAAAAAGTATAGGAAAAAGTTAAAAATAAATTTTGGTACTGCAAATATATAATCTCTGACTCTTCCTCTTTAATTTCACAAAGTAAAAAAATTACTATATATTGCGTAAACCTATTTAATATACCTTTTTACTGTAAGCGAAATTATGTGGGGTAATTTCGCTCAACTTTAATTTTTAACAACAAAAATATCTTAGTTTACAAGCTATAATCACTTTATAAAATCATTAGAAAGAAAATAATATTATTTAAATAACATTTACAGTCATCAGAATAAATATTTAACCACGTTTTGTGTTTTATAATTTGATAAAATTTTAGAATTTTGTCCTGAGAAATAACCTTATAGATATTTGAAAAACAATTGAATGATACATTGTATTCATGAACGAAATTACCCAACAAATATGAAATATTTTTTTTAAATTGACTTTTTTCAAAATCTATTCAACTTTTCAGTAATTTTATTTTTTCTAAATCATGTCAGGGATATAGAAAATAAGTTTTTTTTATTAAAACTTCACTATAATTCTGCTATAAAGAAACCTTTGAGGCACAGTTTGATACTTTTCTTAACATAAGCAATCGCAAATTTTATATTTTTCTTCCTAGAAATAACAATAAATAAGTTTTGAAAAAAAATAGTTTCCACTGACATTAGTTTTTCGTGCATTTTAAAAATTATAAAATACAATAATAAATATAAAAAATCGGTAAATACTATTTATCTAATAAGAAGAAATAAATATTTTAAATATAATATTTAAAAATCAATTAATATAAAAAAAAATAAATATTTATTTAGGACAAAATTTATAATATTTTAGAATTAAAAAGAATTGCAAAAAGTAATTGAAATTAAACAAAATAATTGCAAATTTTGCAAATTAATTAAAAAAAAAAAATAATGAAATCAATTAAAAATTGGGGAAACTAATTTAAACAATCATAAAAATGTTTTAAGCATAAAGAAAATAATAAAGATTTGAGAAAAATACTTGAAAATCTTAAAAGTAAATTAAAACAAAATTGAATAATTAAAAATTAGAGAAAATAATTGAAAATTGAAAAAACATGGTTAGAAATTGAGATAAATAAATTAAAATTAAGAGAAATAATTAAAATTTGAGAAAATAATTAAACAAATTATATAAAATATTTTAAATAAAGGAAAGTTAAACAAAATTTGAGAAAAATACTTAAAACTTTTGGGAGTTCATTGAAATAAATTAAATTAATTAAAAATTAGAGAAGATAAATAAAAAAAGATAAACATAATTTAAAATTGAACAGAAGAAGTTTTAATTAAAGAGAAATAAGTAAAAACTTTTTGGCAGTTATGAAAAAGGAGGAGAAAAAGAACGAAAGTAATTGAATATTGAAGAAAATAATATAAATTGAAAAGTGTTTTTAAATTTTAACACTTGACGAAAATAATTAAAATATGGTACAAATAATGATAAGTTGTAAAAAATAAATGACATTTAAATGTGATGATTGAAAAAATTACAGAATTTTTTTTAAAATTTAAGAAAAATTCTTAAAAATTGAAGAAATAATTGAAGTTTACGATAATTCACAAAATGTTTTGGAAATTATAAAAACAAATAAAAATAATTAAAAATATAAGAAAACAATAGAAATTTGAGAAAAATACTTTAAAATTTTAGAAATTAATTTTATAAAATGTGCAAAACTAAAAATTGAAGAAAAGTCTGGAATTATTTTATTCAATTTTTTTATTATCATAAACTTTCTAATTTCTTACACCCGTTCTAAATTTTTTTCATTATTATTTTTATTATTATCACGAATTTATTAATTTTTTTACACCTTTTTCAATTATTTTCTTCAAGCTTTAATTATTTTTTTTCATATTTCACATTTTTTGTCATTTTTGAATTATTCTCTTCAAATTTCAATTATTGTCTTCAAACTTCAATATTTTTCTTCAACTTTTAATTATTTTCCTCAAACTTATACTAGTATTTTTTCTACCTTTATAATTATTATCTATAATTTTTTAATTTTTACACCAGTTTTGAATTATTTATTTCAATATTTCAATTGTTTTGTCAAGTTTTTAAGTATTTTCTTAAAATTTTTAATTTTGTTAAAGCTATCAATTATTTTTGTCATTTTTCATATTATTTTTCAAATTACAACTATTTTTGTCAATATTCAAATATTTTTGACATTTTGCAATTATTTTCTTCAATCTTTTTATTATTGGCATGAATTTGTTAACTTTTGAAGATCAGTTTTCAAATATTTATGTCATTACTTAATTAGTTTTTTCCCATTTTAATTATATCGATAATTTTTAATTATTTTATACAATTTTTCAATTAATGTATTACATTTTTTTTTTCATTTTTGAATATATTTCTCATTTTTCATTAATTTTTTTCTAAATTTTAATTATTTTTATTATTATTCAACTATTTTCTACACATATGTATACATTTTTTTGATATTTTTAAATTATTTTTTTCAAGTTTCAATTTTTTTCTTGGAAATTCTATTATGTTTTTCAATTTTTCAACTATTGTCTATAAGTGTAATTTTTACATTAGCTTTTATAATTATTTATGTCATTATTCAATTAGTTTCTTTACATTTGACTTATTTCTTCAATATCTCAATTATTGTGCGAAAATTTAAATTTTTTGTACCAGTCTCAAACTTTTGTTTCAAATTTTAATTATTTTTGCCATTTTTTAATTATTTTTTTGTAACTTTAATTGTTTTTGAAACTTTTCAATTATTTACTTCAAATTCCAATTATTTCGTTTTAATTTTTGTCACCACGTTTTTATTTTTAATCAATTTTTCAATTAGTTTTGGCATTTACATTTTTTTGTTTTAAACTGGATTTTTTTTGTCATTATTTAATTATTTTCTTCACATTTAAATTATTTTTGCGATTTTTAAATTGCTTTTTTTCAAATTTGAATGTTTTTTCCTGTTGGCGCCCCCAATTTAATATCGGTAATATCAAACTTTTTATTGCTTATTCACTTTTTTTATTTAAAAACTTACTATTTAATCACTTTTTTTTATTTAAAAGCTCACTATTTAAGTATTTACTCACTTTTTTAAATTAAAAAGTTTTTTTCACGATTTTCAATCTGAAAGTCCACTGGCAGCCCTTCTTATTGAATCCTGAAGTTACTTACTATTTCTATTTATTCATCTTTTTCTGTCCTCGTTCTAAAATCCAAAGTGAAGTTAGTCCCTGTTTTTATTTTTTTATTAATTTTGATTCTCTTTATCAGAAAATTTTAAAATTGTTTTAGTTTTTGCACAAAATATGCAGATGAGGCAGCCTTAATGACGAGATATTGATTAAGACTATAACAATAATTTATATATTACACACTTATATGAATTTTAATAATAATTTAGATTAATTTAAAGTGTCGAATAGTTGAATTCATTAAAAATTTATATGACGTTATTTTACTTTATTGGAAAATAATTAAATAATTAAATACAGTTTAAATTATTCTGTAACTTTTTTAACCATTTTTTAAGTTCCGAAACTTTCATTAAGTTTGCTGCAAGTTTGAAAACTTCCAGAAAGGTTGCGATTCTGAATTTTATTTTTTCAAATATCAATTATTCTCTTCTGTCTTTAAGTTATTGTCATGAATATTTAAATTTAATACACAAGTTTTCATTTACTTTTGTCATTTTTCAATTATTTTCTCAACATTTCAATTTTTTTTTCTATCTTTAAATTATTACCAGGAATATTTAAATTTTCAACATCAGTTTCTATTCTACTTTTGTTTATTAATTTTGAATAATTTTCTTCAAATTTCAATTAATTTTGTCATTATTCAAGTATTTTTGGCATTTTACAATTATTTTCTTCGTATTTCTATTATTTTTTCAATTTGAGAATTATTTTCTACAAATGTCAATTATTATTTTACTCAAATTATTGAATGCGACCTATGAATTTTTAATATAGTAATTATAATAGTTATATAAAATTTTTATTTTATTGTTACATGAAATAAATTTTTAAATTTTATATTGTGATGTGCTTTTGCCCGTAAATAAATTAATAAATAGATTTTTAAATTTATTCTATTATAGCTTTCAATTATTTTCTACAAATTTAAATCATTTTCTTTATTATTTTTATTATTGTCATGAGTTTATTAAAAATGTACATTGTTTTTCAATTAATTTCAACAAATTTCAATTATTTTCTTCAAACTTCAATTATTCTCTATACAATTTGCTTCTGTTATTTTTCAATTATTTTCTTCAAATTTCAATTACTTTTGTCATTAATTAATTATTTTTGTTATTATTCGATTATTTTTTTTATATTTTTGTTATTTTTGCCATTTGAGAATTGTTTTTTACAAATTGCAATTATTCTCTTCAATTTTTTTTTATTGTCATGAACTTTTAAATTTCTTACACCTGTTTGCAATTATTTTCATCATTATTTTTATTATTATTACGAATTTATTAATTTTTTTACATCTCTTTTAATTATTTTCTTCAAACTTTAATTATTTTTTCATATTTAAATTTTTTTTTGCCATTTTTGAATTATTCTTTTCAAATTACAATTATTGTCTTCAAACTGCAATTAATTTCTTCAACTTTCAATTATTTTCATCAAACTTATAATTTTTTTTTAACTTTACAATTATTGTCTATTTTTTTTTAATTTTTACACCAGTTTTGAATTATTTATTTCAATATTTCAATTTTTTGTCAAGTTTTCAAGTATTTTCTTCAAATTTTTAATTTTTTTAAAATTATCAATTATTTTTGTCATTTCACTGTAAAAACAAGTGTCTTATGGGTGTCTTATTTTAAGACATAAGACATTTAGAAAGCGTCTTACATTAATTTCAAGTTATTTCATTATGGTTAATAATTTTGAAAGACGCACTCTCATTGGTTGAAATTAAGACACTCAAAAATGTCTGAAAAATGACCACATAAATGTCTTAAAATAAGACACCTGTTTTTGCAGTGTTCTTAATTATTTTTTCATATTAAAACTATTTTTGTCAATATTCAAATATTTTTGATATTTGGGAATTATTTTCTTTAAATGTAATTTTCTTCAATCTTTTTATTAGTGTCATAAATTTATTAACTTTTGAAGATCAGTCTTTAATTATTTATGTCATTATTCAATTAGTTTCTTAACATTTTAATTATATCGTTAATTTTTCAATTATTTTATACAATTTTTCAATTACTACTATATTAAATTTTTTATTTTTAACTCCATTTTTGAATTGTATTTCTCACTTTTAATTAACTTTTTTTCCAAATTTCATTAATTTTTGTCATTTTTCAACTCTTTTCAACATATAGAATTTTTTATTAACATTTTTTAATTGTTTTCTTCAAGCTTCAATTATTTTCTTGAAACTTCTATCATTTTGTCAATTTTTCAACTATTGTCTAAAAAGTTTGATTTTTACACCAGCTTTAAATTATTTATGTTATTTAATTAGTTTCTTTACATTTCAATTATTCAGTCAATATCTCAATTATTGTGCGAATATTTTAATTTTTCCTCCAGTCTCCAATTTTTTTTTAAGTATGAATTATTTTTGACATTTTTCAATTATTTTTTTGTAACTTAATTTTTTTTTCAAACTTTTCAGTTATTCTCTTCAAATTTCAATTATTTCGTTTCAATAATATTTTAATATTATTCAAGAATAAGGTCTACATGACTTTAGAAATATATTTTTTTTCAATTTTTCAATTTTTATCTTTATTTTTTGATTTTTAATCCATTTTTCAAATAGTTTTGTCATTTTAATTATTTTCTTTATATTTGAATTATTTTTGTCATTTTCGAATTTTTTTTTCTTGAAATTTAAATGGCTTTTTCTGCTGGCCGGCCCCAAATTAATAACTGGCATCTTTAAAAAAAAAAAAAAATGGCGAATGTTTAAAATTGTTATCTCTTTTTTTACAGCTTAAATTTGTTAAAAAGTAGGTTAAATATTAATAGATTTTTATATCCGTAGTTCGTACCAAAGCGACACGTGCATAGAAGAATCCCTTAAAATTGGTGCACAATCTGTTCATTAGTTTTTTTCAGCCTCTTTTAAATATTAGTTTTTATGTATAAAAAGACTGGGTTATAAAAATATATTTTAAAATGAAAAATAAAATTTTGAAAATATATGCGAGCAATAAACCCATACTGACCCCTAAAGTATCTTATATTTTCATTTTTCATATATCTCAAAAAATCTAAAAAAACTAATGCATTTTAAGATGCGCCCGCAAACTTATTGGAAACATCTTAAAAATTACTTCAAATATTTCTTAAACTATAGAAGATGTCAACTTTTTGCTTACTTTTTTTTTAGTTAAAAATAACTAAATATTACTAAAAAAAAATAACTAGAAAATAGTTAAAAATCTGACTAATGAATTACGAAATAGAATTTTACTAAATGATTATAATAGAAATATAACCAATTATTAGTAAAAAATAAACTAGAAAATAGTTAAAAATCTGACACATTGAATTGGGAAACAGAATTTTACTAAAATATTAGTTAATTTGACATAACCTAAAAATTAATTTGACTCGTAATTAGTTATTTTTTACTAAAAGATGATTGACTGTTTGCTTTCAAGTTAGTTATTTTTATCTACATTAAATTTAGAAAGTACCTCTGTATAGAAAATCCACTGTTTTATATACCAACTCAGATAAATTTAATCAAATTTTATTTTAGTTTTCCAATTAAGCATTCTTCAATTTTTATTGTAAAATTTGTTTAAATATTTTCTTGCGATTAATAATAGTTCTAGCCTAATTAATTAATGAATATAGACCTGGAGCCTTAATTAATTAATTGTCCCTTTGAAATGATTCTACTGTAGAATAATAATCATAAATGTGTTTCAAATCCTGTAAGCCAGTATTAATTTCTAATGGGAAAGGAAATTTTCAACACGTGTTTATTAAAATTTATCTGTAAATTAATAATTCTTCTTACAGTTGCTGTGAATCGTTGTTTCGAAAAAATATTTTTTCCTACATTGTATCTAATTATAAGAAACTAATCTTTTCTCATTTTCTATGATTTATTTGATTATTTTTCAATTATTTCTCATTTTATTCATTTTTTCTTTAAATATTTACAAAAGTACAAGAAACAAAATAGATAAATTTGGTTTATAATATATTAGAATAGTTTGATAATTGAAGACCAAACAAAAATAACCTATTTTAAATAAATTAAAAGAAAAATTTCTTTTTTTGGAAGATACTATAAAAATGTTAGTTTGACAATCATTAAAATTTCAAAGTGATTTATCTGCTTGGATGTCAATGAATTTTCACTGACTGAACTGTGGCTGTAAATGGGTCACTGCGAAATAGTGAAATTCCATTTACTTAACTTTAAATTTAAAAGTTTAAAATTGGATTTCCGATCTATTGTAGTAAGCAACTAATTGGATTTTCAACGAGCAATGAAAAGTTAAAATTTTTTAAGCCCTTATTAGTGAAAGTACAAAAAAAAAAATTTCTCGCTTTATTATGTAATAGATTTTTGAATCTTTAAATTTTATAATAAATCTTTTATGTTTACTATTTCTAGTAACATAATCGTAAATTGCGAATTAATATTATAATAATTGTTAATTATCATTATTTATTATTATAATTATAATTATTATCATATTATTATAATTATTCAATATTATTATTTATATAAAATTATAATTTATTTAACATTTATTATAAACTAATTTTAATCCCCTTTGTTCTGAAAATTGTACTTCTTTTGTAACATTCGTCTCACCTGAAATTCACGCTAAAAATAATTTCTAAAGAATTCAATGTTAAAACAATGTTTATTTGTTTAGAAGAAATATAGTCGAAGAGACTGATTTTTCTTTTTGTCGTCGCTTGAATAACAGAACTTCCGGAAGCTCCAATTACATTTTTGAACTCGAGCCAAAAATAAATTTCGATTTTAAACCTATTCTCTCAGTCACTTATTTTAAAAATATTTCATAATTTTTTAAAATCTTACATAATTTACATAATTGAAAGCTTCGAGTAACTTTTAATTAATCTCGGTTATTTTTCCTTTCTTTTTTCTTTACCTCAAATAATTATTATCTTCGCTTAATTCGTTATAACCCAGATTTAGAAAATTGACAAAATGGAAATTGTAATAAATCTTTTCACTGAAAGAACGTGCATTTTATCTTTAGACAAAGTTTCATCAATTTTTCTTGATGAAGCGAAAACCTTGCCGAATTTTCAATTTCTCATATCAACTCTTTTATATATCTCTTCAAGCACGAAAATTTATTTACTATCTCGCATTTTTTTTATTCTTTATTTAATAATAATAATAACAATAATAATTACAGTCCTCAGCATTTATGTGGGAAAAATTTTTTTTTTCCATAACTTTGCATTTGTTCACAACTGCATTTCAATTTGCTGAAGCAATCAGTAAATGGTGCATTCACATTATCGATTTTCTTTCGTGATGTAATATTATTTCACCTCGGGAAATTAAATGGAACCTATTTTTATGTTTTTAAGAACAAAAACCTGCTCTTTATGGCGCTATTAAAAAATATCTGAATTTTGTGGACAATTTCAGATTTACCCCTTTGCAAATCAGTTCATTGATAAATCACTTTCGAGTATGTTCAATAAACTACAGAGATAGTAGTCCACATGATAAAATGCAGAAGTGATAAAATGCCACAGTTTAAATCAAATATTATAAAATATTCCAATTTGAGATTACTGAAAATTTCATATTCTCAATTTTACGTGGATTTACAGTTATTTTGGTTTTCAATTTATTTTAAAGTTAACTGCTGATTCATTCCGGTTAATTTAATTACTATTATATGGAAAATGAAAATTTAATTTTTTATTAAAATTATTAAACGCGGGCAATATAAATTTATCTTACATCTGTCGAGTTGGCAATTTCATTTAATTGCAAACATGACATATATTAAGGATACTTTTTTATTTACAAAGTTCATATTACTGAGCCTAGAGGCAATTTTAGAGCATCCGACGCACTATGTATATAATAATTAAGTAAACAGAAAACATAAAATTGATCCACGGAAATTCATAACTAAAATTTTAATTATGTCCGCTTATAATTATGTGATTATTATTTATAATTTATTGTCTTTTATTTTAATTTATATTTCACTTTAAAGGTAACTAAATTACATTTTCCAATTCAATGGATTTTTAATGAAAAACCTTTGTAGATATAGCAAAAAAATATAATAAAACAAAGTTTAATTATGCATGACAAACTCATGTGTTTCAAGCAAAGTTTGTCGATTGCAACTTTGTTATCATAAAGTACCAGTGGCGTAACTATTAAGGGGCAGAACGTTTTTTTTTAGGAAAAAATTTATAAAATTTTAGAACTAAAAAAAATGGCAAAAAATAATTTAAATTAAACAAAATAATTGCAAATTTTGCAAATTAATTAAAAAAAAATGAAATTAATTAAAAATTAGGTAACGTAATCTAAAAATCATAGAAATATTTTAAAAATAAAAAGCAATAATTTAAATTTGAGGGAATTACTTGAAAATGTAAAAAATAAATTCAATAAAATTGAATAATGAAAAATAGGGGAAAATAATTGAAAATTAAAATAATAATATAAAATTGAAAAAAGAATTAAAATTTGAGAAAATAATTGAGAAAATAACAAAATAAATTTTAAATATAGGAAACATAAAATAAAATCAGAAAAATATTTAAAACTTTCAGAAGCTCATTAAAAAAAAGAAAATAATTAAAAATTAGAAAAAATAAATGAAACAAGATGAACATAATTTAAAAATTAAATGAATAATTTTTAATAATACTAAAATAGTTAAGAACTTTTTGAAAATAACGAAAAAGAACGAAAGTAATTGAAAATTGAAGAAAATAATACAAAAAATCATATAAATCATTAAAAACAGAATAAAATAATTTAAATTTCACATAAATAGTTTAAATTTTGAAAATTATAAAATAAATGAAAAAAATTGTAAATTGAAGGATATAAATTTTGGAAAATAATTGAAAAATGATTTTACGGTTTGTAACTTGAAGAAAATAATTGAAATATTATACAAACAATGATAAGTTGTAAAAAATAAATCATATTTGAGTAAAATAATTGAAAAAAATACAGAATATAAAAAAAAATAATAATAGACATTTGAGAAAAATACATAAAGATCTTAGAAATTAATTGAAGAAAATGAGAATAACTAAAAATTGGAGAAAATAATTGAAGAAAGCTAAAAATAAATGAAATTTACGACAATTAATTAAAAAATTTGGAAATTATGAAAACAAATGAAAATAATTAAAAATTAAAGAAAATACTTGAAATTTTAGAAAATAATTTTGGAAAATGAGAATAATAATTAACAATCAAGAAAAATAGTTGAAAAATGATAAAATTAATTCAAAATAGAAAAAAATAATTGAAGTACGCTGCAAATAATTTAAGATTGAAAAAATAATTGAAATTGTTTGAAAATTATGCCAAAAGATTGAAAATAAGTAAACATCTGAGAAAAAAATATAAAATTCCAGAATTTGTTTTTAAGTAAAAGAAAATAATTAAAGAATCGTTAAAAGAATTGAAAATTGAATGAAATAATTGAAATTGCAGATAAATAGTTTAAATTTTGAAAATTATAAAAGAAATGAAAAAAATTGTAAATTGAAGGATATAAATTTTGCAAAATAATTGAAAAAAGATTTTACGATATGTAATTTGAAGAAAATAATTTAATTTTTAGAAAATAATTCTAGAAAATGACAATAATAATTAACAATCGAGAAAAATAATTGAAAAATGATAAAATTAATTCAAAATAGAAAAACAAATTGAAATATGTGGAAATTAATTTAAGATTGAGAAAAATAATTGAAATTTATGATGAAAAGAACTTAAATATGAAAGAATGAAAACAGTAAATAAAACTTGAGAGAAATAATTGAAAAAATCACAGACTATATGCTTAAAAAAAAAAATAACTACAAAATTACTAAAACATTTTAAGTAAAGAGAATATTTAAAAAGTTGAGGATATAATCGAAAATTGATGCAAATAATAATTGAAAGTTCAGATAAATAATTGAAATTTTTGAAAATTATACCAAAAGAATGAAAATAATTAAAAATCGGAGAAAATAATATAAAATTACAGAAGTTGTTTTTAAGCAAAAGAAAATAATTGAAGAATTGTTTAAAAAATTAGAAATTGAAGACAATAATCTAAATTTGAGATAATAAATGAAAATTTAGGAAATTAATTGAAAAATAATGAAAATATTAAAAGATGGAGAAATTGATTGCAAAATAATAAAGAGAAATGAAAATTGAACAAAATAACTGAAAATTGAGACATATATTTGAAAGTTCTGTAAATTAATTAAGAACTTATTAAAAGAATTAAAAATTGAAAATAATAATAACAAAATGTTTAAAAATAATGGAAAGTTAAAAAAATTAATTAAAATTTGCGTTGAATAATATAAAATTAAGGATTAAATAATTTTAAATTGATTTAATGTCAAGGCAACAATAATTAAAAATTGAAGAAAATAATTAAAATTTTAGAAAATAATTTTGGAAAATGAGAATAATAATTAACAATCAAGAAAAATATTTAAAAAATGATAAAATTAATTCAAAATAGAAAAAAATAATCGAAATATGCTAAAAATCATTTAAGATTGAGAAAAATAATAGAAATTTATGATGAAAATAACTTAAATATAAAAGAATAAAAACAGTAAATAAAACTTGAGAGAAATAATTGAAAAAATCACAGAATATATTTTTAAAAAAATAAAATAACTACTAAATGACTAAAACATTTTAATTAAAGAGGATAATTAAAAAGTCACAGAAATAATCGAAATTTAATGAAAATAATAATCGAAAGTTCAGATAAATAATTGAAATTTTTGAAAATTATGCCAAATGAATGAAAATAATTAAGAATCGGAGAAAATAATATAAAATTACAATTATAAAATGATTAAAAATTGAAAATAATAGTAACAAAATGACAAAAATATTAGAAAGTTAAAAAAATTAATTTAAATTTTCGTTGAATAATATAAAATTAAGGAATAAATAATTAAATTTATTTAACGTCAAGGCAAAAATAATTAAACGTGAAAAAGTGATTGAGAAAACTAAACAAAATATTTGAAATTTGAGGAAGTTAAATTTAAGATTTAGGGAATGAATTTATAAACAATTTAAAGAATTAAGAATTGTAGAAAATAATTTAAAAATGATAAAATTAGTACAAAATTTGGTTTTTAAGCAATTGAAATCATAATAGAAAAGAATTATTAAAAATTGAAGCAATGTTTAAGTCACTTCAAATTTTGTATTTTTGAAACGTGGATTAAAATATATATCTCTCGGTTAAATACAAGGTATCAGAAAAAAAATTCACGTGTCCTTCAAAGGATTTTAAACCTTTTGGAAACCATATTTTTGGGAAGGGAAAATGTCTTTTTTTATGAAAAAAAATTTTTAATGTTGAAAATTGTTTATTTATACACATTTTTATACAATCAAACTTATCTCTCATATAGCTTCTTTACAAATTTGTAAAATTAATGCGATTTTGATTTATAATATCTCATTTTCTTCAGAATTCGATTATCTACAAATTAACGGAAGTGAATTTTTAAAAAACTGCACAGTTTTTCAAATATGATTATTTGTTTAAAAAAAATTGCACTTTATTTGTTAAAACACATAATCATATTTGAAAAACGGTGCAGTTTTTTAAAAATTCACTTCCGTTAATTTGTAGGTAATCAAATTCTAAATAGAATAAGATTGATAAATGAAAATCGCACAAATTTTAAGGACGTTTATACCCTCAGGCAGTTCTCATTCTATTGGACCGTGATAGTCAATATTTTTTTAATTTCATTTATTCTTATAATTTGTTTTCTAAATAGTATTTTGTAGTTAAAATCATTACATAAACGAATTTTATTGGAAATAAATTTTTTCCATTGAAAATTTCAAGCTATTAAAATTTCTTATGCCTGATTATTTAAAAAAAGTGAAGAATTTCTAACCTTGAATAACATTTTCTTAACAACGGTACGGTAAATTAATTAAATATTGTTGTAAAAGTTGTATTATATTACAGTTTAAAATATATTAGTTTTTAAAAAAAATTTGTATAACTGTATTTTTTTAATTAATTAAAATATAGTTATTTTGCGCGTTTTGTTACTGTTTCCATGTAAAAGTCCCAACTTTATAAATTTATATCTCAAAAACAGAACGGTAAAATTCAATAAAATTGTAACAGTACATGTAAAGTAATGCATTTAATATGTCCTTAAAATTTTATAAGAATCTGTATAGAAATTGGTTTTTTTGGATAAACCTCCTTAAAAATTTGTAAAGAAGCGATATGGGAGAAAATTTTGATTGCATAAAAATGTGTATGAATAAACAATTTTTAACATTACAATTTTTTTTTCCTAAAAAAGGACATTTTCCCTTCCCAAAAATATAGTTTCCAAAAAGTTTTAAATCCTTTGAAGGACACTGGAATTTTGTTTCTTATAGCTTGTATGTAACCGAAAGGTATACCTTAATTGATCTTTTAATCAATTCAAGTTCACATTAACTGAAATTTGATGAAATTTAAATTGCTACAAATTTAAAATTTGACAACATTTTAAAAAGGTGAAATATGATTTAAAATTTTAAAAGAAAAAAATATCTATTGTCAGGTGTGGACAAAATGAATTAATTAAACTTGTAAATTATTACATATAATTGGGGCCCCATTTTCAATTTTGTCCCAGGGCTCTTGATATCCCAGTTACGCAACTGTGAAGTACATAATTTTTGTTCTGGTATTTTAATACCTGACGTCATTTAATCGAAATAGTAATCAGCTTTGTTTTATTATTCCATTCATTTAAACTTTGAATAACGTTTTTCATAAATTATATTATCACAAAGTAGAAACGCTTTTTATTTTCTTGTTTAAATATTAAAAACCAATTAATCACAATATCAAAACACAGCACTGAAATTGTTTCTGAAATAATTCATGCAATTCAAGTTTCAGTCATAAATTGAAATTATATTTTCTCTTCTCTTTGATAATAATTAACATTAGTTGGCAAAAATTGACCAAATAAGTCAAAACTGGTATTTAATTGTAATTTGTATTGTTTTTTTTTCCTTTTTTTTTTTTAATTAAAGTTACTTTATTCACTGAATTGACACAAGTTCAGAGAAGATAACAACACTAAGACCTTCGATCGTTACTTTGCAACAACAGATAGAACCCAATCTGTGTTAAAGCCAGATGTAAATCTAATTCAATTTCTCCTTCATTGAATCCTCACATGTATCCAGGTAATGTTTCAGTCTCAGGATGAAGGTAGCTTTCGCATATCTACCATTCTAGTGAGTCAGTTGAGGCACAATTGAATACCAAGCACTCGTTGACGTGGTAAGTTTTGCGACCCACGTTTCTATGGATACGAACCAACCCTAACTAGCTTACATAACAAGTGAGGTCAAATCATTCGCTTTTCGAATTTGCGTTCTAAACAAACCAGAGCGAAATGATCAGTATCTTAATTAATTTACGTCTCGGCCTTATATATTCGATTAAATGAAACTAAGGATATTATTTATACACTCGAATTAATTCAGAATCAATTTGAAAATTTAAATTTTGTTTAATTTTTTATTACTTCCGATATCGATCGAATTCAATTTTTATCAAATAAAATTTAGCACGGTTCAAATTCGACACATTTAAACTCTACAATGATAAATACGACATTTTAAATCTTACAATTTAAAATTCTACACATTTAAACTTTGCACAGTTGAATTTTACAAATTAAAATTTTACAAATTAAAATTTTACAATACGGTTTTTTTTATAAAATATTAATATTAAATCCTACACTCAAAGACTTTAGACGTTAATTATTATAGTTTGTCCATTAATACTTACTATAAAAACTATTATTCTGGGATAATCATGCAAAAAGACAATTTTTCCTAGCGTAGATAGTAAAGTTTCAAACCTTGATAGGAATATTTACATTTTTTTTAGAAACTTTTCCTTTCATGCATTGAAAATTTACTATAATGGCTAGGAAAAATTTTTCTTTTACACGTTTATCCCAGATTACAATCCTGATCGTAAAAATAATTTACAAAAGACTTTCAGTGTACATAGTTAAATTCTATAATTTAAAATATTCTATAAATTTTAAATTCTGCAATGTTAAATTCTACACATTAAGATTCTACAACAAGTTATTTATAAAACTTTAATATTAAATTCTACATGGTTAAATTCTAC
Source organism: Ganaspis brasiliensis (assembly GCA_037103525.1). NCBI lineage: Eukaryota > Metazoa > Arthropoda > Insecta > Hymenoptera > Figitidae > Ganaspis > Ganaspis brasiliensis. The sequence continues at coordinate 2,819,351 of JAZKLR010000146.1, forward strand.
AATTAAAAATTCTGCAAATTTAAACTCTACAATGTTAAATTCTACGCACGATAAATATAAATTCTACAAATTAAAACTCTACGATAAGATTTTTTATAAAACATATTAAATCCAAGTTGTAGAATTTCGAATTCTACACATTTAAACTGTACACAATTAAATTCTAAACGTTAAATTCTACAAATTAAAATTCTAAAATACAATTTTTTATAAAACATTATTATTCAATCCTACATATAGTTAAATTGTACAATTTAAAGTTCTACAAAATTAAACCCTACAATGTTAAATGCTAAACATTAAAATTCTACAATTTAAAATTCTACAAATTTAAACTTTACAATGTTAAATTCTACACGATAAATTCTCAAAGTTAAAACTCTTCTAGAATTTAGAATTCTACACATTTATACTCTACACTGTTAAATTCTACACATTAAAATTCTACAATACGATTTTTTATTAAATATTAATATAAAATCATACATAGTTAAATTCTACAATTTAAACTGCTACAAATTTAAATTCTACAATGTTAAATTCTACACACTAAAATTCTACAATATACAGTTCCGTCCAGCAGGATTTGCCCACCCATCAAAATTTTTGTCTTTACAAAAAGTTTTATATTTTGTAAACTAATTAAGACAAAACAATAAATGAGAGCTTTTTTTAAAGCTTATGTGCTCTACTTTTAGAACATGTAATGAGTAAAAAAAAATTTTTTTTTCATGACTTAATTAATTTTAACAATAGTCAAAAAATTCCATTTTTTTCGTAAATTTCAAACTGTTGTATTTTTCAAACAGGTTATAACATTTTATTGGCACTTAAAAGGTAATTTTATCACCTTTAAAACGAATTTTTAAAAATTATTCTGCGATTTTTGTTAACAAAGATATAGGTAGTTGTTTAAAAAAACAGCATTTTTTTTAAATTATGCATAAGTCCAGAACGGTTGATTTTGGAAAAAAATTATTACGAACAAAAACGTGTCTTCTTATGTGTAGAATCAGAAAAAAATATTCAGAATTAAAAAAAAAGAAAACATTTTTTTAACATATTTTTAAAAAACTCAAAATTTGGTCAAAAAATTTTTTTTTTTAATTTTGAAATTTTTTTTTCTGTTTCTACACATAAAAAGGCACATTTTTGTTCTTATAATTTTTTTTCTAAAATCAACCATTCTGAACTTATGACTATTTAAAAAAAAATTTGAAAACTCAAATTATGGTAAAAAAAAATTTCTTTTTTTTAATTCTAAATATTTTTTTCTGATTCTACACATAAGAATACACGTTTTTGTTCCGAATAATTTTTTTCCAAAATCAACCGTTCTGGACTTATGCATAATTTAAAAAAAAGTGCTGTTTTTTTAAACAATTACCTATATCTTTGTTAAAAAAAATCGTAGAACAATTTTTAAAAATTCGTTTTAAAGGTGATAAAATTACCTTTCAAGTGCATTATCTGCCAATAAAATGTGATAATATGTTTAAAAAATACAACAGTTTGAAATTTACGAAAAAAAATGGAATTTTTTGACTTTTTTTAATATTAATTAAGTAATGAAAAATTTTTTTTTTCTTTACTCAGTAAATATTCTAAAAGTAGAGCACATAAGCTTTAAAAAAAGCCCTTATTTATTGTTTTATCGTTATTAGTTTACTAAATATAGAACTTTTTGCAAAGACAAAAATTCTGATTGGTGGGCAAATCCTGCTGGACTGCACTGTAAGTTTGTTATACAACTTTGATATTAAATCCAACATGGTTAAGTTCTACATTTTTAAATTCTACACATTTAAACTCTACAATATTAGAATTTACACGATATTCAGTTTAGATTTTTTTAAAAATAATATATTAATATTAAATCCTACATGGTTAAATTCTGCAATTTTAAATTCTGCAAATTTAAACTCTACAATGTTAAATTCTACACGATAAATATTCTACAAATTAAAAAAGCTAGAATAAGATTTTTTATAAAACATAATAAATCCAAGTTCTAGAATTTAGAATTTTACACATTTAAGGAGTGTCGACCCGCTGGACATAACCTCAAACTAAAAAGTGATTTTTAACAGCAAATGCAACCATAATTAAAATGATTTCACCAAATTCTGAAAGATTCAGTTGTACAATTATTAAAAAAGATTAAGTTAGACCACAATTTGTAGTAATATAATAATTATTAAACATTTGGTGTTTTTTTTAAGGGTCTATAACCAATTTAAATTTTTAACCAATTTTGATAAATAATAGCTCATTCTCTGCTTTGAAACATTCTCTACAATTCCACTCGTTGAACTTCGTTTAGAATATTTTGTTCGAAAGTTATTAAACAAATAAAGTTTTTTTAATTTTTTTTTATTTGTTTAATAACTTTTCAAAAAAACGTTTTAAACAAAATTCAACAAATGGAATTGTAGAGAATGTTTCAAAGAGTAGAATGAGCTATTCTTTGTCAAAATTGGTTAACAAATTTGAATTGGTTATAGACCCTCAAAGAAAAAACAAGAAATTGTTTAATAATTATTATTTTACAACAAATTATAGTCCAACCTAATTTTTTTTATATCTGTACAACTGAATCTTTCAGAATTTTGTGAAATCATTTTAATTATGGTTTCATTTGCTGTTAAAAATCACTTTTTAGTTTGAGGTTATGTCAAGCGGTCGACACTCCTTAAACTGTACACAGTTAAATTCTGCACGCTAAATTGTACACATTAAAATTCTACAATACTATTTTTTATAAAACTTTAAAAATCTACAATTGTAAATCTACACAATTAAACTCTAGAATGTTAAATTTTACACGATATTCAATTTTGAATTTTTTTTTTAAATCCTTTTGTTAAACACAAAAATTAATAACCATTAGATTCAACTTAATATATTAAAAAATCGTAATTCTTGCTTCAAAATCAATCGATTGACATATATAAAGTTTATATTTTGTCAAAAAAACAAATTTATTATTTTTTCTTTAAGGAGCTTCTATCTTTTAAAAACTATTCTTGGCGCTTATTTAAGAATAAAATATTGTTATTTAAAGAAAATAATATTCTTAGAATAAGAAGAATATTCCTTAGATTAAGAATATTTTCTTAGATTAAGAATATTTTCTTAAAAATTTATGAATATATTCTTAAAAATTTTAGGATTATTATTTAATTCTTAAATAGGCGCCAAGAATAATTCCTTAAATAAGAAAACCGTTTTTTCGGTGTATAATTTTTTCTTTATAATTTTCAACAGTTTTCAATATACAATTATTTTCCTTCAATTTTATAATTATTCTTTAATTTTTTAAAATTATTTTGTTCTGTTGTCGATTATTTTCGCCAGCTTTCGAATTTATCTTTCGATTGTCAATTATTCTCCTCATTTCTCAATTATTATTTTATTTACTCTCTAAATTTGAATTAGTTAAAAATAACTAACTATTAGTAAAATCGTGTCTGAGTTTTTGTTTCTGCAATTAGTTAAAAATAACTAATTATTAGTAAAATATGACTAATTATTAGTAAAAATACAACTAAAAAATAGTTCAAATTTGAGTAATTGAATTAGTAAACAGAATTTTACTAAAATTTTAGTAATTTTGACTTTTTGACATAACCTTAAAATGAATTTGACTAATAATTAGTTTTTTTTTACTAAGCAGTTAGTAGAAATATAACTATTTCAATTAGTGACTGAGTTTTTGCTTTCAAATTAGTTAGTTTTAACTAATTCAGATTTAGAGAGTATTTTTTTATTATTTTAGTCAATTTGTAATTTTTCTTTCAATTATCAACTGTTTTTTTTAAATTTCAATTCAATTGCATTCTTCGTTTTTCAATTAAATTATTCAATATTCAAATAATTCTAACATTTTCTCAATTATCAGTTATTTTTTTGAAATTTCAATCCAATTTTTCAATTTTCATTTATTTTCTACAATTTTTTCCATAATTTTCACCAATTTTCAATTAAAAATTTATTATTATTCTTCTTCAAATTTATGATTATTCATTAAATTAACATTTTTTTCATATGCCGATTATTCTTTCAATTTCTCGATTTTTTTAAATTGTTGATTATATGTTTAATAGTTGACTATTTTCGTCAGTATTTAATTATTATTTTTATCATATTGTAACTTTTCTTATAATTATCAATTATTTTCTAGAAATTCCCATTTATTTCTTTAATTTCTAATTTATTTCTTCAATTTTTTATTATTTTCTTCAATTCTCCAATATTTTCTTAAATTGTTAATTAATTCCTCAATATTCAATAATTCTGAGATTTTTTCCATTTTTTTCCACTCAGAAAAAATGTTTTAAAATTTTAATTCAATTATTTAATTCTAGAACTGTTCTCTTTAATTCTTTTGAATTCCACTTTTCAATTTTCATTTTTCAATTATTTTCTTTAACATTAAAAAATTATCCCTTTTTTCTATTTTGTTTTTTCCATTATCATTAGGTTTCTTTAATTTTAAATATAATTGTTCAATTATTTTAATTAATTTTTATTTCCATTCTTCAGTTTTCAATTGATTACTTCTATATTAATTAATTCTTTTCTTTTTTTTCAATTACTTTTTTTCAATTTTTAAGTATATTCTTTAAATTTCAATTCCATTCTTAAATTTTTAATTGCTTTCTTCAATTTTCATTTATTTTTTTTAATTTTAATCCAGTTGTTAAATGTGTAATTAATAATTATTCCTATAATTTTCTTAATTTTTTAATTTGTAATTATTTTCTTCAAATTTAATTTTTCTTGGTTAGTTTTTTCAATTATTTTTCAACTTTTTCCTTTAATTATTAATTGTTTTCCGCAATTTTTAATTATTTCCTACAATTTTTTCAATTTGCAATTATCTTAAAATTTTATGATTTTTTAAATTATTTTGTTCGGTTGTGAATTAATCTCTAGCCACTTTTTAAATTTTGTCTTTAATTGTCAATTATTTTCGTCATTTTCTAACTTTTTTAGAATTTTTATTCTTTGAAAAAATTAAAATTGTTTAAATTCCATTCGAGAGATTCGAAAGAATAATTATAAAAGCGTGTAAAAAATTGGCGACCAAAAAAACTAAAAATTGAAAGAAAAGTTCAAATTTTTTAAAAAAAAAAATTTTTTACCACTTTAAATTTAATACAGTTTAAAAGTTCAGATTTTATATTTTGTACCTCCTTATACATTTTTGGAACCCAATTAATGGAAAATAAAATATATCTTACTAAGGTCATGAAAATTTAAGGGGATCAAAACATAAATTATTTATTTTGATTTTAATTGATTTTTATTTGATTGATTGCAATTTTATTCTTATTTCAATTTTATCGATTCTTGTTTGGATTATTTTTCAATTTGATTGGTATTACTAATTAGTTTCCAAACAGATTTCCCCCAATTCCAACACTATTTCAGTTTTCATCGATTCTTCATTTGATTGATTTCAATTTAAATCGATTTTAAATTTGCTTGACTACAATTGCAATCGGTTTTTAGTTTGATTGAGTTTTGAAATTGAAAATAAAGCTTTTGTTACGTTGGATATAATAATAAATGCTAGAAAATTCCTATATTCGATGACACGAGTAAAAAAGCTCGATAAGAATTTTTCACACCGACTTTCTTTCAAAAAAAAAAAATTGAGTTAATAAATTTACATTGTTTCTGCGTCGAAGCATTTTCGGAATTTACGTGAATTTTTACGGCTTCAGTGGTCCCTTGGGTCAAACGAATAATGACAAACGAGACTACACTGCTACTTTTTTTGTAGCTTTAAAATTAAATTTTTTTCTGAGATTTTCGTTTCCAGAAATATTTTTCTATTTAAAAATACCAAATTCTTGTAAAATCCAAGTTAATATTAAATTATGAATATATTATTTATGTAATATTATTATCATACTATTCAACCAATTTTAAAAAATCCATTTTTCTGATAATTATGTAGATTTAATAATTAAACCATTTCCGGTATTATATCATGTTACGGATTCAATAAATTCTAAATTATTCCTTCTCGCTTCTGTAGAATTAGGCATTAACGAAAATTTGGTATTTGCTTATTTAAAAACAAAACTACAAAAATAAAAATTGGATGAATATTATTTATTAATCTTTCTAAGATCTCAAAATTCTCTTTAATAAAAAATATCAGGTGTCTGATTTTCAATTATTTAAACAAAAGTCGGGACAAATCTGATTCAGTACTGAATTATAGAAATTCAAAAAGTAACTTTCAAGTCGAAACGACAGGAAATGGACGATTTCCAAGTAGTGAAAGACTGAGAATGAAAGAAGATTCACCTATTCAAGAAATAATAAATTTTACGAGCTGCAATTTCAAGAAAGTTATGTATATTCAGAAGGCTATTGTGCAGTAGAGATTGTCTTCCTCATTTTTAGTCTATTTAATATTCGTGCCAAAGTCATAACCCGGCTTTAGATGAATTTGTGTCCAAGTTCATTATTGTTCAATATTTGTAATTTATGAGAAATGCAAATTTACTGTCAAATAATCGTGTAAATTATTTTGCATTCTGCTTGTTTAAATGAATAAATATATATATGTTTATAAATGTAAATATATTTCTCAATTATCTCTTTTCAGGAAGAAAACTTTATTTCCAAAGATTACAAAACGATTGAATAAAATTCATATTTTAATACAATGTTTTGTATTAAAGTAAAATTTTGATAAATATTTGCCAGTGTTTGAAAAAGTATTTACATTTGAAGCTTAAAAAAATGAGAATCGTGTTTATTAATGAGAGTAAAGTAAAAACTTTTAATTTGAACCTTTCGCTATAAAAGTTTTAACGACTCTCTAAAAACTTTTTCATTACAGTCTAATAACATGAATTATATAAAATTTATTATATGCCTTGTTATCTTTTAATAAAACGTAACACATGACGCTTTGTTATACATTTTTAATAAATTCTGCCGTTAAAGTTTCTGGTTTAATAAAAATATTTTTTTAAAATAAAACCAAATTTGTGCTTATTTAATAAATAGAATTTAATAATAATTGTTAATAAATTTATCTCACATTTATTAATTATCATAAAATCTCTTTATTGAGCTTTTAACTTGATTGAAATAAAAATATAAAAAGTATACAGGCACTTTAATATCTATTATTAGAAAAACATATTGACATATTGATTTTAATGATATTAATAAATTTTAATGGAATTTATGAAAATCGAGTCTTAATAAAATAAAGTTGTAAGTCAATAAAATTTAATAAACTAGTTAGTTTAAAAAATCAGAATTGATATTTTTTTTCCCTCGATTAAGAGACCAATTATAGGAAAATAAACTTTTTAAAAGAAATTCCAAACTCAAAGAATCTTTTAAATTCATTTAACTTATTTCATCTCAGAAACTGAAAGAAAGACTTTTGTATCTCTTTCAAAGCAATCATTCAAAGCGAATTGAATAAATAATTATGTCTTCTTAACATTCCGAAATCTTTTAATCTTCTCAGTCACAGATTAAATAAGATCTAATTTACTCAATTAAAATGTTAAAAAAAGAACTTGGAATGAAATGTTAATTTGTTTCAGTAAATATAATGAACCTTATTATTATAATTTTACAAAATTTAAATTTTTTATCAAAAAGAAGTAAAAAGCCATGAATAAAGATTTTCGAGATAATATTTTAAATATTGAGCTTTTGACCTTTTCTCTTATTAATTGACTCATCTCATTAGTAAAATCAGATAAAATAGCAGGTAAAATTGGGGCTAAACTTCTTAAAACTTTAATTACCTCAGCAAAATTTTTGCCAACTAGTTCAAATATTATAAGATAGGGATTTTACAAGGTCGAAGTGCAAATGATACTCTACCATTTTTCAGTGGATTAATTATAATTAATAAACGAAAAATAGTTTTACAAAATTAAAAATACTAATGTTATTATTAATATTTTTATAAAACTTCCTTTTTTATTATTTTCGTAATTAAATTTTTAAAGTGGTTTCTGCTTTAGAAATAATTTAGAAGTGGTGAACAAGTTTCTCGAGTTAATACGAAATATTCCAAAGAGTAATTAAAATCGTTTATCTCGACTCTTGAAACATGATTGATAAGGACAAGTTAATTTCTCGAAAATTGCGTGTTACTTGATTACTAAAGTCATGTTAATCTTCCAACTCAATGTTTGAAGAACTATAAAAGATCAATTTAAACGAAAGTTGCCATAAACGTAAGAAAGTAGTAACATAAAATTTTATCATGTGTAGATAAAATTTTATTTACTCACAAAAAATGATATTACAGGTAGACAAGTGTGTAAATAAAATTTTCATAACTCTGGATAATTTAAAAATAGTCTGTTTTGAATTTAAAAATAAGAATAAAAAGAATTAATCTTTAAGTCTCGTTTCTAATTTTGAGGGACAAGGTGGTTTGGTTTTATGACTTTGGTCTTAATAATATATTTTTTCTACTGATTAATGGTACCTGTCTGACTGAAATTAGACAATTTTACTTAAAAAACAATTATATTAATCGTTTTATTTGTATAGGATATCAGTAAAATGGTCTTTTATTTAACTGTTTGTAAATATGTGTAATTAATAATGAATTATTAATAAATTATGAATAATTGCACATAATTTCCATTTGATCAAAATGAATGTAACCAAATAATCATTTATCATTTTTATTCACTCTTGTAATTATTTAGCGTAATTTTTGCTTTTTCGATTTTTTATTTAACAAAATACATGAATTTGAATGCAAAATTTCCAAGTACTCTGAGAAAGCTCGAAAGTAGCTTTTTCTTGAAAATATAAAATTTCAAATGAACCAAGAAGTATCTACCTTGTCACTGTCTGACCATTATGCGCTCGTTCCACTTGCATAATCCTAACACAATTCGTTTACGTGAAACTGGAACAATGTGGTCAGACAAAGAGACTCTTACTCGAGTTTTATTACCGTAACAATAGACAAATGGCAGATACAAAAATTTGTTAATGTCACTTATATAAATTGTCGTTTATTTAAAAATAATAGACATAATTCCAGCTTATGAAAGTACCATTTATTTGATCACTTTTTGTGAGCATGAATTTATTTTTATTTTTTTTGAAACGAGTGAAAATGGAAGGTTATAATCAGACAAATGTAAGCGTTTATTATTATTTATAATGTCCTTTTTATTACTCTTTATACGTGTGTCTTATTGTGCCTTATCATTATCTTCACTATGTGTTCATTTATTGAGTTATTTTTACAAAAGTGTTTAAAATAAATTCGAGCTTTCACCATTATTATTAGCTGGTCATTTAAAACTATGAATTTTTGCGAATTCAAACAATGGAAATTACGAAATTGAATAATATGCCTGAAAAATGACGAAAATAATTCACAAATGAAAGAAAATTAAAAAAATGATTATATAGTTATTCAATTGAAAAGAATAGTTTAAAAAATTAAACAATAAACATATTACATTTAAATAAAATAGTTGAAATATTATAAGAATGACTGTTCGAAATAATTGCAAATTGAACAGCTGGATTGAAAATCGAAGAAAATAATTGAAATTGAAAAAAAATAATAAAAAGTTGAGGAAATAAATTGAAAATTGAAGAATTAAATTAAAATTGGACAAAATAATTGACAACTGGAACAAAAATTACAAAATGAGGAAAATATTCGAGAATTGAAAACAAAATAAAAAAATGTCTAGATTGATACACAACCGAACAAAATAATTTAAAAAATCAAAGAATAATTATAAAATTTTAAGATAATAATTGAACATTGAAAAAATTGTAGAAAATAATTGAAAATTGCGGAAAACAATTCATAACTGAAAGAAATAGTTGAAAAATGACGAGAATAAATAAAAAAATTGATGAAAATATGTGAAAATAACTGTCAATTAAAAAAAAATTCAAAAAATGACTAGATTAATAACTGATAAAAATAATTGAAAAATTTAAACTAGAAATGTTAAATTTAAAGAAAATAATTGCAAATTGAAAACATCTGGATTAAAAATCGAAAAAAATAGTTAAAATTACAAAAATAATTAAAAATTAAAGAAAGCAGTTAAAAATTAAAGAATTGAATTTAAATTTGTGGAATGTACTTAAAAATTGAAGAATGAAAATAAAAATTGAAGAATGGAATTAAAAATATTAAAGAGAATAATTGAACAGTTAAGTTTAAAATGAAAGAAATTTAATGATAATCAAAATAATAAAAGAAAAAGGCGACAATAATAATAACAATAATAACAATTAAATTAAAATTTTAAAACAATTTTGATGAGTGAAAAAAGTAATAGAAAAGAATCCGAGCATTATTTAATATTGAGAATTAGTGGAAAATCGATAAAAATAATTGAAAATTAAAGAAAATATTTGAGAATTGAAGAAAATTATTAAAAATTGACGAAATAAATTAAAAATTAAAGAATTAAATGAAAATATCAAGAAAATACTTGACAATTAAAAAATAAAATTACAATATGACGAAAATAATTAACTATTAAAAAAAAATATCAATTGAAAAAAAATCAAAGAATAGTGTGAAAAATCGATATTAGAAATTTTTTTTTAACTTAATAAATAATCATAAAATTGAAGGAGAATAATAAATTGTCAATTAAAAATTGATGAAAATTATCGATAGAATTAAAAGAAAAAAAATGCAAATTGAAGGATTGTGTTGAAACTTCAATAAAATAATGGATAATTGAAAGAAAAGAAAATATTAAAGAAAATAATTCAAAAATTCAAGAAATATTCAAGAAATAGACAAATAAGTAAACTATTAAGTACTAAAAAATAGTTAAAATTCGACTAATTGAATTAGTAAACAGAATTTTACTAAAATATTAGTTATGTCGACATAACCTAAAAATGAATTTGACTAATAATTGGTTATTTTTTACTAAATGATTAGTAGAAATATAACTATTTGAATTAGTGACTGAGTTTTTAGAGAGTTTAATCAGTCCAAATTTTTAAAATAATAATTTAGACTATATAGTTTGAATCAATGAAAATTGGGCCTAATGAAATTTGAAATTAAATTAAATTTATATTAAAAAGAAAAAAAAATGAAAATTGTGAAAAGTTTAGTTATTAAAAATATATTATGTTATGTTATGTTTAGTTATTAATAATCAGAATAATAAAAACGCAAGGGTTGATTTAAATTTAGATAATTTAAAGCCTAATAACCAATAAAAATTTAGACGAATTCAAACTTTAATAAATAAATTTAGATTTTCATGAAAAATAATTATTTCAAAGTGTTAATAATCTCAATTTCCAATTATCTATATATTAATTAGTTTAATCACAAGAACATTTTAAGTTGATTTATATTGATATAATTAAATTTAAACTTACTAAAAATTTTGGTGTATGGAAATTTCAGTGCAATATTTTAGAGTGAACTATATTTGAATTAATTTATTTTCTGTCAATGCAGTTAAATTAATTCTTTATGAAAGTTGACTCTAATTTTAATTTAAAGTTATATTTTTTCAAACGTGACTGATTTAAAACAAAAAAATATCTAAGTGACAAACTTCAGGTGCGGTCAGACAAAAATGAATGAAAGAATAAATGAATCTTGCGGATTATTATTATAGATTTTACTTTTTAGATTTAGAATTATTTGTATTATTATTCGAAAAAAACAAAGGAAAAATAGAATAAAAATTCAAATTTTGATAAAATCAGTGAAAATTCTTTATCAAAGTCTATATTTTGTATGATACAGCAGAAGATTGTTATAATTCTGTCTTGCTCAAATATTCGAATCTTTTCACTTGGCAGCAATGACAGTTTATTTGATAGGACACATACGAAGTAGCTCGTCAAGAAATCCATAAAATATCAAAGTTCTCTGAATTCTTGTGACCCAATAATAAAAATAAAATATAAAAGTGTATATATCACTTTTTTTCGAGAGTTTCAAGAAACTCGGCAAAGTGAACATATAAAAGATGAAACGTCAAATGTTCACCTCCTGTTACATAAAACTTTCATACACACATGCAGTACTTCTAAAAATGTCCTTTTCATTTGCTAGATTTTTTTTTAATTTTATGCAAAATTTACGTTCCTTTTGAAGTTTGCATACTAAGTTATTCAAATTTAGCGTCTTCTTTCATAATTTTTATTTTGGTTGGTATTTTTTAAAGAGGTTTGTATTATTCATCTCGTGATAATTAGCTTTATTGAATAAAATAATATCTTTTGAGCTAACAATTTTGTTGGCTGTCACCTTTTTTAAATTTTGGCTTTTTTTATTTAGAGAATTCGTTAAACTGTTACCTCTCTTTCACCTATTTTTTTTAATGTTTTATCTATTTTAGCTATTTTGTCAAATGCAAGAGACGATTTGGGCTAAAAAAAATGGGACTTGAATTTAAAAAATTCTCTTAATGAGCCATTAATTGTGGAACATTAGTTGAGTTGATTTTTTTATAGAATAGTAAATCTCACAATTTCTTATTTTCTATTTGTTTTTCTTAAATTTAGTTATTCCTACCCTAGGCTTCCGCCATGTTGAATTTGTAATTTTGATCAGAAATATACTCTGAAAAAAATTTAGCCGAAAATAAATAAATAAATAAAATTTAGTTTATATAATTAAAAAAAAAAAATAAATATATTACAAATAAGCCTGTTGTCTGAGACGGGCCCCATGAATTTATTAAATTTTCGATTAATGCGGAATCTTCTTTATCCTGTGAAGGTACAGTGCTAACAGTGATCATAGCCTAGAAATGCAAAGAAAATTTTACAAATTCTAATTTTTATGCATTTGCCGCTTCTATTTCTAACCTCAAAAATCACTTTTAATTACTAAAAAGAATATTAAACAAAATAACTTTATGCATTTTGAACCAATCTGATTATGCGTTTAAATTTTGTGTAATTATGCGACAATTATGCAATTGAAAAATAAAAAATATACATTAAAAATTAAAATATAATATATTTTCATGAAATATAGATGTTTGTCTACTATTTTTTTTCTTAATGCTAACAATACCGCAGAAACAATGAAAGACATTAAACATTAAAAAGTCAAATTATTATAAAAAAATGGAGATAGAACTTCAGTTTTTTTATTAGACCGTACATTGCATAATAGTTTATATAGTTATGGGCAATTCTATTGTGTGCTTTCAATTATCAATTATTTTCATCATATTTCAATTAATTTCTTTGATATTCAATAATTCTCGGCTTTTTTAAATTTTTTTTTAATTATCGATTACGTTCTTGAAGCTTCAATTCAATTTTTCAAATATTCAACTATTGTCAGAAATCCACAATTATTTTCTTCAACTGACAATTATTCTTTTCAATTCTCAATTATTCTCTTCAATTTTCAATTATTTTCTACAATTCTCAATTATTTTCTTCCATTTTGAATTATTTTCATTAATTTCAAATTATTTCTTCATTTCTCAATTATTTTCTTCGATTTTATACTATTTTCTTGAATTGACAATTATTTTCATCAATTTCTAATTAGTTTCTTTAATTCTGAAATATTTTCTACTATTTTCAATTATTTTAATCAACTTTTAATTATTTTCTTCAACTCTAAATTATTTTTTTCAATTGACAATTATTTAATTCAATTTTCAATTATTGTCTTCAATTTTCAATTATTTTCATCAATTTTTAATTAGCTACTTCAGATCTCCATTATTTTCTACAATTTTTAATTAATTTCTTTAAATTACAATTATATTTTTCATTTTTTATAGTTTTCTTCAAATTCTATAATTCCTGGGTTGTTCAATTTCTTTTTTCTTCAATTATCACTTATTTTCTTCTACTTTCAATCCCATTGTTCAATTCTTGAATTATTTTCTTTAATTCTCAATTATAATTTTCGACATTCAATTCCATTCTTCAATTTTGCATTGTTTTTTTTTCAATATTTAATAACTCTAGGCTTTTTACAATCACTTTTTTAAATTCTCAATTATTTTCTACAATTCTCAATTATTTTCTTCCATTTTGAATTATTTTTATTAATTCCAAATTATTTCTTCATTTTTCAATTATTTTCTTCAATTGCCAATTGTACTTTTCAATTTTCAATTATTTTCATCAATTTCTAATTAATTTCTTTAATTCTGAAATATTTTCTACGATTTTCAATTATTTTAATTAATTTTTAATTATTTTCTTTAACTCTAAATTATTTTTTTCAATTGCCAATTATTTGATTCAATTTTCAATTATTTTTTTCAATTTTCAATTATTTTCATCAATTTTTATTTATTTTCTTCAGATCTCAATTATTTCCTTCAATTTTTAATTATTTAATTTAATAATCAATAATTCTCGACTTTTTTCAACTATTTTTTTCAATTATCATTTATTTTTTTCACATCTCAATAACTCCTCCAATTTTTAATTATTTTCTTCTATAATCAATTATTCTCGGCTTTTTTCAATATTTTTTTTCAATTATCAATTATGTTTTTGAAAAATTAATTCAATTCATCAATTACTATTCAACAATTTTCATAAAATCACATTTTCTTCAATTTCAAATTATTTTCTACAATTTTTATTTAATTTCTTCAAATTACAATTACATTCTTTATTTTTTATAGTTTTCTTCAAATTCTATAATTTCTGGGTTGTACAATTTCTTTTTTCTTCAATTATCACTTATTTTCTTCTAATTTTCTTCTATTTTTCATCAAATTGTTCAATTCTTGAATTATTTTCTTGAATTCTCAATTATAATTTTCGGGCCCGTATCATTTTGACACAAATTTTTTCGGGCAACTTGTTATATTGTACTCCTAAAAATGAATGTTATATTTTACTCCTACTAAAAACAAAGATTTTTAAGTTTTAATTATTCAATAATTGAAATTATTGGATTAATTAAGTCTTTTAATATTAATTTAATGTATTAAAATCAATTATTTAATAAATAAGACTTAAAAATCTTTGATTTCAGAAGGAGTAAAATATAACATTCATCATCAGGAGTACAATATAACAAGTTGCCCGAAAAAATTTGTGTCAAAATAATACGGACCCTAATTTTCGACATTCAATTCCATTCTTCAATTTTGCATTGTTTTTTTTTTCAATATTTAATAACTCTAGGCTTTTTACAATGGTTTTTTTTTAAATTCTTAATTATTTTCTTCAATTTTCAATTTTTTCCTTAAATTTCAATTAGTTTCTTCAATTTCCAATTATTCTTTCATATTTTTGGGCCCGTATCATTTTGACACAAATTTTTTCAGGCAACTTGTTATATTGTACTCCTGAAGATAAATGTTATATTTTACTCCTACTAAAATCGAAGATTTTTAAGTTTTAATTATTCAATAATTGAATTTATTGCATTAATTAAGTCTTCGAATATTAATTTAATGTATTAAAATCAATTATTTAATAAATTAGACTTAAAAATCTTTTATTTCAGAAGGAGTAAAATATAACATTCATCATTAGGAGTACAATATAACAAGTTGCCCGAAAAAATTTGTGTCAAAATGATACGGACCCATATTTTTTTCAATTTCCCAATTTCTTTCAATTTTCAATTTCTTCTCAATTTTCTTCAATATTTAACAATTCTCAGCTTTTTTAAATTTTGTTTTTCTTTTAATTTTTATTTAAATTGATAGTTTTTAAATTATTTTCACCAATTCGCAATTATTTCCGTCGATTTCTAATTTTTTCTGCTGTTTTCAAATATTGTCTTTAATTTTAAGTACTTTCTTAAATTTTCAATTATTTTCTTTAATTTTTAATTATTTTCTTAAATTGTCAATTATTTTGTTAAATTTTCAATTGTTTGTTTCAATTTTTAATTGTTTTTTTTTTTTTAAATTATTTATTTAATAATCTCCGTAAACTCATGAAGTTAGTTTGTATGTATTTATATTTATTCATCTTTTTCTGTCCACGTTTTAAAATCCAGAGTGAAGTTAGTCCCTGTTATTTTATTTTGTTGTGCTGGTTTTTAATTGTCATTTGTGTAAAAAAAAAGTTTTGAAAAATGTTTTAAAAATTTATTATGGTTTTTGAAGAAGTTTAAAATATATACAAATTCAATTAATTTCCTAAATTTTCAGTTATTATCTCAAATTTGGCTTCCGTTTCCGGTACCGATAAGTAGTTGACGCGTTTGTGAGAGGGAAATAGTTTTGTGAAAAATTTATCAATAATAACTGAAGGGTGGGCTGTGGAGTGATTGGTAAGTGTAGAGTGAAGTGCGAGGGTGTGAATGAAAAGAGTGGACGAAGAGGTAATTGAATGAATGAAGTGTAAAAAGCGGCAAAAAAGAAGAAAAATTGTGAGGTTATGGTGACGGCATGCGAAGTAAGTGAGAGGTATATAGTATAGAGAGAGAGAGAGAGAGAGAGAGAGAGAGAGAGAGAGATAGAGTGTCGATAAGGTAGAACTTGACAATGTCGAATAAAGAGGAAAGCAATGGTGCAAGTGGTAAAAGCGGGAATGAGTCTAAGGCGCGAAAATTTGAAAAGGAATTTAACGGGAAAAGTGTTGACTGTAAGGATTGTCAAGTTTTACTTAGGCTAATTAAAAGAACAGTAAAGGAGAACGTTGAGGACTTAGATGAAGTTTGGGATGAAATAAACGAAATTAGGAAATTAGACAAAAAAAGGTTTAAACAGATTGAGGGATTACGAAAGGCAATGAAAGCGATGTTAGAGATGATTGAAAAGTGGGAGGTAAGGTGGGAAGAGGAGAAAGAAGATATGTGGAAAAGTATGGAGGAGTTAGAAAAAGAAATAAAAGAGAGTGAGGAGAGAAGGACGAAAGAATATGTAGAAAGGGAGAGGGTAACATTAAATGAAGGAGTAGAAGAAAAAGAGGGGAGTAGAGAAAAAGTAGATGACGATTTAAAAATAAAAATGGGGGAATTAGCGATGAGAGTAGAAGTGATGGAGAAGGAGAAGAGAAAAAGAAATATTGTGATTAAAGGTATGAAGGTAGGATGGAGAGAAGGCAGAGAGGAGGTAGGAAAACTGTTGTTAAGAATTGGGGCGAAAGTTAAGATCAAGAACGTTAAGGGTGTGAGAGAAGAGGATATGGAAAAACCGAAATTGTGGATTGTGAAATTAGAAGATGAGAATGCTAGGATGGAAGTAATGAGATTAAAAAGTAGGTTGCAGGGGCGGCGGAACAGGTCGGAGTCGTGTGTGGAGTTTAAGTTATGTTTAAAGGGGGGAGGGGGGAGGTCTGAAATATAATAATTAAAATTTTTATATATGTGAAACGCAAATTTTAAACTTAAGACATTTTAAATAATTTAAAAAATCGCAGTTTTATTGGAATTATACATAGGGGAAAAAGAGCACGAATACGTGATCCAAGGAAGGTGTGTAAGAAAACAAAAATTTTTTTAAATAAATTTAAAAAATTTTTTTCTCATTTCATCTTTGCTTTTTATTTTGTCAATTTTTAAAAAAGCGACGTTTCGCCAACTGGATTTGTTGACCTCATCAGGCTAAAGTCAGTTACAAAGGAAAACACTTTATTAGTTTGATTGTATAAAAATAAGTACCATGAAGGTTTCCAATGTAAGAAAAAAAGGATTGATTCGTAAGAGATGGTGGTAAAGAGTCCAAATTTGATCCAAGACTCCCATAAGATAAATTAGAAGAGTTATGTCCTTCCATTATTATAGTATAAAAGAGCACCAATACGTGATCCAAGGAAGGTGTGTAAGAAAACAAAAATTTTTTTAAATAAATTTAAAAAATTTTTTTCTCATTTCATCTTTGCTTTTTATTTTGTCAATTTTTAAAAAAGCGACGTTTCGCCAACTGGATTTGTTGACCTCATCAGGCTAAAGTCAGTTACAAAGGAAAACACTTTATTAGTTTGATTGTATAAAAATAAGTACCATGAAGGTTTCCAATGTAAGAAAAAAAGGATTGATTCGTAAGAGATGGTGGTAAAGAGTCCAAATTTGATCCAAGACTCCCATAAGATAAATTAGAAGAGTTATGTCCTTCCATTATTATAGTATAAAAGAGCACCAATACGTGATCCAAGGAAGGTGTGTAAGAAAACAAAAATTTTTTTAAATAAATTTAAAAAAATTTTTTCTCATTTCATCTTTGCAAAAAATAAAATAAATAAAATAAAAAGCAAAGATGAAATGAGAAAAAAATTTTTTAAATTTATTTAAAAAAATTTTTGTTTTCTTACACACCTTCCTTGGATCACGTATTGGTGCTCTTTTATACTATAATAATGGAAGGACATAACTCTTCTAATTTATCTTATGGGAGTCTTGGATCAAATTTGGACTCTTTACCACCATCTCTTACGAATCAATCCTTTTTTTCTTACATTGGAAACCTTCATGGTACTTATTTTTATACAATCAAACTAATAAAGTGTTTTCCTTTGTAACTGACTTTAGCCTGATGAGGTCAACAAATCCAGTTGGCGAAACGTCGCTTTTTTAAAAATTGACAAAATAAAAAGCAAAGATGAAATGAGAAAAAATTTTTTTAAATTTATTTAAAAAAATTTTTGTTTTCTTACACACCTTCCTTGGATCACGTATTGGTGCTCTTTTATACTATAATAATGGAAGGACATAACTCTTCTAATTTATACATAGGGGAGTGGGCCCCAAGATGGACAGGGCCCCAAAATGGACATTTCGTATAAAATTTTTGTTTAAGGTGACAGCGTCTTATGCTTTCTGTCATTTTTGTTGTTTGTATAGACGAACATTTTGATGCACATTTGAAGAAAAAAACCAGTTGGTTTTTCTTCTACACATACCACGTAATTTTGTGTCTAAAAAAGTTTTGTAACAGTTTTTTCTCAAGTTGGTAAAGTTATTTAAACTTATGATTTAGAATGAGTACTGAACGTTATAATATTCTTTATTTATCGTATAATAATATTCTAAAATGATTTTACTAATTTAGTATTCATATCTATATTTTTACTGGGGATCAACAAATGGTTTCATGTACCCTAAGATGGACAGGCCTAAAATCTCAATGTATTTTTTTGCATATTTTCGATTTGACACTTTTTTCAATAATTTTTTGAGCCAATTAATTAAAATTTTTTATTTTCCACCATAAAATTTCATTTTATCGTTAGAGAATTTATTATATTGATATTTTTCGACATTTTATTACTTTTTACTGTTAAGCTATTAAATTGAAGTTTTTAGAAATTTTATTTCTTGATAAATTCCGTAAAATGATTGAAACTTAGTTCAAGAATTGTTACACGATGTTCATTTTTTTTTTTTACTACCATTTTCAGAGACTTTTAAGAAGGTGTCCATCTTGGGGCCACTTTTTTTTAGACCGAAAATTTTAGCAATTAGAAAAAATGCTTTAAAAAATGTTTATGTTCAAAATAAAATTTTATCTCTGTGGCCATAAGTTACCTTATAAATTGTACTTTCATCCGGTATAAAACATTTTAATAGATTTTATTCGGTTTGGATTCTACAGCAATAAATCGATAGGGTGGCCAACTTGGGGCCCTCTCCCCTACTAAAAATTGTACCGTTGAAGATAGAATTATTTAAAATAATTGAAAAATTTTGGTGTGTGGAAATTCACACACGAAAAAATTTGGTGTGTGGACTACTCCACACAGTCCACACAACTGGCGCCGCCCCTGGTAGGTTGAAAGGAAGTATGGAGAGAATAGATGTTGATAGAACATGGAGAGAGAGAAGGATAAAATGGCTGCTCGAGCAAAAAGCGTGGGTGGAAAGAAGAAACGGAAGAGTGGTGAAAGTGAATAGAGAAAGTGTTTGGGTGGATGGAGTGGAATGGCTGGTGAAAGAGGATACACAAGGGGTTATCAAAGTGGGACCGGAAATAGGTTTAGAAGAGGAAGGGAGAAGGTAAAAAGAGCAATTGAAAAGAAGTAACTGGGTTAGTGGATGAATGGAAATGTTGGGAGGATTGGAAGAGGAATATATGAAAATGATGAGTGAATGGGTATGTTTAGAATGTGAGATAAGAATGATAAAGAAAGGAGTGAGATATAGGGTTTTAATAAAAGGGTGGCCGAAGAGGTAGATTAACCCTGAAAAGGAAAAAAAAAGGAACAGGAAACGGAAGCCCAGGCACTTGGCAGTTAGTTAAGTAAAATATTATAAGAGCGGCGATTAGGTTAAGTTGGTTATGTATTAAAAGTTAAGTTTAAGGAAGGATAAATGTGAGCGTTGTTGTACTTAATTTGTATTTGAATGTAAAGGGAGCGGAGGCCCTCGAACCCGTAAGGGATGAGTAAATAAATTATAATATTATCTCAAATTTAGATTATTGTCATCAATTTTCCATTAAATAACGGGTTTTTAATTATTATCTTTTGCTTAAAAATAAATTCTGCAATTTTTCTTGATTTTCATGAATTTATAATTATATTCATTATTTGGTCATTACTTTTAAAAATTTCAATTATTTATCCGATATTGCAAGTATTCTCATCAATTTTCGTTATTTCTGCAATTTTTTAATTACTCTCTATAATTAAAATTTTTTAAGTAATTTTGTAATTATTATTTTCTTCTTTTAATTTTGAATTAATTTTATCATTTTTTAAGTATTATTCTCAAACTTCTATTATTTTCTTCAATTTTTAATTATTTTTCTTTGTTTTCGTAATTTCAAAAAATTTAGGTATTAATTATCGTAAATTTCAATTATTTTTAGCTTTCTTCAATTCTTTTCTCCAATTTTTAGTTATTCTCATTTTCTAAAATTATTTTCTAAAATTTTTGAGAATTTTTCTACAATTTCAATTGTTTTCTTCAATTTTTAATTATTTTCATTTGTTTTCATAATTTTAAAATTTGTTTATTAATTATCGTAAATTTCAATTACTTTTATTTTAGCTTATTTCTTCAATTCTTTTCTACAATTTTTAGTTATTTTCTTTTTTTTAATTGATTTTTAAGATCTTCATGTATTTTTTTCAAATTTCAATTTTTTTTCTTTATTAAAAAAAAATTCTTTAGTTTTTTCAATTATCACACATAAATGTCATTTATTTTTTAGAACCTATCATTGTTTGTATTATTTTTTAATTATTTTCGTCAAGTTTTAAAATTACAAAAACATTTTTCAATTATTTTCAAAAATTTATTTTCTTCAATATTTGACTTTTCAATTCTTTCATTATTTATATTATTTTTTAAATTATTTTCTTCAGTTTTCAATTACTTTGGTTCTTTTTCTCGTTTTTTTTTCATAATTGCCAAAAAGTTTTTACTTATTTCTGTTTAATTAAAACTTGTTCTGTTCAATTTTAAATTATGTCTATCTTTTTTCATTTATTTTCTCTAATTTTTAATTATTTTCTTTTATTTCAATGAACTTTTGAAAGTTTTAAGTATTTTTCTCAAATTTTGTTTAACTTTCCTTTATTCAAAATATTTTATGTAAGTTGTTTAATTATTTTCTCAAATTTTAATTATTTTTTTTAATTTTAATTTATTAATATCAATTCTTAACCATATTTTTTTTCAATTTTCAATTATTTCCACTAAATTTTTCATTATTCAATTTTGTTTTAATTTACTTTTAAGATTCTCAAGTATTTTTCTTAAATTTTAATTATTTTCTTCATGTTTAAAAATTTTTCTGATTGTTTAAATTAGTTTCCTCAATTTTTAATTGATTTCATTTTTTTCAATTAATTTGCAAAATTTGCAATTATTCTTTGCAAATCTTTTTAATTCTAAAATATTATAAATTTTGTCCTAAATAAATATTTATTTTATTTATATTAATTGATTTTTAAATATTATATTTAAAATATTTATTTCTTCTTATTAGATAAATAGTATTTATCGATTTTTGCTTCCTCATAGAGGAAGCATTGTGATCGTTTAAATTTTTGATTTTCCAAAAATAGTCTAAATCGACTCATTTTCATCTAAAAAGCGAAAATTTTCATTCCTAAGCAAATGTCCAGATGTATGTATGTGTGTGTGTGTGTGTGTATGTATGTGTGTTTGTGTGTGTGTATAGCGTTTTTTGTGTACAAGATATCTTGAGAACGCTTAAACGGATTCCAATAAAATTTGGATGACTTATTAAGCTCATGAATATCTAAATTTGGACACAAGGATTTTTAACAATACCAACCAAATTTTTTTGAGCACCTTTTTCAACGAAAAAAATCGTTTTTTGCCAAAAAATTTTTTTATGCTAAAAATACAACTTAATGAATACAAAAATCATATTCCTTATCTTAAAAAGAATCGATTGACCTATATAACTTTTATAATTGATCAAGAATTCGTAAAATAATTCATATTTTTACATTTTTTTGCATTAAATTTTTTTTTGAACAACTTCCCCAATTAACTTATATATTATTAATTTCTTGCTTCCTCTATGAGGAAGCAAATTATTTTGCTTACTTGAAAGCGAAATGTCCATGAAATGGACATAATTCTCACCTAGTTTATATTTATTATTGTATTTTATCATTTTTAAAATGTACGAAAAACTAATCGCGCGTTTTATTTTGCTAGTATTCTGTGTTTTTCTGATTTCAATTTCATTATTTAATTTTCAATTTATTTCTTCAATTTTAAATTGTTAACTTAAATTTAATTTTTTTTTTATTTTCTATCTAGTTGACCAATTTTCAATTAAATTCTTTGAATTTAATAATTATTGTTCAATTTTTTCAATTATTTATTGTTCAATTGTAGATTAATATTTACTTTTTTTTTAAATTTTGTTTCTAATTGTCAAATACCTTTGCTATTGTTTAATTATTTCTTTCCATTATTAATTATTTTTTTTTCATTATTAATTGTTTCTTTTAATTCTTTATTATTATTTTTTGTAAAGTTTAATATTATATTCTTCAATTCTCAATTATTTTCTTTGAATTTCAATTATTTTCTTCAATTATCAACAGCTATCGTCAATTTTTATAGCCATTTGTACACAGTTAAAAATTTTGTGTATATTTAACACAAATTAAATGTCCGAAACGGTCCACTCAAAATTTGTGTTAAAATAACACAAACTATATGTTTATTTAACAATCGTTTATGTTAAATTAACACAATATTTGTGTTAAATTTAACACAAAGAATATGTGGACCGTTTTTTACACAAAATTTTTAACTGTGTAGGTCTATTTATACTTAAAAGTAAATTTTAAGTAAACAAGAGAAAAAACCGGGAAAAATAGAAACAAAAACCGGGAATTTTGCGGGACGAAATTAGTAGACACCCTGCTGTCAGTTTCCTGGATATTTTTTTTATAAATGTCTGTAAAATTCGTAATTTTCAATTTTTTTAAATTACCCCTTATAGCTTGTTTAAAAATTATGCATAACTTGAAGTGCATCTACTTATCAAAACTAAAACACCAACAAAAATGTCTTAACAAAATTATCATCATTTTCTACCTTTGTTCCTAGAATTACCCATAAACAGAAATGTTTCTGTCTAAATTCACTCAAATTTGAATAGTTCTAAATTGTATTTCAAGTTTCTTAGTTAGATGCACACACACACACAATCGATAGAGTGGTTAACCTTTTGGTTTACAATTTACATAGCGCATCGAGCGTTAAAACTGGCCTTTGACTCTATATATGTATTTCACAGCGGTTTCCAACGTCCAATCATTCATCTCTACTAGTGTAAGGTTTGCGGCGGAAATTAAGCAGATTTCCTGCGGACATTGAATATGTATGTGTGAAGATTGGTCCGCTGCTATGCGCGAATCAGTTGAAACCGCAGACGGCAATATCCGTCTGTGGGTGGAAGGTCGTGCAAGTCCAACGCCACTAAACTGTCACTGGCCCTGTTGGAGCTTGCGAGCTTTCGAGCCAGCATCGGTGAAACGAAGGCGCTGAACGTGCACCTTGCTGTCAGTCAGGTTCGAGCCGCGAATGGAGCAAGTTCGTGCCATTGCGGCTCGTACCGCTAAATGCCTCGTCGCGCTTTTGCCGCGTCGACAAGTGACATGAAAAATTCAAAAAAAAACTTTACTATCACCAGTTTCAATTTTGTCCTGAGAATAAAAAAAGCGAGAGAATTTCACTAAAAAAAAAAGAAAAAGATCCTAATTTGGATTCCGAGAGTGCGCGCGAACTTTCTTCCGTGTAGAAAGAAAGAAAGAAAAAAAAAATATATATACTTATAGCTTGGTATTTTTCAACCTTGCGGGTGTGTCTGAAGAGTCCAAAGAACAAGAAGTAATGCATCTTGTGTCAGGTGACTGATAAATGAAAGAAGAATTCACTGCTTGGTGAGTCGTTCTTCTCGGTGCTTTTTCATCTTTGCGCGCGAAAGCCTTGATCCGTTGGATTTTTACTCGGGCGCTGCAATTTCCGAGGGTTTATACACTTTTTTTTCTTTTTCTTTTTTTTTATTTTTCTTCAAGCTAGAGACTTTAAGTGGGATTAGAACTTTACTTGGGATGGTTATTAATTTAATATCCTCGGCTTTTAAGTTCTGTTCTGATTTTGTAGTCATTAATTGAGACGAAGATTTATGAAAGATTAGGATCTTGTGATAAGCTGCTGGAATGCAGAAAATGTGGTCCGAGGTGTTGAAATGAAATTAAAATTATATTTTACTTTTTATAGGTAATTAATTTAATTGTAATAACTTTTGGAGAAGAATTAGGAACTTAGGAGAATTGTTAGTAATAATTTGTAACGGAATAAAAGGGGCATTTAACGTGAAGAGGACATTCCGAAATTTGTAACGTAGAAAATATAGTTTTTAAGATGCTGTTTTTTTCCAGACAAATGTACGAAATGAAAAAAAATTATCGCTCTTTTTGTAGGGAATTAAACAGTCTTTAATGTCGTGGGTTTGATTTTTAAAATTAATTTTATTTTCAACGAGAAAAGTTAAAATAAAAAATTGAAATTCATTTTTCACGACCTCGGACTATTTAAAAGTTTTCTTACGATTGTTAAAAAAAATAGTTTAAGGATTGTATAAGATTTTGGAAGATTTTAAGATATTGTAAAAAAAATAACAGAATGACAGTTTTTGTATCTTGGTATATCTTTTGTATATTTTTGTATATCTTTTGTATCTTAAAATACCGATATATTGGTATTTGACATAAATATTTTCGATTTAAGATTAAACATTTTCGATGTATTTGCAACATGGTAATGTTTAAAAAAAAAGATTTAAGATATGTAATATTTTGAACTTATGTAAAATATCCGTAAAAGATAAATATTTTCATCTTTTATAGATTAAATTCTTTAATTTATTTATTCTCAAAAGATTAATAATAACATAATTCTTAAATGGATATAAATTCAAAATATCACATATCTTTTTTTAAATATTATTGTAAACACTGTTGTGTACACATCCAAAACTTCTAACCACAAATTAAAAATATTTATGTAAAATACCAAGATATAAAAAAAATTAAATAACTATTAAACTACAAAAGCTGTCATTCTGTTATTTTTTACACAAAATCTCCAATCCTTAAAATATTTTTTCAGCCATTGTAAAAAAATGTTTAAGTCGTCGGATGTCATGAAAATAAACTTAGATTTTTCATTTTTACTTTTCTCGATGTAAAATAATTTAATTTTCAAAATTAATCCCACCATATTAAAGACCGTTTAATTTCTTACAAAAAAGAGGATTTTTTCCATTTCATATATTTGACTGGAAAAACAGCACTTTAAAAATTATTTTTTATACGTTACAAATTTTGGGATGTCCGCTTTATGTAAAATGACCCAAAAACAAAATATCCCTTGTTAAAGAAACTGATAAACTAATATAAAGATAATATTAAAAAAATGTACATATTGTCAAAAAAAAAAAACCAAAAAAACACAACTTTGTTTTAAAATTATTTAAAAACTTTTAGAATTCTGATTTAGCTGAAAATATGTAATATTTAAAATTAGTAACATTTTGTCCGTTTTTCTGCTTCATCAATCAGTGAAACTGATTACTAACAGAACTTAAATAATTCTTTGCAAAAAATGACTAAAAATCAGGGACCAATACGAAATCACTTTGTTTCTGGAGTTTTTTCAAAATATCTTGTAAAAAGCAATAAATCTTACTTATAAACATTAAAATCAAATTTAAGGCAAAAAATAATTGTACGGTGTTAAAATTTCCAAATTAATTTTCAATTTTTTGTTATCTTGCTTGACTAGTAATTACTTTGTCTCGGATCGACTTACAGATCAAGAAAAATAAGAAAAAATTGAAAAAACTCCAAAAACCAAATGATTTTGTATCGGTCCTTGATAAAAATATTTTTAAATGACTATATAAAAATATTTAGTAAAAAGGTTTGAAAAACATTTCCTAGATTGTGGAAAAATGCGAAATATTATTATTATTTCAGGTCGACTCATTAAATTATATTTTAAAACCAAAAGCCAAAATTTTTCCTTTTTAAATTCAAGTTCCAAAAATGTGGATTTCTAATTCAAAATAGTAAAAAGTTGCTCCGATTTTTAGTTTGTTTTTACCGAGGAAAAAGTAAAATTACTAAATATCTCTAAAAATTAGTACAAATATTTATTAATCAAAATTAATAGTCCACTTTTCATACAGGAACAAAAAAAAAATGAAATTGGAGCTCATGATTTATATTTTTTGTTTTTAACGTATGTTCAAAGTAGTTTTAGATGAAGATTAATTTTACCACGAATTCGAGGTTTTTTCTGCGGCTTAATTCAGATTTAGAGAATTTGTGTAATGACAAAAAGGGTCGTTAAAGAATTAAATCGACTAATTTTTTTTGGAGGTTACAGGTTTAATTTACAAAATTTTGTTTTACAAAATAATTTTTAATAATAATTTTGTAATAATTTACTTTTTAAAATAATAATTACAAAATAATTCGATTCAAGGAGAGCAAAATAAATATCTTTCTTTTTTTCTACCTTTTTGTTATCCGGACCAAAAAATAGAGAAACACATCCTTTTTATTATTTCCAAATTAAAACAACACGACTTGAGAATTGAAGGTGAAACCTTTTAAAATAAAGTAATTAAAATTAACTTTTAAACAAATTTGCGAGTTTCATTGTCGGGAAGAGAAACTTTAAAAGAATATTAAAATAAGTTGAACAGTGTATAGTTTACATCACTGTAAAGTAATATGAAATACGCAAAATGTAAATAAAATAAAAAAATAAAATACAAAGAAAAATAAGAGAAGATAAATTTTGACAATTATAGTAGAGGATAAAAGATGAAAAAAAGAAGGAAAATAGAGAAAAAAAAATGGTAAAAAGAAATTTTAGATTGTTATTATTGAGGATATGAAATAAATTTACAATGCGAGTATTCCTTTAGCTTTAGAATTTCAGAAACATGTTATTCATGTCAACCGAGAAATTCCTTTGTTAGTAAAATCAATTTTCACGTTCACAATAAGTGTCAACAATCGACTGATTTTCGTCAGTAGAATGAACAAATTGTTTAATTAGAGAATGCTTCTTGTCTGATTAGATAATTAAATGCAAAATTGGTAAAATAAATACGGGAAAAGTATACAATTAGAAAACAGTTTTACTTTCAATTTTATATTTTTTAATGCAATATTAAATGTATTTTTTTTACAAAAGATAATTATGTTTGAAATTCACAAATTGGTCTCTCGGCGTATATAAAGAGTGTTAAAATAAAAAGAAAACATAGGAATAATTATAAACAATGTCTATATAGTAAAATGTTTTATTATGCTTTTTAACTCGAAACTAACAGTTACCTCAACGCTATTTTATTTTCTTTGTTAAAATTGTTGCTAGTATAAAGGGCTTAAGAAAAATTGCAGGTTACTAATTGGAATTTTGCTTCCTTTACTTTTAGTCTCTACTTAATTGAGTACAAAATCAAATATTTATGAACCATAGTTAACATAAAAATCTTTTCGCAACGTTCACTCGAATAAAAAGCCAAGTCAAACATTATTTATACTTAGTAAATAAAAATTGTAATAAAAATTAATGTTAAACTTTATATAAAAATTATACTAGTTTATACGATTTTTTTTTATTATTATCGTCTCTTACATTCTATTATTTAACATTCTATAAATAAAATCCTTTCACGGAGAAACATTTTAAAAACCAGTGTTTCTGGTTATGAGCATTTTTTCAGAGAATAATTAACGTTTTAATTAAGACTTCGATACCAATTTCATAAAATATTCCATTCAGGAGTTGAAATAAAAGCTTGTTATAAAATGTCTAGTAATTAATTTTCAATTCAATATAAATAAAATCCAGATTGATAATTTGTAATAAATAAAATGAAATTTAAATAAGTAAATGTTCATTTAAGCAAGTAAAACTTAATTCTGAAAATATAATTAAATTTCTATAAAATCAGAATGTCTTTTAATGACAATAATTCTTTGTCTAAGATATTTAAAAATTTCACTATTTTATGCTTCTGTGATTTTATTATTGAAGAAAAGTGAATTACCTTTTTTCGTATAAAAGATGAGGCAAACAATTGTAAACGTTTAGCTCTTTTCATCTTGATTAGTTCTTGAATCTGAAAAGAAGAAGAGGCTCAATTCAGCGAAAAGAAATGGTCTTTCCGTAATCTTTTTGAGATAAAAGAATTCAATTTTCCTTTCAAAAGTAGCGTGATTCTAAATAAAATTCTATCCTTGCCTGGCATCAATGGTATTAAACCGAATTAGCTTTCAACTTTATTAAAATCTTTCGCTTTACTAAATTGTTTACTATGTTTCCATTTTTAAAGTTGTTTTCATAGATAGAGAAAAATATATCAGAATACACAAAATGGAAAGTGAAATTAATTATATTATTTATATTTTATTTTGTCATATTTTTAAATTTATTAAAGTGGATTTTATACTAAATATATTAAATAGAAGGATAATTAGATGAAAAAACTATCAAAATAGACAAAAAATTAGATATAACACAAACTCGTACAAAATTAATTAGTGAATATCCGCACCAATAAAACTTTGTAAATTAGATATAGAACTAATTAGTTTGACAGACTATTAAATTATTTGGAAATTCAATTAGATGGAAAACAGAGAAATTAAAAGTTAATTTCAATAAAAGACATTTTTCTGATTCTTTATTTATTTCTGATTCTAAAAATTAATTTTACTATTTTTGATTTTAGTTTATATCTTTACTATTTTTCTTATTTTAACTCTGCTCTTTATTTTTTCTATCACTAATTTTTCAACAGTCACCAAAATTCACCTCAATCCTTCAGTTTAACTTTTCATCTTCTTTTTATCCCGTTACCTCTTTATATTTTCATATTTTTCACATTTCCACATTAAACTGTTTTCCTGTTTCCATTATCTTCTCTTTCTTGTACGTAATTTTTTCTCATTTTTCTTTGCAATATGTTAAAAAATCTTTTCTACAAACATTTTTTTCCGCTTTATTGCTGTTACACTTTAAAAAGTGATTTTTCTCCACCCTTCACTTTCAGCTCTCATTACCCTTAAAATCTCTGTACTCTTGACATTTTTTATTATTGAATAATTCACGACTGTAGATACTTATAAGGAAGTTGGGGTATTTCAGTAGAATAAACTCGTTTTTGTCAGACATATTCATTGCGCAGTAGAAAAAGAAATTTTATCCAGACAGGACATTCGTCCAAAATTGTCGTCTTTTACATCAATTATTTACAAGTAAAAAAAAAATTTTTTTATTCAGTCCATATAAATCAGTGGCGTAACTATTAACGGGCAAAGTGGGGCAGTGCCCCGGGGCCCTTGAGCTCAGGGGGCCCTCAGTCAACCCTAGTAAACGTTTTTTTTTTAGACAAAATTTATAAAATTTTAGAATTGAAAAAAAAAAATTGCAAAAAATAACTCAAATTAAACAAAATAATTGCAAATTTCGAAAATTAATTGAAAAAAAATAAAATCAATTAAAAATTGGGGATCGTTATCTTAAGATCATAGAAATATTTTAAAAATAAAAAAAATAATAATTTAAATTTGAGAAAATTAATTTAAAATCTTAGAAATAAATTAAATAAAATTGAATAAACAAAAAGTGGGGGAAACAATTGAAAATTGAAAAACATTATTGAAATATGAGATAAATTATATAAAATTGAAAAACAAAAATTAAAATTTAAGAAAATAATGAAAAAAATTACATAAAATAGTTTAAATAAAGGAAAGTTGAAAAAATTCAGAAAAATACTATAAACTTTCAGAAGTTTATAGAAAAAAAAAAGAAAATAATTGAAAATTAGAGAAAATAAATGAAACAAGATAAACATAATTTAAAAATTAAGAGAATAATTTTTAATAATACTAAAATAATTAAAAACTTTTTGGAAATTACGAAAAAGAACGAAAGTAATTAAAAATTAAAGAAAATAATATAAAAAATCATATAAATAATTGAAAATTCAATAAAAAAAAATTAAATTTTAGATAAATAGTTTGAATTTTCAAAATTATAAAAGAAATGAAAAAAATTGTAAATTGAAAGATATAAATTTTGGAAAATAATTGAAAAATGATTTTACGATTTGTAACTTGAAGAAAATAATTGAAATATTATAGAAACAATAGTAAGTTTTAAAAAAAAATCACATTTGAGTGAAATAATTGAAAATAGTACAGAGTTTAGAATAATAATAATAATAATAATAATAATAATAATAATAATAATAATATTTGAAAAAAATACATGAAGATCTTAGAAATCAATTAAGACAAATGGAAATAACTAAAAATTGTAGAAGAAAATTGAAGAAAGCTAAAAATAAATTAAATTTACGACAATTAATTAAAAAATTTGGAAATTATGGGAACAAATGAAAATAATTAAAAATTGAAGAAAATAATTGAAACTTTAGCAAATAATTTTGGAAAATGAGAATAATAATTAACAATCGAGAAAAATAATTGAAAAATGATAAAATTAATTGAAAATAGAAAAAAATAATTGAAATATGCTAAAAATAATTTAAGATTATGAAAAATAATTAAAATTTATAATGAAAATAACTTAAGTATCAAAGAATGAAAACAGTAAATAAAATTTGAGAGAAATATTTAAAAAAATCACGGAATATTTGTTTAAAAAAAGAAAATAATTAAAAAATTTATTAAAAAAATCAATTTAAAAGAATAATGAAAGATCCGCAGAAATAATGGAAAGTTGATGAAAATAATGATTGAAATTTCAGATAAATAATTAAAATTTTTGAAAATTGTGTCAAATGAATGAAAGTAATTAAAAATCGGATAATTAGAAAATTATAAAAATAATGGAAAATTAAAAATTTTAATTAAAATTTGCGATGAATAATATAAATTTAAGAAATAAATAATTAAATTGATTTAATGTAAAGGCACAAAAAATTAAAAAATTGAAGAAAATAATTAAAATTTAAATTTTAGAAAATAATTTCGGAAAATCAGGATAATAATTAACAATCGAGAAAAGTAATTGAAAACTGATAAAATTAATTTAAAATAGAAAAAAATAATTGAAATGCGCTGAAGATAATTTAGGATTGAGAAGAATAATTGGAATTTATGATGAACATAACTTAAATATGAAAGAATAAAAACAGTAAATAGAGAAATAATTAAAAAAATCAGAGAATATATGTTTTAAAAAAGAAAATAACCACAAAATTACTAAAACGTTTTAATTAAAAAAAAATATAAAACTCGCAGAAGTAATCGAAAGTTGATAAAAATGATAATTGAAAGTTCAGATAAATAATTAAAATTTTGAAAAATTACTCCAAAAGAATTAAAATAATTAAAAATCAGAGAAATTAATATAAATTTAAAGAATTTGTTTTTAAGCAAAAAAAAAATAAAATAAAATAAATGAAGAAACGTTTAAAAAATTGAAAATTAAAGAGAATAATCTAAATTTAAGATAATAAATGAAAATTTAGGATATTAATTGATAAATAATGAAGATATTAAAAGATAAACAAAATAACTGCAAAATAATAAAGAGAAATAAAAATTGAGCAAAATAACTGAAAATTGAGATATATATTTCAAAGTTCTGAAAATTAATTAAGAAATTATAAAAATGATTAAAAATTGAAAATAATAATAACAAAATGACAAAAATAATAGAAAATTTAAAAATTAATTTAAATTTGGGTTGAATAATATAAAATTAAGGAATAAATAATTATATTGATTTAATGTCAAGGCAAAATAATAAAAAATTAAAGCAAATAATTAAAATTTTAGAAAATAATTTCGGAAAATGAGAATAATAATTAACAATCGGGAAAAATAATTGAAAAATGATACAATTAATTTAAAATAGAAAAAAATAATTGAAATATGCTGAAGATAATTTAGGATTGAGAAAAATAATTGAAATTCATGATGAAAATAACTTAAATAGGAAAGAATGAAAACAGTAAATAAAACTTGAGAGAAATAATTAAAAAAATCACAGAATATATGTTTAACAAAAGAAAAAAACTACAAAATTACTAGAATATTTTAATTAAAGAGAATAATGAAAAAGTCGCAGAAATAATGAAAATTGATGCTAATAATAATTGCAATTTCAGATAAATAATTAAAATTTTTGAAAATTATGCCAAAAGAATAAAAATAATTAAAAATTGGAGAAAATAATATAAAATTCTTTCAATTTTTCATGTTTAGTACTTTAGTACGAAAGGGTTGTTTTTTTAAGCCCGTTTATGTATTAAATAAAAAAAAATAAAAAAAATAAATTACATACCGTCAAGTGGGGCTATTTTGTGCGCCGTGGGGCTATTTTGTGCACGCGAGGTTTTTAATGAATAAAATCTTTATATTCAGTTGCTTAAGTTTGCTACTTGGTATAAATACTTTCTAATATCTAGACTACCGAGACTACTGAATGAAATTGCTTAATTCTTTATAAGAAATCAGAAAAAAAATCCTAAAGTCGTCAAAATCAAGCTGAAAAATTTCAATGTTCTCAAAATTCTGTTCAGATTTCCGCAAGTTTAAAAGTGTTTCTAAAGGTATTAATAATACTTGTTGACAATTTAGTTAAGATGATGTATACGTGCTGCGCTAACTTTTTATTGCATATTTTAAGAAAAAAGTGTAAAAAACTAAAAAACCAGGATTTGGTGGGTTATTTTGTGCATTCTTTAAAATCAAGTTTTTTTCAATAATTTGTTTTGTAGTTAGTAAAAATTACTTTATAATTTCGTTTTTAAACATTTTTGTCTTATTTCTGTTATAAAAGACAAGAAATAAGCATAAAATTTCAGTTTTACACATGGTGCCTTAAAAACCTCAAAAAAGTAACATTAATAATTACATGCTTTTCAAGTTAATTTTAAAACTTTTTCACTTAAAATAACTCAAGAAGTGTAATAGAATTGATTTTAAGTCAAATTTTCTTAAAGAAATAACTCTTTTTGTAAATCTACATTTTTGTGAAATTTTAGTGTTTTACTTTCAAATTAGTTAAACAATTCCTAAAAAAAAAAATATTTCTGGCTTTGTTTTTCTTTATTGTACTCTAGAATATCTAGAAATAATACTCCATACAGCAAAAACGTTCAAAAAAATTTTTTACACCATTTTATAAATAAGCATACTTTGATGCACAAAATAGCTCCACCTTGAGTCTATTTTGTACACAACTTTGAGTTTCTATAACTCAGACAAAAAATTTTTTCTTGTCGGCTAACTCATAGGACACCTTTAGAAGGATGTCTACAACATAACTGAATAGATAAATTCTTTATTTTTTCAAATTCTGAATTTTAATGAAGCATAGAGTGTAGAAAGAGCGGTTTTGTGCACAAAATAGCCCCACTTGACGGTAACTTATTTTTAAGCAAAAGAAAATATTTGAAGAATCGTTTAAAAAATTGAAAATTGAAGACAATATTCTAAATTTTGCTGTAACAGAAAATTTCTGTTTTTTGTAGTGAAAATGACAAGTAGGGAGAACAGTACTTTAATTTTAACGAATATACATCGATAAAAAAGGCAATTAAATTACCTTTGAAACTATCTTTTACCCGTTTAAATCGAATAAAAAATGGCCGAGTTTTAGTCAATCAAAGTTCAAATTTCGTAAATTTTCGGAAACTTTGACACACAAATTTGAGTGGAATTTAAACTTTGATTGACTAGAACTCAGTTGTTTTTTATTCGATTTAAACGGGTAATAGATGGTTTCAAAGCTAATTTAATTGCCTTTCTAACGATCTTCTACCCGTTGGAATTAAACTACTTTTTCTCCCTACGTGTCATTTGTACTATAAAAAACAGTAATTTTCTATTTCAGCAAAATTGCACGAGGGGAAAAGATGGAGAAAATAATTGCAAAATAATAAAGAGAAATAAAAATTGAGCAAAATAACTGAAAATTGAGATATATTTGAAAGTTCAGTAAATTAATTAAGAAATTATGAAAATTATTAAAAATTGAAAATAATAATTACAAAATGACAAAACTAATGGAAAATTAAAAAAATTAATTTAAATTTGCGATGAATAACATAAAATTCAGGAATAAATAATTAAATTGATTTAATGTAAAGGCAAAAATAATTAAAAATGAAAAAGTGATTGGGAAAACTAAACAAAAGAATTGAAATTTGTGGAAGTTTAATTTAAGATTTAGGGAAACAATTTATAAACAATTAAAATAATTAAGAATTGTAGAAAATAGTTAAAAAATGATCAAAATAGTACAAAATTTGTATTTTGAGTAATTGAAATCATAATAGAAAATAATTATTTAAATTGGAGAAATTTTTAAGTCATTTGTAATTTAGTATTTTTGAAACGTGGATTAAAATATATATCTCTCGGTTAAATACAAGGTATCAGAAAAAAAATCCTACTGCCCTTCAAAGGATTTTAAACTTTTTGGAAACTATATTTTTGGGAAGGGAAAATGTCCTTTTTAAAAAAAAATTTGTAATGTTAAAAATCGTTTATTTATACATATTTTTATGCAATCAAACTTTTCTCTCACATCCCTTCTTTTCAAATTTTTTAAATTTATGCGATTTAGATGTATAATAGCTCATTTTCTTCAGAATGCGATTATCTACAAATTAACGGAAGTGAATTTTCAAAAAACTGCACCGTTTTTCAAATATGCTTATTTGTTTAAAAAAAATTGCACTTAATTTGTTAAACAAATAATCATATTCGAAAAACGGTGCGGTTTAAAAAATTTACTTCCGTTAATTTATAGATAATCAAATTCTGATGAAAATGAGCTACTAGAAATCAAACTCGCATAAATTTTATAAATAAATTTTATGTTGCATAAAATTGTGTATAAATAAACCATTTTTAACGTACAAATATTTTTCTTAAAAAAAGACATTTTCCCTTCCGAAAAATATAGTTTCCAAAACGTTTTAAATCCTTTGAAGGACACTGGGATTTTTTTTCTGATAGCTTGTATTTAACCGAGAAATATATCTTAATTGATATTTTATTCAATTCAAGTTCACATTAACCAAAATTTGAAGAAATTTAAATTGCTATAAGGGTCAATCCACTGACTTTCATCTGAGCGCTGTTGCGACCAAATTTTTAAAAAACCTAGTTTTAAAATATGTGAAACTCCAATATCTTCTGCATCCATTAGGCATATTATTGTGGCAAAAATTTTATTTCTTTCCATTTTATTACTAATCAATATTAAAATTTTAAATTTCTTACTCAAAAAGTTTAATTTTGAAACTTGAAGTTAGCATACCATTTTTAATCGTGTCATTATTGTAATACAAATTTAATTTAAATGGAGTGATGTGAAATTGCTGTGTTTATTTCAAGTTTAAAAATTAACCTTTTTAAGTAAGAAATTTAAAATTTTAATATTTCCCAAATGAAGCAAAACACATTCGTCAAACTTTAAATACAAGTACATTATATTCATATTAAATTATATTCAAAACTTCCAAATTTTAGGAGGTTCCACAAAAAAGTTGGAAGCTCCGAAAAATAGTGAAACTTTTTACAGATATAAAATTTTCAAATTAGAGTATTATCTTAAAAAAACGAAATTTTATAATAAATCTATATCTTTTACGTTTAGAATAAAATGATTAATATTTCAAATAAGTTTTGATACATATTATATTAAATAGGTTTAGATTTATAATATATTAAAAAAAAGTGTCAGATTTAAGGTTACGAAGTGAAGTCGTAAACCTTCTACTTTTGATTAGTAATAAAATGGAAAGAAATACAATTTCTGCCACAATAATATGCCTAATGAATGCAGAAAATATTGGAGTTTCACATATTTTACAATTAGGTTTTTTTTTTAAAAAATATGGTCGCAACAGACCTCAGACGAAAGTCAGTGGATTGACCCATAAATTTAAAATTTGAGAAAATTTTAAAAAAGGTGAAATATAATTTAAAAATTTAAAAGAAAGAAATATCTAGTGACAAATGTCAGGCGTGGACAAAATGAATAAATTAATTAATTAAACTTGTATACCCGAGTCGAAATTTTGAAGCTACTTTGAAGCTC
Source organism: Ganaspis brasiliensis (assembly GCA_037103525.1). NCBI lineage: Eukaryota > Metazoa > Arthropoda > Insecta > Hymenoptera > Figitidae > Ganaspis > Ganaspis brasiliensis. The sequence continues at coordinate 2,855,895 of JAZKLR010000146.1, forward strand.
ATGAGGAACTTTAGCTTCTACTTAACGACTTCTTAATTTTTAGCCTCTTCTTTACTTCTAATAATAATATTTCATTCTACTTTACGTCTATATATAGCTCTTTTAAAGCTCCACATTCCCAGTTATAAAGAAATGAAAATTTTTATTCTACTTTAAACCTGCAAGTGAAACTCAGTCATTTTTTCCATTGAAATATACTTTTTTATTTAACATATAAGAAAAACGGGAGTTAAACTAACTTTTTCTTCAATTATTGTTCCTCTGATTAGCCCTTAAGAGGAAAAAATTTTAATCTATAACCAAAACCCAATAATTTGTAAAATTAGGGAAAATGTGTATCTTTCTAGATGCACTTGTAAAAAAATAACAATTATTAACAATAATTTGTTTAAACAATTTTGAGTGGTGATTGTTGTTAATTTTGATAAATATTTTATTTTTTCAATATAAAAAGTAAACAAATTAAAAAACTACGACTTGCTAGGTGTTTTTAAATGTTAAAAATTAACAATAATAAATTGTTTTAAAATATAAAAATAATAATTTATGGTCAATAATTTTTATTTTTCTAACCAGAGCCCAGTAATTTATTTGTAAAATTAGGAAAAATTTGTATCTTCCTAGGTGTATTTGTGAAGAATTAGTAATTACTAGCAATAATTTGTTTAAAAATTAAAATTGATGAAAATAAAATTAAAAAAATGTATATAAAAAGTCCAGAAAAGAAAATTATAAATCCTTCAGAAAAAAAAAGTTTGGGCAAATTAAACCAAAAACATTTTTATAATATTACACTGAAAGCAAGTCCAACAATAAATTTAAAAAATAAAGAAAATCTAAAAATTCTATAAAAGAATAAGTACTAAGTTTGCAAAAAACCTCGCAAAAACTATCCAAGATTTAAAAACAAATTGAATAGGTGCATTAATAAAAAAATAAGCGTATTTATTTTTAAAAATATGAAAAAACTTATGAAACTCAACGAAATAATAATAAATAATAATTATTATTTATTATTTATAATTTATTTATCAATAAAATAAAATGACAAATACAACAACAAAAAATATCATTAGTAAAAGGAGAAAAAATCTTTAAATTTTGTAATAATAAGAAATTATAAGATAAAGTTTAAACAGTTTCGAAAAAGAAACTGAATTAGAAACTAAAGAATAATTACAAATATTGTAAGACTTAAAAAAAGGATTATTGTGAATATGAAAAATAATTAATATTATTTAATTATTTTGCATTAACTAATGTGTCTTTAAATTTGAATTAATTGACATTTAAAAGTTTGAAAAAATTGGAATATGAGTTTATTGACGTTTGGAATTTATTTAAATTATAATGACCTAAAGATATAAAAATTTGATATTATTTTTTGCTATCTTCATACCAAAAATTTGTAAATCGTAGGTATTTTGATTATCTATATTAGCCTAATTATTTAAATTTTATAAAGATTAAAATATTAAAATTGAAATTTTTAAGATTTATCTACAAATTTGTGGTTTTTTTTATGATTTGTGATTTTTTACATGCAGTATTAGACATCCGGAGAATTGTAAAGATTTTTTTTTTATTTAAATCATGATTTTAATGCAAATGCTTCAATAATTTAAATCAATATCAGCCTGTAACTTGACAATAATAAATTGTTTAAACAAATGAAAAATACATAAAAATCTCCGTAAACATTCAGAAATTGGCGATATGTAACAATTTTGTTGAAAAGTCCTAAAAAACTATTCGTAATTTGTATCATAAGGACACTGAGAAAATTAAATATTAAGTTCATAAGCGTCGGTAGCGTAGTGGTTAGTGCGTTAGATTATAAGTGCGTAGGTCGTTATGTCGTGGGTTCGAATCCCCACTTGCGTTATAATAATTTATTTAGTAAGTTTAGACTATTTCCAGCTTGTGTGTATTAAGTGTGATGAATTCTAAAAGTGCATGTATTTTGAATATTTATTTTATATTTTTTTTATAATTTCATTCATATTAATTTCAGTTTTATTCACAAAAACAGATTCTTTCTTTGTTTAGACTTTAGAAGATCAATAAAAAGGGGGTCTTGAGCGTTAAAAGAGGCCTTAATATAGTTGAATATTAGCTTCTACTTTAACGCTCTCATCGCGGAAACAGGAAATTTCTTCCAATAATAGCACCAAAGTAGAAGCTAAATTGTATTGGATTTGCTTCTACTTTAAACCTCTATTTCCTAAAAATTTTGGACTATGTAGCGTTAAAGTAGCCTCAAAATTTCGACTCGAGTAAATATATAATTGGGGCGCCATTTTCCTCTTTGCCCCAGGGCCCTTGCTCTCCCAGTTACGCCACTGATATAAATAATACAATAAATCAACATTTGGAAATTCAAAATAGCAGTATGAAAAATATAAATAAATGTAAAGTATAAAACAGAAAAACAAACACACAACAGTAAAATAATAAGTTTCACTGAGAGAGAGACACTTAACAATTTCGAGTAAAGTGAAACTTGTTTCAGCTTTTTTTTTTTTGTAATTTACTCCTCGCTCTCTTTATTTTTTTCTTTTTTATTTCTTTTTTTCTTTTTATTCTTCACCAATTGACACAATTTTGAAAGGAGGTTGTGGGGAAAATATTTTTGAGGGTAATATTTTGGAGTGTAATATTTTGGAGGAAAATATTTTTCACGAATTTCGGGCGTGAAATGAGTTTATTCGCGTGTCACGTTGTGGATCGATGGACAGGTTCTGAAAGTACAATGCTCCGTCGTTGAGTCGACCTGCAGCTGAATTAGTGGCACGGTCTGTTCGTGGTTCTCTGCAATTCTGTAATTTTGCAACTAACTATACAGGACGATAAATAAACTACCAATTCAAAACTCCTTCTTCCATCACTGATCTGACCAGTTTGTCACGCTAGCCTAACCCTTATAACTGGCTTAATTTGAGCGTTTTCGTTATGAATTACCTGACTACTTACAAGTAGTTCGAGTTTCCTTTTCCGAGTATATCAAGCAACGCCTGAATACGATAAAATAGCGCACAAATACAAAATCGATACCTCGTTAAGTTTGCGTGCTCTCACATCAAAGTTGAAAAAAAAAACATTTTTAAATTCACAAATCCTCTCTAGTCTAAAATCTCGGCTAAATTTACCATTTTAAGGTAATTCTTATATTATAAAATTGTATTATAAAATTGTATTATAAAAAATCATTTCGTTAAATTTTGATTATTGAAGAATTTCTTATAATTCATTTATCAATTGAAAAGAAAAACGGATTTGGAAAGATAAGATAATCTGGAAATTTTTAAAATATTTTATCATACTTTTGTTACAATTTCTTTTATTTTACAATTGAATTCGAAGCCTGTAAGAAAAAAAAGTGATAAAAAGTAAAATTGAGTTATAATTTACTTAATTGTCAATTAATGTCGCAAAAATTTTAATAATTCGCTATTCATTCGCAAAGAAAAAACACGAAAGCTAAGGAATTTTTGCACGAGAAGTGAGTCACATGAAAATAACGATAAAAATAGCAATAAAAACACCATTTCCTGAGAAAGACAGCAAATACAGAAAGTTTTTAACTGCAACAAAAAATACGAGGAAACTCATGCAAAGAAGAAAAAAAAAATGTATGAGAGATACGGGAACAATGAAAATAGGTGCATCCGTCTGCAAAAAGCAGGAAAGAATCAAAGCAGTAAAATTCCACTCAAATATTTATTTCCCAGAAAGCGTCATAAAAATATTGTTGGCATAATGAAAAATAATAATATACTCAGATAATTTTAAAACAGGTCATTAAAAAGTCCTCTTTAACCTATAAAATCAAACTTCATAAAATTGGGTACATTTTTAATTAACTTTTATATTAATATTAATGCCATTTATCTACTTAATGATCGAAATTTGAATAATTCCTGTATATTGATAAGTTTATTTAAAAAAAAAAGTAATTAATAATTTATTAAGTACTTTCATAATTGGTTCAAAGTCTACTTAATTAGCGTAAGTAAACGTCTCGTAATTAAATCATTCGATTCCATTAAGTCAATTTTAACAAGTAATAAGTTAAATTTCATTCGGGTAACTTTATTTTAATTACATATTGAAAATTTTATTCTGATAGAATTAGCAATGAATGAAATTTGATTAAAGCAAAGCCTTGATTGTGATGAACGAAAATTAGTGAAACTTGATTATTACAATGAAATGTATAATTAATAAATTAAAGAAATGTAAAATTTGTCGTAAAAATTAACCTCAGGATATTTTTTTCCTTGTGGTTTTTGTCGATAAAATTTTATCCTAGATTTGAAACCTCTTGAAATGTTCAATTTTTAGTAAAAACAAGATAAGTAAATGAGATGAGAAAATGTCCAAAGAAAACTCCAGTCACGTTTGTCTTGCAAGGTACCAGCCATCCTGTGTTTTTGAGCAAGTTGAAAGATAGAATTTACAAGGAGAACGTGATCGGAGTCCCATGAAGCATTAAAGATATCCATAGTTCCTTTTTATCCAAGAGTTTCATGACATACTTTTCAGGGGTCAAATAGATCTCAAGTATTACAAAAAGATAAACTCTGACACGTTTTGCTATAGTGGTAAAAAGTTTTACTTAAAATTTACATTTGAAAATCGAAATTAAATCAGAGGCGATTATTAAGGAAAAAAGTGGGACAGTGCCCCGGGGCCCTTGAGCTCAGGAGGCCCCCAGTCAATCCTAATAAACGTTTTTTTTAGGACAAAATTTATAAAATTTTAGAATTAGAAAAAAAAATTAGCAAAAAAATAACTAAAATTAAACAAAATAATTGCAAATTTTGCAAATTAATTGAAAAAAAAAATGAAAAAAATTAAAAATTGTGGAACGTAATCTAAAAATTATTGAAATATTTTAAAAAATAAAAAAAAAAATTTAAACTAGATAAATTACTTAAAAATATTACAAATAAATTGAATAAAATTGAATAATGAAAAATTGGGGGAAAATAATTGAATATTGAAAAAAATTATTGAAAACTGAGATAAATAATATAAAATTGAAAAAAAAATTTAAATTTGAGAAACTAATTGAAAAAATTACATAATATACGTTTAATAAAGGAAAGATAAAAACAATTCAGAAAAATACTTAAAACATTCGAAAGTTAATTTAAAAAAAAGAAAATAATTAAAAATTAGAAAAAATAAATGAAACAAAATAAACATAATTTAAAAATGGAGAGAATAATTTTTAATAATATTGAAATAATTAAAACCTTTTTGGAAATTACGAATATAATATAAAAAATCATATAAATAATTGAAAACTGAATGAAGTAGTTTAAATTTCAGAATAAAAGTTAAAACTTTGTAAACTATAAAAGAAATGAAAGAAATTGTAAATTAAAGGATATAAATTTTGGAAAATAATTGAAAAATGATTTTACGATTTGTAACTTTAACTTAATTTATTTAAGAAATATAAACGGGATATACCCTTTACAAATGTTTTTTTAAACTAAACAATAAAATATAATAGTTAACAACGACTACCTTAGTAGATATGATAAATATACATAAGATATGAATAAGGTCTAAAGTTCTAAAACTTGAAGAAAACTTGAAGAAACTTGAAGAAAATAATTGAAATATTATACAAACAATGATAAGTAGTAAAGAATAAATTACATTTGAGTGAAATAATTGAAAAAATTGCAGAATTTAAAATAAAAAAATTATTAATAAAAATTTGAGAAAAATACATGAAGATCTTAAAAATCAATTGAAAAATATAAAAATAACTAAAAATTGGAGAAAAGAATTAAAGAAAGCTAAAAATAAATGAAATTAACGACAATTAATTAAAAAATTTGGAAATTATGAAAAAAAAAAAAACAAATTAAAATTGAAGAAAATAATTGAAATTTTAGAAAATAATTTGGAAAATGAGAATAATAATTAACAATCGAGAAAAATAATTAAAAAAATGATAAAATTAATTAAAAATAGAAAAAAATTTGCTAAAAATAAATTAAGATTGAGAAAAATAATTAAAATTTATGATAAAAATAACTTAAATATGAAACAAAAAAAAACAGTAAATAAAAGAGAGAAATAATTTAAAAAATCACGGAATATTTGTTTAAAAAAAGAAAATAATTAGAAAATTACTAAAAAAAATTAATTAAAAGAATAATTAAAAAATCGCAGAAATAATGGAATGTTGATGAAAATAATAATTGCAATTTCAGATAAATAATTGGAATTTTGGAAAATCATGCCAAAAGAATGAAAATAAATAAAAATTGGAGAAAATAATATAAAATTAAATACAGAAGTTGTTTTTAAGCAAAAGAAAATAATTGAAGAATAGTTTTAAAAATTGAAAATTGAAGACAATAATCTAAATTTGAGATAATATATGAAAATTTAGGAAATTAATTGAAAAATAATGAAAATATTAAAAGATGGACAAAATAATTGCTAAGAAATAAAGAGAAATAAAAATTGAACAAAATAACTGAAATTTGAGTTATATATTTAAAATTTCAGTAAATTAATTAAGAAATTATAAATATGAGTAAAAATTAAAAATAATAATAACAAAATGAGAAAAATAATGGTAAATTAAAAAAATTAATTTAAATTTACAAGGAATAATATAAAATTAAGGAATAAATAATTAAATTGATTTAATGTCATGGCAAAAATCATAAAAAATTGAAGAAATTAATTAAAATTTTAGAAAATAATTTTGTTAAATGAGAATAATAATTAACAATCGAGAAAAATAATTGAAAATAATAGAATAAATTCAAAATAAAAAAAAAATAATCAAAATATGTTGGAAATTATTGAAATTTATGATGAAAATAACTTATATATGAAAGAATTAAAACAGTAAATAAAATTTGAGAAAAATAATTTTAAAAATCACAGAATATATGTTTTAAAAAAGAAATTAACTACAAAATTACTAAAGCGTTTTAATTAAAGAGAAAATTAAAAAGTTGCAGAAATAATCGAAAATTGATGCAAATAATAATTGCAATTTCATACAAATAATTCCAATTTTAAATATTTTGCCAAAAGATTGAAAATAATTAAAAATCGGAGAGAATAATATAAAATTACAGAATTTGTTTTAAGGCAAAAAAAAATAAAAGAAGAAACGTCTAAAAAATTGAAAATTAAAGAGAATGCTCTACATTTGAGATAATAAATGGAAATTTAGGAAATTAATTGAAAAACAATGAAAATTTTAAAAGATGGACAAAAAAATTGCAAAATAATAAAGAGAAATGAAAATTGAACGAAATAACTGAAAATTGAGATATATATTTGAAAATTCAGTAAATTAATTAAGAAATTATAAAAATGGTTAAAATCATTCAATTTTATTTTTGGCAAATAAAAAAAAAAAATGACAAAAATATTGGAAAATTTAAAACATAAGTTTTAAATTTGCGATGAATAGTATAAAATTAAGGAATGAATATTTAAATTGATTTAATGTCAAGGCAAAAATCATAAAAAATTGAAGAAATTAATTAAAATTTTAGAAAATAATTTTGGTAAATGAGAATAATAATTAACAAACGAAAAAAAAATTTGAAAAATGATAAAATTAATTCAAAATAGAAAAAAATAATTGAAATATGCTGAAAATAATTTAAGATTGAGAAAAATAATTGAAATTTATGATGAAAATAATTTAAATATGAAAAAAATGAAAACATTAATAAAATTAGAGAGAAATAATTGAAAAAATCACAGAATATGTTTTAAAAAAGAAAAAAACTACAAAATTACTAAAACATTTTAATTAAAGAGAATAATTAAAAAGTCGCAGAAATAATCGAAAATTGATAAAAATAATAATTGAAAGTTCAAATAAATAATTGGAATTTTGTGAAAATTATGCCAAAAGAATGAAAATAATGAAAAATTGTAGAAAATAATATAAAATTACAGAATTTGTTTTTAAGCAAAAAAAAAAAAAAATAATAATAATTGAAGAATAGTTTAAAAAATTGAAAATTGAAGACTTTAATCTAAATTTGAGATAATAAATGAAAATTTAGGAAATTAATTGAAAAATAATGAAAATATTAAAAGATGTAGAAAATAATTGCAAAATAATAAAGAGAAATGAAGATTGAACAAAATAACAACTGAAAACTGAGATATTCATTTGAAAGTTCAGTAAATTAATTAAGAATTTATAAAAATGATTAAAAATAGAAAATAATAATTACAAAATGACAAAAATAATAGAAAAAAAAAATAATTATATTTGCAATGAACAATATAAAATTAAGGAATAAAAATTAAATTGATTTAATTTCTAGGCAAAAATAATTAAAAATGAAAAAGTGATTGAGAAAACTAAAGAAAATAATTGAAATTTTGAGGAAGTTAAATTTTATATTTTGGGCAACAATTTATAAACAATTAAAATAATAAAGAATTGTAGAAAATAGTTAAAAAATGATAAAAATATCGTCAAGTGGGGCTACTTTGTGCACGCGAGGTTTTTAATGAATAAAGTCTTTAAATTTAGTTGTTTAAGTTTGCTACATGATATAAATATTTTCTGATATTTAAAAATTCCGAGAGTACTGAATGAAAATGCTTAATTCTTTATAAGAAATCAGAAAAAAAATTGCAAAATCGTGAAAATCAAGCTGAAAATTTTCAAAGTTCTAAAAATTTTGTTCAGATTTCTGGAAATTTAAAAGTGTTTCTAAAGGTGTTAATAATACTTGTTGACAATTTAGTTGTGATGATGTAAACCAGAATTTGGTGGGTTATTTTGTGCATTCTTTAAAATCAAGTTTTTTCAATAATTTGTTTTACAGTTAGTAAAAATCACTTTAGAATTTACTTTTAAAATATTTTTGTCTTATTTTTGTTATAGAAGACAAGAAATAAGCATAAAATTTCAGTTTTACCCACGGTGCCTTAAAAACCTAAAAAAAGTAACATTAATAATTACATGCTTTTCAAGTTAATTTTGAAACTTTTTCTCTTAAAATAACTTAAGAAGTGTAAAAACGTTCAAAAATTTTTTTACAGAGTGGAAAAAGAGCGGTTTTGTGCACAAAATAGCCCCACTTGACGGTAGTACAAAATTTGTATTTTAAGTAATTGAAACGATAATAGAAAATAATTATTAAAAATTGAAGAAATTTTTATGTCACTTCAAATTTAGTATTTTTGAAACGTGGATTAATTGGTCTTTTAATCAATTCAAGTTCACATTAACTGAAATTTGAAGAAATTAAAATTGCTATAAATTTAAAATTTGATAACATTTTAAAAAGGTGAAATATGATTTAAAATTTTAAAAGAAAAAAATATCTATTGTCAGGTGTGGACAAAATGAATTAATTAAACTTGTAAATTATTATATATAATTGGGGCACCATTTTCCTTTTTTGACCCAGCATTTTTTTATTTTATTTTTTTACATTACATTTGTAAGGATTATTTTTTACTATCAGACAATAGATTACACAATGTTACAGTCAAATCCCATTTAGTCACGAAAATTGTCGTGATGATATGACGTGGAATCAACCTCTTGTAACGAGGTTATTGCTTATTTGAAAATGTCAGCTGATTTTTATCGGTTCGGATAAAATCTCAATTTTAGATAACAATATAATTAGAAATCTGTTAAGTTAGGCAAAAAACAGTTTTTTTTTGTTTTTAAAATGAAAATAACAATGTAAAATTTTTTTTCACAATTTTTCGAAATGTACTTAAAAAAAAACGTAAGCAAAACTAAAAATAAAGATTTTGCATTTCTCTCCCTCTCTGGATTTTCATTAAAATTCTATTTTGATAATTTAGGCGTGTAATTACTTTGTAATTGAGTTAGAAGGAAGAATGTTTTTTGAAAGAATAGAATATTTTGTTTGTGATAAAGTTAAGTAAAAAATTCTTAAATTAATTTTCTCAAATAATCTAGCTTTTAAAAACAAGAATTTATTCATTAATTAAAATACTTTTTCCACCGTGCAGTTTACTTGGCTGACTAAAACGTCCTCACTCTACTGGAATTCAAGCGTTTTATTATATTTAAAAAATAGTTCTATGAAGTTTTTTTTTACTATTTTTAAAATTATTATACTTTCTCAAAATTATTGCAATTTTCAAAAACAGAGTATTTTTGTGATTTTAAAAAATTACTAAAAAATTAGTTTTTCTAAGAAATACGGTTTTTTTCTATTTCAGAAAAATTCTAAGGTTACATTATTATATTGCTTTCTTACAGAGAAAGTATTAGTTTTCAATTAAGTATAAAATTTCTTTTCAAAGTCTCATAATCACTGTCTTAATTATTTGTGCCATTATTTGTATACTTTTAATTGCAATACAATTATAAGATAAAATTTATTTTTATTTGTAATTTTTAAAATAGTTTCTAATAAATGGTAAACAACATTTTTTCATTCATGTTCCATAATTATTTTCTCATCGTATATTTATATCATAATTATTAATAATTTCCGCCTTCGACGATGAGATTAAAAAAATCTCTTTAATTAATTATTATTATTATTTTCTATTTTATTTTGAAAAGAAAATTCTAATTGAATTTTATATTTCGAGTTTCCGCAGTTGGAAATGCTTTACAAACATTAGTTTTCTAAATATAAGAGCTTCACTGAAGATTTTAATCTTACTAAAAACATATATATCTATATATCTAATATTGATTCTAGACGAAGAACGTTTCGTTACGACTAGTTACTTTCTGACAGAATCGAAATTTCTCTTGGCCAAAATATAATCTAAATAGATATTGACCCTTTGAGAAAAGTATTTGACAATTAAATATTCTAAAAATAAATATTTGTTTGAACTTCAATTAAAATTTCTAATTTTAGTAACGATGGAGAAATTGTGTAAGTTTAAAATTCTCGAGACCTGTAGAAATATATGATACGTAATGACAAAATCAATTGTCATTATGCAGACCTTTCCAATTTATCTCTCTTTTTGTAATTTATTGTAAAAAGTGATTTATCATTACGGAACAGTGAAATTATTTTTATTTAAATTATACCATTAGCTGACTCATGATAAATAATAATGCGTGAAGATCAATATATTGTATTTACTATTACTATCTATTTATTAAAATTTCTTTTATTATTTCTTTTCTTTTATTTACTTATACAATTATTTTAATTATACTTATTTTATTGAATCTCTATCACAGTTTCAAAAGACAGAAAATTTCAGCTCATTTTTCTGCCAGAAATATTATTTTTTTTAAAAAGAAAGAACAATACACGCTAAAAATGATAAATTTTAAAAACTAAGAACAGAAATGAACTGAAATGTCAAAAAGAACGTACATATTTGAAAAAACACGGTTCGTTTCACTGAAATGAATCACTGATAAGAAGATATCCATTTTAACTTATTTTCTGCTTGAAATGTTTATGAGCACAGTAAAAATGTAAAAATACCAGTAAATCAATACAAAGGAAAAAAGTTTTAAAAAGTTAAGAATTTAAAATTAAAGAAAAAAAAGAATTTAAAATTTGTAAACTTTCAAGTTACGAGTTCTTAAAAGTTTAAAGAACTAAAAAAAAGGAAGATTGAAAAGAAGTTATGAACTATATACAAAGGTCAAGAGTCTCCCCCAGTTTTCAAGATTTTTTTTTTAGATTTAGAAAACTTTTATATGAGTTGCTCCGATCGTGTCAAAGGGAAGAGATTATTGAAATGATGGTAACACATGTTTGTAAAAAAAGAATTTAAGGTTAAAGCTTTGAAAATTTACCAATTTAGTTACAAACTTTCCAAAAAGCAAATCTTCTCGTGGCGACTTGGCAAAAGTTCAAACTTATTTTTCTATTAATGTCACATTTTTTGGTAATTTTTACTTCGAACTTTTTCAATGAATATTAAAAGAGAATGTTAAATTTTCAAGATTCTTGAACATTAAATCGATAACTTCACAAATCTTAGAGGGAATACGAATTTAAAAGTCGATAAGTAGTTTCAAAATAGATCAATCAGTTCGATTCAATTACAAAATTCCACTCTTTTTTTTCGTTTTAATTGAAATTGCTTGTTAAATTATTTATTTTTGATCTTATTTACCGAACGAGTATTATTAAACGAGCATTGATAAAACCAACGATGAAACCTCACTGGGATAGTTAATTACACCACGCTAGTCCTGAGGGAAGTCAATTTTCTTCGCGTGCTACTTTTGATGAGAAATGACCCCAGAAGGTAATAAATAAAATAAAATGAGGTTTCACTAAATCTCGCGGTGTGAGGCTTTGCGTATAACAGAGAAAAAAAAAGTGATCAAACGCTTTGTCAAATTAGCAATAAAGTAAAGGGTAAAATCTGTCAATTTTTAATTTCTCAATTTAAAATAGTCGATTTTCTTAAAATTGCACACAAACTGACAATATTTGGTTAGATGGCAAATATACTTTTTGAATTAGTAGTGACGGAAATTATCATTTTTTGTAGTAGTGGAGAAAAGTGTCATTTTTCGAACTAGTGAAGAAAAGTGTCATTTTTCGAACTAGTGACGAAAATGTTATCTTTTCCCACTAGTGGCGAAAATATGATCTTTTCCCACTAGTGGCGAAAATTTTAACTTTTTTTACTGGTAACGGAAGAAAATATTTTTCCACTAGTACGAAAATAGTCATTTTCTCAACGGTAACTTAAATGGAAATTTTTTCAACTAGTGACGAAAACAATCATTTTTTTTACTAGTAACAAAAATGGTATTTTTCACTACTGACGGAAATTAATTTTTTTTATTAGTGATGAAAACAGCAGGGGTATTCCATGTGACAAAATTATAGATAAAACATAAATTTCTTAATGGAACTTTGGATAAATAAATTTATGATTAAATATTATAATTTAGAAGTTTTTTTCATTTATTCATTCATTCTGTCCAAACCTAAAGTTTGTTAGAGATGTTTTTTTCTTTTAAATATTACTTCATTTACCTCCTACGTAAAATTTTGTCAAGTTTATAACTTATAACAATTTTAATTTTTTCGAACTTCAATTAATTTGAAGTTTCATTGATTAAAAATTTAATTAATCCACGCTTAGAAAATAGTAAATTTGAAATTATTTAAAAATTTCTTTAATTTTTAACAATTCCTTTCTATTATGATTCTCATTATTTGTTACAATTTTCAAATATTTTTATTATTTTTCAAAAATATTCTTCAATTTCGAATTATTTTCATTATTTTTCAATTTTTCCCCTATAAATTTTAAATTCAGTTTCCGTAAGTTTGAATTATTTTCTTTAATTTCTTAAAATAAAAATTTTTTAGTTTTAATTATTTCCTTCAATATTCAATTAGTTGCATTACTTATGAAATTAGTTTTCAATTTCTTTCGTCATTTTTCAATTATTTTTACAAAAAATAATTTTTGTTCTTTAAATTGTAATTTTTTTCTTCAAATTACAATTAATTTCTCCCATATCGAATTATTAAAGTCAATTTGCAATGTTAATTTGTAATTTCAATTAAATAATGGAAAGACATACCGTAAATCATTCTGCAATTACTTTCTTTTATTACAAATATATGTTGTAATTTTTCCAATTATTTTCCACAAATTAAAATTATTTTCTTCAATTTTTAATTACTTTTATTAATTTTGCAAGTTTTTTTCGAATTTTTTATTATTTTCATTATTCTTCAATAAATTTCCTAGATTTTTAAATATTTTCTTTAAATTTTAATAATTTTCTTAAATTTTCAATTATTTATCTCATTTTCCAATGATTTTTTTCAATTTTTAGTTTCTCTTTTATTTTTTCAATTATTTTCTCCACCTTTTAATTAGATATATTAATTAATATTCAGTAATATCCTAAATTTTCATTTAATATCTCAAGTCTGAGTTATTGTAAACCACTCATCAATGTTTTAATCATTCTTCAATTTTAGATTCAATTTTCGCTAGTTTCAATTATTTTCTTTAATTTTTCAAAAAAAAAAAAAAAATTTTCAGTTTTAATTGTTCCGTTAAATATCAAATGAGTTTTATTATTTATTATTTAATTGTCAATGTCTTTCATCATTTAGCAATTATTTTTACAAAATATGATTTTTGTTTTATAAATTGCAATTTTTTTCTTAAAATTACAATTAAGGGGTCTGTCTCATACAAACGACCTTTTTTTCAAGATTTTTTTTTTCATTAATTTTTATTTTCAGCTTTCTTATGTTTTCGCACATCAAAATGTACATATTAAATTATAATAAAAACCTTTGTTTATTATTTTTTATAGATTTTTTCCGAGAAATCACCGCTTAAACTATATCACTTTTTTTCCTGTTTGTCACGATATCTTTAGAAGGATGCATGTAAAAGTAAAAAATAAAACGGATTCTTAAAATATAGATCATTTGCTATGGCATGAACTAGGATTTTTGTGATCAGGTGAAAAAAAAACAAAATGGCGGCCGTTAGAATTTTTTTACCTTATTTTTACAACTTAAATTGTTTGAAAGTATTAGTAAATATTCATGGAAAATTAAAATCCTAGTTCATGCCAAAGCCACTTATGTGTAGAAGAAGTCCTGAAAATTTGAGCCCGATCGATGCAATAGATTTTTGTAAATCGTGACAAACTCGTCAAAAAACACGGTTTCGAGAAAAACGCGTTTAAAACAAGTTTTAAAAAAAATTGCTATTTTTGTTATACTTTGCATTAAAAAAATAAATATAAACAAATAATTAAATATACAAGTCAACTTTTCCCAACTTTATTATCTTTAATTTTTAAAAATTTAATAAAATTGGTTGAAAAATAAAGGTGCTAGACCTTTTGGAACGGTAAATTACATTTTGCTCTGACTGTGTGGAGACATCATTCTATTTTTTGGCTTCTGTAACCTCTTCTTGTGCTTGGAAATATTAATAACTATTTTTTCCTGATTTCTAGATACATATACAGTATAAAAAAAATATTTTTGGAAAATCGATTTTTTGAAATTTTTGTATGAGACAGACCCCTTAATTTCTTCAATATCGAGTTACTAAAGTCAATTTGTAATTTCACTATTTTCATCGTTTTCTATAATCATTTTCCATATATTTTACAATATTAAAAAACCTGATTCATGCTTCATCAATTTTTATTTAATTTTTATTTATTGTTTTTTTAATTTTCGTTGTATTTTTAAATTATTTAAATGATGTTCTTCAATTTTCAATCACTTTCAAATTTCATACCAAATAAATTCTGTAATTTTCCTAAATATTTTTTCTTAAATTTCCATAATTATCTTTAATTTCCAATTACTCTTATCATTTTTTAAAAATATTTTTCAACTTATAATTATTTTAATAATTTTTCAAATTTTCCCCTAAATTTTAAATTCAGATTCTGCAGGTTTCAATTATTTTCTTTAATTTTTTCAAATAAAAAATTTTCAGTTTTAATTATTTCCTTCAATATCAACTTAGTTGTATTATTTATCATTAAATTACCAATTTCTTTCGTCATTTTCCAAATATTTTTCAGTTATAAAAAACCTGTTTCATGCTTGATCAATTATTATTATAAATTTTTATTTTTTCTTTTTTTAATTTTTGTTGTATTTTTAAATTATTTAAATTATGTTCTTCAATTTTCAATCACTTTCTTTCATACCAAATAAATTCTGTGACTTTCTCAATTTTTTTTCTAAAATTTCTATTATTATCTTTAATTTTACAACTATTTTTATCATTTTTCAAGTAGTCATATTTATCTTAAATATATTCTGCAATTTTTAAAATTATTTTTTACAAGTTTTTATTTATTTTTTTTCATTTTCAATTATTTCTATCATTTTTCAATTACTTTTTGTCATTTTTAATTATTTTTTAACTAGTTTTCTAATTTTTTTTATTATTTATCTTAAATTCCAGTTATTTTTTCAATTTATAACTATTTTTATCATTGTGCAATTATTTTATTTTATTTCAAATATATGTTGTAATTTTTTCAATTGTTTTTCAGAAATTAAAATTATTCTCTTCAATTTTTAATTATTTTTATTACCTTGCAAATATTTTCTCGATTTTTTTAAAATTTCAATATTCTTTAATTAATTTCCTAGATTATAAAATATTTTTCTCAAATTTTAATTATTCTCTTCGATTTTCAATTATTTATTTCATTTTTCAAATATCTTTTACAAATTTTTATTATCTTCTTTATTTTTCAATTACTTTTTGTCAATTTTAATCATTTTTTAACAATTATTTTTATCATTCTGCAATTATTTTCTTTTATTTCAAAAACATTGTAATTTTTTCAGTTGTTTTTCAGAAATTAAAATTATTCTCTTCAATTTTTAATTATTTTTATTACCTTGCAAATCTTTTCTCGAATTTTTTAATATTTCATTATTCTTCAATTAATTCCCTAGATTTTAAAATATTTTTCTTAAATTTTAATTATTCTCTTTAACTTTCAATTATTATTGTTATCATTTTGCAATCAATTTCTTCAATTTTAAATTATTTTTACTATTCCTCAATTAAATTCTTAAATTTTCAATTATTTATCTCATTTTTCAATTTTTTTTTCAATTTTCATTTTCTTTAATTTTTTTTTTTTGCAATTATTTTCACGACCTTTTATTTAAATATATTAGTTACTTTTTAATTAATTTCTTAAAATGTCAATTATTATCTCAAATCTAAGTTATTGTCTCCACTTTTCAATGATTTAATCATTCTTCAAGAATTTCTCTCAAACTTCTTTTACGTTGGTTAGTTTTTAATTATTTTTTTTTATTTTGCAATGATTTTAACAAATTTCACATTATTTTGATTATTCTTAAATTAATTTCTTAGATTTTAGAATATTTTTCGCAAATTTTAATAATTTTGTTCAACTTTCAATTATTATTGCAATTATTTTGCAATCAATTTCTTCGATTTTTAATTATTTTTACTATTCTTCCATTAAATTCTTAAACTTTTAATTATTTATCTCATTTTTCAATTATTTTTTCAATTTTCAGTTTCTCTTATCCATTTGCAATTATCTTCTCCGCCTTTTAATTAGATATATTAACTATTATTCAATTAATTTCCTAAAATTTCATTTATTATCTCAAATCTTAGTTATTAGAACCACCTTTCAACTCTCTAAATTTGAGTTAGTTAAAAATAACTAATTATTACTAAAATCGTTGCTGAGTTTTTGTTTCTCCAATTAGTTAAAAATAACTAACTATTAGTAAAAAATGACTAATTCTTAGTAAAAATATAACTAAAAAATAGTTAAAATTTGACTGATTGAATCAGTTTACAAAATTTTACTAAATTATTAGTAATTTTGACATAATAATTAGTTATTTTTTACTAAACAATGGTTAGTAAAAATTTTAATCTTTCTTCAATTATTTCTCTCGACTTTCTTTTGCTTTCATTTTTTTTTTTTTTTAATTTGCAATGATTTTCCCAGAGTTTATACTATTTTGATTATTTGTTGACTAATTCCGAAAATTTAAATTATTTATATCAAGTTTCCATTATTTTCCTCAATTTTTAAGTATTTCTATAATGTTTTAATTTTAATTATTTTCCTCAATTTAGAATTCTTGAAATCATTTTGTAATTAGGTACTTTCTTTAACTTCACATATATTCTGTATTTTTTAAAATTATTTTCCTAAAATTGCAATTATTATCTTCAATTTTCTATTATTTTCTTTAATTTTCAATTATTATTGTTATAATTTTGCAATCAATTTCTTCAATTTTAAATTATTTTTATTATTCTTGAATAACATTCCTAAATTCTTAATTATTTATCTCATTTTTCAATTATTTTCTTCAATTTTCATTTTCTTATAATTTTTTTTTTACAATTATTTTCACGACCTTTTATTTAAATATATTAGTTACTTTTTAATTAATTTCTTAAAATGTTAATTATTATCTCAAATCTAAGTTATTGTCTGCACTTTTCAATGTTTTAAAATCATTTTTCAATTATTTCTTTCAACCTACTTTTACGTTCGTCAATTTTTAATTATTTTTTTTTTTTATTTTGCAATGATTCTCACAAATTTTATATTATTTTGATTATTTGTCGATTAATTCCGAAAATTTTAATTATTTATCTTAAATTTCTATCATTCTTTTCAATTTTCGATTATTTCTATAATGTTTTAATTATTTTTCTCAATTTAAAATTCTTGAAATAATTTTGTAATTAGGTACTTTCTTTGACTTTACCTAATTCTGTATTTTTTTCAATTATGTTTCTAAAATTGCAATAATTATCTTCAATTTTCTATTATTTTTATCATTTTTCAATTCTTTCAACAAATTTTAATTTTTCTTATTTTTATCCAATCAATTTCTAAAAACTCTAAGTGACGGAAATGAAATTTTTTTATTAAAAACTCTCTTTATCGGGACTGGATATTAGTCACGGATTTTCAACTATTATATTTTAACTGACTCGTCATTGATAAGAAATTTTTACTTAGTTCAAATTTTTTGTTTGTTATTTCACAATTTTTAATTATGATTTAAAAAGATTTTGTTTAAATCTCACTATTTTTAGCTACTATTTAAGCGAATTAGGTTAATATTGAATTATCTTTTAAAACTTTGAAAACTTTTTAAACTCTTGAGAACTTTTTAAAATCTTCTAAAACTTTAAAAAACTTTTTTGAATATCTTTCAAGTCTTTAAGATTTATATAAAAGATTGTAGCTTTGGTTTTTTTTGTTTTGTCTAACACAATACTAAAAATAAGAAATCCGGAAAATTTTTAAATTTGAGGTGGATCGATACAATTATAAAAATGCTTATTAAGACCCATTATTTATAAATCTTTAGTTATTGTTTTTAAAAAATTATCCTTTTATTTGCTAATAAATTTTTAACGTCCTGCATATCACTTTCAAACACATAATTTTCATTTTTCACCGAGTATCGCGTGCAAAACGCAATTATTTGCATTTACTGCCACTCTTAAAATGTCAGAAAAGCTTCAACTTCACAAATGCAATACAAGTCATATATATTCTTCTCATCAAGAATAATGTAAAAAAAAGCAGGAAAACCTAACCTCACAAGATAAGCTTTGTGTAAAAAAAACTTTTCATTTTCAATTTTTATTTAACTTTTTTTTTTTTTAATTTGTAATAAAAAATTTCAAGAAAATTCCTGGAAACAAAATTTCAATTATATTCAAAACGATTAGTTTCATGCTTGTCTTGACTGGCGCTTTGATAAGAAAATTTGCCTTTGAGAAGAGTAGACTCATAATATTTCCATCGGTCCGTGTTTTAATCACCTTTGTTATTAAAAGCAGAATAAACATTTCGAGAAATAGCTGGGTTATTAATATTTCAGAAACAATATTGGTTTTTCTTAATGTAGTTTTATTTTGTTTGTTAACCTCAAATTGTCTTTTAATAACAATTTCAATAATGAAATTTTTTTCTCCTCCCAGAATGCAGGAAATTTGCATATTTTTCTACATGACAAATTAATAATACTTTTACATGACTTTCGACGGGGACATTTTTCATCTGATCGATAAAAAATTTACGGACATGAGAATTCCAAGCTGTTCATTTACGATCTATAAAAGATATCGAAGACTGGATAAGTTTTCAAGAGAGAAATTTTAACATTAAAATGCAGAACTCAAAGAGAACGACTTAACAGTACTTGCATTCAACAATGGAACTTTTCTCCTTACGTAGTTATATCTTTAAATACGTATATAACAAGTGTAGAAGTCTCTTAGGCAAGAGGAATTGTCACGGGACTAAATGGTTTTAAGCCGACCATGTGTAAAAATAGGTCAATTATACTCGTAAAAATATAGTTAGAGAACTATTTTCTCTTAGAGATTGGTTTCTTTTTCAATATCAACGGGGATTTTAAATAACGGGAAATCAATTGATATTACTTTCAGTTAGACACGATAAAATGTGCAAATTTTTCCGAGAAAGAGTTGACCCAATTTTAATTAAAATAAAATATATATATAAACTAAAAATATCACGAGAGTTATTTGATAATTTGAATATCCATTTTCAATTTTTGCGAAATTTAAAATAATTGAAAACTATTAATTATATGTGATTTTTATAAATGAGAATTGGAAGGGAAACAAAATGACAGTATTCTGTCGAGAGACTATGAAATATCTTTTAAATAATGCTGAATTTCCGATAGTGAGAAAAGTAGAATATTGAATTTATATTTCATTGGAATTTTTATTAAATATGATTTCTGTTAAACGATAATTTGAAAGATTAAAAAGGTACAAAATTAAAATTCTGTTAAATGATAATTTTGTTAGGTGGTGAATTAAGTGGTTAATTTTTAAGAGACTGTTTAATATAGAAATTGTGTGAAATGACAATTGTGTTAAAAGAAAATTTTGTTAAATAGAGAAATTCTGCTAATTGACAATTCTATTAAATAATAATTCTGTTAAATTGCAATTCTGTAAAACGGAAATTCTGTTTATAACACAAATTTGATTGATTATAAATTGCGAAGAAATAAATTACTAAAATTACAATTTTTAATTGAATTTTTATTTTTGTATAATTCATACCTTTCTAAATTTAAATTGAGAGCTTTTTAACTCTTGTTTCATAAAAAGCCTTAATGTGGAAAATTAAAACTCAATTTTAACTGATATGGATTTATTTTGATTTTCCAGACGTAAACAATTGAAATATTAAATTTCCGTGATCTTTAAATCTGCATTCGAATATAGAATTTCGTTATAGAGCCAGTAAATTGAATTTTCTTCTTTGTACTATAAACAGCTTACTGACATATTGGAAATTAAATTGAAACCTTATAGTGTCTTGTTTTATAACCAAATTCTCTTTCGCATTTCCAACCGCATCGTTCTCTTTTGCCCTTTTAGAAAAATTATTATTCCTTTTCATTTGCATTTTTCTACAGATAGATTTTATAAGCAGCAGAAAAAGTGCCAATTAATCATTTTAACCTATTAACGCCTGAAACCTAAAATTTTTTTTTTCATTTTCGAATCTGAGGTCTAGAATTAATTTTTTTCAAACCAAAATTAAATATTGAAGTTTTAATGCAAAAAAAAACACAAAAAGAAGTTCATTTTTTCAAGTTTGATATTTTTTTTCACCCAGAAAAAGTTTAAGCATATAATTTTACTTTCAAACAAAGCTGTATAAAAATTGTATACTTTAAAGACATATAGGGCGCGATTCAAAATTTCAAGATGGCGGATCCAATATGGCGGACGGAAAATATAAATTTTTTTCCGATTCATTTAAAATTTGTAATTCGGGGATTTTTGGGGTCGCTGATTACTAATCTGATATAACATTTTTAAAATTCAAATTGGCGGATGAAAAATCAAAATTTTTGTTCGATTCATTTCAAATTTATCATTCGGGGGTTTTTGGGGCCATAATAAATCCGCCGTTTTGAATTTGAGAAAGTAATTTAAAAAATCATAGAAATGTTTTAAACATGAAGAAAATAAGGGCCCGTATCATTTTGACACAAATTTTTTCGGGCAACATGTTATATTGTACTCCCGAAGATGAATGTTATATTTTACTCCTTCTAAAATCAAAGATTTTAAGTCTTAATTATTAAATAATTGATTTTAATACATTAAATTAATATTAAAAGACTTAATTAATCCAGTAAGTTCAATTATTGAATCATTAAAACTTAAAAATCTTTGATTTTTGTAGGAGTAAAATATAACATTCATCTTTGGGAGTACAATATAACAAGTTGCACGAAAAAATTTGTGTCAAAATGATACGGGCCCGAAAATAATTTAAATTTGAGAAAAATAATCGATAATCTTACAAGTAAATTAAAAAAAATTGAATAATAAAAAATTAAAGAAAATAGTTGAAAATTAAAAAAAAAAAATAATTGCAAATTGAGACAAAAATAAATTAAAATTGAAGAAAATAATTGAAAAAATTATATGAAATAGTTAAAATAAAGGAAAGTTAAAGAAAGTTTCAGAAAAATACTCAAAACTTTCAAAAGTTCAATGGAAAATAAAATAAATAATTAAAAATTAGAGAAGATAAATGAAAAAAGATAATGATAAATTCAAATTGCAGAGAACAAGTTTTAATTAAAGAGAAATAATTAAAATTTTTTGGAAATTATGAAAAAGAAAGAGAAAAATAACGAAAGTAATTAAAAATTGAAGAAAATAATTGAAATTTTAAAAAAATAATTAATAATCTTAGAAAATAATTTTAGAAAATGAAAATAACATTTTCATTCATAAATAATTAACAATCGAGGAAAATAATTGAAAAACGATTAAATTAATTCAGAATTGTAAAAAAATTAAAATATGCTGAAAATAATTTTAGATTCAGAAAAAAAATTTTTAATTTGATAGAAATAATTTAAATGAGAAAAATTGAAAACAATAAAAAAAAATTGAGAGAAATAATTGAAAAAATCATAGAATATAATTATGTTTAAAATAAAAGGAAATTATTACCAAATTATTTTGGTACAATTTTGAAAAAAAGAATTAAAAAAATTGCAGAAATAACGAAAATTGAAAAAATTAATTGAAATTGAAGAAAATAATAGAAAAAATGCAGAATTTAGTTTTAAGCAAAAGAAAAAAAAATTATTAAAAAATGGAAAAAATAATTGCAAAATAATAAAAAGAAATGAAAATTGAACAAAATAATTGAAAATTAAGATTTGTATTTGAAAGTTCAGGATATTAATTCAGAAATAATAAAAATGATTAAATATTGGAGATAATAATTGCAAAATGAAAATAATAATGGTGAACTAAAAAAATTAATTTGAATTTTCGCAATAAAAAATGAAATTGTTTTATTGTCGAAGAGAACAAAATTTAACAAAATAATTGAAATTTGAGAATTTGAGCAATATATTTGAAAGTTTAGGAAATCAATTCAGAAATGACGAAAATGATTAAAAATTAAAAATAATAATAACTGCAAAATGACGAAAATAATGGTAAATTAAAAAAAATATTTAATTTTGCGATGAATAATATACAATTTAAAATGAAATTCAAAGTTAAATTGATGGAATGTAAAGGAAAAATTAACCAAAAATTGAAGAAAAGAATTGAAGAAAGCTAAAAATAAATGAAATTTACGATAATTAATAAAAAATTTTGGAAATTATAAAAAAAAAAGAAAATACTTTAAACTTGTAGAAAATAATTTTAGGAAATAAAAATAATATTTAACAATAGAGGAAAATAATTTAAAAATGATCAAATTAATTCAAAATTGGAAAAAATAATTGAAATATTCTGAAAATAATTTAAGATTCAGAGACACAAATTGAAATTTGATCAAAATAATTTAAATTTCGAAAAATTAAAAACAGTAAATAAAATTTGAGAGTAATAATTGAAAAAACCAAACAATATATATGTTTAAAAAAAGAAAATAATTACAAAATTAATTAAAAATTTTAATTAAAGAGAATAATTAAAAAATCGCAGAAATAATTGAAAATTGATGAAAATAATAATTGAAATTTCAGATCAATAATTGACATTTTTGAAAATTATGCAAAAATCGGAGAAAATAATATAACATTACAGAATTTGTTTTTAAGAAAAAGAAAATAATTACAGAATCGTTAAAATAATTGAAAATTGAATGAAATAATTGAAATTGCCTATAAATAGTTTAAATTGTGAAAATTATAAAAGAAATGAAAAATAAATGTAAATTAAAGAATATAAATTTTGGAAAATAATTGAGTAATGGTTTTACGATTTTTAAATTGAAGAAAATAATTGAAATATTATACAAACCATGATAAGTTGTAAAAAAATAAATCACATTTGACTTTGAGTGAAATAATTAAAAAAATTATAGAATTTAAAAAAAAGTAATTAAAATTTCAAAAAAATACATGAAGATCTTAGAAAATAGAAATTAATTGAAAAAAATGAGAATAACTAAAAATTAGAGAAAAGAATTAAAGAAAGCTAAAAATAAATTAAATTTACGACAATTAATTAAAAAGTTTGGAAATTATGAAAACAAATAAAAATAATTATAAATTGAAGAAAATCATTAAAATTTTAGAAAATAATTTTGGAAAATGAGAATAATAATTAACAATCAAGGAAAATAATTGAAAAATGATCAAATTAATTCAAAATTGAAAAAAATAATTGATATATGCTGATAATAATTTAAGATTCAGAGAAAGAAATTGTAATTTGATCAAAATAATTTAAATATGAAGAATTGAAAACAGTTAATAAAATTTGAGAGAAACAATTGAAAAAATCATAGAATATATGTTTAAAAAAAGAAAATAATTACCAAATTACTTAAAAATTTTATATAAAGAGAAAAACTAAAAAATCGCAGAAATAATCGAAAAATAATTGAAATTTCAGATAAATAATTGAAATTTCTGAAAATTATGCCAAAAGAATGAAATAATTTAAAATCGGTGGAAATAATAAAAAATTACAAAATTTGTCTTTAGCAAATGAAAAAAATTGAAAAATCGTTTGAAAATTGAAGACAATAATCTAAATTTCAGGTAATAACTAAAAATTTAGAAATTATTAAAATATGGAGAAAATAATTGCAAAATAAGAAAAAGAAAAGAAAATTGAACACAATAATTGAAAATTGAGGTATATATATATATATATTTAAGAGTTCAGGAAATGAATTCAGAAATGATGAAATTGAATAAAAATTGAAAATAATAATTGCGAAATGACAATAATAATGGTAAATTAAATTATTATTAAATTAAATTATTAACTAGGTGAAAATTAGGTCCATTTTATGGACATTTCACTTCCAAATAAGTAAAATAATTTGCTTCCATATAGAGGAAGCAATAAATTAATAATATAAAAATTAATTGGAGAAGTTAATAAAAAAAAAAAGATTTTAAATACAAAAAAATGAAAGAACTCGAATTTTTTATCAATTATAAAAGTTATATAATTTTTTGTATCCATTAAATTCTATTTTTAGCATGGAAAAGATTTTTGGCAAAAAACGATTTTTTCGATGGAAAAAGGTGCTCAAACAAATTTGATTAGATATTTTCAAAAATCCCTGTGTACAAATTTAGTTATTCATGATCTTAATAAGTGATTTAAATTTAATTAAAATCCGTTGAAACATTCTCGAGTTATCTTGGCGCCAAAAAACGCTATACACATACGCACACACATACATAAATACATACATACATCTGGACATTTGTTAAAAAATGAAAAATTTACGCTTTTGAGATGAAAATGAGTCGATTTAGTCTATTTTTAGAAAATCTAAAATCTTAACGATCACAAAGCTTCTATAAGAAACTAAAAATTAAAGAAATTTGTAAAATTACTTGAAATTTAGTTTATTTGAAATGTGGATTAATTGAACTTTTAATCTATGCAAGTCTACATTAACTGAAATTTGAAGAAATTTAAATTGCTATAAATTTAAAATTTGAGAATATTTTAAAAAGGTGAAATATGATTTAAAATTTTTAATGAAAAAAACATCTAGTGACAAATTTTAGGTGTGGATAGAATGAATGAATAAATGAATTAAACTTGTAAATTATTATATTGGGGCACCATTTTCTTTTTTGACCCTGGGTCCTTGCCCTTCCAGTTACGTTACTGGACTCAAGTAAAATTTTTTTGATACAATTAAAAATATGTGTTTTTTCTGAACGTTAATTCGCCAATTATATGCTAATTAGTTAATTATTATTCAATACTAATTAGTTACTTGTTATTTGAAGTTAATTAGCTACTTTATATATTGTGAAACTAAAATCTAGAAATTTGTTTTTCAATGTCCAAATTAATACAATTTTGTTAATAAAGTGCATCATATGAAGAAAGCAATTTGCTAACTGAATGCGTACAATTCGGAATTTGGAGTCGTAAACTTATATACATATTAAAATCACGATCATATTGAAATCACGTAGTTTTCAACTAAGTTGACTAAGTTAAAGAGGATTATGTACTACTAGAGTAGGAAACAGATCAAAGGAACATTTCTGATCAGCTTATGTTCTCACTCATTTATATCTCAACAGAAATTCAATTTGCAGAGGAGGAAATTTATCATTTGTCATTTGGTACCAAAGTGGTATTATAAAAGAAACTTTTCAGTGATCCGTGTGATGATAAAATTATATTATAATAGAGTCTGTCGATGTCGATCTGACATTTTCCAATCTCTTGAAATTGCAAATTAAAAAAAAATTATTTTTTTTAAAGTTTAAATAAAAAAAAAGTAAATTTCAATATTTAAAACTAAATAAAGTTACTTCTAAATAACTTTATAGTTCAATTAAAAAACACATTCACCATGAAATTGGTTTTGTTTTACAATTTTTTTGTCAAAATCCTTTTTTTTCCTTCTCATAACGAGTTGGTTTGAAGTTTATAAACTTTCTTTGAAGTTGAAAAGCCCAGGTGAAAAAAAATTTCGTTTAAATATACAAAGTTCGGGAAGGATTTATTTGAGGAAAAAAAATTATTCCAGAAATTAGAAGATGAATTAAAAATGTCCTCATTACGGGATGTTTGTGTAATTTTTATTGAAACCATGCATGCGCATTAAAGCTTAAGTCTTAAATATTACAGTAAATGTGTAAAATGAATGAAAAAGAAGAAAATATACAAGGATCTCCAACGTCCCAGTTTTTCATTTGAAAAGAAATGCGAGCACCACTTTTTATCCTTATATTTCTTTTTCATGTGAAAATGAGAAATTACCTTCCATTGAGTTAAAATTGAAATACCATTTTTAACACAAATCTCAAATTTAGTTTTAAATTTCTCCTGACAAAGATATGTTTAAATTTCTCTTTATTTTAAAAAAGGTATTTATTATTGCGGAATTAAAAATTGTACAATTATAGCTTTTTATTAAAATAATATTGTCTGTTCTCTGCTATTCAATTACAAAAATCAGTAACAATTAGATTATTTGAAAAAGTATTTTTAGTATAATTTAAAATATATTTAGAAAACTGAGATTCGAAAGCTTTTGCATTATTATGAGAATTTATTGATTAGACAGGTACTATTTTTATCGTAAATAATATTATGACTCTAGACTATACATATTCCATTGAATATTTGTAGATCAATGAAAATTGTAAGTGAAGCTGAAATTCATTTATATTGTGCAGAAAGTGAAGATTGTTAAAAAAAGATATTAAAAATATTTAAAATAGTCTTTTTTAATTTTTGTTTATTTATTTATTTTTTTTTTTTAAAGAGATTTATATTACTATGAGTGAACTTATTTAAAACCTTGTTTTTCCTCTCTTATAGCATTAACTGAGAAAGTCAATGAATTGTCGTTATTGATTAAAGACTCGCTCCAGAATAAAATGAGGAACGGAGACGTAGAGTTGATAGTTTCGACACGAAGGAATAATTAATGTTCAAAAAAGTCGTTAAACTTCCATACAACGAATTTCAGAATTTTCTCAACAACTCTCCTCAATAGTAATTAAATTCTCCAGAAGTTTGTAAAAGTAATCAACAAAGTATTATTTACGGCATCGAAACACGAACATAAAAAAAAAAAAATACCACAAAAAAACTGTCAATAAAGTAAAAAATTATCATTATTTCTTCACACACTTTAGAAAAACGATTTCTAAAAGTTTTTCTAACCACTAAACTATTTCTTTTCAAAGTAAATAAAAGTAGATAAAAACTTGTTTTTGAGTGCCAAGTAAACGTTTTTAAAATTGCAGAAATTCAATGGAGTGCTTTTTTTTTTTAATTTTTACTTTACAAAAAGATTTTTACTTTACAAAAAGATTTTCACTTTTACAAAAAGATTCTTGCTTTACAAATGAATTTTTACTTTTCAAAAGGGTTTTTACTACAAAGGAGATTTTACTTTTTTCAAACGAATCTACACTTTTCAGGTTTCTATCTTTGACAAAAAGTTTTTCTAAGTTTCTGGGACTTTCTTTTTTTTTTCTTTTTATAAAAAAGTGCGTCTTCAAACTGAGTTGAGTCAATTATCTTTTGAAATTCAATATTTCTGGATAAAACGCGTTTCAGGAATAAAAAAGCCATTTAGTGTTTAAAAATTTATTGTACATCAAAGTAAAGCAGAGTGAAAGTTTAAAAAGGCTCTTAACTCGGTGCTTTTTAAATTTATCGAGAGAAGTAAATAATTTTTGAATTTTGAATATTAAACATTTACATTACGAGACTTTTGAGCTGGGACGCAAATTATGTAAAAAAATGTGGAACGGTTGGCAAATGGGATATTTAAGTTGAATGTCTCCTTGACATTTGCTTTCGGTTCAACGTGCATTTAATTTTCATAATATTTAAAATGTCGAGACTAATGAGTTATTTTCGAATATGCATTCTCATTTAAAAAATAATTATAAATGTGAAGCAGTTTTTTTTAATGGGGTAGTTGTTTCAGTAATAAATCAAGTACAAGTAAAAAAAAAAGATGTAAAAAATCCTATTATTTGTAACTAAAGCTTACAATGTTTTATTATCAGAAAATATTAAAGTGTAAATTTTAGATAATAATTTATCTTAAAAATTTAAAAAGGAATTACGCATTGCATTGTTGCTGGTCATTTGAAAATATAGATTTTTGGAAATTGTTGGAAATAATTGAAAATTGAACACCTGGGTTGACAATCGAAAAAATAATTCAAATTGAAGAAAATAATAAAAAATTGTAGAAATCAATTTAAAAATTAAGAAATAATTTGAAATTTTAAGAACGAGGTAAATTACAATTTTAAGAACTAAATCACAATTTGAAAAAATAAGTGATAATTAAAAACAAAATTACAAATCGACGAAATTAATTGACAATTGAAAATAAAAATCAAAAAATCAAAGAATAACTATAAAATTTTAAGATAATAATTGAAAATTGAAAAAATTGTAAGAAATAATTTAAAATGCAGAAATTTAAAGAAAATAATTGCAAATTAAAAATTAAGAAAATTATAGGAATAATTGTTGTAATTTGTAAATTATTGCACATTTAACAACTGGATTGAGAATAGAAAAAAAATAATTGAAATTGAAGAAAATAATAAAAAATTGTGTAAATAAATTGAAAAATTAAGAAATAAATTGGAATTTTAAGAACTAAATTACAATTTGAAGAAGTAATTGATAATTGAAAACAAAATTACAAATCGACAAAAATAATTGACAATTGAAAACAAAAATCAAAAAATGGCTAGATTAATACACAACTAAACAAAATAATTTAATAATTCAAAGAATAATTATAAAATTTTAAGATAATAATTGAGAATAAAAAAAATTGCAGGATATAATTAAAAATTGCGGAAAATAGTTAATAATTCAAGGAAATAGTTGAAAAATGACGAAAATATATGAAAAACTGACGAAAATATGTAAAAAACGACAAAAATATTTGGCAATTGAAAACAAAATTCGAAAATTTATTAGAATAATAGACAACTGAAAAAAATAATTGAAAAAGTTAAACAAGAAATATTAAATTTAAAAAAAGTAATTGTAAATTGAAAAATTAAGAAAAATATAGGAATAATTGTTGTAAATAATTGCACATTTAACAGATGGATTGAAAATCAAAAAAAGAATTAAAAATGAATAAATAATTGAAAATTAAAGAAAGCAACTAAATATTGAAGAATATAATTTAAATTTAAAGAATTTATTGAAAAATTGAAAAAAAGTAACTATATAAAACGCTGAGAATTAATGAAAATAGAAGAAAATATCAGGAAAATAACTGAGAATTGAGGAGAATAACTCTAGAATTAAATAATTGAATTAAAATTTTAGAATAATTTTTAGGAGTGAGAAATAATAATTAAAGATTAGAGAAAATATTTGAGAATTGAAGAAAATAATTAAACATTTAAGAAATAAATTGGAAATTAAAAAATTAAATGGAAATTTTAAGAAAATAATTGATAATCAAAAGAAAAATTACAATATGACAAAAACAATTAACTATTAAAAAAAAAAAATTAATAATTGACAGAAAAATTCCAAAAATGGTCAATTGAAATCTGATGAAAATTATGGAAAAACTTGTGTAAAATAAATGAAAATTGAAGACATTTAGAAATCAATCGCAAATTGAAAAAGTGTATTGAAATTTTAAGAAAATAATTAAAAAATGAAATAAAAATTACAAAATTACCAAAATAATTAATTATTAAAGAAAATAATTGAGAAATAAGAAGAATAATTGATAACCGAAAGAAAAATTTCAAAACTGGCAAAAATAATCAACAACAGATAAAAATAATTTAAAATAATCAAAGAATAATTATAAAATTTAAAGAGATTAATTGAATAAAATTGAAAACTGTAGACAATTTTAGAAAAAATTATATATTTATTTATTAATGAATGAATTTATTAATTACCACGAGGAAATTCACGGTTTAAGATGGGCATCATAAAAATCTAAAAATTACGCCAATTAATTCTTATCTAATGTTTCAATTTATTCAAACTTTAATTATTTTAATAGTGAACAGTTGGAAATGAATTATTTCCATATTAACAATAATTCTTTTTTTATTTTTCATAAATTTTTATCCTTTTTTTGTTAACTAAATTTTCATAAATTTTCTTCACTTTTTTACAAAAATGTCTATACCTTTCTTATCATTATTATTATTATTCTTTAAACTTTTAATTAAATTTTCAATTTTATTGACATTTTCCTCTTTTTTAAAATTTTTTTTTTGCTTTTTCATACTGCTTAATTTTTTAAGCATATAGTTTTTTGCATAGTTTTTTTTTTAAATTATTCATTCGATATTTTTTCCCATTTTTCCTTATTTCTTGATTTTGTTGATTTTGTCAGTTAACTAATAGTTATTTAACATTTTATGTTTTTTCTTTAAATCTAGTTAAAATCCGTGATTTTAATCCAATTTTAACAAATAATAGCTCATTTTTCTCGTTGAAACATTCTCAGCAATTTTATTTGTTAGATTTTCTTAAATATTATTTTGTTTAAACAATAAGTAAAAAACAAATTTTATATGTCTAATGACTTTTAAACAAAATATTCTTTAGCAAAACCCAATCAATAAAATTTGAAAAAATTTACCAACGAAACAAATGATCTTTTATTTGTCAAAATTGGATAAAAATTACAGATTATAACTGGATTGAAAGAAAAAACATAAAATGTAAAATAATTATTATTTTACAACAAATTTTAGCTCAACTTAATTTTTCCTGAAAAATGTACAACTTGATGTTTTAAATTTTGGTGAAATTGATTTAAAAATTATTTTTATTTTGAATTAAAAACGACTTTCTAGTTTGAGGTTATGTAAATGGTGAGAACCTCCTTAATAACTTTTCTTCTTGTATTTTATTTCGTATAACTATAATATTTATTATTTTATTTTTATATTTTATATTATATATTTTATTTTATTAATTATTTATTATTTTATATTTTTAAGAATTTTTTAATTTCTTTTCCAGATTATTTTCTTATCTTTTTACATAGTTATGTATAGTTTTTACATTTTTTTATTTTTCAGAAGCTTCACTGCTTTTTTTTATTTTTGCGTTCAGAATGTACGAATTTTCGTTTTTTATTTTTCTCATTTATTCATAATTTGTTTCATTTTGATTAAAGGTTTTCTCAATTTTTCATAATTTTTTTTATTAAATGTCCTCATCTTTTCTTACCCAAGATTTTTTGAATATTTTTAAATCTTTTACTATTTTTGCTTTCTCATAGAGAAAGCTTTGAGATCGATAAAGATTTTCAATTTTCCAAAAATAGTCTACATCGACTCGTTTTCATCTAAAAAGCGTAAATTTTCATTTTTAAGCAAATGTCCCGATGTGTGCGTATATATATATATATGTGTGTGTGTATGTATGTATGAGTGTATAGCATTTTTTGTCGACAGGATATCTCGAGAACACTTTAACGGATTTCAATAAAATTTGGGTGACTTATTAAGCTCATGAATATCTAAATTTGGACACAGGGATTTTTGAAAATACCCAATCAAATTTTTTTTAGCACTTTTTTTATAAAAGAAAATCATTTTTGGCTAAAATTTTTTTTCATGCTAAAAATACAACATAGATAATAAAAAAATCATATTCCTTATCTCAAAACGAATCGAATAACCTATATAATGTTTATAATTGATCAAAAATTCGTTAAAGTATATATATATTTTTTTCAGGGCTGATAAAAATCATGATTTTTTTTTAAAAAAAAGAAAAAAATTGGATTTATTTGATTTAAATCAAAAATTGATTTTTTTAAAAATATAATCAGTAGGTACATAAAATACCTATAACATACCTATAATTTCTAAATGTTTATGTGTAAGTAGTTTATACAGTTTATTAAAGAAATGAAGAGAAAATTAAAAAAAAAACACAAGAATGAAACAGTGACATAATTATATATAAAAAAGTAAAAACTCTTTTTAAAAAAATTAAACTATTTACGGACATTTTTTTAAATTAAA
The DNA here is from genome assembly GCA_037103525.1 of Ganaspis brasiliensis. Classification (NCBI taxonomy): domain Eukaryota; kingdom Metazoa; phylum Arthropoda; class Insecta; order Hymenoptera; family Figitidae; genus Ganaspis; species Ganaspis brasiliensis. The sequence goes on from JAZKLR010000146.1 coordinate 2,888,435, forward strand.
ATAATAAATAAAAAGATAATTTAAAAAACGTTAAAATATATTACTAAAGAGAACAGAATTTTAAAATGAGAAAAATCAGAAAATTATTTAATAAATTAAATAAAAAAAGAATGAATAGAATTTTGTAAAATTTAAAAAAAATTTAAAAGAAAAGAAATTTTATGAAATGCGAGAACGATGTTTAAATGATAATATTTAGTACAAGATTAAATTCAAATAATATAAAATAAAAATATAAAAGCTTTCAAAAAAGTAGAAAATTGGGAAATTTAAAAAATGTATAGATAAGAGCATCAAATAAATGTTTTCAAAAATTCGTAATCACATATATGATAAAAACAAATCAATTGAAAAGAAAGAAAAATGCTTCTTATAAATCGAAAAATGATGACAAAAATTAAAGAATTAATTAAAAAGCAGGGAAGAACTAAAAAAAAAATAAATAGGAAGAAAATAGAGAAATGTTTTTTTCCTTATCTAACAAACTAAAAAAATATAAAAAGTACAAAAAATAAAATTAAAAAATGTATATATCAAGATAAATAAAAACAAAGTCCACAAAAAAAAACTTAAATATCCTTTAAAAATAAAAAAGTTTAAAACCAAACACATTTTTATAATATTCCAGTTAAAATAAGTCCAACAATAAATTTAGAAAAATAAAAGAAAATCTAAAAAATTCATGAAAGAATAAGTAAGTTTGCAAAAAATCTCGAAAAAAATAGACAAGATGTGAAAAAAATAAATAAACTTACAAAACAAATCAGAATATTTATTTTTAAAAATATGGAAGTTATTATGAAAATCATCGAAATAAAAAGTTTAATGAATGTTATTATAACGAAATTGTGTAAAATAATATTCGGTAATTTGCATAAAAAAGAGGAAAATTAAAAAAAATCTTAAAATAAAAAGACAAAAAAGAATATCAAAAGTAAAAGTAGAAAAAGACTTAAAATTTGGTAAAAAATAAGAAATTATAAGACAAAAATTGAACAGTTTTGAAAAATGGAAATCTCTTAGAAATCTTGTAAGAATATTAAGAAAAGTATTATTGTAAATATGAAAAATAATTAAAATTATTTAATTATTATGCATTTAATATGCATTTAAATTTGAATTAATTGAAATTTAAAAGTTCAAACAAATTGGAATGTGGCTTAATTGACGTTTGGAATATATTTATATAATTATATTTACTCAAAGATATAAAAATGTAATATTACTTTTTGCTATCTAAATGCCAAAAATTGGTAAATCATAGGTATTTTGATCATCTGTATTAGCACAATTTTTGACCATTTTTTAAAGATTAAAATATTAAAATTAAAATTTTGAAGATTTATCCACAAATTTGTGGGTTTTGTTTATGGTTTGCGATGTTTTATGTACAGTATTGGACATCCGGAGAATTATAAAGTTTTTTTTTATTTCAATCATGATTTTAATGCAAATTTTCCAATGATTTAAATCATGATTTAAATCACGATTTAAATCAACCCAAAGAGCACGTAATATTGCAGCAACATTGCCGCGCAATGTTGCTGCAACGTTGCCTCAATGTTGTCCATGTCCACATTACTGCAACGTTGCCCTGTAATATTGCTGCAACGTTTCCGTGCAATGTTTCCGCAACGTTGCACTGCAATGTTGCTGCAACGTTGCATTGAAATGTTGCCGCAACGTTGCAGCAACTTTCAAAATATAGCAGTTCAAAATTTTATAAAGGCTTCATTAACTTTTAAAAACAGTACTTAGTAAAGATGACATTTAAGGAATAAAAGGAAAGTTCAACCAATGCAAATTACGTTAACTGTTCATTTTTTTGTATAATCAACGTTGTATTTAAGCGTTGTATTGAGCAACTATATTATTGCAACGTTGCGGCAATATTGCAGTGCAATGTTGCGGCAACATTGCACGGAAACGTTGCAGCAACATTGCAGTGCAACGTTGCAGCAACATTGCAGGAAACGTTGCAGCAACATTACAGAGCAACGTTGCAGCAATGTGGACATGGACAACATTGAGGCAACGTTGCAGCAACATTGCGCGTCAATATTGCCAACATTGCACGGCAATGTTGCTGCAACGTTGCTGCAATATTACGTGCTATTTGGGAAAGTGATTTAAATCAATAACAGCCCTGATTTTTTCTAAATAAAAACGACGTTTAAAAGATTTTTTAAAATTACTCGTTTTAATAATTCTTTAATAAATTAATTAATTTTATTTCAGGAATGCATAAAATGGAAAAATGATGCTTCATCGTAGTACGTCATCGCGACGTAAAAGAACGTCGCGTGCTGCAGGAAATCCTTCTCAAAGTCCATCGTCAGGTGCAGGAGGTCGCAGAGCTTCCTTAGCTTCTGTACCATCTGTGATAACTTCTGAAGCATCCTCTGATTCTTTGACAAATTTAGTAGGAATGGAGAGACAAAGGCTTCCTCGAAGAGGGAGCACAGTTCCAAATATTAGTCTCGACGTAGACAACAATTCTTCACAAGAAGAGGTATGTATTTCCATAATATCTTGTTTAAAAAAAAAAAAGTTTTCTTTAAACTTTTTTATTCTTGTCAATTTTGAACCAAAATTAATAGCTTACGAACTCGATCTGTATTTTTGGTCACTAAAAAAGTATACAAAAGATAAATTTGATAAATAAAAGTTTACTTAAGTTATACGAGTTTATATATCCGTCTACAGACAGACAGACAGACAGATACTTTCCTAATACACATTATTTCCGAATTTCTAGATTTAGCCTGTATTATATGTGACGCTCCGCGAGAGAAGGGACCTATCGCTGAGAAAGCAAACTTTAAAGGACGGACAGGCAAAGAGGAGGAAGAAAAATCGAGACGCTTAACATACCTATGTTTGAGGCTTCATAACAAGGAAACTAATTGCAGGAATAAAATTTTGATTTTTGAAACTTAAAAAGCAACTCAAAAACTATCAATTACTATCAAAAAGATAAAATCAATAAAAGTCAATTTCACGAGACGGTCGTTCAAAGAAAATCCAAAAATGCGATACACTTAGCACGCCTAGGTTTGAAGCATTATAAAAAAAAGTGTACGTAATAAAAATTTTTTTTTGAAACATGGAAATAAAAGAACAACTCAAAAACTATATTTTAGCATAAAAAAAAGAAAATTGATTTTTTCCGCGATAGGTCCCTTCTCTCGCGGAGCGTCACATATGTATTTTGATTCTTAAAGTTTTTTTCACTTTTTTTGTTACAGATTTTTTTAAAACAGCTTTTATCGTATTTTAAATACAAAATTTATTATTTTCTAAAAAAAATCCTAACTTTCAAACTATCAAATTGTTCTGGTTTTGATCGGAAAATATTTCTTTAAAGTCAAATTGTGTGTTTTTTTTCAGGTAATATTTTGCTATTGTATGATTCTTTTGTTATTTGATAAATTGGAAACACCTATTCTATTGAATTGAACAAATATACACGTTACCAGAATATTGATTAGAAACGTTTTCGACCTCCAATCTTCTTCATGGTTGAAAATTCTGTAGAAAATACTTTTTTTGTAGAAAAACAATCAATGCTCAATGTGCCATAATGAATTCTATGGGAGGATACAATAGAAACTTAATTTTCAACCTCGAGAATGATTTTTTCAATTGTAAAAAATACCTAGACTATAGTGGAACGTAAAAGCCTTCATGTTGTACTCAATTTGACATAAACTGAAAATCCACTTTCCTCTTTCACGTTTTTTCGCTGATAAATTGATTAAAAACCAATCAGTTTGTCATGACTTATTGTAGTTTTGAAAAAGGAAACTCTTTTCCGTTGTCAACTAATGCAACCAACAGAACAATATATACACATGGATTTTAATTCCCTTTTTTTTTTATTTAATTATTTTGGTCTTATTTCTTTTGTTTTAATGGTCTTGTTTCAATTTTTTTATTTTGATATCAATTTTAGATTGAAAAACCTATGCAATTATTCCAGAAGTAAACCATTTATTAAATTTTATTTGAAGCAGTAATTGTAAAATATTCTATATAAAAAATAGCGGAAATTTAGAAGTGTACGTTTTTAAAATTCCAACGACTTTTATTTTATTTTTTTTTTGCTGGAGAGGAAAAGTAGATGATGAAGTAACGATCTCTAGTGTAATGAAAATATAAACTTAAAATGAGACAAGTTTCTACGTAATCATAAATCCAATAAAACCGTAAATAGAAAATTCTGATGTCGATTACCTGGAGTAATAATTTCTATATAAATAGGACTCTGGAATATTTAATTAAAAAATAAGGTATAAATTTTAGTAAAAAATAAACGTCGAAGAAAAAAATAAAAAAAATTGAAAAATCATCAATCAATGATGATCAAAGATATTTTCAAACATAATTTGATATAAATAATAAAGAACTAATAGAATTATTACTAAGATTCTAAATATTAAAATTGTTGTCATTTAAGGATTTTTAGGGCGAATTTTCATTTGACAAACTTATTTTCAATCGAATTTAAAAAAATCCAAATTTTTTCTTAACAGAATTCTTAAATCGCCGAATTCATATTTAACAGAATTTTTATTTCACAGAATAGTAGATTTTTCAATAAACAGAATTTTAATTTAGCCGAATTTTTAAATGCCAATATATTTATTCCATCGAATCTTTATTTATTTGAATTTTTATTTGAATAAATTGGTATTTGATAGAAATCCAAATTAAGGATTAGATTGAATTAAAAATTTTTAATATTTATTAATACTTTGCACCAAAGAACGAAAAATTCTGTTTGTAAAAATCGAAAATATTTAAATTTGACAAACAGCATAATTAATAACTAAAATTACATTTACTACAAATATTTATGATTAAAGAATGTTTTATTTGCGTAAAAAGTCTAAAATTTGTATAATTAGACGTTATTTATAATCATATAATAAACCTTAGAATGAACCTAACCTATTTATTACTTATTAGAAATGACCTGATTTTATTAAGTTAAAAAGGCGAGAATTATTGAATATTTAATAAAATAATTAAAAATTGAAGAATAAAATTTAAAATTGAAAAGAATAACTGAGAAGTAGAGAAAGTAATTAAAAATTAAAGAAATAAATTGTAGATTGAAGAATTAAACTGAAATTTTAAGAAAATAGTTGATAATTGAAAAGAAAATTCGAAATAAGAGTAGATAAATAGACAACAGAAAAAAATAATTGAAAAAATAAAACAGAAATATTAAATTTTAAGGAACTAATTGCAAATTGAAAAATTAAAAAAATTATAGACATAATTGTTTGAAATAATTGTAAATTAAACGACTTTATTGAGAATAGAAAAAGTTAATTAGAATTGAAAAAAATAATTGAAAACTTGAAAAATTCAATTGAAATAATTAATTTTTGACGAAAATAAGTGACCAATTGAATTTAAAATTAAACAAACTTATTGATATTCCGTGGGGAAATTATTAAACTTATTTCATTTCTAATTATATTTGAAATTAGGATCAGTTCTAATTTAATCAGTTCAATTAGCAAAAAATAAAATTGACTGAAATATAGTTTTTACTATATTACAAATTTGCCAAACCTCATCAGGCTAAAAAATTCATTAAAATCAAGATCAATGGTCCCAAAATTATCACAAAAAACACTGATCACGAAAATTAGATACTTAAAATAACTACATAAAATTAAAAAAGTTTAAATATAAAATAATAATAGAGTAAGTCATTTATTTTAGTAGACCAAAATTTTGACAAATTACAATTATTTAATTGGATTGATTTAAAAATTCTTTAAATATTTATGAAAAGAAGTTTAAATTTATTAATATTTAGGTTTTTAGCAATTAAGTTCTTAAAATATTTTAAATAACTCTGTATTAATATAAGTCTAAATCAATAAAAGAATTAAGAATCGATAAATTTAAGTATTAATTGATTAAAGTTTGAATTAAATTTAAGTTTGAATTGATTTGAAATTAATAGTTCTTTAATTTTCAAATGATTTTAAGTTCAATAGATTCAAATGTTTATTAATACAGATTTTAGTCTTTAATAACTGAAATTATAATCATAAAATTTGGATTGATTAAAATTTCTATACAATCCAAATTTTTTATAATTTGAAGTTTTTATATATAATTGGTTAAAGTTTGATATTAAAAGCTTTAAATAGTTGAAATTTTATTATTATTTTTGAAATTTGAATAATTCATAGTTCATACTTAATAAACTTTGAAACAATTTAAATTCGTATCATTGAAATCAAGTTTAAAAAATTTAATATAATTTAATTTGTAAAGGTAAAGGATTGAAATAATTTGTGTTACCGCTATTAAGAAATAAAATAAAAATGAGTTGTAAATCTTGAAATTTTTGTTATATTGAAATTTTGATTAATTGAAGTTTGAAATAATTTAAATTTAAATTTATTGAAGTTAGGAATTTTTTAATTTGGAAAAATTAAAATATATATTGACAGAAATTTTAAAACAAATTGTTATTAATGCAATTGAATTACGTATTGTTTGATGATATTTTGAAAATAAGGAATTGTTATCAATAAAAATTTGGAATAAATTATGTAATTAAGTTTGTACAGAAGTTTAAATATATTTTGTTCAAAAAACTATTAAAAAATATAAATTTTCCTAACTTTTTGTAACGTAGGTATTATAAAAATTTGTATTTTCAACTCAGGAAGAAAATCTGATTTATTCTCTATAATATTTTTCTATTTATTAATTTGTAACAAATTTTAATAAATAAAAATTAATTCACAAAATTTTACCTGATAATAATTATTTTAATGTAAATAAGATCATAGCTAATTTTTTATATTTAAACCATAGAAGACAATAAAAAATGTAATGCGTATTTTTTTTAGTTCTATAAAAAAATTTACATACCTAATGTTAAACTGAACCGAATTAATGTACTTTTTTGTCACGGAAATAACAAAAAATCATGATCTTGTATAATCACAAACTTAAATACTCATTGTCAAAAAAAAAAAAAAAAAACAGAAAATTGCCTTCCAAATTGTATATGTCTGATTCCAGAAAAAAATCGAAAATAGCTTTACCGAGTTCATCTATTTTTTTTTACTCGTTATTGAATTTTTTTTTCTCAAGCCGTATTTTATGTCTTATTTGATTAAAATATTATAATGGTCCCCAACTTTTTTGAGTTTAAAATTTTCAATGGAATATAAAAGTGAAATTTAGTGAGGGAATGATGATGAGAGAATGACGAATCGAAACAAAACGACCATAACCTCAGAAACATAACCTTACTTCCCTATGCACTGTGAACAATGCGATATAAATACTGGAAACATATGAAAATACACTATGATTATTAAATAAAAAAGTGCTTATATATTTATAAATCAACTTGAGGAAATGACGTGAAGAATTGTATTTTTTAAAAATCTCATTGATAAATTAGTTTTAACAAAATATACTTTCTACAAGCGTTCGCTGCAGTATAGATTGTCAATAACAATGTTGCCAACTTTCAAAAAACTTAAGGCGGGACTAAGTAGGCATTTAAATTTTGCTCCAATGATAAGTTTTTCAAGGACAAATTTTAAAGTATATTTATAAATATTTCCATTCGCAGTTTTTAAATTATAAACTCGTTTAGTTACAGACAATACTATCTTATATAAATTAAAAATAAAATAACAAACAATTAGTAAGGAATTTTACGTTTTGAGATAATGATTCTCTTCGAATTCAGTAGTTAGGACATAGTGAGGGAATGATTTTCAGGATACTCTCTTGGACATATATTGTTTGTTTATCATATAAGAAATAAATTTGTTTCATGAATTCGTACATCTAGTATAGTAGTATTCTTAAAAAAAAACTTTTCCTAATCAACAATCCTGATTTACAGAAATCATCCTCATCCTCATCAGGCTAATTTTTTTTAAAAATAAAAATATACACAAATTAAACACAGCACTAACAAACTAGTCACAATAAATAAATAAATTAATTAAAAGTTTTTTACCTAATGCACAATAATAGAATTACATGATTTTAGTCAACAAATTAAAATAAACTATTCGAACTAAAAATTGTCGTGAATGCGGTAGGAGCATTATGTCAAAACTGATTACCAAAAAAAAATTAATTGTACGATATTTGATGAACAGGGGTCGATGTACTTAAATATAAACAGAGGTGGTAATGACTAAATTTAAAACAGAGATAGTAATGATTAGACGGAGAAAAAAACAATCATAAGTTCAGTCGGTCAATAAGTGGAAAATAGATTCTATTAAGTTATAAAATTTCAGATTTTTTATTAATTGTAAATTCGTTACTTTTTATGTGTAACATTTCTGAGAAAACGCGTTTTTTGTAATCAGACTCACGATCAAGAATAGTCGCATTGTTTTAATCGAACTCATGATTGAATTTGGATTGATATTCGAAAAAATAGAACTTTCTTTTTTACTATTTCTTCTATGTTCGCCAGTTCGCGCTTTTAACGAACGTTTGGTTTCCCCCATATATTTCACAGGACATTTTTTACAATTAATGTTATAAACAATTTAAGTAGTTTGTCATTTATCAATACGGTCTTTACCTAATCTAATAATATTTTTGTTAACAATTGGAATTGTGTGGATGTTAAATGATTTTAAAATTTTTGAAAGTTTTGTAAAATCTAAATAATTGTAAGAAATACAGACTTTCGGCATTTGTTTATATAACAAAGAACGTGGATTACAAACATTTTGATTGTTGATTATACGGAATTTTAAAGAATTTATACGAACATTGATATATTTCTTAATAATCATCTTAATAATCATTGTCGTTGCTTTTAAGAATTTTTGTTATTTTTCTAAATTATTTTTGTGAAAAAAATTATGCGAAAGTAAAATGGCTCTATATCAACAAGATTATAAATTATATTAAACTTTAATACTCATTAATACAGTTTCCTGTCGCCAATCGCTATTTATTTATCTAGTTTAAGTGTATACAATACATTATACAAGGTTGAAGCTTTTTCAGAATCTGAGAATACGCGAAAGAAGTAAATTCTCAAGAGTAGAAGCAGCTCAATAACACAATGAATAACATCCAACTTTTCTTTTTGTTGCAGGCCATGAATCGAAGAATGTTGCCACTGGATCCGGAGACTATGATGTCTCGAGGGAACCCATCCCCGGACGGGAATCGAAGTTCTCGTCACTCCTTAATCCCAGACGACTACAATCGAAGCCCTCGAAACTCCTTGGTCCCAAGTGATCCAATGAGAAGTCCTCGAAACAGTCTTGTTCCGGATATAAGTCGTTCTCCTCGAAACAGTTTGGTGCCGGAAGTTACTCGTAGTCCAAGACACTCGCTAGTTCCCGAGTCAGCGTTAAGTCCTCGAAACTCCTTGATACCCTCGGATATCGGCTACAATAGAAGTCCTCGGAACAGCCTCGTGCCTCAAAGTTCGTCGAGAACTTTACTATCGGAAAATGGCCTAAATGGAGGATCAGTCAGTCGAAGTCCGAGACACTCGCTGGTGCCGGAACCACTCAGAAGTCCCCGGGGAAGTGTCGCAAACATTGACTTTGATCGTAGTCCCCGAGGATCTATTTGTCCGGATATTTCCAGGATGCAGCAAAGAGGAGGTGTCACAATTCCAATCGAGATGGACCGCAGTCCCAGAGGGTCCATTAGTTCCGAATGTCACAATCAGAGTCCAAGAGGTTCGATAGCACCGGATCCAAATCGATCGCCGAGAGGATCGATAGTGCCGGATTCTAATCGATCGCCGCGTGGATCGATTGATATTAGCCGATCACCGAGAGGGTCCATCTGTCCGGACAGTAATCGATCGCCTAGAGGGAGTATTGGAATGTCGGCGGAGGCTGAGAGAATTGCCGGAGGTCCGGATCCTGAAAGAAGTCCTCGAGGAAGTATTGACAGAGGTGGCGGACAGGAGAGACGAGCTCTGCCTAGAACTGGATACAATCAAGACCCCAGGAGGACTTCGCTTGATCAAGGTGACCTTGAAAGATTCTTGCTAACTTTAGATATTTACTTAATTTCCCTCTCGCTCACTCCTGGGAAATATCTTCTTTAATATCCAGCCAGCTACTAGATTCTTGAGAGTTTCGAGAAACAAGGGAGCATCATTGCTGCCAGTTAATTTTCCTGGGTATTGTTGGCTTTAGTTATTTGTTGAGGTCTTAGTGGCTTTGCTGAACACGCTTCAAGTGACACATCCTCACGGGATTTGAATTGTTTGTAGTCTTGCAATTGTTTTTAAATGAGTCAGTTTTTGATGTTGCGACAATTTGTGATAGGAATACAATGACAGAAAAAAATAACATAATAAATAAGACAAACAATTGTTTTTACCAGATATGTCCCGGCTGCGAGCATCGCGATCACTGCAAATTCTCCCACATGTCTCAGTGAATGTAGACTCTAAAAAATAGTTCAAGCTCTTTGTATCATTAAAATATCTTAGAATTTTTGCTCAAGTGAGACTTATTATCATTTTTCAGCTAATAATCAAAATTAACAGTAGTATATATAAGTGGATTTTTGCGGTGGTTGCGGTCTATTAACTGCCTGCAATTCTGAATTCCATATTTTGGTTGAATGTTGTTTTCATGATAGAGAGAAAAAAATTTATTTGTTCTGCGGAGGACGACCCCTCAAAGACTGTAGCTATTATGAATATTCTTGAAAATCCTCAGAGAGACTTGATTAAAAAATTTTACCAATTTATTGAAGCAATAGCAATTAAAAGAGAAGATTTGTATATAGCACATATTAATCAGTATGGTGTGTCGTCTTAATATTTTAATCTTTTATCTATTATGGGTTTTTCCTTTTGTTTTTTAAAAGTGAAAATTTATAAATGTTATAATTTTCGCAACCTCTTTGTATAGACAAGTGTTTAACAAATAAACATATTATTATTAAATGAGTCAGTTTATGACGTTGTGAAAATTTGTGATAGGAATACAATGACAGAAAGAATAACGAGACAAATAACATACACAATGATAAAAATTGTTTTTAATCCCTATACTACATCTAGGGATAGGCATATTTATTCAAAATTTAATCAATTTAATTCTAAACTGTTATTGGCTGATTCCAGAAAAAAATCAAAAATGGCTTTACCGAGTTGATCAATTTTTTTTACTCATTATTGAATTTTTTTTTCTCAAGCCGTAGTTTATGTCTTATTTGATTAAAATATTATAATGGTACCCAACTTTATTGAGTTTGAATTTTTGAAGGGAATATAAAGGTAAAATTTAGTGAGGGAATGATGATGAGGTAATGACGAATCGAAAGAAAATGACCATAACCTCAAGAACATAACATTACTTCCCTATGCACTGTGAACAGTGCGATATAAATACTGGAAACATTTGCAAATTCACTATGATTATTAAATAAAAAAGTGCTTACCTATTTATAAATCAACAAGAGGAAATGACGTGAAGAAATGTATTTTTTAAAAATCTCATTGATAAATTAGTTTTAACAAAATATACTTTCTACAAGCGTTCGCTGCAGTATAGGTTGTCAATAACAATGTTGCCAACTTTCAAAAAACTTAAGGCGGGACTTAGTAGGCATTCAGATTTTACTCCAATTACACTTTTTCAAATCGGTGAGGGTATGATAAATTTTTTAAGAACAATTTTTCTTTTAATTATCAATTATTTTCTTAAAATTTCTATTTAATTCTTTAATTCTTTAATTTACAATTTATTTCTTTAATTTTTAATCATTTTATTTATTTCTCGAATATTACCTATCTTTAATTTTCAATTACTTTTATCGATTTTTAATTAATTTTTCAATATTTAATAACTTTAAGAATTTTCTAATTTTTTTTTCACTCATAAAAATTGTTTTAAAATTTAAATTCAACAATTCAACTCTAGAACTATTCACTTCAATTCTTAGTTATTTTCTTCATATTTTAATTCCAGTTTTCAATTTTCTATTATTTTCTTTAATATTAAAAAATTATCGCCATTTTCCTATTATTTTTTTCGATTAGCATTAATTTTTCTTGAATTTAAAATACAATTCTTCAATTATTTTCTGTAGTTTTTAATTCCATTATTTAATTTTTATCTCCATTCTTTAGTTTTCAATTGTTTTCTTTTCTATATTCATTAATTCTCGGCTTTTTTCAATTGCTTTTTTTAAAATTTTTAAGTATATTTTTTAAATTTTTATTACATTCTTCACTTTTTAATTGCCTCCTTCAATTTTTAATTTTTGTTTGTTTGTTTTTAATCCAGTTTTTAAATGTGCAATTATTTCCAACAAATATTCCGTCAATTTTTTTAATTTTTCAAGTTGCAGTTATTGTAATTAAATTTAATATTTCTTGTTTAATTTTTCAATTTTTTTATTCAGTTGAATTCAACTTTTTTCATATCTATGTAATTTCATCCAGATGCATTTATTATATTATTTTCATTGTTAGTTATTTTATTATTGTTTATTTCTATTATTATTTACAGAAATAAGAAATATATAAAACAGAATGTTAAGTGATTCGTGAAATCCGGAAATTTGTAAACAGATCCGGAAATTTGAGAAAAGTTTCGGAAATTTGTAGAAAAATTTCAATTTTACTTTTGTATTTTGTAATAATTTAGAATAATCCAAGATTTATTCTGCAAAAAAATATTTATAAAATTAATTCAATCACAAGTTTATCAATTTAATTAAATGAGGAAAACAATCGAATGAAAAAATATTAGGCACATTAATTTATTTTATTTTTAATTTTTTCCTATGAAATCCACAAATTCTATATTTTTTTAATAAAAGCTACATACATTTTAACGTTTTAAAATCGGTTTTTATGTTTCCTTTAAATATCGCTATATATTTTTTAAAAGTTCTAGTTTAAAGTTACTAAGTATTAAAAAACACCCTGACAAACATACATTATTTTTTTTATTATGCAAAAGTTGCATTTTATTTTATTGTTCAGTCTTTTATAACTTTCGTTTACTATTTTTTTTTATTTGTCACGAGTATTTATAAGCACGTTGTTACTAATGAAAATAACTTCGTAACATTTTTTGTCTCGTTTTTCCTATCATTTTTCTCATTTTTTCTGCATTTCCCTTTTTTCATAATAAGACAGCAGAAAAATAACACAAAACTGCAATTCATTTTCTGTTATGAAATTTTAAAATATCCCTTTAAAATAGAAAAATTGTAAACCTTGTTAATTTTATAAACGTTTTTACCCTTTAAGAGATGCTTTTAAATGTTGAAGAATACTTTATGAAGACTCTACAGAATTATTTTTTAATCATTCACAAATTTTGTTCAAACCCAGTTTTTCATTAATTCATGTTTTAAATACTTTTTTTTCACCTTTTCGTAATAGAAAGAAAGTAGCAAAAAATTTTTATTTATTCACCTTAGGAGATTTAATATTGCACCAGTTTTATGATTTTATGAAAAATTAAATATTTTACGAGTTTGTTTATAGTTTCGACGATGCAATATAAGTTACTGAAACAAGTAATATTGCTTTGTGTTTATAAAAAAATGTTTTTTAAAAGTATATTTGTAATTTCTTTTTAAACCTAGAGAAGATTTCTTGCTTGTTTATTACATCTTTATTTTTAATTTTATTTTTACTTTCATTACGAGTCTTGCTTTTTGTATTGACAATTCAGGGTGTAATTTTGATTATTATGAGAGAGAAAAATAAATTGAAAAATTAAATCGCGATGTTAACAATTTCTATAATAAGGAAGCGTACCAAAGAACAAGTCTGAAAGCGAGGTGAGATATAAAAGAAGATAGTAGAAGCTCCGGGGTATCCTGCGAGAGAATATGTAGGTTGTGAGCAATTCAACATCATGTTGTTCAAGCTCCCTGCGACCTTTCATATCTCCAAGCTTTACAACCTTTATTATCTTTCCACTAAAAGTGCTCTCAAATGAAAACGAAACACCGACAGTGTTAATGGCTTTGTATTAATTATCTATCAGTGTTAACATTAAAGTGTTCTCAACCTCAAAACATGCTTTAAAGTTTAATCTTATTTTTAATTGATATAATATTTTTAAAAATTAAATAATAAAGACATATGATGTAGTATGACGTCACTGTTACAGTAAAAAATTGTCCGTAAACTTTGAAATTGTATTCAATAGTTAAAACCATTTCAATTAACGCTACTGATAAAGTGAATAAAAAAATAATTAATGAAAATAATAAGAATGAAAAATTTAACTAAATAAAATAATTTATTTATAATAATAAAAATATACTATTTTATTAAAATTTATAAACATAAATATTTATTAGGTTCATTTAAGTAAATATAATTACGATTTCGTGAAAATTATTAGAAAATTAATAATTTAGCAAATAAGTCGTTTTTAATGAAATGAAAAATATAAAATAAAAAAAAATAAATATTCTAAGAAAGTTGGCAAAATTTACCAATAAATAATAATTATTAATTTGGTTTTTTGAAAAATTGTTAATTAAGATAAGAAATATTGTTTACATTTTTATAAATTAATAGTCAGATGATTGCAATTAAAATATAGAAGAATAATTCGCAATTAGGAATTTTATAAATTAAATATTCTTCGAGAAAGTAAATAAATTAGTTAAAATCCGTTAGAGAATGTTCTAGAAGGTCTAGAAGCTTTTAAAATTGTTTATCTTCCGGTGTTCTTCTGGAGGGAAAAATATTTATTAGCAAAAATTGCAAATTTTGCAAATTAATTGAAAAAAAATGAAATGAATTAAAAATTGGGGAACGTAATTTAAATAATCATATAAATGTTATAAAATAAAAAAAAAACATTTAAATTTGAGAAAATAACTTGAAAATCTTAAAAATAAACTGAATAAAATTGAAAAATGGAAAATTGGGGAAAATAATTGAAAATTGAAGAAAGTAATTAAAATTTGAGAAAATAATTAAAATTTGAGAAAATAATTTTAAAAAATTACATAACATATTTTAAATAAACGAAAGTTAAAAAAAATGCAGAAAAAAAACTAAAAACTTTCAAAAGCTCATTAAAACAAAAAATAATTAAAAATTAGAGAAAATAAATGATACAAGATAAATACCTATAATTTCAAAATTGAGAGAATAATTTTTAATAATAGGTACTGAAATAATTAAAAACTTTTTGGAAATTACGAAAAAGAACGAAAGTAATTTAAAATTGAAAAAAATAATATAAAAAACCATCTAAATAATTGCAAATTGAATGAAATAATTTAAATTTCAGATAAATAATTTAAATTTTGAAAATTATAAAAGAATTGAAAAAAATTGTAAATTGAGGGATATAAATTTTGGAAAATAATTAAAAAATGATTTTACGATTTGTCACTTGAAGAAAATAATTGAAATATTAAACAGACAATGATAAATTGTAAAAAATAAATCACATTTGAGTGAAATAATTTAAAAAATTACAGAATTTAAAAAAAAAATACTAATAATTGAAATTTGAGAAAAATACATAAAGATCTTAGAAGTCAATTGAAAAAAATGAGAATAACTAAAAATTATAGAAAAGAATTGAAGAAAGCCAAAAATAAATGAAATTTACAACAATTAATTTAAAAATTTGGAAATTATAAAAACAAATGAAAATAACTAAAAATTGAAGAAAATAGTTGAAATTTTAGAAAATAATGTTGGAAAATGAAAATAATATTTAATAATCGAGAAAAATAATTGAAAAATGATAAAATTAATTCAATATAAAAGAAAATAATTAAAATATGCTGAAAATAATTTAAGATTAAAAAAAATAATTGAAATTTATGATAAAAATAACTTAAATATGAAAGAATGAAAATAGTAAATAAAATTTGAGAGAAATAATTGAAAAAATCACAGAATATATGTTTAAAAAATGAAAATCATTACAAAATTACTAATACAATTTAATTAAAGAGAATAGTTAAAAATCGCTGAATAATCGAAAATTGATGAAAATATTAATTGAAATTTCAAATATGTAATTGCAATTTTTGAAAATAATGCCAAAAGAATGAAAATAATTAAAAATCGGAGAAAATAATTTTTTTTAAGCAAAAGAAAATAATCGAAGAATTGTTTAAATAATTGAAAATTGAATAAAATAATTGAAATTGCAGATAAATAGTGTACATTTTAAAAAGTAGAAAAAACTGAAAAAAAGTGTAAATTGAAGAATATAAATTTCAGAAAATAATTGAAAAATGATTTTACGATTTGTGACTTGAAGAAAATAATTGAAATATTATACAAACAATGATAAGTTGTAAAAAATAAATCACATTTGAGATAATAATTGAAAAAATTATACAATTTAAAAAAATAATAATAATAATTGAGATTGGAGAGAAATAAATGAAGATCTTAGAAATCAATTGAAAAAAATGAGAATAACTAAGAATAATTAAGAATTGAAGAAAATAATTGAAATTTTAGAAATTAATTTTGGAAAATGAGAATATTAATTAACAATAAAAAAAAAATAATTAAAAAATGATAAAATAAATTTAAAATTGAAATATGCCGGTTCTAATTTAAGATTGAAAAAAATAATTGAAATTTATAATGAAAATAACTTAAATATAAAAGACTAAAAACAGTAAATAAAATTTAAGAGAAATAATTGAAAAAACCACAGAATATATGTTTAAAAAAAGAAAATAACGACAAAATTACTAAAAAAATTTAATTTTAGAGAATAATTAAAAAATCGCAGAAATAATCGAAAATTGATGAAAATAATAATTGAAATTTCAAATATGCAATTGAAATTTTTGAAAATTATGCCAAAAGAATGAAAATAATTAAAAATCGGAGAAAATAATATAGAAATACAGAATTTGTTTTTAAGGAAAAGAAAATAATCGAAGAATTGTTTAAATAATTAAAAATTGAATGAGATA
Organism: Ganaspis brasiliensis; assembly: GCA_037103525.1. Taxonomy (NCBI): domain Eukaryota; kingdom Metazoa; phylum Arthropoda; class Insecta; order Hymenoptera; family Figitidae; genus Ganaspis; species Ganaspis brasiliensis. Next base: position 2,905,385 of record JAZKLR010000146.1, read on the forward strand.
ATAGAAATTGCAGATAAATAGTGTACATTTTAAAAAGTATAAAAGAAATGAAAAAAATTGTAAATTGAAGGATATCAATTATGGAAAATAATTGAAAAATGATTTTACGATTTGTCATTTGAAGAAAATAATTTAAATATTATACAAACAATGATAAGTTGTATAAAATAAATCACGTTTGAATGAAATAATTGAAAAAATTAAAGAATTTAAAAAAAAAATAATAATAAAAATTTAAGAAAAATACATGAAGATCTTAGAAATCAATTGAAAAAAATGAGAATGACTAAAAATTAGAGAAAAGAATTAAAGAAAGCTACAAATGAATGAAATTTACGACAATTAATTTAAAAATTTGGAAATTATGAAAACATAAAATAAATAAAAATTGAAGAAAATAATTAAAATTTTAGAAAATAATTTTGGAAAATGAGAATAATAATTAACAATCGAGAAAAATAATTAAAAAAATCACAGAGTATATCTTTAAAAAATGAAAATCATTACAAAATTACTAATACATTTTAATTAAAGAGAATAATTAAAGTCGCTGAAATAATCGAAAATTGATGAAAATAATAATTGAAATTCCAAATAAGTAATTGAAATTTTTAAAATTTATGCCAAAAAAATGAAAGTATTTAAAAATCGGAGAAAATAATATAAAATTATAGAATTTGTTTTTAAACAAAAGATAATAATAGAAGAATCGTTTAAATAATTAAAATTTGAAAACAATAATCTAAATTCGAGATATTAAATGAAAATGTAGAAAATTAATTGATAAATAAATGAATTAATTAAACTTGTAAATTATTATATATTATTGGGGCCCCATTTTCCTTTTTGCTCCAGAGCCCTTATTCTCCTAGTTACGCCACTGTTGAGAATAATAATAAAATTCTCAGTAAACCATGAAAATTACAATATTTAAATAAAAGCTTAGGGTAAAGATATAACCTGAAAAATTAGGGAATGTAGGCAGAATAGATTAAAAAATTGAAAATTTACCAATTTTGAAGCAAAAGTAAAAATTTAATTAATGAATACATTTTGTTGTAGATTTGGAAAATTGAAAAATATAAATTGAGTATTTTGCTGGCCAAAATTACTATTTTAAATTAATTATAAATTTTATAAAAGTATTTTACAATTTAGGCAAAATGGATCAAAAGGAGAAAGTAAATTTTCTCCTTTTTCTCTTATAATTTCAAACTTGAAAGAAATTATATTAAATTTGCTACATACTATATTAAAGTTTAAAATAACTTAGCAATGCTTCGAATGGTTTTTCTAAAGCTTAAAATCCCTTGTATGAAAAATTCGCTTTCTGGCACTTTTTCCTTAATTATAAAGCATTTTAATAAAAAAAATTTGCTTTCCGTGTAGTAATGTTGAATTTTGAAAAAAATAGAAATTGACTTGAAAAATCAGAAATAAAAAAAAAACAGGTGGCTAAATTCTTGTCTGATTTATGGTTATATGGATTTAAATGTCTATACTTTGAACTTATATCCTTTTCTCTCGTCTCTATTTTCTCTTTAAGTAGAAATCAATACTTCAACTTTCTTAAAAAATAAGAAATATTTTGACACAAAACTTTGTAGAGTTACTTAAAATATCACGAAAAAGGTCTTCCTGACTTAAAATTCTTTAAATTTTGCTTTAAAATAAAATAAAAAAATTGGATGATTTTCGGAAATTTTTTATAATTAATTTTAGGGTAAAATTCAAACAAGTTTGGGTCAGGTAGATCTTCTTAATGTTATTTTTTAATAATTCTACAAAGTTTGGTGTCAAAATATTTATTAGTTTAAGAGAAAGATTACGGACAAATTTTGCCTATCTTATAGTGACGTCATTTTTCATCCCATACCCTTAAATCACTTTTTAAAATATTAGGCATTTAGTCTATGATATAAACCAGATTTATTAACAAGTTTCATGTTTCGAACAAAGCTAAAAGTTTAGGGGGAAAATAATCTAGAATCTTACCATTTGCCACTTTTATAGGCTAGAAGGAACTAAATGAAAGTTATATTACCAAACTTTAAACTCTAATAGCCTATAAAAATGAATTTCACGAACTAGTTTTGATCCAAGTCCAGATATAATGTGAAATTTATTTCTGAGAATTGGTACTGCATTTTTTAATTGTAATTACCAGGAGATAAAAAAGTACATAAAATTTACGAAGAATGTTAAATAAATTTTAAAAAATTAATTTCTGCAACTATCTTTCTTCTCAGCTTTTTTGTAATTCCCCAATTATCAAATACAAACGAAATCTCGAAATTTAAAAAAAAAACAGAGGGAATAAATAATCGTTCAAGGTGAAATATGAAATGGAATCTGTTATTTCAATTTCGGGAAAGGAAACTTTTTATCAGTTGTTCAAGAAAGTAAGAGAGTAGAAACGATTGATAGTGAAAAGTCTAGTAGAAGGAGAAATAAAAAGAGTCGCGGACTCGGGGGAATGAAAACGTATTTTCTAGATAACTCTGTCATAAAAATCTCTCGGTTTTTCTGTTTTCTCCCTTGGACGAAAAAAAAACTTGAGAGAAATCGTTTCTAATTTATTTTTTATAAATGTCGTGTGCAGGATCGACAAAGAATCGCAGTACTTCGCCGTACCGTCAAAAAGAGGCAAATTCCGGAAGTATCAGATCCGGCGGAAGTGGAACGGCTCAAGTGAACCTTAGCTACGGAACAAATGCATGGGTTGATTCCAGAAGAGCCAGCAGTTCAGTTTCTCAGGTAAATTATTCAGAGTTGAAAAAAAAGTTTTAACTCAATGCAAAAAGTTTAAGTGATTAATTAAAAATTGTAATTTAAAAGTAGGGGCGTCGACTTCTGTATGGTACGTCTGCAAATTCCATAGAGTAAAAACAAAATCGCCCTGTGGAATTTCATATGGCAAAATTGCAGACAAAAAATAAATTTCTTAGTAAGAATGTGGATAAATCAATTTACAATTTGAAGAAAATGAATAAATTTTTTTAAAAAAAACTATATTTTGTAAAAATAATTGAAAAATGACGCAAGAAGTTGAAAATTAATTAATAAATTTATTTTTTTTAATATCTTTTTTTCAATGTATTATATGAAATAGTAGTTTTGTATTTTCTTATTGCCCATAAATGATTTTATAAATCTAGGGCTGTAGTTCTGAATCAAATAAAAAAAAAATATTAATAATTTAACTAATTTGATATTGAAGGAAATAATTAAAACTGAAAAAGTTTTATTTAAAAAAATTAAAGAAAAAAATTGAAACTTGTGGAAATTAAATTTAAAAATTAGAGACAAAATTGAAAAATAATGAAAATAATTAGAAATTGAAGAAAAATTTTGATAAATGATAAAAGTAGTTGAAAATTGTAGCAATTAATTGAAATCATAAAAGAAAAGAAATGTTAAATATTTAAGAAATTTTTAAATAATAAATTGGCAAATTAAAAAAAAATAATAATAATTTTAAAAAGGTGCTCAACAAAATTTGATTAGGTATTTTCAAAAATCCCTGTGTCCAAATTTAGATATTCACGAGCTTAAAAAGTCATCCAAATTTTATTGAAATCCGTTGAAGCGTTCTCGAGATATCCTGGCGACAAAAAACGCTATACACACACACGTACACACACACACACACACATACATCTGGACATTTGCTTAGGAATGAAAATTTACGCTTTTTAGATGAAAATGAGTCGATTTAGACTATTTTTGGAAAATCGAAAATCTTAACGATCACAAAGCTTCCTCTATGAGGAAGCAAAAATAATTGAAACATGACGAAAGAAGTTGAAAATTAATTAATAAATTTTTTTTTTTTATTTTTTTTTTTTCAATGTATTTGTGAAATAGTAGTTTTGTATTCTTATTGCCTATAAATGATTTTATAAATCGAGGGCTGTAGTTCTGAATCAAATAAAAAAAAAATAATAATAATTTAACTAATTTGATATTGAAGGAAATAATTAAAACTGAAAAAGTTTTATTTGAAAAAATTAAAGAAAAAAATTGAAACTTGTGGAAATTAAATTTAAAAATTAGGGACAAAATTGAAAAATAATGAAAATAATTAGAAATTGAAGAAAATTTTGATAAATGATAAAAGTAGTTGAAAATTGTAGCAATTAATTGAAATCATAAAAGAAAAGAACTGTTAAAAATTTAAGAAATTTTTAAATAATAATTTGGCAAAAAAAAAAAATAATAATAATAATAATAATTTTAAAAAATAATTGAAACATGACGAAAGAAGTTGAAAATTAATTAATAAATTTATTTTTTTTAATATCTTTTTTTCAATGTATTATATGAAATAGTAGTTTTGTATTCTTATTGCCCATAAATGATTTTATAAATCGAGGGCTGTACTTCTGAATTAAATAAAAAAAATAATAATAATAATTTAACTAATTTGATATTGAAGGAAATAATTAAACCTGAAAAAGTTTTATTTGAATAAATTAAAGAAAAGAATTGAAACTTGCGGAAATTGAATTTAAAAATTAGGGACAAAATTGAAAAATAATGAAAATAATTAGAAATTGAAGAAAAATTTTGAAAAATGATAAAGGTATTTGAAATTGTAGCAAGTAATTGAAATCATAAAAGAAAAGAACTGTTAAAAAATTAAGAGATTTTTAAATAATTTTAAATTTACTATTCTCAAAGATTAAAGAAAAGAATTGAATTTTGGGAAATAGAATTTAAAAATTAAGGGGAAAAATGAAAACTAATGAAAATAAAATTGAAGTAAATTGTTGAAGAATGATAAAAATAGAGAATTGTAGCCAATAGTTAAAATCATAAAAGAAAAGAATTTTTAAAAATTGAAGAAATTTTTAAATATAATTTTAAATTTACTATTCTCAAACAGTGGATAATTTAAATTTTTAATCAATGAAATTTTAAATTAATAGAAGTTCGAAAAATTATAATATATAATTGTAATTATAATCTTGTTTATCTCAAATATATTCTGCAATTTTTTAAATTATATTTTACAAATTTTCATTATTTTCATTAATTTACAATTATTTCTATCAATTGTTTTATTATTAAATTTTTTTTTTCAATTAATTTTCAATTACTTTTTGTCATTTTCAATTATTTTTTGATTAATTTTCTAATTTTTTTATTATTTATCTCAAATATTAGTTATTTTTTCAATTTACAATTATTTTCATCAATTGCAAATATTTCCTTATATTGCAAATGTAGTATGTTGAAATTTTTTCAATTATTTTTCACAAAGTAAATTTATTTTCTTCACTTTTTAATTATTTTTATTACTTTGCAAATATTTGTTCAAATTGTTTATTATTTTCATAATTCTTCAATTAATTCCCTAGATTTTAAAATATTTTTCTCAAATTTTAATAATTTTCTTCAATTTTCAAATATTATTGTTATCATTTTTCAATTAATTTCTTCAATTTTCAATTATTTATCTCATTTTTCAATTAAATTGTTAACACAACTTCCATTTATTTTTTCAATGTACAATTATTTTTATCCTTCTGCAATTATTTTCTTTCATTACAAAAATATATGTTGCAATTTTTTCAATTATTTTTCACAAACTAAAATTATTTTCTTCACTTTTTAATTATTTTTATTACTTTGCAAATATTTGCTCAAATTGTTTATTATTTTCGTAATTCTTTAATTAATTCCCTAGATTTTAAAATATTTTTCTCAAATTTTAATAATTTTCTTCAATTTTCAATTATGATTGTTTTCATTTTGAAATCAAATTCTTCAATTTCTAATTGATATTATTAGTTTAAAAATATTGCCTCTAATTTTTTTATTATTTCCATTACTCTTCAATTAATTTCCTAGATTTGGGAACATATTTCTTAAATTTTAATAATTTTCTTCAATTTTTAATCATATTTATTACTTTGCAAATATTGTCCCGAATTTTTTTTTAGTTTCATTACTCTTCAATTAATTTCCTAATTTTAGAATACTTTTCTGAAATTTAAATAATTTTCTTCAAATTCCAATTATTTTTGTTAACATTTTGCAATTAATTTCTTCAATTTTTAATTACGCTCACTATTTATTCCTCAATTAAATTCCTAAATTTTTAATTCTTTATCTCATTTAACAATAATTTTTTTCAAACTCATTTTCTTTTCGGTTTTTCCAATTATTTTCTCCACCTTTTAACTAGATATATTAATTATTTTTTAATTAATTTTCTCAATTTTTATTTATTAACTCAAATCTACATTTCAATGTTTTAATCATTCTACAATTATTTTTCTCATATTTCAAATACTTTCAACAATTTTTTATTTTTTTTTTTTGTTAAATTGCAATGATTTTCACATATTTTATATGATTTTGCTTATTTGTTGATTAATTCCAAAAAGTTTAATGATTTCTCTCAAATTTTCATTATTTTATTCAATTTACGATTATTTCTATTATTTTTCTTCAATTTTCAATTATTATTCTTATTATTTTGTAATCAATTTCTTCAATTTTTAATTATTCTCACTATTTATTCCTGAATTAAATTCCTAAGTTTTCAATTATTTATCTCATTTTTCCATTTTTTTTTTCAATTTCCATTTTCTTTTAGCTTTTTGCAATTGTTTTCTCCACCTTTTAAATAGATATATTAATGATTTTTCAATTAATTTCCTAAATTTTTATTTATATTCTCAAATCTAAGTTATTTTGTCTCTATTTTGAATATTTTTTTATTAATTCCGAAAATTTCAATTATTTATCTCAAATTTCAATTATTTTCTTCAATTTTCGAGTATTTCTATAATGTTGTAATTATTTTCCTAAGTTTAAAATTCTTGAAATCATGTTGTAATAAAGTAGTTTCTTTTACTTTACAAATATTTTGTATTTTTTAAAATTATTTTTCTAAAATTGGAATTAATATCTACAAATTTGAACTATTTTTATCACTTTCTTAAATTTTTCTTAAAAAATTTTAATTACTTTTCCATTTATCCCTAAATTTTAAATTTAATTTCCGGAAGTTTCAATTATTTTTTTTTTATTTTTTCAAATAAAACATTTTCAGTTTTAATTAGTACTTCCTTCAAAATCAAATTAGTTGCACTATTTATTAATTAACTTTGTATAACTACATACTTGTTCCTCGAAGCGCTCATTAGCCCTATTAGGAACTTTCAATATTTCTTAAATAAATAAAATAAATAAACTTTCAACTTCTTTCGACATTTTTCAATTATTTTTACAAAATATGATTTTTGTTTTTCAACTTATTTACAATGTTTATAATATGTGAAAGTAAAATCCATACTAAAGATTTGTTTAAAATCTTAATATTTTAGGTTATAACATTAAAAAATTGGTAAGCTTTGTTTTAAATCTCGAATTTTATTTGCGAATGAATAATAGAAGTTTAAAAACTTAATTTTATGTGATTTGCTGTTCATAATGAGAAATATCATGCATTAAATTATTTATATCAGGAAAATTTAAATTATTTTTACATCTAAAGACAAAAAACGAGTTATATGTTAAAATACTTTTCTATTTTAAGGAAAATATAATTATTTAAGATCAAATCCTTAAGTGTCCGACTACCCCCGCTTTTACCCTAGATTCTTGAAAATAAAATTTTGTTATAATTGCAAAATTCACGTGATTTAACATTTATACTCGTTTTGTGGAAGATCGTTATTTTCTTTTAGTACATATTCTTTATAAGAGAATTTTTATAGGACTCTTTCTCATTCTGATATCATTTTTATTGATCTATAAAATGTTTTACTTCTTAGTATTATAAAATTCGCCCTGAACTTATTAAGTGAGTATAAAATTTCTGGTTTCCACTTCACAAGCTGGGAAAAATGAGGGATAGGCGATTACTCAGGTGAAACTGGTTACTACTTTTATAGCTCCTGTTATTTTTTATTAGCCTATGCGAAGATGTAAAAAAAGGGAACCTTCGGATTCGCTGAGGTTTCTAGTGTTTACTGAACCATAACAAGAATATTTTTAGCAAATAAATTATTATGTGTGTCACATTATAAACAGTATACTTTATATCAGTTCATGTTTACTGAGAGGTTAGGCAAAATATGCTGTATTAGGGTGTTCAGTGACCTTGGAAATCTTAAATTCTTTTTGACCTTGAATTTTAAATATGCATCGCAAATTATTATATTTTCAACTTGATCTCCTATTTGAAGTTGTGTCTTCTTTCATTTAATAAAAATTTGAATTTATTCCAACTTTAATCCTTGAAATTTAAATTACTTTTAACAAATTTTTCTCAACATTTATTATTATCATTTAGTTTTTTCAATTATTTTTTATAAGGGGAGACACTGGCGAAATTTTAACTTATCCAAATTTATGATTTGGGTATATAAAATTATCTTGAAATGTCAAAAAAAAAAAGGAAATTAAGAAATGTTTAAATTTTTTATTGTCGAAAAACTGAAAAATTTTAAAAATCTATCTTCTTCCACAATTTTAACTGTTTTCTATCGACAATTTTTTACTGCCAACAACCAGTTTAAATTTTGTTCTTTTTCACCTAAAATATCTATCTTCTTTTACAGTTACTTTTTAACTACAATTTTTTACGGGCCTTTTACAATTTTGAACAAAGTTACGTATGGGCATAAAAAACTTTTGATTAAAAAAAAAAAAAAAATAGTAAAAATTCTAAAACTTACCCAAATTTTTTTTTAATTTATCACTGTAGGATAAATTTAAATCCAGAATGTTGCTAAAAAATGTTGGCCCCTCTAAACTATCCCCTTAAATTATTTCTGCAATTTTCAATTATTTTCTTCAATATAATATCTATTTCTTCATTAAATAACTTAATTATTGTATTATTAATTGTTATTTTTCAGCTTTTTGAATTAATAATTTTCTTCTCTTTTTAACTATTTTCTTCTACGTATTGTAAAAAGATTGTTTAATTTTTTCGCCAGTTTTCAATTATTTTGCTTAATGGTTGTAATTGTTTTCTGTAAACAGTTTTAATTTATTTTTCAGTTCTAGTTATTTACAATTTTTTAAATATTTATTTCAATTTTTTATTATTTTCTTTAAATTTCAATTATATTTTCAATTTTTTCACTTCTTTCTTCAATTTTCATTTACATTCCGCATTTTTTTAAATTCTTTTTTTCAAATTTTTTTTTCTCTGAATTTTCCAATTATTTTCTCTATCTTAAAATTATATTCTGCTATTGTTGCACTTATGAAAAAAGCTGATTTTGAATTTTGATATATAATACAGAACTGCAAAATTTCATTTTCCTTCTTTTACAAAAAAGAGAATGTAATTTTTATAGATTTTTTTACGCGGAATATACGAATCTGAACTCTAAAATAGTCCATAATGTCAGGTTTTTTTTGTAATATTTACAGGCATCAAAGGCAGTCACCTTTTCACCTTTTTTCACCTTTTTCAATTCTGTCACCTTTTTACATCTTTTTTCACCTTTTTTAGGATCAAAAATATATAATTTTTTGAAAATATTTCGAAGTATGTTCATAAAATTCAGATTTAATGTTTAAATGTAGTTTTATTGATGATTGATACAACAACAAAAAATCCGATTTACTAATATAAAAAGCCATAAAAAAGAATAGAGTCGAATAAACAGTTAACTAATTTTTTCTATGTTTCTGCTATTTATGTAAATAGAATTAACATTACCATAGCATACCATTTTCGTCATTTTGTAATTTTTCTTTCAAATCTGAATTATTTTTTTTAAATTTCAATTTAATTCTTAAATTTTCATTTTATTTCTTCCATTTTTAATTATTTTCTTCAAATCTCAATTTTTATCTTTAATTTTCAATTATTTTTTTCAATGTTCAATAATCCTCGTATTTTTTAAATTGTCAATTATTTTTTTTAACTTTCAATATAATTCTTTAATTATCTTCCTTAAATTCCAATTGATTTAATAAATTTTCATTTATTTCCTAAAATGTTTACTATAATTTTCTTCAGTTTTTAATTAACAACTTAATATTCTTCTTCAATTTTGTACCTAACTATCCTTTAATTTTTTTTAAATTATTTTATTCTGTTGTCGATTATTCTCGACAGATTTCGAATTTTTTTTAACATTTTTTTTCAAATTTCAAGTATTTTTCTAAATATTTAATTAATTTAGTAATTTTTCTTTTAATTATCAATTATTTTCTTACAAATTTAATTTGATTCTTTAATCATCAATTTATTTCTTCAATTTTTAATATTCTCCTCAATTATAATTCTCGTCATTTTTCAATTATTTCTTTCAATTATTAATTATTTTCCACAATTTATAATTATTTCCTACAATTTTTTTTAATGATTATTAAATATTAAATAATTAAATATTAGAATATTATAATTATATCTTAAAATATTATAATTATTCTTTTTTATCAATTTTTTTGTTTTGCCGTCTATTAATCTAGCCATTTGTCGAATTTTGTTTCCAATTGTCTATTATTTTCGTCATATTTCAGATATTTTTTTCAATTTTTCAATTATTCTCGTCATTTTTTAATTATTTCTTTCAATTAATAATTATTTTCTTTGAATTTCAACTGTTTTCCGAAAATTTTCAATTATTTACAGCAATTTTTTCAATTTTCAGTTATTTTCTTTAATTTTTATAATTATTCTCGGGTTTTTTTAATTTTTTGTTCGGCTGTGTTTTAGTTTAGTCATTTTTTGAATGTTGTTTCAATTTTCAATTTAATTATCAATTATTTTCTTACAAATTTAATTTGATTCTTTAATCTTCAATTTATTTCTTCAATTTTTAATATTTTCTTTAATTATAAATCTCGTCCTTTTTCAATTATTTCTTTCAATTATTAATTATTTTTCACAATTTATAATTATTTCCTACAATTTTTTTTAATGATTCTCTTAAAATATTATAATTATTCTTTTTTTTCAATTTTTTGTTTTGCTGTCTATTAATCTAGCCATTTGTCGAATTTTGTTTCCAATTGTCTATTATTTTCGTCATATTTCAGATATTTTTTTCAATTTTTCAATTATTCTCGTCATTTTTTAATTATTTCTTTCAATTAATAATTATTTTCTTTGAATTTCAACTGTTTTCCGAAAATTTTCAATTATTTACAGCAATTTTTTCAATTTTCAGTTATTTTCTTTAATTTTTATAATTATTCTCGGATTTTTTCAATTTTTTGTTCGGCTGTGTTTTAGTTTAGTCATTTTTTGAATGTTGTTTCAATTTTCAATTTAATTATCAATTATTTTCTTACAAATTTAATTTGATTCTTTAATCTTCAATTTATTTCTTCAATTTTTAATATTTTCTTTAATTATAAATCTCGTCCTTTTTTAATTATTTCTTTCAATTAATAATTATTTTTCACAATTTATAATTATTTCCTACAATTTTTTTAATGATTCTCTTAAAATATTATAATTATTCTTTTTTTCAATTCTTTGTTTTGCTGTCTATTAATCTAGCCATTTGTCGAATTCTGTTTCCAATTGTCTATTATTTTCGTCATATTTCAGATATTTTTTTCAATTTTTCAATTATTCTCGTCATTTTTAAATTATTTCTTTCAATTATTAATTATTTTCCAAAACTTTCAATTATTTTCTACAAATTTTTAAATTTACAATTGTTCTTGAAGTTTATAATTATTATTTAATATTTTGTTCTGTTGAAAATTATTCTCGACAGTTTTTTAATTTTTTTCAATTGTCAATTATTTTCTAAAAATTTTAATTTAATTCCTTAATCTTTAATTTATTTCTTCAATTCTTAATTATTTTCTTTTCTTAATTATTATTTTTAATTTGAAATCCCAGTCTTCAATTTTCAATTATTTTATTCAATATTCAGTAATTTTTACCTTTCTTCAATTATCAATTATTTTTTTTAAATTTTAACTTAATTCTTAAATTTTCAATTTATTTCTTAATTTTTTTTTATTATTTTCTTCAAATTTTAATTTTTCAGTTTTCAATTATTTTTTTCTATATTCTACAATTTTCAGCTTTTTTAATTTTTTTTTCAATTTTTAATTATATTCTTTAAATTTCAATTCCATTTTTCAATTTTTTTCCATTTTCAATCCAGTTGTTTAATTTGTAATTATTTCCAACATTTATTCCTATAATTTTCTTAATTTTTCTATTTTCTTAATTTCTTAATTTAATATTTCTTGTATATTTTTTTCAATTATTTCTCTTAGTTGTCTATTCATCTAATCATTTTTCGAACTTTGTTTTTAATTGGCAATTTTTTTGGTCAGTTTTCAGATATTTTCTTCAATTTTTAAATTATTCTCATCATTTTTCTATTATTTCTTACAATTATTAATTATCTTCATTGAATTTCAATTGTTTTCCGAAATTTTTCAATTATTACCAGCAATTTTTTCAATTTTCAGTTATTTTCTTAAATTTTTATAATTATGCTTGGATTTTTTCAATTTTTTTATCCGGCTGTGTATTAGTCTAGCCATTTTTTGAATTTCGTTTTCAATTGCTCATTATTTTCGTCATTTTTCAGATATTTTCTTCAATTTTATAATTATTCTCGTAATTTTCATTATTTAATGCATTTGCAAAAATTTATAGTTTTAAATGACTAAAAACAATGCAAAGTTTTTCGCGCTCTTGGGCGCGTGTTAATATTGCTACTTATTTTTTATTTTGTCATGGAATTTTATGAAAATGTGTTTTAAACAAATTCCAGTTTGTTGTTTATTGTATTCTTTGTCACCTTCTTGTCACCTTTTCCAGGGAAAAATTTCATCTTTTTTTTAAGATAAAAGGTACTGTGATGCCTGAATATTAGTTTAAAAGGTAAAAATAGCCATTTTTGGTATTTTTGTGATTTTTTTGTACAGCTCAATTTTTTCTCTCATTTTCCGAATTTGTGCCGTATTTCTAATCTTTGAACCTCATTTTTGGAAATCGTTTTATGACCTTTAAAAAAAAGGTAGGATATAGACTATTATTTTGGAGGTTAGAATCGTATTCCGCGTGACAAAATCTGTAAAAATTACTTATACCTTTTTTTTTGTAACAGAAATAATTGAAATTCATTTTCGACTTTGAAGACCTTAAAAAAGACTCTGAATTGTTTTTTTTAAGTCACTGTTAATAAAGTAAAATATTTAGATTTCAGGCGATGAGTCCCGAAGATTGTGTGTAACCGGAAGTGCTGATTTGGCGAAAAAAGGAAGTACAAGTTCAGCACCCTTGGGAGTAGCTGCTTATGGTTCTTTAGTTTTCCAACTTAAAGATGCCAATTTGGAGGCTAATGGGACTTGCGACTTCATTTGTCGAGCTTTGAGAGTTGTTAGCAAAACTATGGTCGTTACTGTGTGTTTGGCCTGTTTGTCAACCATGCCTATTCTGATGTTAATTCTCGGTAAGTGTGTTCAAACAATGGAAAATCTAGGATTAATCAACAATTAGATCAGTATTTGAAGCTAGTTTAGAATATTTCAATATAATTACTCGAAATTGATAAATAATGTCTTTAAGTGCCTTTCTCGCAAGTGAGATGCGTTTACTAAATATATATATAAGAGATGCCTTTGTTACTGCCGGGGAAAAAAATCTCTAAATCTGAATTAGTGATTTTCTAATAATGAATTAGAGAGAAATCGGTTACTTTTAATAGTGGAAAATTTCACTACTTTTTAGAAGAAACCTACTAATTTTAAAGTGAAATATTTATTAAATGTAATAGTGAAAGTTTATTTTTTCAATTAGTAGATATTTCACTTTCAAATTAGTAGTTTTCTACTAAAAATAGTGAAATTGTTCACTATTTAATAGTAACCGATTTCTTGCTAATTCATTAGTAGAAAATCACTAATTCAGATTTAGAGAGTGGATGCTACACTGAAAAAATGGTATTTTTATTTTAAGAATTATTCTTGGCATTTATTTAAGAATAAAATATTAAATTTTGAACATTTTGAGAGGTCTTGGAACCTTTTAGATGAGAAATTCACAAAGTTACAAGCATTTAAAGTTGGAAGTGTAAGAACCTTACACGCAAAGAAAATTAATTGTAAATTTTATTAATTTCTTTAATAATTAATTCTTTCTATAATTTAGGGAAAAAGTGAAATTTTCATACAGGGAATTTTAAGCTTTAGAAAAACCACTCAAATTACTGCTAAGTTATTTTAAACTTTATATAGTCTGTAGCAAATTTAATATAATTTTTTTAAAGTTTGAAATTAACAATCTGAAATTTTCCCTTTTTGGTCATTTTTTCCTAAATTGTGAAATATTTTTATGAAATTTGTAATAAGCTTTCTTTCCGTGTAGTTTTGAGGAAAACGAGTTTAAGGTTCAAGATTACCATTAGCGCACATGTATTTTAAAATTAAAAATAAGATTACTTTGTGTTTTTAATTACGATAAAATTATGATAAACGCATAATTCGACGTGGGACATTACGTAGTTTGTTTTTCATGAATAAAAAAAGTTCGAAAATCTGAATCTTCTGAGAAAAATGCGAATATTTCGGAAAATAAAATTGACAAAGTCGGACCTTTTCATGCGGACCTACACATTTTAAGAATATAATATTTTTAAACTAAGACGTAAGAAAATATTCTTAATTTAAGAACGTGCTTCTTATTTTAACAATATTCTTCTTATTTTAAGAATATTATATCTCTAATATAAGAATATTGCCAGTTTTCGGACGTTTTTCTATAAATATTAAAGGAATCTTAAATAGAAGAAATATTAATATTATTTTGAGAAGCAACTCTAAATTAGATAAATTTATTAAACTTGGAAAGGATCAAACAGATTTATTAAAGAGTTCAGGTGTAGTTTATAAATTGTCTTGCTTAAACTGTTCAAAAATGTATGTAGTCAATTTTTTAAATATTTTCACTATTTTGCAATTGCTTCCTCAAATTTTGAATTATATTCAATATTCTTTTTTAATTTCTTAAATTTTTCAATTATTTATGTCAAATTTCAATAATTTTTATCAATGTTCAATTTTAAAAACTATTTTTCTATTTTTTCCTTGAATTTTCAATTATTTATCACAAATTTCAAGTATATGTTCTCATTTTAAATTATCTTCATCAATTTGCAATTCTTTTCTCCGATTTGTGAGAATTTTCAATATTTTTACCTTAATTTACAATTATTATTTATCTCATATTTCAATAATTTTGATTAGCGTTTAATTTTTCATATTATTTTCTAATTATTTTCTTATATTTTAAATATATTTTGTAATTTTATAAATACGTTTTTCTGAAATTTTAATTATTTCTTGGACTTCCAATTACTTTTACCATTTTAAAATTATTTTCTCCAATTTTTTAATATTTTAATTATTTTTTAACTAATTTACCAAACTTTTCTATTATTTTTCAATTGATTTAAGAAAATTTCAATTATTATTTTAGCTATTTTTCTTACAATTTCTATTATACTTTTTCAATTTTTTATTAATTTCCTAAAATTTTAGTTATTTCTTTCACATTTCAATTATTTTCTTCAAATTTTAATTATATAGGTACCTGAGATCTCAATTATTTTATTTATTTTTCAAGTATTTTCATTATTTTACAATTGTTTTCTTCAATTTTTAATTATTTTTTTTATTAATTTTCTAAATTTACAATTGTTTATCAGTAATTTCAATTAGTTCTTTAAATATCATTTACTTTCTTTATATTTTTCATTGTTTTTACCATTTCCAATTATTTTCTTTAATTTCGATTAAACTTTTTGATTTTGTTTTCTTATATGGGAAGTATTATCACTTATTTTTTTTCAAAATTGTGATCATTTTCTCAGTGGCGTAACTGGGAGAGCAAGGGCCCTGGGACAAAAAGGAAATTAGGGAAAATTAATTATTTTTAATTATAATTAATATTATAAAATTATTAATTAAAGGACCAATTAATCCACGTGTCAAAAATATTAAATTTGATGTGACTTAAAAATTTCCTCAATTTTTAATAATTCTTTTCTATTATGATTTCAATTACTTAGAATACAAATTTTGTCCTATTTTTTCATTTTTCAACTATTTTCTACAATTCTCAATTATTTTAATTGTTTATAAATTGTTTCCCTAAATCTTAAATTTAAATTCCTCAATTTTTTAATAATTTTGTTTATTTTTCTCAATCACTTTTTCATTTTTAATTATTTTTGCTTGACATTAAATCAACTTTATTATTTATTCCTTAATTTTATATTATTCAACGCAAATTTAAATTAATTTGTTTAATTTTTCATTATTTTTGTCATTTTGAAATTATTATTTTCAATTTTTAATTATTTTTATAAATTCTTAATTAATTTACTGAACTTTCAAATATATAACTCAATTTTCAGTTGTTTTGTTAAATTTTCATTTCTCTTTATTATTTTGCAATTATTTTCTCCATCTTTTAATATTTTCATTATTTTTTAATTAATTACCTAACTTTTCATTTCTCATCTCAAATTTAGATTATTGACTTCAATTTTCAATTTTTTAAACGATTTTTCAATTATTTTCATTTGCTTAAATACAAATTCTGTAGTTTTACATTATTTTCTCCGATTTTTAATTATTTTCTTTCTTTTGGCATAATTTTCAAAAATTTCAATAGTTTATTTGAAATTTCAATTATCATTTTCATCAACTTTCGATTATTTCTGAGATTTTTTAATTATTCTCTTTAATTAAAATGATTTAGTAAGTTTGTAATTATTTTCTTTTTTCAACATATGAGGAGCACTTTTTCAAAAGTTGATAAATCCATTTTACAAAAAAGTTGAGATAATTACAAATTTAACATATTAGGAACTTTACAAATCGATCTGTGACTGTGGAATTCAAGAAAAAAATTTATTACCAAAGAATTTTCAAATTAAAAAAAACTTGGACTTAACCGGGATGATTTAAAATTTTAATTTTTTTCCTAGAATAAATTATAAAAACCTTTAAATTCCTTTATTACTATAAACTTTAATTAAAAATAAATCTCCTTTATTAGTGCAAAAAACATTCGTATATAAATAATTTCATATATTTTTTCTACTTTATAATTAACTCTAGGGGTTAGGTGCGAAACTGCATTTGTTTAATTTTCTCAAAATGTGGATTTATCAAGTTATGAAAAAGTACTCTTCGTATATTCTGTAATTTTTTCAATTATTTCTCTCAAATTTTATTTACTGTTTTCATTTTCCCATACTCAAGTTATTTTCAACATAAATTTCAATTATTTTTCTCAATCTTAAATTATTTTCCGCACATTTTTATTATTTTTTTCTATTTTGAATTAATTTGATCATTTTTTAATTATTTTTCTCGATTGTTAATTATTATTTTCATTATCCAAAATTATTTTCTAAAATTTTAATTATTTTCTTATATTTTTAAGTATTTTTATTTGTTTTCATAATTTTCAAATTTTTTAATTAATTGTCTTCTGTAGTTTTTTCACTTATTTTACTCAAATGTGATTTATTTTTTACAACTTATTATTGTTCGTATAATATTTCCATTATTTTCCATAAGTTACAAATCGTAAAATTATTTTTCAATTATTTTCCAAAATTTATATCCTTCAATTCACAATTTTTTTCATTTCTTTTATAATTTTTAAAATTTAAACTATTTATCTGAAATTTAAATTATTTCATTCAATTTTTAATTATTTATATGATTTTTTATATTATTATCTTTAAGTTTCAATTACTTTCGTTCTTTTTCGTAATTTCCTAAAAGTTTTTAATTATTTCAGTATTATTAAAAATTATTCTCTTAATTTTTAAATTGTGTTTATTTTGTTTCATTTATTTTCTCTAATTTTTAATTATTTTCTTTTTTTTCAATGAACTTCTGAAAGTCTTAAGTATTTTTCTCAAATTTTGTTTAACTTTCCTTTATTTAAAATATTTTATGTAATTTTTTCAATTATTTTCTCAAATTTTAATTATTTTTTTTAATTTTATATTATTTATCTCAATTTTCAATCATTTTTTTTCAACATTGAATTATTTTTCTCA
The DNA here is from genome assembly GCA_037103525.1 of Ganaspis brasiliensis. Lineage (NCBI taxonomy): Eukaryota > Metazoa > Arthropoda > Insecta > Hymenoptera > Figitidae > Ganaspis > Ganaspis brasiliensis. The sequence goes on from JAZKLR010000146.1 coordinate 2,923,426, forward strand.
ATTATTCATTGTTTAATTTTATTCAATTTATTTTTAAGATTTTCAAGATTTTCAAGATTTTCAAGATTTTCAAGATATTTTCTAGTTAGATTCTCAAATTTAAAGTATTTTTTTTATTTTTTAAATATTTCTATGATTTTTAAATTAGGTTCCACAATTTTTAATTGATTTCATTTTTTTCAATTAATTGGCAAAATTTGCCATTATTTTGTTTAATTTCAATTATTTTTTCCAATTTTTTTAATTCTCAAAATTTTTATCTTCTGTCCTAAAAAAAAAGTTGATTAGGGTTGACTGTGGGCCCCCTGAGCTCAACGGCCCCGGGGCAATGCCCCACTTTGACCCTTAATAGTTACGCTACTGTATTTTCTTCAGTTTTAAATTATTTATCTTTAATTAAATTTTTTAATTATTTTCATTATTTTACAATCATTTTCTCCAAATTTTAAATATTTTGATTGTTTTTCAATTTAATTTCTTAATTTTTAAAATATTTATCTCAAATTTTACTTATTTACTTCAATTTTCAATTGCCTTTATCATTTTTAATCATCTGCTCCGATTTTTATTATTCAATTAATTTTATAGATTTTGCTTCCTCCTAGAGGAATCGTGATCGTTTAGATTTTCGATTTTCCAAAAATACTTTAAATTGACTCATTTTCATCTGAAATGCAAAAATTTTTTATTCTTAAGCCAATAATCTAGAAATGTGTGTGTCATATTATTTTTAAAAAAAGTCCTCGTAGACATTTAGAGGGGGACAGGGGGGGGGTCGTCAAAAGTCTACGATTGTCCACGAGGGGGAGGGGGGATCAAAAAGTGATTAAAAATTGTCCACATGGTATATGAACGACCCCTAACTCTATTATCAAATACATATAATAAATATATTTATATATATTTATAAATTTTCTTAATACGAGGTAACTGTTTAATTGTGATTTAATAATTAAAAAATTCTTGTCATAATTACCGAATTTTAATTTTATGTAATCTAAATAGTAAATAGTGATATAATAATATTAATGGATTAATTTTAGAGTGGAATTGGAAGAGATTTTATATATTGACTACAATAATGGGACTTTTTATTATTGGATTTAAACATATTATTATGTTTGTTTTTTATGGAGAAAAATTGATGATGATATGGATGTAAGTAGATTGTGTTAATTCATTATTTTGTTATTTTTTTCTATCTAATCTGACAATCTAGTAACTTTTATATGGGTTTTTCATTTCATGTCATTATATTTTTTAATTTGTAAATTTATTGTCAATTTGACCTTTTAGATCCTGAAAAAGAAATTATCAATTTATCCTGAAGAGGAAGTAATTCAGACTTTGAAACTTTGACACCATGAACATCTAAATAAATAAAAAATTATTATTTGAAGCTACCTATCGTTTGTTTTCTTCTAAGAATATTTTATTTTTAAACAGGCGCCAAGAATAATAATTCTTAGAGTATAAGAATACCGTTTTTTAAACCCATGACCCCATAAGGATAAATAAGGCAATCATCATTTGAGTTCAAATTATAATAAAAAGTACATTACATATTTGTTTCTAGAAGCTTTTTATAACTCCCCTTAACAAAAAAAGATACGCAAAATGATACTTTTGTCAATAAAGGGGAAGAAAAGAGATAAAAAAGAACTTGCTTTTTATATCGAAAGCTATTTACGGCACATGGCATTTTATGAAATTTGTCAAATTTTTTTGCCCATTCAGGAGTCCAATTCATCAGAGATTGTCCAAGAGAGCCTCACATTCCAATTTATATGGTTGTTGGAGGAGTTTTGGGTAGCGTTAGAATGTTCTGGACACTTTACTCCCAAATTCGTTCAAGGAGACCGGAAGTCCTTACAGTTCCTGGCGTCAGATCTCATGTGTCACCTACTAAACTGGCCTCCATTCTTCTTTCGTGCTTCCTCGTCGGTTGGTTCGTATTAGGTGAGATATTATCGCACTTATCTATTTAATTAATCCCTGAGATAACGTATTATCAATTTGCCCTTTATAGCTGTTGTAATCAATAAGAATTATAGTTGGTAGTGGTAAGTTTTGTAAAGAGATAAAATGTGTTTTTACTAAAGAGCTTATAGTAAAAAAAATTATAAACCATGTACAATTTATTTTGTTTATTATTAATCTAATAGAATACAATAATATTATCGAAGACCTAAATTAACGGCCAAAATTGTGGGACCATTTACAAAAATGGGATTAAAAACATGACCGTCTTAAAATGTTGATAACTCTGTCAAATATTAGCGAATTGGAATTTTTCATAGACCATTGGAAAGCTTATAAAATTTAATGTTAAATGGTTCTATTTTAAAGCTTTTTTGATTAATAGGAACGGAGATACAGTGTGATAAAGAAAGGTGAATTTTTCGTTTTTTGGGAATTTTCATTGTTTAAGTTTGGTGAGCTGCATTTTCTAGAAAAATGATTGGAAAATTTTGAAATTAAGCTAAGTTAAACCTTGAAATATTAGCTTTAAAATAAGCCAAAGAAAATTAAAATATCTTAACTGGTTCACAAGTTATATGTAAATATGTATAAAGAATAAAACGCAATGATTCCTTTGTTTTCTCCTTTTTCAGCTAAAGTAAAGCGAGCACTATAGAATCGTTGCGTTTTTTCGTATCATACATTTACTTATAACTTTTGAACCAGTCAAGATATTTTAATTTTCTTTGGCTCATTTTAAAGCTAATAATTGAAGGTTTAATTTAGTTTAATTTCAAGTTTTTTCAATTACTTTTTTAGGAAATGGAACTCACCAAACTTGAACAATGAAAATTCACAAAAAATGAAAAATTCACCTGCCTTTATCACACTGTATCTCCATTTTTGTTATTCAAAAAAGCTTTAAAATAGAACCATTTAACGTCAAATTTTATAAGCTTTCCAATGGTCTATGAAAAATTTCAATTAGCTAATATCTGACAGAGTTATCAACATTTTAAGTGGGTCATGTTTTCAATCCCATTTTTGTAAATTAAAAAATATTTAATAAATCTATCATTAAATTAATTATTGTTATTAAACATAATAAACCCGGTCTCTGGGACTAAAAAGAAAATGGGGTCCCAATTAAATATTAATAATTTATAAATTTAATTTATTCATTCATTTATTCTGTCCACACCTGATCTTTGTCACTATAGATGCTTTTTTCTTTTGAAATTTTAAATCATATTTCACCTTTATAAAATGTTCTCAAAATTTGAGTTTATAGCAATTTTAATTTCTTCAAATTTCAGTTAATGTGAACTTGCATTGATTAATAGTTCAATTAATCTAAGCTTTAAATATACTGAATTGAATAATTTTTAATAATTCTTTTCTATTACGATTTCAATTACTTGAAACTACAATTTTGTATTATTTTGATCATTTTTCAATTATTTTCTGCAATTTTAAATTATTTTTAATTGTTTCCCTAAATCCTAAATTTATCTTCTTAAATCTAAATTATTTTGTTTAGTATTTTTAATCAATTCTTCAATTTTAATTATTTTTCCCTTGACATTAAATCAATTTAATTATTTATTCCACATGTTAACAGAATTCCATATAAATTTAAATTAATTCTTATAATTCAGCATCATTTTTGTCATTTTGCAATTATTATTTTCAATTTTTATTCAATTTCATAATTTCTGAATGCATTTCCGGAACTTTTAAATATATATATATATATATGTCTCAATTTTCAATTATTGTGTTCCAGTTTCATTTCTTTTTATTGTTTTGCAATTATTTTTTTCATCTTTTAATATTTTCATTATTTTTTAAGTAATTTTCTAAATTATCAGTTATTATCTCAAATTCAGATTATTGTCATCAATTTTCCATGATTTAAACGATTTTTCAATTATCTCCTTTGGCTTAAAAATAAATTCTGCAATTTTTTTATTATTTTCTTCAATATCTCATTACTTTCATTATTTTGGCATAATTTTTAAAATTTCAATTTTTTTCATCAAATTTAGATTATTTCTGACACTTTTTAATTAGTCTCTTTAATTAAAAAGTTTTTAGTAATTTTGTAGTTATTTTCTTTTTTTAAACATATACATATTCTGTGATTTTTTCAATTATTTATCTTAAATTTTAATTACTGTTATCAATTTTTCATATTTAAATTATTTTCGTCATATTTCAATTATTTTCTTCAATCTTGAATAATTTTTATCATTTTTCAATTATTTTCCTCAATTGTTATTTATTATTCTCATTTTCTAAAATTATTTTTTAATATTTTTAAGTATTTTTCTACAATTTCATTAATTTTCTACAATTTATAATAATTATTAAATTGTTTCCCTAAATCTTAAATTAACCTTCTTAAATTTCAATTATTTTGTTTACTTTTTTCCATCACTTTTTCAATTTTAGTTATTTTTCCTTTGACATTAAATCAATTTAATTATTTATTCCTAAATTATATATTATTATCTATTGCAAATTTCAATAATTTTTAGAATTTTCAATTATTTATTTTGTAATTATTGTTTTCAATTTTGAATCATTTTTATAATTCCTCAATTCATTTACTAAACTTTTAAATATATACATATATATCTCAATTTTCAATTTCTTTGTTTAATTTTCAGTTATAATCTCAAATTTAGATTATAGTCATCAATTTTCCATGTTTTCAACGATTTTTCAACTATTTTCTTTTTCTTAAAAATAAATTCTACAATTTTTCTATTATTCTCTTCAATTTTCAATTACTTTCATTATTTTGGCATAATTTTTCAAATTTCAATTATTTATCTGAAATTTAAATTTTTTCCATCAATTTTCGATTATTTCTGCGATTTTTTAATTATTCTCTTAAATTAAAAAATTTTAAGTATAATTTTGTAATTATTTTCTTTTTTTTGAACATATATTCTATGATTTTTTCAATTATTTCTCTCAAATTTTATTTACTGTTATCAATTTTTCATGTTGAAATTATTTTCAAGATAGGTACTTATTTCAATTTTTTTTCTCAATCATTTTTTTCAATTTTGAATAATTTTTATCATTTTTTAATTATTTTCCTCGATTGTTAATTATTATTCTCATTTTCTAAATTTATTTTTTAAAATTTTTAAGTATTTTTCTTTAATTTCAGTTATTTTCTTCAATTTTTAACTACTTTTATTTGTTTTCATAATTTCCAAATTGTTTTTATTAATTATCGTAGATTTCAATTATTCTTAGCTTAGATTTTAGCTTTTTCTATTTAACCGAGAGAAATACCTTAATCCCGTTTCACAAATATTAAATTTGAAGTGACTTAACAATTTTTTTCAATTTTTAATAATTCTTTTCTATTATGATTTCAATTACTTAAAATACAAATTTTGTACTATTTTTATCAATTTTCAACTATTTTCTACAATTCTTAATTATTTTAATTGTTTATAAATTGTTTCCCTAAATCTTAAATTTAACTTTCTCAAATTTCAATTATTTTGTTTAGTTTTCTCAATCACTTTTTTATTTTTTAATTATTTTTGCCTTCACATTAAATCAATTTAATTATTTATTCCTTAATTTTATATTATTCATCGCAAATTTAAATCAATTTTATTAATTTTTCATTATTTTTGTCATTTTGCAATTAGGTATTATTTTAAAGTTTCATTCATTTTCATGATTTTTTAATTAATTTATACTGAACTTTCAAATATATATCTCAAATTTCAGTTATTTTGTTCAATTTTCATTTCTTTTTATTATTTTGCAATTATTTTCCCAATCCTTTAATATTTTCATTATTTTTCAATTAATTTCCTAAATTTTCATTTATTATATCAAATTTAGATTATTGTCTTGAATTTTCATTTATTATCTCAAATTTAGATTATTGTCTTCAATTTTCAATTCTTTAAACAATTCTTCAATTATTTTCTTTTGCTTAAAAACAAATTCTGTAATTATATATTATATTTTCTCCGATTTTTAATTATTTTTATTATTTTGGAATAATTTTTCAAATTTCAATTATTTATTTGAAATTTCAATTATTACTTGCATCAATTTCTGATTATTTCTCCGACTTTTTAATTATTCTCTTTAATTACAATTTTTCAGTAATTTTGTGATTATTTTTTTTTTTTTAAATTAATATTCTGTGATTTTTGTAATTATTTTCTTTTTTTAAACATATTTTCTGTGATTATTTCAATTATTTCTCTCAAATTTTATTTACTGTTTTCATTCTTTCATATTTAAGTTATTTTCATCATAAATTTCAATTATTTTTTTCTATTTTGAATTAATTTTATCATTTTTCAATTATTTTTCTCGATTGTTAATTATTATTCTCATTTTCCAGAATTATTTTCTAAAATTTCAATTATTTTCTTTAATTTTTAATTATTTTCATTTGTTTTCATAATTTCGAAATTTTTTAATTAATTATTGTAAATTTCATTTATTTTTGGCTTTCTTCAATTCTTTTCTCCAAATTTTAGTTATTCCCATTCTTTTCAATTGATTTCTAAGATCTTCATGTATTTTTCTCAAATTTCAATCACTTTTTTTTTATAATTCTTTTAATTCTGTAATTTTTTCAATTATTTCACTCAAATGTCATTTATTTTTTACAACTTATCATGGTTTGTATCATATTTCAAATATTTTCTTCAAGTTTCAAATTTTAAAATCATTTTTCAATTATTTTCCGAAATTTATTTTCTTCAATTTTCAATTTTTTTCATTTGTTTTAGAATTTCAAAAACTTTAAACTATTTATCTGACATTTCAATTATTTCATTCAATTTTTAATTATTTATATGATTTCTTGATATTATTTTCTTTTAATTTTCAGTTACTTTCGTTCTTTTTCGTAATTGCCAAAAAGTTGTTAATTATTTCTGTTTAATTAAAAATTATTCTCTTCAATTTTAAAATATGTTTATCTTGCTTCATTTTTTTTCTCTTATTTTTCATTATTTTCTTTTTTTGCAATAAACTTCTAAAAGTTTTAAGTATTTTTCAGAAAATTTCTTTAACTTTCCTTTATTTAAAATATATTATGTAATTTTTTTCAATTATTTGACAACTGTCATATTTTAGGTATAGTTTGACCCATAACTATTTTAAAACAAATTTAATACACAAATTAATTTATCACCTAAAAACAGACCAAATTCACAAACATAAAAACTAAATTCTTCATATATTTATTTAAAATTCAATAATTGCAAAAAATGCCCGACTTTTCGTTCTGAAATATTTCAAAAGAAGATTAAAAATCAAATTCTATCTAAAAATTGTTCCGTTATTGAATTTTATTGGAAAAAAAAAACTTGCAACACCTTTTATATAGTATTTTTAATATTTTATAGCGTTAGATTTAAAATTGGTTTGAGAATGACAAGATTTTATGGTATAAAACTGCATAAATCGATAAGTCATCTAACTCTTAAAAGTAGCTATGACAGCCTTCAACACTTTTACTAGTAATACCCATAAAAACATCAGTTTGCCGTTTCCCAGGCGCATTCTTCCGATGCCAATAAGAGATCGACAGCTATTGCTACCTAACTTGATATATTTTATACGTGTACAGAAAATTTTTCCGCCACACAATAAACTACACAATTTTATTTATAGTATAATAATAATAATAATAATAATAATAATAGATATCAATTTTAAAAAGAGGGCAATTTCTCTTTATAATACTATGCATAAAAATCTTGCGTGCTTCAAGTCCATAATTGTGCCATATTGATAAACATTATTATATTATATCAGTCACATCAAAATATGGATCTATACACGAACCTCACTAGCTGGCACATATAATTTTTTAAAAGTGTTTTATGGTCTATTTTCAAGATTTTGATACTAGGATAGTGTTTTTGTTTCAATTTATTGCACTAATAATAATAATTATGAATTTTAGATAACAAAAATTATGAATAATAGAAAAATAAATTTAAAAAAACAATAAATAAACATAAGTTTTTCATTAATTCGTATAATTAGGTTTTTTTTTTAATAATGATTTTCTTTTTAATCGATTAAATTGAGATTCCAATTATGAATTTCGGACAAGTTTAAATTGCAATTGAACTGATGTTTCTGGACCATTTTAAAATATATGTGACATCGTAAAAGGGTCGTAAAAGTGTAAACTAGCCTCAAACTATAAATTACAAAGTAGGTAAATGAGAATTTAGGATTAAATTGTGCACTCGTGTGTCACTCGATTCACGGGCAATCTCATCGGCTCAACAGAAAATTTATTATCCAGATAAAAGTCTAATCCATCAGTCAGATAACGTAAAGTGAGTTTTGCTCTGAACCAGAAGAGGAAAGGAATCCTTCCTTTAAGAAAATTGCGAGAGGAATTTCCATGAAATTTGCATTTTGCATATTATCACAAAATGCGCCTTTGCCATTCTAATATAGACGTATTTTTAATAAAATATAAGATTGCGCAAGTGCCTCATTTAATATTCATGATATGGTTTTTAATTTTTCAATGATAATTTATGAGCGGCAAATAATCACTATATTAATTTTCAATATAAAATTGCTTCACCCATCAACCTCTTCTTTTGTAATTAAAAAATTAACATTTTCTCATTGAACTTTGATTATGAAAGTAATTGTGTCAATGCACATTACAATGTTATCATGAAATTGTTTGTATGTTCTTTTATCACTTTTTCTTTTCTTTTTTTTTTGTTGTTGTATATTTTCTCTTTTAATTTACATTTTTTCACTATAATCATTTCACACGCGAATGCAAATGTTGATCATATAAACTTAATACTAAAGTAAACATTAGCGATAGGATTTCTAGTTTAGTTTGAAGAAATATATCTCAAGTCCTACGACCCAATTCTTAAATCGTGCGTGTGAAAACTAAAAGCTTGAGTTTCGTATTAAATCGAGGAAAATTCACTCGATTTAATTACAATCTTGAAATGTAGACAGTTTCAAAACGGAAAATCAACAAACAACTTCTATATCTTTGAACTTTCGAAATTGTGATGCTGTCAATAAATTTAAATAAGCAATAACATTCATGAGATAAAATATTTATATTTAATATAATGAAATTAGAAGCAAGAGAATAAAATGATAATTGAATTGATTTGTAAATTAATAACCGAATCAGTTATTTTCAATGACAATTTTTTATCTCTATTAAAATTTTTTAGTGAAAATACGATCGTAATTATTTTACAGAAATTTATGGAGTTTGTGTTTATATATTGGTAGTAAACGATAAATATTGAACGATGCTATTTTTCAAGTTATTGATATAAAAATGTGATTAAAGATAAGTGTGTATCGAATTATGAGGAACTTAACACATAAAATTTATATTTATGCAGGAATCGAATCAATAAATTTTATCTATATAGTTGAAGTAAGAGGTGCAACACTTTCATAAAAAATTCTATTAAACATCTACAGAAAAAATTTTGTCTCACTTTAACTCATTTGCGCTGCTTCTCGTTTTAAGTTCTGCTTCAAAATAAGACTCACATTTCTCAAAATGAGTATTTCTTAGAGTTGCGAAATTCTCGGTAATTTAAAATCCGGAGATTTATAACATATATAAGAATTTTATGTTTGAATGAGCTCCACTATTTTGAAACAAAACAATTTATTAAAATAAAAATGGATAAATAACAAAATAATTATCATTGCAAATTAACTGTAAGGCAGTTTAGTGTAAAAATTATTATTAAATACAACAATTATGAACAGTGTTCTAATTCTTTTAAATATAATATTTAACAAAATAATGTCAAATTTTGCAAATAATTAAGAAAAAAATAATAAAAACAATTAAAACTGTCGAAAGTAATTAAAAAAATTATAGTAGAAATGTTTTAAAATTAAAGTAAATAATTTAAAATTGAAACAAATGCTTGAGATTGAGATAAATAATTTAAATTTTAAAAAATTAATTCAGAAATTATGGAAATGATTACAAATTTAAGAAAATAATGAAAAAATAATATAAATAATTGAAAATTTAAGAAAATAATTAAAATTTGAGAAAATAATTGAAAAAATTACATAAATAAAGGAAAATTAAAGAAAATTTAAGAATATTATTTAAAACTTTTAGAAGTTTATTGCAAAAAAAAAGAGAAAATAATTAAAATTTAGAGAAAATACATGAAAAATGATAAACATAATTTAAAAATGAAAAGAACAATATTTAATTTAAGAAAAAAATTTAATACAAGAAAATTGTAGGTATAATTATTGAAAATTAAATGGAATAATGGAAATTTTAGATAAATAATAAAAATATCAGATAAATAGTTTAAAATTTGGAAATTATGAAAAGAATCGAAAATTATTATAAAAATGGAAGTAAATAATGGGGAATTTGAGAAAAATATTGTACAATTTTAATAAATAATTTAAAAAAAAAATTGGGGAAAATAATTGAAAAATGATTTTAAAATTTGAAACTTGAAGAAAAATATTGAAATATGATAAAAACAATGATGAGTTAAAAAAAATTATTCCGTTTGTCGGTTTCAACGCCCAAATTTATGATGCGTGTAACCTAATTAAAAAAATGTTATGAAATAAATAAAAATAAATAAATAAAATAGAAAAAAATTGAAATTTGAGAAAAATACTTGAAAATCTCAGAAATTGACTGAAAAAAATTTGAATAATTAAAAATTGAAGAAAAGAATTGAAGAAGACTAAAAATAATTGAAACTCAAGATAATGAATAAAAATTTTTCTAAATTAGTAAATAATTTCAAAAAATGAGAATAAAAAAATTGGGGAAAATAATTGAAAAACGATTTTAAAATTTGAAACTTGAATTATTAAGAATCAAAAGAAAAGAATTGTAAAAAAAGAATTGAAAAAGGCTAAAAATAATTAAAACTCAAGATAATTAATAAATTTTTTTGTAAATTATGAAAATAAATGAAAATAATTGAAAATTAAAGAAAACAATAGAAATTTGAGAAAAATACTTAAAAATCTTAAAAAATAAATTTAAAAAATGAGAATAATAATTAAGAATTGAAAGAAATAATTAAAAAATAATAAAAATAATTTAAAATTAAAACAAAATAATTCAAATACTTTCTTTATGAGGAAGCAATATGATGAAAATAGTTAATAAATTAAAAAAAAATTCTTATCTGATGAAAATATTTAAAAACAATTCTAAATAATTGAAATATAATGAAAATAATTTAAATTCCACATAGATATTTGAAAATTTTGCAAAAAGAATGAAAATAATTGGAAATTAGAGAAAATATTGGAAAAATTACAAAATTTCTTTTTAAGCAAAAGAAAATAATTGAAAAATCGTTTAAAAAGTTGAAAATTGAAGACAATAATCTAAATTTGACATAATAACTAAAAATTTAGGAAACAAATTGAAAAATAATTAAAAGATGGAGAAAATAATTGCAAAATGATAAAAAGAAATTAATATTGAACAAAATAATTGAAAATTGGGATATATATTTGGAAGTTCAGAATATTAATTCAGAAATAATGAAAATGATTAAAAATTCAAGATAGTTGCAAAATGAAAATAATAATGGTGAATTAAAAAAAATTAATTTCATTTTTAGTACCTATATTTGAATCGTGGATTAATTAAACTTTTAATGAATGCAAATTCAAGTTAACAGAAATTTGAAGACATAAAAATTGATATAAATTAAAAATTTGAGAACATTTCTATCTCAAATGTCAATTTAGGTTAGGTTACATTGCAGAAAAAGATTTTAACAATTTTAAGTTTATTATGTTGGTAGTATCTGCTGAACATTTAACATAGCGCCATCTCGTGATAAAGGAATGAAAAGTATTTAAATTTATAATTTAATTTTAAGGGATACATAAAATTATAGAGTTTAATTTAGAAGTTAAAATATTTATAATAATTAAAATCGTAAAAGAATATATAACTTAAGGAATATTGACTTTTTGCAATTTAAGTCTGGAAAATTCTATGTTCGTTGTTCACAGAAATAGTATTAAGAATTGCAATTATTTTTATATTTGAAATGAATTTAAATGCATTTCAGGAAAGAGCGAGTATGTTAAAAAAAAACCAAAAACTTAAATAGTTGTATATGTTTATTAAATATTATTATCATGATAAATTGTAAAAATAATTGTGTAAAAATAACCCTAAAATCTGGTTAGAAACATGCGTAACTTTCTGTCAAAATACTTAAGTTGAATTATATTTATTATCTTAATCATTTTCCAATTAATTTCTAAAAATTTTCATTTATTTTCCCCAATTTTTAGTTATTTTCATTATGTTTCCATTAATTTACAAATTTTGCAAATATATATTTTTTAATTTCAATGATTTTCATCAGTTTTTTTTTGTTATTCGAAAATTTAATAAATTTTGTCCTACATAAATAAATTGTCTTTTATTTATATTCAAATATAATATTTAAAAAATTTGTTTAAAAATTCGAATATCTTGGAAAATACACAAGAAAGGTTATTTAATTTTAATAATTTATTGTGAGATGTATTGAAAAATAAAACAATTTGATTCGATAATATTTTGTTTCACAAATACGATATATATATCGTATTATATTTTAATGCTTTTTAAATTTGGCGCCATTGTCATTAGTTTTTATAACGGTGGCGCCATTCATTTTTGAGTTGTCAGGTTGTCATTCCTGAGTGTCAGTTTACAACTCTCCTAACCTAAAAATTTGCTTTATTTAATTATTTTTCAAATACAAAACATTGAGTTCGAGAATTAAAATATCTTCTATTGTAAGGTGTTGCTATATACAGTAAAAGCAATTGTTTTAATAGTATCTTTTTTTGATAGTTATTTATTATTATTTAATAATTCTCGTTTCGTGATTCGCTCAATATGCGACAAATCTGCCTCGTCAAAATTTTCTTATTTTCGCTACAACTCAGAATGAGGCAAAAAATGGTTCATTATGAGATCAGATTTTTTCTGTAAGTAAATTGATACTTGGTTTTCTTGTTTTTTACGAAGGCAATCATGTTTTTATAAAAACTTTTTTAAATACTTTCACAAAACATAGAATAAATTGTTATAAATTGTACATAAATCAATTGTACACTGACATAAAATTCTTTCATAAGACCATAAATAAAGTTGAAAAGGTATTGATTTGTATTTAAAAATATAAGGCTTTTTATGATTTAAAGTTTGACAAAAATTTAATAAAAAGTAATATGTTCGTAACAGGTGTCTGTTTGTCTGACTAAAACGCTTTATACTACTTAAGATAACACTTTGATTCATAATGTTCGGAATTTCTGAAAATTATAAATCATTTTTCTTGATTTATAATTAATAAAATTAAATTAATAAATACCTTATTTATATACTTAATGTTTATGTAATTTAATACTTAATATTTATGCTGTTTAATATATAATATTAAATACCATAAATTATGTAAGTATACATTTAATTTATATAGAAAAAATAATAATTTATATAAATTCCCGAAGAATAAATTTCGAGCGAAATTCAATTTAGATTAAATGATTGTATTGTATAAAATGGGGAAAATGTATTTTTTTTTTTTATAAAAGTCACTGTCTTTACAAACAAAATGTTATCGAAAGATTTATTTGGGATTTTGTAAATATTTATAATTGCAGGAAATTACTGGATTCTGCGCATTCAATGGCCAGATTACTCGCCCACATTATTTGAGCCGAATATGTGGTGTCACAAGACCCTCTACATTTTCTCCCTTGTGCATCTTTTTGTCGTTTACACTGTTATCTCGGCGAGCCTTTTAACAGCCCTGAGTCTCACTGTTTGCAGAATTCTATCCTGTCCATGGCCTGAAAGGTAAGAACTAAAAATAAAACCAAATTTCACGTAAAAGAAAAAAAAATATTGACAAAATTGTTAAGACTATATCAATGGAGTAGAAAATGCTCTCTTTTTCTTCATCTCTCAACTCGACAGTTGTTTACTCTAAATAAAAAAAAGAAAGAAGAAATAAAACGAAAATAAAATAGAATAGACTCTTTCAATCTTCTGTGATTTATTTGCTCGTCTTGAAGCGTTTGATTCTTTTATTGAACTTTCTTCTATTCTCGCTTTGTCTATTTTAAAATTAGGAATTTGTTGTCTTAACTTATTTCATAATTCAAACGCATTTGTTTAACGCCTTTTTTATTATTTATTTATACTTTTATTTGTTATTTGTTTGGATTGTTTTTATCATTTTTTTAGTACTTGTTTAATGCTTATAATTGTATTTAATAATAATCTGGTGACTCTTTTTAGATTAAATGTTACACTGAGGATTTTTGTACGTAACAAAAATTGAGATCCGAAAACCTGAGAATAAAAATGTTCAATGAAAGTAAAGAATACGGAATGAAAATAAAAAAATTTTAAATAAGAAAGAAAAAATCTAGGAAATTGATTTTGAAAAGGAAAAAATTAAAATGAAGATTATTATATTTGAAACGTTATTATCAGAGGCTATTTTTACCAAAATCTATGATAATTGATTTTTATTGAGTTATTTATGCTTTTGTTTTATTAGCAAATGGAATAAACATGATGTAATGAATTGAGCGTGATTCTGAAGCAAATCAATAAACTCTTAGAGTAGATGAAAGGTCGAAAGGTTGTGAAAGGTCGAAAGACCGAAACTTGGAGAAAATACATGAAGCTCTGTGAAACCAATTCTAATCTATAGCAAGTTGAGGAACCACACAAGCTGCGGGCTCTAAAGCTTAGGTAAACTTTCAATGCAATAATTAATGGAAACGTGTTTGAGAACAAAGCTAAATTTGACATTCTCCACCGAAATGTCGGAATCTATCGCTACTCACGTGATAATGATTCATCTGACGTTTCGTGTACAAAAACAAAATTTATTTTATTGTAAGCCATGACAGATGATTATGTTGCTCATCAACTGAATCCAAACGAAAAAATTTATTTTGGAAAAAAAATAAATTGGTATTATTAAGATTATTGTGAATTATTGAGGGTATTGTATGTAAATTAAACATTAATAAGAATAAATTATATTAAAGATAATTTAATAATAGTAATCAGGGCTGATAAAAATCATAATTTTTTTTTTAAATCTTTTTGTAAGTCTTTTATTTTAAAACTAAGAACATATAATAAAAAATAATGAAGAATAAAATATTTAATCAAAGAACAAATTATGTGAAATAAATTAGAAATTTAAAAACAAATATCTTCCAATTCATATAATTGCAAAATTAACAAAATTAGGTAAAATCAACAAAAAAATAATAAATTATTAAAAAAAAAACGAACGTAAAAAGAGAAGAAAACAGTTTTTTTAAAAAAATGCGAATATTCTTTTAAATAAAAGAAATTATGGACGTTATAAAATAAATAAAGAAAAATTTTAAAAAAACAACGCAAGAATGAAATAGTAACATAAAAATATATAAAAGAGTAGAAATTCTTTTCAAAAAACTAAACTATTGGCAAACATTTTTTTTTAAATAAAAAAAATAAGCATATAATTAAAAATAAATTTTAATTTGAAAAATATAATAATGAAAATTAAGATTATTTTGGGGTCCGTATCATTTTGACACAAATTTTTTCGGGCAACTTGTTATATTGTACTCCTAATGATGAATGTTATATTTTACTCCTTCTGAAATCAAAGATTTTTAAGTCTTATTTATTAAATAATTGATTTTAATACATTAAATTAATATTCAAAGACTTAATTAATGCAATAAATTCAATTATTGAATAATTAAAACTTAAAAATCTTCGATTTTAGTAGGAGTAAAATATAACATTCATCTTCAGGAGTACAATATAACAAGTTGCCTGAAAAAATTTGTGTCAAAATGATACGGGCCCTTATTTTGTTTGAAACATTATTATATCAGAGGCTATTTTTACCAAATCTTTAAATGTAAGAATTTCTTGTAAGAATGAAGAAAAAAGAATGAATAAAATTTTGGAAAATTTCAAAAGAACAAAAATTCTTTGAAATAGGAGAGCAATTTTCAAATGAAAATATTTAATACAATATTAAATTTACATAATAAAAAATAAAAGAATAAAATTCTTTAAAAAAGTAGAAATTTAAGAAATTTACAAAATGTAGATAAAAGCATCGAATACATATGTTTTTAAAAATTCGTAATTACAAGATAAAAATTAAACAATTTAAAAGTAGGAAAAACGTTTCTAAGGAATAGAAAAATGATGACAAAAATTAAGGAAGTAATTGAAATTCTAGAAAGGACTATGGAAATCGTAAAACAACAAGAAAATTAAATAAATAGGAAAAAAATTGAGAAATTCTTAATCTGACAAACTGTAAAAAAAATATGAAAAGTACAAAAAATACAAAAATTTGCTAAGAATATACTAAAAAAGTAGAATTAATAAAGAAAATGTATATAAAGGCAAATAAAAATTCCACAAAATAAATTTAAAAATCCTTTAAAAATAAAAAAGTTTATGAAAATTAATTATTTTTATAATATATTAGACTTAAAACAAGCACAACAATAAATTTAAAAAAATATAGAAAATCTCAAATTTTTGTGATAAAATAAGTAAGGTTTGAAAAAATGAAGAAGTGAAAACAAATTTAATAAATTTACAAAAAAAAAAAGTAAAGTGAATGTTAAATAATAACTAAATTGTTTAAAATAATATTAAAAATTTGCATAAGAAGAAGAAAATTAAATAAAATCCTAAAATAAGAAGACAAATACACAAAAAATATCAAAAGTAAAAGAAAAAATTTAAAATTTTTGTAAAAATAAGAAATAATAAAATAAAAATTAAACAGTTTCGAAAAACTGAAATCTTCTGTATTAGAAATCTGGTAAGAATTAAAAAAAGGATTATCGTGAATATGGAAAATAATTAATAATATTTAATTATTATGCATTAATTAATATGCATATAAATTTTAATTAATTGAAATTTAAAAGTTTGAATAAATTGGAATATGAGTTAATTGACGTTTGAAATTTGTTTAAGTTATAATGACTTAAAGATATAAAAATTTAATACTTTTTTTTGTTATCTTCATACTAAAAATATGTATATCGTTGGTATTTTGATCAACTAAATTAGCACAATTTTTTAAAGAATAAAATATAAAAATTGAAATTTTCAAGATTTATCCACAAATTTTTGGTTTTTTTATGTTTAACGATTTTTTTAGAAACATTCGGTATTAGACATTTGGAAAATTGTTAAATTTTTTTTTTATTTAAATCATAATTTTAATGCAAATGTCCAATGATTTAAATCATTATTAAAATCAATTACAGCCCTGATAATAATAATAATAATAATAATAAATGTAGAATCAATTTTATAAATGAATGAAAAAAATAAGAAACTTGGAAAAATTCACTAAAAGAAGTGAAAAAAATTCTTTAAAAATAAACAAGTTTAGGAAATTATTCAAAAAGTGAGTAAATTGAAGAAACTTGAAAACAAATTTAAAATTTTAAAAACCAACAAATCATTGAAAATGAGAAAAACCGTAATAACTTTAGCAAGATTTCTAAATAGTTGTAAAAATGAAACAGAATAACCGACACATTTTTAAAAAATTGTACGAAAATGAATATGATACCAACTGAAAAGGAATACAATTTTATTGAATGTTTAAAAAAGTATACAATGTTAAAAAAAAATTAGGAAATTAAAAAATTAATGAAAACAAATTACAAAGAATGTAAAAGTTTTAAAATACTTAAAACATTTTAGAAAAAATGTTAAAATTGAAAAAAGAAATCTATTGGTGTAAGAGAATTGAATGAGAAAATAAATAAATTTCTATAAAAAAGAGAAAATATTTAGTGGAAAGTCTACAAAACAGGTGACTGAATTGAAAGTATATCAAATAATTGAAGAGAAAATTAAGAATTTCACCGTTACTTTAAAAATGAAAAAAACCATGCAAGGATTTAGAAGAAATAGTAAAATTAAAAAAGGAAAAAAATAACTAAGCATAAAAGGAGGACAAAAGTAATAAAAAGTATTTTGAAAAATGTAAAATAATATTTTTGAAAATTGTAACATTATGTTTAGAAAACTAAATAAAATAGGAACATGCATGAGAAAATAATAAGCATACTTACAGGAAAAAGAATAAGAATACTTATAAAAAAGGAAAATGGGAATATTTATAAGGAAAGGATTATAAGAGAAACTGAGAAAGAATATAAAAATGTTTCCGCGGCAAATTTACTGCCTGCAATAAAGTTTAAGTAAAGTAAAACAGCTTCAACTTTCATTTAAAAACTACTTGGGGAAATTTATAATATCACCTTTTTAATTTCCCTCTACTATTTTCTTATATCCTTTTATTTTTCATTTTTTTCTTTAATCTTTTCTTTAATACTTTATTTTCTTTTAGATTTGATTTTATCTATAATTTATATTTTATGTCTTTTGTTTATTCTTTAATAATAATTATGCGAAAGGGATACAATGAGAAAAAAGATTCTTCTTGAGAAAAAAAATTTTCTTTTCGATGTTTCTTGCCTCTTATCAATTTTCGCTATACTTTTGCAAAATTAGTAAAATTTAAAGTGCCTTCAACTTTGTATTTTATATATAAAATGATGGTTTAAAATTGTACATTATTATTGTTCTAAGAAATTTTTCGATTATTATTTTTACTATTAATATTAGTATTGTTATTATTATTGTCGCATTTTATTATTATATCGTAACATTTATCATTATAGTATTAGATATTTTTATATATTTTGAAATTCTTATATTATTAAACATATTTATAAACATTTTTCCTTTACTCGATCCTCTTCTAAATTTCATATTCCTTGAATTTATTATAATGCTAAAGTAATACAAGTACTTTATTTTAGCGCAGATCTGATATTGCAAAATTTATTGCTTACTTAATATCGATCAGTGTGCACTATAGATAAAAGGAACGTGATAATTGCGTTTAATTATATTTGCTGTTGAAGGTACATTATATCCGTAATTTGATAACCCTACTATAATAGAGAACAATGAAGTAAATACCCGTGCAATGACTATTAGATAATGTATTTAACCAAGATAATTTTACGATACAAAGTGCATTAAGAATCCAAAAGTTATATGACCGAGCGAAAATGTATATTATTATGAATATATAATACACAATAATATACTTCATTACTATTATTCTCAAAATTCAAAAATGCAGAAAAGTATGTGGTAAATCGGATAATTATTCTACATTACAAAATTTCAGTAAATTAATTATTATAGTTTATTACATTAATATTGCCATCAGGATCCTACATTTTGATAAACTCGTATTGAAGTCTATACATGAAACCATTAAAGCTGGTTATTGAATGACCGGTAATAATATTTCACTACGCACGATAATATTTTGATTATGGGAATATTAATAATAATTTTTTTTTTGTCCACGTTTAGTTAGATTTATACACGAAATGCAGAACTTCAGAGAAAAATATTTATTTGACATTTAAAAAATTGGATTATTATATTATATTAATAGTATCTTTGGAACAATAGATATCAATTTTAAAGAAAAAAATTATTAGCTTACAAAAATGATTTAAACAAACAATTTTGTAATTTATTTTTTATGTCGCTTCTTTAAATTTTTTTAAAAATGTTTTGATTTCAATCAATGACGAGTTATTAAAAAAATTTCTCTTTTCTTAACCAATTAATCATAAATACAAATAGGTGTACACGTGTTTAAAAATCCGTTGTAGGGAATTATTTTCTGAAGAAAAAAAGATGTCATTTGTTTTGCGAATTTAAAATTTTTTTTGTTAAAAATTAATGTTTACCAGCAAAAAATACGCGCGCTGAGAATTTTAGTTTTTATATACTAGTATAGTTTAAATAGAAAAAATAAACTATGAACTTACTTAGATTAAATTGTTATAAAATTAAATTTTGCGAATTGATTTTTAATTATTAAAATTTGTTACGAATTAATAAATACAAAGAAATTTGAGACAATAAATCATATTTTCTTCCTGAGTTGAAAATAAAAATTTTTATAGTACGCTACAAAAAGTAACAATATTTTTTTAAATAGTTTTTTGAACAAGGTATATTTAAACTTCTATACAAATTTAATTTATTCCAAACTTCCATTGATATGATTTCCTTATTCTTAAAATTTCTTCAAACAATATATAAATATATTTAAACTTCTATACAAATTTAATTTATTCCAAACTTCTATTGATTTGATTTTTCCTTATTCTTAATATTTCTTCAAACGATACGAAATTCAATTAATAACAAACTATTCTCCGAAATTTGTATGAACCTACAAATTTTAATTTTTCCAAATTAAAAAATTCCAACTTCTATCGATTCAAATTTAAATTATACTTAAATTAATCAAAATTTCAATATAACCAAAGTTTGAAGATTTATAACTTATTTTCATTTTAATTTCTAGTGGTGGGAAACAAAAATTATTTTACAAATTAAATTAAATTACAATTTTTAAACTTGATTTTATTAATACGAATTTAAATTGCTTTAAACTGTCATTAGTATGAACTATTGAATTATAAATTATTCAAATTTCAATAATACTAAACTTCAATTATTTAAAACTTTTAATGGTTCAAATAATCAATTCATGTTTAAAAAAAAAATATTATAGACTATAAATATTTTCAAATTCTAACAATGCATATTAGGTACTTCAAACTACAACCAGTATATAAAAATTTATAGAAATTTGGATATTTCAAATCGTTTCAAACTTGAATTTAGTTCAAACTTCAATCAATTGATACTTGAATTTATCGATCCTAAATTCTTGTATTGATTTAGATTTCTATTAATAAATAATTATTTAGAACATTTTAAAATCTTAATTTGAAAAATCAAAGTATCAATTAATTTAAACTTCTGCTCATAAACTTTTAAGGAATTAAAGTCAATCGAATTAAATAACTTTTAATTTATCAAAATTTTAGTCTACTCAAAAATAAAAGAAGTTTATTCTTTTATTATTATTTTATATTTATTCTGTTTTAATTTTATGTAATTTTTTTAAGTATCTGATTTTTGGGATCAGTGTTTTTTTGTGAAAATGTCTTGACCCTTGATCTTGATTTTAATTAATTTATAGCTTGACGTATATGATATTTCATTCTTTATTGTTATTTATATTATATTTTTTGGACGTAATCAAAAGCTCTAAATATTATTATGTAAATTATTCATATAAATTATAATATTAAATATTTATTAATTTTCATATTATGTTTACAGGCTTCACAGGCTTCCCCTAAATGTCCCCTATTTAAAAAATTTTACCCTAAAATCCCCTATTTTTCACGAAAATATATTTAAGGTCAAGATATTTAGAGATTTTCAATTATTTTCAATCTTCTTTAAATTTTTACTATTTTTGCTTCCTCATAGAGGAAGCTTTATGATCGTTAAGATTTTCGATTTTCCAAAAATAGTCTAAATCGACTTATTTTCATCTAAAAAGAGTAAATTTTCATTCCTAAGCAAATGTCCAGATGTATGTGTGTGTGTGTGTGTGTGTGTGTAACGTTTTTTGTGTATAAGATATCTCGAGAACGCTTTAACGGATTCCAATAAAATTTTGATGACTTATTAAGCTCATGATTATCTAAATGTGGACACAGGGATTTTTGAAAATACCCAACCAAATTTTTTTGAGCACCTTTTTTCATCGAAAAAAAATCGTTTTTTGACAAAAATTTTTTTCATGGTAAAAATACAAATTAAAGAATACAAAAATCATACTGCTTATCTCAAAATGAATCGATTGACCTATATAACTTTTATAATTGATTAAGAATTCGTAAAATAATTCATATTTTTACATTTTTTTTGCATTAAAAATTTTTTTTTTTAACAACTTTCCCAATTAACTTATATATTATTAATTTCTTGCTTGAAATTATTTTGCTTACTTGGAAGCGAAATGTCCATGAAATGGACATAATTCTCACCCAGTTTCAATCTTCAATTATTTCTATCGTTTTTAAATTATTTTCTCCAATTTTCAATTCATTAAATTATATTTCAATATATTTCCTAAATTTTCAGTCCTTCATCTCATATTTCAATTATTTTCTTTAACTTATATTTATTTTTATCATTTTTTAATTTTTTTCTACAATTCATGCTTATTTGTATTATTATTTCATTAATTTTATAACCTATCAGTTATTTTCATCAAATTTCAATTATTTTATTCAATTTAAATTTTAAATAAATTTTCTACTTATTAAATATTTTCTTTATTTTTTAATTAATTTCCAAAACTTGCAACTATTGTTTTACATTCTAATTTGTTCCATTATTTTTTCATTGTGTTTATCATTTTTCAGCTATTATACTAAATTTCAAAATTTTTTTGTCATTTTATCACTAATTTTTCATAAATTTTATTTAATTTCTTTAATTTTCAATTAATTCTATAATTTTGCCAATTTTCTTTCTCCAATTTTAAATTTTTAAATTTTTTTCAATTTCCAATCATTTTCTCAATTTTCAATTATTGTCTTCAATTTTCAGTTGTTTCAATAATTTTGGAATTATAGAAACAATTTTTAATTTTTGAAATTACTATTAAGTTGATTTATTAAATTTTCAGTTATTTATATTATATTTGAATTCTTTCTTGTAATTTATATTAGTTTTATGATCTTTTAATTGTTTTTTTTCGAATTTTTAATTATGTTCATCATTTTTACATTAATTTACTAAATTTTCAATTTTCTTATCTTTTTTTAATTATATTCTCTTAGGTCATATGTCTTCTGTACTTTTTCAAATTATTTCTCTCATTTCTCAATTATATCTTTCAATTTATAATATTAGTTCTATAAATTTGTAATTTATACTATAAATTACAATCTCCAATTTTTAATTTTTAAATTTTTAAATTTTTTTCAATTTCCAATCATTTTCTCAATTTTCAATTATTGTCTTCAATTTTCAGTTGTTTCAATAATT
This sequence comes from Ganaspis brasiliensis, assembly GCA_037103525.1. Lineage (NCBI taxonomy): Eukaryota > Metazoa > Arthropoda > Insecta > Hymenoptera > Figitidae > Ganaspis > Ganaspis brasiliensis. The sequence continues at coordinate 2,946,458 of JAZKLR010000146.1, forward strand.
TTGGAATTATAGAAACAATTTTTAATTTTTGAAATTACTATTAAGTTGATTTATTAAATTTTCAATTATTTATATTATATTTGAATTCTTTCTTTTAATTTATATTAGTTTTATGATCTTTTAATTGTTTTTTTTCGAATTTTTAATTATGTTCATCATTTTTACATTAATTTTCTAAATTTTCAAATTTCTTATCTTTTTTTAATTATATTCTCTTAGGTCATATGTCTTCTGTACTTTTTCAAATTATTTCTCTCATTTCTCAATTATATCTTTCAATTTATAATATTAGTTCTATAAATTTGTATTTTATACTATAAATTACAATCAATTACATATAAGATAAATAAATTACACTATAAATTCTGTAATTTTTTCCAATTTCAATTTTCAATTATTTCTATAATTTAGCCATTTTCGTTCTCCAATTTTTAATTTGTAAAATTAATTTCAATTTGATTTACTTATTCTTCAATTATTAATCTTAAATTCTTTTTTTTCAATGTTCAATTTGTTTTATAACTTTTTCATTGCTATCTTCGATTTTAAACTACTTGTATAATTTTGTAATTAGTTTCCTAAATTTTTAATTATTTTTATCAATTCTTGATTGTTTTCATCAATTTTGAATTTTTTTCGATTTCCAATCATTTTCTCAATTTTCAATTATTGTCTTCAATTTTCAGTTGTTTCAATAATTTTGGAATTATAGAAACAATTTTTAATTTTTGAAATTACTATTAAATTAATTTATTAGATTTTCAATTATTTATATCAAATTTGAATTCTTTCTTTTAATTTATATTAGTTTTATAATCTTTTAATTGTTTTTTTTGTGAACTTTTAATTACGTTCATCATTTTTTAATTAATATACTAAATTTTTTTTTTTTTAATTTGCCATTATTTTAATCATTTTTCAATTATATTCTCTTAGTTCATATATATATATTCTGTAATTTTTTAAATTATTTTTCTCATTTCTTAAACTATGTTCTTTAATTATCAATTATTTGTATTATTTTTCAATTATTTTCCTCAATTTTTAATTATTCTCATCATTTATATTTCAATTATTATCTTGAATTTTTAATTACTTCAAAAGTTCTGCATTCATTGTCTATAATTTTGAATGATTATTTATTAGTTTTAAATTACTTTTCTCAATTTGTAGTTATTTTCATTTTTTTTTATTAATTTGAAAATTTTGTAATTATATTTTGTAATTTAATTTTTTTTATCCTACAACTTTGTAATTTTGTCCTACCCAAATAAAGTAATCGAGTTTCTATACTATATATAATTCATTTATCTTCATTTATGAAGTTTTTAAAATACCCTACACGGAAAAAAATGTTTAGTCATATCAACAAAAATTTGGTTGAGCCAACCAAATTTTTGTTGCTATGACTAAAAATTTGGATGAGACAACCAAATTTTTGTTGATATGACTAAACATTTTTTTCAGTGTAAAAGTTTCCTATTTTTGTATATTCAGTCCCATATTTTCTCTAAAATATTCTTCATTGACACTGTGTAGCCTGTGTTTAAAAAGTTTTGAATCTATTAAAATCTGTAAAGTAGATTTAAATAAGACACGTTTATAAATTTCTAATACACTATTATTGAAAATAAAATCTAAATCTGTTGTTTAGTTTAAAATTTAGATTCAGAAGAATTAATAATTAAATAAATAAAGTTATTTTTTTCAAAAATTATTGATTCAAAACCAAAAAAAAAACATCTATATAGTGCCAAACTTCAGATCTGGATAAAATGAAAAAAATAATGAATGAATAAAGATTGCGATTATTATTATAGAATTATTAATTGTTCCAAAAGATACAATTATCAATAATAATAACTGAATTGTTTTAAATAAAAAAAAAATTTTTTCACAATTTTTTTCTTTAGGTTTGCACTTTGTGATATGAACGTCCTTGATAACTAATAATATCATTTTCCAGACTCTTTTCAAGATGATAAATCCAATTTTTTTATGTAATATTTCAGGTATAAATAACCACGGCATTCTATCCGGTTGAGAGAGGTTCGTGAAAAAAAGTCGGCAACTACGAGCCGTCATCAGGAAAAGGCTTTTGAAGGCAAGATCCTGGAAGAAGTCACAGAGGAGGATGAGGACGATGAAAATGGTGACAAAAAGTCAGGAGGTAACGAGCTCGTTCAAGAAGTCAAGTATTGCAGCAAAGTGCAATTCCGGGCTCCGGATATCATTGAATTATAAAGGAAACCATACGTTCTACAATAATCCAGTTTTGCCCAAGAAAATTCGATTTGCCGAAAGAAAATGTCTCTCACTCGATAAGATCACTATCGGTGAAAAAAGGCAATTTTACAAAATGTGCGCCGGAATAAGGAAAATATCACTCCTCTGAATACACTTGGACTCAAAAACCAGAACCAAAATAAAGAAAAAAAAAAAAATCTCATCACTTCCAGAACAGTCGTTTTCCGTTTCATAAAGTCACTAAAACTTCACGAACCCATCACAATAAAATTATACGAGCTGTGCAACAAAGAAGAAACAATTCTTCCGTCCACAGCCAAATTAAATACAAATGGGCTTCATTAAAAAATTTCTTTTTTTTTTTCAAAACTTTTAACTTTTATGGAACTTTTTTGTTTTTTTAGATAGAGTGTTTTAAATTTGATATTATATTAAAAAAAGAAAAGTAGTATGGCCAACAATTGCATCGTATACTTGTTTCACGTCCAAGTTAGCAATTAAGTAAGTGTTAGAAGTGTCTTTCCATAGGCATGTATACATAAAGGCTGTTTTTTTACTTTGCTCAAATTTTTTTACAGAATTTCAGTTTTTTTTTATAGCTGTAGACGAGGGTAAGTACATTTGACATATATTCTCATTTATCAATTTTGTTAGGCAACTTTTCTTACATTTCCAACCGTTTTTCGTATTTTGATATAATAATGTATATATAGAAAATGGTTTCACGGTGACAGTATGTTAATTAAAATGTTTCATGGAATTAGACGTTTTTTAGAAATGTATGGAAATGTTAAACAGATGTTCGATTATAAGGGAATGAAAATTGTTCTAGAAGAAATTCGTACGAAATTGTAGAATTTTTAACTGTAAATGGTAGATTTGTGTAAGAATCAAAATTTTTTGCTGTTTTTTTTTTAATTCGCGAAATGATTAGGTGATAAATGTTGAATACTAATTAATACTAGTGGATATTATTATTAATATACCGGGAATTCAGTCGGGGGAGGAAAATATTTATACGATTATAATCTTATGGAAAAAATGAATCAAAAGTTCTTGAGCGAGATTTAAATCAGATAAGGTATTAGAAAGTTATAGTCGAATAAAGAAGGACCAATCAGGAGTGAGAACTGAAGAGTGACAAGTACGTGAGGCGCCTTTACGTGTGTCTGTGCGTAACGCATCTTTATTTATTAATAACTTTTTAATTTATTGTCCGATTTAATTTTCACTAAGGAACTTTTGGTTCAGTTTTTTACGAAAATTAAGAATATGTCGAACTAAATTTATAATTGTATTTTGGATAGTTTCTTTGGATACAAAATGTTTAATGTAATAACTTTTAATTGTATGTTACGAATATAAAAAAATAATGATAATATGATTATAATTCTATAAATGTGGCTCTCGACAGAGTGGACAGCCTGTATATTAATATTAATATGTATTAACATTAATATTTAAGAGTTGAAAAATTTCGACTTGCAAATTAGTACCAGCAAACAGAGACATCTTTAAAGTAAGATTCGTATGAACTTTACGACGTGAGACCTCTCCATACTCCATTAGGATAATCGGATTTACTACAAATTCATTTTTGTGATTTTTAAAAATAAACTTAATTGGATAAATTGATACTAATACTGATTTTCATGTATTATAATAATTACTATATTTTTTTATTCTCAAGTATACATTTCAAGTCTTGGGATCTTTCTATAAAAAAGGTTGCTGATTTTAATTTATGGAAAATTTTGCTTTTTTATCGATTTTCTGCTATTTATACAAGGTTGCCGATTTTAATTTCTAGAGAATTTTGTTTTTATTCTTTTTCTGCTATTTAAAATGAGTAGCCGTTTTTAATTACTAGAGAATTTGGTTTTTTATTGATTTTATTCATACAGGGTTGCCGATTTTTATTTCTGGGGGAATTTAATACTAGGGATGCTAGGGATAAATCTAGGGGATTTAATTTCTGCTATTTAAAAACGGTAGCCGATTTAAATCTCTAAGGAAATTTGGTTTTTTAATCGATTTTTTGATATTTATACAGGGTTGCCGTTTTTTATTTCTAGGGAATTTTGTTTTTTATTAGATTTTCTGCTATTTGTACAGGGTTCCCGATTTTAATCTTTAGAGAATTTTGTTTTTATCCATTGTTTGTTATTTAAAATGAGTAGCAGTTTTTAATTTGTAGGGAATTTTGTTTTTTATCGATTTTTTGCCATTTATACTGGGTTGCCGTTTTTAATTTCTAGGGAATTTAATATAATTCTAGGGATTATGGAGATAATTCTAGGGAATTTAATTTACGATATTTAAAAAGTGTAGCTGATTTTAATTTCTAGGGAATTTTGTTTTTTATAGCAATTTTCTACTATTCATACAAGGCTGACAATTTTTATTTCTAGAAAATTTTGTTTTTATCCATTTTCTGCTACTTAAAAAGAGTTACCAATTTTAATTTCTAATGAATTTTTTCTATCGATTTTCTGCTATTCAAAAACTGTTGACGATTTCAATTCCTAGTTTAGTTTTTTTTATTGATTTTCTACTATTTTAAAAAGGTTACCGATTTTAATTTCTGGAATTTTTTTTATCTGTTTTCTGCTATTAAAAAACGGGTGACGTTTTTTCTTTCTAGAATGTTTCGTTTTTATCTATTTTCTGCTATTTTAAAACGGTTGACGATTTTAATTTCTAGGGAACTTTGTTTTTATCCTTTTTCTGTTATTTAAAATAAGTAGCCGTTTTGAATTACTAGAGAATTTTGTTTTTTAATTATTTTCTGCCATTTATACAGATTTGCCAATTTTAATTTCAGGGGAATTTAATACTAGGGATGCTAGGGAGAATTTTAGGGAATTAATTTTCAGCTATTTAAAAAGGGTAGCTAGTTTTAATCTCTAGGGAATTTTGTTTTTTGTTTGATTTTCTGCTATTTGTGCAGGGTTTCTCATTTTCATCTCTAGAAAATTTGGGTTCTATCCATTTTCTGCAATATCAAATAAGTAGCAGTTTTTAATTTCTAGGGAATTTGGTTTTCTTATCAAATTTCTGCTATTTATACTAAGTTGCCAATTTTAATTTCTAGGGAATTTAATTTAATTCTAGGGATTATAGAGATAATTCTAGAGAATTTAATTTTAGCTATTTAAAAAGGTTAGCCGATTTTAATTTACAGGAAATTTTTTTTTGTATAGTTTTTCTGTTATTTATACAAGGTTGACGATTTTAATTTCTAGGAAATTTTGTTTTTAACCATTTTCCGCTACTTAAAAAGAGTTACCGATTTTAACTTCCAAGGATTTTTGTTTTTTATCGATTTACTGCTTTTTATACAGGGTTACCGAGTTTAATTTCTGGAGAATTTTGATTTTATCCATTTTCTTCTATTTTAAAAACGTTACGAATTTTAATTTCTAGAAAAAAAATTTCTAGGGAATTTTGTTTTTTTTATTGATTTGCTGCTATTTATAACATTTTTGCCGACTTTAATTTCCAAGGAATTTGGTTTTTTATCGGGTTTCTGCGATTTATACAGAGTTGACAATTTTAATTTCCAGGAAATTTAATTTAATACTAGGGATGCCAGGGATATTTCTAGGGAATTATATTTCTGACATTTAAAAAAGGGTAGACAATTTTAATCTCTAGGGAATTTTGTTTGTATGCACTTTCTGCTATTTATAAAGGGTAGCCGATTTTAATTTCTACGGAATTCTGATTTTTTTTTATTTTCTTCTATTTATACAGGGTTGCCGATTTTAATTTCTGGGGAATTTAATTTAATTCTAGGAATTCTCGAGATAATTCCAGGGAATTTAATTTCTGCTTTTTAAAAAGCAGATTTTGTTTTAATAGCCGATTTTAATTTCTAGGGAATTTTGTTTATCGTATCCATTTTCTGTTATTTATGCAGGGTTGACGATTTCAATTTTTAGGGAATTTGGTTTTAATCGATTTTCTGCTATTTCAAAAGGGTTGACGATTTTAATTTCTAGGGAATTTAATTTAATTCTAGGGATTATAGAGATAATTCCAGGGAATTTAATTTATGCTATTTAAAAAGGTTAACTGATTTTAATTTACAGGGAATTTTTTTTTATCTATTTTCTGCTTTATATGAAGGGTGGCGCATTTAATTTCTAAGAAAATCTGTTTTTTTTATTTTCTTTTATGTATACAGGGTTGTCAATTTTAATTTCTAGGGAATTTAATTAAATTTTATGAATTCTAGACATAATTCTAGGGAATTTAGTTTCTATTTTTGGAAAAGGAAAGCCGATTTTAATTTCTAGGGAATTTTGTTTTTTGTATCCATTTTCTGCTATTTATACGGAGTTAACGATTTCAATTTTTAGTATTTTACTAGGGATGCCAGGGATATTTTTAGGGAATTTAATTTCTGCTATTTAAAAAGGGTAGATGATTTTAATCCCTAGGGAATTTTGATTTTATCCATTTTCTGCTATTTATAAAGGGTAACCGTTTTTAATTTCTAAGGAGTTCTGATTTTTTTTTATTTTCTCCTATTTATACAGGGTTGACGATTTTAATTTCTAGGGAATTTAATTGAATTTTAGGGATTCTAGAGATAATTTTAGGGAATTTAATTTCTGCTTTTTAAAAAGGAAAGCCGATTTTAATTTCTAGGGAATTTGGTTTTTTGTATCCATTTTCTGCTATTTATACGGGGTTGACGATTTTATTTTTTAGTATTTTACTAGGGATGCCAGGGATATTTCTAGGGAATTTAATTTCTGCTATTTAAAAAGGGTAGACAATTTTAATCTCTAGGGAATTTTGTTTGTATCCATTTTTTGCTATTTATAAAGGGTAGCCATTTTTAATTTCTAAGGAGTTCTGATTTTTTTTTATTTTCTCCTATTTATACAGGGTTGCCGATTTTAATTTCTGGAGAATGTAATTTTATTCTAGGGATTCTAGGGATAATTCAAGGAAATTTAATTTGTGCTTCTTAAAAAGGGTGTAGCCGATTTTAATTCTTAGGGAATTTTGTTTATCGTATTCATTTTCTGTTATTTATACAGGGTTGACGATTTCAAATTTTAGGGAATTTGGTTTTAATCGATTTTCTGCTGTTTTAAAAGGGTTGACCATTTCAATTTCCAGGAAATTTAATTTAATACTAGGGATGCCAGGGAAATTTTTAGGGAAATTAATTTCTCCTATTTATGGAGGGTGGCCGACTTTAATTTCTAGGAAATTTAATTTAATTCTTGTGATTCTCGAGATACTTCTAGGGAATTTAATTTTTGCTTTTTAAAAGGGTAGCCGATTTTAATTTCTAGGGAGTTTTGTTTTTTGTATTTCTTTTTCTGCTATTTATACGGGGTTGACGATTTCAATTTTTAGGAAATTTTGTTTTTATCGATTTTCTGCTATTTCAAAAGGGATGACGATTTTAATTTCTAGGGAATTTTTTTTATAGATTTTTTGCCATTTACCCAGGGGTGCAGATTTTAATTTCTAAGGAATTTTGTTTTTTTATCGATTTTCCTTTTTTTAAAAAAAGGGTTGACCATTTCAATTTCTAGGAAATTTAATTTAATACTAGGGATGCCAGGGATATTTTTAGGGAATTTAATTTCTGCTATTTATGAAAGATGGCCGATTTTAATTTCTAGGGAATTTAATTTAATCTTAGTGAGTCTAAAAATAATTCTAAGGAATTTAATTTTTGCTTTTTAAAAGGGTAGCCGATTTTAATTTCTAGGGAGTTTTGTTTTTTGTATCCATTTTCTGCTATTTATACGGGGTTGACGATTTCAATTTTTAGGAAATTTTGTTTTTATCAATTTTCTGCTATTTCAAAAGGGTTGAGGATTTTAATTTCTAGGGAATTTATTAATAGATTTTTTGCCATTTTCACAGGGGTGCAGATTTTAATTTCTAAGGAATTTTGTTTTTTTATCGATTTTCCTTTTTTTTTAAAAAGGGTTGCCGATTTTAATTTCTCTGGGAATTTTTTTTTTATCTACAGATTAAAAATATAATAAAAACGGCACTTGTTTTTCTTGTTGACAGCATTTTTTCTAGACTTGATCATTTACAACCCTAATTGCAACAATTTTGTAACTTTGGAAGCATTGCGAAACTTGATAGCGAACTTTAAAATTAAACCCGAAGACAATTTTGAAAGAAAAAGTATCTTAATTAAGTTGAGAGTGAGTAAAGTTTAGAGAATGAATTAATGTCATTTTGAAAAAGTTATAATTTTACGAAAATCTTATTTAACTCGAATAAACAAGAAAGATGGTAAAGAAAATGCTTTATTGACTGATTCTGTGACTTGAGGTGTAAAATATTTATTCACATTATATGAAATTGTTATGAATCATTAAGCAATTATCACTCTTGAATTCTATAAAATTATTTGTACGATAAACAATGTATTTTATTAATTTGGAAATGGTTTCTACACAATTTTGTTTTTCAGTTAAAGTAAAATATTTTGCATGAACTCGAATCGATATTGTAGGGCGTATTCGAGTAAACACAAGAATTTTATGCTTCGTACAACAATGAAGCGGCATTAATAGATGGCATGCAAAATACACTCACAAAAAAAAAATATTTTCTACATTTTCTGTGCAAAGGGCATAAAATCTTGGGCATTGAGGTTGTGCAAAAAAAAAGTGTCGTTTATTATATAAAGATAAGTTCTACATATATAGCAGAGTATGAGACGAAAGTCAATTAATCGATCGATAATTATAAATAATAGTTCATGCGCTATATACATATGTTAGCAGATATATATATATATTTAACGGATACTGCATAAGAAACTTCCCATTATAAATAGACGAAGAGAAAGTAAAAGTAATTTTTTTGTCGGGACATAAAAAATTGAATTTTTCACGCGATTAGAGTAAATTATTAATTTTTAATCGATGATTGAAAATATTCATCGATTATAATATAAATCAATCTTTATTGATACAACGTAGAAAGATTCCAGTAAATAAAACTCAATCTTCATTAATAACATGAAATCAATTATATTATTGATTTAAAAAATCAATAACATAAATCAATCCCACAAACATCAATCTTCATTGATTATAATGAATCAATTTTTATTGATCCTTACTTAAAAAATGAAACATTTCGTTCGATTTCAAAGGAATCGAATATCATTTCTCTGCAATTTATAAATATAGCAAGCCACAGGAATCCGTCTAGTCTGGTATAAATAAACATTTTAGTATATCATAAATGATAAATTTGCACGAATGTCATAAACGATTCCAATCAATATAGCTGACGGTAATTTTGTAAATTATATATATAAGCATTGTAAGTAAATAATAATATGATTATCATAATTCGTAGGGACCTGACCAAAGCAGTATATCTAAATTATATAGAGCCTAAGGAAGTGTGAAAATAGGAAAATGTAAATTCAGAATTCTATCCAATAATCCTAAACTTGGAATCCAGAATTTGTTTAAATTTTTTTTTTTACGGTGCCTGTGCAGTCGTTTAAAAACTGGTCCATCCATATTTATTAACTACTTCACGTTTTTCTGGCTTCTATTATTTACGCGCTAAAAAATTTGGTCGATTCAGCGAGAAAATATTGTATTTTTTATTTTATTGCTTCCTCATATATGGAGGAAGTATTTATTATTTTTTTTATTCTAGTTCATTTGTCTTTAACCTTCCTTACTATATTTATTTATTCAATTTTCATTCTAGTTTTGGTAAAACTTCAATTTAGATTAGATTTATAATTACAATTTTTACGGTGCCGCTATGGGTGATAAATACGCCCTTTCAATCCGATTGATTTATGTTATATAAATTCGATTATATAAACATATTCTGAAAAATCATTTATTATTCCTTATGTCAGGTTAATAATTTGGTGCTCGGTTATTAGAAAATCTCATAAATATGCATGCGCGCATAAACGTAGATCACGGTGCGGAAAATGATGCACTGCACTATATTTGCCTGAATATAATATCAACTCGTCCTTACACGTATTTCTTGAGCAAGTTTCTTATGCTTTTTCTGGTCAATGTAAGCATGGAATATCATTTCTTTTTATAAAAAATGCACTGACATTTATATATTGTATCCTAAACTCTATACATATCCCAAAAATATTCCTTTTTCGAGTGCAACTATTTCGTAGAGATTTAAGAATATATTCTCAATTGAAACAAAACTAACACATTGAGAGAAAAATAAATTATGTTACCATTTCTTTTGCTACTAATTCAGATTTAGTACATGGAATAACTGTAAAAATTAAAAAATTTCAACAACTATAAATTAAATGTTAAGTTTTCTGATTAGCAATGGATTTTTAAAAAATATTTAAAATATTGTATATTATATTGTATGTCATATTTTATTGTTAATAAATTAACAATATTGTTTCGGTATTAATTGAAACAACGCTAGGAAAATAAGTTGTTGATATTTTGTTAAACTATACTTTGTTAAGAATTAAAAAAGTTTATTATTTTTATGAAATAGTACCAAAGATTTATTTGTTGTGAAGCTACGAACAAAGAATTAAGAATTAAGAATTCATTAAGATTTTCTGAGAAAAAATGGAATATATGGAAAATATTTACCAGTAGTAAAATATTGTTGTTGGTAAACTTATATATTCTCTAGAAAAGTTTAAAATATCTGTAATGTTATTTCAAACAATGAGTTTCTCTGTATAAATATGTTACATTCGTGTTACATTAAAAATATGACAGTGTTTATTAAAAAAAAAAAAAATAAACAATATAATAAAATTGTTCATAAAATATAATATTCAGTGAAAATGGCAAATTCAAGGATAATTTTTTCTCGACTTTATCACAAAATTTGGTTTCTACAAAATTAGACATTAAATTACTAAAGATTTTTTTTATACATTAAGGTTAATTTTCTTTGAATTCATTTATAAATTTTAGATCAATTTATTCAAATTTTACGTAATTTTAATTATATATTTAAGTTTTCAAATAACGTAAATTCAGTTTAACATTATAATTTAAACAAATTTAAATTACAGATCGTGTTTGAAGATGAATATTATTTTGATGAGAATAAATCTACTTTTGTAGAATGCCTTATAACAGTAATACACTCTCAATTTGACGGCTTTAATAAAAATCATTGAACAAAACCCGTCTTTGAAATTGCAGCAATTTGCTGATTTAGAGAATCGAAATACTGAAAAAAAAGGATTATTTACAACGAAACAGACCAAATGAAAAAAATCATTTACTAATTATAATATTTTACAACACATTCCTCCACCTATGCTATGCACGAAACATATATTTTTATGGCGCAGACGTATTTTATGGAAGAATGAATATTTACAAAATACCTTAAAGGGTCCAATTTTTATCACGATGATCTAATCGATTTAAAAAATTTAATTAGAAAATGGATTTGATTTTAAATGAAAAGCTTCAATATTTAAATCCCTGAACAGTTATTTAATTTAGCCAAGAATTGTGAATTTAAATACAAAAAATGTGTTGACTTGAGTTTAAGTTTCAAGTTTGACTTAAAAAATTGTAAGCTTCGAGACAGTGTATTTTTCTGCCTTTTGGTATAAAAGGAATATTTAATTGATAATGAGCAAACAGAAAAGATTGTGAAACAAAAGTTTTCAGTACCAATATTTAAGAGCAGCGATCGATAAACCTTTCAGGCCATTCCTAATTTTCTTTCATAAAATATGTAGCAGAGACCGACCTACCCCATCCGTGCTTGAAATCAAGTTTGCATAGTTTATACACAAGATCTCGCCTCTAACACCCATCAGAAAACCAAGTGCATTTGACCCCGAACAAATTTCCCTGATTGGTTTTCACTTATCCAAAAGGCGGTCGCTTTTAAGCTCCTACTCAAACTTGTTAGGTTTCTCAGAGATAATTACAATTCCTAATCCACGCTACACATTATTAAAAGCCGAGACGTATAATCGTTTTCCTTATTTTCTTTGTTTGTCTGTTTTTTTTTCAGAAAAAGAAAGTATATAATAAAAAGAATAGAAAAATTACTATTTTCATGAGATTCTTAAATTAAGACGGAAAATGTATGGAAATTTTATTTAGAATGTTTCTGGGTCTAAGAGTGTGTTTACACTGGTGGGTTAAAGTGAGAGAAAGAGCCTTTTTCTAAGTTCGAGTGGGGAGATAAGAGTGAGAGAGATACTCAGCGTCCCGTCTCTTTTACTCCTATCTCCCCACTCAGATTTCGCTTTAAGGAGGTTTATCCAAAAAACCAATTTCTACAGATTTTTATAAAATTTTAATGACATAATAAATGCATTACTTTACATGTACTGTTATAATTTTATTGAATTTTACCGTTCTGTTTTTAAGATATAAATTTATAAAATTGGAACTTTTGCATGGAAAAGGTAACAAAGCGCGCAAAATGACTATTTTAATTAATTAAAAAAACACGGTTCTACAAATTTGTTGAAAAAACTAATATATTTTAAACTGTAATAGAATACAACTTTTACAATAATATTTAATTAATTTACCGTTTCGTTGTTAAGAAAATTTTATTCAAGGTTAGAAATTCTTCACTTTTTTGAAATAATCAGAAAGAAAAAATTTTAATAAGTTGGAATTTTCAACAGAAAATTTTTTTTTCAATAAAATTTGTTTGTGTAATGATTTTAACTACAAAATACTATTTAAGAACCAAATTATAAGACAAAATGAAATTAAAAAAATATTGACTATCATGGTCCGATAAAATGAGAACCGCTTGAAGGCATAAGCGTCCTTAATTAGACTTCTTTTTTAAACCAGCTGCCAGTGGAAACACACTCTTAATTCTAAACTATAAAAATAGAAATATCCATTCACGGATACGTGACTTGAAGTTTTCACAATATCACGATTTTTTAGCTTTAAACGACTCCCATTTGCCTACTTTTCCTGCTAACTACCAGAAAAGTATAATTGACGTACGTGAACGTAAATTTCGTGGAGATTTAGGTAAAAATTGAGCTAATGTTACAAAAGTTAGAACAGATGAGTAATGGAGAGCCTAATATTATAAATTAGGTATTAATAAACAAAATTATTTTACCTTTTTTTTTGTCATATAGGGACTTTTTTTTATTAAATGTGCGTTTTTACTTTAGACGCGTTTCGACGAAAAATATTACGTCCTCTTAAGAAACTATAAAAAATATATATAATGTTTCAGATTGTGGTACTCATAAAAGAAATTAATAACAATATTATAAAAAGAAAAATATAAAAAATATAACTTAATTCAAAAAAGTATTTAGGTTTTAATAATGGCGTCGTATAGAAAGTTAAAGTTTTGACACAAAATGAATATCCAAAACAATTTTTAAATAAATATATTAACAGTGGCGTAACTATTAAGGGGCAAATTGGGGCAGTGCCCCGGGGTCCTTAAGCTCAGGGGGCCCTCAGTCAACCATAATAAACGTTTTTCTTTAAAGGCAAAATTTATAAAATTTTAGAATGAAAAAAAAATTGCAAAAAATAATTGAAATTAAACAAAATAAATGCAAATTTGCAAATTAATTAATAAGAAAAAATAAAATCAATTGAAAATTGAAGAACGTAATTTAAAAAATCATAGAAATGTTTTAAAAATAAAAAAAATAATTTAAATTTGAGAAAATTACTTGGAAATCTTAAAAATAAATTGAATAATGAAAGATTGGGAGAAATAAATGGAAATTGAAAAAAAATTATTGAAAATTGAGATAAATAATATAAAATTGAAAAAAATAATTCAAATTTGAGAAAATAACTGAAAAAATTACATAATATATATATACATTTTTTTTTATTTGATTCAGATTTATTTTAAATAAAGGAATGTTAAAAAAAAAATTCAGCAAACTACTTGAAACTTTCAGAAGTTCATTGAAAAAAAAGAAAATAATTAAAAATTAGAGAAAAGAAATGTAACAAGATAAACATAATTTAAAAATTCAGAGAATAATGTTTAATAATACCGGAAAAAATAAAAAACTATTTAGAAATTACGAAAAAGAAGGAAATTAATTGAAAATTTAAGAAAATAATATACAAAATCATATAAACAATTGAAAATTGAGTAAAATAATTAAAATTTCAGATAAATAGTTTAAATTTTGTAATTTATAAAAGAAATGAATAAAATTGTAAATTGAAGTATCTAAATTTTGAAATATAATTTAAAAATGATTTTACGATTTGTAACTTGAAGAAAATAATTGAAATATTTATACAAACTATGATAAGTTGTAAAAAATAAATCACATTTGAGTGAAATAATTGAAAAAATTACAGAATTTAAAAGAGAAAAAAAAACAGAATTGATATTTGAGAAAAATTTACGAAGATCTTGGAAATCAATTGAAAATAATTAGAATAACTAAAAATTGGAGAAAAGAATTGAAGAAAGCTAAAAATAAATGAAATTTACGATTATTAATTAAAAAATTTAGAAATTATTTTTTTTATTTTATTTTTTATTTATTTATTTTACGGGCAGAAGCCCATTACAATATAAAATCAAAAAGTTTTATTTTATACTATAATTATGAAAATAAATGAAAATAATTAAAAATTGAAAAAAATAATAGAGATTTTAGTAAATAATTTTGGAAAATGAGAATAATAATTAACAATCAAGGAAAATATTTAAAAAATAAAAAATTAATTCAAAATAGAAAAAAATAATTGCAATATGCTGAAAATAATTTAGGATTGAAAAAAGTAATTGAAATTTATGATGAAAATAACTTAAATATCAAAGAATGAAAACAGTAAATAAAATTTAAGATAAATAATTAAAAAAATCAAAGAATATATGTTTAAAGAAAAAAAAATAACTACAAAATTACTAAAACATTTTAATTAAAGAGAATAATTAAAAAGTCGCAGAAATAATCGAAAATTGATGAAAATAATAATTGAAATTTTAGATAAATAATAATAATAATAATAATATTTTTAATAATATTGAAATAATTACAAACTTTTTAGAAATTACGATAAAGAATGAAAGTAATTGAAAATTGAAGAAAGTAATATAAAAATTTTATAAATTAATGAAAATTGAATGAAATAATTGAAATGGCTGGTGAGTAGTTAAAATTTTAAAAATTATAAAAGAAATAAAAATAATTGTAAATTGAAGGATATAAATTTTGAAAAAAAAAAATGAAAAATAATTTTAACATTTGTAACTTAAAGAAAATAATTGAAATATTATACAAACAATGATAAGTTGTAAAAAATAAATTACATTTGAGTGAAATAATTGAAAAAATAACAGAATTTTTTTTAAATAAAAAAAAGAATTGAAATTTGAGAAAAATACATAAAGATCTTAGAAATCAATTCAAAAAAATGAGAATAACTAAAAATTGGAAAAAAGAATTGAATAAAGCTAAAAATAATTAAAATTTACGATAATTAATTGAAAATATTCAGAAATTATAAAAACAAATGAAAATAATTAAAAATTGAGGAAAATAATTGAAATTTTAGAAATTAATTTTGAAAAATGAGAATAACAATTAACAAAAAAAAAAAAAATAATAATAATTAAAAAATGATAAAATTAATTAAAAAAAGAAAAAAAAATAATTGAAATATGCCGATTCTAATTTATGACTGAGATAAACAATTGAAATTCATGATGAAAATATCTTAAATATGAAAGAATGAAAACAGTAAGTAAAATTTAAGATAAATAATTGAAAAAATCACAGAATATATGTTTAAAAAAAGCAAATTATAAAAAAATTACTAAAACACTTTAATTTAAGAGAATAATTAAAAAGTCGCAGAAATAATCGAAAATTGATTAAAGTAATAATTGAAATTTCAGATAAATTATTGATATTTTTGAAAATTATGCCAAAAGAATGAAAATAATTAAAAATCGGAGAAAATAATATAAAATTACAGAATCTGTTTTTAACAAAATAATGAAAATATTAAAAGATGAAAAAAATAATTGCAAAATAATAAAAAGAAATTAAAATTGAACAAAATAACTGAAAATTGAGATATATGTTTGAAAGTTCAGTTAATTAATTAAGAATTTATGAACATGATTAAAAATTGAAAGTAATAATGACAAAGTGACAAAAATATCGGAAATTTAAAAAAATTAATTTAAATTTGCGATGAATAATATAAAATTAAAGAATAAATACCTCAATTGATTTAATGTCAAGGCAAAAATAATTAAAAATGAAAAAGTGAATGAGAAAACTAAACAAAATAATTGAAATTTGAGGAAGGTAAATTTAAGATTGAAAGAAACAATTTATAAACAATTAAAATAATTAAGAATTGTAGAAAATAGTTAAAAAATGATAAAAATAGTACAAAATTGTATTTTAAGTTTTTAAGTAATTGAATTCATCTCTCTAAATCTGAATTAGTTTTCTACTAATGAATTAGCGAAAAGTTAGTTACTATTAAATAAGTAAGAATTTTACTATTTTTTAGTAGAAAACTACTAATCTTTTAGTGGAAAACTACTAACTAAATTAGTAAAAAAATCTCCTTATTTTAAAAATAAAGTTTCACTATTTCAATTAGTAGTTTTCTACTAAAAAATTAGTAAAATTCTTGGCTCACTTTTCGCTAATTAATAGTAGAAAACTACTTATTCATAGTAGAAATCTACTAATTCAGATTTAAAAAGTATAATAGAAAAGAATTATTAAAAATTGAAGAAATTTCTAAATCACTTCAAATTTAGTGCTTAGTTAAAATTGCATTTAGTTGACAAAGTACTCTCTGTGCTTAAAAAGTTAAGTGAAATTTAAAATAGTTAAACTGATTTTTCAAAAAGTTTTTAGTGATTTTTGATGTTTTATTATGAAGAACTTTTTAAATAATTGACAAAGATTTAATTATTCTTTTATGAACTGGATTTTAATCATTGTCAGATTATTGAAACTGAATTACTCAGGTATTTATTTCCGAAAATGTTCTTTAAAATATTTTTATAAATTAATAATTTTTAAAAATTCAACATTCTATAGAATTTTCATTTTTTAGATATTTTTCCTAATGCTAATGTTTTTACTTTTTGTGTACGAATTTTCATATTCAATTAATAGTCTTATATTGATATTTTTTTAAAATAACTTTATATTTTTTTGTATTTAAATTATATTTATAATATTGTTATTAGTTTCTTTTATGTTTTCCACAATCTAAAACATTATATATATTTTTTATAGTTTCTCAAGAGGACGTAATATTTTGCGTCGAAACGCGCTAAATGTAAAAACGCAAATTTAATAATAAACATGTCGTTTGAGCAAAAAAAAAGAGGTTAAACAATTATTATTATTTTTACCTAATTATTAAATCACGACTTATATAAGATGAAACCTTTCGTTTTTAACTAATATAATAAAGTTTTCTGTTGGTGCTACACCTTGTAAGAAAAATTATACACAAATAAAAAAGAATATTACGTGAAATATAAGAGAAAAAAATAAATAAATAATAGTAATTCTGAGTGTATAAGAGGAGAAAAAAGTGTCGTTACATTAAGCGATTCTTGCTCAGAATGAGAAATGTGCGATACAAAAGTCTCACGAGAAAATTATATATGTATCTCATAGTAATTCAGCGTGTAATGTAAATTTATCGATAGAAGCATATACTACGATTGGTGGGGCCATATTTTACTACACAAGCTAATTACGCTAGATTATTCTATCATCGATTGATTTAACCCATGAAAATGCCTGTTTTGTGAGCGTAACATGTTAACATGATAAATCCTTTCTTTGTTGTCCATTGTGAAATTATTCTCATCTCGAAAATTGAAGATTAAATTGAAAATAAATCCCAAAGCTGGAAAAGTATTTTTAATCTGCAAAATTGAAGTAAATATTGTTTCGAGTAAAGAAACACATATAACAAAAGGTAAATATAATAAAATGAATGTAATAAAAAATAAAAAATGTAATATTTAAATAGAAAATATAATGTATATATATAATGTATAAAATTATTCCAATGGAAATGAAATAAGATTAAATTGATAATAAAAAATGAATCTGAATTCGTGTCCAATTTAAATCGTTTCAGTCTAAATTAAAAAATAGTTTCCGTCAACAGATATAGAACAATTTGCACAATTTTGGAAACAATGTGGATTAAATTAATCTCGATTCTGCTTAAATTGATGACAAGGAAATAGAGCATTCTGCAAATCAACGTTCTGTTGAATATTGTGAAATTAGCTTAAATGGATTTATCATGTCTTGTTTGCTTACTCGAAATTTATTTGTATAAATTGAATTTTCTCTTCTACCTTCTCTCTCTCTCTCTCTTTACTTTCCCCACTTTCCAGAAAATAGACTTTATTTCCCTATATCCTTCTTTTGCCAAACAAAACACATTTTGTGTTTCAGCGTCTTTGTTTCGTTGCATTGGCTTTAGATCGTAACTTTGAGTGAGTGAATAAATTGTAAGAGTATGAGTATAAAATAAAATAATGCGCATTATATACCGAAAATTTCAGTTTATTTACCCTTTCCTTCACAAAAAAGCTCATTTATATATCTTTAGCTTTTTTCTATTTCACAGAAATTTCGTACCTCCAATTCTCCTTTTTGAAATCGCTTTTAAATCTTTTAAAAAAATTTAAATCAATTATAATGTTCATTGAACAGAATTTCTAGACTACTGAATTTTTTATTTAATAGAATTTCTCTTTAACCAACTTTTTATTGAAACGAATTCCAATTAAATCGAGCTTTCATTCCGCAGAATTCCCTTTTAACAGAATTTCTCTTCAGACAACTTTTTAATTTATAGAATTCTAATCAAACCAAATTTTAATTTAGCAGAATACTTTTCTAACGTAATTTAAAATGAACTGGATTTTTATTTTTATAAATTTACATTTGCCCGAATTTTTATTAGCACGAATTGATATTTGCTTATAGAATTGCTTATAAAATTCCTAAGACACTGAATTTTTAATTGGTTGAAATTACAAATGGACGAACAAAAATCCGACAAACTGATTTCGGTGCGAATTTTAAATTAATCAAGCAGATATTATCAGGAAAGTTGTGAATAATCGGTTTTTGAAGTTCAGAAATATTTCTGCTTTTTTTTTTTGCTATTTGCAATTTCGGTCAATTGAAAATTCGATATTTTGAGAAGTCTATCAAATATCGATTCGCGCAATTAAGACTTCGAGAAAATAGAAATTTTGCCAAAAAATATCTTTTAAAAATTCGACATACTTAAAATTCTCTTAAAAAAGAATTCTACTAAACTAAAATTCGGTTTAACTTTTTTTTTACAGTCTAAAGTTGGTTGAAAATTCTGTTAAATAAAAAGGCGGGAGCTAAAAATTTTTTTTAGTTAAAATTAGGGTGCATTTAAATTCTATTGAAAATAAATTCGAAAAATAAAAACTCGGCTACAAAGATATTTTATTGTATGAAATTCAATGGAATAAAAATTCTAACTAATGAAATTTTCTAGAATATTCATGCGCCCTACTTAGATAAAAAATTTGTAAAATTAACCACTTAAGTGGTTAGATCAAATAATCCAATTATCTAAAGTTTCGGTTGATTTTGCCAATTTTTTGCTTAAATTAACAGCGATTAGAAAAAGTTTTAATATTTAAAATGACTTGAAAAAGTTAAAAATAAAGAATATGACAATTAAAAATTGAGAAAATTAAAAAATATATTTTAATAAACAATTTTTATACTAAAAAGGTAATATTAAAATCATCTTCGAAAAATTAAATAATAATAATCTCCGTGAACTCCTGAAGTTAGTTAGTATGTATTTATATTTATTCATCTTTTTCTGTCCACGTTTTAAAATCCAGAGTTAAGTTAGTCCCTGTTATTTTATTTTGTTGTGCTGGTTTTTAATTGTCATTTGTGTAAAAAAAAAGTTTTGAAAAATGTTTTAAAAATTTATTATGGTTTTTGAAGAAGTTTAAAATATATGTACACATGTAATTAATTTCCTAAATTTTCAGTTATTATCTCAAATTTGGATTATTGTCATCAATTTTCCATTATATAACGATTTTTTAATTATTTTCTTTTCCATAATTATAAATTCTGCAATTTTTCTTGATTTTCATCAATTTATAATTATTTTCATTATTTTGTCATTACTTTTAAAAATTTCAATTATTTATCCGATATTGCAATTATTCTCATCAATTTTCGTTATTTCTGCAATTTTTTAATTATTCTCTTTAATTAAAATTTTTTAAGTAATTTTGTATCATTTTTTCAGTTATTTCTCTCCAATTTTATTGAATGTTTTCAATTTTTCATATTTAAATTACTTTCATCATAATTCAATTTTCTTTCTCAATCTTAAATTATTTTCAGCATATTTTAATTATTTTTTTCAATTTTGAATTAATATTATCATTTTTCAATTATTTTTCTCGATTGTTAATTATTATTCTCTTTTTCTAAAATTATTTTCTAAGATTTTTCTGAAAATTCAAATATTTTCTTCAATTTCTAATTATTTTCATTTGTTATAAGAATTTCAAACTTTTTTTTTTATTAATTATCGTAAATTTTAATTATTTTTAGCTTTCTTCCAGACTTTTCCCCAATTTTCAGTTTTTCTCATTTTATGAAATTAATTTCTAAAATTGTTTTCAGTATTTTTCTCAAATTTCTATTATTTTCTTCAATTTTTAATTACTTTTATTTGTATTTATAATTTCCAAAAAATTTTATTAATTATCGTAAATTACAATTATTTTTAGCTTTCTTACAGACTTTTCTCCAATTTTTAGTTTTTCTCATTTTATAAAATTAATTTCTAAAATTGTTTTAAGAATTTTTCTAAAATTTCAATTGTTTTCTTCAATTGTTAATTATTTTTAGATGTTTCCATAATTTCCAAAAAATTTTATTAATTATCGTAAATTACAATTATTTTTAGCTTTCTTACAGACTTTTCTCCAATTTTTAGTATTTCTCATTTTATAAAATTAATTTCTAAAATTGTTTTAAGTATTTTTCTCAAATTTCTATTATTTTCTTCAATTTTAATTATTTTTATTGGTTTTCATAATTTCCAAAAAGTTTTATTAATTATCGTAATCTTCAATTATTTTTAGCTTTCATCCAGACTTTTCTCCAATTTTTAGTTATTCTCATTTTCTAAAATTATTTTCTAAGATTTTTAAGAATTTTTCTGAAAATTCAAATATTTTCTTCAATTTCTAATTATTTTCATTTGTTATCAGAATTTTAAACTTTTTTTTTTTTTATTAATTATCGTAAATTTTAATTATTTTTAGCTTTCTTCCAGACTTTTCTTCAATTTTTAGTTTTTCTCATTTTATAAAATTGATTTTTATAATTTTTTTAAGCATTTTTCTCAAATTTCTATTATTTTCTTCAATTTTTAGTTATTTTTATTTGTTTTCATAATTTCTAAAAAATTTTTATTAATTATCGTAAATTTCAATTATTTTTAGCTTTCTTCAATTATTTTTTCTAATTTTTAGTTATTTTCTTTCTTTTCATTGATTTCTAAGATCTTCATGTATTTTTTCAAATTTCAATTATTTTTTCTTTAATAAAAAAAATTTTGTAGTTTTTTCAATAATCACACTTAAATGTCATTTGTTTTTTAGAACTTATCATTGTTTGTATCATATTTTAATTATTTTCGGCAAGTTTTAAAATTTAAAAACATTTTTCAATTATTTTCCAAAATTTATTTTCTTCAATTTTTAATTCTTTACATTTGTTTCATAACTTCAAATATTGTTAACTATTTATCTCACTTTTCAATTCTTTCATTATTTGTATGATTTTTTATATTATTTTCTTCAATTTTCAATTACCTTCGTTTTTTCGTTCTTTTTTGTAATTGCCAAAAAGTTTTTACTTATT
This sequence comes from Ganaspis brasiliensis, assembly GCA_037103525.1. NCBI lineage: Eukaryota > Metazoa > Arthropoda > Insecta > Hymenoptera > Figitidae > Ganaspis > Ganaspis brasiliensis. The sequence goes on from JAZKLR010000146.1 coordinate 2,968,641, forward strand.
TCTCTTTAATTAAAACTTGTTTTGTTCAATATTAAATTATTTTTATCATTTTTCATTTATTTTCTCTAATTTCTAATTATTTTCTTTTACTTCAATGAACTACTGAAACTTTTAAGTAGTTTTGTGAATTTTTTTTTCAACTTTCCTTTATTTAAAATATATTATGTAATTGTTTCAATTATTTTCTTAAATTTTAATCATTTTTTTCAATTTTATATTATTTATCTCAATTTTCAATCATTTTTTTAAAATTTCAACTATTTTCCCCAATTTTTAATTTTTCAATTTTATTCAATTTGTTTTTAAGATTTTCAAGTATTTTTCTCAAATTTTAATTATTTTCTTTATGATTAAAACATTTTTATGATTGTTTAAATTACTTTCCCCAATTTTTAATTGATTTCATTCTCTTTTCAATTAATTTGCAAAATTTGCAATTATTTTTTGCAATTCTTTTTAATTCTAAAATATTATAAATTTTGTCCTAAATAAATATTTATTTTATTTATATTAATTGATTTTTAAATATTATATTTGAAATATTTATGTCTTCTTATTAGAAAAATAATAATAATATAATATAATTATTAATAATATAATTTTTAAAATGCATGGAAAACTAATCGCGCGCTTGTGCGCGTTTTATTTTGCTAGTATAAAATTAATTTGATTAATTCGACCTGAATTGATTGTTTTGGAATTTTTTCTTTATTGCTGGATTTTGTTTTTAAAAATAGATTCCCGGGAGTTATAATTTTTTTTATTCATTTTATTCTACACAATTTCCATAACGTGTGACTATAATAGCCATTCGTCTTCCCCGGAGAAATGCCCGAAGCTACCCCACAATTCTGAGCCAATTTCAAACTTCTAACTTAGTTTACAACAATTTGATTGGAGGTCAATTAACCAGAGTTCTATAAAGGCGGCGTTAAATCTTAAATTGTATTTGTTCTTTTAAAACTTGCGCCTTTTTTTATTTTTTATTTATTTTTTTACCAGTTGATTGATTTATTCTTTTCGATTATTCTACGTCAATTTCAAGTCATCAAATAAATTTAAAGTAGTGAATAAAATACAAAAATTTTATTCACAGTTGATTGATTTATTAGCTAAATAAATTGATTATAAAAAAATATGATTTAAAATAGAAATAAAAATAATTAAGAAACAAAAATTATGGTAACTTGAATCCAAAATGTAATAGAGTAAGTTTTTTCAATTTATAGGAAAATATGAGGTTAAAGTTGGAGAGCAAAAACCGAATAACAGCAAAGGAAGTTTTCTGTCATGCTTAGAAGAAAAAAATCAAACTTCAGGTGAGTCGGGAAAACATCCTGGTGAATATGGAATTCAATCTAAATGTAAATAGACATCAAAGTGTAGGTATTTCGCGATGCTGGTTGTAGAATGTCCCACTAAAAGTTTTCCAACCTCCGTTTCGCAAATTTTCTTTAACTTTTGGCAAATCTTTGAACGACTCCTAAAACTTGAAAACTAGAGAAAACAATGATTTTAATCTCCGGATTTTCAAAATTTAGATATGACTAAATAATATTATGAAAATATAAATTATTATTAATGTTTCTAAATAACTAAATATAAAATAAAAATTATCATTTTTCGTAAAGAAAATGTTGAGAAACATTTTTTAGAAATAAATATAAAGATTAATTTAAAATCGTGAAATTTTAATTAAATTTACATTCAATTCAGTTTCCATCGAAATTATGCAGATTTTTTGATTTAATTAAATCTGTTAATTAAAATTGCGATGTAGAAGTGGTTTTTGTGTTATTTCATTGCAGCACGAACTTCAAGGTTGGCTTTTTTTTATATCTGAAAAAATTGATTACATTTTTTTGTATTCTCAAGCCGTATATTCTGAATAATTAGTACGTGAAATTTGATAATTCATATAATACTAAAAATAGTAACTTACGGTTAAAATGTTTTTTCCGTATCAACACAAACGGATGAAATATTACAAAAGGAATAAATTAATATAAAAAGTAGAAGTATCGTGTTTGGATAAGTAATAAAATATAAAATCATAAGGTAACTGAGAAATTTATATTTCTTTGTATGACACAGCAAACAGTGATATTGAACTGATAATATATTGGAGAAATAAGTTCTGTTTGAACAGAAAACGTAAACGACAATTTAAAATCCATATTGAACAAAAAGAAAGCAAAAAAATTATTTTTAGCTGATAAAACATCAGGGGAAAAAATCTAATATTAAACATTTTCTTAATACAAGTAATACGGAAAAAATCAATAAGAAAATAAAAATTCCGATTTAAGATGGTAAAAAAAATTTTAATTTTTAGAGTTTGTCGTCAATGGAAAATTTAAATAAAGGAGAAAAAAAATTAAGGATTTTTTTACCCCCTTTCACCCCATTGTAAGATACCACATGATTTTTCTTGCCCCCTTCACTCCTATCTGCAATCTTAATAAGAACTGTTTTTTTTAATTTTGGCCAAAGACATGTTTTAAAAGCATTTTCTTAATAAAACATATAAATAATAATTTTAAAGTTAAAATCAATAATCGATTGTCAAACTTCAGAGTGTATTTTACATTATAAAAAATAACCTTTTTTTCATTAAATTTTAAACTTAAATAATTCATAACTGGACAACTTACCTTTGCGAAAACTTAATATGTTGTAGATTTTATAAAAACTTAGATATCTGGAAAGTGTTAAATATTTCAATCTATACAGGAAAAAGTTGTGTATGTTCAAAAAAGTGTGTTTTGTGGTTAATTTTGAAATTTCAAAATGAAATTATTCAATAACAAAATAAATATTCGTCTTTAAATAGTAAACTAAATAGTAGACATTTAAAAGTGACAAAAATTGATATATTTTGTATATATCAACTTTAAGGTAATTTTATTACTAACTATTTTTTTCCATTTTACACAAATTATATTAATGAAAATAAATAATGGATGATTAAACATATTTTCTTTATAACACAGAAATATAATGTTTTTTTTTAATTGTTAAATTTTACAATTCGCATTTTCTTTAATTTGTTAGGGATTTTTTACGAGGCTTTTTAACAAATTCTAAACCACAAATAATTTTATTAATATTCATTTATTTGGCAACATGTTTCAACATTCTATGTCCTCCTCAGGTCATAACTTAGAATATATTCTATAACTATTTAAGATAAATTAAAAGTTTTATACGACGACAAATTATATATATATAAATATAAAATTCTTACCTCCACAAAGAAGATTTCTATGTATATAAAAAAATTACATGATGAAAATTATAATGAAAGCGTATGAGCGTATGGCATTTTGAGGTTACATGAAAACGATCTAAATCCATATCAAAATCGAGATCAGGATCGAAACTAATCAAAATTAAAATCGAAATTAAAATCGAAATTAATTCAAAATCGAAACATATCTTAATTTTAAAATCAGATATTTTCCTATTTCCTATGTTTCTCGATTGTTAATTATTATTCTTATTAACTAAAATTATTTACTAATATTTTCAATTTTTTTTTCTAAAATTTCAATTATATTCATCAATTTTTAATTATTTTCATTTGTTTTCATAATTTCTAAAAAAATTTATTAATTATCATAAATTTTAATTATTTTTAGCTTTTTGCAATTCTTTTCTCCAATTCTTAGTTATTCTCATTTTTTCCAAAATTTATTTCCTACAATTTTCCATTTTCTTCAATTTTTTTATTATTTTGCAATTCTTTCCTTCATTTTTTAATATTTTTATTATTTTTCAATTAATTTGATAACTTTTCATTTATTATCTCAAATTTAGATTATTGTCTTCAATTTTCAATTTTTTAAACAATTCTTCAATTATTTTCTTTTGCTTAAAAACAAATTCTGTAATTTTATATTATTTTCTCCGAATTTTAATTATTTTCATTCTTTTGGCATAATTTTCCAAAATTTCAATTATTTATCTGAAATTTCAAGTATTATTGTCATCAAGTTTAGATTATTTCTGCGATTTTTTAGTTATTCTCTTTAATTAAAGTTTTTCAGTAATTTTGTGATTATTTTTTTTTTTTTAAACAAATATTCCGTGAGTTTTTCAATTATTTTTCTCAATTTTTATTTATCGTTGTCATTCTTTCATATTTAAGTTATTTTCATCATAAATTTCAATTATTTTTCTCCATCTTAAATTAATTTCAGCACATTTCAATTATTTTTTTTCTATTTTGAATTAATTTTAACATTTTTCAATTATTTTCTCGATTGTCAATTATTGTTATTATTTTCCAAAATTATTTTCTAAAATATTAATTATTTTCTTCAATTTCTAATTAGTTTCATTTGTTTTCATAATTTCCAAATTTTTTAGTTAATTATCGTAGATTCAATTTATTATAGCTTTCTTTAATTCTTTCCTTCAGTTTTTATTTATTCTCATTTTTTTCAATTGATTTCTAAGATCTTCATAGATTTTCTTCCAATTTCAATTATTTTTTTTTAAATTCTGTAATTTTTTTCATTGTTTCATTCCAATGTGATTTATTCTTTACAACTGATCATTGTTTGTATTATATTTCAATTATTTTCCAAATTTTATATTCTTCAATTTACAATTTTATTCATTTCTTTTATAATTTTTAAAATCTAAACCATTTATCTGAAATTTTAATTTTTTCATTCAATTTTTAATTATTTATATGGTTTTTTATATTATTTTCTTCAATTTTCAATGACTTTCGTTCCTTTTCGTAATTTCTAAAAAGTTTTCAATTATTTCAGTATTATTAAAAATTATGCTCTGAATTTGTAAATTAAGTTCATCTTGTTACATTTAGTTTCTCTAATTTTTAATTATTTTCTTTTTTTTTCAATAAACTTCTGACAGTTTTAAGTATTTTTCTGAGTTTTTTTTTAAATTTTTCTTTATTTGAAACATATTACGTAATTTTTTTCAGTTATTTTATCAAATTTCAATTATTTTGTTTAGGGTTTTCAATCACTTTTTCTCATTTTTCATTATTTTTGCCTTGACATTAAATCAATTTAAATATTTATTCCTTAATTTTATATTATTAATCGCAAATTTAAATTAATTTTTTTAATTTTTCATTATTTTTGTCATTTTGTAATTATTATTTTCAATTTTTAATAATTTTTATAATTTCTTAATTAATTTACTAAACTTTCAAATATATATCTCAATTTTCATCTCAATTTTTTTTTATTATTTTGCAATTATTTTCTCCATCTTTTCATATTTTCATTATTTTTTAATTAATTTCCTAACTTTTCATTTATTATCTCAAATTTAGATTATCGTATTTATATTTCAAATTTTTAAACGATTCTTTAATTATTTTCTTTTCCTTAAAAAAAAAATTCTGTAATTTTACATTATTTTCTCCGATTTTTAATTATTTTCTTTCTTTTGGCATAATTTTTAAAAATTTCAATCGTTTATTTGAAATTTCAATTATTATTTTTATCAACTTTCGATTATTTCTGAGATTTTTTAATTATTCTCTTTAATTAAAATGTTTTAGTAATTTTGTAATTATCTTCTTTTTTTAAACATATTTTCTGCGATTTTTTCAATTATTTCTCTCAAATTTTATTTACTGTTTTCATTCTTTTATATTTAAGTTATTTTCATCATAAATTTTAATTATTTTTATCAATCTTAAATTATTTTCAGCATATTGCAATTATTTTTTTCTATTTCGAATTAATTTTATCAATTTTTAATTGTCTTTCTCGATTGTTAATTATTATTCTCATTGTCTAAAATTTATTTCTAAAATTTCAATTATTTTCTTTAATGTTTAATTATTTTCATTTGTTTTCATAATTTCCGAATTTTTTAATTAATTATCGTAAATTTCATTTTTTTTTTAAGTTTTGTCAACTCTTTTCTCCAATTTTTATTTATTCTCATTTTTTTCAATTGATTTCTATTGTAAGTTGTTCATGAACTTTTCTCAAATTTCCATTATTATCATTTTTTAATTATTTTCCAAAATTTATATCCTTCAATTTACAATCTTTTTCATTTTTTTTATAATCTTCCAAATTTAAACTATTTATCTGCAATTTCAATTATTTCATATAATTTTCAATTATTTATATGCTTTTTATATTTTTTTCCTCAGTTTTCAATTACTTTCGTTCTTTTTCGAGATTTCAAAAAAGTTTTTAATTATTTCAGTATTATTGAAAATTATTCTTTCAATTTTTAAATTACGTTTATCTTGTTAAATTTATTTTCTCTAATTTTTAATTATTTTCTTTTTTTTTCAATAAACTTCTGACAGTTTTAAGTATTTTTCAGATTTTTTTTTAAATTTTCTTTATTTGAAACATATTACGTAATTTTTTTCAGTTATTTTATCAAATTTCAATTATTTTTTTTTCCATGATTTTTTAAATTATGTTCCCCAATTTTTAATTCCTTTCATTTTTTTTTCAATTAATTTGCAAAATTTGCAATTATTTCCTCTAATTTCAATTATTTTTTGCAATTTTTTTTAATTCTAAAATTTTATTTATTTTGTCAAAAAAAAAAAGTTTATTAGGGTTGAGTGAGGGCTCCCTAAGCTTAAGGGCCCCGGGGCACTGCTCCACTTTGCCCCTTAATAGTTACGACACTGCCTTGAATTACAATTTACTGCTGTAAAAAAATTAGCTCAAACAACTTTAGAAGTTGAATTTAGATACTTCAATAACACATATAATATAGGTTTTAATATTTTTTAAAATATATCAGCGACCACCTTTTTGGTCAAAAATCAGTTGTTTGACCCTGAAAAGGTAATACTGAAATTTAAAATCTCAGTATTTAAATCAAATAGTATCATTTAAATTTGGTGCGAAACAGCACGTGATTTATTCTTTTTGTATTTAATCTAATAATTTACTTTAACTTCCAATTTTTTTTATTCTTTTTGCGATTTTTCTGTCTCGTTATTCTCACGTTTTATGTGTAGCGTCGTGAAAAAACGTCACTTATAAAATACGACACGTGTATACATGCCGTAGTACACATGTTTTATTTTTTCGTAAAAATTATTTACCAAATTCTTTCAGTGCCTACTGCTTTTCGAGTCCGATAATAAATTCTTTCCTAATTTTGAAAAAATTTCAATAACGTCCAAAAAGAAATATTTTGCTTCCATTTCATTATACTCAGTATAATAAATGTTATAACATTGATTGTTATAAATAAAAATAATATATTATTACAAATTATACTCTCTAAATCTGAATTAGTAAAAAATAACTAATAATTAGTAAAATCGTGCCTGAGTTTTTATTTCAGCAATTAGTTAAAAATAACTAATTATTAGTAAAAAAAAAAATGACTAATTGTTAGTAAAAACATAACTAAAAAATAGTTAAAATTCGACTAATTGAATTAATAAACAGAATGTTACTAAAATATTAGTTATTTTGACATAACCTAAAAATGAATTTGACTAATAATTAGTTATTTTTTACTAAATGATTAGTAGATATATAACTATTTGAATTAGTGACTGAGTTTATGCTTTCAAATTAGTTATTTTCAACTAATTCAGATTTAGAAAGATTATTGTACAATTTAGTACAGAACAAATGGTTAAGTAAAGGTCAAAGAACAATGAAATAATGGGTTTAAAGTGAGACTAATTTAGAGAAAGGGGTGAAAAAAAATCGAATCTAATTCGAGCTGAGCTTTTGTAGATTGAATTCGTGGGGTTGCTCATTCGTCGTTCATTTATTCGAAATCCTTCTATTCCTTCAAGTAGTTAAACGTCGAATTCCGTCGCAGATCCTTGAGAAAATTTCAATTTCCGAACTAGGCCACTCTGTCAAGTACCTCAATATCCCTTTTCCTAGGGATTCTACTCTATATTTGCTCCTCTGTTGTAACTGTCGTTGTAGTCGTTCGCGCAAGTGTAATGACATTGTGACATTTAACGACGTGCTTTGTAGTTCTGACAACCGCAATTCTACACTCGTCATATGCTCGTCACGTGACACTAAACCCGACAACTTATAAATGATTTGCGAAAGGGAATAAAACGACAATAGGAAATTTCACCATACCAAGACCAAGAAGGCCTTTAATTGCTATTCAACTAAGCCTGGTGTTATGACAACGTGTTGACATCCACAATAATTCAACTTTTATTTCATTAAGAATATTCACGCACATTCAATATAACGTGCCTTTTTTCCTTCTTTTTTATTGTACTGCTTTTGTTGGAGAAATAACGGCAATAAAGTGTCGATTCAAAATGCGTGTGAAAAAAGAATGCGGATGTAAAAAGTTTATAATTTTTTTATTTTAAGAAATTATTTCAGAATATCAATCGGTTTATACTTTTAAGATAAGTATTTTGTTAAAAATTGGTTTAAAATATCAATTACTATGGATCTAAATGTTAAGTTATGGAATTCTTTAATATTTAGAATTGAAAAAAAGGAAACACAACGAAGATTTTTGTATATTTTTAAAATTAAATAATAATAATAATAATAATAAATATAAATAAATATAATATAAATATAATAAATATATGACGATTTTTTAACTTTTTTCTTTTGCTTAAAAATAAATTCTGCAATTTTTCTTGATTTTCATCAATTTTCGTTATTTCTGCGATTTTTTAATTATCTTTTATTAAAATTATTTAAGTAATTCTGTAATTATTATTTTTTTCTAAACGTAAACTCTATGATTTTTTCAGTTATTTCTCTCAAATTTTATTGAATGTTTTCAATTTTTCATATTTACATTATTTTCAGCATAATTCAATTTTCTTTCTCAATCTTAAATTATTTTCAGCATATTTCAATTTTTCAATTTTTAATTAATTTTATCATTTTTTAATTATTATTCTCATTTTTTACAATTATTTTCTAAGATTTTTAAGTATTTTTCTGAAAATTTAAATATTTTCTTCAATTTCTAATTATTTTCATATGTTATTAGAATTTCAAACTTTTTTTTTTATTAAGGTAAATTTCAATTATTTTAAGCTTTCTTCCAGACTTTTCTCCAATTTTTAGTTTTTCTCATTTTATAAAATTAATTTCTAAAATTTTTTTAAGAATTTTTCTAAAATTTCATTGTTTTCTTCGATTTTTAATTATTTTTATTTGTTTTCATAATTTCAAAATTTGTTTATTAATTATCGTAAATTTTAATTACTTTTAGCTTATTTTTTCAATTCTTTTCTCCAATTTTTAGTTATTTGCTTTTTTTTTAATTGATTTCTAAGATCTTCATGTATTTTTTTCAAATTTCAATTATCTTTTCTTTATTTAAAAAAATTCTGTAGTTTTTTTAATTATCATACTTAAATGTAAGTTACTTTTTACAACTTATCACTGATTGTATCATATTTTAAATTATAAAATATTATAAAATTATAAAATTTAAAAACATTTTTCAATTATTTTCCATAATTTATTTCCTTTATTTTATTTATTTCTCTTTAATTAAAACTTGTTCTGTTTCAATTTTAACTTATGTTTATCTTTTTTCATTTATTTTCTCTAATTAGTTAGTATGAATTTATATTTATTGATCTTTTTCTGTCTACGTTTTAAAATCCAGAGTGAAGTTAGTCCCTGTTATTTTATTTTGTTGTGCTGGTTTTTAATTGTCATTTGTGTAAAAAAACAGTTTCGAAAAATGCTTTAAAAATTTATTATAGTTTTTGAAGAAGTTTAAAATATATAAACATGTAATTAATTTCCTAAATTTTCAGTTATTATTTCAAATTTAGATTATTGTCATCAATTTTCCATTGTCTGACGATTTTTTAATTTTTTTCTTTTGCTTAAAAATAAATTCTGCAATTTTTCTTGATTTTCATCAACTTATAATTATATTAATTATTTTGTCATTACTTTTAAAACTTTCAATTATTTATCCGATATTGCAATTATTCTCATCGATTTTCGTTATTTCTGCAATTTTTTAATTATTCTCTTTAATTAAAATTTTTAAGTAATTTTGTAATTATTATTTTTTTCTAAACATATACTCTATGATTTTATCAGTTATTTCTCTCAATTTTTATGGAATGTTTTCAATTTTTCATATTAAAATTATTTTCATCGTAATTTTATTTTCTTTTTAAATCTTAAATTATTTTCAGCATATTTCAATTATTTTTTTCAATTTTGAATTAATTTGATCATTTTTCAATTATTTTTTTCGATTGTTAATTATTATTCTCTTTTTCTAAAATTATTTTCTAAGATTTTTCTTAAAATTCAAATATTTTCTTCAATTTCTAATTATTTTCATTTGTTATAAGAATTTCAAACTTTTTTTTTTTAATTAATTATCGTAAATTTTAATTATTTTTAGCTTTCTTCCAGACTTTTCCCCAATTTTTAGTTTTTCTCATTTTATGAAATTAATTTCTAAAATTGTTTTAAGTATTTTTCTCAAATTTCTATTATTTTCTTTAATTTTTGATCAGTTTTATTTGTTTTCATAATTTCCAAAAATTTTTATTAACTATCGTAAATTACAATTATTTTTAGCTTTCTTACAGACTTTTCTCCAATTTTTAGTTTTTCTCATTTTATAAAATTAATTTCTAAAATTGTTTTAAGAATTTTTCTAAAATTTCAATTGTTTTCTTCAATTGTTAATTATTTTTAGATGTTTTCATAATTTCCAAAAAATTTTATTAATTATCGTAAATTACAAATATTTTTAGCTTTCTTACAGACTTTTCTCCAATTTTTAGTATTTCTCATTTTATAAAATTAATTTCTAAAATTGTTTTAAGTATTTTTCTCAAATTTCTATTATTTTCTTCAATTTTTAATTATTTTTATTGGTTTTCATAATTTCCAAAAAGTTTTATTAATTATCGTAATCTTCAATTATTTTTAGCTTTCATCCAGACTTTTCTCCAATTTTTAGTTTTTCTCATTTTATAAAATTAATTTCTAAAAATTTTTTAAGAATTTTTCTAAAATTTCAATTGTTTTCTTCAATTTTTAATTATTTCTATTTGTTTTCATAATTTCAAAATTTGTTTATCAATTATCGTAAATTCCAATTACTTTTAGATTGTTTCTTTAATTTTTTTCTCCAATTTTTAGTTATTTTCTTTTTTTTTAATTGATTTCTAAGATTTTCATGTAAATTTTTTTTCGAATTTCAATTATTTTTTCTTTATTTAAAAAAAATTCTGTAGTTTTTTCAATGATGACACTTAAATGTCATCTATTTTTTACAACTTATCATTGTTTGTATTATATTTTAATTATTTTCTTCAAGTTTTAAAATTTAAAAACATTTTTCAATTATTTTCCAAAATTTTTTTTCTTCAATTTTTAATTCTTTACATTTGTTTCATAATTTTAAAAATTGTTAACTATTTATCTGACTTTTCAATTCTTTCATTATTTATATTATTTTTTATATTATTTACTTCAATTTTCAATTACTTTCAATTACTTTCAATTACTTCAATTACTTCAATTATTTTTAACTTTTTTAATTTATTTTCTCTAATTTTTAATTATTTTCTTTTATTTCAATGAACTCCTGAAAGTTTTAAGTATTTTTCTCAAATTTTGTTTAACTTTCCTTTATTTAAAAAATTTTATGTAATTTGTTTAATTATTTTTTCAAATTTTAATTATTTTTTTTTTTAATTTTAATTTATTTATCTCAATTTCTAACCATGTTTTTTCAATTTTCAATTATCTTCTTTAATTTTTCATTATTCAATTTTCTTTTAATTGACTTTTAAGATTCTCAAGTATCTTTCTCAAATTTTAATTATTTTCTTTATGTTTAAAACATTTTTATGATTGTTTAAATTACTTTCCCCAATTTTTAATTGATTTAATTTTTTTTCAATTAATTTGCAAAATTTGCAATTATTTTGTTTAATTTGCAATTATTTTTTGCTATTCTTTTTATTCTAAAATATTATAAATTTTGTCCTAAATAAATTTTTATTTTATTTATATTAATTGATTTTTAAATATGATATTTAAAATATTTATTTCTTCTTATTAGATAAATATTATTTACCGATTTTTTATATTTATTATTGTATTTTATAATTTTTAAAATGTATCAAAAACTACGTTTTATTTTGCTAGTAAATATATTAAAGAAACAGTAGTAAATCTTTCAATTAAAAAGTTTTATAACCTTTTAAATCAACAAAAAACCGAAATAATAACAAATTCAGATAAATGGCTTAACAATTTTACAAATATTAATATTCCAGATAATTTAATATAATTATTCGAAATTTCGTATTTTCTTTTATCTCTATCTATAAGAAGTAAATAAATTAAAAACGGTGAGAATAAAAAAATGCCACGAGAAAGTGGAAAATTGATATTCAACTTTTCTACTTTCAGGAATAACATAAGTGAAAAATGAAAGCACTTTGTCAGATGTTCGTTCTCGAGATAGGAAAGGTCAAAGCAGTAGCTCAAATAAATATTGACAAAAAAAGAATACAATAAGTAAAAAAATTCTGTCATTTTTTAAAAAGAGGAATATCGTGAATTTTTCGAAACGTCTCCAGTAGATTGGTTTCTCAAATATCATTTTTTCAAACCTTTTCAACAAGACTTTTACCACAGAGAAGCAAAATATTTCTTTGTTAAAACCACTTTGAAAAATGAAAAATATAAAATAATAAAAATAATAAAAAAAAAAATCCAAAGTAAAATCAAGGCTAAAGACATTATTTTACTCTTTCTTTAGCAACAATTGTGGTTTTGTAAAGAAGAAAAAAAAAAGAAAAAATGTGAAAGGATTCAAAATGTGCAAACATTTGATTTTTTCCCGAGATATTAGCGTTATTGACAAATAGCAATTTCATGTTTAGGATATCCAATTCATAAAAGCTAATCAGTCGTGAAATGATCTCGTCTGAAAGAAGAAGAAGTAGAACGGGATCGGTTAAATTCTGAAACGCACCTTTTGATTTTTTGGGATGTTGTAGAGAAAGATGGAAAGTGTTGGAAGATGGAGGGCCTATCGAACGATGTAATTTGATTTGACAACTGTATTACCCTCCGGCTTCGTGTGTATTATGATTTAAAAGGTGCTCTCTATTTATAATAATGCCTTGTTGAAATGAAACGTTGTACACTTGGACAGATGCTAGATATATCGATAAGAACTACTCTGTATAAAATCCAGATGATATAGCCGATATTGAACCATATTGTCCGACTGCTACGATTCTAATGAACAATTTAATTTAAGTTAATCTTTTAAATTTAAGCGGAGGCACCGCCCCTTGTTTTAACCCCCGTTAAATTTTCATGAAATAAAATAAATATTTATCTGTAGAACAAAATTTATAAAATTTTAAAAATTAAACAAAAATTGCACAAATATAATTTGAAATTAAACAAAATAATTACAATTTTTGCAAATTAATTGAAAAAAATAATGATATCAATTAAAAATTGGGGTGATTTAAAAAATCATAGAAAATGTTTTAAAAATAAAGAAAATAGGTAATTTAAATTTCAGAATTTACTTGAAAATTTTAAAAATAAATTTAAAAAAAATTAATAATTAAAAAGTTAGAGAAAATAATTGAAAATTGAGATTAACAATTTATAATTGAAAAAAATATTTAAAATTTGTGAAAATAATTGAAAATGTTACGTAATATATTTTAAATAAAGAAAATTTCATAAAAATACTTAAAACTTTTAGAAGTTCGTTGAAAAAAAGAAAGAAAATAATTAAAAATTAGAAAAAATAAATGAAAAAAGATAAACATAATTTAAAATTGAAGAGAAATAGTTAAAAAAATTTTTTTTGGAAATTATGACAAAGAACAAAAGTAATTGAAAATTGAAGAAAATAATATAAATAATTGAGAAATGAATGAAATAATTGAAATGCTAGATAAATAGTTTAAACTTTTGGATAATTGAAATATGATACAAACAATGATAAGTTGTAAAAAATAAATGTCATTTGAGTAAAATAATTGATAAATTAACAGAAATTTTTTTTAATAAAAAAAATAAATTGAAATTTGAGAAAAATATGTACATCTTAGAAATTATTTTAAAAAAATGAGAAAAACTGAAAATTGGAGAAAGGAATTAAAGAAAGCTAAAAATAATTTAAATTAACAATAATTAACAAAATTTTTTGGAAATTGTGGAAATAAATGAAGATAATTAAAAATTGAAGAGAAAATATATGATTGAAATTTTAGAAAAATTCTTAAAAACATTAGAAAATAATTTTACTAATACACTATAATAAATAAACAAATAAATAATAATAATAAAATATACGATTTCTCAAATTTCAACTTCCTGGGTCATAGACAGATAGACATCCATTTATATTATTATTAAATAAATAAATAAATGAATAAATAATGATTAACAATCGAGGAAAATAATTGGAAAATGATCAAATTAATTCAAAATTGAAAAAAATAATTGAAATATGGTGACAATAATGTAACATTCAGAAAAAAAAATTGAAATTTGATGAAAATAATTGAAACATGGAAAATTGAAAACAGTAAATAAAATTTGAGAGAAATAATTGAAGAAATCATAAAATAATATATGTTTAAAAAACAAAATAATTACAAAATTACTTAAAAATTTGTAATGAAAGAGAACAATTAAAAAATCGCAGAAATAATTGAAAATTGAAAAAAATAATTGAAATTTCAGGTAAGTAATTCAATTTTTTTGAAAATTATGCCAAAAAACAATTGAAAAAGGCAGAATTTATTTTTAAGAAAAATTAAATGAATTGGAAAATTGTTTTAAACATGGAAAATTTATGACAATAATCTAAATTTAAGATAATAACTGAAAATTTAGGAAATTAATTAAAAAATAATGAAAATATTAAAAGCTAAAGAAAATAATTGCAAGATAATAAAACAATTGACAAAAATTGAAAATTGAAGAAAATAAATTTTGGAAAATAACTGAAAAATGATTCTAAAATTTGAAACTTGAAGGAAATAATTGAAATATGGTACAGACAATAATAAGTTGTAAAAAATAAGTGACATTTAAGTGAAATAATTGTCAAAATTACAGAATTATTTTTCAATAAAAAAAATAATTAAAATTTGAGAAAAAAACACGAAGACCTTAGAAATCAATTAATAGAAATGAGAATCACTAAAATTTGGAGAAAAGAATTGAAGAAAGCTAAAAATAATTAAAATTGATGATAATTAATACAAAATTTTGGAAATTATGAAAATAAATGAAAATAATTAAAAATTGATGAAAATAATTGAAATTTTAGAGAAATACTTGAAAATTTTAGAAAATAATTTTAAAAAATAAGAATAATAATTAACCATCAAAGAAAATAATTAAACAATGAGAAAATTAATTTAAAATTAAAAAAAATTATTGGAATAGGCTGAAAATAATTTAAAATTCAGAAAAGAAAGTTGAAGTACGATGAAAATAATTGAAATATGAAAAATTGAAAACAGTAAAATAAATTTAAGAGAATTAATTGAAACAATCACCGAATAATTGTTTAAAAGAAGAAAATAATTACAAAATTGGTTAACAATTTTTAATTAAAGAGAAAAATTAAAAAATCGCAGAAATAAAGAAAATTGATGAAAATAATTGAAATTTCAGATAAGTAATTGAATTTTTTTGAAAATTATGCCAAAATAATGAAAATAATTAGAAATTGAAGAAAATTATAGAAAACTTACAGATTTTAGCTTAAATAAATAAATACAAAATAGTAAAAAGAAATGAAAATTGAACAAAATAATTGAAATTGAGAATTTGAGACAATAAAATTAGGAAATTAATTTAGGATTTATTTATTTAAATTTATTTATTTTATTTAAATTTCCTAAATTAGTTTAGGAAATGAATTCAGAAATTATAAAAATGATTAAAAATTGAAAATAATAATTGCAAAGTGACAAAAATTATAGCAAATTAAAAAAATAATTTAAAGCGATGAATAATAAAAAATTTAGGAATAAATAATAAAATTGACTTATTGTCAAGGGAAAAATAATTAACATTGAAATAGTAATTGAAATAGTGATTGAAAAAACTAAACAAAATAATTGACATTTAAAGAAGGTAAATTCAAGATTTGGGAAAATTTTATAAATATTTAAAAGGTGGAATGTGTTTAAAAAAAAAAAAAAAAATTTAGTTTCGAGAAAAACACTCTTAAAAGCTGCAACTTAAAAACTATTTAAAATATTCATTAAAAATTTTAGTGCGTTATTTTTAAAGGTACAGACCATCAAAATATATAAAGAAAAAAAATCGATGTTTTCAAATTGTACTGGTTGTGCCGCTTAAGGGCATGTGATGGATTATGACGTCACTGGTATAGGCAAAATTTGTCCGCAACTTTTCTCTTAAAATATTAAATATTTTTTCATGAAACTTGGTAGAATTACTTAAAATGTCATTAGGAAGGTCTCTCAGACCAGAGTTTATTTTAATTTTGTCTCAAAATTGATTTTTAAAAAAGTTTCCAATTTTTCGAAAATTTCCAAAAATTAAGTTTAGGCCAAAATTTAAACAAATTCGGGTCTGAGAGACCTTCATAATGACATTTTAAGTAATTCTACCAAGTTTCATGAAAAAATATTCAATATTTTAAGAGAAAAGTTGCGGACAAATTTTGCCTATACCAGTGACGTCATAATCCATCACATGCCCTTAAGGGCATGTGATGATAATGCTAAATTTGTCCGTAAACTTTCTCTTAAAGTACTCAATGTTTTGACACCAAACTTTGTAGAATTACTCAAAATACCATTAGAATGGTCTCTCTGACCCAAATTTATTTCATTTTTATCTTTAAACTAATTTTTTTTTCAATTTCACAATTTTTGAAAAATTTTGAAAAAAAAGTAAATTTGAAAAATATTTAGTTTAAAGACAAAAATGAAACAAAATTGGGTCAGAGAGACCATTCTAATGGTATTTTGAGTAATTCTACAAAGTTTGGTGTCAAAACATTGTGTACTTTAAGAGAAAGTTAACGGAAAAATTTAGCATTATCATCACATGCCCTTAAGTTTTAAACTTTATTATATTCTCTCTTTTTAAAATCATCTTTATAAATATTAAGCTGCTTTATTAAACAGCTCGAGTACTCTTCCATTTTATCTAAGAATTATTTTCAAGCTTCCGTGCATTTTTATACGAAGAAAATTTTTGTTGGAAGTCTTACCAATGAAATCTAATCAAATTGCAATCAAAATCAATTTAACAAATGAAAGCTTCTCGTATAAAAAAGTTCTTAATTATCTTAAGTGATGAAAAAAGTCGTTCTATGAGCATTAAGATCCCAGGAAATGATAGGCGGTTCTGTGGCTAATAGACCGATAAACTGATTAAAAATTAACTTTTGAGAGTCTGTCTTTTGAAGTCGAAGTTTCGAACTTGAAAGCATTTAATTTAATATATAGTTCAAGTTTAACTTGACATAATTTAAAATTAATTTAATTTAAATCAATGTAAATTAGTTTAATTTAAATGAATTTAAAATTAGTTTGATTCAAATCGAATGCAATGATTAGAATAAATTTGTCTGATTTAGTTTTATCTTGTCTTGCCACTAATTAATATCCTTATATCCCTTTCTGTTTCTCTTATCAGATGTCTTTTATATTATTTTTATATCTCGATGTCATCAGTGCTTTCAGTTTTATGAAACTCTAAAGGTTAAAAACTGCCATAAAAAGGTCGCTCTCTTTTTTTCACTGAACTTCGTAAATATAATCCACTCTAACGAGATTAAATCAGAAATCCTCATCTGAAAGCTGATTAACATTTTGTTCAGTTCATTTAAAATCCGTTAAGAAAATTGGATTAAAACAATTTTCTGTTGTTAAAAAATAAGATCCGTCTCACATTCTTTAGAATTATTATATATATATTATCGCCAATATGAAAAAAGCAGTCTTCATTTACATTTAATTGGTTTTAATGATTTAATTCACGTTTGACAAAAGTCTATTCACACTCGATAAAATTCTTCATTTACATTCGATAAAATTTATCATTGTTTGGAAAAGTTTATCATTTAGATTCGAAAGATTTGTCTTTTACATTTGAAAATAGTTTGTCATTTAGATTCGGAAAATTTGTCATTTATATTCGGAAAATTTGGCATTTACATTCGAAAAGTTTGTCATTTACATTTGATAAAAATTGTTCATTTACATTTGAGAAACTTCTCATTTACATTGGAAAAATGTTGTCACTTCCATTCGATAAAATTTGTCGATTCCATTTGATAAAAGTTTTCAATTACATTCGATAAAACTTTTCATTTACACTGAACGAAAATTTGCATTTACCAATAAAATTCTTCACTCGTATTAAATACGATCCTTCATTTACATTTAATAGAATTTTTCACTTGTGTTTGACAAAACTCAAGATTTATTAGAATTTTAAGCCTCGGATTCACGTGAATAACGTTATTTTTCACAAGAAATGCTACGCGATTTAATAATCTAGCTACTTTAAGAGTATTGTATTTTTCATTGATAAGATCCATCTTAATATGTAATTCCATAATATGGACACCTCACCAAAACTACAATATTATTCGTCTTGAACGGGTCCAAAACAAATATTTGCGATTTATTGCTAATCAACGTGGAATAATCAGAGATAGATTTAATCACGATTACACAGATCTTAGAATCTTGTTTAAAATACCAAAAATCTCATCCATGTTATTATATACTGATTTACTATTCCTCTATCGGATACTTGATAACCAAATAAATTGCTCTGAAATACTCGCAAATGTTAAGTTTTCGATCCCGACAGAAACTCTTAGCACACTTAGAGACCGATCATTGATCATAGTTAAAAATCCCATGGTAAAAACACATGAAAAATATTCTTTATTTTATGTAGATTCTGAAAGAACAAACTATGGAGCTAACGCTATTTACACTAGAATCTGTAGAGAGGCAAATGTCTATTGCGAAAAATTAGACTTTTTTCAGTTATCACCACGTGCATTTACTAATGCTTTGCGTTCTCTAATTCTTAATAAAGATATTTCTACCACTTAGCGGCATAAAAACAGTTAAGACTACAGTCTGGCTCAGTCTCATAGATGCATTCTATTATATTTTACTAGTTTTTAAGTACTCCTGTACTAAAGGGCATACTTGTAAGCCCGTTTACATTGTAAATAAATAAATAAAAATAAATAAATTTTTTGACACTTTTTTCAGTCAATGCAACTATTTAGCTACTTTTTGGAATAAAAGGAATAATGACAGAATTTTCTAATTATAATTTTAATAAAGTTTCCAACTTTTTTTTCTTTCACAAAAAGCAAAAATTTTTTATATTGAAAATTTTCCGAAACGGAAATATTAAATCCATTGAAGTAAACGGAAATATTTTCGAATTTTTGGAAAAAGTCATTATCTCCAGGAGATATTGGCATTTTTTCCCAAAAATTGTAAAATTTACCGAACTAGAGGATTTTTTTTAGAAAGTTAGTCTTTAAATCTTCAGTCTTTAAACTATTGTCATGAATATTTAAATTTATTACACAAGTTTTCATTTATTTCTGTGATTTTTCAATTTTTTTCTTAATATTTCAATTATTTTTTTCTATCTTTAAATTATTGCCAGGAATATTTAAATTTTCAACACAAGTTTCTATTCTACTTTTGTTAATTTTCAATAATTTTCTTCAAATTTTAGTTACTTTTGTCATTTTACGATTATTTTCTTCATATTTCTATTAGTTTTGCCATTTTTCAATTATTTTCAACAAATTTCAATTATTTTCTTCAAACTTCAATTATTCTCTATAAATTTTTTATTTATATACCAGCTTTCAGTTATTTATGTCATTATTCAATTATTTTCTTGAAATTTTAATTGTTTGATTAATTTTTTAAGTATTGTCTTCAAAATTTTAATTTAACGCACCAGTTATCCGTTATTTCTTTCAAATTACAATTATTTTTGTTATTGTTCAATTATCTTATTGTAATTTCAATTATTTTTAAAACTTTTCAATTATTTCTTTTAAATTTCAATTGTGTTCTTTAAGCTTTAAATTATTGTCAGAAAAATCCAAATTTTCAACACAACTTTCAATTCACTTTTATTATTTTTCAATTATTTTCTACAACTTTTGTCTTTATTAAATTATTTTTGTCATTTTACAATTATTTTCTTCATATTTTTTTTATTTTTGACATTTTAAAATTATTTTTTACAAATTTTAATTATTTTATTCAATTTTTTTATTGTCATGAATTTTTTATCTTCTTACACCTGTTTTTAATTATTTTCATCATTATTTTTATTATTGTCATTAATTTATTAATTTCTAACGCCTTTTTCAATTATTTTCTTCAAACTTTAATTACTTTTTTCATATTTAAATTTTTTTGCCGTTTTTAAATTATTCTCTTCGAATTTCAATTATTTTTCCTCAAACTTCTAATATTTTTATCAATTTTTCAATTATTTATGTCATTATTTAATTATTTTCTTAATATTTAAACTGTTTCGTTAAGTTTCCAAATATTTTCTTCAAATTTTTAATTTTTTAAACCAATTATCAATTATTTTTTCAAATTACAATTATTTTTGTCAATATTAAAATATTTTTGACATTTTGAAATTATTTTTTTTTAATGATATTTTCTTTAATCTTTTTATTATTGTCATGAATTAACTAACTTTTTAAGATCAGCTTTGAATTATTTATGTCATTATTCAATTAGTTTCTTCATATTTTAATTATATCGTAAATTTTGCGATGATTTTATGCAGTTTTTCAATTTTAATGTATTAAATTTTTTATTTTTGACTCCATTTTAAAATATATTTCTCATTTTCTATTCATTTTTTTCTAAATTTTAATTACTTTTGTTATTCTTTAATTATTTTCTTGTAACTTCAATTATTTTTAAAACTTTTCAATTATTTACTTTAAATTCCAATTATTTCGTTACAATATTTTCTTCGTTTTTTGATTTTTAATCAATTTTTCAATTAGTTTTGTCATTTACAAGATTTTTTTCCAATTTGGATTATTTTTGTCATTATTCAATTACTTCTTTATATTTCAATTATTTTTGAGATTTGCAAATTATTTTTTTCAAATCTGAATGGCTTTTCCTGCTGGTGCCCCCCCCCCCCCCCAATTTAATATCAGTAATATCAAAATCATTATTGCTTATTCACTCACTTTTTTTAAATCACAGTTTTCACTTAAAAACTAATTATTTACTTAGTTTTTTAAATAAAGAAGTAATTTTTTCACTATTTTCAATCTGCATAGCCACAGGAAGCCCTACTGCTTATTGGATAAATATTATTCATCGATTTGTATTATTTACTATTATAGTTTAATTCCTAAAATGTATTACATCATTTTTTAACTATTTTCTACAATTCTTAATTATTTTAATTGTTTTTAAATTAGTTACCTAAATCTTAAATTTAACTTTTTTAAAATTTTAATTACTTGCTTTAACATTAAATCAATTTAATTATTTATTTCTTAATTTTATATTATTCATCGCAAATTTAAAATAAATTTTCAATTTTCCATTATTTTTGTCATTTTGTAATTATAATTTTCAACTTTTAATCATTTTTATAATTTCTTAATTAATTTACTGAACTTTCAAATATATAACTCAATTTTTAGTTATTTTGTTCAGTTTCCATTTCTTTTTATTATTTTGCAATTATTTTCTCCATTTTTTAATATTTTCATTATTTTTTAATTAATTTCCTAACTTTTCATTTATTATCTCAAATTTAGATTATTGTCTTCAATTTTCAATTTTTTAAAAAATTCTTCAATTATTTTCTTTTGCTTAAAAAGAAAATCTGTAGTTTTACATTATTTTCTCCGATTTTTAATTATTTTCTTTCTTTTGGAATAATTTTCAAAAATTTCAATTGTTTATTTGAAATTTCAATTATCATTTTCATAGACTTTCGATTATTTTTGAAATTCTTTAATTATTCTCTTTAATTAAAATGTTTTAGTAATTTTATAGTTATTTTCTTTTTTTAAACATATATTCTGTGATTTTTCCAATTATTTCACTCAAATTTTATTTACTGTTTTCATTCTTTCATATTTAAGTTATTTTCATCATAAATTTCAATTATTTTTTTTCTCCAATTTCAATTATTATTTTTTTTATTTAAAAAAAATTCTGTTATTTTTTTCAATTATTTCACTCAAATGTGATTTATTTTTTACAACTTATTATCATTGTTTGTATAATATTTCAATTATTTTCTTCAAGTTACAAATCGTAAAATCATTTTTCAATTATTTTCCAAAATTTATATCCTTTAATTTACAATTTTTTTTATTTTTTTTATAATTTTCAAAATTTAAACTATTTATCTGCAATTTCAATTATTTCATTCAATTTTCAATTATATAAAAAATTCTTCATTTATTTTCAATTATATAAAAAATTCTTCATTTATTTTCATTCACTTAAAAACAAATTCTGTAATTTTATTATCTTCCCCAATTTTTAATTATTTTCATTCTTTTGGCATAATTTTTAAAAATTGCAATTGTTTATCTGAAATTTCAATTATTATTTTCATCAATTTTCGATTATTTCTGCGATTTTTTAATTATTCTCTTTAATTAAAATGTTTTAGTAATTTTGTAATTATTTTCTTTTTTTAAACATATTTTCTGTGATTATTTCAATTATTTCTCTCAAATTTTATTTACTGTTTTCATTCTTTCATATTTAAGTTATTTTCATCATAAATTCCAATTATTTTTCTCAATCTTAAATTATTTTCAGCATATTTCAATTATTTTTTTCTATTTTGAATTAATTTTATCATTTTTTAATTATTTTTCACGATTGTCAATTATTATTGTTATTTTCCAAAATTATTTTCTAAAATTTCAATTATTTTCACCAATGTTTAATTATTTTCATTTGTTTTCATAATTTCAAAATTTTTTAATTAATTATCGTAAATTTCAATTACTTTTAGATTGTTTCTTTAATTTTTTTCTCCAATTTTTAGTTATTCTAATTTTTTTTAATTGATTTCCAAGATCTTCATGTATTTTTCTCAAATTTCAATTATTATTATTATTTGTTTAAATTTTGTAATTTTTTTAATTATTTCACGTAAATGTGATTTATTTTTTACAACTTTGTATAATATTTCAATTATTTTCTTCAAGTTACAAATCGTAAAATCATTTTTCAATTATTTTCCAAAATTTATATCCTTTAATTTACAATTTTTTTTTTTATAATCTTCAAAATTTAAACTATTTATCTGCAATTTCAATTATTTCATTTAACTTTCAATTATTTATATGCTTTTTTATATTTTTTTCTTTAGTTTTCAATTACTTTCGTTCTTTTTCGTGATTTCCAAAAAGTTTTTTATTATTTCAATATTATTAAAAATTATTCTCTCAGTTTTTAAATCATGTTTATCTTGTGTCATTTATTTTCTCTAATTTTTAATTATTTTCTTTTTTTTCAAAGAACTTCCGAAAGTTTAAAGTATTTTTCTGAATTTTTTTATAACTTTCCTTTATTTAAAATATGTTATGTTATTTTTTCAATTATTTTCTTAAAATTTATATTATTTATTTCAATTTTTAATCATGTTTTTTTCAATTTTCAATTACTTTCGTTCTTTTTCGTAATTTTTAAAAAGTTTTTAACTTTTTTCAGTATTATTAAAAATTATTCTCTCAATTTTTAAATTATGTTTATCTTGTGTCATTTATTTTCTCTAATTTTTAATTATTTTCTTCAATTTTATATTATTTATTTCTATTTTCAATCTTTTTTTTCAATTTTCAATTATTGTCTCCAATTTTTTATTATTTAATTTCATTAAATTTATTTTTAAAATTTTCAAGTAATTTTCTCAAATTTAAATTATTTTCCTTATTTTTAAAACATTTCTCTGATTTTTTAAATTACGTTCCTTAATTTTTAATAGATTTCTTTTTTTTCAAGTAATTTGCAAAATTTGCAATTATTTTGTTTAATTTCAATTATTTTTTGCAATTCTTTTTAATTCTAAAATTTTATAAATTTTGTCCTAAAAAAACGTTTATCAGGGTTGACTGATTGGTTGACTTTGACCCTTAATAGTTACGCCATTGATTAAAGTTCAAAAGATATTTTTAATATGTATTGACTAAATCTAAATGTAGTTCTAGATACCCTTTCAACCAAAAATTCAACTTGACTAGCAACGTTGGTATATAAATAATAATCCCAACAAGATTCAATGTTTCACGTGTGTTCCCTTTAGTACAAGCTTGTATTATTAATTGCCATTATTAAACACAAATAATAAAAACCCTATAGTAAATCCAATTAAGGAAAATTCTCTACTCTAAAGTGAAGTGATTACCTGTGGCTAGCAATGAGCTTTAATCGTACGTTGCCGAAGGATTAAATTATTTTGAGGGTCGAACGTCAAAAGGTTGATTTTGGTTCAGAGTCGAGTGTCTCAGTAATTGAATTATATCCACTGCAATTGCATAGTGGCTATATTAATTAAATCCAAGGCCTTAAACTTCTAAGATTAGGCCTAACTTGCTGCTGAAATGTTGGTAATTTGATATTTTTGATTAAGCACCGAGATACCCGATACTCTAATCAAAAGATACTCTAATCACCTACACATCGTAAACATCCCGAGAAATTGTGCGAATACGATCATCATCAGTTTTTGGTGTTCCTCCTTATGTATATATATATATGTGTAGATAAACACCAATCTGGAAGTTCGGATATAAGGGCAGCTTCAAAGCTAAAGCCGTTTAACTTGAGGGCAGATATTATCTAATAAATTACCGACTTTGCCAATAAACCTATGAGTACCTACAATTACGCATTTAACCTTATTTCCGATTAAATCTGAAGCCATACATATATCTGATCGAAAAGGATAATTCATTTGTTAGGCTTATCTCTATTGTGATTATAGAAGGCTTAGCGAAAAAATCAAGGGTCGAAAAAGCAATAATTTTCGAATCTGATGCGTTTGACGTGAAAATTTCAACCCCTGGTATATGAAACGGTTTATGTTTTTTTTGTTTTTTTTATTATATAACTCGATTTAAATTATGAGAGAATCATTCATGATGGCTGAATCGAGAACTCAACATCGAGTTTATAATTCGAGGATAACAATGGAGATTGCGGTATTAAGCCAATCCGATTCAACTAAAATGTTTCCAATCCGGTTTGGTAAGTTGTATATTTTCGCCCTTTTTCGATGGGCGTGGTGAGTTTAAATCGTTCTTTGGGTGTATGCTTCTTCTGATGAGACGCTGGGGATTCTTCCCAATAGAGAGGTGGGGCTCTTGAAAAATTTACTGTGAAATTTTTCTTTCTAGCCTTACCCAAAGTGATACATAAGCAATGCCCAAAGTGTTGCATAAGGCACAAGCGAAATCATTCTACTTCAAGTTTGTAATAAAACCAGATGATAATCACTGTCGGACAAAATTGAACTTTATTTCTGACCCAAAGATATTTCATATTACTTTTGATAGATTTTTTTCACGCTGATTACGAATTTGGAAAGAAATATGTTCTATCACGTCTAGTTTTTGAGAAAATTAGGGTCAAAAATTAAAAAAATGTGTTTCAATGTAAAAAGAAAGTGTTATTTTAAGGCAGAAGAGCTGTCTTATTTTAAGACGCGTCTTAAATTAAGATTCTCTTTTTACAGTGTTTTGACGAAATTTGATTTTGAATAAAAAGACAACAAGATTGGTTGTGGGTCATTTAAAAAAATAAAATGTTGCAAATTTAAATAATGAAAATTACGAAACTGAAGAATATACCTGAAAAAAGAAGAAACAATTGACAAATGGAAACAAAATACGAAAAATGTCTACATAATTACACACTTGAAAATAATATGTAATTTAAAAAGTTGAACAATAAATAATATAAAATTTAAACAAAATATTTGAAAAATTATAGGAATAACTGTTGGAAATAATTAAAAATTGAACAACTTAATTGAAAATCGAAAAAAATAATTGAAATTTAAGGAAATATTAGAAAAAATGAGGAAATAAACTAACAATTTAAGGGCATGTGATGATAATGCTAAATTTGTCCGTAAACTTTCTCTTAAAGTACTCAATGTTTTGACACCAAACTTTGTAGAATTACTCAAAACACCAATTGAATGGTCTCTCTGACTCAATTTTGTTTCATTTTTGTCTTTAAACTAAATATTTTTCAAATTTACTTTTTTTTCAAAATTTTCCAAAAATTGTAAAATTGAAAAAAAAATTAGTTTAAAGATAAAAATGAAATAAATTTGGGTCAGAGAGACCATTCTAATGGTATTTTGAGTAATTCTACAAAGTTTGGTGTCAAAACATTGAGTACTTTAAGAGAAAGTTTACGGACAAATTTAGCATTATCATCACATGCCCTTAAGAATTAAATTAAAATTTAAAAAAGTAATTGATAGTTGAAAACAAAATTACAAAATGACGAAAATAATTGACAATTATAAACAAATAGTTTAGTGTGAACCAGTTAATATAAATAATTCTTTTGATTTATAAATAAAATTTAAAAAATGTAGATTAATGTACACAACCGAGGAAAATAAATTTAAAAATCAAAGAATAATTATAAAATTTTAAGATAATAATTGAAATTGAAAACATTGTTGTTGTTGTGAAAATGGCGAAAATAATTGTTAATTGAAAACAAAATTTGAAAAATGACTAGATTAAAAGAGAACTGAACAAAATAATTGAAAAAACTGAACAGGAAATATTAAATTTGAAGAAAATAATTGGAAAATAAAAAATTAGGAAAATCATATGAATAATTGTTGGAAATAATTGTACATTTAATAATAACTGGATTAAAAATATAAAAAAAAGAATTAACATAGAAAAAATTAATTGAAAACTAAAAAAAGCAATTAAAAATTTGAACAATGGAATTGAAATTTAAAGAACACACTTAGAAATTGAAAAAAAGTAATTGAAAATAGCCGAGAATTAATGAATATAAAATATAGCAATTAAAAAAAAATTAAAACTGAAGAATGGAAATAAAAATTAAAGAATGGGATTAGAAATTAAAAAAAAATATTTGAACAATTGTACTTCAAATTAAAGAAACCTAATGATAATCAATGAAAATAACAAAAAAAGCGATAATTTTCTAATATTAAAGAAAATAATTAAAAAGTGGAATTGAAATTTGAAGAAAATAACTGAGAATTGAAGAGAATAGTTCTAAAATTGAATAATTAAAATAAAAGTTTGAAACATACTTTATTTACTCTCCCCGCACATATCGCAGGGTTCGAGGATTCAATTACATATATCTTAAGGGGTTACACCACTGTAGAATTTTCAGAAAATCGATTTTTGTTTTATTAGCTTAAAAGATGCTTTAAACCCTCTAGAATACAGGGAAAAAAGTTTGGTGCCTGTTTTTCAACTTCTACAAAAAAAAAATTCGCAAAAAAGAGCTTAATTTAAGTCGTCAACAGTGTTGTGACGCCAACGCGTTTTTCTTAAAACACATTTTTGCAAATCTGCAAGCAGTATAACTCAAACAATTTTTATTATTTTAACTCTCAATTTTTATCATTTATTTAAAACAACATTCCGCACAGAAATACGTAGCCGATTTTTGATATTTTATAATTTCGATTTTTTAGACACAATTAAGTACTCATTTTCTTGGTCAAAAATTTGACTTTTACTTTAAATTCTCGCCAATTTAACAAAAATGAATATTTTTAAAATCCCCTACGTATTTCTGTAGTCATTCTAATGTAGATTAAGAAAAAAATTTTTATTTTGTTACAGATCAATTTTTACACCCTGTGTACTGCTTGCAGTAGAGCTATTTTTAAAAAAAACCGTCTAACAGAAGTTGCTCTTACGCCGCCATGTTGTATTTATTTTAAATAAAAAATTTTTTTTTCTAAACTTTTAAAGATGTCTAACAATATCCTTGAAAAGAATTATCCTCCTTCTGTTCCTTCTACAAAAAAAAAAAATAGCAAAAAAACACTTTTTTTTGCCGTCTACAGTGGTGTAACCCCTTAATCTAACTTAACCTATTACAACGACGTTTCTTTGAACACCTTATCTACATCTTTAACTACTCACTAAATTTACTAATATTAAACGCCCAGTGCCAGGTTTTCCGTTTTCTGTTCCCTCTAGCCTTTTTGGCTTCTTCCGTATATTTAAATTTTTTACATGACCTTCTTGGTCTCCTTTCTGACACCCCACGATTGAGCCATCAAATCCCTCAAAAACTCCTTTTTCCTCTTCTTCCTCTTTGCTACACCTATCCAACACATGGGCCCACTCTTCCAATTCATACCCACACACCCTACACAGTCTCTCCTCTTCACTCATCCAATACTTACATTCGTTCATACCCTCTCCCATTCTAAATCTCACTACTCTGCTCCATTTACTTTCTTTATTCATTCTTTTCAAGTACTGCGGTATTCCTTCCTCTCTTACCATTACATACCACCTATTATATTTCGAATCTCTTATTTTTTCCCACCTCTCCTCCTTATCTTTTCTTCTCCATACTACCTCCACCCCCTTGTTTTTGTGAGGGAGTGAGTGAGAGAGGCGTAAGTGGTGTGACAGAGACGAAAGGGGTGTCGGTAAGGTAGAGCGGGGAGATGACGACTAGAACGCCAGTGAAAGACGAAAGAGGGAAGCAGCAGTCGGTCGAAACAGTGTCGGTGGTCTCAGAGGCGGAGAGGCAGCAAGAAGGAGCAGGCACGAGCGATAGTAGGAAAGAGACAGAGACTCCGAAGGCTGGCAAGTATGTGCAGATAGCGTGGAAAGCCGGCGAGCAGTCGAGTAAGATAAAGAGAAAAGGCGGTAGGCATACGAATCTGCAAAGACTTGCAAAAGTTAAGGTCGGTAACTTGGAAAAATGCTGGCTCAGTGGCGTTTAAATAAAGAGACAGGTGCGGCAGGGGATATAGGTGAGGCTGGCGAGAAATTAGACAGTGATCATGAAGTAAGTGACAGCAAGGCGGGAGAGGGAAATATTAGTGAGACATAGGGAGAGGAGGAGGAAGTAGGGGCGATGATTAGAAAACTAGGTGAGATCATGAGTAAGAAAATAGATGCGCTAGATACAGGTTTAGAAGGCAAGATGAATGAGGTAAAAGGGGAAATAGGAGAGATTAAAAGAATGTGGAAGGAGTGGGAGGTACAGTGGAAGGAGGAAAAGGAGAAGGTGTGGGGGAGATTTGAAGGAGTAAAAAAGAAGCAGGAAGTAGAGATAGAAGGGATAAGGAAGGAGATGGGTGGGATAAAAGAAAGGGTGGAGAGGTTGGAAAATCAGAGAAGGGAGATGGTAGACGGAGGGGGGTCAGCAAGAGAGAAGGAGTTGGAAAGGAAGGTAGGCGAGTTGAATAGGAAGATGGAGCATTTAGAGAAAGAGAAAAGAAAGTGCAATATAATAATTAGGGGGATGAGGATAGAGAAAGGAAAGGGAAAAGAGGGGATCGAGAAGCTATTAAAGGATATAGGTGCGAAAGGGGAAGTGAAGGTAGTTAGAGGCGTGGGAGAGGTGGAGAAGGAAATTCCAAAAATTTGGGTGGTAGAATTAGGAAATGAAGAGCAAAAAAGGGAGGTGATGAGCTTAAAGAAAGGCTTAAAAGGTAGAAAGGAAAGAATAGAGGAGGATAGAACATGGAAGAAAAGGAGAGTGAGATGGTTGTTGGAAGAAAAAGCTTGGGAGGAAAGAAGTAGGGTAATCAGGTAGTATGGGGTAGAGAGACAATTTGGGTAGACGGAGTAAAGTGGATAGTTAATGAAGAGACTAGAGAATTAGTAATAGAGGGAAGTGGGTTGGGGTTCAAACGGAAGGAAAGAAGGAGGGATCAAGAGGAGAAAGAAAAAGTAGAGGAATAAAAGTGGCATTCTGGAACGTCTCAGGACTTAAAAATAAGAATGACGGTTTTTGGGAGAGTATAAAAAAGTGGGATGTAGTAGTTTTAAGCGAAACATGGACGGAGAAGAAGGATTGGGAGTGGGTGAAAAGGAAGTTACCGAAGGGGTATAGATGGGAAATGCAGGTGGCAAAGAAAGAGCAAAGCAAAGGCAGAAGCGCGGGAGGGATGGTAACAGGGGTAAGTGAGAGAATCAAAGAGGAAGGGCAAAAAGAGATTGATAAGGAGGGGTGCATGGTAAGAACCATAAGAATCGGAAAAGATAAATGGGATGTGGTAGGAATATATAGAAGGAGAGGAGAGGACAGGGGTTGGAAATACATAGAAGAGTGTATGGAAGTAGGAAAAGATAGGTTGGTAGTAATAGGAGGAGACTTTAATGCATGGACGGGAGAGTTAGGAGGAGGAAGGTGGAATGAAGAAAGTGGAAAATACGAAAGGGCCTCAAAACATAAAGGAGTAGATAAAGAAGGAAGGAAACTGTTGGAGTTGTTGGGAGAAAGGGGGTGGACGATATGCAACGGTAATAAGAGAGGAGATGAAGAAGGGGAATTTACTTTTACGGGGAGAGGGGATACGGTAATAGATTACGTTTTAGCGGAAGAAAGAGTTAGGAGTAGGTTTATGAGCATGAAGGTAGGAAGGGAAGTTGGGTCGGAGCACTTCCCAGTGATAGTAGAAATAGAAGGGGCGCTAGGAAACAAAAAAAATGGGTTTAAACGAATGGAGAAGAAAGTTAAAATGGCGAAATGGGGGAGGGAGAAGTTAGTTGAGTTTGAGAAAAAGATGCAGGAAGAAGGAGAGAAGTGGTCAAAGGTAGGAAAAGAGGATATAAATCAGCAAGTAGAGAGAATGAAGAAAACCATAGATAAGGTGAAAAAAGAGATAGGACAGGGAGAGCAAAAAAGGTGGAAGGACAGAGGATGGTGGGATGAAGAATGCGAAAGTAGTAGGATGAAGTTGAGAAAGAGTATCAAAGATTGGAGGAAAGGTAGGATAGAGAGAAAAGAATATAATTTAAGGCATAGAGAGCACGAAAAGCTGTTAAAAGGAAAAAGAGAAGAGGAGGGAGAGAGGTTTAGGAAAGAAGTAGAAGAAGCGGTGAAGGAAGGCCGAGAATGGGAAGTTATAAATAAGGAAAGGTATAAAAGAAAGGGGATAAATAAGGAAATTAGCATGGGAGAGTGGACAAGTTACTTTAAACAATTGAGCGGAGGGGTAGATGGACGGATCAGAGGGGAGGGGAGAAAAAAAAGTGAAGGGAACGGATGTAGAGGAAGTGAGAAGGGAGGAGGTGGAAATAGCATTAGACAGGTTGAAGAGGGACAAGGCGGGGGGTCTTGATGGAATAGAAGGAGAAAGTTTAAAGTATGGTGGTGAAAGGGTGAGGGAGGAAATGTGGGAGATTGTCAAAAGGGTATGGGGAGGAGAGGGCTGGCCAGAGGACTGGAAAACAGGATTGATCGTACCGTTAGTGAAAAAGGGGGAAGGGAAAAAGGGGGAAGGGAAAAAGGTGGAGGAGTATAGGGGCATAACATTGATGTCGGTAGGATATAAAGTGTATGCGGAAGCACTGAAAGAAAGATTAGAGAAGGAGGTAGAAAGAACAGGAGGAATCCCAGATAACCAAACTGGGTTTAGGAAAGGGATGGGGACAATGGACAATATTTTTGTACTGAACTATTTAGTGAACAGAAATTTAGGAAGGAAAAAAGGCAAGTTAGTAGCTCTATTCGTCGATTTTAAGGCGGCCTTCCCTTCAGTGAATAGAGGGATTTTGTGGAAGGTGTTAAGGGACAGGGGGATAGAGGAGGGGCTAATTGAAAGGTTAAAGGAGTTATATAGGGATGGGAAATCGAGGGTAAGAGTAGGGAGAAACTGGGGGAGGAATTTTGGGTAGGAATAGGGTTAATGCAAGGCTGCCCGTTGAGTCCGTTACTATTTACTCTCTTGATGGCGGATCTAGAGGAGAAATTAAGAAAAAAAGGCAAAAGAGGCGTAGTTATAGGAGTGAAAAAATTATATGCGGTGGCATATGCAGACGATATAGTGCTGTTGGCAAAAGATGAGGCGGGTATGAAGTTGTAATTAGGGAGTTTGAAAAGTATGTAGGAGAGAAGGATCTATGGGTAAACGTGGAAAAGACGAAGATGGTGAGATTTAGGAATAGGAGAGGAGGGATGCTATATGGAAGGAAGCTGAATGGAAGAGAGGTGGAGGAAGTGGAAGAATTCTGTTACCTGGGTTTCTAGTTTTGTTATAATGGAGGGCAAGGGTTAAATGTGAAAAGAAGAGTGGAAAGAGCGAGTAGAATGATGGGACAAGTGTGGGAGATAGGGAAAAGGAGATTTAGAGATGATTGGAGGAGAAGGGTATGGCTGTTTGACGTGTTAGTGTGGTCGGTACTGAGTTATGGGGGTTGTAAAGAAATGAAAAAAGTGGAAGGTATGCATGAGCGTTTTTTGAGATGGACATTGGGTGTGAGTGGAAACTGGCCAGGTTATATGTTGAGGGATGAACTGGAGAGAGAGAAGATGGTGGTGAGACAAAGAAAGAGAGCGTGGGGGTATGAGGAAAAATTGAAGCAAGGAGGAGGGAGCAGTTGGGCGAGATTGTAAAAATTTGAAACAATTTTTATGAGGGCAAAATAAATTTAAAAATCAAAGAATAATTATATAAATAATTGTTGGAAATAATTGCACATTTAATAACTGGATTCAAAAGAAAAAAAAAACAGTTAACATTAAAAAAATAATTTGAAAATTGCAAAAAGCAATTACAAATTGAACAATAGAATTGAAATTTAAAGAATACACTTAAAAATTGAAAAAAGTAATTGAAAATAGCTGAGAATTAATAAATATAAAAGATAGCAATTTAAAACTGAAGAATGGAAATAAAAATTGAAGAATGGAATTAGAAATTAAATAAAATAATGGAACAATTGTACTTTAAATTAAAGAAACTTAATGATATCGAAGAAAATCATAGAAAAAAGTCGATAATTTTTTAATATTAAAGAAAATAATTGAAAATTGAAACGTGGAATTTAAGTTTGAAGAAAATAACTGAGAATTGAAGAGAATAGTTCTAGAATTTAATAATTAAATTTAATTTTTAAAACAATTTTTATGAGTAAAAAAAAAATTGTAAAAATCCGAGATTTATTGAATAAATAATGTGAACCGAAATAAATAAATAAATATTGAGGAACTAATTAAAAATTGATAAAAATAATTGAAAATTGAAGAAAATATTTGAAATTGAAGAAATTAATTAAACATTGCAGAAATAAATTGGTAATTAAAGACGAAAATAATTAGCTATTAAAAAAAAAATTAACTGTTGAAAAAGAAAATCAAAAAATGGTAAGAATAATTGTCATTCTAACAAGATTTTTTTAAAAATTATTTAATAATCAAAAAATTGAAGGAAAATAACTTATTGTTAATTGAAAACTGATGAAAATTATAGAAGAAAGTGTATAAAATACATAAAAATTGAAGAAATCAATTGGAAGTTGAATTGTTTTGAAATTTCAAGAAAATATTTGATAATTGAGAAAAAGCGAGGATTATTGAATATTGAATAAAATAATTGAAAAACGAAGAATGCAATTGAAAATTGAAGAAAATAATTAAGAATTAAAGAAAAAAATCAAAAATTAAATAAATAAATTGAAGATTAAAAAATTAAATTGGAATTTTAAGAAAATGGTTAAAACTTGAAAGAAAAATTACAAAACTACTAAAATAATTAAAAATTAAAAAGTGGTATTTGAATTTGTAGAAAATAACTGAGAATTAAATAATTCAATAAAAATTTTAGATCAATGTTTATGAGTGAAAAAAAATTGAAAAAATCCGAGAATTATTGAATATTGAGGAATTAATTAAAAATCGATAAAAATAATTGAAAATTGAAGAAAATATTTGACATTAAAGATAATAATTAAAAATTGAGGAAATAAATTAAAAATTAAAGAATTAATTGGAAATTTCAAGAGAATAATTGGTAGTTTGAATAAAAATTACAATATAACGAAAATAATTAAATATTGTCGAAAATAATTAACCATTAAAAAAAATAATTAACAATTTAAAAAGAAAATTGAAAAATGGTAAGAATAATCGGCGTGCGAAAAAAAATATTTAAAATTAATGGATAATCATAAAATTGAAGGAGAAGAATAAATTGTCAATTGAAAACTGATGAAAATTATGAAAGAAAATGTAGAAAATACATGAAAATTGAAGAATTGTATTTAAATATCAAGAAAATAATTGATAAATTGAGAAAATGCGAGAATTATTGAATATTGAATAAAATAATTGAAAAACGAAGAATGCAATTGAAAATTGAAAAAAATAATTGAAAATTAAAGAAAACAATTAAAAATTGTAGAAATAAATTACAAATTAAAGAATTAATTGGAAATTTCAAGAAAATAATTGATAATTAAAAGAAAAATTAGAAAACGACTAAAAAAATTAAATATTAAAGAAAATAATTGATAATAGAAGAAAAATTTAAAAACTGGTGAGAATAATCGACAACAGAACAAGATTATAAAAAAGATTTAAAACATAATAATTATAAAATTTAAAGTGTGTGATTGTATATTGAAAACTTGAAAATTATAGAAAAAATTATAGATTTTACAATTTTATTTATAAAATTATTAACATTTCATTGAGTGTTTAGTATTGCATTTA
This sequence comes from Ganaspis brasiliensis, assembly GCA_037103525.1. Taxonomy (NCBI): domain Eukaryota; kingdom Metazoa; phylum Arthropoda; class Insecta; order Hymenoptera; family Figitidae; genus Ganaspis; species Ganaspis brasiliensis. The sequence continues at coordinate 3,003,373 of JAZKLR010000146.1, forward strand.
CATTAAATGTTTTATTTATATTAATATTTATTCAATCTAAATGTACAATTAAATAAAATTAAATTTAAAATAGTACAATATTTTAATTTTGTATTATGAAGAAAATATTTCGTCATTGTCGAAAATTGTAACTTATTAAAATTTGTATTTTTTTCTAGTAATATTGTATAATTTTAGAGAAAAATAATTAGGTCGCTACTGAGCGTACATATTTTTATAAATATAAATAGTGTAAGTTAAAATCATCTAATTTTAATATAATGGAGTATATTTTTATATTTCGAAATAAAAAATAAAATATTCAGTAAAAAATTAAATTGCTAAATTATCTGAAAATTATATTTAAATTTTTTAAATTAGAAATCTGTAACATTTATTTGTTATACACAATGCTTGTATGCTTGGGTAATAACTTCACTGAAAAAAAAAATTTCAAATTTATTTGAGTATTAAGTAATATTTACTTTTTTACTCAAGCAATGCAAACAAATTAAAAATTGCTGTAAATCCACCCCCACAGCACCGAAAATTTCCTGAAAATTTATTAAAGATTTATTTGCAAACTTCGGAATATTTAGGTGCAAAGCTTAGCGAAAATTGTGTAAAAATTTAAATGTCCCGATTAAATAAATGTTTAGCGTAAAAGTTGACTGAACATTTAAATTTACATTTTCGTAAAATTTTCGTCGCGAAAGTTTCCTGAACATTTAAATTTACATTTTCGTGAAATTTTCGTCGCGAAAGTTTCCTGAACATTTAAATTTACATTTTCGTGAAATTTTCGTCGCGAAAGTTTCCTGAACATTTAAATTTACATTTTCGTGAAATGTTCGTCGTGAAAGTTGACTGAAGATTTAAATTAAATTTTCATGAAATGTTTGTCGCAAAAGTTGATTCAACATTTAAATTAAATTTTCGTGAAATGTTTGTCGCAAAAGTTGATTCAACATTTAAATTAAATTTTCGTGAAATGTTTGTCGCAAAAGTTGATTCAACATTTAAATTAAATTTTCGTGAAATGTTTGTCGCAAAAGTTGATTCAACATTTAAATTAAATTTTCGTGAAATTTTCGTAGTGAAATTTGACTGAACATTTAAACTGAATATTTGTGAAATGTTTGTCGCAAAAGTGAATTAAACATTTAAGTGAATATTTGCTAAATGTTGAGCGGAAAGTCGACCGAATAAAAAAATTATATTAAATAGAAGGGGAACAAGTAAATTAAAAAGTAATTAAATTAATATAAACACATTTATTGAATAAAATTTTGAAGATTCTGTAACGTTTTACAAATCCTTAATCTAATACAATCTTTCAACTTACAATTTCCTGTTTGTTCTATTTAATATAATTTTTTTTATTTGGTCAACTTTCCGCTCAACATTTAGCAAATATTCACTTAAATGTTCAATCCACTTTTGCGACAAACATTTCACAAATATTCAGTTAAAATGTTCAGTCAAATTTCACTACGAAAATTTCACGAAAATTTAATTTAAATGTTGAATCAATTTTTGCGACAAACATTTCATGAAAATTTAATTTAAATCTTCAGTCAACTTTCACGACGAACATTTCACGAAAATGTAAATTTAAATGTTCAGGAAACTTTCGCGACGAAAATTTCACGAAAATGTAAATTTAAATGTTCAGGAAACTTTCGCGACGAAAATTTCACGAAAATGTAAATTTAAATGTTCAGGAAACTTTCGCGACGAAAATTTTACGAAAATGTACATTTAAATGTTCAGGAAACTTTTGCGACGAAAATTTCACGAAAATGTAAATTTAAATGTTCAGGAAACTTTCGCGACGAAAATTTTACGAAAATGTAAATTTAAATGTTCAGTCAACTTTTACGCTAAACATTTATTTAATCGGGACATTTAAATATTTACACAATTTTCGCTAAGCTTTGCACATAAATATTCCGAAGTTTGCAAATAAATCTTTAATAAATTTTCAGGAAATTTTCGGTGCTGTGGGGGCAGGTAATTTTTACTTTGTTTTTTTAAGAAGAAAAAAAAGTTACACTTTTGAAGCAAATTTGACGTTTTGTGTCAAGCTCTTCGAAGTCAAATTTTAATTATATTCCGGAAAATTTAGAAATGGAAGTATATAAACAAAAGTAATTAGAAATGTAATTTATGTATTAATTTATTATTTATTTTTTTTTAATTACTTCAAATATTCGTTTTAAATACAAAACGTCAAATTTTATTTAAAAAGTGACACATTTTCTCCTTAGAAAACAGAGTAAAAATTACCTGGTTTCACAGCAATTTTTAATGTTTCCATTGCTCAATTAAATAAAATCCTCCCTTGGTGGAATTGTAGTTCAAAGTTGAAGCTTTCATTTTAACCAAGGAAAAAATGTTTCCTTATGTTATGTCTAAATTCGTCACATTTTTCAAAATGAAAAATACATTAAAAAATTAAGAATAAGTCATTAATATTTAAAAACCCGTCAGTATACAATTTCTAAAGGTTCTAATAATATAACGATAGAGTGTTTTATATATTTATTCTAAAACCCTTCAACAATGCAGACATCTGGTTATGAGTGAATTTTCCCAATATCTTTCGAATAATAGTTTATTAAGTCTACATTAAACATATTTAATAATCCCATAGTTAAATTTACATTTGCCAGGATAATCCTGGCGTGTTATCAAAATACACAAAAGTATATTTGATATTGTTATATTGTGGCGCTTCTAGCTCGCGGGCATTATTGATTCTCTTGAAATTTTTCGAGGGTAACTATGATTTGAAGACTATAGCTTATCCTTTTTTTTTTACTACGGCAAGACTGGATTATCATCAGAAAGAGTTTCGACTTGATTTTATATCAAGAGCTCAAAATTGAGGGGTTGAAACATCATTTCCGATGGCACTGCAGGGGACAATAAAACTACCAAGGTTTCACCACAAAATAGGGTCTGGAAGAAGCTTAAGCTAGACTGATTTCAATGACATGCCGACGGGTATGTTCCATCGTATTTTTGTCCTAGATGTTGATTCTCCAACCAAAAAATCAGAATCAGCTAAAAATGAGAATGGATATAAATTTTAGATATAAGTAAATTTTTAAATTTTACACTCTTTTAGAGATTGATTTTTTACTTGTTTTTGGAGATTATGAAAATGAAAAATACAATGGGTAAAATATGAAATATTAAAATATTATTGAAGCGATTAAAATTTTAATCGACCTGATAACTTCTATTGATATATAAACTTTCACTAATTCAAGTTTCAGTTTATTGTAATTTCCGTATTGATTATAAACTCAAGCGACGTCAACTTCAAGGGATCCAAATTTCAATTATTTCAAACGTCAAAGACATTAACATAAAGATATTCAAATTTTAATTGATAGGTGATTCTCGAGAAATATTCCTTTTTAAATGAATAATTAATCAATACATTTTTTGATCTCTAAAATTTGTAAATATATTAAGCATTAAAAAGATTTAATACCTCTATAACTCGATCATGCTAATTTGGAGAATTTAAAAACCACTTTTTATATTAAATTTTATAGATAAAGATAAATTGATATTCATATTATAATTTATAATCTGAGTCAGAGGAGTGACTTAGATATTTTTTGTTTTTAACCAGCTACTTTTTGAAAATGTATTCACATTCATTAAAATTTTAATTTCAAAATAACAGTTGAAATAATTTTAATTTTATTATTAATAAATTTATAATTCTTTCTATAATCGTCAACAGTTTTAAAATTACAATTATCCTCCTTCAATTTTGTAATTATTCTTTAATTTTTTTAATTATTTTGGTCTGTTGTCGATTATTCTCATCAGTTTTAGAATTTTTTTTCGAAATTATCAATTATTTTCCTCATTCCTCAATTATTTTCCTTAATTTTTTATTTTTAATTCTTTTATTCAATATTCAATAATTCTCGTCTCTTTTCAATTATCAATTATTTTCTTGAAATTTCAACACATTTCTAAAATTTCTAATTGATTTCTTCAATTTTGATTTATGTCCTACAATTTTTTCTTTAATTATCTACATTTTTGAATTGATAATTTATTATTATCCTTTAATTTAATAGTTGTTCTTTAATCTTTAAAATGATTTCTTTCTGATGCAGATTAATCTCGCCATTTATCAAATTTTTTTATCAATTGACAATTATTTTCCATAATATTTAATTATTTTCGGCATTTTATAATTTTTTCGACAATTATCAGTTATTAACATACACCTTCAAAATAATTCTTTAATTTTCAATTTATTTCTACAATTTTAATTATTTTTCTCAATTTTTAATTATTTCCTTTTTTTCAATTATTTTCATCGATTATCATGAATTCATCGAATTTTATCGATTATTAATTCCACAATATTTAATAATTTTCTGATGTTTTCAATACTTTTTTTCACTTATAAAAATTGTTTTAAAATTTCAATTCAATTGTTCAATTCTACAATTATTTTTCTCAATTCTCAATTACTTTCTTTAAATTTCCATTCCATTTTTTAATTTTCAATTATTACGTTAATATTAAAAAATTTCCGCCTTTGGACAATTTTTCTTTCAATTATCAATGAGTTTATTTAATATTAAATTTAATTGTTTAAATATTTCCTTCAATTCTCAATTTTTTTTATAATTTTCAATTCAATTCTTTAGTTTTCAATTATTTCTTTTTGTGTTTAATAATTATGTGCTTTTTTAAATTACTTTTTAAACTTTTTTATTATATTTTTTAAATTTCAATTGCACTCTTCAATTGTCAATTATTTTCATCAATTTCCGTTTCTTTTTCTTTTTCAATTCAGTTGTTCAATTATCAATTAATTTTTTTCAATCATAAAAATTTGTTTTAAAATTTCGTTTAAACAATTTTCTTTAAATTTATCTTTTCTTCAATTTTCTACAACTATTTTCTTCAATTCTTATTATTATCTTCAAATTTCCAATCTCTTTTTAAAATTTCAATTATTTTCTTTAATAACAAAAAATTTTTGACTTTTATATCAATTATTTTTCTCTACATCAATAAATTTCTTTAATTTTAGATACAGTACTTCAATTATATTTTAAAAATTTTAATTACATTTTTCAATTCTATTCTCCAAATTTTAATTCCATTTTTCAATTCCATTCTTCAAATTTAAATTATTTTCTTCAATTTTCAATCAATTCTTCAATATTTACTAATTATCGAATAAAAAAATTTTTTTAACAATAATAAAAATTGTTATAAATTATCATTTCAATTGTTCAATTCTTCAGTTTTTAATTATTTTCTTCTGTATTTAATAATTATGTGTTTTTTAAAATTACTTTTTAAATTTTTTTATTTGATCTTCAATTATCAATTATTTTAATCAATTTCAATTTTTTTTCCTTTTCAATTCGGTTGTTCAATTTACAATTATTCCTATAATTTTCCTAATTTTTCAATTACGTAGTTTAAATTTTACTGTTTAATTCTTTCAATTATTTTTTCAAATTGTTTATTATTCTAGACATTTTTCAAATTTTGTTTTCAACAGTCAATTATTTTCGATATTTTCCAAATATTTTTTTTCCATTTTGCAATTGTTCTCGTTATTTTCCAATTATTTTTTTCAATTATTCCCTACAATTCTTTTAACTTTCATTTATTCTCTTAAATTTTAGAATTATTCTTTAATTTTATTTTTTATTTTTCTCTCTTGTCAATTATTTTTGACAGTTTGAAATTTTTTTTCAATCGTCAATTATTTTCGTTATTTTGTAATGTTTTTTCAATTATTTTTCTAAAATTTTAAATTACTTTCTTCAATTTTTAATTATTTTCATTAATATTTTTAAATTCTCGTATTTGGTTAATCTTTTTTCGATTATTATTAATAAGTTTTTTTAATTTTAAATTCAATTGTTTAAATATCTTCTGCAGTACTCAATTTTTTTTCAAATATCAATTTCATTTTTCAGTTTGCAATAATTCTCTTCCATATTCAATAATTCTCGCCTTTTTTAGTTACTTTTTTCAATCTTTTATTATATTCTTTAAATTTCAATTCCATTCTTTAATTTTTAATTACTTTTTTCAATTTCTAATTGTTTTCATTAATATTGTTAAATTCTCGTATTTGGTTAATTGTTTTTCGATTATTAATAAGTTTCTTTAATTTGAAATACAATTGTTCAAATATGTCAATTTTGTTTCAAATTTCAATTTCATTTTTCAGTTTGCAATAATTCTCGCCTTTTTTCTGTTACTTTTTTCAATCTTTTATTAGATTCTTTAAATTTCAATTCCATTCTTCAATTTTTAATTATTTTCTTCAATTTTTAATTATTTTCTTTAATTTTCAATTATTTTCTTCTATTTTAGTTTATTTTATACTTTCAATCCAGTTGTTCAATTTACATTTATCTTTAACAATAAGTTATTTCTATAATTTTTTTTAATTTTTCTTTTTTCAATTATTTTTTTGCAGTTTAATTTTTATTGTTTTATTTTTTAATTTTTTTTATTGTGAATTAATCTAGTCTATTTTTCGAATTTCGTTTTCAATAGTCAATTATTTTTGCCTTCGTTTTTGTAATTTTTTTCAATTATTAATTATTTTTTCAAATTACAATTTAATTTTTAAATTTTCAATTTATTTCTTCATCTTTTTATTACTTTCTTCAATTTTCTATTATTTTCTTCAATTTGAATTATTATCTTTGATTTTCAATCCAGTCTTTCAATTTTCAATTATTTCCAACAGTTATTTCTATAACTTTCTTAATTGCTTCCTCATACTCTCTAAATCTGAATTAGATAAAAATAACTAATTTGAAAGCAAAAACTCAGTCACTAATTGAAATAGTTATATTTCTACTAACCATTTAGTAAAAAATAACTAATTATTAGTCAAATTCGTTTTTAGGTTATGTCAAAATTACATAAATTTTTGTAAAATTATGTTTACTAATTCAATTAGTCAAATTTTAACTATGTTTTAGTTATATTTTTACTAATAATTAGTTATTTTTAACTAATTGCAGAAACAAAAACTCAGGCACAATTTTACTAATAATTAGTTATTTTTAACTAATTTAAGTTTAGAGAGTAGAGGAATAAGTATTTTTAAATTAGTTCATTTTCAATTTATGGAAAATCTAGACGATATATTTTATTTCTACTTTATTAAAATAAATCAATTTTTTTGCAGGATTTTTTAGAAAAAGTGGTAATTTAGAGGGTAATTATCATAAATTATTATTATTATTAAGAAAATCTTGAGGACGTACAAAAGTAATATTTCGGGAGAATAATCACCCAGATGATAATTTCGATCAAATTACGTAAATAGATAAATTTATCGAAATCACGAGAGCTGTTTGTAATAAATTTAATATTTATTTTGTTTAATAATTGATTCTGTTTTTAATAATGAAAGTCGTCGAATAATAAGAATAGGTTAAAATAAAGGTGGAACAAAAAAGAAAAGGAATAGAGTGGGATTCACATTTGAGGGAAGAATACAATGGCGCTTCGACCGGATTTAATAAAGCCTTTTCTGTGTGTCAACTGAGACAGAAAGAAAAAAAAAAGGTCTCAAGCGATGTACCGGTGACTTTAGAATCATATAGTTCTGGTTCCGAATTTGATAGCTTTCGTTGAAAGGACAGATAAAATACTTACAATGGTTGCTTTCAAATAGTATTTTTTCTGCACTTGAAAATTGATTTGGGAAATCAAAGCAGTTTTCCTTTCGAATAAAAGAGAATTTTATTATGCTCTGTTACCGGGAAAGTATTCCTTTGATTATATTTTCCACAATTTTATATTCAGAAAAGAATTTAAAATTGAAACAATTTTAATAAAAGAGAATTTGCTTTAATTACAGTGTTTTAGTTTGATAATAATTCAGTATAGAAATTGTTTAAAAAGTAATTTAATTTAAAAAAGTAATTTAATTGCAAAAAATAATTAAATTTGAAAAATAATTAAATTTAGGAAATGTAATTTTAAGAATGAGTGAATAATGGCGCAATTATTTAATGTAAGTTCTATATAACTATTTCAAGTGGTATACGAATCACATATGAACTCACTTGACACACGTGGCGTCACAAAAGCTCATTTTCTAGCCGCAAAGGATGGGCAAAAGGAACACGTGTGTGGATTTTACATTCAGAGCTCGTGTATAGAATTTGAATTTACACACGTCTCTGCCATACATATAGAATGTACAATTCCATGAACCGAATTATTTGCAGATTCAACCACGAGTTAGATCAAATTGTGGTTAAGATTACCCAATTATACAGTGGAACTTATTCTTTATGTGCAGAAAACAAAGATAGCCTCAATAAAAAAAAGAACCCAATTCACTTTCGTAATTGAATTTATAAATTAGTGCATTTGCTGAAAATAGATTTTTCAAATCACAAAAATTGTCACAAACTACAAAACAAAGAAAAAAAAGTTTTTTTTAAACAAAATTAATAACTCAGTGAATTTGTAAAGAATAAATAGGCAAGTTTTATTTGACGATTGTGAATATTTTTTCGAGCGACTGATTGAGAAAGGCAATCTATAAAAAAGGACTTTGTGACACTTAGAGTCTCTCTTTTGACAAGTCGAATATAAGGGACGACAGATTATGGTATTATGGGTGGTAATCATTTATAAAATTGACCACGCGCCAGTAGTCTTCGAAAGGCAATGAATAGCGGACAAGAAAAAAATTCCTACAATCCTTACAAAAGAGCAACATATGTCTCTGAAGCGTGCGCGCTCCCGCACTATTGGGGTCCTGACTACCAGTCATTTAAAATATTTCACTTTAAGAAAATGTATTAATGAAATAGTTCTATTATATAAAAAAAGATAATTTTAATGCAGGGAAAATAGTCAAAAAATTTTTGGGTAATTTTATTCACTTAATATTAAATACTAAATCTCACTTGTAAGTCCTTAATATTGAGAAAATAAAATTACCCAAAATTGATCCAATGTTGATAAAAGCTTGGTGAGTAGACACCGCTACGAAAAAAACCCAAACTTGGCCGATAATTGATTCACTTACCTTTCTCACAAGTGAGGTGAGCCACTAAATGTATATAAGAGAGGCTTTTGCTCCTATGCAGTAAACCTTTAGTTATTGCTTGAAAGATACTAACTCCAATATCTATATATGTATATATATTTTTAGTATATTTAGAAGCTGACAAGGTTTCTCTTATATACATTTAGTGGCTCACCTCACTTGTGAGAAAGGTAAGTGAATCAATTATTGGCCATGTTTGGGATACTGTCACAGTGGTATATACTCACCAAACTTCTGGCAACACTGGGTCAATTTTGGGTAATTTTATTGAAGCAGTATTAAACACTAGACCTCACTTGTAAAAGATGTCTAAGTCCTTAATATTGAGAAAGTAAAATTACCCAAAATTGATCCAATGTTGATAAAAGCTTGGTGAGTACTGCCGTCAGAAACAAGAACTTACGTAAGTCTTATTGTCTCTTAGGTTGACTTTTGTGCGTTTATGCTACAGGAATAGCGACCTAAGCGACAATGTGACTTACGTAAGTTCTTGTTACTGACGGCAGAGTAGACACCGTTACGACAGTATCCCAAACTTGGCCGATAATTGATTCACTTACCTTTCTCACAAGTGAGTTAAGCCACTAAATATATATAAGAGAGGCCTTGCTCCTACTCAATAAATCTTTAGTTATTGTTCGAAAGTTGACCTTTTTCTATACTAACATCCAGTACAACTTAAATCTACTGAATATATATTTTTAGTATATCAAAAAGCTGAAAAGGTTTCTCTTATATACATTCAGTGGCTCACCTCACTTGTGAGAAAGGTAAGTGAAACAATTAATATCCATATTAGTAACTCTTTTGCAACAGTGTTTATCCACCAAGCTTCTGTCAATATTCCATCAATTTTACATAATTTTATTCACCCAGAATTGACCGAATTATTATTGCCTTTTTTTCTAATTAAATAATAATAATCTCCGTAAACTCCTGAAGTTAGTTACTTTTTATATTTATTCATTTTTTCTGTCCACGTTTTAAAGTCTGAAGTGAAGTTAGTTAGTATTAATATTTATTCATCTTTTTCTGTCCATGTTTTAAAAACTGAAGTGAAGTTAGTCTTACTCCCTGTTATATTAATTTTCTAAATTTTCAGTTATTATCTCAAATTTAGATTATTGTCATCAATTTTCCATTATATAACAATTTTTTAATTATTGTCTTTTGCTTAAAAATAAATTCTGCAATTTTTCTTGATTTTCGTCAATTTATAATTATATTCATTATTTTGGCATTACTTTTAAAATTTTCAATTATTTATCCGATATTGCAATTATTTTCATCAATTTTCGATTATTTCTGCGATTTTTTAATTATTCTCTTTAATTCAAAATTTTTAAGTAATTTTGTAATTATTTATATTATTTAAATTACTTTCATCATAATTCAATTTTCTTTCTCAATCTTAAATTATTTTCAGCATATTTCAATTATTTTTGTCAATTTTTAATTAATTTTATCATTTTTCAATTATTTTTTTCGATTTTAATTATTATACTCATTTTCTAAAATAATTTTCTAAGATTTTTAAGTATTTTTCTAAAAATTTAAACATTTTCTTCAATTTCTAATTATTTTCATTTGTTATCAGAATTTCATATTTTTTTTATTAATTATCATAAATTTTAATTATTTTTAGCTTTTTTCCAGACTTATCTCCAATTTTTAGTTTTCCTCATTTTATAAAATAAATTTCTAAAATTTTTTAAGTATTTTTCTCAAATTTTTCTCAAATTTTTCTTCAATTTTTAATTATTTTTCTTTGTTTTCATAATTTCTAAAAAAATTTTTTAATTATCGTAAATTTCAATTATTTTTAGCATTCTTCCAGTCTTTTTTCAATTTTTAATTATTCTCATTTTCTAAAATTATTTTCTAAAATTTATAAGAATTTTTCTAAAATTTATAAGAATTTTTCTAAAATTTCAATTGTTTTCTTTACTTTTCAATTATTTTTCTTTGTTTTCATAATTTCTAAAAAAATTTATTAATTATCGTAAATTTCAATTATTTTTAGCATTCTTCCAGTCTTTTTCCAATTTTTAGTTATTCTCATTTTCTAAAATTATTTTCTAAGATTTATAAGAATTTTTCTAAAATTTCAATTGTTTTCTTTACTTTTCAATTATTTTTCTTTGTTTTCATAATTTCTAAAAAAATTTATTAATTATCGTAAATTTCAATTATTTTTAGCATTCTTCCAGTTTTTTTTTTCCAATTTTTAGTTATTTTCATTTTCTAAAATTATTTTCTAAGATTTTTAAGAATTTTTCTAAAATTTCAATTGTTTTCTTTAATTTTTAATTATTTTTATTTGTTTTCATAATTTCAATATTTGTTTATTAATTATCGTAAATTTCAATTATTTTTAGCATTCTTCCAGTCTTTTTTCAATTTTTAATTATTCTCATTTTCTAAAATTATTTTCTAAGATTTTTAAGAATTTTTCTAAAATTTCAATTGTTTTCTTTAATTTTTAATTATTTTTATTTGTTTTCATAATTTTAAAATTTGTTTATTAATTATCGTAAATTTCAATTACTTTTAGCTTATTTCTTCAATTCTTTTCTCCAATTTTTAGTTATTTTCTTTTTTTAAATTTATTTCTAAGATCTTCATGTATTTTTTGTCAAATTTCAATTATTTATTCTTTATTATTTAAAAAAAATTCTGTAGTTTTTTCAATTATCACACTTAAATGTTATTTATTTTTTACAACTTATCATTGTTTGTATCATAGTTTAATTATTTTCTTAAAGTTTTAAAATTTAAAAACATTTTTCAATTATTAGCAAAATTTATTTTCTTCAATTTTTAATTCTTTACATTTGTTTCATAATTTCAAAAATTGTTAACTATTTATCTGACTTTTCAATTATTTCATTATTTATATTATTTTTTTATATTATTTTCTTCAATTTTCAATTACTTTCGTTCTTTTTCTCGTTCTTTTTCATAATTACCAAAAAGTTTTTACTTATTTCTCTTTAATTAAAATTTGTTCTGTTCAATTTTAAATTATGTTTATCTTCTTCCATTTATTTTCTCTAATTTTTAATTATTTTCTTTTTTTTTTTAATAAACTTCTGAAAGTTTTAAGTATTTTTCTCAAATTTCGCTTAACTTTCCTTTATTTAAAATATTTTATGTTATTTGTTTAATTATTTTCCTAAATTTTAATTATTTCTTTTAGTTTTAATTTATTTATTTCAATTTTTAACCATGTTTTTTCAATTTTCAATTATTTTCTCTAATTTTTCATTATTCAATTTTGTTTTAATTTACTTTTAAGATTCTCAAGTATTTTTCTCAAATTTAAATTATTTTCTTTATGTTTAAAACATTTTTATGATTGTTTAAATTATTTTCCCCAATTTTGAATTGTTTTCATTTTTTTTTCAATTAATTTGCAAAATTTGCAATTATTTTGTTTAATTTCAATTATTCTTTGCAATTTTTTTTAATTCTAAAATATTATAAATTTTGTCCTAAATAAATATTTATTTTATTTATATTAATTGATTTTTAAATATTATATTTAAAATATTTATTTCTTCATATTAGATAAATATTATTTACCGATTTGTTATATTTTTTATTGTATTTTATAATTTCTAAAAGGTATGAAAAACTAATCGCGCGCTGGCGCGCGTTTTATTTTGCTAGTTTAATTCTATAATCTAACAAATTCTATCTATCTAATAAAACATCATTTCTTACTTATCATTGAAAGTTTCGATACTTATGACAATTTATCACCTATATTTAGCTACGGAAAATAAAATTAAATAAGTTGAAAAGAAAAAGTAAAGAATTGGGACTTGGAGGAAAACCAATATGAATCGAACCTCTTGTGAAAGATGTATGACAAAGCTGAAAAGGTGTACCTTTTATAGACGCCTGCACAAGTTATCTGTCAAATCGACTTTATGCAAAGTCAATGTACTGGAAAATTACCCGATTACTGTCTTCCTAGGAAAAGACGTTTTATGGTCAAGCACGAGTTTCCTCATGAAATATGTGACCCTTGAAAACTCACAGTAGTACTTTTACATTGAAAAGCTCACTTTGACTTCTAATTCTGTATCGTTCAATGTCTGAATTCTGAAGTTGCTTTAGTCTGTTTGAATTTCAACTCACTATTATGTATAAGGAATAAAAGCAGAGCGGCTTCCTTGCTTTTTACACACATATATATACATCCAAATCTCCTGTGTAACTTTTCCTCAACTCTGCTACCTATGATAAAAAGTAATTTATAAGTTTTCCTCTTCGTTCGACAGATATAGTAAAACACTTTAGATACAGTGGCGTGACTATTAAGGGGCAAAGTGGAGCAGTGCCCCGGGGCCCTTGAGCTCAGGGGGCCCTCAGTCAACCCTAATAAACGTTTTTTTTAGGATAAAATTTATAAAATTTTAGAATTAAAAAAATTGCAAAAAATAATTGCAAATTTTGCAAATTAATTGGAAAACAAATGAAATCAATTAAAAATTGGGGAACGTAATTGAAAACATCAAAGAAATGTGTTAAAAATAAAAAATCATTTAAATTTGAGAAAATTACTTGAAAACCTTAGAAATAAATTGAATAAAATTGAATAATGAAAAATTGGGGAAAATAAAAAAAAATTGAAAAAAATGATTGAAAATTGAGATAAATAATATAAAATTTAATATATAATATAATAATATAAAATATAATATAAATAATATAAAACTACATTGTCCGAATGACTTCATTTTTGTTTATCTTCTTTCATCCTTCCATCAAAAAAATAAAATTGAAAAAAAAAATTAAAATATGAGAAAATAATTGAAACAATTACATAATATATTTTAAATAAAGGAAAGTTGAAAAAAAATTCTCACAAATACTTAAAACTTTCAGAAATTCATTAAAAAAAAAAATAATAATAATAATTAAAAATTAGAGAAATTAAATGAAACAAAATTAACATAATTTAAAAATTGAGAAAATAATTTTTAATAATACTAAAATAATTAAAAACTTTCTTGAAATTACGAAAAAGAACAAAAGTAATTGAAAATTGGAGAAAATAATATAAAAAATCATATAAATATTTAAAAATTAAATGAAATAATTGAAATTGCAGATAAATAGTTTAAATTTTGAAAATTATAATAGAAATGGAAAAATTGTAAATCAAAGGATATAAATTTTGGAAAATAATTGAAAAATGAATTTACGATTTCTAAGTTGAAGAAAATAATTAAAATATTAAACATACAATGATAAGTTGTAAAGAATAAATCACATATTAGTGAAATAATTGAAAAAAACAGAATTTAAAAAAAAATAATTGAAATTTGAGAAAAATACATGAAGATCTTAGAAATCAATTGAAAAAAATTAGAATAACTAAAAATTGAAGAAAAAAATTGATGAAAATTAAAAATAAATGATATTTACAAAAATTAATTTAAAAATTTGAAAATTATAAAAACAAATGAAAATAATTGGACATTAAAGAAAATAAATGAAATTTTAGAAAATAAATTTGGAATAAGAGAATAGTAATTAACAATCGAGAAAAATAATTGAAAATTGATAAGATTAATTCAAAATACAAAAAAATAATTAAAATATGCTGAAAATAATTTAAGATTAAAAAAAATAATTAAAATTTATGATAAAAATAACTTAAATATGAAAGAATGAAAACGGTAAATAAAATTTGAGAGAAATAATTGAAAAAATTACAGAACATTTCTTTAAAAAAAGAAAATAATTACAAAATTACTTAAACATTTTAATTAAAGAGAATAATTAAAAAATCGCACAAAAATAATCAAAAATTAATGCAAATAATAATTGAAATTTTAGATAAATAATTGAAATTTTTGAAAAATATGCCAAACGAATGAAAATAATTAAAAATCGGAGAAAATTATATAAAATTACAGAATTTGTTTTTAAGCAAAAGAAAATAATTGAAGAGTCCTTTAAATAATTAAAATTGAATGTAATAACTAAAATTGCAGATAAATTAAATTTAAATTTCGGAAATTATAAAAGAAATGAAAAAATTGTAAATTGAAGGATATAAATTTTGGAAAATAATTGAAAAATGGTTTCACGATTTGTATTTTGAAAAAAAAAATAAATGAAATATTATACAAACAATGATGAGTTGTAAAAAATAAATCACATTTAAATGAAATAAATAAAAAAATTACAGAATATAAAAAAAAAATAATTGAAATTTGAGAAAAATACACAAAGATCTCAGAAATCAATTGCAAAAAATGAGAATAACCATAAAGTGGAGAAAAGAATTGAAGAAAGCTAAAAATAAATTAAATTTACGACAATAAATTGAAAAATTTGGAAATTATGAAAACAAATGAAAATAATTAAAAATTGGTGAAAATAATTGAAATTTTAGAAAATAATTGAAATTTTAGAAATTAATTTTGGAAAATGAGAATAATAATTAACAATCGAGAAAAATAATTGAAAATTGATAAGATTAATTCAAAATAGAATAAAATAATTACAATTTGCTGAAAATAATTTAGGATTGAAAAAAATAATTGAAATTTGTGATGAAAATAACTTAAATATGAAAGAATGAAAACAGTAAATAAAATGTAAGAGAAATAATTGAAAAAATCACAGAATATATGTTTAAAAAAAGAAAATAATTACAAAATTTGTAAAACATTTTACATAAGAGAATAAGTAAAATGTCGCAGAAATAGTCGAAAATTGATGCAAATAATAATTGAAATTTCAGATAAAAAATTTAAATTTTTGAAATTTATGCTAAAAGAATGAAAATAATTAAAAATCGTAGAAAATATTATAAATTTACAGAATTTATTTTTAAGCAAAAGAAAATAATTGAAGAATTAAAAGATAGAGAAAATAATTTCAAAATAATAAAAAGAAATGAAAATTGAACAAAATAACTGAAAATTGAAATATATATTTGAAAATTCAGTAAATTAATTAAGAAATTATGAAAATGATTAAAAATTCAAAAAAATAATGGCAAAATGTCAAAAATAATGGAAAATTAGAAAAATTAACTATTATGACGATGAATAATATAAAATTAGGGAATAAATAATTAAATTGATTTATTGTTAAGACAGAAATAATTAAAAATGAAAAAGTGATAGAGACAACTAAACAAAATAATTGATATTTGAGGAAGTTAAATTTAAGATTTAGGGAAACAATTTATAAACAATTAAAATAATTAAGAACGGTAGAAAATAGTTGAAAAATGTTACAAATTGTACAAAATCTGTATTTTAAGTAACTGAAATCATAATAGAATACAATTATTAAAAATTGAAGAAATTTTTAAGTCACTTCAAATTTAGTATTTTTGAAACGTGTATTAAGGTATATTTCACGGTTTAATACAAGGTATCAGAAAAAAAAATCCAGTGTCCTTCAAAGGATTTAAAACTTTTTGGAAACTATATTTTTGTAAAGGGAAAATGTCCTTTTTTAGGGGGGAAAAAATTATAATGTTAAAAATTGTTTATTTATACACGTTTTTATGCAACAAAACTTATCTCTCACATCGCTTCTTTACAAATTTTTAAAATTTATGCGATTTTGATTTATAATAGGGTAGATGTACCTATTACTGTAAATGCATCAATTACTGCAATTTAGTTGAAAAACGTTATTATTCACTTTTTAAGAGTTTAAAATTAATTTAAACTATTTAAAAAAATTATTTAAAACCTTACTCAACACAATATTGCTAATAAAGATGTACATTTAAATCATTAATTATTTAATTATTCAAGTTTAAATTACAACCTATTGCAGTAATTGGAACATGCACGTGTTTCTATTAATGCGAACAACCTAACCTTTAAATACACGTTATTTTCGTCGCAGTAATTGGGACACAGTAATTGGTGCAGACTCGTAGTAATACCAGCACAGAGTATTATTTATAAATTTGTTATTTTTAAGAATACATAATTCATTTTAATATTTTATTTAGTCGTTTCTACTTCAATAGATAACAAGAGTGTTCTTATAATCAGTCAAATATTTATCTTTCATTTATATTTATCTTCTTTTTTAATATTTTATGGGACTTCGATTTCACATCGCAGTAATTGGTACTTTTATCCTAGCTCATTTTCTTCAGAATTCGATTATTTATTTATTTATTTATTTAATACATTATCTACAAATCAACAGAAGTGAATTTTTAAAAAAACTGCACCATTTTTTAAATATGATTATTTGTTAAAAAAAATTGCACTTCATTTGTTAAACAAATAACTATATTTAAAAAACAGTGCAGTTTTTTAAAAATTCTCTTCCGTCAATTTGTAGATAATCGAATTCTGAAGAAAATGAGCTATTATAAATTAAAATCGCATAAATTTTAAAAATTTGTAAAGAAGCGATGTAAGAGAAAAGTTTGATTGCATCAAAATGTGTATAAATAAACAATTTTTAACATTACAAATTTTTTTTCCTCAAAACGGACATTTTCCCTTCCCAAAAATATAGTTTCCAAAAAGTTTAAAATCCTTTGAAGGACACTGGAATTTTTTTTCTGGTAGTTTATATGTAACCGAAAGATATACCTTAATTGATCTTTTAATCAATTCAAGTTCACATTAACTGAAATTTGAAGAAATTTAAATTGCTTTAAATTTAACATTTGAGAACATTATAAAATGGTAAAGTATGGTTTAAAATTCTAAAAGAAAAAATCATCTAGTGACAAATGTCAGGTGCCTACAGAATGAAAAAATAAATTAATTAAACTTGTACTCTCTAAATCTGAATTAGTAGTTTTCTACTAAGAATTAGTAGTTTTCTATTATGAATTAGTCAAATTCATGGCTCATTTTTCTCTAATTCATATAGTAGAAAACTACTAATTCTTAGTAGAAAACTACTAATTCTTAGTAGAAAATTACTAATTCTTAGTAGAAAACTACTAATTAAAATAGTGAAACTTTACTTTTCAAAAAAAGTAGATTTTTTTACTAATTTAATTAGTAGTTTTCTACTACAAGATTAGTAGTTTTCTACTAAAAATTAGTAAAACTCTTACTATTTTAATAGTAGCTCACTTTTCGCTAATTCATTAGTAGAAAACCACTAATTCAGATTTAGAGAGTAAATTATTACATATATTTAGGGCCCCATTTTTCTTTTTGTCCCAGGGCCCTTGCTCTCCCAATTACGCCACTGTATAAATATTCTTGTTATCGATTTTAAAAATCGAGAGAAACATTAGGATTGTGTTTATCCGAAACAAAGATTTATTGAATAATTATAAAGACAAAGGATAATAAAAAAAGCTAATGATCCTTATTAATGTGCGATTTACACATTTTCCGGTTGGTGAGTCGGTATGCAATAATTAAGAGTCTCTTTTATGAGATAATTTGAAGAATCACCCGCTGCCTCTTGGGACGCGTGTCATCCAAACATGATGGTTTATGTAATCTTTAACAGCCACACGCGTCTTTACCCTCTGTTGAACAATCAAGTGTCTCTCATTATTGTCAGTTAGTTGTTTGCTTGGACTGGCAATCAATAAAGAGTAGTGATTTAGCAAACAAGTACCATATTGTTGGCGGCAATTCGCTCGCTCGTATAATTTACCAAATGCACCACATTCAATAAAATTGTCCCTTTTTCCAAATTATCAGTATTCCACAGAATTGCAACTGCAAATTCATTAGTGTAATTGGCAACAATAATTGTACCAAATTATATCAACGATTTTGTAGTCTCTTTTATAAATTTCTATTACAAATTACTGAATTAATTACACTCTGTTTTACAATTCAAAGTTTCCTGCTCTGGAATTATTTTCTTAATTGGACAATTTTTAATTCACGCGCAACACGAATGAACGAGAGTAAGACAAACATTTATTGCAATTTAAGGTATATGAATAACTTGCATTACGCTCGTCAAGTTTGTTTAACAATCTCTCTTGTTGAAAAATTTATTATCTTCTTGATGCAAAATTTAATTTATTATTCTCATTGTTTATAGACGAATTTATATTAGTATGTATAAATTGTTAATTGTTATTTGCAATATGACAAATTAACATTTATAAAGTTTATTATGGAATGAAATAAATAAGTTATATTATACTAATAAGTTGGCTGTGTTATTAGATTTAATTAATCATGTTGAATATAAAATATTATTATCAAAGCTACGGAATTAGTATGCAGTTTCTATTTATACTCTTCTTTGTAAATTTGAATTAGTTAAAAATAACTAATTATTAGTCAAATCGTGTCTAAGTTTTTGTTTCATCAATTAGCGAAAAATAACTAATTATTAGTAAAATATGACTAATTATTAGTAAAAAAAATAGCTAAAAAATAGTTAAAAGTTGACTAATTGAATTAGGAACCAGAATTTTGCTAAAATATTATTTATTTTGACAGAACCTAAAAATGAACTTGACTAATAAATAGTTATTTTTTACTAAATGTTGAATTAGTGATTGAGTTTTTGATTAAAATTTTAGTAATTTTAGTAATTTTTTTGCTTTTTAAAATCACATTTTTATTATTCAGTAATCTTTCTTCACTTCCTAGTTATTTTTTCTTACTTTTTAGTACTTTTTCAGTTTTTTTCTATTAATTTATAGTCAGTATCTTTTATCTAGACTAGAAAAATAGACGTTTTTTCTTTTAATCTTTTTTTTTTTCAAAAATTGTTCGAAAATTAGTTTTAAAATAATTAAAAAACCCGAGTTTAGTTTGTATTAACTATTTATAAATAACAAATAAAGATTTCATAATCGGTTTTCTAAAAAAAGAAATATTTAATGCCTCAAATATTTTCTACTCACTTAGGTATATTTGATTTTTGAGTTTTTTTTTCTTACTTAAAAGTAACTTCTCAATTTCTAAATATTTTCTTGAACTTTAAAAAAAAATTTCCTTTCCTGGTTATATCTTTCGAATTTTAAAATATTTTTTAATTTCTAGTAATTTTTTTTTTAACTTTTAGTTTTTTTTAGGAGTTTTTGTCATCATCTAAATTTGAAGTAAAAAATTGAAGTATTTCTTTACATACCTAGTCTTGTTTATCTCAAATATATTCTGTAATTTTTACAATTATTTTTTTACAAATTTTTATAAAATTCTTCAATTTTCAACTGTTTTTATCATTTTTCAATTAATTTTTGTCATTTTTATTTATTTTTTAATAAGTTCTCTAATTTTTTTTATTATTTATCTCAAATACCAGTTATTTTTTTCAATTCATTTGCAATCAATTTCTTCAATTTTTAATTATTTTTACTATTCCTCTATGAAATTCCTTAATTTTTAATTATTTATCTCATTTTTCAATTATTTTTTTTTAATTTTAATTTTCTTTTATCTTTTTGCAATTATAATGTCCACCTTTTAATTATAGATATATTAATTATTTTTCAATTAATATCCTAAATTTTTATTTATTCTTTCAAATCTAAGTTAATGTGTCCACTTTTCAATGTTTTAATCATTTTTTAATTATTTTTCTCAAATTTCAAATACTTTCGTCAATTTTTAATTTTTTTTTTTAATTTGCAATGATTTTCAAAAATTTTATATCATTTTGAATATTTGTTGATTAACTCCAAAAAGTTCAATTATTTATCTAAGATTTCCATTACTTTCTTCAATTTTGAATTAGTTCTATCATTTTTCAATTACTTTTTGTCATTTTCAAGTATTTTTAAATTTATTTTCTAATTTTTTTTATTATTTATCTCTAATTCCAGTTACTTTTTTAATTTACAATTATTTTAATCATTCTGAAATAATTTTTTCTTTTATGTTTTGAGTGAAATAATGTTTTGTTCACATTGGCATTCGTTTCTGACAAGTGAGTAATGATAATAATATTAATAGCCATTTAAGGTTTTGATATTTCTTTTTATTCGGATGCACGTGGTGATTGTCATCGGATTTCTTTCGGGCCAAGTGGAAATGGTGAAACTGGTAAGTAATAATAATTTTTAGTTCTTTATTTTGTTTTATTGTATATTTATAATTCATTAACCTTTTAAGTTTCTGTAAAATAAAAATATTATACTTTCATGTTTAAGGTTATGTTTTTTGTTATTATTCTCCGGCTAGGTAGAACAGTAGGATAAAATGACAAAATTTTGTTCAAATTGATTTTTAGACCGCAATTTTAAACCAAATTAAAAAATTCTTCTTCCCTCTAACGCAGAACTAAATTCTAAAGAGATCTGTGCAAGTCGATTTTTTAATTATTGTTTTATAAATTTTTATTATTAATGCAAACAGTAAAAAAAATGATTTTTTACAACTTTTGATTTCTTTTGCACAGAAATTTTTTTGCATACCTAATAATGTATGCATTTCATGTTTTTTGTCATGAATTTTTTAATTTCTTACTTCAATTTTTATTTATTATTGTCAATTCTCCATTTTTTTTCAAATTTTAATTATTTTTATCATTTTTCAAGGCTTTTTTTTCAAATTGTATATTTTTTAATTAATTTTTAATTAGTTTTGTCACTTTTTAATTATTTGTCTCAAATGTTTACTATGTTTGTTATTTTTCACATATTACCTACAAATCTAAATCTTTTGTGATTTATCAATTATTTTTTTCAAATTTTTGTTATTTTTGTTATTTCTCGATTATTTTTTCCTATTATAATTATTTTTCTCATTTTTTAATTGCTTTTAAAATTTTTAATTAATTTAGTCATTTCTCAAGTATTATCAATATTTTCGACATTTTTTTATTACTTTCTCCAAATTTTACTTATTTTCTTATATCTTTAAATTATTGTCATGGATTCTTTAATATCTTACTTTAATTTATATTTAATTTTTCTATTTTTCAATGATTTTTGTCATTTGTCAATTGCTTTTTATTTTTAATTTTAATTATTTCTATCATTTTTCAAGTATTTTCTTTAAATTTCAAATTTTTTGTGCTTTTGCAATTATGTTGTCATTATTCAATTATTTTCTTTAAGCGTGAATTTTTATCTCCAATTTTTCAATTATTGATTTCTAATTTTTATTATCTTTTTCCATTTTTTAATTATGTATGCCATTTTATACGTCTTTTTTTAAATCATAAATTTTTTACATAATTTTAAATTAGTTTTATCAGCTTTTATTTTTTTTCTAGGTACAATTATTTTTGTCATTTCGCAATTGTTTTTTTCCTCATTTTAATTATTTTTATCTTTTTTCAAGTATTCTTTTTCAAATTTCTATCAATTTTATAATTTTTAAATTATTTTCTTTAATGGTCAATTTTTTTTCCAATTTTTCAATTACGTATTGACATGAAATTTTTTTTTTCCATTTTTCAATTATTTTTGTCATTTTCCAAGTCTTTTCTTCAAATTTTTAATTATTTACTTAATTTTTTATTAGTTTTGTCATCTTTTGTTTTGTTTCTTCAAATTTTAATTATTTTTGTCATTTTCCAATTATTTTCTTCAAATTTCTATTATTTTTGACATTTTGGAATTATTTTCCTCAAAGATCAATTTTACCTTAAAAATTTATGTATTACGCACTAACTTCTTTCACTATCTTAATATTATAGCTATTTCAATCATACATGTTTTATTACTTTCTCCAAGTTTTATACTTATTTTCTTATTAGTTTCAATTATTGTCATGATTTTTTTAATTTCTTACTTCAATTTTCATTTATTTTGGTCATTTCTCAATTTCTTTTCAAATTTTAATTATTTTTATCATTTTTCAAGTATTTTCTTCAAGTTTTTTATTTTTTACTTCATTTTTAATTAGTTTTGTCATCTTTTAATTATTTGCCTTAAATTTTTATTATGTTTGTTATTTTTCACATATTACCTTCAAATTAAAATTTTTTTACGATTTTTCAATTATTTTCTTCAAATTTCTGTTATTTTTGTTATTTCTCGATTATTTTTTCTTATTATAATTATTTTTCTTATTTTTTAATTGCTCTTAAAATTTTCAATTATTTTGGTTATTTCTTTTAAGTATTATCAATATTTTCGACATTTTTTTATTACTTTCTCCAAATTTTACTTATTTTCTTATATCTTTAAATTATTGTCATGGAGTCTTTAATTTCTTACTTTAATTTACATTAAATTTTTTCATTTATCAATTATTTTTGTCATTTGTTTTTCACTTTGTTCAATTGGTTTTTATTTTTAATTTTAATTATTTTTATCAGTTTTCAAGTATTTTCTTCAAGTTTTTTATCTTTTACTTCATTTTTAATTAGTTTTGTCATCTTTTAATTATTTGCCTTAAATTTTTATTATGTTTGTTATTTTTCACATATTACCTTCAAATTAAAATTTTTTGTGATTTTTCAATTATTTTCTTCAAATTTCTGTTATTTCTCGATTATTTTTTCTTATTATAATTATTTTTCTTATTTTTTAATTGCTCTTAAAATTTTCAATTATTTTGGTTATTTCTTTTAAGTATTATCAATATTTTCGACATTTTTTTATTACTTTCTCGAAATTTTACTTATTTTCTTATATCTTTAAATTATTGTCATGGAGTCTTTAATTTCTTACTTTAATTTACATTAAATTTTTTCATTTTTCAATTATTTTTGTCATTTGTTTTTTACTTTGTTCAATTGGTTTTTATTTTTAATTTTAATTATTTTTATCAGTTTTCAAGTATTTTCTTCAAGTTTTTTATTTTTTACTTCATTTTTAATTAGTTTTGTCATCTTTTAATTATTTGCCTTAAATTTTTATTATGTTTCTTATTTTTCACATATTACCTTCAAATTAAAATTTTTTGTGATTTTTCAATTATTTTCTTCAAATTTCTGTTATTTCTCGATTATTTTTTCTTATTTTTTAATTGCTCTTAAAATTTTCAATTATTTTGGTTATTTCTTTTAAGTATTATCAATATTTTCGACATTTTTTTATTACTTTCTCCAAATTTTACTTATTTTCTTATATCTTTAAATTATTGTCATGGAGTCTTTAATTTCTTACTTTAATTTACATTAAATTTTTTCATTTTTCAATTATCAAGAATTGAAACGAATTTGAATTTAGATTTATTTTATACTAAAAGCAGCCAATTTCTTAAAATCCTAAATTTATACTTGAAATCTTTATAATAACTGTACTGTTAAGACTTGAATTGTAGTTACCCTTATATGGTCCTTTTGGACTGCGGGTGTTTGTAATAAATAAAATAAAAAAATAAAAAAAATAAAATTATTTTTGTCATTTGTTTTTTACTTTGTTCAATTGGTTTTTATTTTTAATTTTAATTATTTTTATCAGTTTTCAAGTATTTTCTGCAAGTTTTTTATTTTTTACTTCATTTTTAATTAGTTTTGTCATCTTTTAATTATTTGCCTTAAATTTTTATTATGTTTCTTATTTTTCACATATTACCTTCAAATTAAAATTTTTTGTGATTTTTCAATTATTTTCTTCAAATTTCTGTTATTTTTGTTATTTCTCCATTATTTTTTCTTATTATAATTATTTTTCTTATTTTTTAATTGCTCTTAAAATTTTCAATTATTTTGGTTATTTCTTGCAAGTATTATCAATATTTTCGACATTTTTTTATTACTTTCTCCAAATTTTACTTATTTTCTTATATCTTTAAATTATTGTCATGGAGTCTTTAATTTCTTACTTTAATTTACATTAAATTTTTTCATTTTTAAATTATTTTTGTCATTTGTTTTTTACTTTGTTCAATTGGTTTTTATTTTTAATTTTAATTATTTTTATCAATTTTCAAGTATTTTCTTCAAATTTCACATTTTTTCGGATTTTGCAATTATTTTGTCATTATTTAATTATTTCCTTTAAGCTTCAATTTTTATCGGCAATTTTTCAATTATTGTTTTCTAATTTTTATTTTGTTTCTCCATTTTTCAATTACTTATGTCATTTTTTATGTCTTTTTTTCAAATCATAAATTTTTTACATAAATTTTAAATTAGTTTTATAATCTTTCATTATTTTTTCAAGGTTCAATTATTTTTGTCGTTTCTCGACTATTTGCTCCATTTTTTGATTATTTTTGTAATTTTCCATTATTTTTTTCATTTCTCAATTGTTTTTTTTTTAATTTTAATTATTTTTATCCTTTTTCAAGTATTTTTTTCAAATTTCTATCAATTTTATGATTTTGTAATTATTTTCTTTAATGGTCAATTTTTTTCTCCATTTTTCAATTATGTATTGACATGAAATTTTTATCTTTTTTTCCATTTTTCAATTATTTTTGTCATTTTCCAAGTCTTTTCTTCAAATTTTTAATTATTTACTTAATTTTTTATTAGTTTTGTCATCTTTCGTTTTGTTTCTTCAAATTTTAATTATTTTTGTCATATTATAATTATTTTCTTCAAATATCTATTATTTTTGCCATTTTGGAATTATTTTCTTCAAAGACCAATTTTACCTTAAAAACTTATGTATTACACACTTACTTTTTTCACTATTTTAATATTATAGCTAATAATCATACATAAAAGAAATCCCGGAAAAATGTGATTTTAGATCCGGGAAAACCGGGAATTTGCCGGGAATTTGAAAATCATGTTTCGGTAGACACCCTGAATAAGACACCTGTTTTTACAGTGAAGTCGCTGCCCCTGATTACAAATCATTCAAAGTGAAACAATAAACAATCTCTAATCCCAAGTCTTGAAGTTTAATACATTTATAATGTGCAAACTAAGTATCTATAATCCTTTGGAGAAGATTAATTATATGAATGCTTCTCGGACAAGGGACTGCAATAAAGCACTTGAAATTGACAAATTAATATCTCTATTTCGGCTGCCATAGAACTTGGATGCACAAACAGGAGCCGATGGTCTCAAAGGGTATACAGCAAGCATATAGAGAATTACAAGATATATGTCTACACGAAAATCGAGTCATCGTTCAAATGCCACTGAGTACATCTCCATCCAGCATATGATAGATACCCTCACCCAATTCCAGTCTGACAATGAGAGAAATATTCTACCCAACTGTTACGTCATGAGTTCGCAGAAAGATAAAAACGAAAAAGCTGCTTGGTCATTAATACGAATTTGTCGTTCGAATTGATCAATTATGAGTTCATTTCGTTTCGTCTCTTCTTTGCATTTTCTGGCACAATGATCAGATTTTTTTCCTCCAATACCGTGGCGCTTTTTTTTCTATTTTTTTTTTTTTTTTAATCGAATTGTCTATTGTGGATCATTGAACTTTCAATTGAATTGACACGGTCGCAGTATAATCTATCTACTGAAGCTGTAAACATGCTCTTTCTAAATTTTCCCAGTCCGCCATCAATTTCAATTCAAAGTGGAAACTAATGAAAATAAGTGAAAGAGAGTAAACTGAAATGAGAGATTAAAGTATTGCTCTCAAGATTGTAATTTATCAGGAAAATTTTCTAATCAACCTCAGCGAGATGAATTTTTAAAATTAATGTAAGGTAAAAATGGTAGAAAAATTATAGGTTATGAATTCATGAAATTATTTTAAATAAAGGTGTGTTTTATAATAGATTCATAAATTCCGAAATGGGCCAATTTATGGGACAGTAAATTGCTTTGTTCTATAATTAAGTTCATTTTTCAAAACTGGTGCCAATTTTAATGAGACATGTCCTTTATGGAATTATATTTTTTTTTGTGTTTGACTGTGTAAATACAGTGGCGTAACTGGAGCAAGGGCCTTGGGACAAAAAGGAAAATGGGGCCCCAATTTACAAGTTTAATTAATACATTTATTCATTCTATCCACACCTGGCATTTGTCACTAGATGTTTTTTTTTTAGAATTTTAAATCATATTTCACCTTTTTAAAATGTTTTCAAATTTTAAAAGTATACAAATTCAAACTTCTTCAAATTTTAGTTAATGTGAACTGGAATTGATTAAATGATCAATTAATCCACGTTTCAAAAATACCAAATTTGAAGACACTTAAAAATTTCTTCAATTCTTAATAATTCTTTGCTATTATGGTTTCAATTACTTAAAATACAAATTTTGTACTATTTTTAACATTTTTCAACTATTTTCTACAATTCTTAATTAATTTAATTGTTTATAAATTGTTTCCCTAAATCATAAATTTAACTTACTCAAATTTCAATTATTTTGTTTAGCTTTCTCAATCACTTTTTCATTTTTAATTATTTTTGCCTTTACAATAAATCAATTTAATTCTTTATTCATTCCTTAATTTTATATTATTCATCGCAAACTTAAATTAATTTTTTTCATTCTCCATTATTTTTGTCATTTTGTAATTATTAACTGCAAAAACATGGTGTCTTAAATTGAACAAAAATGTCTTAAATTAAGATACTTTTGGTGTCTAAGACACGAAAAATGTCTTAATTTAAGATATTTATGAACAATTTAAAACACCTGTTTTTGCAGTGTATTTTCAATTTTTAATCATTTTTATAATTTCTTAATTAATTTACTAAACTTTCAAATATATATCTCAATTTTCAGTTATTTTGTTAAATTTTCATTTCTCTTTATTATTTTCCAATTATTTTCTCCATTTAATATTTCCATTATTTTACAATTAATTCCCTAAATTTTCATTTATTATCTCAAATTTAGATAATTTCATTCAATTTTCAATTATTTAAACGATTCTTCAATTATTTTCTTTTGCTTAAAAACAAATTCTGTAATTTTATATTATTTTCTCCGATTTTCAATTATTTTCATTCTTTTGGCATAATTTTTAAAAATTTCAAATATTTATCTGAAATTTCAATTATTATTTTCACCAATTTTCAATTATTTCTGCGACTGTTTAATTATTCTCTTCAATTAAAATGTTTTAGTAATTTTGTAAATATTTTTCTTTTTTTAAACAAATATTTCGTGATTTTTTCAATTATTTCTCTCAAATTTTATTTACTGTTTTCATTCTTTTATATTTAAGTTATTTTCATCATAAATTTCAATTACTTTTCTCAATCTTAAATTATTTTCAGTATATTTCAATTATTTTTTTTTATTTTGAATTAATTTTAATTACTCTTCGATTATTTTTCTCGATTGTTAATTATTATTCTTATTTTCCAAAATTATTTTCTAAAATTTCAATTATATTCTTTAATTTTTCATTCTTTTCATTTGTTTCCATAATTTCCAAATTTTTTAATTAATTGTCGTAAATTTCATTTATTTTTAACTTTCTTCAATTCTTTTCTCCAATTTTTAGTTATTCTCATTTTTTGCAATTGATTTCTAAGATCTTTATGTATTTTTCTCAAATTTTTATTATTATTTTTTTTTAATTCTGTAATTTTTTCAATTATTTCACTTAAATGTGATTAATTATTTACAACTTATCATTGTTTGTATAATATTTCAATTATTTTCTTCAAGTTACAAATCCTAAAATAATTTTCAATTATTTTCCAAAATTCATATTCTGCAATTTACAATTTCTTCATTTCTTTTATAATTTTCGAAATTTAAATTTAATTTATCTGCAATTTCAATTATAACATCCAATTTTCAATTATTTAAAGGACTCTTCAATTATTTTCTTTTGCTTAAAAACAAATTCTGTAGTTTTATATTATTATCTTCAATTTTTAAATATTTTAATTCTTTTGGCATAATTTTCCAAAATTTCAATTATTTATCTTGAATTTTAATTATTATTTTCATTAACTTTCGATTATTTCTGCGATTTTTAAATTATTTTCTATAATTAAAATGTTTAACTAATTTTGTAGTTACTTTCTTTTTTTAAACAAATAATCTATAATTTTTAAATTATTTCTCACAAATTTTATTTACTGTTTTCACTCTTTCATATTTAAGTTATTTTCATCATAAATTTCAATTACTTTTCTCAATCCTAAATTATTTTTAGCATATTGTAATTATTTTTTTCTATTCTGAATTAATTTTATCAATTTTTAATTATTTCTTTCGATTGTTAATTATTTTTCTCATTATCCAAAATTATTTTCTTAAATTGCAATTATTTTCTTCAATTTATAGTATTTTCATTATTCTTCAATTAATTTCCTAAATTTTCATTTATTATCTCAAATTTAGATTATTTCATTCAATTTTCAATTATTTAAACTATTCTTCAATTATTTTTTTTTGCTTAAAAACAAACTCTGTAATTTTATTTTATTTTGTCCAATTTTCAATTATTTTCATTCTTTGGCATAATTTTCGAAAATTTCAATTATTTATCTGAAATTTCAATTATTATTTTCATTAATTTTTTATTATTTCTGCGATTTTTTAATTCTTCTGTATAATTAAAATGTTTTCGTAATATTGTAATTATTTTATTTTTTTAAACAAATATTCCGTGATTTTATCAATTCATTCTCTCAAATTTTATTGAATGTTTTCAATTTTTTATATTTAAATTATTTTCATCACAAATTTCAATCACTTTTCTCAATCTTAAATTATTTTCAGCATATTTCAATTATTTTTTTCTATTTTGAATTAATTTTATCATTTATCAATTATTTGTCTCGATTGTTAATTATTATTCTTATTTTCCAAAATTATTTTCTAAAATTTCAATTATTTTCTTCAATTTTTAATTATTTTCATTTGTTTTCATTAAATCCAAATTTTTTAATTAATTGTCGTAAATTTCATTTATTTTTAACTTTCTTCAATTCTTTTCTTCAATTTTTAGTTATTCTCATTTTTTGCAATTGGATTATATTTCATTTTTTTTAAGTTACAAATCGTAAAACCATTTTTCAATTTTTTTCCAAAATTTATATCCTTTAATTTACAATTTTTTTTTTATAATTTTGAAAATTTAAACTATTTATCTGCAATTGCAATTATTTATATGATTTTTTACATTATTTTCTTAAATTTTCAATTACTTTCGTTCTTTTTCGTAATTTCCAAAAAGGTTTTAATTATTTCAGTATTATTAAAAATTATTCTCTCAATTTTTAAATTATGTTTATCTTGTTTCATATATTTTCTCTAATTTTTAATTATTTTCTTTTTTTTCAATGAACTTCTGAAAGTTTTAAGTATTTGTGTGAATTTATTTTTTAACTTTATTTATTTATTTAGTAATTACAATCCTTTTCTTTCCCCTTAAACTTTCCTTTATTTAAAATATATCATGTAATTGTTTAAATTATTTTCTCATATTTTAATTATTTTTTTCTATTTTATATTATTTATCTCAATTTGTAATCATTTTTTTTTTCAATTTTGAATTATTTTCCCCAATTTTTCATTATTCAATTTTATTTAATTTCTTTTTAAGGTTTTCAAGTAATTTTCTCAAATTTAAATTTTTTTTTTATTTTTAAGACAATTCTATGATTTTTTAATTTACGTTCCCTAATTTTTAATTCCTTTCATTTTTTTTCAATTAATTTGCAAAATTTACAATTATTTTGTTTAATTTCAATTATTTTTTGCATTTCTTTAATTCTAAAATTTTATAAATTATTTATAAATTTTGTCCTAATAAAATAAAGTTTATTAGAGTTGACTGAGGGCCCCCTGAGTTCAAGGGCCCCGGGGCACTGCCCCCCTTTGCCCCTTAATAGTTACACCTCTAAATATAAGGTAAAAATGTTTAAAAAATTATAGGTTATAAATTCATGAAATTATTTTAAATAAATGTATGCCTTATAATAGATTCAGAAATTCCGAAGTGCCCCAATTTATGGGACAGCAAATTGCTTTGTCCCATAATTAAGTTCATTTTTCAAAACTGGTACCAATTTTAATGAGACACGTCCTTTTTATCGAATTAAATTTTTTATTTGTGTTTGACTGTGTAATTACTAATTAGTGGTTGATCGTAAAAATGTAAACTCATTTGACAATGCATTTATATGCAATTACAAATAGTATTTAGTAAAATATTTTATATATTCACAGAATGTAATGATTAAATTGTTTAGTGCGCGAGAGACAACTGCTGTCTTCGTCATTTTCGTTCCCTGTAGATTGGATAAATGATTCTGATTAGCTTCATATGTACATAGTACGCATACATATTATAACGCCCATTAACGCTTGTCACCAAATTCTACATTTCTGTTTAAGACCATGACGAAATATCCAATCGCACACGTGTTCATAGCTGAGGGTTAAAGGACACTACCCCTCGTGTATTGTGCCCTATATCCACTGGTGTAGACACCCAACTGTCTTCTTCAATTTCTAATGGCATCATTTCACCATTATCATTATCTTTTTATGAAAGCAGTATCAAATAGCATCTCGATACTTTCCCATTAGATTATTATTATTAATTTTTCTTTTAGCGATCTTGGGGTGGTGAACACAATATAACTTTGACAAAAGTGCGGATAATCTATTTCTTCTTTATTTCTTGTGAACAAAAACAACAAGCTGACAATTTTATTAAGTTGGTTTTATATGAACATTTTGAATCAGATCGTCCTCATGTTTTTCAAAACTAAATTGTCAGAATATCCATTTGATCGAATTTTATTGAACGAAAAGGCTATTTATCAAAAATTTTAATTGATAGAAATTTCAATTATCGGAAATCTTATTAAATTAAAAGGGCATTTATCAGAGATCTGGGTAATACAAAATTGCATTGTTTAGAACTATAATTTATTGTTAGAAATTTCAAAAAAAAATTATTGTTAAAAAAATTGTTATCAAAAATTTTATTTGTCCTAAATTCGATGTACGAGAAATCTTATTTATTCAAAAGTGCATTTATCAGAGAAATCTATTTGTCCGAAATTGTATTTCTCGAAAATCTAATTATTCAGCATTTTCTGTTATCAGAAATCGCATATTTATCCAAAAGTGAATAAATAAAAAATCAAATTTGTCAGAAATTGCATTTATAGGAAATATAATTTTTTAGCAGTTTCTGTTATATCAGAAATCTCATTCATCGAAAATTGCATTTTTCAGAAACCTAATTTTTCAGTAGTTTCTGTTATCGGAAATCTCATTTATCCCAAAATTGCATTTATCAGAAATTTAATTTTTAAGAAGTTTCTGTTTTCAGAAATCGCATCTATCCAGAATTTCATAAATCAAAAATCTAATTTGCCAGAAATTACGTTTATCAGAAATCTAATTTTTTAGAAGTTTCTGTTATCAGAAATCACAATTATCCAGAATTGCATAAATCAGAAATAAAATTTGTCAAAAATTACAATTATCAGAAATCTCAATTATTCAAAATTGCATTTATCTGAAATCTAATTTTTCAGAAGTTTCTGTTATCGGAAATCTTATCTATTCAAAATTGCATTTATTAGAAATCTAATTTGTCAGAAGTTTCTATTATCGGAAATCTTATTTATCCAAAATTGCATTTACCTGAAATCTTATTTGTCAGAAGTTTCTGTTATAGGAAATCTTATTTATCCAAAATTGCATTTATTAGAAATCTAATTTGTCAGAAGTTTCTATTATCGGAAATCTTATTTATCCAAAATTGCATTTATCAGAAATCTAATTTGTCAGATACTACATTTATCAGAAATCTCAATTATACAAAATTGCATTTACGTGCAATATTATTGGTCAGAAGTTTCTATTATCCAAATTGCATTTATCAGAAATCTAATTTTTAAGAAGTTTCTGTTTTCAGAAATCGCATCTATCCAGAATTGCATAAAACAAAAATCAAATTTGCCAGAAATTTCAGCTATCAGAAATCTAATTTTTTAGAAGTTTCTGTTATCAGAAATCACTATTATCCAGAATTGCATAAATCAGAAATAAAATTTGTCAGAAATTACAATTATCAGAAATCTCAATTATTCAAAATTGCATTTACCTGAAATCTTATTTGTCAGAGGTTTCAATTATCGGAAATCTTATTTATCCGAAATTGCATTTATTAGAAATCTAATTTGTAAGAAATTTCTATTATCGGATATCTTACTTATCCAAAATTGCATTTATCAGAAATCTAATTTGTCAGATATTACATTTATCAGAAATCTCAATTATACAAAATTGCATTTACCTGCAATCTTATTTGTCAGAAGTTTCTATTATCGAAAACCTTATTTATTAAAAATTGCATTTATCAGAAATATTCTTTTTCCGAAATTGCATTTCTCAGAAATCTAATTTTTCAGATTTTATCGGGAATTTTATTTATCCAAAATTGCATTTATCAGAAATCTAATTTTTCATAAGTTTTTGTTTTCAGAAATCACAATTATCCAGAATTGCATAAATCAGAAATAAAATTTGTCAGAAATTACAAATTTTCAGAAATCTCAATTATTCAAAATTGCATTTATCTGAAATCTAATTTTTCAGAAGTTTCTGTTGTCGGAAATCTTATCTATTCAAAATTGCATTTATCAGAAATTGTATTTGACCGAAATTGCATTTCTCAGAAATTTAATTTTTCAGATTTTATCGGGAATTTTATTTATCCAAAATTGCATTTATCAGAAATCTAATTTGTCAGAAGTTTTTTTATTAACGGAAATCTTATTTATCCAAAATTGCATTTATCAGAAATCTAATTTGTCAGAAATTACATTTATCAGAATTCTCAGTTATTTAAAATTTCATTTACCTGAAATCTTATTTGTCAGAAGTTTCTATTATCGAAAATCTTATTTATTCAAAACTGTATTTATCAGAAATCTTATTTGTCCGAAATTGCATTTTTCAGAAATCTAATTTTTCAGATTTTATCGGGAATTTTATTCATCCAAAATTGCATTTATCAGAAATCTAATTTTTCAGAAGTTTCTATTATCAGAAATCACAATTATCCAGAATTACATAAATCAGAAATAAAATTTGTCAGAAATTACAATTATCAGAAATCTCAATTATTTAAAATTGCATTTTCAGAAGTTTCTGTTATCAGAAATCACAATTATCCAGAATTGCATAAATCAGAAATCTAATTTGTCAGAAATTGCAGTTATTAGAAATGTCAATTATTCAATATTGAATTTAAGTAAAATCTAATTTGTCAGAAGATTCTATTATAGGAAATCTAATTTTTTCCAAAATTGCATTGTTCAGAAATCTAATTTTTCAGAAGTTTCTGTTATCAGAAATCTCAATTATTCAAAATTGCATTTATCTGAAATCTTATTTTTTAAAATTTTCTAGTATCGGAAATCTTATTTATCCAAAATTGCATTTCTCAGAAATCTAATTTTTCAGAAGTTTCTGTTAACAAAAAACACAATTATTCAGAATTGCATAAATCAGAAATCAAATTGGTCAGAAATTGCATTTATCAGAAATCTCAATTATTCAAAATTGTATTTGTCTGAAATCTTATTTTTTAGAATTTTCTATTATCAGAAATCTTATTTATCAAAAATTGCATTTATCAGAAATCTAATTTGTCAGAAGTTCCTATTATCGGAAATCTTATTTATCCAAAATTGCATTTATCAGAAATCTCATACGTAGAAATACACTAGCGCAATGTCCCGATATAAAGAAAAAAATTTGTTGCATTTTTTCCTGTTTTTGAGAATTTTTTGAGATTATTTTGAAGATAATTAAATCAATCGACATACATTTTCTTTCGAAATTTCTCAAATTTGGAAATATCTTTTACATTTGTCTAATTTTAAAATATTTTTTAGTTTCCTCTTTGTATAGGGATTTTATGATATCATCTAAATTTAAAGCCAACAATTTTTGTATTTATTCGTTTTGTTAAAAATATAAATATTTAATAAATGGAAATATTCCCTCCTACTTTTTAAATTTTATTGACGGTCTGTGATGAATAACTCTGCAATTATTACCACGGCAGAACGCTGAAACTTTAGTTTTTTAAAAAACTATTCAATTTAAATTTGGGTATTGTATGAGTTTAATATTTTACAGT
Organism: Ganaspis brasiliensis; assembly: GCA_037103525.1. Classification (NCBI taxonomy): domain Eukaryota; kingdom Metazoa; phylum Arthropoda; class Insecta; order Hymenoptera; family Figitidae; genus Ganaspis; species Ganaspis brasiliensis. The sequence goes on from JAZKLR010000146.1 coordinate 3,038,313, forward strand.
TTATTTTCTAGTTGTTTTGAAATTTTCGAGATTTTTATTTTTTTATTTTTCAGGTATCATTTTAGGTATAGTTATTTTTTTGTCCAATCAGTAATTATTAACAATTATTATTAAGTTTTAACTCATATATTGTTTACATATTTTATATATTATGCTTAGGTCTTTGATCAAGTATTTTTCACTTTCTAGTAATATTTCCGTATTTTCTATTTAACTTTTTTTTCTCTTAAACAAAACGATTGACTCGTATTTATAATTCAGTAACAATTTGTAAAATTCTAGATTTTGCATTTTTTTTTTTTGACATTAAAGCTTCTTTTTCTTTGTATAACTAGTAAACTTTTAATTATATAAACATAGCTCCTTTATAGAAAAAAAATATTCTAGATTGAAAAGCGAAGCAATTAATTCGTATAAAGTGTACATTTTATATAAAATTTATCGAAATATCATTTTTTGATAAATTTTTATTCTTTTTATACAACTTCCAAAATAGAGATTTTTTTAATGATGATACCTTTGAAAAAACATTTCTACTATAAAAAATTGATTGCTCTATATGAAGCATATTTTTCCGAGACATTAATAGTGGCTATTTTTTATTTTTTACAAAATTCAAGATTTCTGTTTTTTTATTTATTGTTTTTTCTATGAGCAAATTTTTTGCTAACATAGAAGTAAAGATTTTCATAAAACAACATGATTTTCAGCTTGTCTGGTTACTTTTTTACAAAATTATTTTCACCCTTCATAGTAACTTTTCCAAGTCCGTTTTTTCAATTTCTAGTATTTTGCCCTATTTCCTAGTGAAATTTCCTAAATTTCCATAAGTATTTATCTTTTTTTTTTTTAATTTTTTTTTATTTTACAGTTTTTCTTTTTCAGGAATTTTTAATTTTTCACTGTTCCCGTGCAATTGCAATAACGAATTTATTCTACAAATCAGTGCAACGAAAGTGTCAAAAGAAACAAATCTTGGATATTATTTTAAATGACAAATGATTCTCTAGAAGGGAAAATTGGTTGGTAAATTTTGTCTAATTCGACGCCCGTGAATGTCGCTCCATGAATTTGCGATATTATTCTTTTTAATTCAATGCGTTTAGGGTGGAAATATATATCAGGGTTGTTGTGTGGGGGTAGCGGGTGACAGGACAACGCATATTTGTTTTGTATTCTCAATGCTCAATATTGTACGGATTCCGTGTCGAGGGTAGCGGGTGAAGAATGATGTGCAGGTGCGTTTTCAACATGAGTTTAATCGAGCCAAATTGTGCGTAAAACTAATCGTCCTTCCATTTTATTTCATTAAAAATTAAATTGCAAATTCCCTTCCCACCCACCATCTATTTTTCCTCTCTCTTTTTTTTTTCTTCTATATCAACACCTTTTCCACAGTCCAACACTTCGCACTAATTATCACGGATGATTAATCCTTCCACCATTTGCACTTTTAAATACTTTACCTAATAACTCTTTCCGCGTCCGAGGTTATTTGTAAAGTTCATAGAACAATTCTTGAAACTTTACTTTATCCGCGGTACGAAGGTATTTATAAAAAGAAAAAAAAACAAATGTCAAGTATATAGAATTTTTTTTATTATCAAAATGGTGTACTTTTTTAAAGTGATTTTTGAGCTTGTTGAGAAATGAAAAAAATTGTAAAAACGGATAAATATGGCAAAATTACAGACGAAAAATAAATTTATTAATATAAGAATGTGGATAAATGTAATTTGAGGAAAGAGAATAAAATTTAAAAAACAAAAATTATATTTTACAAAAATGATTGAAAAGTGACGAAAGAAATTTAAAATTAATTAATAAATAATGTAACTGATTTGATATTAAAGGAAATAATTAAAGATGAAAAAATTTTATTTGAAAAAATTAAAGAAAATAATTAAAACTTGCAGAAAATTGAATTTAAAAATTAGGGGAAAAATTAAAAAATAAAGAAATTAATTAGAAATTGTAGAAAATTTTTGAAAAATGATAAACATAGATGAAAATTGTAGCAAATATTTGAAATCATGATAGAAAGGAATTGTTAAAAATTAAAAAAAATTTTAAATAATTTTAAACTTATTATTCTCAAAGCGTGGATTAATTAAGTTTTAATTCAATGAAATTTCAAATTAATTTAAGTTCCCAAAATTGTAATATATAATTGTAATTGAAGTCTTGTTACAATTTTTTATTATTTTCTTCAAATAACAACTATTTCTATCAATTATTTTTTATTAAATTTATTTTTCAATTCCTTTTTGTCGTTTTCAATTATTTCTCGATTAATTTTCTAAGTTTTTTATTATTTATCTCAAATTCTAGTTATTTTTTCAATTTACAATTACTTTCATCATTCTGCAATTATTTTCTTTTATTAAAAGATATGTTGTAATTTTGGCAATTATTCTTAACAAACAAAAATTATTTTCTTCATTTTGTAATTATTTTTATTACTTTGCAAATATTTTCTCGGAATTTATAACACTTTAATTATTCTTCAATTAACTTCCAAGATTTTAAAATAATTTTCTTAAGTTTTAATCATTTTCTTCAATTTTTAATTTATCTCAAACTTCATTCTTCAATTAAATTTCTAAATTTTCAATTATTTATCTCATTTTTAATAAGGTCTCTGTGACCCGAATTTGTTTGAATTTTCGCTCAAAAATGATTTTAGAAAATTGTCAAAAAACAAAAAATTTTTAAAAAATAAATTTTGAGCCAAAATTGAAACAAACTTTTTAATTATTTATCTCATTTTTCAATTATTTTTTTTTTCATTTTCTTTTATCTTTTTGCAATTATTTTCTACGCCTTTAATTAGATATATTAATTATTTTGCAATTAATTTCCTAAATTTTTATTTATTCTCTCAAATCTAAGTTAATGTTTCCACTTTTCAATGTTTTAACTATACTTCAATTATTTTTCTCAAATTACAAATATTTTCGTCAATTTTTAATTTTTTTTTTTTAATTACAATAATTTTTACAAATTTTATATTATTTTGAGTATTTGTTGATTATAATTCCAAAAAGTTTAATTAATTATGTAAAATTTCCATTACTTTCTTCAATAAATTTTCGATTATTTCTAGAATATTGTAATTATTTGCCTGGATTTAAAATTCTTGAAATCATTTTGTAATACGGTACTTTTTTTTACTTCACAAAATATTCTGTATTTTTTAAAATTATTTTTCTAAAATTGCAATTAATATATATACAAAATTCAAATATTTTTATCATTTTTCAAAAAAATTTTCTTCAATGATTCTCATTATTTTTCAATTTTTCCCCTAAATTTAAAATTCAAAATTTCCGCAACTTTCAATTATTTTCTTTTATTTTTGTCAAATAAAACATTTTTAGTTTAAATTATTTCCTTCAATAATTAGTTTCATTTTTTATTAATTAACTTTCAATTTCTTTCGTCATTTTTCAATTATTTTTACAAAATATGATTTTTGTTCTCGAAATTGTATTTTTTTAAAATTACCATTAATTTCTTCCATATCGAATTATTAATGTCAATTTTTAGTGTCAAATAATGAAAGGACAAAACTCATCAAATTTGTTAATTTTATTACCAGTTTCATTATTTACATCATTTTCCAAATAATTTGCAGTATTAAAAATCCTCTATCGACTTTTATTAAATTTTTTTTTTGTTTTTATATTTTAGTTGTATTTTTCAAATATTTAAATGATGATCTTCGATTTCTAATCACCTTTTTTTATATCAAATAAATTCTGTAATTTTCTCAATTTTTTTCTTAAATTTCCATAATTAACTTTAATTTCCAATAATTTTTATCCTTTTTCAAATAATCTTGTTTATCTCAAATATATTCTATAATTTTTATAATTATTTTTTTACAAATTTTTATTAAATTCTTCAATTTTCAATTATTTAATAATAATTTTATCATTTTTCAATTAATTTTTGTCATTTTCAATTATTTTTTTATAAATTCTCTAGTTTTTTTATTATTTATCTCAAATTCCAGTTATTTGTTTAATTCATTTGCAATCAATTTCTCAAATTTTTAATTATTTTTACTATTCCTCAATGAAATTCCTTAATTTTCAATTATTTATATCATTTTTCAATTTTAATTTTCTTTATTATTTTGCAATTATTTTGTCTACCTTTTAGTTAGATATATTAATTAGTTTTCAATTAATATCTTAAATTTTTATTTATTATCTCAAATCTGAGTTACTGTATCTAGTTTTCAATTTTTTAATCATTCTTCAATTATTTTTCTCAAATTTCAAATATTTTCGTCAATTTTTAATTATTTTTTTTTTAATTTGCAATGATTTTTACAAGTTTTATATTGTTTTGAGTATTTGTTGATTAAATCCAAAAAGTTGAATTATTTATCTAAAATTTCCATTACTTTCTTCAATAAATTTTCGATTATTTCTATAATGTTGTAATTATTTTCCTGAATTTAAAGATCTTGAAATCATTTTGTAATACGGTACCTACCTTCTTTTACTTTACAAATATTCCGTATTTTTTAAAATTATTTTTCTAAAATTGCAGTTAATATCTACAAATTTTGATCATGTTTCAAATATTTTTCTTCAATGATTCTCATTATTTTACAATTTTACCCCTAAATTTTAAATTCAAAATTTCCGCAACTTTCAATTATTTTGTTTAATTATTTCAAATAAAACTTTTTCAGATTAAACTATTTTCTTCTATAATTAGTTTCATTATTTATTAATTAACTTTCAATTTCTTTCGTCATTTTTCAATTGTTTTTATAAAATATGATTTTTGTTTTTTAAATATTAATTTTTTTCTTTAAATTACAATTAATTTCTTTCATATCGAATTATTATTGTGAAATTGTAAAGTCAAATAATGAAAGGACATAACTCATGCAATTTGTTAATTTAATTATCAGTTTCATTGTTTTAATCATTTTTCAAGTAATTTTCAATATTAAAAAACTTGTTTCATCCTCCATCAACTTTTATTAAATTTTCATTTTTATATTTCAGTTGTATTTCTCAAATATTTAAATGATGTTCTTCGATTTCCAATCACTTTCTTTTATATCAAATATATTCTGTAATTTTGTCAATTTTTTTCTTAAATTTCCATAATTTACTTTAATTTCCAATTATTTTTATCCTTTTTCAAGTAATCTTGCTTATCTCAAATATATTATGTAATTTTACAATTATTCTTTTACAAATTTGTATTAAATTCTTCAATTTTCGATTATTTTTATCATTTTTCAATAAATTCCTGTCATTTTCAATTATTTTTTAATAAATTCTCTAATTTTTTTATTTTTTATCTTCAATTCCAAATGTTTTTCTAATTCATTTGCAATCAATTTCTCTAATTTTTAATTATTTTTACTATTCCTCAATGAAATTCCTTAATTTTTAATTATTTTTATCTCATTTTTCAATTTTTATTTTCTTTAAGTTATTGTATCCAATTTTCAATGCTTTAATTATTTTTCAATTATTTTTTTCAAATTTCAATCAAGTTCGTTAATTTTTTTGTAATTTGTAATGATTTTAGGGGTGTATCCAGGGGGGGTTTTGGGGGGTTCAAACCCCCCCTTGAAGTTGCAAAATTCTGTTGAAAAAGAGGTCTTTAGACGCAAACTGTTTTTCAAAACCTCCCTGAAATGTAAAAAATTTCAAAACCCCACTCGAAATTTTTGTCTGGCTACGCCCCTGAATGATTTTCACGAATTTTATATTATTTTGATTATATGTTTATTAATTCCGAAAATTTACTCTATAAATCAAATAAATTGTCAACTTTTACGTTACAATGATTACGCTAATTAAGAAACTCTTTAATTTAATTTTTTTATTACTCTTTCTCCCCCCCCCCCCTCCCTCTTCGGTCAATTTTAAATGTGCAGATGGCAAAAATTTACAAGTCGTCGCCCCTGCCGGATAATATAAAAATTATTTTATATTCTCGTACTTTATATATTGAAAATATTCTATTTCACGTTATTCAGAAATGAACACTTTCCGCCATGAATGCGGTTTTTCTGAAAAGCTTTGATTGAAATAACCCGATAATTGGAATATTTCTATTCAGTGGAGGATGCCTGGATATATTGAGGGAAGGTGAAAATAGAATTGACCATTCATTTTTTACATGGTCTTATTAAGGAATCAACCCTCTGACAAATTTTGCGACAGGGCTCCTTTCTTCCATTCGCTCTTATTCATCAATAAAAGGTCCTGGTACGTGGCAGAATTTTGTGTCCCGAAACTCCTCCCAGTTTCTCACATCCGTCATTGTAAGGCTCTTGTAAGTAGGGCAGGTACAAGTATCCACCGAGGCGTTATGAATTTCTATATGGAGCACAAGCTGTTTAGTGAATTATGATGTATTAGGTGCCGAATTATTTAAACTACTAGTTTCCATCTCACTTAGACACGGCGGTTTTATTTACTGCGAAATTCAATTCATCACAATCTACCATCTCGAGTTATTGATATCAAAAGAGAAAGAAAACTTTAATGAAGTGTGAAAAATTGAAAAACTTGGAATAATGTTTGAAAGTTGTTTTTTTCAAAAGGGTTTTTATCCACTGGATTTAGTTATTGTTCGTTTTTTATTTAAGAACTTTTCTATACAGTGTATTTTGAAATAATCTTCAAACTTCTGATGAATTTTATGGTTTTTTCGTTATTTTTTTAAAATACTAACAGTTCCCGGTTTTTGTTCCTATTTTTCCCGGTTTTTCTCTTCTAACTTAAAATTCATTTTAAGTATAAAAAGACCTACAAATGGCTACAAAAATTGAATATAACAGTTGATAATTGAAGAAAATAATTGAAATTCAAAGAAAATAATTGAGAATTGAAGAATTAAATATTAAACTTTACAAAAAATAATAATTAAGAATTAATAGAAACAATTAATAATAGAAAGAAATAATTGACAAAGACAAAGATATTTGACAATTAGAAAAAAAATTTAAAAAGAAGTAAATATTAATCTACAATTGAACAATAATTGAAAAAATTGAACAATGGTTATTAAATTCAAAGAAATAATTGAAAATTGGTCAACTAGATAGAAAATCCCAAAAAAATTATTTAAAATTTAAGTTAATAATTCAAAATTGAAGAAATAAATTGAAAATTAAATAATCAAATTTAAATCAGAAAAACACAGAATTATTGAATATTAAAAAAAAACAATTGAAAATTGAGAAATAAAATTGAAATTCGAATACAATAATTGAGAATTAAAAAAAATTACTGAACAATTGGATTGAAAAAAGAAGAAAATAATTTATATTTTAAAAAAAATGGAAAATGACAGGAATTACTTAGTATTGAAGAAAACATTAAAAAATGAAGAATAGAATTGTTATTTAGAGAAATTAATTGAGAATTGAAAAAAATAATTGAACAATTTAACAATTAAATTGAAAATAGAAGAAAATTATTGAAAATTGAAGGAGGTTTTGAAACATAAACTGATAATTGAAAAAAGTCCAGATTACTGAATATTGAAACAAACAATTGAAAATTGAACAAAATAATTAAAAATTAAAGATATTAATTGAAAATTGAAAAAAATAATTAAAAATTAAAGAAAGTACTTAAAAATTAAATGAAATATTTGGAAACAGCAGAAAAATTTAGAAATCGATGGAAATAATAGCGAATTAATGAAAATAATTTAAAAATTCTCAATTTAAATAAAAATTGAAATAAAAACATAATCTAAAAAAGCTGAGAATTGTTAAATGTTGAAGAAAATTGAGAAGAAATTGAGAAACTGAAAGAAATATGAAAAAATAATTGGAAATTGAAGAAAATAATTGAAAATTAAGAAAAAAATTTGAATTTGAAGAAAATAATTAAGAATTTAAAAAAAATCATTGTAAAAAGCCTAGAGTTATTGAATATTAAAAAAAAAAAGATTGAAAATTAAAGAATGGAATTGAATGTCGAAAATTATAATTGAGAATTAAAGAAAATAATTCAAGAATTGAACAATGGGATTGAAAGTAGAAGAAAATAAGTGATAATTGAAGAAAAAAGAAAATGAACAACCCAGGAATTATAGAATTTGAAAAAAACATTAAAAAATGAAGAAAGTAATTGTAATTTGAAGAAATTAATTAAAAATTGTAGAAAATAATTTGAAATTGAAGAAAATGTGATTTTATGAAAATTATTGAATAATAATTGATGAATTGAATTCAAGTTTCAAAAACATAATTGATAATTGAAAAAAAATATTGAAAAAAGCCGAGAATTATTGATTATAGAAGAAAATAATTGAAAACTGGAGGAGTTATTGAGATGTGAAATAAATAAATGATAATTGAAAAAAATAGTTGATAAAAGTCGAGAATTATTGAATATTAAATTAAATAATTAAGAATAGAAGGAAATAGTTGAGATCTGAAGAAAATAATTAAAAATTTATGAAAATTATTAAAAATTAAAGAAAATAATTGAAAGTTGAATCAAATAATTAACAATTGAAAAAAAAAATTTATAGTTGAAGAAAATAATTAAAAATTGATTAAAATAATTGAAAATCGTAGAAAATATTTCAGAATTAAATAAATTAATTAGAAATTGATGAAAATAATTGAAAATTGAAGAAAATAATTGGCAATTGAAGAAAATAGTAGAAAATCGAAGAAAATAATTGAGAAATGAAGAAATAATTTTAAATTAATTAAAATAATTCCAAATGGAAGAAGATAATTGAGAATTGTAGAAAATAATTGGAAATTGAAAGAAATAATTGAAAATTAAAAAGAATTTATTATCCCAGAAAAAAATTCCCGGTTTGACGGAAAATTCCCGGTTTTTCCCAATCAATTTAAATTCCCGGTTATTTCCCGGTTTTCCCGGTTAGTAGACACCCTAAATATTTTTACATATATGAATTTTAATTTCGAGTATTTTTTGTATTAATAAACATCTCATTTTTGTCGTTTATAGTGGTTTCATGTATTCATTAAACGAAAAATTATGTACAGAAGTGGAAAAAAATTGTAACTAATAATAAAATTGTTGGAGACAAAATTTAAAAAATTCGCAAAATAAAAGAAAATTAACAATTTGTAAATGAAATTCGTAAAAGGGTTTAAAAATTAAACAATTGAAAAAGAGAAATTAAATAATAAATATTAAACTCAAAGAAAATAATTTAAAAATTAAGAAAATTACAGGAAGAACTGTTGGAAATAATTGAAAATTGAAAGAATGGGTTGCAAATCAAAGAAAATAATTGAAATTGAAGAAAATAACTGAAAATTGAAGAAAATAATAAAAAAATATAGAAATAAATTGAAAATTTAAAAATTCAATTAAAATTTGTAAAAATAATGAAAAATTGAAAAAAAAATACATAAACAAGGGCGTAAATAATTAGCATATTAAAAACAAAACTCGAAAAATGGCCAGATTAATACACAAAAAAAAATTTTAAAATAAAAACTAAAATTGAAAAAAATAATTACAAAAAGAAAAATGTAAAAAAATTATGGGAAAAAATTGTTGAAAATAATTGTAGATTGAACAACTGAATTGAAAGTAGAAAATACTGAAATTGAAGGAAATAATGGAAAATTGAAGTAAACAATTAAAATTTTAAGAAAATTTTTAAAAATTAATGAATGGAATTGAAAATTAAAGAATATATAATAAAAGATTCAAAAAGATAAATGAAAAAAAGAGAGAATTATTAAATATAATTTATATTCTTATATTCCGTTTATCTTCTTAAATAAAATAAAATAGGGCAGAGAATTATTGCAAACTTAAAAATGGAAATGAAATTTGAAAAAAAATTTAGAATTGCGGAAATATTTGAACAATTGAATTTAAAATTTAAAAAATTTATTAACGATTGAAAAAAAATTAACCAAATACGAGAATTTAAAAATATTAATGGAAATAATTAAAAATTGAAGAAAGTAATTTAAAGTTTTAGAAAAATAATTGAAAAAACATTTCAAAATGACGAAAATAATTGATGATTGAAAAAAAAATCGCAAACTGGCAAAAATAATCGACAAGAGAGAAAAATAACAAAAAATTTAAGAATACTTAATTCCAAAATTTCAAGAGAACAAATGAAAATTAGAAACATTTTAGGAAATAATTGAAAGAAATAATTGAAAAATAACGAGAACAATTGGAAAATGGAAGAAAATATTTGAAAAATGACGAAAACAAAATTCAAAAAATGGCTAAAGTATTAAACAGTTAAAAAAAAAAATTTTTTTAATTGAACAATGAACATTAAATTTAAACTAAATAATTGGAAAAAAAATTAGGAAAATTATAGAAATAATTGTAAATTGAACAACTGAATTGAAAAAGGAAAAAAAAAATTGAAATTGATGAAAATAATTGATAACTGAAAAGTGCAATTGAAATTTAAAAAATATAATAAAAATGTTTAAAAAGTAATTTAATAAAGCACATAATTATTAAATTCAAAAGAAAATAATTGAAAACTGAAGAATTGAATTAAACATTTAAAAAAATAATTGAGAATTAAAAAAAACAGTTCTAGAATTGAATAATTAAATTGATAATTTTAATCAATGTTTATAATTGTTTATAACTTTTAAAAATCAAAGAATTATTCAATATTGAAGAATTGATTAAAAATTGAAAAAAAAATTGAAAATCGAAGAAAATAATTATATTTGAAGAATTGAATTGAAGAATAGAATTAAAATTTGTAGAATATGATTAAACAACTGTACCTAAAATTAACTAAATTTATTGATGTAGAAAAAAATAATTGAAATAAGTCGAGATTTTGTTATTATTATTGAAAATAATTGAACATTTAAAAATAGAATTAAAATTTGAAGAGAATAATGAGGAATTGAAGAAAATAGTAGTAGAAAATTGAAGAAAGAAGAAAATTTAAAAATGGAATTGAAATTTGAAGAGAATAATGAGGAATTGAAGAAAATAGTTGTAGAAAATTGAAGAAAGAAGAAAATCAAAGAAAATTGTTGGAAACGAAATTTTAAAACAATTTTTATGATTGGAAGAATTAATTGAAAAACCCGAGAATTTGTTAATATTGAAGAGTTAGTTGAAAATCGTACAAATAATTGAAAAATTGAAGAATTTAATTGAAATTAGAAAAATATAATTAAAAATTGAAAAAGTTAATGATAAAACCCGAGAATTATTGAATGTGGAAGAAAAAGTTGAAAGAGGAAAAATGGAATTTACAAAATTAAAAAAAATTTAGAATTGAAGGAAATATTTGAACAATTGAATTTAATAATTAAATAAACTTATTAATAATTGAAAAAAAATGACCAAAGGCGGAAATTTTATAATTTTAAAGTAATAATTAAAAATTAAAAAATGACCAAAGGCGGAAATTTTATAATTTTAAAGTAATAATTAAAAATTAAAAAATGGAATGGAAATTTGAAGAAAGTAATTGAAAATTGAGAAAAATAATTGTAGAATTGAACAATTGAATTGAAATTTTAAAACAATTTTTATAAGTTAAAAGAATGATTTAAAACACTCGAGAATTATTAAATATTGTGGAATTAATTGATAATCAATTTAAGAAGGTAAATTTGTAATTATTGTAAATTTAGCTCAGATTAGTAAATTTAACTACGATAGTATTATTCACATAAACATTTAAATCAAGGCTTGATGAATTTAAGACACGTCTTAAATTAAGATTCTCTTTTTACAGTGGGAATAAAATGATGGTTTGAGGAATATCTGGTTTAATTGAGTTGAAGCTAAAGTGGAGGAAATAGAGAAAAAGAAAACAAAGAAGATCATTAAGACTGAAGGACTCTTCGTCATGATGCATACGATTCGTATTCATGGTCTTATCTCGGAAAGATAGAGTGTTATTGGTTTTCAAAGAGGATTTTTTCAATATTTGCATAATTGAACCACGATCTTTTGAAAGACACCAATTTAACAGGGTAAATTTACCTGAAGGTAGAATATTGCTGGATATGATATTTAATATTAGGATGTTTATAGTTTTATGAAAAAAAATTGCAATTATAAGTTTTCAATTTTTTGTTTCTTATCCTCTTGTCAACGAAGTTAAATTTTTCACACATTAAGGTTTTAATGTAAATTTAATTTAATTTAAATTTAAATTTTATTCATTTATTGAAAAAAATGAAAATCTTAAAAGATGGAGAAAATAATTGCAATATAATAAAAAGAAATGAAAATTGAACAAAATAATTGAAAATTGAGAATTTAAGATATACAGTGGGGCCCTCAGTCAACCCTAATAAACGTTTTTTTTTTAGGACAAAATTTATAAAATTTTAGAATTAAAAGAAATTGCAAAAAATAATTGAAATTAAACAAAATAATTGCAAATTTTGCAAATTAAATGAAAAAAGAATGAAAACAATTAAAAATTGGGGAACGTAATCTAAAAATCATAAAAATATTTTAAAAATAAAAAAAATAATAATTTAAACTTGAGAAAAGTACTTGAAAATCTTAAAAATAAATTGAAAAAAATTGAAGAATAAAAAATTGGGGAAAATAATTGAAAATTGAAAAAAAATGATTGAAAATTGAGATAAATAATATAAAACTGAAAAAAATAATTAAAACTTGAGAAAATAATTGAAAAAATTACAGAATATATTTTAAATAAAGCAAAGTTAAAAAAAAATCCAGAAAATTACTTAAAACTTTCAAAAGTTCTTTAAAGAAAAAGAAAATAATTAAAATTTAGAGAAAATAAATGAAACAAGATGAATATAATTTAAAAATTGAGAGAATAATATTTAATAATACTGAAATAATTAAAAACTTTTTGGAAATTACGAAAAAGAACGAAAGTAATTGAAAATTGAAGAAAATAACATAAAAAATCATGTAAATAATTGAAAATTAAATGAAATAATTGAAATTTCAGATAAATAGTTTAAATTCTGAAAATTATAAAAGAAATGAAAAAAATTGTAAATTGAAGAATAAAAATTTTGGAAAATAATTGAAAAATGATTTTACGGTTTGTAACTTTAAGAAAATAATTGAAATTTTAGAAATTAATTTTGAAAAATAAGAATAATAATTAACAATCGAGAAAAATAATAAGAAATGATAAAATTAATTCAAAATAGAAAAAAAATAATCGAAATATGCTGAAAATTACTAAAACATTTTAATTGCAGAGAAAAACTAAAAAATCGCAGAAATAATAAAAAATTGATGAAAATAATAATTGAAATTTCTTAGAAATAGTTGAAATTTTTGAAAATTATACTAGAAGAATGAAAATAATTAAAAATCGGAGAAAATAATGTAAAATTGAAGAATTTATTTTTAAGCAAAGGAAAATAACTGAAGAATCATTTAAAAAATTGAAAATTACAGACAATAATGTAAATTTGAGATAATAAATGAAAATTTAAGAAATTAATTGAAAAATAATGAAAATATTAAAAATTGAAGAAAATAATTGCAATTTTAAAAAATAATTTTGTAATATGGGAATAATAATTAACAATCGAGAAAAATAATTGAAAAAGGATTAAAATTAATTCAAAATAGGAAAAAAATTTTAAAATATATGCTGAAAATAACTTAAATATGAAAGAATGAAAACAGTAAATAAAATTTGACAGAAATAATTGAAAATATCTCAGAATAAGAATAACCAAAAATTGAAGGAGAGAATTGAAGAATGCTTAAAATACATTAAATTTACGACAATTTATTAAAAAATTTGAAAGTTAAGAAAACAAATGAAAATAATTAATAATTGAAGAAAATAATTGAAATTTTAGAAAATAATTTTGGAAAATGAGAATAATATTTAACAATCGAGAAAAATAATTGAAAAATAATTAAAATTAATTTAAAATAGAAAAAAATAATTTAAATATGCTGAATATAATTGAAGATTGAGAAAAATAATTAAAATTAATGATGAAAATAAATTAAATATGAAAGAATGAAAACAGTTAAAAAAATTTGAGAGAAATAATTGAAATAATCACAGAATATTTGTTTAAAAAAAGAAAATAATTACAAAATTACTAAAACATTTTACATAAAGAGAATAATTAAAAAGTCGCAGAAATAATCGAAAATTGATGCAAATAATAACTGAAATTTCAGATAAATAATTGAAATTTTGGAAAATTATGCCACAAGAATGAAAATAATTTAAAATCTGAGAAAATAATATAAAATTACAGAATTCCTTTTTAAGCAAAGGAAAATAATTGAAGAATCGTTTAAAAAAATCAAAATTAAATACAATAATCTAAACTTGAGATAATAATTGAAAATTTAGGAAATTGGTTGAAAAATAATGAAAATGTTTAAAGATAGAGAAAATAATTGCAAAATAATAAAGTGAAATGAAAATTGAACAAATTAACTGAAAATTGAGATATATATATATTTTAAAGTTCAATAAATCAATTAAGAAATTATAAAAATTAAATAAAAATTGAAAATAATAATTACAAAATGACAAAAATAATTGAAGATTAAAAAAATTAATTTAAATTTGCGATGAATAATATAAAATTTAGAAATAAATAATTAATTTGATTTAATGTCAAGGCAGAAATAATTAAAAACGAGAAAGTGATTGAGAAAACTAAACAAAATTATTAAAAATTTGAGGAAGTTAATTTAAGATTCAGGGAAACAATTTATAAACAATTAAAATAATTAAGAATTGTAGAAAATAGGTGAAAAATGATAAAAATAGTACAAAATTTGTATAATAAATAATAAAAAAGAATTATTAAAAATTGAAGAAATTTTTAAGTCACTTCAAATTTAGTATTTTTGAAACGTAGATTAATTGATCTTTGAATCAAGTCAAGTTTACATTAACTGAAATTTGATGAAATTTATATTGATACAAATTTGAAATTTGATAACATTTTAAAAAGTTGAAATATGATTTGAAATTTTAAAAGAAAAAAACATCTAGTGACAAATGTCAGGTGTGGACAGAATAAATAAATGAATTAATTAAACTTGTAAATTATTGCATATAATTAGGGCCCCATTTTCCTTTTTGACCCAGGGCCCTTGCTCTCCCAGTTACACCACTGAAGATACATATTTGAAAGTTCAGGAAATTAATTATGAAATTATGAAAATGATTAAAAATTGACAATAATAATTGCAAAATGACGAAATTAATTTAAAATTCAAATTACCGCTTGTAATGAGGTTTTTCTAACCTCAAAAATTACTTTTATATAATTAACAAAACATTAAACAAAAGCTATTTTTATGCTTTGAAACAGTTAAATTCTAAAATTAAATGTTAAATTATTATTGATGATTGTACAATTTTTTCATATAGTTTTTATTTTAATGTCATCAAAATCATATTTGACATAATGTCTTATTTATTGTCTTTTTGCTTTTATTTAGCCAAATTTCATAAAATAAAACTTTAAAAAGACATAAATTGTGTTTAAAATACCTTAAAAATTTGTAATTGAACAATATAATTTGTTCAGTAAGTAGGTTTAAGGGAATTTAAAAAGGGCCCGTCTTACCCTACTGGGTATCCTACACCTAGAGAAATAATAATTATATTTGTCTCACAGCCAAGTAACTTTTTATTTGATTCAAATAAATATTTTTATTTGAAACAAATAAAAAAGTTACTAGGCTGTGAGACAAATTTATTTTTATTTGGCACAAATAACATATCTTTGAGTCAAATAGGTCACTTCTCTGGGTGTAAGACCAGCTAATATGAATTTCTTTTTAAACACTAAAATTAATTGTCTTTTAAACAATTATGAAGGTTTTCATCTTATCAATTATTTAGAGGAAATGTTACAATTACAAATAAATATAGGTGCGTTCTCGTTTTCTTTTTAATTCACTAATTAAACAATTTTTTGCCAAATATGGATAGGGGTCCGTTTTAAGCGACTTTTCCCTATATTTAATTGTTTATACAAAATAACAACTTTCAAACTAAATTTTGTGTCAAAATGATATTTAAATTAATAGAAAAATTTGTTAAATCCCTTTTAAGGTTATAATTCAGGCAAATTTCTTCGATATAGGAAGGCAATAAAGTTAACACAATATTTATATGTGCTACGTTTCGGTGGCTCTGTTCGCCATCCTCTTCAGGCACTTTATTAAAAACAAACAAAACACCAAATTTAGAAAAACACAGTAAAACAATTTTTTTAAAGCAGTTCGTACTTTTTTCTTTCATAAAAAATTTTTTAAAAAATGTTTTTTTTTCTATATATTTATACATTTTTCCCTTAAATTTTCTATTTATTCTTAAAAGTGCATTATTATCGTATCTATATTTTCAAGTTCACGATACAAAGTCTATTATTATAATTGTACACAAAAATAAAATAGAAAGTTATAAATCGTTTTAGGATGCAGTGTATACATAATAACAGGTAAAGTATCAGATATTGGATTATAGAAACCCACACCTTTTTAGTTTCCAGATGTTTAGGACACCCTTACACATTTTAGCGGCTCGAGCTTCTTGTTATAGATCCCCTCTTTCAATTCTTTTATTCTGTCTTTCGTTCACTCTTACATAGCATTCTCTCTCTCTCTCTCTCTCTCTCTCTTGATTATTTTCAACTCAATACTGGTCTTGTGTGGGGGTGCGGTAGGTCGAGGGTTCTTTTGAATTCGCTATACTTATGCGAATGGAATGACGACGCCCCAGTGCTTTTATTGGAGGTTTACACTCGTGACCCCTAGGAATGTTTAATTTGTCGGCATGCTTGATTTAAGAATTCTAATGTCACGACGGTGACAATGTTAATTTGATAAAATGTGTACCGACTGCACGCATCGTATTACAAAATAAAGTTTGTTTTTTTTTATCCTCTTCTAACGTTACGGGGAAGTTTTACGATCGATCAATAATCCTTTACGATTTTGCAATAAAATCCACAATTGTTTATAACCCGTTGACAAAATTGAACTTTTTTACATTCTCTGCTGGGAGAACTTTAAAACCCGATCTTATTTTTTACGCTATAATTCGTTTTTATGTTGCACTGTCGACTTGAACAAAAAGTTCAATTTCACGAATTCGAAAAAAACGAACGTCAACTTGAGTTTATTTACTTGTAAATTTTCTAAATTAAATGCTATTTGGAATGGAAGTATTGACTTTATCTAAAAGAATATTCTCTAGTGTTTGAAAATCTTACAAATATTTAATTGATATTTACTTTATATAATTAAAAAACGTAAATATATTAAAAACAAGCCTGTCTCCTAAGATGGGCACCATGAATTTATTAAATTTTCGATTAAAGCGGAATCTTCTTTACCTTATGAAGGTAAGGTGCTAACAGTGATCATAGCCTATAATGCAAAGAAAATTTTACAAATTCAAAATTTTATACATTTGCCGCTTTATTTTCTAACCTCGAAAATCACTTTTAATTACTAAAAAGAATATTAAACAAAAGCTATTTTTATGGTATGAAACAGTTAAATTCTGAAATTAAATGTAAAATTATTTAACATTGTACAATTTTTTCACAGAGTTATTATTCTAATGACATCAAAATCATATTTTATATAATAGTCATATTTGTTGTTGTTTTTTTGCTTTTATTTTACCAAATTTCCTTGCTTAAAATACCTTAAACAGTCAGGGGCGGCTACTTTTAAATTTTTGCCATCTGCACACTTAATATTGACCGCAGTGAGAAGGGGGAGAAGAGATATAAAACAATATTAAATTAAAGAGTTTCTTAATTAGCGTAATTATTGTAACGTAAAAGTTGACAATTTATTTGAGTTCGAGTAAATTTTCGGAATTCATAAACAAACAATCAAAATAATAAAAAATTCTCGAAAATCATTCAGGGGCGTAGCTAGACAAAAATTTCGGGTGGGGTTTTGAAATTTTTTAAATTTCAGGGAGGTTTTGAAAAACATTTTGCGTCTAAAGACCTCTTTTTCAACAGAATTTTTCGACTTCAGGGGGGGGGGGATTAAACCCCTCCAAACCCCCCCCCCCTTGCTACGCCCCTAAAATCATTACAAATTACAAAAAAAATTAAAAATTGACGAATTTGATTGAAATTTGAGAAAAATAATTGAAAAATGATTAAAGCATTGAAAATTGGATACAATAACTTGAAGAAAATTAAAATTGAAACAAATAATTGAAAAATGAGATAAATAATTAAAAATTAAGGAATTTCATTGACAAATAGTAAAAATAATGGAAAATTTGAGAAATTGATTGCAAATGAATTGAAAAAATGACTGAAATTTGAGATAAATAATAAAAGATTCCAGAATTTGTTAAAAAATAATTAAAATGACAAAAATTAATCGAATAATGATAAAAATAATTAAAAATTGAAGAATTTAATAAAAATTTGTAAAAAAATAATTGTAAAATTACAGAATATATTTGATATAAACAAGATTATTGGAAAAAGGTTAAAAATGATTGGAAATTAAAGTTAATTATGGACATTTAAGAAAAAAATTTAGAAAATTACAGAATTTATTTGAAATAAAAAAAGGTGATTGGAAATCGAAGAACATTTAAAATATTTTAAAAATACAACTGAAATATAAAAACAAAAAATAAAAATTTAATAAAAATTAATGCAAGATGAAACAAGTTTTTTGATTTTGAAAATTATTTGGAAAATGATGAAAATAGTGAAACTGGTAATAAAATTAACAAATTTGATGAGTTATGTCCTTCCATTATTTGACATTACAAATTGACATTTAATAATTCGATATGGAAGAAATTAATTGTAATTTGAAGAAAAAAATTACAATTTAAAAAAAATCATATTTTGTAAAAATAATTGAAAAATGACAAAAGAAATTGAAAGTTAATCAATAAATAATAAAAGTAATTATTTAAGAAAATAATTTGAACTGAAAAAGTTTTATTTAAAAAAATTAAAGAAAATAATTGAGAGTTGCTGAAATTTTAATTTAAAATTTAGGGGAAAAGTGAAAAATAATGAGAATCATTAAAGAAAATGTTTATAACTTGGAAACAATATTTTAAAATCTTGGAAATTAATTGAAGAATGATGAAAGTAATAAAAATTCCGAGAAAATATTTGCAAAGTAATAAAAATAATTAAAAATTGAAGAAAATAATTTAAGTTTGTTAAGAATAATTGACAAAATTACAACATATATTTGTATTAAAAAAAATAATTGCAGAATGATGAAAATAATTGTAAATTAAAAAATAACTAATATTAGAGATAAATAATAAAAAAATTAGAAAATTAATAAAGAAATAATTGTAAACGACAAAAAGTAATTGAAAATTAATTGAAAAATAAATTTAATAAAAAAAGAAGTGATGGACCTAATTGTTAATTGACAAAAATAATACAAATTTGTAAAAAATAATTGAAAGAACTACAAAATATGTTTGGGATAACAAGACTACAATTAAAATTATATATTATAATTTTTCGAACTTCAATTAATTTTGAAATGTCATTGATTAAAAACTTAATTAATTCACGCTTTGAGAATAATAAGTTTAAAGTTATATACATTTTTTTCAGTTTTTAACAATTCTTTTCTATTTAACTTTTCAATTATTTGCTACCATTCTCATCTATTTTTATCATTTTTTATAAATTTTCTTCAATTTCTAATTAATTTTTAATTTTTAATTAATTTTCAATTTTTTCCCGAATTTTTAAATTAAATTTTCTGCAAGTTTCGATTATTT
This sequence comes from Ganaspis brasiliensis, assembly GCA_037103525.1. Classification (NCBI taxonomy): domain Eukaryota; kingdom Metazoa; phylum Arthropoda; class Insecta; order Hymenoptera; family Figitidae; genus Ganaspis; species Ganaspis brasiliensis. The sequence continues at coordinate 3,058,059 of JAZKLR010000146.1, forward strand.
TCTTTAATTTTTTCAAATAAAACCTTTCCATTTTTAATTATTTTCTATAATATCAAATCAGTTACATCATTTATTAATTAATTTTAATTTTCTTTCGTCACTTTTAAATTTTTTTTGCAAAATATGATTTTTGTTTTTAAAGTTCAATCTTTTTCTTCAAATTGTAAATTTATTTATTTACATTCTTATTAAGGAGGTTCTCTCTATTTGCATAACCTCAAACTAGAAAGTCGTTTTTTGCCCTAAATAAAACTATTATTAAAATTAATTTCACCAAATTTTGAAAGATCCAGTTCTACATTTTCTTGAAAAAAATTTGGTTTTGCTAAAATTTGTTGTTAAATAATAATTATTAAACATTTTATATTTTTTCTTAAAATTCAATGAACAACTACAATTTTCATCCAATTCTGACAAATAATAGCCTTTTTTTCTTATTGAAACATTCTCTACAGTTTTATTTGTTAGGGTTTTGTTAAATAATATTTTGTTTAAAAGTTATTAAACAAATAAAATTTGTTCTTCACGTATTTTTTAAACAAAATGTTATTTAACAAAATCTAACAAACAAAACTGTAGGCAATGTTTCAACGAGAAAGCTCAACCAAATTTTTTTTTGAAAAATGTACAACTGGATCTTTTAAAAGTTGATGAAATTAATTTTAATAATATTTTTGTTTAGGGTGAAGAACGACTTTTTAGTTTGAGGTTATGTAAATGGAGTCAACCTCTTTAAGAAATTTATTTTTTGTCTGTAATTTTACCATATGAAATTCTACAGGGGAATTAAAATTTTTTTTTCTTACCCTAATTGGTAATCTAAGACGGGCTAGAATAAACTTTTTTTAAACACCAAAATTAATTGTCTTTCAAACAATTATAAAGGTTTTCATTTTATCAATTATTTAGAGAAAATTTTAAATATAAATATACTACATAACGATTTAATTTTTAATTTATTAATTAAACAATTTTTTGCCAAATATGAATAGGGGCCCGTCTTAGACGACTTTCCCCTACATTAATTTTAAAGAGTATTTTAAATTTAAATGTTGATTTATAAATGATGATTTAAATTTAAACGGTGGTTTAAATTTAAATAACGATATTTAAATTTTAAAGGTTAATTTAAATTTATAACTGACGATCAATTAATAGGCAAAAAAGTTGTGTCAGGTGGGAAATATGAATAACAAATTACACCACGAAATTATAAAGTCTAGACATTTTGCCATGCAAATTTTGAGGGCGGATTTTCGCCGTAAATGCGAGTTCAATATGTTGTTTTGTCCCCGAGGAAGAAAGTTTGCTAACGCTCAATATGGATCGCTTGTGGGAATTCAGATTAGAGAACAGGTGAACAAAAATATTTAGGTATCTAAGTTTCTGTTGTACTAAAATATACACAAATAAATTTTCTATTGATGTAAAAAGTTTTGGGTGACAAAGTTGACTGAAAAACCTGAAAAACAATTACATAACCTACAAATAAACAAAGACGGAAAATCAATAACAATAAAAAACAATACCAAATAAAAGAACATTTTAAATAGCTTTTTTTTTAATTTAATAATTAGACTTACTTGTTTTGTATTTATATATCTGAAGTACTTTGGCTTTTTCAGTCTCATCGTTTATTCTCTGGCCTCAACTCTTCTTTTTTTCTTGTCTACTAGTTTCTCGTTCTCTTTTTTCTCTTTTTGTTGTTGTTAAAGTTTGCCACTTCCGCTTTTCTTATAAGCAAAGCAAAGTTTGATCAAGTGAACTGTCACCCTTATCATATTTAATTAAAACAGAAAACAAGTTAGTAGAAAAATCAGAAGGTGTAATAAAGTTAAGGAAACTTTTTTAGTTCGAAACTTCAGACAGAATTTCATAACGTTTTATTTGTGCAATCTTATTTATTCAAGCGGATATTATGATGTGAACAAACTCTTGATTGAAATTTATCCTTATTTTTAATAATTTGTTTTTTCTCGTTGAAGGTTATGTTTGATATTTATCATAATCGATTGAGTATATAAGAAGACTTGAATAATTTTGTAAAAATGTAAAGTTTGAGTGAATGTAGAATATAAAATTCGAGAAAAGAGACTACTGAACTCGTAAAAGACTTTTTTATTGATTCTTGTAGTTTGAAAATGATTACTGAAGTGCTTTTTATTCAATGCTATTTTACGGGGAATTAGTGTAAAAGTTTAGTAGACAGATTTAGTTTTTCGAGACTCGATTTTTCTTCGTGTGACTGTTTTAAAACGAAAGGTTTCAGTTTATAATACAATTTCCGAGTTCTAATAGATTTTACTCTTGTATCTGTGTTCTTAAAGTGAATTTCAGAAACTGTCTAAAAACATACAAAACTGAAAAAGAGACGCGAATACGGAATTTATTTTTGCTGCAATTTTTATTAAAAAGTTAAGAAATAATATTTTATGTAAAATTAAATAGAGGAAGATTTATTTGTCATGAAAATGAATTAGTAGTTTTAATTTATAATAATAAAAAACATAAATGTAAAATTACGTAAATATACAATTTTTTTTTATTAGTATAATTTTTCTTGGATATATAATTGGAAAAAAAATTTAATACAATATGCAGAAAAGAAAAAAACTGTTATTCTTTTTATTCGAGATGAAAGAAATATTTCGATTTGTTGCATTGTTATTTTATATTTTGTCATCTTCACAGTCTTTATAATTTCAAAAGAGGTTCTTGCTTCAATGAAGACACTTTATAGATTCAAAGTTATAATATACAGGTGTAATTAACACCTTTGTGAAAGAGAAGTAACGTCAAAGTATGAAATAAGTTAATTACAGCTTTCATTAACGCTAGACGATGTTAAATGGAACGTTTAATGAACACCTTTTCTCATAGAATCTTCCAACATATTGTGTTTTTATTTTCAGAAAGAAAAATCTCAGACGGTTATTTCAGTTTTTCAAAGGCATAGCAGACCATAATTTTATTAGATTTCACTTTAATGTTTCTAAATTACGATTCGAGTAAATAAGTGTCAAAAAATTAGGAATATTAAAAAAAAAGGTCGAGAATATTTATTTATTTCAGTGTTCAATATAAATAATGTCTATATCTAAATTATTATTAAACTAGCGATATTAACGCGCGTCCAAGCGAGCGACAAAATTTACATTGTTGTCGGTCATTTAATTACACAATTGAAAAGAATATGTGGTTTAAAAAATTAAACAATAAATATTAAATTTAAACAAAATATTTAAAAAATTATAGGAACAACTGTTGAAAATAATTGCAAATTGAACAACTGGACTAAAAATAAAAAAAAATTGATAATTGAGAAAAAATTAGAAAAAGATAAAAATAATTGACAATTGAAACAAAAATTTAAAAAATGTATATTAATACATAACCGAACAAAATAATTAAAATTTTTTTTAAATAATTGTAAAAATTAAGATACCTAATAATTGAAAATTGAAAAAATTGTAGGAAATTTATTTCTTTATTTTATATATATATATATAAATAGGGAAAATCCCTTTAACACATTCAAAAATGATAAAATGACGAAAATAATTGTGGATTCAAAACAAAATTCATAAAAGACTAGATTAACAGACAACTGAAGAAAATAATTGAAAAAACTGAACAAGAAATATTAAATTTAAAGAAAATAATTGCAAATCGAAGAATTAAGAAAATTATACGAATAATTGTTGGAAATAACTGTACATTTAACAACTGGATTGAAAATCGAAAAAAATAATTAAAATTGAAAAAAATAATTGAAAAAATCAAAGAATGATTATAAAATTTTAAGATAATAATTGAAAATTAAAAATTGTAGGAAATAATTAAAAATTGTTAAAAATAATTAATAATTGAAGGAAAAAGTTGAAAAATGACTAGAATCATTGAAAAATTGAAGGAAATATGTGAGAAATGACTAAATTAATTGACAACTGAAAAAAATAATTGAAAAAAGTAAACATGAAAATTTAAAGAAAATAATTGCAAATCGAAGAATTAATAAAATTATAAGAACAAGTGTTGGAAATAATTGCACATTTAACAAGTGGATTAAAAATCAAAAAAATAATTAATATTGAAAAAAATATTTAAAATTTGAAGAATGTCATTGAAATTTAAAGAATAGACTTAAAAATTGAAAATAGTAATGGAAAAAGACGAGAATTAATGAATATAGAAGAACACAATTAAAAAATGAAGAATGTTAATAACAATTGAAAAATGAAATTAAAAATTTATTTATTTATTTATTTATTTATTTATTCAATAATAATTGAATAATTTTATTTGAAATTAAAGAAAGTTAATGATAATCGAAAAAAATAATAGAAAAAAGGCGACAATTTTTAATATTAAAGAAAATAATGCAAAATTGAAAAAATTGGAGAACATAAATTAAAAATTCCGGAAAACATTTAATAATTGAAGGAAATAGTTAAAAAATAACGAGAATAATTGAAAAAATATGATAAAAATAACGAAAGTAATTGTCAATTGCAAACAAAATTTAAAAATTGACTAGATTGATAGACATCTGAAAAAAATAATTGAAAAAATCAAAGAATAATTGGAAAATTTTAAGATAATAATTGAAAATTAAAAATTGAAGGATATAATTAAAAATTGCGGAAAATAATTAATAATTGAAGGGAATAGTTGAAAAATGACTACATTAATAGAAAACTGAAAAAAATAATTGAAAAAACTAAACAAGAAAATTCAAAGAAAATAATTGCAAATCGAAGAATTAAGAAAATTATAGGAATAATTGATGTAAATAATTGCACATTTAATGATAGAACGTCCAACGTCCTTCCGGCAGGACAAAAAAGCCTTTCGCGAGTACATACGAAATCGCGTTATAAAATTAACATGGATTCAGATAAACAAAAAGTAGTATATATCGTTGGAAAGGTAAAGAATCAAGCTTTCAGCGCATGTAAACATGGAACTTGTAAATTCAAACCCCGAAGCTTGGTAGCAAAAAGAAGTTAAATTTTCCAAAAATTCACATAATTTTTAGTCACAAAAAGACGACGCGCGGTACTGCCGGCAGGACGTTTCCGTTTTTTTTAAAAGACTACTTAGTCCTTGTACATAAATTTAAAAAATCGATATTTACGTCATCTGAAAGCTTGTTTCATTACCTAAAAAACCATATATTCATTTTTATACTTATCTGCTTCCATATTGATTTTATAGAGCGATTTCCGAGGGACTCGCGAATGAGCCATTTACCACCGGCCGCCATTACGTTAGTTATAACAATATTTACAAAAGTAATAATAAACTCAATTCCTTTGATGATAAAGATGATGAATTATGATGATAATGATGATGGCGATGATGATGATGATGATGATTATATGAAATTAAAATATTTTTTCACAAAAATGAATTGTCCTTCCGGAAGGACGTTTACTGTGTGAAAGCGCGTCCTACCGGCAGTACGCAGCCTTGGACGTTCTAGAATTAATAACTGGATTAAAAATAAAAATAAAAAAATAAATAAAAAACCACGGAATTGGTGGGGAACAAGGTGGACGTGAAAGTCTTTCAGAACATGAGGTCTCTCGAAATAAGAGACCTCGATGAGACCACTACGGTGTCATGCAGACAGCCAGGGAGAAGAAGATCGATGTCTTGTTCTGCACTGAACAGAACAGAAAGAACGATCTCGCTCCCTGGTATCAGGATAAATCGGGAAGAGCAGCCATTCAGATCTGCAATTCCGAGTTGCGGGCAGATAAGTTCCTCGAGACGAATAGTGGATTCGTGTGTGTGTAAATAGCAGGAATACGCATGTAATGCTGCTATTTCTCGACCAATGATAAACTGTCAGCCATTGAAGATCAAATATACGACCTCGAAATGTAGCTTAGAGAATCCAGGTTGAATACCTTCATTACAGGTGACTTTAATGCTAAGTTACCAGAATGGAGCGAGACAAGACTCGATAAAAGAAGAATCTTGGTCGGAGAAATGATCTCCAGGAACAACCTGATGATTGCGAACCAGGGTAGGTCTTGGACTTTCAGGAGAAATGGGCGGGGATCGATCAGTGATCTTACGATCACATCGACCCTCCTGAATAAAAGGATTTAGGATTGGCGTATCCTGGAGGATTATACCTACACTGACCACCAGAATATTGAGTTTTCAGTCTCAAGGGGAGTCACACCGAGGGTCAGGAACCACAGAGTTCTTCGTGAGAACGGCCCAAAGTAGAACATTAAGAACCTCGACAAGGAAAATTTCGGCCGGTCTCTAGAAGAATCCTACCTCATTGAGGAGCTGGGATGGGTGAAGAGGCCGAATAATCTTGAAAAGGAAGTGTGGACGGTGGAAAATATGATTGTCACCTTATGAGACGCGACGCGTCAATGCCGCGCCGTAGAAGCACAACACCAAGAAGAAGGAATGTATACTGGTGGTCAGAGGAATTGGCCTCGTTGCGAAAAGCATGCCTCAAAGCAAGAAGGAGATTTGACCGTACTTACGGAGATCCTCTGCTGAAGGAAGAATATACAGAGGCCAAGAGTCCTTAGGAAGGAGATACGCGCAGCGAAAAGGAAGTGCTGGAAAGACCTAATCGGTGAAGTCGACAATGATCCATGGTGTCTGGCTTATAAAATCGTTAACAAGAAATTGTTAGCAAGGCAAAAGACCCCCGGTCTGGACACTCCCAATTGGGTTCGGCAAATTATAAAGGCTTTGGTTACCCCGGCAGAACCATGGCCTAGAATAGACTGGAGGGACTGTCAAGTCAGTGAGGATGAACTCTTCCCTCTTACAGAATTACAGAATGCAGGCAGCAGGTTCAAGCCAGGCAAGGCGCCTGAAATCGATGGGATAAGCAACGAGATCCTTAAACAAGTGATCGTTGCTTCACCCCAGATTCTTTTGGAAAGCTACAAAAACTACCTTAAGAGGAAAGAGTTCTTCCGCGACTGGAAAAGACAGAGGCTGGTCCACCTAAGGAAAGGAAACAAACCTCTAGATAAATTCTCATCCTACAGGCCTATTTGCCTGATAGATACGATAGACAAACTTCTAGAGGACATGGTTCTACAGAGAATGAAGTTTCACTTGACCGGTGAGAATAGTCTATCTGAAAATCAATTTGGTTTCAGTAAAGGCCTGTTCACAGTAGACGCCATTCAGAAGACAGTGGACCTAGCGAGGGAAGGAAAAAACAAATTGGGACCAGAGAAGAAAAATGGCTTATGCGCGTTTGTAGAAATTGACATACGCAACGCGTTTATTACTGCGTGATGAAAAGATCTCATCCAGTCGATGAGAAACAAAGAAATACCGCCCAACCTGCTGCGGGTAATGGATAATTATCTTAGGGACAGATGGGTTATATACGAGGGTGACACGTACACTCTGAAGGAAGAGATGCAACAAGGTGCCCCTCAGGGCTCGAGGATAGGACCTTTCGTATGGAATGTTTCTTACGATGACTTCTTGCGAATAGCTCTACCTAAAGGCGCGGTGATCATCGGCTTTGCGGACGACGCGTTGATTGTATGCACTGCCGAAACTGCAGAAGCCCTGGGCGTATTGGTGAACGTATGTCTGAGACGAGCAAAGCGCTGGCTGGAAGACAGAGGCCTCCAAATGGCGCTGGAAAAGACTGAAGCGCTTCTAATCACAGACAGACGTGGTTATACAGACCCTGATATTCAGATAGACGGATTCGAGGTCCAGTGGAGGAACCATATAAAATACTTAGGTGTAGAATTGGACAAATTTTTTAATTTCAAACACCACATATCCGTAGCATGTCAGAAGGCGGAACAGTGCTCTGCAAGTTTAGCTCGACTAATGCCAAACATTGGGGGGCCTTCTGAACCAAAGAGGAGACATGTGGCGAGTGTTGCCCTCTCAAAGCTGCTATTCGCAGCACCTGTATGGGCTCCTACCCTGCGAAATGACAGAAGTAAAACCATCTCTAAAGGATACTGTCCGCGCAAAGAAGTGTTACTACGCGTATCATTTCGGCCTACCGGACAGTACCGACTTGTGGTGCTCAGGTCCTTGCCAGCATCCCGCCGGCAGATCTTTTGGCGGAAAAAAGGAAGGACGTTTTCCTCCTTTTCAAAGATAGAATGTCTACCCGTTATACGGATGACAATAGACCCAGCAAGGATCAAATTCGCCGAGATGAGAGAAGCAGACTCGTCGACAGATGACAAGAAAGATGGAGCGGAGAGGAGACAGGCCGATGGACGTATCGGCTGGCACCAACACTCGCCACTTGGATAAGTAGTAGCCACTTAGGTAGTAGTTTTCTACTACCTAACCCAAGCCCTCATAGGGCACATAAGTTTCGGCTTATACCTTGAGCGATTCAAGAAGATTGACAGCCCGGAGTGTGTGTACTGCGGGTTCCTAGTGGACGATTCAGAGCACACACTCTTCAGCTGTAAGCGTTGTGACGCGGAGAGGCAGGTCATGTTCACCGGTTTAAACCACAAAGTTACACCGGATAACATGATCCTGCTTATGACTCGTTCTATCGAAGATTGGCAAACCGTCGAAACCTTCATACTTTATGTTATTAGGGTCAAGGATCTCGACGGTCGTCAAAGAAGGGAATTCCCGTAGGATAGGGGAGAAAGTCGCTCCGGCGACAGAGTAGGGGATATAAGACCACTCCTGATGGCGATACGCGCGGAAAGTGCTAGCCGGGAGTGATCTTAAGGTCCCCAAATAAGGGTGTGTTTTTAGCGGGCTGCAGAACATCGCCACCCCCGCATAACCTTGTAGTACGGGCTACAGGTTTCCTGAAGGCAGGTTTTCACATTCTACGCAAAAAGAAATAAGAACCGAAGTGAACAGTTCTAAAATTGAATAATTGAATTTAAAACTTAAAACAATTTTTATGAGTGAAAAAAATAATTCAAAAAATCTGCGAATTATTGAATATTGAAGAATTAATTTAAAATCGATAAAAATAAAAGAAAATATTTGAGAATTGAAGAAAATAATTGAAAATTAAAGTATTAAATGAAAATTTCAAGAAAATAATTAAATAATTAAATGAAAAATTACAATATGACAAAACTAATTAAATGTTTAAAAAAATAATTAACAATTGAAAAAAAAATTTGAAAAATGGTGAGAATAATCGTCATTTGAACAAAAAAATTCTTTAGATTAATGAATAATCATAAAATTGAAGGAGAATAATAAATTGTCAATTAAAAACTGATGAAAATTATGGAAGAAATTGTAGAAAATAAATGAAAATTTAAGAAATCAATTTAGAAATTGAAGAATTGTATTGAAATTTTAAAAAAAATAATTAATCATTGAGAAAATGCGAGAATTATTGAATATTGAATAAAATAATTCAAAAACGAATAATGCAATTGAAAATTGAAGAAAATAATTGAGAATTGAAAAAAATAAATAAAAATTAAAGAAATAAATTATAGAATAATTAATTAAATTGAAATCATAAGAAAATAATTGATAATTGAAAGAAAAATTACAAAAATGATTACAATAATTAAATATTAAAGAAAATAATTGAGAAATAAGGAAAATAATAGAAAATCGAAAGAAAAATTTGAAAACTGTCAAGAATTATCGACAACAGAACAAAATTAGAGAAGTATTATAAAATTTAAAGAGAATAAAAATTGTATATATGTATATTGAAAACTTGAAAATTATAGAAAAATTTATAGATTTATTTATTAATGAAATTAAAATTATTTGAACTGATTTTTGGGCATATCTCAGGAACCTTTAACTTTTATAATCTGTTTAAATTAATTAAAATTAATTTAAATCAATTTTATTTTTGTTTTAAAATATTAGTTATAATATGAGCTACCTCTCCCAACTGATATTACATAAATTTGAAATTTAAATGAGGGCCTTTTATTTTAAATGTTCGATTTCACTCTTGCAAGTATACTTGTTCCTAAGCCCAGTTTTGGATCTTTTAAGTGATGAAAAATAAAAAAGAATAAAAATGAATGACTTCATTCATGATGTACGTCAAATGAATTTAAAGTTAATGAAAATAGAATTAATTTTACACAAAAGAAAATAGAAAATTTTAATTATTTTAGAAATTATGAACTCTCAAAAATTGTCCCTTCAACCATTTTGACTATAATAAATTTGTTTATTTATTTACTTGAAGGGGACTCGTGACACATCAAAAACCCTTAGTGAAATTAAATCTTTAGGTTTTTATAAAGATTTCAAGATATTATAAATAAGTGTACCTTATATCTCCTTAAAGTAATTGTAATTTGAAGAACTAAAAATACCTTGTAACAAAACTAAAGAACATCATAATTTATTAGGTTCTTAGCGAAAAACAATTTAAATTATTTTAAATCTTCTGACTTATGTGTACAAGGTGATTATTCGATTTCCTGTTTCCCGTCAAGTGGCCACCCTGATTATTATATTACTTATTATTTTACTTTTATAATAAAAGGCAATTAATAATTACATACATAAAATAAAAACTAACTGAATGAATGAATGAATCTTGTGGATAATTGTTATAGATTAACTTTTTGTTTAATTAAGTCTCTCAAATTAATCTTTTTAAAAATCTTTTTTAGTCCTTTGTTTTCTCACAGAGAAAGTACTTTAATTTTTTTCAATATTTTTATTAATCTTTTTCTTAAATTAATTATTACAAAAATTAAATTTTCATAATATAGTCGTACAAAGCAATTTTCCTCGACCAATCTTCTTTTATCATGTCGCTTCCTTTTTCAGCAATCATAATAGTCGGGGCATTTGTATTTGCTCGAGGAATAATTGGCATAATAGATGCGTCAATAACTCTTAAACTCTCGATGCCAAAAACACGCAATCGAGAATCAACCACTGCTTCTTTATCTTCCTTTGGTCCCATTTTGCACGTTCCAACCGCATGTTGAAATGAATCAAAATTATTTATTATAAAACATTCCCAATAGTCCTTTGAATTAAACTTGAGCATTTGACAAGGTTTTAAAGGCGTTTGATTAATTCTAAAACCATTATTCTTCATTGCCGTTGTATTAAGTAGACTAACAGCAATACGAGCTCCAGAAATTAAACGATTAATATCCGATTTTTTATCTAAAAATCTGGGATAAACTAGAGGTTTTCCCCAAACTGGATCGGTCTTGTTCAATTTAATAAATCCTCTACTTTCTGGAATTAATAAAGTGGGCACTATTGATATTCCATTGTCACTAAATTTCCGAAAAGACAACTGTATATCAGGTAAATTTTTGTTTTTCACATACTCCGTCTTAACGTAGGCAGAAATCATGGAATGATAAGTTAATGAAAAAGGACCCGTTCGGGACATAAAGTAATCGAATAAGTTTCTTAAATTTGTGTCACAGTCAGAATCTGTCGAGGTTTTTATTTCGGTAGCAACATCGACGAAAGCCACGTGATCTTGTAAATTTTTACCAACTGATAAATTCTTTATTACTTTGATATTATGTTTTTTTAGCTCTTTTCTTGGTCCTATACCCGAAACCATCAACAATTGTGGAGAGTTGATAACTCCCCCGGAGATAATCACTTCTTTTTTTGCCTTAATTAATTTTCTTTTTCCACTTTTAAGATCTGTGTATTCTATTCCTGTTGCTTTTTTTGTCTTCGGGTCGATCAAAATTTTTGTCACGTAGCTACTACTTTTAATAAATAAATTTTTTCTCCTTCCTCTTATTGGACGAATAAATGCTCCGTTTGTACTTTGACGTAGTCGATTATTTGTGGTTTGTTGGCCAAACATTACATCTTTCGCCTTGTATCCTAATTCTTGGAAAGATTTTTCCACGAGTTTTTTTACTTTTGTTGGGTATGGATATGATTCGACTGTTAAGTATCCACCTGTTCCGTGATAACCGGGATTTTTTTCTACTAGCTGAAAACATTTTATTTTTTATAAATTTTACACTGGAAAAACGGTATTCTTTACTTGAGAATTATTCTCGGTGCCTATTTAAGAATAAAATATTTTTCTATTAAGGATATAATATGCTTAAAATACAAAAGTATATTCTTAAGCCATAACAAAAAATTCTCAATTTAAAAATATTATATCCTTAATAGAAGAATATTTTATTATTAAATAGGCGTCAAGAATAATTCTCAAATGAAGAATATCGTTTTTTCAGTGTAAGTTGAAAGGTTGAAATTGTTAGGCACCAAAATGGTAAAAAAAGCAAGGTTTGTTAAACTATGATTAGAGCTGCAACAAATTAAATCATGATTATTATTAAAAGGAGGCTTCAAAATTTGCCGGAAATTAAAAAAAATAAAATGAAAAAAACTTGGAGATTTGTAAAAAGATCCAAGATTTGCAAAAGAGGCGCAGTTAAAATTCTACACATTAAAATTCTACGCATTAAAAATCTACAATAAGATTTTTTATAAAACATTAATATTAAATCCTACATAGTTAAATTTCACAATATAAAATTTAACAAACTTAAACTCTACAATGATAAACTCTACACGGTAAATTCTACAAAATAAAAAACTCTACAATAGGATTTTTATAAAACATTAATATTAAATCCTACCTAGTAAAATTCTATATACAATTTAAAATTCTACAAATTTAAACTCTACAATGATAAATTCAACACAATAAAACTTTACAATAGTTTTTTTTTATAAAACATTAATATTAATTTTTGAAGTAATCCTGCATAGTTAAATTCTACACATTAATATTAAATCCTACATAGTTAAATTCTACAAATTTAAACTCTACACAATAAAACTTTACAATAGGATATTTTATTATAGTTAAGTTCTAGAATTTAAAATTCGAAAAATTTAAACTGTACAATAATAAATTCTACACATTAAAAATCTACAATATGATTTTTATAAAACATTAATATTTAATCCAACAACGTTAAATTCTACAATTTAAAATTCTACAAATTAAAATTCTAAAAAAAAATTCTACAAGTTCAAACTCTACAATAGAATATTTAATTATAGTTAAGTTCTATAATTTAAAATTCTACTAATTAAAATTCAAAAAATTTGAACTCTACAATAATAAATTCTACTCATTAAAAATCTACAATATGATTTTTATAAAACATTAATATTAAATCCAACATGGTAAATTCTACAATATAAAATTCTACAAATTAAAATTCTAAAAATAAAATTCTACAAATTAAAATTCTAAATATTAAAATTCTAATTATTAAAATTCTAAAAATTAAAATTTTACCAATTTAAAATCTACAATGATAAATTCTACATGTTAAATTCTACACAATAATATTTTGCAGTACAATATTTTATTATAGTTAAAATCTAGAATTTAAAATTGTACTAATTAAAATTTGACAAATTTGAACCCTACAATGATAAATGCTACACTTTAAAAATCTACAATATGATTTTTTATATAACATTAATATTTAATCATGAACTTAGTTAAAATTCTACATTTTAAACTCTATAATGATAAAAATATCTTATTAAAAATCTACAATAAGATTTTTGTTAAAACATTTATATGAAATCCCACATAGTTAAATTCTACAGATTTAAATTTTACTATCTAAATCTAAAATAGTAAAAAACTACTCCTTAGAAGTTAAAATCGTGAACAAGTTTTCTCTTTTTCAACCAGTAAAAAATAACTAATCTAATTTTCTAAATAGAAATCTACCAATTCTTTAAGTAGTTTAACATAACCTAAAAATTACTTCGACTAATTAAATTAGTAGTTTTTTACTAAATTATTAGTAAAAAATTACTATTTGACATGGTAAACGAGTTTTGACTCATAAAATAGAAATTTTTAACTAATTCAGATTTCGAAAATACAATGATAAATTCTACACGTCAAATTATACTTCGTTAAAATCTACACCATAATTTATACTGTAAAATATAATATATTAATTATAACAATAATTATATTTTTGATATTATATTTATTAAACTTTGCACAGTTAAATTGCACAATGTAAAATTCTGCACACAATTATTTGTTTATTTTCTAAGTAATAATAGATTAAAAATGTGTTAAATTTAACTATAGGATTTAATATTGATAATTTGAATTTATCACTTGGTGAAAATTTTCTGAAGAGGACAGTAAAAACTGTCGAAACGTTAAAAAAAGTGGTTTTTTATTGACTTGGAGTGATTGATTAATTCATCCTACTTATAGGATTTAATATTAATGTTTTATAAAAAATTTTATTGTAGAGTTTTAATGTGTAAAATTTAACGTATTGAATTTATAACTGTAGAGTTTAAATTTGTTAAATTTTATATTGTGAAATTTAACTATGTAGGATTTAATATTTTTGCTTCATAAAATCCGAATTGTAAAGTTTTTTATTTTGTAGAATTTAACGTGTATAATTTACCATTGTAGAGTTTAAATTTGTTAAATTGTATAATGTGAAATTTAACTATGTAGAATTTAATATTTTTGTTTTATAAAAAGTCCTATTGTAGAGTTTAAATCTGTAGTACATATTTAAATTTGAAGAATTTTAAATTATAAAATTTAAAGTTATAGAATTTTCAATTGTAAAATTTAAAGTTATAGAATTTTAAATTGTAGATTGTAACAAAGTAGAATTTAATATTAATATTTTATAGAAAATCCTATTGTAGATTTTTATTGTTTAGAATTTAATATTTAGAATTTATCATTGTATATGGAGTTTAAATTTGGAGAATTTCAAATTGTAAAATTTAACTATGTAAGATTTAATGCTAATGTTTTATAAAAAAAATCATATTGTCGAGTTTTATTGTGCAGAATTTAACGTGTAGAATTTCTCATTGTAGAGTTTAAATTTGTTAAATTTTATATTGTTAAATTTAACTATCTAGGATTTCATATTTTTGTTTTAATATAAAAAATCCTATTGTAGAATTTTTTTTTAGAATTTAATGTGTAGAATTAATCATTCTATAGTTTCGATCTGTAAAATTTAAATTTGTACAATTTTAAATCTGTAGAATTTTAAATCGCAGAATTTAAATATGCTGAATTTTAAATTGTATAGAATTTAAATTTGTACAATTTTAAATTATAAAACTTAAATTTGTAGAATTTTAAATTGTAGGATTTAACAAAGTAGGATTTAATATTAATATTTTATAGAAAATCCTATTATAGAGTTTTACTGTGAAGAATTTAACAATTTTAGAATTTATCATTATATATATGGAGTTCAAATTTGTAGTAGTTTAAATGTGTGGAATTTTAAATTGTAGAATTTTGAATTGTATTATTTAACTAAGTAGAATTAAATGTCGCAAGTTTATCATTGTATACACTGAAAAAAATGTTTAGTCATATTAACAAAAATTTTCTATGACTAAAAATTTGGTTGAGCCAACAAAATTTTTGTTGATATGACTAAACATTTTTTTAGTGAAGTTTAAATTTGTAGGATTTTAACCGCCCCGCAAAAAAATACCAGAAACATGACTAAACATTTTTTTAGTGAAGTTTAAATTTGTAGGATTTTAACCGCCCCGCAAAAAAATACCAGAAATTCGTAGATAAATCTAGAAAATTTCTAATTTTAATATATTTTTTTTTTGAAATTTTAAAATTTAATTTTGATTTTTTCTCATTTTATAATAATTTTTCAATTTCATAGTTTTTCCCTTTTGTAAAACTGTTCATTTATTTTTATTTATTTTTTTTCTATTAAATTCTCATCATTTTCAGTTTTTAAACAATGTATTCATTGTTTTTTTTCTTAAAATTTTTAAAGTAATTTCTACTTTTTCTATTGTTTAACTTTAAATTGTTTTTCTCTTTAGTAATTAACTTTTTTTTTTTAAATGTTTTTCTTCTCTCTTTTTTTTTCCTAATTTAAAAAAGTGTATCTGCAAATATTTTTATTGTTTATGAAGAATTTCTACATTGTTTTTTACGCGAGTATACAAATCTGATTAAAATAAAAAAAATTCCTTTCAAATTACAAAATCGGAAATTTTGTTATTTTTTAAAAAAATGATTACAATTTTTATCAGCCCTGGTTGTGCTGGAGGGTATGAATTTATTTTGTGAAAAATATGAGTATAGTTCAATATGAATGTATATTTTATCATATAAAGACATATTTCAATATGAATATTAACGTACCTTCTTATCTCGATTGTTTTCTGATTTTTTAAAATACGGCAAAACCTTGTCATAACTCCATCCATTGTTTCCTAACCTTTCCCATTCATTATAATCTTCCGAATTACCGCGAATATAAATCATCCAATTTATAGAACTTGTACCTCCCATTACCTATAAAACAAAATCATTTTATTATATAATCTTGAATATTTTTAGATTTTCACTATTTTTTTACTGCTCCCTTAAATTCAAGCATTGAAAACTTTGTTTTCTTCATTAAATTAAATTCTCAATATTGTAAAAGTTAAGTAAACTTTGTTTTTTTAATTTTTTTTACTTTGTTTTATTTTTTACGTACCTTTCCCTTTACAAAGCTAATACCATCATTTGTATAATCATCTGCCGTAAATTGTATCTTATAGTTCCAATTAATGTGAGAATTTGAAAGATTCTCAGCAAATCTTGGAATGTCAGTTATTATTGGCTCTTCCCCTCCTGCTTCCAACAAAAGAACCTAGAGCGAATTTAAATATTGGAATCGAAAACAGTTTTTAATTTTATTTTATATTTTAATCAATATCGATGAAATTACTTTCGAATTATGTCATATTTACTTTCCAGTCTTTTATTTCTGTAAGTCTGTTTGCAACAACACATCCAGCTGATCCAGCGCCAACAATTATAAAGTCATATACTTCTTGCTCTGTTTTTATTTGCTTAAAAAAAAATTCTTCATATATTTAATATCTTAAACCGAAAATTGATAGATTTTTTGTTAACTGTTAATTAAAATTACAAAAAAAGCCATTTGGTTTGGATAACAAAATGTTTATTAAATATATAAAAGACGTTTATTAAAGACATAAAACGTTTTTTTTTTAGTTTTAAAAAATCGTTGTTATGTTTACCTAGATATTAAAATTTATTAATTTTATTTACATTAAACGTTATTACTCACAGAATTAAATTTTTCGTCAACTGAATATCCCCACAGGAAGGAAAGAATCATGGTATAAAAAGTGCATGATTGTGATAAATATGACAACATCTTAAAAATGTAATAATACTCAGAAATAACAGATCTGAAACTTGGATGCAGGTAAATTTTTTTTAAGTATTAAAACGGTCTAAAATAATCCGTTTGATGACAAAAACTGATGCGGGTAAAATGTGTCTCCATTTGTAAAAACTGTTTTCTTTTTCCTTTGAAAAAAAAATACAAAAAATTAGTAAATGTAATAAGAATGTATTCAAAGAATATCTGAACAAATTATTTTGATCGAAAATAATAATTAATATTTACCAGAATAGAATAAATTTGTGTCACTTGAGCTGCATAAAGTCGTTATTCTTCAAAAAATCAAATTTACAATGTTTCGGTTTATTAGTAATAATTAATAATAATGTATAAAAAAATAAGTATTTTCTTATACACCGCTATGTAAGGAACTGTTAAAAGTTTTGCATGTTGAAATATTCATGTCAAGGAATTCAAATAAATTTCGCTGACATACGAGTTTTTATCACAATTGTTTACTAACTTTATCTAAACTATTTCATAATACGCGAAACTTTAATGTCTATTTATATTCTATTTAAAAGTTCAGAATTTAAATTAATTTATATTGTTTCATTAAGTTTAACATACTCTAACCTTAAAAGCATGTAAATTGAAATTTACTAATCGATTAATAATTTTAAACATTCCATAATATGAAAATAATCACACTATAATATTTTTATCATTTTATACAAGGAAAAATTCAGAATCGTTCACAAAGAATGCGTATACGGAAAAAATATTAGGTATAAATTTTACTAAAATTTTGAACAATTTAGAGAAAAAGTGCCAAAAAGGGAAAACTTCAAATCAGAAATTTTAAACTTTAAAAAAACTGATTTTAAATTCAAAGTCAGATTTTAAAAATTCAAAATGGCGGATCAAATATGGCCAACGAATTTTTAAAAATTAACTAAATTTACATGAAACTTTTTACTTGGGAGTTTTGGGGGTTGCAAAATACGAATTAATATTTATTTTTTAAAATTCAAGATAGCCAATATGGCAGTCGAATTTTTAAAAATTAACTGAATTTGCATGGAACTTTTTACTCGAGAGTTTTCGGGGTTGCAAAATACGAATTTAATATTTATTTTTAAAATTAAAAATGGCGTATCGAATATGGCGGAGGATTAAAAAAAAAACTTACAAGCGCATCCTTCCATTTTTTTAAATTCTGAATTTGTTTGCCATATTGAGTCCGCCATCTTGGATTTTAAAAATATGATCTAAAATTTATATTTAACGACCCAATACACCACAGAGTACAAATTTTTTATTTTTTTAAATCCTCCTCCATATTGAAGCCGCCATTTTGAATTTTGGAATTTCAATTATTTTCAGTATAAAAATACGAAATTTGAATACAATTAATGCATTTATACATCATTCATTGATGAACTTCAGAAATTATTATTTTTAAGAAAAAATATCCAGCTTTATAAATTTATTTAAGCTACTTCTACTTATTAGGAAATGCCATATGTCGCAAAATTACAGACAAAAAGTAAATTTCGGATTAATGGATTTACAATTCGAAGAAAAATATTAAAATTTAAAAAAAAATGAAAAATGACGAAAGAAATTGAAAATTAAATAATAAATAATGAAACTTATTTAATATTAAAGGAAATAATTAAAAATGAAAAAGTTTTATTTGGAAAAATTAAAGAAAATAATTGAAACTTGTGGATATTTTCAATTTAAAATTTAGGGTAATATATAATTGTAATATTGTAGTCTTGTTCATCTCAAATATATTCTGAAATTCTTCCAATTATTTTTTAGAAACTTTTATTACTTTCTTTAGCTAACAATTATTTATATCAATTACTTTTTTAATTAAATTTATTTTTCAATTACTTTTCAAAATTACGTTTTGTCATTTTCAATTATTTTTTTTATTAATTTTCTAATATTTGTTATTATTTATCTCAAATTCTAGTTACTTTTTCAATTATTTTTAACAAACTAAAATATTTTTCTTCAAATTTAATTATTTTTATTATTTTGCAAATATTTTATCGGATTTTTTATTATTTTCATTATTCGTCAATTAATTTTCTAGATATTTAAATGTTTTTCTCAAATTTTAATAATTTTCTTCAATTTTATATTATTATTGTTATCATTTCAAATCAATTTCTTCAATTTCTAATTATTCTCAAACTTCATTCCTTCAATTAAATTCCTGAATATTCAATTATTTATCTCATTTTTCAATTATTTTTTTTAATTTTAATTTTCTTTTATTGTTTTGCAATTATTTTCTCTACCTGTTAATTAGATATTTAATTTTTTTTTCAATTAATTTCCTTAATTTTCATTTATTATATCAAATCTAAGTAATATTGTCTCCACTTTTCAATGTTTAATTATTTTTCACAAATTAAAATTATTTTGTTCAATTTTTAATTACTTTATTAGAATTTTTATTATTTTCTTTCTTCTTCAATTAATTCCCTAGATTTTTATTTTCCTCAAATTTTAATAATTTTCTTTAATTCTCAATTATTATTATTGCAATTATTTACAATCAAATTCTTGAATTTTTAATTATTTTTTCTATTTCTCAATTAAATTCCCTTAATTTTCAATTATTTATCTCATTTTTCAATTATTTTTTTCAATTTAAATTTTCTTTTATCTTTTTGCCATTATTTTGTTCACCTTTTTCTTAGATATATTAATTATTTTTCAATTGATTTCCTTAATATTTATTTATTTTCTTAAATCTAAGTTAATGTATCCACTTTTCAATGTTTTAATAATTCTTCAATTATTTTCCTCAAATTTCAAATACTTTCGTCAATTTTTAATTTTTTTTTAATTTGCAATGATTTCCACAAATTTTAAATTATTTTAAGTATTTGTTGATTAATTCCAAAAAGTTCAATTATTTGTCTCAAGTTTCCATTATTTTCTTTAATCAATTTTCGATTATTTCTACAATGTTGTAATTATTTTCCTAAATTAAAAAATTCTTGATATCATTTTGTAACACGGTACTTACTTTTAGTTCACAAATATTCTGTATTTTTTAAAATTATTTTTCTAAAATTGCAATTTGAATCAAATTTGTTAATTCAATTATCATTTCCACTATTTTCATCAATTTTCAAATAATTTTCAATATTAAAAACTCGTTTCATCCTTCATCTAATTTTATTAAATTTATATTTTTTGTTTTTATATGTTTCAAATATTTAAATGATGTTCTTCGATTTCCAATCACTTTCTTTTATATCAAATAATAAATTCCAGTTATTTTTTTAAATCATTTGCAATCAATTTCTTAAATTTTTAATTATTTTTACTATTCCTCAATTAAATTTCTAAATTTTCAATTATTTATCTCATTTTTTAATTATTTTTTTTATTTTCTTTTATCTTTTTGCAATTATTTTCTATTTTTCTTCACCTTTTTATTAAATATATTAATTATTTTTCAATTACCATCCTAAAAATGTATTTATTATCTAAAATCTTAATTAATGTAACCACTTTTTAATGTTTCAATCATTCTTTAATTATTTTTCTCAATTTTCAAATACTTTCGTCAGTTTTGAATTATTTGTTTTTTAATTTGCAATGATTTTCACAAATTTTTATATCATTTTGAATAATTTTTTATTAATTCCAAAAAGTTCAATTATTTATCTAAAATGTCCATTACTTTCTTCAATTTTCAACTATTTTAATCATTTTTTAATTACTTTTTGTCATTTTCAATTATTATTATTTATCTCTAATTCCAGTTATTTTTTTAATTTACAATTATTTTTATCATTATGCAATAATTTTCTTTTATTACAATTTTATGTTGTAAGTTTGTCAATTATTTTTCACAAATTAAAATTATTTTCTTTAATTTTTAATTATTTTATTAGAATTTTTTATTATAATTCTTTAATTAATTCCCTAGATTTTAAAATATTTTTTCCAAATTTTAATAATATTCTTCAATTTTTAACTATTATTATTGTTATCATTTGCAATCAATTTCTTGAATTTTTAATTATTTTTAACATTTCTAAATTAAATTTCTAAATTTTCAATTATTATTTATCTCATTTTTCAATTATTTTTTTCAATTCTAATTTTCTTTTATCTTTTTGCAATTATTTTGTTTGTCTTTTACATAGATATATTAATTATTTTTTAATTAATATCCTACATTTTCATTTATTATTTCAAATCTAAGTTATTATATCCACTTTTCAATGTTTAAATCATTTCAATTATTTTTCTCAAGTTTCAATCAAGTTCGTTAATCTCTAATTGTTTTTTTTTAATTTGTAATGTTTTTCACAAATTCTATGCTATTTTGATTATTTGTTTATTAAATCCAGAAATTTACTCAAAATCGAATAAATTGTCAACTTTTTCGTTACAATAATTACGCTAATTAAGAAACTCTTTAATTTCAATCGGAACTTGGATAATAATTGGAATTCCACAGGGAATTTTGTCAACATTTCAAAATTAATTAAAGGCGGAATTTATTCAAAATCAGGTTGTAATTCGGTCAGTTTAAAAATCTGATAACTGAACAATGAACACATACGACTACTAAAATAAATTATTATTTGCCAATTTTCATAAACCAATCCTCTTTTATCATATCACTGGCTTTTTCAGCAATCATAATAGTCGGCGCATTTGTATTTCCCCTGGTTACAATTGGCATAATTGATGCATCGACAACTCTCAATCTATCAATGCCATAAACACGCAATCGTGAATCAACAACAGAATTCTGATCTTCTTTTGGACCCATTTTACAAGTTCCAACTGGATGATTAAGAGTACCAATATGACTTATTAAAATACACTCCCAATAATCATCCGTATTAAACTTAAATCTCTGGCAAGGTGATAAAGACGTTTCGTTGATCTTAAAATCCTGTCTTTTCATTTCCGTCGTATTCAGCAACTTGAGAGCAATCCGAATTCCAGAAATCATTCGCTTCATGTCCAATTTTTTACTATAATATCCAGGATAAATTAAAGGTGCTCCCCAAATCGGATCAGTCTCATTTAGTTTGATAAAACCTCTACTTTCCGTGACTAGCAAAACAGGTGCAATAACTACTCTATTCTCATTCAATTCTCGAAAAACCAAATGTATATCAGGCACTTGTTTATTTTCCTCATACTCAGTTCGAACAAAACCAGAAGCTACTTTATAAGTCGTTAATGATAACGGACCCGTTCGGGACATGAAGTAATCAAACAAATTTCCTATATCTGTTTCGCAATCCGACTCCGAGGAAATATTTCTTTTCATCATTGTAGAAACACCATCGAATGTAACATGATCATGTAAATTTTTACCAACCGATAAATTCTTCATTACTTTGATATTATGTTTTTTTAACTCTTCCCTTGGTCCTATACCAGAAATCATCAACAATTGTGGAGAGTTGATAACTCCTCCGGAAATAATCACTTCTTTCTTTGCCTTAATTAATTTTTCTTCTCCAGTTTTAAGATCCGTGTATTTTACTCCCGTTGCTCTTTTTGTCTTCAGATCGAATAGTATTTTGGTCACGTAGCTACTGCTTTTGATAAATAGATTTTTTCTCCTTCCTCTAATTGGACGGATGAATGCTCCGTTTGTACTTTGACGAACTCGATTATTTGTGGTTTGTTGTCCCATCATTAAAATGTCTTTCAGCTTGTATCCTAACTCTTCGTAAGATTTTACAACTAGTTGTCTTATTTTTTTTGTGTATGGAAAAGATTCAATTGTTTGGTATCCGTTTGTTCCGTGATAATGTGGATTCTCTTCTACTATCTAAAAAAAATGTTTGTTTAAAACATTATTTAATATCAGGGATTGTCACGAAAGTAATTTGGTTTTTTTTAACACAGTATACAAGTAAATTTTTGCTATTTGCACACTTAATATTGACCGAAGGGTAAGGGGGGGGGGGGGGGGAGAGAAATTAAACAATATTAAATTAAAGAGTTTCTTAATTAGCGTAATTATTGTAACGCAAAAATTGACATTTTTAACAAATTTATTTGAGCTCGAGTAAATTTTCGGAATTAATAAACAAATAATCAAAATAATATAAAATTTGTAAAAATCAATACCAATTAAAAAAATATTAAAAATTGACGACCTTGATTGGAATTTAAGAAAAAAATTTGAAAAATGGTTGAAAAATTGAAAAGTAGATATAATGACTTAGATTTGAGATAAGAAATGAAAATTTAGGACATTGATTGAAAAATAATTATATCAATTCAAAAGGTGAACAAAATAATTGCGAAAAGATACAAGAAAATTAAAATTGAAAAAAATAATTAAAAAATGAGATACATAGGTAATTAAAAATTTAGGAATTTAATTAAGGAATAGTAAAAATAATTAAAAATTTAAGAAATTGATTGCAAATGAGTTGAAAAAATAACTGGAATTCAAGGTAAATAGTAATAAAAGTAGAGAATTTATTAAAAAATAGTTGAAAATGACAAAAACTAATTGAAAAATGATAAAAGTAATTCAAAATTAAGAAATTTAATAAAAATTTGTAACAAAAATAATTGTAAATGATTGAAGAGAATATCCTCTGTTTAAAGCCAGTTTAAAATAAAAATAATAAAAAAAGAATAATAGTTAAACTTACAGAATATATTTGAGATAAACAAGACTATTTGAAAAAGGATAAAAATAATTGGAAATTAAAGTTAATTATGGAAATTTAAGAAAAAAATTGAGTAAATTACAGAATTTATTTGATATAAAAGAAAGTGATTGCAAATCGAAGAACATCATTTAAATACTTGAAAAATACAACTAACATATCAAAACAATAAATAAAAATTTAATATAAATTGATGGAGGATGAAACAAGCTTTTTAATATTGAAAATTATTTGGGAAATGATGAAAATAGTGTAACTGATAATTAAATTAAGAAATTTGATGAGTTATGTCTTTTCATTATTTGACATTACAAATTGACATTAAGAATTCAATATGAAAAAAATTAATTGTATTTTGAAGAAAAAAATTACAATTTAACGAACAAAAATCATATTTTGTTAAAATAATTAAAAATTGACGAAAGAAATCGAAAGTTAAAATAATAAAACTAATTATTGAAGGAAATAATTTAAGTTGAAAAAGTATTATTTGAAAAAATAATCGAAAGTTAAAATAATAAAACTAATTATTGAAGGAAATAATTTAAGCTGAAAAAGTATTATTTGAAAAAATTAAAGAAAATAATTGAAAGTTGCGGAAATATTGAATTGAAAATTTAGGGGAAAAATTAAAAAATAATGAGAGTCATTGAAGAAAAATTTTTGAAAAATGATAAAAGTAGTTAAAATTTAAAGATATTTGAGATAAAAAATTAAAATTTAGGAAGTTAATTTGATGATAATTAAAATATCTAATTAAAAGCTGGAGAAAATAATTGCAAAAAGATAAAAGAAAATGAAAATTGAAAAAAAAAATAATTGAAAAATTAGATAAATAATTGAAAATTTAGGAATTTAATTGAGAAATAGGAAAAATAATTAAAAATGGAAGAAATTGATTAAGAAATGTTAACAATAATAATTGAAAATTGAAGAAAATTATTAAAATTTGAGAAGAATATTTTGATATTTAGGCAATTAATTAAAAAATAACGAAAGTAATAAAAAACTCGAGAAAATATTTGCAAAATAATAAAATAATTAAAAAATGAAGAAAATAATTTTAGTTTCTTAAAAATAATTGAAAAAATAACTAGAATTTTGAGATAAATTATAAAAAATATTAGAAAATTAATCAAAAAATAATTGGAAATGACAAAAAGTGATTGAAAATTAATTGAAAAATAAATTTAATAAATCTCAGAATTGAAAAGGCTAATTTTAGAACTTTAGACCTTATTCATATCTTATGTATATTGTGGCAAACCTATCGAGGCTTTAATTTTAATTAATATTAATCTAATGAAAACGGAGGCTGCTAGCTCTGGGATCGGCTCGAAAAGGCCGGCACAAAAATAATATCAGACGAGCGAGATTTCCAGGCGAAGTACCAAAATCAACCAAGAGAAAAAGAGCGAGCGAGGCGAAGTACAAGGTACAACGAGGAAATCATAGACTTACCAATTAGTTGATAACAGGCGAGAGCAAACAAGAAATCCGTGGTACGGCGTGGTCTGGTGTATTGGATGCCCGCAGTGACAACAAAGCGGAGAAAACAACACAGTCAATTATTCCCAAAAAGGGCACCCACTCACAGTCCACACACGGAGAAATAAGTCGTTTATATCACTCGAAAACACACGTTTATTAATTACAAATTACAATCACTATAAAGCGCACGGGTTATACAATAAAGCCACGGGTAGCGTGGAGAAAACAAAATTAACAGAAAAGGTGCTAATTGCACGGCGCACGGCGTCTCTCTGACGAAACATCGACCGTGATCTCTGACACGACCTTCGGACCTATTCGTAAGTAGGCCGAGGTCGCCCGATTATGTAATTCGGTCGTTGACCGAAAGTCGCAGCAGCTTCCGCGTTCCAAATCAACGCGGAAAATATAAAATATGATGTGGATATTAGAGTTCGCATGGCTGGCAGCGAGAAGGATCAGCGTGTTTATTTACTCTTAAATAAATCGTTAAATAAAGGCGTTAAGGGACGCCACATTCCCCCCTTCTAAACTGCTGATACCTCTTGATGCCAACCTAAGCCTATGAAGTCCTCTCGACGTAAAATTTTTCTTTCGACATGCTCGCTCTGAAATAAAAATGAAAATCTTCAACTGAATTAATTATTAAAGAAACTCTTATTAATTTTGATTCTATTATCTCTCTCTTTTTTCAAGTTAACCTAAATATTTCTTGATAATATTGTAAATAACAACGCATTTTGATAGGAATAAATCGGGTAATTACCAAAAATAGCCTTTATTAATAAAAGTACGGCTGACAATATGCGAAATATATGGCTAAAAAATAACGTTATTTTAATAGCGCGTATGCGCTAGAAAGAGCCAAAGTAGTGACACTAGGTCAATCAAGACGTTTTTATGTATGGCTTTGATTTGCCGAGAAAAATAATGTAAATATATGCGCAAAGGCGCGAATAGAAAAATAAAAGATTGATTATATTTACATGTAGAGTTCTTTTAAAAATAATACGATTTAACTTGGCGCAACGGCGCAACAAACAAAAAGAAAAGATTTTAATAATTTTTATATGTAATTGTAAAAAAAAAGGATATCGCGCGTTCGGCGCATTTAAAGGTGAGTTGGAGCGGAGATGATCAGCGCTTATTCTTCTTGGTCCGAATTTTCCACTCCGAGGTTACCAGGGGGTGTCCAGACCGATATTGGATCCTCGCTGCAATCCGAAGCGACCTCGTTGTCAATCTCATAGACCGTCGGTGCGAAATAGGTGCTGCTGGGAGACGCTGGGCGCGCCGCAGCTACCTGTTCCTTAATCATCAAGGTCGATCTGGCGTCCACCGAGAGCGATTGAGCGTTGTGTTCCGCTTCACCAGAATTTGAAGGGGGCAATGGAGCTTGATTGTTGACTGGCGCTGGTTCACCTGGTCTTTCAACCCGTCGGCCTTCTCGAGCACGTTGTAACTTGGCTGAGTAAACCATTCTCTTGCGACACTCGCCGCATGCCAGATCTGGATCGTTAAGCGGCAACCAGCAGCACCTGCAACGCAGGTTAGGCGTCAAATTCTCCGTAGCCTTCCGGAAGTGTGGCCAAGGGCAGTGTCTAGTGGGGAAGCCAGGGGTATAGCACTTTTGGCAGTATTCTCCACTGTATACCTCCCAACAGGAGTGGAAGCTGTGGCCGGAGACGCCACAGTTGAGGCAGCCGT
Organism: Ganaspis brasiliensis; assembly: GCA_037103525.1. Classification (NCBI taxonomy): domain Eukaryota; kingdom Metazoa; phylum Arthropoda; class Insecta; order Hymenoptera; family Figitidae; genus Ganaspis; species Ganaspis brasiliensis. The sequence goes on from JAZKLR010000146.1 coordinate 3,085,111, forward strand.
CTGGAGCTCTAGGTCGAAGTCGAGGCTCCCTGAGTTCGACCTGAGCGCGGTAAACCTCCATCATCGTCTCGGTAAAAAGGGCTTTGATGCGCCGCAGTACACCCATCTCCATCTCCAATCTTCCGAAGCTCTTAATACGTTCGTCGAGATCCTTGTCCTTGGAGTTTAATTCGCGCTTTAAGCGCTCGACCTCGTCTTGAGAATTCTTGAGTTTCCCTTCAGTAGCAAGGAGTTTTTCGGCCGTTAGAGTCTTCTCTCGAATGGTGTCGAGGAGAATCTGATATGAGTCCTTTAAGGACGAAGCTGACTCTTTCTCTGCTAATTTGCGCTCTAGCTGCTCTATTTTTTTGCGAGCAGTTGCTAGTTTTTCCTCCGAATTTTTCAAGGAAGATGCTGACACTTTCTCCGATAGTTTGCGTTCTAACTGCTTGATTGTCTCGTGAGCAGCTGACAATTTTTCCCTCGACTCTTTTACTTTCAGGGAAAGAAGAGCGCGCGTTCCCAACAACTGTTCGTAGTCGGTCTTGGGGACGACGATGAAGCCGGTTGGTACCTTGGTCAGTGGTGGCGTTTTGCAGGAAAATGGGTCCTTACTGATGTCTTCAGCGAGGCGAACTACTGTAAGTTCAGGGAGGTTGAGCGTGGCACGGGAAGTTGAGGCGCTGGATCCTTCCATTGTTCAGATCTGAAACAGAGAATAACACACTTGGAACCTATCGCAATCTAGGGCTTCTTCGAGCAATTTTTAAATCGTTGATATAATACTTTCCAATTACTTTACCATCGTTATCGCCGATGATAACCACCATGGGGGATAACCTTTTCAGTACTTTCGCTGGCCCTTTATACCGGGGCGCCAGCTTGGCACTGTAACCACGAGCTGCGCTAGAGAGCGTCTTATTTGGATAATAAACGAGATCCCCTGGTTCTAAATAATTATTATCGTTCGACCGGTTTTTGTTATAATACTTACTTTGTTTCTTTCCAGCCTTCGCCATAAAACTTTCTACTTTTAAACGCAGCGCTTCCATGCGCTTCATGCGTTCGATCCAATCAGCTGTCATTTCGTCGGGGGACAAGTCTGTCACGTTCACGTCGGGAATTTGTTCACCGGAACGCCTAGGCTCACGTGCGAGATTTAGAAAGGCAGGTGTGACTCCTAACGATGAGTGGACCGTAGTGTTGTAAGCGAATTGTACTTCCTCCAGTAACTTATCCCACTCGCGCTGATCGTCGCCTAAAAGACTGACGATCATTGTTTTGAGGTTAAGATGCACACGCTCGACCGGGTTTGATTGAGGGTGATAGACTGGGGTCGTGATTTGAATTGAACCGATTTTCCGTAGAAAACTAGACATTGTTCTGTTCACAAATTCGGTCCCGTTGTCAGTGATAAATTTATTCGGACATCCCCACCTATGAACTAGAGTGTTGAGCGATTTGACAATTTTAGGTCCGTCCGCTTTTGCAAGAGCAAAGCACTCTGTATAACGAGTGTACGTATCCTCGCAAACCAAAACGTAGCATTTGCCCGATTTAGAGCGCGGAAAAGGGCCGATGATGTCCAAGGACACTGTGTCCCATGGCTCAGTAACTTTACGGGGGTACATCAAACCTCGAGGTGGCGTGTAGTCAGGTTTGCACCTGAGACAAGTCTCACATTGGTTAATGTAGCGCTTTACGTCTTCTCGCATACCAGGCCAGTAATAATGCTTAGAAATTGCTAAATACGTTTTTCTAATACCCTGGTGAGCGAGTAGTGGGGTGTCGTGATACTCTTTAATTTTCGATAAAATCTCGTCTTCTTTCAAGACCTTTTTCCAGGCGTTGTTATCGCCGATAATTTCTTTAATATGATCAGGTTTATAAAAATAGAGCGCTTTTTCCTGATCTAGTTTAAATCTTGAATTTTCGTCTGGATTACTTTCCGCTTCTCTAACTTTTTTGTCGTACCAAGAGTCTTGCCTTGCCGAATTTAACTGCGAGGTGGAAAAGCTTTCGGGACCATTCTCGTACAAACGAGACAAAGTGTCCGGTGCTTCATTAGTGGAACCTTTACGGTGCTCTATGATTGCATCATAAGCCGATAACTCCATTGCCCACCTTGCAAGTCGACCGATAGGATCGCTGAGTGTGCACAGCCATCTCAAACTAGAGTGGTCAGTGATGACTCTAAAGCTCGTACCTTCCAGGTAATAGCGCAGCTTTCGCACGGCAAATACCACGGCCAAGCATTCCTTTTCGGTTGTGGTGTAGTTTAATTCTGCACCCCGTAAAGGTCTGCTTAGGCACGTTATAAGGTACTCACGATCCTGATCCTCTTGCACTAATATAGCGCCAAGTCCAGTGTCGCTAGCGTCGGTATACAGTATGAACGGTAAATCGACGCGCGGAGCGACAAGTGTCAGCGCTTCACTGAGCGCTTCCTTGACTTGTAAGAACGCTTTTTCACATTCATCGGACCATATCCATGGCACTTTTGGGCTAGCTAATTTATTTAGAGGCCCTTGAATTTTCGCAATATTGCGTAAATGTCGGTGGTACCAGTTTACGGATCCGTTGAAACGGCGTAACTCTTTACGATTTCCCGGGCGCGGATAATTTAGAATTGGTTCGACGCGTGCCGGGTTTGGTTTAAGACCATCTTTGTCTAATAAAAGACCTAAGAATTCGACTGATTCTTTAGCAAAAAATGACTTTTCTCTATTAATAGTCAGTCCAGCGTTTTGCAATATTTCGAATAAAATACTTAATAAAATTAAATGTTCCTCGAACGTCTGGGATGTAACTATCCAGTCGTCAAGATATGCGTGGACTTGATTGGTATATTTTTCCGGTAATTTATTTTCTCTTACGTATTTCACGAATTCGGCTTTTAATCTGTCCGTAAATTCTTGGAACGTTGCTGGGGCGTTCGTGAGGCCGAATGGCATGCGTGTCCATTCAAATAGTCCTCGACCGGAAGCGACGAAAGCAGTGTAAGCGCGACACTTAGGATCAACTGGGATCTGGTGAAACGCTTCGCTTAAGTCAATGGTACTAATGACTACGGCTTCAGTGAGCGCGTCCAGTATGGCATCCATGCGTGGCAAAGGATATGCAGATTTTTTCGTAACTTTATTAAGTTTACGATAATCAATGCAAAATCTGTGTTTGCCATTTTTGCGCATCGTTAATACGATTGGACTAGACCACGAACTATTACTCGGTATTATAAATCCTTTTTCTAATAATTTGTCGATTTCTTTATTAACTATTTCGTTCACGGCAGGACTACGGCGATACGGCTTTTGTTTAATAGGCGTCGGGTCGGTTAATTCAATCGTATGCATAGCAAGGTTTGTAACACCTGTTCCCGAGTTGAGCCCTTTGGATAATTTATCATCTAAAAATTTATTTAGGCGCTGGTGTTGTTCCGGTGTAAGCTCACTCAATTGCATTGAGTTTACTGAAGTGCGCTGAACTTGCACAGAATTCAGTTGATTTATTACAGCCGAATCTTTAATAGTCCAAAAGCGTTGGATCGTGTCGATGACAATTTGCCATGACTCTATTAAATCCATGCCTAAAATAATCGGTGTTGTGAGTCCGTCTAAAACTGCGAACCAATGTTCACCGTAACAATCATTAATTTGAATTGTGAATTTTGCCGAATAGCGCGGCGCAGCTACATGATCACGCTGGGCGAGTTGTACGCCAGCGCGGGTTATAGCATCGTACACGGGTTTCCCGTTTGAATAATTTTTAATCGAATCATATAATTCGCCTGACACAAAGGTGCGATCGCTACCTGTGTCAATGAGACCTATGTGTTCCGTATTTCCGATTCTAATGCGCGTCGTTATAGTACAGCGCTTTTGAGAAGGGAGGGGCGGAGCAAGGCCCTTGAATACTCTGCGCTCAGACTTGTAAACTGCTGCTAATAGGCAGGGAGTTTGACTTACTGTGTGCAGCGCCAAGACGGGGGACGTGCCCGTTCCAGTCGAATATATATGTTCGGTGGAGGGGGACTCCTCGTCGGTGTCTGAGTATTCCGTTTCTGAAGCGCTGTACTCGATGTCATCGTCGTCGGTCTCAGGGTCAGAAGCGCTGTCCCCACCACGGCACGCTTGGTTAAGCGTGGGTGTGTTATAAGGGAGGCGCGGTGAGTCCTGTGAGGTACGACTATGAGTCGGCACGGTGCTCGGATTTAATTCGTAATTATTAAATTTAATTGTTTTATTCGACCCGTATTCATTTTTACCATTTACATTATTCCCGTTTCGATTTTTATTATTAAAATTATTGCCGTGTGAATTATCGATATTAAAATAATTTCCGTGTAAATTTTCGATATTGAAATCGATACCGTATGAATTTTCGCCAGGGAGATTTAATCTCTCCTGGCTTCTTTCTCGTTTTTTGGAATATTTGGATTATTCGTATTTTGATTTTGGTAATAAAAATCTCGATGGTAATTGTGCTGCCAAGGATGCGTGGGTGGCAGTTGCGGCGCATGCGGCTGCACGTGAGGTGGCGGCGGTGGCGCGTGCATACTGCACTGGCAGTTTGGCGGACAATTCGGAGGGAGTGGGGGATACTGCTGATTATAACCGTAATTATAATTAAAATTGCGATTGTATCCATTCCATCCGTTCCTATTGTTTCTACCACGGTTATTATTAAACCGATTTCCGCCCTGGTAACCGTTGTTTCTACTGTTATTTGTGGATTGCCGATTGTCAAAACCACGATTTTCCCGTGCGGGAGGTCTACGTCTTTCCCCCCTTCTAGTCGACGACCCGGAGTGAGAGGAGGACGAAGAAACAGAAGTAGAACGACGGCGTTGTTGGTGCGGGGTAGGGGCGGGAGGGGCGCGATTTGCGCTATCTTCCACCTTTTGTGTCGTCGAATTTCCGTTTTTGAAATTATTTCCGTAAAGCTTTTTTCCAAAAGCTTCAAATTGCCGCTTGTATTGTTCGATTTTATTTAAATTTAATTCGGGCTGTTTATTGTTTTTGTTATTTTTATTATTATCATTTTTCTTGTTTTGCGGGGGTTTGGCCGCATTATTTTCGGGTTTGAGGACATTTGCAGTTTCCGGTTCTGCGCTAAGGGGTTGTGAATCAATTGCATTCAATTGATTTTTGCCTCTTGTATTGCGAGGTTTCTTGGAATCTTGCACGCGCAGTTTATCCGTTAACTGCATTAAATCAAGCTTTTCTTGATATTTACGGATTTTATCTATTAATTGGTCGTAAGAAGCGAAGCTATCTCGATCAAATTGTAGAATTAATTCCGAATGCAAACCCGAATAAATTTTATCTAACTGATTTTTTTCCGAAACTTTTTGTTGTAATTTGTTATACAAAGCGCTGATTCTAATAACAAATTCGATAGCCGGTTCATTTTCCGATTGAATTGCGCGCTGGATCTTGTTCGTTATCTGTTGGTCGTCGTTTGCGTCGCCGAATATTTTTCGAAATTTGGCTGCAAAATGTGCCCATGAGTTCCAGCTGTTGCGAAACGTGGTAAACCAGGTGTACGCTGAGTCGCTGAGAACTTGAGAAAAAACAAGAAGCGCGTCGTCAGGATTGATCGAAGATGCATTGAGCTTGCGCTCAAATTCGTCGATAAAATCATCGGCGTCTAATTTGCCAGGGAATTTTAATTCCCATGATTTAATAATTTTATGCATATTTGGATTGGGAATTCTTGGCGCTTGTTGAGGAAAATTGTCGTTATTTAAATTTAAATTTATCAAAGGTTGATTTAATTGACTATTTTGCATCGAGGGTGTCCGGTTGTAAATTCGAGGAACATCGTCAAATTGTAAAACGCGCGGTGGGACCGGTGCCCTGTGAGCAGGCGTCATGAGGGGGTGAGGGGGAAGCGAGTACGCCGTACTTGTTCCCGCCGGAGGTGTCGTGCCTGTGGCCGTTACCGTCACCGTGGTAGTGGGAGCGGTGGGGGGTAGGCAAGTGGGCGGTGGTAACCTGTCCTGTGTGACGTTGCTGTAGTGGGGGCGATCTATTGATTCCCAACGAGAATCATGCCACGGTGATTGCGCAATTTTTATTTGTAATTCCGAGATTTTTTGCGTTAGAGTCTCGATTGATTTATTTGATTCGAGCCGAAGCGCTTGAATCTGTTGCTTATTATCGAATTGAAAAGCGGCAATTTGATTGCGAGTCTCTTCGAGATGTTGGGCAAATGTTTGGGTCATGGTCGTTTGAAATTTAATCGACTGTTGAAACAAGCTATTTGCCTGAGTTTGAAGCTCGGAAATAAAATAGGAGAGGCGCGTGGAAGTGGATGATTCTAAAGGGCTTCTCTTTTTTGGAGGTCGACCTTTGCGTGTTGTGAATGAAATTTTAGGAATGGCTCCTGGGGGAGGGGGTGGTGCGCGGTCTTGATTTTCGTTATTTTCGGTGGCGTTTGCTGATGCGTTTGAATTATCGGCGTTTGCATCGAAATCACCCGAAGCGCTGTTGCCAGCTTCAGACTGGTGCTCATTTGCGCCAGGGTTTGATGGAGGTGGTGATCGAGGCAAATTGTGCGTCGGTGCAAAACCACCACGTGACCTTGTAGACATTCCAGGTTGCTGTTTTGGTGTTTTGTTATTTTTCGTCATTGTAAAAAAAAAATTAAAGAATTTAATTTATTTATTTGCGCTGAAATAAAAAAAAAACGTAAAGTTTTTAATCCGCGCTTAAGTAAAAAACGAAAAGTTTTTAACTTGCGCTTAAATAAAAAAAACGGAAAGTTTTTAACTTGCGCTTGATCGCAAAACAATTTGTTAAAAAGTAATTTTTAATTTCAAATTAATTTTAAAATGAGAGAAAAAAAAAATTTTTTTTTTTTGAAAGTTTGTTCTGATCCAACTTAGAATTCAGAATGTAGAATACCTTTTTAAATTATTTTGACATTTTAAATTTTGTAAATTTAATTTTAAAATTTTTATTCGATGTGAATATTTCAATTCTAAATTTTAAATTCAAAACCGTGAAAACTGGCGAGAAACAGCAAGCAATTTCTTAAATTACTGCGATAAGCAGTGTTTACGCTTTTTCAAGCGCTTGTATTTACGTTTGACGGTGACCGGACAAGGGATTTCGTTCGAAACGAGAGCCAAAATTGCGTTTCGAAAAGTTTTGAGAATTATAATTTTTGTTAATTCCCATGATGGTTAACATTAACAATTTATACAATACAATAATAATATCAGTTTTGTAAATAATAAAATTTTAATTGAGCAAAATAAGCAATAAGCGACAGGAAAGATTTTATGGAAATAAAGACGGAGTGAGAGAGAACGCCAGTGACGCTACAAAATTCGCCAATTCTAAGAATTGCTATAAAATTTAATTTTGATAAAAATTAGTCATAATGCGCAGGTAGAAATTGAATTTTCGCTCGCACAAAATTTAAATTAATATTAAATTTTTCAAAAAATTTTGTTTTATTTTAGGGAAAAAGAGAGAGATTGGAAATCTGGCTCGTCATTTTGCACGTGGAAAAGTTACAATTTTTCGCACGTGACAATTTTCTTTACTGAAATGTTTAAGAAAATTGAGAAAAGAAAAATTTAGCATCAAAAATAAAAGCACGTGAGCGTAATTTTGTGTGAAAAAGACACGAAATTGGCTCAAAAATATAATTAAATTTGATGAAAAAAAACCGAAATTTGTATGTGCAATTTTACGTTATTGAAATAACGCAAAATGGCACAAAAACACAAATAATCTTAACGTAAAACGTTAAGACACGTTGGGCGCCATTATTTGTGGCAAACCTATCGAGGCTTTAATTTTAATTAATATTAATCTAATGAAAACGGAGGCTGCTAGCTCTGGGATCGGCTCGAAAAGGCCGGCACAAAAATAATATCAGACGAGCGAGATTTCCAGGCGAAGTACCAAAATCAACCAAGAGAAAAAGAGCGAGCGAGGCGAAGTACAAGGTACAACGAGGAAATCATAGACTTACCAATTAGTTGATAACAGGCGAGAGCAAACAAGAAATCCGTGGTACGGCGTGGTCTGGTGTATTGGATGCCCGCAGTGACAACAAAGCGGAGAAAACAACACAGTCAATTATTCCCAAAAAGGGCACCCACTCACAGTCCACACACGGAGAAATAAGTCGTTTATATCACTCGAAAACACACGTTTATTAATTACAAATTACAATCACTATAAAGCGCACGGGTTATACAATAAAGCCACGGGTAGCGTGGAGAAAACAAAATTAACAGAAAAGGTGCTAATTGCACGGCGCACGGCGTCTCTCTGACGAAACATCGACCGTGATCTCTGACACGACCTTCGGACCTATTCGTAAGTAGGCCGAGGTCGCCCGATTATGTAATTCGGTCGTTGACCGAAAGTCGCAGCAGCTTCCGCGTTCCAAATCAACGCGGAAAATATAAAATATGATGTGGATATTAGAGTTCGCATGGCTGGCAGCGAGAAGGATCAGCGTGTTTATTTACTCTTAAATAAATCGTTAAATAAAGGCGTTAAGGGACGCCACAATATTTATTATATTTACTAAACTACTCGTTGTTAACTATTATATTTTATTGTTTAGTTCAAAAAACATTTGTAAAGGGTATATCCCGTTTATATTTCTTAAATAAATAAATAAATAAAAAATATTTAATATAAATAAGTGTAAATTAAAGAAAATAATAAAAGTTACTAAAAAATAATTAGAAGAATTTCAGAATATATTTCAGATAAACAAGACTACAATTACAATTTTATATTACCTACCCTAAATTTGAAATTGAAAATTTCCACAAGTTTGAATTATTTCCTTTAATTTTTTTAAATAAAACTTTTCCATTTTTAATTATTTTCTTTATTATCAAATTAGTTTCATTATTTATTAATTAATTTTTAATTTCTCTTGTCATTTTTCAATTATTTTTGCAAAATAATTTGTAAAAAATTTTTGAAAGAATTACAGAATATATTTGTGATAAAAAGACTACAATTACAATATTATATATTATAGATCTTCGAACGACAATTAATTTGAAATTTCATTGATTAAAAATTTAATTATTTCACAATTTGAGAATAATAAGTTTAAAATTATTTAAAAATTTCTTCAATTTTTAACAATTCTTTTCTATTATGATTTTTTGATTTAAATTATTTGATACAATTTTTATCTATTTTTATCATTTTTCAAAAATTCTCTTCAATATCTAATTATTTTTATTATTTTTTAATTTGTCCCCTATTTTTTAAATTCAATTTCTGCAAGTTCAAATTATTTTCTTTAATTTTTTCAAATATAACTTTTTCATTTTTTATTATTTCCTTCAATATCAAATTAGTTTTAATTTTTTTTTTCTCATATTTCAATTACTTTTGCAAAATATGATTTCTGTTCTTTAAATTTTTTTTCGAATCGTAAATTCATTTATTCACATTCTTATTAAGAAATTTATTTTTTGTCTGTAATTTTGACATATGGAATTCCATAATGCGAATTTTTTGCCCTAAAATCTTTTGAATTTTACGAGATATTTTGAAAAAAAAATTTGTAAAAACCAAAAATACTTTCTTGACGTCTCTGTTTAATATTCGAATTTTATACTAAAATCTGTAAAATAGTGAAATATGAGTGTCTGGGAATAGTAATGGAATATTCTCTCAACTAAAAATACTACCTTTTTATCCCGATTGTCTTCTGATTTTATAAAATACGGCAAAACTTGATCATAACTCCAGCCGTGATTTCCCAATCTTTCCCATTGATTAAAATCTTCCGAATTTCCACGAATGTATAACATCATATTTATGGAACTTGAACCCCCCATTACCTAAAAAATTTGAAAATCCAATATTAATCTCAAATATTTCGTACTTTCTCTAATTATCTTAAAACATTGCTAAGAAGATAGTAAATATTTAAATTCATGTTATTTTTAAGGTCTTTTTTTAAGTTATTATTTTTTTTAGATACTGTGGTGTTTTGTTACACAAAGTTTACATTTTTTCATTTGGTATCGTACCTTACCAAGCCAGATGTTAATGTTTTTATTACTAGAATCATTTTTTTCCAATTGTGCCTTGAAGTTCCATTTATAGTGAGAATTCGAAAGATTGTGCGCAAATCCGGGAATATCAATTATAATTGGTTCTTCATTTCCTGTTTCCAACAAAAGAACCTAGAGAAAATTTTAATTATAAGCAGAAGATGTAAACAATCTAAGAAAGGAAAATCTAAATAAAACTTCAAATTTTAATTTTGTAAAAAAAAATGCGACGTTTCGTCGACCAAGATTTGCCGACCTCATCAGGCTGGATTTATTAAAAAAGAACAAATTAAGTTCATACACTTCAATACAAATTTTAACAGAAATATAAAAAAAAAATTATTTTCTAACAAATTAGTCAACACATAATGTAGTTAACAAGTCAACGGTATAAAAGCCACATTTTTTTATTATTTTAAAATGAATTATCTCAATCGTGAATTTATATTATTAATTATTGAAAATAATATTTTACTAACAGTGAAAAAATAACCTCTTTTTATTAATTGCGGGAAGATAAATTTATTGCTATATTTAAATTTGTAAAATTCTGTTTAGTTTCGATTACACTGTCAAGTCTGTTGGAATTCATTTTGTCTCGAGATTGTAACTTAATTTTTCATTTTAATGAGATTGGCAAATCTTGGCCGACGTAACGTCGCATTTTTTGGGCAAAATTAAAATTTGAAGTATTATTTCAATTTTCGTTTCTAAGATTGTTTACATCTTGTGCTTATATTGACAATGGAAGGGTGTACTCCTCGCTTCTCAAATTTTAATTATATTTTTGCTTTTCATACAGCGATAATTTTATAAGTCATCAATTTCTATTATTACTTTCGAATTTTGTCATATTTACATTCCAGTTTTTTATTTCTGAAAGTCTGTTTGCTAAAACACATCCAGCTGAGCCAGCGCCAACAATAATAAAGTCATACTCATCCGGTTCTTGTTTTTCGTGCTTTAGAAAACAATTTTTCACATTATAGTTATATTGTATAAAAACATAAAAATTAAGTATTTTTTAATAAATTTTATTAAAATAAAACATCAAAACTCACTAAATTAAACTTTTCGTCCTCTGAGTATCTCCATAGGAAGGCAATGATCATTGTGTAAATAGTACATGTTAAAAATGACATCTTTAAAATATAATGAACAAAATAAAATGAAAAAAGATACTTAATATTATTCTAAACTACATTGTAAAAAAGAATCTTAATTTATTTATTTTATTTATTTATAAGTTCTGAATCAATCTAATTTTATATAAATCTGAATTTATAATATAATTCCAAATTGATCTTTTTAAGTTTATTAGTACTTCACATTTTTATGCAAATTTAAAGTTTAAAATTTTTTTTTACAGTTTCAAGCAAGGGCAAAATATGTAAAATATAAACAAGAGCTGTCTTAAAAATGTTGCGTTTTAAAACAAGACAGCTTTTTCTCTTTGCTGGTAATAAAAACTAGTATTAGGCAATTTTATTTACTTATTTATTTGTAATAACATTCTCGGTCTTTAAGGATCAAAAGTGGGCTACAAAAATTGTAAAAATATATCAGTTTTTTATGAATATATATAAAATATGTAAATATTAATTAAAGTTTTAAATTATTTTAAACTAGTTAAAAACAGCTTCATTTACATTTTAAACAGTTTTAAGTTGTTCTAAACTGTTTTGAACTGGTTTTAATATTTTTAAACAAGTTTCTAACAATTTTAAGTAGTTCTAACTGATTTAAAAAAGTTAAAAGCAGTTTTAAGTAGGTTTGAACTAATAAAAAAAACAGCTGTAAGTCATTTTGAATCAGTTAAAAACAGTTTTAAATAATTTCTAAAGTTATTTTAACACTGTTTTCATCTAGTTACAAACAGTTTTAAGAAGTTTAGAACTATTTAGAATTAGAAACAGTATTTTTAAAGTTTTTTACACGTCTTACCGGTTTTATGATAGTTTATTCACCCAGCTATTGTCAATATTGTGTTAACAACTAAATAAGTAGACTATTTTAAAATTTAAATAAGTTTCCTTATACCAGATAAAAGTTAAAATTTTATTACAATTAACATTTGTCTATATTTTATTATCTAAAACACATAAATTAATTTTTTTGTTACACTGATTACTTCAATTCCATTATATATTTAGCATAAATGGTTAAATATATTAGTTTATTCTGATATAATATTATAAAAAATCGATGAAAAACTAAAATGTTCTGATACTTACGTCAAGAAAATAAAAACATTGCATTATCATTTGCGTTTATCTAAATTATTTTGTAAAATGTCAACTTCTATTTGTGTGTATTTTATCATCAACTTTAACATTATTTAATATTTAACGCACACAATTTGGAATTTATGATATTACAGAATAAAAAAAAAAACAATTAACGTAGTTCTCTCCAAAAAAAATTTTCTTTAAATATAACGATTTATATATAAATATTTTTAACATTAACCTGTAAAGAAAATTCTTTAAAAATACCCTTTTTAAATTTAGGTCAGAGAGACCTTCTTAATGATATCTTAGATAAATCTACCAAGTATCGCGAAAAAATATTTAGTTTTTTGTGAGAAAGTTTACGGACACATTTTGCCTATACCAATGACGTCATACTCCATTACATGCCCTTAATTTATAAAAATCAAATATTTAATAATTAGTACTGAAAAATCGTCAAATTCTGCTGTTGTATAAATAACATTTAGGGGAGAGTCGGGTAAAATGCCTAATTGGGTAAAATGTCAATCCTTAATAAATTTGCCAAAAATAAATATTAAACACAATTGTTTTTGTTAATCAATTATATCAAGGTAAAGATTATTTCTATAAAGTTTCATATTTAACAGTTCATTATATTAAAAAATTTGTTAAAGAATTGTAAAAATGATGCTTTCCAACGATAATTTTTTCATTTTTAAATTTCAGAAAATATGCACTTCTATCTCACAGACATACATAATTTTTTTTTTAATTAATCCTTATAAACATTTAACTTTCTAAACACTTTGATTTAATTTATAAAAATCAGTTCTAAAATTAAAATAATTAGTTTAATTACATCGTGTGTTTTTGGGTAAATTGCCTTCTTGATGTAAAACTTCTAAGCAAGTTACGTAAGATCTGGAAAATCTCTCAGCTTACGTATATTTAGATGTAGAAACTAAATATCAAGTTTTTACTGCTTCTGTACCAAAAATCTGTGATTTAACAAATTAATTATATTAATTATTGCATTTATATTAATAATAATTATAATAATTGTGCATTGGAGAAGCATTTTTAATATATTTTTAAAACATGATTTTAAATAAACCCGGGATGAATCAAAAGAAGTGCGCATGCGCAGAAAAAATACATACGGAACGTGAGTCACGTGATTATAAAGAATCATGGCGACTTAACCTGTCACATTTGTCAGTGAGTGTCAAATTTTAGGTTTTATTTCTAAAAATCACGCTATTTCGAAACAAGCATAGGTATTTTTGTAATTTATTGCAGTGTTTAATTTACTTTTGCAAGTTATTTTATAATTATAGAAGCTTTATTTATTTATTGTACATTTTATTTCCATTTTTTGTCGGATTGCACTGGATTGAAACTTTAGTTTTATGATAAAAAGAGTATATTTTTGTATTCAAAGCTAGTTCTTTTTTTTAATATTAACAATATGATTGATTATATAGAAAACTTACTCTAATTTTAATGCTAAAATAATACTAATTTTTAATACTACTAAAATAATAAACAATTTTTAATTAAAGAGAATAATAAAAAAATCGCAGAAATAACAAAAACTGATGAAAATAATTGAAATTTCGGATAAAAAATTGAAATTTTTGAAAATTATGCCAAAATAATGAACATAATGAAAAATTGAAGAAAATAAAAGAAAACTTGCAGAATTTTTTTTTAAGTAAAAGAAAATAATTGAAAAGTTAAATTTAAAACATGGAAAATTGATGACAATTATCTAAAACTGAGATAATAAACGAAAATTTAGAAAATTAATTGGAAAATAATTAATTAATTAATTTTCTAATTTTTTTATTATTTAGCTCAAATTTTAGTTATTTTTTCAATTTTCAACTAATTTAATCTTTCTGCAATTATTTTCTTCATATTTTAATTATTTTTATTACTTTGCAAATAGTTTCTCTAATTTTTTTATTACTTTAATTATTCTTTAATTAAGTTTCTAGGTTTTAAAATATTTTTCTCAAGTTTAAAAAATTTTCTTTAATTTTTAATTAATCGCAAACTTCATTTCTTAATTAAATTCCTAAATATTCAAGTATTTATCTCATTTTTCAATGATTAATTTTCATATTAATTTTCTTTTTTTTTTTTTTGCAATTATTTTCTCCACATATTTTAATAAAATATTTTTTTGCAATTAATTTCCTAAATTTTTATTTATTATCTCAAATCTAAGTTGATGTATACATTTTTCAATGTTTTAACCATTCTTCAATTATTTTTCTGAAATTTCAAATACTTTCGATAATTTTTAAATTTTTTTTTTAATTTGTAATACGGTACTTTCTTTTACTTCACAAATATTCTGTGTTTTTTAAAATTATTTTTATAAAATTGGAATTAATATCAACAAATTTAAAATATTTTTATTATTTTTCAAAAAATTTTCTTCAATAATTCACATTATTTTTCCATTTTTCCTCTTAATTTAAAATTCAAATTTCCTCAACCTTCAATTATTTTCTTTAATTTTTTCAAAATACAATATTTAAGATATTATTTCTTAAAATATTCAAATCTTATTCTTTAAAAACTGAAATACACATTAAATAAATTTTAATTTTTAGTTGAAAAATTATTAATATTCAAGTAAATACGAAGTTTTCAATTCAAATCATAAAAAAAGGTTAAACTCTTGAGAACCCATTATTTTCTTCATTTTGCAGTTATTATTTTTAATTTTTAATAGATTTTCATAATTTTTAAACTAAGAACTTTCGAATAGATAACTTAAATTCTCAATTTTCAATTATTCTATTCAATTTTAATTTGTTTTTATTATTTTGCAATTATTTTCTCCATCTTTTAATATTTACATTATTCTTCAATTAATTTTCTAAAATTTCAGTTATTATCTCACATTTCGATTACGGTCATCAATTTTCCATGTTTTATCTAAACAACTTTGCAATTATTTTATTTTCCTTAAAAATAAATTCTGCATTTTTTCTATTATTTTCTTCAATCTTTAATTATTTTCATTATTTTTGCATAATTTTCAAAAATTTTAATTATTTATCTGAAATTTCAATGATTTTCATCAATTTGCGTTATTTTTTAGATTTTTTAATTATTCTCTTTATTTAAAAATTGTTAATTGATTTTGTAATTATTTTATTTTTTTAAACATATATTCTATAGTTTTTTCAATTATTGCTCTCAATTTTTTGTATTGTTTTTAATTTTTCATATTTCAATTATTTTCATCATATTTCAATTTTCTTTTCTGAATCTAAAAATTATTTTCAGCATATTTCAATTATTGTTTGAAAATTTGTATTAATTTTATCATTTTTCAATTATTTTCCTCGATTGTTAATTATTATTTTCATTTTCTAAAATTATTTTCTATGAGTTTTAAATATTTTTCTAAAATTTGGCAAAAAAAATTTAATTATTTTCTTCAATTTTTAATTATTTCTATTTGTTTGCTTAATTTCCAAATTTTTTTTTTATTAATTATCATAAATTTAAATTCTTTTTAGCTTTCTTCTATTCTTTTCTCCAATTTTCTCCAAAGGCTTAATTAATGGCTGCCGTCACGTTTGCACGCGTTTCGCTGTTGCTCCAAAGTTACGAGATTTTTCGTCGTTAATCTGTGACTTTTTTGGGTGACTGAGCAGAGGGTGTCAAGCCGATTTGGTGTCAGTATCTCCTGATCTGTGTGCCTGGTGGATGTGGTGCTCTGTGCTGTTAGTGTTGTGTTTCTACGACTTGCGGTTTTTACATAACCTCAAAGCATTGCGATGCCTCCAAAGCAACCTGCTGCAGGAGATAAAATATGTATGCGGTGTAAAAGCCGCGTAGTGGATCAAATTATATGTTGTAAGGGATGTAATACCCCCTATCACGCATCATGTGCTGCTTTGATGGACAAACTGGAAAATGGTGCGTATGCGAAATGTTGTAAGCCACGTGTAGCATCCCCACAACCAAATTGCTCTACCGGCGGTGCTGAAGTTGCTCCAGCCTCGATAGGTGATATCAAGAAAATCATCAACGATGCAATCAACAAGTTGAACCCGAGACTGGATTCTTTAACATACTCCATAGAGCAATTAAACACCAAGTTTGACGACCTAACCTCAAATCTAAACACTGTATCCGAGGATCTGAGGCTCGTAAAATCCAGGGTTGACACCAGCGAGAACACCATTCAAGAATTTGATGAGCGACTGAAATCGATAGAAGGTATATTAAACAAACACCCTACAAGTGTAAACCTGAGCTCAGATAAATATATAGACTTTAATCTTAAATTCGATGAAATTGAAAATAGACTTACAAGAAAAAATAACTTAGTACTATTTGGTATAAAGGAATCCCCATTTGAGTCTGACGTAACGAGAGAAGAAGACGATAATAAAACAGTTGCGCATCTTTTTTCTTCAAACATACCCAATTCTTTAACATTAGACATTCATACAAACAATTTTACACTCAAAAGAATTGGTAAATATGTGCAGAGTCAACCGAGGCCGAGACCAATAGTCCTTACTTTGCGGGACCCGAAGGCTGCCGCAGATCTTCACCGAGTATTTTTATTATCAAAGAGGGACGAGAAATCGGGCCCAGCATTGAAAGGGATCAGTCTACACTTCGACAAAACGAGGATGCAGCTAGAGGAACTCTCGCACTTAAAGGAACAGCTGGAACTTCGTCGAGCTCAAGGAGAGACAGAATTGGTCATTGTTCATCGGAAGGGGAAGCCTGTTCTGATGAACCGCTCCGTCAGAACCTCAATGAACGTGCAGAATGCGTAAACACAAACCATGATATTGTCAACGTGACGTCATCTTATGATTCATCGATTGACCATTCCGAGTTCGCCCAATTTCCACAAGTACTTGATAGTGATCCCCTCCCTTCGTTTCAAAGAAATTTAATCAGCCATGAGATCCCAGACATTACCTTGTATTATCAAAATGTTAGGGGCGTGCGCACTAAGTTAAGGGCCCTTCGTGAAAGCCTACCTCTCTTCACTTTTGACTTTATCATTTTCTCAGAGACTTGGCTGTCATCGGATATTCTTTCGACCGAGCTAGGATTTACAGGATACGACATATTCAGGTGCGACAGAAATCGACACACGAGCAGGAACTCTAGAGGGGGTGGAGTACTAATAGCATCAGCTATTCGATTTAAAGCCTCTTTATTAAAAAACTACGATATAAGAATCGAACATATCTTCATTAAATTCAAATTCAACCATATTCAGTATATTTTGGGATCTTTTTACATTCCGCCTGCCGCCCCTCTGGAGACGTACTCGATTATGTGCTCGATTCTGGAGCGGGTGTATGATTCCTATCCACATGCTAAGATTGTAGTTATCGGTGACTTTAATCTTTCCTTTGTGAAGTGGAATTTCATGTCTAACAACGGTAATTCGGCAGAAGTCGACTCAGGATCGTCACGCTCGCAACAACAAATCGCAAATGTCATTCTCGACACTATGGAACTCCTAGGATTATTCCAGGTAAATTTTTTTGAAAACTTTTCCGGTTCTATTCTGGATTTAATCTTTTTTAATTCTTTGAATTATAGACTCGATTTAGCCACCGAAGCTATATTAAATGTTGACAGCTATCATCCTCCTTTAATTTTTACGTTACTCACTTCAGTAGATTCCCCCACCCATCCAAACTTACAGCTTTCCCATTCCCCTACCTTCAAATATGATTTTAATTCCGCGAATTACGCAGCATTCAATACTTTTATGAATGGTGTCGATTGGGATAAAGTCTTGGGAGGTGATAGTGTCGAGGATGCAATTAAAGAATTTTACAACTACATTTATACTGCATTTGACTTGTTTATTCCTTTAAGAGTATCCAGAATATCTCTGTACCCGGTCTGGTTTGACAATGAGTTAAAATCATCAATATTTTTAAAGAAGCAAGCTCACTTAAAGTACAAGCAGACGAATAACCATAATGATTACCGTATATTCTCGAATTTAAGAGCAAAATGTAAAAAATTATCAAAGACATTGTATAGAAAATATTTAGATAAATTACAAGATTCTTTAATAACCAGACCACAGTCATTTTGGAATTACACTCGCTCTTTAAAAAAGCAGAATTCGATTCCAGGTGAAATGAATCTGGCTGGCAAGGTGGCGGATAATGACAAGGGCATTGCAAACCTTTTTTCCACGTATTTTACATCAGTTTACTCAGACGTATCCTTTCAGTTCACATTACCTGAGGACTTATTTCAGTGTGATCAGTATATAAACTCATTTTTTATTTCAAAAGCCTTAGTTATTAGTGAACTGAAGGGCTTAGATATCAACAAGAGTGTGGGACCCGATGGTATTCCACCCGGACTGTTAAAAACGTGTCGTTTTTCACTTACGGTCCCGTTATCTATATTATTCAATAAGTCCTTATCTTCCGGTGTTTTTCCTGCAGAGTGGAAAAAGGGCTTTGTCATCCCTATTCATAAAGATGGCGAAAAGCATGAGGTAATAAATTACCGTCCTATCACATTGCTAAATTCAATCGCCAAGGTATTCGAAAGTATCGTTAATAAAATAATTTACAGCCATGTCTCTACTTTTTTAATCCCAGATCAACACGGCTTTGTCAAAGGGAAATCAGTTGCTACGAATCTTAGTTTTTTCACAAATTTTGTTGTAAGTAACATGGAATTTAAAGAATCTAAAAAGTCAAAAAAGAAAAATAAACTCATTATATCAAGAAACCAAGTAGATACTATTTATACTGATTTTAGCAAAGCCTTTGACAAGGTCAGTCATAATATATTAATAAAAAAACTTGAACTGTATGGTTTTGGAAAGGACCTGTTGATTTGGTTCAACAGTTACTTAAGTGGTCGATTGTTAACAGTGCGTATAAATTCTGCCTTTTCGGATGTATTTACATCAAGGTCTGGGGTTCCGCAGGGATCTCACCTTGGACCCCTTCTATTTTTAATTTACATCAATGATATTAAGTACATTTTTCAGCACTGTCGAATCTCTTTGTTTGCAGATGACCTGAAATTTTTCAGAACTATTTATAACTATCAGGATTGTCTAATGGTGCAATCTGACCTTGATAATCTTCTTAAATGGTCTATAAATAACAGTCTTCCAATAAACATCGAAAAATGTAAAGTTATCTCATTTACTAGAAAAAGGCGAACTATAATTTTTGATTACTCTCTAAATCAGTCTACTTTAACTAGGGTGTCCACGGTGAGAGATCTGGGTATTATTTTCTGCTCGAGATTTACGTTTAACGATCAAATAGAATCCGTCGTCAACAAAGCCTCCAGAATGCTAAACTTTTTGATGCGTAATGCCTCCGTCTTTAATAACGTACGAGCTTTAAAATCTCTTTACTATGCTCACGTCAGATCTATTATGGACTTCTCATCAGTGGTCTGGTCTCCGTCCTACGAAGTGAGTGTAATTAAATTAGAAAGAGTACAAAATAAGTTTCTGCGTTTTGTAGCTAGACGAACTGGCGTACCCTACGATTATTTATCTCATGATTACTCTGCACTTAGAAATTTGTTTAAAATTCCAACAATGAGGTCTAGATTTCTCTTTTCAGATTTGCTTTTTCTATTTAAAATTTTAAATGGCCTCATTGATTGTCCGGAGATTTTATCGCTCATTGATTTTATCGCGACACCACAGCGCCTAAGAGATGCCATTTTGTTCAGAACAACAATTTGTAGCACTAATATCAAACAGCATTCTGTTTTAAATAGACTCATAAGAGAGGCCAATCAATATGACGACAGAGTTGACTTTTTTGCGAATTCTACTTCCACATTTATTTCGAAATTGCGTGCGCTATTTTATACTTTGTAACATAGTACACAACAGCAGCCTAAGCTACCTCTTTTTCTTAATATATATATACTCACATCAAGTAACTATAGTACTTTTTGTACGAAAGGGCATTTTATTGTAGCCCGTATACAGATTAAATAAATTTTTAGTTTTTCTCATTTTTATCAATCGATTTCTAAGATCTTCATGTGTTCTTGTTAAATTTTAATTATTTTTCTTTACTTAAAAAAAAATCTTTATTTTTTTAATTATTTCACTCAAATATCATTTATGTTTACAACTTATCATTGTTTGTATCACATGTCAATTATTTTCTTCAAGTTTTAAATTTTAAAATCAGTTGTCAATTATTTTCCAAAATTTATTACACTCTTTTCAAATTTTTCATTTTTGTTTTATAATTTTCAAAATTTTTACTAATTATCTGACATTGAAATTATTTGATTCAAATTTTAATTATTTTTATATTATTTTCTTCAATTTTTAATTACTTTCGTTCTTTTTCTTGTTCTTTTTCATAATTTACAAAAAAAATTTTATTCTTTCTCTATAATTAAAACTTGTTCTCTGCACTTAAATTATGTTTATCTTTTTTCATTTATTTCCTCTAATTTTTCATTATTCAATTTTTTTAAATTTACTTTTAAGATTATTAAGTATTTTTCTTAAATTTAAATTATTTTCTTTATTTTTAAAACAATTTTATGATTTTTTAAATTACTTACCCTAATTTTTAACTAATATCATTTTTTTTAATTCATTTGAAAAATTTGCATTTATTTTGATTAATTTCAATTCTTTTTAATTCTAAAATATTATAAATTTTGTCCTAAATAAATATTCATTTTATTTATTTATGTAAATTTATTTTGAAATATTATATTTAAAACTTTTTTAATTGTTGATAACAGAAACTTAACTTAGTCAAACTATAAATTACTACAATATTTTATTGAAGTATAAAATAATTATATTAATAATAATTATTATAAGTGTGCATTGAAAAAACATTTTTAATATATTTTTAAAACATGATTTTAAATAAGCGCGGGTTGAATTAAAAGAAGTGTGCATGCGCATAAAAAATACGTACGAATGCGAGATTTACGTGAGTCACGTGATTATAAAGAATCATGGCGGCTTAACCTGTCACATTTGTCAGTGAATGTCAAATTTTAGGTTTTATTTCTAAAACTAACGCTATTATTTTGAAGCAAGCAGGTATTTTTGTAATTTATCACAGTGTTACTTTAATTTTATAAGTTATTTTATAATTGTACAAGCTTCATTTATTTCTTGTAGATTTTATTTCCATTTTTTGTTGGACTGCTATGGATTGAAACTTTAGTTTCATGATAAAAAGAGTATATTTTTGTATTCAAAGCTAGTTCTTTGTTTAATATTAACAAGATGATTGATCATAGAAAACGTACTCTAATTTTAAATACCCCATTAGTAATGTTTCTTTAACCAATCTTCTTTTATCATATCGCTAGCTTTTTCGGCAATCATAATAGTCGGCGCATTTGTATTTCCCCTGGTTACAATTGGCATAATTGATGCATCGACAACTCTCAATCTATCAATGCCATAAACACGCAATCGTGAATCAACAACAGAATTCTGATCTTCTTTTGGACCCATTTTACAAGTTCCAACTGGATGATTAAGAGTACCAATATGACTTATTAAAATACACTCCCAATAATCATCCGTATTAAACTTAAATCTCTGGCAAGGTGATAAAGACGTTTCGTTGATCTTAAAATCCTGTCTTTTCATTTCCGTCGTATTCAGCAACTTGAGAGCAATCCGAATTCCAGAAATCATTCGCTTCATGTCCAATTTTTTACTATAATATCCAGGATAAATTAAAGGTGCTCCCCAAATCGGATCAGTCTCATTTAGTTTGATAAAACCTCTACTTTCCGTGACTAGCAAAACAGGTGCAATAACTACTCTATTCTCATTCAATTCTCGAAAAACCAAATGTATATCAGGCACTTGTTTATTTTCCTCATACTCAGTTCGAACAAAACCAGAAGCTACTTTATAAGTCGTTAATGATAACGGACCCGTTCGGGACATGAAGTAATCAAACAAATTTCCTATATCTGTTTCGCAATCCGACTCCGAGGAAATATTTCTTTTCATCATTGTAGAAACACCATCGAATGTAACATGATCATGTAAATTTTTACCAACCGATAAATTCTTCATTACTTTGATATTATGTTTTTTTAACTCTTCCCTTGGTCCTATACCAGAAATCATCAACAATTGTGGAGAGTTGATAACTCCTCCGGAAATAATCACTTCTTTCTTTGCCTTAATTAATTTTTCTTCTCCAGTTTTAAGATCCGTGTATTTTACTCCCGTTGCTCTTTTTGTCTTCAGATCGAATAGTATTTTGGTCACGTAGCTACTGCTTTTGATAAATAGATTTTTTCTCCTTCCTCTAATTGGACGGATGAATGCTCCGTTTGTACTTTGACGAACTCGATTATTTGTGGTTTGTTGTCCCATCATTAAAATGTCTTTCAGCTTGTATCCTAACTCTTCGTAAGATTTTACAACTAGTTGTCTTATTTTTTTTGTGTATGGAAAAGATTCAATTGTTTGGTATCCGTTTGTTCCGTGATAATGTGGATTCTCTTCTACTATCTAAAAAAAATGTTTGTTTAAAACATTATTTAATATCAGGGATTGTCACGAAAGTAATTTGGTTTTTTTTAACACAGTATACAAGTAAATTTTTGCTATTTGCACACTTAATATTGACCGAAGGGTAAGGGGGGGGGGGGGGGGAGAGAAATTAAACAATATTAAATTAAAGAGTTTCTTAATTAGCGTAATTATTGTAACGCAAAAATTGACATTTTTAACAAATTTATTTGAGCTCGAGTAAATTTTCGGAATTAATAAACAAATAATCAAAATAATATAAAATTTGTAAAAATCAATACCAATTAAAAAAATATTAAAAATTGACGACCTTGATTGGAATTTAAGAAAAAAATTTGAAAAATGGTTGAAAAATTGAAAAGTAGATATAATGACTTAGATTTGAGATAAGAAATGAAAATTTAGGACATTGATTGAAAAATAATTATATCAATTCAAAAGGTGAACAAAATAATTGCGAAAAGATACAAGAAAATTAAAATTGAAAAAAATAATTAAAAAATGAGATACATAGGTAATTAAAAATTTAGGAATTTAATTAAGGAATAGTAAAAATAATTAAAAATTTAAGAAATTGATTGCAAATGAGTTGAAAAAATAACTGGAATTCAAGGTAAATAGTAATAAAAGTAGAGAATTTATTAAAAAATAGTTGAAAATGACAAAAACTAATTGAAAAATGATAAAAGTAATTCAAAATTAAGAAATTTAATAAAAATTTGTAACAAAAATAATTGTAAATGATTGAAGAGAATATCCTCTGTTTAAAGCCAGTTTAAAATAAAAATAATAAAAAAAGAATAATAGTTAAACTTACAGAATATATTTGAGATAAACAAGACTATTTGAAAAAGGATAAAAATAATTGGAAATTAAAGTTAATTATGGAAATTTAAGAAAAAAATTGAGTAAATTACAGAATTTATTTGATATAAAAGAAAGTGATTGCAAATCGAAGAACATCATTTAAATACTTGAAAAATACAACTAACATATCAAAACAATAAATAAAAATTTAATATAAATTGATGGAGGATGAAACAAGCTTTTTAATATTGAAAATTATTTGGGAAATGATGAAAATAGTGTAACTGATAATTAAATTAAGAAATTTGATGAGTTATGTCTTTTCATTATTTGACATTACAAATTGACATTAAGAATTCAATATGAAAAAAATTAATTGTATTTTGAAGAAAAAAATTACAATTTAACGAACAAAAATCATATTTTGTTAAAATAATTAAAAATTGACGAAAGAAATCGAAAGTTAAAATAATAAAACTAATTATTGAAGGAAATAATTTAAGTTGAAAAAGTATTATTTGAAAAAATAATCGAAAGTTAAAATAATAAAACTAATTATTGAAGGAAATAATTTAAGCTGAAAAAGTATTATTTGAAAAAATTAAAGAAAATAATTGAAAGTTGCGGAAATATTGAATTGAAAATTTAGGGGAAAAATTAAAAAATAATGAGAGTCATTGAAGAAAAATTTTTGAAAAATGATAAAAGTAGTTAAAATTTAAAGATATTTGAGATAAAAAATTAAAATTTAGGAAGTTAATTTGATGATAATTAAAATATCTAATTAAAAGCTGGAGAAAATAATTGCAAAAAGATAAAAGAAAATGAAAATTGAAAAAAAAAATAATTGAAAAATTAGATAAATAATTGAAAATTTAGGAATTTAATTGAGAAATAGGAAAAATAATTAAAAATGGAAGAAATTGATTAAGAAATGTTAACAATAATAATTGAAAATTGAAGAAAATTATTAAAATTTGAGAAGAATATTTTGATATTTAGGCAATTAATTAAAAAATAACGAAAGTAATAAAAAACTCGAGAAAATATTTGCAAAATAATAAAATAATTAAAAAATGAAGAAAATAATTTTAGTTTCTTAAAAATAATTGAAAAAATAACTAGAATTTTGAGATAAATTATAAAAAATATTAGAAAATTAATCAAAAAATAATTGGAAATGACAAAAAGTGATTGAAAATTAATTGAAAAATAAATTTAATAAATCTCAGAATTGAAAAGGCTAATTTTAGAACTTTAGACCTTATTCATATCTTATGTATATTGTGGCAAACCTATCGAGGCTTTAATTTTAATTAATATTAATCTAATGAAAACGGAGGCTGCTAGCTCTGGGATCGGCTCGAAAAGGCCGGCACAAAAATAATATCAGACGAGCGAGATTTCCAGGCGAAGTACCAAAATCAACCAAGAGAAAAAGAGCGAGCGAGGCGAAGTACAAGGTACAACGAGGAAATCATAGACTTACCAATTAGTTGATAACAGGCGAGAGCAAACAAGAAATCCGTGGTACGGCGTGGTCTGGTGTATTGGATGCCCGCAGTGACAACAAAGCGGAGAAAACAACACAGTCAATTATTCCCAAAAAGGGCACCCACTCACAGTCCACACACGGAGAAATAAGTCGTTTATATCACTCGAAAACACACGTTTATTAATTACAAATTACAATCACTATAAAGCGCACGGGTTATACAATAAAGCCACGGGTAGCGTGGAGAAAACAAAATTAACAGAAAAGGTGCTAATTGCACGGCGCACGGCGTCTCTCTGACGAAACATCGACCGTGATCTCTGACACGACCTTCGGACCTATTCGTAAGTAGGCCGAGGTCGCCCGATTATGTAATTCGGTCGTTGACCGAAAGTCGCAGCAGCTTCCGCGTTCCAAATCAACGCGGAAAATATAAAATATGATGTGGATATTAGAGTTCGCATGGCTGGCAGCGAGAAGGATCAGCGTGTTTATTTACTCTTAAATAAATCGTTAAATAAAGGCGTTAAGGGACGCCACATTCCCCCCTTCTAAACTGCTGATACCTCTTGATGCCAACCTAAGCCTATGAAGTCCTCTCGACGTAAAATTTTTCTTTCGACATGCTCGCTCTGAAATAAAAATGAAAATCTTCAACTGAATTAATTATTAAAGAAACTCTTATTAATTTTGATTCTATTATCTCTCTCTTTTTTCAAGTTAACCTAAATATTTCTTGATAATATTGTAAATAACAACGCATTTTGATAGGAATAAATCGGGTAATTACCAAAAATAGCCTTTATTAATAAAAGTACGGCTGACAATATGCGAAATATATGGCTAAAAAATAACGTTATTTTAATAGCGCGTATGCGCTAGAAAGAGCCAAAGTAGTGACACTAGGTCAATCAAGACGTTTTTATGTATGGCTTTGATTTGCCGAGAAAAATAATGTAAATATATGCGCAAAGGCGCGAATAGAAAAATAAAAGATTGATTATATTTACATGTAGAGTTCTTTTAAAAATAATACGATTTAACTTGGCGCAACGGCGCAACAAACAAAAAGAAAAGATTTTAATAATTTTTATATGTAATTGTAAAAAAAAAGGATATCGCGCGTTCGGCGCATTTAAAGGTGAGTTGGAGCGGAGATGATCAGCGCTTATTCTTCTTGGTCCGAATTTTCCACTCCGAGGTTACCAGGGGGTGTCCAGACCGATATTGGATCCTCGCTGCAATCCGAAGCGACCTCGTTGTCAATCTCATAGACCGTCGGTGCGAAATAGGTGCTGCTGGGAGACGCTGGGCGCGCCGCAGCTACCTGTTCCTTAATCATCAAGGTCGATCTGGCGTCCACCGAGAGCGATTGAGCGTTGTGTTCCGCTTCACCAGAATTTGAAGGGGGCAATGGAGCTTGATTGTTGACTGGCGCTGGTTCACCTGGTCTTTCAACCCGTCGGCCTTCTCGAGCACGTTGTAACTTGGCTGAGTAAACCATTCTCTTGCGACACTCGCCGCATGCCAGATCTGGATCGTTAAGCGGCAACCAGCAGCACCTGCAACGCAGGTTAGGCGTCAAATTCTCCGTAGCCTTCCGGAAGTGTGGCCAAGGGCAGTGTCTAGTGGGGAAGCCAGGGGTATAGCACTTTTGGCAGTATTCTCCACTGTATACCTCCCAACAGGAGTGGAAGCTGTGGCCGGAGACGCCACAGTTGAGGCAGCCGTCTGGAGCTCTAGGTCGAAGTCGAGGCTCCCTGAGTTCGACCTGAGCGCGGTAAACCTCCATCATCGTCTCGGTAAAAAGGGCTTTGATGCGCCGCAGTACACCCATCTCCATCTCCAATCTTCCGAAGCTCTTAATACGTTCGTCGAGATCCTTGTCCTTGGAGTTTAATTCGCGCTTTAAGCGCTCGACCTCGTCTTGAGAATTCTTGAGTTTCCCTTCAGTAGCAAGGAGTTTTTCGGCCGTTAGAGTCTTCTCTCGAATGGTGTCGAGGAGAATCTGATATGAGTCCTTTAAGGACGAAGCTGACTCTTTCTCTGCTAATTTGCGCTCTAGCTGCTCTATTTTTTTGCGAGCAGTTGCTAGTTTTTCCTCCGAATTTTTCAAGGAAGATGCTGACACTTTCTCCGATAGTTTGCGTTCTAACTGCTTGATTGTCTCGTGAGCAGCTGACAATTTTTCCCTCGACTCTTTTACTTTCAGGGAAAGAAGAGCGCGCGTTCCCAACAACTGTTCGTAGTCGGTCTTGGGGACGACGATGAAGCCGGTTGGTACCTTGGTCAGTGGTGGCGTTTTGCAGGAAAATGGGTCCTTACTGATGTCTTCAGCGAGGCGAACTACTGTAAGTTCAGGGAGGTTGAGCGTGGCACGGGAAGTTGAGGCGCTGGATCCTTCCATTGTTCAGATCTGAAACAGAGAATAACACACTTGGAACCTATCGCAATCTAGGGCTTCTTCGAGCAATTTTTAAATCGTTGATATAATACTTTCCAATTACTTTACCATCGTTATCGCCGATGATAACCACCATGGGGGATAACCTTTTCAGTACTTTCGCTGGCCCTTTATACCGGGGCGCCAGCTTGGCACTGTAACCACGAGCTGCGCTAGAGAGCGTCTTATTTGGATAATAAACGAGATCCCCTGGTTCTAAATAATTATTATCGTTCGACCGGTTTTTGTTATAATACTTACTTTGTTTCTTTCCAGCCTTCGCCATAAAACTTTCTACTTTTAAACGCAGCGCTTCCATGCGCTTCATGCGTTCGATCCAATCAGCTGTCATTTCGTCGGGGGACAAGTCTGTCACGTTCACGTCGGGAATTTGTTCACCGGAACGCCTAGGCTCACGTGCGAGATTTAGAAAGGCAGGTGTGACTCCTAACGATGAGTGGACCGTAGTGTTGTAAGCGAATTGTACTTCCTCCAGTAACTTATCCCACTCGCGCTGATCGTCGCCTAAAAGACTGACGATCATTGTTTTGAGGTTAAGATGCACACGCTCGACCGGGTTTGATTGAGGGTGATAGACTGGGGTCGTGATTTGAATTGAACCGATTTTCCGTAGAAAACTAGACATTGTTCTGTTCACAAATTCGGTCCCGTTGTCAGTGATAAATTTATTCGGACATCCCCACCTATGAACTAGAGTGTTGAGCGATTTGACAATTTTAGGTCCGTCCGCTTTTGCAAGAGCAAAGCACTCTGTATAACGAGTGTACGTATCCTCGCAAACCAAAACGTAGCATTTGCCCGATTTAGAGCGCGGAAAAGGGCCGATGATGTCCAAGGACACTGTGTCCCATGGCTCAGTAACTTTACGGGGGTACATCAAACCTCGAGGTGGCGTGTAGTCAGGTTTGCACCTGAGACAAGTCTCACATTGGTTAATGTAGCGCTTTACGTCTTCTCGCATACCAGGCCAGTAATAATGCTTAGAAATTGCTAAATACGTTTTTCTAATACCCTGGTGAGCGAGTAGTGGGGTGTCGTGATACTCTTTAATTTTCGATAAAATCTCGTCTTCTTTCAAGACCTTTTTCCAGGCGTTGTTATCGCCGATAATTTCTTTAATATGATCAGGTTTATAAAAATAGAGCGCTTTTTCCTGATCTAGTTTAAATCTTGAATTTTCGTCTGGATTACTTTCCGCTTCTCTAACTTTTTTGTCGTACCAAGAGTCTTGCCTTGCCGAATTTAACTGCGAGGTGGAAAAGCTTTCGGGACCATTCTCGTACAAACGAGACAAAGTGTCCGGCGCTTCATTAGTGGAACCTTTACGGTGCTCTATGATTGCATCATAAGCCGATAACTCCATTGCCCACCTTGCAAGTCGACCGATAGGATCGCTGAGTGTGCACAGCCATCTCAAACTAGAGTGGTCAGTGATGACTCTAAAGCTCGTACCTTCCAGGTAATAGCGCAGCTTTCGCACGGCAAATACCACGGCCAAGCATTCCTTTTCGGTTGTGGTGTAGTTTAATTCTGCACCCCGTAAAGGTCTGCTTAGGCACGTTATAAGGTACTCACGATCCTGATCCTCTTGCACTAATATAGCGCCAAGTCCAGTGTCGCTAGCGTCGGTATACAGTATGAACGGTAAATCGACGCGCGGAGCGACAAGTGTCAGCGCTTCACTGAGCGCTTCCTTGACTTGTAAGAACGCTTTTTCACATTCATCGGACCATATCCATGGCACTTTTGGGCTAGCTAATTTATTTAGAGGCCCTTGAATTTTCGCAATATTGCGTAAATGTCGGTGGTACCAGTTTACGGATCCGTTGAAACGGCGTAACTCTTTACGATTTCCCGGGCGCGGATAATTTAGAATTGGTTCGACGCGTGCCGGGTTTGGTTTAAGACCATCTTTGTCTAATAAAAGACCTAAGAATTCGACTGATTCTTTAGCAAAAAATGACTTTTCTCTATTAATAGTCAGTCCAGCGTTTTGCAATATTTCGAATAAAATACTTAATAAAATTAAATGTTCCTCGAACGTCTGGGATGTAACTATCCAGTCGTCAAGATATGCGTGGACTTGATTGGTATATTTTTCCGGTAATTTATTTTCTCTTACGTATTTCACGAATTCGGCTTTTAATCTGTCCGTAAATTCTTGGAACGTTGCTGGGGCGTTCGTGAGGCCGAATGGCATGCGTGTCCATTCAAATAGTCCTCGACCGGAAGCGACGAAAGCAGTGTAAGCGCGACACTTAGGATCAACTGGGATCTGGTGAAACGCTTCGCTTAAGTCAATGGTACTAATGACTACGGCTTCAGTGAGCGCGTCCAGTATGGCATCCATGCGTGGCAAAGGATATGCAGATTTTTTCGTAACTTTATTAAGTTTACGATAATCAATGCAAAATCTGTGTTTGCCATTTTTGCGCATCGTTAATACGATTGGACTAGACCACGAACTATTACTCGGTATTATAAATCCTTTTTCTAATAATTTGTCGATTTCTTTATTAACTATTTCGTTCACGGCAGGACTACGGCGATACGGCTTTTGTTTAATAGGCGTCGGGTCGGTTAATTCAATCGTATGCATAGCAAGGTTTGTAACACCTGTTCCCGAGTTGAGCCCTTTGGATAATTTATCATCTAAAAATTTATTTAGGCGCTGGTGTTGTTCCGGTGTAAGCTCACTCAATTGCATTGAGTTTACTGAAGTGCGCTGAACTTGCACAGAATTCAGTTGATTTATTACAGCCGAATCTTTAATAGTCCAAAAGCGTTGGATCGTGTCGATGACAATTTGCCATGACTCTATTAAATCCATGCCTAAAATAATCGGTGTTGTGAGTCCGTCTAAAACTGCGAACCAATGTTCACCGTAACAATCATTAATTTGAATTGTGAATTTTGCCGAATAGCGCGGCGCAGCTACATGATCACGCTGGGCGAGTTGTACGCCAGCGCGGGTTATAGCATCGTACACGGGTTTCCCGTTTGAATAATTTTTAATCGAATCATATAATTCGCCTGACACAAAGGTGCGATCGCTACCTGTGTCAATGAGACCTATGTGTTCCGTATTTCCGATTCTAATGCGCGTCGTTATAGTACAGCGCTTTTGAGAAGGGAGGGGCGGAGCAAGGCCCTTGAATACTCTGCGCTCAGACTTGTAAACTGCTGCTAATAGGCAGGGAGTTTGACTTACTGTGTGCAGCGCCAAGACGGGGGACGTGCCCGTTCCAGTCGAATATATATGTTCGGTGGAGGGGGACTCCTCGTCGGTGTCTGAGTATTCCGTTTCTGAAGCGCTGTACTCGATGTCATCGTCGTCGGTCTCAGGGTCAGAAGCGCTGTCCCCACCACGGCACGCTTGGTTAAGCGTGGGTGTGTTATAAGGGAGGCGCGGTGAGTCCTGTGAGGTACGACTATGAGTCGGCACGGTGCTCGGATTTAATTCGTAATTATTAAATTTAATTGTTTTATTCGACCCGTATTCATTTTTACCATTTACATTATTCCCGTTTCGATTTTTATTATTAAAATTATTGCCGTGTGAATTATCGATATTAAAATAATTTCCGTGTAAATTTTCGATATTGAAATCGATACCGTATGAATTTTCGCCAGGGAGATTTAATCTCTCCTGGCTTCTTTCTCGTTTTTTGGAATATTTGGATTATTCGTATTTTGATTTTGGTAATAAAAATCTCGATGGTAATTGTGCTGCCAAGGATGCGTGGGTGGCAGTTGCGGCGCATGCGGCTGCACGTGAGGTGGCGGCGGTGGCGCGTGCATACTGCACTGGCAGTTTGGCGGACAATTCGGAGGGAGTGGGGGATACTGCTGATTATAACCGTAATTATAATTAAAATTGCGATTGTATCCATTCCATCCGTTCCTATTGTTTCTACCACGGTTATTATTAAACCGATTTCCGCCCTGGTAACCGTTGTTTCTACTGTTATTTGTGGATTGCCGATTGTCAAAACCACGATTTTCCCGTGCGGGAGGTCTACGTCTTTCCCCCCTTCTAGTCGACGACCCGGAGTGAGAGGAGGACGAAGAAACAGAAGTAGAACGACGGCGTTGTTGGTGCGGGGTAGGGGCGGGAGGGGCGCGATTTGCGCTATCTTCCACCTTTTGTGTCGTCGAATTTCCGTTTTTGAAATTATTTCCGTAAAGCTTTTTTCCAAAAGCTTCAAATTGCCGCTTGTATTGTTCGATTTTATTTAAATTTAATTCGGGCTGTTTATTGTTTTTGTTATTTTTATTATTATCATTTTTCTTGTTTTGCGGGGGTTTGGCCGCATTATTTTCGGGTTTGAGGACATTTGCAGTTTCCGGTTCTGCGCTAAGGGGTTGTGAATCAATTGCATTCAATTGATTTTTGCCTCTTGTATTGCGAGGTTTCTTGGAATCTTGCACGCGCAGTTTATCCGTTAACTGCATTAAATCAAGCTTTTCTTGATATTTACGGATTTTATCTATTAATTGGTCGTAAGAAGCGAAGCTATCTCGATCAAATTGTAGAATTAATTCCGAATGCAAACCCGAATAAATTTTATCTAACTGATTTTTTTCCGAAACTTTTTGTTGTAATTTGTTATACAAAGCGCTGATTCTAATAACAAATTCGATAGCCGGTTCATTTTCCGATTGAATTGCGCGCTGGATCTTGTTCGTTATCTGTTGGTCGTCGTTTGCGTCGCCGAATATTTTTCGAAATTTGGCTGCAAAATGTGCCCATGAGTTCCAGCTGTTGCGAAACGTGGTAAACCAGGTGTACGCTGAGTCGCTGAGAACTTGAGAAAAAACAAGAAGCGCGTCGTCAGGATTGATCGAAGATGCATTGAGCTTGCGCTCAAATTCGTCGATAAAATCATCGGCGTCTAATTTGCCAGGGAATTTTAATTCCCATGATTTAATAATTTTATGCATATTTGGATTGGGAATTCTTGGCGCTTGTTGAGGAAAATTGTCGTTATTTAAATTTAAATTTATCAAAGGTTGATTTAATTGACTATTTTGCATCGAGGGTGTCCGGTTGTAAATTCGAGGAACATCGTCAAATTGTAAAACGCGCGGTGGGACCGGTGCCCTGTGAGCAGGCGTCATGAGGGGGTGAGGGGGAAGCGAGTACGCCGTACTTGTTCCCGCCGGAGGTGTCGTGCCTGTGGCCGTTACCGTCACCGTGGTAGTGGGAGCGGTGGGGGGTAGGCAAGTGGGCGGTGGTAACCTGTCCTGTGTGACGTTGCTGTAGTGGGGGCGATCTATTGATTCCCAACGAGAATCATGCCACGGTGATTGCGCAATTTTTATTTGTAATTCCGAGATTTTTTGCGTTAGAGTCTCGATTGATTTATTTGATTCGAGCCGAAGCGCTTGAATCTGTTGCTTATTATCGAATTGAAAAGCGGCAATTTGATTGCGAGTCTCTTCGAGATGTTGGGCAAATGTTTGGGTCATGGTCGTTTGAAATTTAATCGACTGTTGAAACAAGCTATTTGCCTGAGTTTGAAGCTCGGAAATAAAATAGGAGAGGCGCGTGGAAGTGGATGATTCTAAAGGGCTTCTCTTTTTTGGAGGTCGACCTTTGCGTGTTGTGAATGAAATTTTAGGAATGGCTCCTGGGGGAGGGGGTGGTGCGCGGTCTTGATTTTCGTTATTTTCGGTGGCGTTTGCTGATGCGTTTGAATTATCGGCGTTTGCATCGAAATCACCCGAAGCGCTGTTGCCAGCTTCAGACTGGTGCTCATTTGCGCCAGGGTTTGATGGAGGTGGTGATCGAGGCAAATTGTGCGTCGGTGCAAAACCACCACGTGACCTTGTAGACATTCCAGGTTGCTGTTTTGGTGTTTTGTTATTTTTCGTCATTGTAAAAAAAAAATTAAAGAATTTAATTTATTTATTTGCGCTGAAATAAAAAAAAAACGTAAAGTTTTTAATCCGCGCTTAAGTAAAAAACGAAAAGTTTTTAACTTGCGCTTAAATAAAAAAAACGGAAAGTTTTTAACTTGCGCTTGATCGCAAAACAATTTGTTAAAAAGTAATTTTTAATTTCAAATTAATTTTAAAATGAGAGAAAAAAAAAATTTTTTTTTTTTGAAAGTTTGTTCTGATCCAACTTAGAATTCAGAATGTAGAATACCTTTTTAAATTATTTTGACATTTTAAATTTTGTAAATTTAATTTTAAAATTTTTATTCGATGTGAATATTTCAATTCTAAATTTTAAATTCAAAACCGTGAAAACTGGCGAGAAACAGCAAGCAATTTCTTAAATTACTGCGATAAGCAGTGTTTACGCTTTTTCAAGCGCTTGTATTTACGTTTGACGGTGACCGGACAAGGGATTTCGTTCGAAACGAGAGCCAAAATTGCGTTTCGAAAAGTTTTGAGAATTATAATTTTTGTTAATTCCCATGATGGTTAACATTAACAATTTATACAATACAATAATAATATCAGTTTTGTAAATAATAAAATTTTAATTGAGCAAAATAAGCAATAAGCGACAGGAAAGATTTTATGGAAATAAAGACGGAGTGAGAGAGAACGCCAGTGACGCTACAAAATTCGCCAATTCTAAGAATTGCTATAAAATTTAATTTTGATAAAAATTAGTCATAATGCGCAGGTAGAAATTGAATTTTCGCTCGCACAAAATTTAAATTAATATTAAATTTTTCAAAAAATTTTGTTTTATTTTAGGGAAAAAGAGAGAGATTGGAAATCTGGCTCGTCATTTTGCACGTGGAAAAGTTACAATTTTTCGCACGTGACAATTTTCTTTACTGAAATGTTTAAGAAAATTGAGAAAAGAAAAATTTAGCATCAAAAATAAAAGCACGTGAGCGTAATTTTGTGTGAAAAAGACACGAAATTGGCTCAAAAATATAATTAAATTTGATGAAAAAAAACCGAAATTTGTATGTGCAATTTTACGTTATTGAAATAACGCAAAATGGCACAAAAACACAAATAATCTTAACGTAAAACGTTAAGACACGTTGGGCGCCATTATTTGTGGCAAACCTATCGAGGCTTTAATTTTAATTAATATTAATCTAATGAAAACGGAGGCTGCTAGCTCTGGGATCGGCTCGAAAAGGCCGGCACAAAAATAATATCAGACGAGCGAGATTTCCAGGCGAAGTACCAAAATCAACCAAGAGAAAAAGAGCGAGCGAGGCGAAGTACAAGGTACAACGAGGAAATCATAGACTTACCAATTAGTTGATAACAGGCGAGAGCAAACAAGAAATCCGTGGTACGGCGTGGTCTGGTGTATTGGATGCCCGCAGTGACAACAAAGCGGAGAAAACAACACAGTCAATTATTCCCAAAAAGGGCACCCACTCACAGTCCACACACGGAGAAATAAGTCGTTTATATCACTCGAAAACACACGTTTATTAATTACAAATTACAATCACTATAAAGCGCACGGGTTATACAATAAAGCCACGGGTAGCGTGGAGAAAACAAAATTAACAGAAAAGGTGCTAATTGCACGGCGCACGGCGTCTCTCTGACGAAACATCGACCGTGATCTCTGACACGACCTTCGGACCTATTCGTAAGTAGGCCGAGGTCGCCCGATTATGTAATTCGGTCGTTGACCGAAAGTCGCAGCAGCTTCCGCGTTCCAAATCAACGCGGAAAATATAAAATATGATGTGGATATTAGAGTTCGCATGGCTGGCAGCGAGAAGGATCAGCGTGTTTATTTACTCTTAAATAAATCGTTAAATAAAGGCGTTAAGGGACGCCACAATATTTATTATATTTACTAAACTACTCGTTGTTAACTATTATATTTTATTGTTTAGTTCAAAAAACATTTGTAAAGGGTATATCCCGTTTATATTTCTTAAATAAATAAATAAATAAAAAATATTTAATATAAATAAGTGTAAATTAAAGAAAATAATAAAAGTTACTAAAAAATAATTAGAAGAATTTCAGAATATATTTCAGATAAACAAGACTACAATTACAATTTTATATTACCTACCCTAAATTTGAAATTGAAAATTTCCACAAGTTTGAATTATTTCCTTTAATTTTTTTAAATAAAACTTTTCCATTTTTAATTATTTTCTTTATTATCAAATTAGTTTCATTATTTATTAATTAATTTTTAATTTCTCTTGTCATTTTTCAATTATTTTTGCAAAATAATTTGTAAAAAATTTTTGAAAGAATTACAGAATATATTTGTGATAAAAAGACTACAATTACAATATTATATATTATAGATCTTCGAACGACAATTAATTTGAAATTTCATTGATTAAAAATTTAATTATTTCACAATTTGAGAATAATAAGTTTAAAATTATTTAAAAATTTCTTCAATTTTTAACAATTCTTTTCTATTATGATTTTTTGATTTAAATTATTTGATACAATTTTTATCTATTTTTATCATTTTTCAAAAATTCTCTTCAATATCTAATTATTTTTATTATTTTTTAATTTGTCCCCTATTTTTTAAATTCAATTTCTGCAAGTTCAAATTATTTTCTTTAATTTTTTCAAATATAACTTTTTCATTTTTTATTATTTCCTTCAATATCAAATTAGTTTTAATTTTTTTTTTCTCATATTTCAATTACTTTTGCAAAATATGATTTCTGTTCTTTAAATTTTTTTTCGAATCGTAAATTCATTTATTCACATTCTTATTAAGAAATTTATTTTTTGTCTGTAATTTTGACATATGGAATTCCATAATGCGAATTTTTTGCCCTAAAATCTTTTGAATTTTACGAGATATTTTGAAAAAAAAATTTGTAAAAACCAAAAATACTTTCTTGACGTCTCTGTTTAATATTCGAATTTTATACTAAAATCTGTAAAATAGTGAAATATGAGTGTCTGGGAATAGTAATGGAATATTCTCTCAACTAAAAATACTACCTTTTTATCCCGATTGTCCTCTGATTTTATAAAATAAGGCAATACTTTACTATAATCCCATCCTTGATTTCCTAATTGTTCCCATTTATTATAATCCTCAGGATTGCCCCGAATATATGCCATCATATTTAACGAACTCGAACCTCCCATAACCTGTAAAATATATAACGTCAGTTTTTTAAAAACTTGTTTTGCCATCTATAGCAAAAGAGACTTAATATTACCTATGAATTTAATATTTTTCAGAATAAAATTTCATTTTAAATACGAATATCATGATGGTTTTTTGAGTTTTTATCGTTAAACAATTCTACAAGAGTGTTTTTGAAAATATTCATTGTGGGCTTAAATCTTTATTTTTAAATTAAGAATTTATTTCTTATAGTTTTTTTTTTATCAATATACTTACCTTACCTCGAGGCCAGTCAATGTCTTTTATTTTTAAACCATTATTTTCTTCGGACTGTGTCCGATATTTCCAGTCAATATGAGACTTCCGAAGTTTGAGAACAAATCCAGGAATGTCAGCTGTTATTGGTTCTTCTGTTCCCGCTTCCAATAAAAGAACCTAGTTCAAATTTATATATTTAAATAAAGAATTGCTTATTCGATAATTTATTTTATGCTTTTTTTTATATATATTTACATTCCACTCGTTTATTTCTGTAAGTCTGTTTGCTAAAACACATCCCGCCGATCCAGCACCAACAATTATAAAATCAAGTATTTCTGGTTCCGGTTTCACTTGCTTAAAAAATAATTTTAGGTTTGAGGATAATTTTTCTTAGTTGTATTTTTATTATTATTATTATTATTAGTTTTTATTACTTTGAATAATTTCTAAAGTATTTTTAATTAAATATCAATACTCACTAAATTAAACTTTTCATCCACCGAGTATCCCCAAAGAAAGGAAATAATCATTGCGTACAAACAAGAACAAATATATTTTGTGCATACTTTTGATAACACTGATAACATCTTCAATGTAAAAAACTAAGTGACATTAAGTAATTATAGACAATTAATTAATACAAAAAATACTCAATGTTAAATTTGAACGAATTCAATAATATCAAATTTAAACCATGTTTATCGGAGACAAAATTTGTCTTAAGTTTAAGGAAAATTGTTACCTTTTTATCTTCTTTAAAAAGATTTTTTTTATTCGAACCGTTATGATAAATTATGTTTACGATTATTTTAGGATATAAAATGTTTCCTTATTCGAGTGTACATTTCTCAAATTTAATTATTCTTTCTATTTGTTTTTGTAATTTTAACTGCAACTGGAAATACAGACTAAAATAAGATGTAGAATATTTTGAATTTCAAATAACAACAATTTTAACATTTTTTCATGTGAAAGGTTCATTTAATATAGGTTTTAAGAAAGGGATAAAATAAGCAGATTTTGAAATGAGAAATATTTACTTTCTTTAAATATAAAATTTTGTAAATATTTTAGTGGGAAACCTCTAATTTGAAAAATTTCCTACACTATAAAAGTATTTAATTTCCATCACTAGTGGAAAGAATTATTATTACTGTCTTTTTTTTTTTGTAATAAATCCAAATTTTCAAATTTTATTATTAAATCATAAAATTTCGACTCGACGAATTAAATCGAATAATCAATATTTACTCAATTGAAACCATATAGAAATTCTGTTTCTACGATTAATTCATATTAACCATATTTTTGCATAACCTCAAATGAACAAAAAACCCTTTCTGATTTGAAATATATAAAAAAATAGCAAAAAATGGAAATATTTGAAAACAAATATGTTAAAAAATCATCAAATTAATGATTAAAATTAACACATATGTAGGCAATATTTTTATCATTAGTTTGTACATTTTTAAAATTGACGAAACTTTGACGTTTATTTGTAAATATTAATTATTTGTACATTAATTAAAGATTTTATCTTCTCCTATTGATGATGACCGTTATAGATAATAATTTTGTGTCTCATGAAATTGACGTCGATTTCATGTCAATTTTACGTCAATTTGATGTACGAATTTTTGTCATATTAAGGATATAAAATATCTTATCATGTCGAATAATCATTAATCATTTTTGTATTTAAACCATCTTGGAATTTAATTACAAACATTTTTATATTTACCCTTACATTCCAAATAAATATACATAACACAAATTAAACAATAGCTTCAGACAAAAACCATTTGTCTTTATTCAAATGCTAATATATGTTTTAAAATAGAAAATACTTTCTCTCCAGAACTATCATTTAAACTTATTAATAACCTTTATAAACAAACATCGTCGAATCTACAAATTTATAATAATCAATCAAACTAAAGTAATTGTATAGGTTTTGTAATACAAGGAATTCATTCTAATTATCTATAATGACGAACTTTTAAATCAAAATTTATATACCATCATATTTTTGTCAATTCGTTTTAATCATTTCTCAGACGTTAGGATGATATTTTTGAAAATTAATATTAAAGTTATATAATAAGATTATTTTAAATCTACAGAAAATATTTAAAATTTAATAAAAATACTTGAAAATCTTAAAAGTGAATTAAAAAAAATTGAATAATGAAAAATTTGAGGAAATAGTAGAAAATTGAAAAAAATGATTCAAAATTGAGATAAATAAATTAAAACTGAGAAAAATAATTAAAATTTGAGAAGATAATTGAAAAATTACATAAAATATTTTAAAAATTAAAATAAAGGAAAGTTAAAGAAAATGTCAGAAAAATATTTAACACTTTCAGAAGTTCATTGAAAAAAAAAGAATTAATT
This sequence comes from Ganaspis brasiliensis, assembly GCA_037103525.1. Lineage (NCBI taxonomy): Eukaryota > Metazoa > Arthropoda > Insecta > Hymenoptera > Figitidae > Ganaspis > Ganaspis brasiliensis. Next base: position 3,124,400 of record JAZKLR010000146.1, read on the forward strand.
AAAAATTAGAGAAAATAAATGAAATAGGATAAACATAATTTAAAATTGCAGAGAACAAGTTTTAATTAAAGTGAAAGAATTAACAATTTTTTGGAAATTATCAAAAAGAACGAAAAAAATAACGAAAGTAACTAAAAATTAAAGAAAATAATATTAATAATTGAAAATTGAAGAAAATAATTGAAATGCCAGATAAACAGTTAAAATTTTGAAAATTATAAAACAAATAAAAACAATTTAAATTTGTAGGAAATAAATTTTGGAAAATAATAGAAAAATGATTTTAAAATTTGAAAATTGAAGAAAATAATTGAAATATGATACAAACAATGATAAGTAGTAAAAAATAACAGATATTTGAGTAAAATAATTTAAAAAAATTACAGAATTCTTTTTAAATAAAAAAAAAAATAATTGAAATTTATGATAATTAATAAAAAAAATTTAAATTATGAAAACAAGTCAAAATAATTAAAAATTGAAGAGAATAATTAAAATTTTATAAAAAACCTTAAAAACCCTAGAAAATAATTTTAGAAAATGAGAATAATAATTAACAATTGAGGAAAACAATTGAAAAATGATAAAATTAATTCGAAATTAAAAAAAAATAATTGAAATATGCTGAAAATAATTTATGATTCAGAAAATAAATTGAAATATGATGAAAATAATTTAAATATATGGAAAATTGAAAAAACAGTAAAGAAAAATTGAGAGAAATAATTAAAAAATCATAAAATATAGGTTTAAAAGAAGAAAATAATTACAAAATTAATAAACAATTTTTAATTAAAGAGAATAATTAAAAAATCGCAGAAATAACGAAAATTGATAAAAATAATTGAATTTTCATATAAAGAATTGAAATTTTTGAAAATTGTGCCAAAATAATGAAAATAATTAAAAATTGAAGAAAATAAAAGAAAACTTGCAGAATTTATTTTTAAGTAAAAGAAAATAATTGACAAGTCGTTTAAAACATGTAAAATTGATGACAATTATCTAAAATTGAGATAATAACTGAAAATTTAAGAGATTAATTGAAAAATAATGAAAATATTAAAAGATGGAGAAAACAATTGCAAAAAAAATAAAAAGTAATGAAAATTGAACAAAATAATTCAAAAAAGAGAATTTAAAATATATTTTTGATAGTTCAGGAAATTAATTCATAAATTATGAAAATAATTAAAAATAATAATAATTGCAAAATGACAAAAATAACGGTAAATTTAACAAATAATTTGAATCTCCGATGAATAATATAAAATTTGGCAAAATAAAAATAGTAAAATTGATTAAATAGCAAGGAAAAAATAATTAAAATTGAAAAAGTGATTGAAAAAACCAATCAAACTAATTGAAATTTGAAGAAGGTAAATTTGAGATAGGTATTAAGAAACAATTTTAAAAAAATTAAAAATTGCAGAAAATCATTGAAAAATGATAAAAATATTACAACATTTGAATTTAAGTAATTGAAATCATAATAGGAAAGAATTATAAAAATTGAAGAAATTTTTAAATCACTTCTTTAGTATCTTTAAAACGTGGATTAAGCGAACTATGCAATTTCACATTATTTGAAAATTAGAAATTAAAATTGCTATAAATTGAAAGTTTGAGATCATTTTAAAAAGGTAAAATATGATTTCATATTTTTTACAAATTTTTATTATTTTCTTCAATTAACAATTATTTCTATAAATTATTTTTTTTATTAAATTTACTTTTCATTGAATTTTCAATTACTTTTTGTCGTTTTCAATTATTTCTTCATAAAGTTTCTAATTTTTTTATTATTTATGTCAAATTCTAGTTATTTTTTTAGTTTACAATTATTTTCATCATCTTGCAATTATTTTATTTTATTACAAATATATGTTGTAATTTTTTCAACTATTCTTAACAAACTAAAATTGTTTTCTTCAATTTTTAATTATTTTTATTACTATGCTAATATTTTCTCGGATTTCTTTTATTACTTTAATTATTCTTCAATTAATTTCCTAGATTTTAAAATACTTTTCTTAACTTCTAATCATTTTCTTCACTTTTTAATTAATATAAAAATTTCATTCCTCAATTACATTCCTTAATTTTTAATTATTTATCTCATTTTTCTATTATTTTTTTCAATTTTCATTTTCTTTGATCTTTTTGCAATTATTTTCTCCACCTTTTAACTAGATATTTTAATTATTTTTTAATTAATATCCTAAATTTTTATTTATTATCTCAAATCTAAGTTAATGCATCCAATTTTCAATATTTGAATCATTCTTCAATTATTTTTCTCAAATTTCAATACTTTCGTCAATTTTTAATTTTAATTTTTTTAATTTGCAATGATTTTCACAAATTTTATATTATTTTTCAAGCATTTATTGAGTAATTTCAAAAAATCCAATTATTTATCTGAAATTTTCATTATTTTCGATTATTTCTATAATGTTGTAATTATTTTCCTGAATTTAAAATTCTTGAAATCATTTTGTTATACGGTACTTTCATTTACTTCACAAATATTTTGTATTTTTTAAAATAATTTTTCTAAAATTGCAATTAATATCTACGAATTTCAACTATTTGGATCATTTTTCAAACTTTTTTTTTCAATGATTCTCATTAATTTTTTCAATTTTTCTCCTAAATTTTAAATTCAATTTCCGGAAGTTTCAATTATTTTCTTTAATTTTTTCAAATAAAGCTTTTAGAGGTTAAATTATTTCCTTCAATAATTAGTTTCATAATTTATTAATTAACTTTCAATTTCTTTCGTCATTTTTCAATTAGTTTTACAAAATATGATTTTTGTTTTCGAGTTGTTTTTTTTCAAATTATAATTAATGTCTTTAATATTGAATTCTTCATGTCAAATATAATGTAGAAGGACATAACTCATCAAATTTGTAAATTTAATTATCAGTTTCACTATTTTCCTCATTTTCCAAATAATTTTCAATCTTAAAAAGCTTGTTTCATCCTCCATAAATTTTTTTTAAATTTTTATTTTTATGTTTTAGTTGTATTTTCCAAATATTTAAAAGATGTTCTTCGATTTCCAATCACTTTCTTTTATATCAAATAAATTCTGTAATTTTCTCGATTTTTTTCTTAAATTTCCATTATTAACTTTAATTTCCTATTCCTATTCCTATTTCCTTTATATTTTAATAAATAAATAAATAAATAAACTTGTTTATCTGAAGTATATTCTTTAATTTTTACAATTATTTTTTTACAAATTTTTATTAGATTATTAAATTTTCAATTATTTCTATTATTTTTCAATTATTTTTCAATAAATTATCTAATTTTTTTAATTATTTATCTCAAATTCCAGTTATTTTTTCAATTCATTTGCAATCAATTTCTCCAATTTTTAATTATTTTTACTATTCCTCAATGAAATTCCTTAATTTTCAATTATTTACCTCTTTGTGAAATTATTTTGTCCACCTTTAAATTAGATGCATAAACTGTTTTTTAATTAAAATCCTAAATTTTCATTTATTATCACACATCTAAATTATTGTATCTACTTTTCCAATGTTTTAATTATTTTTCAATTATTTTTCTCCAACCCAATCAAGTTCGTCAACATTTAATTTTTTTTTTTAATTTGTAATGATTTTCACGAATTCTGTATTATTTTGATTATTTGTTTATTAATTCCGAAAATTCACTCCAAATCAAATAAATTATCAACTTTTGCGTTACAATAATTACGCTAATCAAGAAACTCTTTAATTTAATTTAATTTTTATTTCTCTCTCCGGTCAATATTAAGTGTGCTGATGGCTAAAATTTACAAGTCGCCGCCCCTCACTTTCTTAGTTTCCCTAATTGAGGAGCACTTTTTCAAAAGTTGATAAATCCATTTTCCAAAAAAGTTGAGATAATCACAAATTTAACATATTAGAAACCTTACAAATCGATCTGTCACTGTTAAATACCAGAAAAAATTTTATTATTAAAGAATTTTCAATTTAAAAAAAAACTTTGACTTAACCAAGATGATTTAAAAATTTAATTTTTTCCCTAGAATAAATTACAAAAACCTTTAAATTCCTTAATTATTATAAACTTTAATTAAAAATAAATCTCCTTAAGCGCAAAAAACATTCGTATATAAATAATTTCATATATTTTTTTTACTTTATAAATAACTCTAGGGGTTAAGTGCGAAACTGCATTTGTTTAATTTTCTCGAAATAACAAAATGTGGATTTATCAACTTTTGAAAAAGTACTCCTCAATTCTTCTTACTTCTTCAAAGTCAACGCAACTTTATAAAATTTATTTTACGACTTTTCAAGAAAAGTGTCTCACTGATATCAACTCTCCCGCATAATAATTAATTTTATTTCCTGTTTATAACCAATCTTTCTTGATCATATCACTAGCTTTTTCAGCGATCATAATAGTCGGTGCATTAGTGTTCCCTTTTGGAATAGTTGGCATAATAGATGCATCAATCACCCTCAATCCTTTCATACCATAAACCCTTAATCTCGAATCAACAACAGCATCATAATCATCTCTTGGCCCCATTTTACAAGTACCCACTGGATGATCTTCACTTTGAGGATAATGTCTTAAAATGCAGCTCCAATATTCATCACCATTGTACTGAAACTCATCGCAAGGAGTCCGAGGCACTTTATCGATTTTGTAATTATTTCTTTTCATTGTCGTTGAATTGAGAACTTTGAGAGCTATCCGAATGCCAGCAATCATTCTATCAATATCTCCTTTATCAGAATAATAGCCAGGATTTATCAGAGGTGCTCCCCAAACTTGATCCTTATCATTAAGACCAATGTATCCTCTACTTTTTGGATTCAACAAAACAGGTTTTATGATCACTTGATTCTCGGTAAAATTCCGAAAAGTAAACAATATATCGGGCACTTTTTCACTCTCTGCGTATTTTGTGCTAGCGAAAATAGTCAACATTGTTCTTGCTATTGTCGAGAAGGTGCCATTTCTGTTGAGAAAATAATCAAACAAATTTCTTAAATTTTCCTCACAATTCGTGACTTCTGCTGTGCTCTTTTTTACCACAGCTGAAATGCCGGGAAATGAAACATGATCCTGAAGATTGCGTCCGACTGATAAATTCTTTATAACATTGATTTTGTGCTTCTCGAGCTCCTCACTTGGACCTATTCCAGACACCATCAATATCTTCGGAGAGTTAATTGAGCCTCCGGATACAATTACTTCTTTTCTCGCTCTGATTATTTTTCTCTCGTTGCTTCCAAGAGACGTGTATTCCACTCCTTGAGCTCTTTTTGTCATTGGATTAATTAAAATCCTTGTCACGTGTGAATTACTTTTGATAAACAGATTTTTTCTCTGGCCTCTTATTGGACGAATAAAGGCTCTGTTTGCACTTTGACGAATGTTGTTTCTAGTTGTCGATTGGGGAATTGCTATTCCTATTTGATTTTCAGCATTGACGTCACTCAAATTGTAGCCAGTTTCTTGGAATGCTTTCAGAACGATTTCGCCTTCCTTTGTTAGAAAGGGAAAAGACTCTATTGATAGATATCCTCCTGTTCCGTGATAATTAGGGTTCTGTTGCACGATCTACAAAAATCAGGGCTGATAAAAATCAAAAATTGATTTCTTTTTAAAGATAATCGGTATATAAAATTTCCAAATGTTTATTTGTAAGTAGTTTATTTTTTAAACTGAGAACATTTCGACGCCTCCCGTTGATAAAATACTTATTAAATTGTCAAAAATATATAATTCTATATAAAATAGATGTTTTTTTGTTTCTTATTTTTGGTCCTAAATCAAAATTCTCAAATGTAACTGTTTTTTTTATATAATTCAGACTTTATTTAATTATAAAAAATGTTGTACAATGGACTTAGTACTGATAAAAAATTAATAATGACAGTGTAAATGACTTTTTTGTTTTTTAAATATAATTTAAATATAATTTTATATAATTCTAATTCAAAGCTCAGTTCAATATGAAGCTAGTTCATTGTCCGTGTATTATGATTCCAATTCAATGTTTAGAATAATATAATGCTAACTCAAAATTTTGTTTAAAATAATTATAGTTCAAATTTTTGTACAATAAATATTAAAATATCAATTACACTATTATATTATTTTATGCTTTTTCATTTTTAGGTGTAAAAGTAATACAAATTTTCCAAATATAATCAATAATTTAATTACTGATATTTCTAGTTTATAAACAAGTAACATAAAATTAAGATCTTAAACATTTAGATTTAGGATTTTTTAAAAAAAACGAACTAGTTTTTTATTCTTTTAATTAAAAATAACAACATTTTAGGCAGATTTTTGTATAATTAATAATTAATTGTAGATTATTATAAATATTTTAAATGCTTGATATTGAAAATATAATTTTTAGTAATTCTTTATAAATGATAAACAAATATAAGAATAATAATAAATTTTATTAATTATAGAAATTAAAATTTAAATATCAAGCATTTAAAGTATTTATAACCTAGAACAATAATACTAAGAATTATCCAAAATGTTGATGTTTTTAAAAATAAGTTGAATTGGTTTTAAATTTAAAAAGTTTAAGATCTAAATTTTATGGTACTTGTTTATAAACTAGAAATATCATTAATTACATTATTGATAATAATTGGAAAATTTTTATTACTCTTACACCTAAAAATGAAAAAGCATAAAATAATATAACAGTTTAATTGATATTTTAATATTTATTGTACGAAAATTTGAACTATAATTATTTTAAACGAAATTTTGAGTTAGCATTATATTATTCTAAACATTGAATAGGAATCATATTACACGGATCATGAACTAGCTTCATATTGAACTGAGCTTTGAATTAGAATTATATATTTTTGACAATTGAATAAGCATTTTATTAACGGGAGGCGTCGATTTAATAAGAAACATTGAAAAATAAAACATTTAATCTAAATCAAATAAATTATATCGAATAAATGAGAAAATTTCAAGAAAATATATTTAAATTCATATGACAGCAAAATTAAAATATTAGGTTAAAACAACGGAAAAATAATAAATTATAAGAAAATTAACAGGAAAACGTAAAAAGATAAGAAAACAGTCTATTAAAAAAATGAGAGAATTCTTTTGAAATTGATAATGTCATGGACATTATTAAAGAAATAATGAAAAATTTAAAAAAAAACAACGCAAGAATGAAACAGTGACATAAAGAAAATTAATTCAGAAATTATGAAAATGATTAAAAATTGAAAATAATAATTGCAAAATGACGAAAATAATGGTAAATTAAAAAAAATAATTTAAATTTCCGATGTATAATATAAAAAATATGAATAAAAATAGTTAAATTGATTGAATGTTAAGGGAAAAATAATTAAAATTAAAAAAGTGATTTAAAAAAAACAAACAAAATAATTGAAATTTGAAGAAGGTAAATTTGAGATATTAAGGAAACAATGTAAAAAAAATTAAATATTGCAGAAAATAATTGAAAAATGATAAAAGTAGTACAAAATTAAAGTTTAAGTAATTGAAATCATAATAGGAAAGATTTATAAAAATAAATAAAAATTGAAGAAATTTAAAAAAAAATCAAAAATTGATTTTTTTAAAGACAATTAGTATATAAAATTTCCCAATGTTTATTTGTAAGTTGTTTAGTTATTAAACTGAGAACATTTAATAATACTCAATGAAGAATAAAACACTTAATAAAAATCAAATTAATTATGTCGAATAAATGAAATATGTCAAGGAAATATCTTCAAATTTATATGATAGCAAAATTAAATAATTAGGTAAAAGCAACGAAAAAATAATAAATTATAAGAAAATTAACAGAAAAATGTAAGAAGATAAGAAAACAGTCTGTTAAAAAAATGAGAGAATTCTTTTAAATAGAAAATGTCATGGACATTATTAAAGAAATAAAGAAAATTTTTTAAAAAACAACGTAAGAATGAAACAGTGACATAAAAATATATTAAAAAGTAGAAACTCTTTTCAAAAAAATAAACTATTTACGGACATTTTTTTTAATTTAAAAAAATAAATGAGAAGATAATTTAAAAAAACGTTAAATGATATTACTAAAGTGAACAAATTTATAAAATTAGAATAATTAGAACATTATTTTACAAATTGAATTAAAAAAGAATTAATAAATCTTTGGAAAATTTAAAAAAAATTTAAGGAACAAAAATGTTATGAAATAGAAGAATAATGTTAAAGTGAGAATATTTAGTACAAGATTAAATTTACATAATATAAAATAAAAGAATAAAAGTCGTTTAAAAAGTAGAAAATTGAGTAATTAAAAAAATGTAGATAAAAGCATCGATTAAATAAATATTATAATACAAAAATATATATATACCTATATATAATAAAATATATTAAAATATTATATGTAAAATAAATAAAAAAATGTTTTCAAAAATTTGTAGTTACAAGATAAAAACTAAATAATTTAAGAAGGAAAATTGTTTCTAAGAAATTGAAAAAATGGGGACAAAAATTAAAAAATTAATTAAAATGTAACTAAATAAATAAAATGCAAGGAAGGACTAACAAAATTGTGAAATAACAAGAAAATTAAATAAATAGGAAGAAAATGGAGAAATGTTTTTTCCTTAATCTAACAAATTGTAAAAAAAAATGTAAAATGAAGGAAAAAAATTGGTATGAATTTACTAAAAAGTTAGAAATAATAAAAATAAAATAAAAAATGTGTATATATAGATAAAAAAAAGTCCACAAAAGAAATTTTAAAAAATAAAAAAGTTTAGGAAAATCAAACCAAAAATATTTTTATAATATTACAAATTTAGAAAAATAAAACAAAACTAAACATTTTATGAAAAAATAAGTAAGTCTGCAAAATATAGACAAGATGTGAAAACAAATTAAATAAATCTATAAAAAAATGAGTGTCTTTATTTTTAAAAATATGAAAATAATTAAAAAAAGCAATGAAATAAAAAGTTTAGTGAAAGTTATAAATACCAAAATTGTGTCAAATAATTTGCACATAAAAAGAGGAAAATTAAAGAAAATCCTAAAATAAAAAGACACATTAAAAAAAAAAAAAATCAAAATTAAAAGAAGAAAAAATCTTAAAATTTTGTAAAAGTGAGAAATTGTAAGATAAAAATTCTTTCTTCCCTTTTCCTACATTTTTTTGTTTCCTTATAATTTTTTTATTATTATTTCAACTTTTATTTAATTTTTGTTTTCTCATAAGTTTTGCAGTTGGGAACTATTTTTAATACGCATCTTTTGATCTATTATTAAACTTTCTAGTGTCAATATGTCCAAAGTATTAACATTTTATCATTTTAAAAATTTATAATTTTGAAAAATATGAATTTTTGTAGATTTTTGGTAATTAAATTTTATCAAAGCTTTAATACATGGTAACCAATTCACACATCTTTTAAAAACGCGACGATTAACATATTTTAAAACTTTTTAGAACCTAAATTTAAGAAGTTACTGACCTCTAAAAAAAGTACCAATTTTTTCTACAAGGAAGCATAATTTATTTCTTTATAAATAATTAATCATTTTAATTAATAATTTATTTCACAAATATTGTTCGTGAAATGAACACAAAAATTCATACTTTAACTTGGCAGCGGTTTTTTAATTTTCTCACCATGTTTCTATTTTCTTAGAAATGTGTTCCCTTCTTTTAAATTCTTTAATAATAATTATTATCTTAGAATATCTATTTTTTTAATAACGTTTATTCCGTCGAAAAAATTGCTATTTTTACAGATGGCAAAAATTACCAATTTTTAAACAGTGGAGAAAATTATTTCTTTCATCACTTGTCCTGGAATAAAAATAATTTTCATCTTGTTTCCCTTGAATTTGTTATTTATTTACTTAAACTAAAAAAATGCGAGTAAATATTTCACTTTTTTGAATGTGAAATGTTTTTTTTTTTTTTTTTTTTGAATCTCTAAAGACAAAGATTTTTGTTATTTTTTCTTTCTTTATTGTGTAATTCTTTTTTAAACTAAATTGATATAATATATTTTTTCTGAATAAAAATCTGGATAAAAATGACACGAATTAAGTGTTTAAAACATCTTTTCTTAATTTTTTTTGTAGTGATCAGTTAAAAAAATGAACCCGTCTTAAAAATAATCATTTATTAAAAAAGTTTATTTTGGAAAATAGGTTTCTAGTTTCTATACCTTATTATCTCGATTGTCCTCGGATTTGACAAAGTATGGCAATACATCATTATAACTCCATCCCGAGTTTCCCAATTTTGCCCATTTATTATAATCTTCAGGATTCCCTCGAATGTACAACATTGCATTGATGGAGCTCGTACCACCCATTACCTTCGGCATAGTTTAATAATTCTGATTAACGATTATTCATGTTATTTATCCTCTAAATAATGTATAGTATAATATTTAAATATAATCCGATTAGCAAATAACGAATATAAATGAGTTTTCAACATTTAATTGTACTATAAAATATTTTACATTTCTTAAAATGTTTTTCACGACACCTATTTCTGAGGAAACTTTTGCCATATTATATGTTCTTTACAAAATTTCTCATCAGTTTAGCCAAGTTTTTATATTTTTAAACTTGTTTTCTCTACCCACCTTACCAGAAGGCCAATCCATACTATTGCTCTTAAAGTAATCATTTTTATCAGTCTGAATTTTGTATCCCCAGGATAAATTTGATTCTGGAAGTTGAATCATAAATCCTGGAATGCCTGTTATCTCTGGTTCCTCTCTTCCTGCCTCTAATAAAAGAACCTGTGTAAATTTCAAGACTAATGAAAAATTGTTTACTCATTAAATATACCATATTGGACATTGAATAACATTATATTTACATTCCACTTTTCTATTTCCGTGAGTCTGTTTGCAACCACACATCCAGCTGAGCCAGCGCCGACAATAACGAAATCATATATGTCCGGCTCTGGTTTTGCTTGCTTTAAAAAATAATTTTTTGAATTTAAAAAACCGAAATTCGTAGATTTTTTGGTTAATTCTAAGATAGAAAACTTTAGGAATTGTTTTTCTCGTGGTTTTTCTTTTAACTTTTTATAAACATTATATTGTTTTGATCAAGAAAATTTATCGGTTTTAAATATTTGTTGTTTGAAGGTAGAGCCGAGGAAAATGCCGTTTTTATTTTTATTGCAATTTATACGGCTTTCGTCTACCAACAATATTATTCCTGATAAATAAAACTTGTTTAATAATAAAATTTAAATAAAATTTAAATAAAATAAAATTTTAAATAAATAAATTGAAAAATATAACAATTTGAATAAAAAAGGTTGTATCATGGAAATATTGTACAAAACTTATCAATTTACTTTCAATATTTCTAATTTGGAATCGAATTGTAAAATATGATACTTACTAAATTAAATTTTTCATCTGATGAGTATCCCCATAAAAAAGAAACAATCATGGCATAAAAACAAGAACAGAAACTTGCTGTACATGTTTTGGATAAAAATGATAACATCTTCAGACTATAAAAATTTGTTGATTACTGAAAATTGGTAATTGTAATTTTTTCTTTCCTTTAAATTAGTAAAATTGGTAACTACTTGAAATTAGTACCAATTTCGATTAGTTGTTACGTAATAAATTTTTTGTTATACTATTATTTCTTTTATTATATTATTATTTATTTAATTAGTAATACTTTGATTGAATTAATTTACACTGATTCAAATTTAGAGACTTATAATGTATTCTACACCAGCTCTAATTTTTATACAATGTTTATATGCATAAGGAAAGTATTCAATTTAATACCATGTATCAAAAAATTTATATTTTTCTTAGCTTTTTATACATTTTTTATTAGCTTTCAACAAATTATGCATATAACAAACAAAAAAAAACAGATTATTTTAGGACTTAAAAAAGTTTCCTTATTCCAGTGTATACTTTTAAATTGTATTGTTCTTAACAGCAGTTTGTATTTTATGAGTCCCAAAAACTGAAAATAGGAGTTTTTTAAAATAATAATTTTACAGGGGTTTTAATGACAAAACTAATTTATGCGTCAAAATGTGTATTTGTAAAAAAATCTGTTATTAGTATGAAACAAATAATGAATTTAATAACGTTTTATACAAATAACAAATTATTTATTTACTTAACACAAATCTTTTGAAAATAGAAAAATATTTTTTCTGGCACTTATTTACTTTATTATCTAAAGGCAAAAAAATAATTATATTCTAAATTATCTCATTATAAATAATGAGAATGTCATTACAGGAAAATTAATTAAATTAAGAAAATTAATCAAAATCAATAATATTCAATGTAAGAAAAATTACATTTCCAAATTAACAAATTGAAATTGAAATATACACAAATACTTTCTTTGAAATAAAAAACCAGTCTTACCTGAATCTTAACAGAAAAACTTAGTTTCAAATCGGAAAATTATTATTCTTTAAAATTCACAACACTAATCACAAATTGAATTATTTTTACTACATTTTTTTTACATCAAATAAGGGCAAACTCAATATTATACCTTAAAAAGGAAAAATAAATTTGAATTTAATTTTTGATAATAAATTAAAATTGATGTTGTTTCTCTGAAAACTGCCAAACGAAAGAGGACAATTCCTATACTTTCTTCACGAAATTTTTTCCATGGCAACCAAATTTATTGATTTTCTATCTTTAATTTATTAAAAATCCTTGACAAATAAATTTCTCCTTAACATAGGTGAACAGAGAGTACTAAATGAAATTACTTAATTCTTTATCACAAATCAGAAAAAAAATCGTAAAGTCGTGAAAATCGAGCTGAAAATTTTCAAAGGTCTCAAAATTCTGTTTAGATCTCCGGAAGTTTAAAAGTGTTTTTAAAACTATTAATAATACTTGTTGACAATTTAGTTGTGATGGTGTGTACGTGATGCGCTAACTTTTTATTGCATATTTTAAGAAAAAAGTGTAAAAAACTAAAAAATCAGAATTTGGTGGGTTATTTTGTGCATCCTTTAAAATCAATTATTTTTCAAAAATTGATTTTCTAGATAATAAAAAATACTTTAGAATTTAGTTTTAGAACATATTTGTCTTATTTTTGTTATAAAAACCGAGAAATAAGCATAAAATTTAAAATTTACACACGGTGCCTTAAAAACCTGAAAAATGTAACTTTAATTATTGCATGCTTTTCAAGTTAATTTTGTAACTTTTTTTCTTAAAATAACTTAAGAAATGTTGTAGAAGTTTTATTAAGTAAGATTTACTTAAAAAAATAACTTTTTTTGTAAATCTCCATTTTTGTAAAATTTCAAAGTTTTACTTTCAAATTAGTTAAACAATTACTACAAAAAAAAAATATTTTTAACTTTGTTTTTATTTATTACACTCTAGAATATCTAGAAAAAATACTTCATACAGGAAAAACAGTAAAAAAAATTTTTATACCCATCTTTATAAATAAACAAACTTTGATGCACAAAATAGATCCGTGGGGCTATTTTGTGCACAACTTTGAGTTTCTATAACTCAGACAAAAAATTTTTTCTTGTCGGCTAACTCATAGGACACCTTCAGAAGGATGTCTACAACATAACTGAAAAATTGAAAAGTTCAATTCTTTATTTTTTCAAATTCTGAATTTAAACAAAGCATAGAGTGAAAAAAAGAGCGGTTTTGTGCACAAAATAGCTCCGGTTGACGGTAGTTGCATTCGATAAAAGACGATCCAATTTTATTCAAAATAAATCAAAATTCTCTTTTAAGTTCATAATTTCAATGATTGAATCAATTCGGTCCAAAAGATGTTGAATTAACGTCCTTCCTCTCCTAAAATATTTCTAAAAAGGCTGGCTACAAAGATCCTTAAATAACCAAATCACTTCAGGTGAATAAGTTAATCAGGATTATACAAAGGAACCACGTCAAAATTCATTTAGCATTCCAAAATCATCCAATAAATTCTGAGATATGACCAGAAGGATAAATAGGTTGTTGATTGGATTGAAGGATTTGAAGTTTTTTTCTCAGTAAAAGAGCATCCCAAATACCAGAGTTTATCCGAGTTTGAAATAAGCCATAAATATATTAAATGAATTTTTTGGAAAGTTTAGATTATTATCTTGCACACTCTACTTGAACAATAGATCCTTTAATAATGGCTGTGCCATGCGGCCGACTATTTTTGTAATCCTTTCGATACATCAATAGAGATAGGAACTTTGTGCTTTAGCATATCAGCACAATTTTGCTCGAAAAATTTTAAATGTTATAAAACGTCTAAAAACCATATAAAACATATTTTTAAATAGAAATTTCTTTAAATTAAATCAGCACAAAAAAGCACAATTTTGTCATTTAAGCAGCATAATTTTGTTCGGGTAATTGTGCCGCATAATTAGCGATTTTCAGCATATATTCAGCACATATTTAGCACAATCTTCTATTATATTAATACGATACCGAGAAAACTTCGTTCATCGTCGTACAGACTTCAAAGTTCACCTACTTTTTCCAATAGGTTACTTACAAAAATGTTCATTTTACCATGTTATTATAGTTTGTAACAATGCGCACTGGCACTATTCGTGTCAAACATGTTAAACTGAACATTTTTTTATGCACAACATATTGTTGCACATGCGCAGTAGTGCACCACAGCTGTGTAAACGTGCGCACTACTTAACAAACATTTCACATGCGCAGTTGTTTTGTATTGCTGTTACACATGCGCAATCATGCACAGTGATAGTCACACATGAGCTCTAATTATATTCAAAAATTACGCATGCGCAGTGCGGTACTTTACCAGATAAGTACATTTTCAGTACATATAGCATACTTTTTTTAATAAGTGCGCAGTAAAAATCCGTTTTATTATTGCGCATGCGTAACACGGTAACATGATAACTGCACATGCGCAAAGGTACCTTTATTTAAAAAATTGGTTAAAATTGTTTTTTTTTCATTATTATTGTAATTAATGACCCATAATAGAAAAGAATATTCAAAATTCAATCTAAATATTGGAATTCAAGAAATTTAATAGAAAAATTTATATTATTGAATATAAAAATTAATAAAAACATTAAAAGTGTATTTAATTTTATTAATTTTATTCTTTTTTTCTTTAAAATATTTATAAAATGTAACAAATTTTGATCTGAAAGTTTTCAATTTTTCATACTTTTAAAAACCATTTTCTAGGGGTACCGGGGGGTGGGGGGGGGGGGTAATAAATATTTAACATACTGTCAGAAAATCTTCCATATAATTCGTGTTTAAAAAAGTTTTGTAAAAATTTACTTATTTATTGAGAATAAAGAGTTTGAAAGTTCTCCCAATATTCATAAAATTGTACGTGGTAATCTTTTATTATATTAATACGATACCGAGAAAACTTCGTTCATCGTCGTACAGACTTCAAAGTTCACCTACTTTTTCCAATAGGTTACTTACAAAAATGTTCATTTTACCATGTTATTATAGTTTGTAACAATGCGCACTGGCACTATTCGTGTCAAACATGTTAAACTGAACATTTTTTTATGCACAACATATTGTTGCACATGCGCAGTAGTGCACCACAGCTGTGTAAACGTGCACACTACTTAACAAACATTTCACATGCGCAGTTGTTTTGTATTGCTGTTACACATGCGCAATCATGCACAGTGATAGTCACACATGAGCTCTAATTAAATTCAAAAATTACGCATGCGCAGTGCGGTACTTTACCAGATAAGTACATTTTCAGTACATATAGCATACTTTTTTTAATAAGTGCGCAGTAAAAATCCGTTTTATTATTGCGCATGCGTAACACGGTAACATGATAACTGCACATGCGCAAAGGTACCTTTATTTAAAAAATTGGTTAAAATTGCTTTTTTTTTTTAATTATTATTGTAATTAATGACCCATAATAGAAAAGAATATTTAAAATTCAATCTAAATATTGGAATTCAAGAAATTTAATAGAAAAATTTATATTATTGAATATAAAAAATAATAAAAACATTAAAAGTGTATTTAATTTTATTCTTTTTTTCTTTAAAATATTTATAAAATGTAACAAATTTTGATCTGAAAGTTTTCAATTTTTCATACTTTTAAAAACCATTTTCTAGGGGTACCGGGGGGAGGGGGGGTAATAAATATTTAACATACTGTCAGAAAATCTTCCATATAATTAGTGTTTAAAAAAGTTTTGTGAAAATTTACTTATTTATTGAGAATAATGAGTTTGAAAGTTCTCCCAATATTCATAAAATTGTACGTGGTAATCTTCTATTATATTAATACGATACCGAGAAAACTTCATTCATCGTCGAACAGACTTCAAAGTTCACCTACTTTTTCCAATAGGTTACTTACAAAAATGTTCATTTTACCATGTTATTATAGTTTGTAACAATGCGCACTGGCACTATTCGTGTCAAACATGTTAAACTGAACATTTTTTTATGCACAACATATTGTTGCACATGCGCAGTAGTGCACCACAGCTGTGTAAACGTGCACACTACTTAACAAACATTTCACATGCGCAGTTGTTTTGTATTGCTGTTACACATGCGCAATCATGCACAGTGATAGTCACACATGAGCTCTAATTAAATTCAAATATTACGCATGCGCAGTGCGGTACTTTACCAGATAAGTACATTTTCAGTACATATAGCATACTTTTTTTAATAAGTGCGCAGTAAAAATCCGTTTTATTGTTGCGCATGCGTAACACGGTAACATGATAACTGCACATGCGCAAAGGTACCTTTATTTAAAAAATTGGTTAAAATTGCTTTTTTTTTTTAATTATTATTGTAATTAATGACCCATAATAGAAAAGAATATTTAAAATTCAATCTAAATATTGGAATTCAAGAAATTTAATAGAAAAATTTATATTATTGAATATAAAAAATAATAAAAACATTAAAAGTGTATTTAATTTTATTAATTTTAATCTTTTTTTCTTTAAAATATTTATAAAATGTAACAAATTTTGATCTGAAAGTTTTCAATTTTTCATACTTTTAAAAACCATTTTCTAGGGGTACCGGGGGGGGGGTAATAAATATTTAACATACTGTCAGAAAATCTTCCAAATAATTAGTGTTTAAAAAAGTTTTGTAAAAATTTACTTATTTATTGAGAATAAAGAGTTTGAAATTTCTCCCAATATTCATAAAATTGTACGTGGTAATCTTCTATTATATTAATACGATACCGAGAAAACTTCGTTCATCGTCGAACAGACTTCAAAGTTCACCTACTTTTTCCAATAGGTTACTTACAAAAATGTTCATTTTACCATGTTATTATAGTTTGTAACAATGCGCACTGGCACTATTCGTGTCAAACATGTTAAACTGAACATTTTTTTATGCACAACATATTGTTGCACATGCGCAGTAGTGCACCACAGCTGTGTAAACGTGCACACTACTTAACAAACATTTCACATGCGCAGTTGTTTTGTATTGCTGTTACACATGCGCAATCATGCACAGTGATAGTCACACATGAGCTCTAATTAAATTCAAATATTACGCATGCGCAGTGCGGTACTTTACCAGATAAGTACATTTTCAGTACATATAGCATACTTTTTTTAATAAGTGCGCAGTAAAAATCCGTTTTATTGTTGCGCATGCGTAACACGGTAACATGATAACTGCACATGCGCAAAGGTACCTTTATTTAAAAAATTGGTTAAAATTGCTTTTTTTTTTTAATTATTATTGTAATTAATGACCCATAATAGAAAAGAATATTTAAAATTCAATCTAAATATTGGAATTCAAGAAATTTAATAGAAAAATTTATATTATTGAATATAAAAAATAATAAAAACATTAAAAGTGTATTTAATTTTATTAATTTTAATCTTTTTTTCTTTAAAATATTTATAAAATGTAACAAATTTTGATCTGAAAGTTTTCAATTTTTCATACTTTTAAAAACCATTTTCTAGGGGTACCGGGGGGGGGGTAATAAATATTTAACATACTGTCAGAAAATCTTCCAAATAATTAGTGTTTAAAAAAGTTTTGTAAAAATTTACTTATTTATTGAGAATAAAGAGTTTGAAAGTTCTCCCAATATTCATAAAATTGTACGTGGTAATCTTCTATTATATTAATACGATACTGAAAAAACTTCGTTCATCGTCGTACAGACTTCAAAGTTCACCTACTTTTTCCAATAGATTACTTACAAAAATGTTCATTTTACCATGTTATTATAGTTTGTAACAATGCGCACTGGAACTATTCGTGTCAAACATGTTAAACTGAACATTTTTTTATGCACAACATATTGTTGCACATGCACAGTAGTGCACCACAGCTGTGTAAACGTGCGCACTACTTAACAAACATTTCACATGCGCAGTTGTTTTGTATTGCTGTAACACATGCGCAATCATGCACAGTGATAGTCACACATGAGCTCTAATTAAATTCAAAAATTACGCATGCGCAGTGCGGTACTTTACCAGATAAGTACAATTTCAGTACATATAGCATACTTTTTTTAATTAGTGCGCAGTAAAAATCCGTTTTATTATTGCGCATGCGTAACACGGTAACATGATAACTGCACATGTGCAAAGGTACCTTTCTTTAAAAAATTGGTTAAAATTGTTTTTTTTTTCATTATTATTGTAATTAATGACCCACAATAGAAAAGAATATTCAAAATTCAATCTAAATATTGGAATTCAAGAAATTTAATAGAAAAATTTATATTAATAATATAAAAAATAATAAAAACATTAAAAGTGTATTTAATTTTATTAATTTTATTCTTTTTCTCTTTAAAATATTTATAAAGTGTTACAAATTTTGATCTGAAAGTTTTCAATTTTTCATACTTTTAAAAACCATTTTCTAGGGGTACCGGGGGGAGGGGGGGGGTAATAAATATTTAACATACTGTCAGAAAATCTTCCATATAATTAGTGTTTAAAAAAGTTTTGTGAAAATTTACTTATTTATTGAGAATAAAGAGTTTGAAATTTCTCCCAATATTCATAAAATTGTACGTGGTAATCTTCTATTATATTAATACGATACCGAGAAAACTTCGTTCATCGTCGAACAGACTTCAAAGTTCACCTACTTTTTCCAATAGGTTACTTACAAAAATGTTCATTTTACCATGTTATTATAGTTTGTAACAATGCGCACTGGCACTATTCGTGTCAAACATGTTAAACTGAACATTTTTTTATGCACAACATATTGTTGCACATGCGCAGTAGTGCACCACAGCTGTGTAAACGTGCGCAATACTTAACAAACATTTCACATGCGCAGTTGTTTTGTATTGCTGTTACACATGCGCAATCATGCACAGTGATAGTCACACATGAGCTCTAATTAAATTCAAAAATTACGCATGCGCAGTGCGGTACTTTACTAGATAAGTACATTTTCAGTACATATAGCATACTTTTTTTAATAAGTGCGCAGTAAAAATCCGTTTTATTATTGCGCACGCGTAACACAGTAACATGATAACTGCACATGCGCAAAGGTACCTTTATTTAAAAAATTGGTTAAAATTGTTTTTTTTTTAATATTATTGTAATTAATGACCCATAATAGAAAAGAATATTCAAAATTCAATCTAAATATTGGAATTCAAGAAATTTAATAGAAAAATTTATATTATTGAATATAAAAAATAATAAAAACATTAAAAGTGTATTTAATTTTATTCTTTTTTTCTTTAAAATATTTATAAAATGTAACAAATTTTGATCTGAAAGTTTTCAATTTTTCATACTTTTAAAAACCATTTTCTAGGGGTACCGGGGGGAGGGGGGGTAATAAATATTTAACATACTGTCAGAAAATCTTCCATATAATTAGTGTTTAAAAAAGTTTTGTAAAAATTTACTTATTTATTGAGAATAATGAGTTTGAAAGTTCTCCCAATATTCATAAAATTGTACGTGGTAATCTTCTATTATATTAATACGATACCGAGAAAACTTCGTTCATCGTCGAACAGACTTCAAAGTTCACCTACTTTTTCCAATAGGTTACTTACAAAAATGTTCATTTTACCATGTTATTATAGTTTGTAACAATGCGCACTGGCACTATTCGTGTCAAACATGTTAAACTGAACATTTTTTTATGCACAACATATTGTTGCACATGCGCAGTAGTGCACCACAGCTGTGTAAACGTGCGCACTACTTAACAAACATTTTACATGCGCAGTTGTTTTGTATTGCTGTTGCACATGCGCAATCATGCACAGTGATAGTCACACATGAGCTCTAATTAAATTCAAAAATTACGCATGCGCAGTGCGGTACTTTACCAGAAAAGTACATTTTCAGTACATATAGCATACTTTTTTTAATAAGTGCGCAGTAAAAATACGTTTTATTATTGCGCATGCGTAACACGGTAACATGATAACTGCACATGCGCAAAGGTACCTTTATTTAAAAAATTGGTTAAAATTGTTTTTTTTTTCATTATTATTGTAATTAATGACCCATAATAGAAAAGAATATTCAAAATTCAATATAAACATTGGAATTCAAGAAATTTAATAGAAAAATTTATATTATTGAATATAAAAAATAATAAAAACATTAAAAGTGTATTTAATTTTATTAATTTTATTTTTTTTTTCTTTAAAATATTTATAAAATGTAACAAATTTTGATCTGAAAGTTTTCAATTTTTCATACTTTTAAAAACCATTTTCTAGGGGTACCGGGGGGAGGGGGGGGTAATAAATATTTAACATACTGTCAGAAAATCTTCCATATAATTAGTGTTTAAAAAAGTTTTGTGAAAATTTACTTATTTATTGAGAATAAAGAGTTTGAAAGTTCTCCCAATATTCATAAAATTGTACGTGGTAATCTTCTATTATATTAATACGATACCGAGAAAACTTCGTTCATCGTCGAACAGACTTCAAAGTTCACCTACTTTTTCCAATAGGTTACTTACAAAAATGTTCATTTTACCATGTTATTATAGTTTGTAACAATGCGCACTGGCACTATTCGTGTCAAACATGTTAAACTGAACATTTTTTTATGCACAACATATTGTTGCACATGCGCAGTAGTGCACCACAGCTGTGTAAACGTGCGCACTACTTAACAAACATTTTACATGCGCAGTTGTTTTGTATTGCTGTTGCACATGCGCAATCATGCACAGTGATAGTCACACATGAGCTCTAATTAAATTCAAAAATTACGCATGCGCAGTGCGGTACTTTACCAGAAAAGTACATTTTCAGTACATATAGCATACTTTTTTTAATAAGTGCGCAGTAAAAATACGTTTTATTATTGCGCATGCGTAACACGGTAACATGATAACTGCACATGCGCAAAGGTACCTTTATTTAAAAAATTGGTTAAAATTGTTTTTTTTTTCATTATTATTGTAATTAATGACCCATAATAGAAAAGAATATTCAAAATTCAATATAAACATTGGAATTCAAGAAATTTAATAGAAAAATTTATATTATTGAATATAAAAAATAATAAAAACATTAAAAGTGTATTTAATTTTATTAATTTTATTTTTTTTTTCTTTAAAATATTTATAAAATGTAACAAATTTTGATCTGAAAGTTTTCAATTTTTCATACTTTTAAAAACCATTTTCTAGGGGTACCGGGGGGAGGGGGGGGTAATAAATATTTAACATACTGTCAGAAAATCTTCCATATAATTAGTGTTTAAAAAAGTTTTGTGAAAATTTACTTATTTATTGAGAATAAAGAGTTTGAAAGTTCTCCCAATATTCATAAAATTGTACGTGGTAATCTTCTATTATATTAATACGATACCGAGAAAACTTCGTTCATCGTCGAACAGACTTCAAAGTTCACCTACTTTTTCCAATAGGTTACTTACAAAAATGTTCATTTTACCATGTTATTATAGTTTGTAACAATGCGCACTGGCACTATTCGTGTCAAACATGTTAAACTGAACATTTTTTTATGCACAACATATTGTTGCACATGCGCAGTAGTGCACCACAGCTGTGCAAACGTGCGCACTACTTAACAAACATTTCACATGCGCAGTTGTTTTGTATTGCTGTTACACATGCGCAATCATGCACAGTGATAGTCACACATTGGCTCTAATTAAATTCAAAAATTACGCATGCGCAGTGCGGGACTTTATCAGATAAGTACATTTTCAGTACATATAGCATACTTTTTTTAATAAGTGCGCAGTAAAAATCCGTTTTATTATTGCGCACGCGTAACACGGTAACATGATAACTGCACATGCGCAAAGGTACCTTTATTTAAAAAATTGGTTAAAATTGTTTTTTTTTTCATTATTATTGTAATTAATGACCCATAATAGAAAAGAATATTCAAAATTCAATCTAAATATTGGAATTCAAGAAATTTAATAGAAAAATTTATATTATTGAATATAAAAAATAATAAAAACATTAAAAGTGTATTTAATTTTATTAATTTTATTCTTTTTTTCTTTAAAATATTTATAAAATGTAACAAATTTTGATCTGAAAGTTTTCAATTTTTCATACTTTTAAAAACCATTTTCTAGGGGTACCGGGGGGGGGGGGGTAATAAATATTTAACATACTGTCAGAAAATCTTCCATATAATTAGTGTTTAAAAAAGTTTTGTGAAAATTTACTTATTTATTGAGAATAAAGAGTTTGAAAGTTCTCCCAATATTCATAAAATTGTACGTTGTAATCTTCTATTATATTAATATGATACCGAGAAAACTTCGTTCATCGTCGTACAGACTTCAAAGTTCACCTACTTTTTCCAATAGGTTACTTACAAAAATGTTCAATTTATCATGTTATTAGAGTTTGTAACAATGCGCACTGGCATTATTCGTGTCAAACATGTTAAACTGAACATTTTTTTATGCACAACATATTGTTGCACTTGCGCAGTAGTGCACCACAGCTGCGTTTTGTGCAATTTACTCTTATAAATTATAGGTTTTACGCATTACATGGAACTTTTTTGTTTACACATTTTTCTACATTTTTTTACCTTAGAATAGTTAAAATGTCATTTATACTTCACATTTTTACAACTGCGCATGTTTTTTGTTCATAGAAAACTACTGCGCATGCTTTACTGGCATAGGAACCTATTGCGCATTACTATATACTTTACGCAATGTTTTTAACTTTTTTGTTAACTTGTTTCTCTATTTGCTTTGACAATTACATTTTTTGACATTAATTTTTCTTTGTTACTGTAACAAGTATCGTTCATAGGAAAGTACTGCGCATGCGTAACTGCCTTTTGGAGCTTTTGCGCATGTATAAGTCTGTTAAAAAGCTACTGCACATATGTTTTCATCTTTTATTATTATTACTTCTTTGTTTCTTGTTGTATTCGAAATATATTTTTTAGAACCTTTCTATTATATTGCTTTTTAAATTATAATTTTTTTATCAAGATATTTTTTAGTTAGTTGTTTATAGATGCAATCGATTTTATGTATTTATACTTTTTTCAAACGCCTTTTTTTTAATGTTAGGAAGTTATAATTTGTTATTAATTAATATTTAGTATTATTATCATTATTACTGGCAATATTTTTTAAAACAATCTTTTTGAGAATACTAGATATTATTTTTAAAATAAAGCAAATAAAATTTTAAAAATTAATTTTATATTTCTAAAAAAAATTAATAATTAATTATAAAACAATTTAAAAATATATATTATTATTACATAATACATATTACAATTTACTACTTTTTAAGTTATTCAATTATCATATTCTTTTAAAAATTGGCCGCATCGACTTAATATGAATTAGAATATAGATTATTAAAATTTATAAATTTATAGATTTATATATATGTTCAAGAATACATAAAGTAAAGAAATATATAAAAGAAATAAAAAACGAGCGAGCGTTAGCGAGCGAGGGTTGTTACGCTAGTTCGTATAAATTTATATTGATTATTAACGAAATAGTCATATAAAAATTTCAGGAAATTTCCGTTGTTTATGTTTTGAAGCAGATTCGCATAAAAGAATATAAAAGGGCCTTAGCAGAATGAAAATTTGAAATCATAAGAAAAATAAATTGTTTAAACAATGGAATGTAGATTGCGAATTATGAATCAATAACTTTTTTTTAGTTCTTCAATGAAAATTTCAAAAGACTAGATAATTCTAGCTGAATTTAATAAAAATTTGAGTTTAAACAATCAATTAAATTAAATCAATTACCTAAACTGTTTTTCCCTTCGCTATTTAAAAAGTTGTAAGCTTTTAAAATACCTATTTAATTAAAGTAAAAAATATGATAACTATTGTTTAAACAATTAAAAATGAATTTAAAAATGTAGCAAGCCTTGTATTTTATTAAGTAAAAAAAATTATAAAAAAAATGACATAAGAAAATAATATTTTAAATCTATTTACTTATAAATGCTGAATTTATGTTTATTCGTTCTTTAAGGCACTCCTAGAGAGTGTTTATTTGCAAAAAAAATAATAATTACAGGGTGTCTACTAATTTCGTCCCACAAAATTCCCAGTTGATAATTGAAGAAAATAATTGAAATTCAAAGAAAATAATTGAGAATTGAAGTATTAAATATTAAACTTTACAAACAATAATAATAAAGAATTAAAAGAAACAATTAATAATGAAAAGAAATAATTAATAATGGAAAGAAATAATTGAACAATGACAAAGATATTTGACAATTAGAAACAAAATTTAAAAAAAAAAGTAAATATTAATCTACAATTTAACAATAATTGAAAAAATTGAACAATAGTTATTAAATTCAAAGAATATAATTGAAAATTGGTCAACTAGATAGAAAATCCAAAAAAATAAAATAATCAAATTGAAATCAGAAAAACACAGAATTATTGAATAATAAAAAAAAAAATTGAAAATTGAGAAATAAAATTGAAATTCGAATACAATAATTGAGAATTAAAGAAAACTACTGAACAATTGAATTGAAAAAAGAAGAAAATAATTTATAATTAAAAAAAAAAAATGGAAAATGACAGGAATTATTTAATATTGAAGAATAGAATTGTTATTTAAAGAAATTAATTGAAAATTGAAAAAAATAATTGAACAATTAAATTGAAAATAGAAGAAAATTATTGAAAATTGAAGGAGGTTTTGAAACATGAAATAAATAACTGATAATTGAAAAAAAAATAATTGAAAGAAAAACATAATTTAAAAAAGCTGAGAATTGTTAAATATTGATGAAAATTGAGAAGACATTGAAAATTGAAAGAAATTGAGAAACTGAAAGAAATATGAAAAAATAATTGGAAATTGAAGAAAATAATTGATATTTAAGAAAAAAATTGGAATTTGAAGAAAATAATTGAGAATTTAAAAAAAATCATTGTAAAAAGCCTTAAGTTATTGAATATTAAAAAAAAATTGAAAATTAAAGAATGTAATTGAATGTCGAAAATTATAATTGAGAATTAAAGAAAATAAGTGATAATTGAAGAAAAAAGATATTGAACAACTCAGGAATTATAGAATTTGAAAAAAAAAACAATAAAAAATGAAGAATGTAATTGTAATTTGAAGAAATTAATTAAAAATTGTAGAAAATAATTTGGAATTGAAGAAAATGTGATTTTATGAAAATCGTTGAGTAATAATTGATGAATTGAATTCAAGTTTCAAGAACATATTTGCTAATTGAAAAAAAATATTGAAAGAAGGCGAGAATTATTGATTATAGAAGAAAATAATTGAAAAATGGAGGAATTATTGAGATGTGAAATAAATAAATGATAATTGAAAAAAATAGTTGAAAAAAGTCGAGAATTATTGAATATTAAATTAAATAATTAAAAATTGAAGGAAATAGTTGAGATTTATTTATTTTATTATTTATTTATTAACACAATAAAATCTGAATAAGATCTGAAGAAAATAATTAAAAATTGAAGAAAATAATTGAAAATTGAATCAAATAATTGAAAATTGAATCAAATAATTGGCAATTAAAAAAAAAAAATTATAGTTGAAGAAAATAATTAAAAATTGATTAAAATAATTCAAAATCGTAGAAAATATTTCAGAATTAAATAAATTAATTAGAAATTGATGAAAATAATTGAAAATTTAAGAAAATAATTGGCAGTTGAAGAAAATAGTATAAAATCGAAGAAAATAATTGAGAAATGAAGAAATAATTTTAAATTAATGAAAATAATTCCAAAAGGAAGAAAATAATTGAGGATTGTAGAAAATAATTGTAAATTGAAGAAAATAATTGAAAATTGAAAAGAATTTATTATCCCAGAAAAAAATTCCCGGTTTGAATGAAAATTCCCGGTTAATTCCCGGTTTTTCCTGGTCAATTTAAATTCCCGGTTATTTCCCGGTTTTCCCGGTTAGTAGACACCCTGTTAATAATCGACAGTTTCTTCAATTTTGAACATTTGTCGAGGTCTCATAAACTTCTGAACCTTTTTCGATAAAGTTAAGAACAATTTTTCGCAATTTTCTTAAAGAAGTGCAATTTTTCCTTGTATTTCTTATGAGAAAAAGTGACGGTACCACTCAATATTGTTGGATCAAATTAAAAAAATAGGGATAAATCTCTTTCTTTTATTTGTAGTCAACTCTCGAGCGCCTTTAAAGCATATTTCAAATTTTTCATTTTTTGAACCACCCTACTAGACAGAAACGTCGAGTATTATAGAAAAAAAATTTTAATACCTCAAAGTAAAATTTAGACTAAAAAGAAATCAATTTTTCTATATATAAATAAACTGGAGTGTTAAAATTTCAATAACTACTAACCTTCCGTACATAATTTTGGTTGAAACAAGCAAATCGCCTTAAAATTAAGTAGCACATTTAAAGCACATATGATAGCCAATAAAAGCATAATTTCAGCACAATTAGGCATTTTATTTTAGCATAATTCGACCTATTAAAAAAGCACAAAGTTCCTATCTCTATACATCAAAAATTAATAAATGTCGATTATAATGAAATTTAAATTCGTATCTGTGCTACTCCTTACTCTCCACTCTCCGGAAAGTTAGTTAGTCGTGTCTTATTGTTTACAATTTTGTTTGATTCGATTAATTTCTTTAGCCAACTCTATTATTATTCGTTGTTTAGTTATTTCTCATTAAAACAACTTGGTGCCAGATATTTATTTTTATACTGTTTATTTGTTTTTATTAAGTATTAAGATTGTAAATAATTAAAATTAAACATAATGTGAAAAATGCGTCATAATATATATAAAATAAAAGTAATAAAATAAAAGTAAGTAAAATAAAAGTTCATAAAAAAGAAGTATCATGTTGAAATAAACATTTAATTTTTATTTTATACATTTCAAAACAGCAGGTACTAATACTTCAAATTTATGAGGGTTAGTCATAAG
Organism: Ganaspis brasiliensis; assembly: GCA_037103525.1. NCBI lineage: Eukaryota > Metazoa > Arthropoda > Insecta > Hymenoptera > Figitidae > Ganaspis > Ganaspis brasiliensis. The sequence goes on from JAZKLR010000146.1 coordinate 3,151,863, forward strand.
CTGAAAACATTTCTTTCGAATGTTTACAAATTTTTCAAAATGTTTGGGAACTTTGCTTCCCAAACTTTTCGGGAATTTTTCCCAAACTTTTTGTGAATTTTTCCCAAACTTTTTGGGAATTTTTCCCAAAAATTGTTTTACATTGTACTAAACATTCAGCCAATCTTCTTTGATCATATCGCTCCCTTTTTCCCCAATCATAATAGCAGGCGCATTGGTATTCCCCCGTATCACCTCTGGCATTATTGAAGCATCAATTACCCTCAATCCTTTGATACCATGGACCCTTAATCTCGCATCCACAACCGCATCAGCATCTTCTTTTGGTCCCATTTTACAAGTTCCAACGGGATGTAAATCAGTGCCACAAAAATTTTCCAAATAACACCTCCAGTACTGATCAGTATTGAATTTAAATGCCTGACAAGGAATCTCCGGAGTTTCATCCAAAATAAAATTGTTTCTTCTCATTACTGTCGACTTGAGTATATCGAGACTTATCCGAATTCCTGCAATTAAACGCACAAAGTCACTGGATTCTGAAAAATATCCTGGATAAATTAAAGGCGCTCCCCAAACAGGATCCGTCTTGTTAAGTGCCAAATATCCTCTACTTTTAGGAGTCATCAGTGTCGATCTCATTATCACCTCATCTTCCTCTATTCTGCTAAAAGTATACTGAATATCAGGTGCATCTTTGCTTTCTGAAAATTCAGTTGCGACGAATCCAGTCAACATGAGCCAAGGATTCGCTGATAAAGGACCTTCTCGATTCCGCAAATAAGTCAATAAGTTTTTGTATTTGTTGTCACAAGTTAATGAAGGCTGTTTTGTAATATTTTTTCTTTTAGCCGAAATTCCTTTAAATGAAATATGATCATGCAAATTCTTACCAACTGATAGATTCTGTATAACATTGATATTGTGTTTTTTTAGTTCTTCTCTTGGTCCTATACCAGATACCATCAACAATTGTGGCGAGTTTATAACTCCTCCAGAAATAATTACTTCCTTCTTGGCTGTTACTAATTTTCTTTTTCCAGTTCTAAGATTAGTGTATTGGACTCCTGTTGCTCTTTTTGTTTTTTCATCTATTACAATCTTTGTCACATACGATCGACTCTTGACTATTAAATTCTTCCTCTTTTCTCTAACTGGACGAATAAATGCTGAATTCGTACTCGAACGTGAATTATTTCGTGCTGTTAACTGTATACGTGCTATTTCTGAGACGGTATTTTTTCTCCTCAAAGGCTTTTATTACTATTCTTCCCGCTTCTGTCAAGTAGGGAGTTGTTTGTATTGATAAATATCCTCTTGTTGAGTGATAACCAGGATTCTCGAGTACAACCTGTACATGAAGATTTAGAAATGTCAGTTTAAAATTTCAGTAAGTAAGTTCCTTGATATGAGCTTTATTTGCTTTTTTTTTTTAAATTAAAAAAAATTATCAATTTAAACGGTTAAACTGAAAAAAACCGAGATAACAGTAACTCAAAAGCGGATTCTAAAGAAATAGTATTTTTTAAAGTTAAAGAAAACGGAATGGAAGAGGATGATTCGATATTCTTTCTTTAATAAAAAATTGATACAATTGTAACCAGGAACCGTTACGAGATTAATTTGGTTTTTGAATTTTTTTTCAAAACATCTCGTAAAAGTTAATAGATTTTACTTGAAGATTGAAATCAGTTCATCAAATTTAAAACAAATAATAGCTATATGGTATTCAACATTTATTTTCAATTTTTTGTTATTTCGCTTGACCTGCAATTCGAACTTGTAAACATTCATGACAATCATTGTTTACAATCAATTAAGCTAATTTTTTTTAACTAATTACCTTTCTATCCAAATTATTCTCGGATTTAATAAAGTAAGGCAATATTTTATTGTAATTCCAACCAGGATTTCCGAGTCTTTCCCAATTGTCAAAATCTTCTCGATTTCCTCGAACGTAAAACATGGAATTTATAGAACTGGATCCTCCCATTACCTAAAAAATTGAATACAGTAAAATATTGTAAATAATTATGTGGCTGATTATAACTATATTTATTAACTGATTATAAATAAATAAATAAAATAGTATTCCTATCAAAATGTTGGTTGAAACAACATTTCATCTATAGATTCTCATGTAATTTAATTTTTTTTACATAAGTATATTGTTAAGGATACATACAAGTAACATAATTATTTAGTATTATCAATGATTTTTTCTAATACAGGGTTGCCACAGGTAAGGGAATTCAGGGAAATCAGGGAAAATTCAGGGAAACTGAAATAGGTCAGGGAAGTCAGGGAAAAGTCAAGGATTTTTATCAAAAGTACTGGAAAAATACAAGAATCTTTAAAATAGATGAAAAATTATATTCTTCTGAAATTTACTAAGTAAAAAATTTACTAATACATTTTTAGAAGTCATATTTTAAACATTTCTAAAATAAATTAATTTTTGCAATCTGAAAAATAAAATCGCTCACTATTACTCACTTTATTAAAAAAAACTCACTTTTCTCACTTTTTTGGTAAAATGTCTATTCCAGCTGGGGAAGGCGAGGAGGGGAAATTCTGATATTGGGTGCCTGATTAATAAATAATTTACTTTATAAATCAATAATTAGTTTGTTCATATCCCAATTACAATTTTTTACAAATTTTTGTTTTTAATTACAGTCTACAAATACTTAATTTCTACACCTTGTTTCAATTATTTTCGTCATTTTTAAAGTACTTTTGTCAACTTAAAAGTATTTTCGTAAATTATTAAGTATTTTTGCGATTTAGAATATAATTTTTTCAAATATCAATTTCATTTATTTTAGTCTTTAAATTATTGTCATGAATATTTAAATTTATTACACAAGTTTTTTTTTTTCTGTCATTTTTCAATTATTTTATTAAAATTTCAACTATGTTCTTCAATCTTTAAATTATTATCAGAAATATTTAAATTTTCTACACAAGTTTCACTTTACTTTTGTTATTTTTCAATTGTTTTCTTCAAATTTCAATTTTTTTTGTCATTATTCAAGTATTTTTGTCATTTACCAATTATTTTCTTCATATTTTTCTATTATTTCTGCCATTTTAGAATTATTGTCTACAAAGTTCAATTATTTTATTCAAATTTTTTATTGACATGAATTTTTAAATTTCTTATATCAGATTTCAATTATTTTTTTCATATTTCAATCATTTTCTTCATTCTTTTTATTATTGTCACGAATTTATTAATTTTTTACACCTTTTTCAATTATTTTCTACAAATTTCAATTATTTTCTTCAAACTGTAATTACTTTCTTTAAACTAAAGTTTTTTTTACGTTTTTGAATTATTCCCTTCAGATTTCAATTATTTTTCTTAAACTCCTAATATATTTTTTCTTTTTTTCAATCATTGTCCATAAATTTTTTATTTTTACATTAGCTTTCAATTATTTATATCATTATTCAATAAGTTTCTTAACATTTCAATTGTTTCGTACATTTTTCAAGTATTCTTCAAATTTTTAAGTTTGACACCAGTTATCAATTATTTTAATCATTTTTCAATTATTCTCTTCAAATTTCAATTATTTTCTTTAAACTTATTTTTTTGTTGTTGTCATTATTAAAGTATTTTTGTCATTTTCCAATTATTTTCTTTATATTTTTCTATTATTTCTGCCATTTTAGAATTATTTTCTACAAAGTTCAATTATTTTATTCAAATTTTTTATTGTCATGAATTTTTAAATTTCTTACATCAGTTTTCAATTATTTTCTATAAATTTCAATTAATTCCTACAACCTTTAATTACTCTCTTCATATTTAAGTTTTTTTTTGCCGTTTTTGAATTATTCTCTTCAAAATTTTAATTATTTTCCTCTAACTTTAATTAATTTCTTCAACATCCAATAATTATTTTCCTCAAACTTATAATATTTTTTTTTCAATTTTTCAATTATTATCTATAAATTTTTAATTTTTACAACAGCTTTCAATTATTTATGTTATTATTCAATTAGTTTCTTAACATTTCAATTGTTTCGTCAATTTTTGAAGTATTCTTCAAATTTTTAAGTTTTACACCAGTTATAAATTATTTTTATCATTTTTTTCAAATTACAATTATTTTTGTCAATTTTCAAATATTTTTGTCATTTTCAAATTATTTTCATTAAATGTCATTTTCGTCAATCTTTTTAATATTTTCATGAATTTATTAACACAAGTTTCAATTATTTATGTTATTATTCAATTAGTTTCTTCACATTTTAATTATATCGTTAATTTTTCAAGTATTTTATATAATTTTTCAATTAATGTATTTTTGCCATTTTCGATTTTTTTTCTTTAAATTTAAATTACTTTTTCTGCTGGCGGGCCCCAAAGAAATTAATATTAGTAATTTCAAACTCATTATTGCTTACTCACTTTTTTTTTAATTAAACGCTCCTTATTTGCTCACTTTTTAAATTAAAAAGTCATTTTTTCACTATTTTTAATCTGCCAGTCCGCTGGCAGCCCTTTAAAGTAAACATACAAAAAATTAGTTTTAAGAACTCAAAAAAGGTCAGGGAAAAATAAAACAATTTGTCTGAAAATCAGGGAAAAGTCAGGGAATATTGTAATAAGATATTTCTGGCAACCCTGTAATAGATTATTTTCATTGATTAATAATTTATAAATAAATACGCACATGAATCTTACTTTTCAGGTAATTTTGATACAAATCTTAATTAATTACTTTTCTGGTTTAAAATTCCTTTTGAAGGTACTTACTTTGCCACGAGGCCAGAACATTTCTTTAATTTTTCCTATCTGGCTATTTTCAGGTTGTGTTTTATAATTCCAATCAACATCTGTTCCACGTAATTCACTCACATATCCTGGTATATATGTAATTTTTGTCTGTTCTCTTCCAGCTTCTAATAAAAGTACCTGTTACACAAAATCCGTATTTTTATTTTCAAAAATTCACTTTTTAATCGTTAAAACATTTTTTGTTTTTTTTATTTAAATACTTACATTCCAGTTATTTATTTCTGAGAGTCGATTTGCCAAAACACAACCCGCGGAGCCAGCGCCGACAATTATAAAATCATACACCTCTGGTTCTGGTTTTACTTGCTTAAGAATAAATTTTTATGGTTACGAATCTTGATGAGTTTAAATGAAATTAAAATTATATTTAGTATTAAATTAATTTTACAGTTATGTATGGTACCAAATCAAGCAGCATTTTCAACAGTTTGAAATTCAATTATTTAATTAAGTTCTAAATTAACTTGAAATTGAGTTATCTATATTTTTATATATTATTGTATATTGTCATTAAAACAAATTTTTATAAAATAATTACCAACCAAATTAAACTTTTCGTCAGGTGAGAAGCCGAAGAGAAAAGACAAGATCGTGGTGTAAAAGCAGATACAAAAATCTACACATGATTTCGATAAAAACGGTAACAACATGGTTATCCTTGCTATTAACAATAGTAAAGAACATATAATAACTTTAAAATTTTGAATATTTAAATTATTTCTTTTTATTCTTTGTTTATAGAAATATTATAAATAAAATTTTAACATCGTTTTTGAGTAAAAATGATATTAGTTCTAGTACTTTGGTACTAGCTGTATAAAACTAGTAAAAAAAAAAGTTAAAGGATTAAAACATAATCAATTATTTAAAGGTAGTTAGTTAACATATAAAATTAAAATAGTGAAAAAATAATAAACCATACACCAGTACCTTATTTATACATTAAAATGGTAGACTGACATTAAAAACTGATTCACGCTTATTAAATATCCAAAAATGCACTTTTAAATTAAAGATAAGACTAATCAAAATTAAACAGAATTTTTTTGTTTTAAAATTTATATAAGAATTCGTTTATTTTAAACTTGGGGATAAAATGCTCCAAAATAAATTCTTATCTTGAAAAATTATTGACGTGAATAAACTTCCTTTAGATTATAAACAGCATAAAGAATGTAATCTATACACTAAATTTTTATCTGGAATTTTTTTTTATTACTGATCAAGAAATAGTAAACAACGATTTTTAATCAGGAAAAATGAAAATTTTTGTCGTCCATCAAACTTACAAACTTTTTATATTAGGATTATTACAAAAATTTTGAATTACAAACTCGTTTGAAAAAAATAAAAAACACAAACAACGAACACAAAACTTTATATTTTATATAGATTTGGTCTCGTATAGCTTTACAAATCTCTTATTGGAAATCGAAAGTAATAAAAATACAATATTGTAAATTACTAAACTGTCAATAACATAGTTTTATGGAAAGTCATTAGTAATAAAATAAGAATTATAGGTACAAGATACGATATTATAAACTAAATTAATTTCTTTTTGTACATAAATAACGAAGCTTTTAATAATTAGTTTTATTTATTATAGTTAAATTAACAAATAATAATTAGTATAATCCCTATTGTTGTAAAAAACTTACCTTCCAATTTGGACGCAGGTAAAAAAATAGTTAAAAAGTAAAAAAAAATTCGACGTTTTAAGACCTCTTAATTTCAAAAAAGAGTTTTACGAAAAAATCTGTCTGTTTGTATAGATAAAATTTCGGGATCGAATAATTTTGTCATTTATTCACTGCTTGTTGAATTTTTTTTCTTAAATATTTATTTATTATTTGTTCTTATTTTGTCTTATTTCTTAAATCTTTCTAAATTATTTTTATCAGTAGCGTAACTATTAAGGGGCAAAGTGGGCAGTGCCCCGGGGCCCTTCAGCTCATGGGTCCGTCAATCAACCCTAATCAACGTTTATTTTTTTTAGAACAAAATTTATAAAATTCTAGAATTAAAAATAATTACAAAAAATTATTGAAATTAAACAAAATAATTCGGTACCTCAGAGAAAAAAAGTCACTCTCGCGTTATACGCCTTTTTTGCTCGGAGGTACCGAATTGCAAATTTTGCAAATTAATTGACAAAAAAAAATATAAAATCAATTAAAAATTAGGGAACGTAATTTAAAAAACCATAGAAATGTTATAAAAATAAAAAAATATAACTTAAATTCGAGAAAATTACTTAAAAATCTTAAAAATAAATTGAATAAAATTGAAAAATGAAAAATTGCGAAAAATAATTTGAAAATTGAGATAAATAATATAAAATTGAAAAAGAAAACTAAAAATTGAGAAGAAAATTGTAAAAATTACATAACATATTTTAAATAATGGAAAGTTAAAAAAAAATCAGAAAATACTTAAAACTCTCAAAAGTTTATTGAAAAAAAGAAAATAATTACAAATTAGAGAAAAGAGTTGAAGAAAGCTAAAATAAATAAAATTTACGACTATTAATTAAAAAATTTTGAAATTTTGAAAACAAATGAAAATAATTAAAAATTGAAGAAAATAATTGAAATTTTAGAAAATTATTTTGGAAAATGAGAATCATATTTAACAATTGAGAAAAATAATTGAAAAATGACAAAATTAATTCAAAATAGAAAAAAATAATTGAAATACGCTGAAAATAATTTAAAATTGAGAAAAATAATTGAAATTTATGATGAAAATAACTTAAATATGAAAGAATGAGAATAGTAAATAAAATTTCAGTAAAATATTTAAAAAAAATCACAAAGTATTTGTTTAAAAAGAGAAAATAAATACAAAGTTTAATTAAAGAGAATAATTAAAAAATCGCAGAAATAATCAAAAATTGATGAAAATAATAATTGGAATTTTAGACAAATAATTGAAATTTTTGAAAAAGATGCCGAAAGAATGAAAATAATTAAAAATCGGAGAAAATAATATAAAATTACAGAATTTGTTTTCAAGCAAAAGAAAATAATTGAGGAATCGTTTAAAAAATTGAAAATTGAAGACAATAATATAAATTTGAGATAATAAATGAGAATTTAGGAAATTAATTGAAAAATAATGAAAATATTAAAAGATGGAGAAAATAATTGCAAAATAATAAAAAGATATGAAAATTGAATAAAATAACTGAAAATTGAGAAATATATTTGAAAGTTCAGTAAATTAATTAAGAAATTATGAAAATGATTAAAAATTGAAAATAATAATTACAAAATGACAAAAATAATGGAAATATTAAAGAAGTAATTTAAATTTGCGATGAATAATATAAAATTGAGGAATAAATAATTAAATTGATTTAATTTCAAGGCAAAAATAATTAAAAATGAAAAAGTGATTGAGAAAACTAAACAAAATAATTGAAATTTGAGGAAGTTAAATTTAAGATTTAGGGAAACAATTTGTAAACAATTAAAATAAATAAGAATTGTAGAAAATAGTTGAAAAATGATAAAAATAGTACAAAATTTGTATTTTAAGTAATTGAAAGCATAATAGAAAAGAATTATTAAAAATTGAAGAAATTTTTAAGTCACTTCAAATTTAGTATTTTTGAAACGTGGATTAAGGTATATTAATCGATTAAATACAAGGTATCAAAAAAAAAGTTCCAGTGTCCTTCAAAGGATTTAAAACTTTTTGGAAACTTTTTGGCAATCAAACTTATCTATCTCATGGCTTCTTTACAAATTTTTAAATTTTATGCGATTTTAATTTATAATAGCTCAATTTCTTCAGAATTTGATTATCTACAAATTATCGAAAGTGAATTTTTAAAAAAATAAACTGTTTTTCAAATATGATTATTTGTTTAAAAAAAATTGCACTTCATTTGTTAAACAAATAATCATATTTGAAAAACGGTGCAGTTTTTAAAAATTCCACTTCCATTAATTTGTAGATAATCAAATTTTGAAAAAAACGAGCTATTATAAATCAAAGTCGAATAAATTTTGAAAATTTGTAAAGAAGCGATGTGAGAGAAAAGTTTGATTGCATAAAAATGTGTATAAATAAACAAGTTTTAACATTACAAATTTTTTTTCCCTAAAAAGGACTTTTTCCTTTCCTAAAAATATAGTTTCCAAAAAGTTTTAAATCCTTTGAAGGACGCTGGATTTTTTTCTAATAGCTTGTATTTAATTGAGAGATATTCCTTAATTGATCTTTTAATCAATTCAAGTTTACATTAACTGAAATTTGAAGAAGTTTAAATTGCTATAAATTTAAAATTTGAGAACATTTTAAAAGGGTGAAATATGATTTAAAATTTTAAATAAAAAATCATCTAGTGACAAATGTCAGGTGTGGACAGAATGAATAAATGAATGAATTAAACTTGTAAATATATAATTGGGGCCCCATTTTCTTTTTTGCCCCAGGGCCCATGCTCTCCCAGTTACGCCACTGCTGCGGAAAAAAATATTTGTTTAAAATAATAAAAACTGTTTTCTTTTTCATCGAGTTACCTTTCTGTCCAAATTGTTCTCAGATTTAATGAAATATTTCAAAATTTCGTTATAACTCCAGCCAGGATTTCCCAGTCTCTCCCAATTGTCAAAATCTTCTCGATTTCCTCGAACGTAAAACATGGAATTTATAGAACTGGACCCTCCCATTACCTAAAAATTGTTTCCAATGAAATAATACTTTTGGTTGAATTGATACTTTACCTAAAAAATTAATTTTTTTGATAATTTTATAATTATAATTATAATAACAATATTCAATGTGAACATTTTTTTGTGACACAAATCGTGTTTTCAAATAGGAAAATAGAACGAATAAACTAATTTTTAAAAAATGATTTTTTTTCTAGTTTTGGTTTCCTGTTAAATTTACTTTTCCACGAGGCCAGCGAATTTCTTTAATTTTTCCAATCTGACTTTCCTCCGATTGTGTTCTATACTTCCAATCAAATTTGGAACCAGGCAATTGATCCACATATCCCGGAATATCAGTAACTGATGCCTGTTCTACGCCAGCTTCTAATAAAAGCACCTGTTATAAAAATTAAGTATATTTTTTTATTTCTAAACAGCTATTTATTTACTTTTTAAAAGTTAAACAATTTTTTTTCGATTATTTACATTCCATTTATTTATTTCTGAGAGTCGATTTGCCAATACACAACCTGCTGAGCCAGCACCAACAATAATAAAATCATACACATCTGGTTCTGGTTTTTCTTGCTAAAAAAAAAAAAACATTTTTCTTTGGTAAGATTTCCAATTCAACTGATAATTAAATTTAAAATTAAATTAAGTTTTGAATTGAACTTGAAATTAAATTATTTTAAAAACCAACTATAAATTTATCTGTTTTAAATGGAACTTGAAATTAAATTGTTCTAAATTGAACTGAAAGTTCAGTCAGGCATTAAATTAAGTGAAATTAATTACAAACCAAATTGAACTTTTCATCTGGTGAGAAGCCAAAGAGAAAAGAAAGGATCATGGCGTAAAAGCAGACACAAAAATCTCCACATGCCTTCGATAAAAATGGTAACAACATTATTATGCCTGCAATTAATAATGTTAGAAAACACAAGTCGGTCAAATTTTTTAATTACGTGAAACTTTTATATAAAAGGGTAACAGTACCTTATTTATACATCAATGTTAGAATGCTCCAAGCAATCAATAGCAGTCAGTAGATATACATTAAAAACGCTGCTCGTTTTAAATAACCGAAGATTAGCCTTTTGAATCAGATAAGACTTTTATCAATATGAAACAGAAGCTTTTTTTGGAAAAAGAGTGTATAAATTTATTTCTTTTTTTAAATTGGGGATAAAATGCTACAAAAATGTCTTATCTTGAAAATGATTGATATATAAAATTTCGTTTGGATAATGAATAAGTGAAAGTACAGAATATGCATTTATTTTTTATTATTGGTCAATAACGTACATTAGTACACATTGTGTTTGTAAAAGATAATTTAATTTTACTTTAGGGAAGGTACTGAGAATTTTTTAAAAAATGACACTACTATTTTATTAATGATGCAATAATGTAGCAGAAATGATTTAATGTTTTTACAATAAAGTATTATTGCAGAAATGTTTTGATAGACGTGAATTAATGTTGCATAATTGATATAACATCAATGAATTAATGTTGCAGAAACTATGAATAATGTTTCAAAAATGTTTCCGAAATGATGAAATAATGTTACAGAAACTATGCAATGTAAACCATGCAATTTTTAAACATTTTTTACAAAACATATTGCAGAATTAACATTTTTAACACTTTTTATAAATACTAGCTTATATTTCTTAAATGAGTTTACCCATCTATACTCTATATTATATTTTTGGGGCATTCCATGAGAAATTCGGATATAACAAATAGTTTTTGCTTATATTTTGTCATTTGGTAATATCCTGGGTGCTAAATAAGTGATTAAAAATGTTTCGAAACTTTTTGGCATACTTATTTGGCACATAGAATACTAAAGAAAAACAAAAAACTAAAAAATAACATCTATTTTCGATCAAACGAATTTCTCATGATATGTCCCGAAAAAATAATCGCTCATTAATTTTCTCAATGGATTTCGATTCATTAGAGTTCTAAGTGTATTAAAATATTTTTTTTCTGATTTTTGAAAGGTCCAGAACATTGGAAAAAAATTGTTTATGAACAATTTATTAACAAATCATGAAAAAAAATATTTTTTTTTTTAATTTTCGAACTGTAAGTAGAAGTTTATTTTATGACTTTTGATTCAAATCTAGGTAAACGTAAACCGGTAAACTCATTTAAGAAATTTAAAATTTTAAAATTTTTTATTTTGCAATAACTTTTGTAAACAATTTTTTAAACATTTTTCGTTTTGTATAAACATTTTTAGGATAACGATTTTTTCAATATTTCGATACAAAAGAAAAATCTTTTTTTTCTGTGCGTGCTCATTTCATGAATTCTGACCCATTAACATTGTAAGAATGACGCAATAATAATGTAAAAATGACGCAATAATGTCGCAGCAATGATGTAGGAAAATTTCTCAATAACGCTTTAATTTTTAAAAAATAATATACATTGATATAATGTTATCAATATAATCAATGATTCAATAATTATTTAGTAATGTTACAGATATATTAAGCAATTAAACAGAAATGGGCAGTGATGCGTTATTGTTGCAGAATTAATGCAATAATGTTACGCAAATAAAAAAGTACCTTTACAATAAAGACTCAGAATTGTTTCGAAATCTCGTTTAAATGTTGGGGCAAAAATATACATCAATGTAACAGTAACAACTGAATAATTGTTAAATAATTTAGTAAAAATATCGAGCACTGATACAGTAATGATTCAGTAATGTTGTAGCAATGATTCACTTATGTTGCAGAAACCCTGCGATAACGTTGCAGAAATGATGCAGAAACATTGCAGAAATAATATATTGTTATTATGAAAATGATGTATTAATGTTGCAGAAATGATGCAATAATGTTACAAAAATAATTCATCAATTGCAGTTGGCTCAGTCCAGCTGAACCGTGTCAACGAAATTCCATTGATTTTCTGAAATGTTAAAACTTTCATGAAAATCTGTAGTTCACAACATAACAAAAAAACACTTTTAACCGTTTTTTTAAATTCCATGTCTTTGATAGTTTTTTTTGCATTAACAAATTTTAACAACATTTTAAAGAAATATTAATAACTCAACAGTGGTTTGCAATAAATTAATTAAACTTATGTGAACTATCTAAAAATGTGCACTCTTTTTAACGAATATAATTGCAAAATTTTAATATAAAAAATTACATATTTTTAATAACAATTTTATAAACAATTTGAAATATTTATGTGTTCTACCCCTACGGTTGAGATAAAACTCATAGAAAATGTACACAGAGATGTCTTCTTTAAGTTTCTAAAAGAAAAAATTGGTATTTTTAATAAGAAGTGTAGATACTATATTTATTTCCTCTTCGAGCGCCAACCGTTACGCTGCGAGAAGCTCCGGCGCACTATGGTCAGAATCTGCAATTTACTGTTCAAAAAAGTCTACAGCCTCCAAATTTTAACGAAATTGGATGACTCTTGATTTAAAACACTCAAAAATAAATTCTTAACAACTTTAAAGAAGCACTTTTTTGAATTTCTGTTTTTATTATTATTATTATTTTAATGTTAATAACAAAATAATGACAAAGTGTTTAGTATATCTTCAATTTATCAAATTAAAGTCGTCTTTATGCTGAATATTATTTAAATCGACTGACTATCGATCTTTAAAAGGCAAAAAATAATGTTTAAATGAATAAAAAAATCGTTTATTTAGTTAATAAATATTTTAATTTAATTATTATTATTATTAATTTAATTATTTAATATTTAAGTTAACAAATGAATAACGCGCATTTTTATAGTTGAAATAAATTATTTTTTTTTTGCATTTATTTTAGTATTTAGTTACAATTGACAGTTGTATATAAATATTGTTTAAAAGGTATTATTTGTTATTGTTATAAACAAATTAAATTAACAAATGATCAGCTCACTTGTTTTTTACTAAAACTAAATCGTTTTTTTTTTCTTAAATTTTTATAATTTTTTTAACAGTAACATTTCTTTATGAATATTGTTTAAAAATTGCTTTTAATCATTGTTACAAACAAATTAAATTAAAAAATGAATAGCACTAAAATCAAACTTATAAAAACTAGAAAAAGCTATTTAGTTTCGATAAAAAACAAGTGAGCTGTTCATTTGTTAATTTAATTGGTTTATAACAATGATAAATAACACTTTTTAAACAATATTTATAAATAAATGTTACTTTTAAGAGAATTCTAAAAATTTAAGAAAAAAACGATTCAGTTTTAGTAAAAAACAAGTGAGCTGATCATTTGTTAATTTAATTTGTTTATAACAATAACAAATAATACTTTTTAAACAATATTTATGTACAACTGTCAATTGTAACTAAATACTAAAATAAATGCAAAAAAAAAATTTATTTCAACTATAAAAATGCGCGTTATTCATTTGTTAACTTAAATGAATTAAAATATTTATTAACTAAATAAACGATTTTTTTATTCATTTAAACATTATTTTTTGCCTTTTAAAGATCGATAGTCAGTCGATTTAAATGATATTCAGCATAAAGACAACATTAATTTGATAAATTGAAGATATACTAAACACTTTGTCATTATTTTGTTATTAACATTAAAATAATAATAATAATAAAAACAGAAATTCAAAAAAGTGCTTCTTTAAAGTTGTTAAGAATTTATTTTTGAGTGTTTTAAATCAAGAGTCATCCAATTTCGTTAAAATTTGGAGGCTGTAGACTTTTTTGAACAGTAAATTGCAGATTCTGACCATAGTGCGCCGGAGCTTCTCGCAGCGTAACGGTTGGCGCGCGAAGAGGAAATAAATATAGTATCTACACTTCTTATTGAAAATACCAATTTTTTCTTTTAGAAACTTAAAGAAGACATCTCTGTCTACATTTTCTATGAGTTTCATCTCAACCTTAGGGGTAGAACACATAAATATTTCAAATTGTTTATAAAATTGTTATTAAAAATATGTAATTTTTTATATTAAAATTTTGCAATTATATTCGTTAAAAAGAGTGCACATTTTTAGATAGTTCACATAAGTTTAATTAATTTATTGCAAACCACTGTTGAGTTATTAATATCTCTTTACAATGTTGTTAAAATTTGTTAATGCAAAAAAAACTAACAAAGACATGGAATTTAAAAAAACGGTTAAAAGTGTTTTTTTTGTTATGTTGTGAACTACAGATTTTCATGAAAGTTTTAACATTTCAGAAAATCAATGGAATTTCGTTGACACGGTTCAGCTGGACTGAGCCAGTTATTAAAATCAAACTATTTTCACATTCTCAAAACCTTTAAATAATTTACTAAAAATACAAAAACGTCTATAACAAATTCGCAAATAATTTATCAAAATTCTATTTCTTTTTCAACCAATCCTCTTTAACCAAATCACTTCCTTTTTCTCCAATCATAATAGTCGGTGCATTAGTATTTCCTCGAGTAACAACAGGCATTATCGAAGCATCAATAACCCTCAATCCTTTGATTCCATAAACCCTTAATCTTGCATCAACAACCGCATTATCATCTTCTTCTGGACCCATTTTGCAAGTACCCACAGGATGAAAATCAGTATAAAAAGTATGATGCAAAACACAAAGCCAGTAAGGTTTCGTATTGAATTTAAAGGACCTACAAGGACGTATCGGAGTTTCATCCAATATAAAATTATTTTTTCTCATCACTGTCGAATTGAATATCCTCATACAAATTCTAACACCCGCAATTAAACGCCTAATATCAATCTCTTCAGTTAGGTATCCTGGATACAATAAAGGTGCGCCCCAAACAGGATCTGTCGCATTAAGTGCCAAATATCCTCGACTTTTAGGAGTTAACAAAATCGGTTTCATAGCCACCACATCGTGCTCGACTTTGTTGAAAGTAAATTGAATGTCAGGTGCTTCTTTAGTCTCTGCAAATTGAGTTCTCACAAATCCAGTCATCATGCTCCCAAGAGTTGCCGAAAAAGGACCTGTTCTGCTTGAAAAATATGTAAATAAATTTTCAACATTGTTCTCGCACGTGAATGGAGGTGACTGAGTAGTTTTTCTTCTAGCCGACATTTCTCCAAACGACACATGATCATGCAAATTTTTACCAACCGATAAATTCTGTATCACATTGATATTATGTTTGTTTAGTTCTTCACTTGGTCCTATACCGGATACCATCAATAATTGCGGCGAGTTTATAACTCCTCCAGAAACAATTACTTCCTTTCTGGCTGTTACTAAATTTCTTTTTCCAGTTTTAAGATTAGTGTATTCGACTCTTATTGCTCTTCTTGTTTTTTCATGAATTACAATCCTTGTCACAAACGACTGACTTTTGACAATTAAATTCTTCCTCTTTTCTCTAATTGATCGAATAAATGCTGCATTTGTACTCGAGCGGGTATTATTTCCTGCTGTCAATTGCAATCGTGTTACTCCCACTTGATTTCTTGCATTAACATCTTTATAGTAATAATTTTGCTCCTCGAATGCGGCTACTGTTATTTTTCCAGTCTCTGTGAACAATGGATTTGTTTCCACCTGCAAATATCCACCTGTGCCATGGTAATCTCGATTCTCTTCTACGAGCTGAAAAATCCGATTTTTATGTAATTGTATTTTAGTGCCTCATTTTTATACTTGATGATTTTTCTATTCTAACTTTGATATCTCTTAGTTTTGTCTACTTAAACTTTTACATCGTGTTTCAATGTTTTTAACCTTTTTACCTTTCTATCCAAATTGTTTTCCGATTTGATGAAATATTTTAAAATCTTGTTATAACTCCAACCTGGATTTCCTAATCTTTCCCAATTGTCAAAATCTTCGCGATTGCCCCGAACATAATACATGGCATTTATTGAACTTGATCCACCCATCATCTAAAAATTTTATTTCAATTGAGATAATAACGTTTTGATTAATAGTTTAAAACCAAAATGTAAATTTAAAGAAAAGAAATAAATAATAGTAGAAGGAAACTATTTTATTTCGCCTAATGTAATTTGCACCTTTTAAAAGAACTTTAATACTTTGCGAGAATATTATTGCAAGTTTTGGAATGTTGAACTTAATTATGATTTTAAAAAAGAATTACTTTTCATAAAAACAAGAATTTTTTAAATTGACAGGACACGAAAAAGTGACACATTGACAAACATTAAGAAATATAACAAGAAGAAATAAATAAATGTCAAATGGATTTTTATCCTAAATCCAATTGACATTTATTTTTAAAGGCATAAATTATGTTGAAATTATAAAAACTTTTACCTTAAAAGTTGAGAATTAGTTATGCTATGCCGATCCTGGCTCACTCACCGAAGTCGATAATACAAATTTCGACTTTAGCGAACGTAAAAAGTTTAGTTTCTTAGAAATAATACGCCACCGACAGTCGGTAATGCAGATTTCTACTTTAGCGAACGTAAAAAGTTGGGTTTCTGCAGGATAATATGTCACCGACAGTCGGTAATGCAGATTTCTACTTTAGCGAACGTAAAAAGTTGGGTTTCTGTTGGATAATATGTCACCGACAGTGGGTAATGCAGATTTCTACTTTAGAGAACGTAAAAAGTTGGGTTCAGCGGGATAATATGTAACCGACAGTCGGTAATGCAGATTTCTACTTTACTGAACGTAAAAAGTTGGATTTCTGCGGGATAATATGTCACCGACAGTCGGTAATCCAGATTTCTACTTTACCAACCGTGAAATTTGGGTTTCTGAGGAATAATATGCCACTGACAGTCGGTAATGCATATTTCTATTTTACCGACCGTAAAACCGTATAACTTTGAGATAATATGTTACAGACAGTCGATAATGCTTATTTCTACTTTACCGACCGTGAAAAGTCGTACTTCTGCTGGGGTAATATGTTATCGTCAGTCGGCAATGCACATTTTTATTTTATTGATTGTGAAAAGTCGTGTTTCTACAGGGGGTAATATGTTTCCGACATTCGGTAATTCATGTTTCTACTTTACCGACCGTGAAAAGTGGTATTGCTGTGAGGTTTTCTGTTTTACCGATCTATGTTAACATATTACCCCCCTGCAGAAACATAACTTTTCACGGTTAATAAAATTTAAATCTGCATTACCGATTGACGTTGCCATGTTACCCCCTGTAGAAACACGACTTTTTAAGGTCGGTAAAATAAAAATCGGCCTTGCCGACTGATGATAACATATTACTCCCTGCAGAAACACGATTTTCCTCGTTCGGTTAAGTAGAAATATGCATTACCTACTGTCGGTAAGTAAGCCAGGATCAGCATAGCGTAACTACTAAAATTTTTCATTTTATCGAAATTTTGAAAGTTTGTAACTTGTTTATAAGGGAACTGACGTAATCCAAATTTTTGAAATATGCAGATTGAAGCAATATCTTCTTGATATTAAAATTTTGCGTTAGTTTTAGCAATTTTTTTTAAATAAACTGATTCAACGTAAGTATTCATTTTTAAGGTTAGTAACAAGTTTTATATTAACTTTATGTTATATTTTGTATATAAATATCAATAAAATGTAAAATATATAATATGGGTATTTAAGGATATTGTAAGGATAAAATGTTTCAAAGTAGTTATTAAAACAAAAAATTTTATTTTTTCATCATTAAATCAATTATTTAATATTAATTCAATTGATTTCTTAATTAAAGATACAATAAATTTAAAAATTTAATTCAAATAAATATATTTAAAACTTATTTAAAACCGATTTTGAATTGACATTAAAAAAAATTGAATCCTTTTCAAGTTGATTTAAAACTTATCATTGACCTTTAAAATAAAAATTTATTTTAAATAAATTTATTTGAAAAAATTGGGCAAAAATCAACGCGGAATTTTAACAGAAAGGAAATATTGCTTCAATCTGCATCTTTCGAAAATTTGTAACGAATCGGTTCATTTCCAAACAAATTAAGAACTTTCAAAATCTCTATAAAATGAAGAATTCTTAACTTTTAAAGGTAAAAGTTATTATAATTCTAGGCTAAATTAAAAAAAAAGTATTTAAATAATATTTAAGTCCAATAAAAATACTTATTATTCAAATAATTCCAATTTGATAAAATTAAATTACTTTGCAGAAAAAAATTGTTGTATATGATCGATTTTTGACATGCCACATACAAACTTAAATATCATATTTTACATGTTATTTTATATTATTAAATACTTCAATTAAGTGCAAAACATAAATTAAGTCTTTAAAAATAAACGTCAATTGGATTTTTAAAATTATTTCTTCGTCTGTCAATATGTCATTATTTCGTGTCCTCTCAATTTAAAAATTCTTTTCTTTATACGAAAAGTAATTATTTTTTTAAAATCATCATTCATTTCGTCATCTCAAAAAATGCAATAATATTCTCGTAAAATATAAAAGTTTTTAAAAAATGTAAAAAATACATTAGGCAAAATAAAATGGCTTGACGCAATAAGAATAATAGTAATAAATTTATTAATAAGAGGAAGGAAGAAAGAAAGCTGATGAATAAAGAAGAAAAATTACAAAAGAAAGACAACAATAATAATAATGACTTACTTTACCACGAGGCCAGTCAATTTGCCTTTTTTTTACTATTTTCGTATTTTCTGGTTGCGTTCTATATTTCCAGTCATGCTCTGAACCAAGTGGTACACCCGCAAGGCCAGGTATATTTGTCACTAACGGTTGTTCTTTTCCAGCTTCTAACAGAAGTATCTATTGTGTGAAACAAGAATTTTTTTTCTAACTTAATAAATCCTATTCGCCATTTTCCATCAAAAACTACTCTAATCGAATACTTACATTCCAATTATTTATTTCTGAGAGTCTATTTGCTAAAACACAACCCGCAGAACCGGCGCCAACAATAATAAAGTCATATACTTTTGGTTCTGGTTTTACTTGCTTAAAAAATAATTTGATTGTAACTTTTGATTTTATTTAAAATTAAAATTGAAATTGTTGCTTCAACACTGCTATGTAATGTTACAATATTTTTGCAATTGTGTAATGTTGCGGCAATATTTTAGAAAGGCATTATTAATTTTTAATAATCTTGAAATATTATTATAGACAATATTTGAAGAAGGCTTATGATTAAATTTTTTTAAAAATCTTGCAACATTATACTGCAATATTGGGAACAGTGAAATGTAATGTTGCCTTAAAATCAAGTGCTATTTGACTTTTTCTATTTTATTTTATTTGACTATTTTTTGATTTTTTAAAAAGTACAAACCACATTGAACTTATCGTCAGGTGAGAAGAAGAGAAGAAATGAAACAAGAGTGGCAAAAAACGTAGTACATGAAGTTGATAAAAATGGTGACGCCATTTTTATACCTGCAAAAATCATAAACTTCAGTTTATAATTCAAAATCCTGATGATTCTGTGTATAGTGTATTTTTTCAAAATATATAATATTATCGTAATTATATTAATTAAGTAAAGAATCAATAATATGAATAAATATAAGGTATTTAATTTAGAAATAATATTGTGAAAATTTTAAACGTCTTAAAATTATTTAATAAAATTAACTAAAACAATACCTTATTATAAACGCCCTCGACAATTAGCAGATAAACATTAGAATCCCAATTTCACGGTTTAAATATTCAAAAATGGATCGGAAAATTTATTTTTAAATCAGTAATAAGCGTTATTACAAATAGACAGAGTTGTTTTTTAAAATGCATTAAAATTTAAAGCCTTCAATCCCCTTTAAGCTTGAGGATAAAACACGAAAAAAAAACTTTTTTATCTTAAAATACCAACAGTGTAAAGTTTCCTTCAAATTATAAACAAATGAAAATAAAAAATTCACCAAAATATGCATTTAAGATACTAAATAACGAAAAGAAAATACGCAAAAATGTTTTCAATTATAAAATATTGCATCTTTATCAAAATTATTGAATCAATAATACGTTTCTTTTTAAATTTTATTTTAGAAACTTGAAAGGAAACGAAGTGAGAGTTTTTTAAAATTATAATTTACAAACTGCATGTACGAAAATTGGAATTAATTAATTATATATAAATTAAAAATAGTTTTATGGAACTCTATAACTTTGTTAAAGTAACAATATGTATTTTTTATACAATGAATTTTTCTTCTTATTATTTCTATTATGAAAAGAATTAATTTATTTTTGTAAGAAAGGAACAACACAGAACTTAAGTTAACTTGGTTTATTTAAAACAATTCAGTGTAATATTGCACCTTACTTCTTACAACTCGGCCGTCCTGAATTTAGTTCGCCTCGAACTGACAAAAGTTTTTATAATTTAGTTACATGATTTTATCTCTATCCAGACTACAATATAAGGACCTTTATATTTAGGTAAAAGTTTACGCGCTATACCTGCAGTGTTATCAAAATTTATCACCATTGCGAAGTCGCCGATGTCATACTTATAAAAATCTTTCTTTTTTGAGTCGTAATAATTTTTGTTATAATTTTGGCTAAACTATAATAATATAATAATCGGCCACATAATAATAAAAATTTCACGTCCGCAAGCATTTTGTTCCAAAATTTCCCCGTCTTTGGGTCGGAAATCTTGGTTAAATTGGGTCCGAAAACCCTGTTCACCCTCTCAACTTGACCGTTAGCTTTCCGAGAGGCAGTTGCAATTAAAAATATGATTTACATTTTTTCTTGAATAAAGTCTTTAAATTCCTGAGAAGTAAAGCAACTACCTCGGTCAGAAACAACAGCTTTAGGTCAGCTATAGTTTCGAAAATATTCGCGAAGACAATTTATATTTTCTGCGGAATCGGTCGTTTTTACGGCATAAAGCTGAGTAAATTTAATAAATCCGTCAATGACCAAGAAGATATGCCTTTTGGAGGAAATATTTTTATCAATGGGACCAAAAGGGTCAATATGGAAAGTCAGAAAAGGTAAATCTCCTTTTGGAATTGAATTTAGATATCCCTCTTTTTTCCCTGCTGAGAGTGAACAAGCTACACATTTTAGACAATTTGCTACGTAAGTTTTTATCTTGTTGCTCATTTCTGGGAACCAGTAATTTCGTAACACCGCTTCACATGTTTTCTCTTGGCCAAAATGCCTCATCTCGTCGTGATATTTCCTAATGACATTGTTTTCCATATGTTTAGGAACATATAATAAAATTTCTCCGCTTCGTTTCCGGTAGACTAATCCATTTTTCATTTCAGAAAGTTTATCTTCGCTCTCTTGTAACTTCTCGCGTAACATTTTTATTTTTTCGTCTAGATTTTGGCTAATCGCTAAATTAGATTCGAGCGTATTATCCTCAACCATTACTTTAACTGCTCGGCTAAATGCGTCCACGTGCTTTTATTTTCTCTCCATTTCAGAGCCCGAAAACCTTGTCGTAGTTCTCGAGTTCCAAAGACCATCTTCCGATTCGTGGGTTAATTTTCTCTTTTATCGAGGGTCAACTTTATCTGGACTCTATGTCAGTGGTGCGTTTTGAAAAATAGGATATCGAATGAAAATGATTATCCTTCTTCCGCTGAAGCAGCACTGAACCAAATCCTAATTTACTCGCATCACAATGTAGCTCGGTTTCGTCTTTGGGATCGTATATGCTCAAAACAGAGAACTCTATTAACCTTGACTTTAAAGTCTCGAACGCGCAATACTGTTCTTTGTTAAAATTAAATTCTACTTTTTTCTTTAACAGATCATAAAGGGGCTTTGCAATCACTGAAAACCTGGCCATAAATCTCCCAAAATAAGCGTAAAGACCCAAACAGCACTGAACATCTCTGACATTTTGAGGGATCGGATAACTTTTTATCGCCTCTATTCCGCGATTTGTCGGTCTCACGCCATTATACGAAATGGAATATCCTAAATATTCCATCTGGACCTGCAAAAATAAACATTTATCTGATCGCAATTCGAGATTATTTTCTGTCAATAATATAAAAACTTCTTTTAAGATTTCCAGGTGACTCTCGAGTGTTTCAGTCGCTATTAATATATCGTCTAAATACTCTATCACGTGACCTAATTTAATTAGATCGGAAAATGCTTTATTTATGAATTTCTGAAAAGTTCCGGGAGCCGTTTTAAGCCCAAAAGGCATCTTCAAATATTCAAAGTGACCCAGTAGCGTAACAAAGGCACTGTACTTTAATTTAGTCTTCTGACATTTTCACGTGTTGGAATCCGTCCTTCAAATCAAGCAACGTAAAATATTGCTTTCCTCGCAAAGTGTCTACCAAATCCTTTATTAAAAGAAGCGGATAGTTCTCGCGTAATGTAATTTTATTAATAAACCTATAGTCGACACATAGTCTAATCTCGCGGTTCTTTTTTGTTGTTAAAACAATTGGAGAGGCATAGGAAGAATTGCTTTCCTGAATAATCTGATTCGCCAGTAGGCCATCCAAGATCTTCCGCAATTTTTCTTTCTCATGAAAAGAAAGTCTTCGCGGTCCGAAAAATATAGGAACATCATTAGTTAATCGCATTGTTAGTTTAATCTGTACTTTAGGATCTTTTGGTTTTTCTTTATTAAGATGATTGTCGCGAAATAATTCTTGAACTCTCCTTTGCATTTCCAGGTTAATTTCTGAATTTATCTGTAAGGATTCCGTGATATCCTGTTGTTCAGGTTTAATTGCAAAAATTTCTCGTATTGCCTCAGCTTCAATTTTTGGTAACGTCTTTTATGCCAAATTAATTTTTTTTAATACATCGCAACCCTGAATAACAGACATTTTCATGGTACTATCCGATACGACAAAAACCAGCACTTTTCTCTCAACATTACCAATTTTTGTTTTTATACAAATAAAGTCTATTATTTTTAAGACGCTATCATTTATTTCGCTATACTCACGATATGAATCAGGTATACCAAACCTCGGGCAGTCCGCTGGTACCAGACTATTTTTTATGAAGCTTATTGGGCTTCCGGTATCCAGTAGGGTGTCCATCGTCGAAATTTAGTTTCCTTTCTCGGTGTCAAAACTGTACGTCAACTGCTTGAAACATTGGTCCTCCAAGGTCTCTTCAGTATTAATGTCTGACTCCGTTAGTCATGCGGATCCCCTCTCCGTCAATTCTCCATCGTCTCGAACTCGCTGATTCTCTGGTACATTGGCAACCTGATTCTTATTTTGCTGTTGTAGTTACCACAATTAAAACAGCGTAGTGGTGCTTTTTTGGTTTCTTCATCCTTCTGAGTACTTTCAGAGTAAGTGACTCTTGATGAGCTTGGTCTATTTTCATTGACTGTTTTCAAATTGTCATTAAGAGAAATTTTTTTAAAGGCATCCAAAAGGTCAGATTTATTCTTAAACCGCTGAATCCTTGCTTGATTTTGCAGTGATAAATCTGATATCTCGTCCACCAAATAGTCGACTAACTCGTCCTCGGCAATAGGGACCGAGATTGCAAGAATTAATTTTTCCTGTCGGTGATCGAACATGTCTTCCATCTCTTCTAGCAATCCGCTAACTGGCATTCCAATATATTCCGTTTTAGAGTTGAACCATCGAAAGGCCTTTCCTTTCAACTTTGATCCTATTAGTAGTCGACCATACTCGTCGTTCAACTTATATGTGGTCCTCAACATCTTAAATTGGTCCTCCACTTGCGGTTGGCGCTAGAGTACTACGTGCAATCTCCAACACACGTTTTGCTAATTTGAGTTCTAGCCTCATTAGATCATGTTCCTTTCGTAAAAGTTCTATTTCTCTTAAATCGTTCTGTAAAGATAATTGAGTAACTGCCTGGCTTAATCCTCCTGCAGTGTTATCCTCTGCCGGTGGGCCTCCACTATTATCATTCTCTAAATGTTCCTCATTCTGCGATTCGAATTCCTTCCTCAACCAGTCATCTTTTGGATCTGACTCCTTAAGCCTTCTAATTAGCTCCGTCTTGTTACCATTGCTATTCAAACCTAGTTCAACGCAAATCTCTTTGTGACGGTCCGACTTTATCTTGGTAGGATTCATTGTGTCAACTGGTCAGCTATCACGATAGGAATGATGACGTAATGGGTCTCCTAGTACTGAATCGGATTAATCCCCACTTCCAAAGTTCCTGCCTCTGTACCCAAGTTGATGTCTGATGAGTAATCACTATTCCCCACTTCTTGACACATAACACAAGAGCGTTGTACTGAGTTCTCTTGAGGCAATTAATTAATTTTCGAATTAACGGAATTTACATCAATGTAACAGTTATGACTGTATAATTATTAAGGAATTTAATAGAAATATCGAGCACTGATACAGTCATGATTCAATAATGTTGTAGCAATGATTTGCTTATGTTACAGAACCAATGTGATAACGTTGCAGAAATGATGCACAAACATTTCAGAAATAATATATTGTTATTATAAAAATGATGTATAATGTTGCAGAAATAATGTAATACTGTTACAGAAATAATGCAATAATGTTACAATAATAATACAGCAATTGCAGTTATTAAAACCAAACTATTTTCACATTCTACAAACCTTCAAATAATTTACTAAAAATACAAAAATCTCTAACAAATTCTTAAATAATTTATCAAAATGAATTCTATTCATTCGTCAGCCAATCCTCTTTGACCAAATCACTTCCTTTTTCTCCAATCATAATAGTCGGTGCATTAGTATTTCCTCGAGTAACAACAGGCATTATTGAAGCATCAATTACCCTCAATCCTTTGATTCCATAAACCCTTAATCTTGCATCAACAACCGCACCAGCATCTTCTTCTGGACCCATTTTGCAAGTACCCACAGGATGAAAATCAGTATTAAAAGTATGATGCAAAACACAAAGCCAGTAAGGTCTCGTATTGAATTTAAAGGACCTACAAGGACGTATCGGAGTTTCATCCAATATAAAATTATTTTTCCTCATCACTGTCGAATTGAATATCCTCATACAAATTCTAACTCCCGCAATTAAACGATTAATATCAATCTCTTCAGTTAGGTATCTTGGATACAATAAAGGTGCGCCCCAAACAGGATCTGTCGCATTAAGTGCCAAATATCCTCGACTTTTAGGAGTTAACAAAATCGGTTTCATAGCCACCACATCGTGCTCGACTTTGTTGAAAGTAAATTGAATGTCAGGTGCTTCTTTAGTCTCTGCAAATTGAGTTCTCACGAATCCAGTCATCATACTCCAAAGATTTCCCGAAAAAGGACCTGTTCTGCTTGAAAAATATGTAAATAAATTTTCAACATTGTTCTCGCACGTGAATGGAGGTGACTGAGTAGTTTTTCTTCTAGCCGACATTTCTCCAAACGACACATGATCATGCAAATTTTTACCAACCGATAAATTCTGTATCACATTGATATTATGTTTGTTTAGTTCTTCACTTGGTCCTATACCGGATACCATCAATAATTGCGGCGAGTTTATAACTCCTCCGGAAACAATTACTTCCTTTCTGGCTGTTACTAAATTTCTTTTTCCAGTTTTAAGATTAGTGCATTCGACTCCTGTTGCTCTTTTTGTTTTTTCATCTATTACAATCCTTGTCACAAAGGACTGACTTTTGACAATTAAATTCTTCCTTTTTTCTCTAATTGATCGAATAAATGCTGCATTTGTACTCGAGCGGGTATTATTTCCTGCTGTCAATTGCAATCGTGTTATTCCCACTTGATTTCCTGCATTAATATCTTTATAGTAATAATTTTGCTCCTCGAATGCGGCTACTGTTATTTTTCCAGTCTCTGTGAAAAATGGGTTTGTTTCGACCTGCAAATATCCACCTGTGCCATGATAGCCTGGATTCTCTTCTACGAGCTGAAAAATCCGATTTTTATGTAATTGTATTTTAATGCCTCATTTTTAAACTTGACGATTTTTCTATTCTAACTTTGAAATCTCTTATTTTTGTCTACTTAAATTTTTACATCGTGTTTTATTGTTTTTAACCTTTTTACCTTTCTATCCAAATTGTTTTCCGATTTGATGAAATATTTTAAAATCTTGTTATAACTCCAACCTGGATTTCCTAATCTTTCCCAATTGTCAAAATCTTCGCGATTGCCCCGAACATAATACATGGCATTTATTGAACTTGATCCTCCCATCATCTAAAAATTTTTATTCAATTGTGATGATAACGGTTTTATTATTTCCTAGGTTAAAACCAAAAAGTAAATTTTCAGAAATGAAATAAATATTAATAATAAGAATAATAGTAGTAAATTTAATAATAACACAGGCACACACAAAAAAAGTTGTCTCTACTTTGAACTGGACCCACATATCTTATAGCATTTTTGCTTGCTGTAAACGAATTTAAAGTCAGAATTGTTCTATTACTCTCTGTTTTTTTTACCCTCAAACTTTAGAGGTAAAATTTAAAAAAACAGATCGTCTTTCAAAAC
This sequence comes from Ganaspis brasiliensis, assembly GCA_037103525.1. Lineage (NCBI taxonomy): Eukaryota > Metazoa > Arthropoda > Insecta > Hymenoptera > Figitidae > Ganaspis > Ganaspis brasiliensis. The sequence continues at coordinate 3,178,711 of JAZKLR010000146.1, forward strand.
AGAACTAACTGTATCTGTATTTTTGCTCCAACAAGGCAAAAACAAAGCCACAATTTCTCCTTCTCCCTCTGTTTCATTAAGGCCAGGTTACTCTGAACAATTTTGAAAAAATCGAAATTTTTTTTTTTCATAAATTGCTACTGTATACTCGTAGAAATAGTATAGAATTAGTCCCGAAGTTCAGCAAGACCGAGAAGCAGGTATAAAAGAGTGGGGAGCAAGGCACTTTACTGATAGGGCCAAAAACAGACGTGTTGATCGAGCTGAGCTAGAAGCTACTGAAGCGTCTAAGGATCACAGAACTGCTTTAAGAAATGCAAGAATTCTTCAGAATGATGCTTACGAAGACGAGGAAGGAATTGTGTATGCAGCTGGAATGGATATATAAGTAAAATTCACTTTTTTACGATTTTTCACGAATAAAAACTTTGAACTGATTTTTCTCCGAACCACGTTTTTTCGCATGGATGACACTCTCATTTCAAAACTATTGCACTTATCGATATGAACCAAACGGCATTTTACTCTTTAGATGTCTGGCTATGGCCTCAAGCCGAACTAGAAATATTCATTATTATTTAAAAAACTTATAAACAATTAAAAGTGAAAGAAAAGGTTGAAAAAATTCAAAAGTCCGCCATTTTGTTTTTTTTTTTCATTGAAAATGTTTCATTCTGCTTGAGGCCATAGTCAATTCGATACAGAACATGAAACCGTTTTGTTTTTTGCTTTCAGATAATTTTTTGCCAAGAAATTATGTCATCCATCTACGAAGTAGATAACTTTCATCAGTCATTTTCAAGATCGCCATTTTGAAAAAAAAATTCAAGTAACTTCATGTATGTACTATCATATGTAAAAAAACTTATTACTTAACATTTTTTGTATTATAAATAAAATGTATTGAAAAAAATCACGTTTTTCAGAGTAAGCTGGCCTTAAGTTAAAAAAACTACCCTTTAATTAACAAAATCGAACATTACAAAAAAAAATAGGTTCCATACAGAAATGTATGGTTCTAATTTTAAAAAAAACAGGTTTTTTCAACTTTTCACCCCTAAAATATGATTCTGTTAATTAAGGGTAGTTTTTTTATTAAAAATATAACCGGAGTGTAATGAGGAAAGTGTCTTCAAGTTTCTTGAGCAAAAATGAAGTGATATGTGGTCCTGATTTAAAAAACAATCTGCTTTTTTATTATTTATCCTGTAAACTCTGATTTTGTCTATTTAAGGGCCCTTGAGCTCAGGGGGCCCTCAGTAAACCCTAATAAATGTTTTTTTTTTAAACAAAAGTTTTAAAATTTTAGAATTAAAAAAAAAAGAACAAAATAATTCCAAATATTGCAAATTAATTTAAAAAAAAAATGAAATCAATTGAAAATTGGGGAACGTAATCTAAAAATAATAGAAATATTTCAAAAATAAAAAAAATAATTTAAATTCGAGAAAATTTCTTGAAAATCTTAAAAAAAAATTAAATAAAATTGAATAATGAAAAATTGGGGAAAATAATTTAAAATTGAAAAAAAATGATTGAAAATTGAGATAAATAATATAAAGTTGAAAAAATAATTAAAACTTGAGAAAATATTTGAAAAACTTACATAATAAATTTTAAATAAAGGAAAGCTAAAAAAAAATTCAGAAAAATAGGTACCTAAAACTTTTAGAAGGTAATTGAAAAAAAAATAATTAAAAATTAGAGGAAATAAATGAAACAATATAAACATAATTTAAAATATAAAACATAATTTAAGGAATAGGCGTAATGAAAATTAAAGAAAATAATATAAAAAATCATATAAATAATTGAAAATTGAATGAAATATTTTAAATTGTAGATAAATAGTTTAAATTTTGAAAATTATAAAAGAAATAAAAAACATTCTAAATTGAAGGATATAAATTTTGAAAAATAATTTAAAAATGATTTTACGATTTGTAACTTTAAGAAAATAATTAAAATATTATACAAACAATAATAAGTTGTAAAAAATAAATCACATTTAAGTGAAATAATTGAAAAAATTACAGAATTTAAAAAAAAATAATGAAAATAATAATTGAAAAAAACACAGAATATATATGTTTAAAAAATGAAAGTAACTACAAAATTACTAAAACATTTTAATTAAAGAGAATAATTAAAAAGTCGAAAAAATAATCTAATATTGATGCAAATAATAATTGAAATTTCAGATAAATAATTGAAATTTTTGAAAATTATGCCAAAAGAATGAAAATAATTAAAAATCAGAGAAAATTATATAAAATTACAGAATTTGTTTTGCAGCAAAAGAAAATAATTGAAGAATCGATTAAAAAATTGATAATTGAAGACTATGATCTAAATTTAAGATAATAAATTAAAATTTAGGAAAATTATTGAAAAATAATGAAAATATTAAAAGATAGGGAAAATAATTACAAAACAATAAAGAAAAATGAAAATTGAACAAAATAACTGAAAATTAAGACATGTATGTGAAAGTTCAGTAAATTAATTAAGAAATTATAAAAATGATTAAAAATTGAAAATAATAATTACAAAATGACAAAAATAATGGAAAATTAAAAAAAGTAATTTAAATTTGCGATAAATAGTATAAAATGAAAAAATAAATAATTAAATTGATTTAATGTTAAGGCAAAAATAATTAAAAATGAAAAAGTGATTGAGAAAACTAAAGAAAATAATTGAAATTTGAGGAAGTTAAATTTAAGATTTAGGGAAACAATTTATAAACATTTAAAATAATTAAGAATTGTAGAAAATAGTTGAAAGATGATAAAAATAGTACAATATTTGTATTTTAAGTAATTGAAATCATAATAGAAAAGATTTATTATAAATTGAAGAAATTTTTAAGTCACTTTAAATTTAGTATTTTTGAAACGTGGATTAAATGATCTTTTAATCAATTCAAGTTGACATTAACTGAAATTTGAAGAAATTTAAAATGCCATAAATCTAAATTTTGAGAACTTTTTAAAAAGGTGAAATATGATTTAAAATTTTAAAAGAAAAGAACATCTAGTGACAAATGTCAGGTATGGACAGAATGAATGAATGAATTAATTAAACTTTTAAATTATTATATATATAATTGGGGCCCCATTTTTCTTTTTGCCCCAGGGCCCTTGCTCTTCCAGTTACGCCAATTTATCTATAGTTTGATTCTGTTAATTTAAAAGTAGTTTTTCAATTAAAAAAAAATCAGATGGTAATAGAGAAACTGTGACTTTGTTTTTGCGTTCTTGGAGCAAAAATACAGAAATGGTTACTTCTTTTTAAAAAGGTAAACAGTTTGTTCTACATTTTACCTCTAAAGTATGATTTTGTTAATTTAGGGGTAGTTTTTTGATTCATAAGATCAGAGGGTGCCAGTTAAGTTGAGACTTTGTTTTTGCGTTGTTGGATCAAAAATACAAAAATGTTGAGTTCTGTTTTAAAAGACAATCTGTTTTTTTAACTTCTTACCCCTAAAGTTTGATTTTCTTAACATAATGGTAGTTTTTTGATTAAAAAAAAACCAGAGGGTGATGGAGCAATTCTAACTCCAAATTCGTTTTCTGTGGTCAGAAATGTTATAAGATATGTGAGTCTAGTTCAAAGAACAGAATTTTTTTTTTTTGTGTGCCCTCTCTAATAAGAAGAAGAAAGAAAGAAAGATGATGAAATTAGAAGAGAAACTACAAAAGAAAGACAATAATAATAATAATGACTTACTTTTCCACGAGGCCAGTTAATTTGCCTTTTTTTTACTATTTCCGTATTTTCTGGTTGCGTTCTATATTTCCAGTCATGCTCTGTGCCAAGTGGTACACCCGCAAGGTAAGGTATATTTGTCACTAACGGTTGTTCTTTTCCAGCTTCTAACAGAAGTATCTATTGTGTAAAACAAGAATTTTTTTCTAACTTAATAAACCATATTCGCCATTTTCCATCAAAAACTACTCTAATCGAATACTTACATTCCAATTATTTATTTCTGAGAGTCTATTTGCTAATACACAACCCGCAGAACCGGCGCCAACAATAATAAAGTCATATACTTTTGGTTCTGGTTTTACTTGCTTAAAAAATAATTTTTTTTGTAACTTTTGATTTTATTTAAAATTAAACTTCAACATTGCTATGTAATGTTACAATATTTTTGCAATCGTGTAATGTTGCGGCAATATTTTAATAGGGCATTATTAATTTTTAAAAATCTTGCAATATATTACCAGGCAATATTTGAAAAAGACTTATGATTAAATGTTTTTAAAAATCTTGCAACATTAGACTGCAATATTTGGAAAAGTGAAATGTAATGTTGCCACAATATCAAGTGCTATTTGACTTTTTTTATTTTATTTTATTTGACTATTTTCTGACTTTTTAAAAAGTACAAACCACATTGAACTTATCGTCAGGTGAGAAGAAGAGAAGAAATGACAGAAGAGTGGCAGAAAACGTAACACATGAAGTTGATAAAAATGGTGACGCCATTTTTATACCTGCAAAAATCATAAACTTCAGTTTATAATTCAAAATTCTGGTGATTCTGTGTATGGTATATTTTTTCAAAGTATATAATATTATGGTAATTATATTAATTAAGTAAAGAATCAATAATATGAATAAATATAAGATATTTAATTTAGAAATAATATTGTTAAGATTTTAAACGTCTTAAAATTATTCAATAAAATTAATTAAAACAATACCTTATTATAAACGCCCTCGACAATTAGCAGCTAAACATTAAAATCCAAATTTCACGGTTTAAGTATTCAAAAATGGATCGGAAATTTTATTTTTAGATCATTGATAAGCTTTATTACAAATATACAGAGTTGTTTTTTAAAATGCATTAAAATTTAAAGCCTTAAAATCCCTTTTAAGCTTGAGGATAAAACACTGAAAAAAAACTTTTTTATCTTAAAATACCAACAGTGTAAAGTTTCCTTCAAATTATAAACAAACGAAAATACAAAATTCACCGAAATAAGGATTTAAGATACTAAATAACGAAAAGAAAATACGGAAAAATGTTTTCAATTATAAAATATTGCATCTTTATCAAAATTATTAAATCAATAATATACGTTTCTTTTTAAATTTTATTTTAGAAACTTGAAAGGAAACAAAGTGAGAGTTTTTTAAAATTATAATTTACAAACTGCATGTACGCAAATTGGAATTAATTAATTATATATAAATTAAAAATAGTTTTATGGAACTCTATAACTTTGGTAAAGTAACAATATGTATTTTTTATACAATGAATTCTTCTTCTTATTATTTCTATTACAAAATAGAATATGTTCAAAGTTTTTAATCATTTGATGACGTCTTATAGACAATCTTACCTCCGCAAAAATGATAGCATGTAAAATTGAAAAAATTGCAACTTTGTGGCTTAATTTGATAAAAAGTTAAACTTAAACAATAGTAACTTTTTTATACAATCAGTCAAATTATTATTTTTAATTTCTTGTTAGTACTTAGTTACATTCGTCTTTAAAAATGAAAAATTAAAAAAATCTGCCACCCTGTAATTTAATTTGATAAAAAGATAAAATTAAACAATCGGTCAAATTAGTATTTTTCGTTTGGTGTTAGTTTAAACAAATCATTATTGTCTAATATCATATTTTTATTAAATTAAGTCATTGTTTAAACAATTGATAGAATTTTGATTTTTAGTTTGTTCTTAGTAATTGTTTACATTTGTCTTTAAAGATTGGGAAATTGAAAAAAAGATTCGACTCTGTGATTTAATTCAAAAAAATAAAAATATTAAATTAAACAATAATAATTTGTTTAAAAAATCGGTAGAATTGGTATTTTTTGTTTGTTGTTAGTAATTACTACCATTTAGCTTAAAAATTTGTAACTCTGTGGTTCAATTTAATAAAAAGATGAAATTAAACAATAATTGTTTGTTTAAACAATTCGTAGAATTTTAATTTTTAGTCTGTTAATAGTAATTTGTAAAATCTAGCTTGAAAAGTTGCGAATTTAAAAAAAGATTGCAACTCTGTAGTTATTTTAAAAAAAGTTAAAATTCAACAATAATAATTTGTTTAAACAATCCGTCAAATTTTTTGTTTGGTTTGTTAGTAATTGGTTACAAATGTCTTCAGAAATTGTAATATTGTGAAAAACTTGCAACTCTGTAGTTTAATTTAATAAAAAGATGAAATTAAACAATAATAATTTGTTTAAACAATTGGTAGGATTTTGATTGTTTGTCTGTTATTAGTAATTTGTAAATTCTAGCTTGAAAAGTTGCGAATTTAAAAAAATATTGCAACTCTGTATTCATTTTGAAAAAAAAAATTAAAATTCAACAATAATAATAATTTGTTTAAACAATCGGTCGAATTGTTATTTTTAGTTTGTTTTTCGTATTTGGTTACATTTGTCTTCAATCATTGCGATATTAAAAAAAAGTTGCAACTCTGTGGTTTAATTTAATAAAAAGATAAAATTAAACAATAATTATTTGTTTAAAAAATTGGTAGAATTTTGATATTTAGTTTGCTATTTTAGTACTTTGTAAAGTTTATCTTGAAAAGTTGCGAATTTAAAAAAAGATTTTTCAACTCTGAAGTTTAATTTGAAAAAAAGTTAAAATTCGACAATAAAAATTTGTTTATACAATCGGTCGAATTATTATTTTTCGTTTGTTGTTAGTAATTGGTGACATTCGTTTTAAAAAAATGAAAAAGTGGAAAGAGAAAAAGAGAAAAAGAGTTGCAAGCCTGTAAAAATAGAAATTCTACCAATTTTTTAAACAAATAATTATTGACTTAATTTAATAACAGGATGAACTTAAACAATAATTATTTGTTTGAAAAATTAGTAGAATTTTGATTTTTAGTCTGTTATTAGTAATTGGTAACAGCTGGCATTAAAAATTGCAAAATTGCGAAAAAATTACAATTCTGTGGCTTAATTTGATAAAAAGTTGAAATTAAACAATAATAATATGTTTAAACAATCGGTCGAATTGTTATTTTTCATTTGTTGCTATAGTAATTGGTGACATTCGTCTAGAAAAAATGAAAAATTGAAAAAAAGTTGCAACCCTGTAAAATTCAATATTCTACCAATTGTTTAAACAAATCATTATTGTTTAATTTTATTTTTTATTAAATTAAACAATAATTATTTATCTAAACAATTGATAGAATTTGATTTTTAGGCTGTTATTAGTAATTTGTAAAATCTAGCTTGAAAAGTTGCGAATTCAAAAAAAGATTGCAACTCTTTAGTTCAATTTGATAAAAAGTTGAAATTAAACAATAATAATTTGTTTAAAAAATCGGTCGAATTGTTATTTTTGATTTGTTGTTAGTAATTAATTACATTTGTCTTCAAAAATTGCAATTTTGTAAAAAAGTTGCAACTCTGTATTTCAATTTAATACAAAGTTAAAATTAAACAATAATAATTTGTTTAAACAATCGATAGAATTGTTATTTTTAGTTTATTGTTAGTATTTGGTATCATTTAGCTTAAAAAGTTGCAAATTTGAGAAAAAGCGCAACTCTGTGACTTAAACTGATAAAAATTTGAAATTAAACAATAATAATTTGTTTAATCAATTGATACAATTTTTATTTTTAATTTGTTGTTAGTAATTAGTTACATTCGTCTTGAAAAGTTGAAAAATTAAGAAATAGTTGTAATTCTGCAATTTAATTTGATAAATAGTTGTATATATAAACAATAATAATTTGTTTAATCAATTTATCAATTACATAAAACAATTGTTAAAACTCTATATTTATGCTATTTATTGAAAAATGTGGAAAAAAATTGTAAAAAAAATAGAATTATTTTTAACGCCTATTTTTGGATTTTTTTATATTTGGGTGTTTTTGGGTGACCCATAAAAATTAGTTAATATTAAAAAATTGTTAAATGAAGAATGTAGCATTATTCTTTGAAATCTCCCGAGGAGAAACAGAGTTTGTTGATTAAAAAATATTGATTTTTAGATTCTATACCAATTCTTCGAAAATATTTTTTTTATACGCATGTAAAATAAATGGAAAATTGAGCGCTTTTTGCGACCTCTAAATATTTGTTGATTTTAAAAAACAAAAAAACAAGGGTATTTTTTTCGACTGAGAACAATCTAAGGGGGTGATTAACCCTTTGCGATACACATTTTTTGAAAACAAAGAAAATAATTTTCTCGGTACAAATCGTGACTCTTTGATCCAAGGAACTAAAAAACGTCAAAATTAGAGAATGTGAAAATTTCGACCTTTGGGAATTATTATCTCGTAAATTAAAAATGATATTTTTCTTCAGAACCAGAGTTTGGAATCGTAAATTTATTGTAAAATTTAAAAAATAATTTAATATTTTAATTGGATAAGGTGTACTGAATACATCCACAAAAATCTTAAAAATGAAGGTGGTAATCTGGGTTACCACTATGCCGCAAAGGGTTAAGATCGTATTTTTTACATAAACATTTATATAGCAGGGTTTGCTGAATTTAAGACAAGTCTTAAATTAAGATTCTTTTTTTACACTGATAGTCTACCAAATAGTCTATCAATAACAATATACTGAATCCTATTGATTTTTTAACCAATCTTCTTTAATCATATCGCTTCCTTTTTCCGCAATCATCATTGTTGGCGCATTTGTATTTCCTCTAGGAACAGCTGGCATTATTGAAGCGTCCACTACCCTTAACCCCTTGATACCATAAACCCTTAATTGAGAATCAACAACAGAATTTGTATCATTCTCTGGACCCATTTTACACGTCCCAACAGGATGGAACACAGTCGAAGTATATTCTCTCATTTTGCAGAACCAATATTCATCCGAGTTGATCCGAAATTGATTGCACGGAGGTTTTGAATCTCTAACAAGCTGAAAATTATTCCTCTGAAAAATTGTCGTATTGAACAATTTTAAAGCCAATCGAACTGCCTCAATCATCCTTTTAACATCCACATCCGAATTGTAATATCCTGGATAAATCAAAGGATCTCCCCAAACAGGATCTGTTTCATTTAGCCTAATTAATCCTCTACTCTCAGGCGTTAATAAAACCGGCATAATATTAAAATTGCTGTAATATGGAAACATTTTGCCACTGCCACCAAACATAAACTGTACATCTGGCGCATTTTGATTTTCCGCATATTTTGTTCGAACAAACGCTGTAATTAAAGTAACACCTGTCGCAGATAAAGGACCTCGTTTTCTACTCAAATAATACAATAAATCCTTCATTTTCTGTTTGCAATTATTGTCAGTTGATGATTTTTTGTTAAAGCCCACAGTCAAGCCCAAAAAACTCACATGATCCTGAAGATTATGACCAACTGACAAATTTTTTAAGACACGGATTTTGTGCTTTTTTAACTCTTTCTCGGGACCAATTCCGGAAATCATCAACAATTTCGGCGAATTCACTGTACCGGCTGATAAAATTATTTCTTTTTTAGCTAATGCTGTTTTTCTTTCTCCGCTGGAAAGTAAAGTGTACTCTATTCCAAAGGCTTGTCTTGTAAGGGAATTGATTAAAATTTTCGTCACGTATGCTTGTTTTTTAATGTGCAAATTGGCCCGCTTTTGTCTGATTGGCCGAATGAATGCTCCATTTGCACTTTGGCGCGAACCACGAATTGATGTTGTTTGAACAATCGTGGATCCAAATTGAGTTTCGCCATTAATGTCTGTATGTTTATATTCGAGCTCTTCGAGTGCCTCGAGAGTAATCCTTGCATTCGAATCTAAATATGGAAAACTTTCGACTCTTTGATAACCTCCGGTTTCGTGATATTGTGGATTCCGATCTAGAATCTAAAAACAGAACAAAAAGTTTTTTAAATGGGCGATTTTACTGGAATTTACACTTATTTGTACATTTTAAAATGAAATGTTTTTGAACTTTTATTAGATGAGAAGGTTTAACCTTATTCTTGATAATAAATTAAAATTCTTTTGGCCTATACGGAGTATTATTTCTTCATTTTTTATCAGGGGAATTGATTCTTAATTAGCGTACTTATTGTAATGCAAAAGTTGACAATTTATATGATTTCGAGTAAATTTTCGGAATTAATAAACAAATAATCAAAAAAATATAAAATTTGTGTAAATTGTTAGGAATTAAAAAAAATTTATATTAACGAACTTGATTGAAATTTGAGAAACATAATTGAAAAATTATTAAAACATTGCAAAGTGGATATAATAATTTAGATTTGAGATAATAAATAAAATTTTAAAATAATAATGCAAAAAGATAAAAGAAAATGGAAATTAAAAAAATAATTTAAAAATGAGTTACATAATTGAAAGTTTAGGAATTTAATTGAGGAATAGTAAAAATAATTAAAAATTGAAGAAATTATTAAAACATTAAAAAGTGGATACAATAATTATTTGAGATAATAAATAAAAATTTTAAATAATAATGCAAAAAGATAAAAGAAAATTAAAATTAAAAAAATAATTTAAAACTGAGTTACATAATTGAAAGTTTAGGAATTTAATTGAGGAGTAGTAAAAATAATTAAAAATTGAAGAAATTCAAAATAAATGCAAATGATAACAATAATAATTCAAAATTCAAGAAAATTACTAAAATTTGAGAAAAATATTTTAAAACCTAGGAAATTAATTAAAGAATATTGAAAAAAGTTAAACATTCGAGAAAATAATTGCATAGTATGTAATAAAAATAATAAAAATTGAAGAACATAATTTTAATTTGTGAAAAATAATTTTAATAAATTCAAAATATATTTGTAATATTGTAATAAAAGAAAATTATTGCCAAATGATAAAAAGTAATTGTTAATTGAAAAAATAATTGGAATTTGAGATAAATAATAAAAAAGTTAGAGAATTTATTAAAATAATAAAATAATATTGAAAATGACAAAAAATACCTAATTGAAAAATTATGGAAATAATTAAAAATTAAAAAATTTAATACATATTTATAAAAAATAATTGCAAAACTTACAGAATATATTTAAAAGAACCAATACTACTTAAAAAAGGATAAAAATAATTGGAAATTAAAGTTAATTATGGAAATTTAAGGACAAAATTGAGAAAATTACTGAATTTAATTGATATAAAAGAAAACGGTTGAAAATCAAATAACATTTTTTAAATACTTGAAAAATACAACTAAAAATTATAAAAACAATAAAATAAAAATTTAATAAAAATTGTGAAGCGTGAAACAAGTTTTTTTAATATTAAAAATTATTTGGAAAAAAATTTTAAATTTTAAATTTAAGGGCATGTGATGATAATGCTAAATTTGTCCGTAAACTTTCTCTTAAAGTACTCAATGTTTTGACACCAAACTTTGTAGAATTACTCAAAACACCAATTGAATGGTCTCTCTGACCCAATTTTGTTTCATTTTTGTCTTTAAACTAAATATTTTTCAAATTTAGTTTTTTTTCAAAATTTTCCAAAAATTGTAAAATTGAAAAAAAAATTAGTTTAAAGATAAAAATGAAATAAATTTGTGTCAGAGAGACCATTCTAATGGTATTTTGAGTAATTCTACAAAGTTTGGTGTCAAAACATTGAGTACTTTAAGAGAAAGTTTACGGACAAATTTAGCATTATCATCACATGCCCTTAAAGAAAAAATTTGTAAAATACAAAATTTATATTTTATGAAAATAATTGAAAAATGTCGAATAAAATTGAAAAGTAATTAATAAATAATGAAACTAATTTGATATTAAATTAAATAATTAAAACTGAAAAAATTGAAAAAATAATGAAAATCTTTGAAGAGAATTTTTGAAAAATGATAAAATTAGTCGACATTTGTAGATATTAATTGCAATTTTTGAAAAAAAAATTTAAAAAATACAGAATATTTTTTAAGTAAAAAAAAGTGCCTTATTACAAAATGATTTCAAGAATTTTAAATTCAGGAAAATAATTACAACATTAGAGAAATTATCAAAAATTTATTGATGAAAATAATGGAAATTTGAGATAAAAAATTGAACTTTTCGGAATTAATTAACAAATATTCAAAATAATATAAAAATTGTAAAAATCATCGCAAATGAAAAAAAATAATTAAAAATTGACGAAGTAATTGAAATTTGAGAAAAATAATTCAAGAATTATTAAAACATTAAAAAGAGGATGCAAAATGATAACAATAATAATTGCAAATTGAAGAAAATTATTAAAATTTGAGAAAAATATTTAAAAATCTAGGAAATTAATTGAAGAATTATGAGAGTAATAAAAAATTCGAAAAAATATTTGCTAAGTAATAAAAATAATTAAAAATTGAAGAAAATAATTTTAGCTTGTTAAAAATAATTGAAAAAATTACAATATATATTTGTAATTAAAGAACATAATTCCAGAATGATTAAAACAATTGTAAATTGGAAAATTAACTAGAATTTGAGATAAATAATAAAAAAATTATTAAAAAAATTATTGATTAAAATGATTGTAAATTGAAGAAAATAAAAATTTGTAAAAAGGAATTGAAAAAATTTCAGAATATATTTGAGATAAACAAGACTACAATAATTACAATTATATATTATAATTTTTCGAATTTATTCAAACTGATTCCAGTTATTTGCTACAATTTTCATCCATTTTTATCATTTTTCAAAAATTAGCTTCAATTTCTAATGATTTTCATTATTTTTCAATTTTTTCCCTAAATTTTAAATTATAAATTTCCACAAGTTTCAATTACTTTCTTTAATTTTTTCAAATAAAACTTTTGCATTTGTACTTATTTTCTTCAATATCAAATTAGTTTCATTATTTATTAATTAATTTTCAATTTCTTTTGTCATTTTTCAATTATTTTTGCAAAATATGCTTTTTTTTAAATTTTAATATTTTTCTTTGAAAAACAAACAATGTTTAAACTGCTTAGATGTAATAAACTTTTAATAAGATTATTTTAAATTAAAATTAAAAAAAAATGTATGCTTTATTTGAATTTTTTTTTTTTAACTGTAGTTAGGTTATGTTTAAGAGAAATGTAAATTATGCAAAATTACAAAATATGAAATGAGTATACATTAACAATAATGAAAAACAAAAAAATCTGATTAATTAAAAACTTAAAAGTGGATTTTAATTTTTACTAGAAAAATCATTATTTTAAATAAACAAACCAAGTTTTCACTTTATAAAAAATCATTAAAAAAATGTTAAATTCTTCAAAACATTAAAAATAAACATTGGAAACAAAAGAATTCTTAATGTTTTTAAGGGCATGTGATGGATTATGACGTCACTGGCATAGGCAAAATTTGTCCGTAACTTTTCTCTTTAAGTATTGAATATTTGGTCATGAAACTTGGTAGAATTACTTAAAATATCATTAGGAAGGTCTCTCTGACCCAAATTTGTTTGAATTTTGGCTCAAATATAATTTTTGAGAAATTTTGGAAAAATAGACAATTTTTAAAAAATTACTTTTGACCCAAAAATCAAACAAATTTGGGTCAGAGAGACCTTCCTAATGATATTTTAAGTAATTCTACCAAGTTTCGTGACAAAATATTTAATATTTTAAGAGAAAAGTTACGGACATTTTTTGCCTATATCAGTGACGTCATACTCCATCACATGCCCTTAAGGAAAAGGATTTGGAAACTCTGATGTTAAAATTCTAAAAAAAATTCAGTTTATCTACTAAAAACATAAGGCTTCGGAAATGAAATACTTTCTAAATCTAAATTAGTTAAAAATATCTAATTATTAGTCAAATCGTGGCTGAGTTTTTGTTTCAACAGTTAGTTAAAAATAACTAATTATTAGTAAAATATGACTAAATTCGTAAAAAAATAACTAAAAAATACTTCTAAAACTTTTTAAAAAAACTTTTTTTTTAACTTTTTAAAAACATTTATTTCCTTTCTTTCAAAATCGAAAAATAAGTGTTTGAAATATAATCCTGGAAAGAAAAAATACTACTGCTTAACTAAAAAATAATTCAAATTTGACTAATAGAATTAGTAAACAGAATTTTGCTAAATTATTAGTTATTTTGACATAACCTAAAAATGAATTTGACTAATAATTAGTTATTTTTTACTAAATGATTAGTAGCAATATAACTATTTGAATTAGTGACTGAGTTTTTGCTTTCAAATTAGTTATTTTTTACTAATTCAGATTAAGAGAGTAAGTTTAGTATTTTTATTAATTTATTTCAACTAAAATGATGAAATTTTTTTTTTTAATTCTATAGTATTATAAATTTGACTTATAAGTATTACTTATAATAGTAAACATTAAATTTTAACTGTAAGTATTGACAATAGTTAATCCTGAATAGTTTCTACAAAATTAATCAGGACATCTAAAAAGTCATTTTCAATAGAAACACCCAAATATACATAATGTACTGAATTTTAAAAAATTCTCAGGATATACTTTGAAACGTTGTTCGAGAGTAATATTTTAGGATATTTACTTGTAATTTTTTTACTTTTTGGGACGAATTTAGTAAAAATTTATTTAATTGATGTAAACAAACTTTTATATTCATAGAAATTCATAGAAAAACAATTATTATTTATTCTCAATTGTTAAAAAAATCAAAGGAAATGGTTATACCTCTTGGTCTCTATTATCCTCTGATTTTTTAAAATAGGGCAACACTTCATCGTAGCTCCAACCAGGATTTCCCATTTGTTTCCAAGAATCGTAATCTTTTCGATTACCTCTAACGTACATCATGTAATTAATAGAACTTGAACCACCCATAACCTAAAGTTTCAAAAAGTCATCTTATTATTTAAATTTTGTTGTTTAAAATTGCTCAAAACTGCTCACAACTAGTTTTGAAACAGTTTAAAATTGTTTAAAAATATGTTGATAAAAAATAAGAAATAATTTGATTATATTGAATAATTTGATATTGTTTAAATTTTCTTCTTTAAAATCGCTTAAAACTATTTAGAACCAGTTTGGAACAGTTTAGGTCAAATTGTTTAAAAAGCTGGTTGAAAACAGTTCTGAAAAAAAAATTATTATCTCAAAAAATTTTCAAAACTCATTTTTTCTTTTTTAACAATTTATAATTATTACTCTACAGCTGTGTATAAATCGTAATTTACTAATCTAAATTTACATTTTAATTAGTAATTTTCAATTATTTCGTTATTTATTACTTTTTGTTTTTATACGCATAGTTGATATGACATAACAATTTATTAATTTTTTCTTACTTTACCACGAGGCCAGCTACATCCATTATCTTTTAAACAAGCATTCTTTTCAGGTTGTGTTTTGTAATTCCAGCTCAAGTGAGTTTCTTGAATAAATGGAATAAAACCCGGAATTTGAGCAGCTTCCGGTTCCTCAGTTCCTGCTTCTAGCAAAAGTATCTAATGGAATATTGAAACTTAAGTAAAATAAATAATATTTTTCTTTATTTGACATTGTTATTTAGGAAAAAAGTTGAAAAAAATGAAATCTTTTTTGTTTTTTATTTAAAATCTTTAACTTTAGACTCGTACAAAATGACACTTTTTCAAAATTTCTTCTTAGACGGATAAAATGCTTTTTATTACATTTTTTACCAGACCATGATATTCAATATCTTCTTAATTTCATTTCTTCTTAAAATTTGGTTTCTAAATAGTATTGTATATTTAAAATTATTACACAAACAAATTTTGTTGAAAAAAATTCTTTTCGTTGAGAACTTCAAGCTATTAAAATATCTCCTTATGGTGATTTAAAAAAAGAGAAGAATTATAATATTTTCTTAACAAACGTATACGGTAAATTAATTTAATTTTGTTGAAAAAGTTGTATTATATTATAGTTTAAAATATGTTATTTTTTTCAATTTGTAAAACCGTTTTTTTTTTAATTAATTAAAATATAGTAATTTTGCGCATTTTGTTACTGTTTCCATGTAAAAGTTCCAAGTTTATAAATTTATATCTTAAAAACAGAACGGTAAATTTCAATAAAATTGGAACCATACATGTAAAATAATGCATTTAATATGTCATTAAAATTTTATAAGAATCTGTAGAAAATCGATTTTTGGATAAACCTCCTTAAAAATTATTAAATTTTTGTATATTTACATTCCACTTTTTTATTTCTGACAGTCTATTTGCCAGTACACAACCAGCTGTTCCAGCACCGATGATTATAAAATCGTACTGTTCAGGTTCTTGTTGTTTGATCTTGAAAAATTATAGTTAATTGTTTTTTTAATTTTTATTTATTTGCTCGGTCATTAAAGATTTAAATAATTTATATTAAACAAGTTAATTGTTAATAAAATTATTTATTATATTAAATAGGTTTCCTTACAAAATTAAATTTTTCATCTGGACTGTTGGTTAAAAGAAGCGAAATTATACTAGTATAAATACAAGTACAGTTGAACAAACCACATGATTTTAAGATTCGGAAAAGCATTGTTTTTCGTTAAAAATTATAAAGCCAACGAAAAAAAATTTATAAATAAATGTATGTATAAATTTATAAATGTTATAAATTATTTTATTAACCGAATAATGATTATCTTTATTAAAAAAGATACGAGTTGACTTATTACTTTTTATTAACTATTTGCTCGATGACTTTTTAACATTTTTGAACTCACTGACTTTATTTTTTTATTATCTTGTTTTTTTATCACTAATTTTCCGCTAAACAAGTTTATTTATTCAACAAATTATATAAATGTCTCATTTGCCACAATGATAGTTTCTAAACTTTCCTGGTAAAAATTATTTTATAACTTTGATCATACTTTTTAAGTTTTTATACATGAAATTACTAATTAATTTTTCCTGTCCAGAGGTTAATTAAAATATTTGTTACAAATGCCCTCATTTAATAAAGTAAAAAATTTTAATCTCAATGGTCGAATTTTGCACTTTAGCGGAATCCATTAGTTGATGCATTGTAATGTTGTTTGAACAGCTATAGATTCTAATTGAGTTTCATCATTAATGTCCGTTTATTTATATCCAAGCCGTTGAAGTGCTTTTGCAAAGAAACCTTACATTAGAATCTAAATATGGACATTTTTTTACTCTTTGATAATCTCCAGTGATATTGGAGATAAAAATTAAAAAATTGAGAATTTTTATTTACTATTTTTTGATAAACTATAGTGAAGAAGAAGATCCCTTATTCTTAAGGATAACGGAAAAATAAAAGAATAAATTATGTTAAAATTACTTGCGACAAAATTCACTATTTTGTGGGTAATTTGCCAACATTAAATAATATTCAAAAATGTGAACAAAACTAAAAGAGTTTTTTTTATTTGTTTTTTATAATCAATCATTAATATTGTGAACAGAATTACTTTTTAGTACTGAATATAAACTTTTTTTTTTTAAAACAATGATGCTTAATGTTTATTTATGATCTCTATTTCTGACAAATAAAAATTCCGTTAAGTATAAATTATTTAAATATTAAATTTTTTTAAATACGCTCAATAGAAATTCTCTTTTATAAAAATTCTGTTTCATAAAGATTGGGTTATTTTCATTACAATTGTGTGTTGAATGAAAATGAGTGCAATCGAGAATCTGATATTTGAAGTTTCTCCTTAATAGAAATTCGTTTAAATAAATATTTTACTAGATACAAATTCTTTGTTACGAAAAATAGAAATTCAGCCTGAAAGTCGATCTACTAGAAATCCAAGTTTAAAACTAATGAACGCTTTTCGATTTCACTGAACATTTAAATCGCAAATGTTATATTTTTCAATATTTTTATTCATACTTTATTTATAATTTATATTTTACATAAAATGACTTAAATGCATTTATCAAATGTCTCATAACCCAAAAGTTATGATGACATCTTTTTTTTTTACTCATAGTTTTTTTAACCCCATTTTTTATTTCAGCAAATTTACAGTACAAACCCACTCGACTAATTTCTGGTCTTTTTACAGTTTTCGCATTTTTGTAATTTACAGGAGTATCAGCAGAAATATTTCCACATACGTTTCATTCAATTTCATTTATTCTTAGATTGTTTCTCTTTTTTCTTTTTATTATTAATTTTATATCATTACACTTTTATCATTACTTTCTAATTGTTACATTTATATCCTTAAACAAATCATTTCAAATCGTGCAAGCACTCCGATGGTTAAAAATATGTCAAAAATATTGACAAACAAAAACAATACTTTGGTTTTTTGAAAAAACAAAAAACAAATCATCTCAAACAGGCCATCTTTTTTTTTTCTTAAATTTTTCAGGGTTTATAGCTACTTAAGTGTACTACTTATATACCATAAAAATTTCATTTGGTATTTTTTTTTGTTTCTTGGGAGAAAAAAATTATTTTCTACTTTTTCTTAAAAACCTCAAAAATTTTGCAATTTTTAAAATTGAAAATTGTTCCTTGAGCGATTTCTTTACAATTTTAATGCTATTTTTAAAAATATCATAAGAAATAATGAACGCTGATAAATAGCAATATTATCTAACTTTCTTAAAAAAAGAAGAATTTGTTTTTAATTCTAACACCTTTTTAACAAAACTTTTTTAGTTTTATAGGATTTAATAATTTGTATGTAATCAATTTGCTATTATAAGATTTCAACATTGGTACATAAAATTCGTTTCATAAAACGTTTTTCAATCTTAAATATTACAAAATTTAGGAGGTTTTTAAAAAAACAAAAAATATCAAATGAAATTTTTATAGTAAGTAGTACACTTAAGTAGCTATAAACCCTGTAAAATTAAAGAAAAACACAGATTCCCTTTTTGAGATAAAAATTTGTTTGTCTTTTCAAAAAATCAAAGTATTGTTTATTTTTTGTTTCAATATTTTTGACTTTTCTAGATAAATTTTTAAAAAGCATAAAAAATAGAAAAAAAAATTAACTAAGGAGCAACTAGAAAGATTGAAAAATGTGTCAATTACGAGATTTTGAAAAAAAAGTATAAAAAACTTTTTTTTTTGTTAAAATCATTAAAAAAACGTAAAACACGGTGATTTTTTAACAGATTTAACCTAAAGGTTCTGGCTCCTGGGATTTTTTTTTATTTCGATTCTAGAACATTAATACATCATTTTTAAAAAAAAAACGAAAATCTTCTCTTTAGCCGTTTTTGAAAAATGTCGATTTAAAAATTCCAAATGACGAAAACTCAACTTTTCTTCAAGAAATATTCATTTAAGAAAAAATATCATGAGATAAAATTTGTTGATACATATTAAAACAAGGAATTGTTTTTATTTTTACCAATTTTTTCTACAATTGATAGTTTACGAGAAAATTGATTTTTTTAATTATTTCACTCAAATTTTATTTCCTTTTTTTAATTTTTCATATTTAAATTATGTTTATCATATTTCAATTTTTTTCTCTACTTTAAATTATTTCCAGCATAAATAAATAAATAAATAAATATTTCAATTATT
The DNA here is from genome assembly GCA_037103525.1 of Ganaspis brasiliensis. Lineage (NCBI taxonomy): Eukaryota > Metazoa > Arthropoda > Insecta > Hymenoptera > Figitidae > Ganaspis > Ganaspis brasiliensis. Next base: position 3,198,151 of record JAZKLR010000146.1, read on the forward strand.
TTTTTCAATTTTGAATAATTTGTATCATTTTCCAATTATTTGTCTCGATTTTTAATTATTATTCTCATCTTCTAAAATTATTTTCTAAGATTTATAAATATTTTTCTATATTTCAATTAATATCTTCAATTTTTAATTATTTGTATTTATTTTCTTAATTTCCAAATTTTTTTGATTAATAATTGTAAATTTTAATTACTTTTAGTTCCCTTCAATTCCTTTATCCAATTTTTAATTATTCTCATTTTTTTCAATTAATTTTTAAAAGCTTCATGTATTTTCCACAAATTTCAATTTTTTTTTTTTTTAAAATAAATTCTTTAATTTTTTCAATTATTTCTTTGAAATGTCATTTATTTGTTTTACAACTTATCATTGTTTTTATCATATTTCAATTATTTTCTTCAAGTTTCAAATTTTAAAATCATTTTTTAGTTATTTTTCAAAATTTATCTCTATCAATTTTCAACCTTTTTCATTTGTTTTATAATTTCCAAAATTTTAAACTATTTATCTGACATTTCGAATATATAGTACCGGCGAAATTTGTCAGTCCATCCATTTTTTAAGAATTGAAAAATTTCTTTGAGCTTACAAAGTATAATTATTAAAAAGATTTTATTTTTATTTCCTAAAAGAGGATGAAATTCTAAAGAAAATAAGACTTGAGTGAAGTTGTTTAGTCTATTTTTCATTGAAATATATTTAAAAAAAAATAGAATTTTTACTGTTTTACAAAAATTTTAATTTCTGACGAAATAACCATGGTTTTTTATGTTTCTATACTTATTTTCAAGGTAATTTATATAAGCATTAAAGTGCAACTTTTATCTTAAAATATGCAGGGCTTGAAATTAGAACCAAAAAAGATAGAAAAATTATAATTTACGTCTTGATATCAAATACAGCTATAAAAAGTATAACAAAGTTGTAATTGTCAACAAATTTCAGAAAAAAATAATATAATATATTTATTAAAATTTTTAAAATTAATTTTATGTCAATATATTGTTTTCAAATTTTAATTAATTTTTTTTTTTCAAACTCCGAGCCCTACATATTCTAAGATAAAAATTGCACTTTAACGCTTATATAATAGTTCTATTTCTTAGAAAATTACCTTGGAAACAAGCATAGGAAGTTCAAAATATCATCGTTATTTCGTCAGAAATTTGAATATTTGTGAAACAGTAAAAATTCCACTTTTTTAAATATTTTTCAATGAAAAATGTACTAAATCACTTCACTCAGGTCTTATTTTCTTTAGAATTTTATCTACTTTTAGGAAATAAAAAAAAATTTAATAATTATATATTGTAAGCTTAAAGAAGTTTTTCAATTCTTAAAAAATGTGTGGACTGACAAATTCGGCCGGTACTGTTATGTCATTCAACTTTCAATTATTTATATTATTTTCTTCAATTTGCAATTACTTTCGTTCTTTTCATAATATTCAAAAGGTTTTTAATTACATATTTTTAATTAAAAATAATTTTTCTCTTCAATTTTAAATTACATTTATCTATTTTCATTTACTTTCTCTATGTTTTAATTATTTTCTTCTTTTTCAAGAAACTTCTGTAAGTTTCACGTATTTTTCTTAAATTTTCTTTAACTTTCCTTTCTTTAAAATATATTATGTAATTTTTTCAATTATTTTCTCAAATTTTGATTAATTTTTTCAATTTTCAATCATTTCTTTTTCAATTTACAATTATTTTCTCTAATTTGTCATTATTCAATTTTTTCAATTTATTTTGAAGATTTTCAAGTATTTTTCTCAATTCTAAATTATTTACATTATTTTTAAAACATTTCTATGATTTTTTATAAATCTTGTCCTGAATAATTATTTATTTGTTTATGTAAAGTTATTTTTAAATATCATATTTAATCATCTAAAATCGATATCCAGAAGAAAATCCCAGGTGACAGAACCTTTATTACGTTAAATCGGTTGAAAAAGCAGCGAGAAAAATTTTTAAAAAAATGTTGTCTAAAACTTTGTTTTTTAATTTAACAATGATTTGGATGAAAATTTCAATGCATCAAAAATCACAACTACAGCTTTTTCTGTGTTACGAAAATTTAAAAAAATTCCAGCAGAAAAACATACTTTCATATGAAGTTAATTCTCGATGCACCATCGGACTGCCTGCATAATTTGTAATGGATTCGCTCCCTTAACTTTCTATCATAACTTTTTAAACCTAACTTTTTTACTTCAACTTTTTACTCATTACTTTTTTTTATAATCACTCCCTTCGTTATGCAATTTCCACCATCCGGGTCTTGACCAGTCTCTCTTTATCATATCACTCCCTTTTTCAGCAATCATAATAGTAGGTGCGTTTGTATTTCCCCGAATAATTTTTGGCATAATAGATGCATCAATCACCCTCAAGCCTTGAATTCCATAAACTCTTAATCTAGCATCAACAACTGCCTCTGGATCCTCGGACGGACCCATTTTACAAGTACCCACAGGATGATAAAAATTGGCCGTGTACTGTCTTATAGCACAAGTCCAATACTCGTCGGTATTAAATTCAATTTTATCACAAGGAGGCAAGGCTTTTACCATCAAATGATACTGATTGTTTACAAATACCGAAGTTCGTAATAGCTCAAGACCCATTCTAACCCCATCGAGCATTCGTTTCATATCTATATCCTCCTGAAAATAATTCGGCTGAATTACAGGTGCGCCCCAAGTCAAATCAGTGTAGTTCAATCTCACGTATCCTTTACTTTTTGGACTCAAAAGAACCGGCATTATATGAAATTCACCGTAGTAAGGCGCTTTCTCAAAATTACCAAACTGATACTGTATATCAGGCGTGTCTAAATTCTTCTCGTATTTCGTTCGAGCAAACGCAGAAACGGATGTGGCACTTACTGAAGAAAATGGTCCATTTCGAGTGGTCAGGTAATTAATCAAATCATCGACTCTTGTTTCACACGGTGGATTGGATTGTGTTTCGGGACCGTGTTTTACATACAGTCCGAGAAAGGTCACGTGGTCGTGAAAATTATTACCAACTGACAGATTTTTAATTATGTCTATACCGTGTTTTTCGAGTTCTTCAGTGGGACCAATTCCAGAGAGCATTAGTAATTTTGGAGATTCGATGGCACCTGCTGATATTATTACTTCTTTCTTTGCGTAGACTTTTCGACTCCTCCCGGTTGGTATGTGGGTGTATTCGATACCAGTGGCTCTCTTCGAACCGGGATCTATTAAAATTCTCGTTACGTATGTTTGAGTTTTGATGAATAGATTTTGTCTGCTTTCTCTGATTGGTCGGATAAATGCTCTGTTTGTACTGTAACGAGAGCCGTTTATAGACGTTGTTTGGAAAATATTGACTCCTAATTGATGCTCTCCGTTCACATCTCTCTCTTTGTATCCTAATTCTAAAAACGCTTTTAGAATGATTTTCGTGGGTTCGTCTATGTAGCGGAATCTTTCAACGGATAGGTAGCCTCCGATTCCGTGGTAATTTGGATTTTGTTGTATGATCTGTAAGAATTTGAAGTGGTTAATTGATACATCTAGTATATAAATATATATAAAAAAGAACCTCCTCAGGAGGTTAATGATGAATGATTATCCTTTGGAATTTGTTGAAAAAAATATAAAAACTCGATTGAATAAAATAAAATTTTCAAACAATATCGACGTTCAAAATATTAAATCGAGTTTATATGAACAAATCTCAAAGATTTCCTTTCCATATTGTGAAAACAATTTTTTCAAGTTAGCAAATGTTCTTAAAAAGTAAAGTTTTGCATCGATTCCTACTGTTAAAAATAACTTAAATTATATTGTAAGACTGGGAAAAGACAAAATTTCAAAATTTGATCGTACGAATGTAGTGTATAAATTTGATTGTAAAGTCTTCCCCTTTGTGTATTTAGGTGGAACAAAACGTGCACTTAAAGCACGGTTAAAAGAACATAAATATAGGAAAGGAACTATTATTGATAAACATCGTCAACTTGGTCACGATTTTGATTATGATAACACCGCTATTTTAGATACTGAAACTAATTGGAGAAAAAGAAAAATATCTGAAATGATCCATATTAAATCGTTTCCATGCACGATTAATATAATAGAAGATGTTTTTTCATTAAGTAAAATTTTCACAGTTGACTTTGTGTTTGTGTGTACGTTGGTGTGCTATTTTGATTATAATTTGAGATCTTTGGCTCCGATATTTCTCTACTTATATTTCTATTTATAATTGTGTAAATCTAAATTTTATTCAGTTAATACCGAAATGTCGTTATACATGTTAATTTCAACCGACGGGAAAAGAATTTTTTTTTTCCAACCTTTTTTAACCATTTTTATAAATTTGACAAATTTTAAATTATTATTGATTTGAAATGATAAAATGTTTTTTAATTATTCAGGTAAAGTGAAGTGAATTTGTGATTCTTTATCAAGTATTTATATTATGTTCTGAAGCCTTGGTGATTTATAGTGTTTTTTAATAAATTATAGCCTAAAGAGGTCGGCGAATCTTGAATGACGAAATGTAGCTAAAAATAAAAAAAATTTTCGTTGAAAATTTATTTCAATAAACTTTTTTAGATCATTTACTGTCTTCTCAAATTTATTTAATTTTATTGAACTAAATAAATTTGTGAATTCTGCTTTATTACCTACATGATCTGTAACGTCGCATGTCGTAATGATTTATTATGTACACGTGGTTTTCAATTCAAAGAGTTAATCATGTAAAATTGAATTGTTTATTAACATATGTCCTTTATAGATAAGTTAGTTAATTTTAAGCCTTATTTCGTAATTATTATAATTTCAAATTTGAGGTGAGTTTTTGCAAAAATTAAGAGCAATAATAATGTGTAATGTTTGGAAAAGATTTTTAGGTTATTAGACTAAAAGTTGTATAATTAATTTAGAATTATAAATGACTTTTGAAGAGGACACGAGCGCTTGTGTCGAAACGTCTCATTTATGTTTGAATTTGGTCTCTTTGGAGAGATCGATTTAAATAAAATGAACTAAATTTATTCAGAAAATTCCTGAGGAGGTTGTTTTTAAAAATATATTTATGTCAAAATTCGCCATTTTCACTCACAACCGGTTAAATTGCCTGTGCACAAAAATGTGGAAAAATATGAATAAAAATAAAACAAAACTTTTTTATATGTTTTCTATAATCAATCATCTTGTTAATATTAAAAAAAGATCTCGCTTTGAATACAATAATATAATCTTTTTATCATAAAAAACTAAAGTTTTAATCCAGAGCAGTCCGACAAAAAATGGAAATAAAATCTATATCAAATAAATAAAGCTTCTACAATTATAAAATAACTTACAAAAATATAAATTAAACACTGTAATAATTACAAAAATACCTGATTGTTTCAAAATAGCGTAAGTTTTAGAAATAAAATCTCAAATTTGACAATCAATGCCCAAATGTGACAGGTTAATCCGCCATGATTCTTTATAATCACGTGACTCACGTAACTTTCGCAATAGTATGTATTTTTCTGCGCATGCGCACTTCTTTTGATTCATCCCGCGCTTATTTAAAATCATGTTTTAAAAATATAAAAAAATGTTTTTTCAATGCACAATTATTATAATTATTATTATTATAATTAATTTATACTTTAATAAAATATTGCAGTAATTTACAGTTTGACTAAGTTAAGTTTCTGTTATCAACCATTAAAAAAGTTTTAAATATAATATTCCAAAATAAATTTACATAAATAAATAAAATGAATATTTATTTAGAACAGAATTTATAATACTTTAGAATTAAAAAGAATTGAAATTACCCAAAATAATTGCAAATTTTTCAAATGAATTAAAAAAAAATTATATTAATTAAAAATTAGGGTAAGAAATTTAAAAAATCATAGAATTGTTTTAAAAATAAAGAAAATAATTTAAATTTGAGAAAAATACATACAAATCTTAAAAGAAAATTGAAAAAAATGAATAATGAAAAATTAGAGAAAAAAAATGAAAAAAGATAAACATAATTTAAAAGTGTAGAGAACAAGTTTTAATTATAGAGAAATAATTAAAATTTTCTTGGAAATTATGAAAAATAACAAGAAAAAGAACGAAAGTAATTAAAAATTGAAGAAAATAATATAAAAATAATAAAAATAATTGAAATTTGAATGAAATAAATTAAATGTCAGATAATTAGTAAAAATTTTAAAAATTATAAAACAAAAATGAAAAATTTGAAAATAGTGTAATAAATTTTGGAAAATAAATTAACAACTGGTTTTAAAATTTGAAACTTGAAGAAAATAATATAAAAATAATAAAAATAATTTAAATGTCAGATAATTAGTAAAAATTTTGAAAATTATAAAGCAAAAATGAAAAATTTGAAAATAGTGTAATAAATTTTTGAAAATAATTGACAACTGATTTTAAATTTTGAAACTTGAAGAAAATAATTAAAATATGGAATTTATGCAAACAAATGAAAATAATTAAAAATTGAAGAAAATAATTAAAATTTTTTTTTGCAAAATTTTAGAAAAACATTTAAAACTCATAAAAAATAATTTTAGATAATGCAAATAATAATTAACAATCGACAAAAATAATTGAAAAATAATAAAATTAATTCAAAAATGAAAAAAAATAATTGACATATGCTGAAAATTATTTTTAGATTCAGAAAAGAAAATTGAAATATGATGAAAATAATTGAAATATGAAAAATTGAAAACGGTAAAAAAATTTTTAGAGCAATAATTGAAAAAACTATAGAATATATGTTAAAAAAAAGAAAATATGTAATTACAAAATTAATTAACAATTTTTAAGTAAAGAGAATAATTATAAAATCTCAAAAATAACGCAAATTGATGAAAATAATTGAAATTTTTGAAATTTATGCAAAAATAATTAAAATAATTAAAAATTAAAGAAAATAATAGAAAAAATGCAAAATTTATTTTTAAGCAAAAAAAAAAATAATTGCAAAGTTGTTTAAATAAAACATGGAAAATTGATGACAATAATCGAAATTGGAGACATTAACTGAAAATTTAGAAAATTAATTGAAGAATAATGTAAATATTAAAAGATGGAGAAAATAATTGCAAAATAATAAAAACAAATTAAAATTGAATAAAATAATTGAAAATTCAGAATTTAAGTTATCTATTTGAAAGTTCAAGAAATTAATTTAGAAATGATGAAAATCTATTAAAAATTAAAAATAATAACGGCAAAATGACGAAAATAATGGTGAAGTAAAAAAATTAATTTAAATTTACGATTTATAATATAAAATTTAGGAATAAAAAGTTAAATTGATTGAATGTCAAGGGAAAAAATTGAAGAAGTAATTGAAAAATCAAAACAAAAAAATTAAAATTTGAAGAAGGTAAATTTGATATTTGGGGAAACAATTTAAAAATAATTTAAAATTGCAGAAAATGATTGAGTAATGATAATTTTAGGTTAAAATTGCTTCCCGATATATAATCATGTTTTAACAAGTTAAAATTGTTCTAAAAAAATTTTTAGTACATCTTAAACAAAAGTTAAGAATTTAATGTTCATTTTCTCTTATATAATTTATAATTGAAAGGAGAAACGTTGCTTTTATAAATAAAAATTAGAAAATTATCGAGAATAAAAATTGAAATTTATCTCCAAAGCCTTCTTTTTTTAGTGAATAACTGAAATTTTTGAAATATTAACATCATATTATAAAATTGTAGTAAAATATTGTTATAAATAACCGAAAAATATTTTTTTACAGATGCCCTAGTTTTTATAAGAATAAAAAAATTGTCATTTTTCCATCCCCGAAGCCTTTTTCTTGAAGCCATTAAGATTTTGTTTTGCTATTAATGTTTATTTTCTGGGTTTTCAATAAGAATTTAACCTTTTTCTTATGATTTGAATTGAAAACTTCGTATTTACTTGAATATTAATAATTTTTCTACTAAAAATAAAAATTTATTTAATGTGTATTTCAGTTTTTAAAGAATAAGATTTAAATATTTTAAGAAATAATATCTTAAATATTGTATTTTCGTTGATTGTTACTCGTTCAGTAAATATAATGTAAACTCTTAACTCTTAGAAATTAATTTTTCGAACTAGTAAATTAAGTTTTTAAATATCATCCTGTATAATCCTACAAAGGAATTTGAAAAAATCTAAAAAAAATGTCTTTTTAAAATATAAATATAAAAGTGTCACTCTCAGTAGAATCATCCATTTTTTAAAAATCACTTAAAACGCTAAAAGATCTACATTTTTGTAAAAATCACTTACATCCAGTATTTAATACTGCACATTTTTCTTTTTTCTCTCTAAATCTGAATTATTGAATAAAATTACTAATTGTTAGTAAAAACTATTAATTAATTTGTAGTTTTTACTATTTTTTCTATCAATTGATATAGCAAAAACTACAAATTCACATTAATCTATTCTTACTACTGTGAATTTGTATTTTTTGCAATCAACGTTCAGTTTTTTACTATAACAATTAGTAATTTTTCACTACTTTTTAACAGACATTTTTACTAATTTAATTTGTGAATTGTCATTCACAAACTCATCATTTTATTAGTAGTTTTTCACAAATTCAGATTTAGACAGTATAAAAATAATATCATTATTGATAATAAATAATACTAAGATATTGCAGAAAATAAGTCTTACGTCGAGATCTCGATTATCTTCAGATTTTAAGAAAAAGGGTAATACTTCTTTATAACTCCAGCCGGGATTTCCCATTTGTGACCATGAATCATAATCATCCCGATTTCCTCTGACGTATATCATGTAATTAAGTACACTCGATCCGCCCATTGTCTAGGAATTGAATTTTTTTTTTTTTAATGGTAAACAAATTTTAAATTATTATTCAATGTATTTATTTGAATTATTTGAAAAAAGTGTACAATTTTTAATTGAAAAAAAATACCCGTCCACGTGGCATAGTACATCCTCTGTTTCTAATGCAAGAATAATTCGATGTTTGCGTTCGATAATTCCAATCAATATCGGTAGTTTGCAAAGAGTGTACGAGACCTGGAATTTCAGCTGCTACTGGTTCTTCTCTTCCTGCTTCCACCAAAAGTACCTGCATTTTTTATAACAATTTCATGCAGAGACTTTAGTGTTTGATTATAACATTAATAATTGTGTTTTGATGTGGCAAAAACAAGAAATTAAGATAAATTGATATCTAATAAAAAAAAGAGGATCATTTATAAAATCAGTTTTGAAGCATCTATCATACTTACGTTCCAATCCGCATTTTCTGTCAATCTATTTGCCACAACGCATCCGGCAGAACCACCTCCAACAATGATAAAATCATACTCTTCACGATCAACTTTACTGCCCTTAAAAATGATAAAAAAAAATTAAATTAAAATATTATACTTTATATGGAAACATTCACGCATCAATATACAAAATGTTAAAAACTTTAAATATTATTTGTCGTACGAATACACCTAATTTAAATCTATTTTTTTCATCTCCTAATAAATTTGAAGCCATGTTAATAGATTTTTTTTATTTGCGAGAAATCTGTTATATTTATTAAATATAGAATTTTCTTAATACTTATTGTATCTAACTAGCAAAATAAAACGCGCGCAAGCGAGCGATTAGTTTTTCGTACATTTTAGAATCTATAAAATACAATAATAAATATAACAAATCGATAAATAATATTTATCTAATAAGAAGAAAACAATATTTTAAATATAATATTTAAAAATCAATTAATATACCTAAATAAAATAAACATTTATTTAGGACAAAATTTATAATATTTTAGAATTAAAAAGAATTGTAAAAAATAATTGAAATTTAACAAAAAATTGCAAATTAATTAAAAAAAATGATTTCAATTAAAAATTTGGGAAAGTAATGTAAACAACCATAGAAATGTTTTAAACATAAAGAAAATAAATTAAATTTGAGCAAAATACTTAAGAATCTTAAAAGTAAATTAAAAAAAATTGAATAATGAAAAATTAAAGAAAATAATTGAAGATTGAGATAAATAAATTAAAATTAAAAAAAAGTAGTTAAAATTTGAAAAAATAATTTAAAAAATTACATAAAACATTTTAAATAGAGAAAAGTTAAACAAAATTTCATAAAAATACTTAAAAAGTTTACAAGTTAATAGCAAAAAAAAGAAGAAAATAATTAAAAATTAGAGAAAATAAATGAAAAAAGATAAACATAATTTAAAATTAAACTGAACAAATTTTAATTAAAGAGAAATAAGTTAAAACCTTTTTTGAATTATGAAAAAGAACGAGAAAAAATTAAAAATTGAATGAAATAATTGAAAAGTCAGATAAAAAGTTAAAAAATTTTGAAATTATAAAACGAATGTAAAGAATTGAAATTTAAAGGAAATACATTTTTGAAAATAATTCAAAAATGTTTTTAAATTTTAAAACTTGACGAAAATAATTAAAATATGATACAAACAATGATAAGTTGTAAAAAAATAAATGACATTTAAGTGTGATAATTGAAAAAATTACAGAATTTTTTTTAAATAGAGAAAAAATAATTGAAATTTGAGAAAAATACATGAAGATCTTAGAAATCTATTAAAAAAAAAGAAAATAACTAAAAATTGGAGAAAAGAATTGAATAAAGCCAAAAGTAATTGAAATTTACGATAATTAATAGAAAATTTTTCAAATTATAAGAACAAATGAATAAATAAAATGCAATAATTAAAAATTGAAGAAAATAATAGAAATTTGAGAAAAATACTTGAAAATTTTAGAAATTAATTTTATAAACCGAGAAAACTAAAAAATTGGAGAAAAATCTGGAAGAAAGCTGGAAATAATTAAAATTTACGATAATTAATAAAAAAAATTTGAAATTCTGATAACAAATGAAAATAATTAAAAATTGAAGAAAATATTTGAATTTTCAAAAAATTCTTTAAAATCTTAGAAAATAATGTTAGAAAATGAGAATAATAATTAACAATCGAGAAAAATAATTGAAAAACGATAAAATTAATTTAAAATTGAAAATTTTACTGTTTTTAATTTTTCATATTTCAATTATTTTCAGCATATTTCAATTATTTTTGTAAATTTTGAATTAATTTTATCATTGTTCAATTATTTTTCTCGATTGTTAAGTATTATTCTCATTTTCTAAAATTATTGTCTAAGATTTTTAAGTATTTTTCTAGGAATTCAATTATTTTTTTCAATTTTTAGTATTTCCAATTGTTTACATAATTTTCAAAATTTTTTATAAATTATCATAAATTTAAATTATTTTGAGCTTTCTTTGATTATTTTTTGCAATTTTTAAATATTTTTAAATTGTTTCCCTAAATCTCAAATTTACATTCTTCAAATTTCAATTTCTATGTTTGGTTTTTTCAAACTCTTTTTCAATTTTAATTATTATTTTTGCCTTGACATTCAATCAATTTAACTAATTATTCCTAAATTTTATATTATTCATCGTAAATTTAAATTAATTTTTTTACTATGCCAATATTTTCGTCATTTTGCAGGTATTGTTTTTAATTTTTAATCGATTTTCATAATTTCTAAATTAATTTCCTGAACTTTCAAATAGAAAACCTTAATTCTCAATTATTTTGTTCAATTTTAATTTGTTTTTATTATTTTGCAATTATTTTCTCCGTCTTTTAATATTTACATTATTCTTCAATTAATTTTCTAAATTTTCGGTTAATATCTCAAATTTCGATTATTGTCATCAATTTCCCATGTTTTATTTAAACAACTTTGCAATTAATTTCTTTTGCTTAAAAATAAATTCTGCATTCTTTCTATTATTTTCTTCAATTTTTAATCGTTTTTATTATTTTGGCATAATTTTCAAAAATTGCAATTATTTATCTGAAATTTCAATTATTTTTATCAATTTTCGTTATTTCTGCGATTTTTAATGATTCTCTTTAATAAAAAATTGTTAATTAATTTTGTAACTATTTTCTTTTTTTAAACATATATTCTAATTAGTTTTTAATTATTTCTCTCAAACTTTTTTTACTATTTTCAATTCTTCATATTTTAATTATTTTCCTCATATTTCAATTTTTCTTTTCTGGATCTTAAATTATTTTCAGCATATATCAATTATTTTTTTCAACTTTAAATAAATTTTATCAGTGTTCAATTATTTTCCTCGATTGTTAATTATTATTCTCAATTTCCAAAATTATTTTCTGAGATTTTAAAGTATTTTTCTAAAATTTTAATTATTTCCTCAATTTTCAATTATTTTCATTTGTTCTAATAATTTCTAAAAATTTTTAATTATTATCATAAATTTCAATTATTTTAACTTTCTTCAATTGTTTTTTCCGAATTTGAGTTATACTCATTTTTTTCAATTAATTTATAAGATCTCCATGTATTTTTCTCAAATTTTAATTTTTTTTATTTAAAAAAAATTCTGTAATTTTTTAAATTATTTCACTCAAATGTCATTTTTTACAACTTATCATTGTTTGCATCATATTTTAATTATTTTCCAAAATTTATTTCAATTTTCAATTTTTCTCTAATTTTCTCTAATTTTTTATTAATAGTTTTTTTTTAATGAACTTCTGAAAGTTTTAAGTATTTCCCTGAAATTTTTTTTAACTTTCTTTAACTTTACATAAAATATTTTTTTAATTATTTTCTCAAATTTTAATTATTTTTTTCATTCTGAATTTATTTATCTCAAATTTCAATAATTGTTTTTCAATTTTCAACTATTTTTTCTAATTTTTCATTATTCAATTTTTTCAATTTACTTTTAACATTTTCAAGTATTTTTCTCAAATTAAAATTATTTTCTTTATGTTTTAAAACATTTCGATAATTTTTTAAAATACTTTCCCCAGTTTTTAATTAAACTCATTTTTTTTCAATCAATTTGCAAAATTTGCAATTATTTTGTTTATTTTCAACAATTATTTCTTGCAATTTTTTTTAATTCTAAAATATTATAAATTTTGTCCTAAATAAGTATTCATTTTATTTATTATTTATTAATTAATGATATTTTAAGTAATCCCACAAAGTTAAGTGTCAAAATATGATGCATTTCAGAAGAAAGTTCACGTTAAAATTTTTCCTATACTAGTAACGTCATTCTCCATCATAAGCCCTTAAAGAAAATATTCTTTAACAAAACCCAACAAACCAAATTGTAGAGAATACTTCAACGAGAAAAATGTGCTATTATTTGTTAAAATTGGATGAAAATCACAGATTTTAACGAGATTTAAAGAAAAAAACATAAAATGTTAAATAATTATTATTTAACAACAAATTTTAGTTCAACCTAATTTTTTCTAAAAGATGTACAACTGAGTTTTTCAACATTTGGTGAAATTGATTTTAATAATTTTTTTTTTTTTTCGTGAAAAACGACTTTCTAGTTTGAGGTTATGTAAATGGAGAGAGCTTCCTTAAGAACTGATTTAAAAAGCAGATTCATCAGTTTTAAAAAAGCTGACCTTAAGACTAGATTTAATAAAATTAAGATAACACAAATTTCTTTTTAAATTTCTGAAAAATAATTACATGATATATTCACCTCGTTAAATTTCTGATCTTTCGAATACCCAAGTAGGAGAGATACAAGTGCTACGTAAAACACAGCGCATGTTACAGGTTCTTCGAATAAATTTTGTACCACTAACGACATAATTTAATATTTCTAATTTAATATTTACGAGTAAGGGACTAAATTAGTATAAATGCACTGCTCTATAATTTTTTTTTTTTATTTAATTACTGGACACTAACATTGTGTTTTATATTTTCTTGGAGAAAATAAAGAAAACAATGTACATGTGTCTTGATTCAGACGTAATTTTTATCTTAATATAGAAATTTAAATTACATTTTTGCATTTGTGGTTACCATAACGAATGCAAAATATGCAGCTACTATGAATTTTAGAACTATTTATATATCCATGCACAGCTTATCATATCTTAAATGTTCCCTTTTTCCTTGGGCTGATAATAACCTTCAATTTGAATATTCATTACTATACATTTTGATAAATAAAAATCGAGTTAGGTTTGTATAAAGTAAAAAATACTTAAAAAATACACTTACAAAAATCGTATTTAAAAGATCGTGTTTAAATGTTGATAACTCTGTTAGAAATTAGACAAATTAAATTTTGTATAGATCATTAGAAAGTTTTTAAAATTTTCCGTCAAATAATCCTAACCTGAAGCTTTTTTGATTAATAGAAACGAAGATTTAATGTGATAAAGACTGGTGAATTTTTCGGTTTCCGTGAATTTTCATTGTTCATGTTTGGTGAAATGCATTTTCTAGAAAAGTAATGGGAAAACTTTGAAATTAAGCTAAATGAAACCTTGAATTTTTAACTTTAAAATAAGCCTAAGAAAACTTAAATATCTTGACTGGTTCAAAAGTTATAAGTATAAATGTATGATACAAGAAAACGCAACGATTGCTTAATACATGTCAAATAGGCCGAGAGGGAAGTTACAATTACTTGTAACTTTTGAATCAGTCAATATATTTTAATGTTCTTTGGCTTATTTTAAAGCTAAAAGTTCAAGGTTTAATTCAGCTTAATTTCAAAATTTTCCAATTACTTTTCTAGAAAATGCAGCACACCAAACTTGAACAATGAAAATTCACCGAAACCGAAAAATTCACCAGTCATTATCATATCAAATCTTTGTTTCTATTAATCAAAAAAGCTTCGGGTTAGGACTATTTGACGGCAAATTTCAAAAGCTTTCCAATGATCTATTAAAAATGTAATTTGGTTAATTTCTAACAGAGTTATCACGTTTTAAACACGATTTTTGTAAGTGGTCCCACAATTTTGTCCGATAGTGTAGAAGGAACAGTTTATTTGGTTGACCCTACGGTCAACAAAATATTTGATTGATGTAAAATCAACAAAATATTAGGTTAATGTTAATGCAACACAAATTTTAATAATATGTCCAAAAAGATATTGTTGTTACCATACACCGATCATTTTCTAACCAGAACCAAAATGTATCTTTATACATCTTATAACCAATCTTCTTTAATCATATCACTGGCTTTTTCAGCAATCATAATAGTAGGTGCGTTAGTATTTCCTCGAATAATATTTGGCATAATTGATGCATCAACGACTCTTAAACCTTCAATTCCATAAACTTTTAATCTCGAATCAACAACAGCTTCCGGATCTTCAGCCGGACCCATTTTGCAACTTCCAATTGGATGATACACTGGATTAGTGAATTCCCTCACCATACAATCCCAATATAAATCACTATCAATTTCGTGTTTTTCACAATTTGGTGAAGAAGTTGAAACAAATTGAAAATTATTATTCCTAAAAGCTGTTGTATTAAACAAACTCAGACTAATTCGAATCCCTTCAATCATTCGTTTCATATCTATATCTTCCGTAAAATAACCAGGGTATATTTTGGGAGTGCCCCAAACTGGATCTGTGTCATTTAGCTTAATGAATCCTTTACTTTTTGACGGAAGTACATACGGAATGAACAAAAATTGATCGTAATAAATTGAAATTTTATTAGTTCCGAGAAAAAACAATTGTATATCTGGAATGTCTTGATTTTCGTATTTCGTTTTTAAATGAGCAACCACTGGAATACTGGATGAAGAAAGTGGTCCTTTTTTCCGACTGAAATAATCTTTAAGATCATGTACCTTTTGTTGACAACCGGGATTACGTGACAATTTTTTATCCACCCTACAATTTAGAATGAAAGCTGTCGCATGATCTTGTAAATTTAGACCAACTGACAAATTTTTTATTACGTTAATTTTGTGTTTTTTTAATTCCTTCATTGGTCCGATTCCGGACAACATTAATATTTTCGGAGATTCAATTGTGCCGGCTGATACAATTATTTCTTTTTTTCCAAATACGGTTTTCGATTCACCAGTTATTAACGAAGTGTACTCTACTCCAAACGCTCTTTTTGTTTCATGATTAATCAAGATTTTCGTCACATAAGCTTGAGTTTTAATAAACAAATTTTTTCTAATTTTTCTAATCGGTCGAATAAATGCCGCATTTGAACTCAAACGAGATCCATTTCTCGATGTCGATTGAATAATCATTGATCCTGTTTGATTTTTTCCATTTAAATCTGTCTGTTTATATCCGATCTCTTCGAGTGCTTGAAGAACGATTTTTGCATTTGGATCTAAATACGGAAATCTTTCAACAGTGAGGTAACCTCCGGTTGCATGAAAATCTGGATTGTTCTTTAAAATCTGAAAAAAAAATGAAAAATAAAATTATCTACAGATAATTGAGATATATAAGTGACAAAATTCCATTTCAAAGCTGTCTTTAGACATTTTATAGAACTTTTTCGAGGATAAATAAATCTTGCGTCCTCATTTCTATTGTCTTCGGGTTTTTTAAAATAGGACAACACTTCTTCGAAACTCCATCCTGGATTTCCATTTCTAGCCCAAGAATTAAAATCTTCCCTATTTCCTCTGTTGTATATCATAAAGTTAATAGCACTTGTTCCGCCCATTACCTAAATAAAAATATTATCATTAAAAATTTATTAATTACCTACACAGCTGCACAAAAAAAATTTTTTGTCCAAGACACTGCACTAGTTTATTCCTATACGTATTTTCTTCGCTGAATCCGAATCCGAAATAAGAATAACTAGATTAGCTACAATTTTTTAGATAATCTCAAAAAAGCGATTTTTTCGTGTTTTTCAGTAGGTTTTTAAGATTATCTAAAAAATATTAGCTAATCTGGTTATTCTGACTTCGAATTCGGATTCAGCGGAGAAAATTATGTAGGAATACACTAGCATATTGTCCCAGATAAAAAAAAATATTTTTTGGATTTTTTCAGGTTTTTGAGCAATTTTTTAAGATTATCTCAAAAATTTTAGCCACTTTGGTTATTCAGACTTCAGATTCGGATTCAGTGAAGAAAAAAAAACACTAAAATTTTAGTAAATTAAACTTTAATTCTATCATTACAGTAATTACTTAAAATATTTATGAGAAGAAGTTTAAATTTATTTGATATAAATATTTAGATTATTGGAAATTGCGATCTTTGAAATTTTAAAATAATTATTTACTAATGGAAATCTAAATTAATAGATAAGCATCGATATATTTATGTTTTAATTTACTATAGTTTCAACTAAATCTCAATTTAAATTGATAAATAAAACTTTTAATTTATACTTATTTCATACAAATTAATCATTTATCTTTATTTTATCATTATATCAATAAACTATTAAATCTACTAATTAAAATTTTCTTTGATGCTAATAATAACTCATTCAAATTTTTATTGGTTTAGGCTTTAATTATCTAAATTTTGATCAATCATTTCTTAATTATTTTCATTATTATTCAATTATTTTAATCATTTTGTAATTTTTCTTTCAATAATAAACTATTTTCTTAAAATCTCAATTCAATTCTTTAATTTATTTATTTAAATTTTAAATATATTCTATAATTTTCAATGGTATTCTTCGTTTTCTAATTATTTTATTCAATATTCAATAATTTTCGCATTTTCTCAATTATCAGTTATTTTCTTGAAATTTCAATACAATTCTTCAATTTTCAATTGATTTCTTTAATTTTCTTTTATTTTCTACAATTCTTCCATAATTTTCATTAGTGTTCAATTAAAAATTTATTATTCTCCTTCAATTTTATGTTTGTTCATTAATTTTAAAAAACTTTTTGTTCAAATACCGATTATTCTCACCATTTTTCGATTTTTTTTCAAATGTTAATTATTTTTTTTTAATAGACAATTATTTTCTTCAAAATTTAATTATTTTCGTCATATTGTAATTTTTTCTTTTAAGTGTCGATTATTTTCTTGAAATTTCCATTTAATTCTTTAATTTCCAATTTATTTCATCAATTTTTAATTATCTTCTTCAATTATCAAATATTACCTTTAATTTTCAATTATTTTTATCGATTTTCAATTCATTCCTCAATATTAAATCATTCTCGGATTTTGTAAATTATTTATTTAACTCATAAAAATTGTTTTAAAATTTCAATTCAATTATTCAATTCTAAAACTATTCTTTTTAATTATCAGTTATTTTCTTCAAATTGAAATTCCATTTTTCAATTTTTAATTATTTTCTTCAATATTAAAAAATTATCTCCTTTTTTCTATTATTTTTTTGGATTAGCATTAAGTTCTTTAATTTTAAATAGAATTGTTGAATTCTTTTCTTTAGTTTTTAATTCCACTCCAGTTTTCAATTGTTTTTTTTATATTTATTAGTTCTCAGCATTTTTCAATTACTTTTTTTCCATTTTTACACATATTGTTTAAATTTCATTTCCATCAATTTTTAATTACTTTCTTCAAATTTTAATTATTTCTTCAATTTTTATTCATTTTTTCGACTTTTAATTCGGTTGTTAAATGTGCAATTCCAGAAATTTTCTTCATTTTTCAATTTTCAATTATTTTCTTTCAATTTAATATTTTTTGTTTAATTTTTATACAATTATTTTTTTCAGTTGTCTATTATTCAAGTCATTTTTCAAATTTTATTTTCAATTGACAATTATTTTCGTCTTTTTTCTCATATTTTCTTTATTTTTTTAATTATTGTCGCCATTTTTCAACTTTTTGCTTCAATTATTAAATATTCTCCGCAATTTTCAATTATTTCCTACCAAATTTTCAATTTTCAATTATTAACTTTAAATTTTATATTCATTCTTTGATTTTTTAAATTATTTTGTTCGGTTGTGATATAATCCAGCCATGTTTTGAATATATTTTTCAATTGTCATTTTGTAATTTTTTTTTCTCATTAATCAATTATTTTTTCATGTTTTAATTTAATATTCTTGAATTTTTAATTTATTTCCTCAATTTTCTATTATTTTCTTTGATTCCAATTTTATTTTTCAACTTTTAAGTATATTCTTTAAATATCAATTTCATTCTTCAATTTTAAATTACTGTCTTCAAATTTTAATTATTTTTTCCATTTTTATTAATTTTTTCGATTTTCAATTCGGTTGTTAAATGTGCAATTATTTCCAACAATTATTCATATAATTTTCTTCATTTTTTAATTTGCAATAATTTTCTTTCAGTGTAATATTTATTGTTTAATTTTTACAATTATTTTTTTCAGTTGTCTATTAATCTAGTCATTTTTCGAATTTTGTTTCAATTGACAATTATTTGTGTTTTTTTTTATATTTTTCTTTAATTTTTCAATTATTATCGTCATTTTTCAACTTTTTCCTTCAATTATTCATTATTTTTCGCAATTTTCAATTATTTCCTACCATTTTTTCAATTTTCAATTATTATCTTTAAATTTTATATTCATTCTTTGATTTTTTAAATTATTTTATTCGGTTGTGATATAATCCAGCCATGTTTTGAATATATTTTTCAATTGTCATTTTGTAATTTTTTTTTCTCATTAATCAATTATTTTTTCAAGTTTTAATTTAATATTCTTGAATTTTTAATTTATTTCCTCAATTTTCTATTATTTTCTTTGATTCCAATTTTATTTTTCAACTTTTAAGTATATTCTTTAAATATCAATTTCATTCTTCAATTTTAAATTACTGTCTTCAAATTTTAATTATTTTTTCCATTTTTATTAATTTTTTCGATTTTCAATTCGGTTGTTAAATGTGCAATTATTTCCAACAATTATTCATATAATTTTCTTCATTTTTTAATTTGCAATAATTTTCTTTCAGTGTAATATTTATTGTTTAATTTTTACAATTATTTTTTTCAGTTGTCTATTAATCTAGTCATTTTTCGAATTTTGTTTCAATTGACAATTATTTGTGTTTTTTTTTATATTTTTCTTTAATTTTTCAATTATTATCGTCATTTTTCAACTTTTTCCTTCAATTATTCATTATTTTTCGCAATTTTCAATTATTTCCTACCATTTTTTCAATTTTCAATTATTATCTTTAAATTTTATATTCATTCTTTGATTTTTTAAATTATTTTATTCGGTTGTGATATAATCCAGCCATGTTTTGAATATATTTTTCAATTGTCATTTTGTAATTTTTTTTTCTCATTAATCAATTATTTTTTCAAGTTTTAATTTAATATTCTTGAATTTTTAATTTATTTCCTCAATTTTCTATTATTTTCTTTGATTCCAATTTTATTTTTCAACTTTTAAGTATATTCTTTAAATATCAATTTCATTCTTCAATTTTAAATTACTGTCTTCAAATTTTAATTATTTTTTCCATTTTTATTAATTTTTTCGATTTTCAATTCGGTTGTTAAATGTGCAATTATTTCCAACAATTATTCATATACTTTTCTTCATTTTTTAATTTGCAATAATTTTCTTTCAGTGTAATATTTATTGTTTAATTTTCACAATAATTTTTTTCAATTGTCTATTAATCTAGCCATTTTTAAAATTTTTTTTTTTAATTCTCAATTATTTCCGTCATTTTTTAATTTTTTTTTAATTATCAATTATTTTTTCAAATTTTAATTTCATTTTTAAATTTTCAATTTATTTCCTTATTTTTTATTATTATCTTCAATTCCAATTACTTTTTTTCAAATTTTTAATTCAGTTGTTCAATTTTCAATTATTTCCAATAGTTATTCCTATAATTTTCCAACTATTTTGTTTAAATTGAATATTTATGGTTTAATTTTTTAAACTGCTATTATTTTCAAAATTTGTGTAATTATGTAGCCATTTTTTGAATTTTGTTTTTAACTGTCAATTATTTTTGTCATTTTTCATAAATATTCTTCAATTTCGTAATTTTTATTATTTTTAATTTGCAAAAATTTATAGTTTTAATTAACCAACAACAATGATAAACTCCCATTTTTTTGTAACAAATATGAAAAAAATTTTGCAGGCTTGTGTAATTAATTAATTGATTAATCAAAACAAAGTTATTAACCATTGACAGAATAAACTAATAATACGGTAAAAATCTATTAAATAGCAGGAGCATACATAGTTATGGTAAAATTGTTATTGTGTGCAGAAACCGCTCGATTTTAACTCATATTAAAATTAAAACTACTATTAACATAGAAAGTAATACTTTTAGTTATTTTTACTTTATTAATTCATTAAAATATATTTTATAAACTTACTTTTCCTCGTGCTAAATGACATTTTTCTGATGATAAACATGAATGGTCATCTGGTTGTAACGGATAATTCCAATCAATGCGGGTTTTTCTAAGTGACGAATAAAGTCCCGGAATTTCAGCAGCTAAAGGTTCTTCTGGTCCAGCTTCGAGTAAAAGTGTCTTTAACAATTTTTAAAATTTTTGTTTTGGAAAAAAAGTCCGAGTTTTCAAGTGTTACAACAAATTGGTAAAAATGTTCGCTACAATTAGTGACCGATTTTTAAAAATTTCAGATTTTTGAAATTGAATTATTTAAATTTAACTTACTTAATGTATTTGATTTGTCTTTTTTATTTGAAAAAAATATTATTTATTATTATTATCTTTTAATATTTATTTTTTTTATTACTTTAACAATAAACATACCGTCCAATTTTTATTCTCTGATAAACGATTTGCAACAACACATCCAGCAGATCCAGCTCCTACTATGATAAAATCATACTCGGTTTCAATTTTCATTTTCTATAGTAAAAAAAACAAATCGTTAGAAAAAATGAATATTAAAAATTGATTTTCGATTATACTTACTTGTGAGTTTATAGTATCTTGTGAGATATCTAATAACATTGATAATAATGTTAAATACAATATTGGGCAATTAAGAGATGATGATAAGAATGTGTTTAAAAAGAGCAACATTTTGAAAATTTAGTTGTTACAGGTGTTTAAAAAAAGAAGCGGATAAATAACAAGTAAATCATAAATAAAGCAAAAATTTTAAATAAAGAAGCAAATAATAAATAAAAAAGAAAATAACAAATCAAGAACCAAACAATAAATACAGGAACTAGCAGAGCATAAGTTTTTTAAATCGGTCAAACAGAAACTTTAAATTCAAAGATATTATAAAGTATCAAATATGATAATATGGTCTTGCACTTAGATAATATAAAATGTATTTATTTATAAAAAATTTGCTGGCCAAGCGATAGCATGTGTTACGTAGGAATATTAAGAAAAGATAATAATTTAACTAATTCGCAATGTTTTACAATTTGAATAATTAAACCAATTTCACGTAATTGTGAGTTAGTTATTTTAAAATATCTAACCGAACTTCTCCTCTATTTGTAATAATAAATCCAAATCACAACCAATCTTCTTTAATCATATCACTAGCTTTTTCAGCAATCATAATAGTAGGTGCGTTTGTATTTCCCCGAATAATTTTCGGCATAATTGATGCATCAACGACTCTTAAACCTTCAATTCCATAAACTTTTAATCTCGAATCAACAACAGCTTCCGTATCTTCAGCCGGACCCATTTTACAAGTTCCAACTTGATGAAACACAGAAAAAGTAAATTCCCTCACCATACAATCCCAATATAAATCACTATCAATTTCGTGTTTTTCACAAATCGGCGAAGAAATTCGGGAAAATTGAAAATTATTATTCCTAAAGGCCGTTGTGTTAAACAAACTCAGACTAATTCGAATCCCTTCAATCATTCGTTTCATATCCATATCTTCTGCAAAAAATTTCAGATATATTTTAGGCTTGCCCCAAATCGGATCAGAGTCATTTAGCCTAATGAATCCTCTGCTCAATGGTGAAAGTACATAGGGCACGAAAACAAACTGATCATAGTAAATTGAAATTCCATTATCTCCTTGAAAAAATAATTGTATATCTGGAATATTATTATCTTCATATTGAGTTTTTAAATGAGCAATCGACGATGTAATTCCTATCGACGAAAATGGACCTCTCTTTCGATTAAAATAGTTCTTTAGATCATTTATTTTTTGCTCACAACTAGGATTACGTGCCAGACTTTTATCCACCTTGCAACGAAATAATCTAGCTGTTGCATGATCTTGTAAATTTAAACCAACTGACAAATTTTTCACAACATTTATTCCGTGTCTTTCAAGTTCCTCCAACGGTCCAATTCCAGACAACATCAATAATTTTGGAGATTCGACGGCACCTGCTGAAACAATAACTTCCTTTCTTGCAAATACTGTTTTTGAATTACCGGTGATCAAGGACGTGTATTGTACTCCGAACGCTCTCTTTGTTACCTGATTAATCAGAATTTTCGTCACGTAAGCTTGAGTTTTAATAAATAAATTTTTCCTACTTTCTCTGATCGGGCGAATAAACGCCGCATTTGTACTCATGCGAGATCCGTTTCTCGAAGTTGATTGAAGATTCATGGAACCCGTTTGATTTTTGCCATTCAAGTCTGTCTGCTTGTATCCGATCTCGTCGAGTCCTTGAAGAACAATTTTCGTATTTGGATCTAAATCCGGAAATCTTTCAACAGTTAGGTATCCTCCGGTTGAATGATATTCTCTTAAAATCTGAAAGAAACGAGTTGAGAGATTTAAGAGGGCAGAATATATACCTACTAGCAAAATATATCGCGCGCAAGCGCGCGATTAGTTTTCCATGTGTTTTAGAAATTAAACTTTAATAATAAATAAAACAAATTGATGAATCTAATAAGGAAGGCTGCTAGTAGACTTGCAGATTGAAAATAGTGAAAAAAAGACTTTTTATTTTAAATAAGTGAGTAAATAATAAGTTTTTAAGTGAAAAGGGGAGTTTTTAAATTAAAAAAAAGTGATTAAATAGTAAGTTTTTAAATAAAAAAAATAAATAAATAAGCAATATAGAATTGGATTTTACTAATCTTAAATTGGGAGGCGCCAGCAGGAAAGGCATTCAAATTTGAAAAAAAATAATTTAAAAATCGCAAAAATAATTGAAAATAATTAAATAATGACAAAAATAATTCAATTTGAAAAAAAGTTGTAAATGACAAAACTAATTGAAAAATTGATTAAAAATAAAAAAATGGTGACAAAAATTGAAACGAAATAGTTGTAATTTAAAGTAAATAATTGAAAAGTTTTAAAAATAATTCAAGAATGACAAAAATAATTAAAATTTGAAACAAAAGTTTGAGACTGGTGTAAAAAATTTAAATTTTCGCACAATAATTGAGATATTGAACAAAATAAATAAAATGTAAGGAAACTAATTGAATAATGACACAAATAATTATAAAAGCTGGTGTAAAAATTACACTTTTTAGACAATTGTTGAAAAATTGAAAAAAAAATAATAGAATTTTCAAGAAAATAATTGAAATATAAAAAAAATAATTTAAAAATATCAAAAAATATATATGGGTAGAAAATGTTTGAATAATGACAAAAATAACAGAAATTAAAAAAAAAATTAATGAAAAAGGAGAAATATATTCAAAAATGAAGTAAAAAAATATAATACATTAATTGAAAAATTGTATAAAGTAATTGAAGAATTAACGATATAATTAAAATGTGAAGAAACTAATTGAATAATGACATTGAATAATAAAAAGATTGAAGAAAATAACATTTAAAGAAAATAATTCCAAAATCTCAAAAACATTTAAATATTTACAAAAATAGTTGTAATTTGAAAAACTAATTAAGAACTGACAAAAATAATTTATAGCTTTTAAAAAATTAAAAATTTGAAGAAAATACTTAAATACTTGACAAAACAATTGAAATATTGAAATAAATAATTTAGAACTGGTGTAAAAATTAAAAAATTATAGACAATAATTGTAAAGTTAAAAAAAATTTTAAGTTTGAGGGAAATAATTGAAAGCTGAAAAAATTAATTGAAGTACGAAGACAATAATTGCAATTTAAAGAGAATAATTCAAAAATGGCAAAATAACTCAAATATGAAAAAAATAATTAAAGTTTGAAGAAAATAATTAAAAGTGCTGCAAAAAATTAATAAATTCGTAACAATAATAAAAATAATGATGAAAATAATTGAAAACAGGTGTCAGAAATTTAGAAGTTTATGACAATAAAAAAAATTGAATAAAATAATTGCAATTTGTAAAAAATAATTCTAAACTGTCAAAAATAACAAAAATAATTGATTAATGACAAAAGTAATTGAAATTTGAAGAAAATAATCGAAAAATAACGAAAGTGAATTAAACTTGTGTAGAAAATTTGGATATTAATTTGGATGTATGTTCTAATTTCTATAGAAAACTATCTTTAAAATTTTTAAAGTGAACAAAACGACTTCATCCTAAGCTAATTTTATTCAAAAATGGTAATGTAGAAAGCAGTGAAAAACTTTCGTTCTCAAAATTATTAAATGGTTAAGAAATTCTCATGATTTAATCAAATGTAATTTCAATTGTCATTGATTGATTTAATAAACAATAATATTCATGTTATTTGAAAAACTTGTGTTCTTTGAAAAAATAAGAAATTGTTTTTAAACAAAAATTATTTGTTATTTAATTTAAGCGTTATCAAATTTCTTCAATATTTTGTTATTTTATTAATTTATAACTATTTGAGCCTAAATATGTTTATGTAATTAATAATTAAAAATAAATATTAATAAATAATTAATTTACTATTAACAATTACCTAACTGTCAATTACAAAAATATTTGTATAAATTTTTTTTTCTTAATTTTGACCTTTTTTTAAGTTATTAACTTTTAAATTTCTTTCATCTTGATTTTTGTATCATGTCATTCTAAAAATCTTTTTAAAATTATTATTATAATAAATAACTTTTAAGAATTATTATAATATAAATAATGACATATTTAAATAGACGTAATCGATATGCTTCAATTTTTAAAATATAACAATTCATAAAAATCAGAATAATTTAAACTCTATTTAACTTTTTAATTTTAATTTTTTATCAATTATTAAGTCAAAAATAACATAACATTTGAATTTTTAATAAATTTGACCGTTCCACAGTTTGTTGAAATGCTAACCTGTGAGTAAATTTACGGCCAGAATGTAAATTTACGGACTGTTGGTAACATAACCTCTCTCAATCATAAAAAACATATTTTTAATTTTTTCTTTACATAATATTAAAACTGACTAAGAACCTTAAATAATATATAATTATTTTATTAATAAATATATTAATTTGCTTTTATTGTTTATTAAATATTTTAACCAAAAAAAAATTAAAGAAACCAACAACATTCTTTTAAAAACTTTCCTGAATTATAAACTTTAAAAAATAGAATATCGATTTAAGGTTACGGTTCGGGCACATTTTCGGTTACATTAGAAAATTAATGTAAATAATCATGAAAATTATATTTATATAAATTTGTTCGCGAAACAACATTTCAAAAAAACATCACATAAAAAAAACTTTAACCAAGAAGTAAACAAAAAGACTCTTGTTTGTAAAAAAAAACATTCAGGCAGTAAACTAACCAATTACAAACCGTACCAAATTAAAATTATATCCCGATTGTAATTTAACATTGGTCTTTTTTACACTGTATACCTCATCTGCATATTTTATCTGTAAACTAAAACAATTTTAAATTTTCCTGATAAAGAAAGAGGGACTTACTTTACTATGGATTTTAAAACGCGGACAGAAAAAATGAATAAATACAAATAGTAACTAACTTCAGGAGTTTACGGAGATTATTATTATTATTTAATAATATCTTAGAATATATATGTTCTCAGAAATGTGTCTACAAAATTTTAAGATGATCCGGTGAAAAGATCCAAAGCAGTCCGACAAAAAATGTAAATAAAGTCTATAACAAATAAATAAAGCTTCTACAATTATAATTACTTACAAAATAAATTAAACACTGTAATAAATTACAAAAGTACCTGCTTGCTTCAAAACAGCGTGAGTTTTAGAAAGATAACGAAAATTTTGACATTCAATGCCAAATGTGACAGATTAATCCGCCATGATTCTTTATAATCACGTGACTCATGTATTTTTTCTGAGCATGCGCACTTCTTTTGATTCATCCCGCGCTTATTTAAAATCATGTTTTAAAAGTATATTAAAAATGATTCTTCAATGCAAAATTATTATAATTATTATTAATATAAATGCAATAATTAATTTGTTTAAACGCTGATTTTTATACAGAAGCAGTAACAACTTGATATTTAGTTTCTACATCAAAATATATGTAAGCCTAGAGATTTTCCGTATCGTACGTATCTTGCTTAGAAGTTTTAAAGCATGTAGGCAATTTAACCAAGGCAATTTAACCAAAAAAAAAAGATGTAACTATACTAATTATTTTCATTTTAGAACTCATTCTTATAAATTAAATCAAAGAGTTCAAATAGCTAAATGTTTAAGGATTAATTTAAAAAAATATATGTACCTCTGTGAGATAGAAGTGCATATTTTCTAAAATTTAAAAATGAAAAAATTATCATTGGAAAGCATGATTTTCACAATTCTTTAATAAATTCTTTAATAATAAACTAATAAACATGAAACTTTATAGAAATCATCTTTACCTTAAGGTAGTATTATACTTTGCATCGATCAAAAAATCGACTTTTTTTATTTTGTTTTTCAATTTTTGTGGTCTACATTACCTCAAGAATATAATTTCCAAATTGCAGATTAAAATTCGAAGAAATAAAAAAGTTATACGTATTTAAAAGTTACATCGGCTTATTACAAACAAAACTTTAAACGCGTTTTTCTCAAAACCATGTTTTTTAAATTGGCGGACAGCATAACTCGAGTTCTTTTCAATCGATTTTAAAAAACTTTAAATCAATTTCTTCGTTATGAAATCCTTCAGGCATCCCCCGTAAATCCGATTGTCTACTTCCTTTTTTGTTTTTCTAACGACTCAAAAATGACGAAAAAAAACCCGATTTTTTGTCCGCCTATTCATCGTTTATTTTTTTTATCTTGACTTTGGCGTCTTCTAGTGATAAGACAGGCACAGTAAAAAAATTTTATTTTTTAATTTTTGACAGCCAAAAATGTCACAAATATGAAGCAAAAACTTTCATTGCTTTAAATAAAATTATCACCGAGAAAAAAATTGTTTTTAAAGTCATCTTTGACAGCTTACAAAGTATAATACTACCTCAATATACTTTATTAATAAAAACAGTTATGATGAATATTTATTTTTGGCCAAGTTATTAACAATTGTCAATTTATCCAATTAGGCATTCGTTTTTATTTATTTAATTCTTCGTTATGTAATGTTTACATAATTTCTTTTTAATATAGCGTTTCTGACTCTGAACACTGGTTTTCACTTTTTCTCTTTTATATGTATAAAATTTATTGACGACTTTGTATTAAGAGATGTTTTATACTATTGTGAAGACTGAAATTTTTCATGAATTTATGTTCTTGTTTATGCTTTAATTACTGGTATGATTTTATTTCTTTATTATTTTTATAATTTATTTACTATTGTAATTATTTTTATTTTAATTTTTTAAATTTATTATTGTTACATTATTTTTATTATTGTTATGTTAGTTATTTATTTATGTTTATGTATGCATAATACTTTGTACTTCTTTTAAGTAAAAAATTATTTTATTTTATTTTATATTACTAGACTCCCTGAAGAGGAAATCATTTAGATTTCGAAACGTCGGAAAATTTGTAAGCATTAAACTACATTGTCCGAATGACTTCATTTTTGTTCATCTTTTTTCATCCTTCTATAAAAAAAAGTATTATTATCAATTTTCAAGTATATTTGCGATTCTGAATTTAATTTTTTCTAATATCAATTATTCTCTTCAGTCTTTAAAATATTGTCATGAATATTTACATTTATTACAGAAGTTTTCTATTACTTCTGTCATTTTTCAATTATTTTCTCAACATTTCAATTATTTTTTTCCATCTTTAAATTATTGCCAGGAATATTTAAATTTTCAACACCAGTTTCTATATTCTACTTTTGTTAATTTTCAATAATTTTCTTCAAATTTTAATTACTTTCGTCATTATTCAAGTATTTTTTTCATTTTATAATTCTTTTCTTCATATTTCTATTCTTTTTGCAATTTTAGAATTATTTCCCACAAATTTCAATTATTATTTTATTCAAATTATTGAATGCGACCTATAAATATTTAATATAGTAATTATTATTGTTATATCAAATTTTAATTTTATTGTTACTTGAAATAAATTTTTAAATTTTTATGAACTTTTGCCCGTAGATAAATAAATAAATTTGTATTGACATGAATTTTTAAATTTAGTATATTAGTTTTCAATTATTTTCTACAAATTTCAATCGTTTTCTTTATTATTTTCATTATTGTCATGAGTTTATTTAATTTGTACATTGTTTTTCAATTAATTTCAACAAATTTCAATTATTTTCTTCAAACTTCAATTATTCTTTATAAATTTTTTATTTATATACCAGCTTTCAATTATTTATGTCATTATTCAATCAGTTTTTTAAAATTTCAATTGTTTGGTCAATTTTTCAAGTACTGTCTTTAAATTTTTAATTTTATACACCAGTTATCTTTTCAATTATTTTTTTTAAATTTCAATTGTATTTTTTAATCTTTACATTATTATCAGGGATATCTAACTTTTCTACACAAGTTCAATTCACTTTTCTTATTTTTCAACTATTTTCTTCAAATTTCAATTACTTTTGTCATCAATCAATTATTTTTGTCATTTTCCAATTATTTTGTTTATATTTTTATTATGTTTGCCATTTTAAAATTATTTTTTACAAATTGCAATTATTTTATTCAATTTTTTTTATTGTCATGAACTTTCAAATTTCTTACACCTGTTTTCAATTATTCCCATCATTATTTTCATTATTGTTACGAATTTATTAATTTTTTTATATCTTTTTCAATTATTTTTTTCAAAGTTTAATTATTTTTTTCATATTTGAATTTTTTTGCCATTTTTGAATTATTCTCTTCAGATTTCAATTATTGTCTTCAAACTTCAATTAATTTCTTCAACTTTCAATTATTTTCCTTTAACTTATAATACTTTTTTTTATTTTACAACCATTGTCTATAATTTTTTAATTTTTACATCAGTTCTAAATTATTTATTTCAATATTTCAATTATTTTGTCAAGTTTTTAAATATTTTCTTCAACTTTTTAATTGTTTAAAAGCTATCAATTATTTTTGTCAGTTCTTAATTATTTTTTCAAATTACAACTATTTTTGTCAATATTCAAACTATTTTGAATTAATGTATTATATTTTTTTACTTCATTTTTGAATATATTTCTCATTGTTCATTAATTTTTTTTCTAAATTTCAGTTCTTTTTGTCATTATTCAACTATTTTCTACACATATACATTTTTTTGATATTTTTAAATTATTTTTTTCAAATTTCAATTATTTTCTTGAAAATTCTATTATTTTTTTCAATTTTTCAACTATTGTTTAAAAAGTGTCATTTTTACACCAGCTTTTATAATTATTTATGTCATTATTCAATTAGTTTCTTTACATTTTACTTATTTCTTCAATATCTCAATTATTGTGCAAAAATTTAAATTTTTCACACCAGTCTCAAACTTTTGTTTTAAATTTTAATTATTTTTGCTATTCTTTAATTAATTTTTTTAACTTCAATTATTTTTGTAACTTTTCAATTATTTACTTGAAATTCCAATTATTTCGTTTCAATTTTTGTCATCATTTTTTGATTTTTAATCAATTTTTCAATTAGTTTTGTCATTTACAACATTTTTTTTTTGAAATTGGAATTATTTTTGTCATTATTTAATTATTTTCTACAAATTTCAATTATTTTTGCAATTTTTAAATTGTTTTTTTTTTAATGGTTTTTCCTGCTGGCGCACCCTAATTTTCGTAAATTTGCTATAAAATCGTTAAAAATAAATATTTTTCAATACTTGAACGCAATAATAAGGAAAAAATAGGAATTATTCTCATTTCAAATAAGATATAAAATATAAAAATATTTATTGAAATAAAAGTTAATAAAAGATTTATAGTTATAAATATTAAATTTTATTTTAATTAAAGTTATATATATTAAGCTTATAATTCAAATAGTCCAAATAATTAAGAGGAATGAAAATTGATGAATAAAAAAGTTTCAATAAATTTTAAATACAAAAAATAAAGGTTTATTAATTAAAATTAATAAAGTTAATATAAATTTAATATTTTGAATTATTAGTATTATAAGTTTTTTATTGATTAATAAAATTTGACTAAATCTAAATAAAATTGTTATAAATATAAATATCAATTTTTAAAATATTAAATTAAATTTAAACTAATTAAATTTACCCTGGCAAAAGTATTGGATTGAATCTCAATCAGTTTTAATCAGTATTTTTCCGGGGCATTCCGAAATTTGTTTCCGAGCCAATCAGTTTTTATCCGAATCTAAAAATGGAAGTATATTCACGAAAAATTCTTTCCGAATTATTCCGAATTAATCCGTTTCATTCCGAAGTTAAATTTTAATCCGTATGAATCTTGTTATTTCAATCCGAATCAATCCGTTTTAAATCCGAATAAACCCAATCAGGATTGAAACGGATTGATTCGGAATGAAATAACAAGATTCATACGGATTAAAATTTAGCTTCGGAATGGAACGGATTAATTCGGAATGATTCGGAAAGATTTTTTCGTCAAGATACATCCATTTTTAGATTCGGATAAAAACTGATTGGCTCGGAAACAAATTTCGGAATGCCCAGGAAGAATACTGTTTAAAACTTATTAAAACTGATTAGAATTCAATCCGATACCTTCGTCAGGGTAATTTATTTATACTTTAAATTGAATTACTAAAATTAATAAAGTTAATCCTAAGATTCCTTCACAGGCAATAATTAGTAAATAAATTATAATGAAATATTCTATATTTTATTTTATAAATTCTTTTTATTAATAACATGTTTGATATTAATAAGTTATAAAGTAAATTATTTGTTTTATTTAATTTTTATAAATGAAAAAATATTAGAATTTAAAAGATTAATTAATGTGATTTGAATAAGGAATAATTTAACATTAATAAAAATTTATTTAAAATTAGA
Source organism: Ganaspis brasiliensis (assembly GCA_037103525.1). NCBI lineage: Eukaryota > Metazoa > Arthropoda > Insecta > Hymenoptera > Figitidae > Ganaspis > Ganaspis brasiliensis. Next base: position 3,230,257 of record JAZKLR010000146.1, read on the forward strand.
AATATTAGTATTATTAGAAATTATTTATTTATTTTATGTTTTAGTAAAGTCTTGAAGTACGTTTCTCCTTAACGTCACTGTTTAAGTCGTCGGTGTAAACAAGCTCAATTCTTTTTAATAATAAATTGAACTTACGTCTTCATTTCTGTTGTCCTCGGATTTTTTAAAATAGGGCAACACTTCTTTGTAACTCCATCCTTTATTTCCCATTTTATCCCAAGAATTATAATCCTCTGGACTACCTCTGATATATACCATATAGTTAATAGAACTCGTTCCGCCCATTACCTATACTCAAACACATTCTCATCAAAAATAAAGAAATATCGAAAAAGTCTCGTATATTTCTAACAATACAAATTTGAAAAATATAATAATAGATGTGTCAAAAATATAATTTTAAAATTTATTATTAGTAGTAGAGAAATAAGTTACTTTAGAAAATTGTTTTGGATTAAATTAATCTGCAACCGTCTTTTTTATATCAAATAGAATTTAAATAATCTGAAATTGGCTTAAAACAATCGCGCTGCAAATTATTTTAATACATAAAAGTTTTCAGTGTTTGTCAATTCATTAGATTTTTAATTATTATTCAATTATTACTATAAAATTACTTTTCCTCGAGAGAAAGAACAACTTCCTGATGACAAGCAAAAATGTTCATCTGGCTGTACTTGATAATTCCAATCAATGTGAGATCGTAGATTAAACGTATAAAGTCCTGGAATTTCCGCAGCTAAAGGTTCTTCGTCCCCAGTTTCCAGTAAGAGTAACTGTTACAATTTAATAACTTTAATTTGTAATTTTTGGAGACAAAAACCAATTCGAAAACAATTTAAAACTAGTTTCAAATTATTATAATTACGTTCCAAATATGTTACAAGATCTAATTTTTTAATTTTCCTTATTTCATACATTTAAAAATGTAAATTTCTCATTAATTAGTTTCTCAATAATTTGACACGTACCGTCCAATTTTTATTTTCAGATAATCGATTCGCGACAACACATCCAGCAGATCCCGCGCCTACTATGATGAAATCATACTCGTCCGATTCAATTTTTCTGTTCTAAAATAAAAATATAATCTCTAAATCTAAATAAGTGAAAAATCGATCACTAATTCAAAATTAGTAGAAATTTGCATTGATTTGAATTAGTAACCGATTTTCCACTAATTCAAGTTAAGAGAGTATAATTGTTCGAACACAAAAGAATATAGTTAATAATTTAAAATTGTATCGTTTCTGTTTACCTTATAATTGTCTTGTGATATTCCTAATAAAAGTGACAATGAAGTCAAATACAATATTGTACAAGGAAGTGACGATGATGTTGAAAAGATGTTTAACAAATGGAACATTTCGTGCTTTTAATTACCACACGCCCAAGACAATAAGTAAATTAAAAATCACAAATCAAAAAGCAAATTTAAAATAAATGAAAAAATAGCCAATACAGGAAGGAATAAAGAAATTTTTTTCATTCTCTTCAGAAATAAGTTGTGTACTTATTCCTAAAAATGTTACCCATTTTCATTATAATCGACAATGTACATGAATTTGCTTTACAATTAGTAAAAAAGTGTATTTATGCTGACTAAGCGATCGCATTTGTTACTGATGAATATAAAGCAAATATTAATAAGTTCACAATAATTTACAATTTAAATATTTTATTCATTATTAGGAATTATTTCGTTTTTAGTAATACATTCGTTGATAAAAAGTATGTTAATAATGAATTTTATTTTAGAAAACAAGTTTTGTATACCCTGCTTTTAATTCAGATTTAGAAAGTGTTTAAATTTTTTTTTATAAAAAAATACCCAACTTGAAACAAGTTTTCTTTTTGTATTTTGAAATTATATTTTTAATGTTCCGTTTAGATGAAATTAATTTCTAGTTAAGAGATCAAAAAATTAGGGATCTGTGTTAAGATACCAAACTCTGTCCGTCCGTATGTCCGTCGTGTCTGTCTGTCTCTCTGTCTATCTATCTGGTGAATTCTTCCAAAAATATTCACAATTATAGAAAGATTTTAATAATTATATTATTATTCGGGTTCTTTGAACTAGCTCCGTAAATCTCGTAAAAGTCCGTAAATTTACTTATGGTCCGTAAAAGTCCGTTTTTTTAAAAAAAGGTCCGTAAAATCCGTAATTTGTTTAGAAAAGTCCGCAAATTCCGTAAATTCTAAGATAAGACTCTAAGCAGTGTAAAAACGGTTGAGTTTCAATTTTTTAATTCCTTCCTTCAATTTTTAATTATTTTATTTAATATTCAATAATACTCGCCTTTTTTCAATTATCAGTTGTTTTCTTGAAAATTTAATATGTTCTTCAAGTTCCAATTGATTTCTTCAATTTTCATTTATTTCCTAAAATTTTTCCTAGAATTTTCTTTAGTTTAGATTATCAATTAATAAATTCATAACTTAAAAAAAGTTTTTTCAAATATAATTATTTTCATCCACTTTTATAATTACTCTTTAATTTTTAAAATTACTTTGTTCTAATAACGATTATTCTTGACACATTTCGAATTTTTTTCAACTGTCAATTATTTTCGTCAATTTGTAATTTTTCCTTCAATTATCAATTATTATCTTAAAAGTTCAATTTAATTCCTTTACATTTAAAAATTCCCTGATTTTTCCAATTATTTGTTTCACTCATAAAAATTTTTAAATTTAAACTCAATTGCTCGATTCTAAAACTATCTCCTTCAATTCTCCATTATTTCCTTCAAATTTCAATTGCATTTTTCAATTTTCAATTTTTTTCTTTATTATTAAAAATTCTTGTCTTTTATCCATTTTTTTTTCTGATTATCAATAAGTTTCTATGACAATAATTCACATGTTCAATTAGTTTCTTCAATTCTGGATTTTTTTTCAAATTTCAATTCTATTTTTCAGTTTTTAATTATTTTCTGCTACATTTAATAAATCACGGCATTTATAAATTACTTTTTTGAATTTTCAATTAAATTATATAAATTTTAATTTCATTTTTCAACTTATAGTCATTTTTTTCATTTTTAAATGATTTTTTGAATTATAAAATTGTTTTAATTTAGCAATTTGTCAAAGTTTCTTATCAGTTGTCAATTATTTTCGTTATTTTTCAGATATTTTCTTCAATTCTTTAATTATTGACATAAACTGTTTCTTTCAATTATTATTCATTTTCCGCAACTTTCAATTCATTTTAACAATTTTTTCAATTTTCATTCATTCTCTTAAAGTTTTATAATTATTCTTTAACTTTTTGAATTATTTTGTTCTCTTGTCGATTATTCTTGACAGTTTTCGAATTTTTTTCATTTGTCTATTATTTTCTTTAATATTTGATAATTTTGTATTTTGTTATTTTCCTTTTAATTATCTATCTGTCTTCTTCAAAATTTGATTAAATTCTTTAATTTTCAATTATTTTTAAAAAATTTAAATAATTTTTCCAGTTTACTTTTTTGTTTATAATTTTTCTTTAATTGTCGGCTTTTTCAATCATTTTTTTTCAATTATAAAAATTATTTTAAATTTAAATTCAGTTTTTCAATTCTACAACTATTTTCTTATACTCTTAAATATTTTCTTCAATTTTACATTTTTTATTCAAATTTTAATTGAATTTTTAACTTTTCAGTTGTTTAATTCAATTTGCAATTATTTTTTTCACTCATAAAAATTGTTTAAAAATTTCAATACAATTGTTTAATTCTACAACTATTTTTTCAAATTTTATTTTTCAATTTTAAATTATTGTCTTTAATATTAAAAAATTCTCGCCTTTTTTAAATTAGTTTTTTTTTCGAGTATCCCAATAAATTTTTTTAATTTTAAAAGCAATTGTTTAATTATGTTATCTTGTATTCAATAATTATCTTCTTTTTTCAATTTTAAGTTTATTCTTTGAAATTCAATTCCTTTTTGCAATTTCTAATTATTTTCTTAATTTTTCAATTTTCCCCCCTTTTTTTGTAATTATTGCTTTCAATTTTCAATCTAGTTGTTCAATGTTTAATTATTTCCAACAATTGTTTATATAATTTTCATATTTTTAAAGTATTTTTTTCCAATTGTCAATTAATATATTTTCAACTATTTCTTGCAATTATTATTTATTTTACCCAATTTTCAATTGTTTGCACACTTTTTTCAATTATTCTCTAAAAATTTTATAATAATTCTTTAATTTTTTCAATTTTAATTTTTTTTCAGTCCTTTTGTAATTTTTTTTAAATTATTAATTATTTTTCCAATTTCAATTCAGTTCTTAAATTTTAAATTTATTTCTCGAAATTGTTATTATTTTCTTCAGTTTTCAATTATTTTCTTCAATTTCCATTATTTTGTCGATTTTCAATTCAGTTTTTCAATTTGCAATTGTTTCCAACAGTTTATTTTTTAATTTTCTTGTTTAATTTGAATATTTATTGTTCAATTATTTAAATTATTCTTTTTCAATTGTATAATTATCTAGACATTTATCGAGTTTTGTTTTCAATTATCAATTATTTTGTTATTTTTTAGTTAGTTTCTTAAATTTTGTAATTATTCTTCTAATTTTCATTATTTGAAGTTGCAAAAATTTATAGTTTTTAATAGCAAATAACAATGCAAAGTTTCTGGCGCGCGTTAATGTTGCTAGTACTATAATAAGACTTATAGGTCTATTTAAATGCACAGAAAGCTTTTTTTTGTGCCTATGTTATAAGTATACCTACAATAATTGTTCTCTTATTTGCCTCAGACTCATTAATATTTTTCTATTTAATATTAATAAAATTGTCTATAATTTTCAAAGAAATAAATTATTTTAAACATAAAAAATACAATTTCTTTTTACTTTTCTACTGTATTTTAATTCTATCACACTCAAAATAGTCTTTCGGGATACAAAATGTTTATTCGTAACTAGTCCGTAAAAGTCCGTAATTTTGAATTTTTGGTCCGTAAAGTCCGTATTTTTAAGTACTTTTACCGGTTGGAGCCCTGTTTTTCTTGTAAATTGAAAATAAAAAAAGGAAGAAGTAAGATGAAATAAAATTCCTCAGATTTACAAATTCTTTATTTATCCTGCAATTTTTTGGTTGAAAATTAAAGTATTAAAAAACTTTTACGCGACAAAATTATAACCAATCCTCCTTAATCATATCACTAGCTTTTTCACCAATCATAATAACAACAGCATTCGTATTTCCTCGGATAAGCGTTGGCATAATTGACGCATCAGCAATTCTTAATCCTTCTATACCATGAATCTTTAATCTGGAATTAACAACAGCTTCCTTATCTTCAGCCGGACCCATTTTGCAAGTACCAACTTGATGAAATGCCGAACTAGTAAATTCCCTCACCATACAATCCCAATATAAATCACTATCAATTTCGTGCTTTTCACAATTTGGCGAAGGAATTCGAGAAAATTGAAAATTATTTTTCTTGAAAGCCGTAGTATTAAATAAACTAAGAGTAATTCGAATCCCGTCAATTGTACGTTTCATATCCATATCTTCTGTAAAATATCTTGGATATATTTGAGGTGTGCCCCAAATTGGATCAGTGTCATTTAACGTAATAAAACCTCTGCTTTGTGGTGAAAGAAATTGCGACAAAAATGCAAACTGATCATAATAAACGGATATTTCATTATCTCCCAAAAAGTGCAACTGTATATCCGCACTGTCTGTTTTTTCATACTTTGTTTTAAAATGTCCAGCCATCACTGTAAGACCCGATGAAGAAAGTGGTCCACTTTTATCATTAGAATATTCTCGTAGATCATTTACCTTTTGTTCACAACCAGGATTAGGTGCCAGATTTTTATCCACTTTGCAAAGAAACACTCTGGCTGTTACATGATCTTGTAAATTTAGTCCAACTGATAAATTTTTGATTACGTTAATTTGGTGTTTTTGCAGTTGTTCCGTGGGACCGATCCCAGAGAGCATTAGTAACTTTGGTGATTCGATGGCACCTGCTGATATTATTACTTCTTTCTTTGTGTAGACTTTTTTTGATTTACCAGTAACTAAGGATGTGTATTCTACTCCGATTGCTCTCTTTGTTTCCTGATTAATTAGAATTTTAGTCACGTAAGCTTCAGTTTTAATAAATAAATTTTTCCTACTTTCTCTGATCGGTCGAATAAATGCTGCATTCGTACTCAATCGAGATCCATCTCTAGATGTTGATTGTGAAATCATGGATCCTGTTTGATTTTTGCCATTCAAATCGGTCTGTTTGTATCCGATCTCTTCGAAAGCTTCAAGAATGATTTTTGTGTTTGGATCTAAATGAGGAAACCTTTCTACAGTAAGATATCCACCGGTCGAATGATATTCTGGATTTTCCCTTAGAATCTGAAAGTAATGAGTTAAGTTATAAAAGCGTAGGTGATAAATAGTAGGAGGGAAAAGAAAAAAGATGAAGATAAAAAAGAAGAAGAAGAAAAAAAAAGAAGAATAGAAAGGAGAAAAGGAAAAAAGTAGAAGATGAAGAAGAAAAATAGAAAAGAAGGAAGGAAGATGAAGAGGAAGAAGAAAAGATGAAAAAGAAGAAGAATAGAAGGGAGAGAAGATAAACTAAGAGGAAGAAAAAGACAGAAGTAGAAGAAAAAGAAGAAGAAGAATAGGAAGGAGAGATGGAAAGAGAAGAGGAAGAAAAGAAAAAAGTAGAAAACGTAAAATACATGGACATTTCGCTTCCAAGTAAGCAAAGAAATTTGCTTCCTCATACATGAAGCAATAAATTAATAATATAAAAGTTAATTGGAAAATTTATTAAAAAAAAAATTAAAAAACATTAATTATTTTACGAATTTTTGATCAAATATAAAAGTTATAAATGTCAATCGATTCGTTTTGAGATGAGAAATATGATTTTTGTACACAATAAGTAGTATTTTTATCATGAAAAAAAATTTTAGCAAAAAACGATTTTTTTAATGCAAAAAGGTGCTCAAAAAAATTTGATAGGGTTTTTTCAATAATCCCTGTGTCCAAATTTAGATATTCATGAGCTTAATAAGTCATCCAAATTTTATTGAAATCCATTCAAGCGTTCTCGGGATATCCTGTCGACAAAAAACGCTATACACACACACACCCATACAAACACACACATACATCTGGACATTAGCTTAGGTATGAAAATTTATTCTTTTTAGATAAAAATGTGTCGATTTGGACTATTTCTGAAAAATCGAAAAACTTAACGATCACAAAGCTTTCTCTATGAGAAAGCAAAAAGAAGAAGAAAAAGAAAAAGATAATAAAGAAAAATAATAGGAGGAAAAGAAGAAAGTTGACGAGGAGGAACTGGAAAAAAGTAGAAGAAGAAACTGAAGATGATGATAAGGATGAAAAAGAAGAATAGGAAGGAGAGAAGGAAGATAAAGAAGAGGAACAGAAAAAAAGAGAAAAAGAAGAAGAAAATAAAGATGAAGATGAATAGGTGTGAGAGAAGGAAGGCGAATTAGAAGAAAAGGAAAAAAGTAGCAGAAAAAGAAGAATAGGATGAAAAGAAGGAAGATGAGCTGGAACTAACAGGAAAAAATAGAAGAAAAAGAATATGTTGCTAATGAAATAGAAAAAGAAAAAGAAAACGCAGATGAAAATGAAAAAGAAGAAGAATAGGATGAATAGAAAGAAGATGAAGTGGAAGAACAGGAAAAAGTAGAAGAAAAAGAAAATGATGATAATGATAAAGAAGAATAGGAACATTAAAAGGAGGAACAGGAAAGCTCAGAGGAAAAAGAAAAAGAAGAAGAAGGAGATAATGAAGATGAAGATGAAAAAGAAGAAGAATAGGTGGTAGAGAAGGAAGGTGAAGTGGAAGAAAAGGAAAAAAGTAGAAGATGAAGAAGAACAAGAAGAAAAAGAAAAATATGAAAGAGAAAAAGAATAGGATGAAAAGAAGAAACATTAAGAGAAGGAACAGAAAAAAAGTAGATGAAGAAAAAAAAGAAGATGATGATAAAGATGAAAGAGAAGAAGATTGAGAAGGAGAGAAGGAGAGAATGCAGATGAAGCGAAGGAACGAGAAAAAACAAGAGAAAAGAAGAAGAAGAAGAAGAAGAAGAAGAAGACAATGAAGGTGAAGATGAAAAAGACATTGAAAAGGTGGTAGAGAAGGAAGGTGAAGTGGAAGAAAAGGAAAAAAGTAGAAGATGAAGAAGAACAAGAAGAAAAAGAAAAAATGGAAAAGATGAAAGAGAAGAAGAATAGGATGAAAAGAAGGAATATTAAAAGGAGGAACAGGAAAAAAGTAGATGAAGAAGGAAAAGAAGATGATGATAATGATGAAAAAGAAGAAGATTGAGAAGGACAGAAGGAGAGAAGGAAGATGAAGGGAAGGAACAAGAAAGAACAAGAGAGAAAAAGATTAAGATTAAGATGAAAAAGAAATTGAATAGGTGGGAGAGAAGGAAGATGAAGTGGAAGAATATGAAAAAATAGAAGTAAAAGAAAAAAAATAAGAAGAAGAAGATAAAAAAAGAAGAATAAGATGAAAAGAAGAAAGATGCGGTGAAGGAACAGGAAAAAGTATAAGAAAAAGAATATGTTAATGATGAAATAGAAAAAGAAAATGCAGATGAAAATAAAAAAGAAGAAGAATAGGATGAAAAGAAGGAAGATGAAGTAGAAGAACAGGAAAAAAAGAAGAAAAAGAAAATGATAACAATGATAAAGAAGAATATGAACATTAAAAGGAGAAATAGGAAAGATCATGAGAAGAAGAAGAAGAAGAAGAATAGGTGGGAGAGAAAGAAGGTGAAGTGGAAGAAAAGCAAAAAAGTAGAAGAAGAAAAAGAAGATGAACAAGAAGAAAAAGAAAAAAAAAGATAAAAAAGATGAGAGTGAAGAAGAATAGGATGAAATGAAGAAACATTAAGAAGAGGAACATGAAGAAAGTAGATGAAGAAGAAAAAAGGGATGATTTTAACGATGAAAAAGAAGAAGATTAAGAAGGACTGAAGAAGAGAGGTAGAGAAGCAAGATGAAGAGGAGGAACAGAAAAGAACAAGAGAAGAAAAAGACGTAAAAGAAGAAGAGGAAGAAAATGAAGATGAAGATGAAGATGAAAAAGAACATGAATAGGTGAGATAGAAGGATGGTAAAGTGAAAGAAAATGAAAAAAACAGAAGTAAAGGAAGAAGAAGAAGAAGAAAAAAAAAAGAGATCGGAAAGAAGAAGAATACGATAAAAAGGAGAAAAATGGGGTAGAGCAGTAGGAAAAAGTAGAAGGAGAGGAATTTGAAAATGATGAAAAAGAAAAAGAATTAGATGAAAAGATGAAAATGAAGTAGAAGAACAAGAAAGAAGCAGTAGAAGAAGAACATGATAATGATAAGGAAGAAGAAGAAGAAGAAGAATAGGAACATGAAGAGGAGGAACAGGGAAGATTAGGGGAAAAAAAAGAAGAATAGGTGAGAGAGAGAAGGAAGGTGAAGTGGGAAAAAAGAAAAAAATAGAAGAAGACAAGAAGAAGAAGAAGATAAGAAGAAGAAAATGTAGAAAAAATATGAAAGAGCAGAATAGGATGAAAAGAAGAAACTTGAAGAGGAGGAACAGGAAAAAGTAGAACAAAAAGTAGAACAAAAAAAGGAAGATCTAGAAAAAAGTAGATGAAGAAGCAGAAGAAGAAGAAGAAGAAGAAGAAGAAGAAGAGATCTGAAAAAGAAGATAAGGATTTTGATAATGATGATGATGATAAAGAAGAAAGTTAAGAGGTAGAGAAAGATGGTAAAGAGGAAAAAAGGAAAAAAAGGAAAAAGGTAGAAGAAGAAGTAGAAGAAGAAAAAGATGAAAAGATGAATAAGAATATGAATAGGAGGAAGGGAAGAAAGATGAAGAGGATAAACAAGAAAAAAGTAAAAGAAAAAAAGAAGAAGATCAAGACGAAGAACTGGTAAATCTAGAATAAGAAAAAGAAGATGATTATGGCCATAAAAAATAAAAAATTGAAACGGGGGGAAGGAAGATAACGAGGAGGAACAGGAAAGAGCAGAAGAGGAAGAAGAAGAAAAAGAAGAAGAATGGAGTAAGATAAAGAGAAAGAGCAGCAAAAAGTAGAAGAAGAAAAAGATGCTGATGATGGCAATAAAAAAGAAGAATGGAAAGGAAAAAATAAAGACGAAGAGGAGGAACGGGAAACAGTAGGAGAAAAAGAAGAGGAAGAAGCGAAGAAGAAAAATAGGAGGAAGATGAAGAGAAGAAGCAGGAAATAATTGGAGAAAAAGAAGAAGCAGAAGAGGAATAGGAAGGAGAGAAGGAAGGTAAAGAAATAGATGAAAATATGAAAATGGAGAATAGGAGGAAGAGAAGGAAGATAAAGAGAATGGACAGGAAAAAAGTAAAAGAAAAAAAAGATCAGGAGAAAGAACAGGAAAAAGTAGAAGAAGAAAAAGAAGATGATGTTTGCGATGAAAAATAAAAAGAACAGTAACGAAAGATGAGGATAAGGAACAAGAAAGAGCAGGAGAAAAATAAGAGGAAGATGAAGAAGAAGAAGAATAAGAAGAAGAGTAGACAAAAAGATAGAAAAGCAAGATGGAAAAGAAAAAATAAAAGAAACAAAATTCGAAGAGGAATAAAAAGAATAAAATAATAAAAAATCAAATATTAATTAATCCAGACTTTTAACGTAGGAGTAGTTAGTTAGAATCTGGAAAAGACGAATAAAAGGAAATCATTCAGACAAGAATTTTGATATTTAAAAAAATGCGCAATTTAAAAAAGAAACAACAAAAATTAATGCTAATAAATACATCTTACATCTTCATCTCTATTGTCCTCGGATTTTTTAAAATACGGCAAAACTTCTTCGAAACTCCATCCTGGATTTTTTCTTGCCCAAAAATTAAAATCCTCTGGATTTCCTCTGATGTATGCCAAATAATTAATGACACTTGTACCTCCCATTACCTTGTCAAAAATAATCTCTTAAAACTTAGGAAATTATCGAAATTATTTAATTTATATCCTGCATATATATAATAATTTTATAAATGAAAGGCATAATACTATCACTTTGTCACGATTTCAACTCTCTAAATCTAAATTAGTGCAAAACTATACTAATGAAATGATGAAAAATCGTTCACAAAATGAATTAGTATAAAATTCTACTACGAATTAGTGAAAAATGACTAATTGTTAGTAAAAAACTACATATTGATAGTAAAAATAACTCATTCACATTAGCAACTTTAATTTGCAGTTTTTTTTACTAACAATTAGTAATTTTTTACTAATTCTTATTAGAAATTTTTACTTATTCATTTTGTGAACGACTTTTCATCATTTCATTTGTAGTTTTTCACTAATTCAAATTTAGAGAGAAGAAAAACGTTTTTTCTTCATTGTATGTAGAATAAAAAAACCAATTATTATTATTGTTATGACGTTTGTCATTTAATCCTATTTTATAACGTATTTTTGGAAATATTTTTCTCATACTAAAACTATAAAAAGAGCATTAATTGTTTTTCTGAATTAAAATACAGTTATTTTATTATTCTACATCTTGAAAGCAACTAAGCTTAAAAGCATTTAAATGATCCTAGAGTTATGAAACTTTAAAGAACACTACTTAAATATAGATAAATTTGGTTTTATCGCAAATTTAAAAAAAAAAGTTAGTTAAACTGTTATGCCTTTCTCTTACAGAATTTTAATTATTCCATTTGTCTTTTATTCTGTCCACCTAAAGTTTGTGGCTAGACTTTTTTTACTTAAAGGGAGTCTGAAATAATTGACGGACAGACATACAGACATGAGATTTTTAAAAATATTATATGTCTGTCTGTCTGTCTGTTTCTACTTTTGTCTGTACTTTTATCAATTCGTCCGTTTGTCTGTCTGTAACCCTATCTATCTATCCGCCTGTTTGTCTGTCCGTCTGTCTGTTTATCTATCTGTTGCAGTTTACCGAAAATGTCCACAATTATCTACATTTTCTGATACCTTTATATTAAAAATGATAATTTATCAAATAATTGTCAATTTCTTAAACAAAATTTTGTTTTTATTTATATAGATTACTTTTCCTCGAGGTGAAGGACATGTTCCTGATGACAAGCAAAAATTTTCATCTGGTTGTAACTGATAATCCCAATCAATGTGAGTTTTTGCAAGTGACGAAAAAAATCCTGGAATTTCAGCCGCTAATGGTTCTTCTGGCCCAGCCTCAAGTAAAAGTGTCTTCAACAATTTTTAAAATTTTTATTTTGAAAAATCTACTGATCCAATTAAGTAAAATGTTACTAAAAATTTGTGAAAATTTTCACTGCCTTTAGTAACCTATTTTTTAAAAATTCAGTTTTACAAATAGTTTTGCTTGAATTCAACTTACTTAAATTATTTGATTTGTGTTTTTTTTTAACTTAAAAATACATATACTTCTCAATTATTAGTTTAACGATAAACGTACCGTCCAATTTTTATTCTCTGACAAACGATTTGCAACAACACATCCAGCGGATCCTGCACCTACTATTATAAAATCATACTCATCAGATTCAGTTTCTCTTTCCTAAAATAAGAATTGAATTATTAGAACACAAAATAATGGATTATGTCTAAATCTTAATTTTACCAAAAAATATGATTTTCTCAATGACTCGTTTACAATTTTAAATTCGACTATTACAATAATAGTTTTTTAGTAACAATCTAACAATATTATATATTTTCTCTAATCGGAATAGTGAAAACTCGTTTTTGACTACTAAATTAGTAATGTTTTACTAATTCAGATTTAGAGAAAATATCCCAAATCAAAATTTTAGTTTGATTCTCTTAAAGCTCTGTTGATTTTGTTGCTTTTCTTTTAATTCTTTTTTGTTTTATATTTACCTTAGAATATACGTTATCCTGTGAAATCTCGAATAAAAGTGACAATGAAGTCAAATATAGCACTGTGCAAGGAAGAGATGATGTTAAAAATAAGTTTAATAACTGTAACATTTTTAGCAATTGGTGATAAGCGATAAAGAGAAAGATAAGCGAATAATTGAAAAAATAATAAATAAAAAAGAAAATAAAAAAAGAGATTTATAATTAATCGAAAAATCAGCAGTTACAAGAACAAATGTAGCATGAGTTTATATTTAAAAGGAAAACTTTAATGTCTGACAAAGCATTTAAAGACGTTACAAGCAATTTTGTCTAATGAATAATATTTGAATTCGCTAATGCATTTAAATTCTTAATATAATATGTATTTGAATTAATTAAATTTTTAATTTTATGTATACAATTTTTAAACTATGCATTCTTCGATAGGATTTTTTCAATCACGACATAATTTTATACACGAATATGACGTAGAGATAATAATTTAAGTAGTTGGTGATTTTTTACATTCATATTTGAGTTATATCAAAATAACTATAATCTTAGTAAACTTTTGTTAATTCAGTGTAATAAAACTATTAATTAATTTTGTCTAATTAAATCAATACCATCCACAGAATTATAACCAATCTTCTTTAATCATATCACCAGCTTTTTCAGCAATCATAATAGTCGCCGCATTTGTATTAGCACGAGTAATAATTGGCATAATTGATGCATCAACAATCCTTAGATTTTTAATTCCACGGATTTTTAACCTCGGATCAACAACAGCTTCTGGATCATTATCAGGTCCCATTTTACAAGTTCCCACAGGATGATACGCCGAATTAGTAAATTCCCTTATCATACAATCCCAATAAATATCACTATCAATTCCAAGTTTTTCACAAACTGGCGAAGAATTCGGAACAAACTCAAAATTATTATTCCTGAAAGCTGTTGTGTTAAATAAACGAAGAACAATTCGAATCCCGTCAATCATTCGTTTCATATCAGTTTCTTCTGTAAAATAACCAGGATATATTTTCGGAGCACCCAAAACTCGATCCGTGTCATTCAGCAAAATAAATCCTCTACTTTTTGGCGAGAGAACATACGGAACAAAAGTAAACTGGTGGTAATAAACCGAGATCGGGTTTTTTCCCATAAACAGACTCAACATATCTGGTAAATTTTTATTTTTCTCGTATTGCGTCTGAAAATGAACCACCACAGGTGATATTCCTGTTGAAGAAAGTGGACCTTTTTTCAGATTTGAATAATCCTTAAAATCTTTTATCTTTTGTTCACAAGTAGGACTGTGTGCCTTTTTATTAACTGCGCAAGAAATAGCTAAGGTCGTCACATGATCTTGAAAATTGCGACCGACTGATAAATTTTTGATTACATTAATTTTGTGTTTTTTTAGTTCTTTCGTTGGTCCGATTCCGGACAACATTAATAATTTCGGAGATTCAATTGTGCCGGCTGATACAATTATTTCTTTTTTTGCAAATACTGTTTTCGATTCACCAGTTATTAACGAAGTGTATTCTACTCCGAACGCTTTTTTTGTTTCCTGATTAATCAGAATTTTGGTCACGTAAGCTTGAGTTTTAATAAACAAATTTTTTCTACTTTTTCTAATCGGTCGAATAAATGCCGCATTTGAACTTAAACGAGATTCATTTGAAGCTGTTGATTGAATAAGCATGGTTCCTATTTGATTTTTGCCATTCAAGTCTGTCTGTTTGTATCCAATCTCTTCGAATCCTTCGAGAAGAACTTTTGTATTTGGATCCAAGTACGGAAATCTTTCTATAGTGAGATAACCGCCGGTTGCATGAAATTCTGAATTGTCTCTTAAAATCTGAAAAATTATCTGAATTAATTTTAAATTAAATTAAGATTTACGATATTTAACCAATTACAAAATTTCTATTAGGTTTTATTAAGCCTACGTCTTCGTTTCGATTGTCCTCGGATTTTTTAAAATAGGGCAACACTTCTTCATAACTCCAGCCTTTGTTCCCCATTCGTGACCAAGTATTAAAATCCTCTCGATTTCCTCTATTGTACATCATATAATTTATAGTGCTTGAACCTCCCATTACCTGGTTAAAAATATTTTCTTTAAAACATATAAATTATTTAACAAAACTTTACGGAAATCTTTATATACACTACCGGCCAAAATTGTTGGACCACAGACAAAAATTGGATTAAAAACATGACCGTCTTAACATGTTGATAACTCTGTTAGATATTAGCTAAATGAATTTTTTTAGACGATTGGAAAGCTTATAAAATTTGCAGATAAATGGTTTTATTTTAAAGCTTTTTTGATTAATAGAAACTTAGATTCAATGTGATAAAGACAGGTGAATTTTTCATTTTTTGTGAATTTTCATGGTTCAAGTTTGGTGAGTTCCATTTTCTAAAAAAGTAATTGAAAATTTTTGAAATTATGCTGACTTAAACCTTGAACTTTTAGCTTTAAAATAAGCCAAAGAAAATAAAAATATCTTGACTAGTTCAAAAGTTATAAGAAAATGAATGATACTTGAAAGCGCAAAGGTTCACTTTTTGCTGCCGAGAGGGGAGGAAACAAAGTAATTTTTGCGTTTTGTTCTTTATGCACATTTATTTATAACTTTTGAACCAGTCAAGATATTTTAATTTTCTTCGGCTCATTTTAAAGCTAATAATTTAAGGTTTAATTTAGCTTAATGTCAAATTTTTTCAATTACTTTTTTAGAAAATGGAACTCACCAAACTTGAAGTATGAAAATTCACAAAAAATGAAAAATTCACCTATCTTTATCACATTGAATCTACGTTTCTACTAACCTAAAACGCTTTGAAATAGGTCCATTTAACGGAAAATTTTATAAGATTTCCAATGGTCTGTGAAAAATTTCAATTCGCTAATATCTGACAGAGTCATCAACATTTTAAGACGGCCATGTTTTAATGTTTTTTTTTTGTAAGCCATTGTAATGAAAATAAATTCCAAACGTCAATAAATTTATATTTTAATTTATTTAAAGGTTCGAATTTTAATTAATCCAAACGACGATAGTAAAAAATTACCCTCTTAAGCTGAATTAGTGAAAAATCGGTCATTAATTTAAATTAGTAAAAATTTCTACTAAATCAAATTAGTGACAATTTCTACTAACTGTTGGTCACTTTTCACTAAGGCAATAGTAAAAATTTTTAATGTACTAATTCAAACAGTAAAATTTGACTAAAAATTAGTGACCGATTTTTTTCAGATTTAAAGAGTAATTATTTCGCATAATTAAGGGAATGTGATGGATTATGACGTCACATTTAATTTTAAGAGAAATGCATCATTTCTTAATTCTTACTTAATAGTTTTTCATTCTTATTTACTTATTTCTCGTTATAACTAGATTTGCAAAATTCTCGGTAATTTAAAATCTGGTTACATTCTCGAGAATATAACCGAGAATATTCTCCTTGTGGAGAATTTATGAGAATTTTCGATATTTGAATGAGCTCCACTATTTTGAAACACAAACAATTTATTGAAATAAAAATGGATAAATAACAAAATAATTATCATAACAAACTAACTATAAGTCAATAAAATGTAAAAATAATTATTAAATACAACAATTTTAATTTTAAAGTGAAAGAAAATAATTTAAATTTTAGAAAAATAGTTCAAAATCTTAGAAATAAATTGAAAAAAATTAGAGTAATGAAAAATTGGAGAAAATAATTCAAAATTGAAGAAAATGATTGAAATTGGGATAAATAATTGAAAATTTAGAAAATTAATTCAGAAAATGATGAAATGTAAGAAAATTATGAAGAAATAATATAAATAATTAAAAATAGAAGAAAATAATCAAAATTTGTGAAAATAATTGAAAAAATTGCATAATATATAATTTTGGAAATTATGAAAACAAATGAAAATAATTAAATTTGAGATAAATACTTGAAAATCTAAAAAATAAATTACAAAATGAGAATAATAAATAAGAAATTAGGGGAATAATTGAAAAATGATAAAAATAATTTAAAATTGAAAAAAATGTAATATATGATGAAAATAATTTACAAATTTCTAAAATAATTGAAATATGATGAAATATTTCAATTTTCAGATAAATAATTGAAATTTTGTAAAATTATGCAAAAACAATGAAAATAATTAGAAAATGGAGAAAATAATAGAACAATTATAGAATTTATTTTTAATCGAAAGAAAATAATTAAAAAATCGTTTAAAAAATTGAAAATTGAAGACAATCTTTTGAGTTAATAACTGAAAATTTAGAAAAATAATTAAAAAATTATTAAAATAATTTAAAGATGTGAAAAATAATTGAAATGTAAAATAAAATAATGATAAGTTGAAAAAATAAATTAATTTCAAAATAAATAATCAAGAAAAATTGGAGAATTTTTTTTAAATAAACAATAATAATTAAAATCTGAGAAATTAATTGAAAAAAATGAGAATAAGTAAAGAAATGATTTAAGATAATTAATAAAAATTTTTGAAAATAATGAAAATAATAAAAATTGAAGAAACTAATTGAAATTTGAGAAAAATGTGAAAAATCTTAAAAAATAATTTGATCAAATGAGAATAATAACTACAAATTGAGGGAATAATTGTTATATGATGAAAATAATTAAAAATTTAGGAAATTAATTCAGAAATAATAAAAATGATTGAAAATTGAAGAAAATAATAAAAAAAATAATACTAATATTTGATAATTGAAATAATTAATTGAAATGTCAGATAAATAATTCAAAATTTTTGCAATTATGAGAAAAACTGAAAATAATTAAAAAGTGAAAAAAATGGGTTATTAGAGAAAAATATTTAAAAATCTTAGAATATAATTTTAAAAAATAAGTATAATTAAAAATTGTGGAAAATAATTGAAATATGATCAAAATAATGATAAGTTGAAAAAATCAATGAAATTGTATATAAATAATTGGAAAAAATTGCAGAATATTTTAAAATAAATAAAAATAATTGAAATTTGAGAAATTAATTGAAAATAATAAGAATAATTAAAAATTGAAGAAAAGAATTGAAATATGATAAAAGTAATTTGAAATTGAAAAAAAATTGAATATATGATGAAAATAATTTTTAAAATTTTTAATTAAATGAAATATGATGGAATATTTAAATTTTCAGATAAATAATTGAAATTTTGTAAAGTTATGCAAAAATAATTAAAATAATAAGAAAATGGAGAAACTAATAAAAAAATTACAGAATCTATTTTTAAGCGAAAGAAAACAATTAAAAAATCGTTTAAAAAATTAAAAATTGAAGACAAGAATCTAAATTTGAGTTAATAACTAAAAATTTAGAAAATTACTTGAAAAATAATTAAAATAAATTAAAGATGTGGTAAATAATTGAAATATAAAATAAAATAATGATAAGTTGAAAAAAAATAAATTAAATTCAAAATAAATAATCAAAAAAAATTAGAGACTTTTTTTTAAATAAACAATAATAATTAAAATCTGACAAATTAATTGAAAAAAATAAGAATCAGTAAAGAAATGATTTAAGATAATTAATAAAAATTGAAGAAAATAATTGAAATTTGAGAAAAATGCTTAAAAATCTTAAAGAATAATTTGATCAAATGAGAATAATAACTACAAATTGAGGGAAATATTTGATATATGATGAAAATAATTAAAAATTTAGGAAATTAATTCAGAAATAATAAAAATGATTGAAAATGAAGAAAATAATCAAAAAAATAATACTAATATTTGATAATTGAAATAATTAATTGAAATGTCAGATAAATAGTTTAAAATTTTTGCAATTATGAAAAAAATTGAAAATAATTAAAAAGTGAAAAAAAAATGGGATATTTGAGAAAAATATTTAATAATCATAGAAAATAATTTTAAAAAATAAGTAAAATTAAAAATTGTGGAAAATAATTGAAATATAATCAAAATAATGATAAGTTGAAAAAATCAATGAAATTGTATATAAATAATTGGAAAAAATTGCAGAATTTTTTTTAAATAAATAAAAATAATTGAAATTTGAGAAATTAATTGAAAATAATAAGAATAATTAAAAATTGGAAAAAAGAATTGATATATGATGCAAGTAATTAAAATTTCAGATAAATAATTGAAATCTGAAAATTATGCCAAAAGAATGCAAATAATTATAAATTGGAGAAGTTGAGAAAATAGTTTCATCATTTTTCCGATTTATTTTACATCTTTAAACTTTTTGTAAATTTATTAAATTTATTTTTACATTTTGTGTATTTTTTCGCTAACTTTTTATTCCCTTTCATAAAATTTTTTTATTTACCCGATTTTTTTAAAGTTATTGTTGTCAGTATTGTTTCAAAAATTGGTATTTTTCATTTACAAATGATTTTATCTTACATTTTGTAGACGTTTCATTTATCTTCTTTATTTTTTTATTTTATTTTTACTACTTGTTTTTCTTTAGTAGATTACAATCAAATGTAATTTTTGTTTTCATAGATTTTGTTAGAATTTTTTAAAAATATTTTCTTTATTTTTTAATTTTCTTTTTATTATTTTCCATTGAATGTTTTTAGTTTGTTTATTCTTTCAAATTTTTGACTTTTTAAATATTTCTTACTTTTTCTTCTATTTTCCTATATTATTTTTCATAATTTTTTAAACATTATTGCTTTCTTATAGAGGAAGTATTGTTTTTGAACCTTTATTAATTTTTCAATTTTATAAACAATTTTCGATTATTTAGGAACGTTCCCTTTTTCTGAAATTGTTTATTTAAATAATCGGTAATTATTAATCAATAAAGGAATAAATCCTAGAAAATACAACAATTCAAGTTGATTAGTGATGGGAAAAAAATCCATTGTTTCTCTAACAAAAACTTAAAAAACAAAAAAAAACAAAAAATTGGTAATTTCAACCAAAAATTATTAACAATAACTAAAAAAATTATAAAATTTGTTACTACTATTCTTTATTTGATAAAATCAAAAATTACCTTTCCTCTAGGTAAAGAACATCCTCCTGATGACAAACAGAATTTATCATCTGATTGGAATTGATAATTCCAATCAATATGGGTTTTTTGAAGTGAAAATTCAAAACCAGGCACCTCGGCAATTAAAGGTTCCTCTACTCCCGCTTCCAATAAAAGTGACTAAAATAAAGAATAAAATTTAATTTGTCAAAAAATAACCTTAAAATCATGTTAAAATTCCCCTTTTGCTTGTTGACATAACCTCAAACTAAAAACCGATTTTTAACAGCAGAAATATAATAAAAATTGTTTTCTAAATATTTTAAAAGGTTTAAAAGGTCCTAGATATTCAAAAAAATTTACTCTTGCAATTTACAAATTAAATTATTTAATTTTTTTATTAATGTTAAATTATTTTGTCAAATATCAATTATTTAATATTTTGTGTTTTTTCTTTAAACTTAATGAATTGCAATAACATTCAAAAATAAAAAAACTACTTATATTGAATTATAATATTTACAGTCCAATTTTTATTTTCTGTCAATCGATTTGCAACAACACATCCAGCTGATCCTGCTCCGACTATAATAAAATCATACTCGTCGAATTCATTTTCAATGAGCTAAAAAATAACCATGTTTTTTTTACATTTCTAATGAGCTAGAAAATAATTTTTTGTTCTAAACCAAAAGTATATTCACACAAAGAACTAATAATGAACCATTTATACATACCTCAATATTGATATTGTCTTGCGATATCTCTAATAATAATAATAATGAAGTCAAATACAATATCCTGCAAAGAAGGGATGATTCGAAAATTGACATCAACAAGTATAACATTTTTAATAAGTATTCAAAGTCATACAAAATCAATTTTTTGAACCGATTAAACAAATTTTACATTTGTAATTAATTTTCTGAAAAAACTTGTTCTTACAATGACTCTAAAAAATCGTATACTACGCCTTTCCAGATGATAACAATGTAAATTAACCAAAAATATGTATTCAATTATTCTTCAATAATTACTATAGCACGAAAATATATTTTAACTAAAAATAAAACAAGCTAATTTTTGTTAATTCTCTTTTTAAAAAACATGCATTTTCTTCAGCTTGAGTTGGATAATTTCAATGAAATTTTCATTTGCTTAGTAATCCTCCATATATGCTATCCTTTCCTGTTTCTAACAAAAGAACCTAGAGCGAATTTCTCTAAAATCATATTCCTGAATGATAAAAAGCATTTTATTTATATATTTTATCAGAAAGTATATTCTGTATGATCAAAGGATTTAAAAAGAATGTAAGAAGAGAATTCGAAGAAGGAAATTTGAATAGAGAACTTCTTATTAGAATTACATATATTGACATACTTTAGATTTCTTTTTTTCCATTTTTAATGCCCAATCGTTTTTGTTATATTGCTTTTAGATATAATCTGAATATACGACGAAAAATTATTTAAAAATTAGGAAGAAGTAAGAAATTTGTCGAAATTTAAAATCCAAATTAAATTCACCAAAATTGAAATCTATCCAAATTTTACTCGATTCTAATTTTAATCCTTCCGAGTTTTAATTTGATCTAAAATTTAAACTATTATTATTAAAAAAAATTTTAATAAGTTAAAATTTCAATAGATATCAATTAGTTATTTTTCATGTTACTTTACTTTTAAAATTCTCTTTTTGCCTATATTTTATTGTCGAACAAAAGCAGGATTTAATTTATTAAACTACAAAAACAGGATTGAATTTATTATTATTTATTTTGCGAAAAGATTATTTTATTGCAAACTGCAACTAATTAATAATTAAAGAAACAAATTTTATGTAATTTACATTAATATTGAATTATATGTAATATGGAATAAGATAACATTGTTTATTTTCTATAAATAAAAAAAAAATTATTACTTTTTAAACAGCTTTTTTGTTTTAATTAATAGTCAATTGACATATTTCAAACTGAAAATGACAAAATTAACCGCCAATATGACAATCATAATGACTGCTATGACTTTCATTTTGCTATGAAAATCAGTCAACAAATTTTGATGTTTGAAATATATTAGCCTCGTTGAACTTATCGTCCTGTATAATCGAGGATACTTGCAGCATAAAAGAGAGGCTTCAAATAATTTAATTTAAGCGGGCAATTATATTGAAAAAAAAATTTCAAAAACCTTTTTTTCTTTTTATAAATAACCTAAATGAATAAACCCAGTTTCCAATTAAAAATGAATTTTATTTAGATTGAGAACATAAGATAAAATATAAATTTTACATTATTAATCAATAATTAATTTAAACTGGCAATAAGCATTTTCTATAATTGATAAATATTTTAAATAATCAATAATATAAAATTTTTTAATCCTATAATTAAAGGTTATGATTTTCTGCTTGTCCGACGTCACCTTTTGTGAAAAATTTCTTTCAATAAGTCCATATTTTTAAAAGATTGCAAATCTTTAAAACTGTAATTTTAGAATTGTCAATAAATAAATTATTTTTTCAATATATCTTGTTGCTGTTGTCGAATAATCGTCGAAATAAATTTCCAATCAGATTTGAAGTAAATTTGAAATAAAGCCAGAATCGATCCCAATTGACGCATCCTAGATATAACATTAATATTTTTAAAAAAGTAATAATATTTAGAAAGAAATCTATTGAAAGATTATATTTTTACTTTTTTACAATTACATTCCCTAAATCTGAATTAGTTAAAAAAAATCTAATTTGGAAGAAAAAATCACTAATTCCAATAGTTATCTTTCTACTAATCATTTAGTAAAAAATAACTAATTATTAGTCAAATTTTAACTATTTTTTAGTTACTTCTTTACTAATAATTAGTCATATTTTTTTTTTAATAATTAGTCATATAATAAATTAGTTTCTTTTAACTAGCTCAGATTTAGAGAGTAGAATAGTAAAAAAGTAAAAATATAATTAAATAATAATAATACATTACACATTTTAGAAAATAGTGATTTTAAATTAATTAAAATGAAGTTTAAAAATTACCAAATTTAGTTTGTATTGTTTTACGCTCCACGTGGCGAAAGTAGATTAGGCAAAGAAGTCTTGGCAGTTGTAATTGCAGACGTAATATTTTCAATACTTGGAACACCTGGTATATTTGGTACATTTGGCAAATTTGGCATATTTGGAGGAGTCGTTAAATTTTTAATAATCGGTACAAGATTTTCCACAAATCCAAGAATAGCTTCCATTAACTGTGGTAGAGCTGCAAAGGTTAATAGTATTTTTAAATAGTTTTTGCAATTATTTATTACAATGTGCTTTTAGTTATTTTTATTGTATATAAAATAGGAAAATGTCGATCTGTTGGATCAACATAATTATTTTTATTGTAATTTACCTGATAAAATATTATTGAAAAGGGCTGAGAATAAATTGAGATAGAACACCATTTTTGCGGCTGTTTCAGAACTGAATAATGACTGCCTTTTATATTCTTAGACACCGGCTCAAAAAGACATTATCAAAAATACATGAATGTTGATTATCTGCAAATTTTTTCCAATAATGCTGATAACATAATTTACCTGCATTATTTAAAAGTCATTTGAATTAATGCATAATTACAAAATAGATTATTATTTATATGTTTATT
The DNA here is from genome assembly GCA_037103525.1 of Ganaspis brasiliensis. NCBI lineage: Eukaryota > Metazoa > Arthropoda > Insecta > Hymenoptera > Figitidae > Ganaspis > Ganaspis brasiliensis. The sequence continues at coordinate 3,253,781 of JAZKLR010000146.1, forward strand.
CAACTTTTATCACTATTTATTAAATTGATAATTAGAATTGTTGGGTCCGTATCATTTTGACACAAATTTTTTCGGGCAACTTGTTATATTGTACTCCTAATGATGAATGTTATATTTTACTCCTTCTGAAATCAAAGATTTTTAAGTCTTTTTTATTAAATAATTGATTTTAATACATTAAATTAATATTAAAAGACTTAATTAATCCAATAAATTCAATTATTGAATAATTAAAACTTAAAAATCTTTGATTTTAGTAGGAGTAAAATATAACATTCATCTTCAGGAGTACAATATAACAAGTTGCCCGAAAAAATTTGTGTCAAAATGATACGGGCCCGAATTGTTAATTAGAATATTTAAAAATCGATTTTCAATTTTTAGGTTCTATTTTCATTTTTTATTATTTTAATTGTATTATAATTTTCTTTCTTCTTTCATTTTTTAATCATATATTAAATTGAATTGTTAACTATATTTTTAATTTTTCTATTTTTAGCTGAAACTTGTGGAAAAGTCCTCGGGGGTAAGATGAACTCTTAAGGATTGGAGTGTGAAATTGAAAACTAGTCTTTTCTTTATTCGCTCGATCCGCTCAGTACCAATAAAATAAATAAAAATGGAGAAAGAAGAAAAATTTTAAAACAAAATGAAATACATTAAAAAGTTTTTGTGTATTTTATTTTTATTTCACTTCGGATTGTTGACCAAATTATTTAAACTAAATCATTAATTATTATTAATTTGATATCCGTTTACTTCAAATCATAATTATTAACTTTTTCGGATTCTGTAGCAATTCTTGACAAATTTTCAAATTACTTTCTAACGTTTATAAAAATAACATATAAAAAATTTAAATAAATAAATAAATAATAATAAATAAATAAATAATTTAAATACTAAACTTTTTTGACAATTATAAAATATATTTTCTAATATTATTAAAGAGTAAATTAACAAATTTCAAATATTTAAAGTAAAAGTAAATATAAAATAGTATTTAATACAAAAAAGTCATCTTTATTAAAAATGCATGATTTTTAAAGTTTGTTAAAGTTTATTAATAAAATTTTTGTCTATGAGAAATCACAGGGATATGCACAAAAAATTCAGTATTATGAAACAATTTTTATTACACAGAAATTCCAAAGCGTACATTTAATAAAAAATATATTTAATTTTCTTTTCTTTCTAACTCCATGGAAACATTTTCTATCAAGTTTGCATGCTCTCCAATAAAAAGTCTAAAAAAAACAAAATTTTCATGAAAAATTGATTAAAATATGCATGCAATATCTATTTTTAAACTGCATTGTAAAAAGTCTATCGTTTATATATTAAAAATTTCTTACAATTTAAAAATTGTACAATCAAATTCGAAATTTTCAAAAATCAAATTAAAAAATTGTCAGTCACTTTAAATGTTTTTTTATTTTTCAAGCCGTACACGTGTAGACAATATAAAAAGCAAATCAAAAAGTCCTTTTCTATTTTTTAATTAGAAGCTTAATTTTCGAGAAATTAAGGATTAAAGTTAGAACAGTTGAACCGTTCGACGCGCGAAAGAGATAGTAGATCCCCCCTCCTCTCTCTTATTCACGTCGAGCGTTTGAACTTTAATGTCAAATAACTTCAAAACTAATCTTCTAATTAAAAAATAGTAACGGACTTTTCGATTTGTTTTTTCAATTTCAATCTAACCCTTTAATATAATAAATTATAGTAAATACAAATATAAAAATTTTAATAATATTGATAATTATTTACCTGTCTATTTAGCTACTATCCTGTTGGAAACCCAATTAATTCAGGTCTATTCATTTGTGTTATTCCAGGAAAAAAGGAAAAGAAGCTCTGAAGACATTTGACAATATTACTCATACAATTCATTATAACTGTAAAAGAAAAAGCACATTTTTTTACAATAATTCCCTTCAAAAAATTCTAAAAAACTCTGGAATTAAAAAAGGTTCATATTTAAATTTAAAAAAAAATGTTTAAATACTTGTGTACACATACAAAAATAAAATATAGAGAGTAAATTTGTTATTAGAGTTATCATCTTAATTTTTTTGAGTCCGACTCAAAACTGCTATTTATATTGTGACTTTAATGTTCAAAGAGACTTGTATAATTATATCGATTTGAGATAACTGAACATCCTTATTACATAAGACCGATAAGGTATTTTAATTCGAAAATTTAAAAGTCACCTGAACCTACTGTGCTATTTTTAAAAACGGATTTCATTTGAAAATGAATTATTCACTTGAACCTATTTTCTGTATTGTAGCAAAAATAAGAAAAATTGTATTAATTTCAGATAAATGAACAGTTTTGTCACGTAAGTAAGATATTAAATATTAATTGAAAAATGTTAAAACACCTAGAACGTACAAAGCTATTTTTAGAAGCGAATCTCATTCTGAAATTTAATTTTTCATATAATGCACTTGACGTCAGAATTTAAATAAAAGATTTGTAATCTACTGAATAGACAATAATTTGAATAATGCAATTTTATCAATTCTTTTGCATAATGCAGTTGATTCATTGAAAATCAGAAAAATACATTTATCGCGACTTTGGAAAATAATAAATTTATAAATGGTAACGTACTGGAAATTATAAATTTTTAAGTTAGAAATTAAAATTATAATTAAATTTATTTAGTCTGAAATTCGTTACTATCACTTTTCTTTTTAATTATTTAACATAAATTTAATTTAATTCTTTCTCACATTCAATTATGTTTTAATATTAAAATATTTTAATATTTCATTTTCATATTCTAGAGTTTTTGGGATCAATACTTATACAAAGATGCATTTTATAATTTTGAGTTATTTTAAAAATCTGAATCATTTTGCAATTAATCAGTTTTGTTACTTTAACAAAATGAAGAAAACTCTATTGAAACGATATTTTACAAACTAAAAATTCATTTTCGTGGAAAAGGGCTCATAGTAAAATGTCTGTTAGATCCCTCTTTAACTACAAAAAATGATTTCTAATTTTTCATCCTCAAGTAACTATAAAATATTATGGAAATCAATATAAATTTTATATTTTCTTACTTCAATATAAAACGTCTTTTGTAATTGTTTATTTAAAAAAAGTTATTTCGTTTTTTTCCCTTTCTCTCAAAATTGACATTTTACTGGTTAGATAAATAATATATTCTTAATTCTTGGAATACTATTCTTATCAGAAAAATATATTCTAAACGCTTAGAATATATCCTTATTTTAAAACTAGTCGTATACTAAATTTGAGTATATAATATTCTAAAATAAGTGCCAGGTATATATTCTTAATTTCAGAATAAATTATTTTCGGTGTGCTTGATTGGTAATAAGAGAATTAGAATTAAAAAATTGTATGTTTTCAGGTTTATATATATTTTTATTAGGTACATATTATAATTATTTTATATTATCAAACTAGAAAATTTAAAGTCACTCTATTTGACTTTCAATGAGAATAATAAAAATTCGAATTTAATAACTTAGTCATTAAAATTAATATTTTTAATATCTAAAATATTACGTTTGAATATGTATCTAGATTCCCAATTTTTATATCCATAAATATCCATTTTTCTCATAGTGTAAGTTAAAAATTTATAATTTCATTATTACTAATTCATTAATCAATTATTATATTTATGAAAAAGTTAATTAATTTAATTTCTCAATTACCAGACAGTTAACAACCCCTAAAAATTGCCTCTAAGTAAAATAATAAAAAATAAATATGAAAAAAATTATCAATTTTTTTAATAGATAACAGAACTTGAGAACCCCTAAAAACTACCTTAAAGAAAATAAACAAAAAAATTTTTTTTAAACTTACCAATTTCTACAAAAAAATACTAACAACTTCTAAAATGGTGAAATCATGTTCAGTAATATACCTCCTAATTTTTTAAATTAATGACAAGAATTGAAATCCCTTAAAAACAACCCTTAAAAAAATAATGAGGAAAAATATAAGTATAATAATCGAATATAATTTTGAAAAAAATTATCAATTCCTACAAAAAAATTTTATTTAAGTTGCAAATTAATGAAACCTACTTAGAAATGCGCCACTTTATTTTTTAAATTAACAACAAAAATTTAAAACCCCTAAAAACCACTTCTAAGTAAAATAATAAAAAAAATTTGAAAAAAATTATCAATATTAAGAAAAAAAATTATACTCAAGTTCTAAAATAATGGAACACATACAGGAATATTCCCTCTAATTTTTCTACTAGATAAAAAAACTCGACAAACCCTAAAAACTACCCTTAAAAAAATAATGAGGAAAAAATTTAAGAAAAATTAATAAATTAAGCAAAAGTAAAATAACGAAAATAATTTTGAAATAAATTACCAATTCCTACAAAAAAATTATTTTCAAGATCTATAATATTGGAACATGTTTAGGAATATGCCACCTAATTTTTTAAAATAAAAGCAAAAATTAACAACCCCTTAAAACCACTTCTAAGTGTAAAAATAAAAATAAATTGGAAATGAATTATTAATTTTTGCAATGAATAATTTTTTTAACATTTTTAGAACTTGAATATAATTTTTTTTTTTAAATATTTTGAATTACTTTACTCAAGGGTGGTTTTTAGGGGTTTATATTTCTTGTTATCAATTGGAAAAATTAGGGGATATATTCTTGAGCATGCTCAACAATTTTCATTTTGAGATAAAATTTTCGTAGCATATGTTATATTGTTCAACCTAAAAAAAATTCTTTGTATTCTTACTTAAATCAAAGATTTTTAAGTTTTAATTATTCAATAATTGAACTTACTCGATTAATTGAGTCTTTTAATATTAATTTAATCTATTGAAATAAATTATTTAATAAATAAGACATAAAAATCTTTGATTTTAGTTGAAGTACAATATAACATTTTATTTGGTTGAACAATATGACTCGTGCTGTGAAAAATTTTGTTTCAAAATGATACGGGCACCATTTTAGAACTTAAATATAATTTTTTTGTAGAAGTTAAGAATTTCTGTTAAGAATATTTTCAATTATTTTACTAGGGGCGTTTTTAGGTCGGGGGCTTATTCTTGTGTATGTTCCACCATTTTAGAATTTGTTTTTATTTTTTTTGTCGAAATTGATAATTTTTTCGAAATTATTTTCGAGTTATTTAGTTGAGGGTGTTTTTCAAGGGTTGTTAATTGCAGTTATCAATTTTGAAAAGTAGCAGTCATATTCCTGAAGATTTTTCACCATTTTAGAACTTGATTAGAATTTTTTTTCAGAAATTAATATTTTTTTCAAAATTACATTCCCTTATTTTATTTAGGGGTTGTTTTTAGGGTTTTATTAATTCTTGCTTTCGTTTAGAAAAAGTAGGGGACATATTCATGAGTAGATTACACCATTTCAAAACTTAATTAGAATTTTTTTTTAGAAATTGATAATTTTTTTTAAATCCTTTTTCGATTACTTTTCTTAAGGGTAATTTTTAGAGATTGTTAGTTTTCTTTTCCGATTTTTTGTCATATTTATTGTCTGTTATTTTACTTAGGTGTGATAATTGTTGGGAGTTATTAACTTTCGGTCTTCAGAAATCAAATTAATTGACTGCATGATTATTATAATAATTGATTAATGAATCAGTATTACTAAAATTTAAAACTTTTGTATCTTAAGTTGCTGTTTAACATGTAATTTATATCAAGTGAAATTTGAAAAATCTTCATGTACCACATAATTTGTCACCAAAATCACAAATCTTTCCAATCTTGCTTAATCATATCACTTGCCTTCTCAGCAACCATCATAGTTGGAGCTTGTGTATTTGCTCTGGGAACAACCGGCATTATCGAAGCATCAACCACCCTCAAATTTTTAATTCCCCGAACTCTCAATCTCGGATCAACAACAGCCTCCGTATCATTATCAGGACCCATTTTACAGGTGCCAACTGTATGATAATAAGTTTGTGTGTTATATCTCATCACACATTCCCAATATCGATCCGTATTAAACTCAAACTCCTGACAAACTGGTAAATCAAGTTGAACAATTCTGAAATTATTTTGCCTAAGTGAAGTTGTGTTAAGTAACTTGAGTGCAAATCTCGTCCCTTTCATTACACGTTCCATGTCCGAACTCTCCGACAAATATCTAGGATTAATTACCGGATCACTCCAAACTGGATCAGATTCATTGAGTTTCAAATATCCTCTACTAATCGGCGTTAATAGGATCGGACCAATAAAAAAGGAATTGTAATTGATAAAAGAATCGTCTGTTTGAAAATTAGGCGCAAAGACCAAAGATAAGTCGGGAGCAGTTGAATTTTGCTCGGATTGACTGGAAAAAAATATACCTGTGTGCATGAAGCCTAAAGACGACAATGGACCTCTTCTGTACTTTAGATATTCACCCAATTGTCTTTCCTTAGCAGCACAATTTCGAGGCATCACAATTTTTCCCTCAATTCGAGTTAAAATTCCCCAAAAGCTCACATGATCATGCAGATTTCGTCCAACTGATAAATTTTGTACAACGCTGATGTTGTGTTTTTCGAGCTCTTCTCTGGGACCGATTCCAGATAGCATTAAAATTTTTGGAGATTCGACAGTTCCTGCTGATACTATTATTTCTTTGGTTGCTCTGACCACTCTTGTGGCACCTGTAGTCGTTGATACAAATACTACTCCTGTAGCTTTTTTCGTTTCTTGATCAATCAAGATCTTGATCGCACGAGATTTGGTTCGGATGAACAAGTTTGGTCGTTTTTGTCGAATCGGTCGAATGTAGGCTGTATTCACACTTGCGCGAGCTCCATTATCAGCAAACGCTTGCAAATACATTGATCCTGTCTGATTTTTACCATTAATATCTTTTGAATCATATCCCAATTCTTGCATTCCTTGAAGGAGTATGTTTACAGTTGGATCTGAGTTAGGTAGTCGTTGTACAGATTGATGTCCTCCTGTTCCGTGAAGTCCTGGACTTGATTTGATGACCTTAAAACAGTATAAATGTTAAACAGTATGAGTGATAAACAGTATGAGTGATAAACAGTATGAGTGATAAACACTTTAAGTGATAAACAGTACGAGTGTTAAACAGTATGAGCGTTAACAGTATAAATGTTAAACAATATGAGCGTTAAACAGTATGAGCGTTAAACAGTATGAGTGACCGAATGGGAAACTAACGATTGGCGCATTAATGGACCAGTATTGGGAGCCAATGGTGCCAATATTGGCGCATTAATGGAAATCAATATTGAACCATAATTGGTCAACCCTTGGGATGATAACGGGGTTGCCAGTCATTGGCAGCCATCATTGGTTCAATATTGGTTGCCATTGATAATGCCAATAAATAAAAAATTTTAAATTAACAATATTAAAATTTATATTTTTATAAAAAATAAAATTTATTTACTGTTTTTTTAAACTTTTAAGTTAAACTGAAAATAAGATGATAGGAAAAATTAGAGGGAAGTTGGACAAGTGGGATGAAGGGTGGAAGAAAGAAAAAGAGAAGGTGAAGGAGATGTGTGATAGGGTAGAAAGGAGAAGAGAGGTGGAAGTAGGCGAGAGAAAGGAGTTGGAGAAAAGAATAGAAAAATTGGAAGGGTGGAGCAGCACCAAGGGGGAGGAGAGGGATATGGTGAAGCTAAATCGAGGGGATGTGGAGGAAAAGGTAAAAGTGTTGGAGAGGAAATTAGAGCGAATCGAGAAAGATAGAAGGAAGGCTAATGTGATAATAAGAGGATTAAAAGTAGAAAGAGGAAAAGAGAAGGAAGAGGTAGAAAAGATATTAAGGGAGATAGAGGCGAAGGTATCATTGAAAAGAGTAGTGAGGGTAGGAGGGATGGATAGGCAGAGACCGACGGTATGTGTAGTGGAGTTAGGGAGTGAAGAGGAGAAATGGCAGGTAATGGAGAAGAAAAAAGCGTTGAGAGGTAGGATAGAGAGGATAGAGGAAGATTTAACGCAGGAGGAGAGAAGAGTAAGCTGGTGGATTAATCAGAGAGCCTGGGAGGAGAGAGGAAAGGGGAAGAGGGTAAGAGTGGGAAGAGGGTGTATATGGATAGATGGTGAGAGACTAAAATTGGAGAAGAGAGAGGGAGGAGTGATGGAGTTTCGAAGGGAGGGTAACGAGTTGGACGAAAAGGAGAAGAGAGAGGAGGGGTTTCAGGAATAAGGAAGAAGAAAGTAGGAGGTATCAGGGAAGGCAAAGGGATCACAGTGGCTTTTTGGAATGTAGCGGGGTTAGGGAATAAGGATGATGGCTTTTGGACAAAAATAGAAAAATCGGATGTGGTGTTTCTGAGTGAGACTTGGGTGGATGAGGGAGATTGGAGAAAGTTAAAATGGAAGGCTCCCAAGGGTTTTGTGTGGGAGGTGCAAGAGCAGTAAAAGAAAAGAATGCTAGCAGAAAGTCGGGTGGAATGTTGGTAGGAGTGAGAAAGAGCATAAGGTGGTCGAAGAAAAAGAAGGGAAAGAGAGGCACGGAGGGATGTATGGAGAGGAGAATAAAGATTGGGAAAGAGGAAATATGCCTGGTAGGGATGTACAGAAGGAGAGGAGAAGAGGAAGGGTGGGATAGGCTAGAGGAGTGGATGGAAGAAGGCAAAGATAAGATAGTGATAATAGGAGGTGATCTCAATGTGTGGACAGGGGAAAGGGGAGGGGGTTGTTGGGATGAAGAAAAACAGGAGTTTTGTAGGAATTCAAAGCACAAAGAGGTGGATCAAGAGGGAAGGAGATTGTTGTGGATGCTAGGAGAGAGAGGGTGGTCGATATTAAATGGTAATACAATGGGGGATGAAAAAGGAGAATTTTCGTTTCATGGGAAAGGCAACTCGGTGATCGATTATATATTGGCGGAGGAGAAAGGGAGGAGGTTGGTGAGGAGGCTAGAAGTGGGTAATGAGGTGGGGTCGGATCACTTCCCAGTGGTGATAGAATTCAAGGCCGAGAAAGAAAAGACGAAAAAGAAGGTAGGGGGGGAAAGAGAAAGGAGGGTAAAGAGGATGGGAAAATGGAAGGAGGATAGTTTAAAGAAGTATCAGATTAAAATGGAAGAGTGGGATTTAGAAGAGACAAGGGAAATTGGAGTTGAGGATAGATTGGCAGGTCTAAGAAAGAGAATAGGGGTCGCGAAGGAGGAGATAGGAAGGGAATTAGAGGAAGAAGTGTTGGGGTACGGGGGATGATGGGATGAGGAGTGTGAAAGGAGTAAGGAGGCGTTAAGAGAGGATATAAGGAACTGGAGAAAAGGATGGTTAGATAAGGGAGAATATAATAGGAGGCATAGAGTGCACGGACGGCTTTTAGAGATAAACAGGGAATTAGATAGGAAGAAGTTTATGGAGAGAGTGGAAAAGGCGATAAGAGAGGGCAAAGAATGGGAAGTAATAAATAGAGAGAGGAGGAAAAGACAGGAGATAAATCAAGAGATTAGCTTAGAGGAATGGACGAGATACTTTAAGGAGATGTACGGAGGGGTAGGGGTGAGAGTTAGGGGAGAGGGCAGGAAAGTAAGAGGGAAGGTTGAGGGAGAGGAAGAGGTTAGTAGGGAGGAGGTCAGAAGGGCAATAGATAAACTGAAGAGGGATAAAGCAGCTGGGATGGAAGGAACGGAAAATGAGGAATTGAAGTATGGGGGGGAAGGAGTAAGGGAAGAGATATGGAAAGTGATCAAAGATGTATGGATAGGGAAAGGATGGCCGGAGGAGTGGAAGACAGGGGTGATAGTGCCTATAGTAAAGAAGGGGGAAGGAAGAAATGTGGGAGATTATAGAGGAATCACGTTGATGCCAGTGGTGTATAAGGTGTATGCGGAGGTAATCAGGAGTAGACTAGAAAAGAAGGTGGAAGGGCTAGGGTGCATCCCACATAATCAAACGGGATTTAGAAAGGGAATGGGGACGATGGACAATATATATGTGCTGAATCACTTAGTGAGCAGGGGATTGGAGAAAAAAGGGGGAAAAGTGGTGGCGGTGTTTGTCGACTTCAAATCGGCATTCCCGTCAGTTAACAGGGGGGTTCTATGGAAGGTCTTAAAGGATAGAGGAATAGAGGAGAGTATGATAGAGAGGATAAAAGAGATTTATGAAGACTCAAGAGTAAAGGTTAGAGTGGGAGGGAAATATGGGAAGGAATTCTGGCTGGGAAGAGGGTTAATGCAGGGCTGTCCTCTAAGTCCTTTGCTATTCAATTTACTGATAGCGGATTTGGAGGAAAGGCTATGGGGAGAGGGAAAGGAGGAGTAGTGCTAGGGAGATCGAGGATATATACCCTGGCGTACGCGGATGATATAGTGTTGCTTGCGGAGGATGTGAGTGGAATGAGGTTGTGGGTGAATGTGGATAAGACGTAAGTGGTGAGATTCAGGAAAAGGAAGGATGTGAGAGGGGAGGTGCTGAGATTGAATGGGAAGGTGGTGGAAGAGGTGAATGAATTTTGTTATTTAGGATATTGGTTTAAGTCGAATGAATCGAATGAGTTGAATGTGAGGAAGAGAGTGGAAAAGGCTAGTAAAGTTATGGGACAAGTGTGGGGGATAGGGAAGAGAAGGTTTAAGAATGATTGGAAAAGAAGAGTGTGGATGTTTGATGCGTTGGTGTGGTCTGTAGTCAGTTATGGGGTGGAAATATGGGGATGGTGAGAGAGAGGGTTGGTTGAACGGTTGCATGAAAGGTTTCTGAGGTGGGTGATGGGGGTGAGTGGAAGCTGCCCAGGGTATATGATCCGAGACGAACTGAGTAGAGATAAAATGATGGTGAGGCACAGGAAAAGAGTATGGGGTTTTGAGGAGAAGCTAAGCAAAGGAGGGGGTAGTAGAATAGCACTGTTGTGTTGGAAGGCTGTTAGGGAAAGAGAGGAGAATGGGACGGAGAGTAGAATTGGTTGGGAGAGAGATAGATGGGTGGTAAGAAAGGAGGAAAAAGGAATGAAGGTGAGGGGTTGGGAGGAATTGGAAAAGCTTATGAGGGAAAAGGATCAGGAAGAGAGATGGGAGAAAATCAAGGAGTCTAGATACAACAGATGGTCTGGGATGGTGAAGAATGAAGGTGTACCAAGGTATTTGAATGCATGGAAGAAAGAGAAAAAATGGAACAGGGTGTTAAGGTTTAGGATGGGTGAGGGTATGAAAGAGTGTAGATATTGGATGAATGAGGAGGAGAAGATGTGTAGGGTATGTGGGTTTGAGGTGGAGGATTGGGCGCATGTGTTGGATAGATGTACTGGATTGAATGAGGAAGGAAAGGGCATAGGGGAGTGTGTAGGTTGGGTTTTGGATGAAAGTGGGCAAGGGGAAGTATGGATGAAGGAGCTAGAAGAACGGAGAGAGAGAATGAGATTAGGAACGGGGTATTAAAAGATGGATTGAGTAAATAGTAAAGAGTAAGCAAAGTCGCGAGGCTCGCTTATGAGAGCACTACGGTTAGGAAACGGAAGCCCTGGCACTAGAAGAGAGTACGTAGATGGTAGAATTGCGTTTGGCGATGTAGGTTAAGACTCGATGTATATAGTATGTAAGAAAATTGTAAAGGGAACGGGAGCCCTTCGAGCCCGTAAAAGGGAGAATAAACAATTTATGAAATTTTAAGATACTTAATTGAAGTTTTTGAAAACTAACTATAAATTAAATAAACAAAAGAGCGTTGAAAATTGTTAATTGAAACAAATTTAACATTTTAAATAATATTTTTAAAAAAGTAAGGTTTACAAAAATTAATGATATAATTATTTCAAATATAATTACTGGAAGTCAGTTTTCCAAGACTTCAATTAATATTTAAATTAATAAAACAATGGAGAATTAAAAATTGTTACTTTTAAATTTTGAATCCAATTAAAACAAAATTTAAGTTGAAAAAAATTAAGGATATCAAAAATATTTGCTCAAAAAGAAAAATGTTTTTTTTTAAATATAAAAATAATAATTAAAGTTTTTTAAGGAACACTCAAAATAAAATGTAAACTAATTTAAAGCTTAATACCTAGACACAAATTTTAAATTTTAAATTTAAAAATCAACACCGTTTTATAAAGCTAAATTAATATGAATTTTTTTTTAAATTAAGATCGAAAAATAATATTTTTGATGTCATTAATTTTTTTAAACTTAAATTTTCTTAAATAGTATTCAAAATATTAAATTAACCATGTTTAATGCTCTATTATTTCTTTAATTTAAAAGAAAGCTTTAATTCTTTTTTGTTTAAGTTTTATTATTTGGAAAGATTCATGTTAATGATAATTGAATTTTTTGAAAACTAACTTTAAGTAATTGTATTGGAAATTATTATTCTGGTTTAATATTAATTTTAGTATAACAAAATTTAAAAAAAATTTATAATTTATTTTAAACTTAAAAAAGTTTATTTTTTATTTTTAAAAATAAATTTTGATTTTTGTGTTCATATTTTTTATATATTTGGGATAGTTATATTTAGAAAGTCATTTTGTTGAAGTAAATAATTTAATAAAATGATTCAAAGTTAAATTTTTTTTACATATTCAATTTTTTTTTATTTTTTATTTGTATTCAAATTTGGAGAATTTGTTTCTTAGTTTTATCCAAAAAAATTATTATTTTTTGCATGTGAAAAACGAAAAGAATAACAAATAAAGTTAAATCTTTATTAACTATCATTCTTTACAATTTGTTAAATTTTACTTTAAATTTAAACAGAAAAAATTGTGAGTTTCAAATTTAAATACTTACATGAATATTTGTATTTGAGCCAGTATCATTTTGACACATGACTTAATTTTAGATTGTTATATTGTACAGAATGGAAATGTTATTTTGTACAACTGCTAAATGTTATTTTGTACAGTTTTGAAAAATGAATTTGTTATTTTGTACAATTTTTTAAAAAAGCAATAAAACATTGGAAGTACAATATTTTAGCTTTTTTAAAGAATTGTACAAAATAACAAATTCATTTTTCAAAATTGTACAAAATATCATTTAGCAGTTGTACAAAATAACATTTCCATTCTGTACAATATAACAATCTAAAATTAAGTCATGTGTCAAAATGATACTGGCTCTTGTATTTATGTGACTTAAGTTTACATTTTAATAAAATTAAAGTCTTGTTTAATATTTTGTAATTGTTCATTTATTTTTTAATTTTAAATTTTTCGTTCTGTTTATTTTACAAGCAAAGTTTTAATGTGATTATTTTTATTAATATTATTTTTAATATGAAATGTTTATTTTTTATCAATTTAATTTCTTTCTGATTTCTTTAAAACTAATTAATTTATTTATAATTTCTATAACATGAACATCGATTAAAGTAGATTTAGAACAATAATTTTTAACCTAAGGACACACCTTTAAGAGTTTTTCAAATCTTCAAGAATTGAAGAGCCAGTATCATTTTGACACATGACTTAATTTGAAGATTGTTATATTGTACAGAATGGAAATGTTATTTTGTACAACTGCTAAATTTTATTTTGTACAATTTTGGAAAATGAATTAAAAAAGCTAAAAACCTTTGGGATTATAATTAAGTCCATTTTTTAATAATTGTACAAAATAACAAATTCATTTTTCAAAAATTGTACAAAATAACATTTAGCAGTTGTACAAAATAACATTTCCATTCTGTACAATATAACAATCTTCAAATTAAGTCATGTGTCAAAATGATACTGGCTCGAATTGAACACTTATTTATGGAGGATATTTATTCTAAGTATTTCTTTATAATTAAGCATATTACTTTTTAATAACAATCAGAAAGCTATAGAAATTTAGGAATTTGTATAATTTTTGTATTATTATATTTCTTTTCTTGTTTTTGATTAAATGCATCAAAAATTCAAATTCAAATAGTGGAAGATTCCCGCCGCATCTATGCCGCGTCTGCGCGCCGAGGATTCTCACGCGTTTGTGGTTTCGGAAACTGGCATAGGGCGCGCATCGGTCAGCCTCTCTCACGATCGAGTTTCTTCAGCTCTTTTATATAAGGCCTGATCACGTACCTTTGAAAATACATTTCTGATACATTTCTAATGTGTCTAACACTCAAGTCTTCATTGCCAAATATTGGCTGAAGATTAAATTTACAATTCTATTTCCATATAGAGTTGTAAAATAAGATTGTTGGTTATTCAGTGGTTCCCAAGGATGGACCAATATTGAAAGCCAATTATTGTACCAATACTTGTCATGCATTAATAAATAAATTAAAATATTTGTTAAAAAAATAAATTTTTAAACAATAAATAAATTTTATTTTTTTAAAAATATAAATTTTAATATTGTTAATTTAAAAATTTTTATTTATTGGCATTATCATTGGCAACAAATATTGAACCAATGATGGCTGCCAATGACTGGCAAACCCGTTATCATCCCAAGGGTTGACCAACTGTGGTCCAATATTGGTTGCCAATAGTTTGCCAAGAAAAAACAGTCGGCCGCCAATCATGAGACCATCATTTAGCCAATGGTGATCATTGGCAATTTCCCATTGGGCGATAAACTGTATAAGTGATATACAGTATAAATGTTAAACAGTATGAGTGTAACACAGTATGAATGTTAACGACAGTATTAGTGATAAACAGTTTGAGTGAAAAACAGTATGAGTGTTAAACAGTATGAGTGTAACACAGTATGAATGTTAACGACAGTATTAGTGATAAACAGTTTGAGTGAAAAACAGTATGAGTGTTAAACAGGACGTGTGATAAACAGTGTGAGTGATAAAAAGTATAAATGTTAAAAAGTATGAGTATTAAACAGTATGAGCTTTAACAGTATAAATGTTAAACAGTATAGTGATAAACTGTATGAGTGATAAACAGTATAAATGTTAAACAGTATGAATGTTAAATTGAAGTTTTTAAAAATATTATTTCTTGATAAATTCCGTAAAATGATTAAAAATTAGTTTAAGAATTATTACACGATGTTCATTTTTTATTTACTACAATTTTCAGAGACTTTTAAGGTGTCCATCTTGGGGCTACTTTTTTTTAGACCGAAAATTTTAAAAATTAGAAAAAATGATTTAAAAAATGTTTATGTTCAAATTAAAATTTTATCCCTGTGGCCGTAACTTACCTTATAAATTGTACTTTCATCCGATATAAAACATTTTAATATATTTTATTTGATTTGGATTCTACAGCAATAAATCGAAAGGGTGTCCAACTTGGGGCCCTCTCCCTTACTAAAATTGAATTGATTTCAAAATTTCTTAAATTTTTAATAATTTTTTTCCATTATGTTATTTTTTTATTATGTCTCTATTAGGTTTTAACTACTTAAGCTACAATTTTGTACTACTTTTATCATTTTTCAATTCTGCAATTTTTTAATTATTTTTAAATTGTTTCACTAAATCTTAAATTTACCTTCTTAAAATTTCCATTATATTTTTTAGCTCTTATAATCACTTTTTTAAATTTTATTTTTTGTCCTTTGACATTAAATAAATTTAATTATTTATTCCTCAATTTTTTATTATTCGTCGCAAATTTAAATAACTTTTCTAATTTACCATTACTTTTATCATTTTGCAATTATTATTTTCATTTTTTTTTTTTATTATTTTCATATTTTCTGAATTAATTTCTTGAACTTTCAAATATATTTTCAATTTTTTTGTTTATTTTACATTTCTTTTTATTATTTTGCAATTATTTTCCCCATCTTTTAATATTTGCATTATTTTTTAAATAATTTCCTAAAATTTTAGTTATTATTTCAAATCCTGTTTTCCATGTTTTAAAAAATTTCTCAATTATTTTTTATTCTTAAAAATAAATTCTGCAATTTCTCTTTTATTTTCAATTTCTAATTCCTTTCATTATTTTGGCATAATTTTAAAAAAAGTTAATTGTTTATCTGAAATTTCAATTTTGTTTCTCATTCCTAGGTTTTAGTAAGTATCGAAAATTTCAATTATTTTTTCTAATTTTTCATTATTCAATTTTTTTTAAATTTATTTTTAGGTTCTTCAAGTATTTTTCTCCAAGTTAAATTATTTTCTTTATTTTTAAACATTTCTATGATATTATAAATTGCTTTTCCAAATTTTTAATTAATTTTATCATTTTTGTTCCATTAATTTGGAAAAATTTGCAATTACACTGTATAATTTTACTTTATTTTTGAATTGTTTTTTAATTCTGAGACTTTATTAATTTTGTCCTAAATAAATATTTATTTTATATATTTATTTATGCAAATTCATTTTTAAATATTATATTTAAATTTCAGGATTTTTTTAAAAAGGGTTTATTAGGGTTGAACAAGGGCTCACTGAGCTCAAGGACCCCCGGGCTCTGTCCCATTTTGCCTCTTAGCAGTTACGCCACTGTAAACAGTATGAGTGATAAACAGAATAATATGAATGTTAAACAGAATGAGTGTTAAACAGTATAAGTGATAAACAGTATGAGTGATAAAAAGTGTGAGTGATAAACAGTATAAATATTAAACAGTATGAGCGTTAAAAAGTATGAATATCAAACTGAATGCGTGATAAACAGTATAAATGTTAAACAGTATGAGTGATAAACAGTAGAAGTGTTAACAGCATTAGTGTTAAACGTTATGCGCGAAAACAGTATGAGTGATAAAGAGTATGAGTGTTAAACAGTATGAGAGATAAACAGTATGTGTGATAAAATGTATGAGTGATAAATAGTATAAATGTTTAACAATATGAGTCATAAATAGTATGAGTGTTAAACAGTATGAGTGTAACACAGTATGAATGTTAACAGTATTAGTAACAAGCAGTTTGAGTGGAAAACAGTATGAGTGTTAAACAGTATGAGTGTTAAACAGTATTAGTGTTAAACAGTATGAGTGATAAACTGTATGGGTGATAAACAGTATAAATGTTAAACAGTATGAGTGATAAACAGTAGGAGTGTTAACAGCATTAGTGATAAACGTTATGAGTGTAAACAGTATGAGTGATAAACTGTATGAGTGATAAAGAGTATGAGTGTTAAACAGTATGAGAGATAAACAGTATGTGTGATAAACTGTATGAGTGATAAATAGTATAAATGTTAAACAATATGAGTCATAAATAGTATGAGTGTTAAACAGTATGAGTGTAACACAGTATGAATGTTAACAGTATTAGTAACAAACAGTTTGAGTGGAAAACAGTATGAGTGTTAAACAGTATGAGTGTTAAACAGTATTAGTGTTAAACAGTATTAGAGATAAACAGTATGAGTGATAAACTGTATGGGTGATAAACAGTATAAATGTTAAACAGTAAGAGTGATAAACAGTAGGAGTGTTAACAGCATTAGTGTTAAACGTTATGAGCGTTAAACAGTATGAGTGATAAACTGTATGAGTGATAAACAGGATAAATGTTAAACAGTATGAGTGATAAACAGTATGAGTAATTAACTGTATGAGTGATAAAGAGTATAAATGTTAAACAGTATGAGTGATAAACAGTATGAGTGTAACACAGTATGAGTGATAAGCAGTATGAGTGTAACACAGTATGAATGTTAACAGTATTAGTAATAAATAGTTTGATTGAAAAACAGTATGAGCGTTAACAGTATAAATGTTAAACAATATGAGCGTTAAACAGTATGAGTGTTAACAGTATTAGTGTTAATTGTTAAACAATATGAGCGTTAAACAGTATGAGTGACAAACTGTATGAGTGTTGAAGAGTATGAGCGTTTAAAAGTATGAGTGATTAACAGTTGAGTGTTAAACATTATGAGTGGTAAGCAGTATGATTGCTAAACAGTATAAGTGTTAAGCAGTATGAGTGATAAACAGTATTTGTATTGAACACATTGGGTTACTTATTACTGTTTTGAAATAAATTATTACTTACATCGGGATCTTTATTATCTTCCGATTTTATAAAGTAAGGTAATACTTCTTTATAACTCCAGCCTTGATTTCCCAATTTCGACCAATTATTGTAGTCTTCCTGATTACCTCTAACGTAAAACATTCCATTTATGGCAGTCGAACCTCCCATTCCCTAATCAAAGATTTTTGAAAAAATCGTTTTCTTAATTAATTGTACATAGTAAAAAATAGTTATTATAAATTTAATTCTTTGCATGCTGCTAATTACTTTTCCACTCAGCCAGACACATCCATTGTTTTTCAAACATATATTTTGTTCGGCTTCAGTTAGATAGGTTCGTGTTTGTCCAGGTGATGAATGTAAAGTGAAATATCCTGGAATGCTGTTTATAAATGGCTCCTCTCCACCTTCTTCAATAAGAAGTACCTAACAAGATAAAGAATCTTTTATATATAATTTCCAGATAAAATATAATGAATATATAGTAATTAACAATTTATGTTTTATATTTAATTACATTCCAATTGTTATTTTCCGTCAACCGGTTAGCGAGAACGCAACCAGCACTTCCTGCTCCTATTACTATGAAATCGACTACTTCTGGTTCTTTTTCTGATCGCTAAATAAAATTATATCGTTAATAGAAATTTCTTATCTGATTGTAAAAAATTGTTTATTCTATAAAAATAATCTACCTGTGGAAGTAATTCTTCTGGTGATAATTTCATAAAAAATGATAATACTGCTCCATAAGTTACGCTGCAAGTTAAAGAGGAAATAGTCTCGGATATTATCCATGGCAGCCAGTTACCCTAATAAAGGAAATTCATGGTAGTCGTAATTGTCATAATGGGGGTAAAAAATTTGGTGAAATAGTCAGGATAGAGAAAGAGGAAGAAAATAAAACAAGGAAGAAAGATGTAGATGAAGATGGAATAATGAGAGAAGAAAAAAAAGATAAAAAATATGTAGAAGAGGAAGAAAGGACAAAAAGAAGAAGAAACAAAATGAAAAAAAAAGAATTAGCAAAATTAGCAATAACTATTTCTTATCTTTACATCTTTTTTGAAATATACATACAATTAACATCGACGTTAATTTTACTCAAAAATTTTATTCGTAAATAATTTCACAACAAATATTCTTTTAATAACGCAATTTATTTCTCACTCCTCTTACCTGATAATGCAAAAAACCATTTAAAATAAAAAACAAAGGTAATATATTAAACAAAACCATGTTGCTGCTATGTGAATGTTGAATTTTAACTGAAACTTAACCATTAGTAAAAATTTTGTCCGAAATATATAAATTTATAATAAATGAAATTTTTAGTTAATCATACAGATAACAAATTTCGTTTAAAATACAGTAACTAATTTTAATTTCATGATAAGAAATTTAATTCAAAACATACGATATTCGATATCTTAGTTCATTCCGTTTCCTCTGTAATAAAATTTAGAGATTTATAAATATAAAAAAATAGATATAATTTATAAATAAAAATATAGAATTTAATAATGATGAGATCGATCGCGGGTGTTTATGTCCATTAAGTTTTATAACTTAATATATTTAGTTAAAATAGTAACTATTAACATAATTTATTGAATATTCTTCTTTTTCAGTTATTTCATGAAAAAGAAGCGTTAAAAAATTGGAAATTAATGCAATCATATAATGAAAATTATCATTATTAAAATTACTTACCTGTCACAATTCCTCATTTATATGACGACTATACTAAGTAAAGTGAATAAAAAAACATTTTAAATTAAAATGACATGTATAATAATAACAATTGCAAATTAGAGATAAAGTACAATTATTTTATGGCAATTCCCGTGCAGAAATGTCGATGTGGGCCTCAAGGGGTGCTTGCCAGTTTTCCTTATCTCTGGTAAGGCCCTTGTCGGGAAAACTGGTAAGCGCCTTACAAGGCTGTAACGCTTTTGCACATCAATGCCCTACATATGGAAAACTCGTCAGAGCCTTACCCGTTTTTAAAATAAAAAACCTGAGTAGATATATACAACGGCAAAGCAAAGCATTAAACAAATAATAATGTAATTACATTAAATTAATTTCTTAAAAAAATATTTTTGTATTTTTTTTTAGTTTCATTTATTTCTTTTCTATTTTTTTTTTACAAATCAAGGAAGGATTACTACAATTATTTATATAATTCACTTTTAATTTATTCTTAAATATCTTATTTTAAACTTATATTTTTATTTTAATTAATTTTTTTTGTACACACAAACACTTATAACTAAGAATTAAAAATACCGCACGCAAGGAGGATCGAACTCCAGAAACCTAGACCTAAGGACACAAATGGCGGGCGCCTTAGCCCACCCAGCCACACTGGCTTAGGATTATTTTATTTTAAACGTTTTCTTGAACTATAAGTCATTAGATCTATTACTTGTTGTGGTAATAAAATGTATGTATCACCTTTGAATGTTTTAACCTAATAAAAATGTATATTATTTTAATGGATATATAAATATACATACATATATCTACATATATTTATGTATATTTATTTTAAATTTAAAAAAAAATCATTTATATTTTTCTATTAATAAATTGTTTTTATAAGTGAGCTAATACTAATTGTAAAAATTTTTTTTTAAAATAGTTTACGTAATTATAAATAAGTAAATAAATTTAAATAAAATTTTACAAAATATCAATTCAAAAAATTGACAATATAAAAAATATATTTTTTAAATTTAAATAGGTACATACTAAATAGAAAAATTGTAATTATCAAAATTCTCAACATAAAATAAAATGATTTCAAATTATTAATATTTTATACTGGTAAACAAGTAAATATAACGTCATTAGGCTAGGGAAAGTAATATTCTTTTAAATGTATGATTCTTTCTAATTAAATATAGAAGTTCATATACAAACTATTTTTCAATAAAATTCTATACAAATTACTTTTAGAATCGAAAATAAAAAATTTTATAAGTTTGAAATAGTTTAATTGATAGTCTAATATGCAAAACTTCAGTAATACATGAATTGTGGCGTTATCGGGGTAATTAGTGGTTTTCCCTACTTAGGGCTTTAAATAGACGCCCATGTCAAAATCTAGTAATGTGAAATAAATTATAATTTATTTTAAATTTAAATACATAGTAAATAGTAAAATTGTAATTATCAAAATTCTCAACATAAATTAAAATTATTTCAAATTATTAATATTTTATACTGGCAAACAAGTAAATATAACGTCATTAGGCTAGGAAAAGTAATATTCTTTTAAATGTATGATTCTTTCTAATTAAATATAGAAGTTCATATACAAACTATTTTTCAATAAAATTCTATACAAATTACTTTTAGAATCGAAAATAAAAAATTTTATAAGTTTGAAATAGTTTAATTGATAGTCTAATATGCAAAACTTCAGTAATACATGAATTGTGGCGTTATCGGGGTAATTAGTGGTTTTCCCTACTTAGGGCTTTAAATAGACGCCCATGTCAAAATCTAGTAATGTGAAATAAATTATAATTTATTTTAAATTTAAATACATAGTAAATAGTAAAATTGTAATTATCAAAATTCTCAACATAAATTAAAATTATTTCAAATTATTAATATTTTATACTGGCAAACAAGTAAATATAACGTCATTAGGCTAGGAAAAGTAATATTCTTTTAAATGTATGATTCTTTCTAATTAAATATAGAAGTTCATATACAAACTATTTTTCAATAAAATTCTATAAAAATTATTTTTAGAATCGAAAATAAAAAATTTTATAAGTTTGAAATAGTTTCATTGATATTCTAATACGCAAAACATCAATGATACCTGAATTGTGGCGTTATCGGGGTAATTAGTGGTTTTCCCTTCTTAGGGCTTTGAATAGAAGCCCATGTCAAAATCTAGTAATATGAAATAAATTATAATTTATAATTTAAAGTCATTTCATTATATTCAACTGCGATTAAAACGATTAATTCTTTAAAATATACATAAATGTTTCTAATATGCTACCTAATTAAAAATTTAATAACATTTTTTCAGTTTTTTTAAACAAGGAAAACTGACGAGGCCCATGCCTGAGCCCTACTTTAAGTAGGGCAAACTAGGGCAATTTCTGCACGGGTTATAGCTATTTTTACAGTAAATTAAAAAGACGTTAATAAATTGGATATTTATTACAATGAAATAAAAAGAAATTACATAAAATTATTATTACACTGAAAAAATAGCAATGTAATCATAACAAAATAGTTCACTGAAAAAATAGCAATGTAATCATAACAAAATAGTTTTGTTAATGATTTTTTGTTGGCTTTGTCAAATTTCAGAGTTAGAATTACCAAAAAACAGTTTAAATTATAAAATAATTTTGTAGTATTTAATAAAAATTTTGTTTGAGTTTATTAAAATCTTTTGTTGGCATTACCAAATATGTGATGGCGCATGCGCATTCTATACGATCCTGTTTGACGCATGTTCTCGTCTGGTTTTCATAAAGACATCGATATAAATTGGAATTTTTTGTTTTTTTAAAAAAAAAAAGAATATTATATAATGGGTGATAACTAAATCAAATGTCTACAAAGTTAACTTTTGAAATTAAAAAAATATAACTATAAAATATACTTTATAAAGATAATAAAAAGGGACTTATTTATGATTTTATGTTTAGTGACAAAATTGACAGAATATATTGCTGAATGATACATAAGTCGATAATTAGTCATATAAGTGAATAAATATTATGGTTTTTTAAAAGAGTAAATTTATATTTCGATTCTTACGTGGCAGGTTAATAAACGTTTAAGCACAATATGTTGTTTTCAAGAATCTAAACCTAACCTATAAAACTATCTACTTTATATTCTGTTTTTTTTTTGTGGAAAATACTTTATTTAACATAAGAAATAATTAAGGAATAATTCCATTTTTAATAGTATGAAACTACTTTCAATTATTGTTTTAACACAGTAAGATTTCACAGTAAGATACAAAAAATATTAAATTTTTTTTAATTAAAAACATTCATTTATTTAACAAATCAAAACAATATTGGAATTTCCATTTGCACAATCTGTGTTTAACTTTTTTTTCTTTATTATAATAGCCATCAAAATATTTGTTAAGCTCTAAAAAGTTTTGTTGGGACTACCAAATTTTTTTGTTGAAATTACCCTAAATAATTAACAAAAGAATTTTGTTGGCACAACAAAATAATTTTGTTGAGTGTATATCAACAAAAGAATTTGGTTGAGCCAACAAAATTTTTGTTCAGCCAAACAAACCTTTTTTTCAGTGTATTATTATTACTTAGGTATTGAATAAAATTCTATTAAAATTGTCAAAGTTATTCCACTTTTAATTTTCTAATAACTATATTAAATTTTGACTTTATGAACAGTTTTTCATTATTTTCTTCCTCGTATTCATAATTTTGACTATTTTTTAATTTTTATGCATTTTGGCAATGATAATAATAACACTTTTTAATGTCCAAGAATTACCCAATAATACCTAATATTAATTTTTTTAAATAATGTTACATGTATTTATTATAACATTATATACATTATAATACTAATACTATGGTAATACTATGGTATAAGTTAATAGTAATAATGAAAAAAAGGAATAGGAAATAGGAAAAGGGTATACTGTATTATTTTTTAGAATCTTCAGATCAGGTGTGTCTCGTTTTGAGACGCAACAAAAATGATCTCCTTTAATCTTCTTAAGTTGTATTCCAAAAAGTTGTAAAATGAGTTTTTAAGACTGAAAAAGTCATTTTGCAACTTTTCGGACTAGTTTTGTTGTAACAACAAAATTTTTTTGATGAATTTTTCGTTACTTCAGCAAATAAATTTAATAGTTCCAAAAAAACTTTTTTAAGCTAAACAAACAGTTTTTTAGTTATAAATATAAAAAACAATAAATAAGTCAATTTTAAGATAGAAAAAGTGTAATGAGTTATTTATAAAAGAATGTCTTTTTGGATTTAAGCCAATTTGTTTTTAATTAAAATCTGTTCATAATTAGGAAATTTAAAGTTTTTGGTAATTTTTTCTAGTAAACAAAATTAAATTTATAAATCGTATTTGTAAAGTCCAGATATTTTTAAATTGAAAATTCTTTGTAAAATTTGTTTCTTATAATCAACAGTATGACATATTGATTTTGAGGTTAGGTTATAGACTTCTGTTCGATTCTGCTTTTTTATGAATAAGTTTAATACCTATTTTACAAATATATCTTTCACTCGCTAAACTGAAACATTTTTAAGTAAAAAATGTTGCACCGAAAAAAATGAATAGGCGATTTGACTATGCTCCTAGTTACGAGAGGAGCCCACTAGGAATTCAGAGTCACATTAACTAGGATCCTGGATATCTTAACCAGGATTCCTAGTTAAAGTAACTCTGAATTCCTAGTGGGCTCCTCTCGTAACTAGGAGCATAGTCAAATCGCCTATTCATTTTTTTCGGTGTGGTTATTTGCTTAAACTATTAATTAAATTAGAATAAATTACGTTTTTATAAGAATCAGTTTTGTGTCGTTTGCTCAAAAAATTTTATTTAATACTATTTATTAATTAACTTCTCAGTTTTACAACATCCTTATTTAACATATTTTATTAATTTTATTATAAAACTTTTCTTGTAAACAGAAAAAAACACACGCATAGTATTTATGACATTATCAATCGCACTGGCCGCGCATGCGCTATTCATATTGGGTACTGCCAACAAAAATTTTTAATAAACACAAATAAAATTAAAGATTAATTACTCAACAGAACTATTCTTATGATTACATTGTTATTTTTTTCAGTGCGTTTGTGTGGGAAAAAATTTTCGTTTTTTTTTTTAAACAAATCTATTTAATCATACAAATTGTACAAAAAAAATTACAAACGTGTCCAATCTTGCTTAATCATATCACTAGCTTTTTCCGCAATCATCATAGTTGGAGCATTTGTATTTCCTCTTGGCACAATCGGCATAATCGAAGCATCAACCACCCTCAGATTTTTTATTCCCCGAACTCTCAATCTTGGATCAACAACAGCCTCCGTATCATTATCAGGACCCATTTTACAAGTGCCAGCCAGATGGAAATAAGTTTGTGTGTTCTGTCTTGCGACACACTCCCAATACTGATTCGTGTTAAACTCAAACTTCTGACAAGCTGGTAGATTAATTTGATCAATCGTGAAATAATTTTGCCTAAATGCAGTCGTATTAAATAAGTTCACTGCAATTTGAGTTCCTTTCAATAAGCGTTCCATGTCCGAACTCTCTGAGAAATATCTAGGATTAATAACCGGTTTGCCCCAGATTGGATCAGTTTCATTAAGTCTCACGTATCCTCTACTTTTTGGCGACAATAAAGCCACTAGAATAAAAAAGGAATCGTAATAAGAGATACTATCAATTACTGTCAATTTGGGATAAAATAGAAGCATTATATCCGGTGTAGTTGAATTTTGCTCGTATCTACTTGGAACAATTGCACTTATAATTTTAATCCCTTTAGAAGCCAATGGACCTCTCTTGAATTGAACGAATTCCCTCAAATGAGTTTCTCGTGTTTTACAATTCGGTTGATTGAACAAATTTTTCTTAACCAGCGAATGAATACCAATAAATGAAACATGGTCGTTTAAATTTTGACCAACTGATAAGTTCTGCACCACATGAATTTTGTGTTTTTCCAATTCTTCCCTGGGTCCGATTCCAGAAAGCATCAAAATTTTCGGAGATTCAACAGAACCGGCGGATAGTATTACTTCTTTGGTCGCCGTAACTACTCGAGTACCACCTGTTTTTAAAGATATGAATTCGACACCTGTGGCTGTTTTACTTTCTCGGTCGATCAAGATTCTCGTGACGCGTGATTTTGTTTTTATAAACAAGTTTTCGCGGATTTTTCTAATTGGTCTTATGAAAGCTGCATTTGCACTGACACGTACTCCATCTCTAGAAGTGGTTTGCATGTGCATCGATCCAGTTTGAGTTTTTCCGTTGAAATCAGTTGATTGGTAGCCTAACTCTTGAAAACCTTGATGAAGAATTTTTACATTTGGATCCACATGCGGCAAACGTTCGACGGACTGGTATCCTCCGGTTCCGTGAAATCCGGGATTTGATTTTACGACCTGAAATAGGATATGATATATTTTTGTACTATAAAAATTATATCAAATAAGATTATTTATCGAAAATCGTAGTATTCCAGATGAGGATTATCAATTGAACAGAAATAGAAATGAAATCAGAAAGGATTAGTAATGAAAAATTATTGGAAATGCAAAAGAAATAAAAAGAAAATTGAAGAGAATTAGAATGATCAGAAATAGAATAGAAACGGAATAGACGTGAAATAGAAATAGATACTAAATTGAAGTAAAATTGAATAAAAATGGAATAGGCTTATAATAGAAGTGGAATAAAAATTAAAATGGAATGGAATACAATTGGAATGAATCGAATTTAAAGACAATGGAATGGAAATTAAAATGGAATAGAATGGAGTTGAATAGAAATTAATGAGGATGAAATGGTATAGAATAAAAATTGGATTGGAATGGAATGCAATTGGAAAGGAATAGAAATGGAATGAACAGCAAATGAAGTAGAGTGGATAGAAAATAAGGGGTAATAAAAGAAATTTTGAATAGGTGATTTAAATGGACAAGAAATTTAAGGGAGATTGTATAAGATTGGATTTAATATAAGAATGGGCTGGAAGTTGAAAGCAAATAGAATAGGAATAAAATAGAACTGTAGGGTAAATTAAAAGTTAATCTCAGAGAAATTGGGGGAAAATAGAATAAAAAATTGAATTAATGAAATAAATCTATTTTAAAGAAAAATGGAATAGAAATGTAATAGAATTGGAATGGAAATGAAGGGAAATTGAAAGCAATTAAAATTAAATCAGAAACATAATCATATTGGAATAAACAAAAAAATAAAATAAAAAGGAAACGGAAATGGAATAGAATTGAGATTGGTCTGGAATATAAATAAAAATGGAAGGCGAATAGAGTAAAAATATGATTAAATTGAATGGGATTCGATGGAAAGTGTAGCAGGAATGGAACGGAAATTGAAAGGAATTTGAAAGGGAATGGAATAGATGTGGAATAAAAATAGAATAGAAACGAAAAGGAGATCAAAATAGATCAGCAATGAAAACATATGAAAATTATTGGAAATGTAAGGCAAATTAAAGAAAAATGGAATCGAAACGCAATAGAAGTGGAATAAACATTAAAATGGAATAGAATACAAATGGAATAGAAATTTAAGGGAATTTGAAGGTGAATGTAGTAAGAAATCAAATAGAATTAGAACAGTACGTAAATGAATAGGAATAAAATAAAAGTATAATGAAAATAGAAAAAAAATTAAATAACCATAGAATAGAATAGAAATAGAAGAAAAACAGAATAGACGTGGAATAAAAATAGAAACTCAATTGCAGTGAAAGTGAAAAAATGGAATAGACTTGGAAGAGAAGAGGAATAAAAATAAAAATGGAATAGAAATAGAAAGAAAATTGAAGAGAAATAGAATAGAATTAGATTAGAAATAGAATAGGAACGGAATAGAAGTGGAAAAGAAATAAAAACTCAATTGAAGTGAAATTGAGTAAAAATGGAATAGAAATGGTATAGAAGTGGAATAGAAATAGAAACTCAATTGAAGTGTAATTAAATAAAAATGGAATAGACTTGGAATAGAAAGGACTAAAAATTAAAATCGAATAGAATACAAATAGAATGGAATTGGAAGGGAATATGAAGGAGAATCTAATAGAAAGAAAATAGAATTAGAACACATCGGAAATGAACAGGAATTAAAGAAAAATGTTATAAAAATAGAAGGAAAATTAAAAAATTTTGGAATAGAATAGAAACGGAGTAGACCTGAAATAATGGAATAGAAATAGAATGGAAATTCAACGAAAAACGAATAGAGATGTAATTAAAATTGATGAAAATTTGGAGGTTAATGGAATAGAAATCCAATAGAATTATAATAAAACCGAAATGAATAGGAATGAAAGAAAAAGGTAAAAAATACAAAGAAAATTGAAGATAAATAGAATAGAACCAGAATAGAAACGGAATAGACGTGGAATAGAAATAGAAACTCAATTGAAGTGTAATTGAATAAAGATGGAATAGACTTGGAATAGAAGTAGAATAAAAATTAAATTGGAATAGAATACGAATAGAATGGAATTTGAAGGGAATTTATAATAAAATTGAGTAGAAATCAAATTGCGTTTGAGAACAACATAAATGAATAGGCATGAAAAAAAATGTAATGAAAATAGAAAATAAAATAGAAAAGAAGTTGTATAGAATAGAATAGAATAGAAATAGAACAGAAACAGAATAGAAATCAAATCGAATTAGATAACAACGAAAATGAATAGGAACGAATAGAAAATGTAATGAAAAAGACAAAAAATTGAAGAGAAATAGAATAGAATAGAAATAAAAGAGAAAGGGAATAGATGTGGAAAAGAAATAGAATCTAAATTAAGGTGAAATTAAATAAAAATGGAATAGACTTGAAATAGAAGAGGAATAAAAATTATAATGGAATGGAATACAAATAGAATGAAATTTGAAGGAAATTTAAAGGAGAATGGAATAGAAATCAAATAAAATTAGAAAAAAACAGAGATGAATAGGAATGAAACTCAATGTAATGAAAATAGAAAAGAAATTGAAGAAAAGTAGAATAGAATAGAAATAGAATAGAAATAGAATAGAAATAGAATAGAAACGGAATAGACGTGGAATAGAAATAAAAACTCAATTAAAGTGAATAGGAGTGTAATAAAAATAAATGTGGAATGAAATACTAATAAAATGGCAATTGAAGGGAATTTGAAGGAGAATGGAATAGAAATTAAATAGATTTAGAGAACAACGGAAATAAATAGGATTAAAAAAAAATGCAGTGAAAAAAGAAAGAAAATTGAAGAGAAATAGAATAAAATAGAAATAGAAGGGAAACGGAATAGTCGTGGAAAAGAAATAGAAACTCAATTGAAGTGAAATTGAATAAAAATTCAAATGGAACAGAATATGAAGGGAATTTAAATGAGAATGGATTAGAAATCAAATAGAATTTGAAAACAACGGGAATGAATAGGAATAAAAGAGAAATGTAATGAAAATAGAAAGAAAATTGAAGAGAAATAGAATAGAACTAGAATAAAAAAGAAATAGACCTGGAATAGAAATAGAAACTTAAATGAAGTGAAATTGAATGAAAATGGATTAAACTTGGAATAGAAATAAAATAGAAATGAATTGTAAATGGAAAGAAAATTGAAATAAAATCCCAGAAATGTGAAATTAAAATGGACTTGAAATGTAATAGAGAAGAAAAAAAGATAAACAGTCTAGAAATTGAATTGAATTGGAATTAAAATTAAATTAAAATAAAAGGGACATTGAAATCAAATAAAATAGAAATAAATAATATTGAAGGGAAATTGAATGCAAGTGTTAACAAAATAATGGAATAGAAAGGATATATGGGGAATTGAAATGGAATGAAATGAAATTACAATAAAAATGGAATGAAATTGCAATGAAAATAGAATTGAAATGTAATGAAAATGAGAGAGAAATCAAAATAGAACGGATTAGGAATATGAATGAAATTAACCTGGAATGGAATATGGAAGGGAAATCTGGGGCAAATGAAATAAAAATGGAATGGTTGGACATGGAATGAATGGTTATTATGTGGAATGGAATGCAAATAAAATGGAAACTAAAATGAAAAAAAAAGAAATAGAAGGGAATAGGAAAGTTAATAAAATAGATCCCGAGTAGAAGAAAAATAGAAGTGGAATAAAAGTGGAATAGACGATTGAAAAATCAAACACGATTGTCAGCAATTAGAATTTTTCAAAATCTACATCAATTCATTTTAATCGATTTTGTCAGAACTATACTTAAATTTTACTTGAAATCGAAACAATAGAGTTTTTAATCTCTAAAACTCAAAATAATTTATTTAACTTACCTCTTGATCTCTATTGTCTTCTGATTTTATAAAGTAAGGTAATACTTCATTGTAACTCCAACCACTGTTTCCCAATTTTGACCAATTGTCATAATCTTCCTGATTTCCTCTAACGTACAACATTTCATTTATTGCACTTGATCCACCCATTACCTAATAAGAAATATTAAAATATGTATTTAAATGTTTCCGTTAATGTAAACAATTATTTTCAAACATTTAGAACTATCATAAATGTACGAAAAGTTATGGAAATTTCGTCAAAATTTGAGAATTGATGTAAACATTCTAAAAAGGGATCAACATATTTTGATCAATGTTGTCAACATTTCAGGAATAAATCCAACAATTAAGCATTGCTTCCTGCATCAAATGATGTTGTCAACATTTTAGCTAAATTTCCTAAATTTAACAATGTGAATATTTTAGCAAGAATTCATATAATTGTAGGAATTCTTTCTAAAATATCATTAATGTTAAAAATTAATATTTTATTAATATTCTCATACATTAATCAACGAAATAATGTTTTCAACAATTTAACACTATTTTCTGTGTTAATTAATGCTGACAAACATTTTAGCAATATTCCATAAATTCATTTATATTGACAAACATTTGAACAATGTTTTATGCGCTCATTAATTTTAATAAACATTTTCCCAATGTTTCCGAAATCCTCCAACATTTTTTTGTAATATTTTCATACATTCACGAATGTTGTAGAGAAATTTTTATTGAGTCTTAAAGCGGTCATTTTTAAATAAAAAGATAATAATTAATAAACAGCGGATGTAAAACAGAAAATTAATCAATAACAAATGTTGTCAACATTTTAGCAATATTTCTTACATTCACCAATTTTATCAGCATTTTAGCAACGTTTTTATTTAAGAATAAAATATTCTTTATGTTAATGATACAATATTCCTAAACTAAGAAGAATATTCCTAAAATAAAAAGAATATTTTTAAAATAAGAAACGTATTCTTAAGTTAAGAAGCATATTCTTAAGAGCATAAGAAAATATGATTAATTTGAGAATACACTTCCTAATTTAAGAATGAATAAGAATAAGAAAAATATTCTTAAACTAAGAAACGCATTCTTAAATTAAGAAGCATATTCTTAAGAGCATAAAAAATATTATTAATTTTAAAATACACTTCTTAGTTTAAGAATGAGCTCCTTATTTTAAAAATATTTTTCTTATTTCAGGAATATTATATCCTTAATATAAGAATATTTTATTCTTAATCAGGTACCAAGAATAATTCTTAATAATAAGAATACTATTTTCCAGTGATTAAAACATTCTTATTGCACTTTAAATGTTTAAAAATTAGAAAAACATTCAAAAACTAATTACTTTTCCACTAGAAAGTGTGCATCCATTATTCGACAAACATGCATTTCCACCGGATTCTGTTACATAATGTCTGGTAATTTCTAATTTGTTCAGAGAGTCGATAAATCCTGGAATGCTGGTTATTAATGGTTCTTCTCCACCTTCTTCAATCAGAAGTACCTAAAAAATTTAAACAATCACTTAATTTTAATTTTTGATAGTTATTTTGTCAATCATTATTTACAAACTTCACTCAAATTACTAAAACATATTCAATGTCCTATTAAAGTATATGCTGATAACTTTGAAAAATTGGAATAAATTTTCAATAAAAAAGTACTGTTTGCTAGCTCATTACTTTCCAATTGCTGTTTTCTGACAATCGATTCGCAAGAACACAACCAGCGGTTCCTGCCCCGACTATAATAAAATCAACTTCGTCTGATTCTCTCTCCAATTGCTAGAAAAATCAAATTAATAAATAATGCAAACTATCAGATTGTACAGAACAATATTACGAATATAAAAATACAAATAATTATTTACCTGCGGCATAAAATTGTCTGGAGTTACAGTTACGAAAAGTGACAAAGTGGCGGCATAATTTAAATTACATTTGACAGAGGAAAATAATTCAGATGAAAAATGCAGTGATGACGAATAAATCTAAAATAAAATGAGGTGATTGAATAGGAATTTTTGTCATTCTGGAAAATGATAAAATCTCAGGAATTCAGTCAATCAGAAATTGTATTATTAAGTTTCGCATTTTTCGTTGTGCGTATTAATAATAGACAACGAAAACATACATACCTGATAATAAAGAATATACAGTAGAGAAAAGATATTTAAAAACATCATATTGCTTCTTTATGATAGTCGAACGTAAAGTGACTTTAACTGAACGTCAAATTTTCTAACAAATTTTCTATTCACTGCAAATTTTCTATTGATAATAATTACTCTTATTGAATATTCTGTTTTAAAGCGAAGATTATTAATTTACTTATTTTAAGGCAAAATTTAGTCTTTTTTTTACGTGGTGCTTTGTTTCGACTTTTCGAGTAGGATGAATTGCGAATTCTTCATTATCAACATTTTTGAATATTTATAACTTTATCATTCTAGTGATAATTACTTTAATTCACTATTTTCCATATAATTACAAAAAAATTATTTTAAATATTCTGTTTGACTTCTAAGTAACAGGGAAATAGACGATAATAACTGATAACTAAAAATTTTCTGATATTATATTCTCACGAATTTTAAAAAAATTGGTAGCATTTTAGCAATTAGAAATTTAAAAAAAAACTATATCTTTTTTCTGCCAAGAAAACAACGAATCATTTTCAAATTTCAAATTGTTGAAAACAATTTTGTTCCCACAAAATTTGGTAGTTAAAATTTTCATTCTACAGAATTTCATTGGATAGAATTTATTTATTCTGCTAAATTTAAGTTCGAGTGAAAATATATTTGGAAAATGAAAATTCGGAATGTAAAGAAATTCCATCTAATGAAATTCTATAAAACGAAGATTGTTACTAATTAAAATTCTAATTCTAATTATCTTCTTAAAATTCAACAAACTTTTAAAAATCACCAATCCCTGTGCAGAATTTATTAAATCATCTACATAATAGTACACGGAAAAAAATTAATATCTAAATTTGACATTTAATATGAGATTTAAGCATAAACTATATCTAAAGACAAAAGTAAATAGATGTAATTAATTCTTTAAAATTAAAATATAGATTTATACCTTTATGATTAAAATATTAGTAATTGGAAAATAAACAATAAAAAGAGCAATTCTTTGATGAAAATTTTTAATATTAAGAAATTAAAGTATTTTAATGTTACATATTGTATAATTCGTTATTTTATAATATCCCTTATAAATAAAATTTAATTTATAATTGAAATTTAGAAGAATTGGTAAAATAATAGGAAAAAAATTTTTAAAAAATCATTAAATTCATAAAAAAATAATAATTAAATTACAAAAAGGTGGAACATATTTTGCATACTGCCCTTTCCTTTCTCAAATTGATAATTAAGAATTATCAACCATTAAAATCCACCCCTAAGTGAAGTAATCGAAAATAATTTTGAAAAAAATTATAAATTCGTACAAAAAAATTCTATTCAAGTTCCAAAATGGTGAAATACAGTCAGGAATACTCCACCTTATTTTTCAAATTAATAACAACACTGTAAAAAATAATGGAAAATTTTCCATACAAAAGTAACGAATTTTTTCTATACTTGGTATGGAAATATGTTTTTCAGTACATCAGTATGGAAAAATTTCATGACATTATGGAAAATATTCATTCTTATAGTAAAATACCCAATTTGAGTATGGAAAAATTACCTTACGACAAAATTCCATACATGGGGATGGAAGAATTACAATACATTACAAAATATTTTCATACGTGTTTGGAAAAATTCCAATTTTTTTAAAACAGTAATAATGATAAATTATATGTAATTATAAGTGCATAATTTTTACAATAGTTAATAAAATAAAAAGTTAATGAAATAATTGGAAGAAAATATACCTATTATTACGTGCTAGATAGCGTAATTTTGTAAAATCATTTATTTCTAAAAAACTTTAATCATATAAATTAAATAAATTCTATTTATTTAAATAAAAATCCCCCTCAATATATTATATGTAAATCATTTTTATAATTTACTTTTGTATTAAGTATTATTGAAATTAATTATTTAAATAATATTTTATTTTTAAATAATAATATTAAATTAAAATTAAAATTAATAAATAATAATTATTTGTTAATTTTGTTTACATATATTGCAATTATTATATTAGAATATTTATTTATAAAATATTTAGAAGTTAGGAGATTGGATTGTATAAACTGTGTATCAGTATATACAAAAGATAAATAAATTCTATTAATTTATTTTAGATAATTAATACGTTCCAGAATTATTATAATTTAAATAGCATGTAATCCAGGCCTGAACCTCCCAAAGTTATTTCTATCGACACTCAACTACCCGGCATAGCCGAGTGGTACTAATAGCGTGCGTTCACCGCGAGCGAATTCGTCTATAGGGCCGTGGGTTCGATCCCCCCTTGAGCGTGCGATATTTTAATTCATAGGTTAAGTGTTTATATGTATTAAAATTGTTAATTAGTCTTAGGTCTATAATAATTAAGTGTTTAAATGTACACTTAAGATTAAATTATAAAAATAACAATCTAAAAATATCAATTTAAATAATTATAGATTCTGCTTCTGTGGAAACAGACTTGACCATACAACGTATGGGTTTTTTTTTCCATACAACGTATGGGTTTTTTTTTCCATACAACGTATGGGTTTTTTTTTCCATACAACGTATGGGTTTTTTTTTCCATACAACGTATGGGTTTTTTTTTCCATACAATCGTATGGAAAAATTGCAACAAAGTATGTTGATATAACTATACAACGTATGGTTTTTTTCCATACAATCGTATGGAAAAATAACAATAAAATATACTAATATAACCATACAATGTATGGTTTTTTTCCATACAATTGTATGGAAAAATTACAGTAATGTAAGGGTTAATTTACGTCCAGTACATGTATGGAAAATTTACCACAAAAATTTTTTACAGTGAAGGATTAACAACTCCTAAAAACCACCCCTATGTAAAATGATAAAAAATAAATTTGAAAAAAATATCAACTTAACAAAAAAGATAAAAACGAGTTCTAAAAGGATCGGACATACTCAGAAATTTTGACCCTTAATTTTTCTAATAGATAACAAAACTTGAAAACCCCTAAAAACTACCCTTAACAAAAATAATTGAAACATCTTTTTAAAACTTACCAAGTGCCACAAAAAAATTCTAATAAACTTCTAAAATCGTGAAACAAACTTAGGGAAATACCCCCTAATTTTTTAAATTAATAACAAACATTAAAAAAACCTTAACAACAACCCTTAAGAAAAATAATGAGAAAAACATTTTTAAAAAATTTGAAAAAAATTATTAAATTCGGCAAAAAATATTAGTCAAGTTCTAAATAGGTGGATCTTACTAAGGAATATGCCTTTTACTTTTTTAAATTGATAACAAACATTATCAGCCATTAAAATATACCCCCAAGTAAAAGAATATAGAAAATAATTTTGAAAAAAAGTATCAATTCGTACAAAAAAATTCTTTTAAAGTTCTAAAATGCTTAAACACACTTAGGAATACGCCACCTTATTTTTCAAATTAATAACAAGAATTACCAACTCCTAAAAACCACTCCTAAGTAAAATAATTGAAAATATAAAATTTAAAATAATATCAACTTAAAACAAAAAGATAAAAACGAGTTCTAAAAGGGTCGAACATACTCAAGAATATGCCCCTAAATTTTCTAATAGATAACAAAACTTAAAAAACCCTAAAAACTACCTTTAAGAAAAATAATCGAAACATTTTTTTAAAACTTGAAAATTCAAAAAAAAAATTCTAATCAAATTCTAAAATGGTGAAACTTACTCAGTAATATACCCCATAATTTTTTAAATCAATAACAAGAATTTTAAACCTTTAAAAACAACCCTTAAGAAAAATAATGGAGAAAAATTCGAAAAAAATTAATAAATTCGGCAAAAGAATACTAATCAAGTTCTAAAACGGTGGAACATTCTGCGGCATAATCCCTCTAATTTTTTTACACTTTTATTACTTTAATATAGTTTTTTTCAAAATTATTTTCAATTACTTTACTTAAGAGTGGTTTTTAGGGGTTTATATTTCTTGTCGTCAATTGGAAAAATTAGGGGGTATATTCTTCAGTATTTATGTTATTTATTGAAAATTGTACAAAATAATATCAAAAAAATAGTAATAAATATTTTTTAACTATGTTCCCCTGATTTTTCATTTTATGGTGCTTTTTGGGGTCTCTTTAAAAAATAGTTATGTTAAAAACATGTATAAAAAAATTATTAAAGGTCACTCTTTGAACATTTTCCAAGAGAAACTTCCTTTTACTTTCTTAATATTTTTTTTTTCAATTTGTTTTTCTATTTTAGGATTTTCTTTAATTTTATTCTTTTTATGCAAATTATTTAATATTATTTTACACAATTTTGTTATTATAACTTCCACTAAACTTTTTATTTCGTTAATTTTCATAATTTTTTTTATATTTTTAAAAATAAATACGCTCATTTTTTTGTAAATTTATTCAATTTTGTTTTTACATCTTGTCAATTTTTTGTGAGATTTTTTGCAAACTTATTCTTTCATAAAATTTTTAGACTTTCTTAATTTTTCTAAATTTATTGTTAGGCTCGTTTTAAGTCTAATATTATAAAAATGTTTTTGGTTTAATTTGCCTGAACTTTTATATTTTTAAAGGATTATTAAATTTCTTTTGTGGACGATTTATCTATCTTGTGGAGTTATTTATCTTTGCATTTTATTTTAATGTTTAGTTTTAATTTTTTAGTATATTCTTATTAAAAATTTTTATATTTTGTACTTTTTACATTTTTTTTTAACAGTTTGTTAGATTAAGGGAAAAAAACATTTCTCCATTTTCTTCCTATTTATTTTATTTTCTTGATGTTTCACTATTTTTTTAGTCCTTCCTTGCGTTTTAATTAACTCTTTAATTTTTGGCATCATTTTTTCATTTCATAGAAACATTTTTCCTTCTTCTAAATTATTTAGTTTTTATCTTATAATTACCCATTTTTGAAAACATATATATTCGATGCTTTTATCTACATTTTTTAAATTTCTCAATTTTCTACTTTTTTTAAGACTTTTATTCTTTCATTATATATATATATATATATATATTTAACTTTAAAAATAGCTAAAGGTAGTCTAGGTTCAATGAATTATTTATTTTTACTTCATCATCATTAAACACACAGTATAATTTTCTGCTAAACTTTCAAATTTCATGAGAGAGAATGGTAACATTAAATTCGTTATACTCACAAAGGAAGGTTTTTGGCATTTGTAACTTTACATCTCTACTTGCTATTTTTTAACTTAAAAACTTTAACTCACATCTCGAAATGTTTAAATTTTACTAAAAAAAATGGTATTATATTAAATTCCGCCCCCCACCCTCAAAATTTCATATCGCAGAGCTAAAAACAGTTTTTCTGACAAATTAAATACACTTTAAATAATTCAGCACAGAAAAAAACATTCTAAATAAAATTAGTCCGTGAATCATTTGCTAAAGTTTTCGAACTTTTTTACTCTATTTTTACCATAAATTTTATTTAAAACATAAAACCTCTATTAGGTTTAGAAAAAGCCTCGTTTCTCAGCTTTAAAAAAAAAAAAGTTAACTATATTACGACTTTTTACAATATTTTCCACCAAAATTTCCTTTAGTGACAAAAAAATTAATTACTAACAATTTTTGCATGCATTTTTTAATTTGTTTAAACAAATTAATGTTGTTTATTTGAAACTTTTCATATAATAGAGCTAGAGAGTTTTAAATTGCAAGTCATTAGTATATATTTTTTAAAAAATTTGTTTTTTTGGAAAAATAGAAGTGTGACAAATAAAAAAAATTTATGTGATGAGTGACTATATATAAATGAATATTTTGTTTTTATATATGCAAGATACTACTATTGACGTTTTTAAATGAGTAGTTTAAAGAAGATAATTACAGTTAAATTGTTGTCAAATTTAATTTAAAACTACTAAAGAAATTAAATAAATTATAAGTAACAAAATAAAAAGAAAATATAAATGTTTTAGTTTTGTATTATGACAGCTACATGTAACTACATAACCTACATCTTTATTATTAAAATGTTTTTAGAATATAATGTAGTGTTTTTAAACGAAAAGTATTAATTTAATAATTTAATATTGATTTTAAACATAACTTGTGTTTAAAGTCTCAATATTTGAAAGTTGAAAGAAATATATTTTATGTTTGGTTCAAACATATTGAATGCGTAGAAGCCTTTGCGCAGAAGTCTTTGCGCATTCAATATGGCGTCATTGTTCTCATGTCAGTTGTTTCTTTTTCCGGTAGAACATGAACGCGTAGTTTCCAGTTATTGTCCAGTTATTCCACTTATTGTGTTTATCGATTTTTTGGAGAAAAAACTGATTGTAATCGTGGCTGTGTTTTTATTAAAGCGATTGTTTAAATGTGGTAGTGTTATTATTTTATCGGAAAATTGCCAGATAATTTAAGTGATTGAAACTTTTGTACATAAGTGAGATTACTGCAAATTCTATTCTTTTTGGTTCATGTTTCTTGTAAGTTTGAGTAATTTATAGTCTCTCGTTTTTGAAATTGTGTGCAATTAATGAGAAATGTAATTATCTTCAGTTTTTAACAGTTTATAAATTGACTCTTGGAATATAACCTCAAATTATAAACAATGAAGAAAAGCAAGAAACAAAAAATAAACTGTCGTAGAACGTATTTTGTGCTTAAAATAAAAAAATATTGTATTAAAAATAAAAATAAAATATTTTAAAAGTAAACAAAAAATGTTTAAGTTAAACTTAATTATGATTGACTGTAAAACAAAGTGAAAATAAGTTTAAATCAAACAAATTTTTTTCTCAATGTACTCACTAGGGTGTCCGTTAAAAAGTCGACTTTCGAATTTTGTTTACGCTACACCCCAGTTTGGTTCCAATTTAAAAAAAAAAAATTTTCTGTAAAATTGCAGCCTCATTGATTAATATTAACCCGTGCCAGCAATCGATTGAAATTTCCCGTTGAAAATGCATGGGAAAAATGAACTTTTTTTGAAAAAATTTATAACTTTTTAAATTTTTTTGCAAAAAATTTTCCAGGACACAAATTT
Source organism: Ganaspis brasiliensis (assembly GCA_037103525.1). Lineage (NCBI taxonomy): Eukaryota > Metazoa > Arthropoda > Insecta > Hymenoptera > Figitidae > Ganaspis > Ganaspis brasiliensis. Next base: position 3,292,906 of record JAZKLR010000146.1, read on the forward strand.
CTTAATTTTTAGCTATATTTTAAGGCAGCGTTTTTAGAAAAATTTAATTTTCAAAATTTTAAAAATGGCGGATGTTTAAAAGTGGGTAAAAAAATACATTGCAATATTTGCAGCGTTTTATCACATAAATATTTAAGGAAACTCAATAGATATTCTTAGTCGGGGGTTTTTTAGGTTGCTAATGAAGATTACGATGTCAAAAAAGTAAAAAATTGCAATATTTTTTAGTAGAAAATTACTACTAATTTGACAGTCGCATAACTACTAATTGAGAAAGTGAACTTTTACAATTTTAATTAATAGATATTTCACTTTTAAATTAGTAGTTTTCTACTAAAAATTAGTGAAAATTTTTACTATTTAATAGTAACCGATTTCTCGCCAATTCATTAGTAGAAAATCACAAATTGAAAATCAGATTTAGAGATCAGTTTTGCTTATTACGAATGATCAAAACCAGAATAATTAAAATGTAAAAATGTAAGAACTATATTTAAAAAAAAATAAAGTTTGTTGAATCCGCCAAATTGGATCGGCTTTATTGAAAAATACATTTTTGACATGAAATTTGTTAATGGTGACCCCGAAAAGCCTGATAACGGTGTTTCAAGGCAATTTCTTCAAAAATGTGGAAATTCAAAATTTTGAGTCCGCGATATTGGTTCCAAAATTATGAAAAATTAATTTTTGACATCGTTATCTTCATTAGCGACCTTAAGAACCTCCAAATAAGAAGATCTATTGAGTTTCATTGAATATTTATATGAATTTGTTAATAGATTAACAAATTCTTATTTTGTACAAATTTTTATTTAAACCATACAGATAGTATACATTCTTTGATTCAAAGATAGCTCAAAAATGTCCCCAATCTTGCTTTATCATATCACTAGCTTTTTCAGCAATCATTATTGTCGGAGCATTTGTATTTCCTCTTATCACAACCGGAATTATAGAAGCATCAACGACTCTTAGATTTTTTATATTGCGGACTCTTAGTCTCGGATCAACAACAGCTTCTGGATCATCATCAGGTCCCATTTTACAAGTTCCGACTAGATGATTCAGCGTTTGAGTAGTGTGCCTTACCATACACTCCCAATATTGATCAGTGTTAAACTCAAATTTTTGACAAGCTGGTAAATCAACTGGCGTAAACGTGAAATTATTCTCCTTGAATACAGTTGTATTCAATATACTTAGGAACACTCGAATTCCCTTTAAAAAACGTTTCATATCAACAGGCTCTGACAAATATCTAGGATTGATTACAGGATTACCCCAAACTGGATCAGTTTCATTAAGTTTCACGTATCCTCTACTTATTGGCGTTAACAATGCCGGTGCAATGTAAAAATAATCGTAGTAATCATAAATAAGATCTGACACCAATATGGAACCAAGTAAGATCGATATATCCGGCAGAGTTGAATTTGGATCATATCCGGATGAAAAAATTGCACTGGCGTGACCAACACCAAGAGTGGCCAGAGGACCATTTTGAAATGCTAGGAATTCTTTTAAGTCATTCGTTCTTGTTTCACAACTTGGTGGATGCAAAGGGTCTTCTTTTATAGAAAGAGGAATTCCCCAGAAGGTTAATGGATCGTGAAGATTTCGGCCAACTGATAAATTTTCAATCATAGTTATATTGTGTTTTTCCAATTCGTCCTTGGGACCAATTCCAGAAAGCATTAGTAACCTGAAGGGAATTAAAGGTATTTAAATTAAATTTTAATTTTGCCTCGCTTATTTTTGAAGTAGGATAATCATTTTCGGGAATTTTTGCAATGATTCGTTTGGCTTTTTGGAGTTAGGGATAAATTCAGGGAAAAGTTTCTAATTATTAATGCACTACCGGTTAAAATTGTGGGACCAGTTACAAAAATCCTATTAAAAAGATGAACGTCTTTAAATGTTGATAACTTTGTTAGAAATTAGCAAAAATACATTTTTTAAATACCATTGGAAAGCTCATAAGAAATAGTAGGAAACTTTAAAAATTAAGCTAAATAAAACCTTGGACTTTTAACTTCAAAGTAATCCAAAGACAACTTAATTATCTGATTTAATAAAGATTTAAGGTAAATAATTTTGAATTTCATTTAATTTTTTTAAATTTAAATCTCATTTAATTTAATATACATCTACATATAAGATTAATATATATATATCCATTTTTAAATTTAAGAATGGTTGATGACTTCATGGATTCAAGTTCTTCAAGATTCACATCGGATTTATCAGTTGCCATACTATTCGAGAGTCATATTATTAGAGGAGTAACACTTTGATCTACCATCTCAAGGACCGAATTAATTCATTGTTTCGTTTTGAATTAATTCAGAAGATTTTTAATATTTATTTTATGAAGAATTCCTTTTAGAAGATTTGAATTTCGAGCGTTATGAAGTCAGCCAATGGGAAAGAAGCATTTAGATTATATTTTATTTTATCGGAAGTCTCGATCGTATTTTGTCCAAATTTAGTGATCTTAGTTTTTAAGTTTAGGGATTTTGTTTAATAAGTTTCGGAAGCACTTTCATTTTTTTTATCGTTGCATTGGCAACCGTTAGAAATAACAAACGTCGCCATTTCATTCTTTTCTTGTTACTTTAGAGATCAGACGTATTTTTCATGATCTTTTGGCGATCAGAAAATAAATACAAGGAAAAATCAAATTTGCTCATTAAAGGAATCTCAATATCTTTTCATTGATTTAAGGAGAAAACTTTTATTAATTGGAAAATTTGGATTTAATCTGTGAATTTATCGGTAAGGTTTCATTTTGCTCTCTAGGAGAAAAATTTTTAATGATTAACTATTTTCATTATTTGATTTTTCTTATTTGTAGAATTTCATTGAATTTAATTAATTCAATTGACTTAAATTTATTTCAAAAATTACAAATTTAATTCCTTGATTACTTTCCTTTGATTCATTTACTTTTTATTTCATTTCGAAACTGAATACAAAACTCAATTCTTTCCTGATCATGTCACCAATCTAATTTTGTTTAATTTAATTTTTGAGGTTTCAGATCCTAACTAAATTATTTTATTAAAAATGTAATTTGATGGGTTATTTTAAAACTTAACTCAACTTTTAATAATGTATTTTTTGGCTTGGAATTATGTAAATTTATATTTGTTCTTGTGTCCTGACCCTGATTTCAATTAATTCAATTTCTGACCCGTAATTATTTAAATTTCAAGTCTGATTTAATTTACCTAGTCTTGGATTAAGAAAGAATCCTCAATTCAATTTTTATTGAATTGAGTAATAATTGATTAATATAAATTTGTGTTTTGATTATTTAACCTCAAAATTTTTTTCTTTTGAAAACTAACCTAAAACTAACTTTTCATTGCAAATTTATTCTTGATCTTCAACCTAAAGAAAAATTGTACCTTGTTTATATTTTTAGAATCTAATTTGAATAAATATAAACTGTTATTATTGTAAAATAAGTGTCTTATTTTGCGATTTGTTTTTATTAAATAAAATTAATCTTTTCAAATAGCATCGAATCACCCCCTCTGCCATTATCCAGATTTGGGGCTTTGCTAGTCGATACATTATTTTGCAGAAGACTTTTTGTTTGAATTTTGACTTATTTTTGATAATTTAATTAAATATAATTTTCTAAATTTTGATATTTGGTTTTTTTGATTATTTTCTTTTTGTCTTTGAGCTTTTCTTTTCTTTCTTTTTTTCTTTCCTTTGTGCTATTAACCTAAACAGAGCTTCTTATTGTTTTTAGTTGTCTATTTGGTTAATTTTTGTTGAGCTTTCAATCGTTTTTGGTTGTCAATCATTTTCTTCTTTCAGATTGAGCTTCTAATCATTTTTAGTTGTCAATCTAATCTATTCTTTTCCTGATTAAGCGTCCAATTGTTTTTGGCAGGTAATCAGATTCCTTCTACCAATTAACCTTCTAATTAATTAATTATTTATTTACAGTGAACGGGTCTACAAATTATTTTTAGTTGTCAATTTGGTTTTCTAACTTCTTCCTTTGTATTTTATTTTTATTTTTCTTTTGTAAATTGGCCCAAGAAAGGTCTGGCGCCCAACCTTTTGATTTATTTAGTTTTCGTCTTCCCTCTTGTTACCTTAAATTAATTTCTTTTGGCATTTAATTTTTGTTCTACATTTAGTTTTCCTAACCTAATAAAATTAAAGTTTTATTTAATTTTTAAAGTTATAATTTGGCGCTTTTGGTCTAATCTTTGATTTTGTAATTTTGCGATTTTAGGAAAATTCATTTTTCACAACATTAATCATAATTAATATCAAAAATCTTACGGCACTTACTTGACAATAAATGAAATAAAAGATTAAAAGGATATTAAGTAAAGACATGTTTCTTAAATTTAAAATTGAGTTTAAATGAGATCCTTGTAAAACTGCTTAATATTGTACAAGAACGTATAAAGAAACCAAAATTTAAATTACATTATTATCTTTTGCTTAAATTAAAATTTAAAATTTCAAGAAAAAATAGAATCAACATTAGATATAGTAGTAATCTTTAGTCTTTTTTAGTATGAAAATTTTTCAATTTTTCAATAAATATTTTGAATATTAACTTTTATCAGCAAATTTTTTGCGTTATTGAAAATTTAAATTAAAATTAAAGAATATTTAAATATAGATTTATCGCAGTAAACTCAAGTAACTCATTAATTTTACTTAATAACTTAGTAAATAAATAAAATCCTATGCCAGATTCGTACTCAGTGACTTCAAAAATCATTTTACGAAATCTTTCTCACAACCCTTACTTTTCACTTGAAAATAATGTTTATTTCTGGAACCAAAAAATTTTCTTTTTAATTAAATTCAGTTAAAATTTAAATATTTACCTTTAAATTATATTCATTATATTAAATTAAATAATTTGCATTTTTATATAACTGAGTATTCTTTAACAATATTTTCCACTTTTTATTTTACTCAAGTTGAATTCATTCATCATAAAATGAACCAGACTGTATAATTGAGGAGCAACTTTTCATAATTTGATAAATCCATATTTGGCTTTTTCGACAAACTTCAACAATAATGCAGCTTTCCACATTAACCCTAAAGTTAATAAAAAAGTAAAAGTACCATGAAATTGTTTATACAAGAATGTTTGTTGAGATTTAAGATTATTTCTTTTTATAATTATTTAGTAAACAAGCCGAGGATTATGTTCATTTCATTAACATTTTGCTTCTTCGTCAGCAAAATTATTTGCAATTGAATTCTCCTGGAGGAAGCAATAAAGTAATTTATGAAACATTTGAAAATTTCAATTTATTCCTTAAAATTTTAACGAAATATAAATTTTATATAGGTTAATCTCAAAAAAATTTTACAAAAACAAATCGAACCAAAAAAATTTTTCTTTAATTATCTTCTTCAATTCTCAATTATTTTCTTCAATTTTCATTCATTTTCTAAATTTTTGTCTATAATTTTCTTCAGTTTTTAATTGACATTTTGATATTCTCTTTCAATTTTATAATTATTATGTAATTTTTTCAATAATTCGATTATTCTCGACAGATTTTGAATTTTTTGTCAATTATTTTCCCCATTTTTCAATTATTTCCTTAATTATTTAATTATTTTAGTCATTTTATAATTTTTCTTTCAATTATTATCAATTATTTTCTTCACGTTTCAATTTAATTCTTTAATCTTTAAATAATTTTATCCATTTTTAATTATTTTCTTCAATTTTCATCCATTTTCTAATTTTTTTTTAAATAATTTTCTTTAGCTATTAATTGACAACTTAATATTCCTCTTCAATTTTAAAATTATTCTTTAATTTTTTCAATAATTTTGTTCTATTGTCGATTATTCTTGCCATTTTTTGAACTTTTTTTACTTTTTTTTCAATTGTCAAGTATTTTTTTAATGTTTAATTATTTTAAAAAAGTAATTTTTTTGTATTTATCCATTATTGTATTATCTTTTAATTTTTTATTCGCAATTTTCAATTATTATCTACGAATTTTTCAATTTGCGATTATTTTTGTTAAATTTTTAAAATTATTTTGTTGTTGATTATTCTCGACAGTTTTCTAATTTTTTTTCAATTGTCAATTATTTTCTCAAATTTTTAATTCAATTTCTTAATCTTTAATTTAATTCTTCAATTTAAATTAATTTATTCATTTCACAATTATTTTTTTAAATTTGGTTTTAATTCTTAAATTATCAATTTATTTTTTAATTTTTTTATTATTTTCGTGATATTTTAATATTATTCTTCAGTTTTCAATTATTTTCTTCTATATTTCATAATTCTCAGCTTTTTTAACTAATTTTTCAATTTTCAATTATATTCCTTAAATTTCAATTTTTTCGATTTTCAATCCAGTTGTTCAATTAGTAATTATATCCAATAATTATTCCTATAATTTTCTGAATTTTTCTTGTTTCTTAATTTCTTAATATAATATTTCTTGTTTCATTTTTTTCAATTTTTTTTTTTTTTGAGTTGTCTATTAATCTAGTCATTTTTCGAATTTTGTTTTAAATTTTCTATTATTTTCGTCATTTTTCAATTCTTTCTTTCAACTTTTAATTTTTTTCGCAAATTTTCAATTATTATCTACAATTTTTTCAATTTACAATTATTTTTCGTAAATTTTTTTAATTATTTTGTTTTATTGTTGATTATTCTCGACAGTTTTCTAATTTTTTTTAATGTCAATTATTTTCTGAAAAATTTAATTCAATTTCCAAATCATTAATTTAATTCTCTAATTTTAAATATTTTTTTTCATTTCACAAATACTTTTTTTTTTATTTTAATTCTTAACATACCAATTTTTTTTTTAATTTTTTTATTATTTTTGAGATATTTCAATATTATTCATCAGTTTTCAATTATTTTCTTACATATTTCGTAATTCTCAGCTTTTTTAACTAATTTTTCAATTTTCAATTATATTCCTTAATTTTCAATTTTGTTCGATTTTCAATCCAGTTGTTCAATTAGTAATTATTTCCAACAAATATTCCTATAATTTTCTGAATTTTTCTTGTTTCTTAATTTCTTAATATAATATTTTTTGTTTCATTTTTTTTAATTATTTTTTTCAGTTGTCCACTAATTTAGCCATTTTTCGAATTTTGTTTTTAATTGTCTATTATTTTCGTCATTTTTCAATTCTTTCTTTCAACTTTTAATTTTTTATTCTCAATTTTCAATTATTATCTTTAAATTCTTCAATTATAATTATTTTTCTTAGATTTTTAAAATTATTTTGTTTTGTTGTCGATTATTCTCGACAGTTTTCTAATTTTTTTTCAATTGTCAATTATTTTCTCAAAATTTTAATTTAATTTTTTAATCTTTAATTTAATTCTTCAATTTTAAATTATTTTCTTCACTTTACAATCATTTTTTTAAATTTGAATTTAATTTTTAAATTTTTAATTTCTTTTATATTTTTTTTATTATTTTCGTCATTTTTCAATTCTTTCTTTCAACTTTTAATTTTTTATTCTCAATTTTCAATAATTATCTTTAAATTCTTCAATTATAATTATTTTTCTTAGATTTTTAAAATTATTTTGTTTTGTTGTCGATTATTCTCGACAGTTTTCTAATTTTTTTTCAATTGTCAATTATTTTCTCAAAATTTTAATTCAATTTTTTAATCTTTAATTTAATTCTTCAATTTTAAATTATTTTCTTCACTTTACAATCATTTTTTTAAATTTGAATTTAATTCTTCAATTTTTAATTTCTTTTATATTTTTTTTATTATTTTCATAAAATTTCAATTCCATTCTTCAGTTTTCAATTATTTTCTTCTATATTCCATAATTCTCAGCTTTTCGAACAACCTTCTTCAATTTTTAATTACATTCTTTAATTTTCAATTTTTTTTCGAGTTTCAATCGAGTTGTTAAATTTGTAATTATTTCCAACAATTATTCCTATAATTTTCTAAATTTTTCTTGTTTTTTAATTTCTTAATATAATATTTCTTGTTTCATTTTTTTAATTATTTATTTCGGTTCTCTATTAATCTAATCATTTTTCGAATTTTGTTTTCAATTGTCTATTATTTTCGTCATTTTTCAATTCTTTCTTTCAACTTTTAATTTTTTGTCCTCAATTTTCAATTATTATCTTTGAATTCTTCAACTTACAATTATTTTTCTTAAATTTTTAAAATTATTTTATTTTGTTGTCGATTATTCTCGACAGGTTTCTAATTTTTTGTTAAATTGTCAATTATTTTCTCGAAATTTTAATTCAATTCCTTAATCTTCAATTTAATTCTTAAGTTTTGAATTATTTTCTTTACTTTACAATTATTTTATAAAATTTGAATTTAATTACTAAATTTTCAATATTTTTTAACATTTTTTTCTTGAAATTTTAATTCTATTCTTTAGTTTTCAATTATTTTCTTGTATATTCCAAAATTCTCAGCTTTTTTAACTGCTTTTTTCAATTTTTAATTATGGGGCGAAATTTCTGTACCGATCCAACTAAAAAAAAAATTTCCTCCGATTGGGCTAAAACTTGCCCTAAGTTTAGATCTATGCATGAGTACATTAGCCACCAAGTATTACTAAATTTCATCATTAACTGTGTAGTGGGGAGGGGGGTCAAGTTTTTGATGAATGGTGGGTGGAATAGTTTTTCATCACTCGTAACTTTTATACGGTCAATCGCACAAATTTTTGACCTATATACTTTTGAAAGAGTTTTTTCTGCTCTTTCAAACGGTAAAAAGAATGTTTTCGAAAATTAAAAATTTGACCCTTTTTTTTAAAAATCAAAAATATTTTTGACTTTTTTTTCAAAATCGACATTTTTTTTTCATTTTTTATTTTTTGAAAATAAAGTTTAAAATGTGTACTTTGAGTACACCAAGTATGAAAAGGTCCTTTTTTTTGTTTTCGAGATATTAAATAATGAATTTTTAAAAATTAAATAAAAAAAAGTAATAATTCTTTAAAAAAGTAAATTTAGAATTAATATGAATTTTTATTCTAAAGACAATAAAAATTTACATCCAACAAAACCCAAATATATAAAATTTTGCATAAAAAGTATTAAATAAAAAAAATTTAAATAATTATTAATAAAAAGTTAATTATGACATTCTTAGCGTCCAAATAAAAAAAATCATAAGGACAATTCTCTTTTTATTGTATGACTTATTTATTTGTTTATTTATTTATGTGGATGTTTTTTTATTTATATGTTTAAGAAAAATATCAAAAAGTACCTACCTATATTTTTACAATCGCTAGTAAAAAGAAATTAAGGAAAATAGCTATCCGTGTACTTTCAAGTAGGATCACAGTTTATATCCCCTTTGTCCACAAAATTGTTTTCGTTCTTTTTTTGTCTTTAAGAATATAGTAGAATATTGTAGTACTGCTATCTGCATTTTACAGGGTTTAGACTGTCATGTGAGTTATTTCAATGCCTGCATTACAGCTGTGTAATATGTAAATGTGTTAATATGTTAATTTTAACTTTTGTTAAAAATATGATTCGTATTTTATGTTGTAACTGTGTAATGAGTTGTATGATAATATTTTCCATATGTGTAATTAGATTTAAATGATTGAGCTTGTTTTACTTAGTTTTTTTATTGGTTTTGTTTGATTTCGTTGTTTTTGAAACCTTTGTATTAGATTTGACTGCTTTTGGATTTTTCCTTCTTTTTCTTGGAGTTTTGTTCAACGTTTTCTGAAAAAAGTCACTTTCCATCGCAGATGAGAATTTTTTTAGTTGAATTCTACCATCTTCTTGTGGTATATAGGAATGGTATTGAGAACTACCAGTTATTGTTACTGCACTATCGAATCTGCATTTCAACATTTGGGTAGTTGAAGCAAGAGTCTCTTTACTTTTTAAAAAAAATGTGAGTTTCTTTGCAGTTTTTCTTTGCCCAGTTAAATAGATTTTCTGCATTAAGAATGTGTTCTTTTGAAGAGGCTTGGAGACTTGCACGAGCAGCTTCTCTTTTTATATTATATTAGCTCCTACGCCATCACAAGCACCTTTACCATGGGCAGTGGCATGATAATGCCATTCTGCATGAACTCCAAAATCTTGTGTATGAGCTAGAAGATTAGCAAAAGAATGTTTATTCTTAAAATGCTGCTTTGCTCCGTCTGTAAAGTAAAAAACTATTTTTACTTCAAAATTTTTTTTCAAATAGTTCATGATGACAGTCTGATATTCATATACACTCGCAGTGTCATGTGACAAATTGTCCGAAATAATAGCCATGCTTTTATGTAACAAATTATCTTCTACTTTATAGTATATGACTACTGTAAAGATGGTAGCTTGATTGTTGTTCCAGTGAAAAGCTTGGGCAGCATTTTGAACAATAAAGGCATAATTTTCAGCGAAATCACATGAAATGACAAACTCACCTGGCACTAATTTTTCCTTTAGATTTTTATAAAAAGATGCTTGCTCTCTGGCAATAAAATCATGTACTTTCAACTTATTTAAGCGTTCACATAAATCTTCTGTAAATTCATCAACATTTAGTACGAGTGTTTTTAAACTGTATCTGTCAGTCTGCATCCAAATTTCACATTTTACCTCTTCAACACAATCTTTATCAAAAGCTTTAATTAAAATCTCTCTTAAAACATTTGTACCTGGACATAGTCCACAATCTCCTAAGTAACAAGAAGTACTCGGAATAGGACAAATTATAGCTTTTATGCAATCATGATAATCAGCTAATTGTAATTGATGGTCTTTAGTTAAATGTTCAATATCAATTTCATTTAGCATTAATTTCACATTTTCGTGATACGTGCAAACACAAACAGTGTGTGTTCCACTACTTCCAGCCAACACACAATGGGTAGGCCTAAGTTGGGAAAATTTTGATAAACTTATTTGGACGTTCTTATGTTCTGATTTAAATTGCTCATACAGTTCATTTAAATTGCATAATAAAAGCCTTTTTTGTACATGTTGACGAGTTCCATCTGCATTTTTGACAGATATGAAGTCCTTCATCATGCGACTGATATCATCACGATTGTAAAAATCTTTAACTAAATTCACTGTTTCAGTCGATATTGGATTTCCTTTTTTTGGTTTTGGAAAAGCCAAAATACCATATTTAGCTACTTCATCTTTTACATTTCTTGCATGTCTATCGGAAACGTTAAATTCTGTCATTATCTTATTACGACTCCAAGATTTTGGTAAAAGTGTAAGAAGCTGAAATTTTTCTGCTGAATTGTCTGAGTTCTCAAATTTTTCCTTAATTTGATCAAAGATTTCTACACACGATTTGTGATGTTCATAATCGTCATCAGAACATTTAGACTTAGTTATTTTATTTGGAGTTAAAACAAAGTCATTATCATTTGTCCGATCATCATATTCTTCAATAAATCCACCAGGTTTTTCAAGATCTATTTCACTTACTTCATTTTCCTGTGCTTCAATATATGAGCTTGAAGGTTTTTCAACTGTTGTTGAAGTCTTCATCTCTTCTTTTAAATCAAAATTGCATTTCAAGCAAATTTTTGCTCCTGGTGGAAAAGAGTATCTACTTTGTACACTCCCAGCTACGGGACGTAATGCTCTATTTGGATGGCTTTTTCTTTTAAAGGGATTAAGGCATCTATTATAACAAACTTTTAATGGCTTACTAGGAGCCATGTTTGATTAAAATACCAATAAACAAATGAAAACTATTTTATTAAATAAAACGATTGTTAGAAAATATTAAATTTACTTACGCTATATGTTAGCAAACGATATAAAAAGAGAGATTTACAAACCTGCGTTTAATGTATTTAAAACTCGAATTTAAAAGATCTAATATCTGACAGAAAACTTATTCCAACAATACAAAAATATTATTAGTTTTTTAAAAGTATATAATACGAAAAAGAAACCAAGATAATTTGTACAAACCTGAAAACGTATCCTTATAGAATAAAAAACTTGAATATTAAGCTCTTATATAAAATATAATACGCATCTGTACTGTAAGAAATAGAAAAGTTGTCCACCCTGTGGCAACTTTTGATACTACTTTAAATAGGCGCCAAAATTTGAACTATTCTAAGCAACCCGTGTGGAAATTTCCGATAGGCGCGAGTTAGGCCCAAACTTGATGAAACTTGGCCCCTTCTCGATAGTGTAGACAGAACCACGCTCGCAATGAAACGCCTACCTAACCTTGAACCAAGAATGTTTTCCCGCAGGATAGGATAGCCTGGTCCCAGCTCGAGCCTAACTAGTTTTTTATTGCTAGCCAAAATAAAATCTACTTTGAAGTAACAGCCAAAATATGGTTGAAATATACATAATTGTGTCAGAATCACTGAAAATTATGTAAATTTCAACCATATGTTGTCTATACTTTTCTGTGAGAATATATAAAAGGGAGAAAAATAAATTGATAAAATTTTAGAATTAACTTTGATGTATTTTGCTAATATAGAAGTTGATAAAACTATATAATAAAATAAAATTTAATAGAATTTAATGAAATATAATTTAAAATAATATATTTTTAAAAATTATTTATCCGTGTCGCCTCCTCGTTGTTTTTTATGTCCATCCCAATCTTTGGAATTGGTGAAAATAGACCCCAGATGAGACAATATATTTCCTTCGACTGTTCCATATCTTTCACAAACAACATCTGTCACAAAAAAAAGTTAAAAATGTAATTCTATTCAATTAATCTAAGTCTATTAAAAAAGTCCATCATGGATACATTTAATGGAGTTTACTTACCTACTATGCATGAACACATGTGATATATTCTTTAAAAAGAAGTTTTCCTGTTATTTTTTTTGTCGCAGTAAATATCATTCCCAATTCTCTGACCATAAACTTTTTAATCATGTTTGTTAAAGATTTTCTTATGATATTATCTTTGTCAAACAGCAGGCATAGCGAAGCTTTCTGTAAGCAAAAATATGTATTCATAATGTGATAACGTTTCAGTTATTTATATAATAAAATATATTTTAATGATCGATAATGAAAAAAACTTACGAAACTCTTGCAGCAGTCTTCATCTGTTTTAAGCAGTTTTTCTAATTCTGTTAAATCAGTGACATTCTTCAGTGGTATGTTGAGATTAAATTTTTCTGAGAAGCTAATTTTTATACCTTCTTTGTACTGAATGCAATTTTCAAGCATCGTTATTATAGTTGTCTGATTATCTTTTATTTCCTTAATGTCAGATTTAATTCGCTGTATATCCCGCGAAATATCATTTGATGATAAAGAACCTTAAAATAGAATTATTAACTTTATTAACAATATAATAAGGAGCTATATTTATGAAAAAATTAAACATCTAAATTGATTTAAAACGATTTCAAATCGTACTTAATTCGAAAAGTTTTGATTAGAATCGCTTCGAAGCCTAAAACTCTTGTTTCGCACATCTCTAATCTCTAATAAATTAAAAAAAATTATAATTTTCTCAGCTGTATTTGAACTTTTGGGATTTGGAGCGACAGATTTTGGGGATAATGAAATTGTAATACTTGAAGATGTTTTGTCATTTTGTTTTGGAGAATGATCTCTGACATCATTTAAAATGATGTCAGTTTTGAGTGGATTTTATCTACAATATAGACAGTTTAATATAAATTATTTAACAACGTCTAAAATATGTAAAAAATACCATAAGTTAATATTATTTTATCCATTGCGCATCTTTGTGTGCAACTTGGAATCATGGAATTGTGTTGTTTCTGCACGAAACAAAAATTTGATTATTTTTTTTAAAGGGTTTAGAGTTTTGTAATTTACGTAATATTTTACTAGATCATAGAGCTTCACTTAAAGATAAATTTTCCATAAAAAACTGATTTTCGAAAAAAATGGACTTGTGCGGTTTCTGCACCAACTGCCTCATTTATATAGTATGTTAAAATATTATTATACATCGCGAATCAATTCTAACCTAAATTGGGAGCCAAAACTTTAAAACTTTTATTATCTAGGAAGATGCAGGATAAAACTTTAAACATTCAAATAGAATACGAGAAACATTAACATTACTGAAATTAATTTTCAAAAATTAAGAAAAATAAAAAAAAATACATTCAAACATTTAATAAAATGACAGGAGTCATGTTAGAGATGTACATTACAAAAAGGCTTTGGAGATGAAATTTTTGTAGTCTTTATATTAATTTGGTCTATGCATGACTTTATTTTTGTTTTATAGTACTAAGTAAACGCTAAATTTTAATTAAGAATATTGGCAATATTTATCTCTAAATAGTTTTTATAAGACTAATCAGGACACCTTTGAAAATAAAATATATTAAGATATACCAGAGTAAATGACATTTTGAGGTTATGTATTGAATACATGAATTTATTTTTGAATATTTAAATTTGAGGAAGTATTAAAATTCCACTTAATTTGAAACTTTATTTCTTTTTAGAGAATTTTTTTATTTCTCAATTATTGTAGCAATATTTAAATTCAATAATAAGAGGTAAAAACATAGCGAATATGCTATTTCAACTTACCTTCATTTTCTTCGAGATGAATCACAGTATTCTTTTGAATGAAACGATGCCTTCTTACACGTTTTGTACTGTTCTCTTTATTCATTTCATTACTTTCAACAAACCTATGATATTGCAATTACACAGGAGCACATTAACTTACACTTTTTAAAATATTGATTGCTTATTCGATCAGCTGATTCGAATATTTTGTCTGTCAACCCAGTTTCCACATTGAGCCAAGATAAAATTAAAGTCATAGCCATGATAGATAGCGCCACAAGCACGAACTACATAATGAAACCAAACAAGACAGGCTCGAGCTAGAGCCACGATAAAAAACACCTTACAGCCACAAAATACTTTGCCAAGATGGGGCCCAACTTCAAACTCACCATAAGCTTGGCAATTTCCACACGGGAAAGGATACATTATTAGACAAAACAAGATTATTTTATTACTATTAATCTTCTAGCTCATACACAAGATTTTGGAGTTCCTGCAGAATGGCATTATCATGCCACTGCCCATGGTAAAGGTGCTTGTGATGGCGTAGGAGCTAATATAATATAAAAAGAGAAGCTGCTCGTGCAAGTCTCCAAGCCTCTTCAAAAGAACACATTCTTAATGCAGAAAATCTATTTAACTGGGCAAAGAAAAACTGCAAAGAAACTCACATTTTTTTTAAAAAGTAAAGAGACTCTTGCTTCAACTACCCAAATGTTGAAATGCAGATTCGATAGTGCAGTAACAATAACTGGTAGTTCTCAATACCATTCCTATATACCACAAGAAGATGGTAGAATTCAACTAAAAAAATTCTCATCTGCGATGGAAAGTGACTTTTTTCAGAAAACGTTGAACAAAACTCCAAGAAAAAGAAGGAAAAATCCAAAAGCAGTCAAATCTAATACAAAGGTTTCAAAAACAACGAAATCAAACAAAACCAATAAAAAAACTAAGTAAAACAAGCTCAATCATTTAAATCTAATTACACATATGGAAAATATTATCATACAACTCATTACACAGTTACAACATAAAATACGAATCATATTTTTAACAAAAGTTAAAATTAACATATTAACACATTTACATATTACACAGCTGTAATGCAGGCATTGAAATAACTCACATGACAGTCTAAACCCTGTAAAATGCAGATAGCAGTACTACAATATTCTACTATATTCTTAAAGACAAAAAAAGAACGAAAACAATTTTGTGGACAAAGGGGATATAAACTGTGATCCTACTTGAAAGTACACGGATAGCTATTTTCCTTAATTTCTTTTTACTAGCGATTGTAAAAATATAGGTAGGTACTTTTTGATATTTTTCTTAAACATATAAATAAAAAAACATCCACATAAATAAATAAACAAATAAATAAGTCATACAATAAAAAGAGAATTGTCCTTATGATTTTTTTTATTTGGACGCTAAGAATGTCATAATTAACTTTTTATTAATAATTATTTAAATTTTTTTTATTTAATACTTTTTATGCAAAATTTTATATATTTGGGTTTTGTTGGATGTAAATTTTTATTGTCTTTAGAATAAAAAATTCATATTAATTCTAAATTTACTTTTTTAAAGAATTATTACTTTTTTTTATTTAATTTTTAAAAATTCATTATTTAATATCTCGAAAACAAAAAAAAAGTACCTTTTCATACTTGGTGTACTCAAAGTACACATTTTAAACTTTATTTTCAAAAAATAGAAAATGAAAAAAAAAATGTCGATTTTGAAAAAAAAGTCAAAAATATTTTTGATTTTTAAAAAAAAGGGTCAAATTTTTAATTTTCGAAAAAATTCTTTTTACCGTTTGAAAGAGCAGAAAAACCCCTTTCAAAAGTATATAGGTCAAAAATTTGTGCGATTGACCGTATAAAAGTTACGAGTGATGAAAAACTAGTCCACCCACCATTCATCAAAAACTTGACCCCCCTCCCCACTACACAGTTAATGATGAAATTTAGTAATACTTGGTGGCTAATGTACTCATGCATAGACCTAAACTTAGGGCAAGTTTTAGCCCAATCGGAGGAAATTTTTTTTTTAGTTGGATCGGTACAGGAATTTCGCCCCTTATATTCTTTAAATTTCAAATTTTTTTTATTTTCAATTCAATTGTATAATTAGTAATTATTTCCAACAATTATTCATTTACTTTTCTGAATTTTTCTTGTTTCTTAATTTTTTAATTTAATATTTCTTGTTTGATTTTTTTAGTTGTCTATTAATCTAATCATTTTTCGAATTATGTTTTTAATTGTCTATTTTTTTTGTCATTTTACAGATATTTTATTCAATTTTTCAATTATTTTCGTAATTTTTAAGTTATTTCTTACAATTATTAATAATTTTCTTCAATTTACAGTTATTCTCTTGACATTGTATAATTATAATTATTCTTTGATTTTTTCAATTTGTTTGTTCGGTTGTATATTAATGTAGCCATTTTTAGAATTTGGTTTTCAATTCTACATTATTTCCGTCATTTTTCAAATCTTTTCTTCTATTTTGTAACTATCCTCGTAATCTTCATTATATTTATTGCATTAGCAAAAATTTATAGTTTTAAATTATTAGTCAAAATTTACCAATACTTTCATTATTATTTAACTAATAATTAGTTATTTTTCACCAATTGCTGTAACAAGAACTCTACCACAATATTTTACTTATAATTTTCCTATTTTTAACTAATTCAGATTTTAGAGCTCAATAATTAATACACTTTTCTTTTCCTCGAATCCGCTATTAATTAACTCCGCCAATAAAATCCAATAAAGCTAAAAAAAGCTTATAATATCGAGATAATAAAATCAGAATCTAAGTAACCATAAAATCTGAAATGAAAGAAGCTCCGGTGTTTCTCATTTCTCAAGTTTCCAAGTCATAAACTACTGTATATATATTACAAGGATCAGAGTATAATACCCGGATAGAAAAATGGCGCGCGTCCAGCAAAATGATCCTATACTTTTCATTATTCTCGAGCTGGCCAGATGTTCAGTTTGCGCTCTTGACCACGTAGTATGGATTTCATTCACAAAAGTTTGTACTCGTAGGAGTCACATTGTTGCCTGGAGTACCTGTAACCCAGTCTCGTTTCATCTTTCCACGTAAAATTTAAATTTCTCGCTCAAAAGTCATTTCGAAAGGAGATTCCAATTGTCGGACAATGAATTGGCCAAGTGACGATATTGAGGGACACTGGTCTTTAGCTGATGGCCCCATTGAGGAAAAAAAAAGCTCTCGAGATGTTTTCTTCGAGCTGCTTGACCCAAGGCCAACGCCCAAAGAGTCTGTTTCATTCAAGGGTAGAATGAATGGATCGAAAATGGGTACTCGTAGGCGTTTCGAGTAATATGCCACAGCGGGGTGTCGCTGTGGGTGTTTTTACTGAAAAAAAGAATTACTGCGACTCCTCAAAGAAATAAAGAATCGATGCTGCTTGCAGGTGAAGTCGATATTATACACTAACTTGTCTCCCCCTTCTTATATACTATATACTCTCTATTTGCCTCCTTTAAGAATATCAAATGAACCCCAAAAGCCTGGCACAAATTCACCCCCGACTATTATCCTTTTCAAACTAGTTTTTTCATTCAGGAATATTCTTCTTCAAGTTTGGTTGGATTTTTGTCGATTTTTACGTGTCGGTGAAAATAAGATTCTCGAGATGAAAAATCACTTATTTGACAGTTGATTCCAATTTAATTAATTTACGATTAATCAGAATGTTAGGGTAAATGCGCTTCAGGGTGGCCGTTAAAAATGACATTTTGGAATTTAATCCATTTCTGGCCCTCATTTTGTCACAAATTGAAAAATTTGAAACCAATGCAATAGACCTACGCTCCTTACTTAATATCACATAAAGTTCTTTAAAACAACAATTTTTTATTTTTGGAAATGAAAGAGCAAGTGAAAATCTGTCGGTTGAAATTAAAAAATCAAAATTGATTTTTTGGAGCTAAGGCAGGTTTTCTCATGGACAGTCACATATTTAATATGACTAATGTTTTACATAAATATTTAGGTTAAAATATTAAGTAGTTTACCAGAACAGAAATTTCGAAGAAAAATTTAAAATAGCAGTATCTTCCGTAAATCGGTCGTATCAAGGTTTTCTTTTTTTTTTTAATGCTCAGGAAAATATAAGGAATATTTCTATTTTAGGGCAATTTTTTATCATATTTATATTAAAAAAAGTTATTAAATAAAAAGTATGTAACTTTTAAGCAGCAAGATATAACTCAATGATCCAAATGCTAAAACGAACTTACCTGTGTTCTTTTCAAGATTCCAAAAGAAATGAACTTCACAGTTACTTTCTTGATTTTGAATTTTAATAAATTATACTCACTGCGACTTCGTATAACCATGATTACATTCCTCCCGGATGAAAATCCACGCGCTAATATATTAATTTGTTTACAAACAGAAATCACCAAATATTTACATTTATAATTTATTAAAATTAAATATCAAGAAAGTAACTGTAAAGTTCATTTCTTTTGGAATCTTGAAAATAACATAGGAAAGTTCGTTTTCGCATTTGGATCATTGAGTTTTA
The DNA here is from genome assembly GCA_037103525.1 of Ganaspis brasiliensis. NCBI lineage: Eukaryota > Metazoa > Arthropoda > Insecta > Hymenoptera > Figitidae > Ganaspis > Ganaspis brasiliensis. The sequence continues at coordinate 3,312,012 of JAZKLR010000146.1, forward strand.
TCTTGCTGCTTAAAAGTTATATAATTTTTATTTAATAAATTTTTTAACATACAAATTATAAAAAATTGCCCTAAAATAGAAATATTTCTTATATTTTTCTGAGCGTTTAAAAAAAAGAAAATCTTGATACGACTGATAGAAGGGGAGATGTTTGCTATTTTAAATTTTTTTTCGCAATTCCAATTCTCGTAAACTATTTTATATTGTGACCTACATATGTATGTAAAACATTAGTCATATTAAGGCTTTCTTTTTTTAAATGCTCAGGAAAACATTAGGAATATTTCTATTTTAGGGCAATTTTTTATCATTTTTATATTAAAAAAGTTATTAAATAAAAAGTATGTAACTTTTAAGCAGCAAGATATAACTCAATGATACAAATGCTAAAACGAACTTACCTGTGTTCTTTTCAAGATTCCAAAAGAAATTAACTTTACAGTTACTTTCTTGATTTTTAATTTTAATAAATAATAAATTATACTTACTGCGACTCTGTATAACCATAACTTCATTCCTCTCAGATGGAAATGCACGCGCTAATATATTAATTTATTTACAAACAGAAATCTCCAATGTTTACATTTATAATTTATTTAAATTAAATATTAAGGAAGCAACTGTAAAGTTCATTTCTTTTGGAATCTTGAAAATAACACAGGTAAGTTCGCTTTCGCATTTGGATCATTGAGTTTTATCTTGCTGCTTAAAAGTTACGTAATTTTTATTTAATAACTTTTTTAATATAAAAATTATAAAAAATTGCCCTAATATAGAATTATCTCTTATATTTTCCTGAGTATTTTAAAAAAGAAGAAAATCTTGATACGACTGATAGAACGGAAGATGTTGCTATTTTAAATTTTTCTTCGAAATTTCCATTCTTGTAACTTTTTAATATTGTGACCTAAATATTTATGTAAAACATTAGTCATATTAAGGAGGTTCTCTCTTTTTACATATCCTTAAACTAGAAAGTCGTTTTTACCCCAAATAAAACTATTATTAAAATTAATTTCACCAAATTTTGAAAGATCCAGTTTTACATTTTCTTGAAAAAATTTGGATTAGCTAAAATTTGTTGTTAAATAATAATTATTTCAAATTTTATGTTTTTTCTTTAAATCCAATGAACAACTGCAATTTTCATCCAATTCTGATAAATAATAGCTCATTTTTTTCATTAAAACATTCTCTACATTTTTAATTGTTGGGTTTTGTTAAATAATATTTTGTTTAAAAGTTATTAAACAAATAAAATTTGTTCTTTACGTATTTTTTAAACAAAATTTTATTAACAAAATCTAACAAACAAAATTGTAGAGAATGTTTCAACGAGAAAAATGAGCTATTATTTGTCAAAATGGGATGAAAATTGATGTTGTTCATTGAATTAAAAGAAAAAACATAAAATTTTAAATAATTATTATTTGGCAACAAATTTTAGCTAAACCAAATTGTTTTTGAAAAATGTACAACTGGATCTTTCAAAATTTGATGAAATTATTTTTAATAATATTTGTTTGGAGTGAACAACGACTTTTTAGTTTGAGGTTATGTAAAACTAATAATTATGTAAATTAATTTTTAGGTTATGTAAAAGAATCTTAAATTTCTGGTAACTAAATTCAATTCGTCCAACTTTTGAAATATTATATCCGTCACATTGGATGCTTCCATTTGAATTTTTGACTTCAGATTTGTAATCAGACTCCAGAAACTTCTTTAATCTTTATGTCCGCCATTTTTTCGAATCTGACTTCAAATTTGTGATTAGGGACCCCAAAAACTACTTGATACCAAGTTTCATAAAAATTGATTAATTTTTTAAATTCCATGTCCGCCATATTGGATCTGCCATTTTGAATTTTTGAAATCTGACTTTAGATTTGTAATCAGAGACCCCAAAAACCTCTTGATACGAAGTTTCATAGAAATTGGTTAATTTAGTCAATTTTGTGTCCGCCATATTGGATCTGCCATTTTGAATTTTTGAAATCTGACTTCAGATTTGTAATCAGGGACCCCAAAAACCCCTTGATACCTAGTTTCACAGAAATTAGTTAATTTTTAAATTTTCATGTCCGCCATATTGGATCCGCCATTTTAAATTTTTAAAATCTGACTTCAGATTTGTAATCAGGGACCACAAAAACCCCATGATTCAATTTTTAATCGATCCAAAAGTAAATTCAACCAATTTTCAATTCATTTAATAAGTAAGTTTATACAACAATTTTAAATTGCTCCAAATGTAAACTAATCCAATTTCCAATTGATCCGAGAGTAAATTTTTCTAATTTTCAATTGATTCAAAAGTAAATTCATAAAAATTTTTAATTTAATTGAAAGTAAATTTATCCAATTTTTAATTGATTTAGAAATAAACTTCTTCGATTTTTAATTGATCTGAATGTAAATTTATTCAACCTCCAATTGACCCAAATGTAAATTTAACCAATTTTTATAATTTCCAAATGTAAGTTTATCTATTTTTCATTTTTCGAATATAAATTTAACTAAAATCTGCTTATTTATATTCAAAGTAAAAAAAAATTGGATAAATGTATTAAATTTCCATTAAATGCAAAAGCAAATTTATCTAATTTCCAATTGCTCCAAATGTAAACTAATCCAATTGAACCGAGAGTAAAATTTTCTAATTTTTAATTCATTGAAAAGTACATTCATGAAAAGGTTTAATTCAATCGAAAGTAAATTTATCCAATTTTTAATTGATTTAAAAATACATTTTTCCGATTTTTAATTCATCTGAATGTAAATTTATATAACCTCCAATTGCCCCAAATGTTAATTTAATCAATTTTCAATTTCCAAATGTAAATTTATTTATTTTTCAATTTTCGAATATAAATTTAACTAAAATCTGCTTGTTTGTATTTAAAATTAATATATTAAATTTCCATTTAATGCAAAAGTAAATTTATCTAATTTCCAATTGCTTCAAATGTAAACTAATACAATTTCCAGTTAATCCAAGAGTAAATTTTTCTAATTTTCAATTATTGGTTTAAAAGTAAATTCATGAAAATTTTTAATTTATTCAAAAGTAAATTTATCCAATTTTTAATTGATTTAAATTAATGTAAATTTTTTTTATTTTTATTTGATTAAAATGTAAATTTATCCAACTTCCAAATTACCCGAAATAAGTTAATTTAACCAATTTTCAACTGCCAAATGTAAATTTATTTATTTTTCAATTTTCGAATATAAATTTAACCAAAATCTACTTATTTATATTTAAAGTTAATAATATTAAATTTCCAAGAGTAAATTTTCCTAATTTTTTTTTTTTTGAGGCAAAAGTTAGTTTATCTCATTTTTAATTGCTTCCAATGTAAATTTACCCAATTTCCAATTAATCCGAAAGTAAATTTGTTATATTTTGCATTTATCTAAATGTAAATTTACCCAATCTTAATTTGATCCAAATGTTAATTTGAGCCAACTAACAAATTTAAAACGTAAATTTATTTAAGTTTCAATTTATAATGGATCTACATTAAAATTATTTTTATTTAAAATTTAAAATACATCCAATATTCAATTTATGCAAAATTAAATAATTTATCCAATTTTCAATTAACCCAACTGTAAATATATCTCATTTTTAACTGATCCAAATGTAAATATATATCCAATTCTTAGTTGATCCAAAAGTAAATTTATCCTATTTTAATTCTTTTCAATGTAAATTTATCCATTTATATTAATTGATCAAAATGTAAATTTTCCTAATTTTCACTTATTTTAAACGTCAATTTTTTATATTGCTTCCTTATTATTTTGAATTGATCTAAATGTAAATTTACCCAATTTTCGATCTAAAAATTTATTAAATCAATTTAACCTTTTGAAATGTAATAAATTACTGGATTTTTAATTTCCAAATCTATATTTATTATCCTAAATCTTACAATGAATCAAAATTCAAACTTATTTATAATAAAAATATATACCAAAAATTCGTCTGCTACTTTGGATTCGCCATTTTCAAATTTCAAAAACCGTATTAAGATTTGTAATAATGTACAATTTATATTCAAAGATTTTTAATTTTTTAACCTTAAGTTTTTTTGAGTGTTAATCACGAATTTAAAGACAGATTTTTAAAATTCAAAATGGCAGATGCAACACGGTGGATAAACTTTTGAAAATCGATCGCATTTGTTTGAAAATCTTTACTTATGGATCTTATATTACAAATCAAATTTTCTACAAATCGAAAATTAAATATAAAAAATTCAAAATGGCCGATTTAATATGTCGGATGAATTTTTGAAAATTGATCGGATTTGCTTGAAACTTATTACTTCGGCATTTTGAGGATCGCTTATTACGAATCTGAAGTAAAGTATCAAAATTTCTAAACGCCGGATCTATTTTTCAATTATTTTTTTTTTCTTTTACAAAAACGAAGTATTTTTTATTAAATCAATAAAAAAAACCTATTGCATAATCTTTCAAAAACTAAAATATAAAACAATTATCCTAAAAATTTTTATTATTTTCTAACAATAATTTCCTTTGTAGGTAATTATTATTAAAACAATTTTCTTTATTTTCATCAAATGAACTCGAAGGGACGTAAAAATAAAAATTGAGCTCCTATGTTCTTTGTTTTTTTGCGTGAAAATTCAAGAAATTGAGGGACGTTTTTTGTTGTTTGGGAATCAGCCTCAGAGAAGACGAACGTGACTTAACACTTATCGTCATTATCGATTTTACATTAGACTCAGGTTAAATCGTATACGGCGCAGTAACTACTTTTCTCCTCATTCTAGAATTCGAACAAACAGTCATAGGAGCATCAATTTCATTACCAATCTCATCATTTCACTTTTCTTTGTGTCCTTCTATTCAATTTTCCTTTCACACTCGAATTCACGAAGAAATTTTTAATCTACAAAATAATTTATTATCACGATTTTTACTTCCAAATGTAATTAAGCTTCTAATTAGAATTTCACTTGGAAAATTTAAATCAACGTTTAATTTTCACATATATACAAACCAAGTATATAATAGTATATATATTATATACAGAAACCTGATCAACATTTTAGATTGAAGTTTCCTTTATAAATAATCAAGACTTTATTGAAATTCTGCACATGAGAGTTAATTAGCGAAACTAAATTAGTAAACAGAAAGTTTAATAAGTCCGTTTTATAAAATAAATAAAAAAAAAAAGTATAATCACTTCGTTCGTGCCCTAGTTTCCTTCACAATTGCCAAACTAAATCCGCTGAAAAATATTCTCCACTCGAATTCAAAGTTCAGTGCAATAAACGAAAATATATTCACTTTTGAACGGTCCAGTAATCATTTTAAATTGATCATTTCACTTTTTATTTTTTACCATCCGGTTTTATATAACGTTGTGTTGATGAATCTTTTTAGCCAAAAATAAAATCACTTTTATTAGCGTTTGTTTTTTTTTTTTTTTTACCAAAAGGACAAATGAATGATTTTCTATTAAAATAAAAAAAAAGGCCTCGAGTGCATTTTTTAACACTCATAACTTGATTTTAAGCTGTAAAACTTTAAAGTAGTAATACAAGAAATGCACACTCATACAGGATTTATTATGACTACATGGATCCACACTTCTCTTAAAACTCGTTTTAAAGAGAGCTTTTTTAATGCCCCGCACGTGAATAGTTGATACAAGTGTTTTTTTAAAATAAACCTCCATTTTTAACATGAAAAATAACATGGGAGAACAAAATTTAGTTAATTGAAAAATGATTATTGCTGTAAATTTCTCGCTTTTAAAAAATTCAATTTCACGAATTTTCGCTTTTTGTGGCAATTTTTAGGGGAAATTTATTATGATTATGGCCAGAAAGGGTTTGAGTTTGGACATAACCTTAAAATCGCTAAAATAGTCATTTTTACTCGCTGATAATAAATCCGTTAATGGTTATTTTGGAAAAGATAAAATTGCGGATAAAGAAGAAAATTCGAGTCGCTGATAACGAATCATAACTTTTCAAAATTAAAAATGGCGGATAAAAAATAAAAAAAAGGTATTCTTTTAAAAATCTTTCTAGGATTCTATTTCAGAACAAAATATTCTGGATATTATTCTTATTTTAAGAACAGTTTTTTTTTTAAAATAATAAAAAGCGGTATTCTTCTTTTAAGAATGAGAATACGATTTTTTCAGTGAAGTATATTTTGGAACTTTTCTCAAATATAATTCAAATTTACAAAGATTTTGTTTTTCCAAAATTTCAAACAAGTATTTATTTGTCAATTGATTTTCGTTTGAAGTGAAATTTTTAGAGGTTTGGGTCTTTTCACGTGGCTAAGTTTACCTCCGGTTGAAAAAGGAGAAACCCTTGTGTCAAGGGCCATGAAATCGCTTTGAGATTTTCGAAAATCCTGCGTATCGAATTTTATAGTCAATCTTTGCAGAAGTCATTTTCATCTCATCTGAGAGAGAGAGAGAAAGAAAGAAAAAAAGGAATAAAGAGGAGAGCAATTTCCACAGCTGCAAACGGAACATAAATTTTACTTCGTAAATTTGATCAATTAGTCACTCTAACTACAACAAGGTAGACATGATAACTTCACCGTGTAACGCTTAATGTAAAATTATCGTGTCAAGTTGTTAACCCAATTACAAAATAACGAACGTCATGTAACCAAAACTCTAAACACTGAATTATGTTTTAATTGCTTTCATACCTAATTGCTCATTATCAATGTTTTTTTGGTGCTGTTATTATTATTTTATTATTTTTATTATTTTTATGATTGCTTCCTCATAAAGGAAGCTTTCTGATCGTTAAGATTTTCAATTTTCCAAAAATAGTCTAAATCGGCACATTTTTGCATAAGAAGGCTAAATTTTCATTTTTAAGAAAAAGTCCAGATTTGTGTGTATGTGTGCATGTATGTGTGTGGTAAATTTTTTGCATTTGGATATCTCGAAAATGCTTTAACGGATTTTAAAAAAATTTGGATGGCTAATTAAGCTCATAAATATCTAAATTTGGACACAGGGATTTTTGAAAATATTTAATCAAATTTGTTTAAGCACCATTTTTCATAAAAAAAATATCGTCATTTGCCGAACAAGTTTTTCACGCTAAAAATACAACTTTAGGAATATAAACATGATTTTTCCTATCTCAAAATGAGTCGATTGACCTATATAAGGTATATAACTAACAAAAAAGTCACATAATAATTCATCATTTTTCTTTTTTTTACATTAAAATTATTTTTTTTTAACTTCTCAAATTTTTATTTTTTTAACCAAAGTTTCTGTGGAAAAAATATTCTAGATTAAAAACCAACTAATTTTCGTGTACAACGTATGTGTACAAATTATTTATTTTCCAAAAAAGTTTTTTATATCAATATTTCTTACCGAAAAAAGTTTTTTAATGTGTAATAAAGTGGCACAAAATGGCACAAATTGTTGGAAGATTAAAAATTAATATTATAAAAATAATACTTTAAACAGGGATTTTTTTGGGTCGCAGATAACGAATCTGTTAATAATTTTGCAAAATTCAAAATGGTGGATCCAATATGTCGGAGAAAAATGCAAAATTTTTGACATAATTTATGAAGCTCAGTATTTTAAAGTTTTTGGGGTCTCTGATTACGAATTCATTCATAATATTTTAAAATTCAAAATGTCGAATCCAATATGACGAACATGAAATGTAAAAATTTGCTGATATCTTTCTAAACATTGTTTTTCGAAGGTTTCTGACAAATTTTCCGCCATATTGGATTCGCCACTTTAAATTCTGAAAAATTATTGAATGGATTCGTAATCAGCGACGCCAAAAACCCTTATGTACTAAGTTTCATAAATTTTGAAGAAATATTTACATATTTAGACCACCATATTGGATCCGCCATTTTGAATTTTGAAGAATTATAAACAGTTTCGTAATCTGCGACCCTAAAATCACCTATGTACCAAGTATCGTTAATTACAATATAAAACTTAAAGATTGGTCCAACAGATATTAATTTTTTACTTTTTTTCCAACAATATCCGCCATCTTGAATTTTATGTATCAACTAATGCATATTTTTAATCTTCCAATAGTTTGTATCATTTTGGACCACTTTATTAAATTTATTAAAAAAATTCTATCGGTAAGGAATATTGATTAAAAAATAATAAGTTGTCGATTTTTCGGTACTTTTTTGTAAAAAAAAACCGCCATATTGGTTTTGCATACGTAAAAAATAAAATATGAGCCCAGAATCTTGTAGAGCGACCCCAAAAACGTAAAAAAACGCTATTTCCATATTTTACAAAAACTTTTCCTATATTTGTAGTACTAATTCGAATCCGAAGTCCGTATTGCTAGATTGGTTCTACTTTTTGAGATAATCTCAAAAAAAGTTTAAAAAAACAAAGCAAAACCAAAAAAAAAATTTCTTTCTTCCGGGACAATATGCTAGTGTAATTCTACGTATTTTTCTCCGCTGAATCCGAATCTGAAGTCGGAATAACCAAAATGTCTAAATTTTTTTGAATAATCTTAAGAATCTGCTGAATAAATCGTATTTTTGAGATTATCTCAAAAATTTTTGTTAATCTGGTCTTTTTGACTTCGGATTCGGTTTCAGGGGAGAAAAATACGTAGAAATACACTAGCATATTGTACCGGACGAAAAAAAAAATTTTCTCGGGTTTTTGAAAAAAAAATATAAAAACACAATTCAAAACCAAAAAAATATATTTTTTTTTTTCGATACAATATGCTAGTGTATTTCTACGTATTTTTTCCCGCTAAATCTGAATTCGAAGTCAGAAAAACCAGATCTGCTAAAATTTTTTAGATAATCTTAAGAATCTGCTGAAAAAATCGCTTTTTTGAGATTATCTCAAAAATTTTAGTTAATCTGATCTTTTTGACTTTGGATTCAAAATCCAGCGGAGAAAAATATGTAGGAAAACACTAGAATATGGTAGCAGACAAAAAAAATTTTTTTTCGGGTTTTTGAAAAAAAAAAATTTAAAAACAATTCAAAACCAAATATATATATATTTTTTTGTTCGATACAGTATGGTAGTGTATTTCTACGTATTTTTCTCCACTGAATCCAAATCTGAAGTCAGAATAACCAAATTGCCTAAATTGTTTTGAATAATCTTAAAAATCTGCTGAAAAAATCGTATTTTTGAGGTTATCTCAAAAATTTTAGTTAATCTGATCTTTTTGACTTCGGATTCGGATGCTGCGGAGAAAAATACGTAGAAATACACTACCATATTGTCCCGCACAAAAAAAAAATTTCTGGAGTTTTTGAAAAAAAAATTTAATAACACAATTCAAAACCAAAAATATATTTTTTTTTTCGATACAATATGCTAGTGTATTTCTACGTATTGTTTTCCGCTGAATCTGAATCCGAAGTCAGAAAAACCAGATTAGCTAAAATTTTTTAGATAATCTAACAAATCTGCTGATAAAATCGCTTTTTTGAGTTTATCTAAAAAATTTTAGTTAATCTGATCTTTTTGACTTCGGATTCGGATTCAGCGGAGAAAAATATGTAGGAAAACACTAGCATATTGTACCGGACAATAAAAAAATTTTTTTCGGGTTTTTGAAAAAAAAAATTTAAAAACAATTCAAAACCAAAAATATATATATATTTTTTTTTTTCGATACAATATGGTAGTGTGTTTGTACGTATTTTTCTCCGCTGAATCCGAATCTGAAATCGGAATAACCAAATTGTCTAAATTTTTTTGAATAATCTTAAGAATCTGCTGAACAAATCGTATTTTTGAGATTATCTCAAAAATTTTTGTTAATCTGGTCTTTTTGACTTCGGATTCGGTTTCAGGGGAGAAAAATACGTAGAAATACACTAGCATATTGTACCGGACGAAAAAAAAAATTTTTTCTCGGGTTTTTGAAAAAAAAATTTAAAAACGCAATTCAAAACCAAAAAATATATATTTTTTTTTCGATACAATATGCTAGTGTATTTCTACGTATTTTTTCCGCTTAATCTGAATTCGAAGTCAGAAAAACCAGATCTGCTAAAATTTTTTAGATAATCTTAAAAATCTGCTGAAAAAATCGCTTTTTTGAGATTATCTCAAAAATTTTAGTTAATCTGATCTTTTTGACTTCGGATTCGGATTCAGCGGAGAAAAATACGTAGATATACACGAGCATATTGTCCCGAACAAAAAAAAAAAAATTCTTGGGTTTTTTCTTGTTTTTCCGGATTTTTGAACAATTTTTTGAGATTTTTTTTAAAAATTTCAGCTAATCTGATTATTTTAACTTTGGATTAAAATTCAGCCTAAAAAATGCGCAGGAATCCTTCTGCGTATACGTCCCAGAAAAAAAGAAAACATTTTTTTAGTTTTGATTTGTGTTTTTAAAATTTTTTTGAGATTAGTTATCTCAAAAACTAGAACCAATCTAGCAATTTGGACTGAGGATTCGGATTCAGCGAAGAAAAATACGTATAGGAATGTAGTGTCTCGAACAAAATTTTTTTTTGTGTGGCTGTGTTATTATTATTATTACTAGTATTATTATCATCATTATTAAAAGACTTTACTCTTATGTTTGTCATGTTTCGTGATAAATTCCGTTAAGCCATATCCCAAAATAGAACGAAATTAAAACGGAATTAATTTTCTATCAGCGAATTTTAACAATTTACGCAGATTCCGTTGTTGGTGGTCCTGTATATTAGGATGTTAAAATTTGTTTTACCTCACGTGTACGCTCTCCATTATTGCATAATATTAAGCCTGATTTGAGGCGTAGCTTGATTTTAGAAAATAATTGAATTTCCAAGCAGAAAGCTATATACAAAATGTTCATGAACAATATATATAATAGGCAAGTTATTGTATAAAAATATTATCAAGTGATAAATTGAGTTAAAGCAAATGACTATTTATAAGTTTGATAAAACAAAAAAAAGTGAAAAATATTGTCAAATAATAATCGACCAAGGTTTGCTGAAGGTAACCTTTCGTGAATTGAAAATTAAAGCCATAAAACTGACGATGATATCTTTATATTGCGCTTAAGTACTTGAGTACACAGTGGGTAAAAAGGTGTACAACAATGAGGGTCCCATTGGCTTGGTTCCGTTTGGTATTGGTCGAATTATCTTGTACAAAACCCTGTTCAAACAAACGAGTAGGACTATCGCTTTTCTCACCGTGTTACTAAAGCAACCATAGTTGCTTTACTCTGCTGTTGTAGTGTTTCATGATCTCGTTTACTTAGGCTTGTTGGCAACCATGAATTTTCTCTTCAAAGCCCAACTAACTATGCATTTGGTTACACATATTATACATATATATATATATACGTGCCACGCAAAAACGTTATTATAATCCTATTCAACGAAAATCTATTGGACTAACACGAAAGAAGTATAGTATTTTTTAAAATTATTGGGAACTAGCCTAAAATACGCGCGCTAAAGCGCGCGAGAATTGCGTTTTTCATTGATAGGTATAATTTCAATACAAAAAACAAACTAAACTTATTTATATTAAATTAATTATACTATCATATTAAATTTTGTAAATTAATTGTTATTTATTAAAATGTGTTATAAATAATTAAATACAAAGAAATTTTAGAGAATAACTCTGATTCTCTTTCTAAGTTGAAAATAAAAAGTTCTTATAGTGCGTTACAAAAAGATTTATTTAAATAGTTTTTTGAACAAAACATTTCTTAATAATAAAATTAATACAATTTTCTATACAAATTTCATTTATTCCAAACCTCTATTGATATGAAATCTTTATTTTTAATTTTTCTTTAAACAATACGAAATTCGATTTATAACAAACCATTCTCAAAAATTTCTATTAACATAAAATTTAATTTTTCCAAATTAAAAAATTCCAAACTTCTATTAATTTAAATTTAAATTATTTCAAACTTCAATTATAATCAAAATTACAATATAATCAAAGTTTTAAGATTTTTAATTTAATGTAATTTGTAAAAGTGAAAAATTGAAATAATTTGAATTCCCTACATTAGGAATTAAAATAAAAATGAGTTCATTTTCTTTTATTTCAATCTTTATCTAAAAATATTTTAAAATGTTGGAAACAATGTAACCTGAAATCATTTGCAAATTTAAAAACTATTAATTTCAACTTCTAGAAATTGGAAATTTCAAATCGATTCAAACTTATATTTAATTCAAACTTTGATCAATTAATACTTAAATTTACCGATTCTAAATTTTATAATTGATGCAGACTTCTTTTCCTAAGAATTATTTTAAACAATTTAAATTCTTAATTTCCAAAAATCTAAATATCATTCAATTTACATCAACCGAATTAAATATATTTAATTTAACAAACATAAGTCTACCAAAAAATAGGAATAAATTATAAAGACGGCATTTATGTTATATTCCATAAAATTATAATTAAATTGTCGAATATATTGGAAACATTAAATTATTTCGAATTATTTATACATATTTTTTCATGAATTTACATATTATGTTTAAAATGTTGTAAATCTTTATTAAGAACTGTAAAGTAGATTATAGTAAAATACTCGTTTTATATTTTAATACACTATTGTATAAATAAAATATAAATTTATTTCTTAATTCAAGTTTTAAATTACAGAGAATTAATAAATAAATAGGTAAAATTAGAAATTCTAAAATACATTTTTTTAAAAGATATTGATTTAAAACAAAAAAAATATTTATAGGTGTGAATTAATTTTGATCTATTAAAATTTGTTGCAAATTATTAAATAGAAAGAAATTTTAAAAAATAAATCAGATTTTCTTCCTTAGTTAAAAATAAAAAAATTTATTGTATGTTACACAAAGTAAAAATATTTCTTTTTCAATAGTTTTTTAAACAAAATATATCTAAACTTTTATGCAAACTTAATTTACTCCAAACATCTTTTGATAATAAGAATTCCTTAGTCTTAAAATTTCTTTACAAAATTCAATTGATAATAAACCATTCTTCAAAATTTCTATCAATATTTCTCATTTTTCCAAATTAAAAAATTTCTAATTTCTATCTATTCAAATTGAAATTATTTCAAACTTAAATTAATCAAAATTGAAATATAACTAAAGTTTTAAAATTCATAATAATAATTTATTTGGAGAAATTTAATTTGGTACTTATTTTTATTTAAAATAGGAAAGAAAGTTTTAAATTAAAAAAAAAATGATTAAAAGAGGAATAAATTATAAAAAAGGCATTTAAAAGTCTATATTTGAAAACAGTGCTCGCTTTTTTCAAATTTTATCATGATATTTCCTTTTTTATTCTTATTTATATTATATTTTTTAGAAGTAATTAAAAGAACAAAATATTATTATGAAAATGATTCATATATTATTATAAATTATAATATAAAATATACATTAAATTTCATATTATGTTTAAAGTGTTTTGATTCATTATTAAAATCTGTAAAGTAGTTTTAAATAAGACACGTTTTTATTGTAATACATTATTATTATTATTGAAAATAAAATACATAAATTTGTCAATTGATTTCAAATTTAAATTCAGGAGAATTAATAAATAAATAAATAAAATTAGAAATCTTATAATTGACATAAAAATACATTTTTTCAAAAGTTATTAATTTAAAACAAAAAACATCTATTGTGCCAAACTTCAGGTGTGGACAGAATGAAAGAATGAAGTTTGCGATTATTATTATTAATGGCTAAACTCCGATGCGCCATCTGGTGGTGTGAATTTAAATTAAAAAAAGTAGGTAAAAAAGTAATTAAATACGTGAAAATTCTGTAGAATGAGAAAAAAGTGTTATTTTCTTAATTTATTGCTTAAACAAAATAATATTCAACATCATCTAACAAACAAAATTGCAAAGAATGTTTCAACAAGAAAAATGAGCTATTTTTGGTCAAAATTGGATTAAAATGACAAATTTTAACTGGATTGGAAAAAAAACATAAATTATTAAATAATTATCATTTGACAAGAAATTTAAGCTCAACCTAATTTTTTCTGTAAAATGTACAACTGGGTCTTTCAAATTTTGGTGAAATCTATTTCAAAAATATTTTTATTTGGGGTGAAAAATGACTTTCTAGTTTGAGGTTATGTAAATAGAGAGAACCTCCTTAAGGTGTTGTTAATGATAATAAAGTTATTGCATTTTAATCGAATAAAGCTTTTGTTGTTTAATAATTTAATTAGTCCAACACAGAAAAAAATTAATCACAAAACTTAAAATAAGTTGAATTATTATTAATTGCGGAAAAGTAGAAATATGTAAATAAAACATTATAATCACTCTTTTTATAGTAAGTTATGTTTTATTTTGCAAAACTTTATATCTGAAAGCGTCATTTTGATGAAATCTCTATAATTTATCAAAATATAAATTTTTTTTGTCGATTGACTTTAAACCAAACTATTATTTTTTTTTAAATTTCAAGTCATATGTAGGTATACTCAATTTGAATTAACTAAAATTTTAATTTTTAATAATTATTTACATATTTTAACTCTTATATTATTATTTCACTTATATTCTTCACTTTTTAATTTGTTTCTTCTCTATTTTCAATTATTTTCTTTAATTTAAAAAAAAAAGTTATTCAATCTTTCAATTACTTTTTACAATTAGTACTAATAATTTTTTATTTTAATTTTATTTCACATGTAAACGGGCATAATTATAAATATTTTTCCATTAATTTTCTAAAATTAAAATTTCTTTTGGAACATTTTAACAATTTTTTTTATCCCCTCCAATTTCAGTTATTTTTTTCAACATTAAATATATGTTTCACTTTATCAATTATTGTTTTTCAATTTCAATTTCTTTCTTTATTTTTCAATTAGTCTCTTAAATTTTCAATTATTATTTTATATTTTTAATTTTCCTGAAATATCAATTGTATTTTTCAATTTTTTCAATTATGCTTTTCGATTTTGAACTAATTTCCTCAAATGTCAATTATTTTTTTCAATATTTAATTGTATTCTTCATTCTTCAATAGTTTTATAATTTTTCTAGTATCTTCTTCAATTTTTAATTAATTTTAAAATTTTTTAATAATAACTTGTAAAAAATTGTAAATATATTTCTGTAATTTTTAACTACTTACCTCAAAATATTGATTATTTTATTCAATTTTTAATTACGTTTTTCAATTTTTAATTCCCAATATTTTTTTTAAAAATTGTTTCTTAATAATGTTTTTTAATTTTTTTTTAATTTTTAATAGTCTTGTTCACTTTTTCATATTTTTTTTTAACAGTCTTGAATTATTTTCTTCATTGTTTAATTGTATTCTTCAATTTTCAATAGTTTCATACTTTTTCAATTATCTTCTTCATTTTTTTAATTATTTTCAACAATATTTCTTTAATTCTTAACTCTTTATTTCAAATATTGATTATTTTCTTTAATTTTTAGTTCCAAGCAACTTTTTTTAAAAATGTTTTCTTAAGTTCTAGTTATTAATTTAAATTTCAATTATCTCTTTTCATAGTTTCAATTAATGTTTTCCATATTCAATTATTTCTTTCATTTTTCAATTTTAAAATTGTGTCGTAGTTGTGGTCTTAATTATTTTTCTGAAATGTCAATTTTATTTTTTAATTTTCAAAACATTTTACTCATTTTTCAATTATTCACTTTTTTTTTATTAATATCTTTAATTTTTTATTATTTTGTCATATTTGAATATTGTTCTTTAATTCGTCAATGATTTTCGTCAATTTCATTTAATATTTTATTATTATTTTTAGTTCATTATTATTATTTTTTTAAAATTATTTCCTTCTTCAATATTCTGGTTACTATCAAGTTTACAAAACTGAAACTTATTACCTTTAATTTTCAATTATACTTTCTTCAAATTTTGACCACATTTAGCTTCTTTCTTAATTTTCAATTATTCACACTTATTTTCTTTAATTTTAATTAATTTTCTGTAAATTTCAATCATATTTTTAATTTTTTCTTCAGATTTAATTATTTTCTTCAAACTTTCTCATTTATTATCTCCAGCTTAAATAGTATTATTATTATTATTTATTTATTGTTATACAATGACTAAAAATATAATTTATTTTCGACTTTGAATCGTTTTTTAAAAATTTACTGAACAACTTTTTAATATGATAAGAATTGCCTTGTTAATTTATAATTTAAAAAGTTTATTTCACAAAAATTCACTTTCAGGAAAAACAAATAATAATACACGTCTCCTTATAAAACTCAAGTCTAGTTGGGTTCGTAAAGTTTTTCGTATCCTATTTAGTTATGTCAACACGATTGAAGGAACGGGATCGTAAATATAGAGATCCTGATTTGAATTTCCAAGCACTCGGATTCTGAATTTCTGTAAAATAAAACACACAAGCTACTCCGAATTTTCCTTCTGAATATTCAGCATCCAAGTGAGGTATCAACCCTCTCATATTTCGCGCCTAAGTCGATAATAATACGCAGTTCGAGAGTTCTTGACTTTCTCCAAGTTTCTCGCAATTTCTAAATCAAACGTAATTACTTATTAAGGAACCCTGTTTGCTCTCTATTTCACAAAATTTGATTTTCCACCGAAACGGTTAATAAGGTTGAAAATTTTCGAAACGTAATTTTTATAAAGAAATTATAAATTATATTTAGGGAAGAGGATAAAATAAGTATAATAATAAGTAGTAAAAAAATTGAAAATTGAATTTTCAGAAAATAAATTTTTTTTCATAAAGTTCACATGGTGTAAATTGAGAAATGTATCAGGGATTAGAGCAATAAATAAAACCGATAAAATGAGACAGAATAATTTGAGCGCTATAATAGATAGACCTCTATCTATAAAAATAATAATAAAATAATAAATAAAAATTGACGAAAATAATTCACGGATTGAAGAACATTATTCAAGAATGAAAATATAATAAAAAATTGAAGAAAATGAGTAATTGAAAAATGAGTGAAATCATTTGAAAATTAAATAAATAAAATTGACATTTCAGGAAAATAATTAAGACAATAACTACGACACAATTTTAAAATTGGAAATTGAAAGAAATAATTGAATATGGAAAATATTAATTGAAACTATTAAAACAGATAATTGAAATTTAAATTAATATCTAGAAATTACAAAAGTTAATATTGGGAAAATGGAAGAGAAAATTAGAAATAATAAATAAAAGAAATTGATTAAAATTTGAAAGTAAATAGTTAAAAACTAAAGAAATATATTTAAAAATTTTTGAAAGTAATTTAAAATTGTTAAAGTTAGTCAAAATTTGAAGAAGATAATTGAAAAATTATAAAATTATTGAAAATTGAGGAATACAATTAAAGATTAAAAAAAATAATTGAAGACTGTGGGTAATGATTAAAAAAGTTGAACAACATTATTAAAAATTAGAGAAAATAATTAGAATTTGAAAAAAATAGTTCCAAATCAAAAAGATTCATTCAAAAAATTAAAAATACAATTGACATTTTAAGAAAATTAAAAAAACATAAAATAATAATCGAAAATATATGAAACTAGTTGAAAAATAAAGCAAAAAATTGAAAATGAAAAACAATTATTGATAAAGGCGGAAATATAAATTTAATATTGAAGAAAATAACTGAAACTGGAGGAGATAAACAAAATTAGTTATAAAATCTTCCAAAACAAAATTTAAATTTAGAAAATTAATGAAAAATATTGAAAATTATTAGTAATTGTAAGAAATAATTGAAAATTGAAGCATACTATATTGACCATTATGAAAATAGAATTAAAAATTTAAGAAAATAATTGAAAGATAGAATAACATTTTTTTAAATTAAAGAAATTTAATTAATTTTAATTGAAATTTAAGAAAATTAGTTCCAAATCAAAGAGCTTCATTAAAAAAATTAAAAAATACAATTGACATGTTAAGAAAATTAAAAAAACATAAAATAATATTCGAAAATTTATGAAACTAGTTGAAAAATAAAGCAAAAAATTGAAAATGAAAAACAATTATTGATAAAGGCGGAAATATAAATTTAATATTGAAGAAAATAACTGAAATTGGAGGAGATAAACAAAATTAGTTATAAAATGTTCCAAAAGAAATTTTAAATTTAGAAAATTAATGGAAAAATATAGAAAATTATTAGTAATTGTAAAAAATAATTAAAAATTGAAGCATACTATATTGACCATTATGAAAATAGAATTAGAAATTTAAGAAAATAATCGAAAGATTGAATATCTTTTTTTTAAATTGAAGAAAATAATTGAAATTTGAAAAAATTAGTTGAAAATCAAAGAGATTCATTAAAAAAATTGAAAAATACAATTGAGATTTTAAGAAAATTAAAAGAATATAAAATAATAATCGATAATTTATGAAAATAGTTGAAAAATAAAGCAAGAAATTGAAAATGAATAATATTCATAAAGGCAAAAATATAAATTTAATAATGAAGAAAATAACTGAAATTGGAGGGGATACAAAAAAATAGTTAAAATGTTTCAAAAGAAATTTTAAATTTAGAAAATTAATGAAAAAATGCAGAAAAATATTAGTAATTGTAAAAAATAATTAAAAATTAAAGCATACTATATTGAGCATTAACCAAATAGAATTGAAAATTTAAGAAAATAATTGAAAGATGTAATAACATTTTTTTAAATTGAAGAAAATAATTGACATTTCATGTAATAGAAACAAAAATTTAATAAATAATGGAAGCAAAAAACAGTTTATTTTTAATAATGAAAACTGAAAAAAATTAATATAGGTTAAAAATAATAAATATATAATTGAAATTTGCAGAAAATAATTAAGTCGGAGTCTTTTTTCATTGCTTTTTAATTTTAAAAGGAAATAGAAAATGCACGCCTCGAATCGACTTTCAGACATTAAAAAATAACTTTAGTTGAATTACATTATTAAAAAAAAGTAACCAAAATGTCGATTTTATTTTTCTTTATTCACATTAGTTAAAAAATTTCAATTTGAATTATTCCTACTAGGTATGAAATAAACATTTATGTCCTAATCAGAACAATTAATAATTTTCAAATGTAATTTTAAAAATAGTAAATAATTTTCTTGAAAAGTTACAATTCAATGTTTTCGACGATCCTAATTTAAATATAAAATTGTATGGAATTATTAAAAGCTCCTGCAAAGACACTTTTTAGAAACTTATCTATTATTTTATCCAAGGGATTTTGTCAACTCAAAGTACTATTAAAAATTTTAGTTTTTTAGTGTTCTTTTCATTTTAAAAAATTATTTATTTTAACCGCCGATTTTGTCATTTAAAGACAAATTTGCATTTTTCTGCAAGATATATAATTTTGACTTTGAAATAAACATTTTTATTAAAAAAGCTGATTTAGTAAAAAAAATTTGACAAAAATCATTGACGTATTGATAAACACTATTCAAAAATAAAAATATAATAAAAAATTGAAGGCACTAATAAAAATTTGTAGAAAATAATTAAAAAATGAGTGAAATCATTTCAAAATTGAAAAATAAAATTTACATTTCAGGAAAATGATTAAGACAAAAAGTACGACAAACAAGAACTTCATTAAAAAAATTGAAAAATACAATTGACATTTTAAGAAAATTAAAAAAAACCTGAAATAATAATCGAAAATTTATAAAGCTAGTGGGAAAATAAAGCAAGAAATTAAAAATGAAAAACAATAATTGATAAAGGCAAAAATATAAATTTAATTTTGAAGAAATAACTGAAATTGGAGGGAATGAAAAAAATTGTTAAAATGTTCCAAAAGAAATTTTAAATTTAGAAAATTAATGAAAAAATGCAGAAAATTATTAGTAATTGTAAAAAATAATTAAAAATTAAAGCATACTATATTGAGCATTAACCAAATAGAATTGGAAATTTAAGAGAATATTTCAAAGATTATATAACATTTTTTTAAATTGAAGAAAATAATTGACATTTCAAGAAATAGAAAATTTTTTTTATTAAATTTTGGAAGCAAAAAACAGTTTATTTTTAATAATGAAAAATGAACAGAAATTAATATAAGTAACAAAATGTTGTTTTTTTTTCTTTATTCACATTAGTTAAACAATTTATAATTATAAATTATTCCATTTAGGTATTTAATAAACATTCATTTCTTAATCAGAATAATAATTAATAGGTAATATAAATATTTCTAAGAAATTTAATTTAGAATATTTTAGTGTCCAACTACAAAAAATTGTAATGACATTTAACTTTAAAAAATTTGCAAATGTTGAAAAATTGTTTACTAACATTTTATTTTTATATGTCACTTTAAAAGTAGTAAGTAAATTTCTTAAAAACTCACCATTCAATTTAAATATAAATTTTTTCGAAATCATTAAAAACTTCTAAAGTCACTTTTTAGAAACTTATCTATTATTTTATCCTATAGAGTTTGTCAAGTCAAAGTATTATTAAAAATTTGAAGACAAATTTGCATTTTTCTGCAAGATATATAATTTTGACCTTGAAATAAACATTTTTATCAAAAAGCTGATTTAGTAAAAAAAATTTGACAAAAATCATTGACGTATTGATAAACACTATTCAAAAATAAAAATATAATAAAAAATTGAAGGCACTAATAAAAATTTGTAGAAAATAATTAAAAAATGAGTGAAATCATTTCAAAATTAAAAAATAAAATTTACATTTCAGGAAAATGATTAAGACAAAAAGTACGACAAACAAGAACTTCATTAAAAAAATTGAAAAATACAATTGACATTTTAAGAAAATTAAAAAAAACCTGAAATAATAATCGAAAAGTTATAAAGCTAGTGGGAAAATAAAGCAAGAAATTAAAAATGAAAAACAATAATTGATAAAGGCAAAAATATAAATTTAATTTTGAAGAAATAACTGAAATTGGAGGGAATGAAAAAAATTGTTATAATGTTCCAAAAGAAATTTTAGATTTAGAAAATTAATGAAAAAATGCAGAAAATTATTAGTAATTGTAAAAAATAATTAAAAATTAAAGCATACTATATTGAGCATTAACCAAATAGAATTGGAAATTTAAGAGAATATTTCAAAGATTATATAACATTTTTTTAAATTGAAGAAAATAATTGACATTTCAAGAAATAGAAAATTTTTTTTATTAAATTTTGGAAGCAAAAAACAGTTTATTTTTAATAATGAAAAATGAACAGAAATTAATATAAGTAACAAAATGTTGTTATTTATTCTCTATTCAGCATTAGTTAAAAAATTTATAATTATAAATTATTCCATTTAGGTATTTAATAAACATTCATTTCTTAATCAGAATAATAATTAATAGGTAATATAAATATTTCTAAGAAATTTAATTTAGAATATTTTAGTGTCCAACTACAAAAAATTGTAATGACATTTAACTTTAAAAAATTTGCAAATGTTGAAAAATTGTTTAGTAACATTTTATTTTTATATGTCACTTTAAAAGTAGTAAGTAAATTTCTTAAAAACTCACCATTCAATTTAAATATAAATTTTTTCGAAATCATTAAAAACTTCTTAAGTCACTTTTTAGAAACTTATCTATTATTTTATCCTATAGAGTTTGTCAAGTCAAAGTATCATTAAAAATTTTAGTTTTTTCGTGTCCTTTTCGTTTTAAAAAATTATTTAATTTAATCGTCGATTTTGTCATTTGAAGACAAATTTGCATTTTTTTGCAAGATATATAATTTTGACCTTGAAATAAACATTTTTATCAAAAAGCTAAGATTTAGTAAAAAAAAAATAATAAAAAAAAATTGAATTTTCAGAAAATGAAATTCTTTTTATAAAGTTCAGATGGTGTGAATTGTGAAATGTATCAGGGATTAGGGCAATAAATAAAACCGATTTAAAATGAGAAAGAATAATGTGTGTTAATAATTTGAGCGCTATAATAGAGGGTCACGTGACCCTCCTCGAGAGTAGAATCATGTCACGCCTATCCAAATAGAAATCTGCCAGGTGTCCTTTTCGTGCAAGGTTTCAGGTCAGTTTTGTCCAGAGCCATTAATGCCATTAAAATTTCTCTGACCATGACTTTTTCCATGGTGTTGTGCCACCGAGAGTCTTCCCCTTGTTGAGAGTCTTTTCTATATATTATATCTATGAGGGATGATTTTCTACCAGCTCGCTGCAATATTGCCAATAATGGTTTATGCCTTCTGACAAATTTGAGAAAGACGAGCAAAGTGGCCATTCGGAAGGGACAACAAATTTCAGCATCTTCTTTTTGGACCACCGACAGCGAGACTCGCGAGTCAAAACCACATAATTTGACTTTTCATTTCAATTTACAATATTCTTGACAAATTATTTCTTTTCTTCCAAGAATATATTTAAATGAAAATTAAAAAATTATTCTTTGGATTTTTTTCACGAATTCGATAAAATAAAAGGGGGCGATTAATTTATTTTCTTAGCGATAATTGTCAATATTTTAGATATAATATTTAAACCGAGATTTAAGCATAAATAAAACAAGTTTAATAATTATTTGTTTAAATAAGAAAAAGTTAATGAATAATAAAATAAATATATTTGGATCTGTAGAAAAAATATAGTTTTCTGTACAAATTTACGGAATAGTCATTTTTCATTTTTTATTAATTGAATTTAAATACAAGGAACAATATTTGCAGAAAATAATCGAAAATTTAAGATTTTATTAGAAAATTGAGGAAAGTAATTGAAAATCGTAGAAAATCGTTGAACATTTTGAATAATACAATTGATATTTCAGAAAATAAAATTAATATTTAATAAAAGAATTATAAAACCAAAGAAAAAATTTCAAATTTAATTGAATTTTGGGGAGGGCATCTTAAAATTTGAGAAATTAATTCAAGAAAGATGAAAAAAAATTAATATTACAAGAAAATAAATATAAATTTTTAAAATAGTTTAATATGGAAGACTATAATTTATTGAAAATATTGTAAACAGATAATTAAAATTCCAATAAGTAATTAAACTTGTAAAAAAATTAATTAAATGATGAATAACATAATTGACAAATAATTGAGATTTGAACAAACGAATTGAAAAAATTTATGGATTTAATTGAAAATTATGCAGGACAGAATTTAAAAAATTTTTAAATATAATTGGAGATTGAGAAATAAATTCAAAATTTGAAGAATGTTATTGAACACGGGCAAAAATAATTAAATTCAAGAAAGAAAAAAAATAAAATTAATATTTCAAAAATATAAATCAAAATTATTGAAATAATTGAATACGGAAGACTATAATTGAATATAGCTTTTTTTATAATTTTGTTATTTTAATTTTAAGGTTCTAATCTTTTTTTTTTGTAAAAGGGTACTTTTGTCACCCGTACATGTGGTTAAATAAATAAAAATATATTGAAATTGTTAACTGGAATTTCCATAAATAATTAGTCTTTTAAAAAAATTAATTAAATGATGAAAAACATAATTGAAAAATAATAGAGATTTGTCCAAAAGAATTGAAAAAATTCAAGGACAGAATTTAAAAATTTTTTAAATATAAATGGAATTTGAGAAAAAATGAAAAATTGAAGAATGTAATTGAAAATAAGTCAAATATAATTGAAAAATAATTAATCTAATAGAAAACTGAAGAAAATAATTAAAAATCGAAGAAAATCATTGAATATTTGGAATAATAATTTTCATAAAATAATTAAAACCAAAAAAAGATTTCAAATATAATTGTAATTTGAAGAAAACAACTAAAAATTCGAGATATTAATTCAAGAAAGAAAAAAAATCAAAATAATATTTCAATAAAATAAATAAAAAAATATATTAAAATAATTGAATATGGAAACCTATAATTAAAAATATTAAAATTGATAATTGTAATTTCCATAAGTATTTTGAGAAAATTAATTGAATAATAAAAAACTCATAATTGAAAAATAATTGAGATTTGGCCAAACGAATTGTCAAAATTGAATGATTAAATTGAAAATTGAAGGAAATACTTTTAAAAATTAAAAAAAATATTTGGAATTTGAGAAAACAATTGAAAATTAAACATAGAAAAAAATAATTGAAAATTAAAGAAAATAATTGAAAGAGTTAACAATATTTTTAAAAATTAAAGAAAATAACTCAAATTTAAGGAAAATAATTGAAAAAATTTTAAAATATGTTTCAAAAGAGGAGAATTTTTGAAAATCACAGAAAAAATTGAATGAATTAAAGAATTAATGAGAATAAAAGAAAGTAATTAAAATCTAAAAAAAATAATTGAAAAATAATTGAGATTTAACCAAAAGAATTGAAAAATTGAAGGGCAGAATTTAAAAAATTTTAAAGTATAATTGGGATTTGAGAATTCAATTTAAAATTAAAGAATGTAATTTTGATCATGGGCAAAAATAATTGAAAATTAAAGCAAATAATTGAAAAATTGAAAATCATTGATTTTATTGAAAATTAAAGTAAATATCTGCAATTTAAAGAAAATAATTGAAAAAATTAGAGAATATATTTGAAAAGTGGGTAATCATTGAAAATTACAGAAAAAATTGAAAGAATTAAAGAAAGTAAATAAAATCAAAACAAAATGATTGAAAATTGAAGAAGATAATTGAAAAATAGAACAATATGATTGAAAATTAAAGAAAAGAACTGAAATTTGTGGAAAATAATCCAACCAATTTAAAGAATATATTTGAAAAGAAAGAAATCATTGAAAATCTCAGAAAAAATTAAAAGAATTAAAGGTTTAATGAGAATTATTGAAAATAATTAAAATCTTAACAAAATAATTCAAAATTCAAAAAGAAAATTAATATTTAATAAAAGAATTAAAAAAAATAATGTTTTTAAATAAAATTGAAATTTGGAGGAAAAAAACTAAAAATTTGATAAATAAATTCAGCAAAAAAAAAATGAAATTAATATTTCAAGAAAGTAAATAAAAATTATTAAAATAATTGAATACTGAAGACTATAATTTAAAATATTGAAATTTCCATAAATAATTAAACTTTTGAAAAAATGAATTAAATTATGAAAAACAAAAACATAATTGAAAAATAATTGAGATTTGGGCAAACGGATTAAAAAAAATGAATGATTTAATTGAAAACTGAAAAAAAGAATTTAAAATTGAAAAAAGAATTAAAAATTTTTTTTAATATTATTGGATTTTGAGAAATTAATTTAAAGTTGAAGAATCTAATTGAACATGGGCAAAAAAAATCCATTGAAAAAATCCCATTGAAAAATAAAACGATATTATTAAAAATTGAAGAAAATAACTGAAATTTATGGAAAATAATTGAAAAAATTGAAGAATATATTTGAAAAGCGAAAAATCATTGAAAATCGAAGAAAATCACAGAAAAAATTGGACGAATTATTGGAGGATTAATGAGAATTAAGGAAAATAATTAAAATCTCATCAAAATAATTCAAGAAATTGAGAAACATAATCGATAATTGATAAAAATAATTTAAATTTAAGGAAAGTAACTAAAAAGAAATTAACGAATATATTTGAAATAGAAAAAAATCATTGAAACTCGAAGAAAATCACAGAAAACATTAAAATAAAATAATAAATATGGGACTCTAAATCTGAATTAGTGATTTTCTACTAATGAATTAGTCAAAAGTCGGTTACTATTAAATATTGAAAATTGACACTATTTTTTAATAAAATACTACTAATTATTAGTTCAAAACTACTAATTTAAAAGTAAAATGTCTATTAACTGAAATTATAAAAGTTTGCTTTTTTAATTAGGAGATGTTACACTTTTCAATTAGTAGTTTTCTACTAAAAAATAGTAAAATTTTTCACTATTTAATAGTAAGCAGTTTTTCGCTGATTCATTTGTAGAAAATCACTAATTCAGATTTAGAGAGCCTATTGAAGAATAAAATATTCTTATAATTTTTATAAAATATTCTTATTTATAGAAGATAACATTCTCAAAATAAGCAGTATATTCTTAGATTAAGAATACTTTTTATTTTTTCCTAAGAATAAAGATTTGATTTAAGAATATGCTTTTTATTTTAAGGATATTATATTCTTAAAAAATTTGAAGCCAAAATTCTCAAATCTCAAATGACTCTTATTTCTAAAAGTAAAGAGCTCGAATTATTATAATTTTAATACATCATACTTTTATTATTAAAAAAATAATTTAGTTTACCCCCCCCCCCTCCTCCTTATAAATATATATTTATTCACCTATCTATTTTAATATTACTTTTGACATTTTTTCAATTTTCTAAAATTCTTAAATGCTAAATTTTTATTAATTATTTTTTTTCAAACATTTTTCAAGAATTCTTAATACACTTTCCAGTATAATATTTACTTTGTTACGACTTATTTAATTTTTATTAATGAAATTGACACGCAATTTGTACATATTTAAAATTTTAAATCAATTTTATTAACATAAAAATTTATTTTATTAAATAAATAAAGCTTAAAGATTATTATCAATAATTACTGTGCTTATATAACTTTAAAAATATTAAATATGATGCTATCATTAATTAAATCAACGATCCTAATGATTATTAATCGCCACATTTAAATTGACGCCAAAGTTGTGTGAGGTTTACTTCTAATTAAATTTTTTCAAGTCCGACAGATTTCGATGATTTCCTATATATATATATTTTATCGCCGACCCCTTTCGTTTGAATTTCGTTGACTCGTTGAACATCTTGACATCAGATCGTTAATGAGGAATTTACATAAAATTTTCAGTGCTTTAACAAAGGATTCGCCCGGTGCCTGTGACCCGACAGATAACACAGTAACAATACAATAGAACACTCGAGGGACGATGTGTTAAACGATCATAAAAAATCGCTTCCTCTTATGTCTATGCTAATTTTATTTTGCACCGAGACTAATTGAGTCCAATGCCTAATTAGAGGAACTCGTTTCGCCAAATGTGAGATATTAATTATTGTCAGTCTTATTTATCAATTGTAGTTTTTAAAACCTCCTTTCTTTTAAAGCTTTTCTTTTTTTTTTTAAATTGTAATATCAAAATTTCTCCAACAATATTTCCGACAAAAATAATAATCTTTTACTTTCAATCAGTTAAGGGATCTTGTAAATTTTCTAAGCCATAAATAGAAGGTTTTTTAGTAAATTTTTTTCTCAGAAGTTTTTATAAGAACATTTGTTAATAGTTGCTAATATACTTGAGAACATATATAGAAACATTTCATTTCAGTACATATATTAAAACTTCTGAGAAAAAAGTTTTTAAAATACCTTTTATTTTTCATCTCAAAAATTAATAAGACTCATTAAAGTTCTTTCTGGTTTTTATAGTCAGAGCTAATTAAAGTTTCCTTCACTGAGAAAAAAGATTTCTTTTAACAAGAATAAAAATATGTTTACCTTGATTGCATTGAAAGAAATCGTTTTTATGTTTGTTCCAAGAATAAGATATTTGGCGTAAACTTTCGTCTGCTTCCGTCATGCGCAAAACAGTTTAACATAACCTCAAATTCTTTAGTCTGTAACGTCTGTAATATTTTATACTAGGACCGATTATAAGCATAATTCATACTTAATCCAATGAATTTTTGCATTGACACAAGAAAAGTTTTCTCTCGGTGTTATTAGTGCAACATCAAGTTAAAAATTCGATTAACTTATTGCAATAATTTATTGTGAACGTGAATAAGAGAATTCTTTTCTAAGATCGTAATTAAATTATGATCTAATGAGATTTATTATTCGCAACTCGTTTTAGAATTGAATTGACAAATTATTTGTCCTTCAGCTGGTAATTTCTGTGCTGATCACATTTCACCCCTTTTCTTGCTGAAAAGGCGATTGAATTAAACCGTCTCTTCTGCTGTACTTGAATCTGCCTTTGCCATAGAAATGAAAGAAAATAGGGATTTTCTGCAGTGGTATCAAAGCACTCTTATCTTCTCTATCTTTGTTTTTCCATCTACAATTGTTAGTCTCGATTGCCTGAAAAGCTCGACAAAAGGTTAAGAAACAATATTTCCTAATTTCATTTTGATTGAAGATCCACTTGAAGAAAAGTGAGCCGATGCAATTTTCCCTCTCAGTGACAATTATTGTTATGAAACTTTTCCCATTTCCACACCGTTTGAAACAAACTTTACGTTTTTTAAAACTCTTTAAAAAGTATTATTCTACAATGGCATTCTCGTCTTGTTACATTATTATTAATTAGGGATTTTTTTCTTTCCTCTTTTTTCCTTTATTCTGGGATATATATTTTTTAAATGACCGTGTTTTAGTAATAATTACAAGATTAGGCAATTATTGTAAAAGAATTAAAATTCCAAGGATAAAAATTCGTCAACCTGAAATAACTGAGTGTTAGAATCTTTTGTTCTAAAACATCGATCCGCCCTTTTCAGCCTTTTAATGTCAGGTTGGTATTCTTGATAAAAATCTTGTCAGATGGTATGCCAGAACAATTCGTCATGGAATTTTTGACACTCGAGATTTTAAGTGGTTTCAGGTGCATAATTAATATATCACACGTTAAATATTAAAAAGTGCGTTGACATTTTCTAAAAACTGATCAATCTTGAGTTAATTTGATAAAAGCTCTTTAATATTAAACTATTTTTTAAGTTTTCTTTCGTTAAATTTAAGGATTAGAGTGTTGAACATCAAATACAAAATTTAATTATAAACTTAAACGTTAACTTAAAGCAAACCTTAAACCTAAACTTAAATTAAGTTAACCTAAATTTAACCTAAATTTAAATTATTTAATAGTTAAATTAAGTTAACTATCAGGACTTATAAACCAAAACTTAAGAAAAAACCCAAACTTGAAAAAACTTAAAAATGAACCTAATAAACCCAGGAAATTTAAATTTAATGAAATTCAAATTTTAACCTAAGCTTAAACCTATGCATAAACTTAAACCTAAACTATGAACTTGAAGTTGAAACTTAATCTAAAAACTAAACTTAAACCATTTTTAAAACTTAAGCTTGAAAAAAACCTATATTTAAATCAAGCATAAACCTGAACGTAGACATAAACTTAACAAAACCTTTATTTTTTAAAACTTAACATAAAATCTAAACTAAATAAAAACCAAACTAAAACCTAAACTTAAAACTAAACTTGGGCATAAACTGAAGAAAAGCCTTAACAAAATTCAAACCTAAAGTTAAACCAGAAATTAAACTTAATAGCACTTAAAACTAATCTTAATATAATTCTTAAACCTATACTTAATAGGTATAAACTTAACAAAGCTTTAAATTTTTTATTTTTTAAAACTTTAACTCAAATCTAAACTAAATAAAACCCAAACCTAAACGTAAATTTAAAACTAAAATTGGACTTAAGCTTAAACTTAAAAAAAAAAAATATAAATATAAAATTAAGAAAACCAAAACCTAGATATAAATTAAAGAAAGTCTTAATTATTTAAAACTAAATCTTAAATCTAAACTAAATAAAAGCTAAATTTAAACCCAAACTTAAACTTAAACTTCAAACTAAATTTGGGCATAAAATTATACTTAAGAAACCCTAAACAGATCTAAATTTATGCTTAAACTTAAACCAGAAATTAGACCTAATAAAACTTTAAACTAAACTTAATAAAATTCTTAAACCTAAACTTAGATATAAACTTAAGAAAACCGTAAATTTTTTAAACTTAAACTTATATCTAAACTAAATAAAACTCAAATCTGAACCTAAATTTGAAACTAAACTTCAGCATAAACTTAAACTTAACTCAACTTAACTTCAACTTAAGAAATCCTAAACAAATCTAAATTATTAACCCGAACTTAAACCTAAACTTAAAACTAAACTTGGACATAAATAATACTGAAGAAACCCTAAGCAAATCTAAATTTAAACTTTAACTTCAATATAAACTTAAGCAAACCTAAACTTGGATATATAATTAAGGAAATTTAAAATTTTTAAAACCATAACTTAAATCTAAACTAAATAAAACCCAAACCTAAACTTAAACATAAACTTAAACTTAAGAAATTCTAAACAAATCTAAATTTAAACCTAAACTTAAGTCAGAAATTGAACCTAATAAGACCTTAAACTTAAGTTAATGAAATTCTTAAACCTAAACTTTGATATAGACTTAAGAAAACCTTAAATTTTCTAAACTTAAATCTAAACTAAAAAAAAACCTAAACATAAATTATAACTAAAGTTGGGCGTAAGTTTAAACTTAACTTAACTTAAATTCAGAAAATCCTAAACCAATCTAAATTGAAACCTAAACTTAGAACAGAAATTAAACCTAATAAAACTTTAACTAAACTTATTAAAATTCTTAAACCTAAACTTAGATATAAACTTAAGAAATCCTTAAATTTTTTTAACTTAAATCTAAACTAAATAAAACCCAAACCTAAACGTAAATTAAAAACTAAAATTGGACATAAGCTAAAACTTAACTCAACTTAATTAAACTTAAGAAATCCTAAACTAATCTAAATTTAATCCTGAACTTAAAACAGAAATTAAACTTAATAAAACTCAAACTAAACTGAATAAAATACTTAAACCAAAACATAAATATAAAAAATATAAAATTAAAAAAGCCAAACCCTAGATATAAACTTAAGAAATCCTTAAATTTTTTAAACTTAAATCTAAACTAAAAAAAATCTAAACATAAATTATAACTAAACTTGGGGGTGAGCTTAAACTTAACTTAACTTAAATTCAGGAAATCCTAAACAGATCTAAATTTAAACATAAACATAAAACAGAAATTAACCTAATAATACCTTAACTAAACTTAATAAAATTCTGAAACCTAAACTTAGATATAAACTTAAGAAATCCTTAAATTTTTTAAACTTAAATCTGAACTAAATAAAACCCAAACCTAAACGTAAATATAAAACTGAACTTGGGCGTGAGTTTAACTTAACTTAAACTTAAAAAATCCTAAACAGATCTAAATTTAAACCTAAACTTAGAACAGAAATTAAACTTAATAAAACTTTAACTAGACTTAATCAAATTCTTAAACTTAAACTTAAATATAAACTTAAAAAAGCCTATATTTGGATTTAAACTTAGAAAAGCCTCAATTTTTTAAAAGTTAGACTTAAATCTAAACTAAATAAAAGCCAAACTTAAACCTAAACTTAAAACTAAACCAAAACCTGAACTTAAAACTATACTTAAGAAACCCTAAACAAATCTAAATATACTCCCAAAACTTAAACTAGAAATTAAGCTTAATAAAACTTTAAACTAAACTTAATAAAATTCTTAAAACTAAACTTTGATATAAACTTAAGAAAACCTTAAATTTTTCAAACCGAAACCTAAATCTAAACTAAATAAAACTGAAACCTAAATTTAAAACTAAACTTGGGCATAAGCATAAACTTAACTTATCTTAAAGTTAAGAAATCCTAAATAAATCTAAATTTAAACCTAAACTTAAACCTGATATTAAACTGAATAAAATTCTTAAACCTAAACTTGAATATAAATATAAAAAAACTAAACTTAGATACAAACTTAAGAAAACCTTAACTTTTTAAAACATAAACTTAAATCTAACTTAAATAAAACCCAAACTTAAACCTAAACTTTTAAAACTCAACTTGGGCACAAACTTAAACAACCCTAACAAATCTAAATTTAAACCTAAACTTCCCTATAAACATTAACAAACTTAAACTTAGATATAAGCTTAAGAAAGCTTTTAATTTTGAAAACCATAACTTAAATCTAAACCAAATAAAACCCAAACTTAAACCTAAACTCGGACATAAACTTAAATTTAAGAAATCCTAAACAAATCTATATTTAAACCTAAACTTAAGCCAATAATTAAATTTATTTATACTTTAAACTAAACTTTATAAAATTCCTCAACCTAAACTTTAAAATAAACTTATAAAAACCTTTTATTTTTAAACCTAAACTTAAATCTAAACTAAATAAAACCCAAACTTGAATCTAAACTTACAACTAAAGTTGGGCATAAACTTCAACAACCCTAAACAAATCTAAATTTAATCCTAAACTTTAATATAAACTTATACAAATTTAAACTTAGATATATGTAAATTTAAGAAAGTTTTAAAAATTTAAAACCATAACTTACATCTAAACTAAATAAAACCCAAACTTAAATCTAAACTTACAACTAAACTTGGGCATAAACTTAAACAACCCTAAACAAATCTTTATTTAAACCTACACTTAAGCCAGAAATTAAATTTATTAATACTTTAAACGAAAGTTTACAAAATTCCTCAACCTAAACTTTAATATAAACTTATGAAAACCTTATATTTTTAAACCTTAACTTAAATCTAAACTAAATAAAACCCAAACTTAAATCTAAGTTTACAACTAAACTTGGGCATACACTTAAACAACCCTAAAAAAATCTAAATTTAATCTTAAAATTTAAAATAAATTTAAACAAATTTAAACTTAGATATAAATTTAAGAAAACTTTAAAAGTTTAAAACCATAGCTTACATTTAAACTAAATAAAACCCAAACTTAAACCTCAACTCGAACATAAACTTAAATTTAAGAAATCCTAAACAAATCTAGATTTAAACCAAAATTTAAGCAAGAAATTAAATTTATGAATACTTTAAACGAAACTTTATAAAATTCCTCAACCTAAACTTTAATATAAACTTATGAAAACCTTATATTTTTAAACCTAAACTTAATTCTAAACTTACAACTAAACTTGGGCATAAACTTTAACAACCCTAAAAAAATCTAAATTTAAACCTAAACTTCACTATAAACTTAAACAAACTGAAACTTAGATATAAGCTTAAGAAATCTTTTAATTTTTAAAACCATAACCTACATCTGAACTAAATAAAACCCAAACTTAAACCTAAACTTGAGCATAAACTTAAATTTAAGAAATCCTAAACAAATCTATATTTTAACCTAAACTTAAGCCAGAAATTAAACTTATTAATACTTTGAACGAAACTTTATAAAATTCTGAAACCTAAAGTTTAATATAAACTTATGAAAACCTTATTTTTTTAAACTTAAACTTAAATCTGAACTAAATAAAACCCAAACTTAATTCTAAACTTACAACTAAACTTCGGCATAAACTTAAATAACCCTAAACAAACCTAAATTTAAACCTAAACTTAAACCAAAAGTTAAACATAATAGAACTGAATAAGTTATTACTTAACTTAATTTAACTTAACTTAACTTAAATTAACTTAACTTAATCTTAATAAAATTCTTAAACTTAAACTTTAGATATAAACTGAAGAAAACACCAATTTAATCTTGAACTTAAGTTTAAAGTATCTCAAACTTAAACCTAAGCTTATAGACATAAACTTAAGAATTCCTGACCTTAGTCATAAGCTGAAACTAAAACTTCGAAAAGTTGAACTTGAACATAAATTTAAAAAAACATAAACTTAAATTTAAACTTGAACTCAACAAAACTTAAACGCGAACCTAAACTAATGATCTAAATTTAACAAATCTTAAACATATGGGCGAATCCACAGAACCGGTCGATTTCATGTTACTCACAGATTTTTCTATTTTAGAAGTATCATATTAATCTTTTTCAAATTTCTACCAATTTATAGTATCCCTGATAACCAATTAAACTAAGAAAATTGAGTAAATGCAAACCTTTTCGTATTATATAAAAAATAAAATAGAGTTAAGTAACTTAAAAATTCAAATTTGTCGTGTTATTCTAGGTATCAATTTTAATTCTTATGGGTATAACTTGTTCGGCATATAGATTGAAACAATTCCAAATGATGGTGAATTATACTTTACTTAGTGTAGAATCTATTGAAGGCAGAAAAAAATATGTGCCCTTAATTAAAAAGAAATGGTAGTCGCTGAAAGTAGCGTTACTCATTATTTTAAAATAATGAAATACCTATACATTTTTATAAATATTTTTACGGCGATTCTTCGATTTGAATTTTTTCAAATTGGTACTTGTTGTTTTTTAGCAGATGAACAAATCTAGGTATAATAGATCAGTGTGCGATTAGAATTAAAGAAAATATTACAAAAATTAACACTCTATATTTGATCGTGAACGATTCAAAACTGAGCCTTTTTTCAGGAGCACAACTACAAATTAAAATATAATGAATTAAAAACATGTGTGATTATTTAAAGACATTATTATAATTTTTATATACAAACGCCAAATTCTATTTTCAATTTATAATATCTAAAAGTTAAAAATAAAACTAAAATTAAAAGAAATTTAACTGAATGAAGGTATTTATAAATATGAAAAATGAAATAACCATTCATTTGTTTTATTTTCAAACTTGTATCAAAATCAATGTCAATAATGTCTGTTTAGGTATTGGTTCAGATAATTTAATTTTCAAAATAAAAAAATAAATGCTAAGATGAAATTATAATTTATTAATTATTACCTATGTTAATTGTAAATATGAATTGTATATAAATAATTGTATTTTATCATATTTTATTATTCAAAATGTTTTGCAAATATTACAAATATATATGCAAAAAACAAAAGAATGAAGTACACATTTTTCATTAAAATTTTCTGAACAAAGATTACATAGGTATTTTCGTTTTTGGCTTTTAACTCAAACGGCATTAAAATAAAATGGATCACGCAAGAAGGTAATTGTTCTTAAATACTTTTCAAATAAAATAAACCATAAATGAAAGGTGTGCTCGTAATTTGAAAATTTTTATTTTTATAAGTGAAAATCGACCGGTTCTGTGGATTTTCCCATATACTCAATAAATCCTCCTAACCTTTCTTAAATAACCCTAAACGTTAAAAAACAAATTTTGTAATTAAACATAAACCTAATTTCATCCTCGAAATTAATTCACCACAAAAAACTAATTTTTTTACCACTCTTGGCCCAAGATTCTAAATAAAACCTAAAATTTCCCAGGTTACTCTTAATGAGTGACGCAAATTTGTTCTAAAGATTCAGGTCATCGGTAAATTAAGATAAATACGATCGACTCGAAAAGTAGAGCTGTACAACCTGTTCGAGTAGGAGGAGATGATCTCGCCAAGTCACCTTGCTAATCCTTATTTAACCCAACTTTATCTGTGATCTGGCAGCGGATTAACTTAAATGTCCTTCAAAAAACCATCAACCTACAATGGAACTTGCAGAGAATATATTACTTAGTGCATCCTCTTATCGATTCTTGTCATCTTATCATACTCGAAAGATCGTGTAAAAAGTTGCCCATTTTTCTGGGCCTCGAGATAAATCCACAGAACCTGCTAGCTTTGTAATGGAAATTGAGTGAGTGGAAAAAAGGAATGCCAGTTTGGAAGAAATTTTCAAATGTATATGCGAGCGCGTGCATCACTCGGGAAACTTAATTTTCCGGGTTAACGCGCCGCCCTTTCCAACATCGACACCTGCCAAGGTAATCCGCCTTCGACATATGATGAACCCGAAGGACACGTGACGCTGCGATATAAACGGATACCTTTTGTTGATTGAGCAGCCTTTTACATTTTCTACTAGAATAAATTTAATAGATACGGATTAGAATTGGAAAAAAAACCTAAAAAATACACTCTATTTTTTTTTATTTTCTCAATAAACCATTATTCGATAACGAGTTTTCTTTTCTCTTTCAAATAATGGGCAAGAACAATGGAATATTACCCGAGGGCATTCATTATTATTAATTTCTTCATCGTTATTTGAGTTTGAAATTTTCACGAGTCTATTTTTAATTGATCCTGAATCCTGAAATTGATTTTTATTCCTGCCGATAATGAAAATATTGATAAAAACATTATTGAAAATTTTGATAAGCTCAGATCAGTTTGAAAAAGGATTTTTATGAAGCTGTTTTTTATGTTCTTGTTTCATGCTATTTTTAACGTTTTTTTATATTCTCTTTTTTATGTTCTTTTTTTATGCTCCTCCTTTCGACATTTTCCATTTTCACAAAATCACAACGTCATCGATCGATCAAAATCAGAAAGATCCTCGATCTGTTTCAAAACGTTTATAGACAGAATAGACACTTTAAAAGTTTTACATTTTAGAACATCGCGCGTGCTTATACCTGCTTTTTATCAGATCTAATAACACCTATAATTTAAAATTTGCCGGAAACATTTTTTTCTTTCTTAATAACTGAAGTTATACAGATCCATTAAAATCAAACTAAAAACACATACACTCATCTGCGGATTTTTAGTTTCTTTTTTTTAGTACTGATAATTGAAAAATAACTCTTTATTATAATAGTTTTTAATAATTATGTAAATTTAATAAAATTTTGTGATAAAAATAACATGTAGATGGAATTCAATATAAAAATAGTAATAAAAAAATTAGAATAAAAAATAGTAATTATTTATTATTGTTATTAACTTTAATATTTTTAATATGTTAATCCTGGCATAATATTCTAAACATAATAAAGAGCTAAAAATTTTCATTTGGACTTCGTTACCTAATTTGCAAAAACGCACATTTTCGAGTATTATCTTTCAACTCACTGTTCGCATCATTAATTTCAAAATTACTCCCACGTTGCATAGAAAGGAGGATTAAATGAAAAATATAAATGCAGGAAACTAAAAAAAAATTGTTAAGAATGCAAATTCATGGAAATTTTCCAGATAATAGAATTAATTTGATCAATTTTATGGAAAATGTGTTAATAAAGCAAGTGTTTTTAAGGTTTTGAAATTTTTTTTTTTTATCAAATGAAGAGCAGTTTTACAAAAGTTGATAAATCTTTTTTCCAAAAAAGTAGAGATAAATACAAATTTAACGTTATACAAAATGATCTGTTAAATTTAAGAAAAAAATGTTATTAACAAAGAACTTTAAATTTAACGAAATCTGGACTTAACCAAGATGATTTTAATTTCTGTTCCCAGTAAAAATTACAAGAATCTTTAAAAAGAGTCATTTCCACATTAATTTCTGTAATTTCTATACAGTTATTTTAATGATATATTTATAAATAAATAAATACTAGATTTCAAAAGTTATTATAGATAATATCAAATAATTTTATTTTTCAGTAATTTATTAAATAAAAAAACTGGAAATTTACACTACCTGACAAAATTACAAAAATGGGTTTAAAAACATGACAGTCTTAAAATGATGATAACTCAGTAAGATATTAGCAAAATGAAAATTTTTATAGACCATTGGAAACCTTATAAAATTTGCCGTTAAATGGCCCTCCTTTAAAGCTTTTTCTATTAATAGAAACGGATATTCAATGTGATAAAGACAGATGAATTTTTCGTTTTTTGTGAATTTTCATTGTTCAAGTTTAGTGGGCTGCATTTTCTAGAAAAGTAATTGGAAAATTGTGAAAATATTCTGAATTAAACCTTGAACTTTTAGCTTTAAAATAAGCCAAAGAAAATTAAAATATCTTGACTAGTTCAAAAGTTATAAGAAAATGAATTATACTTGAAAGCGCAAAGGTTTACTTTTTGCTGCCGAGAGGGGAGGGAACAAAGGAATTGTTCGTTTTCTTGTTTATACACATTTGCATATAACTTTTGAACCAGACCAGATATTTTAATTTTCTTTGGCTTATTTCAAAGCTAAAAGTTCAAGGTTTAAGTCATCATAATTTCAAAAATTTTCAATTACTTTTCTAAAAAATGCAGCCTACTAAACTTGAACAATGAAAATTCACAAAATACGAAAAATTCACCTATCTTTATCACATTGAATCTCGGTTTCTATTAATCAAAAAAGCTTTAAAATAAGACCATTTAACGGCAAATTTTATAAGCTTTCCAATGGTCTATAAAAAAATTCATTTAGCTAATATCTGACAGAGTTATTAATATTTTAAGAGGGTTATGTTTTTAATCCCATTTTTGTAAGTGGTCCCACAATTTTGGCCGGTAGTGTACAATCAAAATGAAAAAAGAACAATGAAATAAAAGATAATATAGATATGGTAAAAAATTATATATTTATACACTTCATTAATTCCTAATTTGAAAATATTGTATAGCCGCCCAATTACACTAATATAATAATATTTGGCATTTATGCAAAGTAATGAGAAAATAAAAAGGAGAAACGTTATATGAAACATACAACCGCAAAATTCTCCGATGATTGTGCTACGCTTGACTAAATTTTGATTTAGATTGCTAACTAAGCCCTTCCATCCAATTTCCTGAAAGCGTCTGTCAGAATTGGACGGTTACGGTTAGACACAGGTGCATTTAACGCGTATGTTTCACGGTCTAACATAGATTACATATTGGACACCTAGACCAGAACATACGTCTAAGATGATAGCACCTGTCGTATTAACGATCAAATAATTGTT
Source organism: Ganaspis brasiliensis (assembly GCA_037103525.1). Classification (NCBI taxonomy): domain Eukaryota; kingdom Metazoa; phylum Arthropoda; class Insecta; order Hymenoptera; family Figitidae; genus Ganaspis; species Ganaspis brasiliensis. The sequence continues at coordinate 3,350,376 of JAZKLR010000146.1, forward strand.
ACAAAAAAGGTTCCGTCTTTGTTTTAATGTTTTTACATATAAAAAATTGTCCCGTTATTATAATATAAAAGACAAAATAATTGTGATAATTAATAATAATAATGATAATTAATAAATGTGTATAGGATGTACGTAGAATGCAAAAACATGCAGGTCCATTAACTCCTGAAAAAAATGGTTTTGTCAAAAAAACCAAATCTTAGCCATATATTATGACTTCGAATTGAAAAGTATTTAAAGAATGTGTATTTTAGAGACAAAATACATTTAACTAAGCTAGATAAAAAGCGATACATATTTTGTTCACCCATACTTTGTAATATTTAAATTCTATGGATTTAAAAGTTATGGTAATAGATTCAAATAAGATAGATAAAAACCGCATACGAAAACATGCATAAAAACTTTGTTTCAATTCAAACACGTTTGATTGACTTTCGAACAATGAGGTCTGTAAAACTCCTCCTCTGCATTTTTGCCATTTGGTGTAAGTAAATATTCACGGCAAATAATGTTTAAAAAAATTTTAAATTAAAAACTAAATTATGTTATTTAATATCCCTCCAATTGAAGCATTTAAAATCGAATATGTATAGAAAAAACCAAATCTTTTAAAAGCAAATATGACAAATAAGTATAATTTGCAGACCTAATCGTACAGGATACAAATGCAAAACGATTTGAATTACCGACAGATTTGATCGAAAGATATTTTAACGTGAGTTATACTGCAGTGTTTGAAAATTGTGGGCATTGTCAACTTTTGGTAGCTCAAGAGACTTTGGAAAATACTGAACAAAATACTGCGGAACGAGTAATAGATGAATTAGTGAAACGAGCAAGAGATCCATTAATGAACGAGGACCAGTGGAGGCAAGATATGGATCGATTTTGTCTTCATGATGTAGCTCTGAGAACTGTATTTGAAGCTGGTATGATGTATACAATGTCATGCACACCAGTCCTAGCTGCAAGGAAGCAAGCATTAGACAATTTCATGAGGGACTATACGCCTATTTTTTGCGCAGAAGTTGAAAGACTGTAAGACTAAAAAAAGTACTCTATAAAATTTCTAATTTTATGCACGACATCTTGTTTTCTGTTTCAGAGCTAAACGAGAGGCAGGACTGTCATTAAAGTTAAATTAAGTGGATTCCTGGGTAATGTAAACTTCGCGGAGAAAAGATTACTGTACTATTACATTTGAGTGGCAAATTACGACGAGTCTCTGGATCGTACTAAAATTACGCCTTAATTCCCGTAATACTGAAAACAAATTTTAAAGATTGAACTTAAATCAAAAAGTCTTTGTGATTTCTTTCCTCAACTCCAGCAAAATTACATTTATCCATTTTTGGAAAGAATGTAGATTCGATACAAACTAGAAAATCATAAATTCCTTTGAGTGTGGTATTATGATTTTAAAACTCCACATTAAAAGTCTAAACATTTATTTAATTACCAGAATTTATAACCTTTGCGATATTCGATAAATCGAGAATCTAATACAGCACGATTTTTTTTTTAATCAAGGAAATTTTGTTTTTTTTATTAACAAAGTTGATAATTACTGAGACAAAACAGAAAAGAGCAGACGACGTAAATTTACAGCTTTGATCTTTCAGCCAATCACGAGTTTTTATCCAAGTCACGTGATCTGACATCAGCTGGAGTCTTTAAGCCACTGAGGTAACTAGTCGATGCGGAGCCCTAGTAGTTATTATTCCATTCACCGGATTTTTGTCTCATGATAAGATTTAAAATTACATAGTAAACCTTAATAAAGACCTCTTTATTGGTTTTAATTGTCAGTGTTCACCTTTAAGCGACAAATAAAAATTTTACGACTGAAGTGGCGCTTAAAAATTTAGGTACTGTACTGCCATTCCAGAAGCGCCGATACTTGTCCCTCTGGCGGCTGGCGCCAAATTCAAACCTAAAAAACTGTTAATCTTATTTTGTCGCTCATTACATTCACAGATAATTTTTATAATTTATTAAAATTAAAAATGGTTATATATGTATCAGTATGATCTGCAAAATTTAAATATTACAGAATGTATAGATAAATTAAAATTGGAATAAACACTCGTGCTTGACTATTTACAGAATTATGAAGCCTGCTACATTTTTACTCTGCGTTTTTGCTACTTTTTGTAAGTAAATATATCCTCTTAGTTTTTATCTTTTCTTTTTCCACAAAATACTATATCAAGGAACGGCAATTGTGAAAAATTACTATTTATCAAAGAGAAAATAACCGATTTAAGTTGATTAAATATTACTAAACTTATTCACAGGTTTAATTGTGGTAAAAGCTAGACGCTTTAATTTACCGGATGATTTGCCGGTAAAATATGTTAACGTGAGTTATACAGGATTATTTCAAAGCTGCAAAAGTAGAAATTTGTATTGTCGAGGTGTTGTAGCTCGTGATACGTTGGAATTAAGCGAAAAAGATATTGCGGAACTAATAATAGATAAATTAGCGGAACGAGCGAGACATCCGTTAATGAACAAGGAACAGTGGAGAAGAGACCTGGATCAATTTTGTCTTCGTGATGGAGCTCTAAGATCAATATTTGAAGTCGGTATGAAGTATATTCGACCATGTGTGCCAGAACTAGCTTCTAGGAAGAAAGGATTAGAAAATTTCATGAGAGACTTCACACTAATTTACTGCTCAGAAGTAGAAAGAATGTAAGGGTAAAAAACTGCTCAACAAAATTTTCAATTTTGTGTTTACCTTTTTTTATTTACAGCTAAACTATAATTTTGTGTATTTTCCTTTTTTCTGTTTTAGAGCCAAACGAGTAGCGGGACTTTAAAAATGCGCAAATTTAAATTTCTCATTTCTAGTATTATTAAAATTTGATTTTTAATGAAGAATATTTTTAATGTACAGAAATAAATATTTGCTGTTTAATAAAGAAAAGTATTTCTATAAATGTTGTGGTTTAGTTTTTATTTACTACAAAACCTTTCTGTGGTAAACAATTTTTTAGGTTAAAGTGCAGTTTAGACACGTAAGCCTTGAAGTTGGTTGTAAGTAGATCAGCTGTTTTTGGATTGCAACCAACTTCAAGGCTTACGTGTCTTATCTACACTTTGAACATTTTTTATTCTCTACGATAACACAAAATAGATTAAAAATAATTTATTATTACTATTATCTATTTTTTTTTTTTTTTTTATTGGACAATATAAAAATATTTTCTCTACTTTAGGCAACATATTTTTTATAATTATTTCTATATATCTAATAGTCATCAATCATATCTGTTCTTCATGCATATTTCACAGAATATATAATTCAATTGAATTGTAAATAATAATTCATTGTATGACTATCAACAGAACTATGAAGCCTGCAACATTTTTAATCTGCATTTTCGTCATTTTTTGTAAGTGAAAGCTTTTATTAAAAAATAATTATAAATATAAAATATTGTTTTTAATAATAAATAATTAACGACATTTAAAACTAATTTGTAAAATTGTTATAAAATAAAATTGATAAAAATAATTTATAAAATTGTTTCACGTAAAAAGTTACAGATGTTGGCGAATTCAATCAGAAATCGTCAAATGATGTGTATATGTTCACTTTTCATGTATAGATTTCTATATATATTGAAAAAATTTACAGATCTGATCGAACAATACGTGCAAGGTGAGAGATTTGAAATACCAGCTGACTTAATGGAAAAGCATTTACATATAAATGGTCCGCAATTATTTCAAAATTGTGAAGACAGGAATTTTCATTGTCGAGCTATTATAGGTCGTGAAACATTTGATTTAACAGAACAAATGAATGGGGAAAGGTTAATAGATATTTTAGTAAAACAGTCAAAAAAAGCTCCATTTACCGAAGAATTATGGAAGTTACGTATGGATCAGCATTGTTATAATGATATGACTTTACAAGCAATTTTTAAAACTAATCTCGAAAATCTTGGACCCTGTGTACCGGAATTGGCTTCAAATAAAGAGGGATTCGAGAATTTTGTTGCGACCTTTATTCCAACTTACTGTTCCCGCATAGAAGCGCAGTAAGTATTAAAAAGTATTAAAAAAAACTGAGAGTCTTTTTTTATATTTAATTTAATTTAAATAACATGTTTCCATTATTTTTCGTTTCAGTGCTAAACAGAGAATTGGAAATTGAAAAAAAAATCTGTAACTTAGGAATTTTATGAAAATATGTATTTTGGATGATAATAAAAAAATACAAATGTTGTATAATCAATATATTTCAGATAAATATAAATAATTTAATACAAATTTATAAAATAATTTCAATTCGATTCTTTGTAATACTATTTGAAAAAAAATGCTGGTTCGGAGATTTGAACTCGAATGCCTCGGCTACAAAAGTCAAATACCATATCCACGCAGCTATTTGGTTTTTCATAAGTTGCAACAATAGTATACATTTTAATTCAATTAAAGTAAATTTATATAATTGTTTAACAAATTAATGTTTTAAATATCAAATAAGAAGTTCTATACAACTATAAAGAATTAAAATTTTGAAATATTAAAAAAAAGTATTAATTTACATATATGCAAAAACAATTTAAATTCAAGTGAATGTATTTTTCATTTTTAAAGTCCACATTGAAATTTATGTAAATAAATTTAAATATTTCAAATACAGTAGATTAAGAAAATGATTTTAATCTCAAATCTGTGCTCACGCATATAAATATAAGCATCAGGTTAAAGATAAAATGGAAATACACGATTAACTATCGGAAAATGAAGTTTGTGAAATTTTCGCTCGCGATTTTTGCCACTTTTTGTAAGTAAATATAATCATAATTTTTTAAAATCTTGTATACCAAAAGCTTTTTTATTTCTTTAACTAGTTTTTTACACAAAAATAAAGATTAAATATGTTTTTCATCATCTTGTTAATTATCGATACCATTAAAATTTACAGGCTTAATGACTATCAGTGTTAAAAGCGAACGATTTCAAATACCAGTTACACAAAAATAAAGATTAAATATGTTTTTCATCATCTTGTTAATTATCGATACAATTAAAATTTACAGGCTTAATGACTATCAGTGTTAAAAGCGAACGATTTCAAATACCAGTTGACTTGAGCGAAAAATATTTAGGCATATCAGTTGCGCAATTATTTCAGAAATGTGACGACAGAAATATGCATTGTCGAACTGTGATGAGTCGAGATTTAATAGACGTGGCAGAAGAAATGAATGGAGAGAGATTAATAAATTTGTTGGTAAATTTAACAAGACAAAATCCTCCAATGAGTGAGGAAATGTGGCAATCATATATAGATCGACATTGTCATAATGACATGACCTTGAAAACATTGTCTGCTACCACTTTAAAGAATCTTGGAAATTGTGCACCGGAATTAGATTCAAATAAAGAAGGATTTCAACAATTTGTCATGAGATATTTACCAACTTACTGTTCCCGCATAGAAGAATTGTAAGTTTAAAAAATATTTCCTGAAAAAAAACCGAATGTTATTTAACTTTGAATTTTTTGTTTTAGAGCTAAGCAAAGAGCGGGACTGTAAAGAAACACCTAACCTAAAAAAAAACAAAAATCCTTTCACAAACATGTAACTCTATTTTCCGCTTATGTGAATTAATTACGCATTTTCATTTATTCAGACTTGGAGCGCATTTTGTTCTAACGGAAACATTTTTATTCGACTTCAGAGATAAAAAATCTAGCCCCAACTAATAAAAAAGTAACACCCAAATTATATAAATTTATCTTTCTGCGTTCAATTAGTGATGGGCTTGAGTCGTTTACCCAAGTGACTGGTAATTTCCGGTAATTACCGGTAAATATTTACGAAGATGGTAAAACATAAAATTGTGCGTTCGGATGACTTTTCTGTAATAAAAGTTATTTTTGTATTTTAATTTTTAATTAAAAAGTATGTTTTTAATAACAGATAAAGTAGATTTGCATTTATCATTATACTGAGTAAAATAAGAAATACTTTATTGAGTGATGTTTCTACGGAATAGCAGACAAAACTGTATTTGTGTATTAGACTCATAACCTCATTTTTTAATATTTCATTCAATATTATTATAACCACAAAATATTTTGAAAAATTTCGGATATTTTCAATACCTAATGTATATTGAGATTCACATATAATTCTTATTCACAATGTTGTCACTATAAACATAGAATTTCTAATTTGAATGATATTGGAACTGAACATGATTTTGACTGGTCAAATATTGAAATACATAAAGATAATAATGATTATACAAAAGACTAGTAGTCCAAATGTTTTTTTACTAAAAAGGAAGAAAATAATTGCATTAACAAAATGAGCGATATTTATAATTTTGACGATTCGTATAAGAATATTATTAAAGTTTTGATTTGATTCCTTTTACTTGATTTGTTTGATTCAGTGTCTTATTAATATTTATTTGTAAATTGTAATGTAGGTATGTCTTTAATTTTCTTATTTCAATAATTTTTGATATTGTATTTACTTCATTCACATTTTATAATTGACTTTCAATGAAGAATGTTCATTTCATTGAATAGAAAAGTTATACTTTCATTGACAAATGTTTTTTAAAAAAAGTTTTTTTTTATCAGTATGTTAAAAAATGTGTGTTGTTTTTGTTTTGGTTCCTTATTCATCATAAGAATGTATTTTATTGGAAAAGAAAACTACGACCGCGGGCGCCACTTGTTCGAAACAAATATGGCCGCTGACAGAGAGTTTATTCAGACAGTCGAATTTGGTTTAACAATAAAAGTTTGTTTCGGAAGTGTTGTTACGATTATAAGTGTGTTAGCTTCAAGCTTAAACAATTTATTTTGACTCACTAGAGCTACTCCGTCGTCTAGAAATATTATAGAGGGTCAAATGTTGTCAATAAAGTATTTTAATGTGACGTCACAAATCAAAAAGGTTAGGTCATTTTGTCAGTAAGGTTAGACGCAGACCCAAATTTACATTGAGCTATAAAGGGATTTCTAATATAAAAGGTATTTTAGACTAATTTATTTAAAAATTGTATAAATTGTTGCTATTAGAAGATAGAATATGTTTTTTTACATTTTTATAATGTATTCATATTTCTTGTCAGTTAATTAAATTTGTATTTAGAAGCCAAAAAAACAATTACACTGACAGAACTTTCTAACCTATTTTGAATTTTTTATTATTTTTTTTTGCATTTAAAAATAAAGCAGATAACCGATATGAAGTATGATTATACTACAAAAACGTAAAAAAAATATGTTTTAGCTTTTGCCATTAATAATTTTGAAAGTTTTTTATTGAATTGTCATAAAAATCACTTTTTATTAAAAATCCCATTATAACGTAATATAAATTTGGGTTCGAGCCTAACCTTCTTGACAAAATGACCTGACCTTCTTGACTAGTGACGTCACATTAAAATACTCTATTCTGGTATGCGGAGCTAACAATAAAACTAGACAAAAAATTGAGAATTCCATTGTATATTCACAAAATAAATAATTCTCACTATTATAAAATTATAATTCACTTTCACAAACACTTTAAAATTTTGTTTTTAAAACAAATATCGACTTTTTATGTACTAAGTATACGTCAGTTCTCTCTGTCGGCGGCCATATTGGATAGTTCCTAAAGCAACCGACAGGGGCGTTTTGTAAATTTAAACTACCAAAAGATTATTATTATTAATTTTTGATAATGAAAATCATATAATGTAATATCACTAAAGGTACACTGAGAGACTTTTAATTACAGTTTTTGCTTTCTTCAATTTCTATATTTGTAATAAAACGTAAGAATTTAGGGATAATCGAGGTTCGATCATAATAGTTCTTTTAAAAAAAAGAGATTGTGTTACCTTGTTTTTTATTATTGTAATTTCGTGAGAAAAAAATTAATATATACAATTAGAATTAGTACTATTTGAGGTTAGAAAAAAGTAAATGTGAAAAAGCGATATTAATTTTTAACACATTTTGATCTATTTATTATGGCATGTCTAAAATTTTATTAGACTTTTTCTAGGACAGTTTTTCGAGCAGCCATATGTCTCATGAGCTATTCTACCACTTCACAATATTTATTCAAAAATATATTTAAAAAAAATCGGTCTTCAGAAAAATTTCCTATCATCCGGAATACTGAACACAGAATTTAAATATTATTACCATTTTCACTTCAATTTAGTAAAAAATCACTTCTCAAACCACATGAAACTTTTGCTAGTTAGTATATAAGGAAATTTTAAAACACTCTTTTCTAGCGACGCGCGCGATTATTCGATGTCATCGAAATGTTATATGTTTGTAGCTTAGGATTAAAAGTGTGCGTAATGTATATATCATAATATAGGTTGTTCGTTACACAGATTTCATCAAATACCACTATAAAGATACAGAATACTTGTAACTATACAAATATCAAAGACGAACTTGCATCTGTATCTCTGACCTGTCAAACAAATACTGCCATCTTTCTTTTTACTGCGCGCGCACCCCATGATTCTAAGTTTCTAACACGCGTTTTATAATTCTTGCAATTCTTTATTTTCATCTCTCTTAAATTCTTTAGAGGTAATATAATTCTGTGTCTTATGAAGTATATAACACTTTTACTACTTTTTATCAAAAAGACAACTGTTGCATCTAAAACGTCTTTTCTTAAACAGTGTATTAGTTTTTATAACCACATCTCGATTATCCCTAAACTCTTAAATTTTATTGTACATAATAATTAACAATAAAGCAGATATTAAAATCAAAAGTTTCTCAGTGTAGTAATAATAGTTTTATCATTATAAAAACTCAGTTCTAAAAGTAATTATTTAGAAATTTCGGCTGTGGTAACGATTTACCGGTAATTACCGGTAAAAATTCAGTAATACTGGACACAAGCCGTCACTACGTTCAATATACGTTACACGAAGTAAAATAATTTTTTTTTTCAAGAACCAGAACCACATTAGGCTTCCTCACAGGACAATAACGAAAATTTTTCCATTTCCCCTCGACCTCTTTTGAATTCTCCGAAAAATATAAAAATTTCAAAGGAATAAATCTCAATTTGTCTCGAATAAAAAATCCCATTAGATTCATCTTTCTCGGTTCATTGGATAATGTGTGAAGTTTTTACTACTCGAGAATTTTGAAAGGTGTGACCCATCGAGGATCGGTTATAGGTACTCCTGCTTTTTGGGGGGGCAACTTCACGTGTTTTGTAGGCGGTTTTCGAAAAATTAAACGCGCGTCATTGAACGAAAAGAGTGTCTTTTGTGAAAAGAGTGATGCATCGTCACTATTCCTGGCACCTTTGACTCCTCTTGTTACACAATACCGAGTCTGACAAAGAGTCTTGGCTGAATTAAGGATGTGCATGTGCTCAGATATTCATTGCAGCAAATTTTGAGTAGATTTCCTTCGAGTTTTGGATGGAGTAGGCGGAAATCTTGGTAGACTGCTTGGCAACCGCATGAAATGGGTGCACGAGTCCAAATCTTTTGTCAAGAAACTGTCTGGCCGGCATTTTTCGTCCCTTAAATATGTCCCTGGCACCGTGAAACGATTCATAATGGCGGATGTTGCGCCATTGTCGTCAGCGAGAAAACGGTTTCAACTTTCGAGTGCCCGCACCCCGAAACAGGCCTGTTTTCAAGTACTTCGCTTGTCGCTGCTACCTTTTTACGGTTTTGATTGAGCGCCTCTTCAGTGCGCATATCAAATGAAATGAATTAACGGCGAAAAAACACTTATTGTATACAACAACTTTCGTTTTGCCGTGTAGGTACTTTCGTGGTTCGCACAGTTGTTCGGTAAAATTATATCCGAAAAGGGGATAAACCACAGTAACAGATTTTTTATTTCACTAAATCTGTCCCTTCGGTGTTGTATTGAAAAAAAAAGACTGGACGCATGAGAAAGGGGAACTTTGTTGAGTTTTGCAAACTAGAACTTTCTGAGATTTATTTCTTTTAAAAAGACGGAGCTTTTAGAGAGTTTAGAAACTCTTTTGTGATTTTTATGAATTATCGGTAAGATAAGATGAGTCTTTTGTGGAAAAAAAACAAATTTTTAGGTTAAGTTGTCATTTTACTTCGGACTGTGTACAGTGAGTAGAAAGTCCGTTACCGACAGTCGATTAATTTTAGCGGCAACCATTCAGATTTTTAAATCTTAATTTCTTCTTAAATAAAGATAAGAGTATCATTGGTACTTTAAATAATTATTAAGTTTCGAGAAAACATCAATTTATTGTTTAAACTTAATCCATTAACGCCTAAATTACAAAAATCGTAGCCTTACTTTGAAATAAGACTACAAGTAGGAAAAATTTTTTGTAAAATATAATAGCATTTTTTTACGTTTCTGGGATCGCTCTATAAGATTCTAGGAAAAATAAAAATATGCGCTTAGTTGATACATAATATCCAAGATGGCGGCGCACAGTAGTTCGAATTGAGAAATTGCTGTTTAAAATCGTCGACAGCCGTCAATTTTTGACGGATTTAAACTTCTTTTTTTTACAACACGCAGAATAAAATTTTCTAGAAGTTAGCTAAGCCCGATTTTAATGTTTTGTTTTTATTTCAATATTATTTAAACAAATAAATAAAAAAATTGTGTATCACAGAAGAAATTAATAAAACAAGATATAAATAATTATTAAAATAAAAGCGAAGCAAAATTATTAATTCTTTAAATTGTTTATAACATTATTTATTATGTATACTTAATATTGACTTTTAATTTATTAGTATATTAAATAGTTTGCAATTGATTTTAGAAAAAAAAATTATCCTTTTTTAACGATACTTGATTATTGTAAATTATTATTAAAAATTATTGTTTATAATAATAGTAATTATTGTTTGTTAATAATTTTCAACACTTTTCTAATAATTATTCTTTACTTATGACCATTAAGAAATGGTTTAAAGAATTTTTTTTTCAATTGAGATTAAAAATTTGAACATTTATATAAGTTTTTCATTTATTTATTTAAATACTATTAAAATAAAAACAAAAATTAAAAATCGGGCTAAGCTATCTTCTAGAAAATTTTATTCTGAGTGTATTTAAAAAAAAAAAGAAGTTTAAATCCGTCAAAAATTGACGGCTGTGGACGATTTTGAACAGTAATTTCTCAGTTCGAACCACTGTGCGACGTTAAAATAACGGATATTGGTAAAAAATTAAATCGCAGATTTTAAGGTCGCTTAATCATAATCGGATTATGATATTTTAAAATTCAAAATGACGGATCCAATACTCGGACAAATTGTAACACTTTTGTCATAATTTACAAAACTTAGTACTATTAATTTTCTTATCTTGATTTAAAAAGAAAAATGTAATATTTAAAAACCGAATCGTTGCCGCCAAAACAATCGACTGTCGGTAAACAGACTTTCTACTCCCACCTGTACACAGTCCAAAGTGAGATGACAAGTTAACCTACAAATTATTCGTTTTCATAATTTTGGGAGCATTTTAAAAGAAAAGTATTCTAAAAAACGTTTTTAAACTTAGTGTTTTGCAGTAAGAAAATGACTTTTCCGCTATTTTCCAGTTCCTAGGAGTTGTTTTTTAAATCTTAATTGACAAAAACTTATTTCTTGAGAGAACATTTACGAAAATCTTTGTTCTCTGAGAGCACAAGCGTTTGGTGAATTTTTTTGTGGCTTGTATAAAAGTTGCGATCAATAGCCGTCTACCCTAAATTGTGAATTATTTATTGGCCTCAGATATGCACAAACATAGAGAAAAATATCAAAGGTTCGTTGACTATTAAACGATTTGCTTGACGCGACAACACTTAATAATTCCACTGACTGCGTCAGGCTACTTTCACAACTCGATGATTAGGGTGCGCTGAGCATAGAAATTGGACTATTCATAATCACCGAATAAACGTTATTAATTAATTGCGAGTATCAGCAAAGCTTATGCTTCACAGGTTCACAGAACCAAGTACCATTGTAATTTTCAAACTAAACAGTCAATGATGTATTCAAATTTTGAATATGTATCCAATAATACCTCTCGCATTTGATGAGAGCCGAAATTAACATTTTGATTATTGTCGTCATTATAACTGAATCCAAACAAGTGTGAGAAAGTAAATAGAGAAATTGTGGGTAATTTATTGATTTGTATAATTCTTGTTTTGATTTTAAATTATTTATTAAATTATAAGAAAAATCGTGTCAGATTCAATATACCCTTGGTTTTGTCTTGGATTTAACAAAACTTTTAATAAAAAAAGTATTGGCAGTGAGTGTTGAAAGTTAGTGTGGAAAAATTTGTAATTCTATTACAAGTTTGACAAAAGTTGAGAATTTTTTTGTAAAAAGATGATAAGCAAAGGAAAAAGAAGATGGAAAGAAAATGAATAAAGTTTTATAAACAAAATTGGATTAAATATAGGTCTGTCAGGCTCTATATCTTCAATATCGTGTAATATACGTGCCCTATTTACCAGTTGGTGGTTGTTCGTGACTGCTAACAGGAAAGTGGACGATTCGTGTAAGATTAAAGGAGCTTGAACTGCAAACGCTGAATACTAATCACCTGCGCGCGAGTTCAAATACTCTATTTTTCTCACCTAAATTGGCCTCGCGTCATTCTCAATTTTTCACTTTGATTCTCAATTTCAGCGGATTAAATTTATTTTTTCTTAATGCAGATTTTTGTCCTTAAATAACGCTGTATTTTTTAATAGGTCACGAGAACAATTTCAAAAATTCACGCGACTTTATTTATATTTTGTTTCTTAAATTTTTCATTTAATTGTCTATAAACAAGCGAACTTTTCCTAATAACTCCTTCTGAAGGTGCAAAAGCATTTCCATAAGGCAAAGCTATTCTTTTCAACGTACTTTTGCATACAAAGCAAGGAAATTTTTTCTTTTTCATACACGAGACTGAAATACATATTGCATCGAAGTAAAGGGAAAATCCTGGAAATGCGCAATTCCAGTGCAAAGGATTTTGAAAATGGTTCGTATCTTTCTTAAAAAATATGTGATATTATATAAATGCATAGAAATATATACACGAATCGTACTTTTTGAAATAACACGATACATAGAAGAGGCGAAACCTTTTTTAATGACTATTTAAGCAAGATTGAAACTCAGAATAATTTTCTTAAATTACTTTTGGCTTAGTTGACTATCGAAACTAAAACAAAAAATATTATTTGACGTGAGAATTTATCATAATAGTAGAACGACCATAGAATGACAAAATTCAAAGATACGTAGCTTCGCATTGAAAATGAATTGATGTCTCTGATTGGCTGGTAAATTACCGGAAATATTACGGACCAATCCGAGACGCACATTCATTTCTATCGCGAAGCTACCTATCTTTGTATTTTGTCATTCTATGGTCTTTCTAGTGTTACGATAATTTCTTGAGTTAAATAATATTCTGAAAATAGTTAATCTCCGATTAATTTAATTGAGTCAGTCTTTTGCGCCCCACGAACTTTTTAAGGCAGAATAATTAATCGCTGATTAGCGCGATCATAAGTGACAATAACATAACCTATGAAGTACCGATAAAATTTTTCGAATGAATATAATTAACAAAATAGATTGTTTTATCTCTTTATTTCTTTAAGGGTTTTATAAAAAACATTTTAATTTTAATTTTGTTAATCAAAAAGTAGATTTTCTATTCATAACATTTTACGTAGTCGTTCGTTTTCCAAGATACGCGACACCACTCAGTGATGCATAAAAAACTAAAATTTTATTTTTAAGATATTAAAATGATATTTTATTGAAAGTAATATAATTATTATTTTTATATTATGAATAGTATTTAAAATTAAATAATACTTTATTTTTTTAATTATTTCTGTATCAAAACTGTAAATGATAAATTAGAATCAATATTATTACATAAAATGAAAATTAAATTGTATCTAGATTTTTTTGGAATATGTTAGAATAAGTGTTTCTTATTAGACATTGAATAATGTGAACTTTGTATTTATTGTATTTTTGTAAATTCTTCAAAATTTAACCTAAATTTTGTTCACATTGTCTTACGACTAATTTACTAATTAAATAATAATTAAAAGTTCACTTTGGATTATTATTTAAGCAAATTACTGTTGTTTATTTTTAACATTAGTCAAAATTAATCTACGCTATTTTATTATTTAATTATTAATATTTTAAACCAATAAGTTTATGACAATTATTATTATTAAGATGTTCAGTAACTTATTTGGTTAATTTTTTGTCGTGTCTACAAAAATTATTAAAAGGTTAATTCTTGAAAAATTTTAGTCTTAATATTAAATACAATTTCTTTAAACTACAAATATTCTAAAGATTTTAATTTAAACAAATTATAAATAGTTTATAAAATCAGATTTTTAAAAACTGAAAAAAATTGTTTTTTTTACAAAATTTTGAAAGTTTTAGTAATTAATCTTTAGTTTAATCTACTAAAATTTCGATTTATTAAAATTTATTTAATTTAAATTCAATTTAAATTCCAAATGATTCTAATTTCTACTGATTAAAATTTTTAAAGATTCGAGGCTTAATCTATCATGTATTGAATTGTCGAAACAATGATTAATTAAATCAATTATTAATTTTATTCGTACAGTTTTTAAATATTTTCAATTTCCGTGGAATTTTAAAGGTTTTACACTGGTAATTGTCTTCTCTTTGTTTATTATTGTATTAAAAAGTTGAAAATAGTAACTAAAAATTGATTTTAAAAGTCACCCAAGTCAAAGTTAAGCACACTTTGAATATATTTTCTAGAAAGTTTGGAAATAATTTTAAATTAAATATTGTTCAATATAAAAACTATACTTTGATATGGTGCACTGAATTTTTTATTTTATAATATAAAAATTTATTTCTAGTGTTTTTAAAAAAGCTATATTCTTTTATCTTTTCAACTTCAAATTTCAAGATAAATACAGACAGTTTTATATTTTTTATTTAAATACTTGGCAGAAATGTATGTATAGTACAAATTTAAATATCATTTTTGCCATACAAATCATCAGATTCTTTTAATAAATAGGCGTAGCAAAGATTTTGAATGAATTATATGATATAGATGTTATTCTGTTATTTCTCTGTAGTTTGAGGTTATGGGAACTTATTTGCGCGCTCAATAATCGGCAGTTCTGAGACGACCAATCAAAATTGACAGATAAAAAAAATTTGAAGAGAGAAATAGAGAAAATTGAATTATTTTGATTAACTAATCGGAGATTCAAATTTTTTTTGTCACACATTGAACTTTAATCATGATTAAAAGCTTGATTAAAAAGATAACCCTCATTAGTTAATCAGTGTTTTAATCTGTGCTGGTGAAACCGGTTCTTATTAAATTAAATATTAAATTAATCTGGAATTAACTGTTTAATCAGAGTTGGTGAAACCGGTCCTAAAACTCAGAATATTAATTGACGCGAGAAATTATCGTAACACTAGAACGATCAGAGAATGACAAAATGCAAAGATACTTAGCTTCGCGTTGGTAATGAATTGACGTCTCTGATTGGCTGGTAAATTGCCGGAAATATTACGGACCAATCAGAGGCGCACATTTATTTCTATCGCGATGCTACCTATCTTTGCATTTTGTCATTCTATGGTCGTTCTAGTGTTACGATAATTTCACCCGTCAAACAATATTCTGAGTTTTAATCTTGTTTACACAATTCTAAAACGAGGTTTTGCCTCTTCTGTGTATAGTGTTATTTCAAGAAATACAATTCGTGTTATATAGACAATGAACAAATACTGAAACAAAATCACATTTTTTAAAATAACCTACATTTCAAAACCAACAATATTTTGCCTGAAAGAACCCAATCTCGTAATTAAAAGCCAAATAAACAGAAAACGTAACTATTCCAATTAAGTGAAACAAATTTAATCAAAATCTCGTCATTTCCAAAAGAAGACAAAAAACCCGCGCCACGTAAACACTTGGCAAAGATTTATTCGAAGGACATGAATTCCTCATTAACGGAGCGTGGGAAGAAAATCCAATTCAATACCAATAAGTCCCTCATTCCATTATTGTCAAGGTATTTTCATTTTCTTCGCATACTCGGTGGTCGTTCTTAGTTCTCAATACAACAAAAAGTCTCGAAATTTTTTCATACTTAGCAAGTCTGAGAGGCTCAATTGTGCGCATTTTTGTGGTCTTCACACTAAAATTACGTGTTGCCGGATCTCGTGACAAGTTCAAGTTCCAGCTATTCGCGGGAATTTTTCTGAGAAAAGCGGAAAGTCATTGAAATCACTAAACGACGTTTAACAGGGATGGTTGTCAAACGTGCCGACCTGTGAATTGCACTGTGAGGGTGACAATTTTGTCGGACACAAGTCTTGGGCTTTTCATACGTAGGCTCCATTGAGAAACTCAACTTTTTTTTTTTTTTTGAATGAATGAATGAATGAAAAATGCCTGCACAACGCGACTTTCATTCTTCGATCTGGAGCTACTGTGAATGGAGGAAAAATACCAATACGAGTATAGTATACAACTATACAGAAGCAAAAGTCAAGTCGGAGTGGAAAAAAAGGAGCCGGGACCGCATGCTGGGTTTTTCGCCTGGTGACACAAGTGTTGCCATTGTTGCACTTTCGAGAGTGACATTGTCGGTTGGTCCTTAAGACCATTAACTACGTTTTACCTAAAATTTAACCCAAAGTGGAGGCCCTCTCGACAAATTTTTGGAATTTACGTCCATAGAGGCATAGCATTATAAGTATAAGGTATAACTTATATATTATAGTGGACTGAATGAAGTGAATGAATGACCGGCAACGGCATATAGTTGAATGAAGGTTTGTAGTAGTTTTCTCTTCCTTTTTTTGAAAATCGTCTTGCCCACGAATTCCCGCGGGAACACTTTCGCATTTAAATCCCTCTTTCCAAAACCCTCCAATGCAGTTGATTCGTTGTAAATAGCTGCGACCGCAATCGCCGGCGGTCTCAATTGTAATGTGCGATGATACTTCACCCCCAAATCTGCCCGAGGGGAAAGGGGTAAGATTACGACCGCAGTTCCAGTTAGAAAAAATTCTATTCTAGTCGCAGCTATATAGTACGACATTTTACTCCCAGTGACAAATCCTGTCTGTGCCGAAATCCAATTACAAATTCGATTATTCCAAACCAAGGGTAGACCGCAATGAATTGTTTCAAATTTCTTGACATTGGTAATTGCGCAAATTTTTACTGGAATTTTCTGCTAAATATGTCAGGTTTTTTTCATGGGCGTGATAAAATGTTCTGTTACCGTTTTAGAAAAACCTGTCACTGTTTTAGAGAATTTTATCTACGATTCAGAAAATTCAGTTATGGTTTATGGAAATTGTGTCTTGGTTTCAAAAAATTCTAACACTGTTTCAAAAAAATTAGTTACCGTTTAAGAAAATTCTATCGCTGATTTAAGAAATTCTGTCACCGTTTCAGAAAATTCGATTCCCGATTCAAAAAATTCTATTACCGTTTCAGAAAATTCCGTTACCGTTTACGGAAATTCTGTCACCGTTTCAAAAAATTTAGTTACCGTTTACGGAAATTCTGTCACCGTTTCAGAAAATTCTATTACCGATTCAGAAAATTCAGTTACCGTTTATGAAAATTGTGTCGCGGTTTCAAAAAAATTCTGTCACCGTTTCGGAAAATCATACCGCGCATGCGTGAAGTCAATTGCGTCATTTTCTGTCACCGTGTGAGAATTTATTTTTCGTACCTCCGTTTAGAAAATTTTCTTACGGTTCTAACAGAATAGTCTCTTAAATTTCAAACTATTTTTAACAGTGCGTATGAAATATCTATTTTTGAAAAATTTTTATTCATTGATAGTTCGATTCTATTAATGGTCCCAACCCTCTTTATAGAAAGAATGTTATTTTCCAATAATACTTCTTAAAATCTGGGGGAGGAGTCGCCCCAATCTCCCCTGAATACTGAAAAGTAAACTTGTGGAAGTAAAAATAATGTTGAATATTTTTTTTTATTTTAACATTACCTAAAAATTATAATTACTTATATTTAACTAAATTGATTTGTTGTAAGTTTTTTTATTTCTTTTAATTGAATATAATATTAAATATTTAATATATTAAAAATATTTATTTACTTTTTAAATTTATTATTTTTATTCCACAAATATTTTTGTTTCAGTTTTATTGACAATACTGTTTTTAACACAATTTTATGAAACTTGTAAACATTGTTCTTCTTTAAAAATGTCAAAGGTGTGATTTTTGTCAGAAATTCTTTTTCTCTTATCTACCTGAACTCTCAGTTACGTTTCTCCTTTTGCTCTCCTCTGAAATTCTGTTTTCTTTGTCAGGAGGTTTCACGCCAGACAGTTGGTCGCCAACAGTGTTTCTCTTACAAATTCCCGTTTCAAGTTTTATACGGAGACTACATTTCTGAAAAGTTAGACTCCATTAAATGCATTCTTCTCCGTGATTTATGAATCCTGTTAACCGACAATCCGATTTCAATTATAGACTTATTTACCAGTTTTAGCTTTTTTAGATATTTTTTTCCAAAAACAAGTTGATGGTTTGTTTTATTTATTAAAATTTGGACTAATTTTAAAATAAAATTTTAAGAAATTCCTTTTTTTAATTTAAATAATTTTCAGTTTTTATGTAAATATCTTTTTAGTTTTTTCTTGTACTATTATAATATTCCTTTTAATATAGCTGATAAATAAGTAAATAAAATAAACCCAAATTTTACATTTTTCCGCCATATTAAATGCGCCATTTTAAATTTTGGAAAAACGAGTTCCAAAAACCCGAATTAAACATCACTTTTTAATTTGTCCGACATTTTATTTTCGATAAAAGACTTTAGATTCATAATTCGAATTTCAAAAAACTCGAATGAAACAACATTTTTTTAACTTTGGCACCATATTGGTTCCACCATTTAAAATTTTATAGATAATAGAAATCTGTCATGTTTTGAAGATCTAGAGCAATATTTTAACAGAAAAAAAAGATTCGTCGAGTCGTAATTTTGGATTTTTTAATTTTAATTTCTTAATTTTGTTCCACCATTTCGAATTTTGGAAAACTAGTTTAAATTCATCATCCGAATTTAATAGAACTTTTAAATTTTATCCGCCATATTGTTTCTACCATTTTGAATTTAGTAAAAAACTCGCTTTTAACATCTGGATTAATATTTTACCAAAAACAAGATTTGTCGAGTCTTCATTTTCGATTTTTTAATTTTAATTTCTCAAATTTGTTCCATCATTTTTATTTAGAAAAACGACTTGAAATTCATCATCCGAATTTAACAGAATTTTAAAATTATAGCCTCCATATTGTTTCCACCATTTTGAATTTTTTAGAAATCTCGCTTTGAAGATCTGGATTAATATTTTACAGAAAAAAGATTTGTCGAATCGTAATTTTGGATTTTTTAATTTTAATTTCTGAATCTTGTTCCACCATTTTAAATTTTGGTAAACAACTTTAAATTTAATATTCGAATTCTAAAAAAACCCGAATTTAACAGAATTTTTTAATTATAGCCTCCATATTGTTTCCACCATTTCGAATTTTTTAGAAATCTCGTTTTGAAGATCTAGATTAATATCTTACCAAAAAATCCGTTGATCGTCATTTTGAATCCTCCATTTTGAATTTTTCGTAACCAAAAGAACTCGAGATATTTTGAGTTATCGAAGCAATTCTTATTTTAATATATAAAAATATCGATTGAAAAGTTATTTTGTAAAAAAATCGTGTTTTCTACAAATAAGTATTTAAAACTTTTTCTATTTTTATTATAAACAGATTTTATGAACTGAAACTAAGTCAATAATATAAGTTAAATAAATTAAAATGTAGTTAAATTGAAATGTAAAAATTTCAATATGATTAAATTGAAATACAAAACTTACAATATGATTAGATTAAAGTATAAAAAATGGAAATATAATTAAATTGAAAAAAATCATATCAGAGTATAAATAATTTACTAATATTAAGTTCTTAAAAAAAAACAAGCTCAAGATTAACTTATTAACAATATCAACTTCATATCAAAGTTCTTTAGAAAAAAATCATTGTTAGCAAAACTATTTTAAAAATTGAATACGTTTTTCGGGTTCAGGAAACGCAATAAAACACCTTTATATATTTTATTCAATAAATGTATTTCATACCTAAAAATATCTCTTCTGCAGTACATACAAAAATATTTACAAATTACGAAGAAAATATACAATATTTACATACTTTAGTATTTGGCTTAAATATAAATTTTTTCGTCGTAGAAACAATTTTCCACTTTCTTTTGTTTCACATAATTTTTAAGGATATTTTAATTTAATTCATTCACATGAAAAGTAAGCCACTTTTTTGAGCTTTTTTGTATAAATCACGTATATCTTATTTTATAACTGTACTGTTATTGTAAACAGTAAACGAGTTCTTTTCTATACAGTTTTAACTTCCGGTTAAAGAAATTTGAGCCAAATTTAATAATTTAAAATAAATTGTTACAATTTTTTATTAAGTGACAGACTTTGTTTCGTTTGATCATAAAAAAAATTGACCAAACTGGACTGACAACTTGTTAATTAATCGTACACTAAAAAAATGGTTATCTACTTTTAAGAATAATTCTTGGATCCTATAAGAATAAAATATTAAAATTTTATCACATTTTTAAATTAAAAATATTGTCTTTATGCAATTTTTCAAAGCTTCACCATTTCTAAACTATTCATCCGATCAACTTAAAAACAAATTTTAATATTCTTTAATATTTAAATTTAAATAATACTAAATAATTTATACTAAATATTAATTTAGTATAAATAATATAATTAATATCTTTAAACATTGTAAAATAAGTATTTACAATTTAAATGCGTTATTAAAAATATTAGAATACAAAAAAAATATTTTTTCCAAAATTCAAAAAAGAAATTTATTTTTTAATAAACAGTACTTTTAGAGTTTTTAGCTAATATTTTAGTTTTGTATTCTCGAAAAATGATAAAATGAGCCAATAATAATATAATCAATATCTTTAAACATTGTAAAATAAGTATTTACAATTAATTTCTGATGAGGTCTTGACGACACACTACCGGTCAAAATTGTCGGACCACTTACAAAAATCGTATTAAAAAACGGACTTCTTTAAATGTTGATAACTTTGTTAGAAATTAGCAAAATTAAATTATTTATAGATCATTTGAAAGCTTTTAAAATTTGCCGTCAAATAGTCCTAGCTTGAAGCATTTTTGATTAATAAAAACGGAGATTTAATGTGATAAAAACAGGTGAATTTTTCGTTTCCAGTGAATTTTCACTGCTCAAGTTTGATTGGCTGCATTTCCTAGAGAAATAACAGGAAATTTTTTAAATTAAGCTGACTTAAACCTTGAACTTTTAACTTTAAAATAAGCCAAAGAAAACTGAATTATCTTCATTGGTTTAAAAGTTATAAGCAAACGATGATAACCCTACATGAAAAATTTTTTAATTAATTTCAAAATTTTCCTATTATTTATCTAGAAATGTATCTAGCCCACCAAACTAGAACAATGAAAATTCACTGAAAAGCTAGGACTATTTGAAGGCAAATTTTATGAGCTCTTAATTCTTCCCTCAATTCAAACCGGTAATCTAAAGAAAATATTCAAGGTTAATCTAAAGTATGGGTCTCCCAGACCCAGAGTGTGCTTCAGGGGTTAAAGAATATTTTTCCTCGTAAATAGCATCCAAGAATTATTCTCAAAAGAAGATTACCATTGTTTTTTATTTGTCACTAATTTTCAAAATCATCTTAAGAATTAACGATACGTTCAACCGTATGTTTGGTGCAGGACATGGCATTGAAAATTGGCGGAGATGCTATTGTCGTTTGCATTAGAACAGTCGAATAAGAAGGTGAGTCAATTCTCTTTCTTTTGTCCTGCGGTGTCGATTCCTGATAGGAGTCCAAAGTTCTCTTACAGCCTCGGGTCGAATCATCAACTTGTCTTAAGGAGTTTGCCACGACTGGATAACGAAACGGATGCCAATTGGACTTTGCGTCTAGTTGTACACCAGCAGTTGGAGAATTAGTTAAAGGAAACTCCTCGGCATAGGAAATACGACCCATTGAGAATTCGGTTCCCTCGACATTAACCGTGTTCTTGCAGTCTTCGATCGATTTCTCGGAGTTTCGTCTCTCGATTATTTTCAGTCTCCCAGACTCGCTATCGTCATCATCATCGTCCACTTCCTCATCCTCGTCCAATTCCCGTTTCCTCATGTCCAAATCCTCATTCTCGCACTTTTGATTGTCCTCGGAGCATCCGTCCTTCTTCTTGCCACAAGTTCTCAAACAACAACACTTCTGACTCTGTCCGGACGGAAGATCTTCCTTCTTGTACTTAACGCGACGATTCTGAAACCAGATCTTCACCTGCTTCTCGGAAAGTCGCAAATTTGTTGCAATCTCGATTCGCCTCAGTCTGGAGAGATACATATTAGCGGAAAACTCTCGTTCTAGTTCGAGAAGTTGGGTACTTGTGAAAGCGGTTCTAATTCGCTTTGAGCTGTTGCTGATGGAATTTGGCGATTTTGGCGGAGGAGTTGGAGAATTGCTATGACGTGAGGGCGATGTATTGGCTGCTGAGAAATCTGCAAAAGAAGAAATAGATTTGATTAATTATTTGGAGAAGATTGATTTTGGAGAAATTGGATTAGGTAAGGTTGGTCGGTTTTATTTTAGGGTCTAAATCTCAAGTAGATGGAAACTACTATTTTTTGAGTGAAAATTCGTTTAGAAATAGTAATTCTGATATTAATAAAGTTGTAGAATTTGGTACAAAATTACAAAATTGAATTGGTCAATGTAACTTTGAGGTTATGTTTCACGGGAATATTCGCGGGAAAAATATTTTGGGTAACTTTTAACATATTTATGATAGACCTCGGATTAAAGTCACAAATACAGAAATGTACTCAAGATTTTAGAAAATTTGCATTTGTGACTTTTAATCCGAGGTCTGTCATAAATATATATAGTGAACTTTACCCAAAACATTTTCCCGTGTAGTTTCCCGCTAAATATTAGTTGTTTTTTGTTAATTGAAAAAGAAAAAATTCGTTCACGCTCTCTTAATCTCAATTTAGTGAAAAATCAGTCGCTATTTCAAATTAGTGAAAATGTCTACTAATTTTTAATCATTTTTCACTAAACCAATAGAAAAACTGTAAAATATACTAAATTACTAATTTGGATTTAAATTTTAATTTAAATTTGAGTCGATAAATCAGTGTACTGTTCGATCTGTTGATAATAATGAGTGTTTGTCTGTTAACCTCTAAATTTGGATTTTTAACATCTGACGTTCAACACTTTTTTACGTTATCTGTTATTTTAATTATTTATTATTTTATTACTATTGACGTGATATTGTTGATGTTATTAACAATGTTTCTAAGTCTGTGATTTATTTATAATGTTGTAAGTTGTTTTATTTTACATTTCATATTTGTAATTTTAACTTTAATTAGTTTTTGTTTTTATAACCTCAAATTTACTATGTTTTGATTATATTTAAATATTAAGAATTTAAATTGATATTATGTTCTGTTTTTAGTTGTTTTTATCCTGAAGAGACCTACATATTTGTAGTGCGAAACGTCGATACTTTTTATTTGTTTTTAACGTGACTTTACGTTGAAATAGATTGACGGACATACAAAACAGATTTAGAGAGTGTTTTATAATATTCAATTATTTTAAAAATATATTAAATTCACGGTAATTTTATGTGATAATGGCAAAATTTTAAATAATTGTGATTAAGTTATCGATTCTGTCAAAATTCCATAAAGAATAATAACACTGAAATTCCCGCAGGTAATTCTTCTAGAATTTCATAAGAATTTCTTTAAACTTTCCTCAAAATTAAAAAATTTTAAATTCTCCCAGAAACTTTATGAAAAGCATTACCGAATTCTTCTCGTTTTGAAATAAATTCCACATGAATTTCCTCTGGAATTTCCGGAAGAGATTCCAGAGAATTTCCTTAAGATTAAGAATTTAATCATTCTGTGTTGCTGAAATTTCAAGTAAATTTTTGTGAAGTTTTAGCCGAAAAACATTGAAATTCCATTATAATTTTCACAAGAATATTCATATTAATTCCGCACAAATTTCCGGTAAATCTCCTCAAAAAGTTTAATTCCTACGAAAATTTAATGGAAAATTGCAGAATTCTCTCCGATTCCATCTAAATTCAAAAAATAATAATACTAAATTCAAAAATAAAATTGTCAACACGGACATTATTGACAGAATGTTTTAATCTTTAAGAAAAATTTAAAGAAATTGTGAAATTTTTGCACAAAAATAATTCTATATTTTCGTGGAAGTATCGGCAATAATTTGAGGATTCATCAATTCCGAAAAAACTTTCAAAAAATTATTTCATAAATTTTATCATTCGGGAATTATTGATGAAATTCTTTGGAAACTCTTGGGTTTAACAAATTTTCCAAATAATTTTAAGCGATTTTTAGGGGAAATTTTAATAAATATTGTATTAATTTTGCACGAATTTTTCAGAAAAATTTAAGGTAGAATTTAGTAAGAATTTCTCTAAAAATACCAGAAAACGATAATTCTTGCGGAATTTCTGTCTAAATTCTTGCGAAAAAATTCTAGTGAAAATTTAAAAAAAATTTCGATATAGAAGCGACTAGAATTCTGCAAAAGTTTTCATAAAATTTACGGTAAAATTTCAAAATTGCACAAATTTAAAAAAAAAACTGTAGCGGAATTAATGATTGTTGCGGAAATTTTTTTATGGAATTTTGAAGGAATCGTTTCACGTGAAATATTTTAATTTAAAGATAAATTAATATTACAATAATTTAATGTTTTGAGCATCTAATATTACATTCAAAATCAGATTTCATGGTACTTTAAATTTTTAATTGAAACTATAATGAAGCCTCCACATTGTGAAATATTCATACTCTTTTTGCGTCGTTTCTTGATAATTAATTATCCTAAGTATATTTACCAAATTTCTAAACTAATCTTCACTCTTTTTGATAATCTACAAAATTATTAAAACCGACATTTCGACACGGGAGAAAAAAATTCGTTTCTATGATTAAAAAATATTTCACCACTTTCTAAAAACACTTGGAAAAAATTTCAAAAATCTCCAAAAGGTTAGTACACTGAAACTTCACTTATTTAAAAATCTCGCTTATTTGAAGTCGCATTTATTTTAACAATTCGAAGTCTCACTTGTTTTAACTTAGCGACCAATCAAAACTAACATTTACATTAGTTACTGCGAATTGCATCATCCAATCAGAGAAGTTCTCTATAAGTACATGTAACTTAAAATAAGTGCAACTTTTGCCATGGATTTGCGTGGACAGGATTAAAATAAGTGCAGCTTCAGTGTACAAATTTTTCGTGCTTGAAAAAAGAGAAAGATATCAAAGTGAAGAATAAAATAAAATTTCTGTAAAATGAATAATTACCAGATAATCTGCTTGTAGGTGAATTGAGCGGCGAAGGTGGACTTCGGCCGGACATTGGCAGTCCCACGATCGTTTGAGGATTGCACATTGGAACAGGAACAACAGGCAAAGTTGGCGGTCTTGGAACAGGTCTCACTGGATGATAACCAAGTCCCAGATTAAACAAATTAAACATATAATTTGGCAGCTGATTCCCCGTATAATAAGGCAGGGGATAATTTGGCTGGGTATTGTTCCCAATCAGGGAGTCCACCAGAAAGCTCCGAGACATTATTGTGTCCTTCTTCACTGTTCACGAGTCTTGTCGAAAAATCACACTCACTTTCACGATTCCACTTTCTTAAAAAAAAACACCTTTTTTTTTGTCCAAACTTTTCCAAAAGTCAATTCCCAAAAAATAAAAACTGTTCTTTAATAACCTTTTTTGAAAGATCGAAACTTTTTTTAAAAGTTGAAACTGTCCTTTAGAAGGTAAACAAAATTGAGAGAAATGTTTAGGTCCTGTCAGCTGAACGCTGCAGAGGATTCTGAAAGTTAGGGGTCCAAGTGGAATTATATATAAGGGACAGAAACTCCACCCAGGGGTTGGTATCGAGAAGGGGTCTTTTGTTGGGGCCCCGCCCTTGTAGGGTGCCCCTGAACTAGCTTCACCCTTAGCGGCTGAAAGCAAGAAGAAGGGAACGTGAAGGTCCAGTCCCCAGGAGAATGAGAGTGAGTAGGGCAATTTTCTAAACGCTAATTCGACGGGTGGTAATTTCCAAGGATACTTTATACGGTATCGACACTACTGAGTCCTCTTCCTGTGCTACCCTCGAGGGTTCCCAAAGCAAGCGGCGTGGTCCCAAGTACCGCCTTAATGGAACAAAGTGAACGGCATTTTGTTCCTGTATAGTACACTTCTTTTATTAATCAACCGGACACCAAAATTCTTCCTATATAATCACTTCTATCCCGTAGAGAAAATCCTCGTGAAATGTATCAGTGACTAATCTGAAAGAATAATAGAATATTGTTAATGGCATAATTAGAAAGGATTAAGAAATCATTAAAAGTCGCTTATTTCTCGAAGTTTGAAATACTTTCATTGAAATTTGAAATGTTTCAAATCTATTTTCCGAGAATTGGCACTTTTTGTTAGAAGATTTTTTCAGGGATGTAATTGATTATTTAAATCACGATTTAAGGAGAAATTGGAAACGTATACTCTAGAAGAGGTTATGTTTAAAGTAATTATTTTGCTTTTTGAAATAGAAGAACTAACTGCTAATCTATAATTTTATTTAGGCATAATGAGGTAAATTGAATTTAAAACCAAATAAACCATTAAAATTCATGATAAAAATTAAGATTTTTGACAATTCAGAAATAAATATAATGTTTTTCTCATTTCTTTAAAACATTTCTGAATCTCAAGAATCTTTCATTTTTATCCACTTGAGTTTTAATGGTTTATTTGGTTTTAAATTTGCCACATTTTGTCTAAATAAAATTACATTAAAAGTTCGTTTTTCTTCTTCAAAAAGCAAAATAATATCTTCAAACATAACCTCTTCTCAAATACGTTTTTTAATTCCTTCTTAAATCATTGGGGCATTTTCATTAAAATAATGATTTAAATTAAAAAAAAAAACTTCACAATTCTCTGGATGTCTACTATGTTGCATGTAAAAAATAGTAAGCCATAAAAAAAAACCCAGAAATTTATGGGAAAATCTTAAGAATTTCAATTTTAATATTTTATACTTTATAAAATTTTAAAAATTGTGCTAATACAGATGATCAAAATACCATGATTTACAAATTTTTGGTATGAAGATAGCAAAAAATAGTTATATATATATATATATATATATATTAATTATTTTCAATATTCACAATAATCCTTTTTTTAATTCTTACAAGATTTCTAATAGCTTTCACTTTTTCAAAACTGTTTAATTTTTATCTTATCAAAATTTTAAGATTTTTTCTTTTACGTAATTTTTTTTTATTTGTCTTTTCTTTAGGATTCTCTTTTTATTCAAATTATTTAATATTATTATACACCATTTTGTTATTATAGCATACACTAAACTTTTTATTTTGTTGACTTTCTTAATTTATTCCATAAAAATAAATATTCTCATTTTTTTTGTAAATGTATTCAATTTGTTTTCACATAGTAATTCATTGCTAACTTATTTATTCTTTCATAAAATTTGTATACATTTTCTTTATTTTTCTAAATTTATTGTTATAGATTTGTTTTAAGTGTAATATTATAAAAACATTTTTGGCTTAATTTTTTTAAACTTTTTTATTTTTAAAGGATTTTTAAATTTCTTTTGTAGACTTCTTATTTATCTTTGCATTTTATTTTAATGTTTAGTTCTAATTTTTTAGTAGATTCTTATCAAATTTTTTTTTCGTACTTTTTACATTTTTTTTACAATTGGTTACTCTTAAAATCTGAATTAGTTAAAAACTACTATTTTAAGGGTGAAAACTCGTTTACAATGTTAAATAGTAATTTTTTACTAATAATTTAGTAAAAAACTACTAATTTAATTAGTCAGAGTGATTTTTAGGTTTTATTAAACTGTTAAAAGAATTAGTAGATTTCTATATACTAATTACATTAGTAATTTTTAATATTTAATTAGTTAAATTTAACTACTGAATTAGTAGTTTTCTACTAATAATTAGTTATTTTTTACTAATTGAAAAAGAAAAAACTCGTTCACGATTTTAACCCCTAAATAGTAGTTTTTTACTAGTTCTGATTTAGACAGTATAGATTAAGAAAAAAACCATTTCTCCATTTTCTTCCTATTTATTTAATTTTCTTGTTTTTTCACAATTTTTTTAATCCTTTCTTGCATTTTAATTAATTCATTAAATTTTGTCATTATTTTTCTATTTCTTAGAAATATTTTTCCTTCTTTTAAATTGTTTAGTTTTTATCTTGTAATTACGAATTTTTGAAAACATTTATTCCAAGCTTTTATCTACATTATTTAAATTTTTCAATTTTCTACTAAAAAACTGACTATTTTATTTTATATTATGTAACTTTAATCTTGTATTAAATATTCTCATTTTAACATAGTTCTTCTATTTGAGGAGCACTTTTTCAAAACTTGATAAATCTATTTTCCAGAAAAGTTAAGATAATCACAAATTTAACATATTAGGAACCTTATGAATCGATCTGTCACTGTTAAATTCAAGAAAAAAAATTTTTTATCAAAGAATTTTCAATTTAAAAAAAACTTGGATTTAACCAAGATGATTTAAAATTTTTATTTTTTCCCTAGAATAAATTACAAAAACCTTTAAATTTCTTAATTACTATAAACTTTAATAAAAATAAATCTCCTTAAATGCAAAAAACATTCGTATATAAATAATTTTGTATATTTTGTCTACTTTATAATTAAATCTAGGGGTTAGGTGTGAAACTGCATTTGTTTAATTTTCTCGAAATAACGAAATGTGGATTTATCAACTTTGAAAAAGTACTCCTCATTTCATAATTTTTTTTTCTTTTAAAATTGTTTAAAATATTCCAAAATTTTACTCTATTAATTTAGCAATGTAGGATATTTTCCTTAAATTTATGAGGAAAAGTTCCTAAAAATTTCTAAATTAGTAAAAAAATCAGTCACTGATTCAAATAGTTTTTACTAACTATTTAGTAAAAACTAACTAAACAATTTTTACCGCATCTTTTTTAGACTATGTTCGGTGATAGTTTTAACTTGTTTTTAAGTTCTTTTTAAAAAAAAAGAAATCAAAAATTAATCTATGAATTACAATTTTTTAAAAATTTATCCAAATAATAAATATGAATATTATTAATATTAAAAATAATCACAGAACCTTGAAAAATAAACTAAAAACTTACCTAAATTATCAACAATCGTGAACAAAATTTGATAAATCAATGTTCAAAACACAAAACTTGAAGTGAAAATACCGCAAATATTACAAAACTAAAATAATGTTTCTCTGTTGAAGACGAAGATAAAACTGAGGAAAAAAGTATAGTGCATGACCAATTTATTAAATGTACAACGTATAGAATAATATTATGGGGATTTCCAATACTTAAATTCAAGTTATAAAGTAAAGAAAATTATTTAAAACTAATTAAAGCCTAATTGGAAAATAGGAAATGACTTTTTTTACAGCTAAATATAATAAATACAGTAATTAAAATGAAATTATGACCTTGTAATAATTGTAAAATAATAATTCGATAATTATAGATTAAAAAATATTCACATTAGTTCATCAATTCCGAAAAATTGAAGTGAAAAATAAGGTCAAGGTTTTTTTTTCCTAAATAACGTATAAGATCAAAATTTTTACATCTTTAAACCAAATTGGCGAAAATTAACATTATTATACTCAATTTAATTTCGCTGAATCAAAGTTGGGGCAATTTTCAGAAACTTGTGTAATTAAAATCGTACATTGGCCAATCCAGTTAAATTAAATGATTAAATCAGAAATTTCTAATATTGATGCAACGCTATTTTCGTTCGGATATATTATAGTTGAAGTTCTTCGGAGCACAAGTGGAATTTAATCTTCTTGATCTAATGATCAGAGTTGGAAGGAGGAAAATGAAATTAGTGCTTGATAATAAAACTGAACTAGAACTATAAATATAAAGTTCTAAGACGATGAAATAATATTGTAATTTAATAACCATCAAATAATCTAAATTTGGCAAAATAATCAAATTTTTACACGGAAATATATTTTAATCCGACAAATAAACGAAAAAAAAACTATAATAAGAAAATTTAGTATAAAAACGAATGAAAATACCCAAGATTATCTTTAAAAGAAATTAATATACATTCATTTTTAAATTGTTAAGTCATTTTTAATTTCTCGAAAGAAAATACGTATAAATAAAATTTTTTCCCCGTAATGCGCTCATTATCTAAATTCACTGAATTTATCTCTCATTAAAAAATTAACGTAACTTGGTAAAAGCCCAAATTGTATCATTTTTATCAGTGTTTTTTTTTACTTTCGAAATAAAGAAAATGAAAAATATGCTCTAATTTTAGATGGGTATTATTTGTTATATCACCATATGGTCGACATTATTTTGTAACATAAAATGTTTTTTATTTATGTATTTTATGGATCATCTATTTACTAATTTAACCGGGGTATCGAACAGGAGTTGTATATATTTGCCCCACGCAACGAGAATCATCAACCGTAAAATTAAAGTTTTACGCAAAAATATATATTTTTGGCCTCGTCATTGATTACTCGTCGCGTGTATAGTTTACACCTGCTTCGCCATAATATAAGGTCAGTATAACTTTTATCGACCATTACAAAGCAATTTTGTTTTGCCCAAAGCACTCATTTCATTTCATTTTCTAATTTCACTCGACTGTTCAATTTGCTCTTAAACTTAAAAAACGATTCGGTATTGGTATATCTTTTAATTTACTATTAAAAATTATAACCTCCTGTAAAAAGCGTTTTTTCGCATAAAGACTATAGCAATTTATGGACTAATATTTATGGACTTCTGATATCTCAATTTCTATTTTTTCCATTTCATTTTCCGAATTTTTATTTTTATATCTCAATTTTCTTTTTCTTAATTTCTCTGTTCCTGTTTCTCATCAACTTCCTACATCCCTCCTTTTAATTCCTATTTTTTACACTCTTCATTTTTCTATTTACACTTTCCTTTTTTCAAAATACCACTTCCCACATCTTTACTTTCATCTTTCATTTTTCGTATTTTTATTTTCCACATCTCAATTTTGTTTTTCTCTATTCCTCTATTCCAGTTTCTCAATTAATTTCCTATTTTCCGCTTTTTATTGGTACTTTTTCATTTTTTTATTTTCCACTTCTCTCTTTCAAAATCCCATTTCTCATATTTTAATTTTTATTTACCAATTTCCACTTCCCAATTTTTATTTTTGTATTTTATTTTATTTTCCATACCCCACTTTTCAATTCCACATTCCCTTATTCCAGTTTCTAATCTCATTCCCTATATCCCGATCTTTAATTCCTACTTTTTACTTTCTTTATTTTCCAATTCTTTTTTTCAAAATCCTACTTTTATATTCACTTATTTTTTTATTCTTGTTCCTCATCACTTTTTCAATATCTCACTTTCTATGTTTTGATTCTCATTGTTAGTCCTCCTTTGCAAAACTCATTTTTTATTTCAACAGTAGAAATAATGATGTACAGTTAAGAATTTTGATTTTCTGGAAAATTAATTGACATTTTTATTTCTGCTTGTTATTATTAGTTTTTAGGATTAATCTAAAGTAACTTAAACTTGTTTTATTGATAGATTACACATAATTAACATTTAAAAATAAAAAAAAATGATTTACGAAAAAAATTGGCCGTATACATATCCATTATTTTTATAAAGAATGCGACGAATGCATCTGTGACAACCGAGCTGGTTTGTTTTCAACGTTTCCAATGTTTGATCAATCTTTTGATATGAAAATTACATTAAATTAAATTACTTAATTACATTAAGTACCTATTAATTACATAAATAAGTTGTAACACAAAAGGATTTAGATAAATAATTGCTCATATTGTTCATATGCAGGTTTCAAATTTCGTGCTCTTTTAAGCTCATACGTTAGGTTAGGTATATATAGCAGAAAGGAAAAATGCCAATTTCTTGTTCTCAGTCGACAAAAAATGTCAAATAAATCTCAATTCGAATAATATTTTATTTAAATATTATAAATTACAGTGCGTTTTCTTAACGAATCGATTATATTTGCAAGAATACCTGTGCACAAATGTGGTTACGGGTAAAAACTTGTTTTACAGCTCATATATATATTAAATTAAAAGCGATTATCTACTCTTGGAAGAACGCTTTCAATGCCGTATATATTTTGACTGTGTAGTAAAAACATTAAAAATAGACAAATATCAAATTTGATGTTTGACTATTGCATTGCTTAATTGAATATATTAACTTTATTTTAGAAATAAAAATTCTATTAACTACTTCAATCTGAAGTGATTTGACGTGTTGGAATTTGTCACTATTAGTTTTTTATTATTCCAATTTTCATTTTCCCAAAACTAGATGATGAAATTGATTTAAGGTATTTCTCCGATGGGCAGTCCCTGCCAAAAGTTAGTATTTCAATTAATAGTGATTATTAATTAATATAAATTGTTTCTTAACTTATTATTGACCATGAATAGTTGATCAGATATCGGACAATAGTTTTTTAATAAAAATGTTTCAGAAATTAATTAAAGTTGCTAAATTTTCAACGTTTTTTAAAGAAACCTTTTCCAAAGTCTGTATCTTTTCTTACCATTTTTTAAAAAATGGTACAATTTAGGTAAATAATAGCTTATTTTCTTGAGAAAAACAAACTCTATAACTTCACCTTGTCAGATTTTTAAAAAAGTAGATAATTTTTTAAATACAGCAATTTTTTTATGAATGGGGCAAATTTTCTCAAGTGTCCAGCGTCAAAATTAAAAGTTGTTGAATCGGACTAATATTTGCACAAACTTTAGTGCTATGGGTAAGTACTTTAACCACCAAATATTATGCAATTTAATTAAAAATTGTAGAGGGGGGAGGGGGTTGAAGATTTGGGTAAAGTAAGAACATTGAGTTTTTCAAAAAATCGTAGCCGCTAAATAACGAAATGAAAAAAATTTTCACCCATATGTTTTCGAAAGGTTTTTTCCTGCTCTTTCACATGGTGAAAAAGTATTTTTTTAAAAATCGAAATTTAACCCTTTTTTTTGAAAATTGAAAATTTTTTTGACTTTTTTTTCAAAATGGACCCTTTTTTTTTTCTTTTTTTTTGTCTTAAAAGAAAGCTCAAGTTGTGTACTTTAAACATACCAGAAGAACAAAATGACGTTTTTTGTTGTTTTCGAATTATTAATTAATTAATTAATAAAAATTTATAAAAATTAAAAAAATTTACAAAAAAATTAAGTTACGGCAATTCTGAATACACCACTTTGAAGCTTATCAAAATGCGCATCCAACGACTCCTATATGAAGTATTTCGGATAATTTTATGATTTATAAATAAATATTTTTAAAAAATTAATTAACAAATAAATATTATCCATAAAAATAAAGGTAGACTGCTAAATTTTTTTTAATAGGAAGGTTTTACAAATCTACATTAAATAATATCTAGCTAAAGTATTTCCAATCATTGAAAATTTAAATAAGATATTTTTACATCCACATCTTTATGCATGCGCTGCGTCGCGCTGTACAACTTCGTTAAAAATACTTGTGTAACCACCGAGCCTAATATTTTTATGTCATATCCTACAGAACAGTTATTATTAATTTTTTAACAATTAAATATTATATTTTTTCATAATAATTTGTATAATTTAATTTTATATACCGATATCGTTTTCAGAATTACAAAACTTTAAATCTTTTTATAATAGTAATTAAAATTTTTTGATCCTAATATTTAATATTATGTGCATCATTTTTAAAACTCGATTTAATTACTTTATGCTTCCTCTTAAAGAAAATATTTAACATTTTTTATCCAAACTTAATTTATAGATGTTTGAATTTTACTGCGGGTTTAATGTAGTGTTATGAATTTTGATATAAAAATGTCTTATTTAAATTTTCAATGGTTGGAAATACTTTAGATAGATATTATTTAATGTAGATTTGTAAAACCTTCCTATTAAAAAAAAATTTAGCACTCTACCTTTATTTTTATGGATGATATTTATTTGTTAATTAATTTTTTAAAAATATTTATTTATAAATCATAAAATTATCCGAAATACTTCATATAGGGGTCGTTGGATGCGCATTTTGATAAGCTTCAAAGTGGTGTATTCAGAATTGCCGTAACTTGATTTTTTTGTAAATTATTTTAATTTTTATCAATTTTTATTAATTATTTAATTAATAATTCGAAAACAACAAAAAACGTCATTTTGTTCTTCTGGTATGTTTAAAGTACACAACTTGAGCTTTCTTTTAAGACAAAAAAAAAAGAAAAAAAAAGGGTCCATTTTGAAAAAAAAGTCAAAAAAATTTTCAATTTTCAAAAAAAAGGGTTAATTTCGATTTTTAAAAAAATACTTTTTCACCATGTGAAAGAGCAGGAAAAAACCTTTCGAAAACATATAGGTGAAAATTTTTTTCATTTCGTTATTTAGCGGCTACGATTTTTTGAAAAACTCAATGTTCTTACTTTACCCAAATCTTCAACCCCCTCCCCCCTCTACAATTTTTAATTAAATTGCATAATATTTGGTGGTTAAAGTACTTACCCATAGCACTAAAGTTTGTGCAAATATTAGTCCGATTCAACAACTTTTAATGTTGACGCTGGACACTTGAGAAAATTTGCCCCAAATATATTTCCAAATTTTTCTAAATATTTATAAACAAATTGCTTTATTTAAAAAATGATCCACTTTTTCAAAAATCTGACGACGTGAAGTTGTAGAGTTTGCTTTTCTCAAGAAAATAAGCTATTATTTTCTCAAATTGTACCACTTTTTAAAAAATGGTAAGAAAAGATATGCACTTGTGAAAAAGGTATCTTTGAAAAACGGTGAAAATTTAGCAACTTTTGTTAATTTTTGAAACATTCTTATTAAAAAACTATTGTCCGATATCTGATCAACTATTCATGGTCAATAATAAGTTAAGAAATAAATTATATTAATTAATAATCGCTATTAATTGAAATACTAACTTTTGGCAAGGACTGCCCATCGGAGAAATACCTTAAACTTTACAGAAATACGTAAAATTAATCCAAGTTTAATATATTTTAAGAGCCTCAATCAAAGATTAATATTTTAGTCCCGACACAGTGCCTCCTTAATTTTCGATAAAATGGCAGAACCCCTGTTTTGCTCGACATGTCGAAAGAGCGGGGGAAAATATATTCTTTTTAACACATTGGAACACGCCCCTAAAGATTGTGATGGACCAATGGGCTTGTTTAACACGGCTCCCCCTCTTATATGAAATGAAAATATCCTTTATTGGTAATGATCCGAGAGAGTTTTGATGGTACCGGTGCACACATACTGATTTTTATAAAATACACCCTTGCATCTTGTTGCGTTATTGCAATAACCCTCCCAAAGGGTCCAGACTTCCCTTCTTCTTTCCTATCTCTACCACAGTCAATGGACATATGTTGGGATGCTTATTGTATATGTAATATTCACGACAACCATAAGATAGCCTCACCGTGATTTTCAATGCAGAATGGGGCTGTTCTCTGCCTCGTGTATAGAGGGTTACAATGTATAATAGGATTAGTCGTGTTATTAGGGGTTTGAAATCGTGGCTGCGCCATAGTCGAATATGTCAGAGTCCTTATTAAAAGCGCGTCTTTCGATTATTCGACCTCTCATAAATTATCATTGCATTCCTATTGCCTTCCCGGGTGTCTCGGTTTTTTTTTTTCGTTTAAGAACGGGTTCTATAATTACACGATCAACATTATTTTGTACTTTAAAGATGATTTCCAGTCACAGAAAAAAGAAGCGTGTTTCAACCCTTTTCCAGAATCTTTTAATTGGTATTTTTTAACTTGGTCATTAAGGAGGAATGGTGCACATAATCGGAACAAAAAGTTAGTCCATTGCATTATAATAAATACTTAACTTTTTAAAAGGTAATGACCATTACACGCTGTATACTAAATTTCATATACGGAAATTTTTTTTGTATGATCACGAGGAAAAGAACGACATTTATAGACTGGAAAATACGCACACTTAAAAATACAAAACAAACTGTTGACCACCTACTCGAAAAAAGTATTTCTATACTTTTTAGGTAATAAATAAAAATGTCAGTAGGAAATTCTATGGTAATAATGCCGACTCGATGATGATTTTAGAAAGATCTAAATAAAGCTACTGAAAAACCGTGAAAAAACGCTTTGAATAAAGTAGCATTATCCATAAAACATGTTTGACCGAAAATGCGATTTTCTTTCATAAAACCACCTTTTCGAAGCTGCTTTAAATAAAATGCCAAAAGAATGCAACTTGTCTAGATTTATGAATGGAATGAGCCAGAGCTCCTTTCCATCGAAATCCCGTTGATAAAACCAAATAGGGCAGTGCTCATTGTTCAAAAAGGCACTTGGTCTTTTTTACGCAACACGCTCTTCTTAGAATCTTCCTCCAAATTCTCAAGCATCCGATCGTATTCTTCATTCATAAAAATCGACCTGAAAGACTCTCCATTGATACTTGGCGTTGAAAAGGTTACGTCAGACACAACAGAACGTAAATTTGGATAAAAAAATAATACGGGAAAAAAAACCTTGCGCGTGATTAAACTGTTTATACTGTGATAAAGTATCAATGAAGATTTTTTAAAATTGAAAATTGCTCGAGTTTAAGAAGATTCTCTTCATTGACATAACCTCAAACTAAAAAATGACTGTTCTCATCAAATAAAACAATTATTAAAATTAATTTCATCAAATTAATTTCATTTTCAACTTTAAATTAAAAAAAACTTTTGATATCGGACCAAAAATGACGAAGTAACTGTATATTTTATACAAGAACTGCAGAAAAACTGTTTTTTAGCTCTCAAATGAAATTTTAGGATGGGGGAATTAAATACACATTTTTTTTTAGTTTTTCATGACGAACAACTTAGACTAGGTCCGATTCAAAGTAATTTTTCTTCGTCATTTTTTGTAACACAGTGTAATTATTATTTGACAACAAATTTAAGCTCAATCTAATTTTTTCTGAAAAATGTAAAACTGGATCTTTCAAAATTTGGTGAAATTAATTTAAATAATATTTTTATTTGGGGTGAAAAACGACTTTCTAATTTGAGGTTATGTAAATATGAAAAAAACCATTTAAGATTTCTAAGTTCGTAACATGTGCAGATTTTCCATATTGCGACATTTTACGGAAAAATCTTAATTTATACTCGCGAACATAACCCTCATTTAGCAGTTGTTTATATATAAGTTTTCAAGCAAATATGAACAGTTCAAAGTATTCATTGATTTATTTATAATGAAGAATGCATAGAAGTATACATATATAAAAAATATTCATATTTTATATTTTATAATCTTTTCGAAACTAACCTTCAATATTTAGTTAATTCCAATTTCATTGTGACATAAAAGTTACCGAATTAGAATAATATATTTCAAATTACAAATATTTTTTTCAATATTTAGAAAATACTACAACATTTTTTGCACCTTCATAAATATTTAGTCATTTTTAGTAAAAAAAATAGTAATTATTAGGTACTTATATTGAAATAATAATAATAAGAAAATTTTCAAATTTAGTGCCATATTTTAAGCTTCTGACGGTAGCGACGATAGTTTCAATAAATTCCGCATTATGAGGTTGGCAGTCCTTCTGATAGGGGAGAACCGGGTAAAATGACTATTTGGGTAAATTGGCATTAGTTAATAACTTGGCCAAAAATTAATATTAAACAAAATTGTTTCTATTAACGAAGCATAATAAAGTAAAGAAAACCTGGGTTTAATATATGAAAATAAGCTTTAAAATTAAAAAAAAAAAAATTAGTTTAATTACATTGTGTGTTTTTAGGTAAATTGTCTGGGTAAAATGCCTTCTTACTGTAAAAATTCTAAGGAAGACTCTTACGATACGGAGAATCTCTCGGTTTTCGTATATTTAGAAATAGAAACTAAATATCAAGTTGTTACTGCTTCTGCATAGTAAACCAGTGTTTTAAAAAATTAATTATATTAATTATTGCATTTATATTAATAATAGTTAAAATAATTGTACATTGAAGAATCATTTTTACTATATTTTTAAAACATAATTTTAAATAAGCGCGCGATTAATTACAAGAAGAATGCGCGAAAAAATGCATATGAGTTCGAGAGTCACGTGAGTAACAGGATTAAAGAATCATGGCGGATTAACCTGTCACATCTGGCATTGAATATCAAATTTTAGGTTTTGTTTCTAAAACTCACTCTTTTTCGAAGCAAGCAGGTATAGCAATATAATCTATTGGAGTGTTAGAAATTCAACCTTACAAGTTATTTTAATCACAGTAGGAACTTCATATATTTTGATAGTTTTTTTTCCTTCATGAAGCACCGTTTTTCGAAGTCACTTCAGTTTTTACAGAAAGACATAATATATTCCCTGTATTAAAAGATAATTCTCTTTATAATATTAATAAAATGATTGACTTTAGAAAACAAATAAACGGAAATTTTCTTTTGTCCATTTCTCCCCTATTAAAACTCATGTTTTTATGTTTATAACCTCAAAATATGTGCCAATTTAATACGCAACTACAAGCAACTGTCTTTGAAAACCAACAAAGTATTGAGTCTGATATGTCATATCCGAGAAAGTTCCATTTTGATGCGATTCAAATTAAGTAGCGTATTTTTTCAGTGAATTTAATACTTGAGAAATAAAAATCTAATACTTTAATTCACAATTCAATTATTTGCCTGGTGTCTTTATATCTGGAGAGGATTCCTCGAGAAAGAAAAAAAAAGCCCCGGGGATAGATTGAAGAGTATAAGACGAAGCTAAGATATCGATGAGATTAATTTCCCCTTTTTTTTCATTTCACTACCACAGATTCACATCGACTCTCTCTCTAT
This sequence comes from Ganaspis brasiliensis, assembly GCA_037103525.1. Lineage (NCBI taxonomy): Eukaryota > Metazoa > Arthropoda > Insecta > Hymenoptera > Figitidae > Ganaspis > Ganaspis brasiliensis. Next base: position 3,389,596 of record JAZKLR010000146.1, read on the forward strand.
TCTAAGCGAAAACCTCACAAAAGAGGAAAACAAACGGCTCTAGTCCGACGACAAACGGAACCGCGCTCCGGATTTTCGTCTCATGAAAAGGGTTCCATCGAAAAATTGTTGCTACCGATCATCAGATATCTTTGTTCCCGCTCGGTTTACATTTTTACAATGGGCAAAAATTGGGGACACTGACGCCAACATAAACTGGCGTTTGTAAAAGGGTTTTCGCGACACTCACTTCTTTTTCCAAGCAGTTGTAGATTTCAATTATTTGCTTGGTCTGGCTTCAAAGAGATCTCAAATCGTATTTGCCATTCCCATGATTATTTTTAGGTTTTTCATTCATTCCTTTATTGCTGACCAATGGCGTGGGCGTCTTCTGAAAAGGATGCTCTTTGTGACAGAAATCTTGAAATGCAGAGTGCACTTTTCGAGACGAACAAAAATACCTTTAGCTACCTATATATAGATAAGTATTTCAACAAAATATATTTTGTGTCTTCATTCGAAAAGGAGTAGAGGAAAATGAAGAAGAGGGGTGTATCGAACATAAATATACAACAAGGGATAGGTGGAGATTTGAAAAGATCAAGAGAGATATTAGACGATAGACAAACCGATAAAGTCGATTTAGCCCCTTTTTTTAATCGATGTTTTCCCTCGTGTTTTCTGTAAACGTTAAGAGGGAATTGAAAAGATTAGAATCTTCTATTCTTCGAGTTCACATTTAAATTAGTCTTTCTATATAGATTTTTACACAAAAAGGTGTTTACAGACTTCGGGGAAAAGATTTTTTATCTGATTCTTTTACTTGACATTGAGAAGCTGGGTGGATTCATTAATAATTTATGAATTTTGTGTTCTTTGGTAATTTGAGTTTTCTTGGCGGAAAATAAATTTGAAAGAGTCGAATCATTTTCTTTTTTTTTTAACAAGTTCAAATGTGTTTGAAACTGTTTTTAACAAGTCTATAAGAGTTTAAACCTGTTTAGAACAAGTACCAAAAAATTTTTAAATGTTTAAAACAAGTTGAAAATAGTTAAAACTTGTTAAGAACAAGTTCGAACTGTTAAAAACTGTTATAAACTATCTAAAACTATAAAGAACTTGTTGAAAACTGTCTAGAACTGGTTTTAAACTGTTCATATAACTGGATTTAAGGTGTTTAACATTTTTATAACGATTGAAAATTAAAAACTTTAAATTGTTTAGAGGTAGATAAAAAATGTTTAGAATTGTTTAAAACAATTTAAAATTTGTTTTAAAATGTTTAGAAAGTTTCAAACTATTCAGAACTAGTTTTAAGCTATTTATAATAGTTTAGAACTTATTTCAAAAAAATTTGGAATTCTTTAGAACTACTAAAGACTTGTGAAAAAATGTTTAGAACTCCTTAGAATCTTGTAAAAATTTCTATAACGTTTGAAACCAGTTCTAAGCGGTTTTAAGTACTTTTAAAGAGTTTTTAATGTTTGTGATTATTAAAAAAAAGTTTGTACCAAATTTTCAACAGTTATAAGTACTTCTAAATAGTTTTGAACTATATACTTGTAAATAATTTTGAAATAGTTATGAACAGTTCTAAACCAGTTCTAAAAGGTTTTAACATCCTCTTCATAGTTTTATGTAATTCGTAACAGTTTTAAGTAGTTAAAACAGTTCTTAACCGGTTTAAATAAATTTTTAAAAACTAAAAGTAGTTGTAAACAGTTGTAAACTAGTTATTTATATTTTTAAATCATTTTAAAGCAATTTTAAAATAGTTCTAAACTGTTTGAAACAAGTTTTATATATAGTTTTAAATTGTTCTAAGTACTTGTAAAGTTTCTAAACAACTTTAATCAAATTTTAAATTGTTTTAAGTAGTTTTACACAATTTAATATGATTTTAAGCATTTCTAAACAGTTTGAAACAAGTTTTATATGGTTTTAAATTGTACTAAGTAGTTGTGAAGTTTCTAAACAATTGTAAACAAGTTTTAAATTGTTTTAAGTAGTTTTACACAATTTAATAACAATTTCAAAATTTAAAAACAAAAGACAACGAATCTGGAATAGAAAAATTCATCTTCACTTCATGTCAGATTTTTCAGAAACACATATTTTATATATTTTTTTATCCAAAAATCCTCTTAAATGTCTATAATAAATTCAAAGGAATTAGAAAATACAAAACCTTATAGTTTTATTTTCACATAGGTTTCAAGGTATTTTGCGAATGGGTGTTTTGAGATATCAAGAGATTTAGATTTCAAATAGGAACTTCTTTACGTAATAGAGAAAAATTTTAAAAATCTGAAGACCAATCAAGAGATCATTAAATTCTCTTTCACTGAAAAAATTAATAATGTAATCCAAACAAAATAGATTTGTTGAGTAATTAGTCTTTAATTTTATTTGAGATTATTAAAATGATTTTTAAGAATTTGTAATATCACATTCTTAAATGGAAATCTCCGATTCACTTTTTCCAATTTTTTTTACAACCTAACCTACAGATTTTTGAGCCGATTATTGTCGAAAAAGATTCAGAAAATTTCTCATTAATAGGACAGGCATATAAGAAATCTCCGATTAAAGACATCTCCGACTCAACACCATTAAAAATTTCAATCTTCAATCCGCATTCTTAAAATCTCCAATTCACCAAAAAATTTCTCAATATGTTTTTTTCCAGAGTATGATGCGTGTTATATCTGTTTACAATAAAAGTTTTATTATAAAATATGTTACTTAAATAAGGATATTTTAAAACTGTGAAAGTTCAATAATAAATCCTATTCAATACCATTTTTTGAGCAGATGACATAAAACAGATTCTTATAAAAAGTTAATTTATTCTAATTTGGTTAATAGTTTAAGCAAATAACAAATATTTTTACTTACAAATGTTTTTTGAGTAATATTAGCTACGTTTGTAAAATAGTTATTAACGTTTTTCATAAAAAAGCAAAATCAAATAAAAGTTTATAAACCTAACCTCCAAATCGTTGTGTCTCTGTTAATTATAAGAATGAAAAGTTATTAACAAAAAATGTTCAATTTAAAAATATTTGGAATTAACCAAGATAATTTATAAATTTAATTTTGTTTTGTAGACAAAATTACTATTTAATTCTCCTAATTATGATAGAAAGACTTTAATTAAAAACAAATTGTCCTAAAATCCAACAGAACATTATTTTATAAATAACTTCGTAAATTTCTCGAAATAACAAAAAATAGATTTATTAACTTTTAAAAACTTATACTCCTCAAATACTCTTATCTAACCGACACAGTTAAAAATTTTGTGTTAAATTTAACATAAAATCACATGTCCCAAATCACATGTCCCAAATCACATGTCCACTCAAAATTTGTGTTAATTGTTAACATAGGGATTTGTGTTATTTTTTTTATCGTCTGCTTCACAGAAATAAAATATAATCGTGTTGAGTTAAGAACTCAATATTATTCAATTAGTATTGAATTTTACCTTTTGATTACTAAAATCAATTTTCAAAATGAAATTTACGTTTTACAACAAACAATTAAATGTAAATTACAATTATTACTGTTATTACTATGAAATTAGAGGTTATGTTCAAGAATTAAATGAAGTTATTAAATCAATTCGCGAAAAATATTAAATTTTTACACAAAAAGTTTAACAAGGACTCATTGTTACACAAATACACAACATTTTCAACGGCGTAGAAACGATTATGTATATATGGGCATTTCCAAGTGAGATTTACCTATCAAAAATGAAATTGAGTTTAATGTACATTTTTCAATTCTAGGGTGAAAAATATTGTATACGTAATTTTTTATTTGAATTTTGAAGGCCAAGTTTTTGAGTTACGAATTTTCAAAATTTTGATTTTCAAATTTAGACCTTTTTTCAATTGTTTATAGTTTGCAAAATATTGAAGATACAAAATTTATGTAAAGAGATAAAATACTTATTTTTCTGTCAACTTTACAATTATTTTAGCAAGAAAATTGATTCGTGTTTTTTTAATAACAAAATAACAATTTTTTTAAACAAATTATTTTTTTTAAATTTGGGCGTGAAAAAAAATTTTTTTTTTTCTATAAATAAACTTAAAAATGTTACAAATAAAATGCAACAAGTCTTTTAATGATCTGACTCTTAGTTTAATTAAAATAAATTTTATAAGTTTATCGTGCAACTGGGTATAAATATTATAAAATTTATTTAAATCAAACTTAGAGTCGGATCATTATAGGACTTATTGCATTTTATTTGTAACATTTTTAAGTTTATTTAAAGAAAAAAAAAAAATTTTTTTCACGCCCAAATTTGAAAAAAATTAATTTGTTTATAAAAAATTGTTATTTTGTTATTAAAAAAACACGAATTAATTTTCTTGCTAAAATAACTGTAAAGTTGACAAGAAAATAAGTATTTTATCTCTTTACATAAATTTTGTATCTTCAATATTTTGCAAACTATCAACAATTGACAAAAGGCCTAAATTTGCAAAATCAAAATTTTGAAAATTCGTAACTCAAAAACTTGGCCTTCAAAATTCAAATAAAAAATTACGGATACAATATTTTTCACCCTAAAATTGGAAAATATACATTAAACTTAATTTAATTTTTTGATAGGTAAATCTCACTTGGAAATACCCATATTTATATTATTATTACTTTTACAGTATTTATTTCGTGGAAAATAGTTATACTAATAATACTAGTAATATTAAAGGATATATATTGTCACTTTCAAATAAAAAATATTCTAAATTAATTTAACAATTAAAAAGAAAATTACACATGAAAATGTTATTTACACTCTCTAAATTTGAAAAAGTGAAAGACTTTGACATCAAAATAAGTCAATTTTCACTTATTCAAATTTAGAGATTTAACTTTTTTCTTCATTTATTATTTTTTATATCTATAACCAACAAAATGTTTCTTCAGTTTAAAAAAGTTTTGTTGGGACCAGGGATCAAAACGTAAATTACTTGAGGTAACGGTTGTTTACATGTATAATTTACCTAGTAATTTATCAAAAAAGTATTCTACGTAATTTACATCCCTTATAAATATCACGAGATCTACAAAAATACGCACGCAACATAACCTAAAAGTAAATTCTAAAACCAAAATAATTGCATAATTTATTTTAAAACTAGCCGAAATAGATAATAACACCCTCAAAAATTAATAAAAGACATTCATAGAATCAAAAAATTATAAAAAAAAGATTTCTTTTACTGCCGCCATGTTGTAATTGTAAATTACCTACACTGAGAAAAAATTTTCGTAAAAATTCCTGTGCTGTTCACTATAAAAGAGTCATAATTGACAGTCTCCGAAATTTTACCGTGCTGTCTTACAATTTTTACCGGATTTCCCACAACTTTTACTAGAAAATCCGGTAAAAAATTATAAGACAGCACGGTAAAATTTAGGAGACTGTCAATTACGACTCTTTTATAGTGAACAGCACAGGAATTTTTACGAAAATTTTTTCTCAGTGTAGGTCGTTTACAGTTTCCTACGTATTTTACGTATTCTACCTCAAAATCTAAAATGACATGTTAATTTCCGATCTCTGGTTGGAACTATTTAATTTTTTTGTTCAAGTTACAAACAAATTAAAGAAAAGAATCTTTTTGTCACAACAAAACTATTCCTCTTAAATCAAAATTTGGTTAAGCCAAAAAAACTTTTTTTTTTGCATTCCAAACTTCTGTTTCAGTGCATTCGAAATAGTGCATAACACATTATCAATGATTTAATCTTCATCAAATCAATTTTATTTAAAAAGAACCTTTTTTACGATCGTCTTTTGTATATAGGTAGAACCATTTTAAATAAAATACTCCACATATATGGGTAATTCTTTACTGAGTGGTTACTTTTACTTCCCCACTTAATAACTTTCAAAATTATTTAAAAATATATTTAATACTTTGTACATCTATTCTTTGTTATCATTTTTATTAATATCATAACTGAAAAATATTTTTTTTAACATCTAAAGATATAGAATTGTTAAAAATGACTCAAAATCTGCACTTTTCTAGGTTCTCCACATAGGACTCGTGAGATTTAATACATTTTATTTCACTTAAAACATACTTTTAAAATGTTTTTATCTATTCTAATCGACAGTTTACCTCAAAAACTTTGTTTTTGTTGTATTATCTTCCAGATTTTATTAATAAGTTTTGCGTAAATCACTTTTTAATACTTTCTCCACCTTTTCGTTATTTGGAACAGGAGTTTACATTTTCATTGTTTTTCATCAATTTTAATCATTTTTATAGTGAATTTCCACTAACTATTAATGTTAGTAAGATGAACACTTTGACGTATGGATATACTTACATGAAGAAATGGGATACTTAGTTTTAAAATTGAAAAATTATTATTAATTTACTGCGTATTTTAATGACATGTAAACTCCGGTTCACCAAAAATGACTGCATTGTTTATATTTAAAATAAAATTAAAATAATAGTGATGTAAAGTAGGCAAATCTATGCAGCATTCTGCAAAGGTCTTCTTATTTTATTCAGTTTTACGGCTATAATAATTTATTTTCTTTGATTTGTAAACTCCAGTTTCTGTAAACTCCGGTTCATTATATTAAAAAAGCATGGGAATAGTGTTTTGTTTTCTATTCAAAATATCGTTAACCTGGATTATTAACAAAATATTGATTTTTTTATATATAATTATTTAAATAAATACGTTTATTTTAATTTATAATTAAATAATCCAAGAAAATCCTTGGATATCTTAGCGCATCCTCCAACTAACACAACATTCTTGGGATGTTCGGTTAAGGTAAAAAATTAAACATTTTAAATTAATTTTTTTAACCTTTAAAATTTAAAACTTTAAATTTTCTCTGTAAGACTAAAGACATGAGTTTAAGCTCAAATTTTTATAAAATTATTTATTTTAGTAATTGTTAATAAGTACTACATAAATAATATTCAAGAAGAAAGATTTTTAATTTAAAAATTTAATGTTGTCCAAAGTAACCACTTTCTAAAGAATCACCCATATATAACAAATAAATATAACAAACATAGAAAGCAGACTAAAAATTAAAATTAAATTCCAACCATAAACCATAAAAAAACTATTTTAATCTTCCTTAATCCTTCTTTGGAAAAAAAAAACGAGTTCTGTCGTCGCGTCGCCGATTTGGAAAGAGAAAAAATTGCCCTATTTTGGAATAAAAAGTAAAAACTGTAGCGATCCTCTTTTGGCGATTGTTCATTGTTTTGGCGCTTATTGTTCCGAACAATGAGACTAGTTTCTCCCTGGCAGGATCATCCTAGCGTGGATCATTCGGTAATTTCGCAGTTACCTTCCCTCTTCTGCTTCCGATGCCCGGTAGCTCTGTATTTTTGTTATGACACGCGTACAAGAGGTTTCAATGGTGAAAGCGCGGTATATGGATACCCCATGGCTTATTAGCCACAGTGAATCGGATACTATCATTCACCTATAGGCTCTCGCACTCATTTCTCTTGTAACTTTATGTGTAGCAGCGGCACGATTTTCAAATGGTTTAGCCGTGAGAATATCATGAACTGTAATGACTGGCCGCGAATAATAAATAAACGTTATAAGGAGTCTTGGAGACCCAGTCATTCGGAATAAAAGACCTTTAAGCGCATTTCCCTTTTGGCCGCACACACGAACAATGGGATCAAGTTTTTCAGGAAAAGTTTTAAAGCACGGATATCTAGACGAGCAGAAGCTCAGGGCAATTTCTGGCTCAACTTCCTCTCTCATTGCGTGTATGGTCAGCATCAACAGAAGAAAAGAAAAAAAAATAGAGGGAAAAAAAACAAGAGGAATGGAACAGAGTGAAACGGGCAAAACGTGGGAGGGAAATAAGAAAAGTAAACGGAAATGAAGGAGCCACTTGAACAACGAAGAACAGTTGTATTAAAACAAAAGGATTTTATCTGAAAACTACCCTCTGATTTTAGATTCATTTCTTATTGTATTCTTCCTCTAGATTCTTTCCTGTTTTCTTTATGTGTTTTCAAATAACGTGATTTTTTTTTGCTCATTAAACTGATGGAGTTTTTAAAGTCGTCTTTCAAAAATTCAAATTTAATTCGGATTAAAAGACACTTATTGTACTTAATGGGTCATTATTGATGATAACAATCGGGTCGAATACTATAATTCCGGAATTTCCCTCAATTTGGACAATTAAAAAGAATTTATTTAGTTGTTGCAATTCTATATGTTTGTAATTTTCAATACAGTGTCTGGTTTTTATCTAACTTGTAATTACTTGATTTCGTTGAAAATAACTAATTGTAATTAGTTTCGTATTATTAATGCCCTGAAAATAATTCATCATATCTTTGTGATTAAATGAGGAGCACTTTTTTAAAAGTTGATAAATCGACATTTTGTTATTTCGAGACAATTAAATAAATGCAGTTTTACACTAAAAAACTATACGAAATTATTTATATAAGAATTTTCTTTGGACTCAAGGCGGTTTTTAAAGATTTGATTGAAAATAGGTATGCAATGTATTAATTCATATACATACGAATAAATCTTTTAATTACCTACCTTCAGTAATGAGTAATAAGTGACATAACCATTTGAATAATTATCCATTAATACTCAATCATATTCTATAGCGTTCATTGCTAATTAAGTTGCTTTCGGCACAACTGTCACAGAGACACAAATTCCGCGAAATCTGGACATTGATTAATGCTATTTTGATCTGATGGACATTTTCACATTTCTGTTCTGTGTTTCAACTTGCAGAGCTTTCGTCACACGAAACTTTATTACTGAAATTTTTACTTTGACACATTTCAGCTACAAAATTATAAATATAATTAATACCATTTTCTGTGTCTCGTTTCTCTGAATTTCTTTTTCTTTTTTTAGATAATGGGATTTTGATGAAATTCTAAAGTATATTACATATTTTTTTTTCAGTTTAGACAATGTACTGAGAGAAAATTCGTTATGATTCATAGGAGTGAGAAGTTAAGAACCTATTTAGTGTTCTAACTGAACCCTCTATCTTTTATTAGTATCGCGAAAAATGAGCCGACAATGACTGAGCGACATCCCCAGGTTACGAACATTCTTTCTTCTTTAACTTTTACCCGACCCCTTTTCCGACAGGTAATTTTTGTAAATTCATCACCCTGTCTATGGGAAAAGAACTATACGAACAACCGGTGGTTTTAATAAAATTGAAATGCTACTCAAGAGTCGAATTTAACTTTAAAACATTTATATTAAAGTAAACTAATTTTTGGGTAATTTTTTTCTTTATAACGTAAAATAATATAATAATACAATCCAAATATAAACCTCGAAATACACAAGTCAAACGTCATACAGCTCTTTTATAATTCAATTCCCTTACAATATCCCATTCAGTGAAACACCTTTTCCTGAAAAAGAAGCAGGAAACGGAAAAACTAGGAGAAATGCAGTTAGAGGAAAATTAATTAAGTACAAGAGCTTCTCTTAAGAATTTTCTCTCTCTTATAATCTTTATTTAAAATTTGACTAATGCACTTTTGTGTCTGCATTACAGGGAAAAAAATAATAACTAGACACAATGTTATTTAATTTATTTAATATCATTTATTACACGAATATAAAACTTTACGATTTGCATCAAATTTTTACCTCCCTGCTTATTAAATCTACTTACTCTACTGTTCATAAAAAAATAACTTCTTAAGTGATCATTATTTCCTTCTATAAGTTACTTGCTCGGAAAATTACATTTAAAGTTGTAAAGTTTCCATAAATCTTAAATTCTTCAGAAGCACCAGTGACTTGAAAAGTTTTCAGGAAGTTTATAGACGATCTAAAAGTTGAAAAGAATTTCAGGAGATTTCTAAAGGTTATAGAATACTTAAAATAGCGATCAGTAAAATCGAACGGATTTGCCTCGAAAGAGTGTGTCTTTATTGTCTTATTAAAATGAATATTGAACTTTCTTTTTGTCCGAGATAAAAAGTAATATATCTTTTTCCTGTCTGCATGATTTTTACTAGATGTTTATTTTTTTATATTTTAGATGATATTTTAAGGCTTGACAAACTATTCACAATTCGACAATAGGATCATCAACTTCCTAAATAGGGTTTCTAAAAATGAAATTTAAGTCTACATAGTTAGTAAGTTATTCTTGCATACACAGTCAGCACGCGCGCAATAATTCTACGCCACGTGATCGGAAGCAAAACTCTTTTTATATACAGACGAAATGACGTTACGTTGTAATTTCAACACACTGCCGATGAATAACCCCATGGAAGGAAGTTTGATTGGAATTAAGTAAGAGTAAGTATTCATCTCAAAATTGGTCAAAGTTAGTTAAATTCTCTTTTATTCTTTAGACAAAAAATTAAATTGTTGATTTAAATTGTTTCTATTTTTGTGTAGTTTTAATATTAAAATTTGTACTTATTTTGTTAATAGCAAATTTTGTTGAGCTTATCAAATTGAAAATGTAAAAAAAACTGTTCCTAATATTTTTATGGGTACGGTCCTGAATCGTATTTATTTTAATTGATTTTAGTCAATTTAAAGAAAAGTTAACAAACATATACTTTAGATGTATGAAGACGATATTTGGTTAAAGAATAGTCTATTTCTTTTCAGATACCTTGAGGATTGGCCTAAACATTTTTTTAATAGACACGGTCTTGGTTCTTACTTTCTTTTTTTAGGTTAATTAGGAGAAATTGCCATAAGTATGCTTTAGATGTATGAAGACGATATTTGGTTAAAGAATAGTCTATTTATTTTCAGATACCTTGAGGACTGGCCCAAACATTTTTTTAATAGATATGACCCTGGTTCTTATTTTCTTATTTTAGGTTAATTAAAAATTGACACAAGAATGGTTTAGATGTATGAAGACGATATTTGGTTAAAGAATAGTCTATTTCTTTTCAGATATCTTGAGTACTGGCCCAAAAATGTTTCTAATAGAAACGGTCCTGGTTCTTATTTTCATATTTTAGGTTAATTAGGAGAAAACAACTCTTTCATTAATCATTTATGCACAAAATAGACAATAATCCAATAAAACTCGGGTAATTGTACCGGACCAAAAATAAAACGGAGCGATTTCGTTGCCGGATGTGAATTCAAGAAGAAAATTACGATTGACATTTAAGAAAAAGAGGAAGTAACTGTCAATTATCAAAAACGCCACTGGCGACAAGTTTTAGTACTATTTTCCCAATGAACACAGTCGATAACAAATTATTTTTCAATGTACATTAAACTAAAACGAATAATTAAACGTAGAATTTACTAAATTTATCTTAAAATGAAAAATATATAAACAATTAAATGAACAAAATTTAATAAAAAGTAAAATGAACAATAAAATAAAAATTTTTTTTGCCGAACTTTGAAACCAAACCCATAATTTGATGGAACATTTCTTGAATCAAATTCAGTGTAACTTATTAAAGAATCAGCTAAGGAAGTCACTGAATGTGTATTGTGGTTCAGTATAAAAAAAATGACAATCAAACGTAATGCGTCCCCTTGAGTGTTGATCGAATCGCGAAGGGAGTCACGAGTCACGATTCACGAGTCCATAAAATCGTATGAAGAGCCTTAAAAAAGGGTCCCTATAAGGCCCTCAATTTAAACGACCACCTCGACTGTAGTACCAGCTTCTGAAAGGAATAAAATATCGCTTTTGCCGCAATTTTACGGCAATTTTCCGATCGAATGACCGTGCGCGAGACATTCGGCTCCAGGTGCAGATTTTGACGTGGACCTCCTGATCTCTGTTTGTTCCTTGCCATTGCCACCGTTTTATCTCCTTTTTTCAAATTTCTTTCTCGATGCATTGCTTTTCATATTGGACAGTCAACAATTTAATGCCCAAGTGCCACCAAATTTCTCATGGTTTAACGTCAAAAACCCATGAGTTTTCCATAATTGGTCAATGGTCTGTGCCACTATTCATGAAGCTTTTTCCTATATATAGTCCTACATATATTCTTCCCATATTTGTCCTCGAGTTTATTATCTACATGTAATATAGCACATGTATCTGTCCATTGAACACTTTTATGTACGCGCATGAATTTATTTAGTAGGAATAAAGAGGAACTGTTCATTAGAGTAAATGGCTGTCCACACGTGGCATTTTTTATTGTGTTTTCAGAAACATGTGGTTAGGGCAGTTTATACAACTATTAATAATTATGGGTGTGCATATTGAACGTTTATCACTCAGTTAAATGAAATTACAGATTTCAGTGTTTGAAAAACATATTCAGAAATTATTTCTTCAAGTTTATTAAAGAGAAATTTTTAAGAATTTGAATTTCCGCTTTGTCCAAAAAGTCCTATTTTATTAGTAACCTGCTTAACCGACCTTGTTTATTTGTACAATATTACCAGATGTGCCGCTAGTGGCGCTGTGCGTCAACTTGACAGTTTCTTCCATTTTTCTCACATTTTATACATGAAAAATATCAATCATACTTTTTATTGAACATTCGAAACTGGTCCGAGTTTTGTTTATCAACTTTTCGGTAAAATTTGCCACTTTTCAATTGTAGTGTCTATTTTGTGCATAAATATTATTTCTTTAACCAAATATCGTCTTCATAACCTAAAACACTTCAAACGCCAGATAAGTGTATAAAATATTCGATTTCAAAGTGTCTGACTATGCAAATATATTAAATTTTGATTTTAAAAAATGTCAATAAAAGTGTCTTTGAAGTTTATGAGATTCGGCTTTGCCGGCATATGAGTTCAGTCACATCTCTAAAAATCTTTTGACGTTCCCTGTTAACGCGTATCGAATCGCTGGAAACGTTGACAATATTGCAATGCCTTTCGTCCCCTTTTAACAACGTGAACTCAAATACTGGCAAGTACTCGTATTCTCGACATTGTCCTCATGAGTAGAGTCGAGTACAAGCTAAAATCGAAATTTCGTCACGGCCTATTAGTTACGGAATGCTTACTTTGCTATAAATTATAAAGGTGTCCATGCCGAAAGCGGGAGGAATCTCTGGGCACTGGATTGCCTCCAAACTGTAGATACAGAAGGCGTGTATTACGTTAGTTTGACATCCGATCTCAAATCGAGCCATTTAATAATAAATTTCATTCATCATCGGTTTTTATCTCCATTTTTTAAAGATTTGTTTCAATATTGCTCTTTGAATTATTCTGTGTTTGTAAACATAATTGAATTTTTGAAATTTCAACGAAGATTGATGAAAATGTTACATCAATATTTGTTTAATTTGAGCATTATTTGAGTTATTTATATCAAGTGATATTGTTTCATTTTATCAGAGTTGATTATTTTTGGATACAAATTTTAAAAATAATTCTTTTTGTATTTTCAAATGACTCTTTATTCATAAATATGATCTCTACTGTTATTTAAAATAAGAGTATATTAAAAGCAGGATTAGTAATTTTTAATTAAATTTGTTATATATGACTGGCATGCATCCATTCATTTCGTATACATTGAGTTCGTGCTCTTAATTTTTTAAATTTAATTAGAGCGTTGACTTTATGCCAAATGGAGCTTTGAAATGTAAAAAGAGCTTGATACATTAAATTTTAAAAGATTTTCCGACTTCTCAGTCACAATTCTCTGATGCTAAATTCAGAACCTTTGCTGTTAAAGAACTTCTGTGAAATGTCCTGAATCATAAATTATGTATACTCAAGTCAAAAATACAATTTTCCTACTAATATTAAATGTAATCAATTAAATTTCTATTTTATTATTTAATATCAAATTTAAATTAATCAATATTAAATAGTTACTTCAAAATTTTCATTATCTAATGTTGAGTTAAAATATTCATTACTAAGTAATTGAATTTTCTTATATTATAATTTCCAATATTTATTTATCTCTAGAAAGTTTCATTCAATTTTAAAATAAAAGGCACCTTTTTGTCAGTATTTCCAATTATTTCAAAAGTCAGTTGTTCAAATAAAAGAGTGTATTCAATTACCCAAATCCGCTTTCACCCAACGTGTGTATAAAAATTGTGCTTTTTAACTTTCTACAACAATCTGTTTTTGTCACCAATTAACGTACTCAGCTGTTAATATCAGAGAAACAAATTCCCAATTCCCATTTTTCCAAAACGAAATTCATACATCTGAATGCATTGATAATAATGCAATTACAAATTGTGAGATGAATAAGTAATCAATATCACACAATTTTCCATCCGTATTAACGACAAATACACAAGCAAAAAGCATTTTATCGTTTAATCCTTCGAAAATCTACTTCGAATTTTCGGATAATTTGAGATTGGATTATTTAAAGTGACACGAGAATAAAGATTTTATAATTATTAAAGAAAAGATTGTTCACTGATGTGAAAAATTGCGCTTTATTGCATTAGCAGAATAATGTACACTTTATTGCCCTAGGAAAATAATTTACATTTTATTTTCCTAGGAAAATAATGGATACTTTATTGTCCTAGACAAATAATGTACGCTTTATTTTCCTGAGATAATAAAGTATAATTTATTGCCCTCGGTGAATATAAAATGGCTCTTTATTGTCCTTGATAAAAAAAAACAGTTATTTTAAACTGAGGCTAAAAAATAATAATTACAAAATTTTAACATGATTTTCAATACCTTTTATTAAATCTCCAAAAGCCATAATTAAATTTAATTTTTAAATTTATTCTTGGACAATTTTTTCTGTGACATTAGGACAATTGTTTTAAAATATGAATGAAATTTTGTGCATCAAGACTTGCAGTAGGTTTCTTTTAATTTGAAGATTTGTGTCATATCGCACTTGACATTTTTTTTTTTTTTTTTGGAGCTGTTTGAAGAGTCTAATGAAACAATTAGCCTGTCTTGCATTTAATAATCAGGAGGACTAAAAGTGCATGAACTTTGAAACACTTGTGTTCTACAAAGCTAAAATAATATACGAGAAGCTGGAAAGACTTGGGAGCGGGTCGATAATACTGTTTCAACCAACATTCGCCATTCCGAAGTTCTGAGTAGTGCACGAATTGCCCCGAGTGACAGGCAGCAATTTGTAATTTATCATCTCAAGACAATAACAACATTCATAGAATAATTTCAAATTTTAATAGCCACTTCCTCACACCAAAAACAAAATATTTCCCTCTGCTATTCCGTGAGTAATTAAAAGGTGAAATAAGCTTCTGCTTTGAATTTACAAAAAGTTATTCAATTTCTAGTATTATATTAATTCTTAAACTAAAATTTTTTTTTGATTTCTGATTCTCCACGCTGTTTTGTATCGTTTAATATTTTTCACGACCATTTTTCCGTTTAGTAAGAAAGAATTTTTTTTTATTGATACAGTTAATTTCAATACTGATATAAATGGATTGAGTGAAGCTTATTCGTATATTTAATTCAAACTGGTATATTTTGAATTAAGTTCGATCTTAAAGTGTTATGTGCTCTATTAATGATCAACTGTTATTTCTGATTATTATAATTTTATCATGTAATCTCTTTGTTATTTAAATGTCGAAACATGTTGTCAATCAAAAATACCATTATTTGAGGTTTTCTTGAATTTATTCGTAATAAGGCCTCGTAAAAACTTTCAGCAAAGAATTCTTCTGTATATTCAAGAGCTCATCTCACTTGTGAGAAAGGTACTTTTCAAACCAAGTCTTTTTAATCTGAAAAACTGGAGAGAAAAAGTAATTTTTCTAAAATTCTGGACTTGATAAACGAACAATTTGAATAGTATGATAGGATCTGTCAATATAGGTATAGGTACCTATATAAAGACTGAATTGTTTAGTGGAGTAAATTATCTCAAACATCCATCAGGTGTCAAACATGGATTGACTTTAGGCAAGCGTGATGCAGGAAGGACTTAATTAATCCAGATACGTCATGACTGAATCGATACATCCTCTTCTCATCCCAACATCAGATTTAATGTAGTTATGCGCTGGCTTTCATGTCGCCTGCCTCACTATCGTTTCGGTCAATTCAATCATTTCTAGTCTTTGATCTGAAATGAAAATTGCGTTTTTTATTATTGTTCCAAGCAAGCTAATACATTTGCTCAACAATTGATTAAAAAATGATCAATCTGTACTTTTACCATTAGTTTTCAGAGTCTACGTGCACAAAAACTGTTATAAATAATTGATTTCCAAAAATAGTGACAGCAGAACTTTTTACGTGAAAATATAAAATACAAATTCATAAAACAGAATCGTCCATTTCAATTAATTGATTATTAAATTCTAATGTCCGGATATAATTTTCAAATTGTCAACAATGCAATTAATATGCGATTAGGAAAATAAAGTCAGACTCAATCAGCATTTTTGAAAATTCCACATGAGTAATATTTAATGAGGCCTAATTTAATCATAAACTGTTATATTGTAATTAAAAATACAAACTTTTAGGAAGAGTGTTTATAAAATAACGAACAAGTTATTATGTTACAGGGTATTTAAAATTTGATTTTTAGAATTGTTTTTACAATAATGTACTCTTGTGTTATATTGTAATTTACGTTATAGTGATTGAAATTTAAAATAGAAGCAGAATACATTGCCCACATATGTGCTGTATGTGTTAAAACTCGATCCTTAATTCAAACGTGAGTTATTTACTCAGAGCAGACTTTCCTTTGAAGGATCTAATCCCCCGAAATATGAGGCTAATTTGTAACTTGTAAATCTTTCGTAAAATGACTTACCTCTGTAAGTTAGAATTAAGAGCTGTGAAAATGACAGTTATTTCCCGAACACATGTGTGTAACTGAAATCTGCTACTGCAAATATTTAATAAGACATAAATCCATCGGAAAGTATTTTAATATCGAAGAAAAATTTATCAAGTATAAATACTATATATGTAAAATGCAAATTATACATATAAAAAGATGTTATAAATTGTAACTTTAAAAAAATAAAGAATAATAAATAAATTCAAATTAAATTGAATTAAATAAAAAAATTAGACAGAAACGCCAAATTGTATCCTTAAAAATTAAATATAAATTTAATTTTATTTGGTTAGAAAAACTAAACTTAGAATCAAAATTTAATGCGAAAAGAAATTTATTAAAGGTCACAAACCGAAAGACGAAAATTAACTAATTAGAAGTACTGGGCGCCAGACCTTTCTTGGGTCAATCTACAAACAAAAATAAAAATAAAAGGCAAAGGGAAAAAGCTAGAAGACCAAATTGACAACTAAAAATAATTAGAAGCTCAATTGGAAGAAATAATTTGATTGACAGTCAAGAACAATTGGCAGCTTCATCGAGGAAAAAATAGATTATAGATTGAGAACTAAAAACGATTAGAAGCTGAATCCAGAAAACTGTTGACAACCAAAACTAATTGGAAGCTCAACAAAAATTTAACCAAATTGACAAATAAAAACAATTAGAAGCTCAAATTAAGTTAAGGGCACAAAAGAATAAAAGAAGAAGAAAAGCTTAAAGACCAAAAGAAATAATTCAGAAAATCAAATTTTAAATGTAGAAAATTAAGTTTAATTAAATTGCCAAAATAAATAAAAAAATTTAAAAGCCTTCCGCAAAATAATTTTATGTCGACTAATAGACCCGAATCTGGATAATGGCAGAGGGGGTGTTCGTTAACAATTTTAAAAGATTAAATTAATTTAACACAAAAAAAATAGATCGCAAAATAAGACACTTATTTCACAACAATAACATTTTTTTATTTATTCAAAAGTGTATTCTAAATTATTTTAACAAAAACGTAAATAGTACAAATTTTGAGATTAGTTTCAAAGAAATAGGTTTACAAAATCGAAAATTAATCAAGTTGACAGTTTCTATTAGTTATATAAGAAAAATTAAATTTTGAGGTTAAGAAGCAAAACAATTATAATTTAGAAATAACTAAATCTAAAAATATTTTCGTATCCCAAGACTGGTTATAAAAAATATTAATATAATTACATTAATGGAGAATTGAAATCTAAATTAAATAACAACTAAATTCATTAGATTAATTAAATTTACATAATTTAAACTGGCTTGATATTACATCCAAAATCTAGCATAAAATTAGATTAAAATATTAATTTTGTGAATCGACAAAAGAAAATCAATGAGTTTCGGAACGCAAGTAAAAAGAAATTAAAATTAATTAATAATAATAATTAATAATTATTTAATTAATTAATTTAATTAAAATTAAATTAATAAAATTAAACACATTAAATCAACCAAAATATGAAATAAGTTAATTAAACGAATTTCACCTCTCTAGAAACAGAATACATCTTACTGGTTGAATCGTAAAATTAAATTTTCTCAGCGTCAGAGTTTCCTTCAAATTAATTTTTCTCAAGAATCATAAAATTAGTTTTCAAACAAATTTCAATTCCAGAAGGTATATCTGATATTTAATTTTAAATCGATGAATTTCTCTAATTTGCAAAAGACAACGTCCGATCTCTTTAGTAGCGAGCAAAAGAATAATATGGCGACGTTTGTTATTTTTCACGGTTACCAACTTTACGATAAAAAAACTAAAATCACTAAATTTAGACAAAATACAATCGAGACTTCCAATAAAAATAAAATACAATCTAAATGCTTCTTTTCCATTGCGACTGACATCATAATACGAAATTCAAATTTTCTAAATGGAATTCTTCATAAAATAAATATTGAAATCTTCTGAATTAATTCGAAACAACAACAATGAATTAATTCGGTCCTAGAGATAGAAGATCAAACTGGTAAATTCCTGATATGATTATTTAAGAACTTGAATCCATAAAGTCATCAACCATTTTCAAATTCAAAATGGATATAGTTTCAACTACATCGCTCGTCGAATTATGGGCCTTGGTAAATTCTCAGCAACAAGAGATTTAATTAAATAATTAAATAAACGATGAAACCTTTCAAGGTTTAATTATTTTAAATATCGCTCCAGGTTTTAGGTTATAAAATCAAGTGGTAAATTCAAATCAGCCAGTAACTTAAAATTCAAAATTCGGCCTCCATGCAAATAAATTCTTTGTAAAACCAAGATTTTCATTATAAATTCAAAATTCAAACTTCTTCAAATAATATTAAATTGTTCGGTAAATTCAAATTTTCACGGAAACAATAATTTAAAATCTTCAGTTTTCTTTTTCACAAATTCAAAGATTCTTCCAAAATTTGACAACTCATCGCAGAATTACATAAAATAAGGGAAATAAATACAAATAAGTCTTAAATAATAAATTATAAATTTCGAAAAACCAGTCTTGGAATTAAACGTAACCTCAGAGATAAGAAAAGTTAATTGGAAATGAATTAAATTAAATCGAAATTAACAGATTCTTTAAATAAGAAAATAAAGTTCATAATTAAAAACCAAAAATCAGCAAAATTGAAATTAAATATTTTAGAATAAATTAAATTGTGAGATGTAAAATTATTTAAACACAAGGTCACAAAATTTAAAAAAAATAAACGGAAAATATCAAATAAGTAAAACAAAAAATATATATTTTGCAATAAATAACTTTTTAAATATATTATTTTCACGTGATAAATAAAAATAAATATATTTGAAAATATGACATAAAATAAGAGAATTCCGTTTAAATATAAAGTTTGTCAGTTTAATTTTTCAACTTATTGAAGTATTATTTTAATCTTAATACGACAGTTATAACGAGGATTTCAGAGAAACATGTTTCTCATTCAAATCCGCTTTTCCGTGCTCTTTTGAATTCCATTATCTTTCTGTTTTACGGAAATTATATTAAATCCGAGTTTTTCAACTGGTATTTTCTCTCGAGTAATCGTGGGACAATGTCCCAAAAAAGCGCAAAAATTGCGCTTTAGCATAAGCTGCTTACTGGCGGAGGCTCGTGTCAATGACAGCTGGATTCGATCTATCGAAAACCCATCTCAATCGGCCAAAAGGAATTGATCCTATAAATACCGAAATTATGTAGGGTGCATACTTATTCCAAAAGTAGGGAAACGCCGCTTCAATGAAACGAAAGGGCGGATCTATTTAATAAGTGGCAAAAAGAACAGTTCTCCCTTTAACGAAAAACAATTTTCAATAATTAATTTTAATAGATTAAACCAGTGTGACGCTACAAGTCTTAAGACTAATTTCTTTTCAAATTGCGTAAATTAGTACAATTAAAAAGTAGAATATGTTTTTCTCAGTTTCTATAATATACCCATATTCCTTGTTAATTATATTTAATTTGTGTTTAAAGATCAAATTGGTATTTAAAAATCAAATTAACGTAATAATTTAACTTAATCACCTTAATCACACTGACAGAACTTTCTAACCTATGCTCTAAATATTGCATTATTTTTTGTAAGAAGTATGATTATATATACTAAAAATCCGCCGAAAAATATGCCTTATCTCATGCTTTTAGTAATTTTACCAATTTTTATCCGTTTTATTAAAAATCCCTTTATAAACTTTATAAACTCAAAATGAAAAATGAAAAAATGTCAATTTAGTTCGATACCTAACCTTCCTGACATCTGACAACCACTGACAACACAATCTGACAAAGCTGACAAATGTGAGAAATGTGACAAATGACCACACCTAACCAAACTTTACGGTCTTGTGACGTAATACTGGTTTCCTCTATTCAAATTTTTTATTGAATTACTATTAGAAATGTATTTTAAAAATTCCAAAAATTATCATTTTTTACGATAGAAAATAAAACACATTTATTATTATAAATATTATTTATTGATTAATAATATTATGACTCTATTAGAACTTTATATTGTTATACAAATCAAAATCAAAAAAGTAAAAACAAATAGAGTATTTTAATGTGACGTCATTTGCCTATCAGATGTTTACAGATATTTATTTTACCGACGTATATATAGTTACATCGGTAATATAAATATCCGCGAAAAAATGAACATTTGGTAGGCAAATGACGTTACATTAAAATACTCTATTTGGACTAATCCGTTAAGGAACGAGTTATTTTTAATAGGGGAATAAATATACATTTTTCCGCTGACTTTGCTCTATATTTTATCTATGATAGTTACTCGCTACTTTGAATTGCCAATGAGACTATCGTTTAAAATTCAAGAGTGAGAAAGGTATTCGGTAAAAATTCTTTTAAATATTTTAAATAGTTTGTTCAATTACTTCTTACAGTATCAAATAATTTTTCAGTCTAATTGAGACATAAAATTTTATAAAATAATTTTTAAAAATTTTTGTATTATTATGAAATCCTAAAATTTAACTAATTAACTAAATTAAATAATAATTTAATTTAAATTTAATTTTACATACATTCTTATAACGAGAGGGAATATTTACAAAAATGTTTTACTTGCCTGCTACATAAATTTAATCATTAACAGTAATTACATCTTGTTTCAATTTAAATAATATTATTTTTAATTTTGTTTTAGTGAGATTTAAAAGAACATGCTAATTAGATATAGAAATTTATAATCTTATGACATGACACTTCAAATAATTAATATAAAAAGAATTAATTAAAATATTGTATTAGTTATATCGTATGAAGCATTATAAGCGTGGAAGCATGACGGGTTGCCTACTTCATAACGTAACGAGGTACTCAGAAACCAATAATTAACCGTAATTATTGGATTATTGTGAAGAAAATAATTAACTTAATAATATAACTAGAAAACTAGATTAATTAATTTATCATTTGACAAAAGGAATAGCAGATTTTAAATACTTACTATTTAAAATTATGACGATTTAATGACGTAGCCCCTGTAGAAGAGTAATTTATTAATTTTACTAAAAATCTGTATACATAGCCAAAGCCCCTGTAGAAGGGCAATTTATTAGCATGTATTTTTTATATTTACAGTTCCGATAATTATTTACCAAATCTTATGAAAAAATACTTTTATGTTATTTTAAATAATTCTAAATTGAAAGAATTGGATATTTTTTATCATCTCAGGAAAATTATCAAAATGAAGAGCTGCGCCATCTGCAAGAATTTTTTCTAAGCATATTCTTCTCCAATTTACTGGTAAGAATACGATTTTTGCTGCTAAGAAATCTATTACTACTGTCTGAAGATAAATAATCTAAAATAATCAAAACTTAAAACTTTCATTCAAAAAAGGAAAATAATAAACAAATACAATTATCTTTATCATTCCCTGACTTAGAATACTAATTAATTTAAAATCTATTCCATTTAAAAAATACTCTCTATCTTCACTGTGTATCTACTAAAAAAAATTTCTCTCTTATCTGCAAGAGGTAAAACAGAATGCCACTTTATCTGACAAAAAACTGTATTGATTTATTTTTAAATTTTAGTTAGTTTTTTAAATTATATTTCAATTATTAGTCTATATACTATAACTATACCACTAAAAAGTCACGTAATATTAAAGTTATTCTTTCCTGATATAAAGAAAAGACACTTTTACTCTGAATAATCCCCTTACATTGTCAATCAAGTTAAAATTTAGTTTTTCAACTTCACTAAAAGTTTAACTAAGTCAAAAACTCACCATTACAAAAAAAAACTATTAAAACTGATTAACTTTTTAATTTATTTATTAACAAAAAAGAAAGACAAGATTAAAAATAAAGAAAAATATTTAAATTTACGCGGGCTACAAAACGGCGCGCACTCTATCGGATTTACCGCCAAACTCACGCCAGCAAACTTCCGGATTCCGTGACTTTAGCTAAATGAAGTTTTCTGGTGTTTCACCCTGGCCGGGTTTGTAGTTTTCTGACATTTTTCTGTTTGTTACAAAATGTTTAAAACATCGTCTTGTGGAAAACACGTCGAAAACCTTAGTAATAGTGCGCGTGAATCCATCATGAGGCTTCGAAGAATGTTTCATTAACTGGAAGGTATGTGCTCCAAAGATTACGACTGACTCGAGGGTGTGTGTTTATAGCCTACAAACCCTGACAGCAATGGCGTGTCTTGCACTCTGAAATCTAGCTAGCAAATCGTTTATGTTTGCTGACAGTTTGACAGCTTTTAATGAGCGCGACTCAATGAATATCGATTGTTTGTTAGAAAAGTGAAATTCTACTAAGTAATCACGACGTTTTCATCAAGGAAAATCCTTTTCTAGTGTTTTGGAGTATTGTGTACCTTAGGATGGGAACAAGATTGTGGGGCGGCACGCCATCCTTTCGTGACCGAGCGCTACCTGTAAGGACATCAACGGAATAATCTTAATGAATTCGCGTATCAATTTAACTACCCGATTTCTAGTTAAACAGTGCTCCAACGCAAAATTCCTGTGAAAAACTTTATTTTGCTACTCCAAAACAAATTGCCCCCGCGAAAATGACTCTAATATAGACCTTAGCGGTAAATCAGAATTGCACTGTCTGCTACATTGACGACTACATACGTTTTTTTCTCTTTCGTCGGCTGTTTGTTGCAGTTTCTTTTTTAATTACGGTCTTTATTTTGCAGTTGTTTGATTTCGGAGCAGGTTCAACAACAATTTGACTTTACGCGAATTTTTCACCTCGCGTGCATTTTTTATGTGTGGCTTTTATTTTTATTAATTTTTTATATTGATATGATAATTTGGAAAAAAGAGATTTCAAATATTTTGAGTATTCGTACTTTTTCTATTATCTAAATCGTTTTTATTTTAAGGTTAAGAGGTTTTTTTTTTAAATTTTTGATTAATAGAGTATTTTTAATTGGCTCTTATTCTTAAATGCAATTTTGTGATTTAGAATAATTATTAGCATTTACTGTTTAGGTATTTAAATCGCTTAAATATGCATAATCGTATATTTGAGCAATTTAATAGAATTTTGTTGAAGAAGTTTAGAAAATACAGTTTGACGTATTGTATTCATGATTACTTAATTAACTGTCAGTTCAACTCATAGCGAATTTTGAATTGAAACTGATAGTAATTAATAAATAAATATTCTAATTATAATGTTTTTTTAAGTACTTACTATTTAAATTACTATTGATATAAACACTTTCTGTGAATTAATGATAAATATAATAAATTAACACAATCTTTTAAAATAAAAATATTAACAGATCAGCACTTGTTGATAAGAGGATTTCTACATAGATTTATTGCTGAAATAGTTATCGATTTATTGACTATAATATCATAAAATTGAATTAATATGGTCTGATCCGAGAAAATAACTTTTTTTTTATTTTGCTTGAATAAATGCAATACTTTTTCGAAAGTAATTAAATAAAAATTAATTACCTGATTAAAATAAAACTGCTTTAATTAATTCACAACGTGCGTGGAGTTTGTGCGCAGAAGACAAAAGGGCCTTTTATCTTCATTTCATTTCACAAATTGAAACGAAATATTCGATTTTAGTAATTTTTCAATTATATGAAAAAGATTTATTTAAATTAGAGCTTAAGCTAAAAAGTTTTTAAAAAATCTTTCAATATATAAATTATTTAATTCAATTTTCAAACAGAAAACATATTTTTTATCATTTATAGTAAAATAAATTTCAGATAAACTGGAATTATTCTAAAAACAATTGATAAAATACCGGTTAGTTTTAGCTTCATTAAGATAAAATTGTATAAACTAAAATTAATTGAAAAAATATTTTTCAGAAACTGCCTACGACACTTTTTACGTAAGAAGTGCCATGGATGATGAAGAGCGTCTGGAGGGTGAAGAAGAAATGGAGCTTGACGAAGCTTCTGACGGAGAAGATGAAGACGAGGAAACCACAGGGATTCCGGTTTCCCCAGCTAATTCCGATCAATTGCTTGGTCCAGCTCCTATTTCTGGAAACAGTTCGTATATTATTTACCTAAAATAAAAGAAAAAGTTACTTGAAAAGAATGTTTTAAATCAGTCAAGTATCAAGTGAAAGAGAAATAAAGAGGTAAATTGTAGAAAGATTGTAATTTTGTTATTATTTTGCAGTATTGTGCGCCGTCACACCAGATGAGCCGTTTCCTGATCCACTGAGGTTCCAAAAATTTCCACATCCTGGTGGAAAACCACTAAATATCCGGAGGGGTCCAGGAAGACCACGTAAGGAACGTCCTCCGGGTTCTATAAGAGGCGTCGGAGTGCGTAAATCATTTGGAAGAGGCTCTGCAAGGGGCAAAGGGTAAACATAAAATTTGGTTAATTTGTTAAAATACATTTTTTTTTTTAAATTCATTAAAATTTAGGGTTTTACTCTGTTTTTAATTGTTTATCAGGGTTGCCACAGTTCAGGGAAAAGTCAGGGATTTTCATCAAAAGTACTGGAAAAATGCAAAGAATCTCTAAAATGGATAAAAAATTATATTTTTCTGAAATTCACTGAGAATAAAAATTTACTAAACAAATTTTTGGAAGTCATATTTTAAACATTACAAAAAATAATTAATGTTTGCAATCTGAAAAATAATTATCATTCACAATTTTATAGTAAATACACGAACAATTAGTTTAAAGGGGTGCCCTACTAACAGGGAAAACTGGGAATTTTCTTACTTTGCTTTACGAGGAATGAAACAGACAATCTGAAAAAAAGTTAGTCCAAATGCATTATTTTGATTTTTGAACTAGAAAACTCATATTTTCGTATAATATTTTTCAGTGGAAGTGTGAATAATTATATTTTTTACATAATGAGTAATTAAAAATATGGAAATTAAAAAAAGTTCTATGTACTAGAAATTTAGGATAGTCTAACGTTAGGTCATCCTAAATTTATTATTCTAAATTTCTAGTACATAGAATTTTTTTTAATTTTCATCAAATTGCAATTTTTAATTAATCATTATGTAAAAAAATAATTGTTCACACTTCCACTGAAAAATATTACATGAAAATACGAGTTTTCTAGCTCAAAAACCAAAATTATGCATTTGGACTAACTTTTTTTCAGACTGTCTGTTTCATTCCTCCTTAAAAAAAAATTTATTTATATACCAATTTGTTCTGAAAAATTATTTTTTACTACAATTTTTGATGCATTTCATTAAAAATATTCAAATATTCAATATTATTTTAAATAATTATAAATCGATATGTGATCAGCTTGAAGTAAATTATTAATAGGGTCAGACCACTGACTTTCGACCAAAGACCTTTTTTCAGAAAAAAAAAACACATTTAATTTCTGTGCTATAAAGAAAATACGTTTAAGGTATTTCTCCGATGAGGAGTCCCTAACAAATTGAACAAAAGTTACTAATTTTTAACGTTTTTGAAAGATAGCTTTTTTACAAGTATATCTTTTCTTGCATTTGTTTTAAAATAGTACAATTTAAGTAAATAATAGCTTATTTTCTTGAAAAAACAAACTCTACAACTTCACTTCGTCAGATTTTTGAAAAAGTAAACCATTTTTTAAATATATAGTAATTTATTTAGAAACATATTTCTAAATGTTTATAAACAAACTGCTTTATTTAAAAATGATCTACTTTTTCAAAAATTTTACAATGTGTTGTTGTAAAGTTTGTTTTTCTCAAGAAACTAAGCTATTATTTGCTTAAATTGTACCATTTTTAAAAAAAAATGTAAGAAAAGATAGACTTGTAAAAAGGTTATCTTTGAAAAAAGTTAAAAATTTAACAACATTGTTCATTTTTAAAACATTTTGATTAAAATACTATTGGCCGATGTCTGATTAACTAGTAATAGTAAATAATAAGTTAGGAAATAAATTGTATTAATTAATAATCGCTATTAACTGAAATACTAACTTTTGGCAGAGACTGTCCATTGGAGAAATACCTTAATCAGTATCCAAATATTTATTTTTATTATAATTTTGTGTATAATGGAAAATAATAGTAATAAAATTAATTTAAAGTTGGTAAAAATCTGTCAATTTTTGTCACTTTTAAAAGTCTATTTTTTAGAAATCTACTTAACAAATATATTAACGAAGATTACCATAATTATTTATTTGTGCACTTTAATCATGTTTTTACTAGAAAGAAGACGAATATTAATTTATTTATTGAATAATTTCATTTTGAAATTTCAAATTTAACCACAAAACCCACATTTTTGAACTTACACAACTTTTTTCTGGATGGATTAAAAAAATTAACGCTTTCAATATATATATAAGTTTTTCAAAAATATAAAACATTAAATTACAACATATTAAATTTTTGCAAAGGTAAGTTGTCCAGTTTATGAATTATTTAAGTTTAAAATTTAATGAAAAAAAAGGTTATTTTTTATATTTTAAAATACACTTTAAAGTTTGACAATCGATTATTTATTTTAAATTCAAAATTATTATTTATATTTTGTGAGTTTATAACGATTAATATTAATAAAAGAAAATTCTAAATTTGTAAATTTATATTTTTACAATTTTCTAAATTAAGACCAAAGTGGTGTAAGAAAATAGCAATAAACTATATAAAATTTACTGACTGATGGATTGATTTTTGTTAAATCTCAATTTATAATTAAGAATTGCAAATTGTACATATTTTTTGTCTCGAATTTTATTACTTACTCATAGAGAAAGTATTTAATTTTTATTAATTAATAATTTTCCATTCTAACTTCCACTTTAGTACAATAATAAATTTTTAAAAATCATTGATAATCGGATGTATTTTTCTTTGTTAATTGTATTTTAGTTTCTAATATTTAATAAAATAAATCTCAACAACTAATAATAAGAAAAATTGTATTTATTTTTATTTTTAATTCTATATTTTTCTCTGTTAATTAATAATTTAATAAACCTTAATAATTATTAATAAAAATAATTATGAATTTAAATAAAATCATAAATAAAATACAAAATTTTAAATATGTACTATATGTATTATTATATAAATTATAAATAATAAATAATTAGAACAACTTAACCATAATTTGAAAAGAACTTTATTATTTTTCGATAATTCCTCGAAAAGTTGAAAAAAGGTTTTCTTTTCTCGCAATTCTCATTGCACAAAATACTGACAAAACAACGCATATCAACGAATTATATATTTAAAAACAAGTAAATTAATGTTTTGATAAATAGGTTGAATTGATCGTTATAAACTGACAAAATATAAATAATAATTTTTAATTTAACATCAATAATCGATTATCAAACTTCAGAGTGTATTTTAAAATATAAAAAATAAACTTTTTTCATTACATTTTAAACTTAAATAGTTCATAAACTGGACAACTTACCTTCGCGAAAATTTAATACGTTGTAGATTTTATAAAAACTTAGATATGTGGAAAGTGTTAATTCTTCAAATCCATCCAGAAAAAAGTTGTGTAAGTTCAAAAATGTTTATTTTGTGGTTAAATTTGAAATTTGAAAATGAAATTATTCAATAAATATATTTATTTCGTCTTCTTTCTAGTAAAAACATGATTAAAGTGCACAAATAAATAATTATGGTAATTTTCGTTAATATTTGTTAAAAGTAGATTTCTAAAAACTAGACTTTTAAAAGTGACAAAAATTGACAGATTTTTACCAACTTTAAGTTAATTTTATTACTATTAAATTTCATCTTACACAAAATTATATCAATGAAAATAAATATTTGGATACTGATTAAAAGTATTTTTTTTTATAGCACAGTATTAAAAAAAACGTCATTTTTTCTTGACACTTGCTTCTTTAATTAAAATTTATGACTGAAAAATAAAAAATTTAGCTAAAACAAAATTTTACGCGAAAGAGTTTATTAATGATATTTTTTAATCTTAAAAGTGGCAGTTGCTCAAAGTTTAAATAACGATTATAGATGTAATTTTAAAGAATTTTTTGTTTGATTTTATACCATAATAATAATATCTTAAATATTTTAATGTTGCAATTTCTAATACTAATTTAGATTCTAAATAGTTTCTGCGATTTTATTATTTATTTCTATATTGTCAAATTATCTCGTACTAAAAATTAAAAATGATTAAACATTTAACTGTAATTTAATTTACTGGATTATGTCAATTTGTTTGATTTTGACTTATTTTTGAAAAATCGAATACTTAAAACTAATAATTTGTGATATTTTTGTAGATTGTAAATTTTACATATGATGATTTCTTAAAAAAATTAATTCTTTGTACAAACAAATGTTTTTGAAGTAAACCAGAGACTTATAAATGACATAATGGCAGTCAACCGAAGATTTAAAAACAAATAATTTTAAAAAAAATACGTAAAAAAGGTTTGGTATTTTTTTAAAAAATATTTAATTAATTTACTTTATTTAATAATAATATTCAATATAAAGTATGAAATGAAACAAGTTATTAAAACCTAGGTAAAAAAGAGAAACAATTTTTGTCATTTTTAATAATTTTATTTAAGTTAAGCAAATCAAGTCTTTCAAAAACAATAAATGTTTCAACTTTAATTTCATTTAATGTAACCACTTTTTTTATTTTCAGTGTAAAAATATAAAAACTTGTATTAAAAATAAAAGATTCTTGATATCAACGAATCTTTGGATGTTGAAAACTTAATTATCAATAGAAAAACTGAGAAATTCTCATATTTTCTAAATGTACTCTCTAAATCTGAATTAGTGAAAAAATATTAACAAAATGATGAAAAATCGTCCACAAAATGAATTAGTAAAAATTGCTGTCAAAAACTGGTGAAAAATTACAAATTTTTAGTAAAAAAAAACTACAAACTGATGGTAAAAAATACTCATTCACATTAATAAATTTTACAAATGTATAAGTATTTTTAGTATTTATTATTTTCTACTATCAATTTGTAGTTTTTTACTAAAAATTATTGTCATTTTTCACTAACTTTTAGTAGAAATTTTTACTAATTCATTTTAAGGACAACTTTTCATCGTTTCATTTTTGTAATTTTTCACTAATTCAGATTAAGAGTGCAATTAGAGAATGATGAAAAATCTTCTGGATTCTTAAGTTTAGCGTTGCGTTTTAAACTTTTTTTTTTTTTTGAAAATAAATAGATTAAAAGTTTTTGCAAGTGTCAAGTATACTGCTTGATTTTATCGGAGAAATATATACAACAATTTTAAATTAATAGTTATTTCAAATACTTACCTAAATGTAAAACGCCAAACTTAAGAGGCTAATACATATATTTCACTTTACTCTACATATTATAAAAGTTTAGATTTTTTCGGTTTTTCTAATGAAGATTTGCCATAACTTCAAAAATTATCTTTAAATCAAGAATCTTTAATTTTGAATGTGAAAGTTTTCATATTTCTACAATAAAAATTAAGTAAAATTGAAATAATTGCAAAGTTTTAAGAAAGGTTTGATTCTCGAAACTAAAAACACTTTTTAGACAAAAATTATAAAAAATTAAAATTTTGTTATTTTTTGTACAGAAACGTCAATAATATAAAAAAGCTTAATTTTTGTAGCTATTTGTAAGTTTATTTATGCCTTAAATAAAATAAATTTAAATTTGACAAGAAATTTGTCTGGAAATCAGTGAAAAGTCAGGGAAAATTGTAATAAAATATTTGTGTCAACCCTGTATTTTATTATATTTCTCATTATTTATCTTCTTAGGCTTGGCTATGCGCGAGGAATGCCTCGTCGTACTAAGAGCAAGGATGATGACACGCATTCTGAATCACCGAGTCCTCTTAGAATTGGTGAAGATGGACAAGGAGACGGCGGTGAAAACTCCGGTAACGATAGATCCATGCCAGCTCCCGATGAACCGCCTAATTTCCCGGAACTATGGTATTTATACATTTTTTATTCGTATAAATGGGCGATTCTACTGGAAGTGACTTTTTGGATGTCCCGATCAATTTTATAAGAACTATTCAGAAATCATTATTGTCAATATTCATAGTTAAAATTTAGCGTTTACTTAGTACACTGAAGCTTCACTTATTTAAAGTCTCGCTTATCTGAAGTCGCATTTATTTTAACAATTCGAAGTCTCACTTATTTAAACTTGTGAACCAATCAAAACTAACTAATATTTTCATTGGTTGCTGCGAATTGGACCAGCCAATCAGAGACGTTCTCTACAAGTACGTGAAAGTTAAAATAAGTGCGACATTTCTCATGGATTTGCGTGGACCGGGGTAAAATAAGTGAAGCTTCAATGTTTTAAATTAAGTAAATTAAGTTTTTAAATATTATTCTGAGTAATCCTACAGAAGGGATTTTGAAATATCTACAAAAATTTTAATTTTAAAATGTAAATAAAAAATTGTCATTCTCAGTAGAATCATCCAAATGCAAATTGTAACAAATTATTAATTATTCCGATATTTTTAATCGTTACAAATTACTGGAGGGATCTTATTAATATTCTTGTTATTATTGGTTATGTACCAATAAAAGAAAGAATCTTTATTTTTAATGAACTTAATTTTTAATTGTTGTATCTTTCAACAGGCCGGGAAAGGTATGCGCCTTTTGTAATTTGGGAGAAAGAAGTCAATTGGGACAAGGGAAAATGGACAGGTATAATTTACCTGATGGATTCATTCCCGTGAAAAATGCTAACCGAGATGAAACGTCGGAAGTTCCAATAGACATAATTAATCCAGGAGATAAAAGTCCCCGTACTATTGGTCCTGGAGCTGTAACATGTCGTAGGCAAAAAAGTCTCGCCAAGTGCAGGTATTAACTAACGATTCAAGTGCAGTTAAATTATTTATTATTATTAATCAAACCTGCGACTATTGCTATATTTTGAGATTTTTTTCAGCTAATTCAACTATTTATCTACTATTTTAAATAAAATAAACCTCAAACGATCAAATATTTGATTACTAAAATATTTAAATGTTTAATATTTATTTAAAATATTCGAATTATTAAAATTTAGAAATTTCAATAATCAACTATTAATTATTTTATATGCTACTTTACACCGTGTACATTTTCTTATTCTTAAAAAAGCATTTTCATTTCATTTAAAACTTTCCAACTTTTTTCTAATTTGTTGATTCTTTCATCGATTTTTGTTTTTTCCTGGTAATTATTTAATAATTCCTTGAATTTTTAATACATTTTTGATTTTTAATATATTCTTTCAGACCTTTTGCCTTTTTAAATCTTCTTCAATACTTTGTCGATTTTTTCATGTTTGTTTTTTAGATTTTATGATGTTAAAATTCAAAATAACTTTTCAACCGATAACGCAGTTTTGTCATGACTATTATTTTCTTCTTTTTTCCAAGCTTTTTAAATAAATTATCAACAGAATACAATTTTAACATGAATAATAAAATAAAAATGTTACAAGTGATAAAAATTTATTTGAACTTGACGTAGTTGTAAAAATACTTGGCATTTTTATTATATTTTATTGTCATTTTGTTATATTTTATTATTACTTTGTTAGATTTTATTATCGTTTCGTTATATTTTATTGTATTATATAATTCATGTCTGCACTTGGTTCTTTACAAAGTGAACACTTTTCCAGGAATCCTAATGTCTCCAATTTTATTGAACCGGTGGAAGAATTGACGATAGTTGGCTACTCGGAAGAACCAGAAGTTGGAATATTATTCGAGTCAACTGGACACTTTTATGCTCATTTTCACTGTGCAGTATGGTCCAGCAATAATCAAAATTTAACACCAGAAATAATCAGTGCTGCTATCATTCAAGCTTCCTCGCGACGTTGTGCCTCTTGTTCTCATTATGGAGCTGGATTATCTTGTAAAGTAAGATCACTCAAAAAAAATATTAATCTTTATTTCAAACATTTTCCATGTAATTTTATCTTTATAATCATGAAAACGAATTTTCAAATTGGGAATTTGGACTAAACAGTACCAGTTTTTGGGGAATATTTTTTTCATCAAACATTATCGTTTATATTTTTAAATTGTTTTTCATTTTGCTTTTAGGTGGGATCGTGCAATCGTTATTTTCATTTGCCGTGTTCAGCTGCTTCTAGTTGCTTTCAGGAGAAAAATACCTTATCGTTATTCTGCAATATTCACTCTGATCAAGTTCCTCGACTTGGTATGTGTTTTTCCGTTTCTTATCTTCTATCTAAATTGAAAATTTTAGTTTTGTAAACGATATTCTTTTTATCATTTACATTAATCAGAGATCACAGTTTCTCCCCTTTTTTTACCTAATCCAATTTTTTCTCTTATTTATTTTCCCAATAAATTTTCATTTTATTTCACATTCCTTGTGACAGTTAAAGTTAATAATTAATTTTTAACTACCTTTTTGTTAACTTTTATTTAATATAGAAATTTATGAGAAAATTTTGTAGCAATTTTTGAAGTAATTTTGTTGTAATTTTAGCGCCCGTATCATTTTTACACAAAATTTTTCGTAGTACATGTTATGTTCAACCTAAGAAAATTTTATTTTGTACTCTTAATAAAATCAAAGATTTTTAAGTCTTATTCAATAAATAATTGATTTTAATGCATTAAATTAGAAAGACTCAAATTATCCAGTAAATTCAATTATTCAATAATTAAAACTTAAAAATCTTTTGATGTTAGTAGGAGTTCAAAATAACATTTTCTTAAGCTGAACAATATAATATGTGCTACAAAAAATTAGTTGGCAAAATGATACGGGCCCGAATTTCTTGAAAGTTTATTTTATAATATAAGTATTTACTAAACGTTATTGTAATTATAAGAAAATCCAGACTTGAAATAAATGGTTTTGCCAACACTTTATTTAGATTCTTCTATATATTTAAAAAAAAAATGGAATTCTCAAAGTTTCATAAAAATTCAAATCATTTCTAAAATAATAAACATCATTTTAAGTTGTTAAGTTTATTGGCAAATTTTTCATTCTATAAAATCGAAATATGCAACTTGTTAATCATTTTCGGGCAAGTTTTCTAAACTACATTTATTTGGATTTTATAGATTACTTTTATATCTTTAATAAATTTCATAAAAATATTCCAATGTCTTTAAAACAAATTTTGCAATGTTGCATCTTCCATTTCTTTCAGTTAATTTTTTTCTAAAAATTTAATTAACTTTTAAGTAAAAAAAAGACAAGAAATTTTTTTTTTTTTATTATTTACGGTTGAAGAAGTTTTGTATTAGTAAAAAAGTTGTGTGTAAATAGTGTTTATGGATAAGATAAAAAAATGTAATATTTTTTTTATTTTCCAAATCCCTATTTTTAAAAATAAATTCCCCCTTTTTTGTCTAAAATTGAACAAAGAAAGCACTGTGATCCCTGATATATTCTCGTGTGTAATTTAGTCTTACAGGGCTGCCAGTGACTCACTTTTTTTAAAAATCGCTCACTATTACTTACTTTTTTTTAAAAAAAAAACCCCACTTTTCTTATTTTTTTAAATAAAATGTATATTCCAGCTACGGGGGGAAGAGGAAGGTCTTCTGATATTGAGTGCCTGATTAATAATTTACCTTATAAATTAATTAGTCGAATATTGAAATTTATTACACAGGTTTTCATTTATTTTTGTCATTTTTCTATTACTTTCTTAAAATTTCAATTATGTTCTTTAATCTTTTGCTTATGGTCAGGAATATTTAAATTTTCTACACCAATTTCCATTTACTTTGTTATTTTTCAATTATTTTCTTCAAATGTAGATTACTTTTGTCATTATTCAAATATTTTTGTCATTTTCCAATTATTTTCTTCGTATTTCTATTATTTTTGCCATTTTTGAATTGGTTTCTACAAATTTCAATATTTAAAAAAAAAATTTAGTGTCATGAATTTTGAAAAATGTTCACTAGTTTTAAATTATTTTCTTCAAATTTCAATAATTTTCTTTATTTTTTTTTATTATTGTCATGAATTTATTAATTTTTTACACATTTTTCAATTATTTTCTACAAAATTTAATTATTCTCTTCAAACTTTAATTAATTTTTATTGATTTAAATTTTTTTTCGACACTTTTGAATTATTCTCTTCGAATTTCAATTATTGTCTTTAAACTTCAATTAATTTCTTCAAATCTCAATTATTTTCTTCAAACTTCTAATCTTTTTTTCAATTATTGTCTATAAATTTATAATTTTTACACCAGCTTTCAATTATTTATGTCATTATTCAATCAGTTTCTTAACATTTCAATTGTTTCGTTAATTTTTCAAGTATTGTCTTCAAATTTTTTTACACCAGTTATCAATTGTTTTTGTCATTTCTCAATTATTTTTTTCAAATTACAATTAGTTTTATTATCATTCAAATATTTTTGACATTTTGGAATTATTTTCTATAAATGTCATTTTTCTCAATCTTTTTATTGTTGTCATGAATACATTGACTTTTACACCAGTTGTCAATTATTTATGTCATTATTCAATTAATTACTTCAGATATTTCAATTATATCGATAATTTTTCAATTAATGTATTAAATTTTGTATCTTTTACTTCATTTTTGAATTATATTTCTCATTTTGCTTTCTCATAGAAGAAGTCATATTCCTTATCTCAAAACGAATCAATTGACTTATATAAATTTTATTACTGATGAAAAATTAGTAAAATACAGGGTGTCTACTAACCGGGAAAACCGGGAATTAACCGGGAATTTTCCGTCAAACCGGGAATTTTTTTTCTGGGATAATAAATTCTTTTCAATTTTCAATTATTTTCTTCAATTTCCAATTATTTTCTACAATTCTCAATTATTTTCTTCCATTTAGAATTATTTTCATTAATTTAAAATTATTTCTTCATTTCTCAATTATTTTCTTCAATTTTCTACTATTTTCTTCAATTGCCAATTATTTTCTTTAATTTCAAATTATTTTCTACAATTTTTAATTAATTTCATCAAATTATAATTACATTCTTCATTTTTTATTGTTTTTTTTTTTCAAATTCTATAATTCCTGGGTTGTTTAATTTCTTTTTTCTTCAATTATCACTTATTTTCTTCTACTTTCAATCCCATTGTTCAATTCTTGAATTATTTTCTTTAATTCTCAATTATAATTTTCGACATTCAATTCTATTCTTTAATTTTCAATTTTTTTCTAATATTCAATAACTTTCAATTTTCAATTTCTTCTCAATTTTCTTCAATATTTAACAATTCTCAGCATTTTTAAATTATGTTTTTCTTTTAATTTTTATTTAAAATGAAAATTTTAAAATTATTTTCATCAGTTGGCAATTATTTCCGTCGATTTCCAAATTTTTCTGCTATTTCCAAATATTGTATTTAATTTTTAAGTGCTTTCTTCAATTTTTAATTATTTTCTTCAATTTTCAATTATTTTCTTTAATTTTTAATTATTTTGTTCAATTTTCAATTGTTTGTTTAAATATTCAGTAGTATCGACTTTTTTCAATTATTTTTTTTTAATTATCAGTTATTTATTTCATGTTTCAAAACCTCCTTCAATTTTCAATAATTTTCTTCTATTTTCAAATTGTTCAATTGTTTAATTATTTTTTTCAATTCTCAATTAATTTCTTTAAATAACAATTCTATTTTTCAATTTTTAATGTTTTCTTCAATATTAAATAATTCCTATCATTTTCCATTTTTTTTTTTAATTATAAATTATTTTCTTCTTTTTTCAATCCAATTGTTCAGTAATTTTCTTCAATTCTCAATTATTGTATTCGAATTTCAATTTTATTTCTTAATTTTCAATTGTTTTTTTTAATATTCAATAATTCTGTGTTTTTCTGATTTCAATTTGATTATTTAATTTTGAAATTATTTTTTCAGTTTTGAATTATTAACTTAAATTTTAAATTATTTTTTTGGATTTTCTATCCAGTTGACCAATTTTCAATTATATTCTTTGAATTTAATAACCATTGTTCAATTTTTTTTAATTATTGTTCAATTGTAGATTAATATTTACTTTTTTTTTTAATTTTGTTTCTATTTGTCAAATATCTTTGTCATTGTTCAATTATTTTCTTCAATTTTCAATTATTTTTTCATATTTCTTTCAGTTTCTCAATTTCTTTATTATTCAATTTCTTCTCAATTTTCTTCAATATTTAACAATTCTCAGCATTTTTAAATTATGTTTTTCTTTTAATTTTTATTTCAAATGAAAATTTTTAAATTATTTTTATCATTTGGCAATTATTTCCGTCGATTTTCAAATTTTTCTGCTATTTCCAAATATTGTATTTAATTTTTAAGTGCTTTCTTCAATTTTTAATTATTTTCTTCAATTTTCAATTATTTTCTTTAATTTTTAATTATTTTGTTCAATTTTCAATTGTTTGTTTCAATGTTCAGTAATCTCGACTTTTTTCAATTATTTTTTTTCAATTATCAGTTATTTATTTCATGTTTCAAAACCTTGTTTAATTTTCAATAATTTTCTTCTATTTTCAATTTAATTGTTCAATTTTTTTCAATTCTCAATTAATTTCTTTAAATAACAATTCTATTTTTCAATTTTTAATGTTTTCTTCAATATTAAATAATTCCTGTCATTTTCCATTTTTTTTTTTTTTTATTATAAATTATTTTCTTCTTTTTTCAATCCAATTGTTCAGTAATTTTCTTTAATTCTCAATTATTGTATTCGAATTTCAATTTTATTTCTCAATTTTCAATTTTTTTTTTTTTTAATATTCAATAATTCTGTATTTTTCTGATTTCAATTTGATTATTTAATTTTCAATTTTTTTCTTCAATTTTGAATTATTAACTTAAATTTTAAATTATTTCTTTGGATTTTCTATCTAGTTGACCAATTT
This sequence comes from Ganaspis brasiliensis, assembly GCA_037103525.1. Classification (NCBI taxonomy): domain Eukaryota; kingdom Metazoa; phylum Arthropoda; class Insecta; order Hymenoptera; family Figitidae; genus Ganaspis; species Ganaspis brasiliensis. Next base: position 3,427,234 of record JAZKLR010000146.1, read on the forward strand.
TCAATTATATTATTTGAATTTAATAACCATTGTTCAATTTTTTCAATTATTGTTCAATTGTAGATTAATATTTCCTTTTTTTTTAATTTTGTTTCTAATGGTCAAATATCTTTGTCATTGTTCAATTATTTCTTTCCATTATGAATTATTTCTTTTCATTATTAATTGTTTCTTTTAATTCTTAATTATTATTTTTTGTAAAGTTTAATATTATTTCTTTAATTCTCAATTATTTTCTTTGAATTTCAATTATTTTCTTCAACTATCAACTGTTATATTCAATTTTCGTAGCCATTTGTAGGTCTATTTATACTTAAAATAAATTTTAAGTTAGAAGAGAAAAAACCGGGAAAAAAAAGAACAAAAACCGGGAAATGACCGGGAATTTTGTGGAACAAAATTAGTAGACACCCTGAAAATAATTTTTTTTCATTTTTTTTGCATTACATTTTTTTTAATAATTTCTCGGGAAAACGCGTTTAAAGATAAATTACGGTATATAACTTGATTGTAGTAACTTACGAGTGAATCTGTCATACCTGGGCCATACAAGGTTTTTTTGTTTTTATAGGGGTTACTTTACTTGGAAGCGAAAAAATGGACATAAGTTTCACCTAGTTTTTATTATTTTCAATTTCCAAGTCCGCTGGCAGCCCTGTAACTAAACATCAAAATTTGGATAACTTTCTAAAACATTCTTTTTTACAGTAGATTTTGACGTAAGCTGTATGATGTGTGGTCAAATGGGAGATGTTGCAAAACTGGTGATGTGCTCTATTTGTCAACAACATTATCACGGACTATGCGTTGGATTACGGCTCTTGCCAGGAGTTCGGGCAGGTTGGCAGTGTTCGGCCTGTCGAGTTTGCCAGGTGTGTCGAGAGCCCGAGGACGCATCAAAAGTAATGGTTTGTGAAAGGTGTGACAAGGCGTATCATCCTGGCTGTATGAGACCCGTTGTCACATCTATTCCAAAATTTGGCTGGAAATGTTTGTGCTGTCGTATCTGTACAGATTGTGGATCTCGAACTCCTGGCGCTGGACTTTCTTCAAGATGGCATGCCCAGTACACGGTTTGTGACTCATGTTATCAGCAAAGGAACAAGGGTTTCTCCTGTCCCCTTTGTCGAAAAGCTTATCGAGCCGCCGCCTACAGAGAAATGGTTCAATGCAACTCTTGTAAAAAGTTCGTGCATGGCACTTGTGATCCAGACGCCGATCCTCACACTTATCAGAGACGAAAGGAGGAGAATCCTGATTATGAATATGTCTGCAAGAATTGCAAAAGTATGGCTCTAATGAAGCGTAAAGATAGCTTTGATGATCATGGATTAGACATGAGCTTAACTGGATCTCAAGACAGTCTGTACGATGGAGATTCCTCGGAATACGATTATACAGGCAGTTTTGACGATTCGTATTATTCAATGGGAATGGGAAAAGGAAAACCATTTTGTGCTTCCAAAATTGCTAAGAAGAGATTTGGTGGCGGTGTGGTTGGAAGACCGAAAGGAGTCGGAAAGCATGGGTATCAGAAACGGCAGAAGATGAATGAATTCGGGAGAAAAAGGGGACCAAAAGCTAAAATGCGAGGTATTTTTGGAGTACCGGGAGTTGGATTGCAGTGTATGTCTGATTCGTCGAAAGAGGACGAGCCTGGTGTTGAGAATAGATTGGTCTTGTGTTCTGCGAAGGATAAATTTGTCTTGACACAGGATATTTGTGTTATGTGTGGAGCCATCGGGACAGATCAAGAGGGATGTTTGATAGCTTGTGCACAGTGCGGACAATGTTATCATCCTTACTGTGCCAGTGTCAAGGTGACAAAAGTGATTCTACAGAAAGGATGGCGATGTCTCGATTGTACTGTTTGCGAAGGTTGCGGAGAGAAAACCGACGAGGGTCGCTTATTACTTTGTGATGACTGTGACATAAGCTATCACATCTATTGTATGGATCCACCGTTAGATTATGTGCCTCACGGCAGTTGGAAGTGCAAATGGTGCGCACAATGTCAGACCTGTGGTGCCAATGACCCGGGTTTCAATTGCAGTTGGCAGAAAAATTACACCCAGTGCGGACCGTGCGCCTCTCATTCAATTTGCCTCGAGTGCCAGCAGCCCTATAATGAAGGCGATTTAATAATCCAGTGTATTCAATGTGAACGATGGCTCCACTGCTCCTGTGATTCGATTAAAACAGAAGACGATGCAGAGAAATGTGCTGAAGAGGGTTACAATTGTACTCGGTGTCGTCCCAGTGACGAACCTCCGCCCCATATTTTACGTAGTTTGCCGAAACCTCAACCTAAATATCCCCGATCACCACCTCCAATCACTCGAAGTCCGGAGCATTACAAGCCCTCGCCTCAACAGTATTTAGTCGACGGTGTCTATTTATCTGAATCGGGTATGAATCACATTAAATCTTTGACCTTCGAGCATCAACAGACAAGAAAGAAGCGAAGAAAGTTGCCTGTTGTTGACAAAGAGGCCGATATTATGGCAACCATTGAGTCAGTTGTCGCTGGTGGTAGTCACGATAATTCTCTAGATGACGGTAGCGGGAAATTGGAGCTTCTTGATGTTAAGGATGAGCCCAGCGAGGTTCTGAAGGAAGGAATGGTCTGGACTCCACGCAGTGGGGAACCACCACCCGAAGGATTTAGTATTTATACTACCGAGAATGGTGTCACGGTTTTGAGACGCAAACGTCAACGTAATTTGCAAAAGCTTGGCATCGGGGGTTTTGTGGTTAGATTGAGAGGTACGCGGAAGGACAAGGAGGAGGACGGTGAAGGGGATAAAGTACTTGAAGGGATTATGGGCATGTCAGAGGATAAACCACGCAGAAAGCCTCAGAGAAGAAAACCAAAGACTAAGCTCTCCGAATGTTTTCCTCTTTACATGCAAGAGGCATTCTTCGGCAAGGTTCTTATGGACACAACCAAAGACAAAGATCTGGAAAGTAGCAGTGATTCGGACGGCGAACACAAGGCTGCGCGCAATGCTGGTACTATTCAGTTATCGCAGGATGAACTCAAGGCAATTCAACAAGTCAAGGCCAAGCAGGAGAAGGAGGAAATCAAGATGCCAATTGAGACGCAAATTAAAAGAGAGGAAATTATGGATGAGGATGCCAGTGATCCCGAGGCTCTTGGAGATATACTGCCGATTTCTGGTGATTTACTGGATAGTGATTTAGTTAATACGATTATGAATGAGCCCGATGAAGATCTGGCTAAAGCTAGTGAAGCTTTGGAGGAATTAGATGACGCTCAAGGATCCAATAAGGACGAGCTCACTGACATACTTAGTCCGCACTTCAATCTCGAGTCTATGGTTAGAGATACAGGTATGTACGGCAAGATCAAAGATTTAATTTTAAGCAATTAACTAAACAACAAATTAGTCTCAAATTTAAAAATTAAGGTGGTTAGGTGAAAATCATTAATAATCGATAATCGTTTGAAATTTTCAACAAAATTAAATAACATTTTAATACACATTATTGCTGAACCTGAGAGAATTTTAACGCATAGTTTTTGAGATATTGTCAGCCAAAGTCACAATAAAGATTTTACTCAAAATTAAAGAAAAACTAATTCAATGTCTAAGGATTACAATTCTGAATTTTATCGTCTAATTGTAGAGTATCACTTAGCCAAAAATTATAATTATGTACTATAAATTTTCTTTCTGTCAAGTCAAGTTGAAAATTCAAATAAAGCAAAAAATTTAAAAACAAACTTTTTGCTGAAAAAAGAGAAGTAACATAGATAAATGATAATAAACTATAATTTTTTTTACTTAAAGTTTTAATAATAATCTCTTAACGTAATAATGATCGAATAACAGCAAAACTAAAAGTTGAAAATTTTGTTGATGTCACCAAAATAGAGGTTATGTTGCCACATTTCTAAATGCCCATCTTTGCGGTCTACAAAAAGTTACTTTTTTTTCTTAAAATTTTATCAGTTGCAGTTTATAATGTCGTAGCACGAAGAATATTATTTAAAAATATAAATTTTAGTTTTACATAACCTAACCACCTTAAAAGAAAATTTGGACCAGCAAATTAATTTTAAATCCGACAGGCTTGGAACTAAAAATCAATTTTTTATCCAAAACAAGGCTGATAAAAATCATGATTTTTTTTTAAAATCTAATTTTTTTTTTAAATCAAAAATTAATTTTTTTTAAATATATAAAATTAGTATACAAAATTTTCAAATGTTTCTTTGTAAGAAATGTATTTTCTAAACTGAGAACATTTAATAAGAAATAATAAATGAAGAATAAAACATTTAGTCAAAATCAAACAAATTATGACGAATAATAATTTTATAAAAAAAAGAAACATAGAAACGTAAAAAGATAAGAAGCAGTCTATTAAAAAAATTAGAAAATTCTTTTCAATAAAAAAAGTTATGGACATTATTAAACAAATAAAGAAACATTAAAAAACAACAACACATGAATAAAACAGTAACATAAAAACATACCGTAAGATGGGGTAAAGTCGGCCAGTTTTTCACGATTCTCTTTAAAAAATACGTTAAATAAAGAGAAGAAAATATTGATACTTAGTATATATAATCTCTGACTCCTGTTTTTAAAGTTCATCATACAGGAAAAGTGAAATCCTTTTTAGAGAATTCACAATAATCCTTTTTGTCATGGCCAACTTTTCCCCTAAATGTGGGGTAAAGTCGGCCACCACTATAAACAAGTAGAATATGTTAGTTTAACATAAAATAATCATGGGAAAAAAAGTTAATTAAAAATACAATATCTATATTCTATGAAATATATATTTATTTAAACTTTATATTATGATTTGACAAAATTTCTATGTCAGATTTTTAACATAACCTGAACAAAAAAAAGTAACCTATCTGAATTATTTAAAGTTTTAAATTAGAGAAATAATATCTTCCATGCACCCTTCTCATTTTTAGGTTTTAGTTTAGACATAACAGTTTCTATTCTTACATTTTGGACATTGGGAACAAGTAAAAAAAAAATTATTTACAATATTTTTGTAAATTCGAACCATGGCCGACTTTTCCCTACAAACGTAAAATTTTTAGAAAAACTGATTTTTCATAAAATTGAATAAACCAATAAAGGTTATTTTTGTTTGTAAATTATGTCAGAGACACAAGCAACGCTATGTACAGTTTCATTTGGTAAAAAAAAAATTCAATAAAAATTTACAACTACTTTTTTCACACTACTTATTTTTTAGATAAAATAGACATGCACACAAAAATATTATTTTTATTAGAACTAACCCATGAATTTGCGTCAAGTATTTTTTAAATTCAAGTTTGACATTTCTATTAACAAAAACAAAACAATATTTTTAATTTTTCATTCTAAAAAAAGAATAATTAAATACTTTAAAAATAGGTTACCGGCTGGCCGACTTTTCATGACTGTCCGACTTTACCCCATTTTACGGTATTTACGGACATTTGTTTATAATTTAAAAAAAGAATAAGAAGATAATTCAAAAAACGTTTAATATGACTAAAGAAAATAAATTTTAAATAAAAATAAATTTTATGAAATAGAAAGAACGATGTTAAAATGAGAATATTTAGTATAAGATTAAATTTACATAATATAAAATAAAAGAATAAGTCTTCAAAAAAGTAGAAAATTGAGAAATTTAAAAAATGTAGATAAAAGCATCGAATAAATGTTTTTAAAAAAATTTGTTATTACGAAATAATACAAACAATCTAAACAAAGAAAAAATGTTTCTAAGAAATAGAAAAATGATGACAAAAGTTAAAAAATTAATGAAAATGCAAGAAATAAGGACTAATCGAATTGAAAAACAATAACAAAATTAAATAAATAGGAAGAAAATAGAGAAATGTTTTTTTTCTTAATTTAAAAAACTGTAAAAAACATTTGTAAGAATGTACTAAAAAGTTTGAATTAATAGAAATAAAATAAAAAAAATGTTTATATTAAAAGTCCACAACAGGAATTTAAAAATCCTTAAAAAAAAAGTTTTGGAAAATATTTTTATAATATTATACTGGAAACAAGTTCAACAATAAAATTTAGAAAAATAAAGAAAATCTAAAAATCTTATGAAAGAATAAGTAAGTCTGCAAAAAATAGACAAGATGTGAAAACATATTGCATAAATTTACAAAAATATGAACATATTTATTTTTAAAAATATGGAAATAATTAAGAAAATCAACGAAATAAAAAGTTTAGTGAATGTTATAATAACAAAACCTAATTAATAATTTACCTAATTAAAAATATTATTAAAATTAATTTCATCAAATTTTGAAATATCAAGTTCACATTTATAAGAAATATAAACATAGAACATTATTTACAATTTTATTTGTCGGCCTTTATTAAATAATACTTATTTAGTTTAAAAAATATATTAAAATCAAATTTTGCTTATTTAATAACTTTTCAAGCAAATATTTTATAAATCCAACAAATAAAATTGTATAAAATGTTTTAACAAGTAAGATAAGCTTTTGACTAGATCCAACAATTGTTAAATAATTATTAATTGACAACAAATTTTATCAAAACTTAATTTTTTCTGAAAAATATACACTTGGATTTTTTAAAATTTGGTGAAATTTACTATAGTAACATTTTTATTTGATGTGAAAAGCCATTTTTTACTTTGAGGTTATGTCATTGGAGAAAACCTCCTTAACTTAAAAATGTGGTATGTTCAAAATATAAAGGATTTTAATAAATTACACATTTTGTAACAATTATTTGCTTATTTGCACCCAAAAACACTGTAAAGTTTTCTAAAAATTAACTTTTAATTGGATTTTGACGAAATTCGTTGAAAAAGTGGGAAGTAGAGAAAAATATCAAGAGAAATATGTAGGTATTTTTTGAAGAGGAACAACTTTTATTTGTGACATTTTCTAATATCTATTGTATTTTTCGAGAAAAATAAATTTTTTCATTAAAAGACTAAAAAATAATTTTTACTATCTTGGCAATTTCCAAAAAACAATTTAACCAAAAAAACGGTGAAGTCTAAAAACTCTTTCAGGCACAAAAAATAAAAACAATAATAAGATATCTCAATTACTTGAAAAATTATTACACTTACAACGTTTTTTTTTTTTTTTCTTAAATTTTAAATAAACAAGAATTCCGACTTTAAACATTAAAATCTTTATAACTCAATGAAAAAAGATTTTTTTTCCTTAAACAACAAATTACGTGTCGTCTAAAATTCTTTAGAAAACAACATTTTAGATTTAGAAAATTGATTTTTTCCGACCATGTCCAGCCTGTCTAATTTGAAATTAATTTGGTCTATGTTAATTATATTGATATAAATTGTATTAAAAAAGGAAATATTTTTCCAGGGTTGCCAAATATGGACAGCAAAGATGTGGAAGAAATTTTCAAAGGTGTTCTTACTGATGAATCTCAAGAATCTCAAGAATCTTCGGTGTTTCCAATTCAGCCGCAAGCAACACCGCATGCTTCAGCACCTTCCACACCTTTAGTTTCGCCCTCTCCGCATCCAGGTAAAAAAAAAATTGTTATTATGAAATTTCGTTTCTTCAACATTTTTCTAATACGGACAGGAATTTTATAGAGGACATTTTATTTTATTTTTATTTTGTACTAAACCAAATGATCATTTAACAAAAGTCTCATTTACACGAATTTTCATTAGACAGAAATCTCGTTTATCAGATATTCCATTTGGATGAATCCTCTTTTTTAAAAGAAGATTTCCATTGTAGAAAGAAGATTCCCTTCCTAGATAGAAGATCCCTATCCTAATGTTCTTTCAGACAATCAAGTTCGTAAGTTCGAAATAGGAAGAAAGATTAATTTTAAATTTGATGGAATATTATTTTTGTAATTTAATAAATCAGTGTTTTATTTTAAAGGATTACCAGGAGGTTTGCAGTTAGCAAGACCTCAGGTTTCTAGTACTTTGCCTTCCGTTGGGCAAAATAATCTCAATTCTCCAATGAGTTTTCCACCTCCTTCGCCTTATCATTCTGAATACAGCAAGTAAGTAATTTAACCATTATTATGTTTATCTTTCAAAAATTATTACAGACTTCACAGGCGTCCGCTATTTTTTCTAAAAGGTTCCTATTGGTAAAATTTTCTCCTAATATTCCTTATTTTTCACAGAAATCTATTTAAAAGGGTATACAAGAATTCGAGAAATTGCTGTCAATTTAGTACATCAAGATAAAAACTGGGAATTTGTAAAAAAGATTAAAAAATTTGTTAAGTATTCCGGAAATTTTTGCGAAATTACAGGAATTTGTAGAGTAATACAGAAAAAATTAATTTCAATCTTTTATTCTTCAATAACTTGAACAATTGAATTTAAAATGGTTCAGAGTACGTTCTAAAAATTTTGGGTAGAAAGAAAGTCTAAAATATTATACATTTTAAAAATTTGTAAAAATTTGTATCAAGATTAAAAAATTTGTTAAGTGTTCCGGAAATTTTTGCGAAATTCCAGGAATTCCTAGAATAATAGAGAAAATTTTAATTACAATCTTGTATTCTACAATAACTTGAAAAATTGAATTAAAAATGATTCAGAGTACTTCTAAAAATTTTGGGCTGAAATAAAGTAAAAAATGTTAATAGGTATTTTGTTTATTATTCACTTTATAATATTTCAATAATTTCATGTCCAATTTAGTAAATTTTTATAATCTAAATAAATCCCAAACTCCAGTTGAATCAAACTTTTAAATTACAATTACTTCAAAATTCAACAGTAGTTTATTTTCCACTATTTTTATATTTTTTAATACTTTTTAAGGTAAATGCACTAGTTATCGTCGCTGCTTTATAGTTATCAGCACGTTTCCAAAAATTTCACAAAATATTGTTTAAAAACTATTTTTTAAATCTTTCGCCAGTTCAGAGAACATCATTTTAGCTAAAAGTCAATTTAAAATTTGGTTTAAATTATTTTATTTTATCTCTTTTAATATTAATTGGTTCCAATTTACTTATAATCCGAACCTTAATTTATAAAATTTTCAATGTATTTAAATTTTAATCAATCCAAATTTCCATTCTTTTTAGTAGTTTTTTTAACTTTTATAAAATAAGAAAAAAAATTAAGTTTTCATACTTATTAGGTTTTAAGATGTTTTTTATTCATTTCAAAATAAACAGTTCCACAATTTTGGCCATGTAGTATTGTTACATGTACGTATTTATAAATAAAATACTTTTCATCGTACAAGTTACTAATTTAATAATATCAGAAGAATTCTTTTAGAATTTTGACTAGAAAATGTTTTTTGTCTTGCAAATTGATTAAGATATATAATTTATTTATCTTTATTTTTAAACTATTTAAAGTACCCTAAAAGGCTCCTATTTCCCCTAAAATGTTCTTTTTTGGCACTGTGAAGCCTATTACTAATTAAAAAAAAAACTTTTTTATTGCAAGAATCAATAAACTGAGAAAATGGTTTTTTAAATTTGCAGCAGTCCACAACAATTTAGCCCCGCCTTCTCAGAACCTCCGAGTCCCTGGGTGAATCCTGAAGATGAGGGAGTCGGAAATTCTGCTGTTCCGCATAACCAAAGAGGAAATAATCCTAAGATGGAAGCAGACGAAATTCTCGGTACAGGAGCTACGATCTCAATGGTTCTTTACGCCAATATTAATCATCCAGAATGGAAAACTGAATTTCCCGGTAAGGACTTTTTATGTCAAATATTTTGTTTCCAGTATTATTACGTTTTTAGATTAGATTCAAATACACTGAAGCTTCACTTATTTTAACTTCCATGTACTTATATGAAGAACTTCTCTTATTGGCTGCTCCAATTCACAGCAACCAATGAAAATGTTAGTTAGTTTTGATTGGTCGACAAGTTAAAATAAGTGAGACTTTGAACTGTTAAAATAAATGCGACTTTAAATAAGTGAAGTTTCAGTACAATGTTTTAATTTTTCATTAGCTTGGCCTGATCGTCACAAGCAAATTCAGAAAAAATGGCGTGCTTTGCCTGCGGAAACAAAAGCTCCTTATTTAACTCAAGCGAGAGAAAATAGAGCGGCAAGTCGTATGAAGAAAACACAGCAGGTAAGAGACTTGATTCTTTTAATTTCCGTCAATCAATTATTTAACTTCAAAAACCAATCTAGTTACTTTTTTTTTTATTTATATGACTTGAAAGTCTCGTTTATCGCGTAGGGTGTCCTGTGCTAACAAAAAAGTCAGACTAACAGCTCGCCCGTTGTATTATGCTACATCTACCGTTAGTCAATGTTTATCGTCAGTGTAAAAATCTGGTGTTTTAATTCTTTATGTTTCTCAATTCTGTATTTTAAAGACAAAATCTCGTACAATATTATTAAAGTGTCTTCTTTGATTTTCGAATCCGTCTTTTCGCTTTTATTTAACGTTTTGTAAATATCCTTCTTGTGTGACAATTTTGTGTCTAACCATTATCATTTATTTCATATAATTAATCCAACAATTATTGAATTCAATTACAGAAACAACTCAAGTTCCACATTTTTATACATTTATTTAATTTAAAAGCTAGAGAGCGTATAGGCAAGTCTATAGGCAAGTTTTTCGAAATTTGAAGATTTTTTAATTTTCTTCTCAAGGAATTTATTTCTTTTACTCAGCAATATAAAGTACAAAAGATCGACAAGTGTTTTAGACATAATTTTAAAAGTTTTCAACAAAGTAAAAATATTAATATGTAATTTGAAGAGAAAAACAATAATATTTTACAAAATGGTATTTGTTGCTAAAAGTGGAATTACACAAAAATAATTAAAACACCAGTCTCTAACCATACGTGTCGATTTGTAAACATAACTACATTGAGTAGAAACTTGAGACCTTTTTTTGTCGAAACTAGGCATTTTTTATGAATTCTTGTTGCCCCCTTTAAAAAGAATGTAACCTTGATTCCTTATAGACCCTTGCGACTATTAATCCAATTAATAATCCTAAAACTTAGAGCGGCTTTGTAAAAAGTAAATTGACAATAGCCGCGTACTTATTATTGATAAAAGTGTGTGAAAGAGGCACCCCTTGAACCGACAGATACCCAAGGATTTACCAAGCACGAACCCAGTCACTGCAACAAGCGCACCTACCATCACCACCAAACCTGTCACAACAATGTCATCAGTTCAAGTTCCTTCAGTAGTAGCATTGGCCACCAGTCAAAAGCAAATAGGACTTTTGGCCTCGGTGGACGGTGATAAAATCCAGGAGAAGTGTGTGTCAACGGCAGGATCATCTGTAGCGGCGGCAGTAGCGGCAGCAGCAGCAGCAGGAGCCAGTGGTCAACTAGCGGAGGTGTGTGCGGTACAAGGACCGCCGAGGCAGCTAACAACTTGTTCTCCGAGCCCTTCCCCAAATTCCACAACCCCTTCTTCTTCACCTAGACCCAGCTCTGTCAATTCTATCAATTCCATTAACAGTCTGGTGCACCAAGAGATTGTCACTGGCCAGGCTAGAATTGCACTATCGCCAGCTACGTCTTGCACAACAACAACTGCTTCCTCTTACTGCAACGTGATCGCCGGTGAAGGGCAACATCAAACGTCACCACCCCAGCAACGTCCCTCACCTGTTCATGTCACAATCAGTACAAGTACTATCGTTAACAGCCAGAGCGTTTCCCAGGTGTCCCCCACTGCAACTGTTACGGTGGGGGTTGGCCCTGTTCGCCAATTATCCTCCGTAGATCATCAGATTAGAGTGCTCACTCCATCTGAAATCATGCGCACCCTCCCTTCCCTCTGCCAGGAGCACTACGATCCGCCACCCACTGCAATTATTCACACTGTACCTGTACAGTCCCCGGCTATGGTGAGCCACCTATTGTGCCTCTAATGTCTTGCCTTGTGCCAAGTATCCAATCGAAATTTAGTGTTTGTACTTCCATTCTCTTTGTTTCTTGAATTTTAAGATCATTCAGTCGATGATCTTCTTTTTGTTTTTGTTTTTTTTTTTTTCTAACAATGCGAAAGGACATGTTACTGATTTTCTTTTAATAATTATTACCCAACGAGAAAGATAAGTGTGCCTTTTTCTAAACAGGATGTTTATTGAGCGGGTGATAAAATGTATTTTATCTTCCTTGGTAGATAATGCTTAAATTAGAGCCCTGGCAGTAAAATAGACTTTATTAACCAAGGGCAAGAAACTATGTTTACCTGGGGAGATAAAGTAATCTTTGTACGTCTAGGGCAATAAAGGACTCTTTGTTTGCCTAAGGAAATAAATTACTTTTTGTTTGTCTAGGGAAATAAAGTACTCTTTGTTCACCTAGGGCGATAAAGTACATTTTATATATCCAGGGTAAAAAAACAATAATTTTTTTACCTAGAGCATAAAGTATATTTTGTTCACCTAGGGCAGTAATGTAAAATTTTTTTACCAAGAGCAAGAAACTATGTTTACCTGGAGAGATAAAGTACTCTTGGTTCGTCTAGGGAAATAAAGTACTCTTTCTTTGCTTAGGGCGATAAAGTACAACTTTATATATCCAGGGGAAAAAATTACAATTTGTTTACCGAGAGCACAAAGTACATTTTGTTTACCTAGGGCTATAAAGTATACTTTTTTTACGAAGCGCAATATGGTAATTTTATTTGCCAAGGTCAATAAATTACACTCTATTTACCTTAGATAATAGGAGTTATCCATAAAGAACGTTCCACTGTTAGGGAGAGAGGGGGTAGTTTAAATTTAGAAAGATCGTATTTTTATGCTCTTATTCTAATATTCTTTCTCATCTTTGAAACTTTAACTTAAAAAGTCAGCAATAGAAACGTTTCTAAAACTAAATATTATATAATATATATTTTAAAAAATCATTTGAATGCAGGGCAGATAAAAATCATGATTTTTTAAAGTATAATCAGTAAATAAAATCTCCAAATGTTTATTTGTAAGTAGTTTATTAAAGAAATAAAGAAAAAATTAAAAAAACAACACGAGAATGAAACAGTGACATAAAATATATAAAAAAGTAGAAACTCTTTTCAAAAAATTAAACAGTTTACGGACAATTTTTTTAAAATTAAAATAATAAATAAAATGATAATTAACAAAACGTTTAAATATATTACTAAAGAGAATAAAATTTTAAAATTAGAAAAATTTTAGAATTAGAAAATTTTTAGAATTATTTGACAAATTAAATAAAAAAAGAATGAATAAAATTTTGGAAAATTTAAAAAAAAATTAAAAGAAAATTAATTCTATGAAATAGAAGAACAATGTTCAAATGAGAATATTTAGTACAAGATTAAATTTACATAATGTAAAACGAGATGTAATAAGAATAAAAGCTTTCAAAAAAGTAGAAAATTGAGAAATTTAAAAAATGTAGGTAAAAGCATCAAATAAATGTTTTAAAAAATTCGTAATTAGATAAAACTAAACAATTGAATAGAAGGAAAAATGTTTCTAAGAAATGGAAAAATTATGACAAAAATTTAAAAATGAATTAAAACGCAAGGAAGGAATAAAAAAATGAAACATCAAGAAAATTATATAAATAGGAAGAAAAAGAAGACATTTTTTTTCCTTAATCTAAGAAACTAAAAAAATGAATAAAGTACAAAAAATAATAAAATTTGGTTAGAATCTACTAAAAAATTAGAATTAAAAAAAAAAATCGACAAAAGCAATTTAAAAAAAAAAATTTAAGCAAATTTAACCAAAAACATTTTTATAATATTAAATACACTTAAAACAAGTACAACAATAAATTAAGAAAAATAAAGAAAATCTAAAAATTTTATGAAGTAATGTTTTTTTCCTTAATCTAATTGTGTAAAATAATATTAAATAATTTGCATAAAAAGAAGAAAATTAAAGGAAATCGTAAAATAAAAAGACAAAAACAAAAAGAAACTATCAAAGAAAAAGGAAAAACATCTTAAAATTATGTAAAAATAAGTAATTATAAGATAAAAATTAAACAGTTTCGAAAAAGTGAAATTTCTTAGAAAAATTGTAAAAACTAAAACAAGGATTATTGTAAATATGGAAAATAATTAATATTTAATTATTTTACATTAATTAATATGCATTTAAATTTAAATTAATTGAAATTTAAAAGTTGGAACAAATTGGAATACGAGTTAACTAACGTTTGGAATTTATTTATTTAGTTATAAAAATTTAATACTATTTTTTGCTATCTTCATACTAAAAATTGGTAATTTTTTTATTATTTTATTTTTTATTATTTTGATTATCTGTATTAGCAGAATTTTATAAATTTTATAAAGATTAAAATATGAAAATTGAAATTTTTAAGATTTATTCACAAATTTGTGTGTTTTGTTTATGGTTTGAGATGTTTTACATACAGTATTAGACATCCGGAGAATTGTTAAGTCTTTTTGATTTAAATAATCTAAATCTATAACAGCTCTGTTTGAATATTATCATAAAATGTATTTTTTTAATCGTGTTAATTACTACTAATGATAAATATATATGATAAATACAAACAATTTGATTTAATTAATGTATAAGAAAAAAAAAAATTTTGATTTTTAAGGGGGGTTATAAGTAATTTTTTAAGGGTGGGGGGGGGGGGTCAAAAACCCTGAAAATTGGTGTAACGTTCTTTATGGATGACCCCATACACTGTATTTGGTTCATTTGACACAATGAACTGCATTTTATTTACCAACGTCAATAAACTATACTTTTTTCATCTAGGGCAATAAAGTAAACGTTATGTACCAAGGGCCATAAATTATATTTTTTTGCCTTGGAAAATAACTTTTATTCTCCTAAAAAATAATAAAGTACACTTTATTTACCAAGGGCAATTATCTTGATTTATTTTAAGATTTTCAGTAATCATGGGTCGCGTCTCAGAAAATATTTCATATTGACACAATATTTATTTAATTTGTAATTTATTAATTTAAAAAATTATTTATTGAAAGAATTTTTTAATAATTGTTTCCATTTACAAATATCTGAAAAAAATAGTCTTTCAGTGTTTCTTATTTAAGTTATATTTCGTTAATTGAAAAAAAAGTAATCATAATAATTACCTTCACTTTAGAGATGAGAAAAAAAAATTTCATTAAAAATATTTTAGTTTTATTAACTTATTAACTAATTAATCTTTTATTACAAATTTCAAGTTTTTTATTCAAAAATGTCAATAGAGAAAATATAATATGAGTAAGAGACTAATTTGCCGATTTCGCATCTGTTAATGGTTGCCACAAATAAAAAAAAGATTTTAAGTTTAAAAAATATTATTTCTGTTTACAATTCAAAGTAAATCGATTTCTAATCGAACACTTTCTTTAACAAGAAACAATATTGCAGGGATTTTCCTATAATAGTACAGTTAATGTTACGAAATTTTTCAAAAAATTTATATTGAATTCTAAAATTCTTTTTATTCTCATTTGTATAATCATTGTTTTTTTAAAATTAACTTTACAACTCTGCAGGAAAATTCTTGATAATTTGTTTCCCACTTTATTTTACGTAAAAATCTCTCTTAACTTTTTTCTGTGTTGTTTTTTTTCTATTATTAATTTATTCTATAAAATGATTTTATTTAGTAAAGTGGCAACCATCTATTAAACTTTTTCCTGTCCATTGCATTAATACTGTGTATAATTGCAATGGTCCTTAAGTTATTACATTATACCTATATGTGTTTATGACTTGGAATGATCAGAGTTTTTTAGCCTTTCATTTTTCTTGAAAAAATTGATGTTTATTGGTTGATTAAAATTTCGCTGGCGACAATTGAAAATTTACCTTCTTTTTTGGCTCCATTCTTTTATTTATGATTTATCAGTGGTAGATATCTACATATTCCTTATATATATATATATGGCATGTTAAAGACATCTGGCAATACACAAACGATGATACCAAATCCAAAATTTATAAATCCTCAATTCTCTCAAATTCCTCCTCAATCTAAAAATCCTCTTTTCTCAATATATACTACTAAACTAAGTACTTGGCTGTTTACAATATTTTGTAGGTGGAAGTAGTTATATGTATTGCTCTGTAGTAACTTTATGAATGATTATTTATATATATTTGTTATTAATTCACATTCTCTCTTGTTTTTAATTTCTGTTTTTTTTTTTTCGGATGCTTCATAATTATGAATGTAAGAATATGTCATTGGCTTTGAGTTTTAGTGGATGTGTGCGTTTGATAAATTTTCCTGCTTTTCCACAACATTTCTAATATTACTCAAAAACACAAATTATAAATTATAAGTTAATTACAGGTAGAATTTTAAAAAAACAAAACAAGCATTAATCTTCAATCTGCAAAATAATGATTTATTTTCATCAATCACGAAAATTTTGCACTAGATTCCTGTTCTAACCGGCTTTTATTTAAAAACAGAATATTAAAATAGCTCAAAATGCTGCTAATTTTTAGTAGTGACAGAAAATTATATATTGTTGAGTTTTATTGTGTTCTAAACATGATGCATGGTACTATTTGGAAAATGTAATCACAATGTTATCAAAAAGAATCTAGATGTACTCTTTCAATGTTTTACGTTTCTTTGGTGGTGGTTGGTTATTTGTTATCTTTGACTTGCTGCGCACAACACAGCTCTTCAATTTATGCTGGTCTTATTAATTTATCGTAACATGTTTTTTTTTCTATATCAATTGCGGTGTGGTGTACAATTGTAACTAATCCTCACAGAAAACTCATGCTCTACCTAAAATGGCTTAGGACACTGAATCATTGCATCTTTTAATTTAAAAACAAGAAGCATTTTCATTATTTTCAATTTTGTTATTTATTACATTAATTAAATTAAAGTCAAGAAATCTTCATTTAAAATTATTAACTTTATTTATTTAGGATTAAAAACCGGGTTTGAAATTTTAATTAACTATAAAAATAAAAATTTTACAGTTTAATTACAAAATTACATTTTTTACGAATTTTTTTATTTGATAAACTTTAAATATTTGAATGTTAAAATGTTAAAATTCAACTGTTGAAATTAATTACAAATACAATAATAAAAAATGCTCTTGGATTTTTTTCAATTGGAAGATGCAATTATTTGTATTCATTCAGGTGAAGGTTCATACTAACAGATACCTTTCCCAACAGGAGCAGGAAAGGCTTACAAATAGAGACAGATCAACTCGTGAAGCTGAACAAGAGCGTCAATGGAAACAACTTCAAGCCTTGCGTCAACAGCAAGCTCAACTCCAACAACAAGTTATTCATGAACAACGTGTTCATGGTACGCTCAATTCTCGTAAGATAATTGTTATTCAACTTTTTATAAAACTTTAATTATTAACTGTATGTTAAGTTTATAAAATACGACCTAAAAAATAATTTTTAGAGAAATTAAGATAGTAATTTAGTATTTAGATTATTTAAAAATATGTATTTAATTATGTAGTTTGTGTAGTTGTTAGTAACTATGTTAAGAATTTAGTTATTAATGTTACTCAACGTGAAATTTAATAACAATCATGTGTGTGATTTTTTCAGCTATGGCTAGGGTGCATAGACAAATCAGCGAAGACGGAACTCAAGCAATAAATAATGATGGAACACCTGGATTAACCACACAATTACAAGTCTCCACCTCTCAAGTAATTAACAAAATTTAATTATTTTTTGTTTTTTTTTTAATTTTATTTATCTTTCTCTCTTTTCACTTACAATTTTTGAAGGAGAAATCTGACAAACAGTGGGAGAAAAGTTAGTTCAAATCTATATTTTCGTGTATTTTAAATAAAAATCTATTTAGATTTTAAAAGCGTCTTGGTGGATTAATTTGCTTTCTATATAAAATTTTTAGATTTTTTTTATAATTTTAATTTTTTTTTACCGTCAAATTTTAAAGAATTCATCAATTGAAATTCAATTTATTTAGATTTATCTACGAATTGCTTGTATTTCTGGCAAATTCTCGGATCTTTTTAAAAATTCCCGGGTCTGTTTAAAAATTTCTGGTTTTTTTCCCATGATGTATTAATTTTACGGACTTTCCCAGATTGCTATACATTTCTGTATATTTTTAATTACAGAATGAATAATTTAAAATTTAAAAGCATTTTGGTGGAATGGTAAACAATTTTGTTTTAAATATTTTCATCAATTCAAAGTTGCATTTGGATAAAAATTAAAATTTTCTGTTTATTGGAAACGATTTAGATAAACTAGCCTAAAATTTAACAATGGTTTCTAATAAACAGGAAATTGTAATTTTTATTCAAATGCAACTTTGAATTGGTCAAAATGTTAAAAATGACATTATTTAACTTTCCATCAAAACGCTTTTAAAATTTATATTGTTCATTAATTAAAAATATATGCGAAAACATATAGTTGTACCAATTTCTTTTCGATTGTTTTTCTGATTCCTCCTTAAATTAGTTTACAATTTTTTATTAAATATTTTCAATTATTTGGACATTGTTAAACGAAAATTCTTAAAATTTCTCTGAAATGTTTATCCAAATTTTTAGGGTGTCTAGCAATCCGGGAAAATCCAGAAAATCCGGGAAAATATCGGAAATTTAGTACAGCATGAAAAAAAAACTAAAATGTTTAGAAAGACCCAGGAATTAAAAAAAAAAATCCGGTAATTTTTAAAACGATCCGAGAATTTGCCAGAATTACAGGGAATTCGTAGATAAATCTAAGAAATTTCAATTTCAATATTGAATTCTTTAAAATTTGAAAAATTGAACTAAAGAAGGGTAGATGCGATATAACAATTTTAGATAGAAAGAAAATTATAAATAATATCGCGGATTTTCTTGTCTCTTTTTAATTTCTAAATTAAAAAAAGTTTTTTGCTGGGAAATCAAATAAAACTATCATTAAAATTAATTTCACCAAATTTTAAAAGATTCAGTTGTACATCTTCCAGAAAAAATTAGTTTTAGCTAAAATTTGTTGTTAAATAATAATTATTTAGCATTTTATGTTTTTTCTAAGAAATGTATAACTAGATCTTTCAAAATTTGGTGAAACTAATTTGAATATTTTTAGTTTGGGTGAAAAACAACTTTTTAGTTTAAGGTTATGTAAATGGAGAGAACCTCCTTAAATAATTTTTTTAAAATTCTTACATAGTTTTAAATTTTTTCTTTTTTGATGTCACCATTTTTTTGTAGATTGAAATATGGTTTTTTTATTTTTGTTTGCTGGGAGGAGTAAATATTTTCTTTAATTTTCTTATTTCTTTTAAAATCACTCAATTTGCTGGAAATTTATTCGATTTGTTTAAACATTTTGTCTATTTTTTGGTAAACTTATTTACTATTTCATACAATGTTTTGATTTTATTGATTTTTTAAAAGTTACTGTTAGGATTGTTTAAAAAAATAGGTCTGGGAATTGGCCGGGAATTTAATATTTCGTGAAAAAATCCGGGAATTTGTAAATAGATCTGGGAAATCCGGGAATTTTTTGGAAATGTCGGGAAAATATAATATAGTGAACTTTAATAATTTTAAAAGGTGGCGCGAACTAGAGCTTTTTATCTCGGATAAATTATGTAATAATTAATACATGATTTAATTGTTTTCGATAATAATACTAATTTTAGTCATTTTAGTTATTTTACTAATTTTAGTGTTTCATTTAAAATATTTATTTTTGTTCTGACCCCAAATTAATGAATAAATCTTAACAATTTCAATTTTAATATTTTAATTTTTATAAAATTTAAAAAATTGTGCTAATACAGATAATCAAAATACCTACGATTTACAAATTTTTGGTGTATGAAGTAGCAAAAAATAGTATTAAATTTTAATATCTTTAAGTCATTATAATTTAAATAAATTGCAAACGTAAATTAATTCATATTTCACTTGGTTTGAACTTTTAAATTTCAATTAATTCGAATTTAAATGCATATTAATTAATACAAAATAATTAAATAATATTAATTATTTTTTATATTCACAATAATTCTTACAATATTTTTAAGAGGCTTCACTTTTTCGAAACTGCTTAATTTTTATCTTATAATTTTTTGTTTTTTTTTTATTCCTTTCACTTTTGATATTTTTTTTGTAATTTTTTTTTGTATTTTGTCGTTTTAATTTAAGATTTTCATTAATTTTCTTCTTTTTATGCAAATTGTTTATTTCGATGATTTTCATAATTATTTCCTTATTTTTAAAAATAAATACCCTTACTTTTTTTATAAATTTATTCAATTTGTTTTCACATCTTGTCTATTTTTTGCGAGATTTCTTGAAAACTTACTATTTCTTTCATAAAATTTTTAGATTTTGTATAATATTATACAAATGTTTTTGGTTTAATTTGCCTAAACTTTTTTATTTGATTTTGATTTAATGTTTTATTCTTCATTATTTCTTATTATAATTATGTTCACAGTTTAAAAAACAAACTAATACAAATAAACATTTTGAGCTTTTATATACTGATAATATTTTTAAAAAAATAATTTTTGATTTAAATAAAGAAAAGTCCGATTTAAATAAAAAAAAATCATGATCTTTATCAGCCCTGTAATAAAAACATTAAAAAGCTACTTAACTACTTTATAATATATAATTTTAAAATTGTAATCTATAATTTTCATTTTCAAAAATCCGGGAAAATTGTGCTCTAAGATCCGGGAAATCCTGTAATTTAAAATTGACAGTTTGCTAGACACCCTGTTTATTTTTTAGTAGACTTTACCAAAATTTTACAATTTTTTGCGTCTTTTTTATATCTTCATAGTTTTCAGGATCATTTAATTTTATTCTTATAATCTCTTATTTTTCCAAAAATTTTATTCCGTATTTTTTTTATAATTTTTTTATTTTTCTCTTTTACAATAGCATTTTTCTATTGCTTTTAATACAGGGTGGCGGCAAATTTTCAAAAATCCATGATTTTTCCCTGACTAAAAAATTTTTCAATTATTTTAAATCTTGATAAGGTTATATATCTTTTTTAAACCAAGTTTATAAATTTCTTTTCTGAACAAAAACGACATATATCCGAGAATGATCATTCGCTAGAAACTTTGAATTTCAATATTATAATATTAACAATAAAAATTCTATTTTAATATTTATTTACATTAAAAAACGTATTTTATTGATTCTAATGTATCGTTTTTTTTTATTTTGTTACAGGAAGCAAATCAAATAACATCAATTGCCTCTCCTTCACCAGGATCTCGGGCGACATTTGCAACACCTCCGATAAAAGTTACTCGCGGCTTGGCACCACAAAGTCCACACCAAGGTATGCCACGTTTACCCAATCAGCCCTGTACAACGGGAATGCGACCGATAGGAAATGTCGTGAGGCCTGGAATACCGACAGCGTTTCCACAACCTCCGTCGCCATTTTCACCCCAAGCTCCTCAATCGCCTCACGACTTTCCTCAATCTCCTGCTTCCTCTCAATCACAAGAACACTTTCAACGCTTTGAAAGCAGCGAAGCCTTCTCGCAAGGCTCACAAACGCCTCGATCTCAAATTGTCAATACCCCGACCTACTCGACATCACCACGAAATGATGTTTTTACCCAGCCTCCGGGCACTCCACGTCCTGTTTTCAATGCCACCAACAATCGCTCAACAACACACGTCTATGCTCCGTCACGTACTCCTGATCCTTACACCAATCGACCCACTACACCTTCTCCAGTTCCAAGCTATACTTCTCCAAGGTCTGAAACAAGATCTGAGCCACAATCAACCGAGGCTTTCAGTCAGCAACCAGAGGTCAATCGACAGCTGAGAGATCTTCTCCAGAGGCAACAATTCAGTAAAAAGATTGAAACTCATGGTGCTTCCTGGCCTCAAGGTTATTTCACTTTCTTTCATTAGTGACAAGATTTGCAAAATTAATCGAGTTATTTTTCCTTTTTTTTTTTTTTTTTCTATTTTTTCTAGTGCAGAACAGATTTTTGCAAATTGTGCTATTAATGAGGTTTTTGTTCTGAGCTTTATAAATCTTGTCGTTTCATGTAGATGGTCAAAATACCGGCGAGGTGCTACCACAACAATTTGAAGCAGGACAAATACAACTGCAGCAGCATTCTCAATTATCGGGAAAATCGGCAGAAGGAACTTTCAGGCATCCTTTGCCGCCTGGAATTGTCCGACCAAGAATGCCGCAACCCAATGTCCTTATCAGAAATCCTATCGGTGTGTATTCATTTTTTTAATTTGGTTGATGAATTATAGCGATTTTAGGGCTGCCAGTTACTCACTTTCTTTAAAATTGCTCATTATTACTCAATTTTTTTACCAAAAAAACTCACTTTTCCGGTGCTGTTTCCATTTTGACACAAAATTTTTCGTGCTGCACGTTATATTGTTCAACCTGTGTTGTACTCCTTCTAAAATCAAAGATTTTTAAGTCTTATTTATTAAATAATTTATTTCAATACATTAAATTAATATTAAATCCAGTAAGTTCAATTATTGAATAATTAAAACTTAAAAATCTGTGATTTTTGTAGGAGTATGATATAACATTCTCATAGGTTGAACAATAGAACATGTACTATGAAGAATTTTGTGTGAAAATGATACGGGCCCATTTTTTCCACTTTTCTAGTTATTTCTAGTTTGTTCATATTCCAATTACATCGTCAATTTTTTAATTACAGTCTACAAATAATAGACCGAATCTTTTTCAAATCATGCAGGCAGTCCAGTGGAAAAAAATGACAAAAGTAACTGAAATTTGAAGAAAATAATTGACAAATAACAAAAGAGAATTGAAACTTGTGTAGAAAATTTAAATATTCCTGACAATAATTTAAAAATGAAAGAAAATAATTAAGATTTTAAGAAAAAAACTGAAAAATAGCAAAAATAAATAAAAATGAGTAATAAATTTAAATATTCATGACAATATTTTAAAGGTTGAAGAAAATAATCGATGTTTGGAAAAATTAAGTTCATAATGGCAAAAATAATTGAAATTTACAAAAAATACTTTAAAGTTGACAAAAGTACTTTAAAAAGGACAAAAATAATTGAAAAGAGGTGTAGAAATTGAGTTTTGTCCAAACCTATTTGAAATCATGCAGGCAGTTCGGTGGTGCATCGAGAATTAACTTCATATAAAAGTATATTTTTCTGTTCGAAAAATAAAAAGATACGTATTTTTTAAAATTTTACATAACAGTTTGTTATTGAATTTTCACGATTTTTGTTAAAAAAATTTTAACAAAAAAAATTAATTTTTTCTTGAAAATCTCGTAATTTACATGTTTTTTACATTTTTTAGTTGCTCTTGGCTCATTTTTTCTATTTTTTATGCTTTTTAAACATTTATCAAGAAAAGTCAAAAATATTTATTAACATAAACAATATTTTGATGTTTTGAAAAAATAAAAAAGTTATTATCTCAAAAATACCGCCTTTTCTCTAAAATTTTCAAGGTTTATAGCTACTTAAGTGTAATACTTACCACAAAAATTTCATTTGTTGTTTTTTGGGAGAAAACATTTTTTTTAAGAACCTAAATTTTGCAACTTTTAAAAATTGAAAATCGTTCCTTGAGCCAATTGTTTAAATTTTTAATGCTTTTTTTCAAAAATGTCATAAAAAGCAATAACAGCTGATAAATAGCAATATTATCCAAATTTCTTGAAAAAAGAAAAATTTGTTTTAAAGTTGGACACCTATTTATTGAAAAATTTTAAGTTTTATAGAATTTATCGATTTAGATGTAATCATTATGCTATTATAATATTTTCATATTGGCCCAAGGAACGATTTTCAATTTTTAAAAGTTGCGAAATTTAGGAGGTTCTTAAAAAAAAAAATTTTCCCTAAAAACAAAAAAATACCAAATGAAATTCTTGTGGCAAGTAGTACACTTAAGTAGGTATAAACCCTGAAAATTTTAGAAAAAAAATATGGCCTTTTTGAGATAATAATTTTTTTTTTCAAAAACCAAAGTATTGTTTTTGTTAATCAATATTTTTGACTTTTCTTGATAAATTTTTAAAAAGCGTAATAAATAGAAAAAAATAAACCAATGAGCAACTAAAAAGCTTGAAAAATGTGTAAATTACGAGATTTTAAAGAAAAAAATTTTAAAAAAATATGATCTCTTTATTTTTTAAGTAGAAAAACATACTTTTATATGAAGTTAATTTTCGATTCACCACCGGACTGCTTGCATGATTTTTAAATAGATTTGGTCAAAACTCAATTTCTACACCTCTTTTCAATTATTTTTTTGTCATTTTTAAAGTACTTTCGTCAACTTTAAAGTATTTTTTGTAAATTTCAAGTATTTTTGCCATTATGAACTTAATTTTTTCAAACATTGATTATTTTCTTAAGTCTTTAAATTAATGTCATGAATATTTAAGCTTAAAACACAAGTTTTCATTTAGTTTTGCCATTTTTCAATTATTTTCTCAATATCTCAATTATTTTCTTCAATCTTTAAATTATTGTCAGAAATATTTCAATTTTCTACACAAGTTTCAATTCTCTTTTGTTATTTTTCAATTATTTTCTTCAAATTTTAGTTACTTTTATCATTATTATAGTATTTTTGTCATTTTCCAATTATTTTCTCCATATTTCTATTATTTTTGCCATTTTATAATTATTTCCTATAAATTACAATTATTTATTTTATTCAATTTTTTTTATTGTCACGAATTTTTAAAATTCTTACAACCAGTTATTTTCTTCAAATTTCAACCATTTTCTTAATTTTTTTTATTATTGTCACGAATTTACTAATTAATTACACTTTTTTCACTTATTTTCTACAAATTTCAATTTTTTTCTTCAAACTATAATTACTTTCTTAATATTTAAATTTTTTTGTCATTTTTGAATTATTTTCTTCAAATTTCAATTAATTTATTCAATTCTTAATTATATTTTTTCAATTTTTCAATTATTGTCTATATTCTTTTTAATTTTACACCAGCTTTCAATTATTTATGTCATTATTCAACTAATTTCTTATCATGTCAATTGCTTAGTCAATTTTTCAAGTATTGTCTTCAAATTGCTGTAGTTTCTTAATATTTAAACTTTTTTGCCATTCTTGAATTATTCTCTTCAAATTTCAATTATTTTCTTTAAACTTCAATTAATTCCTTCAACTTTAAATTATTTTCTTCAAACTTCTAATATTTTGTTCAATTCTTCAACTATTGTCTATAAATTTTTAATTTTTATATCAGCTTTCAATTATTTATGTCATTATTCAATTAGTTTCTTCACATTTTAATTATTTTGTCAGTATCTCAATTGTTGTACTCAAAATCTTGATTTTTTACACCAGTCCCAATTTTTTATTCAAATTTTAACTATTTTTGTCATTTGTTAATTATATTCTTGTAACTTCCATTATTTTTGAAATTTTTCAATTATTTTCTTCAAATTTCAATTATTTCGTTTTAATTTTTAAATTTTTGTCTTCATTTTTTAATTTTTAATCAATTTTTCAATTAGCTTTGTCATTTTATAATTTTTTTCAAATTTGAATTATTTTTGACATTTTCAAATTATTTTCTTTATATTTCAATTATTTTTGCTATTTTTGAATTATTTTCTTCAAATTTGAATGGCTTTTCCTGCTGGCGAGCCCCAATTTAATATTCAGTAACATCAAACTCATTATTGCTTACTCACTTTTTTTACTTAAAAACTCACTATTTACTCACTTTTTTCATATAAAAACTCACTATTTACTCAATTTTGTAAATTAAAAAGTCACCTCTTGCACTATTTTCAATCTGCAAGTCCACTGGCATCCCTGTGATTTGTAAAAGAATCTGGTCTCTAGAATATGCTGACGATTTGTTACTTTTAGCTAAAAAATACTGATTATTAATTATTATTAATTAATTATTAATTATACTGATTTGTAAATTTCGAGTTTAAATATACTTAAATTTGAGTCTGAAGTACTTGAGGAGTCTTAAATCTATTTAAAGAGTCTTGAATACACTTTAATTTGTTACTAAAATCTATCTCTATTAACAGGAGTGGGTCCAAGACACGTGATGGCAGGAAAACTCGACTCAACGAGACTCCAAGGTTTGGATCCTCGAACTAGAATGATGTTGAGACCACCCACGTCTGTTGGAGTGCCTCAACAACACTTCCAGGGTAACCAAGTTCTACAGAGATTACCTGGTCCTAGAACTGCTCTTCCAGAACATTACGAAGTCATGCAGCAGCAAAGGTTTCCAGAACCTAATCAAGGCCAGATAACTCAACGTATCGTTCGAGCTGGTCCTGACGCAATGAGCCAAGGAATCAGGATGTTGGGCGCACAGGGAATTGTTCGACCGACTATTATTCCCACTGGAGTTAGTGACACCACCGCCAATGCTCCAGAAGCTTCCGAAATACCGGACAATGTCACTGCTGAATTAGAAAAACTCGAGCAAGAAGGCGCACCTTTGAGAGAGGTCGAGGGCGTCAGTGCAATATTGGAGGATTTGGGTGAAGACGATGATGAACTTCTTGGTTAGTTCAGTTTTTAAATATTTATTATAGTTATTCATTCATCATTATTTATTATCATCAGGGTGGCCACTTGACCGGGAAACCGGAAATGACCGGGGAATTTGTTACTAAGACGTGAATTTCTTCGTAGATCTAAAAGTTTTGAGAAATTTTATCGAAAATCAATTTTTTTCCATATATCACAAATCTATTATAATAATAATATTAATAATAATCCGCAAGTTCTTTTATTCCTTCATTAATTTTTTGTCTACGCCTTCCTTCGATAAAATACTTTTTCGAAAGTCAATTTAATATAATTTCAGGTCAAAACAAAAGCAATATTAAGTGAACTCGGAAATTTTTGCAAAATAATTCTTAATCAATCGTCAGTTCAAGATAAGGCTATGTCAATTTCAGTGTAATAAAATGACAAGGGAAATCCGTATTCAATATGATTCCGTTACAAACGATAACATGTTTCGAAATTGGATAAAAATTTTATTTTAAATACAAATTGCTATCTATTTTTTTATAATAATTCTTAATTTTTAAATTTTCTAAAACTCTAAACCTCAATTAGTAAAAATTGGTTACTAATTCAAAATTTCACTATTTGGATTGGTAGGTTTTTATTTTTTATTAAACTTTTAATTAAAAGTTATAAATATAAATCACATAAATCTAACAGAAGTTTAATTTAGTCAAATTTTTAGAGAGAATTTTAAGTGAGTCGAAGTTTTAAATGCCAAAATATCTGTTTCACTAAATTTTCATTTTTCCATAGTTGTATTTGTACGAATTGATATATTTAATAGATTCTAATACTTCTAAATAAAAAATTGTTTGAGAAGAAATTCTGTAAAAATGAAAATTCTGTTAAATATGAATTCAATGTCCTAAGAATTCTGTTAAGTAAAAATTAAATTGAAAATAAATTCGAAACATGAAAATTTGGATAAAAAAAATTCTACCTACAATTCTGTATAATGAATTTTAGAATTTATTCCTGTGACGTTGAGTATGTAGAGCATTCTAAAAAATGCGATTACTTTCTAAAAAAAATTAAAAAAAAACTTTATTAAACATTTTAATAACACATCCAAAAATAATATTTTAGTATGCATAGCATTATTGATGATCGAAAGAAAAAAATTATTTCTTTTTGTGGAACAATTTTAATTTTAATAAACACTTTCAGTATATGAGTACCTATACAAATGATATTAGAAAAAGTGCTCCAAAAAGACCGAAATAATGCTTCAGAGTTAATAGATAAAAAAATATTAAACTTGTATTCAAAATAGGTCGTGAAGGAATCATATTGAACGCTAGCTTCACTTGTCATTTTATTACACTGAAATTGACACAGCATTATCTTGAACTGACGATTGATTAAGAATTATTTTGCAAAAAATTCCGAATTCACTTCATATTCCATTTGTTTTGACATGGAATTATATTGAATTGACACTGGAAAAAGCATTTTATCGAAGGGAGGCGTCGACCTGAAGTTTGGCACATTGATATTTCTTGTTTTAAATCAGATACTTTTTAAGAAATGCATTTAAATTGATTAAAAAATTTAAATTTATAAATACAGTTCAAATAATTTTAATTTCATTAATAAATAAATCTATAAAATACAAAATAATTTGTTTTACGCCTGGGAAATAATATCAAGAAAGCAAAGAAACGTAGTCTCCAGACAAAGTCAATTTAATAATATTCCAATTTTTTATCATACTGACTTTGTCTGGAGTCTCAAATAAATTTATAATTTTTTCTATAATATTCAACAGTTTTCAATATACAATTATTCTCTTTAAATTTTATAATTATTTTTTAATTTTTTTATTTATTTTGTTCTGTTGTCGATTATTTTCGACAGTTTTCGAATTTTTCTTTCGATTGTCAATTATTTACCTCATTTCTCAATTATTTCCTTTAATATTTAATTAGTTTAATCATTTTGGAATTTTTCTTTTAATAATCAACTATTTTCTTTAAATTTCAATAAAATTCTCTGCTCATTAATTTATTTCTTTAATTCTTAATTATTTTCTTCAATTTTCAATTACATCTGCGTTTTTCAATTATTTTATTCAATATTCAATAAATCTCGCATTTTCTCAATAATCAATTATTTTCTTGAAATTCCAATACAATTCTTCAATTTTCATTTATTTTTTAGAATTTTTTCCATAATTTTCATCAGTTTTCAATTGACAATTTATTACTCTCCTTCAATTTTATGATTATTCATTAATTTTAAATATTTTTTGTTCAAATTCCGATTATGCTCAGCATTTTTCAAATTTTTTTTTCAATTGTTATTTATTTTTTTTAATATTTAATTAGATATTTTCGTCATATTATAATTTTTCTTTTAATTATAAATTCTTTTTTTGAAATTTCCATTTAATTCTTTAATTTCCAATTTATGTCTTCAATGTTTAATTATTTTCTTGAATTCTCAAATATTTTCTTCAGTTTTCAATTATTTTTATCGATTTTCAATTGATTCCCCTATATTAAATAATACTCGGATTTTTTCAATTCTTTTTTTACTCATAAAAATTGTTTTAAAATTTCAATTCAATTATTCAGTTCTAGAACTATTCTCTTCAACTCTCAGTTATTTTCTTCAAATTTAAATTCCGCTTTTCAATTTTCAATTTTTCTCTTAATTAATAAAAAATTATCGCATTTTTCTACTATTTTTTTCGATTATCATTAAGTTTCTTTAATTTTAAATACAATTGTTAAACTATTTTCTTTAAGTTTTAATTGCTTTCTTTATTTTTCAGTTATTTTTTTTCAATTTTAATTATTTTTTCTACATTCAATCCAGTTGTTAAATGTGCAATTATTTCAAACAATTATTCCTGTAATTTTCTTTATTTTTCAATTTGCAAATTATTTTCTTTAAATTTAATATTTCTTGTTCAATTTTTTCAATTATTTTTTTCAGTTGTCTATTAATCTAGTCATTTTTCGAATTTTGTTTTCAATCAACAATTATTTTCGTTATTTTTCATATATTTTCTTCAATTTTTCCATTATTCTCGTTGTTTTTCAACTATTTTCTTTAATTATTCTCCGCAATTTTCATTTATTTCCTACAATTTTTTATATTTACAATTATTTATTTATTTATTTATTTATTTACATAAACGGGCAAAAAAAAACAAAGAAGATTATTATCTTAAAATTTTATAGTTATTTGATTTTTTAAATTATTTTGTTTGGTTATGTATTAATGTAGCTTATTTTTTAATTTTGTCTTTAATTGTCAATTATTCATTTTTCAATTTCGTCATTTTGTAATTTTTCTTTCAATTATCAATTATTTTTTCAAATTATAATTTAATTCTTAAATTTTTTTTCCCTCAATTTTGTATTATTTTCTTCAATTTCAATTTTTTTTTTCGATTTTCAATCCAGTTCAATTTGCAATTATTTTCAACAGTTATTCCTATAATTTTTCAACTATTTTGTTTACATTTAATATTTATTGTTTAATTTTTTAAACTATTCTTTTCAATTATGTAATTATGTAGCCATTTTTCGAATTTTGTTCGCAAAATAAAAAAATACTGTTTTAATTGTTCGAAAATTTGTGACCTGGAAATTCAAAAAATTGACCGGGAATTTAATTTCATAAAAAAGTGTCCACCCTGATCATTATTTAAAGCATTATCTTTAATTTCTTTCCTCTGTGCTTTCAGCTGAAATGGGTGCCGATTTCAATATTTTGGAATACGCCGATCCTGAGTTAGATAATTTGACAGGAGGTGGAAAAACCAACATTCTTGATTTAGACTTGGAGCAAGTGGAGGTTGAACCAAAGGAGGAGAAACAGAAAAAAGAGATCAAAGTTGAACCTAAATCGGAAGATTTGGGAGGAACAACCACAGCTCATAGTGAATCGAATGAGAAAAATGTCACAAGTACTGTGCAAACTTCAACGGAAACAACTTCCGCGCCAACTCAAACGCAGACAGTTCAGGGAATTACACCTTCTGCGCAAACGTCTCAAACATCAACTGTTTTAACTCAACCCCATCCTCAAGTGACAATTCAACAGTTGAATCAACACTTGCAAACAGCGGCCGCAATGGGAAGACCTGTGGCTCCAGGAACTCGATTACTTGCTCCGGATGGTACCATTGGAGTTGTAACTTCCACAAATACAGTTACCGTCAGTTATCCCTCAACTTTTCCTGGTCATCCGCAACGTATCGCTCCAACGCATATGCAAGGTAAACGAGAATTATTATTTAAGGATCACTGGGATCTTTTTCTTTTTCTAAAATTTTTCGTCTATTCTTCCGTTCTTTGGATTATTTCTACCTTTCTTTGCTTCTGTTTTATTTAATTTTTATAATATCTTTTTAACAATTATTTATTTTTTAGTTCAACAACATCCACGTCTTGGATTAAGAGTCGCTGGAGTTCAAAATGTCGCAGGAAGAATAGTCTCAGTCAGTCACATGATTGGCCCTCGAATGCCTTTACCGCCACCACCACCGCCTCCGTATCCTGGACCTCCGCCTCCATATCGAGGACCTATCCAGGTTTGTATTCTTTTTCCAATTCTTCACACTCAAGTTTTGCCTGAAATAAAGTTTACATTGTTAACAACTAACTTTTAACCTGAATTTCTGATACGAAATTCAAATTTTGCAGAAGGTTATTTAACTAACTTTTGTTGAGCTTTTCAAATTAAAAATACAATTACTTTAAGATTTTTAAATTTTATTTTCAATTATATTAAACATTTTTAAAATATTTTTAAATTTGGTTAAATATTTTTAAATTTACCTAAATTAAATTAATATTTCTTTTGAAATTAACTTTGTAATATTTTTTATTGTTTTTTTTTTAATGTAAATTTTTGAAAAATGTAGAGATTTAAGATTATAAAATTACTCGGTAAGAGTAGGCGTAGATGAGTGACTTAATAACATAAGCATTGGCTGGTATAATGGTATTTTGGCCTGAGTGTATGCAATGCATTGGTGTTGGTGCATGTCTAGATGGGGCTATGCCCAGGTGAGCGGGGTTTGACGCGACCCCAAATTCACATAGGGCACCCGGTGCCAGTCGTGGGTCCACCCATGGTCCCTATCGTTCATACCGGTACTCCAACAATGTCACCTCATTCTCAACGAAGACCTTTGCTTCTGCAGGTGAGCAAAACACGGGCATTAAAAGCACCCTTTTTCTACCAAAAGTGCACAAACCCCACGCGAAATAAAACTTTTTTTTACTCCAGGTTAACTACTGAATATCTCCAAAAACATTCTAATTAAAAAATTAGTTTCTAAACAATCCTGAGTTTATTGACAAAACGAATTTATCACTCTTTAAAAATTTAATAATATGAAAAATTATTTTCATTTAATTTTTAAAATTTTACTCAAGTACTAAACTTTAATAAGATATTCGGTAGATATTCTGATATCAAATAAAAGATTTTTTAAAGAAATCTTTCTATTCCTTTGATTATCTTCTGATTTTTTTCAATTGATTTGGCATTAGTAATTTATAAGAAACAGTAATTTTAAACTTGAAAATAATTCATTAGTTATAAACTATTCAGTTTTTGAAAAAATTCTATTCATATTTTCAAATTTATTTTCTTGAAATTAAGACCATTCTTTTAAATATCTTTTGCCAAAGCTTTCGCATGCTTTTTGTTTCCACTTTTTTTATCTATTACAATTGCAAGCGTTTTAGTTATTTGTTTGTTGTACCTTTTTTTAAAATAATAAGAACGAGGGCTTGATGTTAACTATTAGCAGTCGTGTTCACAGGAGCAACCTTTATTATTGGAGGAGCTTTTAGAACAAGAAAAGCGAGAGCAGGAAAAGCAGCAGCAACATCAGCAGCAGCAACAAGCTGATACAACAACACCAAGTGGAGTTCTTTTGAGTGATAGTGAATTCGAGAGACTCAGGGCGGAAGCACTTGCTTCGCCACCTCAAGGAATTGCATCCGTTGCTAGTGGCGTGACCGCAATTAGACCAGCCTGTACTCCGAGACCACCTTCATCTCCAGGCACAACCTGGTCACCAGCAACATCTGACTCTGGAAAATTAACTGTTCAAGCTGCAAGACAACCTATTTCTACTCAAACACCACCTGAACGTTAGTATTCCTAATTTACTCTATTTATATACTCCCCAACAAATAAAGAATTTCCTCTTTCTTATTTGTATCTGCCTAACAAATAAAGAATTCCCTCTTCTTTATTTGTATCGGTATTTTTTAATCTATTTATATAAATGCGAAATAAATAACAAGAATGTTCTGAATACAGCTCGAATTGTGACATTTAATATTCCTCAACTACCTGCGCCGCCTGCACCACCAGAAAATATCATCACCGATCAGGATCGTCAAGTGCAGATGCAGTACGAACAGTGGATCAATCACCAAAACCAAATATTAGGACAACAACTCAAGTATTACGAAACTGAAGTCCAAAAATTGCGGAAACTTAAAAAGGTATTTTAAGCATTTTATTAAAAACAAAGTGTATTTAACCGGCAATATATGAACGAAATTTGGTTAATTTATTTAATTGGATGTTTTCTTTCAGTCTCTGAACAGTAAACAACGCCAGTTACGTAAGTCAGGCAATGAATTGACAGAAAGTGATAACGCTGAATTGCTCCGAATAACAAGCGAGCAAGGCATTCTACAGAAACACTTGGACACAAGCAGAAAGCAAACTCGACAACATGGAATGTTGATGCAGGAATATCATAGTAAACAACAGCAGCGACAACTCCAGCCTCAAACCAGTGAAACATGCTCGCCAATGATGTCACCTTCTCAACATTCTTCGCCACTCAGCAGTCCAGCAGGGCTTGTATCGCACAGTCCAGGTCCCGGAAGTACTTCTTCGACAATGATTCAACATTCGCCAGCAAACTCGATTGTTCAGCACAGTCCAAATCCACCTATGTTGCAACACAGTCCAGGAAATTCCCAGTCAACAAATCCTGGCACAATGTCACCTCACAATATGCAGGCGTCTCCAAGAATCGGCACTCCTCTGTCCCAGGGTGACGAAAGTCCCTTCAGTCCAGGAGCTATGCCTTCTCCTGGTATTTGTGTTCCAGCAGCTACAAGAATGACATCTCCACAACATCGGGCTGTCATCACTGGCAGACTTACCACAAGTCCTGGAGCATTCACTTCCGATGCTCGGTCACCTCAACAAATAATTGGCGAACAAAACATTCGAATGCACGGCATCACGCAACGCTTCGTTCGTCCACCATCTGTCGGAGAGGTAAATCAAAGACCTAGAATGACATTACAAGCTGGAATCGTTTACGGGCAAAGATCACCACTAGGTAGTCCGCAACCTCAGCAACAACCCATTTTGACCCAACAGCAGCACCAACAAATGCTTCACAGACAGCAGATGATCCAACAACAACACGAAGTCGTTCAACAACAAGACAATCAAAACATTACCCAGAGAACGTTACAAATGGTTCAGCACAGACAGCAGTTGTTGCAACAACAGCAACAGCAACAACAACAACAGCAGCAACTTCTACAGCAGCAGAGGCAGCAGTTTTTGCAAATGCAACAGCAAAATCAACAGCAGTTGCAGCAGCAAAGTTTGCAGCAACAAAATTTACAGCAGCAGAATTTGCAACAACAACAGTTGCAGCAACAACAACAACAGTTGCAGCAGCAACAACAGTTACAGCAGCAACAACACATGATACAGAAACCACCAACCTCGCCCATGGTTTCACAACCAGTCAGCTCTCCTAGTCCTCAACTTCATCAGCAGATGCAGCAGAGTTACGTACAACAACCTCCAAGTTCTCCACTTGCTCGTAGTCCAGTCGTGCAAACAATGGGTTCTCCGATGATTCAGCAGCAATTAAATCAGTCCTCGCAGCCTCCCAGTCCTATGGGTTCCCGAGTTCACAATCATCCATCTACCTCGCCAATGCTTCAGCACCAGTTGAACAATTCTCATCATCCTCCGCCTTGTCAGACCCCCAATTCACCCATGCCTCGAAGTCCAATGGTCGGGGGTTCCCCGATGCAGATGCAAAGGAGACAGTCCAGTGGAAATAGTCCAGCAATGCCAGACAGACCTCAAAGTGTCGAAAATCCCGGAACTCCTAGAACACCTCACACTCCACACACACCTCACGGGAACTACAATTCCATCAATCACGATCAACAAATTCAACAAGATCAGCAAGACCATTCTCGAGGTGGAGGCAATCCTCACAATCCAATCAATCCCATCCCTCTACCTCCCAGTTTCGGTAGATTTGGATATTTTAAACTCGGACTCAGAGGAGGATCTCCCATGTGGTCCACAAAACCCGAAAACAGTAAAGGCAAAACAAGTGAGCCAACTTTAAATGCTGATGACAAACCTAAACCATTACCTCTCAGAAAAACTTCACTTAAAAACTCTCTAGTCTGTGCCGATTACAATGATTTTGACGATGATTCACACACGCCTCCACAAACTTCCCCGCTCACGATTGAACCCAAGGCTACAACTTCATTGAATGACAGTGCCTTGAGCAGTCCAAATGATAAATTAGAACAAATTCCTGACACTACTGATTACGATGATGATAAGAATGTTGTCAATTCCGAAGTGACCTTGAGTTCTGCAGCACAGGGAGATAATGATGATATTAATGATATTGAACAGTTTGGAGACGCTAATCTAGAGGATGTGATATGTCCCTTGGAAGCTGATAATCAGGATGAATACACTTTAAACGGACTTTTCGCCCAGGACATGGTCTTGATTGACAGTAACGATTCCCTAAGCAATGCACTTATCAACGACAGTAATCAAAATCACAATCTCCAAATGCAAATCCTCGGACTTGAGACTTCCGAGAGTCAAGCGGAGGTTCATCTTAGTGATGAGGATGTACATCTACACGTGAAGAGTAAAAAAGATCATCATTTGAATCTCGTGAAATCTCTAGAAGGAAAACATCCCGAGTCTTCTGATCAAGAGGAACTACACACACTTTTACCCCAGAACAAGGGAATCAAACTCAAACTTCCTGATCACAATATTAGACCCGAAGCTGTGAATAAAGTCGAAAAGATAAACGATACAAAGGAAGAAAAAATCAAACCACCCGAACCTAAGGAAACTAAAGTTCTTGAGTCTATTTTAGAAAAGCCGAAATTGTATCACGAGCAGGAACGAAGTACTTCAAGCTCTCAAGTGTCTACAGTCACGATTGTCACTGCAAGATCGAATCCATTCGCTGTTACGAAATCATCTTCAATCACAAGCTTACTTGAAAAAACTCCAAAATCTTTCAGCTCGTATTCCTCGTCCAAGGAAAGCTCTTCGTTTGAAAATAAAAATCGAATTGGATTAACAATGGGATCTATAGTCACTGACGCGAAAATTGCCGCAAGGCTCACCCAAGCAACTCTAAAAGGCACTTATTTGAAGGACCCGAAAGCTGATGCTCCACCAGTGTCGCTGAAAACAGGAATTGAAAAGACAATCGAGGAAGTGTCGAAAGCCATCAAACCAGATATCCCGACAAAAATTAATATTCCTGTCCAGAAAATGCAAACTTCATCCATGATCTCCTCCCCGAAGATCTTGCTGCCTGAATTGTCGAAAAAAGATCCGATTAAGAAATTAGTGGACTTGAAAGCTGGAACTTCTCGCGATGAGGAGAAGAAGAATGAAAATCATTGCGGTGAGCGGAAATCGGAAGTGGAGAAAGTGGCGATTTCGAAAATTGAAAATAGAGAGGATAGGTATCCAGACAGAAAACCTGATTCAACAAACACCACCGATGAACTAGAATTAGAACTCGCAGCTTTACACAATCCTGCCGAAAATATCGCAAACGGT
This sequence comes from Ganaspis brasiliensis, assembly GCA_037103525.1. NCBI lineage: Eukaryota > Metazoa > Arthropoda > Insecta > Hymenoptera > Figitidae > Ganaspis > Ganaspis brasiliensis. The sequence continues at coordinate 3,463,625 of JAZKLR010000146.1, forward strand.
GAAAGGAGTCTGAAAAAGGACGAATCTAGTGCTCCAGTTCTCGAGAATTCCTTTCAAGGTAGACACATTTCCCCTGTTACCGAGGACGACGAGTCACTTGTTCATATTCTGGAAAATGACTCGGAGCCAGTGACCGAAAGTGTTACCAAAGAGGAAATTTCCGAGAAATTGAAGCACGATAAGGGAAAACCCAGAACAGAATCGGAAATTGTTTCTTCAAATAGAGAGAGTCAAGAGGTGCGGGACGCTCTGATGTGTAATTCCTTTCCCAGAAAGAATTCCGCTGTACAGAAAATCCTGATGGAAGAGTCTCCAGACGAGATCCTGGAATTATTGGACGGGATTATATCCCTGAAACCAGAAATGGCGAATGCTGACATTTTACAGAAAGATAAACAGCAGAAAAGCAATCTTCATTATCAAGTGCCCACGCCTTCTGGTACTCTACCAGCGAACATTCTTCAAGATTCATCATCTGAGGTGGAGCAGGGAACTTCCAGCGAGCGTCAAACTCCAACCACTTCTCCTCCAACTCCAAGGGAGAGTCCCTCTCCAGTTGGACAAAGACGGGAATCCACCAATTCACAAATCACAACTTCAAGTGTCGTTGGAACTGTTGCTCAGCTGCAGAGAACTACAACTTCAGTCTCTCATCACTCTCCATTATCGAAACCTTCAGATCTAACCCAAAATATCAAAAATGGATCTCAACAGTTGAGAAATCTGCTCTCGTCTTATCAAACAAATCACGCGCAGAGTCTTGTGACAACTGCTGCTGGTATTGTGAGCTTGGTTTCTGCATCAACGACCGGCAATTCAAAGCCTGGTAATACGGCGACTACGAGCAGCATCGCGGCTCCTTTATCATCAATGAATATCCCCGGAATAACTGCAAATCGACTGCAGAACACTCCGGTTATAACGAGCACTGTTCACGGAAAATCCGAGTCTGAAAGTGCAGTCACGACGAATACACAAATCAAGGAAACTAACACGGGTGTTGCTCTGGTTTCGAGTCTGGCGAAATCTCTACCTTCCGAACATTTTCTCAGGGTGACTGTCAGTGGAATCCAAACTCCAACGAGTACAATCGCTCTCTATACTCCGACTAATACTGCACCAAGACCAACTGGTATTTCTATTACTTCGAATGCTATGTTGAATGCAATGCTGGCTGGAACGAATTCAGCGAAACCGACAATGGCTGGAAGAGCTAATACTCATCTGACTCATACCAGCAATTTACTGAGCTCTGTCATGCCGCCGTCTTCCATCCAGAGGGCACAGAACGTTCAGGCTATTCTACAAGTGAGCTCCAGCTGCTCTTCCGTCCCATCTCGAGTACTGGTTAATGTCACTTCCGCTGCGGTGAGTTGTTTTCCTTGTAACGATTGAAAACATTTTAACGTAGTTATAAGCCATCGTTGCTAGTCAAATTGATTTTTTGGATGAAAAGTAATCAGAAATGCATTTAGATTTAGTCAATAAATATTCAAAATAACTTTTAAACTTGAATGATAAACTTTCAACATGAAAAACTAATTGAATAAAAATAAGTGTGAAAAATAAAACTTATTTGATTACAGTTGTCATTTTCTATTAGTTTATCGTGGCAACGTTGCTTTTTTAAAAAGGTTAACTTCAAAATTACATTCAATTGTTTTGTACTAATAGTAAACATTAAACATTTACAAATGTCAAAAAGTGTGAATATAGTTATGCATATTTCTGAATCATTAAAAAAGCGATGTTGCCATATGTATAAATTTTCGATTAAACAAAAACAGAACTTCAAAAATTTAATTATTTATTTAATTTTACTCTCTTATCTTGCGGTGGAATAAGTTAAAATTAAAATTTATGAAAACAACAAACTTTTAATTATTTAAATCTAATTTTTCAACTTGATCTCTATGATTTATCTATTGGATATTAAAAAAAGTGTCACCAAAAAGATGTATTTTAACCTATACCTGTGTAAAAATAGTGACTTTCAAATAATAATATCTCAGAAGATAAGCTGTAAATTAATTTTATATTTTGTGGAAATGCGTATTGAATATTATACTTTTTTTGTTAAAAGTTTTATTACGTTCTCTATGATTTCGATTTTTGAAACAACTACGTTAAAATAAAACCAAAAGCTCAATTAATAAATAAAATCAACAAATAAAAAATAAAATCTCAAAATGTAAATAATATAAGACAATAAATTACAACACTCAGAATTAGTTTAAAGAATATGTTATATTCAAGTAATTAAATATAAAAATGAGATGATTTATACTTTAAAATGGGAGACTCACGATTCATCCCCAACTTATTCCCGTGCACCTGCTCGGCGAGGAAAACTCATTCGGGGCCTTCTCCCACTCTTGGGCCCTGCCTACCCCTCCGTCCAAATAACCCGTTTAAATTTACTACTGCCAAATACCCCATCCTTTCTATGTACAGTCAAATTTTGCTGCAGTCATAGAATGTGACGGTATATAAAAAATGTGGAGTATGTTTTTATTAATGATTATTAATATCAGTGCTTTTTTTAGTAGAACTATAGTTGCTGCTAATCCTAATAAGCTAAATAGAGCGACTATTCGTACAGAAAATTACCACAGTATTTCTTTTTGTAAAAATCGCTGTTATCCCAGTATCTTTTGGTGAAAAGAACAATTGTAGGTATCACAAGAATCCCCCGGTACCTCTTAAAAAAAATTTAAAATTTGTTTTTACAGACGAATTTGGAGCATTAACCGGTGAAAAGCCTGGTATGAATGTTTTGCACGAATCACTGTAACTACACCGTTGAAAATATTGTGTATTTGTGACTTGGAAAGTTAAAATGGACCTTACGTCAAAAAATCGATTTTTTTACTGATACGTGATTCTTAAAGAAAAAAATTCACTTTTTTGAATGAAATAAACATCAAAGAATCGATTTTTTTGACGCCAGGTCCCTTTTAACTTTCCAAGTCACATTTGTGTAACAATCGGTTCTTCTTAAATTTGTTGTGTCAAAATTTAACATTTTTCGTGTGTGGATTTAATACTTCCTTTAAATGTCATTCGATTCTTGAGCATAACCTCTAATTTTTTAGTAATAGCACTGTAATTTACACTTAATTTTTTGTGGTAAAACGTAAATTTCATATTGAAAATTCATTTTAATAAGCAAAAGGTAGAGTTCAATACTAATTTAATAAAATGTACTCCTTAACTCAACACGATTATAATTTACTTCTGCCAAGCAAACGATAAACATAACAACATAAATCCCTGTGTTAAAAATTAACACAAAAGATTGGACCGTTTGGGACATGGTCGAGTCCATACCAAGTGATCATACTAATTTCAGTCACATTAATTGATATTTATGAAATTGATGATTTGGGTTCCTTTAGTGGTTAAAAGAAGAAATTTTAAGTATTTTTGAAAAATTCAAAATATTTTTGAAAATATTCAAATTCAAAATTTTGAGTATTATTTTTTTTGTTTAATCATAACTTCCGTAATTTTCAAGCAATTTAGATCAATTTTTTTTTAAATTACTCGAATTTAAATGCTCTCTTAAGAAAAATTATAACAAATAAATTGTTTATAATTAAATTTTTATTAACAAAAAAAAATTATTTATTTAAAAAAAAATCAAAATCATATCTTCAATTTTTTTCAAAAAATTCATAAACATAGCCTATAATGTGCTTAAAAATTTAAGCCAAAGAACAGGATGGTATGTCTTATAGTTTTCGAGAAAAAAATTATTAAGTTACGCTAGCGCGAACTGGTGTCGCCACGCCGCTACTCAGCGCGTAGCTCCGTAGTAACCTAAATGTATGTATATCATTATTTAAAATAAATATAGCTACAGTATTGTGTTTAAATTATAGACTTGAATAAACCTTATTGATTTTTTCTTAGTACATGGATATATGTTAAGTTTAATCAACTAAAATCCATAACGATTTCAGAATTTCAATAACAATAATCGTCTTTTTATCGTACTTTTTGGATTGTACTGTGTGCTGAATTAGAAAATAGTTTTTTTTCATTTGAGGCATGTAAAATAAAATTGCTTACTTAAATTTTAACTGTTATGAAATATATTCCTAAAGAATTTTCTGAATTGACAATTATAATTACAATAAGATTACAAATAGTTTAATTTAATATTTAAATATAAATAGTGCAAGTTGAACAAAAAAATTTTAGCTCATCAAAATGTGACGTGTAATATATAATATTACCTATATAAAAATGAAAAACAATATTTTTTTGTATATTTTCCAATTTTTATTTTTTAAAAAATAAATATTTTTCAAAATCCATTCGATTGATTGTGAGGATTCATTGAAATATAAGAAAAAAAAAAGGTACTAGTCGGTCGAGCGTGTCAGTGGCAGGGAGATATTTTGTCGTTTTTTTTGTGAGTTGGGTGAGCTGTTAAGAGTGAGTGGGATTATTTTGTTGAAAAAGGCGACCCAAGGTTTGTGTAAGAGTGTTTTCTAGTCAAATTATTACGGTGATTTGAAGCACTTTGTGGGTGAAGTTGAGGAATAAGTGAGGAGGTTATGAGTAACGATAAGAAAGATGGCGGGACTCCTGGTCCTATACATGATGGAAACGGACCGGGAGAGTCAACGAAGGAACATGTGGAACTAAATAATCGGTCGGGTGGCGACACCTCAGAGAGCAATGAGGAAGCTCTGCTCAGAAGCAGTGTTGACTATTCTGTCAACAACAATCAAAGTTTCTGCATGACACCTTCAATTAAAAAAAGAGGGAAAAGACCAGGAAGACTCAGTAAGGCTGAGAAATTAGCGAAAGAAGAAGCTTTAAGCAGAAAAAAAATGAGGGAGTATGTATTAAGAAATGAATCTTTAAAAACAATAAGGGAAACCAAGAAAGTGACAGCAGATATTAAAAATCAACCGGATGGTAATAATAAGAAAGAAGAATGTGAAAGTTTAAGAGAAGATTTGACGCAGACTACACTGGAAAAAAGATTAAAAGAGAGTTTAAGGGGATATTTTATCAAATTGTGGGAGACTGAAGTGAAAACAGAACTGGAAGCTTTAAGAGGTCAAGTGCAAAAAATGGAAGAGAAGTTGGAGAAAATGCATGAGTGGAAGGGACAAGCAGAGAAAACAGCTAGGGCGTTAAACAGGGCAAGTGAAAGAGAAGAAAATTATTTAAAGGAAATTAAACAGCTGAAAGAAGAGCTGATAAGGAAGTCAGATAATGGGGGAAAAAAAGATAGTCAAACGCTAGGAGAGGAAACTAATAACAAAGCAACTGAGGAAAATAGCAAGGAGCTGTCAACCGGAGAACAATTTAAAGAACAAACATACGAGAGACAAGAAGGAGAAGTGAGCTTAAACAGATTGACGGCATTAAACGCAGGAGAACTGGAATGGGAAATGAGAGAGAGACAAGTACGTAAGAATTGTGTTATAGTGCGTGGTTTTTGCTCCAGAGGAAGTCATTTGGGTGAAAAAATTAAACAAGTTCTATTCGAAATAACAGGAGTGAAAATAATTATTAAAGATCTAAAACATGTGGCAGGTGGGGCATTAATCAGACTTGATTCCTGGGGAAATAAAAGAAATTTGATGAACAACAAATATAAATTGAGAGGTACATCTATCAGAGTGGATGACGATTTAACATATAGAGAAAAGGAAATCCAGAGTTTTATATACGAGGCAGTGGACGAGGCAAGAAGAGGAGGAGCAGAGGCAAGTGCAACCTACATGAAGTGGAGAATTAACGAAAAAGAATTCTTTTGGAATGAAAAAAAGGGACTAGTTGAGACATTTCGGAACCAGGAAGAAAGGCGAGACGGAAACAACAGGAACAATTAAAGGAGTGGTATGGAATATTGCAGGAGGAATGAAGATAGTGGAGGTATGGGATTTTTTAAAAAATTATGATATAGTGGTATTACAAGAGACTTGGGTAACGGAAGACAAAGAAAATTATTTTAAAAATATTTTAAGTAAAGACTACTGGTGGAAAGTTAAGCCGGCGGTAAAAGAGAAAAATAAAGGAAGAGCTAAAGGGGGGCAATTAGTGGGGGTACGCAAGGATGTGTGTGGAATTGTAAAGATGGATGTGTGGGAGTATGGATTAATAATTAAAGCAAATAAATTTGGAGAATGGGGAAACAAAGTTAACCTAGTGACAATCTATAATAATGTTGGAGTTACGAACGCTGCGAATAGTCTAAGATTAGTTCTAGATGATTTTTTAGAAAAGGGGGAAGGGTCAATAATTTTAGGAGACTGGAACGCTAGAATAGGGGAGGAACAAGGGGGGAGCGATATAGACTCAGACACACCGAGTAAGAATTACTATAAGGAACGCAAATCAGAAGATAAAACTGTTAATCCGGAAGGGGTCAAATTGTTAAAGCTTTGCGAAGAAACAGGATTGAGAATCCTAAATGGTAGATTAGGAGGTGACAGTCCAGGAAAATTGACGCGTATCGGGGAGGACGGTGGTTCGGTTTTAGACTTTGTAATAGAATCAGAGAATTTTGGAGACTCAAATATTAAAGAAATTAAAGTTTTGCCTAGATTAGAATCAGATCATTTCCCGGTGACGTTCGATTTACAAATTAAAGGAAAATACGAGAAAAAAAAGAAGGGTTCAAAGGTTAAGCAAAATAAATTTAATGACATACAAAATGATCAGCAAACTAGACTAGTATGGGATAGTAGTAAAGAACAAAAATATATGGAGGAATTAGGAAAAATTTGGAACGAAAGAGTAGTAGTTGAAGAAGGTAAATGGGAGGACGCTTGGGAAGAGGTGACTCGGGCGATTAAAGAAGTAGCAAAGCAAACCGGGATGCTTAAAAATGTAAATAGACAAGGGGAAAATAACTTCAGGAAAATAGACGAGGAAGAGCAAAAGTTAAAGAAAGAAGCCTTTAAAAAATTAAAAATATATCTAAAAAGAAAAGGGGATAAAGAAAAGGAGGAATTTAAGGAAAGTAGAAAGAGATTAAGGGAATGGCGCAAAAATAAAAGGAAAGTAGAAAAAGAACAAAAGTGGGAAAATGTAGCTAAAAGTAAAAACATGGGGGAGTTTTGGCAGGCATTAAATAAGTTTAGGCCCAAAAAGAAACGAAAAGATCCAGATATAAAAAAAGAGGAATGGAAAAAACATTTTATGAAATTACTTGAGGGGGAGGAGATTAACGAGGAAAAATCGGAAGAAACTAATGAAGAAGAAAGTACTAAGGAAAACCCAAACTTAAACACTACACAGGCTGAGTTTGAAGAAGTGGAAGATGAATGGGACACAAAATTAAATGAAGAGATTTCGTTCAAGGAAATAGCTAGGGTTGTTGATAAATTCAAAAAAGGCAAAGCAGCAGGAGAAGATGGGATTCCCATGGAATTTATCAAATGGTTACCAGAAATATGGGCAAGAGAGGTTCACAAAATCATAAATGGAATGTGGAAAGAAACGAAAATTGGTCGGGGATGGGAGAAGGCAAGAATATTTCCTATCTTTAAAGGTGGAGAAGACCACATGACAGGAAATTACCGGGGGCTTTCGTTATTAGACGCAGGATATAAAATCTTAGCATCTATTTTGGACGAAAGACTAAGAGTTTGGATGGAAGGCAAAGGAAAATATGAGGAAAGTCAGGCAGGTTTTAGAAGAAAGAGGGCTACGAGAGATCATATTTGGGTACTCAACTCATTAATACATAATAAACTAAAAACTAAGGAAGGGAAATTATATGTTGCATTTGTGGACTTGAAAAAAGCATTCGACACAGTTGACCGGGACATTTTATTAAACAAACTAGAGAATGTAGGGATAAGGGGAAGGATGTTAGGTATGATTAGAAAAATTTATAAGAGAACTACTAATGAGGTCATTACGCCAGGAGATGGAATCACTGATTGTTTTCTTACGACTAGAGGAGTAAGACAAGGCTGTCCACTTAGCCCAATACTTTTCAATATATTTATCCAAGACATGGATGACGCGTGGGGAAAAAAAAATATCGGAGGAACAGTTATAGGCAAAAAGAAGATGTACGGACTAAAATTTGCTGATGATTTGGCAATAGTGTCGGACAGGGCTGAAGAATTACAGCAAATGATAAAATGTCTGGAGAAGTATGTACTTAAAAATAGGTTAGAAATAAACGCAGAGAAAACCAAAGTTATGGTGTTCAGGAACGGGGGGAGAAGAAAAATGGGAGAAAAATGGAAAGTAGGAAACACAGAATTGGAAACAGTGAATGAATATAAATATTTAGGATTCTGGTTCTCCACAAGAGGTACATACACGAAACATGTACAGAAATTGACAGGTAAAGCGAGAGTGGCGGCTAATGCGACTTGGGGAATAATGAAAAGGGCGAGAATCGACAAGTTGGGAAAGAGATTGTACCTAATGGACACATTGGTAAAATCAGGAGGGCTATATGGAGTGGAGGTGTGGGGTTGGGAAAAGAGGGAGGAAATAGAGAAACTTCAAGGAAGATTTATAAAAATGGCTATGGGACTAGACGTTACAACGCCAGATTATATTTGGAAAATGGAATCGGGAAGGCATAGCGTAGAAATTGAATCGCGGAAAAGAGCTATAAATTATCTGCTAAAAATTTGTAGAATGGAGGAAGATAGATGGCCAAAAATCTGTTTAAGGGAAGAACTAAGAAATATAACTAATTCTAATTCTTCTAAATGGGGAAAATCATTTAAAAAAGCATGTCAAGAGGTTGGAGATGGAGAGTCTATAAAATGGCTATGGGAAAGCAAAAATGAGGACGAAGTGCAAAGAAAATTATTAAAAGGGGTCGAAATTAAGTTAGATCAAGAAATACAGAGGAATTGGGCAAAAATAAGAGATTCAAAATATTGTAAAGATTATAAAAGATGGAAAATGATACCTGGCAGGGAGGAGTATTGGGATGACTTTAGAATAAAAGGGGAAATAAAAGAACAGTGGGCAAGATTGAGGTGCGGAAATGTGGGTATAGCGGGCAACAAAGGTTTTGCGAACACCCTGTGCAGACTTTGTGGTATAGAGGAGGAAAGTATATTTCACATTTGGATATGCAAAAGGGCAAACGAAATTATAACAAAAAAATGGGTAGAGGGGGTCCGAGACTGGGTGAAGGAAAGAAAGGGGTCCGAACTGGAGAATCTAGTGGTAGAAACCTTAAAAAAGAAACCGAATACCGTCCTCGCCGAATATGCAAAAGAATTCTGTAGGAGGGCAAAGGAAGAGTTAGGGAAAACCTAAGTTAGTTTGTATGATAAATTTATATGTTTAGATGTCAAGTATGGATACTAAGTGTAAAATCACAAATATGTACTGATTCGATGTATATATATATACCGAGGGACTGTAAAAACTCATTAGAGTGTACATGAAATTTATAAATAAATAAAAATATAAGAAAAAAAAAATTGTCGATAAAAAATAATAAAAATAGTCGACGGAGTTCAAAATTAAAGATGAGAAATCGAAAAAATTTAAACCATTGTTCTGGGGTGTCAATTCCTTTCCTACTTTATTTTGGATATAGAATTAAGATGTATTATCAAAAGATGGAAAACAATTTTTTCCAGCATTTTTTACCATTTTAGAATTTCAAGATTTTTTTAAAAAAATAATTTCTTTATTAATTTATACGATAGATTGTAGAAAATCATTTAAAAATCACACAAAAAAATTGTCGATGAAAAAAAAAATAAAAATTGTGGAAGTGGTCTTTTTTTACAAAATTTACTTTCTTTCGAGAATAAATATTTCAAACTCCGCAATATCTTCATTTCTCTATTTTTGACATTATCTTATAATTTTAAGTCTAAAATTGCATAAGAAAAAAAATTGGCACTCCTGAACATAACCAATTTGAATGAGGTAAAATTTCACCAGTTCTTACTCTTCATTATTTATTTTTTTTAAATTTGTTTTCCAATTTCTTTCTTCAGTTTTAAATTATTTTAATTATTCACTTATTTTCATTCATTTAACCGTGGTTTTAATTCTTTTAATTATTTTTCAATTAATTTAATAAATTTTCAATCATTCTTAAATGTTAATTATTTTCAGAATTTTTAGTTCTTTTCATTACTTTTCTATAATTTACCAATTTTTTTTTATTTAAATTATTTTTTCCGATTTTTTAATTCTAACGTTTTATAGGTTTTGTTCTACTTGATATTTAAATATTAAATTAAATTATTTGTAATCTTATTGTAATTATAATTGTCAATTCAGAAAATTCTTTAGGAATATATTTCATAACAGTTAAAATTTAAGTAAGCAATTTTATATTACATGCCTCAAATGAAAAAAAACTATTTTCTAATTCAGCACACAGTACAATCCAAAAAGTACGATAAAAAGACGATTATTGTTATTGAAATTCTGAAATCGTTATGGATTTTAGTTGATTAAACTTAACATATATCCATGTACTAAGAAAAAATCAATAAGATTTATTCAAGCCTATAATTTAAACACAATACTGTAGCTATATTTATTTTAAATAATGATATACATACATTTAGGTTACTACGGAGCTACGCGCTGAGTAGCGGCGTGGCGACACCAGTCCGCGCTAGCGCAACTTAATAATTTTTTTCTCGAAAACTATAAGACATACCATCCTGTTCTTTGGCTTAAATTTTTAAGCACATTATAGGCTATGTTTATGAATTTTTTGAAAAAAATCGAAGATATGATTTTGATTTTTTTTTAAATAAATAATTTTTCTTTGTTAATAAAAATTTAATTATAAACAATTTTTTATTTGTTATAATTTTTCTTAAGAGAGCATTTAAATTCGAGTAATTTAAAAAAAAATTGATCTAAATTGCTTGAAAATTACGGAAGTTATGATTAAACAAAAAAAATAATACTCAAAATTTTGAATTTGAATATTTTCAAAAATATTTTGAATTTTTCAAAAATACTTAAAATTTTTTTTTTTAACCACTAAAGGAACCCAAATCATGAATTTCATAAATATTAATTAATGTGACTGAAATTAGTATGATCACTTGGTATGGACTCGACCACATGTAATTTATGTTAAATAAAACATAAACATTTTTAACTGTGTAGCTGCAATTATTACAGTAGAAGAAGTCGGTCGGAGGGACAGGCAGGGCCAAAGAGTGGGAGAAGGCCCGGAATGAGTTGTCCTCGCCGAGCAGGTAGACGGGAATAAGTTCGGGATGAAAAGTGAACTGTCCCTTTAAAATAGAACACGAGAGAAGCTTCAATTATTTTCATTGACAAAAATAATGGATAATAGTAAATAGGGTAGACCGCCCAACAGTAGATAGTGAAAATTTCTGATAGGTGTAATTATTTCAGGCTATTTCGGTTCCTATTTAAAAAAAACAAATTGTTGATCAGTTCTTTATGCTTAATACAATTCCTTGAAAAGACTTGTTTAAAATAAAATCAATTTGTCCGCATAAAAGTTGTTTATTTTTAAATATTAAACTGTATTTAACTGAAATATGAGAAACACGAGAAATTTTCACTTCTCTAAAACACGCCTACCAAACTTATAAAAAAGCGGCTCTTGTGTAGCAACTAATTTATTTATATAAGTGTTTTCTAAATTTTTTTTATTGATAATAAATTGATTCTGGTCATTTTATATGCAAGAATTCAAACTAAATTAAACAGGGTGTCTACTGACCGGGAAAACCGGGAATTTGCCGGGATTTTAGTTCGATCGGGAAATTACCGGAAAAAAAATTATATCCGGGAATTTCTAAAACTTTCAGCTAATTCGTTTTCATAATTCTTCAAATTCGCTTGAAACTTATTACTCGTTTTCGAAGTCTCTGATTGTGAAAACGATGTCAGATTTACCAATTTTTCAAAATTCAAAATGGCGGATCCAATATGGCAGACATATTTTGCAAAATTGCTCAAATTGATTTCAAACTTGTTACTCGGTGGTAATCCATGTTCCTGGTTACTAATCTGAAGTTAGATTTTCAAAATAGTAAAAGTGTAACAAGTTTCAAGCGAATTTGAGCATTTTCAGGGCTGCCAGTGACTTACTTTTCTCATTTTTATTCATTTTTTTTAAAAATCACTCACTATTACTCACTTTAAAAAAATCACTTTTCTCACTTTCTTAGTAAAATAATATTTATCTATTATTATTATATACAATGATGTTCTTCAAATTTCAATAAATTTTGACATTGTCTAATTAGTTTCCTCTAATTTGAATTACTTTTTGAATTTTTTAATTAATGTCTACAAATTTTTAATTTTTAAACCAGTATTGTCCATTACTTTCGTCGTCTTTCAATTTTTTTTATCAAATTTAAATTATTTTTATCATTTTTTAATTATTTTCTGCATACTTCTATTAGTTTTAACATTTAAAAATTATTTTTATCAAATTTCAATAATTATTTTCAATCTTTTTTTTTATGGTCATCAATTTCTCAATTTATTACACAGTTTTCAGTTTTTTTCTTCAAATTTCAGCAATTTTCTCCAATAATTTTATTATTATGTATCAATAATTTTTAAATACTTTACAACAATTATTTTTATCAAATTTCAATAATTATTTTCAATCTTTTTTTTTTATGGTCTTCAATTTCTCAATTTATTACACAGTTTTCAGTTGTTTTCTTCAAATTTCAGCAATTTTCTCCAATAATTTTATTATTATGTATCAATAATTTTTAAATACTTTACAACAATTGACAATTTTTCTTTTTTCAAATTTCAATTTTTTTTCAATTTTACATTCTTTTAATTATTAACGCCAGTTATCAATCATTCATGTCATTATTCAATTATTTATATCAAATTTTTATCATTTTTGTTATTTTTCATGTATTATCTTCAAATTTAAATTTTTCGTAATTTCTCAATTTATTTTCTTCAAATTTCAATTATTTTTGTCATTTCTCGACTATTTTTTCCTATTTTCAATTATTTTTGTCATTTTTAATTGTTTTTTAAAAATTTTCAATTAATTCAGTAATTTATCAGTTATTGTCAATATTTTCGACGTTGTTTTATTACTTTCTCCAAATTTTGTATTTATTTTCTTATATCTTTAAATTATTATCTCGAATTTATTAATTTCTTAATTCAATTTTCATTTATTTTTGTCAATTCTCAATTTCTTTTCAAATTTTAATTATTTTTATCATTTTTCAATTATTTTCTTCAAAATTTCTGTTCTTTTTGTTATTTTTCGATTATTTTTCCTATTATAATTATTTTTCTCATTTTTTAATTGCTTTTCAAATTTTCAATTATTTTGGTTATTTCTTTTAAGTATTATCAATATTTTCGACATTTTTTTATTATTTTCTCCGAATTTAACTTATTTTCTTATATCTTTAAATTATTGTCATGGATTCTTTAATTTCTTACTTTAATTTACATTAAATTTTTCATTTTTCAATTATTTTTGTCATTTGTCAATTGCTTTTTATTTTTCATTTTAATTATTTTTATCATTTTTCAAGTATTTTCTTCAAATTTCAAAGTTTTTGGGATTTTGCAATTATTTTGTCATTATTTAATTATTTTCTTTAAACGTCAATTTTTATCTCCAATTTTTCAATTATTGATTTCTAATTTTTATTTTGTTTCTCCATTTTTCAATTATTTATGTTATTTTTTATGTCTTTTTTTTTAAATCATAAATTTTTTACATAATTTTAAATTAGTTTTATCATCTCTCATTTTTTTTTTCAAGGTTCAATTATGTTTGTCATTTCTCGACTATTTGTTCCATTTTTTGATTATTTTTGTAATTTTTTGTAATTTTTTATTATTTTAATTATTTTTGTCATTTTTCAATTATTTTTTTTTTTAATTTTAATTATTTTTATCATTTTTTGAGTATTTTTTTCAAATTTTTATCAATTTTATGATTTTTCAATTATTTAATTATTTTCTTTCATTGTCAATTTTTTCTCCAATTTTTTAATTTTACCAATTGTTTAAACAAAGTATTATTATTTAGTTTCAACTTTTTAATAAATTAAATCACAGGGTTGCAACTTTTTCTCAATTTTGCAACTTTTCAAGACGCATGTAACCAATTACTAACCACAAACTAAAAATAACAATTGTATCAATTGTTTAAATAAATTATTATTGTTTAGTTTTAACTTTTTAATAAATTAATCCACAGAATTGCAACTGTTTCAAAATTTTGCAATCTTTGAAGACAAATGTTACCAATTACTAACAACGAACTAAAAATAACAATTCGACTGATTGTTCAAACAAATTATTATTGTTTAATTCAACTTTTTATCAAATTAAAATACAGAGATGCAATTTTTTCTCAATTTTACAACCTTTCAAGCTAGATGTTACTAATTATTAATAACAGACTAAACATAAAAATTCTACCAATTGTTTAAACAAATAGTTTTTGTTTAATTTCAACTTTTTATTAAATAAAGTCACAGGGTTGCAACTTTTACTCATTTTAGCAATTTTTTAAGACGAATGTAACCAATTATTATCAACAAAATAAAAATAACAATTTGACAGAGTCTTTAAACAAATTATTATTATTGTTTAACTTCAATTTAGTATCAAATTAAGCTACCTAATTGCAATTTTTTTTCAATTTATCATGCTTTCGTTTTTGGGGATGTAAGATTGGCTATAAAACGTCATCGTCGATTAAAAACTTTTAACAATTTATTATTATCTAAATGTTCTATACAGGCTTTTATTTTTAGTATAGTGGCAAAAGAAAAATTTTTTAAATTCGTACTGTGGTTTCTTCAATTTCAACATGAATTTATTTAATTAATTGGTACCATTGTTAATTTCAACTTTTGATTAGAAATTGGTAGGGAAAGTCTAAAACTAAGAACAAGCGGTAATTCTGTAGCTTAATTTGATAAAAAATTAGCGTTAAACAAAAATTGTTTATTTAAACAATTGATACAATTTTTATTTTTAGTTCGTTTGTTAATAACAGATTAGATTCGTCTTGAAAAGTTGCACAATGGAGAAAAAATAGCAACTCTTTAGTTTAATTTCATAAATTTTGAAATAGAATAATAATAATAATTTGTTTAAACAATTGATACAATTGATATTTTTAGTTTGTTCTTCGTAATTTTTTATATTTGTCTTTAAAATTTGCGAAATTGAGAAAAAATTACAATTCTGTGGTTTAATTGAATAAAAAGTTAAATTAAACAATAATAATTTGTTTAAACAATTGATACAATTGTTATTTTTAGTTTGCTGTTGGTAAGTGGTTACATTCCTTTTAAAAAGTTGCAAAATTGAGAAAAAGTTGTAATTCTGTAACTTAATTTAATAAATAGTTGTAAATAAACAATAATAATTTGTTTATACAAATTTTTAATTACATAAAACAATTATTAAACGTCTATATTTATGCTATTTATTAAAAATTGTCAAAAAAAATAGTAAGAAATATTTTAAACGCTCATTTTTGGATTTTTGGGTATTTTTGGGGGAACCTTAAAAAATATATAATATTAAAAAATGGTTAATTTAACAATTTGTCATTATTCTTTGAAGTCTTCTGACGAGAAACAGAGTTTGGATCAATAATGCGATATTACTTTTTTTTGACCACCCTAATCAACAAGCACTTTTAGAAATTATACATTGTCGGGCAAATTCACATTATGACAGTTTAGTATTCGGGAAGTTTAAGAATCTGATAAACGAAGATTCGAATTCGGGAAGATAAATATTCTGAGAAATTAAATATTTGAGCAAAGTCTGATAAATGCAATTTCTGACAAATACATTTTCGGGAAATGAAATATTCTGACAAAAGGAGTTTCGGTTAATGTCAAAATTGAGACTCTAATTTTTGAAAATTATATATTCGAAAATTGAAATATTCTGATAAATGCAAATTCGGAAAGTTGGATATTTTGACAGACGAAGTTTTTGGTTTTTGAAAATTCGGGCTAAAATGCAATTTCTGACAAATGTATATTCGGAAAGTTAAATATTTTGACAAATCACATTTCGAGAAGTAAAAATTTCACTTTTATTCATATCTGGTAATTTTCAATTTAATTCAAACTTTCAAATTTCAATTAATCTAATATTTCAATAATCAAAAATTAATTATTTTGTGCATTCTCTTCTTCTTTCGATTTTTTTTGCATTTCTTAGTAAAATGTTACGGTACATCATTCAATTTTTGAAAAGATTTCTTGTTTCTTCTTTTTAAATCATTTTTAAAATTCTTACTTAGTTTCAATTCTTTATTTTTTTATTTTTTATGTATCTTCTGTTTTCGTAGAGTAAAACGATTTTTTTATTTGTTGGGAAGAGGATGGTAAAATATTTTTTTTCAATTTTCTAATTTATTTTAGATTTGCTCATTGCTTTGTAAATTTATGTAATTGGTTTTCAGATTTTGTCTATTTATTTTCAAACAATTTAATACAATTTTGTATTTTCTTGATTTTTCTAAAGTTGTTATTGGGATTGTTTTAAAAATTTGTCCAATATTACAAAAATGTTTTTTGGCTTATGTATTTTTCCTAAAATTTTTTATTTTTGAAGAATTTTTTCATTTCTTTTGTAGACTTTTTATTTATCTTTTTAATGTTTAAAAATGTTATTTCCACTACAGCTTATTTTTAAGTAGATTTTCCCCGATTTTCTTATTTTGCATTCATAAATTTTTTAATATTCTTTGTAATGTTAAGATTTTTTTCTTAATTTGTTTCAAAACTATTTTCACCATTTTTCATTATTTGTGTTATATTTTCAAGTTTTTTTATTTGTTCAAAACTTATAATTTTTCGTTTAGATTTCATTTTTTCCATAGACTTTTTCATGTTTCTGAAACTTTTAATAATTTTTCTGATTTGTTTAGATTTAGTTCTTTTTAAAAATTTCTTTGTCAACTATATTTTTTAAAAAGATTTTCTATTTTACCTCTCATCTTTTTTGAACTCATTTTCTTATTTTTCTTAGAATTTTTAATTTTCTCTTGAGTAGAGAAATAATCGAGAACAGCAATTAAAAATATGTACAAATAAATAAGAAATATATATAAATATTAATTAAATAACTATTAATTAAAATACAGAAAAATCATAATAAATATGATAGGAACGAATAATAAGACAGAGCGGAAATCAAACAGGTAATACAAATTTTAAAAGGAAAAATCGTTATTTTAAAGTGATAAAAGAATTTACCTATTTGTTTTCATCAGTCATGAAAAATGAATATTTCTACACAATGCCGCAAAGGTCATTTAATTTACGCATGAGCATTAGATATTTTCACCTTTAATGTGTCTAAGTACTCACCAAACACTGTGTTTACATGTTCGAATATCATCTTCTTTCTCTCTATAAACAAACATGTGAAAAATAAAATCATTGACAAAAAAAATCATACAAGTGTCAAATTACGCAAATAAAATAAGTGTTGAATGGTTTTTAAAAAAATTTAGTAATAATAATATCTGACGAAATATCAAAATACTTGACGAAATTAAAAATCAGTTAGTGTCTTTCAATGAATTGAATGATAAATAATCGAATTTGGTTTGAAATGACGCAAATATAAATCAAATTTCGACACGTGTTAAAATCAAATTTTCTGAGATTTTAAGCTAAACGGTAATAAATTAAAATAATCCAAATAAATTAAAAACAGTTTATCGTTGAGCATTTAATCATTTTTGCATTTTATAAATTATATTTAAATTGTAACTGATTGAATTGGTACACAATTATTTTTTTTTATAAATTATTTGCATTAATATTATTTAATGATATTTAGTTGTAAGTAGAAATTTTCGTCAAACCTTTAATTACAATCGTGTTTTCACAAATAATACATTTTTCATTTTATATGTAACTTCATCTTATTTCACTTTTTAATTTTAAATTATGGATTTAATTTAAGAAACTAATTTCTCACGCATTCTGAAATCCATAATTCTGTCATTTATAAAAAAGACTCCTTTTAATTATGTATACAAAACTGTTCCCAATTCTCGAAAGTAGATAAGAACGTTTTCATATTGACATTCCAAACGATAAGAATCTTAATGAAGAACAGTTTTCAACGTTTTTCTTAATAATGAATTAAGTTAAAATAAAATTTTTTGTAAATTATTTTACACTTTATCTTCTTAATTATTTTCTAATTATTTCACTTTTTAAATTAACTCTTCATTAAATTTTTCTTTTTTTTTTATTTGAAATTCATTTTCTGTTTTAATTCCCAGTCAATGTTTAATTATTCACAACTAATGTTTATTGCAGTTTAATTTGTACATTATCTTTAGTTTATACTTAATGTTTAGTTTTAGTTCTATTTTTAAAATTTATCGCTGATGTAATATATGATTATAACTTTGTAGGTGAGTTCATCAATGCAATGTGTCAGGACAATAGTTCCACCAATGGTCACGCCGGCAACAACGGCAGTCAACGTTACTACCAGCATTCTACAATCGACCTTGTCGCAAGCACCAAATTTACTCCATTCTCAATTAACATCAGGAGATGTACAATTTAAGACTGGATCTTTGCCAATCGATAGCAAAATTGTCGAACCCGACGCGTTACCAATGAGCTCTACAATCAAGAAAGAACCAGATGGACTACAATCAAAATTGCATTCAACTGAGAATTCATCGTCGAGACTTGATTCCGATATGAATAAAACTGGAGCAACGTCCCATCGACTGGAGGAATCACAAAATGTCCTGTTGAAACAACTTTTGCAAAACACAGCCTGCGCTACAACCACTCTAACATCCTCGACAAGTCAAGGACCAAGTTTGCCTCTGGTCCCATCTCTAGAAGCTCAACTAGCGAGACCCGTACCTCCAACACCGTCTTCCTTACTTCCACCTCTCCTGAACGAACCCCCAGTGAGCAAAACACCTCCAACCAAACAAGTCTTAACAAAAGAAACTTCATTTGTTTCTCACGCCATAACAACGCCCAAAATGCAGAGTTCTATTCCCAAAGAAGAGACTCCAAAAGTCACCACAACACAACAATTAGTGACCACGTCTTCCCTAAATGTTCAAACTATCTCCCGATCTCTCGAAACTTTGGCAAAGCAACAAGTGCACAATCAACACATTAAAAATCTCTCTCTAACTATCCCCGGCAATCAAACCAGTATCACAACACCGGCAATTAAACAAGCAATATCAACGCCACCCGCAACTTCCGAAAATTCAACAACTCCACAGGAAAATGTGTCTCAATCTTCAATTGTGTCGACCACGGAAATGATTGCCAGTGTTTCGCAAACGCAGCAGAGAGCCACAACTCCAGTTGCTGTTACCAGGCACCTGGTGCAAACCAATCCTATCGTTGCGACTATTGCTCTTAAAGCGGCCTTGTGCAGTTCAGAGGTTGTCTCCAATCTCGTTCAAAGCAGCCAACAATTTTCAACGCCCTCGGTTTCGCAGCCTGTTGTCACGGAAGCTCAACAGCAACCAACTCTCCCACCAAAACCTCCAACTCCAGTTCAACAACCACAGCAGCAGTCTCCAGTTGTTAGTACAATACAACCGTCAGTGCCTCAGACGACTCATCTTCTGACTCGTCCACAAGCTCAGATGCCACTAAGTACAATTACGTCACACACAGTGCCTTTGATGGAAGTGAAGAAAGAAATTTTTGACGAAGTTCTCCCTGGTGGTAACTCTGTTCAACTAAACGATACCAAAGACTTTCTTCCTGCCAAAGAAGAGCTCGTTGATGGATCTATCGATGACAAAAATGGTATGTTTTTGATTTAAAAGATTATAACAGGGTGACCGCTACATTCAGTTTATCAATTTCCGTGACATTTTTACTGAGTTTACAACGAAATTGAGTGATAACAATTTTTTTGTTTAGAGTAAAGACAAAAATCTGCGAAGAAATCAAACATGAAAAAAGTTTATTATGACTAAATTCATTTCAATTCAGGCAAGCTGGACATGGTCGTAACTGAAAATCAAGTTTATCTTCAAAAAGTTGTTTTTTAAAGAATTTTAGACTACACGTATTTTTTTGTTTATAAATTACGTAAGGCATTTTTCTTAGATTTTGACCCACGTCTGTAAGACTCTGTAAGTTTTTGACCCCCCCCCCCCCATCTTACGTAATTTTTTGCTTATGTATTTTTTACGAGAATTTATTCTTAACATTGCAAAAAATTGTTTAATTAATGCAGGCATCACAGACAGTCACCCTTTCACTTTTTTTCAATTTTGTCACCTTCTTCACCTATTTTGATGATTTTTCACTTTTTCACCAATTTTGATGATTTGTCACCTTCTGCACCTCTTTGGGGTCAAAAATAGAAAAATTTTTTGTAAATATTTCAAAGTATGTTCATAAAACTCAGATCAATATTTGAATTTTTTCTTCAAATTTTATTTCCTTTTTTCAATTTTTAATTAATTTTATAATTATTAAAAAAATTCTTGAATTATTTTTTGTTTATTATTAATAATTTTCTTTAATTTTAAATTCAATTGTTCAATTTTTTTCTCCAATTTATAATTTTTTTTCAATTTGAATTCCATTTTTCAATTTTTAATTATTTTCTTATGTATTCAATAATTCTCGGCTTTTTGAAATTACTTTTTTCAATTCTCAATTATATTCTTTAAATTTCAATTCCATTCTTCAATTTTTAATGATTTTCTTCAATTTTCAACTTTTAATTATTTTGTTTAGTGGGAATTATTTATTTATATTTTTAATTCAGTTGTTAAATGTGCAATGATTTCCAACAATTATTTCTACTATTTTTCAATTGGAAATTATTTTCTTTAAATTTAATAATTCTTGTTCAATTTTTTAAACAATTTTTTTCCGTTGTCTATTAATCTTGACATTTTTTAAATTTTGTTTTCAATTGTCAATTCTTTTCGGCAGTTTTTAAATATTCTCTTCAATTTTTCATTATTCTCGTCATTTTTCAATTATTAAGTATTTTTCGCAATTTTTAATAATTTCCTAAAATTTTTTCAATTTTCAATTATTCTCTTAAAATTTTATAATTATTCTTTAATTTTTTTAATTATTTTGTTTGGTTGTATATTAATCTAGCCATTTTTCGAATTTTGTTTCCAATTGACAATTATTTTCGTTAGTTTGTAATTTTTTTTTCAATTATTGATTATTTTTTCAATTTTTAATTTATTTCTTCAATTTTTTATTATTATCTTCAACTTTCTATAATTTTCTTTAATTTTCAGTTATTTTCTTATATTTTTTGAATATTTTTTTTCTTTTATTTTTTCTTACCTTTTTGTCTTCTTCTTGTCACCTTTTTTGAAGATAAAGGGTACTGTGATGACTGTATAATG
This sequence comes from Ganaspis brasiliensis, assembly GCA_037103525.1. NCBI lineage: Eukaryota > Metazoa > Arthropoda > Insecta > Hymenoptera > Figitidae > Ganaspis > Ganaspis brasiliensis. The sequence goes on from JAZKLR010000146.1 coordinate 3,484,977, forward strand.
AAATTAATTATAAAAAATTGTTCAATAAATAAATGGTTGGTATTTTTTACATAGCGTGAAAAGTTTTAAAATTTATTGAGTAAAAATAATTTAAATTCGGAACTTTCGTTTATTTCAAATTTAAGAAAAAAAACCTTACAAGTGTAATAACATTTTAAGTAATTAGGATATTTTATTACTTTTCTATGGCCTGAAAAAGTTGTTATTCCTCTTTAAAAATCTATTGAAAATTTTTAAAAATGATGTAAAATAACAAAATAGCTGCCGTTTTACTAAAAAAATTTGAATTGCAATTACTCAAAAACCCCAACGATTTTTTTGGGTGAAATTTTTTTTGGAACTTGCCGTCATAGTAAACATTATTTTCCATACGAATTTAACTTGTGCCCGATTTTGGTAGAAGAAAAAAATTATTTTTTATTGTTTTGAAGGAAACTTCCACTTTTCTCAAAAAATACACTAGATATTAAAAAATTTCCAAAATAAAAATTGTTCATCAACAAAAAATATAAATAATGTTTTTCTTGTTATTTTTCTCTATTTCTCGTTCTTTCAACAAATTCCATCAAAATTCGATTAAAAACTAATGTTTAGAAAACTTTGTAGTCTTTTTGGATGCAAATAAGCAAAAAATTGTTAGATAACGTGTAATTTATCAGAAGCGTTTATATTTTAAATATATCACATTTTTAGTTAAGGAGGTTCTCTCCATTGACATAACCTTAAATTAAAATCTGGCTTTTCTTTTCACATCAAATAAAAATGGTGTTATAATTAATTTCACCAAATTTTAAAATATACAAGTGTATATTTTTCATAAAAAAATTAGTTTGAGCTAAAATTTGTTGTCAAATAATAATTATTTAAGACTTGGTGTTTTTTTTTTTTTTTTTTGTTAAATCTAGTTAAAATCTCATGCTATTTATACATATAATAGCTTATCTTACTTGTTGAAACATTTTCTACACTTTTATTGGTTGGCTTTTTTAAAATATTTTATTCAAAAGTTATTGAAAAAATAAAATTTGATTAAGGTATATTTTTAAACAAAATGTTATTTAACAAAAGCCAAAAAATAAAATTCTAAATAATGTTTTAAAGTGAAAAATAAGCTATTATTTGTCAAGATTGGATAAAAATGACATATTTCAACTAGATTCAAAGAAAAAACATAAAATATTAAATTATTATTATTTGACAATAAATTTTGATCAAACATAATTTTTTCTGAAAAATGTGAAACTTGATATTTCGAAATTTTGTGAAATTAACTTTAATAATATAGTTATTTAGCTAAAAAACCACTTCTTAATTTGAATTTTCTATTGAAAAGAGTTTAAAATAAAAAATTCAATTTAACTAAAAATGTGATATGTTTGAAATATAAACGTTTCTGATAAATTACGCGTTTTCTAAAAATGAGCCTTTTATCGAATTTTGACTAAATTTGTTGAAAAAAACGAGAAATAAAGAAAAATATCATGAAAAACTTTTTTATATTTTTTTAAGAGGAACACCTTTATTTTGAAAATGTTTTAATATCTAGTGTATTTTTTTAGAAAAGTGAAATTTTCCTTTAAAACAAAAAAAATAATTTATTTCTCTTCTACCAAAATCGGGCACAAGTTAAATTCTTATGGAAAATAATCTTTACTATGACGACTATTACCAAAAAAAAATTAAACCAAAAAAACGTTAAGGTTTTTGAGTACCTAATTGCAATTCAAAATTTTTTAGTAAAACGGCCCCCATTTGGTTATTTTAGAACATTTTTAAAATTTTTCAATGGATTTTGAAATAATAACTCTTTGAGGACGTAGAAAAGGAATAAAATATTGCTTAAAAAGCTATTACACTTGTAAGGTTTTTTATCTTAAATTTCAAATAAACGAAAGTTCCGACTTCAAAAATTAAAATCTTTATAACTCCATGAAAAAATTTTTTTAAGCTAAACGAAAAAATACGTGTCGTCTAAAATTCTTTGAAAAACATCTGTTTGGTTTTTCAACTATAACGCTCAAGTACTAAAAAATCAAGACTTTTATTATTAACTAAAAAAAATGTAAATAACTTTTAAAAATGTAAAGATTTATTTTTTGAGAAAGTGATTTGAAGGTATTTGGATATAAAAAACTTTACATACACCAAATTTTAAAAACCTTATTCTTTAAAAACTTAAATACATATTAAATATATTTTAATTTTTAGTAGGATAATGATTATTTAAAAAACATACCAAGTTTATTTAATTCCAAATCATAAAAAAAGGTAAACATTGAAAATAAACATTAGAAACAAAATAAATTTTAACTGCTTCAAGAAAAAGGCTTCGGAGATAAAAAGATGATAAATTCCATATTTTTATAAGTATTTTAATTTATTTAAATTTTTACCCGCGCTAATTTTCTAACTTTGGTTATTTATAAAAGGAACATTTTCCCTTTAAATTATAAGTTTTATGAGAGAAAAATAAACATTAGATTCTTAACTTTTGTTTAGCATGTATTAAAAATTTGTTTAGAATATTTTTAAAATGTTAAAATATGATTATACATCGCGAAATAATTTTAACCTAAAACTGAAGACAAAGTTTAAATATTTTTATAATCAAGAAACCTGAATTCTACAATTTTTAGACATTTAGATAACTGGGTGAAAATTATGTTCATTATTGAACACTTTGCTTTCATTTAAGCAAAATAATTTGCTTTCTTAAAGACGAAGCAATAGATTAAAATAATACAAAAAAAGAAAATTTCAATTTCGTTAAAAATAGAAAATAGCTATTATTTCTATCAATATCCAGGAAAATAAAATCAAATACATGAATTATTTTACAGAACTATAAAACCAGGTGTTTAGTAAGCTTGAAAAAAATCAGGAATTTGCAAGAAGATCCTGGAATTTGTCAAAAGTTCCGAAAATTCGTAGAAGCATCTCGAAAATTTCAATTTCACTTTTGTATTCTTTAATTATTATTGGAAAATGTAATAATTACTGGGGGGGTTTTTAATAATTAGTAATTTGGAATTTATGTAATTTTTCACATGAAAAGAGACTAAATATCGAATTTTTATGTGCAAGACATTTTATTTTATTTATTTAACCATTTTTAGCCTTCTTTTTCTACCTCATCGCAAAATAATACTTGTAAAACGGCAGAGAATTTTAAAACAAAAATGTCGTAGGCATCCTGAATTTTATATAATATTATATATATATTATCTATTTGTCACCTATTTTTAGAAAATAATCATTTGTCCATTCAATCCTATTAAAGATAAATATTTAAAATTGCAGATCTCAAAAAGTTGAAAAGAAGACAGTACCAGCAAAAACGTAGACAAAGTCAGGGTAAGGATGCAACTATGGGTTCCCAGAAGAAGCGCGCCAGAAAGGAACCTCGTTTAGTAGAAGACTATGACACATTTATCGACAATGTAATGTTGCAATTAAGACAATTGCCAGGAATGGCAGTTTTAGAACCTCTTTTGAGCAGAAATTACGGCGTTTGTCCTATTTTTGGATCTGGAGATTTATCAAAAATTGGTACTGCTAAAGATTACAATACAAGAACCGGTGATTTAATCGGCTCTTATGGAAATGCGAGACTTTCTGGTATTTCTGATCATTATAATACTCAACCCTTTGGAGAATTGGAACCTCTGCCACCTGTTCCGCCAGTTTCAACACAAAGGGGATTCTATGACCAAGAATTCCCACCATTGAAATTTGATGATAGTAAGTTGATGGACATTTACAGAAAATTTCCTTTTGGAATGTATTTTTTTCAATTTTGAAAAATTAGTCTATTTATTTAATTTCAACTATTTATTTAATTTCAGTCTTTTATTAAATTTTAATTATTTAAACTATTTATTTAATTTCAGCCGATGACAGGAAAGAAAACATATCAGCAACTCGAGACATTGATACACCGGATACAGTCGTTAGTTCATCGTCTCCCGAATGTGTTATTCCAGACACTTTTCACAAATTTCCATATCTGAGAGTTATTATAGACGATGAATCGGACGATGAATCTGACAATCCAAATCGATATTCACCTCCAATACCTTTGCTGACTCCAATTCCAATTCGACTGATACCGGGTGCATTAATCAAGGAAATTGCTAATAATGATAAAGAAAATTTGGGAACTTCTAGGTAAATATAAAAAAATTGCAATTTAATAAAAAAAAAAAGAACAAATTTTAATTATTTAATTTAATAAAAAAAAGATTTTAAACAAATTTGAATAAAAATTGGACTTTTTATTGATTTTATTCGAAATTATTTGTTTTTTAGAATTGGAAAATCACCAACTGCACCAACAAAAGAATCTGGAAATATCAATGTCACGGTGACTTTGAATAGTCAGTCGTCCGATGATATTTTAGGAGTTCTTAAAGATTTGGCAAATATTTTAAACTGTCCTGCACCCACCGATTATCAGATTGAAGAACGCACTACTACTCCACCTAGTCAAAAATTAGGGCTCTATAGAACTAAAGGAAAAGATGGAAAAGAAGGAGGTATGTTCTTATCGATTGAATTTTAAATTAGAAATAAAAAAGTGCTTAAACTTTTTAATTTATCTGCATTTTAAATCATCTAAAACTCAATTCATTTTCATTTTAAATTCCAAATTCGATCAATTCAAACTTTAATCTACCCAAGTGCATTAAGATTTCAAGTAATCTAAATAAAAATTATATTTAATGAAACAAAAGTTTATAAATTTTTTTTCTGTTTGTGAGAAACTAAAACTAGAACAGAAATTTTTATTTCACTTTAATTTATAAATTACAAATTTTTTTTACTATTTCTTTTTTTTTTCTATTTTGACTCTATTTCAATTCTTTCAAAAGTTGATTTATTAACAAAAATACCATTTCTCTTTTACAGCACCGATTGATATTCAAAGCATCTTGAACGGCGCAGCAAAGTTTTGCCGACATTGCGATGTCGTTATTTTAAATACTTTAATCAGGAAAAGGGTGTCGGAATTCGCATTTTTAAGTAAAGACGACATGGAACCTGGTGGCGAAGTCTGCTTTTGTTCTGCAGAATGTTACTTCCAGTTTTCTGTTATACACAAAACAACCAACATGTCTCAGGATAAGGTTCGTTTTTTAGTTAATAAAAGCTACTTATTATTATTTATTATATTATTAAAATATATTTTTAAAGAAATACTTTATTTCTTTAAATTTCGGTATTTTTTAAAATACCGCTGAGTGAAAATGTGAAAAATAAAATTATTTAATTATTTTTCACAGGCTGCAGCAATCGTGGATCACCTTAGTCAAAAGACAGACAGCAAATTTATAGAGGAGAATCTTAAGAAATTCCAAGAAAAGAAATTCTTCGGAAAACAATCGCTAGGTGACGAAAATAGCCTGAGGATAAAGCGATTATTACCAGAATTTGGAAACTGTAAAAGTGAACTTGATCTGCAAGACAGTCTTTTAGGCAAAAAGCGATCAATGTCAGTTTTAGAGGAACAAATGATTGATTCTATTGAGCCACAACCCCCAAAGAAAGTTTGGAAAGGTGTCCGCTACAAAACTTGGACATCGGGCGGAATGCAACCTTCTGTTAAATACAAGAAACCTAACGAACGTGAAGTCACCGAGGTTTGTTGATATTTTGATATTTTTCAAGGCAACTTAAAAAATTATTCATGAAATATTTAAATTGAATAAAAATTAAATTAAGCTAGATTTTTGATAAAAGAAAATGTTATCAATACTAGGCAAACCCGGTCTACTCACCGGGAATTCCGGGAAAACCGGGAATTTGCCGGGATTTTAGTTTGACCGGGAAAAACCCGGGAAATTGCCGGGGAAAAAAATTATATCCGGGAATTTCTAAAAATTTCAGCTAATTCGTTTTCATAATTCTTCAAATACGCTTGAAACTTATTACTCGTTTTCGAAGTCTCTGATTGTGAAAACGATATCAGATTTACCAATTTTTCAAAATTCAAAATGTCGGATCCAATATGGCAGACATATTTTTCAAAATTGCTCAAATTCACTTCAAACTTGTTACTCGGGGGTAATCTATGTTCCTGGTTACTAATCTGAAGTTAGATTTTCAAAACAGTAAAAGTGTAACACGTTTCAAGCGAATTTGAGCATTTTCAGGGCTGCCAGTGACTTACTTTTCTCATTTTTATTAATTTTTTTTCAAATCACTTACTATTACACACTTTAAAAAAAAAACACTTTTCTCACTTTCTTAGTAAAATAATAATTATCTATTATTATTATATATACAATTATGTTCTTCAAATTTTAATAAATTTTGACATTGTTTAATTAGTTTCCTGTAATTTTAACTACTTTTTCAATTTTTTAATTAATGTCTACAAATTGTTAATTTTTAAACCAGTATTGTCAATTACTTTCGTCGTCTTTCAATTTTTCTATCCAATTTAAATTATTTTTATCATTTTTTAATTATTTTCTGCATACTTCTATTAGTTTTAACATTTAAAAATTATTTTTATCAAATTTCAATAATTATTTTCAATCTTTTTTTTTTATGGTCATCAATTTCTCAATTTATTACACAGTTTTCAGTTTTTTTCTTCAAATTTCAGCAATTTTCTCCAATAATTTTATTATTATGTATCAATAATTTTTAAATACTTTACAACAATTGACAATTTTTCTTTTTTCAAATTTACATTCTTTTAATTATTAACGCCAGTTATCAATCATTCATGTCATTATTCAATTATTTTTCTCAAATTTTTATCATCTTTGTTATTTTTCATGTATTATCTTCAAATTTAAATTTTTTGTAATTTCTCAATTTATTTTCTTCAAATTTCAATTATTTTTGTCATTTCTCGACTATTTTTTCCTATTTTCAATTATTTTTGTCAGTTTTAAATTGTTTTTTAAAAGTTTTCAATTAACTCAGTAATTTCTCAATTATTGTCAATATTTTCGACGTTGTTCTATTACTTTCTCCAAATTTTGTATTTATTTTCTTATATCTTTAAATTATTGTCATGAATTTTTTAATTTCTTACTTCAATTTTCATTTATTTTTGTCAATTCTCAATTTCTTTTCAAATTTTAATTATTTTTATCATTTTTCAAATCTTTTCTTCAAATTTTTTATTTTTTACTTAATTTATAATTAATATTGTCACTTTTCAATTATTTGTCTCAAATTTTTATTATGTTTGTTATTTTTTACATATTACCTTCAAATTTAAATTTTTTGTGATTTCTCAATTATTTTCTTCAAATTTCTGTTCTTTTTTATTATTTCTCGATTATTTTTTCCTATTATAATTATGTTTCTCATTTTTTCATTGCTTTTAAAACTATCAAATAATTTAGTCATTGTATTATCAATATTTTCGACATTTTTTTATTACCTACTTTTTCCAAATTTAACTTATTTTCTTATATCTTTAAATTATTGTCATGGATTCTTTAATATCTTACTTTAATTTACATTAAATTTTTCATTTTTCAATAATTTTTGTCATTTGTCAATTGCTTTTTATTTTTAATTTTAATTATTTTTATCATTTTTCCAGTATTTTCTTCAAATTTCAAATTTTTTGGGATTTTGCAATTATTTTGTCATTATTTAATTATTTTCTTTGATCGGCAATTTTTATCTCCAATTTTTCAATTATTGATTTCTAATTTATATTTTGTTTCTCCATTTTTCAATTATTTATGTCATTTTTTACGTGGTTTTTTTTTCAAATCATAAATTTTTTACATAATTTTAAATTAGTTTTATTATTTTTCATTTTTTTTTTTCAAAGTTCAATTATTTTTGTCATTTCTCGACTATTTGTTCCATTTTTTGATTATTTTTGTAATTTTTAATTATTTTAATTATTTTTGTCATTTTTCAATTATTTTTTTTTTAATTTTAATTATTTTTATCATTTTTCAAGTATTTTTTTCAAATTTCTATCAATTTTATGATTTTTTAATTATTTTCTTTCATTGTCAATTTTTTTCTTTAATTTTTTATCAATTTTACCAATTGTTTAAACAAAGTATTATTATTTAGTTTCAACTTTTTAATTTTTTTTTAATTAATTTTTTTTTAATTAATAAATTAAATCAATAATTTCGACATTTTTTTATTACCTACTTTCTCCAAATTTAACATTCTTTCTTATATCTTTAAATTATTATTGTCATGGATTCTTTAATATCTTACTTTAATTTACATTAAATTTTTCATTTTTCAATAATTTTTGTCATTTGTCAATTGCTTTTTATTTTTAATTTTAATTATTTTTATCATTTTTCCAGTATTTTCTTCAAATTTCAAATTTTTTGGGATTTTGCAATTATTTTGTCATTATTTAATTATTTTCTTTGAACGTCAATTTTTATCTCCAATTTTTCAATTATTGATTTCTAATTTATATTTTGTTTCTCCATTTTTCAATTATTTATGTCATTTTTTACGTGTTTTTTTTTTTTCAAATCATAAATTTTTTACATAATTTTAAATTAGTTTTATTATCTTTCATTTTTTTTTTCAAAGTTCAATTATTTTTGTCATTTCTCGACTATTTGTTTCATTTTTTGATTATTTTTGTAATTTTCAATTATTTTTGTCATTTCTCAATTAATTTTTTTTTAATTTTAATTATTTTCTTTTAGGGGCCGTCCATAAACTACGTAGCCTTATTTTTTGGAAAATTTAACCCCCCCCCCCCTCCCCCTGCGTAGACGCTGTTACATGTATTAGCGCCATTTTTTCCTCTTATCGTAGACAATAGCTTGACCCCCCCTCCCCCTTGAAGTGCTACGTAGTTTATGGATGACCCCTTATGGTCAATTTTTTTCTCCAATTTTTTAATTATGTATTGACATGAAATTTTTATTTTGTTTTTCCATTTTCAATTATTTTTGTCATTTTCCAAGTCTTTTCTTCAAATTTTTAATTATTTACTTAATTTTTATTTAGTTTTGTCATCTTTCATTTTGTTTCTTCAAATTTCAATTATTTTTGTCATTTTCCAATTATTTTCTTCAAATTTCTATTATTTTTGCTATTTTGGAATTATTTTCTTCAAAGATCAATTTTACCTTAAAAACTTATATATTACGCATTTAAGTTTTTGACTATTTGAATATTATAGCTATTAATCATACATAAAAGAAATCCGGGAAAAATGTGATTTTAGATCCGGGAAAACCGGGAATTTAAAAATCATGTTTCGGTAGACACCCTGTATTTATTATTGAATAAATCATTTGCAGATGCTTTTCCGAATGGGGGTAACTGTTGGACCAGCAAAAGCAGAAGATTCGAGACGCTGTATCTTTTGTCAAAATCAAGGCGACGGAGCTGCCGACGGTCCTGCTCGATTGTTAAATTTCGACGTGGATAAGTGGGTTCATTTGAATTGCGCTCTTTGGGCGCAAGAAGTCTTTGAAACGGTTAACGGAGCCTTGATGCAATTTGACGAAGCTTTACAACACACTCTCACGTTAAATTGTGTTATTTGCGAGAAACCAGGCGCTTCCGTCAGATGCTATAAAACTCGATGTACCAACTTTTATCATCTTGGATGCGCCGTTAAGGACAACTGCGTTTTCTTTAAAAGCAAGGTACTTGTTTAAAAGAACTTGAGAAGAACTTTTTTAAAGAACTCTAATTGCGTTCTTTACTTTCTTTCTTTACTTTGTCCTCTTTTCTTTTTTTTCTTTACTCTACTCTCTTTACCTTACTCTAAATTCTTTTAAATTTCCAGAACACCTTCTGCTCACAACATGCTTCAAAGAACGACAAGGACGAAGAACTAACAACACTTTCAGTATATAGGCGAGTTTATGTAAATCGTGATGAAAATCGACAAGTTGCATCGGTGATGCATCACTCGGAACACAATCATCTTCTTCGAGTTGGAAGTTTGATTTTTTTGAGTGTTGGTCAGCTCCTTCCACATCAGCTTGCCAATTTTCACACACCAAATCATATTTACCCGGTTGGATATAAAATAGTGAGATTCTATTGGAGTATGAGAAGACCAAATAAGCGTTGTAGATATGTCTGCTCGATTCACGATGTCTCGGGAAAGCCTGAGTTTCGAGTACTTGTTCAAGAGCCACCACAAGAAGATTTGGAATTACGAGACGCCTCACCACGAGCCGTTTGGAACAGGATTCTAGAACCTCTTGCTGAGCTTAGAAAAACAACAAATAGTGTTCAACTTTTCCAGCGTTACATCACCGGAGAAGATCTTTTCGGACTAACCGAGCCGGCAGTTGTTCGGGTACTGGAAAGTCTACCGGGGATTGAAACTTTGACTGATTATAGATTTAAATACGGTAGAAATCCTCTGCTTGAGCTGCCTTTGGCAATTAATCCAACTGGTAGCGCGAGAACGGAGGCGAGGCTAAAAAATCAACTACCTTGGAAAAGACCTCACACACAGAGAACGGGATCATCAGCACGAGCGAATTTTGCACCTACCACCAATGTTGCTGGCGAAGTGACGTGTCCATACTCTAAACAATTTGTACATTCGAAAAGTTCACAGTATAAGAAAATGAAGCAAGAGTGGAGAAATAATGTTTATCTGGCAAGATCGAAAATTCAGGGTTTGGGTCTCTATGCAGCAAGGGATTTGGAGAAACATACGATGGTAATTGAATATATCGGAGAAATGATTCGCTCTGAAGTTGCTGAGACGAGGGAAAAGCAGTACGAGGCTAGAGTGAGTATTTGGATAATTTTTAATATAGTTATTTATTAATTTATTATAATTTTTTTTACATCCGCATTTATTAATTTTGTTAAAAACTTTTTACAGCTCATTTTGCGGTATTTTTATTTGTTGAATTAAAGGTTGTTAAAATTTCGTTAATTTTATATGTTGGCGTGCATATTAAAATATCATCATTCTGCTTTAGGGTTCGGAGACAAAAATTCCAATTCCTAAAGACCCAAAGTATTATTTTTCCAATAGACTTTTTTCCCCAAACATTGTTTCTTTTTATTTTTCAAATTTCCAAGTGCAACTTCAGATCAGGAAACTTTCGTTTGTTGATATTTTTAGTAAGCATTGACATTCGACGTGTGCTGCTGTCAAAATTATAGTTAAACTATAAATGTTGGTTAAAATTTTAGTTAAAAATAGTTAAATAAATAGATTAATAAGCATGACAGAACTAATACAAGATAGAAAAACAATTTTTTTACACGTCGAAGGTTTTTTGTATTATAAACATTCGGATGGGAAAAATAATGTTAAATATTGAAGATGCCGCAACAAATCAAAATGTTCAGCACGAGTAATAACAGTCAACTGCTGGCAAAGCATAACTATACCCAAAAAAACCATCAGTCCAAAACAATATTTTTGAAAAAAAGAATGATAAAAAAAATTGGTATGAAATTTTTAAAAATTCCTGTGTTTAAACTTAGATATTTACGACTAAAATAAATCTACAGAATTTTATCAATATCGGTCAAACCGTTCTCGAGATATTATAGCGACAAGAAAGAGCGACACTCACACATTCATACACACACGTATTGCTAAAACCGTTATCGTCCAAGAAAGGATTTTAAATTTAGTTTCGAATTTTCAAAATTATGTAGATAAGAATAACATTCTTGGATATTTAAAAGCCGTCGGCTACAACTTACATTTAATTTGGAAATTTTTATTTTGGAAATATACTTTGGAACATTATACTGTTGAACATTTTTGGCTTTTTATACTTTAAAAAAATAAATTTTGGATCCTTTGAATTTGGAACTTTTGTACCCCAATCTATCATCTATATATAGATGATATTTTAATATCCGCTGCAACATAAAAAATTAACGAAATTTTATTCACAACCTTTAATTCAGCAAATAATAAAAATATACAATTTACTATAGAACTTTCAGTTAGTAATAAAATTAATTATTTAAATTTATCATTATTTTTAGACAATAACACAATTATTACAAATTAATTTCACAAAAAAATGTGGTCAGGAAGATATGTTAATTTTGCTTCAGAACACCCATTATCATATAAAAACAGAATATAATTCTTTAGTCGATAGTTCAATTTAAATTGTCAGATAATCGTTTCCATAATGTTAATTAAAGACACTTTACTGGAAAATGGTTATCCTTTAAAAATTTTATATAGAAAAAGTCAAGAAAGATATAATAAAATCCATATACAAAATTTAATTATGATAATGTTGAAAATAAAAAAATCTTTGTTTTTCTATATATTAAAGATTTTGAATAATTTCTCTTATAAAATCGAAATGTTGATTCATAAAAAGAAAATAAAATCAAAATGTAATCCATAAATTTCTATTTGGATTTAATAACATCCAAGAACTCAAACGAGTCGAAACATCTCGTTTTAATATTTTAATATAAAAATACCGCAAAAGGCCCTGTAAAAAGTTTTTAACAAAAATAATCTAGATTATTTTTTTGACAACAGCGAACAAAACACATTCTCCAGACAATTCAGTTCTTCAATCAGTCCTTTTATTTGCAACTTCAACATTTCGTAACATAATTTGTTACCTCATCAGGACAGAACTTTAATGAAGTCATATATCAGATATTTTCTTTAAAAAACAATTAACAATCTTTTATTTAGTAGAACATTCGTGATAGAAGTCTAATTCTCAATTTAGTCAGTCTGATTTGAAACTCGTGTCTTATTATTTTTATTGATTTGTAAAACCATTTTATCAGGGCTGTTATGGATTTAAATCACAAAAACTTTACAATTCTCCGGATGTCTAATACTGTATGTAACAAAACCCACAAATTTTTGGATAAATCTTAAAATTTAAAATTTTAATATTTTAATCTTTAAAAAATTTATAAAATTCTGCTAATACAGATGATCAAAATACCTACGATTTACCAATTTTTGGTATGAAGATAGCAAAAAATAGTATTAAATTTGTATAATTCTAAGTCATTATAAAAATAAATCCCTCATATTCCAATTTGTTCCAACTTTAAAATTTCAATTAATTCTATAATATATAAATGCATATTAGTTAATGCAAAATAATAAAATAATATTAGTGCGATTCCAAGTGAAATTTACATTATTTTTAGACAGGTTAATGGCGGGCAATAAAACTTTCGAATTTTATTATATTTAATAAAACTAATGTTTTACATAAATATTTAGGTCAAAATATTAATTAGTTTACGAGAATAGAAATTTCGAAAAAAAAATTAAAAATAGCAATATCTTCCGTTCTATCAGTCATATCAAGGTTTTCTTTTTTTTAAATGCTCAGAAAAATATAAGGAATATTTATATTTTAGGGCAACTTTTTATAATTTTAATATTAAAAAAGTTATTAAATAAAAATTATATAACTTTTTAACAGCGTAAAAAAATCAATGACCCAAATACTAAAATGAACTTACCTGTGTTCTTTTCAACCTTTTCTTTTCTTACCTTTTTTCTTTTTTCATTCCAAAAGAAATGAAGTTTACAGTTACTTCCTTGATATTTAATTTTAATAAATTATAAATGTAAACATTGGAGATTTCTGTTAGTAAACAAATCAATAAACTGTTTAATTTATATCTTATAATTATTTCTTATTTTTACAAAATTGAAAGATTCTTTCTCCTTTTTTAATTTTGATATTTTTTTTTTGTATTTGTCTTTTTATTTTAGGATTTTATTCTTTTTATGCAAATTATTTAATATTATTTTACACAATTTTGTTATTATAACATTCACTAAACTTTTTATTTTGTTGGTTTTTATCATTATTTCCATATTTTTAAAAATAAATACGTACTTTTTTTTGTAAATTTTTTTTTTTCACATCTTGTCTATTTTTTGCAATCTTACGGATTCTTCCATAAGATTTTTAGTTTTTCTTTATTTTTCTAAATTTATTGTTGGACTTGTTTTAAATGTAATATTATAAAAATATTTTTGATTTAATTTGCTTAAACTCTTTTATTTTTAAAGGATTTTTAAATTTCTTTTGTGGACTTTTTATTTATCTTGATATATATACCTTTTTTTTTTATTAATTTTAATCAGCCCCCTGAATCTCGCGTTAAAACGCATAGAATAGACTGTCATGAGAGTCGACGGGTGACTGTAGATGGCGTTGGATGTCACCTAGGCTGAGATTTGAAAAAATACAGAGACAATTTGATAAAAATCAAATATTTGATTAATTAAACTATTTTAAAACGTGTTTTCAAGTAGATATCTGAAGTTTATAAGATACTAGATATAAATATAAATAACTTTTATTTAAAAAAAGGAAAGAAACGTATTTTTAAATTGAAAATCAGTATACAATTTCTGATGAGGGAAATGTTTATTCAACTTTTACGGGGAAAATAAATTATACAGACCATATAGACATTAGAATAATATTTATATGAAATGTTTATTATGTATTGGGATAAAGAATAACAGTCTATTTTAATTTTCAAAACTTTAATAAAAATTAAAATATTAAATCTATTAAAAATAAAACTGATGTATCTAATTATTTTTCAAGTGAAATAAGAAAAAAAGTTTTTATCAAGAAATAAATATATATTTATTTTAAGGGCAAAAAGCAATAATAATTTATTATTAATTTACATTTAAATAGTTTTCTTATACTTGTTCGTTTCCCAGATGGAAAAAATGAATAAACTTTTTATTAACACATTTTATTGCAATTTGAGTTTATGTACTTTGTATAAAAACATTATATTCTTATAATATTATATAATATGTATATACTATAATTATTATATACAATGTATATTAATTTTATTTAGAAATTATAAATAGTTGCAATTTTTTTTTTTTTAATTAAATATAATATTTATATAAAATCAATATTCATTGTATATAATTTATATTGTATACATATATATTATATAATGTTTATATACAAAATGTATATAAATCAAATTACAATAAAACATGTTCATCGACATTTTATTCACTTTTACCAGTATCTGGGAAACAACATTTTTAAAACAAAACACTTAACTTATTTGGTAAAATCGAATAAGTTATAAATATATTTAGGCCTTATTAAACTTTGCGATTTATAAATATACTTTAGAACTAAAAAACATTGAATTTTTTCTTCTTTATTTCGTTTTTTGCACGAGACATAACCTGACTTACATCCAAAACAAATGCACTTGTTTACCACATGTTTATTGAATATTAATAATCTTTTATATAAAAAAATTAAAGAAAATCACATTTTAAAATGAAATAAGTCTAAAAAAACTTTTATTCATAACAGGAGACAATTTTAAATTCCAAAAAAGACATTTTTTTATCAGTTTACAATGCGTTCTGTCATCAAGTCAGCCTAGGTGACAGCCAGCGCCACCATAGTCGTTGCGCCACGACTTCGGACATTTTCAACTCAAAGATTCAGGGGGCTGATTTTAATTTTTTAGTAGATTCTAACCAAATGTTATTATTTTTTGTACTTTTTACATTTTTTAAACAGTTTGTTAGATTTGGGAAAAGAACATTTCTCCATTTTCTTTCTGTTTATTTAATTTTCTTGATGTTTCACTAATTTTTCAGCCCTTGCGTTTTAATTTATTCTTTAATTTCTGTCATCATTTTTCCATTTCTTAGAAATATTTTTCCTTCGTTTCAATTGTTTAGTTTTTATCTTATAACTACGAATTTTTGAAAACATTTATTTGATGCTTCTGTATACATTTTTTAAATATCTCAATTTTCTACTTTTTTGAAAGCTCTTTTATTTTATTTTATGTAAATTTAATTTTGTATACTAAATATTCTCATTTGAACATCGTTCTTCTATTTCATAGAATTTCTTTTCTTTTCTTTTAATTTTTTTTTAAATTTTCCAAAATTGTATTCATTCTTTTTTTATTCAATTTGTCAAATAATTCTCTAATTTTAAAATTTTGTTCTCTTTAGTAATATATTTGATCTTTTTGTTAATTATCATCTTATTTATTATTTTAATTTAAAAAAAAAATGTCCGTAAATAGTTTAATTTTTTGAAAAGAGTTTCTACTTTTTTATATATTTTTATGCCAACGTTTCATTCTTGTGTTGTTTTTTTCATTTTTTCTTAATTTCTTTAATAAACTACTTACAAATAAACATTTGGAGATTTTATATACTGATTATATTTTAAAAAACTCCTTTTTGAGTAAAAATTTTTAGCAGCCCTGCATTTTATGTAATTCATTAACAATATTAAAATATAATATATATATTATTATAATATATATATAATATATATAATAATACTATAATATGATTACGATTTATCATTAAAATAAAACGTTGATGTTGCAAATAAAATGACTGATTGAAGAACTAAATTGTTTGGAGAATGTGTTTTGGTAGCTGTTGCCAAAAATTAATCAAGATTATTATAACCCGGACGTAAAATAATCCCCAAAGAATTATACAAAATAACATTAAAGTACTAAGATAACATTCGTTAATTTTTATTGCAGAATCGTGGTATTTATATGTTCCGTTTGGACGAAGATAGAGTAATAGACGCAACGCTATGTGGAGGACTTGCCCGTTATATTAATCATTCATGCAGTCCTAATTGCGTCACCGAAATCGTCGAAGTTGAAAGGGATCTCAGAATTATTATCTTTGCAAAGCGAAGAATCTCACGTGGCGAAGAGGTGAGTTTCATTTCTTTTATTAAATAAACGCTAAAGTTTGCAAGTTTCAAAATAAGGTAAATTCAATTTTAAAGTATTTTGCAATCGATTACATTATACATTTTATGAATTTCAATGATTACCCAAAATCTAGAAAAATTACCATTGTTTCTAAAATAGGTTTCATATTTTTTTTTAGCTATCATATGACTATAAATTTGATATCGAAGATGATCAACATAAGATACCATGTGCATGTGGTGCCGCTACCTGCCGCAAGTGGATGAACTAAACAAAAAAAAAAGCCAATCCACCGTTGTTATTGTTACTACGTTATTGGGTAGGGTTTTACAATTATTAAAAAAAAATTTATATATATAAATATAAATATATTATATATATGACAGACATTATTTAATTTGTAAAGTGCCATTGCAGTGCGACTAATCGATTTATAATAAAGTTGGTGCTACGCCATCACGACATTCCTCCAAAGTTGTACAATTTTTAGTTTTACTTAATCTTGAATCAGAATAATCTATTATTTGTATAATACGTTTAATATGAGATCATTAATTAGGGAGGAACACGACGATACCCTGTCGCAGACAAATATATTTAGCAGTCGTGTACATGTATACAAAATAAATTTATATCTTTGTATGTTGAGAATCCTGTCGAGGCTGTTCGGCAAAAAATAATGTAATATAAAAAAATTTTTATTAAGTATTATTATTGAATATTTTCTGCACCGTCTCTGTAAATAACTAGAATTATATTTCGAATCACCGAGATGTAAAGTAGCTGTATCTAACGAAGCATTATTATATGATAATAAAAATCTGTATAAAAAATACTTACCTAGTCTTCTGATTTTTAATCTCGTTTCCTTTTTTTAATTGTTATTTTTACTATTCTTAGAAAATTATATATAAAAACATAATTAAGTGTGTGTTTTAAATGTTTATTCTTTTGCACAAAGATAAACTGTTATATACATGAGTTACGTATATTTTGAAAAATTAAACGCACTCGTTTTCTACACAGTAAAACCATATTTATTCATAAAGAAACGATTGAAGACTGTCAGGCAATAAGTTTTTATATTTGTTGTATATGTATTTATGTATTTTTCAGTCAATTGATGTCTGAATTATTCCAAATTATATAATTTTAGTTCTTAATTAAAAAATTCGTACAAAATGTATGATAGTCAGAATAAAACTAAAATAACGTTTTAAATAAAAGTATTTTATACAAGCAATTTTAAATTTAATTTAAAATTTTTTTTATCTGACTGTCTTCAAAAATTTCTATTTTTTTATTTTATTTTATTTATTTTTGCAATATAATCTCATTTGTTGCAAACAATTTTTAAGAGTAATGAAAGTTTAAAAATAAAACTTATCTCGTACGAACAAGTTTTTACAAATTTTTACAAACTACTCTCTTACGTACATAGATTTATTTTTTAAATCTACAGATTTTAAAAGCGGATAAAAAACACTTCATGTAAATGCAGTTCTTTGGCATTAATAAATACTATTTTTACAGAAAATACGAGAAATAAATAATCTCAATAAAGGAAGGATCATATTGAAAATATCTTAACTATTACAATTTCTTGTTTGTTCTCTTACTAAGATCCTTAATTGATGGAACTAATATTAAAATTTCATTGTGATTATATATTTAAATGAAAAAAGCCTCCATTCTGTTCAATCTATCTTTTGGTTCTAAGATTTCTAAAATAAATACATACAAAATTGTTTTCAGGAAAAATATTTTTATCTACTGAATCTTTCGTCTTATTTATTAAATACTACAGGATCCCTGAATTTTAAATATCTAAGGTGATCCAGTTATTTAGAATTGTTTCCTTTCAAATTTTTTTCTCGAGTAAAAATTTCCAAATTTTACGAAAAAAAAAAACAAACAAAAATTGTAATCCTTGAATAGAAAACTTCAAATTTTCAGAAAAAACTTGTTTTAAAATAAAAAAAAATCTTATTCACGAATAGCTTTAACAACACTTCAAAAAATTTTTACTTAAATGTTAAACATATTTGCTTTTTAAAAGACAAATTTCACAATTTCACAATCGAGCATTATTGAAAATTGGTATTTTTTTTAAAAAATTCCAATGCTGAATGAAGACAAACGATCGACATTAACATTGCTGAGCATCAAAAACTAAACACAACTAACATTTATTTACATACGTATATAAATATACTACGCAGTCAAAGTGTTCATCACGTACAAGGATAAGAGTCCTGATTATAGTAGCACCTTTGTAAAGTCGAGCAGGTTGAATTTTGTTCTTGTTCAGGACGTTGCCAGGTCAACCCTGTTTTCATGCAACAGATTAACATTAGAAGCTGGTACACATGCAAATATTTATTTTTAATTTACACCAAGACTCATCGTCTCAGAACTAATTAATTTTTAATCCATGCAAATATTTATTCTCCTTTCGCTTTTACTATCACAGTTAAATTTTTCCAAAATACATTTTCACTACGGATCATTCGAAAAATAATCGTCTAGACACATTATTTTAAATATATCTGAAATTAATATATAAGTATAATGTTTTTATATGCATCTTGTTTAATATTTATGGCTTTATTTATTTTATTTAATATTTATAAACTTTTAGATTTAAAGAAAATGTATTTTAAAGAATTTTTTATAGGTTATAAAATGGCATTTGCACAGTTGTTAAATGTTTAACCTGTAACAAATCTTTAAAACATGTTTTCTGTACAAAATTAAAACTAAAGAATAAATCAGCGTGACGTTAATCGTCTATGAGGTTTGGTCATTTTGTCAGGAAGATTGAATAAATTATTGCAATCAGAAGGTAGAATATGTTTTTTTGAGTTTTTGTAATAAACTTTTATAAGTGCAAATTATTTAAAAGGAAAATAAACAAATTTTATTGAAAATTGTGTACTTTTTTTTGGTCATAATTTTCAATATTTTGTTCAAAAACTGAAGCCCAAATAATACATATTTCTAAAATGTCAAATTAATTTTAGAAATCTGCATACAATTTAAATTATGGGTACATGGTCATATTTTTAATTACAATTTTTGTTTCTGAAAAAATTGGCCAAGTATCGAAATTGTACGCTGGCTGGAAAAATATTTTTAAGGTTATGTTAATTTTCTTCATGCAACACCTTATATATTAATTTCAAATTTATTTAAAATAATGCAGCAACCGGGTCTAGACGATTATTTTTGGAATGACCTCGTAATACTCATAATAAAATTAATTAATTAGTTTAATATTTATTAGAATAATTAGTTCATTAACTTAATTTGAAAAATTAATTCAGAGCGAATATTTAGTTAGTTTAATTTGTAATTGTGTACCACTTAATTCTTAATCTAATTAATTTTGTAAAATTCAGTTAGTTCATTTTGGTTACGAGAATTATTATATTGTTTAGAAATTTTGTTATTTTCTTACAAGATATAATTAAAAAATCTATAAATGTTATCTAAATTTTTATCATAATTTTATAAATGAAAACTTTTTTAAAAGTACCTAAAAAATACGGAAATTGAAATAAATTTTTAGATTTTTTATAAAGGATGTTTAACCCCTGGTTTATTTAATTTTCCTGTGTTAAAATATATAGTTTGAGATTATGTCAAGAAGTCAAACATCCTGAAAATTAAAAAAACGTGATATAAATTTTACAACATTTCTAAATAATATAATGCAGACATTGTTAATTTTTAAAAACAAAGTTGGAAAAATAGCATATAGTAGGATAAGTGCGACTTAATTTCTAAGTTAGTACAACATATACATAAATAGCAATAATTATAAACAATGGGTGCGAGACTGGTTAGTGTGCTCTAAAATGGCAATTATTAAATTTATTAATTTAGTCGTGCACATGCAAGGAAATCTCAAATCAAGTAATACAGCGACTTGATTGTATGCCATTATACCTAATTTTATTCCAGAAATATGAATTTACAGTACCTATTTGCGTAATACGTACGTTATCTCGGGATATTATACGAAAATGTTCGATATCTATTTTTATATATAACTTGGAGAGTCGTTTTATTGCCATCAGCGTCAAACGATTTATTATAATCGTTAGATTATCCACATATATTACATATATTACAGGGCTTTTCTACAAACTAAAGTTAGACCCTACTGTATTTTATAATTTCGAGGGTATAAATTGACTGGTATAAGCGTGTATAATAATTAAAAGCGCAACCACAAATTATAAAATTAAGACCGTCTTTCTGCTTCTCGCTGATGTGAAAAATTACAAAATTTGTAATTTTCATTTCAAAAGCTTACATTCAGAAAAATGGTCTCACGAACACGTCATTGCACTTTCTAAACAAAGAAACTACAATATTTTATTTCTCTTTAATATAATAATGAAAACAAACGATCAAATTAACAATTAACATTAATTTTTCTCCCAGCGAATGGGCCGTGTTCATACCTCTCAGTTAAACTCTATCGGTACACGAAATGGCAGTTTGGTTTTTTTTTTGTTTTTTTGTTTTTGTTATTTTCAAGAATGTGGAAATTAATCAGTCAACTTTTATCTATATAAGGATAGATTGAGTACAAGTTTAACATTGTGGTATAAATATGACCCCAGGTATAAATAGAGCTTTGGATTGGAATTTTTTTTTTCTTTTATAAGATTATAATATATACTAACTCTAGATAATCGACAGGTTATGCGAATAAATTATTCTCTTGTACAATGTTCATTATGAAATTGAATAAAACGATGACTAAATGTCCCTATTAAAATTCTATTGAAATTCCTTTGTGGCCGAAATCTCACGTGGTTTATTATTAGCAAGAAGTATAGCAGGGTGTCCTAATAAATATATTTTTCAAACTGTTTTTCTAACATTATGTATCGTTTACTTTAGACCTTAAAAGCTTTCCACCGAAAGCGATTATACTTCACAAACTGCTCAGTAATCCATTAATTTCTAATTAATAATAACATTATAAAAATACTTCAATTTTAATTCAAATTATTTAATGTTTAATTCAAATTACTTAATTTTTGGTTTTAAATAATCAATTGTAACTAAAAACGAAACAATTTGTAAATAATGTAATATTAACAAACAATCGAAGCAAAAACATCAAAATTATTAACGCAATCACAATTTTTAAGTTTCTTTAATAGAAATTCTGAATTTTTCGAAACCTTGTGTAGACAAAAGTCAGAAAATCTATGAATATAAAGCTAATTTTAATTCTAATTATTGAGCAATTTGTAGATAGAAAATGGTAAGATTACATTTTTAGACACCCTACTCAGTGCAACTACAATGTGAAGAAATTACTTCAATAAATAACTAATTTTACTTAATACTGCAAAAAACTTAACAGTGATAATAATAATTTTTTAAGTATGTAACTACTTTTACCGAGAATTCATTGAGAAAGAACTACACACTTTCTTCCTCAAAAAAAAAAGAAAAAAAATTTAAGAATAAAGCCTCAATTATAATGATAAATCGCATTAGAAAACTAATTATAAAAATTACGCACAAACAAATTGTGTCCAAACTATAATAGATTATATATTTATAAAAAAATATTTGACAATGAAGATAATAAATAATTAATGATAAAACAAAAATATACGAACAAACTGGTTTTTGCAATGAGCTTAATTCCTTCTCTTTTTCTTCCTCAAGGGTGTAAAACTAATCAAGCTTCATTATAATAAATAGATTCAAAGCATTGTAAGCAGACTGAGCTGCTGTACCAGTCTTACCTTGCGCAATATAAAATAAATAATTATTATCAATCAAACCTTTAACTCGTATTATATAATAATACCAAAAAGAATGCTGCAAATTATTATTATACAAAATGAGTATGAATGTTTTGATTCTTAAGCCCTCTAAAAAACATAATACTTTAGCACTCCAAGAGTAAAAAATCAACTTATTATTTTAATAACCAACTAAATACAATGTGGAATATTTGCATTTTTATTTAGTATTGAAGAAAAATCCGCTCTTTTGAAAAAATACTATTTTTCAAAAAGCACTGCTTTGAAAAATACTATTTTTTAAAAAGCATTATTTTTGAAAAACAACACCAAATTTTTTCCATGAATAACATTTTACAAAAGTACCTGGTATCCTGATTTTTAGTTATGAAAGCAATGAAAAGCAGAAGTCAAGTACAGAGAATTTTCGAACAAAAAAAAAAGGAAATATTTTGACAGAAAGAGTTGCCTGTGTACTTGAAAAATATTTAGAAAACAGGATAGACAGTGTAATTATGTTATGATGAAAGGTTACTGATTAACATAGAATTTGAAGTCTTAGCTCTGCAGAGAATATACAAGAAAAGTAATAAACGTTTAGAGAAATTCTTATGAAAATTTATAATTTTTCTGGAATGTTTAAACTCCAATTTTGTAACGGTGGTTCCTTTCTTGTCTTTTTGTTTAAATCTGCGTTAGAGAACGTAAAGAGGAATGCAGTTTAAGATTCAATTCTCGAAAATAATATCACAGTCGTTAGAAGCATTTAGAAATGCAAATGCAACAAATTCTTAACGCTTCTCTTACGCGACATCAAACGTCAAATTTAGCGAAAATTAAAAACAAAAAAAATTTGCTTCTCGTCAATTTTCTTTTCAGGAAAAGAAATTTTGTCACAAAAATTCCGTTTTTCTTTTGTAACAAAAGCTGTTTCATTTGAATGATCATTTTATCGATAAATCGTATTTTTTATAAATTATTAATAAAATGAGTTTCTAAAGTTTTAATGATTCTTTTTGAAAAATTATCACATAATGAACCACTGTTACGAGCTTTTTATTTTTTTTTTAACGACTGAAAATGCATACTTTGCCCTCGTTTCTGAAATAGTTAAAGCTAAAAGTCCCCCAGGAAAAGATTTCATCACAATCCTATCTATCACACAATTCTCCCTCGTGTCTCCAAAAAGTAAGGCTTATCAACAGACAATAATTTTTCTGGTATTTAATACGATAACAGTAACAAGATACTAAGAAATTAAGTACTTTCAACAAGTTTTTGAAACCAGAAAAATAGAGATTTCTTAGATATAGAATTCATTTCAAATTTAATGCAGAGGACAAAGTACGAATTTGTTTGTTTGTTTTTTTTTTTAAAGAGATAATCAGCCGTTCTTGTATTTCCTCACGATAAACGCTTGATAAGTTCCGCCAGTGCGATAGTCTGTTAATTGATTTATTAGTAATCACTAGTCAATGTACAGTACTCTCTAGTATTAATTTTTAAGCCCAGATCCAACCACCAGCTAATTACAACCAAGCTGGACCAGTAATCTGAATATGCAGGCAGAAGTGACAGCAGTTTGTCTCTTTATATTATTATTACTATTTTTTTTAACGTTTCCTTTCTCTCTCTTGAAAAATATAAAAGAAACGATCCAATTCAAAAAGTTTGAGAATTGTGAGATCAAAAATTGTCAGCAACTATCAGTCAGTTTATATAATATTTACAGATAATTGAAAGAAAAGATTTTGTTTTTCAGGATGATTTACGTTAGAGATCGAAGACAAAGCAGATTAAGAAAAGATGTCGCGTATTCTTCGTTTGTTAATTTTTCTTCCAAATTACGACTGCTGTCCTCGGCCTACGTACGCAAGTCAGACTAGACCACAAGTGCTGAAAATACACCCAACAATATGTCAACCAAAAGACCTAACCAAAGTCTTGACCATTCAGAAGATTTTTGTTGTAAATTGCTGCCCTGTAACTGTACCTATTTGTGGCTGGACGATCAGGAACTGGTGGTGGCACTATTGCCGCGTCAGAATTCAGCGGAGCTCCTGAGATTTCATCAACTTCGCCGATGCTGCTTTCAACCAGAGGTGGTTCCACTTCAGTAAAAACCAATCGCGATCGCAGAAGATAGGCATACGTTTTGTACCTCTTCAACTGCAAAATTAAAATCAGCATTTAATTTACCACTTTTATAGTTGACAATTACATAATTCAGGCTTCACGGCATAAATTAGGTTGAGAAAACAGGAAACGGGATTTTTTGCTTAAAAAAAGGGAAAAATACAGAAAGTTCTAAATGTAGGTTTCCTAGTACAGTGTGAATTCTAATTAACAAAGAGAACAGTTTTAAATAAGTTGCTTTTCATTAAAATTTAATTTAGTTTAAAATATTTGGATATTATATAAAAAAGTTTCTTCTCCTTGATCTATTTTTTTCACTTTTAAAACACTGTTCAACCACAATATCACACTGCAATATTGCCAATATTTAATGTATATTACCGTGATATTCACGTAATAAAAGTTAAAAGATTGAAAATAATTTTGCAATGCAAAGCTAAATAAATTCACGAACACTTTAGAGTTTTATAGTTTAATGGAACTTTCACGAAACACTTTAGTTGTTTTAATTTGCGAATTCCTTAAGGGCTATGTTGCATGACAAATTGGACTAAAAGTAGCAGGGCTGTAATTGATTTAAATCACTTTGATTTAAATCATTGAACAATTGCATTAAAATCATGATTTAAAGAGATTTAATTAGTATGAAGATTACAAAAAATAGTATTGAAATTTTATATCTTTAAGTCATTATAATTTAAATAAATGCTAAACGTCAATTAACTCATACCCCAATTTATTCAAACTTTTAAATTTCAATTAATTCAAATTTAAGTGCATAATAATGAAATATTTATTATTTTCAGGGACCGTCACGAAATTAACTTGGTTTTTGGAGTTTTTTAAAAATAGGTATATAGTAATAGTCAGTAGATTTTACTTAAAGATTAAAATCAATTAATCAAATTAAAGACAAAAATAGTTGTATTTTGTTAAAATTTCAAAATTGATTTTCAATTTTTTGTTATTTTGCTTGACTCGTAATTATTTTGTGTTGGTTCGAATTACGGTTCAAACAAAATAACAAAAAAATTGAAAATCAATTTTGAAATTTTAACACTGTACAACTATTATTGGCCTTAAATTTGATAAATAGATTTCAAATTTTAAGTAAAATCTATTGACTATTACTAGATTTTTTTAAAAAGTCCAAAATTTAATTTCGTGACGGTCCCTGATTATTTTCCATATTCACAATAATTCTTTTTTTAATTGTTGTAAGATTTCTAAGAAATTTCATCTTTCCAAAACTGTTCAATTTTTATTTTAATATAATTTATTATTTTTACATAAATTTAAGATTTTTTCTTCTGTTACTTTTGATATTGTTTTTGAATTTGTGTTTTTATTTTAGGATTTTCTGTAATTTTCTTCTTTTTTTGCAAATTATTTACATAATATTATTTTACACAATTTTGTTATTTTAAGATTCATTAAACTTTTTATTCTGTTGATTTTCTTAATTACTTCCATATTTTTAAAAATAAATACGCTCATTTTTTTGTAAATTTTCTCAATTTGTTTTCACAACTTGTCTAGTTTTTGCAAACTTACTTATTCTTTCAAAAAATTATTATATTTTTTTTATTTTTCTAAATTTATTGACAGAACTTGTTTTAAGTGTAATATTATAAAAATATTTTTGGTTTTATTTTCCTAAATTTTTTTTTCTTAAAGGATTTTAAAATTTTTTTGTGAAATTTTTATTTTTCTTACATACATTTTTTATTTTATTTTTATTAATTCTTATTTTTTAGTAGATTCTTAGCAAATTTTTTAAATTTTTGTTTTTTTTACATTCTTATTACAGTTTGTCAGGTTAAGAAAAAAACATATCTCAATTTTCTTTCTATTTATCTAATTTTCTTGTTGTTTTACAATTTTCCTAATCCTTCCTAGCATTTTAATTAATTCTCTAATTTTTGTCAGCATTTTTCTATTTCTTAGAAACTTCTTAGAAACTTCTTTTAAATTGTTTAGTTTGTAATCAGTTAGTTTTTATCTTGTAATCAAAAATTTTTGAAAACATTTATTCGATGCTTTTATCTACATTTTTTAAATTTCTCAATTTTCTACTTTTTTGAAGATTTTTATTCTTTTATTTTATATTATGTAAATTTAATCTTATACTAAATTAATTTAAAATCGTTCTTTTATTTCATAAAATTCTTCTACTTTTAAAATTATTTAAAATTTTTCAAAATTTTCTTCAATTCTTTGTAAAATAATTCTCTAATTCTTCTAATCTAAAATTTGGTTAATTATGTTTTTATTTATTTTTTTAATTTAAAAAAATGTCCGTAAATAGTTTAATTATTTGAAAATAATTTTTACTCTTTTATATATTTTTATGTCACTGTTTCATTGTTGTGTTATTTTTTTTCTTTTTAATTTTCCTTTATTTCTTTAATAATGTCCATAATTTTTTTTATTTAAAAGAATTTTTTCATTTTTTTAATATTAGACTGTTTTTTATTTTCTTGTCTTTTTATAATTTTGTTTTTTTATAATTTATTACTTTTTCGTTGCTTTTACCTAATTTTCTTAATTTTGCAATAATTATATGAATTTGAAGATATTTTTTTGAAATTTTCTTATTTATTCGATATAATTTCTTTTTTGATTAAACGTTTTATTCTTTATTATTGCTTATCAAATGTTCTTAGTTTAAAAATAAAATACGTATAAATAAACACTTGAAAATTTTATATGTTGATTTTATATATTTAAAAAAAATCATAATTTTTATCAGCCCTAAAAGCCTTCAAAGGATTTGTAGACACGCGGTATTGACCAATTATAGATTCGCGGTATTAAAGTAGCTCCCTTGATATAATTTTTCATGTTTCGAAGCAAGATTCTGAAATAATTTTCTTGAAAGTTTTTATTTAAGTTTATCCTCTCATTATATTATTTTAAAGTTTTCAAAAATGTCTTGTATTTTTAAATATTTTATGACTATTAATTGATTATGGTTTTATTACTTTCAATTACACAAAAGTTTCCAAATACTGAAAAAAAACTTAAACAAAATTTATTACTTAGTATTCAAAAATATATTTTAAAAAGAAGACTATTAAAAATTCAAGAAATGAAAAAGAGAAAGTTAAATAAATTTTCCAGTAGAAATTGACAGAAAATGTCAATAATTGAAAAATCAAAACTAAATATCTGCAACAAACAGAGAGCAAAAGAAGTTTTATTTATATTTTACAACTTTCTAAATCTGAAAAGTAGGACGCTATAATTTTAATTAGTAAATATTTTCACTAATTATTGTTAGTATTGTATTATTTAATTAAGTAGTTTTTACCTTTTTGACTAAAATTTTAGTGAAGGGTTAATGAAAATCAGTTGAATTAAAATCCCAAGTAATTTTGTTTAGTCAACTTTTTAAAAATCCAATTGTTGTTTCATTATTATTTAGTTTCTTATTTAAATTTCTTTTGTGAGTTTTAAATTAATTCTTCAGATTCTTAAACTTATATTTTATGAGTTGTATTTTATATGAATTTTTTAGTTTTTACGTATAATTCTCCCCCATCATCTCACCATCAATTTTTTGCATACATTTAGTTATCAAGAAATTAGCATAAATAAGTATAAAACTTTTACTTATTATCACTTTTTTACATTCTATGTTTCTTCAATTTATAATCTATGAAAACTGTTTATTGTCTTTGTAAAACAACAGTCCCCTCTACTATTTTAATTTTTTTTATAAAATAAGGGAAATGAATTGAAAAAAGGGGAAAAAGAGGAAATATTCTTAAAAAAAAGGGGGAATTTTTTGAAATAGGGGAATAGGGAAAGCGCTGTGAAGCTTAATACTGAATTATTTAAAATTTAAATTATTAATTAAAAAAAGAATAATTACCTCGTACTGTAAATAAGCGTCTTTCTCTTTGTAATTTTGAATTGTTAGTGCTTTAGCGCCTTTTTCGGGCGGATGTCTTCTGTGATCGTCCAACTCAGACTCTAATTTATTTACCCTCTCCTCGTGATCCCGCAATTGCTCTCTCTAAAAATAACAAGCAAAAAAAAAAGATTACTGTAAACAGTCTTAAACTTTAAGCTTAAACAGTTCCTCAAGTGAAACTTTTATTTTTGTAACTTTGTTTGTGTCATTTTCTAATTATAAACTGCAGAAAACATTGACTTACGGGGCTTAATTTTGTGTGACTGCAGGGAAGTAAAGGCCGCTGAAACTTTCGTTGAGAACCTACCGCGCCAGCAAGAGGTTGGCAGGAGAAACTTGCACAAACAAAATTGATCGTGTCGATCCACGATTGCAATTCTTTGGAATCACTGCAAATAAACATTAAAATATGAATAACAAAATATTAAATATACCTCGTAAAAAATTATTTCTTTTATCATTTTTACACGAAAAATTAATTATAAAATTAAATCTTAAAAACGTAATAATAATTTTATTTTACTTTTTTTATATTTACACAATAACAATTTTTAATTCAGAAAAATATCCCACAAATCTAATATTTAATCAAAGAAAAAGTATTAAAAGTTTTTATATAAGCTTGTTTTAGTTTTGAAATTAAATATGGAAATTTATTTTAAAAAATAAATAAAGACCTTCAACGAGATCGCATTTCCTATTACTTGAAAGACAGAACAAAAGCTGCCAATAATAAATACTTCACGATACAATATATACAATGCTCGCTATAAGTCCTTTATTCAAATCGTCATCTTACACGTGTCTCCTAGTTTCTGCATTGATCAACTGAAAACTTCATCAAACGTACTATTTTTACGAGAGTAATCGCCATTAATTAAAAAAATTCTATTTTCTTTCTAAATTTTCATCATTAACGAGAAACAGTTAGATTTGTTTTCTGAATATAATTAATTCCTTCATTTATCTCTTTTCTTCTCTGTAAATTTCTTAACAAAAGATAATTAATAAACAATTTAATTACCTAGTTTGAAATAGATATTCCGCTTGATCAGCTGTCTGTAACCTAAAAACGTATTGTTTTTTCGTATAATCAGATGCCTTTGTCGCAAGCGCATGATGAATACGTATGGCGTTATGCAAACTATCATTTCGGAAACCATGCTCATCTTTGTGCAAATATAATACAAGCTCTCTTAATGTACAATAATACATTTTCCATCCTCTCTTTCCAAAAGGCGCTAAAAGAAGAAAATAATTTGATTTTAATTAAGTAAAAAAAAAGGGTCAATGTGAAAATGATAATTAGCAATTAAATAAGTACTTTTCTTTCCATTCGCGTCATAACAACACTTGCGCATAACGTAACCCTTTTTATATTCAGTGGCACCAGTGATGTTTGGAACATCCAGAAATGGATTTCCGGAGGTAGATAAAGCTGGACCATCACCCTGCTGATTAGCGTGAGAAGCTGCCTCGTCTCCTTCATCGTCTCTGAAATAAGACACAGAATTTCCGTCAAACTTCAGAGCAAAGTCTGAAAATCTTTAAAATGATAAAATACTGACAAAAATAATCGTGAATTTTAAGCAATTAGAAAATAAAATTTTATTTTATTACATTCCAAACAAATAAATAGAAATTTATTATAATTACAAAATAAATAAATAATAATACAAAAATACGAAAGAAAAATTGAAAAATATACTGTAAAATAGACAATTTAAAGACTAAAACAATTAACGTTTTATATCAAAAATCCAATATTTATTATCAAATAGACTAAAAAATTAAGTCTCTAAAATAAGATACAGATTTTCCGTCAAACCTCAGAACAAAGTCTGAAAATATTTAAAATGAAAAAATACTGACAAAAATACTCAAGAATTTTAAGCAGTTACAATAAATTTTTTTTTTTTTATATTCCAAATAAATATATTGAATTTTATTAAAATTAGAAAATAAATAAATAACAATAAAAAATAGTAAAGAATAATACTAAAAAAATACTGAAAAATGGACAATTTAAAGACTGAAACAATTAACGTTTTATGTGAAAAATAGAATAGTTAATATCAAATAACAGTCTAAAAAATTAAGACACAGATTTTCCGTCAAACCTCAAAACAAAATCTGAAAATCTTTAAAATGAAAAAATACTGATAAAAACATCCAAAAATTTTAAGCAATTAAGAAATAAATAAATAACAATAAAAAAACTGAAGAAAAAAAATGAAACAAATATTAAAAAACATACTAAAAAATATAAAATTTATAGACTGAAACAATGAACGGTTTATATGAAAAAAACGAATATTTATTATCAAACAAAAGTCTCTAAAATAAGGCACAGATTTTCCGTCAAACCTCAGAGCAAAGTCTGAAAATCTTTAACATGAAAAAATACTGTCAAAAATATTCAATAATTTTAAGTAATTACAAAAAAAAACTTTTTTTACTTTCTAAATAAATAAATAGAAATTTATTATAATTACAAAATAAATAAATAACAATAAAAATACTGAAAAAAAATACTAATAGAATACTGAAAAATAGACAATTTAAAGACTGAAACAATTAACGTTTTATATGAAAAATAGAATATTTATTACAAGGTCTGAAAATCTATAAATTGATATAAAATACTGACAAAAATATTCAAGATTTTTAAGCAATAACAAAAAAAATATTTTTATTACATTCCAAATAAATAAATGGAAATTTATTAAAATTAGAAAATAAATAAATAACAATAAAAAATAGTGATGAAAAATACTAAAAAAATACTGAAAAATAGACAATTTAATGACTGAAACAATTAATGTTTTATATGAAAAATCGAAAATTTATTATCAAATAATAGTATCTAAAAAATAGAGTCCCTAAAATAAGACATAGATTTTCCGCAAACCTCAGAACAATGTCTGAAAATCTTCAACATGAAAATAACTGAAAAAAATTCTGATAAATATACTGAAGAATTTTAAGCAATAACAAAATAAATAAATAACAATAAAAAATAATGAAGAAAAATACTAAAAGAATACTGAAAAATAGAGAATTTAAAGACTGAAACAATTTACGTTTTATATGAAAAATAGAATATTTATTATTAAATAACAGTCTCTAAAAACTGAAGTCTCTAAAATATGACACTGATTTTCCGTCAAATCTCAGAACAAGGTCTGAAAATCTATAAAATGATATAAAATACTGACAAAAATATTCAAGATTTTAAAGCAATAACAAAAATTTTTTTTTTATTACATTCTAAATAAATAAATGGAAATTTATTAAAATAAGAAAATAAATAAATAACAATAAAAAATAGTGAAGAAAAATATTAAAAAAATACTGAAAAATAGACAATTTAAAGACTGAAACAATTAATGTTTTATATGAAAAATCGAATATTTATTATCAAATAATAAAAAATTAAGTTTATAAAATAAGACACAGATTTTCCGTCAAACCTCAGAACAAAGTCTGAAAATCTATAACATGAAAAATAACTGAGAAAAAAATACTGCTTAACATACTGCACAATGTTAAGCAATAACAAAATAAATAAACAACAATAAATAAATAATGAATAAAAAAAATACTAGAACAAATAATGAAAAATAAACTATATAAAGACTGGAACAATTAACATTTTATATGAAAAATCGAATATTTATTATTAAATAACAGTTTCTAAAAAATTAAGTTTATAAAATAAGACACAGATTTCCCGTCAAACCTCAGAACAAAGTCTAAAGATCTTTAAAATGAACAAATACTGACAAAAATATTCAAGAATTTTAAACAATTACAAAATAAACAAATAACAATAAAAAAAATACTGAAGAAAAGAAAAATACTTTAACAAATAATAAAACAAACACTGAAAAATAGACAATTTAAAGACTTGGACAACTTTTTATGTGAAAAATCGAAAATTTATTATCAAATAATAGTATCTAAAAAATAGTCTCTAAAATAAGACACAGATTTTCATCAAACAAAGTCTGAAAACCTTTAACGTGAAAAATAACTGAGAAACAAATACTGACAAAAATATTTTAAAATTTTAAGCAATTACAAAATAAATAAATAACCATAAAAAATACTGAAGAAAAGAAAAATACTAAAACAAATAATAAAATTTATAAACAATAATAAAATAAATAGACAATTTAAAGAGAGAAATAATTAACGTTATAAATGAAAAATCAAATATTTATATCAAATAATTATCTCTAAAAAATAAAATCTCTAAAATAACACATTTCTGTCAAACAAAGTCTGAAAATCTTTAACGTAAAAAATAACCGAGGAAAAAATACTGATAAACATACTAAAGAATTTTAAGCAATTGCAAAATAAATAACAATAAGAAAATACTGAAGAAAAGAAAAATCCTAAAAGAAATACTGAAAAATAGACTTATTTAAAGACTGAAACAATTAACGTTTTATGTGAAAAATCGAATATTTATTATCAAAAAATAAATTGAGTTTGTTCCGACAGTGTGTTTAATGACACGAAAGAGAAGAAGAAATAGTTTATACTCACAATGCCCATTCTAAAGGAAACGATTTAATAGCATTGTAAAGCTGTTTGAGCACTTCTCTTGGGAAATTGTCGCCATCATTGAGTTCCCACAAATTTTCTATAAACTCCGAGCAAGACATTTTTCTCCCGATATTTTGACCATGAAGATCCGTGTTTAGTAGCATTATAGCACATGTCAGAGTATGAACAGCATCTAATTTTAATAGAATTTTAATTTTTATTTTTAATCACAATCAATCTTTAAATATATAAGAATAAAAAAAAGTTTCAATTAGGTAACAAGAAAAAACGAAATATAAAATTGTGATTGAAAAATTGTGTATAAATTATACCAATTTTAGGTAAATTTTAATTTTTATACATTTTAAAATAAATTCCAATTATTGTGCATTGTTAAATAAAGATTTGAGTCAATATTGATTTTGATGAATGACAATTAGTACCTTGAGAGTTAAAGCTGCCTGGATTACAGTCAAGATATCTTTTGGAAAAGTGAACAAGAACTCTTTCTCGTTCTTGTGTTTCACCAGTCAATGAAAACTGAGCAAGAAATTTTCTGAGAGCCACGTCCAGCGTGTCTCCTTCGAAGTTAAAGTACCTTAAATATTCTTCAGCCACTGCTCTGCTGAAGTCGTTGCTAAATAAAAATAATAAATTCAATTTAGAAGATACTTTTTAACAATGAGAGAAGTTACCTTCAATTGCCTTTTACGAGAGGAATCTCGATGAATGTGATAAAAGTGAATAAAAAGTGAAAAAGTTTAATACTGTGCGATAAATTTGATTAGAATTATATGTTTTATTTTTATAAATATAACAATATTTATTAATATATATTAATTTATTATTTATGTCAATTTATTAATATATATATATTAATAAATATCAAGTAAAAATCGTTCTAATCTAAGAATTTTATTTTAAAAGAATATAATTTTATGTTGTACTTTTTGCTAAGATGTCGGGAGACGTCGGATTTCTTGAAACCGTCCAAAGAATAGAGCCTTTTTGCTAATCTGACCGCCGATGGCAAATCGACGGCTTTTGGACTGTAATGAAAACTGTGCAGACTTTCAATATCACTTTCTTCGTCGGCAGATAAAGGAGGCGATTGGCCACTTTGTTTATGTTCTTCGCTGGTTGAAGCGATCATCGATTCTTTTTCGTCCTCGAATTCTCGTAATTCCTGAAATTTAAAAAATTTCTTATTGGTAATTGAATAATAAAATTTCATTGTGAGATTTTGATTTTAGATTTTCTTTCATGAGAAGCTTTTTTTTTAAAGCGTTTTAGAGCCTATAAAATAAAGATTTTAAAGGTTATAAAAAGTTTTAAAGTCACTTTTATCAATGATAAATTCAACGTTTTCAATTTCGAATTTTAAATTCAAGATACATATTAAATTTCCTATTTTTAGATAAGTTTAAGACTTGAATAATTAAATGAAATATATAAATTTCTGTTTTCGACAACGAAGCCTACATTAAATTACATATCTGATTTATGTGCTTTCGAAATTTGAAGAAAAATGAGAATTATGTTTCAAACATTCCAAGACGAATGAAAATGTCATTCCAAATTCTTTGGATTTTCTTCGATTTCTTAACTGGTTTTCTATGACTTTCTCTGACTTTCTCTAGTCATTTTCACTAATGGTTTGAATATTAAAAATTTTTTAAATTTAGAAAGTCAAGAGTTAGTCATTGTCACTTTTGAACAAAAGGTATTTTATTATTCACTATGTTTTGAGATTTTAACAAAAATCAACCAGTTTAATAAAAATAAACGCGGAAAAAACAATATAATTAAAAATCGTTATAGAAAATAAAATATTTAATAATAAAAAAGCAAATAGAATATAAATAAAGACTGCAGGAATTTGTATCCAAATAAGTATTAATTAATTATTTAATTAATCGAAAAATTTTCAAATTATTTTGAGAATCGAATAAGCTTAAAATCAATTTATAAAATTAAAAAGCTTAAATTAAAATTAAGTATTGGAAATTTTTTAACAATAATTGCAAAATACAACTTACATTTTATGAAATAAAATTTAAATTTCATAAAATAATTCAAATAAAACAAAAATAATGATAAACAAAATTACAATTTGCAGAGAACAATTGAAAATTTAAGAAATTAATTGAAGAAAGAAGAAAGAGATTGAAAAATTGCAAGATATAATTGAAAATTAAAGGAAATATTTTTAAAACTTTCATTGAATATAATGATATTGCCAATAAAAATTTGCGTGAATTAGAAATTGAAGAGATTAAGTGAAGAAAGAAAAAAATAAAAAATGACGAAGTTTAATAAAAAGTAATAAAACTAATTGCATATTGAGAATATTAATTGAAAAATTTGAAAATATAAATGTATTTAAAATTGAAGAAAATAATATTAAAACTGAAAAATAATTGAAAATATTAATAAAAGTATACTGGCATATTTTAAAAATTAAAAATAAGATTATTTTGTGTTTTTAACGGGGCTGATAAAAATCATGATTTTTTTTTTATTTAAATCAAAAAATGATTTTTTAAAAATATAATTAGTAGGTATATAAAATCTCCAAATGGTTATTTTGTAAGTAGTTTATTAAAGAAGTGAAGAAAAAATTAAGAAAACAATATAAGAATGAAACAGTGGCATAAAAATATATAAAAAAGTAGAAACTCTTTTCAAAAAATTAAACTATTTACAGAAATTACTTTTAATTAAAAAATAAATATGAACAAAAATAAAAAAACGTTAAAATATATTACTAAAAAGAACAAAATTTTAATATTAAAAAAATTAAAGAATTATTTGATAAATTGAATAAAAAAGAATGAATAAAATTTTGGAAAATTTAAAAAAAATTTAAAAGAAAAGTAATTTTATGAAATATTAAAACGATGTTGAAATTGAGAATATTTAGTACAAGATTAACTTTACATAATGTAAAATAAATTAATAAAAGTTTTTAAAAAAAGTAGAAAATTGAGGAATTTAAAAAATGTAGATAAAAGCATCAAATAAATGTTTTCAAAAATTCGTAATTGAGTATAAGATAAAAGCTAAACAATTGAAAAGAAGGAAATTTATTATTAGAATAAAAAACAATAAATTTAGAAAAATAAAGAAAATCTAAAAATTTAATGGAAGAATATGTAAGTTTGCTAAAAATCTCGCAAAAAATAGACAAGATATGGAAACAAATTGAATAATTTTACTAAAAAAAGAGCGTATTTATTTGTAAAAATATGGAAATAATTATGAAAATCAATTAAATAAAAAGTTTAGTGAATGTTATAATAAACAAATTGTGTAAAATAATATGAAAATAATTTGCCTAAAAAAGAAGAAAATTCAGGAAAATCTTTTAAATTTTGTAAAAATAAAAAATTATAAGATAAAAATTAAACAGTATCGAAAAAGTTAAATGTCTTAGAAATTCTATTCATATTGAAGTTACTTTATATCAGATCTGTTATTGATTTAAATCATGATTTAAATCATTGGAAAATTTGCATAAAAATCATGATTTAAATAAAAAAAAAACTTTACCATTCTCCGGATGTCTAATACTGCATATAAAAAATCGCTAACATTAAAGAAAAACCCACGAATTTGTGGATAAATCTTACAAATTTCAATTTTAATATTTTAATCTTTATAAAATTTAAAAAATTGTGCTAATACAGATGATCAAAATACCTACAATTTACAAATTTTTGGTATGAAGATAGCAAAAAATAGTATTACATTTTTATATCTTTAAGTCATTATAATTATGTATATAGGTAGGTAAATTCCAAACGTCAATTAACTGATATTCCAATTTGTTCCAACTTTTAAATTTTAATTAATTCAAATTTAAATGCACATTAATTCCTGAAAAATAATTAAATAATATTAATTATTTTCCATATTCACAATAATCCTTTTTTTTAATATTCTTTCAAGATTTCTAAGAGATATCAATTTTTCGAAACTGTTTAATTTTTATTTTATAATTTCTTATTTTTACAAAATTTTAAGTTTTTTTCTACTTTTACTTTTGATATTTTTTCTCTTTCTTTCTCTTTATTTTTTTTTATTATTTGTCTTTTTATTTTAGGATTTACTTCTTTTTATGCAAAATATTTAATATTATTATTTTACTCAATTTTATTATTGTAACATTCACTAAACTTTTTATTTCGTTGATTTTCATAATTATTTCCATATTTTTAAAAATAAATACTCTCATTTTTTTTGTAAGTTTATTTAATTTTTTTCGCATTTTGTCTATTTTTTGCGAGATTTTTTGCAAACTTACTTATTCTTCCATAAAGTTGTTAGATTTTCTTTATTTTTCTAAATTTATTGTTAGACTTATTTTAAGTGTAATCTTATAAAAATGTGTTAGGTTTAATTTGCTTAAATATTTTTATTTTTAAACGATTTTTAAGTTTCTTTTGTGGAATTTTTACCTATTGTAGGTTTTACATTTTTCTAGTTTGTAAGCTTAAGGAAAAAACATTTCTCTATTTTCGTCCCATTTATTCAATTTTCTTGATTATTCACTATTTTTTTAGTTCTTCCTGGCGTTTTAAATAATTCTTTAATTTTTGTCATCAATTTTCCATTTCTAAAAAGCATTTTTCCTTATTTTCAATTGTTTAGTTTTTATCTTATAATTTCGAATTTTTGAAAACATTTATTTGGTGCTTTTATCTACATTTTTTAAATTTACCAATTTTCTTTTTTTTTGAAAGCTTTTATTCTTTTATTTTATATTATGTGAATTTAATCTTGTACTAAATATTCTCATTATTTTGAACATCGTTCTTCTATTTCATAAAATTTCTTTTCTATTAAAATTTTTTTAAATTTTGCATAATTTTATTGATTTTTTTTATTCAATTTGTAAAATAATTCTTTAATTTTTCTAATTTTAAAATTGTGTTCACTTTAGTAATATATTTGAATGTTTTGTTAATTATTATCTTATTTATTATTTTAATTTAAAAAAATATTCGTAAATAGTTTAATTTTTTTAAAAGACTTTCTATTTTTTTATATATAATTATGTCACTGTTTCATTCTTGTGTTTTTTTTTAATTTTTCCTTTATTTCTTTAATAAACTACTTACAAATAAATATTTGGAGATTTTATATACTAATTATATGTTAAAAAAATCAATTTTTGATTCTAATAAAATTAATTGGAATTTAAAAGTTGAAACAAATTGGAATATGAGTTGAATAACGTTTGAAATTTATTTAAATTATTATTTCTTAAAGATATAAAAATTTAATTGGGAATGGCGTTCGTGACGTCACAAAATAAAAATGGTTGACAGAAATAGGTAACTTTAGTAACTATAGCACGTAAACGAAAGACATTTTTCAAAATTCATTATAAAAACAATAAAATACGAGTCACTTAAAATAAAATTTGTTAATTTATGCAATCAGCACTCTCCGAAAGAAATTTTGTTGAGCGTAAGAAAGCTTTAAATGTCGGAAATAATATATTTAGTGTACTAGAAAAAAGCGCTTTGAAAAAAAGTTGCATAAATATTCAAAATTTTTGCATTAAAAACTTGAAATCTATAAAACAGTTCCATCTATTTATTAATTAGAATGTTTTATTCCATTAACCATCCATTTTTTGAAAGAATAATAAAAATTTATAGGTTAGAATTTTTGACAGGTCAGTCATATATACTGAGTAGAAGATGTTAATATTAAAAACATTTTTTGTTTTAATTTTTCTTTTCCCTATTTACCCGTATTCAAAATTAAATGTAGCTTTATTCATAAATTTGGAAAATTACACTTTTTTCTCCTACAGAATTTTTACGTGTTTAATTACTTTTTTTTACCTACTTCTTCTAATTTAAATTCACACCACCAGATGGCGTATCGATGGTTAGCCATTCCCAATTCTTTTGCTATCTTCATACCAAAAATTTGTAGAATCGTAGGTACTTTTTTGATCATCTATATCAGCACAATTTTATAAATATTTGTGACGCTCCGCGAGAGAAGGGACCTATCGCCGAAAAAATCAATTTTCATTTTTTTATGCTAAAAGACAATTTTTGAGTTGTTCTTTCAGTTCCATGTTTCAAAAATTCTTTTTTGTAATTACACTTTTTGTTATAATGCTTCAAACCTAGACATACTAAGTATATCGCATTTTTTGATTTTTCTTTGAACGACCGTCCCGTGAAATAAACAATTAATTAGTTTGATTTTTTCATGACAATTGATAGTTTTTGAGTTGCTTTTTGAGTTCCAAAAATCGAAATTTGATTCCTGCAATTAGTTTTCTTGTTATAAAGCTTTAAACATGGGCATGTTAAGCGTCTCGATTTTTCTTCCTCCTCTTTGCCCGTCCATTCTTTAAAGTTTGCTTTCTCAGCGATAGGTCCCTTCTCTCGCGGAGCGTCACATTTGATTATTAAATTATACTCTTGTCTATTGGCCTTACGCACTCACAAGTGTTCCCCTTGAAATATTCCTTGAATTATTATACTTATACAGAAGTACTAAGTGTTTTTGCATCTACAGAACGGCTTGAAATTAGGAGTACTCGCATTTGCCTGGACCACCCATTATTGGGTTTACTCGACAGTGGAGAGGGAAAACTGTAGAAATACCTCTCCTGAGTACAACCGGTTTATCGACAGTCGAGTTCTAATAATCTGCACAGGTCAGTTACCGACAGTGCATATCATTATTCCTCTACGTCAAACCTTCCACTGAAGTTATCTTACGAGTCAGAAAAATCCCAGACTCATCGGGGCGCGAACCCAGCAAGCTGGACTCGGCGCGACCGCAGAGTCTAGTATTTAACCAACTGAGCTAACTCCGTGGTTACAATTTTATAAATATTAAAGTATTAAAATTTAACCTTTAGAAAAATGTGAATATCCCGGCAAATAAAATCGACAAAGTGGACCCTTTTTATGCGGACGAACACATATTATCAAATAAATTATTTTACCTGGTATGCATTAGGATCACAATTATCACTAGCAGAAGTTAAGCGTTGATTCTGTGCCAGGATATGCTGATGGTCAGCACTCTGATTATTTCCTCGGCGCTTGTTCTGCCGGGG
Source organism: Ganaspis brasiliensis (assembly GCA_037103525.1). Lineage (NCBI taxonomy): Eukaryota > Metazoa > Arthropoda > Insecta > Hymenoptera > Figitidae > Ganaspis > Ganaspis brasiliensis. Next base: position 3,525,142 of record JAZKLR010000146.1, read on the forward strand.
ACTGATATTCCTGGCGCTGTCCTTGTCCGGACCCTTGACTTGGATGACTATTCTGTGTTCGCTGGAGTCTTGACTAGCGCTGTAGCTTCCGCTCTTGAGTCTCCTTTGTGGCGGTTCACTGGCAAGGATTGTCGAGTCACTATCACTAGGATCACTAACCATCATAATATCACGTGCACTTAGAATGTCCATGGTTTCCTCGTCATTGTAATCGGGACTGGACATATTGCTGATGGCTTCTGACTGGCTGAGATCTCCATTGGTAGGATGGAGGCCTCCTGGTGAGCTGCCTTCGCCAGAGGGTCCAAATTGAGCGCTTGGCATTGGCAGGGGAAATCTGCGAGAGCCAGAATTTGAGGACATGACTGAAGAAGACACCGAGGTTGGCGAGGCCGGAGAAAGGGATCGTTGAGGACTTGTTCCACCTGTTGAAGAGCTGCTACTCGAGGACTGAGGTGGTGAGTTGCCATTTCGACAGCAGGAGGTTCTCTCGGAAACGGAGGGTGAGCTAACGGGCGCATTGTAGGTCCAGACTATCCGCTCGCTCGAGAGAGCTTGTCCGCTCTCTGGCCGTGTGTCCAGAAGAGTATTTAGACTTGAGGTGACGTCGTCGTCAATGTCAATATCCACCGCACTCATGGATGGATCTTTCTGGAATTGGAGATGATCCTCGGACCGGGAGGTTCTCACGAAACCACTTGAGTAGCCGAAATTGGCATTGGCCTTATTTTCGCAGGCTGGCGAGCACTGAGAGTTCTCACGCCTGGCTGTTCCAACTGGTGAGGTAGTAGCTGAATTTGACCCGGTTACCTTGTAGGCTCGATGATGACCGAGTATTTCGTTTGGACTTGTTGGTACAGAGTTGTGATGATGATGATGATTGTGGTAGTTGTGACGGTGAGTTATGTGATGATTGTTGTATCTCAGTGAATCCCCCTTTTTCTGATACTTTGGCAGGAGACAGGCGCTTTGCTGCGTTCTCGACAGATTCAACATCAGGTCTCCGGTCATCATGTAGGCCTCAAACCTAAAATGGCAATACGAAATTTTTATTAGAATTATTATTGAATTTATTGATTTTTATTTAGTTATAATAAAATTTTTAGGGCTAGTTAGCCCTCCATGGAACATAAATACAAAAGTAGCTTGCAAAAAATATGAATTATTATTAGTATTATTAGAAGTGCAGTTGTATACATTCGAAATCTTGGATACTGAACGATCGAAACTTGGCATCACGTATCTAATCAAGTCTCAATTGCAGTGATTTTGTGGATGGAATATTTACACCAAATATACCTAACGACAATTTGAGGAGCATGTTTTCAAAAGTTGATAAATCAATATTGTTTCCTTCGAGAAAATAAAACATGTTTAACTATGTAATTATGAAGTAGAAGAAATAATATACAGGACAGCCATCGGACTTGCAGATTGAAAATAGTTAAAAAAGTGAGTAAGCAATAATGAGTTTGATATTATTGACATTAATTTGGGCAGGGAAAGCCATTCAAGTTTAAAGAAATAATTCGAGAATGGCTAAAATAATAATTGAAATATGAAGAAAATAATTCAAATTTGAAAGGAACTTCTCAAACGCCAAAACTATAATTCAACGCCTCCTGTTTATAAAATGCATATTCAATTGTCAAAAATATATAGTTCTAATTTGAAGCTCAGTTCAATATGAACCTAGTTCGTGGTCCGTGTAATATGATTCCTAATCAATGTTCAGACCAATATAATGCTAACTCAAAGTTTCGTTTAAAATAATTGAAATTCAAGTTTACGTACAATAAATATTAAAATAACAATTTAACTGTAATATTATTTTATACTTTTTCATGTTTAGGTGTGAAAGTAATAAAAATTTTAGAACTATTATCAATAATTTAATTAATGATATTCCTAGTTTATCAACAAATAGCATGAAATTTAGATTTTAAACATTTAGACTTAGGATTTTTAAAAAAACTAATTTTTTAATCTTTTCATTAAAAATATCAACATTTTAGACAAATCTTAGTATAATTAATTCTAGATTATGATAAGTATTTTAAATGCTTGATATTGAAAATATAAGTTTAAGTAATTCTTTCTAAATGATAAACAAATAATAATAATATAAGTTTAATAATAAATTTTATTAATTGTAAAAATTATATTATAAATATCAAGTATTTAAAATACTTACAATAACCTAGAATAATAAAACTAAGATTTATCTTAAATTGTTGAGATTTTTAATTGAAAGATTTAAAAACAAGTTAACTTGGTTTTAAATTTTAAATTTAAAAGTTTAAGATATAAATTTCATATTATTTATTTATAAACTATATTCTGTACATTAAATTATTCATAATAACAGGAAAAAGTAAAGTATTTTTATATCTAAAGACAAAAAAGCGGGAAATAATGTCATGATTAAATTAGCATTTTATTATATATTGTACTTAAACTTGAATTTTAATTATATTAAACGCAATTCTGAGTTAGCATAATATCAAACATTTACAATGTTTATATCTTAAATAATAATACTAAAGATTTGTCTAAAATCTTAATATTCTAGGTTAAAATATTAAAAAACTAGAAAGCTTTGTTTTAAATCTTAAATTAAATTTAATCTAGGGAATGAATAATAGAAGTTTAAGAACTTAATTTCACGTAATTTATTGTTTATATTGAAAAATATCATTCATTAAATTATTTACAGCAGGAAAATTTAAATTTTTTTACATCTAAAGCGATTATGAGTTAGCATTATATTATTCTAAACACTGAATAAGTATCATATTGTACGGACAATAAACTAGCTTCATATTGAACTGTGCTCCGATTAGAATAATATATTTTTGACAATCAAATAAGCATTTTATCAAAGGGAGGCGTCAAATTGAAAAATTGAGCAAAAATTGAAATACTGAAACGAAATAATTGAAATTTGAAGAAAATAATTGACAAGTTTAAAAAATAATTGAAGTTACAGGAAAATAATTGAAACTTGAAGAAACAAATTTAAAAATGTAAAAAGTAACTGAAATTTGGAAAATAATTAATGAAAAATGAGAAATATAATTCAAAAATGGAGTAAAAAATAAAAAATTTAATACATTAACATGGTTGCCACAAATATTTTATTACAATATTCCCTGACTTTTCCCTGATTTTCAGACCAATTTTTTTCTATTTCCCTGACGATTTCTGAGTTTTTAAAACTAATTTTTCATACATTTACTAAAAAGTTGTGAAAGATAATTATTTTTCAGATTGCAAACATTAATTATTTTTAGTAATGTTTAAAATGTGACAACCAAAAATTTATTAAGTAAATTTTTATACTTAATAAATTTCAGAAAAATACAATTTTTCATCAATTTTAGAGTTTTTTTTGCATTTTTCCAGTACTTTTGATAAAAATTCCTGACTTTTCCCTGATTTCCATGACCTGTGGCAATCCTGATTAATTGAAAAATTGTATACAATAACCGAAAAATGAACGATATAATTAAAATGTGAAGAAATTAATTGAATAATGGCATGAATTGAAAGCTGGTGTAAAAAATAAAAATTTAAAGACAATAATTAAAAAATTAAAAAATATATTAGAAACTTGAGGAAAATAATATTCAAAGTTAAAGAAATTAATTGAACTTTGAAGAAAATAATTGAAATTAGAAGAGAATAATTCAAAAATGGCAAAAAAATTTAAATATGAAGAAAGTAATTAAAGTTTGAAGAAAATAATTGAAAGTTGAAGAGAATAATTCAAAAATGGCAAAAAAATTTAAATATGAAGAAAGTAATTAAAGTTCGATGAAAATAATTGAAATTTTTAGAAAATAATTGAAAAAAGTGTAAAAAATTAATAAATTCGCGACATTAATAAAAAGAATGAAGAAAATGATTAAAAACCGAAGAAAATAATTGAAAACTGGGATAAGAAATTAAAAAATTTATGACAATAAAAAAAATGAACTAAAATAATTGAAATTTGTAGACAATAATTCTAAAATAGCAAAAATAACAAAAGTTAATTGAAACTTGTGTAGAAAATTTAAATGTTTCTGACAATAACTTAAAGATTGAAGAACATAATTGAAATTGTAAGAAACTAATTGAAAAATGACAAAAATAAATGAAAACTTGTGTAATCAATTTAAATATTCATGACAATAATTGTTTATAAAAGAATATTTTTGGAATTTGTTTTTACTTAAAGTTTATCGCAATTAAGGAATTAATAAGTCTTAGTAAACTTCGCTAGTAAAGAAAAAAGTAATAAGAAATGTAAATATATTGTCCAGATGTTTTGAAATTGAAAATTCTATGTTAATTAAATTTTTTCTTTATCAGTGACAGATCGATTCGATCTTATATATCAAATTTGTGTTTATCTCTAATTTCTATTGCTAAACGGATTTATCAATTTTCGAAAACTTGCTCCGCATTAACAGTGCAACCTGTCCAATTTTGTATTTTTTTCGGAATTAGCCAAAAAAAGACTTAACCATATCAATAGATTAAAAAAAGTTTAAAATACTCCAAATATCTTTAAATTTGTTGTAATTATTCAAAATTATATTATTTTTCGCCATAAATATTATAATTATATGTCAAAATGTCAACTTTACTGGATAAAATAATTAATAAAACTTTTCTGACATGTTTACTGAATTTCCAAACATTTTTGTTTGGAGCCACAATTTCTTGTTAATGGTTACTTCAGAAAAATTATAAAATATTCTAGAGGCTTCTCTGCAACATTTTTCCTGGTTCGAATTCACTGTGACAAAACTGTGATCAAATTAGAGAAAACTAACCTTATTACATAAACTAAAAATTCGAGATATTTTGGCAGGTCCAATAGCCATAAATGAATGTTTTAGACGTATGAAGACGATATTTGGTTAAATAAGTATATTTGAGTGACAGCTGCATAAAAACGACAATATTACTTGTGTATAAAAGCAAAGTTGTTGACTTCTGCTAACTAGAATAAAAATTCTAATACGCAGGCGCACACTGGCTGCAAAGTTACCGACTGAGGCGCGCTCAGAGCCATCTGACGGAACATACGAGAAGTTTTTGAACCTTAATTTCTTACTGTTGACTTTATCAACTACTGACAGGCACATTCTGCAAACATCGTGAAGATTTTACGATTTAAAATCAAAATTTCTTCTAGCAAAGCATTGTGTGCACTTCGTATGAAAAATTGTCCCGTACTTAATACACAATGTACTATTCTTATCAGAAATATCAAAACTTTTCTAAAAATAAATTATTACTAAAAAACAAGGCCTAATCGCATGTGATCGAAAGAAAAGCTCAACACTTGCATTAATTATTGAGAAACAAAAACTCTTGTCTAATTGTACGGTACTAAAAACGTTGACAAACTTTTTCGTCAACTAAACAAGTCAACTAAATTATCATTTATAAAAGAACGAGAAGAAACTGTTATACCTGAAACGCCACTATCCACTAATTATCGTACTAAAGAACTCGGTCGGTAACAAACAGGTGTTTCGATTTTCAATGATCGAAATGCTAAACAAAAATACCATCTTTCTCTCTTTTTGGACAACTTGCACTGTATGTAAATCGAAAAATCTCTAGCAATAAAAGACGTCAAAGCATCGAGTGAAAAATCAAATTTAAAAAATTCCTTTATCAAACTACTTTTCAAAGAAACCTTTCACATTACATTTTACAAGAGCAGATCACAGGGAAAAATCATATTTGTACCTGGGAGTGTTTTTCTGACGACCAAACTTGTCGCCGGACAAAGGTTCCCATTGAGTACGTTCTTCTTCTTTGAAGTTGTCGAACTGAGGAATAACAGCTTCCATTTCCGAGGATCCAGAAGCGTCACTACACGAGCCATTACTCCTGACAGCATTTTGTGGAACTCCAGTAGGATTCTGTGGAAGACTTATCGACGACAATAATTCAGGTGATTCGGCTTTTTTTCCACTTCTCTCTTCATAGTTTCCGGTTCGGTTTCTCGAGTTGTTTTCAATTCCTGTTCGAAAAGCTTTCAAACTTTCGGCGTCCTCACAGACCGGTTGACCCGAGCACAATAGGCGTCGTATGTGCGCTTTGATGGCTGGATCTAGAACAAGAATCTAAATTTAATCATGGTTGAATGTTTAAAGGATGGTTGCGTCAAACGATCCAAGTGCTTTTATGAGAAAAAAAAAACAAAATCCCTTCTGCAGTTTTTGCAAGATCAAAAACGGATTTTTTGTTTTGGTCTTGAACCAAAATTTATCGGCGTTCTTGACATTGAAGCAACTGCACTTTTTTCAAGTTCATGCGACACATATTATGTATGTACAATTATACGTTTTGGTATGTACACTACCGGCTAAAGTTGTGGGACCACTTACAAAAATGGGATTAAAAACATAACCGTTTTAAAATGTTGATAACTCTGTCAAATATTAGGGAAATAAAATTGTTTATAGACCATTGTAAAGATTATAAAATTTGCCGTTAAATGGTCCTATTTCAAAGCTTTTTCGATTAATAGAAACGGATATTCAATGTGATAAAGACAGATAAACTTTTCGTTATTTTGTGAATTTTCATTGATCAAGTGCATTTTCTAGAAAAGTAATTAGAAAATTTTGAAATTATGATGACTTAAACCTTGATCTTTTAGCTTTAAAATAATCCAGAGCAAATAAAAATATCTTGACTAGTTCAAAAGTTATAAGAAAATGTATGATACGAGAAAGCGCAACGCTTTATTTTTTGCTGCCGAGAGGGGAGGAAATGCGTTTTCTTGTTTATACACATTTGCATATAACTTTTGAACCAGTCAAGATATTTTAATTTTCTTTGGCTTATTTTAAAGTTAAAAGTTCAAGGTTTAAGTCAGCTTAATTTCAAAATTTTCCAATTACTTTTCTAGAAAATGCAGCTCACGAAACTTGAACAATAAAAATTCACGAAATACGATAAACTCACCTGCCTTTAGTACATTAAATCTCCGTTTCTATTAATCAAAAAAGCTTTAAGATAGGATCATTTAACGGCAATTTTTGAAATTAAGCTGACTTAAACCTTGAACTTTTAGCTTTAAAATAAGCCAAAGAAAATTAAAATATCTTGACTGGTTCAAAAGTTATATGCAAATGTGTATAAACAAGAAAACGCATTTCCTCCCCTCTCGGCAGCAAAAAGTAAAGCGTTGCGCTTTCTCGTATCATACATTTTCTTATAACTTTTGAACTAGTCAAGATATTTTTATTTTCTTTGGCTTATTTTAAAGCTAAAAGATCAAGGTTTAAGTCATCATAATTTCAAAAATTTCCAATTACTTTTCTAGAAAATGCAGCCCACCAAACTTGAACAATGAAAATTCACAAAAAACGAAAAATTCATCTGTCTTTATCACATCGAATATCCGTTGTTACTAATCGAAAAAGCTTTAAAATAGGACCATTGAACGGCAAATTTTATAAGCTTTCCAATGATCAATTAAATTTTTAATTTTGCTGATACTTGACAGAGTTATCAACATTTTAAGAAGGTCATGTTTTTAATCCCATCTTTGTAAGTGGTCCCACAATTTTGACCGGATAGTGTATGTATAATCGCGCTACAATTGTGGCATTTTTCAAGGGATCAAGTTGTAGAAAAGGACTGTGTACAGAGTTTTATTAGGGAACTTTCACTGAATAGATATAAAATAGATGGAAAGCGAGTGCACTTTCGTTTCAACGAGACCGTCCTTGTGTGCATACCTACCTAGGTGAAAAGAGAAATAAAAGACAGACGAAGAGTAGAGAGAATTGACTCACCCCTTCGCAGCTTCAGCGTGACAGGGTCTGACGAGAGTCGGAGACATTTCAGAACTGAAACAGAAACGAAGAAAGAGTGCTTGCGGGTGAACGAGTCTCGTCGAGTGGATGCATGCCGTAGGGTGGTTGCTAAGTAGATGGTTGGGTCGTGTGGAATTGGAACATTACGTGAAAGCGATCCATTGCTGTTGCACACAAGTACTTCATCCCATTAGTACTAAACGCAATAGTTCAACATTATCAATTCGATTATTTTTGTCGCATTTAGCTTTTTCTATAAACCGCACAAGCCCGCAACAAAGAGCGTCAACTTTTAAAATCATTAGCATTCTTCAATTTGTTAAAATTTAATAATAATAACGATAATTATACGGTTATTTATTTTTTTAAGAGCAAATTTTAATAATGTAATTATTACTCTTTTATTAACTCATATTTTATAATAACACAATAAAGTTAAAATTGAGCCCTTGAGTGCAATAACCGACTTTACATTTTGTAATTGGAGCCTGAGTTATGGGAATTCAAAATCCGTTGTTTTATGCAATGGGCATATAAAAACAGCCAATGGAATTAATTCTGTTCAGATTTTTGGTTATCCCTTCTAATTTGGAAATTAAAAGAAAAATACAAAGTAATTTTGAAAATAAATTATAAATCGGTATAATTATTAGAGAAAGGACAAATTTCGAAAATAACTCAAAGAAAAAAAATTCAGTTGGGAAAAAACTGATCAAAATGAGAAGAATAACTAAAATTGAGGAAATACCTAAAAAAAAAAGAAAATCACGAACTATAAATGTTAAATGAAAAAAAAACAATTATTAAAGCTACTTCGAAATATAGAAACCTTAAATATATAGGGAAGTTAAAAATTTTAAGGAAACAACTGAAAAAAAATCTTTGTAAAAGAAAATGATAACAGAAAAATGAATTAAAATAACTAAAGAGAATTGAAAAACAGTTTTAACAGTTTTAAACAAGTCCTTAACAGTTTGAAACTTGTTCCAAACAGTCTTAAGTTCTCTAAATAGTTTTAAAACAATTTTTAACTTTTTTGACGTCATTTCTGGGAAAATTTGAGTTTAAACAAATTTAAAATATTTTTAAACAAAGTCCATAAAATAGTTAACATTTTTTTTAACTGTTCTAAACAGTTTTGAACTAGTTATGAATAGATTGAAACCAGTTCTGAACAATTCAAAACAAGTTCTGACCCATTTTAAACTGGTTACAGATAATTTTAACTACTTTTGAATTTTAATTAGTCCCAAACGGTTCTGAACAAGTTTGAAATAGTTTTAAACCAATTCTATGAATTGTGAACAAGTTCTAAACAGTTTCAAAAGGTTCTAAATAGATTTGGGTAGTTATAAACAGATGTAAAATTATTCTGAACGATTTTAAACAAGTTTTAAACCGTTTTAAATTAGTTCTAAGCAGTTTTAAGTATAGCTATAAAAAGTTACAAACAGTTTTGAACCAGTTACAAACAATTTTAAACCAGTTCTAAAACAGTTTTAAGTGGTTCTAAATATTCTTATATGGTTCGGATAACTTTTGAAGAGCTTCAAATTAGTTCTAAACAGTTTTAAGAATTTTAAAATTTTAATTAGTCAGGAACAGTTTTAACAAGTTCCAAACAGTTTTAAAACAATTCTTAATAATTTTAGACAAGTAAGTAACTAAAAGTAAGTAAGTAAGTAATAAGTAGTAACTACTTTAAGTAGTTATAAAAAAATGGAAAATAGTTTTGAACGAGTTTTTGAAAGTTTTAAATCGTTTTGAACAAGTTTTAAACAGTTTTAAACAGTTTTAAACAGTTTTAAAAAGTTCTGAACAGCTTCAAGTTGTTATAGCTAGTTTTAAATTAGTTATTAAAAATTGTATACAAGTTCTAAACAGTTTTAAGTAATTAAAATTTTTAATTAGTCAAGAACAGTGTTGAACAAGTTCCAAACACTTTTAAACTAATTTTTAATAATTTCAAACAACTTCTAAACAGCTTTAAGTAGTTATAAACAGATATAAAACAGATTTGAACGATTTTTAGAAAGTTTAAAACCATTTGAAATAAGTTTTAAACAGTTTTAGAAAGTACTAAACAGTTTTAAGTTGTTATAACTAGTTTTCAACTAGTTTAGTTTAGTTTAACAATTTTAAACAAGTTCTAAACAGTTTTGAAGTTCTCTAAGGTATTTTTAACAAGTTCTAAACAGCTTTAAATAGTTCTAAAGATGTTTGCATTCGTTGCAAACAATTTTAAACCAGTTCTGAACAATTTTAAGTAGTTCTAAACCATTTTGAGTAGTTTTAAACCAGTTACAAACAGATTGAAACAAGTTCTAAACCTGTTTAAATTAGATCTTAGCGGTTTAAGTATTTCTTTGGTATAAAATAGTTAATAATAGTTAGTTTAATTAGAATTAGTTTTAAACAATTTTAAACCAAGTCCAAACTGTTTTTATACGTTCTAAACAGTTTAAAAAAATTATAAACAGTTCTAAATAATTATAAACAAGTTTATAACTAGTTATAAACAGTTCAAACAAATTCTGAACAATTTAAAATAAGGTCTAAACTATTTTGAACGAGTTACAAACAATTTTAAACCAGTTCTAAATATTTTTATACGGTTTTGATTAAGTTATAAACAATTTTAAACAAGTTATAAACAAATTGGAATAAGTTATAATTAATAATTTTTAGTATTTCTAAACTTTTCTGAAGTAGTTCTAAACAGTTTTGAGTAGTTTTAAACCAGTTTCGAACACTTGGAAACAAGTTCTAAACTTGTTTGAATTATTTTTTAGAGATTTAAGTAATTGTTTAGTATAATTATTTTTGAACAGTTTTAAACCAGGTCCAAACAGTTTTTATACGTTCTAAACAAATTTAAAAATTATGAACAGTTCTAAATAATTGTAAACAAGTTTAGAACTAGTTATAAACAGTTCAAACAAATTCTGAACAATTTGAAATAAGGTCTAAACTATTTTGAACAAGTTACAAACAAGTTTAAACCAGTTCTAAAACAGTTTTAAGTAGTTGAAAATATTTTTATACGGTTCTGAACTCTGTTCTAAACAGTTTTAAACAAGTTATAAACAGTTTTAAACCAATTTTTAATAATTTTAAACAAGTTCTAAACAGCTTTAAGTACTTATAAATAGATATAAAACAGTTTTGAACGACTGTTAGAAAGTTTAAAATCATTTTAAAGAAGTTTTAAACAGTTTTAGAAAGTACTAAACAGTTTTAAGTTGTTATTACTAATTTTCAACTAGTTACTAACAATTTTAAACAAATTCTGAATCGTTTTGAGGTTCTGTAAAGTATTTTCAACACGTTCTAAATAGCTTTAAATATTTCTAAACATGTTTGAACTCGTTACAAACATTTTTAAACCAGTTCTGAATTATTTTTAGTAGTTCTAAACTTTTCTGAAGTAATTCTAAACAGTTTCAAGTAGTTTTAAACCAGTTTTGAACAGTTGGAAACAAGTTCTAAACTTGTTTGAATTATTTTTTTAGAGATTTAAGTAATTGTTTAGTATAATTAGTTTTGAACAGTTTTAAACCAGGTCCAAACAGTTTTTATACGTTCTAAACAGGTTTAAAAATATTATAAATAGTTGTAAATAATAAAAAACAAATTTTGAACTAGTTATAAACAGTTTAAACAAGTTGTGATCAATTTGAAATAAAGAGTAAATTATTTTTAACTAATTCTACGCATTTATAAACAGTTATGAAAAAGTTCTAAAGAGTTTGAAACTTGTTCTAAACAGTTTTAATCAGTTCTAAATAGTTCTAAACAGTTTCAATTTGAAATAAAGAATACATTGTTTTAACTAATTCTAAGCATTTATAAACAGTGTTGAAAAAGTTCTAAAGAGTTTCAAACTTGTTCTAAACAGTTTTAATCAGTTCTAAACAGTTCTAAACAGTTTTAAACTAATTCTAAGTAGTTCTCCTTAAATTTTTCGTTTTATTTTCATTTTCTACTCGATTCTTCAGTTTTAATTAATTTTTTCCCAGATCTCGAATTATTATTTTTTTCAAACAATTTTTTACACAATTCAAAATTCTTTTCTCTGTCTAATAATTTTTATAGTAATACTTTATTCAATTCCATATTCTACAAGTTTAAGAATTCCTACAATTTTCTCCAGCTTATTCTCATCAAATCTGAATTTTAAGCATATTCAAATTATCAATTCCTTTCTCCAATAATTTTTATAATTTATGATCAATTTTCTCCAATTCTATTTATTTCTCTACATTATTTGCGTCTGTTTTTCACTTTCAATGATAATTTACAATAAAATTTAAACTGTTAAATATTTTATTACCATTTCAAAAATAATGTACACTCTATATTAATAGCTCTTTTTTCCTGGTTGCGTCATGAAAGAAAAAAAAAAAAAAAGAGATTCTATATAGAAATATTCGAATCGTCCTGATTTTAAAAATACCCATAAAAACGTTTAAATCAAATACCTATAACGGTTTCTTATATAAGGCGAATACCAAGTGGAATCGAATGCAAATAATAAGTTACGTCAGACACATTTTCAATGCTACATGGGTTTATGGTCGAGTAAATTTCATGAATACAATTATAAACTTTTCCAGACTTACGCCTTTCATATTTAATTATTCGTCGAGCAAACAAAACTCGTGCCGAATCATCTAGTTCGAAAAGCAGTTTTTTTTAATTAAGTTTGTGTTTTCTAATTTACCACGTCAAAAAAGTGTGCGCCTTCAAATTGCGAATAATATTTAAAAGTTAATTAACCCGAAAGCTTCGTCTCGCATTTAATAAAAAAAAAAAAAATGCTTTATAATTTGAATGTGAATTAAATTTAATTAACAATTGAATTTAACAGAAATGTCTGCGTGTCTAAAAAAAGACTGAAAGTCGAAACTTATTATACTGCAGAAAGGGTGGCAGTTTGCAATTGGAACGTTACGTGAGAGCGATCCATTGCTCACATTGTTTAATTTAACCCCTTCAGTGGTCACGCCTGACGGACAAGACTGTAAAATTGGCATAGGTATATACATACAAAGTATCAAAAAAAAAAATTTTAATTTTCTAAAATAGAAATCTTCAAGTTTCTTTAATACAATAAATAAACTTAAACAAAAAATGAGAATAAATTAATATCTTAAAATTTGCAAAACAAATAAAAATGTTAAATGAATTATTTGCCATCGTGACAGCAAGGTTTTTAGATTAATTAAAACCTTTGATAAAACGTCCATAATTTTTTTATCTTTTCCTCTTGCAATATAGCCAAGCCACAAATATCGTGCTTTCGAGATTCAAATATTTTATATATCGCTCGGCAAAAGTAGAGTTTAATTAAAAAATTGATTCACACGAAAATATTTGTAAAATTAAACTTTCTTAATATTATTTTTCAATCTTTTATTTATAAAAGCAGCTTTAGTTTTGTTTTATCACTTTATTATTATATTTTATTCGTGCTTTTATTATATAGATTTTTCTTTTCTAAAAAAAAAAAAAAAAAAAAAAATAGGTCTTTTTTTAAGATAAAAACCATCAGCTAATGACCTTTAAATTGCACGATCGATCTACTGTCTACATTGCACTTTAACCCTTTAGTCGTTCCACCCGAAGGTAACAAGTCAACATTTACGAAGCAGCAGCCGTGCAGCTTCCTGCCTCCTCGTAACCTATTCTCCTCTAAATTATAGTTAGTGTAAAAAATTATCACCCAATTGTGTCAAGAGACTTAAGCATAAAATACTAAAAGCAAGAAGAAAGTTAATGCTAATTTTTCTAGACCATAAAGAGACACGAAAGTTCAAATCAATAACAAACTTCCTTATACACATACTTTAAAATATTACGCAACACAATTTTTCGAATTAAATCTCATCCTAACATTTTTTTATCACAATTTTCGTAACTATACGGATAAAAAACACAACGGGTTTAAAAAAAACAAGTCTTCAGTTGAACATTTAGTCAAAAATGAACGAGCGAATTTTAGTGGAATTTTAATTGAAAGCAACATAACCTCAAAAAGTGACAGCTGAATATAAACCAATTTAACTATTGAAGAAAGAAAATTTAAAGCGTATTTTCAATTCTCTCAACTGTGTCTTTTTAATTATATCAGTCCTTGAAAGTAAATTATTGAAATTATTACTGTTTTAAAGCTAAATATGGAAAAAGCTGACGCTTGGTTAAACACCAATTTTGATAAAAACATTATATGAAGGCAAACTTGCAAATATTTCCAAATGACTGACCAAGTGACCAATCAGATTCAAGCTATCTAGAGTTATATTTATTTCCGGTTAAACATTCGACTTTTATGGTAGAACTTTTTACCGAATTACGTGGGTTCTTGAGGATCAATTTTTCAAAAGTTGATAATCCATTTTCCAAAAAAAAGTGGAGAATTTGATTGAAAAAGAATTTTTAATTTGAAAACATCTGGACTTTACCAGATTCCTAAGTTTTCTTTAATTTATCAAAAATTACAAAAACCTATAAATTCCCTAATTATAAAAGACTTGAATGAAAAACAAATCGTCTTAAGTACAAAAAATATTCTTACAAATAATTTTCTACAGTTCTTCTGCTTTATAATTATACAGGGCGGCCACTTTTTTTATGAAATTAAATTCCCGATTTTTCCCTGTCACAAATTTCCGAATAATTAAAACAGTATTTTTAATTTTGCGAAATTCGCTTTTATATTTAAAATATAACTTTATTATTAATTTTAAAATTTACACACTCTTATAATCTTATTAATTATAATTAAAGCTTAAAAGTTTTATTATCACAAAATAATAAAATCTAAATTTTCGGACAATAATTTATCTTAAAGATTTAAAAAGAATTAGGTATTATAATTCCACTAGCAACATTAACAAACTTTGCATTGTTATTAGTCATTTAAAACTATAAATTTTTTGCAAATTCAAATAATGAAAATTACGAAATTGAAAAATATAAAAATGACGAAAATAATTGAAAGTTGAAACAAATTTCGAAAAATGGCTACATAATTACACAATTAAAAGAATAGTTTAAAAAATTCAAGCAATAAATATTAAATTTAAACAAAATAGTTGAAAAATTATAGAAATAACTTGGAAATAATTGCAAACTGAACAACTGTGTTGAAAATCGAAAAAAATCATTTAAACTGAAGAAAATAATAAAAAATTAAGTGGCAAGAAACAAATTATTGTATTGCTAAATGAAAATAAATCTTATCTTATCTAATAAAAAATTAAGAAAATAAATTAAAAATATAAGAAATAAATTGAAAATTTGAAAATTGAATTAAAATTTTAAAAAATAATAATTGATAATTGAAAAAAAAAAATTACAAAATCCGAAAATAATTGACAATTGAAAATAAAATACAAAAAATGGCTAGATTAATACACAACCGAACAAAACAATTTAAAAAATCAAAGATTAATTATAAAATTTTAAGATAATGATTAAAAATTGAAAAAATTGTAGGAAATAATTGAAAATTGCGGAAAATCATTAATAATTGAAGGAAATAGTTGAAAATGACGAGAATAATTAAAAATTGAAGAAATAAATTGGAAATTAAGGATTAAATGAAAATTTCAAGAAAATAATTAATGATTAAAAGAAAAATTCAAATTGAAATAAAATCGAAAAACGATGAGAATAATCAGCATTCGAACCAAAAAATATTTTAAATTGATGAATAATCATAAAATTCAAGGAAAAAATAAATTATCAATTGAAAACTGATGGAAATTATGAAAAAAATTGTAGAAAATAAATGAAAATTGGAGAATTATATTGAAATTTCAAGAAAATAATTGATATTTGAGAAAATGCGAGAATTATAAACTATTGAAAAAAGAATTGAAAATTAAAGAAAGCAATTAAAAATTGATGGATGGAATTGAAATCTAAAGAATATACTTAAAAATTGAAAAAAAGTAATTGAAAGAAGCCGAAATTACTAAATATAGAAGAAAAAAATTGAAAACTGAAGAATGGAAATAAAAATTAAAGAATGGAATTAAAAATTAAAGAAAATAATTGAACGTCTGCATTTAAAATTAAACAAACTTAATGATAATAATTAAAAAAAATTAATAGGAAAAAATTAATTCATAAATATTTAATAAAATAATTGAAAATTGGAATTTAAATTTGAAGAAAATAACTGACGATTGAAGGGAATAGTTCTAGAATTGAATAATTGATTTGAAAATTTAAAACAATTTTTATGAGTGAAAAAAATAATTGAAAAAATCCGAGAATTATTGAATATTAAGGAATTAATTGAAAATCAATAAAAATAGACAATTTAAGAAAATATTTGAGAATTGAAGAAAATAATTAAAAATTGAAGAAATCAATTGGAAATTAAAGAATTAAATGACAATTTCTAGAAAATAATTGATAATTAAACAAAAATTAAAATCGAAATAAAATCTAAAAATAATGAGAATAATCGGCATTCGAACTAAAAAAAATTTTTAATTGAAGGAGAAAAATAAATTATCAATTAAAAACTGATGAAAATTATGGAAAAAATTGTAGAAAATAAATGAAAATTATAGAATTGTATTGAAATTTTAAGAAAATAAATATTGATAATTGAGAAAATGCGAGAATTATTGAACATTGAATAAAATAATTGAAAATTTAAGAAATCAATAAAAAATTTAAGAATTGAATTAAAACTTAAAGAATATACTTAAAAATTGAAAAAATGTATTTTGAAAAAGCCACGAATTAATGAATAAAGAAGAAAACAATTGAAAATTGAAGAAAATAAATAAAAATTGAAGAATGGAATTAAAAATCAAAGAAAATAATTGAAAATTGGAATTTAAATTTGAAGAAAATAACTGACGATTGAAGAAAATAGTTCTAGAATTGAATAATTGAATTGAAAATTTAAAACAGTTTTTATGAATGAAAAAAAATAATTGAAAAAATCCGAGAATTATTGAATATTAAGGAATTAATTGAAAATAAATAAAAATAATTGAAAATTAAAGAAAATATTTGAGAATTGAAGAAAATAATAAAAAATTGAAGAAATCAATTGGGAATTGAAGTATTAAATGAAAATTTCAAGAAAATAATTGATAATTAAAAGAAAAATTCAAATTGAAATAAAATCAAAAATGATGAGAATAATCAGCATTCGAACAAAAAATTTTTTAAATTGATGAATAATAATCATAAAATTAAATGAGAATAATAAATTATCATTTAAAAACTGATGGAAATTATAAAAAAATTTGTAGAAATAAATGAAAATTTTCTATTGAAATTTCAAGAAAATAATTAATAATTGAGAAAATACAAGAATTATTGAATATTGAAAAAATAATTGAAAATTGAAGAAAGCAATTAAAAATTTAAAAATAGATTTGAAATTTAAATAATATACATAAAAATTGAAAAAAAATAATTGGAAAAAGCCGTGAATTAATGAATACAAAAGAAAACAATTGAAAACTGAAGAATGGAAATAAAAATTATAGAATGTAATTAAAAATCATAGCAAGTAATTGAAAATTTAAATTTGAAGAAAATAACTTACGATTGAAGAGAATAGTTCTAGATTTGAATAATTGAAATGAAATTTTAAAAAAAAATTTATGAGTGAAAAAAATAATTGAAAAAATCCGAGAATTATTGAATATTGAGAAATTAATCGAAAATCAAAAAAGATAATTGAAGATTTAAGAAAATATTTGAGAATTAAAAAAAATAATTAAAAATTGAAGAAATTAATTGAAAACTAAAGAATTATGTAATTGGAAATTTCAAGAAAATAATTGATAATTAAAAGAAAAATTCAAATTGAAATAAAATCTAAAAATGGTGAGAGTAATCGGCATTCGAACCAAAAAAATTTTAAATTGAAGAATAATCATAAAATTGAAGGAGAATAATAAATTATCAATTGAAAACTGATAAAAATTATGGAAAAAATTGTAGAAAATAAATGAAAATTGAAGAATTATATTGAAATTTTAAGAAAATAATGATTGATAATGGAGAAAATGCGAGAATTATTGAATATTGAATAGAATAATTGAAAAACGAAGAATGCAATTGAAAATTGAAGACAATAATTGAGAATTGAAGAAAATAATTAAAATTTTAAGTAAAATACATTGAAGTATGTAAAGAATTAAATTGGAATTGTAAGTAAATAGTTGATAATTAAAATAAAAATTACAAAATCACTAAAATAATTAAATATTAAAGAAAATAATTGAGAAATGATATAACAATTGACAATCGAAAGAAAAATTCAAAAACTGTCGAGAATAATCGACAACAAAACAAAATAATTAAAAACAAATAAAAAATAATTATAAAATTTACAGAGAATAATTGTACATTGAAAACTATTGAAAATTAAGAACGCTGAAGTGCGCAACATATCTCAGAAGCGAACAAAAAGAATAAATTAAAAAAAATATATTTTTTAAACTACCCCAATTCAAATAAACTTTTAAAATTGTTTTTAGTTCTATTATATAGCTAATTCAATGAATAATTAATCATATTTAACGATAGATTTTTAAGTATAAAATTTAAGGTGTGGACAAAAAATGAATGAAGGAATGAACAAACTTGCGGATTATTTTTATTATTATTATTATTATAGATTTGTGATATATGAAAAATATTGATTTTCGATAACATTTCTCAGAACTTTTAGATCTTGGAAGAAATTCCCGGTCAAGTGGCCACCCTGAATTAACTTTAGGGGTTATGTGCGAATCATAAAATTTCTTAAATTTTCTCGTCTTAATACTTAATTCCGTTTCTTTCATTTGCATAAAAAATCCTATGAAATTTATTCAGAATTTTAAAAAAAAATTCGGACTTGATAAAGTATCATTAACTTTAACCTCAATAATTAGTTAAAAATCCAGCTTTAAAAGGGGTTGGTGTAAAAATAGCAATGATGATCCGAGTTGTGAAAAGTAAAATGAAATCAAAAACGTGAGAAAATGAAAGAGATGTTTGTTACCTTCCTTAGTGCTAAATCGGTTGACATCAACTTCATTCACCCTGAGAATAACATCACCGGCCTCGACCTGCAAAATAACAAGAAAAAAACTTGATAAAATTCGAGTCATCCTCTATTTATACATAAAACGAGAACAAACTCTGTCGTTGGGAGTTTAAGAGTCTCACTTTACGTTCGGTTGTAAAATAAACGACATCCCTTTTTCGTCATTTGTAGACAGAATGAAATGGATCATAAATCAGGTAGAATATTCTACACTTTACATTTTCAAATTTAAAATAGCTGAATAAAATTAGAAAAAGGTGAAAAAAAATCAATTCTTGCAAAAATGTGCTCGCGCACTAAATAGTCATTTCCAACTTTCTATAAGACAATTTTATAATGAGAGTTGAAAAAATTGTGCATGTGTATAGGTTAATAATAGAGTTGATAATAAAAGAGAGTCCTGAAATTGTGGGCTGTATTTTAAAGAATAGTAAACCAGTTACTTGTCTATTCCTAATATTTTATGCACTTGAGTGTACTGTGGATCATAAAACTAAATATATACAACGCAGCATTCATTATATAAGTATAAGGAAATATTAAAAATACTCGTCTTATCAATAGTCTCTGAGAGTATAAGTAATAATAATCTCTTGAATACCTAATTTTTCACATTTCTCAGCATCAAGACGAAAATCTATAATCAGATATTAATATGAAAAAGTCGAATAATTATTTTATATATATATTGTACGAATTTTGTCATCCAGGGTATTTTTCCTGAACATAGTTAAATCTTTAATAAAAGAGGAACACTTCTTTATTTTTTCGAGTCAAATGAAAAAGCTGGAATTCAATTCTTTTGATGTTGAGACGAGTTCTTTTGCGGAAAAAAATGAAGGATTTTGTGTTTTATTAAA
This sequence comes from Ganaspis brasiliensis, assembly GCA_037103525.1. Lineage (NCBI taxonomy): Eukaryota > Metazoa > Arthropoda > Insecta > Hymenoptera > Figitidae > Ganaspis > Ganaspis brasiliensis. The sequence continues at coordinate 3,544,914 of JAZKLR010000146.1, forward strand.
ACCACAGCATCATGTAACGCCCGAATTTATTTCAAAAAATGAAAACAAGAAATTAAAATAGACTTAATTCGAGATAAAAATTCCTTGAGAGTAAATATAAAAGGAGAGTTGTCTTTTTTAACCCGTTGTGCATAAAAAAATAGGTCACAAATTAAATATTTCAAAATGAATTTCACCGCAGACAGAAAAATTTCTGGATTGTTATTTATTTCTGAAAAAAATGATCCAGTAAATAAAAAATTTGACAAAATGTTTTTTAAAAATTAGGACGAATTTGGAAAATAGTGAAAAATGAGCGTGGTAAGGTTCGGAAATATTAATAATAATATTAAGTAACCAAATTAGAAAAAACTTTAAAAATTGAAACACAAAACTGAGCGCAATGAAACTTGGAAAATAAAACTCAAATAGATTGTAAAATTTTCGAAACTGAGTGTAACTGATTTTGAAAATGTTAATAACTGAGCGCAATAAAATTTGGAAATATTAAAAATTGTTAAAAACAATTAAATTCAGAAAATTTAAAAATCGGAGCGCGATAAAAGTTGAAAATATGGAAAATAATAAAAAGCAACTAAATTGGAAAAAAAAACTTTAAAAATCGAAACATAAAACTGAGATTTAGAAAATAAAAGTCAACTAATTTGAAAAAGTTTTAAAGTTGAATTTAACTGATTTTGAAAATGTTGGTAACTGAGCTGAATAAAGTTAGGAAATATAAAAAATTATTTAAAACAAATAAATTCAGAAACTTTAAATAACGGAGCGCGGTAAAAATTGGAAAAATTAAAAATAATAAAAAGCACCCAAATCAGAAAAAAATATTTAAAAATCGGAACGCAAAAACTGAGCGCAATGGAATTTGGAAAATAAAATTCAACTAAATTGAAGAATTATCGAAGCTGGATTTAACTGATTTTAAAAATGTTGCGGCAACTGAGCGCATGAAAATTTCAAAATATTAAAGATTGTTTTAAACAATTAAATTCAGAAAATTTAAAAATCGGAGGACGATAAAAGTTGGAAATGTTAAACAAAAAAAATTAAAAGCAATTAAATTTAAAAAATTTAACAAATCAAATTTAAATTAAAGATACATTAGATTGAAAAACGTTAAAAATTTGTCTAAAAAAATTGTCACGATTTAAATCATCGGATTATTTGTATGTAAATGATGATTTAAATCGAGAAACTATCAAATTTGGCTGCATGAAAAAACCAGAAAATCGTAATCACAATTTTTTTATGATTCCTCGAGTTTAAATTACTTTTTAAATTTAGTCATCCTTTTTCAATATCTTAGAAAAATTTTTATATCATTGAAAAACTTTTCTTTTGAAAACTTTTACTCTTTTACTTCATTTTATGGGAATTTAATCTTGCACTTAATTTTCTCATTTGAACATCGTTCTTCTATTTCTTAGATATTTTTTCTTTTAAAAACTTTTTTTATTAAGTTTCCCAAAAAATTGATTTAATATTACTTTCTTCAATTTTTAATTAATTTAATTTCACCAAATTTTGAAAGATCCAGTTGTACATTTAAAAAAAAAATTAGTTTGAGGTAACATTTGTCAATTTATTATTGTAAAATAATAATTATTTTACATTTTACTTTTTTTCTTTTAATCAAGTTAGAATCTGTAATTTTCACTCAATTTTGAGAAATAATAGCTCATTAAACTCAAACAAGAAAATTGTTTTTCACCCCAAATGAAAATATTATTGAAATCAATTTCACCAAATTTTGAAAGATCCAGTTGTACATTTTTAAGAAAAAATTAGGTTGAACTAAAATTTGTTGTTAAGTAATAATTATTTAATATTTTATGATTTTCTTTTTAATCTAGTTAAAATCTATTTTCATCCAATTTTGACAAACAATAGCTCATTATTCTCGTTGAAACATTCTCTGCAATTTTATTTGGTAGATTTTATTAAATATTACTTTGTTTAAATAATACGTAAAATGTTAATTAATTATTATTTAACAACAAATTTTAGCTCAACCTAATTTTACCTGAAAAATGTACAACTGGGTCTTTCAAAATTTAGTGAAATTAATTTTAATAATATTTGTATTTGACGGGAAAAGCCATTTTTTAGTTTAAGGTTATGTCAAAGGGGAGAACCTCCTTAAAATAATTCTTTAAGTTTTCTAATTTTTAAAATGCTTTTCTCTTTAGTCATATTTTAATCTTTTTTTAATTTATCTTCTTATTTATTTTCTTAATTTAACAGAGAATGTGCGTAAATAGAATATCCATAACCTTTTTTTATTTTAAACAATTTTCTCTCGTTTCTTTGTAGACCGTTTTCTTATCTTTTTATATTTTGTTTTTATAATTTATTAGTTTTTCGTTTTGTTTTGTCTAATTTTCTCAATTTTTTTGTTCAAAACACCAAAAAAAAAAAACTATTCTCAAATATTATTCTCAAACTATTCTAAAAAAAAGTGCATTTACTGATAATTTGTTTGGTTTTTATTAAATATTTTTATATATTTTTATTAAATATTTTTATATATTTTTTATTACTTCTTATTAAATATTCTCGGTTCAAAAAGCAAATTACTTAAAAATAAAACACTTGAAAATGTTATATACGTAAAAAGCAAAATCTGATTTAAATAATTAAGTCATTATAATTTAAATAAATTCTAAACTTCAATAACTAAATTATATTCCAATTTATTTAAAATTTAAAATTTCAATTAATAAAAATTTAAATGCATAATAGTTAAATAATATTAATATTATTGTCCATATTCACAATAATTCTTTTTTTAATTCTTACAAGATTTCTAAGAGATTTCATATTTTCGAACCTGTTTAATTTTTATTATTTAATTTCTTATTTTTACAAAATTTTCGGATTTTTTCTACTTTAACTTTTGACATTTTTTCCTTTTTTTTGTAATTGTCTCTTTATTTTAGAATTTTTTTTAATTTTCTTCTTTTTATGCAAATTATTTAATATTATTTAACACAATTTTGTTATTATAACATTCACTAAAATTTGTATTTCGTTGATTTTCTTAATTATTTCTATATTTTTAAAAATAAATACGCTCATTTTTTTGTAACTTGTGTTTTTTTGTTACTTATTCTGTCATAAAATTATTAGATTTTCTTAATTTTTCTAAAATTATTGTTAGACTTGTTTCAAGTGTAATATTATAAAATAAAATCCTTCCTTGGATTTTAATTAAATCTATAATTTTTGTCATCATTTTTCTTTTTCTTAGAAACATTTTTCCTTCTTTTCAATTGTTTAGTTTTTATCTTATAATTACGAATTTTTGAAAACATTTATTCATTGCTTTTATCTACATTTTTTAAATTTCTCAATTTAGTAATCGGCAGGTGTTTGGCCTAATTTTCCATATGCTCTTTCAATTATAAACAAATTTTCTATTCATTTTTAGCTAAACTGACATCCTCTGAACAGTAAAACATTTAAAAAATAGTTTTTAAAGAATAGTTTGTAAAATTTTTGAAAAAGTGACGATAACTTAATCAGCGACGATAACTATAGTATCTTAATTATCTAATTTTTCTAATTTAAATTTGTTTTCTCTTTAGTAATATATTTTAACGTTTTCTTAATTATCTTCTTTTTTCTGTCTTTAACTTATAAAAAAACTGTTTAATCTTTTGAAAAGAGTTTGTACTTTTTTATTTATTTTTATATATCATTGTTTCATTCTTGTGTTGTTTTTTTAAAAATTTTCTTTACTTTAATAACATCCATGCCTTTTTTTACTTAAAAGAATTTTCTCATTTCTTTAATCGACTGTTTTCTTATATTTTTACGTTTTCATGTTATTTTCACAATTTATTATTTTCTCGTTTCTTCAATTTTCTTAATTTTGCCATCATATATGAATTTAAAGATATTTTATTGAAATTTTCTCACTTATTCGTGATAATTTGTTTGATTTTGATTAAATGTTTCATTCTTCATTATTTCTTGTTAAATGTTCTCATGTATAAAAAAACTACTTACGAATAAACATTTGAAAATTGTATATATTGATTTTATATATATTCACAAACAAAAAATCATGATTTTTATCAGCCCAGGCATAAAGTTAGACTTATCTTAATTTTCAGAAAGAACATTGAAACGTGAAAAGAAATCGATTGGAATATATGTGATAAGTTGGATACTACCACTATCTGTGCATTCATTTCTGAGAGACGGTGTGACTGAAACGTCACACAAACAAGGACACAGATTTTCTGGATGAAGAACGTGTGACACGGAAGTGTGACCGGGGTCGTGCATAAAGGGGTGTACGCAGATCGAGGTCATGAATACTCCCATGCTAAAGGTCACAACGATAACCGCAAACTAGCACTGTAACTTTCTGCAAATGTATTTTTAACACTCAGACAAAATAAACAAATAAAATCTGCCCTTAGAGAAAACTATAGATATTAAAGTATGAGTTTATTTGAATATCATAATTCTTTTTTACCACTCTCGCACACTCTGACAGGTTAATTATTTTCAATTAAAGTTCTATCTTTTGGAAATAATTCCACATTCCGCTATTCTCTGCGGAGATGGAGATTTCAATTTACGTTTCAACTTTATATAGAAATAGATTGAACAAAGTTTAGTTATTACTTTTAAATAACTAGATGAATTAATTAAATACATGTATTAATTATAGAAAATTAACTAAATTCTGAATTAGTAATTTAGTCAGCTTGATAATTTATTTACCCAAAAAAAAACGGGTGTTTTTCGAACGAATACATTTTCTCGAATAAATCTTTTTAGAACGAATCTCTTTCGCAAATGAAAAGGATTGAATTTCTTTATAGACAGAGTATTTATTTTATCTAGCATAGAATTCTATAGGCTATGGACTGCACTCATATATTTTATCGTACAATATATATGTCCAAGATGAAGACGTTCTCCTAGGATTTGTCAATTCTTTCTCCAAGTAAACATCTTGCCTAGACAAGATTTTCACAGACAAACATATTTTGTCAAGAAAAAAATTCCAAGATTTAAAATAATTCAAGAATTTTTTCTCTAATTCGAAAATCATTCTTTATTCAAGTCAAAAGGAGATTTTATCAAAAGGAATTTCTATAGTAAAAGTTGACAAACCCGCTTAAGAAAAAGGTTAAACAAATTTTCGAAAATTGTTATAATTTTTTTTATTTCAAACACCACTTTCCCATTACTTTTATATATCTTATAATAGTGAAAAATTACAGAACGAATTTTTCTTCCCTGTTGAAACTGGGTCACCAAATAAGTACGTTGAAATAATTTGTCGAGGTCAAAAAATTTCCCAAAATAAAAAAAGACTTGCTCGGGATTTGATAAAACTTTCGCTCGAGAAGTTGCGATGAATTTTAATTTTTCAAGTTAAAAGAAAAAAAGTAGTGAAAAATAATAAACCAGGAAGTGTAAATTTAATTCAAGACAAATAAAAGCAGGAAAACAATCAGCTCAGGAGAAAAGAGCTGTTTTTAAAGAAGAAGAAAAAAAACGGGAAAGAATAAAAAAGTGTAAAATTTTTCCAGCCAATAAAAGTCAGGGTTTGATTAAACTTTCTTAACTTACCTCTTGTAGAGGTTTGTATTTCACGTAATTGAACCTGTCGCCATTTTCAATGGAACTTAGAAAAGGGCAACAATCAAGGCAACAGGAGAGAACTTTCATTTGCAAAGTTTGCAGTAATAATAAAACAACTATACTTGACACTGACAATTTTCGATTTGTTGTTAAAGTGCATTAGTAAAGTGCGACTAAAAGAAAATCAAGAAGATAATGCTGAGAACGAGCACGAAACTCTTTAGAGGCTGCCAATAATTATTTTTAACCAAGTGACATTGACTTTGTAATGGGTTAAGTATAAATTGCATTAGGTATATATTTTTAATTTGACTGGACGTTGCGTTTTTCCACGTGCTCTTTAAATGTGCGTCATTTTGTTGTCAAACAAACAATTTTTTCAAGTGGACAAACTTTTTTAAAATCCGAATATCGAAATATGGATTTAATAACTATTATACAAATAATAAATTAATAAAGTTAAATATTGATAATCAATTTATTGAATTTGAACCATTATTCCAATACTTATACTAACTTTTTTTTAGCTATTCCTTCTTTAAAAATGTTAAATTTAATATTGTATAAAATTAATTTAAAAAATTAAACTAATTTCTAAGCTTTTAAAAATTTGAAAATAATCAATTAGGTGGAGCTAAAATTTGTTGTTAAATAATTATTGTTTTACATTTTATGTTTTTTCTTTCAATCTAGTTAAAATTTGTAATTATCGTCCAAATTTGACAAATAATAGCAAATTTTTCTCGTTGAAACATTCTCTGCAATTTTATTTGTTATATTTTGATAAATATTATTTTGTTTAAGGGTCATTATCTGAGAAAAAACAAATGACAAATGTTTTTATTAAAATTAGTAAATTTAATTTAATTTATTTTACTATTTTTAAATAAATTAAATTAAATTTACTATTTTTTAATAAAAACATCGTGAACGGATCATTTTTACTTTTTTAGAAAGTGACCCTTAAGCAATACGTAAAAATAAATTTTATTTGTTCAATAACTTTTAAACAAAATATTCTTTAACAAAACCCAACAAATAAAATTGTAGAGAATGTTTTATCGAGAAAAATAAGCTATTATTTGTTAACATTGGATGAAAATTACAGATTTTAACTAGATTAAAAAGAAAATCATAAAATATTAAATAATTATTACTTAACAACAAATATTAGCTCAACCTAATTTTTTCTGAAAAATGTACAACTGGGATTTTCAAAATTTAGTGACATTAATTTTAATAATAATTTTATTTGGTCGAAAAAGTCATTTTTTAGTTTGAGGTTATGTCAATGGGGAGAATCGCCTTAAAGGATTGAAATTTGGATTATTTAGGTACGGTTTTGGACGCATTCAAATTTTTTTCAATTTTTTAACATTTTTTTAAATTTTTTGTTTTAAGTGCTTAGAATTAAATTCTTTTTTCTTTCGCTTTTAGATTTGAATGTGTTAAATTATCTAAAATATAAGAAGAATTTGACATTTTCAGAAAGTTTAAAAAAATGAGGCGCCATTAAAATAGGCATTGACTTGGTCTTGTATTTGGATCATTAAGAATCGTATGCAATTATTTTTTAAAAAATGGACTTTGGTTTTTGAAAATTTAGAAATTGCTCTGCTGGACCAATTTGGAAATTTTAAAAATGCCATATTAACCAATTTAGGATTTTAGACCTTTTTAGAAATAAAAGGACTTTGACTGGGTCATTTTTTGGAACCTTTAAAACGTAGATAATTTTATTATTTAAAGTTTTTTTTAAAAAATTGCCTAAATTCTATTATAATGAAAAAGTAAATAAATCAGAGGATTAAAAATCAATTATCCTACAGTGGATCAATCAAATTTTTTTGGAAATCAATCAAGAATCTTTAATATCTTACAGGGAAAAAAATTCCAAAATTTGTATTACTTAAATTTATCTAAAGGACAGTTTAAACAATGAAAACATTTCTGTTTAACTTAGAAATAAATAAAAAAATCTTTAAAAATCAATTTAAAATTTTGCCGACATTAAAAACTCTGAAACTTTTGTTATTTTAATAAACAATCTGAATCAAGGGACAAAAAAAGATCAATTAATGAACGGTATTTTACAGTGGGACAATTTAAACAGTCGGATAATTCATTTCTCTAAGAAATAAATAAAAAATCTTCCACAATCAAATTTGAAAATTTTGACAGTGTTAAAAATTAAAAAACATTTATTATTCTTATTATTATTTAAAGTTTAATTATTCACATTTATTTAAAGGATAAAAAATCTATTAAGGGAGAGTATTCTACAGTGGGACAGTCTAAACACTGGGACAATTTATGTATCTTACAAATAAATAAAAAATCTAGATATAAATTGCATTTATTTATAACATTTCTTTTTTAATTTACAGGAAAAGGTTTCTCAATCATTTCTCAGAAAATTGAAGTGTCCCAATGTTGAATCTGTCCCACTGAATGCTCTACTCCCCTAAACACTTTCTTTGGGAAAGTTTTAAGAGTTTTTCTCGGTTAAAAAAGTTACTGAAAGAATTTGAATAATGGCGTAGATTTAAACGATTTAAAGCTCTTTTAACAAGGTCTGACCAGGATTGCTAATTGGAAGATTGATTGATGGCTTTTAGAATTAGATTTGACTGCCAGTGAACATTGGACTTGTCATCGAAATGTAAGACTTATCCAATAATCCAACGTGTCATGATCAGTCATTGGAGAATGGATTAGCGTGCTTGGAATATTGAAATCTGTTTTCGACATTTTCGCCAACTATTTCAATGGAATTAGACGGATTTCGTGGTTATCAAAAGATGGTCGCGACTCGTGTCAAATTTTTAGTTACTTCATTTTAAAATCCAAATATTATCTCTTAATCGAATTTAAAGTTGATATCTCATTTGAGGAATTTCTGGATTGCTGTAAACTGTCCGCAAAGGTGAAAATTTAAAAATCTAATATATCATTCTCAGATTTTCCATGTCAAAAATCCTTTTTGTTACAAATTATTACGAAAATTAGTGAAAAATACCTATTGAAGAAATGTGATTAATATTGAATCAATTAACAGAAGTTAAAATTTTACTTATTTTGACATAACCTACAAATATATATCAAATTAGTTATTTCTTGTATAAAATATTAGAAATTTGTAAAACACGTTGAAATGATGAAATAAACGTCATTAAATTTCGAAATGATTAAATAAACGCGTTTAATTCCGAAACGATTAAATAAACGTCATTAAATCCCGAAGTGTTAAAGAAAAGATAATTTTAAATGTCTAAACATTAAGGAACACATTCATAAACCTTTCAAATCCGAGTTTGTAAAATTTCGTTTTCATTCATTATCAAATATTGCGTCACTTATCAAGTAATTTTTGTCACTTTCATACAAAAAAAAGTATCTATTTTATTTCCCGTTAAAAAATCAATTCCTGAAGATATTATCTCTATTAGTAAACAATTATCAATTTCAAAGTAACGAGTTTTCTTTATTCCGACTAGTAAAAAGTAACTAATTATTACTAAGAAGAAAACTACTAATTCAGTAGTCAAATTTGATTAATTAATACAAACTAAAATCTTCAAAGAAATATTATGAGTTTGTTGTTAGTAATTAATAATATCATTCAGCTTGAAAAGTTGCAAAACTGAGAAAAAGTTTTTAAAAAGTTAACTTTGTAGCTTAATTTATTAAAATGGTGAAATTATACAATAATTATTTCTTTAAAAACATTGATAAAAAGTTTAAATTAAATGTTAATGATTTGTTTAAACAATTGGTAGAATTGTTATATTTAGTTCTTTCAGTGTATGTCTTTAAAACTGTAATAAAAGTTACTATAAATTACTAATCAGTAATCAATGTTATCTACTTTTAAAAATACTGTAAATATTTTATCTAATAAAAATTTTACTTCAATTAGATTAAAAAAATACTTTTAAAACATGTTTTTGACCCAAATTAGGAAAAAAAGGATCTTAGTAAGATGTCTGGAAGGGGGGGGGGGGTCAAGTAAAATCTTACGGTGTCTTACAATGGTGTGGGAGGGGGTAAAAAAATCCTAAAAAGTGTCTTACGTAATAAGTAAATATTCACTTATTTCTGTGTCAAAAGTCTTTCATTTTTTCAATAAGTGCATATACACTTACAAACAGGGCTGATAAAAATCATGATTTTTTTTTATTTAAGTCAAAAATTGATTTTTTTAAAAATAAAATCAGTATATAAAATCTCCAAATGTTTATTTGTAAGTAGTTTATTTTTTAAACTGACAAAATTTAATAAGAAATAATGAAGAATAAAACAATTAATCAGAATTAAATAAATTATGTCGAATAAATGAGAAATTTAAAAAACTATATTTTCAAATTCATATGATCGCAAAATTAAGAAAATTTTTGGTAAAAGCAACTAAAAATAATTAAATATAAAAAAAAAACAAGAATGTAAAAAGATTAGAAAACAGTCCATCAAAAAAATGAGAAAATTCTTTTAAATAAAAAATGTCATGGACATTATTAAAGAAATGATGAAAAAACTAAAAAAAAAACAACACATGAATGAAACAGTGACATAAAAATATATAAAAAAGTAGAAACTCTTTTTAAAAAATTAAACTATTCACGGACATTTGTTTTTAAATTTAAAAAAATAAAATAAGAAGATGATTAAAAAAACGTTTAAATATATTACTAAAGAGAACAAAATTTTAAAATTAGAAAAATTAAAGAATTATTTCACAAATTAAAAAAAAAACAAGAATGAATAAAATTGTGGAAAATTTAAAAAAATTTTAAAAGAAAGAAAATGCTATTAAATAGAAGAACGATGTTAAAATGAGAATATTTAGTACAAGCTTATATTATCAAAATATAAAATAAAAGAATACAAGTCTGCAAAAAAAAGTAGAAAATTGAAAAATTTAAAAAATGATAAAAGCATGGAAGAAATATTTTTAAAAATTCGTAATTGCAAGACAAAAACTAAAAAATTGAAACGAAGGTTACTAAAACCCTAAAATTTTTCTAAGAAATGGAAAAATGATGACAAAACTTAAGGAATTAATTAATCTGTAAGAAAGGACTAAAAAAATAGTGAAACATTAAGAAAATTAAGTAAATAGCAAGAAAATGGAAAAATGTTTATTTTCTTAATTTAACAAACTGTAATAAAATTTTTTAAGGATAAAAAAAATATTAAAATTTGGTTAGAATCTACTAAAAAATTAAAATTAATAATTAATAATTAAAATAAAAAATAAAAGTTACACTTAAAACAAGTTCGACAATAAATTTAGAAAAATAAAGAAAATCTAAAAATTATATGGAAAAATAAGTAAGTTTGTAAAAGATCTCTCAAAAATTGGCAAGATGTGAAAAAAATTTGAATAAATTTACAAAAAAATGACCGTCTTTATTTTTAAAAACATAGAAATAATTATGAAAACCAACAAAATAAAAAGTTTAGTGAATGTTATAATAATAACAAAATTGTGTAAAATAATATTAAATAATTTGCATAAAAAGAAGAAAATTGTAGAAAATCCTAAAAACAAAAGACGAATACAAAAAAAAAAAATATATATATCAAAAGTAAGAGGAGAAAAAATCTTAAAATTTTGTAAAAATAAGAAATGATAGGATAAAAAAAAAACAGTTTAGAAAAAGTGAAATCTCTTAGAAATGTTGTAAGATTATTTAAATTTTAAAGTTTAAACAAATTGGAATATGAGTTAACTCTTTGCGGCTATCCAATAAAAATAGTAAATTATTTTTTATATTTTACAGTAAATTTACGATTCCAAACTTTGGTTTTGAAGAAAAATATCATTTTTAATTTACGAGATAAAAATTCATAAAGGTCGAAATTTTCGCTTTCTCTAATTTTGATGTTTTTTAGTTCCTTGGGTCAAAAAGTCACTATTTGTACCGAGAAAATTATGTTCTTTGTTTTCAAGAAATGTATGCTGCAAAGGGTTAATTGACGTTTGAAATTTATTTAAATTATATTGACTTAAAAATATAAAAATTTTTTTTACTATTTTTTGCTATCTTCATACCAAAAATTTTTAGATTGTCGATATTTTGATCATCAGTATTAGCACAATTTTTTACATTTTATAAAGAATAAAATATTAAAATTAAAATTTTCCAGATTTATCCACAAATTTGTGTTTTTTTTTTATAGTTTGCGATTTTTTACACGCAGTATTAAAAATCCGGAAAATTGTAAAGTTTTTTTTTATTTAAATCATGATTTTAATGCAAATGACTCAATGATTTAAAACACAATTTAAATTATGATACAAATCAAAATGATTTAAATCAATAACAGCCCTGATTACAAATAAGTGACTTTTCACTCTAAATAAGTGAAATTCTAACTTATTGTAAGTGCACATACACTTATAGAAAAAGTGGAAGACTTTTGACATATTCAAATTTAGAGAGCAATGATTAAAAAAAATTATCTGGGGGGGGGGTTCTAAAATGACGTCATAAAGAGAGGGGGGATGGAAAATTTTTTAAAAGTAGTGTGACATAGTTTATGAACAACCCCATACATATATTTATTTTATCGTTTCTAATAGTCTTCTGATTCCCGATAGACTGTTGAAAAATTGATTCTTTATCGAATAAACCTTTTTCTCTTGTGATGAATGAAAATTAAATTTTAAAGTTCAAGGATTCTGGTAATCAGATCTTGATATCGTTTGCTATCAGATCTGCAGTGAATAATTCGATATTGTAAATATTGTGTTGGTAATATTAGTCATTACAAGGTTGCTCATAAAATTGCTTGGCTCTTTTCGAATAAATCCCACGTGTAGTTGAACAACACAATTAAATCGAGGATGCGAGCCTGTGTAACTGAATGCCACTTCTTTTGCACGGCACAATCCCGAGGATTAACCATTCACTTCCGATTGTTTAAAATGATTTCACGACCCTATTTTTTCCCTCTTCCAGTCGTTAACTACAAAGGTATATCAGGTCTAATCAATAAACTTTTTATAAAACTTTATATAATCGTTTCATTGATTTTTAGATTTATTATATTACTATTTATATAGTTACTGTTACATTTGGTATTTAATCTTGACCATTTATTGATTATCATGTATATTATATTTAGATTAATCATAATAATTATAATTATTATTATAACTATCATTAGTAATATTAGTATTATTATTGTTTCTATTTATAAATTGATCCTTATCAACAAATTACCATTCAGTATTGGTTACCATTTATAAATGTATTATTATATACTTTATACTTATTATTATTACGAATTCATTATGGCTAAAGAACGATTTCGCTTTTCCATTTTAGCCCAGAAATGAAATAAAGTAGCTCACTTCTCTAGTGTAGCAAAAAGAATGATATATAGTCGTTTAGAGTTCACAAAGTCGAGTAGGCCACCTGTCATTTACCTTCTGTACATCTGCACTAAATTATAATATAATCGTAAGTGTGTTACAAGCAGATAAAAAGTAAAACTTTGTCCATTTGCGTATCTCTGGTATAAATCGCAAGAATTTAACTGCATGTTAAGAAGATTATAATCACATACTTTTTCTTTTAAACTGCTCGCAAGACAGTCTGTAATTTTCAAAATATCTTCATACACACGAAGAAATATTCTGATATAATTCAATAATCGTGATTTATCATTTGAAACTAATGGATTTTTAATACAAGTTGACATTTTAAAAATCATTTCGATGTTTTTGCAATAAAATTTCAAATAGTGTATAAATATCATTCAAATATTTTCAGTTGATTCTATAAAGTTTAAAAACCATCTTAATCTTTCTTTGAAAGTTTTCGTTTCTTTTTCGGTTTTTATTTCCGACTTTCTGGTAACTCTATAAAAACTTCAATTTCTGAGACTCCGGGATTAAATTTTATTTTCAACTACACGTTATTTTTCTCTTATTTCTTCTGTTCTGTCGGTTCCGCTTCAGAATCGAATAATGTTTGAGGTATTTCTATAGTTTTTGGTTGAAAAAGGATCTTTTGACTGTTTTAAATTGGTTTTTCATATAATTATAATTTCATATGTGATAGTCAAAAAAGCATTAATTTGATTACACTTTGTAGTTGCATATAATTGAAAATATGATTAGCACTATAAATGAATAGAGAAACACAATAAATAATATTAACAATTAAACTTTATCAATGAATTGTCACTCCTTTCCGATAAACAGAAAATTGTAATTTTCATTCAAATGCAACTTTGAAAATCAAATTAATACCCTTTTATATTATAATACTTTTATAATTTACATGTTATTTGTATTTAAAACATAAGAAAATAACGACTAACTGTTTTTACGATTATTTGTCTGATTTCTCATTAAACAACTTATATAAACTAATTAGTATATGTAAGCAAATAATCGACAAAGGTCTTTTGGAAATTTCATTGTTACAGTCTCTGATAAACAATTATTCTATTCATTATCATCTATCATTAAATTCCTTGCACGTGCTGCTTTACAGTATACGTAATTCCCTCATAAGTTCTTACGTCTTCAAATGACTTTGCTCCATGAACATGCAGTAATAAAAGTCTTAAAAAAACTTTCTATATCTTTCAGAATTAAAAACTTCATAAGACATATTAAAGGCTTTACAAATCGTTGCCCAAGTTTCCATTTCTTTGATGATTCTACAAAAACATAGTAGGGTCAAATCATTTTATTTCAAAAAGTGATGGCGGACGAATTTTTTAAAAAATTGATACCTTTAGAGATGATATTTTTTAAGTATAAAATAACAAGGAAATATTTTTAAATAGTACTTCTTTTAGATAATTATATTATTATCTTTTATATCTAACAATTTTTTTTAACAACATAAAATGTAAATGAATACAGAGTGTCTACTAATTTCGTCCTACAAAATTCCCGGTCATTTTCCGGTTTTTGTTCCTATTTTTCCCGGTCCTTTCTCTTGTTAACTTAAAATTTATTTTAAGTATAAATAGACCTACAAATGGCTACAAAAATTAAAGATTGAAAGACAGTTGATAATTGAAGAAAATAATTGAGAATTGAAGAATTAAATATTAAACTTTACAAAAAATAATAATTAAGAATTAAAAGAAACAATTAAAAATGAAAAGAAATAATTAATAATGGAAAGAAATAATTGAACAATGACAAAGATATTTGACAATTAGAAACAAAATTAAAAAAAAAGTAAATATTAATCTACAATTGAACAATAATTGAAAAAATTGAACAATAGTTATTAAATTCAAAGAATATAATTGAAAATTGGTCAAATAGATAGAAAATACAAAAAAATTTAATTTTAAGTTAATAATAATTCATAATTAAAGAAATAAACTGAAAATTAAATAATGAAATTGAAATCAGAAAAGCACAGAGTTATTGAATATTAAAAAAAAAACAATTAAAAATTGAGAAATAGAATTAAAATTTGAATACAATAATTGACAATTAAAGAAAATTACTGAACAATTGGATTGAAAAAAGAAGACAATAATTTATAATTAAAAAAAAAAAAAATGGAAAATGCCAGGAATTATTTAATATTGAAGAAAACTTTAAAAATTGAAGAATAGAATTGTTATTTAAGGAAATTAATTGAGAATTGAAAAAAATAATTAAACAATTGAATAATTAAATTTGAAAATAGAAGAAAATTATTGAAAATTATGAAGGAGGTTTTAACACATGAAATAAATAACTGATAATTGAAAAAAAATAATTGAAAAAAGTCGAGATTACTGAATATTGAAAATTGAAGAAAGTACTTAAAAGTTAAAGACAATATTTGAAAACAGCAGACAAATTTAAAAATCGACGGAAATAATTGCAAATTACTGAAAAATTGGATTAAAAAAAGGAGAAAATAATTTATAATTAAAAAAAAAAAAAGGAAAATGACGGGAATTGTTTAATATTGAAGAAAACATTAAAAATTGAAGAATAGAATTGTTATTTAAAGAAATCAATTGAGAATTGAAAAAAATAATTAAACAATTGAATAATTAAATTTGAAAATAGAAGAAAATTATTGAAAATTATGAATGAGGTTTTAAAACATGAAGTAAATAACTGATAATTGAAAAAAAATAATTGAAAAAAGACGAGATTACTGAATATTGAAACAAACAATTGAAAATCGAACAAAATGATTAAAAATTAAGGAAAATAATTCAAAAATGAAAAAAATACTTAAAAGTTAAAGACAATATTTGAAAACAGCAGAAAAATTTAGAAATCGACGTAAATAATTGCGAATTGATGAAAATAATTTAAAAATTATCAATTTAAATACAAATTGAAAGAAAAACATAATTTAAAAAAGCTGAGAATTGTTAAATATTTTAGAAAATTGAGAAGAAATTGAAACTTGAAAGAAATATGAAAAAATAATTAGAAATTGAAAAAAATAATTGAAATACAAGAAAAAAATTGTAAATTGAAGAAAATAATTGTGATCTTATGAAAATTGTTGAATAATAATTGATGAATTGAATTAAAGTTTCAAAAACATAATTGATAATTGAAAAAAAATATTGAAAAAAGCCGAGAATTATTGATTATTAAATATTAAATAATTAAAAATTGAAGGAAATAATTGAGATTTGAAGAAAATAATTAAAAATTGATGAAAATAATTGAAAATCGAAGAAAATAATTGAAAATTGAATCAAATAATTGGCAATTGAAAAAAATAATTACGAGTTAAAGAAAATAATTAAAAATAGATTAAAATAATTAAATACCGTAGAAAATATTTCAGAATTAAAGAAATTAATTAAAAAATTGATGAAAATAATTGAAAATTGAAAAATATAATTGGCAATTGAAGAAAATAATTGAGAATTTCAAAAAAATCATTTTAAAAAGCATAGAGTTATTGAATATTGAAGAAAACAATTGAAAATTAAAGAATGGAATTGAATGTCGAAAATTATAATTGAGAATTAAAGAAAATAATTGAACAATTGGATTGAAACTAGAAGAAAATAAGTGATAATTGAAGAAAAAAAAATTGAACAACCCAGGAATTATAGAATTTAATAAAAACAATAAAAAATGAAGAATGTAATTGTAATTTGAACAAATTAAATAAAAATTGTAGAAAATAATCTGAAATTAAAGAAAATGTGATTTTATGAAAATTGTTGAATAATAGTTGATGAATTGAATTGAAGTTTCAAAAACATAATTGATAATTGAAAAAAAATATTGAAAAAAGCCGAGAATAATTGATTATTATATTAAATAATTAAAAATTAAAGGAAATAATTGAGATCTGAAGAAAATAATTAAAAATTGATGAAAATAAATGAAAATTGAAGAAAATAATTAAAAATTGAATCAAATAATTGGCAATTGAAAAAAATAATTTAGAGTTAAAGAAAACAATTAAAAATTGGTTAAAATAATTGAAAATCGTAGAAAATATTTCAGAATTAAAGAAATTAATTAGAAATTGATGAAAATAATTGAAAATTGAAAAATATAATTGTCAGTTGAAGAAAATAATTGAAAATTGAAAAGAATAATTGTCAGTTGAAGAAAATAATTATGAATTTCTGAAAATAGATGAATAATTGAAGAATTGAATTGAAGTTTCAAGAACGTAATCGATAATTGAAAAAACTCGAGAACTATTGAATATCGAAGAAAATAATTGAAATATGATGAAAATAATTGATAATTGAAAGCACACAATAGAATCGCCCATAACTATATAAACTATTATGCAATGTATGGTCTAATAAAAAAAACTGAAGTTCTATCTACATTTTTTCATAATAATTTGACTTTTTCATGCTGTATGTCTTTCATTGTTTCTGCAGTATTGTTAGCGATAAGAAAAAAAGATGGTAGACAAACATCTATATTTCATAAGAATAAATATTATATATTTTAATTTTTAATGTATATTTTTTATTTTTACTGAGAGAAAACTTTTCTTGTGCCAATCCAAAAATGCATTAGATCAAGTATGAATTATGCTTATAATCGGTCCTAGTATCAAATATTATAGACTCAAGAATTTGAGGCTATGTTAAACTGTTTTGCGCATGACAGAAGCAGACGAAAGTTTACGCCAAATATCATATTCTTGTAACAAGCATAAAAACTATTTCTTTCAATGCAATCAATGTAAACATAATTTTATTCTTGTCAAAAGAAATCTTTTTTCTTCTCAGTGTTGCAATTGCAGAATTGTCGCATAATTACACAAAATTTAAACGCATAATCAGATTGGTTCAAAATACATAAAGATATTGTCTTTATTTATAAAACAAATTGATATATTTGTCAAATTTATTAGCCCGGAAAGAAAAATTCCCGGTTATTTCTCGGTTTTCCCGGCTAGTAGACACCCTGAATGAATATCGTCAATCTCCAAATTTAAAATTTTGTTTAAATAAACACTATTAGAACGAGACATGTCATTATTACATGACTTACTATGTGAAAAGTGAACTTATTTAGATGTTTATTGAGATTAGTAGTGTTTTTTGGAAAAACATCACTCCTCCAACAGCTAATGAAAAAAACTTTTCTTGATGTGTGAAAAAATATGTTACATATGTTGATTCATATTGTGATAAGGAGTATGTATTAGATCCAAGACTCAAATCATTACTTAAAAATTAAGTCACGCAACAATGAATCTAATAATTAATATATATACACCTATATATATTATATATATAAAAATCTTCATTCCCATCAGGGAGACTTGATACTTGTCTCGTCTGGTTTTACAGCTCAACACTTTCGCCTCGGGAGTCACGTTTCTAAACGAGGCCTAGAATACATGTAGGATGTACTTGTACCTATATGGAGTTTCCTCCATTGACTGCCTCCAAGGCACAGACTGCACGTAAAATAGGCGGATTGCAATTGCAGGTCCTGTTGCAGGTTTGGCGAGCTTCGATATCTCCAAGGCTTGGAAATTCTCGCATTGAAATATTGCTCGTCGCCCTTAGGAAGAGCTATATGTATCCAAGTATCTATCACGTTCGTCTTTACTGCTCATATATCCCCAAATGTGGAGCATCCTGTGCCACGTTCTCCTGACTCAAGATATACGCACATCTTCATCAGCAGAAATTATCTATTAACGTAATCTACTGCCCATAACCTCGGGTTGTTTACTTTTTTATCTGCTTCTTGATTTAGGACCCATTCAAAGTAACTATCGCGCCTTATAAAATATTACGATATTCTAAAATTCTCTGCAGGGCAAAATTTTCAACTCCAACCTTCGTGAACCGAGTAGGAACTTTTTCCAACATTTTATCGTTTCTTAAATTTCTCTTAAATTCTTAAATAATGAGTTCGATTTTAGGCTTAAAAGAGTAATAATTTTCTTCAAAGGATACAATTGTCGAAAATTGAAATTTTAAAGTAAAAGTTGTCTAAAATTTTGTTTTTTATCGCTACAATGAGAAGATTTTGTCTCCTTCATTTTCGACTACATAAATGTTCAGCTATTATAATGAAAAATGTCCCAGATACAGTGTTGTATTTTTGTCCTGTGTGTAAATATAATAAAATAACAAAAATAGTATTTTGCGGTTTAAATTTCAAAGCAAGGATTTTCCGAGTAAATATTTTAGAGTATTTTAATGTAAATCGGACTAAAACGGAATGCGAATATACGATTTGTGTTTAGGTCTCTCTAAAGATGTAAATGTATGTGCGCAAACTCATGAGGTGGAAACGTGGGTTATGACTTCAAGTTATGTGCTTATATTTCAAGTTACCGCAGAATCGCACTCCAAAGTTAGTCCTGACCGGAAAGCAACTCTTATGTTATTTTGATGATGTGTAAAGTGGGACGTTAGTTTCTCTCAATTTTTCCTTAAAAATATAAATCCCGACAAAATTAAACCACACATTGAAAAACAAAAATAAATAAAAATGAATAAAAATCGTGAATAATGATTAGAAAATTTAATTTATACAATTTTCAAATAATTATATAGCACTAGATTAAACAATTTCCGCACATTATGCGGAAATATTATAAATAAACCTTATAAATATTTTAAAAATAATATTTAAAAATAAATAAAACATATTTACATACGACAAAATTTTAGAATTAACGAAAAATTGCAAAACATAGTTGATAATTTAAAAAAATAATTGCAAATTTGCAAATTAATTGAAACAAAATGAAAACAATTAAAAATTGGCGAAAGTAATTTAAAAAATCATAGAAATGCTTTAAAAGGAAAGAAAATAATTAATATTTGAAAAAAAATACTTGAAAATCTTAGAAATACTTTTAACAAAATTAGAATAAAAAAATGTTAAAATAATTGACAAAAAAAAAATGATTGAAATTGAGATAAATAATAAATGAAATTGTAGGGAATTAATGCAGAAATATTGAAAATGATTAAAAATTGTAGAAAATAGTCGCAAAATAATATAAATAATTGAAAATTGAAGAAAATGATCAAAATTTGAGAAAATAATTGAGAAAATTACATAATATATTTTAAATAAAGGGAAATTGAAGAAAATTTCAAAAAAATACTTAAAACTTTTGGAAGTTTATTGAAAAAAAAAAGAAGAAAATAATTGAAAATTAAAGAAAATAAATGAAAAAAGATAAACATAATTTAAAAAATTTAAGAGAACAATTTTTAATTTAAGAGAAATACTGAAAAAAAAATTCTGGTTAGGTTATGTTTAACATTTTATTCTGGTTAGTTTAACCAGACTGTTTTTTGAGTGAAGAATTGCAAAAAATACAGAATATACATAAAATACAAGAAAATCATAGATATAATTGAAAATTGAATAAAATGATGTAAATTTCAGATAAATAATTACAAACTTTTTGGAAATTACGAAGAAAACGTAAGTAATTAAAAATTGAAGATAATAATGAAAAACAAATAAATATAAATAATCGAAAATTGAATTAAATAATTGAAATATCAGATAAATAGTTTAAAATTTTTGAAATTATGGAAAAAATTGAAAATAATAGGAAATTTGAGAAAGAAATTTAAAATCTTAGAAAATAATTTTAAAAGATAAGAATAATTAAAAATTGGGGAAAATAATTGAAATATGATAAAAACAATGATAAGTTGAAAAAATAAATGAAATTTAAAATAAATAATGAAAAAATTAAGAATTTTTGTAAATAAAAAAAAATGTATCCGAAGTTCCGAACGTCCTCACGGACAAAATTAAAAAATATATATTTCTGAAAAAATTATTTTTCGGGAGGTTCATTCCTTAGAAATACAAAATTAATAATGTTTTAGACTTAAAACATATTTTTTATGTATTTTTAAAGAAATTGTTTCGGGAAAAGTTAAAAATATTTTTTTTTCTAAATTTAATCCGTGCGAACGTCTGAAACTTAGGTTGCATATAAAAAAAAGAAATTGAAATTTAAGAAAAAATATTTGAAAATCTAAGAAATTAATTGAAAAAAATGAGAATAATACAAAATTGAAGAAAAGAATTGAAGAAAGCTAAAAATAATTGAAATTTAAGATAATTAATAAAAAAATTAATGAAAATTATGAAAACAAATGAAAATAATTAATAATTGAAGAAAATAATTGTAATTTGAGAAAAATATTTAAAAATCTTAAAAAATAAATTTACAATACGATGAAAATAATTTTAAATTGAAAAAAATAATTGAAATATGATGAAAATAATAAAAATTTGAGATAAATAAATAAAATTTTAGAAGATTGTGCCAAAAGAATTAAAATAATTAAAAATTGGAGAGAATAATAGAAAAATTACAGAATTTATTTTAAAGCAAATAAAAAAAATAATTGTAAAATCGTTTAAGAAAATTGAAAATTGAAGATAATATTTTAAATTTTAGATAATACCTGAACAAAATAATTAAAAATTAAAGAAAGTAATTAAAAATTGAAGAAAATAATTGAAAATTGAAGAAAGTACTTAAAAATTGAAGACAATATTTGAAAACAGCAGAAAAATTTAAAAATCGACAGAATTAATTGCGAATTAATGAAAATAATTTAAAAATTATTAATTTAAATTAAAATTTAAAGAAAAACATAATTTAAAAAAGCTGAGAATTGTTGATTATTAAAGAAAATTGAGAAAAAATTGAAGAAAATGATTGGAATTTAAGAAAAAAATTGGAAATTTAAGAAAATAATTGACAAATTAAAAAAAATGATTGTAAAAAGCCTAGAGTTATTGAATAATGAAAAAAACAATTGAAAATTGAAGAATGGAATTGAATGTCGAAAATTATAATTGAGAATTAAAGAAAATAATTGAAGAATTGAACACTTGGATTGAAAGTAGAAGAAAATAAGTGATAATTGAAGAAAAAAGAAATTGAACAACCCAGGAATTATAGAATTTGAAGAAAACAATAAAAAATGAAGAATGTAATTGTGATTTGAAGAAATTAATTAAAAATTGTAGAAAATAATTTGAAATTGAAGAAAATAATTGTGATCTTATGAAAATTGTTGAATAATAATTGATGAATTGAATTGAAGTTTCGAAAACATAATTGAGAATTGAAAAGAAATATTAAAAAAAACGAGAAAATTATTGATCATAGAAGAAAATAATTGAAAATTGGAGGAGTTATTGAGATGTGAAATAAATAAACGATAATTGAAAAAAATAGTTGAAAAAAGTAGAGAATTATTGAATATTGAATTAAATAATTGAAAATTGAGATCTAATGAAAATAATTCAAAATTGAAGAAAATAATTGAGAATTGTAGAAAATAATTGGAAATTGAAGAGAATAATTGAGAGTTGAAGAAAATAATTGAAAATTGAAAAGAATAATTGGCAATTGAACAAAATAATTGTGAATTTCTGAAAATAGTTGAACCCATTTAAGATATACAAATGTATTAAAATACAAATTGAGAGTTAAAGAAAATAATTAAAAATTGTTTAAAATAATTGAAAACCGTAGAAAAGATTTCAGAATTGAAAAAATGTATTAGAAATTGATAAAAATAATTGAAAATTGAAGAATATAATTGAGAAATGAAGACATAATTTGAAATTAATGAAAATAATTCAAAATTGAAGAAAATAATTGTGAATTTCTGAAAATAGTTGAATAATTGAATTGAAGTTTCAAGAACGTAATCGATAATTGAAAAAAAATATTGAAGAAAGCCGGGAATTATTGAATATCGAAGAAAGTAATTGAAATATGATGATAATAATTGATAATTGAAAGCACACCATAGAATTGCTGATAATTATATAAACTCTTATGCAATATACGGTCTAATAAAAAAACTGAAGTTCTATCTACATTTTTTCATAATAATTTGACTTTTTCATGTTTAATGTCGTTCATTGTATATTCATTCATTTAATGTATATTTATTATTTTTTAATTGCATTCTTGACGCATAATTACACAAAATTTAAACGCATAATCAGATTAATTAAAAATGTATAAAGTTACCATCTTTGTTGATAAAACAAATTGATATATTAGTCAAATTTATTAGCCCAGAAAAAAAAATTCCCGGTTTTCCCAGTTAGTAGACACCCTGATAAGAGAAAAATATGATTAAAAATAGAAAAAAAATTTTAATCACTTCAAATTTAGTATATTTGTTTATTTAAACTTTCAATAAATGCATATTTAAATTAACAGAAATTTGAAGAAATTAAAATTGCATTAAAATTTTAACTTTGAGATCATTTTAAAAAGGTGAAATATTGCGTAAAAATTTAAAACAAAAAAGCATCTAGTGACAGACTTTAGGTGTAGACAGAATGAAAGAAACATGTAAATAATTATATATATATTATTATAAAACAAAAATAAAAATTTTTCAACCCCTTCAATTGTTTAAAATTGGAAAATAACGAAAAAAGGTTACATTTCTCTGTCGTGAATAATTTGCAAATGCATCAATTGCCAAAGAACCATGAGACTGAAAATTCATGGACTGCATCTTCAATATCAGATAAAAGGCGTCACACTAACGCGAGGAAGCGTCGTAATCACAAGGCTATCAAGTTTCGCTGTGACTTTCCCTCAACGCAAGTTAAGGTGATGCTTGCAAGAGGATGGGTACAAGTAATTTAATTCAATTCCTTATTTAGCGTCAGTTTCTTTAGAAGGAAATCAATTGAAATGTTCTCGAGTTATTTACTCACAAAGTTGCACGTACCGCGAGTAATTCGAGAGCTCAATATAAAGCAGATAAGTACAAGATGATAATCGAGCATTGGCCTCATGATAATCGCCTTCTTTTTCAGATTTAAAACTAAAATCGTAATCAACGCATTTCACCCTGACCCACTAAACTAGATACACACGAATAACAAGCACTCTGGTAAAATATGATTCATAAATTAAAGTAAAGGAATTTTTCTTTTGATATCTTGAGAAAATTCGATAAACTCTGTATTACATAACCTCAAAAAGTGACAGGTGAATATAACGAATATTGATAACTATATCTGAAGAGTAATAATGTGTATTTTCAATTTTTGTTCAATTGTATGTTTCAAATTATTACTGATTTAAATTAAAATCACTATTCTTTTAAAGTTGAAAAACCTGACACTTGTAATTTAAGAGAAATTCGTTACGAACTTGTGTAAATAATACGACTGACCAATCAGATTCAAGCTTTCTGAAACTATGTTCATTTTTCCTAAATCGGCAAACTTCTCACTGGAAAGAAATTTAAAAAAATCATAGAAATGTTTTAAAATTAAAGAAAATAATTCAAATTTGAGAAAAATACTTGAAAATAGAAATAAATTTAAAAAAATTAGAATAATGAAAAATTGGAGAAAATAATTCAAAAATTGACAAAAGTCATTGAAATTGAGATAAATAATTTAAAATTTAGGAAACTGATTCAGTAAAAAAATAAAAATGATTAAACATTGAAGAAAATAATTAAAAATTAGAGAAAATAAATGAAAAAAGATAAATATAATTTAAAATTGAAGAGAATATTTTTGAATTTAAGAGAAATAATTACAACAAATATAGAATATATACATAAAATACAAGAAAATCATAGATATAGTATTGAAAATAGAATAAAATAATTGAAATTTCAGTTAAATAATTAAAAACTTTTTAGTAATTATGAAAAAGAACGTAAGTAATTAAAAATTGAAGAAAATGATTAAAAAATAATATAAATAATTGAAAATTAAATTAAATAATTGGAATATCAGATAAACAGTTTAAAATTTTTGAAATTATAAAAAAATTAAAAAAATATATATATAATATATATCTTCAATTTTTGAATACTTGTTGATTAATTCCGAAAATTTCAATTGTTTATCTCAATTTTTCATTATTTACTTCAATATATAATGGGATATTTGAGAACATTTTATAAGAAACTTGACAAATAATTTTAAAAAATAAAAGTAATTAAAAATTGGGAAATAATTGAAAAATGATATTTAAATTTTAAACTTCAGAAAATAATTGAAATATGATAAAAACAATAAGTTGAAAAAAATAAAATAAATTTGAAATAAATAATTGAAAAAATTGCAGAATTTTTAATAAATAAAAGAGAATAATTGAAATTTCAGAAAAATACTTGAAAATTCAGAAAAATACTTGAAAATCTGATAAATTAATTGAAAAAATGAGAATAATTAAAAATTGAAAAAAAGAATTGAAGAGAGCTAAAATTAATATAAATTTAAGATAATTAATAAAATGTTTTGGAAACTATGAAAACAAATGAAGATAATTGAAAATTGAAGAAAATAATTGAAATTAGAGAAAAATACTTGAAAATCTTAAAAAAAAATTTTACAAAAAGAGAATTACAATTAAAAATTGAAATCAATAATTGAAATATGATGAAATAATTAAAAATTCAGATAAATAATTGAAATTTTTGAAAATTATGCCAAAAGAATGAAAATAATTAGAAATTGAAGAAAATAATAAAAAAATAATATAAATAATTGAACATTAAATTAAATAATTGAAATATCAGATAAAAAGTTTAAAATTTTGGAAATTAAAAAAAACATAAAAATAATGGGATATTTTAGAAAAAATTTTAAAAATATTTGAAAATAATTTTAAAAAATAAGAGTAATTAAAAATTGGGTAAAATAACTAAAAAATGATAAAAACAACGATAAATTTAAAAAAATAAAAGAAATTTGAAATAAAAAATCGAAAAAATTGCAGAATTTTTGTTAAATAAAAAAAAATAGTTGAAATTAGAGAAAAATACTTAAAAGTCTGATAAATGAATCGAAAAAAATGAGAATAATTAGGAATTAAAGAATGCTTAAAATAATTTAAATTTTAGATAAATAATAAATTATTTGGGAAAGTATAAAAACAAATGAAGATAATTAAAAATTGAAGATATAATTGAAATTAGAGAAAAATGTATAAAAATCTTAAAAAATAATTTTACAAAAAGAGAATAGCAATTAAAAATTGAAAACAATAATTGAAATATGATGAAATAATTAGAAATTGAAGAAAATAAAAAAAAATAATATAAATAATTGAAAATTAAATTAAATAATTGAAATATCAGATAAAAAGTTTAAAATTTTAGAAATTTAAAAAAATGGGATATTTTAGAAAAAATCTTGAAAATTAATTTTAAAAAATAAGAGTAATTAAAAATTGGGGAAAATAATTGAAAAATGATATTGAAATTTGAAACTTTAGAAAATAATTGAAATATGATAAAAACAATGATAAGTTGAAAAAAAAGAAATTTGAAATAAATTTGTTAAATTTTTTGTTGTGTAGATAAATAAATAAATAAATAAATAATTTAAAAATTGCAGATTTTTTTTTAAATAAAAAAAAATAATTGCTATTTGAGAAAAATACTTGAAAATCTAATAAATTAAGTGAAAAAAATGGGAATAATTAAAAATTGAAGAAAAGAATTGAAGAAAGCTAAAAATAATTGAAATTTAAGATAATTAAAAAAATGTTCTGGAAATTATGAAAACAAATGCAGATAATTAAAAATTGAAGAGAATAATTGAAACTAGAGAGAAATACTTAAAAATCTTAAAAAATAATTGTACAAAATGAGAAAAATAATTAAAAATTTTAAAAAAATAAAATTGAAATATGATGAAAATAATTTAAATTTTTAAAACTAATTGTAATATGATGAAAACTATTTTAAAGGAATGAAAATAATTGGAAATTGGAGAAAATAATAGGTATAAAAATTATATAGAAAATTTAAAATTAAAGAAAATTATCTAAACAATAATTAAAACAATTAAAAGATTCCAAAGATAAATGTTATTTTGCACTCCTTCTAAAATCATAGATTGTTAACTCTTATTTATTAAAAAATTGATTTTAATACATTAACATAATATCAAAAGACTTAATTAATTCAGTAAATCCAATTATTCAATAATTAAAACTTGAAAATCTTTTGAGGAATATAAAATAAAATTTATCTTCGGAGTACAATAACAATTGTCACGAAATATTTTGTGTCAAAATGATACGGACCCAAATATTTGAAAGTTCAGGATATTAAATCAGAAATAATAATGAAAATGATAAAAAATTGAAGATAATAATCGCAAAATGAAAATAATAATGGTAAATTTAACAAAATTCAATTTTTAATAGCCATAAATAATGAAATAGAATTAATGTAGAAGAGAAAATAATTAAAATTAAAAAAGTAATTGAAAAAATTGAAGATTTAGGAAAAAAGTGACTAGTATTGAAAATAATTAAAAATGCTAAAAATCGTTGAAAATCACTTAAACAGGTGATTGAAATCATAATTAAGAATTGATTAATTAATTAAGTAATTAAGATTAAGAATTAACAAAATTGAAGAAATTTTTAAATCACTTCAAATTTAATATATATTTGAACAGTGGATAAATTAAACTTTCAATCAATGCAAGTTCAAATTAAAAGAAATTTGAAGAAATTAAATTTTCTATAAAATTTTAAATTTAAGAACATTTAGAAAAGGTGAAAAATTTAAAACAAAAAAAGCAGCTATTGGAAAGAATTCAAGAACGAATGAAAGAAACTTGTAAATTATTATATGTCTCGTCTTCAATTTTCAAATTTAAATTTGAAAATTTGTGTGTCAAAATATTCAAATTCTAAATTCAGATTAACGCAGAACCAGAGTATTTTCGTAAAAGTTGTTTTTCAGCTAAATTGGTAAGTTCTAATTTAATCTAGATTGAGAATCCAGAAGAAACAGATTGGAATTTGTGGTGGTGTGAAACGAGCGATGTTCGTTTGGCTTTTGAGAGTAAACTGGGTCCGCATCAAAGAATTCCACACTTCCGAAATCATTACGAGTTAACGAGAAAGAACTATCTTTATCGGAATTTGAGGAGATATGAGAAGCTACTTTTAAATGCCGGGAGAAGAGACGAGGCAGCTTTCAGTTTATCGATGCCAATCACCTTTGAATTACCAAACGAGTATCGAATGTTGGTCGAGGAGTACCGTAAACAACAGGGGTCCACCTGGATAGTAAAACCTGTCACCGGGTCTCAAGGTCGCGGAATATTTCTCTTCCGTAGACTCAAAGATCTCTACGACTGGAAATCCAAGGAAGCATCGTTCGCTACTAATACAAACTCTTCTCATGGAAAAAACGAGACTTTTGTCGTTCAAAAGTATATCGAAAATCCTTACTTGCTCGCAGGTTATTTTTTTTTTGTTTTGGTAATAAAGAGAAATTATAATTCTTTAAGGATGTTTGACCAGGGTGTCTACTAATTTCGTCCCACAAAATTCCCGGTTTTTGTTCCTATTTTTCCCGGTTTTTTCTCTTGTTAACTTAAAATTTATTTTAAGTATAAATAGACCTACAAATGGCTACAAAAATTGAATATAACAGTTGATAATTGAAGACAATAATTGAAATTCAAAGAAAATAATTGAGAATTGAAGAATTAAATATTAAACTTTACAAAAAATAATAATTAAGAATTAAAAGAAACAATAAATAATGAAAAGAAATAATTGAACAATGACAAAGATATTTGACAATTAGAAACAAAATTTAAAAAAAAGTAAATATTAATCTACAATTGAACAATAATTGAAAAAATTGAATAATGGTTATTAAATTCAAAGAATATAATTGAAAATTGGTCAACTAGATAGAAAATCCAAAAAAATAATTTAAAATTTAAGTTAATAATTCAAAACTGAAGAAATAAATTGAAAATTAAATAATCAAATTGAAATCAGAAAAACACAGAATTATTTGATATTAAAAAAAAAACAATTGAAAATTGAGAAGTAAAATTGAAATTCGAATACAATAATTGAGAATTGAAGAAAATTACTGAACAATTGGATTGAAAAAAGAAGAAAATAATTTATAATTAAAAAAAAATGGAAAATGACAGGAATTTTTTCATATTGAAGAAAACATTAAAAATTGAAGAATAGAATTGTATTAAAAGAAATTAACTTAATTAATTGAAAATTAATTCAATAATATTAATTATTGAAAATTAAAGGAGGTTTTGAAACATAAAATAAATAACTAATAATTGAAAAAAATCGAGATCACTGAATATTGAAATAAACAATTGAAAATTGAACAAAATAATTAAAAATTAAAGAAAATAATTGAAAATTGACGAGAATAATTAAAAATTGAAGAAAGTGCTTAAAAATTAAATACAATATTTGGTAACAGCAGAAAAATTTAGAAATCGACGGAAATAATTGAGAATTGATGAAAATAATTTAAAAATTCTCAATTTAAATAAAAATTGAAAGAAAAACATAATTTAAAAAATCTGAGAATTGTTAAATATTGAAGAAAATTGAGAAGAAATTGAAAATTGAAAGAAATTGAGAAACTGAAAGAAATATGAAAAAATAATTGGAAATTGAAGAAAATAATTGAAATTTAAGAAAAAAAATTGGAATTTGAAGAAAATAATTGAGAATTTAAAAAAAATCATTGTAAAAAGCCTAGAGTTAGTGAATATTGAAAAAAACAATTGAAAAATGAAGAATGTAATTGTAATTTGAGGAAATTAAATAAAAATTGTAGAAAATAATTTGAAATTGAAGAAAATGTGTTTTTATGAAAATTGTTGAATAATATTTCAAAAATATAACTGATAATTGAAAAAAAAATATTGAAAAAAGCCGAGAATTATTGATTATAGAAGAAAATAATTGAAAAATGGAGGAGTTATTGAGATGTGAAATAAATAATTGATAATTGAAAAAAATAGTTGAAAAAAGTCGAAAATTATTGAATATTAAATTAAATAATTAAAAATTGAAGGAAATAGTTGAGATCTGAAGAAAATAATTAAAAATTGAAGAGAATAATTGAAAATTGAATCAAATAATTGGCAATTAAAAAAAAATAATTTATAGTTGAAGAAAATAATTAAAAATTGATTAAAATAATTGAAAATCGTAGAAAATATTTCAGAATTAAATAAATTAATTAGAAATTGATGAAAATAATTGGCGATTAAAGGAAATAGTAGAAAATCGAAGAAAATAATTGAGAATTGTAGAAAATAATTGGAAATTGAAGAAAACAATTGAAAATTGAAAAGAATTTATTATCCCAGAAAAAAAATTTAACGGTTTGACGTAAAATCCCCGGTTAATTCCCGGTTTTTCCCGTTCAATTTAAAATCCCGGTTATTTCCCGGTTTTCCAGGTTAGTAGACACCCTGTTGACCCATTGACATAACCTCAAAATAAAAAATGGTTTTTTATATAAAATAAAAATATTAATAAAATTGATTTCACCCAATTTTTAAAAGTTACAGTTGCACATTTAAATAAAATTAGGTTAATACGAAACTTGGAAATAATAATTATTTAACATTTTGTGTTTTTTCTTTAAAGTTTGTGAACATTTCTAATTTTTCTCCAATTTTGATAAATAATAGCTCATTTTAATCTTTGAAAAAGGGGTGTTATCAATTTTAATAATATTTTTATTTTATGTGAAAAATAATTTTCTAGTTTGAGGTTATGTGAATGGATTGAACAGCCTGAAATAAAATTTTCATTCGACAGATTTTATTGAATAGAATTTTATTTTAGACGAGAAATTTCGGTTTTTAAATTCAGATAATCAGAATTTTAAATAAATTGTATTTTTATATCTTACTGCTCTCTAAATCTGAATTAGTAATTTTCTACTAAGAATTAGTAGTTTTCTACTATGAATTAGTCAAATTTATGGCTCATTTTTCTCTAATTCATATAGTAGAAAACTAAAAGTTCTTAGTAGAAAATTACAAATTCTTAGTAGAAAACTACTAATTGAAATAGTGAAACTTTACTTTTCAAAAAAGTAGATTTTTTTACTAATTTAAATAGTAGTTTTCTACTACAAGATTAGTAGTTTTCTACTAATTCTTAGTAGTTTTCTACTAATTCTTAGTAGTTTTCTACTAATTCTTAGTAGTTTTCTACTAAAAATTAGTAAAATTCTTACTAATTTAATAGTAGCTCACTTTTCGCTAATTCATTAGTAGAAAACCACTAATTCAGATTTAGAGAGCGAATTTTAAAATTTTCATTCGACAGATTTTATTGAATAGAATTTTATTTTAGACGAGAAATTTCGGTTTTCAAATTCAGATAATCAGAATTTTAAATAAATTGTATTTTTATATCTTACCGAATTTTAAAATTTTCATTCGACAGATTTTATTCAATAGAATTTTATTTTAGACGAGAAATTTCGGTTTTTAAATTCAGATAATCAGAATTTGAAATAAATTGTATTTTTATATTTTACCGAATTTTTAATTAACACAATTTTCATTTTAGAGAATTTCTATTGAACAAATTTTATATTTAAAAGAATTTTAATTTAAGGGAATTCTAATTGAACAGAATTCTAACTTAACGGAATTTTCATTCTACAGAATTTTTATTTAACCAACTTTTTATTTAAAAGAATTTTAATTTAATGAAATGTTATTCAAACCGAATTTTAATTTACCAAAATTTTAATTTACTAGAATTTTAATTCATCATAATTCTAATTTAACAGAGTTTTAAACGAATCGAATTTTTTAATGACATAATTTCCATTTCACCGAATTTTTATTTGCACCGATTGATATTCGAATTCTTAATTCGACGAATTTTAATTTGACCAAAATCGCAAATAGCCGAATAAATAAAAACCCGACAGAAAGATTTTGGCTTAAATTTCAAAGTGGATAAAAAAAAGAAAACTGTGATTGGGAAAGTCCCAAATTCGAGGTTTAATTCTTTCGATCAATTTTTTATTCGCCCGATTGAAATGTCGGTAGAATGAAAATTCGGCGTTTTAAAAATTTAAATATCAATCATCGGAAATAAAAATTCGGAAAAATGAAGATTCGGTGAAATGGAAATTCTAGTGTTTGAAAACTTGAATCTTAAAATTCTCCTCAAGGAGAATTCCAATAAATTAAGATTCTGTTAAATTAAAATTCGATTAAATTAGAATTCTGCTAAATTAAAATTCGTTTAAATTAAAATTCTCCTAAATTAGAATTCTATTAAATAAAATCTTAGAGACAAATTCCATAGACTGAAAATTCAGTTAAATAAAAATTCGATAAAGGAGATTTCTGCTGAAAGAAAATTCTGCCTGATAAAATTCTGTAAAATTAAAATAATTGGATATTTCAGCATCTCAATTACTCTGATTAATTTTGCGTGGAAAAATTGAAAGTTGATTTTTAAATGTAATTAAGATAGCATCGATTTCTATTTTGTGCGAGCTTTAAAAATTGTTAATGTATCCTTTTCCTTTTCGATTGACAGGACGGAAGTTCGATTTGCGTATTTACGTCCTAGTCACGTCCTTTCATCCGTTGAAGGTGTGGTTGGCAAGAGAAGGTTTTGCACGGCTGTCCGGTGAATTATTCGCGCTTGATAAAATCGACGACAGTAGGATCCATTTAACAAATATGGCTATTCAACTAAAAGGAAGATCACCAAGGGATGAAAAACATTTGTCACCGAGAAATTCTCAGGTACGAGACACGGAAAATCTTGTCTTGAAAGTCCTTCCGTTCGCGACTTCTTTCTAAAAGAATTTTGTATTAAGGATATCCGGATCTAAAGTCACAGGACTTTTTATTCAGTAAGAAAAAAAACGGTAAATTGTTTACTAAAATAAATTAAAATTTTTTTTTATAAAATTATTTAACTTGACAAATAACTATTTTGAACTTTTAAGTAAGAAATTTGTTTTAATAATTGAATATTAAATTGTTTTAAGTTCGGTTAGAATAATTGAAATGTTAAAAATATTTTAAAATTTACAAACATTTTGTATCACAATCGTAACTGAATTTTCCAAATGGCGAAACTGAAAAGAGATTTATGTCACAATCAATCTCGCGCATAAGCGTTATTTTTATTTTCTGTTACGGTGACAGAATTTTTAAAAGCGAGAAATTTAGATCGATTAAAATTAGAAGAAAAGAAAATTTAAATGAATTAAAATAGGGATAAATTGAATTTCGGGTGATTTGAAGTTTGAATCGATTAATATTTAGATAAATTGAAATTTCGACAATTTTAAGTTTCGGCCGATTGAGTATGCATATTTTATTAAAACTGAAATAAAAGGAATCTACTAAAATCTAAATTATTCAATGTTTTGATAAATAAAAATAAGGATTAATTAAATTTGATTGAATCAATTGAAGTTTGAATTAATTTGGATCGTTTGAAATTAGAATCAATTAAAAATTGAATTTTGAATAAATACTTCATTTAAATCGTTACAAATTTAGAGAAATTAAAATTCGCATAATTTGAAATTTGAATAAAGTAATATTCACATAATTTAAATTTTCAATAATTTTAATTTACTTCAACTCAATTTGATTAAAATAAAAATAAATTTAATTCTAAAACGGTTAAAATTACAATTAATTAATGTTCCAACCAATTAAAATTTCGATTAATTAAAATTTGGTTCAAATGTAAATCAATTAAAATTTAAAAATTGTGTAAATTTAATTTTACATTAATTAAAATTTATTTATTTATTTATTTATTTATTTAAGAACACACACGGGTAAATTCAATTATAATTTGAATAATTTTTCAAAAATTGTAACAAAATTAATTTTGTAAGAAAACAAAATTATTTTTTATTTTTCAGGGCAAACACGGGTGTAAATGGAGTCTACGGAAAATTCGAGAATACATAACAGCCAGACATGGAGTCACTGCAGTTAACAATCTTCTGTATCGTATTGCTGGTGTGTTGCCACCCTATTATTCTAAGACGTTTCGTGCGTTAAACCGCCCACAGAACTGCACGATGTTCCTATAAATGATTATGTTGATCGCTTTAACAGTTTAAATGGAAGCAGTTTTCACAGTTTCCAGGAAATTTCTTTGCAAAAGTTAATTTCAAACTTTCCTTTAAATTTCCTTCTCCTCAAAAGTTCCAAGCTTTCTCAAGTGCGCCTTTTTAAGAATACAAATAATAATTTATTCAAGCGAAATAATTTCCCATTCTTGCTATTTGTATACTGTTCACATTAAAAGTTACTTTAAAACGATAAAATATCATTTAATTCAACGTTTAGGATTGATTAAGTAAACATTTTTTAAATTTAATTTAACAAATTTAATTTACTTTTGAATATTTAATTTTTTTTCTAACTTAATTTCAGCGATTTTACACTTTAATTCCTGATAAGAATAATTTAGTTTTTTCGTGTTTTAAAATAAATTTGTCATTGAGTCTGTCCACACCTTTGCGCAAATAAAAATTTAAAAATCTGTCTCGATACATCTCTTCTAAATTTTATTGTCTTTCATTTAAAAAATAAATAAATAAAATCGGTTAAAAAATGAAGGCCCTGGACTTTTTTAAAAAGTAAATTTAACTTTCCTCACACTGTGCGCCGCGCGGTTTAAAAGCCAGCATATTTCCAGCACTCACATATAAAAATTAAAAAACCAGTTTCGTCAAATCTTTTCTACATTTTATTATCTTTCATTAAAATAAAAAATAAAATAAAATCGGTTAAAAAATGAAGGCCATGGATTTTTTTAAACAGTTAATTTCACTTTTCTCCCACTGTGCGAATTATACTTTTGTACAATTAAGTGTTTAAAAATGTCTACAACCTACAGTTTTTAATGTTCTTTTAAAAATTACAACCAATACAATTTTTAAAAAATCTGTCGAAGTTGAGAAATAGTTACTTTTTCTATAAATATAGTTATTCCTTCAATTAATATGTACCTATAATTAAGGTATGATCTAAAAATGATACGTCTATTTTGTTAAAAAATAATTAAATAACTATAATTATAAAATTAATTATTCACTTGGGCCGCGTACAACAGAAAAATACTTTTTTCCGAAAATATACTAATTTGTACCTTTATAAACAACTACAAATTCAATAATCGGCTTAGACAGATTTCTTGGAAATTTTATCCCCTGTAATTGAAAAAAAAGAACATTCAAATCCGATAAAAATTGTAGGCTGTGGACATTTTTGTATAGTAAATGGCGCCGCGCGGCTTAAAGACAAAAATAAGGGAGGAGCTTATTTTGGATGTGGCGTGAAGTGGGGAGATGAGAGTAAGAGAGAAAGGACGCTTAGTGTCTCTCTCACTCTTATAGTCTCCCTACTCTAACTTTACGCTACGCTTAAAATAAGCCCCTTCTTTATATTATGGGATCGTTTATAAATTGTGTAACCCTCCAAGGGTAGGGGGGGGGGGGGGGCCTGAAAATGTTTAAGGCCATAAATAGAAGGTTTTTTAATAATTTTTTTTCTCAGAAGTTTTAATATGTAATGAAGTAAATGTTTCTATATATTTTTAAGTATATTAACAACAATTACAAAATGAAATTTCGGCCTTAAAAAGTGTTGCAATACTCCCTCCACAGAGGGCGCAATCTACTACTGACTTAAAAAACGGTAGACATCTTAACTCAAGAGCCGCTTGACCAATTTAAAAAATTTCTGTTTCATTCGGTTATTTGGAAGTTTCTTTAGATACTGAACCTCTAATATAATAATAATATTTATTTATTATGAATTTTGTGAATGATTTAAAAGCGGAAAAATAACTTTTTCTCAGTTTTTTATATTAAAAAGCTGGCTATTTCTTTTATTACGGAAAATTTTAAAAAGTTAGATGACCTAAAGAACTATCTATCTTATGATACGGAAATTTCGAAAAAGCATCTTATGGTACTCTTTTTCCTTATGTTGGCGTCTGCGCAGAAGATAGTTGCCATGGCGACGAACATGTGCGCAGACGCAGTAACATAAGCTAGCCTATCCCAAAGTGCTTTTTCGAAAGTTGCGTATCTTAAGGTGGACAGTGCGCCCGTTACCAAATTGAAAAAAACTTAAAAAAATACTTTCGATTTTTAATAAATGAATTCTATTTTTTTTTAGTCTATCTATCTAAAAAGTATCTATTTTTGAATTTATAATTTAGCGACATGTCCAGAGTTTATCTTTTTATTGACTAACGACTATTCGAAGAGCATCTAGCTTTTTCTTGTTCTTAGTCATTGATCATCCTGGTGTAACCAGTCCCATTGACGTATTAAAATATTTTGCTCGAACAATTTTTTTTTTCAGGCGTCATAATGGCCAGCTTGCAAGCAGTGCAACCAGTTATGATGCAAGAGAGCAATTCCTTCGAGCTCTACGGCTACGATATACTTCTGGATGAACATCTGACTCCTTGGTTGTTGGAGATTAATGCCTCTCCTGCTCTGGCACCAACCGACAGTGAGGATTATCGTCTAAAATTCGACATTCTCGACGACGTGCTCAACATCCTCGACCTAGAGAGACTGTTGACCGGTAGTGAAATTAGAGTCGGCGGTTTTGATCTTCTCTGGAACGATGGACCTGTTTGGAGCACTTGTCCTAATCCGTTTCATTGTGGTCAAGACCCATCCGACTGTCCACCTCATCTCAAAAAGTTAAACATCTTCCTAGGCGCCAGAAACAATCGCCTCGAACAACTCAAGCAACTACACAAGATCTTGCAGGAAAAATTGTAAACCAATTTTCTCGATAACATGTACACATTTTCGCCTTATCTCTCTAGAGATTAGCACCAATTCGCAGATCATATATTCATATGATTATATTGATCGAACTTTGCGAAACTGCTCTTAAACCGCAAGCATGGAATATCCATTATAGTTTGTGTCTACACAACAATATAATACTTTAACGATGGCAAAGCATGTATATGCGTAAGGTGTTACGTATTATTTGGCTCAATAATATTTTTTATTTATTTATAAACGTTTAGGGTCATTTAGAAATAGTGTCTTTTCCTCAGGTTTGTAACATGAGGTTTCTTGATAATTATTAATTAAGCAATTACCAAGAGCAGGTTTGTTTAAGTAAATAGTGGACTGTAATTTAAAACTATAAAAACTTGTATATTTTTCACTTTGCCGGAATACATAGTATCATAATCACGAATTGAAGTCCTTATCGAGAACCGAATTGTTCCTTTAAAGGTTCATGAATTTCTGAAATTGTACAATGGCTCAAAAATTGTCGGAGTATATCTCAGAGAAGTGGTGGGAAATTTGGAAAAGAAGTAGGAGAATTTGAGTCTTAGGTGATGGTAATAAGGAAATGTAAGTTATTACTATAGATACAATCTGGTTTATAGATATTTTTCAAAGAGAATTGCATTTAACAGAAATTTAGTAAACAGAATTGTAAATCTTACAACAATTATAAATCCCTAAATTATTAATCTCCTTCACACTAAACTAACCTTTTTGGAACGTGCCCAAACGAAAAATACAAGGATTAAGGTTTTAGAATAATTTTAAGGTTTGTCGAGCATAAATTTTTGAGTTTGTCTGTTTCGTAGCACATTGTATTTCGAACAATCCACTAATATATGTTTTACGGAAAGAACAATTTGGCATTGAACACAGATGATGGGTTCTTCTTTGGTCATTAGATGTTGATGAGTCAGGTGAATGTGTCCAATTCAAAGACGAGTCAACTCGTCCAGACGTTTTTTGTGTTCCTCAAAATTTAATTTTTAATTTCGTGTAGTTTTGTATGAGGCTCGGCTTTCCATTTCTCGTCCCAAATTTTAGACATTTCTTCTTTAAACAATGTTTTAGAGATTTTGAGGCTTATTCTTTGCTAGTTCATCTAGGTTTCCAAGCTCGCATGCAAATTTTGCAAGATGGGATCCAGGTAATTGCGATCTTTTTTCCACCATAAATTATTTTATAGCTACCTCTTGAATGAGTTGTGTGATGTAATCATAATTTGTGTTGTTCTTTATTGCTTTAATACCACTGACGGAGTCTGAAAATATGATGAATTTTTTTTCAGGCGAGTTATCAATGAAAATTAGAGTCTTCAGAATGTCATATGTTTCACATCTAAAGTCTGGATAGCGCATCCAGATCCAGAAGAACTTTTACAACCATCAGTGTATATGTGAATAATTTTTGAATTTTGATTTTAATTCTTCGAAAAGTACCTATTTGGTGTATTGAAATTTTTGATTGTTTTTTATTTAGGTTTTGTAAATCGAAACAGGTAGTGAAAGTTGCCAAGGAGGACAATTGTGTTATGGGATATTTGTCGTACAGTGTAATTTATTGAGAATAGGTCCTCTTGGATTTGAAGGTAAAAAGGTATCAAACTGAATTGTGCACTTTCGAGGCTTTTATTGAGAAAACAATTTTCACACTTGGAGTTGGTAACTTTGAAGAATTCTATGCGTTCTTTTCTGTGAAGATGCGCTTGGATGAAAAGATGAAATGCATCGCACTAATCCGTTATGTATTATCCATCTCACGTAACAGAGTGATACCCCTGATAATATCAGGTTTCTAAAAAGTCATATACATAGTATGTAATCATGATATACGTTAGACTTGTGCATTTCAAGATCATTTGCATGCTGTATATTTGAGAATCGCATATTTTGCATTTGAAAATCATTTGCATGTTTTCTATTTTTCAAAATCTACGATCAATTCGACTCGTATTTTTTTATTGCTGGGTAACTTGTTTTACAGGATGGAGATAATATATAATTCAGGAATGGTTTTTCCAGCAAACTTGCTGCCTTGAAAACACATTTACAGTGGCATCTGCTAGTTAACCATTATTACTCTTCTTTTTTTTTTTTTTTTTTTTTTAAACTGAATGTTGCTATACTAGTTTAATGCAAAAATAGATGAATACTTGCGTCCTCTTTATAAATGTTGCCATCAGCGGTCAATTTCAATAATTTCCAGATTTTTATCATTCCTATCATAGAAAGGATATTCTAATTATTATTAATTTTTCGCATTGTTCGAAACTTAAAGAAGTGGAAAATTAAAAAAAAACTGGAGAAATATCATAGAGATTTAGTGTATAATTTATGGAGAGTTTGCATATAAATTAGTTTTTCAACATTCACTTATTCTATTAAAATTTCAAACTAGAAGTTAGTTTCTCTAATTTACATTGATGCATAATATTCAATTTACTGCTTAAGGGATCTTTTAGTCTAAAGTCTCAGCTTCTTAAGAAACTTTTTTAATTCTTGGATATTTTGCGACGTAGAAAAAATTAAGGTCAAGTGTATAATTGCGTTTTTGAAAGATGGTCTTTTACAAAATAATGGTTTACTTTGTCGGATAAATTGATAAATAGTTAATTTAGCAATTTCGGAGATAGGATTCAATTAATATGAAATATTAAATTAAACATTAAACTAAATTGAATGTAAAATGAAGTATTATATTAAATTAACTAAATGTTAATAAAAAGGGAAAATTATGAATCGAGAGAGATTGATAATTCTTCCGTTTAATTAAAATTTATTCCCAGGTACAAATTCATTTTATCAATTAAATTTTCTATTCAATGCAATATATTGAATTAAGTTAAATAATATGTTAAATTAAATATTACATTAAATTAAATATTACCGTAAATTTAATTATTTAAACTCACATTAAATTACATATTGAATTAAAATTTATATTATTCCAAATTATTATCAATTAAGAGGTATTTAAGTTTCTTTAGATTTAAAATTTAAGATATTTTAATAACCCAATTAATCAATTTTATTTAGAATTAATTCTAATTTCAATCCATTAAAATTTTTGTTGGCACATATTTTAAGAAATGGATTTTAAGTTCCGTTTACTTTAAACGAGAACACATTTTAATTAACTGAATTTATGAAATATGCAATTTTTACTTATTATAAGCAAAATTCATCAAAATTTTATCACGATTTATTCTATTTTTCAAATTCTATTTTGATCGATTTAAACTTACCGTTAAAATTTCAATCGATAAAAATTCAATTTATTCTAATTCTCATCAATCTAAAATTCAATTTATCAAAATTTTAAACTAATTTTTGGAAAAAAAAACCTTTGTATTTTTTGCAAATCTAAGATAATTGTTTTTACTCGGTGAATTTTAATCTATCTTGAATTTAAATTTAATATAGTAGATTAATTTAAGTAATTTAATTAATTAGTAAATTTAATATTTTTATTTAATTTAAAATTTTAATTTACTTCAATTTTTTTTTGGATGTTTACATAATCTCAAACTAGAAAGTTCCATTTTCCAGAAATAATTACGTTAAAGCAACATAACTTTTTAAAAAAAATATTATTTAACAAAATCCAACAAATAATTAACTATTGTTTTATCAAACAATAGGTAAAATTAAATTTTAAGAAATTTTAATCACCCAATTAATCAATTTTATTTAGAATTCATTCCAATTTCAATCAATTAAAATTTTTGTCGGCATAGATTTTAAGAAATTGATTTTAAATTCAGCTTACTTCAAACAAGAAAAAAGTAGAAAAAGGATTTATAAAAAATTCAATTTTTACTTATTATAAGCAAATTCATCTTAATTTTATTACGATTTATCCTATTTTTCAAATTCTATTTTGATCGATTTAAACTTACCGTTGAAATTTTAATAGATAAAAAATTCAATTTATTCTAATTTTCGTCAAACTAAAATTCAATTTATCAAAATTTTAAACTAAATTTTGGAAAAAAACCTTTGGATTTTCTGCAATTCTAAAATAATTTTTTCTACTTGGTGAATTTTAATTTAGCTTGAATTTAAATTTAATATAGTAGATTAATTTAATTTATTTAATTAACTAGTAAATTCAGTGTTTTTATTTAATTTACATTTTTAATAAAATTCCATTTTTTAAGGATGTTTCCATGATTTACATAACCTCAAACTAGAAAGTTACATTTTCCAGAAATGATTAGGTTAAAGCAAAAGAACTTTTAAAGAAAATATTATTTAACAAAATCCAAAAAAAATCAACTACAGTTTTATCAAACAATAGGTATATTTAAATTTCTTTAAAATTAAATTTTAAGAAATTTTAATAACCCAATTTATCAATTTTATTTAGAATCAATTCCAATTTCAATCAATTAAAATTTTTGTCGGCATAGATTTTAAGAAATTGATTTTAAATTCAGTTTACTTCAAACAAGAAAAAATTAGAATTAAATGGATTTATAACAAATTCAATTTTTACTAAATATAAGCAAAATTCATCCTAATTTTATTACGATATCCTATTTTTAAAATTCTTTTTTAATCGATTTAAACCTACCGTTAAAATTTTAATATATAAAAAATTCAATTTATTCTAATTTTGGTCAAACTAAAATTCAATTTATCGAAATTTTAATCTAAATTTTGGAAAAAAACCTTTGGATTTTCTGCAAATCTAAGATAATTTTTTTACTTGGTGAGTTTTAATCTAGCTTGAATTTTTTGATCGATTTAAACGTACCGTTAAAATTTTAATAGATAAAAAATTCAATTTATTCTAATTGTCGTCAATCTAAAATTTAATTTATCAAAATTTTAAACTAAATTTTGGAAAAAAAACCTTTGGATTATCTGGAATTCTAAAATAATTTTTTCTACTTGGTGAATTTTAATCTAGCTTGAATTTAAATTTAATATAGTAGATTAATTTAATTTATTTATTTAATTAGTATATTTAGTGTTTTTATTTAATTTACATTTTTAATAAAATTCCATTTTTTAAGGATGTTTTCATGATTTACATAACCTCAAACTAGAAAGTTACATTTTCCAAAAATAATTAGGTCAAAGCAAAATAACTTATGAAGAAAATATTATTCAACAAAATCCAACAAATAGTATTGTAAAGAATGTTTTTTAAAGAGAAAATTGAGAAAAGTGAGGAAACAAAATTGACAAAATTGGTTAAAAATGACAAATTTTTACTAGATTAAAAAAAAACACAAAATGTTAAATAATTTAAATAATTAAAATAATTTTTATAGATTTTGGCTCAACCTAATGTTTTCTGAAAAGTGAACAAGTGGATTTTTTAAAATTTAATTCTAATAATAATTATATTTGAATTGAAAAACCACTTTTTAGTTCTAGGTTATGTCAACGGAATTTATTTAATATCTTAAACGAGTTTTCACAGTGAAATTAGTAGATTTTTACTAATTTAAATACCATAATTTAAAGGGTCCTTCTAGTCAAAATTGATCCTAATTAGAAATCATCCGTTTTGATTCAAATTAACTCAATCTTTAAATCCCTACATTTCATACAACATTTTCGATAAAATTGACCCTACCCAATTTTTTACCCTCCGTTTTAAAAATTATTTCAAACAATTATACGCAGGGCTGTTATAGATTTAAATCATTGGAAAATTTGCATTAAAATCACGATTTAAATCAAAAAAATTTTTAATTCTCCAGAAGTCTAATAGTACATGTAAAACGTCGCAAACCTTAAAAACAACCCACAAATTCGTGAGGATAAATGTTAAAAATTTCAATTTTAATATTTT
Organism: Ganaspis brasiliensis; assembly: GCA_037103525.1. NCBI lineage: Eukaryota > Metazoa > Arthropoda > Insecta > Hymenoptera > Figitidae > Ganaspis > Ganaspis brasiliensis. The sequence continues at coordinate 3,587,418 of JAZKLR010000146.1, forward strand.
AATCTTTAAAAAATTTTAAAAATTATGCTAATACAAATGACCAAAAACCTACGATTTACAAATTTTTGGTATAAAGATAGCAAAAAATAGTATTATATTTTTATATCTTCAAGTCATTATAATTATATAAATTCCAAACGTCAATTAAGTCATTTTTCAATATTTTCTAACTTTTAACTTTCACTTAATTCAAATTTAAATGCATATTAATGAATACAAAATAATGGAATAAAATGAAATATTTTTCATATTCACAATAATCCTTTTTTTTTATATTCTTACAAGATTTCTTAAAGATTTCTATTTTTCGAAACTGTTTAATTTTTATCTTATATAATTTCTTATTTTTACAAAATTTAAAGTTTTTTTCTTCTTTTACTTTTTATATTTTTTCTTTTTTTTTATTTATCTTTTTATTTTTGGATTTTCTTTAATTTTCCTCTTTTTGTGCAAATTATTTAATATTATTTCACACAATTTCGTTATTATAACATTCACTAAACCTTTTATTTCATTGATTTTCATAATTGTTTCCATTTTTTCAAAAATAAATACTCCCATTTTTTTGGAAATTCATTCAATTTCTTTCACATGTTGTCTTTTGCGAGATTTTTCGAAAATTTACTTATTCTTCTATAAAGTTTTTAGGTTTTATTTATTTTTCTAAATTTATTGTTAGACTTATTTTAAGTGTAATATTCATTATAAAAATGTGTTTAGTTTAATTTGCCTAAACTTTTTTATTTTTATATGATTTTAAGTTTCTTTTGTGGACTTTCTTTTTATTTATCTTGATATATACAGGTTTTAATTTTTTTATACTTTTTACATTTTTTTAATTTGTTAGATTAAGGATAAATAAAATTTATTTATTTTTCCTTCTTTTTAATTGTTTAGTTTTTATCTAATAATTACGAATTTTTGAAAACATTGATTTGGTGCTTTTATCTACATTTTTAAACTTTCCCAATTTTCTACTTTTTTGAAACCTTTTATTCCTTTATTTTATATTATGTGAATTTAATTTTTAATCTTGTACTAAATATTATCAATTTAAACATCGTTCTTGCACTTCATAGAATTTCTTTTCTTTAATTTTTTTTAAATTTCACAAAATTGAATTGATTCTTTTTATATTCAATTTGTAAAATAATTCTCTAATTTTTCTAATTTTAAAATTTTGTTCTCTTTAGTAACATATTTTAACGTTTTTTTTTTAATTATCTTCTTATTTATTAATTAAATTAAAAAAAATGTCCGTAAATAGTTTAATTTTTTGAAAAGAGGTTCTATACTTTTTTGTATATAATTATGCTACTGTTTCATTCTTGTGTTGTTTTTTTAAATTTTTTTTTCATTTCTTTAATAAACTACTTACAAATAAACATTTGGAGATTTTAAATACTGGTTATATTTTTAAAAAAATCAATTCTTGATTTAAATAAAAAAAATCCGATTTAAATCAAATAAATCGGATTTTTTAAAAAAAATCATGATTTTTATCAGCCCTGATTATACGTAATTTGAACCAATTTTAAAATTACATTAGCTGAAATTTGCTAAACGAAACCTACGACATACTTTTGTGAATTAAATTCCTCATTAATGTGATGAGTCAAAATATACAAATAACCAAAGGGACATTTATTGCGGGGTGCAAATTTTCTAAATTTGTCTGCGAGGAAAACAATCTGGGCGTCGTGTGAATGAGGTTGCAAGATTACAAGTTGGTTTTCTTTCTTGGGGGAATTTCAAACGTTGGAATGACGGACTTTCAACAACACTGAGATCTCGTGAGATTTGTGTGTATGGAGATAAAAAATTAAGCCCGAAGAACGAATGCCGCAGACACACGAGGGGAATCCTCACAAGCAAAAGAGGAATGTGGTTCATGGTATGCTGATCCCACCCTACCAATTGCAATACTACGAAACAAGAGGTGGTTAATTTTTATCCCCTAAAAACAGTCCCAAATTCCTCTCCTCTCTTTCTAAATCACATTTTTAATTTTAAATCAACCTCAATGTCAAAAAAATTGGTATTTTTTTATTATTCTCTTCCAAACGAGTACTTTAAAAATTGTAAATGAAAGAAAATAAAAGGAAAACAACTTTGAATGAACGAAAAAACACCTGAAATTCTAGTTTACTTTCCTCGAAATTTAAATTTGACCTCAAATTTCTTTATTTTCTGTCACGAAAAATCATCTATAAAAATATGTCCAGGTCAATAAAAAATGTCACTTGAGTGAACGTTCATAACTTTAGGAACCACTAGATATACCTAAATTACCTTTTAAAGTCCATATTAGGTTTTTAAATCCAATTGAACAAAAAAAATGTTAAAACGAAATTTACCAAACAAGATTTAAAATCCAGATTTAGTGTCTTTAGTCAACAAGACGAAACGACAGTTGGTTTTTTTAAATCTAGATTTAATTCTGATACCAAATTTAGTCATTTATTTTCAAGTGTCTCTCGGTATTGAGATATTTTGTTGGATGAAAAAAATGAAGGAGTTGACCGATTAATAAATTATCAATGGGAGTTTTTTTTGGTGGAACGTGTGACGATAAAGCGAGACTTTTAAAGATGGGGTTATAAGAAGGAATGCAAAGCAAATCGTTGTGTAAAATAAAAAGTAAAGAGGCGGGTTGGGTGGTCGTTGTTGGCGGTGTGATATAAAGTCGGGTGGGTCGATACTACCGGTTTTACCTTGCCGCTGTCTGCTGCAGGAGAATTTTCGACGATATCGTAAATAACGTGGGGAAGTCCAGCAGTTCCAAGTAAGAAGCCAAATCCAGTTGTGTCGTGTCTTGTCAAAGTAACGAGGAGCTCCTCAGCCATGTTTTCAACCGCACATTGATCTCACCTTGCTGTCATTTAACGCACGCTCACGCACCACGCCACTTATCCGCCGATAAACGGAAAGAAAAACACGGACGCCTCTGTTAGAATTGAGGGCCGGGATAACGTCAAAGCTTTAACACGAGGATGCCCCGCGCCCCTTTCGCCCAGGAACAGGCACGCGAGTCCGCACTTCCTCAAATCAGCAGAAATTCGTAGTCCACTTGCGTAAGCCGCGACGATAGCAACGACGTGGCGGCACCCATCGCGGTAGAAATTCGTTTAACATTCGTTAACAACTGGAGCACTGGACCTGGACATGACTTTTACGGCGCCACCTGCAAGAGAAAACGAAAAAAGCCGTTTCCCCGCTCCACTACAGTTTCAATTCCCGTGTGTCTCAGTCCTTTTTCTCCGCGAAATGCCACGATATTACCATTTTCACGCACCTTTCTTTTCAAAACAACTCTATAATCCGATGATTGTGAACTGTCACTTTTTTGGAGGTTAGAGACACTTGCAAGAGCTTCAAGCAATCGATTTTTGTATTTTTAAGTAAAAGTTTGTGTAATTCGAGATTATTTCGGTTGATTTGGAACACGGGGAATTTCTCGGATTGGTTATTGACTTGATTGTTTAAAAAAGACGTAAAGAAATTAATAAAATAACAACCGATTGCACGGATACGGTTCGGATAAGTAGTGTCGTGAAATGTTCCTGGAGGGCGCTGTTTGGGCGGGTAATTTAAAATCGTTGAATGTAGATTTGTAGAATTCGTTTGATAATAAAAAAAATGTGTGGAAATAAAGGTATTATGTGATAAATCTTTAGGGTAATTAATTTCAATATAATAATTGTAGGTAAATAAATGGAATACAGAGTAAAAAGTTCAAAAATAGAGTTAATGAAGCAATTTATTCAAATTTTGGTTGATTTTTCCTACACGCATGCGCTTGAATCGTTGCTTGGCAACCAAATTTGTCACCAAACTCTAACCTCTGGTAATGTATTTTTTTGTATAATTTTATTAAATTTCGTCAAAAAAAGTGCAAATAAACATGCTTTTTATCGTCTGGTAACGTTTAATAATAAAACAAAAACAAGGAATAAAATTTATTCAAATTAAATTCATTATGAGCTAAAAACGTCGGTTTAATGTTTAGAAAATTACTTTTACCGTTCAGTAAATTCTGTCAAAATAGAGTAATTTTCAATGAATTTCGATTCATTCACAAAATAGTGCATAATGCAAATCGTGGAATTTTTTATATAAAACTTCAAAATAATGGTGAGCAGACTAATCTAATAATAATAGATTTAATAATTAAACCATGTTATTAAATCTATATATTCAAGTGATGTAATCAATATAATAGGAAAATAAAAATAGAATAAATAACATAGAACATTTAATTGTTGAAGACAAGATTATCTTTTTAAAATTGAGTTTAATTTTAGGGTATAGATTAAAGGTGATTGATTAAAACTAAGAGATTTTAATAATTAACATAGATTTTAGGTATATAAATTATATATACAGAAAAATCGGTTTTATGTTTATTAAATAAGAGTTATCACAATTATTAATATATCTAATAAATTTTATGACAGAACGAGCGGTACTGACATACAAAAAGGATGGAAAGATTTTGGATTTACGAACAATTATGGTTCCTGAAGAATATCAAGAAGAAGGTTTGGCACGGCGTTTAACAGAGGTAATTATATTTTAAAAAAGGTTAAAAGTTTCTATCAATAGAGGAAAAATATATTTTTTAAGAAAACAAACATTAATATTTGATAGATTTAAAATAATACAAGGCTGTCAATGACTTACTTTTCTGATAAATTCAATTATTTTTGTCATTTTTAAAGTACTTTTGTTAACTTTAAAGTATTTTTGTCAACATTTAAATATTTGTCGAATTTGAATTTAATTTTTTCAAGTATTAATTATTTTCTTCAGTCTTTATATTATTGTCATGAATATTTAAATTTATTACACAAGTTTTCATTTCTTTTTATCATTTTTCAATTATTTTCTTAAAATTTCAATTATGTTCTTCAATCTTTTAATTATTGTTAGGAAAATTTTAATTTTGTATACAAATTTCAATTTACTTTTGTTATTTTTTAATTATTTTTTTCAAATTTACTTTGCCATTACAAATTTTAAGAATTCTTTTTTATTCTTTTTATTATTGTCACGAATTTATTAATTTTTTACACTTTTTTCAATTGTTTTCTACAAAATTCAATTATTCCCTTTAAACTTTAATTAGTTTCTTCATACTAAAATTTTTTTTGACGTTTTTGAATTATTTTCTTCAAATTTAAATTATTTACTTCAAACTTAAATTAATTTCTTCAACTTTGAATTATTTTCTTCAAACTTCTAATATTTTTTTCAATTCTTCAATTATCGTTTATAAATTTTCAATTTTTACACCAGCTTCCAATTATTTTCTTCCAATTTTAATCATTTTCTTAATTCTTTTTATTATTGTTATGAATTTATTAATTCTTTACACTTTTTACAATTATTATTTACAAAAATCAATTATGCTCTTCAACCTTTAATTACTTTCTTCATATTTAAATTTTTTTTGCCATTCTTAAATTATTTTCTTCAAATTTCAATTATTTACTTCAAATTTAAATTAATTTCTTCATATTTAAATTTTTTTGCCATTCTTGAATTATTTTCTTCAAATTTCAATTATTTACTTGAAACTTCAATTAATTTCTTCAACTTTGAATCATTTTACTTGAACTTCTAATATTTTTTTCAATTCTTCAATTATTGTCTACAAATTTCTAATTTTTACACCAGCTTTCAATTACCTATTTTTTATAAAATTCAATTATTCTCTTCAAACTTTAATTACTTTCTTCATATTTAGATTTTTTTTGACATTCTTGAATTATTTTCTTTAAATTTAAATTATTTTCTGCAAACTTAAATTAATTTCTTCAACTTTGAATTATTTTCTTCAAACTTATATTTTTTTCTTTTATTCAATTACTGCCTATATATTTCTAATTTTTACAGTAGCTTTTAATTATTTATGTCATTATTCAATTAATTTCTCAACATTTTAATTGTTAAGCCCATTTTCCAAATATTGTTTCAAATTTTTTCTTTTTTACACTAGTTATCAGTTACTTTTTTAAAATTACAATTGTTTATGTCATTATTAAAATATTTTATCATTTTGGAATTATTTTCTTTAAATGTCAGTTTCCTCAGTTTTTTTGTTATTGTTATAAATTTATTAACTTTTACACTGGTTTTCAATTATTGTGTCATTATTCAACTATTTTTTTCACATTTCAATTATATCGTTAATTTTTCAATTATTTTGTACAATTATTTCTTCAAATTCCAATTTTTCTTTGAAACTTTTATTATTTTTTCCAATTTTTCAACTATTGTCTAAAAAGTTTAATTTTTACTTCAGCTTTCAATTATTTTTGTCATTATTCTATTAATATATTCTCATTGGAATTATTTTGTCAATATCTCAATTATTGTACTAAAAATTTTAATTTTTTACATCAGTGTCAAACTCATTTTTTTCCAACTTTAATTATTTTTGTCATTCTTCAGTTATTTTCTTAAAATTTTAATTATTTTCTTCGTATTTCTATTATATTTGTAATTCTAAAATTGTTTACAACAAATTTTAATTAAATTTAAAAAAAAATTTATTGTCATGAATTTTTAAATTTTTTACTTAAGTTTTCAATCATTTTCTTCATTATTTTTATTATTGTGATGAATTCTTTAATTTTTTACACCTGCTTCAATTATTTTAAAAAATTTTGAATTATTTTCTTCAAACATTAATTACTTCAATACTCCATATTAAATTTTTTTTTTGACATTTCTTCAAATTTCAATTATATTCTTTAAATTTCAATTAATTTCTTCAACTTTCAATTATTTTCCTTAAACTTCTAATATTTCTTTCAATTCTGAAATTATTGTCTATACATTTTTAATTTTTCTGACTAGCTTTTAATTATTTATGTCATTATTCAATTAGTTTCTTATTATTTCAATTCTTTCGACAATTTTTCAAGTAAAAGTCTTCAAATTTAAATTATTTTCTTGATTCTCTATTATTTTTTTCAATTTTTCAACAATAGTCTAAAAAATTTAATTTTTACTCCAGATTTCAATTATTTATGTCATTATTCAATTATTATTTATATCTTAACATTTCAATCATTTTTTCAGTATTTCAATTATTGCTCTCAAAATTTTTAATTTTTTCACCAATCTCAAATTCATTTTTTTAAAGTTTTATTATATTTGTCATTCTTCAATTATTTTTAAAACTTTTCAATTATTTTTTTTCAAATTCCAATTATTTTCTTGAAACTTTTATTATTTTTTTTTCAAAATTTTAACTATTGTCTAAAAAGTTCAATTTTTACTCCAGCTTTCAATTATTTCAATCATTATTCAATAAGTTCCTTAACATTTCAATTCTTTCGTCAATTTTACAAGTATTGTCTTTATATTAATAATTTTTTATACCAGTTATTAATTATTTTTGTCAATTCTCAGTTATTTATTTCAAATCACAATTATTTTTGTCATTATTCAAATATTTTTCACATTTTGGAAGTATTTTCTTCCTATTTCTATTATTTTTACCATATTAAAATTATTTTCTACAAATTTAAATTATTTTATTCAATTTTTTTTATTGTCATGAATTTGAGAATTTTTAACACCAATTTTCAATTATTTTCTAAAAATTTCAATCATTTTCTTCCAACTTTTTATTATTGTGATGAATTTATTAATTTTGTACCCCTTTTTCAATTATTTTCTTCAGACCTCAAATAAGTACTTTCTTCATATCAAATTTTATTTTGACATTTTTGAATTATTCTCTTCAAAATTCAATTATTTTTTTTCAAACTTCAATTAATTTCTTCAACTTTGAATCATTTTACTTGAACTTCTAATATTTTTTTCAATTCTCCAATTATTGTCTATACATTTTAATTTTTAAACCAGCTTTCAATTATTTATGTCATTCAATTAATTATTTCGTCAGTATCGTAATTATTGTACTTAAAATTTTACTCCTTTACACCAGTATCAAATTCTTTTTTTTAATCTTTAATTATTTTTGTCATTTTTTAATTATTTTTTTTTTGCAATTTCAATTATTTTTAAACCTTTTAATTTTTCTCTTCAAATTCCAATTATTTTCTTGAAACTTTTATTTTATTTTTTTCAATTTTTCAACAATTGTCTAAAAAGTTAAATTTTTACTCCAGTTTTCAATTATTTATGTCATTATTCAACTGGTACCTTCACACTTTATTTATTTCGTCAGTATCTCAATTATTATACTCAAAATTTTACTATTTTTACACCAGTCTCAAATTCTTTTTTTTAAGTTTAATTATATTTATCATTCTTCAATTATTTTTTTTGCAATTTCAATTATTTTTTAAACTTTTCAATTATTTTCTTCAAACAATTATTTCGTATCAATTTTTCAATTTTCGTTTTCAATTTTTTGATTTTTAATCAATTTTTCAATTAGTTTTGACATTTTGCAATTTTTTCTCAAATTTGAATTATTTTTGCCTTTTTTAATTATTTTCTTCATATTTATTATTTTTGCCATTTTCGAATTATTTTCTACAAATTTGTATAGCTTTCCCAAATTTTTATATTATTATCATGAATTTAAAAATTTTTTAAACATGTACGTTGACTCATTATTGTTAACTCACTTTTTTTCACTTAAAAACTAACTTTTTTTTTACTATTTTCAATCTGCAATGTCTACTGGCAGTCCTGAAATAAAAATGTCAACGTCTCAAATCTCTTTGATATTTGCTATAATAATAATAAATATTTTTCAGGCAGCATTTACGTACGCAATTTTGAACAACTACCTCATGTACTTATCATGTATTTACATCCAAAAGTACTATCTTGCCATAAAGAACTCTGAACTAGAAGAATTTGTTATTGGACCTCCGCACGTCTTAGAAGAGCCTTATTCAGATACTCTCGATCCGCAGTATTTACACGAAACTCCAAATCCCAAAGATTTTATGATCTTCACCAAAAAACGATAATGAGAGTTTTAATTTTCTCTTAAGCCTAATCAACAATTTCTCAACTGAGCTAAATCAACAAAATTACCCAGCAGAGGTTTCTCAATAAAATTCTCAAAGTTTTAAAGACGATAATTAAAACTTGTTTGAAAATTGAAAGTTACAAAACTGACCGAGCTAAAATGGACGAACTAGAGTACGAGAGTTTAATCGAGTGGACCTGCAGACAATGTTATTACAATGGAATGTTAACCCACGCCAAACAAGCATGCGAATTATATCCGTCCAGCGATCGTTTAAGAATTCTTCTAGCTTTGGCATTCCATTTAACAAATAAGGAACGCGAAGCCTTGAGAGAAGTATCAGGAATTATTCTTCACGGAGATTTGAGTCTTCCGGCTCTGCTTGTTCAGAGTCTGATTCACAAGTCGTCGGGAAATGTGGATCGAGCAGTTGTTGCTCAAATTGATGCAAAAATCCGAGAAGATCGAAGAAAAGCTTCTCCGTCTGCATTATCATTATCAGCAATGATTTTACTCCTGGTTCGTAAACCAGAGAAAGCTAAAGAATACGCTGACAGAGCTTTTAAGCAGGATTCATCAGACTCGAATGTCTTGATATCGAAAGGCTGGACAGATTTGTTTCTAAACACACAAAGCACTTTTGGAAGATCCACCAATTTTTTTGAAACTGTTCTCAAATCGAATAACAAGCACTTGAATGCTCTTCTGGGCTCGGCCAAATTCCGGGAATTTCACAACGATCACACTGGTGCAATTTCGATTCTAAATTCGTTAATTGTCCGTTACCAAAAGTACACGTTTCCCCTGGTTGAAAAAATGCTCAATCAACTGGCAATGAAGGAATGGGATCAAGTTCTCGAAACTGCAAATCGAATTCAATCCCTGGATAATAACAGTCTCGATGCTCTGAAAGCGAAGACTTTTGTCGCACTTTGTAGAGACGGAGATTATGTGGAAGGTGTGAAACAAGTTCAGCAATTATTCAGAAATATGTTTATAGTTGAGTTGAAGAATGTGGATCTGTTGAACGATAATATCCAGCTCTTTTCGAGAATTTCGGGTAGGGATAAGGAACTCTTGGTGGAGCTTTTTAGAATTACGGAAAAGATGGCACATCAGAATACACAAAGTGGAGAATTGATGGTGGAATTGGGAAATTTGTGTATTTTGTTGGGAAAAGTTAAGGACGCTGAAAGATGGTATCAAAATACGGTTAGAATTGAAGAGTCTTCATTTGACGCTTTGGCCGGATTGGCGCACTGTCAACTTCTAGATTCTTCACCCGGTGCTAAAGAATTGGCCAGTCAACAAGTCGACTTCCTGATCGAATTACAATCGCATTATCCGAGCGCTGAAATCCTCCTCATGTCCGCCAAGTTATTGAACTCGAACACGAATAAAGCATTGAAGAATTTAGATTCGGCGGCGATGATTTTGGAGAAAAATTGCGAGGGATTTCCTTATGGTTACGAGTATCTGAAGAGATTAAATTGCGATCTTTGTCTTGAGATTGTTAATGAGCATTTGCTGCATTCTCCTGGCGGCGCTCTAATCGATTTAGACTTGAGTTTCGAGTTGGGTAAAAAATCCGAGTCAAAGAGTACCAGCAACAATCCGTGTTTGGCGATTTTAGAAAAAGTAACCGAGGCTTGTCCCGGACTCGGAAATGCTCTACTGATGCTGGGAAAAATTAAAATGCAGAATGGAGATCTAGAGGGAGCCTTGACGGCTTTAAAAAAGTTACTGGATTTTGTGGAGCCGACAAACGCCACTGGACATTTATTGATGGCGCAAATTTTGGTGCAGAGAGGTCAGTATCAATTGGCTTCACAAACTTTGGAAGTGGGATTAAGTTACAATTTTAAGGTACGAGACAATCCTAATTATCACATGATCCTCGGCATGGTTGCGAAGGAGAATGGAGATTTGGAAGCTTGTATACAGAATTTTCGAACGGCGATGAATTTCGCTGGAATGAAACCCGGTGATAAAAACACTGTTCAGATTCCAATCTCGATTTCTGATAAGGCCACTTTGTACACTGAATTGATTTTCGCTTATATAAAGATGAGAAATTTTCGGGAAGCTTTGTTGTTGATTGAGGAGGCTGAAATGAAGTTGAAAGATACTTCTGAGGAAGGGAGACTTCTTATTGCGAAAGCAGAACTTAGTTTGGAAATGGGTGATGTTGATAAGGCTTTGAGTCTTCTTTCTAAGATTTTACCTGGAGAACCGTATTATTTGCAGGCTCATATCAAATTGGCGGAAATTTATTTGAAGAACCGAAAGGATCGAGATGCGTTTGCAAAATGTTTCAGGTGAGGTTTTGTTGATTGTTTTATGTTTCTTGGTAAAAAAGAAATAATTTTGAAAAATTGGTAAGGATTAGACGATTTTATTTGGCCCAAAGACCAATTTTTGAAAAAAAAAAATACTTTTAGTAATGATTCTTTATGGTTTCTAAAGTATGAAATGAAAGGAATTATGTTAAAATTTCTTTTAAATTATCTTAAAATATGATTTTAACAGGGCTGATAAAAATCATGATTTTTTTTATTTAAATCGGATTGTTTTGATTTAATTAAAAAATTGATTTTTGTGTAAATATACAAAATCAGTATATAAAAGTTTCAAATGATTATTTGTAATTAGCTGTTTTTTTAAACTGAGAACATTTAATAAGAAATAATGGAAAATAAAACGTTTAATTAAAATCAAATAAATTAGGTCGAATAAATGAGAAAATCCCAATAAAATATCTTTAAATTCATATATGATCGCGTAATTACAAAATTAGGTAAAAGCAACAAAAAAGTAATGAATCTAAAAAAATTAAACTATTTACGAAAATTTTTTTTTAATTAAAAAAATAAATAAGAAGATAATTTAAAAAACGTTAAATTATATTAAAAGACAAAAAATTTTTAAAATTAGAAAAATTAGAGAATTATTTTACAAATTGAATAAAAAAAGAATTGATACAATTTTGGAAACTTTAAAAGAAATTTAAGATTAAAAAAAATTCTTTGATATAGAAGAATGATGTTAAAATAAGAATATTCAGTGCAAGATTAAATTTACATAATATAAAATAAAAGAATAAAGGCTTTCAAAAAAATAGAAAATTGAGAAATTTAAAAAATGTAGATAAAAGCATCGAATAAATGCTTTTTCAAAAATCCGTAATTTTAAGATAAAAACTAAACAATTTAAAAGAAGGAAAAATATTTCTAAGAAATAGAAAAATAATGACAAAAATTAAAGAATTAATTAAAATTGCAAGGAAGGACTAAAAAAATAGTAAAAAATCAAGAAAATTAAATAATTAAGAAGAAAATGGAGAACTGTTTTTTTCTTTAATCTAACAAACTGTATAAAAAAATGTAAAAAGTACAAAACATAAAAAAATTTGGTAAAAATCTAGGTACTAAAAAATTAGAATTAATAAAAATAAAATTTAAAAATGCACCCTATATAAGATAAATAAAAAGTACACAAAAGAAATTTAAAAACTCTTTAAAAACAAAACAAATTAGGAAAATTTATTGAACCAAAAATATTTTTATAATATTACACTTAAAGCAAGTCCAACAATAAATTTAGAAAAATAAAGAAAGTCCAAAAATTTTATGAAAGAATAAGTGAGTTAGCAAAAATAGACAAGATGTAAAAACAAATTGAATAAATTTACCAAAAGATGAGCGTATTTATTTTTAAAAATATGGAAATAATTAAGAAAATCAACTTAATAAAAAGTTTAGTGAATGTTATGAAATAACAAAATTGTGTAAAATAATATTAAATAATTTGCATAAAGAGAAGAGAATTAAATAAAAACCTAAAATAAAAAAACAAATAAAAAAAATATCAAATGTAAAGGAAAAAAAATATTAAAATTTTGTAAAAATAAGAAATTATTATAAAATGAAAATTAAACAGTTTCGAAAAAGTGAAATTTCTTAGAAATATTGTAAGAATTAAAAAAAAGATTATTGTAAATATAGAAAATAATTAATATTATTTAATTAATTGCGTTTAAATTTAAATTAACTCCAAAATTCGAACAAATAGGAATATGAGTAGATTGAAGTTTGGAATTTATTAAAATTATAATGACTTAAAGATATAAAAATTTAATACTTTTTTTGCAATCTTCATACTAAAAATTTATAGTTCATAGGTATTTTGATCATATGTATTTTAGCATAATTTTTTAAATTTTATAAAGAACAAAATATTAAAATTGAAATTTTCAAGATTTATCCACAAATTTCTGTATTTTTTTTATTGTTTGTGATTTTTCACATGCATTATTAGATATCCGGAGAATTGTAAAGATTTTTTATATAAATTATGATTTTAATGCAAATTCCCCAATGATTTAAATCATGATTTTAATCAAAGTAATTTAAATCAATTACAGTTTTGTTAAAAAATAAATAATTTTAAACAATTTTGGATTATTATGTAGTTTGTGGAAAAAAATTATTTTGGATTAAACTTTATTATTTACAAAACTAAATTCAGAACCAAAGTGAAAATTTTAAGGAGGCTCTCTCCTTTGACATAACCTCAAACTAGAAAATGACTTTTCATCAAATGAAACATGAAATAAAACTATTATTAAAATTAATTTTTACCAAATTTTGAAAGATCCAGTGGTATATTTTACAGAAAAAATAAGGTTGAGCTAAAATTTGTTGTCAAATAATAATTATTTAACACTTTTTGTTTTTTCTTTAAATCGAGTTATAAACTGTAATTTTCATCCAATTTTAAAAAATTATAGCTCATTATTCTCGTTAAAACATTCTCTATAATTTTGTTTGTTGGGTTTTGTTAAATAATATTTTGTGTAAAAGCTATTAAACAAATAAAATTTGTTCTGTACATATTTTTTAACCAAAATATTATTTAACAAAACCCAACAAATAAAATTGTAGAAAATGCTTCAACGAGATAAATGAGCTATTATTATTTGTCAGAATTGGATGAAAATTGCAGTTGTTCACTAAATTTTAAATTAAATATTTTTTCCGAAAAATGTACAACAGGATCTTTCAAAATTTGGTTCAATTAATTTTAAATTGGAAAAATATACAATTGTGAGCAATTATAAAAGAAACTAGGTGAGAATTATGTCCATTTCATGGACATTTCGCTTCCAAGTAAGCAAAATAATTTGCTTCTTCATAGAGGAAGCAAGAAATTAATAATATATAAGTTAATTGGGAAAGTTCTTTAAAAATGAAGAATTTTAAATGCAAAAAAATGTAAAAATATGAATTATTTTACGAATTCTTCATCAATTATAAAAGTTGTATAGGTCAATCGATTCGTTTTGAGATAAGGAATATGATTTTTGTATTTATTAAGTTGTATTTTTAGCATAAAAAAAATTTTTGGCAAAAAACGATTTTTTCGATGAAAAAAGGTGTTTAAAAAAATTTGGTTGGGTATTTTCAAAAATCCTTGTGTCCAAATTTAGATATTCACGAGCTTAATAAGTCATCCAAATTTTATTGGAATCCGTTTAAGCGTTCTCAAGATATCTTGTACACAAAAAATGCTATACACACACACACACACACACATACATCTGGACATTTGCTCAGGAATGAACATTTTCGCTTTTTAGATGAAAATAAGTCGATTTAGACTATTTTTGGAAAATCGAAAATTTTAACGATCACAAAGCTTCCTTTATGAGGAAGCAAAAATAATTAATTTATTATTTATTTGTGTGCTTTTTTAATTGATTTGTCCACCTGTCAAAATGACATTTTTATAGCCCATCTCAACTTTAAAATCAATTTTATGAAATAAGTCAGGAAAGTTTTAGAAAATCATTGTCTAATATGCATTCTTAGGACCCTGAAGATGATTTCTAGAAAATATCAGATTTTTTAAAAAAATAGGTCTCAACGGCTTTAGGTGAAATATAATTGGCTCTTTAATAATATTTTTATTTGGAAAAACGAGTTTCTAGTTTGAAGTTATGTAAATAGGGAGAACCTCCTTAATCTGAAAACATTTAGGTGTGATTTGAATATTTTGAAAGTATCAAATTTTTATATATATTTCTTCAACCAAAATATAAGGTCGTAAAGTTATCAAAAATGAAGAAAATTAATGTTTTCAATTTAATATTTCTGATAATCTAAAGATAAAATTTAAAAAGTGCTGAGAAAATTTAAAAGTTAGACTCACTTGATTTATATTGGGTAAGTTAAAGCTTATTTTAATAATTTTATCTTCTTACAAATAACAGTTAAAAATCTCAAATTTATAGGTTATTTGATAAAAGAACTTTGAAACCATATTTTATCTGTTATTTTATACCTTCAAGTGAATTTATTCATTCAAAAATAATAATTTTAATAATTCCGATAGAATACAAATCGTAATTTCCCCACTTTTTAGGATAATTCTTTTTCTGATAGCTAAAAAAATTGCGTTTCACCTCTAACCGTGTAAAATCATATTTTAAGATTAATAAAAAACATTTTAACATAATTCTTTTCATTTCATACTCTAGAAACTATAAAGAATTATTTCTGAAAGTATCCGATTTTTCAAAAATTGTTGCTTAACGACATATTAAAATCATTAATTTAATCTTAATATTTTTAAACTCAAATTTTTCAATTTATTTATTTACTTAATTATATATACATAAATAAATATTAACTGAAACCAAAAAGAGGTAAATTATTGTTAATAATTATAATGATTTTTAAAAATACTAAAAATACTAAAAATCCAATTAATTCCCTTCTTCTTCTTCTTTTTATTTATTATGAATAATTTATATACACATGAGATTTAAGTTGAGTAGAGAAATAATTTTTTAAGACTCCTCTTTTTGCCTCTTTCAATTTTTTTGGTCCAAATAAATTGGTCCGACGCATAATTATAAAATATTTTATTTTTTTCAGAGATTTGGTGGAAAATTGTCCAGGTTCAAAAACTTACAGTATGCTTGGTGACGCTTACATTGCAATTCAGGAGCCGGAAAGAGCAATTGAAGCTTATGAACAGTCGTTGAGAAATAGTGCTGGGGATAAAAATTTAGCTCGAAAAATGGGAAAGGCACTGGTGAAAACTCATCAGTATGAAAAAGCTATTGAATATTACGAGAGAATAATAAAACAGAAAGAATTCGGAGATTTGAAACTTGACATGGCTGAGCTGTTCATGAAACTGAAGATGTATGAGAAAGCGGAAACGAGACTTTTGCAGGAGTTGAGAAGTGAATAATTTTCAACATTGTGTTTATATTAATACACTACCGTCGGAAATTAAAAACTTAAAACCTAGAAATTTAGAAAGCTTTTAAAGTTCTGCGTTAAATAATTTATTGAGAAATTTTTTGACATAATGATTATTTTGCTTGATAAGTTAAAAACAAATATTCTCGAATTTTTCAATCATCTTCCAATATGCTCAAGTTTAATTTAAGCTTAGAAAACTTGAAAAATATTAAATATTTTCCAAGATATTTGAGACAGGGCTGTTATTGATTTAAATTAGTTTTTTTAAAATCAAAAAAACTTTGAAATTCTCTGGATGTATGATACTACATGTAAAAAATTGCAAACCATAAAAAAAAAAAAACTCATAAATTTGTGGAGAAATCCTAAAAATTTCAATTTTAATGTTTTAATCTTTATAAAATTAATAAAATTGGGCTAATACAGACAATCAAAATATCTACGAATTACAAATGTTTAGTATGAAGATAGCAAAAAGTAGTATTAAATTTTTATATCTTTTAGTCATTATAATTTAAATAATTTCTAAATGTCAATTAACTCATCTTTCAATTTGTTCAAACTTTAAATTTTAATTAATTCAAATTTAAATCCATATTAACTAATGCATAATAATTAATCCTTTTTTTAATTTTTACAATATTTCTAAGAGATTTTATTTTTTTGAAACTGTTTTATTTTTATCTTATAATTTCTTATTTTTACAAAATTTAAAGATTTTTTCGCCTTTCACTTTTGATTTTTCTTTTTTTGTATTTGTCTTTCTATTTTAGGATTTTCTTCAAATTTATTTTTTTTATGCAAATTAATTAATACTATTTTACACAATATTGTTTTTATAACATTCACTAAACTTTTTATTTCGTTGATTTTTTTTAATTATTTCCATATTTTTAAAATAATAAAAAAAAAATAAGTTCATTTTTTTTAAAATGTATTCAATTTGTTTTCAAATCTTTTCTGTTTTTGACGAGATTTTTTGCAAACTTACTAATTCTTTCATAGAATTTTTAGATTTTCTTAATTTTTCTAAATTTATTTTTGGACTTGTTTTAAGTGTAATATTAAACAAAATTTTTTGGTATAATTTGCCTAAACTATTTTATTTTTAAAGGATTTTTAAATTTCTTTTGTGGACTTTTTATTTATCTTTATATTTACATTGTTTTTTATTTTATTTTGATTAATTCTAATTTTTTAGTAGATTCCAACCAAATTTGAATATTTTTTTCACTTTTTACATTTTTTTACAGTTTGTTAGATTAAAGAAAAAAACAGTTCTCCATTTTCTTCTTAATTATTTAAGTTTCTTGATTTTTTACTATTTTTTTATTCCTTCCTTGTATTTTAATTAATTCTTTAATTTAGGTCATCATTTTTTCATTTATCAGAAACATTTTTCCTTCTTTTAAATTGTTTAGTTTTTATATTAAAAAGGAAAAAAACATTTCTCCAATTTCTTCTTATTTTTTTAATTTTCTTGATTTTTAACTATTTTTTTAGTCCTTGTATTTTAATTAATTCTTTAATTTTGGTCATCATTTTTCTATTTCTTAGAAACATTTTTCCTTCTTTTAAATTCTTTAGTTTTTATCTTATAATTACCAATTTTTGAAAACATTTATTCAATGCTTTCATCTCCTTTTTTTTAAATTTCTCATTCTTCTATTTTTTTGAGAACTTTTATTCTTTTATTTTACATTATGTACATTTAATCTTGTTTTAAATATTCTCATTTTAACATCGATCTTCTATTTTATAAAATGTCTTTTCTTTAATTTTTTTTTTAAATTTTCCAAAATTTTTTTCATTTTGTAAAATAATTCTCTAATTTTTCTAATTTTTTAAATTTTTTTCTCTTTAGTAATAAAATTTAACGTTTTTTAAATTATCTTCTTGTTTATTTTTTTAATTTAAAAATTTTTCGTCAATAGTTTAATTTTTTGAAAAGAGTTTTTACTTTTATATATATATATATATTTATATAACTGTTTCATTTTTGTATTGTTTTCTTAAAGTTTTTTTTATATCTTTAATAATTACTATGACTTTTTTTATTTAAAAGAATTTTCTCATTTTTTTTAGTAGACTGTTTTTTTATCTTACTTACGTTCTTGTTTTTTTTTTATTATTATTGATTATTCTTTCCCTGCTTTTACCTAATTTTTTTAATTTTCCAATCATATGAATTTGGAGATTTTTTTAAAAAAATTTTCTCATTTATTCGACATAATTTATTTGATTTTGATTAAATGTTTTATTCTTCATTCTTTCTTATTCAATGTTCTCAGTTTAAAAAATAAACTACTTACAAATAAACATTTGGAGATTTTATTTACTGATTATATTAAAAAAAATAAAAATTTTGCAGTGTAAATATAATATTTGCATACAAATTTCACATTTAGAATTTAGAGGCTTTTTTCAAATATTTAAAATGGAGTGATCCACTGTTACCTACTCTCCCCTAAACTAAGTTTTGCCTGTAAAATAACTAAAATTCACTTTATTTATTTGCAGTCGGATCTTCGGGAACGGACACTCAAGACCTGGAAATGAGGGGAAAACAGTTGCTTTTGCTCGCTAAAGTTCGGGAAAGAAGTGGAAATATAAAAGGCGCACTATCTACTTTAAAAGATGCGAAAGACAATCAAAATAGATACGTTTTACGAGCTTCCACCTCAAATGACACAGCAATTCGCAAACAATCTTTGACTCAAATTTGTTTATTTATGGCTGATCATGCTACTTCTTTGAGAGAATTTGATAACGCGATTGATTATTATAAAGAGGCTTTGAGTTACAAACCTAATGATATCAATGCTCTTTTGTCACTTGCGAAACTCTACATGCAAGTTAGTTAAATTAAATTTTTTTTCAACTTTTCGAATTTTTAAATATTTTTTACTTTAAATAAATTTACCAATGAATGATTGATAAGTTTTTTTACCTGCATTTTTATTTTTAAAAATTTTGTAAATTTGGCACCTTTTTCCAATTTTTAATCTTAGCTTCATTTTATGTCAAAATTTTCGATTGTAAATTCAATAACTCTAATTTTTAATTCATCTGATTTTTAATCTTTCAAAACAGGGTGTACAGAAAACTTGAAAACCTTGAATTTTTTTTACTTTGAAGGAAAAGAAGGGAAAATTTTTTTTCTCAAGTCACTAGATACTCTACAAAAGATTCTCTGTTTTTAATTTTAATTGACTTTTAATTTAATTCATCCAGATTTTAAACAATCTAATATTCATTCTAATTTTATTTTAAAAATAATTTTAAAAAATAATTTTTATTTATCTTTTTACTTATATTATGAAAAAGAGGTTGGAATTTAAAATTAGATTACATTAGAGACATTTAGTCAAGTTATAATTCTATAATAAATATATCCGAAATAATAATTCTTTATAATATTCACAGGTAAATGATCTAGACAGGTGTGAACAAACTTGCATGATTCTTTTGAAAGCTGACTCTAGTAATGAAGCAGGAACAGTCATGATGGCTGATCTAGCTTTTAGAAAAGTAGATTTCGAAACTGCTGCTGTTTATTTTCGTCAACTTCTTCTTCAAAGACCAACATATTGGACCGCTTTGGCTAGACTGGTTGAAGTTTCACGAAGAACAGGTACTTTTTGAAAAAAAATACTTAATTTGAAAGAGAACAATCAAAATTAAACGAAAAAAAACACGAATAAATACTTTCTAGGGAAATGAAAGTTAACCACAAATCATCAATCAATTTTTACAGAAATTTATATTTTCTCTTGTCAGTTTTTAGAAAAATAAAGAAAGATGTATCAAAATTGTTTATTGAAAAGAGAAAAAAAAGTATAAATCTTTGAAAATTCTTTGAAATAAAAGCATAAGTCTCTAGAAATTGTTTATTTGTGTATTTGTCGTTATTTTTCAAACTGTTTATTCATTTGGAGCGTGAAGTAGAAACATATCTAGTGTCAGGTTTTAATGAAAAAAAAAAAAAATAATAATTTTTAAAAATCCATACAAATAGATACAAATAAAAAATGTAATAATTACAAACTTACGATAATATTTTTATTATTTTTCTTAAAAAATATGAATTTAAAGAATATCAGTTACACAAAAATGTCACTTTCTTAGCGAGCAGAAAATATATTTAAAAAAAAAACATAGAATTATCCTAAAAAATGTGAAAATTTTGCCGTTTTTAACAGTTATTGGTAAAAAGTGAAATTATTAAAATTATAAATATTAACTTACCAAATATGAAGCAATTTATTTCTACTTTTAAATTTTCTTAGATTTTTTTCAAAACTATATTTAAATCTATAAAAAATATTCAATTTTTTTAGTATATTTAAACCTACTTGATTTACTGTGACTAAATATAAGTAAAATAAGTTAAAACTATACTTGTTAATAATTTGAATGAGGTTCCAAACCAACTCGAAAATTACAATTATTTCAAAATCTAATAGTCAATATTAAAAAATTAATTATTTTGTGATTCATTTTAACCACTTCCCTCCATTGACATAACCTCAAACTAAAAAATGAATGTTCCCAACAAATAAAACTATATATTATTCAAATGAATTTCACCAAATTTCGAATGATCTAGTTGTACAATTTTTCAGAAAAAATTAGGTTGAGCTAAAATTTGTTGTCAAATAATAATATAATTATTAAACATTTTATGTTTTTTCTTTCAATTTAATGGATAACTGCAATTTTCATCCAATTCTGACAAATAATAGCTCATTTTTCTCGTTAAAATATTCTCTGCAATTTTATTTGTTGGGTTTTGTTAAATAATATTTTTTTAAAACATTATTAAACCAATAAAATTAGTTTTTTACGTATTTTTTAAACAGAATATTATTTAACAAAATCTAACAAATAAAATTGTAGACAATTTTCAGCTAGAAAAATGAGCAAATATTTATCAGAATTGGATGAAAATTGCAATTGTTTATTAAATTAAAAAAGAAAACATAAAATGTTAAATAATTATTATTTGACAAGAAATTTTAGCTAAACCAAATTTTTTCTGGAAAATGTACAACTGGATCTTTCAAAATTTGTTGAAATTGATTTGAATAATAGTTTTATTGGTTGGGAACAGTCATTTTTTAGTTTGAGGTTGTGTCAATGGAGAGAACCACCTTAATTTAAATGTTTCCGATATTTTAAAAATTTATTAAGTTTATTTTAAATTCTTTCTTTCTTTCTTTCTTTAATAATGTTCTTTTATCATTGTTTGACTTATGAATAATAAATTTTCTAAATTAATAATCATGTTCCTATTTTTTTTTGAAATTTTAAGCATACATATATCAATTTATCAAAAAATTAATTTTTTTTTCTTACAATTTCTTATTCTTAAATAAAATGTCGGTATTTTATTATTATTATTTCTTTTGTATTTTTATGCAAATTTCTTACTGCTAATCACTTTTTGAAGATTTTTATTTTATTTTCTTATATTTTTTTCGTGTTGTAGATTCTCTTCTTTTTACGCAAAGTATTTCAAGTTATTTTATATAATTTTGGTTTTATAACATTTCGAAAAATGTATTAATTTTTTTATTTATTATCTTATTTAATTAGATAATTTAAGTGGGACGGAAGTACAATTTTTTTCATTTCTCTGATTACTTTTGTATTAACTTTTTTTATGTAAGTTTTTTCAATTTTCTTTACATTTTGTCTATTTTTTATAAAAATTTATTTATCCTTTCATAAAATTTTCAGATTTTAAGATTTTTTAAACAAATTTTTGTTGTTAAAATTGTTTACAATTTGTTTGTTTGTTATTATTTTTTAAATTTATTTACATATTCCTTTTTAAATTTTCTTCAATCAATTTCTACATTTTTTCATTTTTAAAGGAATTTGTCACTCTGTTTAAACAATTTTTACATTTTCTTATTTTATTCTCCCTGCTTTTTATTTTGTAGTTCATTTTTCGCTATTTTTATATTTTTTCTAATTTTTTCATAGTTTGTTAAACTTTTTTTTTTAAAGATGTTCTCCCATTTTTCATTATATTGCTTTGCTTTTTTCTCTTTTATTTCTTTAAATATTATTTGATTTAAATTTACTAATAATCCAGTCGTAATTTTATCAGAATTTCAATCCATTTAAATTTTATTACACTTCATTTTCAGTCGATTCAAATTCTCATTCTTTTGAGAATTGTTTAGCTTTAAAGAAATAAGATAAAAATTAATTTCCATACTTCTTACTTTTAAGGAGCTTCTCTCCTCTTACATAACCTCAAACAATCGTGGTTATTCACCCTCAAATAAAAATATTATTAAAATCAATTTACCAAATTTTAAAAGATTCAGTTGTACATTTTTCAGAAAAAAATTGGTTAATCAAATTTGTTGTCAAATAATAATTATTTTAAATTTTATGTTTTTTTCTTTCAATCTCTTTAAAATCTGTCATTTTCATCCAATTTTGACAAATAATAGCTCATTTTTCTTCTTGAAACATTCTCGACAATTTTATTTGTTGCGTCTTGTTTAATCATATTTTGTTTATTAAATAAATAAAATTTGTTCTTTACGTATTTTTAAAACAGAACATTGTTTAAGAAAATCTAGCAAATAAAATTATAGTGGATTTTCCAACGAGAAAAATGAGCTATTGTTAAAATTTCATGTTCGTATTTATAAATAAAATATGTTTTATCATAAAAGCTGATAATTTAATAATATTAGAAGAAATATCGTAACTCTTGTAAAATTTGAACTAGAAAATGTTTCTGTCTTGAAAATTAATTAGGATATATAATTTATTTATCTTTATTTATTAACTTTTTAAAGTACCCTAAAAGTCTCCTATTTTTATATACTCAGTTCCCTATTTCCCCTAAAATATTCTTCATTGTCACTATGAAACCTGTTTATTTAATTAATCGGAAAAGAATTAAAAGAAAAATAATTAATTTCAGGTAACATGGACGACCTAGAGGAATGGATCTCAAGAGCGGAGAAAGTGATGGATCCTCTGAAGCAAGAAGCTGGCTTTTACTACTGCAACGGATTATTTAACTGGCGAATTGGAAAATTGAATTCTGCTTTGCGAAACTTTAATTCGACTCGACGTGATCCGGAATGGGGTCAGCAAGCGATTTACAACATGATTGAAATTTGTCTAGATCCAGACGACGATTCTCCACTCTTGAATGAAGCTTTCAATGACGAGGATGAGGAGTATCAGGACGCCAGAACAATGGCCTTAAAAACAGCGCAACGCTTGCTAAAAGAACTTTTCCCAACTGGCAGTCCTCACGAATCATTAACTCATCGACTTTTGGGAAATTTTTATCTTCTTGCCACCAAGCAAAAGTACAATATTGAAAAAGCATTGCACGATTGTACATCGATGGCTAGTGATGAATCTCTTCGAGATCATGTTGGCCCTGCTCTAGGTTTAGCGATGGCTCACATTCTTTTGAAACAAACTCCACGTGCGAGAAATCACTTGAAGCGTGTCAGTAAAAATGTGTGGACTTTCGAGGACGCTGAATATTTGGAACGTTGCTGGTTACTTTTGGCAGATATCTATGTCCAATCGAATAAATACGATCTGGCTAAGGAGTTGTTGAGACGAGCTTTACAGCACAATGCCACTTGTATCAGAGCCCACGAATTGTCAGGATTTATTGCCGAGAAAGAGCAAAATTATAGGGAAGCTGCGGCACGTTACGCACAGGCCTGGAAATTCGGAGGCAAGTCGAAACTCTCGATGGGATGTAAATTGGCCTATTGCAATTTGAAAAGTAAATCTTATGCAGATGCTATCGACGCCTGTAATGAGGTGCTGAAACAGACCCCCGATTATCCGAGGATCAAGAAGGATATCCTGGAAAAGGCGATTAATAATCTTAGAACATAATTGATCATATAATGATCAACATAATGAATTGAACATAAATCCGTCCATTAAATCTTATTTTTAATATCAAATTTCGAAAATATTGTTTCGAATGGAAAAAACGAAATATTTATGCAAGTATTTATTACACAGTTTGACACTGATTTTGCGCCAAAGATATTTCTTGGTACTTTTGATAGATTTTTTACGCTGATTACGAATCTGGAAAGAAAGTTGATATATCACGTCTAGTTTTTGAGAAAATCAGTGTCGAAAAACGTGTTTTGACGAAATTTAATTTTGAATAAAAAGAAAACAAGAGTTGCTGGAAATTTGTTCCTAGGTTCGAATGAAATGTTGAACTTTAAACTATAGTTCCAGGGCATAAATCCTAGGGAGGATTTTATTTAGTTAAGATAAGGTGATTAAAAATAATTTTTTCATTTGCAATCAATTTTATCAATTTTTGTACTTTACGTACAATTTATTGTGTAACAAATGAATGTTATAGATTTCAAATTTTGAAAAATTGAATATTATTTTCAGGTTACTTCTCAATTAAATTTTATACTGAATATTTTCTTTACATTTTTTTTTAAATTTAAAATCTACAACATTTATTTATCACTTGGATCACAATAACTAGGTTATACATATAGTGTTTAAGAATTACGACAAATAACAAAATTAAACAGAAATGAAAAAATAGTTTATACTCACCTTATTATAATTAAGTGAAATCCTCCCTGGGTGGAATTGTAGTTTAAAATTCAAACCTTCGTTTGAAGCTAGGAACAAGATTTTAGCAACTTTTGTTATCTTTTGATTCAAAATTTTTTTTTTTACTTTTTGTCACTAATTTTCTCAAAAACTAGACGTGCTACAGCATTTTTCATTCCATATTCGTAATCAGCGTGAAAAAATCTATCAAAAGTAATTGGAAACATTTTTGGGTCAGAAAGAATGTTTATTATTGTCGGATAGTGTTAAAGATTCTATTATATTTAATATAGTGGAATATTACTCGAGAAATATACAATTAATTTAAGGGTGCCTTTAATTAAATAATAAAGAGTTTCCAGCACTTTAATTGGAAGTTGTGACCATTTAATTCCGGAGTGTTTTAATCTATAATAATAATCCGCAAGATTTATTCATTCACTCATTGTTTCATTCTGTCCATATCTGAAGTTAGATCATTTTTGTTTTAAATCGGACATTTTTTAAAACATGCATTTAAATTGATAAATATCAGTTCAAATAATTTTAATTTCATTAATAAATAAATCTAGAATTTTTTCTATAATTTTCAACAGTTTTCAATATACAATTATTCTCTTTAAATTTTATACCTATTCTTTAATTTTTTTCAGTTATTTTGTTCAGTTGTCGATTATTCTAGCCACTTTTTGAAATTTTTCTTTCAATTGTCAATTATTTTCTTAAAAATATTTAATTATTTTAGTCATTTTGTAATTTTTCTTTCAATTATCAACTATTTTTTTGAAATTTCAATTTAAATCTTTAATCTTCAATTTATTTATTTAATTTTAAATTATTTTCTTCAATTTTCAATTGCATTCTTTGTTTTTCAATTATTTTAATAAAAATTCAATAATTCTCGCACTTTCTCAATTATCAAATAGTTTCTTGAAATTTCAATACAATTTTTCAATTTCCAATTGATTTCTTAAATTTTCATTTATTTTTTACAATTTTTCCCATTATGTTCATCAGTTTTCAATTGACAATTTATTATTCTCAGTCAATTTTATGATTATTCATCTATTTAAAATTTTCTATTGTTAAAATGCCGATTATTCTCACCATTTTTCGATTTTTTTTTCAATTGTTAATTATTTTTTTTATTCGTTAATTATTATCGAAAATATTTAATTATTTTCGTCATATTGTAATTCTTCTTTTAATTATCAATTATTTTCTTGAAATTTCCATTCAATTCTTTAATTTCCCGTCAATTCTTTAATTTTCCATTTATTTCTTCAGTTTTAAATTATTTTCTTCAATTCTCAAAAATTTTCTTTAATTTTTAATTATTTTTATCGAGAGCCAGAACCAAAGGGTCCGGCATCTAAGGAGTATAAACGCAAAGGTGAAGCTTATAAACGGCTCCCTTTCTGGCTGGATGGCCTCTCGTATTTTTTAAGGGAAATCCATAAATGGGTTTTGGTTGAGAGAATAAGTGTGATTTAAGGGTAGTCTATAAACGGCCTATTTCTTATATGGGTAGTCTCTTTTTCCCAGGATGGGTGCAACTCACCGTAGAAGGCGGGCCAAAAGCTCGATTGCATGAGCCGAGAAAGCTCTGGGAAAGGCGAGTCAAAAAAACACGTTTATCCAAGTGTGTAGTTTTCTTGAGGAATAAGAAGACTAGTATAAATGTAGAAGTGCAAACTATAAACGTCTCCTTCCTTTATTGGATAGCTTACTCTTTACGAGAGTAACGCTATGCATGAGGTTTGAGAGGGGAACCTTTAGGAAGGTTTTTTCTCCTGTATATATGTGGGGTACGTTCCCTTGAAAGGAAGCACTGATTGATCCAAAGAAATCAGAGTGAAAAAGATAACATGAAACCTGAATGAATGGGCATTTATGAATAGTTAATGAGAATCTAAATGGGAGCGTCATATACTTACGCAAAACAAATGCTTGCCTGATCGGCGACGTACTTGCAGGGCACTGGGAGTGAGAAATCTTCATATGGTTTTTCCCAGGCCATATGAGGGTCTTGTTTGCTGTAAGCTTGCTCTGCCGAGGTATTTCTGTAATGCGAAGTCAGGAGCTAGCCCCTTCGGGAACTTTGATTAAATAATGTGCAATGAGTACAGGGATCGGAATATGTACTGCTACGGTGGAGTCTGTTCCGTCCGTGTTTCCCGGGGATGACTATGAGTAGAGAGGGGAGCGCTGCTCCTCCGAGAGCCGAAGGATGGGAAGGCATCATTCGGCTTCTGGAGAAACAAGCGCTTATCACCCATGAGCTCACAAAAGCGCTGTTGTACGTGCAGAGGAATTGGCTGGAGAATAACGCGAAGCCTGTTAAAAATCACTATTAACACGGAAGTTGAATGTAGTTAATGCTTTGAAGAATCGGCAAAAGACTTAACGGATGAGATGCTGAAGAAGCTAAAAGGCGTCTCCAAACAAAAGTGAAAGGCGAAGGTTACCCCTCGCCCAAAACCCAACGAGTTGGAGACCCCAGTATAAAAAGGTAAAAAAGGGTAACGAGGAGAAAAGCGAAAAGCCTCAAAGACCCCCGAAGAAAGGTTCTCAAAGAAAGAGAAAAGCCCGAGAAGCCCCAGGGCGGGATTGAAAAATCGTTTGCAGGGGTAATCCGCGGGATAAACGACCTAGTAGTCGAAATTGACAAAGAGTTGCCAGAAGACGCAGCCACAAAAATAAAGAAGAAAAAGAAGGCAGAGAAGGCGAAAGCCTCAAAAGAGAAGGCAGAGTTGGAGGCTAAAAGGAATGCCTCCAATTACAAGAAACTAAGAAGGAACGACGCTATCAGGGTGTCATTGAAGGATAACTTTTCTTCTCCGACGCCCTGAAGCACATAAAGTCGGTGGTCAACCCTACCAAGACTAAGACGGAGGTTCTAAGTTGGGCCTTGACTGCCGTCTCTAAAGAAAAAAGAAGAGGCCACAGCAGTGGTCTCGAAAAGGTCTTTGGAAATCCGGGACGTGGACGAGAGCACTGAGGTGGAAAAGGTGGTGGAGGCAGTGGAAAAGGCGTTCGGCAGGACCAACCTAAAGGTGTCATACCGCCTCTTCACTTTTCGAGCTGGAAACAAGCTAGATCTGGGCCAGGTTGGAAGTAGAGAGGTGCTTTAAGTACCTGGACTACAGACACCTGAGAAGGAATTGCAAGGGCACGGATAGAACTAAAGCTTGCTCAAGGTGTGGACGTTTCGATCATCAGAGCAAGAGCTGCAGTGCAGAGTTCCACTGTACCGTTTGCTCTGACAAAAGAATGAAGGACATAAAACACTGTCGAGGAAGCGGATCCTGTTCTATTTATAGAACAGAACTTAACAAGTTAAAAGGAAGGAGCTAAGGTGTGTTCAGATTAACCTTGGCAAGAGGAAGCTCTCGAAAGATCTCATGTTTTTAACGGCTATTCAGAGGGGGGTGGATATACTATTTTTCAGTGAACAGTGTAGAAAATCGTACCAATCTGTCTGGTACCAGGACAAACCATGTAGATCTGGGATTTAAGTGTGCAACTTGGATCTGAGCGTCAATGATTTTCTGGAGAACGACAATGGGTTCGTTTGGATAGAGGTGGCAGGTATATGTATGTATAGTTGCTACTTTTCTCCGAACGATCGCTTTGAAGATTTCAAGGCCGAAGTGCAATCTCTTGAAGAAAGCATAAAAGCTTTCGGCGGGAGGTTATTCATAACGGGAGACTTCAATGGTTAATGTCCCGAATGGGGAGAAGCTCGTTTAGACAGGAAGGGCACTTTGATAAGCAAAATGGTGGCCAGAAATGATTTGATTGTAGTGAACCGGGGTCAGGAGTTTACATTTCGGCGAGACGAATCGGGATCAATTTTGGATCTCACAATTACCACACCTAGTTTGGCACCGAATATCAGTGACTGGGGGTGCTCGATGAAACAATCTTTAGCGATCACTAGTATATTGAGTTCGTTACTTGGATGGAAGAGCTTGTGAGGGGCAAAAGATTCGGTAGTCTTAGTAAGAACCCCTCATGGAACATCAGTAAGCTCGATCGAGATAAGGCAAGAAAGTACCTGGAAGAAGCCAAGCTGATCTCCTAACTTGGCTGGATAAGGGAACCAGAAACGGTTGAGGAATGGCATAAAGCCAGAAAATACAATACCCAACAAGCTCTTGAAAATGGTGATGGATGTGTACCCTGAACTTCTTCTTAACCTTTTGAACGACTGTCTCAAAGCTGGAAGGTTTTTTATGGACTGGAAAAAGCAAAAGTTAGTTCTTCTCAGAAAAGGAGACAAGCCTCTAGATAAAACGTCATTCTATTGACTCGTATGTCTTTTAGACAAAATGGATAAAATGACCTATCAGAAAACCAGTACGGTTACCAGCACATTGAATCCCTCATTACTCAGGTAATGAAAACTAAGGAAATCAATGGGTCGCAGAGAAAGGAACCAGGGTTGAACTGGAGATACTGGAAGGTAAGAAGGTAGGGAAAAATCCTTATAGAATCCTCCATCTGACATCATTTCGAAGTCCGCCATAGATCAGTGAGGGTTCTTAACCCCTTCAATTTGTCGGCTTATCGAGATCTGATGCTGGGCTTATGGGGGAATATTTATATTCCCAAGTAAATAATTCTCTGGACTCGTGTCCCACACACAAGGACCATTCTCTTTAAATGATGCTTGCATCATTCATTGTAAGATGTTATTCTTATGGTGCGTAAAGACATTCTCCAAACCTCGTAAAAAAATATATATACATACAGTAAGGATTTTCTAAAGCTGAACATAGGGTGTTGCATGTTAAAGCAAATATCCCTTTAAAAAACATTCCGCTAGCACAAAAAAATTAAAATAGATGTTGATACAACATATGTATGCCATTATTATTGTTATTTTGGGATCACAGACTGTCCCCTATTCCACTTTTTTCCCCTATTCTGAAGTTTTGTCCCTATTTCCCCTATTTTAAAGATTTGTCCCCTATTTCCCCTATTTATAATTTTCAAATTCAAATATATAATTTATCAAAGTTATTTTTTACTTAATTCTGAATTTGTATCATTTAATAATCGCGCTGAGCTATTTGAGAGAGAGGGAGATTGACCACAGTTTATTTTTTTTGTTTGCTTTGCCATTTTTAAAAGACGGCGCGTAATTTAAAATCCTAATGAAAAAGGCAGAGCTAGCCGCTTTTTAAAAGAAAATTATAAA
Organism: Ganaspis brasiliensis; assembly: GCA_037103525.1. NCBI lineage: Eukaryota > Metazoa > Arthropoda > Insecta > Hymenoptera > Figitidae > Ganaspis > Ganaspis brasiliensis. The sequence continues at coordinate 3,617,461 of JAZKLR010000146.1, forward strand.
CAATGGTTTAAGAATATATTTAATTTTAAATTTAGAATTATTAGCTTTGTTGATTTTAAACGCTTCTGTAATGTAGAGAACACAAAATTTTATTCAGATAATTTGACTGTGATATAATTGACTTTCTTGAAATTCGACAATAGTTACATATGTCGTCGAAATGCATTTTGAAAAAAAACTATGTAACACATAGTGTAAGGGGGGGGGGGGAGTTAGCGTAAAACTACTTTGCTTTTTCAGATATTTGTTATTATTTATTTTCCAAGATTTTTTTCATTTGTCAATTATTTTCTTTAATATTTAATAATTTTATCATTTTGTAATTTTTCTTTCAATTATCTATCTGTCTTCTTAAAAATGTAATTTAATTCTTTAATTTTGAATTATTTTTCAAAACTTTAAATAATGTTTTCAGTTTACAATTATTTTTAGAAAATTTTCTTTAATTCTCGACTTTTTTCAATAATTTTTCTCAATTATAAAAACTGTTTTAAATTTAAATTCAGTTGTTCAATTCTACAACTATTTTCTTCAATTCTCAAATGTTTTTTTGAATTTTAAATATTTCATTTTAATTTCATTTCCATTTTTAAAATATATTTAATGATACTCGTCTTTTTTAATATACTTTCTTCAATTTTTAATTATATTCTTTAAATTTTAATTTAATTTTTAACTTTTTCAGTTTAATTCAATTTTCCATTTTTTTTTAGTCACAAAAATTGAATTCAAATGTTTAATTCTGCAACTATTTTCTTTAAATTTCAAATTCCATTTTTCAATTTTAAATTAATGTCTTTAATATTAAAAGATTCTCGCTTTTTTTCAATTATTTTCTTCTATATTCAATAATTATCGTTTTTTTTTCAATTTCTAAGCTTATTTTTTTAATTTCAATTCCTTCTTGCAATGTTGAATTATTTTCTTAATTTTTAAATTTTTTTCCTCTTTTTTTAATTATTTTTTTTAATTTTAATTATTTTTTTCAATTTGCAATCTAGTTGTTCAATTATTTCCAACAATTAGGTATTCCTATAATTTCCATAGTTTTGGAATTATTTTATTTAAATTTAATATTGTTTGATTTTTTAATTATTTTTTCTAATTGTAAATTAATCTAATTTTCAACTAATTCTTTCAATTATTATTTATTTTCCTCAATTTTCAATTGGTTGCAACAATTTTTTTAATTATTCTCTGAAAATTTTATAATTATTCTTTAATTTTTTCAATAATTATTGTGTTCGATTTTGGATTAACCTGGCCATTGTTAGAGTTTTGTTTTCAATTTTAATTTATTTTTTCAAATTTCAATTCAATTCTTAAATTTTCAATTTATTTCTTCAAGTTTTTATTATTTTCTTTAATTTAAATTATTTTTGTCGATTTTCAATTCAGTTTTTCAATTCGCAATCATTTCCGACAGTTATTTCTATAATTTTCGTAATTTTTCAATTTTCTAGTTTAAATTTAATGTTTATTGTGTAATTTTATAAATTGTTCTTTAATTGTGTAATTATCTAAATATTTTTCGAATTTTATTTTCAATTGTCAATTATTTTCGTTGTTTTTCAGTTACTTTAAACAAAATTTAATTCTCCTAATTTTCATTATTTAAATTTCCAAAAATTTATAGTTTTGAATGACAAATAACAATGCAAAGTTTCTCGCGCGCCATAGCGCACTTTAATGTTTCTAGTATACATAATATTTTAATGTTTATATGAATAACGCTATTTGTTTAAAAAAACATTAATTTGACATTTTAGTAAACACTAAATTTCTTTCTATTTAAAAAGTACAAACTATTAAGACCATATTTAACATCTTCAATTTTTCAATGGAAGTCGACATCATAGACTTTAAAGCAAAATTTGTGTCCCCTTTTTGTCCCCTATTTTAAAAAAAAAATTGCCCCTATTCCCCTTTTTTACCAGCAATAGGGGCTGTGATCCTTGTTATTATTATTATTTTTATATAAATACTTTGTATGTTTCCCATAATGGTCTATTTTGAACTGCGGAATATATTATGAAATAAATAAATAAATTCTTCAATTTCCAATTGATTTATTTAATTTTCATTTATTATCTACAATTTTTTCCATAATTTTCATCAGTTTGCAAATGGTAATTTAATATTTGCCTTCAATTTTATGAATAATTAATTATAAATTTTTTTTGTACAAATGCCGATTATTCTCACCATTTTTCGAATTTTTTTTTTCAAATGTTCATTTATTTTCAATAGTTAATTATTTTCGTCATATTGTAATTTTTCTTTTGATTATCCATTATTTTCTTGAAATTTCCATTTAATTCTTTACTTTCCAATTTATTTCTTCCATTTTTAATTATTTTCTTCAATTCTCAGATATTTTTTTTTCATTTTCAATTATTTTCATCGATTTTCAATTAATTCCTCAATATTCAATAATTCTCGTATTTTTTTCAATTATTTTTTTCACTCAAAAAATTTGTTTTAAAAGTTCAATTCAATTATTCAATTCTAGAACTATTTTATTTAATTCTAAGTTATTTTTTTCATATTTAAATTCCACTTTTCAATTTTAAATAATTTTCTCTAATATTAAAAAATTATCGCCTTTTTTCTATTATTTTTTTTGATTATCATTAAGTTTCTTTTATTTTAAATACAAGTGATCTTCTTTAATTTTTAATTCTATTCTTCAATTTTTATTTCCATTCTTCAGTTTTCAATTGTTTTCTTCTATATTCATTAATTCTCGGCTTTTTTCAATTACTTTTTTTTTCAATTTTTAAGTATACTCCATAAACTTCAATCCAATTCTTCAATTTTTTATTGTTTACTTCAATTTTCAATTCTTTTTTTTAATTTTAATTATTTTTTATTTTTAATCCAATTGTTAAATGTGAAATTATTTTTAAATTATTCCTATAACACTGTGTTACAAAAAATGAGAACAAAAAATTACTTTGAATCGGTCCTAGCCTAAGTTGTTCATCATGAAAAACTAAAAAAATGTATATTAAATCCCCTCCCCCCTTCCCCACCAGAAAAATTTTATTTTAGAGCTAAAAAAACAGTTTTTCTGCAATTTTTGTATAAAATATACTGTTACTTCGTCATTTTTGGTCCGATTTCAATTTTTTTATTTTTTTATTTTAAAGCTGAGAAACAAAGCTTTCTCTACCTAATAGAGGTTTTATGTTTTAAATAAAATTTATGGTAAAAAAAGAGTAAATAAAGTTCAAAAATTGGCAATTTTTTAAAATTTTTTCAACTTTGGCAATGCTTTACGGCCCAATTTTATTTAGAAAATTTTTTTCTGTACAGAATTATTTAAAGTATATTTAATTCTCCGTAGAATGTGCTATTATTTAATGAAATTGGTAAAAAAGTCTCTGAGTTATTGCATTTTTTGTCTTAAAAATCAGAGTATTTTATTTAAGTAAAAAACAGTACTTTCTTTTTTTTGCTTTCTTTAATTGTTGCAAGTGGTACTTATCATCTTCTAATAACTTTTTTTATATTTATTTTAGTAAATTTTCGTAAAATTTTGAAAATTTAGAATGGCACCAAAATTTTTGCAAAATTGGTTTTCCCGAAAAATACAGTGATTATAAAGACAAAAAATGCAAAAACTCAGACACTTTTTTAACAATTTAATTAAACAATAGATGATTCGACGCAGAATTAAATACACTTTAAATAATTCTGTACAGAAAAAACATTCTAAATAAAATTAAGCCGTAAATCATTGCCAAAATTGAAAAAATTTTAAAAAATTGCCAATTTTCGAACTTTTTTAGTTTTTTTCTACCATAAATTTTATTTAAAACATAAAACCTCTATTAGGTATAGAATGCTTCATTTCTTAGCTTCAAAATAAATAAAAAATTGAAATCGGACCAAAAATGACGAAGTAACAGTATATTTTATACAAAAATTGCAGAAAAACTGTTTTTTAGCTCTAAAATAAAATTTTTCTGGTGGGGAAAGGGGGGGGGGGGGGATTTAATATCCATTTTTTCAGTTTTTCATTACGAACAACTTAGGCTAGGTCCGATTCAAATTAATTTTTCACTGTCACACAGTGTAATTTTCTTAATTTTTAAATTTGCAACTATTCTCTATAAACTTAATATTTCTTGTTTAATTTTTACAATTATTTTGTTCAATAGTCTATAATTCTAGTCATTTTTTGAATTTTGTTTTCAATTGACAATAATTTCGTAACTTTCCACATATTTTCTTCAATTTTTCAACTATTTCCTTCAATTATTAATTATTTTCCTCAATTTACAATTATTTACTACAATTTTTTTAATTTTTAATTATTATCTTAAAATTTTATAATTATTTTTTGATTTTTTAATTTATTTTGTTCGGTTGTGTATTAATCTAGCAATTTTGTCAATTATTTTCGACATTTTGTAATTTTTTTTTCAATAATCAACTATTTTTTTCAAATTTTAATTTAATTCTTAAATTTTCAACTAGTTTCCTCAATTTTTTATTATTTTCTTCAATTTCAATTATTTTTTTTGATTTCCAATCCAGTTGTTTAATTTACAATTATTTGCAACAGTTATTCTTATAATTTTTCAACTACTTTGTTTAAATTTAATATTTATTATTTTTAACTTTTCTTTTCAATTGTGTAATTATGTAGCCATTTTTCGAATTTTGTTTTCAACTGTCAATTATTTTTGTCATTTTTCCGATATATTCTTCAATTTCCGTAATTTTCATTATTTGAATTTGCAAAAATTTATAATATTAAATGACCAACAACAATGCAAAGTTTATCGCGCGCTTGGGCGCTTGTTGATGTTGTTAGTTTAAAAATCTTTTTAATAAAAATTTAGACATTTTTTTATAGCTCGAAAAAACAACAAAGAGAGTGATTAAAAAGATTTTTTTACGAAACAAAACAGGCTTAGGGAATAAATGAACATCTATAGATATTGATCACATGTTGTGATCGGATCTATAAAAGTCGATGGATTTACAAAATAATAGTCTTTCAAGCTGGTTAAAAGAAATTGAAGATTTCAATGAATCTTTTCTGCGAAAAAGCAATTCAATTCGTAATATTGTAATTACTGAAGCATCTTCGTCGGTTGCACGCTCATTAATTTACAGAATACTTTATGATGAAGTATTAGTTGATCAGGAAATTATAATTAATTTATACGAAACAAGCGATAAATCGACTTTTTTAAATAGTCTCTTGATTGAAATTACGGCATGCGCACCTCATAATTTAAAAGGTATTTTCATAATGTCCTATTTCTGATAATCTTGTTAAATAAATTTACGTATTTCACTTTTTTTACTAGTTATAAACTAAATCTGTGTAATAACTTAAATTGGATAAATTCAATTTTTCGAATTATTAAATTTTATTTATTTTACCAAAATAGAAATTAGTTTCTCACACGACGAGTCGAAAATTTTTAAAGATGCGGATATAGTTTTTATTATTGGAAAAGCCAGGAGTTACAATTTTAGTGAAAAAGAAATTTTATCCAATGACCCATTTTTCGTGGAAACAGTTCATTCGTGTAAATTTCGCACTTTTTCAAACACTTAATTAATTAGTATTTTATAGCATTTATTATTAATTTATTACTTATTACTAAAGATTATTACATTATTCTTATTTACTACTATTAATTACTATTTTTAATTAACTGATAATCAGGTAATAATTTTTAATAGGTATATTAATTTCTGGATTTATTACTAAATTTGCTAAAAAAGACGTGAAAGTTATTACCCTGAGATATACTGACGCTTCTATAATAAATAAATTCGCGACGATACAGGAGAAAAATATCACGAGTGTAGCTTTATTCCTGTCAAGAATTACAGCGGCTCAGGTAAGATATTTTCATTGTTTTGTCCTGAGAATTTCGTTAATTAATAATAAAAATAAATAAACTGATTTAAGGTTGAAACGGAAAAAAAAGTTAATCCATATATTTTTGTACATTTCAAATAAAGAATCTATCTAAATTTTAAAAACGTTTTCATGGAATAAACAATTTACTGTTAAATTCTAGGTTAATAACTAAATCGTTTCCAATAAATCGAAAATTGTAATTTCTATTTAAATGCAACTTTAAATTGATCAAAGTGTTGAAAATAGAATTTTTGAATAAAAGAGTATAATTTTTATATCGATGCAAAAAATATTATAATAATATTAAAAAAGTCCAAATCTTGTATTATGTTTGAAAAATAATAGAATAATATACACTCCTGTAAATAAAATCTAATTTATTATTGTTTTTTGTATTTTTAGGTAAGTTTAAAATTAAATCGACCTTCAAATGAAATTAAAAACATAATTCCTTGGGGTGTGATTGGAACTCATTTTTATCCGGATTTCAAATTTGCAACTTTCAAAAATGGAAGATCAGTTCTTGCTAAGACAAAGAAAACTTGGATTGAAAAAGATTTACCTCAAGTTAGTGATTTAATTTTTGTTTTTATAATTTATAACATAACTCGAATTGTAATTTTTTAATGTCAGATCCTTAAAAACATTTTTCACAAAATGATGTGCTTAGATTATTGAAATTCGTTATTTTTATATATTTTGATCAATTTTAACCCTGAATCTAAAAACCAAATTGAATAATAACTCTATTTTAATTATTTTGTTTTTAAAAAACTAGATAATTCGAAAAACAATAAAACAATCACGATATTCAAAAGGTATCTCGTACGCTTTGGCAGATCATTGTAAAAATTTACTAAAGGGAACAATTGATCAAGAATGGACTATTATGGGAGTTTTGTCTGATGGTTCATATGGAGTACCAAAAGACGTATTTTTCACATTTCCTGTTTATTGCAAAAATGGAACTTATGAAATTGTAAAGGTAGGAGAAAAATTTTCATAATCTTTAATTTATTTTTAATTCTGTTCTATTTTTGCAAAAATATTAGAATATTCGTAAATTAACCAGAAAATATTGAAAACTGTTTATTAATTTATTATAATTGCACTTATTTAATTTACACTTATAAATCTTAACAAAATCTGAAATCCACTTTAGGGATAAAATCAGAGAATTATCTTGTAAATCACTTACGAATATTTAAATGATTTTGAATAAATTAACGAATAAATGCAAGTTTATGTAACAGTCATTAAAAACCAATACTATTTATCTCGACATTTTTTTAGTTTCAGAATAATAATTTTGTTTTCACAAATAAATGTTCATTTTGCAACTGAGAAAGAAAAATGTGAAATAAATTAAATTGCTTTTTTTGTCAATTACAACTTTTTGTTTTTAAATTTAAATTAACAATTATTCGTAATTGTTTACTTATGAAATATAATTTATTCAGTTTGATATATTTTAATAATAATTTAATTTAAATTTTCAGGATCTTCCGGTTGATGAATTCTGCATGAAGAGGCACATGAAACAGTTGGCAGAGCAAATTCAAATAGAAGTGAAAGCAGCGTTCCAGATTGCCACAAACTTCCAAATTTAGTTCCTTAAGGTCTAATTATTTTACACTTCTTCAAATATAATTTAACAAATTTTAATTAAAGAGGAATCAGATACGAAAAATTGGGAGAAAAAATTAGTTTAAATTTTAAAATCGTTTTGATGGAATAAACAATTTTATTTAACACATTTCGATCAATTTAAAGTTAAATTTGAATGTCTTTGAATTTTAGATAGATTTTTAATTTAGAATATACGAAAATATAGATTAACTTTTTATCTGATTTCTCCTTAATATTCACCTTATTACAAAAACAGACATCTTTGGAAAACTAAAGCTGGACTTAAATTTAAAAAAATCACAGAATTATGTAGTTGAATAATATATCATATTAAACTGGTTTTCTACACGTGCATAATGGAAAAACATTGCATAATTGTAAATAATTTCTACCAAAAGTATTATCCGTTCAGAAGATAACAATTTTGGTGAAATATGTTTATTTAGATAATTATTTAGGTGACAGGTTTAAAAAGAGAATTTAAATTTAAAAAGCAAATATGAATTTTAAATTCAATTTGAATCAAATGTCAAGTTGAATGAAAAAAAAAATTGAAAGAAACAAGAGATATAATGAACGAAAAATTGTGAAAAGAATTAATTTGTAATTCTAATCAAGCTTCTTTCTGAAACTTTATTTTTGTCTCTTTTAGTTTGATAAGATTCAAAATTTACAGTACTTTTGTAATTTTTATATTTGTTAAAAGCAATAAACAATGTAAATATTTTCATTTTAGACAATTGTCTTTATTATCTGATTTTAATTATGATTGTAGTTATGCAAATATTTAAAATGATTATGTGAAATTTTGAGAATTAATTAGAGGCTTTTCTTAGATAATAATATGTTTTATCTTTAAAACAATAGAAGGGAATAAAAACTTACTTTTTAAAAAAAGAGGTGAAAATTTTGGCTCAAGCTTAATTGTTGTTATTTTTGAAAAACAAATTTTTATAAAAATTTTGTAATTGGAGTTTTTTATTTTAAAATTGCGATACTTTCAGGTTAAATTAAAAGTGAATCACCCAATTACAATATTTACAAAGAAAATTGTAAATTTAATGCTTTGATGACGCGATTCTTAGAGTTAAAAATTGATTTATTAACGTTAATTTAATTTAAATCGTATAATCATCAAGACTCAGTGACGTGTAAAATTAGACATGGTTCTTTTTTCTTGTTATTTAAAATACTTACGCAAAGTTAACAGTTTCGTAATTATTAGTTGAGTAATTTTTCTACTTCGCTATACAAACTTTTCATTTAGTGATTAAAAAAGGTAGTTATACTTTGAACAAACAAGTTTTAATTATATTTATATATTACGCCAGTCACGTTATTATAAATACAAATTAATTGTATTATTTTTTTGTAATTTTTAATTACTTTATTTTGTAAAATTGCATTTTTATTTTTCTATTTTTATTTTATCTCTATTTCTGCCTTTTCAAAATTTCGCTTTAAAAACCAACGTGTTGAATTTCAATAATTTGAGTCTTGAATCATTAAAAAACTGAATATATTTTTAAAAGTAAACGATTTTCTGCAGTTACAAAAAGAAGAAGGAAAAAAGCATTCGGAAAATTACACACTATCGTAATTAAAATATTGTAGATAACATTTTTCTGATTTTGAGTGTGCAACTTTTACAATACTTATTTTGTAATTGCTCATTTCTTATAATTTTTTTTTACCTGTAACTTGAATTATTCATTGAAGAAGATCAGTTTTTTTCCTCATAATGTGACGTTTTCTTCATTGGCTAATAAATTGAATTTATTGAGAAAAAGATGATTAATCGAAATTAATTCTCGATTGAAATATAAACAGAATGAAAAATTGTATCATATTGTTACTTAATCTCGTTAGAATAAGTGTTTATAACGTCTAATAATTTCAACTATTTCTTTTTCAGATTAATTATAAAATGCAATGAGTGAGTATAAAAAAATTTTAAAAATTTATTATCCTCAATCACTCAAACGTTCTTCAAAGTTTTCATCAATGAAATTAATTCAGAACAGAACTATTTAAGTTTTTTTTTTTAAAAAAAATTATGTTCTTTATTTTTAAAGCTTATTGGCATTTGTAAAGTAAAGGCATTGTTAATACAATGTTATCAATGTAAAAAATTGTTTATTAACTTTTATCAAATGTTGACTATTTGTATGTATATTTGTTTGTTTTTCCTTTCTGTTAAAAAAAGTTATGAATTTTTCATTTTTTAGTGAACTTCTTTGCTTCTTTTATTTGATCAGTTATGAATTATTACTGATATTTTATTAAATATCAACTTTTTGCAATTTTTTATTTAATTTGCAGAGGACCAGACACAAGAAAGTGTTGTTCAAGATGCTATCGATAAAACAGGTAAATATGTTTTTTTTTAGGAAGATTTGGACACATACTCGAGAAGAGGTTATGTTTGAAATCACTATTTTAAAAAGGGAGAAAAGTTATTTTATTTCTGAATCTAAAAAATCTTTAATTTTTATCTAATTACGAGTTTTAATTATTTGTTTTGGTTTAAATTAATTTTGCCACCTTTGGTCTAAAAGAAAAATTGTATTTCTATTACAAAAAGCAAAATAATGACTATGAACATAACCTCTTCTCGAGTATGTGTCCAATTCCACTTTAAATATATTAAATCAATTTTTTTACTATCCAGAAAAAACAAAAACATAATAAAATATTTTCACTGTTTAGGATTTGGAAAATTTAACATCAAAATTTCCATTCTGGGTTCCTTAATTTATTCTAATACAGCGCTAAGTATAATCAGTGTTGGATTTATTTTACCCGCAGCAGCATGTGATTTTAAAATGTCAACTATTGATAAAGGACGAATTGCCATTGCTCCTGTTGTTGGTATGTTGTAAAAAATTAATTAATAAATTATTAATTTAAAAAATAATGCATCATTTCTTGTAATATTTTCATTTTACTCGTTTTTTTTGTTTTGAGTTTTTTACGTTCTCAAAATTTAAAAATTCAACGAAATTATTGATATCCAAGAGATTAAATTTTTTTTTCAAATTTCAGGATCCGTTTTAGGTTCTTTATTTTGGGGATTTTTGGCAGATTTAAAAGGACGTAGAATTGCTCTACTTTCTGCCCTTTTTTTACAAGGAAATTCGGAAATTATGCTGTCTTTCATTTCTAATTACTGGGGGGTGATTTTCTTCAAATTTTTGAGCGGTTTCGGGTAAGTTGATGATTCCGCCATTTTGAATTTTGAATATCTGGATTCGAAATCAGTGACCCTTAAAAAAACGCGAGCTAGTTCAAAGAATGATTAAAAAATTACGAAAAATAAAAAAAAAGTTAATTTTAAATGAAAAAATTAATTAATAGTATATAAATAATACAGAAATAATAAATAAATATTTACAGAAAAGAAATTAATATAAAATAATATTTTTAGATTGATTGGTGAGTTACAGATAGTTTTTGCTTATGTTGGCGAATTTCAACCATTGAAATATCAAAAGAGAATTCTTTCATTGATAAGTTGCCTCGTTTTTACTGGATTAATTGCTGCTCCTAGTAAGTGCGTAAAAACTATTATTATCCGAAAACCTGTTTTTTTATCTACTTGTATTTTTCAAAGTATAGTCTTAAGAAACGTCTTTTATAAATTTTTTAAATAAACAAGAGAAAATTATTCAATTATCAAGTATAAAAAGTTATAATCAAATTAATATTTTGGAAATATTTATTTTTTGATTAAAAAGAAAAAATTGTTTTTAAAATTATATTGTTTTCAAAATGCATTTATTATTTGAATTTTAATTATAAATTTTGATTCTAGTTTTGGCCTGGGCAATAATTCCATTAAAAATTGAATTTGACAGTAAATACTTCTTTTTTCATTCTTGGAATTTATTCGTCTTGATTTGTGCTTTACCGGCTGAGCTTTTAGGAATTTGGCTCATTTTTAATCACGAGACGCCAAAATATTTAGCGGAAACTGGTCAAATGGATAAATTGATGAGAGTCTTGATTAATATGTATTCACAAAATTTGGGAGGTTCTGCAGAAGAATATATTGTAGGTTTTTTTTTCTTTTCGTTCTAAACTGCTCGAATTAATTAAACTTCCAAATTATCAAAATTAATTTTTTTCTCTTAATACAAATTTATCAAATGAATGTTTACAGATATTATTAAATAATTAATCTTCTTATTTTTACAGCTAAGTTTATCGGATAGCAGAGAACCTGAAATGAGAAAATTCGTAAGTCTCGCTCTGAACAAATCTACCTCAAAGGATGAACATTTATCGAGAAATAGAAATTTAAGAGAAATTTTAACTGATTTTAGAAATCAAGGCAAAGCTGCCGTTAAGGCACCTTATTTGAAGAGATTAATTATTCTTTGTGTTTGCTTTTTTTGTACCGCATCTTCATTTTATTCATTACTCACCTGGTTTCCAGAAATATTTCAAAGATTTTCTTCATTCGAAGCTCAGAATCCAAATCAGACTGCGACTATTTGTTCCCTTTCGGGAAAATCTTTTGTGAACGTTACTTTGGTACGAATTTCTTTAATTTTGTTGCAATATTTGTGACGCGCTCTAAAGAAATAAGGTACACCTTTTAGAAGCAAAAGTTTATAGGTTATGAATACAATTGTTTTGTTTTTATCTTGATTATTGGGATTATTGGATTTTTTAATTTTTAAAATCATAAATAATTTTTATTGAATTTTTTTAGATATAATGAAAAGTTAAACATCATTATATAGTTTGTAGAGATAGTTAACCTTTCTTATTGTATTTTCACTTTAAATCCTTTAAATATATCAAACATAACCTAAGACGTTTTGATTTTAAGCTTTCTTCAGAGCGCTAGAGTTGCGAACTTGCGAAGAAGTAATATTACCTGGAGAATGGTAATGAGAACGAAAATATAACCGGGAATATAGTTTATTTTTTTCTGCAAAGCTGCTCCGTCAACTAGGAATATGATAGAAGGTTAAAATGTAGTTAATTCTGGCATGATAATATTGTGCGAAATCGGTAATAAAACTACGGAATTTTTTTTATTTATTTGCTGTGCCTTCAAACTAACCTTCTCAATATTTCCAAAGATATTTTTTCTTTTAATTTGTTTTGACCTTTCTTCGGTAATTTATGAAAACTTAAATGAGAATTTCCAGCCTTTTTGGAGTTGCAACTACTTATACACAGCAAATCCTATTCACATACAGACTTTCGGAATTCGTGTTCAAACTCCATTATTTTCGCAAAAAAAGAATAATTATCAGCTTTCTAAAAGTATAATTCACTTGTAAAAGTACTTCATAATCTTTTTTTCTTACAAAAATACTAAACGCGGTGTAAAAACATTGTCAATTTCCACTATGATGTCGGCCATATTGGATAGTTCCCAGAATGACTGATAGGGGCGTTTTGTAAATTTAAACTGCCAATTAAGTCAAATTTTCTCAATCAATGTACGAAAATAGAATCTCTAGTGCCATTCTTATTAGTAATGATTTATATTTTAATGTTAGTAATAAGAATTATATATAATAACTATAGCAACATTAAAAACAAACTTTGCCTTGTTGTTGGTCATTTAAAACTATAAATTTTTGCAAATTCAAATAATGAAAATTACGAAATTGAAAAGAATAATTTAGAAAAAAAAAACAATAAATATATATTAAATTTAAACAAAATAGTTTAAATATTATAGGAATAACAGTTGCAAATAATTGCAAATTAAACAACTGGATTGAAAATCGAAAAAAATAATTAAAAGTGAAAAAAATAATTGATAATTGAAAAAAAATTTACAAAATGACAAAAATAATTGACAAATGAAAACAAAATTCAAAAAATAGCTAGATTAATCCACAACCGAACAAAATAATTTAAAAAATCAAAGAATAATTGACAAATTTTAAGATAATAATTAAAAATTGAAATAATTGAAAATTGAGGAAAATAATTAATAATTGAAGGAAATAGTTGAAAAATTGAAGAAAATATGTGAAAAATTACGAAAATTATTGTCAATTGACAACAAAAATCGAAAAATTACTAGATTAATAGACAATTGAAAAAAATAATTAGAAAAATTAAACAAGAAATATTAAGTTTAAAGAAAATAATTGCAAATTGAAAAGTTAAGAAAATTATAGAAATAATTGCACATTTAACAACAGGATTAAAAATCGAAAACAATAATTAAAATTAAAAAAAAAAATTAAAATTGAAGAAAGCAATACAAAAATTGAAAAATTGAATTAAAATTTATGGAATATACTTAAAAATTAAAAAAAAAATAATTAAAAAAAGCCGAGAATTAATAAATATAGAAGAAAACAATTGAAAATCGAAGAATGTAATAAAAAATTAAAGAAAATAATTGAATAATTGTATTTAAAATCAAAGAAACTTAATAATAATCGAAAAAAATAATAGAAAAAAGGCGATAATTTTTTAATAATTAAGAAAATAATTAAAAATTTAAAAGTGAAATTTAAATTTGAAGAAAATATTTGAAAATTGAGCAAAATAATTAAAAATTGATGAAATAAATTGGAAATTAAAGAATTAAAAAGAAATTTCAAGAAAATAATTGATAATCAGAAAAATAAAGTACAATATGACGAAAATAATTAACAATTGAAAAAAAATTCCAAAAATGGTGAGAATAATTGGCATTTGAAAAAGAAAAATTTTTAAATTGATGAATAATCATAAAATTGAAGGAGAATATTAAATTGTCGATTGAAAACTGATAAAAATAATGGAAAAAAATGTAAAAAATAAATGAAAATTGAAGAAATCATTTGGAAGTTTAAAAAATGATTTTATTGAAATTTCAAGAAAATATTTGATAATTGAGAAAATGCGAGAATTATTTAATTTTGAATAAAGTAATTGAAAATTGAAGAAAATAATTGAAAATTAAAGAAACAAATGGAAGATTAAAAAATTAAATTGAAGATTAAAGATTTAAATAGAAATTTAACAAAATAGTTGATAATTGCAAGGAAAATAAAGTTTTTTTTCAACTTGTTGTTGAATTGTTTTCATCATAGTTCAATTATTGACTTCAAGTTTCTAATTTTAAAATCATTTTTCAATTATTTTCCACAAGTTTTAATTACCTATTCTTATTTTTTTAAATTATTTTTTAAAAGTTTTAAATATTTTCCTCAAATTTCTCATTATTTTCTTTATTTTTTAATCATTTTCAATTATTTAATTCAATTTTCAATTATTTATATTATTTGTTTATTATTTTCAATTACTTACGGTCTTTTTCATAATTTCCAAAAAGTATTTAATTATTCATCTGAAATTTTCATTTTTCTATTCATTTTTCAATTATATCTACGATAATTAATTTAAAATTATGTTGATCTCTTTCATTTATTTTCTCTAATATTTAATTTTTTATTTATTTTTGCAATTAAATTCTAAAAGTTTTAAGTATTTTTCTGAAACTTTCTTTAAATTTCCTTCACTTAAAATATATTATGCACTTTTTTAAATTATTTTTTAAATTTTAATTATTTTCTTCAATTTTAAATTCCTTATATTATTTCTTCATAGTTTTCTTAAATTTTTAATCATTTTCATTATTTTCTGAAATAATTTTCTAAATTTTTAATTATTTATCTAAATTTGAATCATTTTTTTTAATTTTCATTTATTTTTTCTAATTTTTCATTACTCTAATTTGTTTCAATTTATTTATAAGATTTTCAAGTATTTTTCTTAAATTTAAATTACTGTCTTACATTTTAAAATTGTTCATAAATGTTATATTTAATAATAATTTTTATACCTCATTGACTTATAGTTAATTTTTAATGATAATTATTTTGTTATTTATCCATTTTTTTTTAAATAAATTGTTTGTGTTTGAAAATAGTGGGGCTCATTCAAACATAGAAAATTCTCATAAATTCTCCGGAAGGAGAATATTCTCGGTTATATTCTCAAAAATGTAACCTGATTTTAAATTACCGAGAATTTTGCAACTCTACAGAGCGCGTCACATTTAATTAATTATTATTGTAAAATGTTAAATATGATTTTTTCTTTGTTTAAAAACTTATCAGCATATAATACAATATAATATAATAAATACGTATATTACCGTAAAATTTTTTTTTCAGGGTGAATGTGTAGATAAAGTTAGCGAAAGTGTCTTTAAGAATTCCATGTTTCAAGGATTGGCCGCCATAATTCCCAGTCTTTTGGTTTTAATTTTTGTTGACAAATTAGGATTTAAATTTTTTGCAGGTAAATTATTTTTGAAATTTAAATAACAAGGCATAACCGATAGTTTTTAATAGTTCAAAACAATTGTATAAACTAGTTTGGATATATTTTATCCCAGATATTAATTAATTTGAAATTTTTTTCAGTGACGTTTCTAGGAATCAGTATTGCATCAACAATTAGTTTATATTTTGCCAATTCTTATGTGCAAAATGTAATTTTATCTTGCATTTTTTTGGCAGTTATGGCATCAGTTACTGGTGTTGTTTATTCTTACATTGTTATTCTGTTCCCCACAAATATCAGGTATTTTTTTAAATCAACATTATTTATTTTTAAGAACACTCGAAAATTAAATTTCCTTAACGGGATATTTGAGAAAAATTATTTTAGTTGATTTTTTTTTCTTTAATGTTTATTACAAATATATTTATTTTTAAACAAATTTTCAATTTTATGTGATGTAAAAATATTTCTTAAAAACTACAAATGTAAAAGAATATAATTATAAATGATTTTAAATATTAAAATTATTTAAATTTCAGAGTTTTTGCTTCGACGATAACAGTATTTAGTAGTAGATTAGGCACCATTTTCGGTAATGTGATCTTCACTTATCTTATCGATGAACACTGTACCATTTTAATTGCAAGTGTTATTCTTTTAGTCATGTGTAAGTTGCATTTAAATTATTATTATTTTATTAACATAATTGTTTATATTAAAAAAAAACTATATTAGAAGCTAAATAGCTTCTAAACTGGCTAAATGTTAAAAAAGCAAACAAGTTAATTAAAAAAAAATAATATTTAATTTTTCGAGGCCCATGAATATTCTCTAAAACTCATATCACCTAAATCCCATTTAACTTAAAACCATTTAACCTAAAATTCATTTAGCCTAAAAAGCATTTAGCCTAAACTGCATTCAACATAAATCCCATTTAACCTAAATTTTATTTAATCTAAATCCCATTTGACCTAAAATGTATTAAACCTAAATCTCATTTAACCTAAAATGCATTTAATCTAAAATGCATTCAGCCTAAATTCCATTTAAACTAAATCTCATTTAACCTAAAATGCATTTAGCCTAAAAAGCATTCAACCTAAATCCCACTTAACCTAAATACTATTTAACCTAAAATGTATTTAACCTAAACCTTATTTAACCTAAAATGCATTTATTCTAAAATACATTCAGCCTAAAATTCATTTAATCTAAACCTCAATAAATCTAACATGCATTTAGCCTAAAACCCACTTAACCCAAATTTCATTAAATCTAAATCCCATTTATCCTAAAATGCAATCAGCCTAAAATCCACTTAACCTAAATTCCATTTTACCTCAAATATAATATAAATTTTAGGTAAAATTAGATTTAGGATAAGTGGTTTTAGGCTAAATTTAATTAAGGTAAAGTGGAATTTAGGCTGCATGCATTTTAGGTTAAATGGGCTTTAGGCTGAATGATTTTTAGGTAAAATGGGATTTAGGTTAAATGAAATTTAAGCTGAATGCATTTTAGGTTAAATGGGATTTACGTTAAATGGAATTTAGGCTAAATGCATTTTAGGTTAAATGGAATTTAGGCTAAATGCATTTTAGGTAAAATGGGATTTAGGATAAATAAAATTAAGGCTGATTGCATTTTAGGTTAAATAGGATTTAGGTTAAATGGAATTTAGGCTAAATACATTTTAGGTTAAATGGAATTTAGGCTAAATGCATTTTAGGTAAAATGGGATTTAGGTTAAACGATATTTAGGTTAAATGAAATTAAGGCTGATTGCATTTTAGGTTAAATAGGATTTAGGTTAAATGTAATTTAGGCTAAATGCATTTTAGGTAAAATGGGATTTAGGTTAAACGATATCTAGGTTTAATGAAATGTAGACTGAATGCATATTATGTTAAATGGGATTTAGGTTAAATGATATTTAGGTTAAATAGGATTTAGGTTAAATGAAATTTAGGTTAAATGGCTTTTAGGTTTAATGGAATTTAGGTTAAATAAAATTTAGGCTTAATGCATTTTAGGCAGAATAGAATTTAGGTTTAATGGAATTTAGGTTAAATGGAATTTAGGATAAATAAAATTTAGGTTAAATGGAATTTAGGCTGAATGCATTTTAGGTTCATTGGGATTTAGGTTAAATGACATTTAGGCTAAATGGTAAAATGAGATTTGTGTTAAATGAAATTTATGATCAATGCATTTTAGATGAAGTGCATTTTAGGTTAAAAGGTCTTTAGGCTGAATGCATTTTTGGTAAAATAGGATTTAGGTTTAATGGAATTTAGGTTAAATGGGTTTTAAGCTAAATACAATTTAGGCTGATTGCATTTTAGACAAAATGAAATTTAGGTTAAATTGAATGTAGATTAAATGGGATTTAGGTTAAATAAAATTTAGGCTGATTGCATTTTAGATAAAATGAAATTTAGGTTAAATGGGTTTTAGGTTAAATGGAATTTAGAATAAATGGGATTTAGGTTAAATGAAATTTAGGCTGAATAAATTTTAGATTAAATGCATTTTAGGTTAAATGAGATTTATGTTAAACACATTTTAGGTTAAATGGGATTTAGGTTAAATGAAATTTAGGTTAAGTGGATTTTAGGCTGAATGTATTTTAGGATAAATGGAATTTAGATTAAATGAAATTTAGGTTTAGTGGTTTTAGGCTAAATGCATTTTAAATTTATTGAGATTCAGATTAAATGAAACTTAGGCTGAATACATTTTAGATAAAATGCATTTTAGGTTAAATGAGATTTAGGTTAAATACATTTTAGGTTCAATCGGATTTAGGTTAAATGGGATTTACGTTGTATGCAGTTTTGGCTAAATTCTTTTTAGGCTACATGCATTTTAGGTTAAATGGTTTTAGGTTAAATGGGATTTAGGCTAAATGGGTTTTAGGGAATATTCATGCGCCTCAATTTTTTAATCTAAATTATACGTGCATTAATTGAAACAAATTAAATTTTATACTTGTTAAATGTATGTTTTTTTTTTAATTTCAGTGGCAGCAGTTATGTGTTTAATACTGAAGAAATGAAGTTATGTCAATTATGTATTAAATAAGGCTGATGGAACACTACTTTAATTTATCATTATTCGAATTTTGTAATAATGGATTCAATAAACTTTTTTATAAATATTATATTAATTTAAAAAAAAAAATTTAATTCGAAAAAGATATAATTAATATATTTAGAACTTGAATTTTCATTAACTAACAAATTTTAGAATTAAATTTTTTGTCCTAGATTTTCATTCAGAGACAAATTTTCAAGTAATTTATAAGTGAATAGAAATTTAGGTCAAAATTATTAATTTCAAAATACACACGTGACTTTGATTACTGAAATATATTCAAATTTTTTGACTAATTAATAATGTTCAATGATAAGTTAATAGTTTTTTAAAAATATTTTTATATTTCACACCAATGTTTCTCACTTGTGATTTTGACGAATTCCAGAATAGTTTGTTTTCTTTTAAAAAATTATTTCACTATTTCGCTTTAAAAATTCTTGACATGTATAGTGACAATTTTATAAAATTGTTATCTCAGTATGATTTTGATAAAAGTAATAAAAGTGTTTGATATTTTGGATTTTTTCTTAAAAGATGGGTAAGTAACACTGATATTAACTCTTATGAAAATGTATTTTTAAAAAATTGTTATTTTAGAAAATTATTGTTTTGAAAAATTAGTATGTAAAATTTAGTATTTAAAGAAACTATTGTTAGAAAAATTAGCATTTAAAAAAGAATAGCTTCTAAAAAATTAATATTAAAGAACCATAAAAAAATTGTATATATAAGCTTAAGAAAAAACATTAATTATTTTTTAATTAGTTTTAATTAATTTTGTTTTTATCACCCCCAGAAAACTATATTGCCGAACGTTTAGCTAAACAATCAGGTAGCGTAAAATTTAATCTACTTTAATCGATTATAAACGTGTCTTAACAATTTATTTACATTATAATTTGGAATTTTAACTTAGAACAGAATATTCCGGAAATAATTGTTGCTGATCCTCTTGGAAGTCGTGGTAATTATTAACACAAAAAAAAATTGATTTACAATTAATTTTAATTTACATTAAATTAATTTAATTAAAATTTCAAGAATTTATATTTTATTCAATTTCATAGAGAGACGCATTCCAGAGATTGTTGTTCAAGATGCAATTGAAATGACAGGTGCAATTAATTATCATTATTTCTTTTATTCATATAGTTATAATTTTATTTACCTAATATTTTGATTATATATATATATAACTTTTTTATTATTTACAAGTGTATGAACAATGTGCGTTTATCCAATGAATAATTTATTTCTGAGTTTCTTAAATAATTTAAAATAAAAATACATTCTTTGTCAGTTAATACCTGTTATTTAATAATTACAGTATTCCAATTTAAAACTATTTATGAAACTCATTAACTTTATACATTTTTTTATCAAGATATAAATATACAAAGTATTTTAGAGCGACTTGTCAGCTGTTTAAAACTTTGCTTGAAATTTCTACTTTAGGAATTTTTTTCTCGAAAACGAAAAAGGGCTTGTTTTTTTATTTTTGCCCGATGTAATATTAAACAGATATTCAAAATTCTATTTAAATTGAAAATTGCAAAATATACCTTTTCTTCAGTAAAAGTGTCAGGTTTTCCAGAAAAAATCTTCTGAACAGCTGACAATGCTTTAATTTAAAATTATAACCTCAAACTTTAGTTTTAATTAATAATTACAGGATTTGGAAAATTCAATTGGAAAATCACTTTTACTGGTTTTTTAATATACACAAATGTAACGATAAATATTTTTAGTGTTGGCTATATTTTGCCATCAGCTGTTTGTGATTTTGAAATGACTACAGTTTATAAGGGTCATTTGGCTATGGCACCGATTGCAGGTAGTAAAAAGCTATTAAAATGTTATTTTAAAATTATCAAAACTTAGAAAAGAACATTTTTCTTACGAACAAATAATTTCATAATAATTTAATTTGCTGCCTTTAATAACAGCAGCTTTAATCGCTTTCTTTGTTTACTCTTTAAATAGCTGTATTTTCTCACAGACAAAAAAAATGTCATTGCCTTTTTTAGAATTTTAATATGATCTATTCTTAAATATATTGCCGATATTAAAAAATCTGATGAAATATTTTTTGTAACTTCACCGAAAAGAGGTTAGGAAATCTGTCAAACTTATAGTTCCTTACAGCAGAAGCATTATAACCTCCAAATAACAGCAAATCCACTTTGGTGTTGCTCCTGCATTATTTTGGTACAAATATTGTACCAAACATGTTCCCCAGGACGTAAGATAACTGCTGCTCTAAACTTTGGTACGGCTCCCGTACCAAACTGAGACAGCTCTGTTACCAAATTGTAATCATCTATCTATTTTGGTCATTTCGAACGTATCGTGTACTAAACTTTTTTCGGTGAATTGTTTATTAGTATTTTTCTCAATATATTATAATACATATTATTTGCTAAATTTCAATTTATTGTTATTCATATTTTTTTAAAATCAGGTACCTGCTTAGGATCCTTGTGCTGGGAATTTTTCATCAAATCGAAAGGCTCCAGATTGTCTTTGATATATGCTTTGCTCCTTCATGGATTTATTGAAATGTGTCTCTCACTTTTTGTATCAAATTATTGGATTTTTGTTTTTCTAAAAATAATAAGCGGCTTTGCGTAAGTATTGAATTTATGAAAAATAATAGAAAGTTTTTTTTCAATTAAGTATTATTTTAAAAATATTTTTGTTTCAGTGCCATGGGGGAAATATCAGCTGTTTTTTCGTTCGTTGGGGATTTTCAGCCGAAAAAAGAAAGAAAATTAATTTTTGCATGTTTGAGTTTCGTTTTGGTATTTGCTCTAATTTTGCTACCTCGTAAGAAAAAAGCAATTGATATTGTTTTTTATTCAATTAATTATTACAACTAGGCATTTTTTAAAACAAATTTAAACTCTACAATAAATAAGAAGATTCTATTATCCTTAAATTGACAATTTAGAAACATTTTTAATATTAAATTGAAATTTTACCTTGAAATAAAAAGTCGATTTTCCTTTTTGAAAAAACTGGCCTATTTAATATTATTCAAGTTAAATAAATTGTTGTTTATTTCAGTTATGGCTTGGGCCATTATACCCTTGAGATTTGAAATCAGAAACGATTACTTTTTTTTTGGATCCTGGAAATTATTTATACTCTTGACTGCACTGCCTGCAGAAATTTTAGGAATCTGGCTCATGTATTATATTCCAGAATCTCCTAAATTTCTCGCAAAAATCGGACATAACAAAGAATTATTAATTGTTCTCACTCAAATGTATCGGGAAAATTGTGGAGGAACTTCTGAAGAATATATTGTAAATATAAATTTAAAAAAATCTTGCTTTTTTAATTCGATTTTTTAAAACTGCTTTTTTTCCAGATGTATTTACTCAAAAGTGGAAACGTAGCTTTAATGGATTTGGTAAATCGTGGCCAGGGTTATTCATGTTACAGAAAAACCACAAAAAAAGAACAAATCAAAATTATTTTCAATGACGCTAAATTACAAGGAGAAGATACTATTAAAGCACCTTATTTAGGAAGATTGATTATTCTTTCATTTTCCATGTTTTGTGTGTCTTCTGCCACATATTCTTTATACACTTGGTTCCCTGAAATTCTTCACAGATATTCTCAATTCGAAGCTTTAAATTTAACCGACAAAATAGACGATTGTAGCATTTCAAAAATTCCTCAAACTGACTTCAAAAAGGTTAAACAATTTTTTATTCTTCAACGCACAAAATCAGAGCGCATCAAAACTATAAAAAAAAAGTTGATTAAAAATTATTTAAATAAATTTCTTAAATAAAATAATTGGGTATTTATTATCAAAATAAAATTTATGGGAAAAGTTGAATGATTATTTGCAGGTAATGAAAAAAAAATTGTAAAGAGTATTCATAGACTTTTTATGAAGAAATAAAAAAAGTTCTTTGACCCTTGTCATTTATTTGTAATTCTTTTGTATTTGTAATTTGTTTTTATTCTTAATTCTTTAAAAATCGTCAATTTATGTAAATTTTAATGAACTTTATTTTCCTGAATTAATAAAATGAAGTTAATTAAATGAAATTAAAAAAATAAAAATAATTAAAATTAAACTTTTCAGGTTTCAAACTGCAAACAAACAATAGACACGAGTGTGTATCAAATCTCTTTCTTAATGGGTATTTCAGCAATATTTCCCAATCTTTTGTATTTACTTTTAGTTGACAAATTTGGTTACCGAATTTTCGCTGGTAAATAAATTTTATTAAAATATATAAAAATGTCTATAATTAAAATTTTCAAATATATTTTTATCGTGTTTATTTATTTTTCAGCAATGTTTTTCAGCATGGGTTTTTTATCCACGATTTGCCTCTTTTTTGCAAATTCTTTTATACAAAATATTATACTTGCGTGTATTTTTAAGGCTGTGATGTGTTGTACCATAGGTATTTTGTTTCAATTCAACGATGAGCTCTTTCCTGAGAATATTAGGTAATTCATTAAAAAAAGCTTAGATAAGTTAATTGATCTAAAAATAAAACCTTTTATTTACCTCAGATAAAAGAATAATAATAAACATTCTTAAAAGAAATATAGAATTTAGAAAAAAATACTAATTTCTTGTAACAAAAAGTTGCTATATAGCAAATAAATTTATTTATAAATTGGAATAAAAACAAAATTAAGTGAAAAATCAAAAAGGTATATTTTTGAATTTTTTCAGAATTTTCACAAGCTCAGTGTCTACATTTTGTTCTCGGATAGGAACCATTTTTGGAAATGGATTATTTGCGTTTTTAATTGATAACCATTGTTCTCTTTTAATAGGAATTGTAGCTTTTCAATTGTTACGTGAGTTTTCACTATTTAATTTTTTTCTTACTGTATAAATATAAAAAAAACATTTTTAATGCACTTAAAATAATCTTTTTTCTTCTGTTTCAGTGGCCATTGTTTTGAGCGTTTGTCTTAGAGTTTAAAAATGGAACATTTTTTATTTACAACAATAAAGAATTGAAAAATTTGTTTAAATTTTGTACTTTTAATTTATTTTAAACTGCCCAAATTATCCAATTAAAAATCAGTTTTTATTGTAAACAAAATTGCCATAATGCTAAATTTTGTACAAATAATAATAAATAAATAAAGTTCAAAATAATAAATGAACAATTAGAAAAATATAAACAAGTTGACATTAAATTACAATTTTATTAAAAAATTGAAAAAATTCAATTTAAAGTTTAATTTTTCAAGATTTGTTTCATTGATGATAACTCTAGGTTAAAATAACTCTTATAATGTTTTTGTAGATAAAGTGATATTTTAATGCGTCTAAAAAATTATGACTAAGCATAAAACTGCCATTTGAAAAAATTGAAACAATTCAAATTCTTTAAATTCTTTTACAAAATTTTCGATTCTTAAAATGTTTTTTTTGTTTGTTAATAGGAAAAAGTTTCAAGCAACAATTGACTTTTAAAGTACAAAAAGAAAATTATTCACATTCTGATTACCTAAAAAAAATTATACATTAAGAAAGTGATAAGTTTTTAACAAGACTATTCAAATATTTAAAATATTTAACCGAAATATTTAACAATAAGCACATTTAAAAAACCATTCAATTAAAACAAAATTGTTTACAAATTGTACTTTTTCGTATAACTATTATTTCTTATAATATTCTTTTTTCTTATTTATTTTTGCAAAAACATAAAATTTGCGTGGACCAAAAAAACTTTTTTTCTTTTCTTCTAAAAAGTTTTTACTATAATATATTTCATTTAGATTGTTCATGTTTCAAAAAAAGGAATTTAATGTTTCATCTACAACCTCTAAAATGTTTTCCTAAATACACTTTAGATATTTATCCACGTGCAATATATTAAATGCTTCTATCAATTTATAGTTCGTTAAAGAATCTCATTATGGAAAAATATTTAAACCAATTTGATAAAGTTGTAATAATTTTTAAAAATAGGAAAAGTTTCTGAGACAATTAGTTAACTAGCTTCTATACATTATGCTTCTTCAGTATGTTAATTGGGAGTAATTTAAATTTAGAACGTAATAAATCTGTGAGAAAATTTCTTCAGGTTGACTTGCAAGAATATACTAATATCATTTAACTAAATTTATTTTTCTAATTGAAGGAGGAGTATCAGACTCTTATCTTTGTTAAATATTGACAGAATAATGTTTGAATGTGCTGCCAAATGTCATACATTTAAAAAAAAGTCAATTTGGGAAGAACAGATCAGTATTGAAACAGTTTTGTGTTGATCGTCTTTACCGAATAACTTTCTCACTGGGATTTTTTAAATTGTGACCATTTGTTTTAATTTTACTAGCCAACAGTAATTTATTAAATACATGTATTGTATAAATTAATAAACTAATAATTAAATATTAGTTATTTATTTAGTTTATATAATGAGTAAGTATTTATTTGTTACAATTTTCATCATTTGAACGATTTAGAGTCAGTGAATTTCGAAATTTTGTTTTAATTAAATTGAATTTTAAAAAGTAGTAATTTAATTTATGTCTCGGTTAATTTGTGTATCAATTTCGATATTTTAAAACGACTAAATCTCGTAATGGTTTTAATAGTTTTTGTGTTATGACACTTAAAAAAGTGTATTTAAAAAAAAGATTAAATAATCGATGTGTTTTTTAATGGATTTATGTTAATGACAAAGAATAGTATTTTTGATAAAATAGTAGGCTGTTTCCATTTTAAATCATAGAAGCCGAATATTTTCAAAATTCAAAACCATGTTTAACAGCTAACAAATTTTTTAAGAGTCTCTCTAGTTTTTTCAAAAATCGATATTTTTCAATTTTGTTTTCTGGTTTTACTAATGTTTTAGATTCTCTTTTTGAGCAATTTGGAAAATTTTGAAAATGAACAAAATGGTGGCCATTTTTAAAAAAATCAAACAACTCGATTTTCTCAAAAACAATATTTTTTATTTCTTTGACATTTTTTTATATTTGGTAGAAGTTATATAACAAAATTAAAAATTACATTTCTCTAAATAAGAAGTATTTATTCAGAATACAAATAACAAAAATTCTAGTTGATTTTTCCAACTAAAAGAAACCTTTGGATTACCAAAAATAAAGATTTTTTGTATTTCAGAAACAAAATTCTTACGCCTTTTCCGACATTTTTATTGGATACACCAAAATTATTGGAAAAAAATCTTTTTTTTTAATCCAGTAATTAATTTAATTAATTGCTAAGAAAGAGCATCTAAAACATTATTAAAATCAGAAAATAAAATTTAAAAATATCAATTTTTGTAAAACAAAAAAATACGTGTCTCTTTATTTGTCCTAAAAAACAGTAAAAAGCATGTTAAACATGATTTTGAATTTTGAAAACATTCTGCCTGTATGATTTGAAATGGAAACAGCAAGTATTATTAATCAAAGCTGAATTTTTAAGCTTAAAGTTTTTTTTTTTAATTTTACGAATTTTTTCAAAATTTTTTTCAAATTCGACATTCTTTGTTTTAAATTCTTTTTTCACTGATTATATTTCATTGAATTTTCAGAGCAACAAACAGATGAAACTGTCGTTCAAGAAGCCATCGAAAAAGCAGGTGAATTTCATTATTTATCAATTTAGATTATTAGACTACTTATTAATTTTAGAAAAACTCTTTCATTTTTCTTTTTAACATAACTATTTTGAAGTAAGTTTTATTTTAAAAAAAACCCATTTCTACAGGTTTTGGAAAATTTAATCTAAAGATAGCAGCTGTAGGGGCTGCGATTTATACAAATGCAGTCATGAGTATTATCAGTACTGGATTTGTTTTACCAGCAGCAGCATGCAGTTTTCACATGACAACAATTGACAAAGGACGAATAACTATTGCTACTGTTTTAGGTTTTTCTTATTTTCCAATTAATTTCAACTTATTATGTTTTTCAAAAATTTTAAATTTTAATAGTTGTTGAATAATTACAGGCCCACAAAAAATTTTGTGCGAGATACAACATTACACGGAGAAAAATGGATTATAACCCGTATAATCCAGATTATACAGAAAAATACAGTTAAAAAAAGATTATAATAATAGGTATAATCCAGATTATATCTGTTATACTCTATATTATACCAGGCTTAATCCCATATTATACCTGTTATAATCCATTTCTCTCCGTGTAGTGTATTTCTATACGTATGTATTTCTCTTCGCTGAATCAAAATCCGAAGTTAGTTCTAATTTTTGAGATAGTCTCAAAAAAAGTTTAAAGATGCAAATCGAAAACAGTTTTTTTTTTGTGCAGGACACTACACTAGTGTATTCCTACGTATTTTTCTCCGCTAAATCCGAATCCAAAAACAGAAGAACAAGATTGGTTAAACTTTTTCAGATAATCTCAAAAAACTGTTAAAAAAACCCGAACAAATTTTTTTTTGTCTAGAACAATATGGTAGTGAATTCCTACACTGTTAAAAATTTGGGGAGTTAACGGTTGCTGGAGTTGGGAGTTGAGATTTTAGAGTTAAAAATTGACTCCCCAAGGTGAGTGAGTCTCATAGGCTCCATGTTTAAGAAGAGTGGGGACTGAAGGATTAAGCGTTAACTCTCTTTACTTCAACTCTTCAAGGAGTGCGACTTTTATAGAGTCCCGTAGGGAGTTAAATTTCAACTCCTTTTTTTAACAGTGTATGTACTTTTCTCCGCTGAATTCGAATCCGAAGTTAAAATTTCCAGATTGGCTAAAATTTTTAAAATAATCTCAAAAAATTGCACAAAAACCCGAAAAAAAGGTTTTTATTTTCCGGGACAATATTGTAGAGCATTTCTACGTATTATTCTCTGCTGAAGATTGAATCCAAATAAGTGAAAATTACCAGAGTGGTTAAATTTTTAGACATAATCTCAAAAAACTGCTCAATACCCCGAAAAAAGTTTTCCTTTGTCCGGTACAATATTGTAGTGCATTTCTACGTATTTTGCTCTGCAAAATTCAAATCCGAAATGAAAATTACCAGATTCGTTAAAATTTTTTAGATAAAGTCAAAAAGCTGCTCAAAAACCCAAAAAAAAATTTTCTTTCTTCCGGGACAATATTGTAGTGCATTTCTACGTATTTTTCTCAGCTGAATTTGAATCCAAAGTGAAAATTACTAGATTGGCTAAAACTATTGAGATAGTCTCAAAAAATTGCTCAAAAACCAGGATAAAAGATTTCTTTTGTGCGGGACAATATTGTAGTGCTTTTATACGAATTTTTCTCTGCTAAATTCAAATCCGAAGTGAAAATTACCAGATTGGTAAAAATTTTTTAGATAAACTCAAAAAACTGCTCAAAAACCAGAAAAAAAAGTTTTTTTTTCGGGACATAATTGTCGTACATTTCTACGTATTCTTCTCTGCTGAAATCGAATCTGAAGTGAAAGTTACTAGATAGGTTAAAATTTTCGAGATAAAGTCAAAAAACTGCTCAAAAACCCAAATAAAGTTTTCTTTTGTCCGGGACAATATTGTAGTGCATTTCTACGTATTTTGCTTTGCTGAATTCGAATTCGAAGTAAAATTTTCCAGATTGGCTAAAATTTTCGAGATAAAGTCAAAAAACTGCTCAAAGACCCGAAATAAGTTTTCTTTTGTCCGGAACAATATTGTAGTGCATGTATTTTTCTCTGCTGCATTCGACTCCAAAGTGAAAATTACCAGTTTGGCTAAAATTTTTGAGATAATCTCAAAAAATTGCTCAAAAACCCGGATAAAAGATTTCTTTTGTCCGGGACAATATTGTAGTGCTTTTATACGAATTTTTCTCTGCTAAATTTAAATCCGAAATGAAAATTACCAGATTGGTTAAAACTATTGATATAATCTCAAAAAATTGCTCAAAAACCCGGATAAAAGATTTCTTTTGTCCGGGACAATATTGTAGTGCTTTTCTACGTATTCTTCTCTGCTGAATTCGAATCTGAAGTGAAAGTTACTAGATAGGTTAAAATTTTTGAGATAATCTCAAAAAACTGCTCAAAAACCCAATTAAAGTAAAATATAGAGGTTATTTCAGTTAACCAAACCGAATTGCATTGACTCAATATTTAAAATTATATAAATAATTTTCCAACACCGGAACCTCTCCGTGCTGATACAAACACAAAAACCAAAAAGGGAGATTCTGTTGAAATTTAACGCTGCAATGCCGACGTTGAGACAAACATAATTCTCTTCAGATTCAAAATAAGAACTCACCAAACTTGATGCCGAATACCACAAACCACCAAAAATGGAACCGCTAAAACCAATAGGGCTCCTGTGACTCTCATCAATTAATTTGAGTGCCACGCGTTATCACCAAATAAAAAAAAACTCTTTATTTAAATTTACCATTCCAATCACTTAACTTCTATTTTACACTTGCAAAGAAACAATTTCGAAAATCAGTAATCTCTGGAACAACTCCACTAATTCGGGGATCGCACGTGAATGAATTTCGAGCACATGGCAAACCCCAATCGACCGGTAGATACTCTTTTCCGCGACCCTTCCCTTTCCACGTCTTCTTCTTCATCGCTGCGTCTCATTTCCTCAGCCGCTAAGAAATCCATCACCCTCTCGATTGCACCTAAGGTAAGGCGTCACCTAAAAGAAAAATTCGGATCCTTCCGCTGAACTTCGTTACTATTCGTGAACTTGACCTGCGCAAATCGTAATTGACGAATTCAACGAAGAACGACAATAATCCGCTGATCTAGAGAAAGACGAGAGATACGGATCGACCAGAAAATCAATACTCGGCACTCAGGCTCGTATCTCATAATTCAAGCACGGCCCCTTTCAATAAATTATTCCAAAATTAACTAAATTAAAGATCCCTAGGGAAAAACAAAATAAAATATAAATGTTGACGATTTACATCGTCACAAAAGTTTTCTTTTGTCCGGAACAATATTGTAGTGCATGTCTTTTTCTCTGCTGCATTCGACTCCAAAGTGAAAATTACCAGTTTGGATAAAATTTTTGAGATAATCTCAAAAAATTGCTCAAAAACCCGGATAAAAGATTTCTTTTGTCCGGGACAATATTGTAGTGCTTTTCTACGAATTTTTCTCTGCTAAATTCAAATCCGAAATGAAAATTACCCAATTGGTTAAAACTATTGAGATAATCTCAAAAAATTGCTCAAAAACCCGGATAAAAGTTTTCTTTTGTCCGGGACAATATTGTAGTGCTTTTCTACGAATTTTTCTCTGCTAAATTTAAATCCGAAATGAAAATTACCCAATTGGTTAAAACTATTGAGATAATCTCAAAAAATTGCTCAAAAACCCGGATAAAAGATTTCTTTTGTGCGGGACAATATTGTAGTGCTTTTCTACGAATTTTTCTCTGCTAAATTCAAATCCGAAATGAAAATTACCCAATTGGTTAAAACTATTGAGATAATCTCAAAAAATTGCTCAAAAACCCGGATAAAAGATTTCTTTTGTCCGGGACAATATTGTAGTGCTTTTCTACGAATTTTTCTCTGCTAAATTCATATCCGAAATGAAAATTACCCAATTGGTTAAAACTATTGAGATAATCTCAAAAAATTGCTCAAAAACCCGGATAAAAGTTTTCTTTTGTCCGGAACAATATTGTAGTGCATTTCTACGTATTTTGCTCTGCTGAATTTGAATTCGAAGTGAAAATTACTAGATTGGTTAAAATCTTTGAGATAATTTTAAAAAACTGCTCAAAAATCCGAAAAAAAAGTTTACTTTTTTCCGGAGCAATATTGTAGTGCATTTCTACGTATTTTTCTCAGCTGGATTCGAATACAAAGTGAAAATTACCAGATTTGCTAAAACTATTGAGATAATCTCAAAAAATTGCTCAAAAACCCGGATAAAAGTTTTCTTTTGTCCGGAACAATATTGTAGTGCATTTCTACGTATTTTGCTCTGCTGAATTTGAATTCGAAGTGAAAATTACTAGATTGGTTAAAATCTTTGAGATAATTTTAAAAAACTGCTCAAAAATCCGAAAAAAAAGTTTACTTTTTTCCGGAGCAATATTGTAGTGCATTTCTACGTATTTTTCTCAGCTGGATTCGAATACAAAGTGAAAATTACCAGATTTGCTAAAACTATTGAGATAATCTCAAAAAATTGCTTAAAAACCAGGATAAAAGATTTCTTTTGTCCGGGACAATATTGTAGTGCGTTTCTACGAATTTTTCTCTGCTAAATTCGAATCCGAAGTGAAAGTTACCAGATTGGTTAAAATTTTTTAGATACTCAAAAAACTCCTCAAAAACCCGAAAAAAAAAGTTTTCTTTCTTCCGGGACAATATTGTAGTGCATTTCTATGTACTTTTCTCCGCTGAGTCCGAATCCAAAGTAAAAATAACCAGATTAGCTAAAATTTTTGAGATAATCCCAAAAAACTGCTCAAAAACACTAGAAAATCGTTTTTTTTTGGAGATTGTTTAAAAATTTTTAGTTAATCTAATTATTTTGACTTTTGATTCAGATTTATCAGAGAAAAATACGTAGGAATACACTAGTATATTGTCCCGGATAAACAAAAAGTTTTTTTCCGGATTTTTAGCAGTTTTTTGAGATTATCTAAAAAATTAGAACTAATCTAGCAATTTTGACTTTGGATTCGGATTCATCGAAGGAAAATCCGTAGGAATACATTAGTGTAGTGTCTCGTAGAAATAATTTTTTTTGTGGTTCTTTGTAACTGAAAAAAAAATTTGAGCAGCCGGTAAAAATTGAATGCCACAAATACCAAAAAGATTTTGCCTGTGTTTTCTTACAGATTCCAAAAGAAAAAATCAGTAATATGTAATCAAGCAATAAAAAATTAAATTTTGATTTTTGACTGTCAAAAATCGATTTTTCCAACTTAGATTTCAGGCAGAACCTGATATCCTCCCCAAGAACTTTGTCTGGATCCGCCCCTGGGCAGAAATGTTTAATATTTGAAATTTACTAAAAATATACATAAAATACTTTCTTTTCCAGTTTTCTTCTTTTTGAATCTTCAAGAAAACACCGAAAAGATCATTTTAGAATTTGCATTATTCAATGTTCACTGGCTGCTTAATAGTTATTTAATTTTTTATCTAGTTTAACCTAATATATTAACCTCAAAATTAGTTTTATTAAATACAATAAACTTTGTAAGTTTTATTCGAATTAACCTGCTTCGAAATAACGCAATTTTTCTAAAGATGCATTAAATAATAATAATAATAATAACAATTTTAGGCTCTTTATTCGGACCCTTAGTATGGGGCGTTTTAGCAGATCTAAAAGGACGCAGAGTAACTTTATTGGCCACATTATTTATTCAAGCAAATAGTGAAATTTTAATGTCATTTATTTCCAATTACTGGGGATTTGTATTTTTCAAATTAGTTAGCGGTTTTGCGTAAGTAATTATGAATTTTAATTATTATTTTCGTTGTTAATTTTTCTAAAACAACAAACAATTAAATTTCCTCGAATTATAAAGTACAAAAGAAATGAAAAATTGCAAGCATTGATTAAAATAGTGCAACAAATATTTTTTTAATTCAAATTTTCCCAGAATTTCAAATTTTAAATATTTTTTTTATTCATGAATTAAAGAATTGAAAATTTTTAGATAAAGAGAAAATTAAAAATAAAGCGATAAAAGATAGTTTTTGGAAAAAAGGATTCAGTACTTTTATTAACATTATTAGCATTTGAAAAATTAAAATTACAATTTTTTTTCATTATTATCTTTTTTATTATTACTTTCTTTGTTATCATCTCTTCTTATTACGAGTTTTTATTAATTTCCAAACACAGACCTATATTTTCAAAAATTCGTTTTTATTTCAGGGTGATAGGTCAAACGACTCTCTTATTCACATATGTTGGCGAATTTCAACCAAAAACGTATCAAAAAAGAATTCTATCGTGGATTAGTTTCATAATGGGTAGCGCATTAATTATAGTACCACGTAAGTTCAAAACTTTTTTGTTAAAACAAAAATAAAATAAATTTTCAATTTAATTACAATTTATAAAATTTTAATTCTAGTTCTAGCCTGGGGAATAATTCCCTTAAAAATTGAATTCCGCAGTAATTACTTTTTTTTCAATTCTTGGAATTTATTTGTCTTGATGTGCGCCTTGCCAGCCGAAATTTTGGGAATTTTTCTCATTTATTTCCCAGAGACTCCCAAATATCTCGCTGAAACTGGCCAAAATTATAAATTAATAAATGTTCTAATTAAAATGCACCAAGAAAATACTGGAGGAACGACTGATGAATATATTGTACGTAATTTATTTTGTTTATCTGTCTAAGTAAATACGACCAATATTCAAGATAAAAAAGTTGCTATAGTTAGATATTTTATTACTTCTGATGATTAATTACACTTGGTTTTTTTTTCTGCAATAGAGAAAATTAGGCAACTGCGAAAGTCGCGGAATGGGCGATTTAATAAATAATTATACAGTCAAATCAGCATATGCCGGAGATGAAAAAACAATAAGGAAAAAAGAATTACGAGCAATGATAGACGACTTTAAAATACAGGGAAAAAATGTTTTAAAAAATCCTTATTTAAAACGTCTAATGATTCTTTCCATGACAATGTTCTGTTTTTCCTCGTCATTTTATTCACTGATAATGTGGTTCCCCGAAATTTTTCAACGATTTTCACATTTTAAAGAACATCATCCGACTGCGATTGCAAATATTTGTGAAATATCGGGTCACATTTTATCAAACAAACACGAACAGGTATACCTATTGAAAAATATTTCATAATTTTCTTATTTAATTTAGTATTTAGCAGATATTAAGTTGGCAGAATATAAACAAATTCAAAATTAATATTTCTTTATGATCCCATGAAAAAATCAAACATTTTCGGAAAGTAGGGTTAAAACGAATAAATTCAAGAAAAATAATAAATTAATACATAAATTACTTTTCTACTTACTTTTATTTATACTTTCATTATTAAATCATCCGGAATTTAATTAAAAATTGACTTCGAAGAGTTTGACACAAAACGTCAAATTTGCTTTAAGTCATTTGTTTTTTTTCCCTTAGAAAACAAAGTAAAAATTATCTGGATTCACAGCAATTTTTAATTTATTTGCTTTGATTGAGAAACAAAAGTAAATGTTACTTAATACTCAAGGAAATTTTAAATTGTTTTTTTACGAGACTACTTCGTGTTTACGAGTAACTTAACCTATAAATCGAATAATAGAATATTTTAATGTGACGTCACAAGTCAAGAAAGTTAGGTCAATAGGTAATTTTGTCAGGAAGGTTAGGCTCAGATCCAAATAAAAAAACATATTCTACATCTTCTATATTTTGGCAACAAGGCAGCAAGTGTTGCTATTAGAAGATAAAATATATTTTTTTTACATTTTTACAGCATATTTATATTCCTTGTCAAATATTCGTCAATTATTTAATTTGTATTTAGAAGTCCAACCAGGCCCCTGAAAGTCGGTCTATTTTGCATGGGCTTAAGTGGTACTGAGAGTTGACTAAGGCCACCGCGGCGCTGCCTGTCAGTTGGGCTGAGATTTAAATTATTGCCTTGCGTAACACACAAAAAATTAATTTTATCTTATTAAGAACTATTTTATTCCATTTATTTTTGTTGAATGACAAAATAAAATTATTAAAGATATAAGCAAAGAAAAAAAAACCTGACAAAAGAAAAAAATATTCAATATATCAGCAATAATAAAACAATATTCTTGACTACACAATTAATTTTAAACTATTATACGCGCGGGAATAACAATGAATAAAATGAAAGTAATCAATCAATCAGGTATTTTTAATAAAATCTCTTCTTTGACAGTTATTCTGTTATAAATACAATTTATTTAATAATACAGCAGTAATTTTAATATTCACTTCCATTATAATATAATTAACATTTGTTCTAAAACATTAAAACCAGGGCTGTTATTGATTTAAATTATTTTGATTTAAATATTGAATTAAATCATGATTTAAGTCATAGGGACATTTGCATTTAAAATCATGATTTAAATAAAAAAAAATTACAATTTTCCGGACGTCTAATACTGCATGTAAAAATTCACAAACATTAAAAAAGCCCATAAATTTGTGGATAAATCTTAAAAATTTTAATTTTTATATTTTATTTTTTATAAAATTGAAGAAATTGTGCTAATACTGATAATCAAAATACCTGCGATCTAAAAATTTTTGGTATGAAGATATGGCACAGAATAGTATCAAATTTATATATCTTTAAGTCATTATCATTAAATAAATTCCAAACGTCAATTAACTCATATTCCAATTTCTTCAAACTTTTAAAATTCAATAAAATTAAATTTAAATGCATAATAATAAAATAATCAGTGCTGATAAAAATCATGATTTTTATTAAAAAATCAAAAATTCATTTTTTTCAAAATATAATCAGTATTTAAAATCTCTAAATGTTTATTTGCAAGTAGTTTATTAAAGAAATAAAGAAAAAATTAAAAACACAACAGAAAAATGAAACAGTGACATAATTATTATATAAAAAAGTAGAAACTCTTTTCAAAAAATTAAACCATTTACGAACATTTTTTAAATTATAATAACAAATAAGAAGATAATTAAAAAAACGTTAAAATATATTACTGAAGAGAACAAAATTTTAAAGTTAGGGAAATTAGAGAATTATTTGACATATTGAATGAAAAAAGAATCAATTAAATAAAATTTAAAAAAAAAATTTAAAAGAAAAGAAATTCTATGAAATACAAGAACGATGTTCAAATGAAAATATTTAGTACAATGAGTGAATTCATATAATATAAAATAAAAGAATAAAAGCTTTCAAAAAAGTAGAAAATTGGGAAATTTAAAAAATGTAGATAAAAGCACCAAATAAATGTTTTCAAAAATTCGTAATTATAAGATAAAAACTAAACAATTGAAAAGAAGGAAAAATGATGACAAAAAGTAAAGAATTAATTAAAAAGCAAGAACACTGCAAAAAGTAGGTAGTTTAGTTGAAGATACATTTGTAGTCACTTTTAAGATGTTTCCGAAAAGTTAGCAAAAGTATCTTAAAATTCATTAGTTTTCTAATATGGAAGCTGAAATATAAGATACTTTAAACGTTTTAAAAGTGACTACAATGCATTTAAAGATTTTTCTTTTTACAGTAAAAGAACTAAAAATAGTGAAACATCAAGTAAATTAAATAAATAGAAAGAAAATAGAGAAATGTTTTTTTTTCTTAATCTAACAAACTAAAAAAAATGTAAAAAGTACAAAAAATAAATATATGAAGATAAATAAAAAGAAAGTCCACAAAAGAAACTTTTAAATCCTTTAAAAATAAAAAAGTTTAAGCACATTAAACCAAATACATTTTTATAATATTACACTTAAAATAAGTTCTATAATAAAATTAAGAAAAGTAAATAAAATCTGAAAACTTTATGGAAGAATAAGTAAGTTTGCAAAAAATCTCGCAAAATATAGACAAGATGTGAAAAAAAATTGAATAACTTACAAAAAAAAAATTAAAAGTAAAAGAAGAAAAAACTTTTAAATGTTGTAAAAATGAGAATTTATTAAGATAAAAATTAAACAGTTTCGAAAAAATGAAATCTCTTCGAAATCTTGTAAGAATATTAAAAAAAAAAGGTGATTGTGAATATGAAAAATAATTAATATTATTTAATTATTTAGCAGTAATTAATAGTACCTATGCACTTAAATTTCAATTAATTGAAATTTAAAAGTTGGACCCAATAGGAATATGACTTAATTGACGTTTGGAATTTATATAATTATAATGACTTAAAGATATAAAAATGTAATACTATTTTTTGCTATCATACAAAAAATTTGTAAATCGTAGGTATTTGACTATCTGTATTAGCACAATTTTTTAAATTTTATAGAGATTAAAATATTAAAATTGAAATTTCCAGGATTTATCCACTGTCCTTTTTTTTAATGTTTGCGATTTTTCACATGTAGTATTAGGCATCTGGAGAATTGTTAAGTTTTTTTTATTTAAATCATGATTTTAATGCACATTTTCCAATGATTTAAATCGTGATTTAAATCAAAGTGATTTAATTCTAGAACAGCCCTGAAAATAATATTAATTATTTTTCATATTCACAATAATCTTTTTTTTTTAATTCTTACAATTTTTTAAAGAAATTTTTCTTTATTAAGCTGTTTAATTGTTATCTTCTGATTTCTTATTTTTAGAAAATTTTAAGATTTTTTCTCTTTTTGCTTTTGATATATTTTTTTTTTTTTTGTATTTGTCTTTTTATTTTAGGATTTTCTTTAATTTTCTTAATCTTATGAAAATTATTTAATATTATTTTACACAATTTTGTTATATTATAACATTCACTAAATTTTTTTATTTCGTACCCAGACCTTCATAATTATGTATTTTCATATTTGTAAAAAATAAATACGCTCATTTTTTTGTAAATTTATTCAATTGGTTTTCTCATCTAGCCTATTTTTGCGATATTTTTTGCAAACTTACTTATTCCTTCATAAAATTATCGGATTTTCTTTATTTTTTTAAATTTATTGCTGGCTTGTTTTAAGTGTAATATTATAAACATATTTTTGGTTTAATTTACCTAAACTTTTTTATTCTTAAAGGATTTTTTAATTTCTTTTTGTATATACATTCTTTTATTTTATTTTTATTAATTCTAATTTTTTAGTAGATTCTAACCAAATTTTATTATTTTTTCTACTTTTTACTTTTTTTGCAGTTAGTTAGATTAAGAAAAAGAACATTACTATATTTTATTTGGTTTGATGAATTTATCATTATTATATCACCATCATTATCATATTACTCCATTTTCTTCCTATTTATTTATTTTTCTTACGTTTCTCTATTTTTGTAGTTCTTCCTTGCGTTTTAATTAATTTTTTAATTTTTGTCATCATTTTACCATTTTCTTAGAACTAAATATTCTCATTTTAACATCGTTCTTCTATTTCATAGAATTGTTTTTCTTTAAAATTGTTATTAATTTTTTTTTCTTCAATTTGTGAAATAATTCTCTAATTTTCCTAATTTTAAAATTTGATTCTTTTTAGTAATATTTTTTAACGGTTTTTTAATTATCTACATATTTATTTTTTTAACTTAAAAAAATATGTCCGTAAATAGTTCAATTTTTTTAAAAGAGTTTCTACTTTTTTATATATTTCTATGTCCCTGTTTCATTGATGTGTTGTTTTTTAATTTTTTCTTCATTTCTTTAATAATGTCTATAACATTTTTTATTTATAAGAATTTTCTCATTTTTTTATTAGACTGTTTTCTTATTTTTTTACGTTTTTTTTTACAATTAATTATTTTTTCGTTGCTTTTTTGTATGAATTAGAAAATATTTTTTGGGAATTTTCTCATTTATTCGACATGGTATATATGATTTTGATTAAATGTTTTATTATTTATTATAAATGTTCTCAGTTTGAAAAATAAACTACTTACAAATAAACATTTGGAGATTTTATATACTGATTGTATTTAAAAAAAATCAATTTTTGATTTAAATCAAATAAATTCGATTTAAATTAAAAAAAACCAATTTTGTTGATTTTTTAAAAAAATCATGATTTTTTTCAGCCCTGAGTAAAACTACATAATATCAAATATTTAATTCATATATCTCTTTATCAGTCTCATTAGATTGATATTTTCAGTGTAAAGCTTAGAAATAATTAATATTTAAAAATAATATTATTTTTAAACAGATTTAAAGTTTGTACAGTTTAATGCTTATAAATAATTAATATTTTTAAATAATACTGTTTTTGAATATAATTTAAATATTTAATGTTAGACTTTTCTTTAATATAATATTTTAAATAAAATTTTTAACAATTATAATTTTTAAAATATATAAACTTCAATCTGACATAAGTTAGACAGGTTTTTTTCTTTTGCGCATTTGATTGTGTCCTTTGATATTTCGAATTTTAGAAAACTGTCGCATTCGTGTTCCTAAATAAAATGTGATGACTTTTTAATTACTTCTGGATCTTTTGGAACTAAAACGAAATTCACTTTTTTCCGCAACTATATCACAGCCGGAATTGCATCCAAAAACTTTGCATTTCGCACCCATTTTAAATAAAAGCTCTTATTACATTTGTTTAAAAATACTCAATATTTTTAATATTCTTCAGAAAATATCAGTTAAAATAAATACAATTTAAAAAAAACAGTATTTTTCACGATTTGTTTACTGTTTGCCAGCCATTGTCAGCTCGAGTCAGCCCAACTGACATGCAGCGCCATAGTTTCGCTTAGTCAACACTTGTGTCTTTTTCAACTCGAGAGTTTCAGGGGCCTGAGTCCAACAAACAATCACACTGACAGAACTTTCTAACCTATTTTGAAATTTTCACATTTTTTGGAATTTAAAAATGTTAAAAATAAAGCAACAACCGATAAGAAGTATGATTAATGATTAAAAACTTAATAAAACATGTTTTTACCTTTTTTTTCTTTCATAATTTTAACAGTTTTTTTTATTTAATTGTCATTAAAATCACTTTTTATTAAAAACCCTTTTATAACATAATGTAAATTTGGGTCTGACTTTATCGATAATTTTTAGATTTTTACAAAACTTTGTATCCAAGGATTTTTCGTGTCGCTGATTACGAATCTGAAGTCAATTTTTAAAAATCCAAAATGGCTGATCCAATATGGCGGATGAATTTTAAAAAAAGTATTCAATTTTTATGAAACTTGATATTTAAGAGTTTTTTGCAGGGTTCTCGCATTAAGAATCTGAAGGCAATTTCGAAAATTAAGACAGTAAAAGAAAATAATTAGTTTTGCAAAACGGACTTGGACAACTTTTTTTTGGCTCATCTTTCCGAAAACACTTGATTTTTTCACGGATACAAAATTGTGTATTTTACATTTAATTAATTCGATAAAATTATTTCCCAATTGTCGAATTTTAACGATTCATTTTATTACAGAGTAAATATTTTTCATTACTCACACTTGTTAATTTGTTTAAGTGTTCACTAATATTCTTTCAAAATACCATTAATATTTCAAGTTGATTGTGAATTCAGCTTCTGATTAAAAAAAAAAAAAAAAACTCAAATATATTGCGTAAATGAGAATTCGACAGTTTTAGTTAAAATTGAGAGAAATAGGCGAGAAATGGATTAATTATGTTTATAATAAAATAGCTGAAATTTGTTTTTGGAAAATATTTCCATAATGAATTTATAAAAATTAATTTCAGATTCTTTATCAGTTTATATAATTCAGTTATTAACTAATTTTTTGCAGAATTTTACGAATATGGACTACGTTTGTAAACAGGAAATAAATAATAGTGTCTATCATAATTCTTTATTACAAGGACTCACAGCTATAATTCCAAGTCTTTTGTTACCCCTTTTTGTGGATAAACTTGGATTCAGATTTTTCGCAGGTTCGATTGTTTAATTTCGTTTAATATCTATTATTATTATTATAAACTCAAAAATCATATTAATAATAATCAACTAATAGTTAATTAATATTTTTTTTACAGTTACATTTCTAGGAACAGCTTTTATTGCAACTATAGGATTATTATTCGCACATTCTTATTTAGAGAATATAATTTTAGCCTGTGTTTTTAATGCAGTAATGTCATCATGTGCTTGTGTCATGTATTCATTTCTAGTTATACTTTTTCCCACAAATGTCAGGTACTTGTTATTTTTCATTTTTCACAAACATGCTCTAAATCTGAATTAGTGATTTTCTACTAATTAATTAGCGAAAAATCGGTTACTAGTAAATAGTAAACGTTTATACTAAAAGTATAGGTTAAAAAAAGTATTTTTATAATTGAAATATTGTTTAAAAAAAAAACTTTCGTTTAAGGAGGAATTGGACACGTACTTGAAAAGAGGTTATGTTTGATTATTTTGCATTTTGAAATACTAGCGCCTCAGACGGCCGCCAGCGGCCGTCATCGTTGATTTGGGTGCAAAATCCTATTTCTATTTTTATTAATTTCAATCTCAATCTTTTTTTTTTTTTTTTGAATCATTTGAAAATTATTTTGAAATAAATGGAAACTAAATTTTATTGATTGGAAATCCAAACTTAAAAAAGTATAGTGATTTTAAAAACTACAGTACCAACTTCACATGAGCGCTGGAAATTATTTATTTTTTTAATTTTGTTATTTTAGTCGTTTGGAAATCGTTTGGAAATGATTGGAAACAACATTTTATTGTTTGGAAATTGTTAATTTAAAAGATTATTGCAATTTCTAAAAACATTTATTAGTTGCGCACAAGATTCTGGTCACGTAGTTATGGGGCGAAAATTCAAAGTATACTTTTTTAAGTAATGACGGAAAATATGGTTAAGCATTATTTCGAATACAGCGTTCAATTGCTTATAATATTAATCAAAATTAGTGCATTGTTTCAGTCTACGAAGTACCGGGAGGTTACCTTAGACTTTAAGAAGTATAAATACATTACAGGGTGGTCGCAGGTCAGGGAAAAGCCAGGAAAAAATCAGGGATTTTCCAAAAACATCTTGAAAAGACAGGGAATTTTTTCTTAAAGGAACCATAATTAAAAGGTCAAGATTTTATTACTTTAAATTCCTGTTTGTTTTTAATTTAAATTCTCTGATTGTTTCTAATAAACAAACAGGGTGGTCACTTGACCGAAAAGTCGGAAAAAACCGGAAAATCACCGGGAAATTTGTTATTAAACCGGAAATTTCTTCGTGGGTCTAAAAGTTATGAGAAATTTTATCGAAAATCAATTTTTTTTCATATTTTACAAATCTATAATAATGATAAAAATAATAATCCTCAAGTTCTGTCATTCCTTTCATTCATTTTTGTCTATTCACATCTGAAGTTTTGAACAAAGATATTTTTGGTTTTAAATCAGATATTTTTTAAAAAATGCATTTAAATTGATTAAAATTAAAAATTTTAAATATCAGTTCAAATAATTTTAATTTCATTAATAAAAAAATCTATATTTTTTCTATAACTTTAAAGAGTTTTCAATATACCTACAACCCCTGGCGAAAACGCTAGACCGAAATCTGACCGACTTTGGTCAGGTTTTGGTCAAGTGTTTTCGCCAGGGATTATTCTCTTTAAATTTTATAATTATTCTTTAATTTTTTTTAAAGTAATTCGTTCTGTTGTCGATTATTTTCGCCAGTTTTCGAATTTTTCTTTCGATTGTCAATTATTTTCCTCATTTATTATTTATTCTCTTTAATCTTCAATTTATTTCTTTACTTTTTAAATTTCTTTAATATTCTCAGTTATTTTCTTACAAATTTAAATTCCACTTTTCAATTTTAAATTATTTGCTTTAATATTACAAAAATATCGCCTTGTTTCTATTATTTTTTTCGATTATCATTAAGTTTCTTTAATTTTAAGTGTAATTGTTCAACTATTTTCTTTAACTTTAATTATGTTTTGATTTTTAATCCAGTTGTAAAAGGGGCAATTATTTCTAACAATTATTCCTTTAATAATAGTAATAGTAAAAATTATAATAATAATAAAATATTCTTAATTTTTCAATTTGCAATTATTTTCTTTAAATTAAATGTTTCTAGTTCAATTTTTTCAATTATTTTTTTCAGTTGTCTATTAATCTAGTCATTTTTCAAATTTTGTTTTCAACTGACCTTCGTCATTTTCCAATTATTTCCTTCAATTATTAATTATTTACTGCAATATAAATTACATTTACATTTATTTAAAGTTTTTAGTTTTTTAACCCTTCACAACACATTTATTTCTTTTTACTTCCTACTCATAAAAGAAACTTTAAGATCTTAAAGATTTTCGGTTGTTCAAAAATAGTCTAAATCGATTTATATTTATTCAAAAAGTTTAAATTTTCATTTTTAAGAAAAAATCCGGATGCATTGTGTGGTTACTTTTTGTCGCTGGGATATCTTGAAAACATCTAAACTGATTTTAAGAAAATTTAGTTTATGAATTAAGCTCATAAAAAAATATCTAAATTTGGACACAGGGATTTTTGAAAAAACCTAATCAAATTTTTTGAACACCTTTTTTCACCGGAAAATATAGTTTTTTTACCAAAAATTTCTTTCGCAGTAAAAATACAACTTAACAAATGAAAGAATTATATCCCTTATTTTAGAACGAAACGATTTGACCAATATAAAGTCTATAATTGACCTAAAATTCACATAAATTCAAATTAACATTTGTTTGTAAAAAAAACAATTAATAAAGTAACTCTTTAATTTGCTTTTTTAAAATGTAGAAATACATTAAAATGATTACGACATCAAGTTTGTATTTGTAAAAATAAAGTAATTAATTAACTCTTTTATTTCTTTTTAAATTTTACATTATTTAATTTCAAAACTAAATCACTTACGTATTTAAAAGTAATCAATTAACTCTTTAATTGTTTTTTAAAATTATATTATTTAATTTCAAAACTAAATCGCTACCAAGTGTTTCTTAAATCTTCCAGAATTATGACATAATTAATTAATTAACTCTAATTTTCTGTTTCAAAGTTAAAAATTAATTTAAAAATTATTATTAACTTTGCATTTGTTTGTAAATAAAAAATAACTAACTAATTAACTGTAATTTTATTTTTTAAAATTTATAAATAATTTAAATTTTATATTACCTACTTTAACTTTGTATTTGTTTGTAAATATAAATTATTAACTTTAAGTAATTAACACCTTGATTTCTTTTAATTTCTTTCTTTTAATTTAATTTTAAAATTAAAACATTTGTTTGTAAAAAAATAAATAATTAACTCCAATTTTTCTTTTTAAAATTTATAAATAATTTAAAAATTATTACTTAGCTGTGTATTTTTTTGTAAATATAAAATAATCAATTAACTTTACGTTATTGATATTCCTTTAACTTTAATTAATTTGAAAATTAAATCGCATATTTTTAAATTCTCCCAGAATTATGACGTCATATAATGTGCCAATCATAAGCAGAAACCTTTTATTCGACTACAGCTCCATCTACTTGTTATGATTTATATGCACTCGAAAGGCCTTTCTATTACAATTTTCTATTCCCAATGGTCTGGGTTGTGTACGTAACATACCTGAGGTATGTTACATAGTTTGTTACTGTATGTTACCTAGGTAAGTTACTTGCAAAATTTGTGACATAATGCATTTTTTTGGTGGTGGGGGGGTAACATACCTAAAACAGGTATGTTACTGGATGTAACATATCGGTAACATACGCAGAAAACCTCGAGTGACGCGTCATTACCCAACCCTGC
The DNA here is from genome assembly GCA_037103525.1 of Ganaspis brasiliensis. Taxonomy (NCBI): domain Eukaryota; kingdom Metazoa; phylum Arthropoda; class Insecta; order Hymenoptera; family Figitidae; genus Ganaspis; species Ganaspis brasiliensis. Next base: position 3,661,672 of record JAZKLR010000146.1, read on the forward strand.
CAATGGTTGAACTTTCATTCGAGTTTTTTCGAGTTTTTTCGAGATTTTCGATATTCGACTTAAAATGGATTCCTCCTACTTCCATGCCTTTTTTAGAATAGGATAGAAAAACTAAATTTTACTGAAATTTTATTTAGTCAAGCCTGATTTTTAAATCCATTTATTTATCAATTTATTTAAAATAGAAATTAAGTTTGTGTTATTACCGGTTTAGGTTTTAAAATGATTTTGCTTAAAAAAAGCCATTCTTTGTTTAATTCAAGCAAAACAAAGGAAATTTTTGAATTTATGCTGAGGTTTGGATTTAAAAGACAATCGGTATTTTAATGTAATTCTATATCTAAAACTTTTCATAGGTGTTCCCTTTTCAAACTTCTATCTATTTTTAATTCTACTTATAGATATAGATCTTACCTAAAGTTTTTTAAGTTCATGAACTAGAGTGAATGGAATTTTTGTGAACTTAGGATTACTGAAAAAATTTATTAGTTTTAAGAAAAATTGTTTTAAAGCGAAAATTAAATAAAATATTTTCAGATTTTCTATCAAAAAAAGTAATAAATTTTAAATAATTTTATAAAACAAAATATAGTGACTCCAAACATAACCTTCTCATTGTGTCCATTGTGGATTGTGTCCAATTCCTCAAAATAAAATATACAATAGTTTGAAAATCATGTTGATTATAGTTTTTAAACTAAATATAGTTAAAGAAATATAGTTCGTTAATAAATAATTAATTTAGAAGTAAAATAAAACAGAACTTTTTAAATCTGAATCAGTGAAAAATCGGAGCTAAAAATTTTCACTAATTTGAATTTTCTACTTCTAAAAATGGTAATTAGAATTTTCTTTATCACAGCAATTTTTCTTGGTCGAAAAATTCTGAGTGACAAGAAAGAAACTTTTAGTGAAAAATTGAATGCTAAAAATTAATATTATTTGTCACTAAATTGAGTTGGTAATTTTTGAAATTAAAAGAGAAAATTTTCTATTTACTGACAGTTAAATTTGTTCTAAAAAATGCAATTCTTGGATTAAAAAAAAATTGTTTTCAGGGTATTTGCGACGACAATAACAGTATTTTGCAGTAGATTGGGAACAATATTTGGAAATGTTACTTTCACGTATTTAATCGATTGCCATTGTATTACTCTAATTTCAAGCGTCGCTGTTCAATTATTTGGTAAATATATTTTTAATATATCTAACTTTGGAATTATATGAGAATTTTTTTTTTATCAATCATTTCCTGAAAAGGAAAAAATTCTTTAATCTTCGGTCTTTGTTTTTAAACATTTAAAATGTTTGCAGAAAAAAAGTATTTAGTAATTTTTTTTAATGGTAAAAATTTAAACTAGTAGCTGCTATTTATTTAATTATACCTTCACAACGATTGTGCAAACTGGATTCAGGTGATAATATTGTATTATAGATATATAAATAGTGTTCAAACTTTTCTTCATGAGACGATATTTAATAGTTCAGATCCGTATTTGACAGAGTAATGATTCAGTAGTTTTAATCAAAAGTGTTTTTTTATAATTTATATATTTTTTTCAAAATATGTACTTAATATTGTACAATTTTCAAGGCAAATATTGATCCAAAAATATTATTGATAGTAGTTAAAAAAAATTCCTTTGTTAATTATTCCCTAATATTGATATTTTTTCATTTATTCTTTAAATTAAAATCTGATTTTTAATATTTTTTAACAAAGATTGAAGATTAAGATTATTTTTCTGATATAAATTTATGAAATATTTTTTTAATTTTGTAAACAATTTTTATTTATTAATTGTTTTATGTTTCAGTGGCCACAATTCTTAGTGCTGTTCTTCGAAAAAAATAATATATTTTAGATTAAATATTATATGCAATGTATATAACTGAATAAGTTAAGTAATTATAATAATTTTTTATCGTAGGAAAAGTTAGTTTAAGCAAAGTTGAACTATTACTCATTTGTTAAAATATAATAGCGCGTGTAAGTACAGCGTTATCACAATAAACAATTTCATTAAAGTGTTTTTTATTTTCATTGTTGCTTCTAATATTTTGAGTATTTATATATTATTGACACTTTCTTATAGGTGAGTAATTTTGTAATAAACTAATAGATTTTATAAAGTGAATAAACAGTTTTATTAAATTTACATTAAAAAGTGCTACTTTTCATGAAAATTGTTAATAAACAATTCATAAGTAAAATTTACTAAATAGCTAATAAGTGCTAAACTTAAAATTAAAAAAAAACCAATACTAATTTTACAAAAATAACAATATTAAACTCAGATAATATTTCTGAATTAAAATTGTAATTAACTGTGATTCACTTGTAGTCCAATTCCTGAAATGAATAATTTTTTTTTTCTATAAGATTATGATAATGAGAAAATTAGCTTATCGTGGTTCTGACGTGGAAATAATTACGAAATATTTTTCGCTTGAAGCTCTATTGCAAATGAAATCAACTTTTAATTGAAAGTCAAAAAGTTGATTAGAAAAAATTCGTTTTATAAATACAAAACGGCAACTTTTATTTTATCTCCCACCTAACAGTTTTCATTATATAAGAAGATTACTTCCTTTTACCTTATTTTTTACTAGTGAGTAGTTCGTTGTTTGCGATCGATTGAAGATACTCGGTTTAATTAGAATAATAATAATTGGGTAAGCAGAGAAAAGAAATTAAGTAAACAATTTCAAATAATTATTAAATTAAATTAATTTCGTCAAATCGTTCATTTATCCGATCCATTTATTTCTAAAATTTGTCAAAATAATTCATAATCCTTTCAAACAATAGATTTATTTCACTTTCTTTAATTCATTTGATTTTAAACAGTGTTAAAAAAATTTTAAAAAGATTAAAACAAGTTCTAAATAGTCTGTAACAAATTTTAAAAAAGTTTTAAATAGTTTTAAACATTTTTAAACAAGTCATAAACAGTTTTAAACAGATTCTAAACCAAATTTAAATACTTTTAAACAAGTTCTAAATGCAGTTTTAAAATGGTTATAAACAGTTTGAAAATAATCTTGAAAAGTCTGAAACAAATTATAAGTAGTTTCAAACTGGTTCAGAATTGTTTTAAACAAGTTTTAAATAGGATTAATTTATAAAAAGTTTTTAGTAAGTTTCAAATAATTCTAGACAGTGTTAACTAGTTAAAAACAGTTAGAAAGAAGTTCTGAACAGATTTAAACAAGTTCTAAACAGTTTTAAACAAATTCTAAATAAATTTTAAACAGTTTTTACACAATTCGAAACAAGTTTGGAAATAATTATAAACGCAATTTTCTATTAGTTATTAACAGTTTAAAAACAATTCTATACAGTGTTAACGAATTATAAATAATTAAAATAAGTCCTGAACAGTCTTAAACAATTTACATAGTTCTAAACAGTTTCAAATAAATTTTAAACAGTTACAAACTAGTTTCAAACTAATTTTAAATAGTCATAAACTAGTTTCAAACAATTTTGAACTGGTTCCAAACAGTTAGTTTCTAACGATTTTAAACAAGTTATAAACAGTTTAAAAATTGTTAAAAAGTGTTTTGTAATTTTTTTAAATTTATGCCAATTTTAAAAAAGTTTTTATTACTTTTAAATTTTGAACAGTTTTCAGATAAAATAGTTTGAAATAGTTCTAAATAATTTGAAATTGGTTAAAAAGAGTGCTAAGTGGTTCTAAATAGTTCTAAATAAATTTTTAATAATTTTTAATTGGTTTTAACTTGTTCTAACTTCTAAATAGTTCTAAACAATTACCATCTTGTTCTAAACAGTTTTGAACTTATTCTAAACAGTTTTAAACAAGTTCTAATCAGTTTTAAGTAGTTTTAAACAGTTTGAAAGAATTCTTAAAGTTTTTTTTTATTTTTCAGTGGAATTAGGCGTAATTTCTCAATAAAATAATTTTCATCAAGTCTTTATTTAATACGGTATAAATATAATACCCTGATAATGTAATTAAAACATAATTTTAATTATCAATATCCTGACAATTTCTCTAAATCTGAATTAGTTAAAAATAAAAAAATTATTAATGAAATCCTGGCTGAGTTTCTGTTTCAGCAATTAGAGAAAAATAACTAATTAATAGTAAAAAATGACTAATTATTAGTTAAAAAAAGAACTAAAACATTGCTAAAATTTGACTAATTGAATTTAGTAGTAAACAGCATTTTAGTAAAATATTAGTAATTTTGACATAACCTAAAAATGAAATTAACTAATGATTAGTTATTTTTGACTAAATAATCAGTAGAAATATAACTATTTCAATTAGTGACTGAGTTTTTGGTTTCAAATTAGTTATTTTTATAACAAATTCAGATTTAGAGAGATAATTACCGATTAAATTAAATCTTGTTACAAAAGTATATTAATAATTTTTCCCCAGCATTTATTATATTATAAAATCTTCATCAATAATGAAAATATTTTATCGATTTTTGTACATTCTTAGTTGTGGTATCATGTATCATTTATTTTCTTAAGTTACAAATAATTTTTATGAACATATGTGTAAGTTTCTTCAGTGCCCTTGATTTTTATTACTGTACTTGCTATAATAATAACAATAATAATAATTATTATTATTATTATAATAATAATAATAATAAATATTACATAATAAATACAAAAATACAGTCTTTTTAGTTTTAAGTTTAATAAAATTCTATACTCTAATTATGTAAATATGTATGTATGTGTGTCGGTATGCATATATTGAAAAAAAACGTACTAAAGTAGTATTTTTGCTGGTTAAAATAGTTAAAGACTTTCTTTGTTACTTTTAATCAATTTTACAAAAGCTTGAGTAAAAACAAGATAATATTTAACGTTACATCTAAATAAATAAAAATAAAATATAATTTTACAATTTAGTAAAATTACTAACAAATTATTTTAATAAAATTTTATCGATTTTTTTGTTGTTTTTTTTTTTTTATAGAAATCAAGAAAAATGGGGCAAAAACAAACACTCGAAATAACGTCTCCAGGAAAATATGACGAAACAGGTAAATTTTAGTTTCATAACAATTATTGCGTTAATTTTCTATAATTCTTGAAATTTGAATAATTGGAGTCGTAAAGTGTTAATCGGAAATTTGTAAATTTCATTATGCAAAAAAAAAAATATATACTTATATTATTAATTATTTTGCAGCAACTACTATCTGGAATTTGTATAATTAAAATCATCATCATCATCGATGACTAATTTTATAAATTAAACAATTAATACGTATAATTAAAATCATCTGCGTTTTTCTGTAATAAAGATGAATTTTTAATGCCTTAAGTAAGATTGATTCTAATATAATTGTTGATGATTGGTTTTTTTTTAGATTCTAAAGCAAAAGAGGGAATCGCTGAAGAGGCTATTAATGCAGCTGGTAAAATATGTACATAATAATAGTGATTGAAATTATTTTATTTATGTGTGATTAAATTATCTTTATAGTATTATATTAGGCACTAATATTACTATTCCGAGGATTATTATTGCTATAATAATATAATTTTCATTTTAAAAAAATGAAATAAATATTAAAAAAAAATTTAATAAACATTTTTTAATCAGGGTTTGGCAAATTTAACTACAAAGTAACAATTATTTGTGCGCTAATTTATGTAAATGCCGGATTCAGTGTCCTAAGCACAGGTTTCATTCTTCCTGCAGCAGCTTGTGATTTTCAAATGAACACAATTGATAAAGGAAGAATTATAACTGCTCCTATATTAGGTAAAATTTTCATTTTTTTCTGATCAAAATTTGTATAAATTCTTTAATTAACTTAATTAACTTTAATTAACACTTATTTGAAGCAAAACGTTTTCAGGTTATGTTTGATCTGTTTGAAGTGAAAATACAATAACTTTTAGCGCAAATTAATGATGTTTAAGTTTTTATTATATTAAGAATATTCAATTAAAATTACTTTTGACTTTACACAATTAAAATCGAATCTAATAATCGAGATGGAACGATCATAAACATAACCTACAATTTTTTGCTTTTAAGGTATCTTTCTTCGGAAAGAATAAATTTATTTTTAGACTTAACAAATAAAATAATAATAATAAAAATCAATAAAAAAACTGTTATCATTTTAAATAGATTTAAAAAATTTCAGGCTCTTGTTTCGGTCCATTTATTTGGGGTTTTTTGGCAGACATAAAAGGACGAAAATTTTCTCTTCTGGTAGCCATTTTTTTGCAGGGTAATTCTGAAATTTTAATGGCAATTGTTCCTTATTATTGGGGATTTTTGGCATTTAAATTCTTGAGCGGTTTTGCGTGAGTATTTCAGAAAAAATTTTAATTACTCGGAATTTTAAAAAATAAGGATACTAATAGGTGTTTAATTAAAAAAAACATTCATTTAATAAGGATAATATATTAATGGCTGTGATTTAATAACAATACCAATTTAATAATGAAAAAAAAACAATTTAATAACAGTAATTTAGTATCAATAATTTAATAACAATAATTTACTTTAAGCTAAATGAATAATAGTTTGAACTAATTTAATAGCATTTATTTAATAACATTGTATAATTTGATAATAGTTTCATTATTGAAAAAATAATGTACTTTTTTTCAGAGTAATAGGACAATTATGCTTATTATTCACATATGTCGGTGAATTCCAGCCTACTAAGTACAGGAAAAAAATCCTTTCACTAATGGACACGGCTTTAATTGTGGCAATGTTTCTCGTTCCTCGTAAGCAAATTAAAATTGCAAATTTAATTCAGTTTCTGTTAATTGTATTGTAAGATATTCCTCACTTGGTATAGAGTAGAATGACTTCAAAATAAAAAGAAAAAAAGTCTTGATTTCTTTAATTTTTAAATTGTGTAATATAAAAACAATTTTTTCTAATTTTTGTCTCAATTTCAGTTTTAGGTTGGGCAATAATACCTTTGACATTTAAATTTCAAAGGTCTGTGTTTCTTTTTCGTTCCTGGAATTTATACATTATTATTTGTTCCATACCAGCTGAATTCATAGGATTCTGGCTAATTTTTTTCCCGGAAACACCAAAATTCTTAGCAGAAGCTGGAAACAATATTGAACTTGTCAACATTCTTGTTAAAATTTATACGGAAAATACAAGTAAATCTCCGGAATCATATTTCGTAAGAAAAACAGAAAATAGCTATTAAGTATCGAAATTATGAAAAGAAAAAATATTGGATAACTATATCATTCGTTTGATTTTACTTTGGGTCGAATTTTTAATCTATTAAATTTTCAATTTACCGATTTTTTTTTAAATCTCAGTACACCGAACTTTCATTCTACCTAATTCTTATTTTTCCAATTTTTTATTTTTCCGAATTTTCATTCTACCAAGTTTTATTCTACCGAATTTTTATTTTTTCGAAATTTAATTAAACTGAATTTTCGCTCTAACAAATTTTCAATTTACCGAATTTTTATTCCACCGAAATTGTATTTTTTTCGAATCTTTAATTTTCCGAATTTTTATTTTTCCGAATTTTCATTCCACCGAATTATTCATTAAACAGAACATTCATTTTATCGAAGTTTCATACTATTAAATTTGTATTTTTTCGAATTTCCAGTCAACTGAATTTATATTTTTCTGAATCATTAATTTCCTCAATTTTTGGTATTTTTAATTTTCATTTTACTACAGTTTCATTCTGCCGAAGTTTTATTTTTTCCATTTTTCATTAAATCGAATTTTCATTCCACCAAGTTTTATGCTACCAAATTTTTATTCTTCTGAATTTTCATTAAAATGAACTTTCAATCTACCGAATTTTCAGTTTAACAAATTTTAATTCCACTGAATTTTTGTTATTCCAAATTTTCATTAAACCGAACTTTCATTTTACCGAAGTTTAATTCTATTGAATATTTCTTTTTCCAAATTTTTGTTATTCCAAATTTTCATTCAACCGAATTTGTATTTTTACGAATCTTTAATTATGCGAATTTTTATGTTTCCTAATTTTCATTCTACTGCAGTTTCTTTCTACCGAAGTTTTGTTTTACCGAATTTTCATTAAAACGAATTTGTATTAAACCAAACTTTCATTCAACCGAATTTTTTCCGCATTTTCATTAAACCGAATATTTATTAGATGTAGCGAATTTTTGTTTTTCCGAAATTTCAATAAACCCAATTTTTATTCGACCAAATTTTTATTTTTCCGAATTTTCATTCCACCGAATTTTTTATATTCCAAATTTTTATTAAACGTTTTTCATTTTATCGAAGTTTCATTCCATCAACTATTTATTGTTCTGAATTTGTATTTTTCGAATCTTTCAATTTCCGAATTTTTATTTATCCCAATTTTCATTAAACCGAATTTTTACTCTACCAAGTTTTATTTTACCGAATTTTTATTTCTTTGTATTTTTATTCTACCAAATTTTTGTTTTTCCGCATTTTCATTAAACGCAATTTTCATTCTACCAAATTTTTAATTTACCGAATTTTCATTCCACCTAATTATTTTTATTGCAAATTTTCATTAAACCGAACATTCGTTTTATCGAAATTTCATTCTATCAAATTGTTATTTTTCCGAATTTTCATTCAGCCAAATTTGTATTTTTCTGAAATGATACAATTTATATTTCATCGAATTTTCATTTATTCGTTTTTTTTGTCCGAATAGTTCCTAATGAGAATTTTTCACCAAATTATCATTTGTCAAAACTCTTATTTGTCCGAAAAATGTCCGGTAACAAATTTTAGCACTAATTTTAAAAATGTTTATTCCAAATGTTGAAAAAAAATTTACATTCGGGTCAACATCAATAATTTAAATTGTTTTTAATGGAGTTTCTTAAGCACGTAACTTGAAGTTGACTCTTGTTATTTTATTTAATTAACTACAGTGATTAATTATTAAACAACAATTATTAAAAACCAATTATTGAAGAAAAAAAATGTTAATTAACTTTTTTTTATTAATTTTTAATATTCTTTTGTAAAAAACTATTTTAAATAACATTTTTTTCAGGAAATACTCAGCGAAAGTAAAAATCCCAGCATCAAAAATTTGGCTTTAAATTATGTGCAGAAAAAGGATCAGGATGATGGAATTCCAAAGAATAATGTGAAATTTAAAGCGATTTGGAAAGATTTTAAAAAACAAGGAAAAGGTATCCTGAAGGCTCCTTATTTTAGGAAAACTATTTTAGCTTGCATTATGGCATTTTCAATAACATTGTCATACTATTCATTTTTACTTTGGTTTCCGGAAGTTTTCCAAAGACTTGCTCAATTTGAGAAAAAATTTCCAAATGAGACTGCTACCATCTGCACTATCTCGGATCGTATGTACTCATTCGACTCAGGCAAAGAGTATGTTTAAAAGAAATTATAAAAAATACATTTTTCGAATTATTTACTTATTTATTTATTATTCACTTATTTATTTATTTATTTATTACAATATTTTAATTTTAATTAACAGACAAATGGATCCTTTTGGCTGTGATGCTCCAATTGATACGAGTGTATATATTAATTCATTATGGCAAGCAGTTGCCTGTATTCCATCATCGATAATTTTAATAGCTTTTGTCGATCGAGTAGGATTTAAATACTTTTTAGGTATGTACACGCAATTTTTAACTGTTTAGAGAATATCTTTCAAATTTTACAAAATCTATTAAATATGCTCTCTAAATCTGAATTAGTGGTTTTCTACTAATGAATTAGCAAAAAGTGAGCTACTATTAAAATAGTAAGAATTTGATTAATTTTTAGTAGAAAACTACTAAGAATTAGTAGAAAACTACTAATCTTGTAGTAGAAAACTACTAATTAAATTAGTAAAAAAATCTACTTTTTTGAAAAGTAAAGTTTCACTATTTCAATTAGTAGTTTTCTACTAAGAATTAGTCATTTTCTACTAACAATTAGTAGTTTTCTACTATATGAATTAGAGAAAAATGAGCCATGAATTTGACTAATTCATAGTAGAAAACTACTAATTCTTAGTAGAAAACTACTAATTCAGATTTAGAGAGTGAAAGTTTCACGGTAATTTTAACATACAATTTAATATCCACAAAATTATATATTTATTAAATTCATTAATCAATTATATTATAATTATCAAAAAGTTAATGGAATTCTTGCAGAAATGATACTTGGTGATAGTTGTTGTTCTATTGTTTATAATAATCCCTGAAAATTATACCTCTATGTAAAATAATAATCGAAAATAAATATAAAAGATTATGAATGTCAAGAAAAAAATTATACTCAAGTTCTAAAATGGTGGAACATACACAGGAATATGCACCCTAATTTTTTTAATAGATAAAAAAACTTAACAACCTTTAAAAACTACCCTTAAGAAACATAATCGAAAATTTTTTTTTAAAACTTACCAATTTCGACAAAAAAATTCTAATCAACTTCTAAAAGGGTAAAAAATACTCAAGGAAATATTAACCCTCAAATAAAATAATCGAAAATAATTATTAAAAAAATTATCACTTCCTGCAAAAAATTTTTATTTAAGTTCCAAAGTGATGAAACACACTCAGGAATACGCCACCTTATTTTTCAAATTAATAACAAGAATTAACAACTCCTAAAAATCACTCCTAAGTAAAATAATCGAAAATAATTTTGAAAAAAATTACACTATGTAACAGTGAAAAATTACTTTTAATCGGACCTACTATATCATACTTTAAGGCCCAATTTTATTTAGAATGTTTTTTCTGTGCTAAATTACTTAAAGTGTATTTAATTCTACATCCAATGAGCTGTTTTTGAATTAAATTGATGAAAAACTGGCTAAGTTATTGCATTTTTTGTCTTTATAATCACAGTATTTTTCAGGAAAATCAATTTTCAAACATTTTTGTGCCATTCTTAATTTTCAATATTTTACCGAAATTTACTAAAATAAATATAAAAAAGTTGTTACAAGATGATAAGTACCACTTGCAATAATTAAAGAAAGCAAAAAAAAAAGAAAGTACTGTTTTTTGCTTAAATAAAATACTGCGATAATGAAGAAAAAAAATGCAATAACTCAGTCAATTTATCACCAATTTAATATAAAAGAAGATCATTCGACGCAGAATTAAATACACTTTAAATAATTCAGCACAGAAAAAAACATTTTTAATAAAAATGGGCCGTAAATCATTGCCAAAGTTGAAAAAATTCCAAAAAATTTCGAAATTTTTTACTCTTTTTCTATCATAAATTTTATTTGAAAAATAGAACTTCTAATAGTTATAGAAAACTTTGTTTTTCAGCTTTAAATTAAAAAAAAAATTTTGAAATCGGATGAAAAATGACAAAGTAACAGTATATTTTATACAAAGACTGTAGAAAAACTGTTTTTTAGCTCTAAAATGAAATTTTGGGGGCGGGGGGGGGGGGGATTTAATATATACCATTTTTAGGTATTTCATGACGAATAACTTAGGCTAGGTCCGATTGAAAGTAATTTTTTTTCTCATTTTCTGTAACTCAGTTTATCAATAACTGCAAAAAAATCTATTCAAGATCAATGATAGTGGAATAAAAATTAACGGCCCTTTAAAACCACTTCTAAGTAAAATAATAAAAAAAAAAAATTGAAACAAATTATTAATTTTTGCAAAGAAATACTGATCATATTCCAAAATGGTAGAACACACTCAGGAGACACATAAAAACCACACCTAAGTAAAAATATCGTAATTAGTTTTGAAAAAATTATCAATTTCTATAAAAAATATTCTATTCTTGTTCTAAAATGGTGGAACAGGCTACGGAATAATCCCTCTAATTTTTTTCCGATTTTAGAACTTGCAAGTTTTAATATTCATGAATATCAAAATTATTCTAGATAACTTTACTTAAGGGTGGTTTTTAGGGGTTGATATTTCTTGTTACCAATTGAAAAACATAGGGGTTATATTCTTAAGTGTTTTTAATAATTTTAGAAGTGGTTTTAATTTTTTTGTAGAAATTGATAATTTTTTTTAAATTTGTTTTTGAATACTTTTCTTAAGGGTGGTTTTCAAAGAGTGTAAATTGTTTTTATCAATTTTGAAAAGTAAAGGAAATATTCCTGAATATGTTTCACCATTTGAGAACTTAATTAGATTTTTTTGATTAATATTAATAATTATTTTCAAATTTGTTTTCGATTGTTTTTCTTAAGGATTGTCTTTAAAAGGTTGGTTATTCTTGTAATCAATTTCAAAAAATAGGTGTCATATTACTGAGTATGTTTCACCTTTTTAGAACTTAATAATTTTTGTTTTGTAGAAATTAATTTTTTTTTAAAATTATATTCGATTATTTTACTTAAGAGTGGTTTTCATGGGTTGTAAATTGTTTTTAACAATTTTTAAAAGTAAAGGGCCTATTTCTGAATACGTTTCACCATTTTAGAACTTGATTAGAATTTTTTTGTAGAAATTGATAATTTTTTTTTAAATTTGTTTTTGAATACTTTTTTTAGGGTGGTTTTCAAGGATTGTAAATTGTTTTTAACAATTTTTAAAAGTAAGAGGCCTATTTCTAAATACGTTTCACCATTTTCAAGGGTTGTTAATTTTTTTTATCAATTTTGAATTTTGAATCACCTTTTTAGAACTTAATTATTTTTGTTTTGTAGAATTTTTTTTTTTTTTTTTTTTGCGTAGGATGTGAAAACCTGCCTTCAGGTACCCTGTAGCCCGTACTACAGGGTTATGCGGGGGTGGCGATGTTCTGCCGACCCGCTAAAAACACACCCTTATTTGGGACCTTAAGACCACTCCCAGGTAGAGCCAGTTTACTGACGTATCGCCTTCAGGAGTGGTCTTATATCCCACCTCTATCGCCTAAACGATATCATTCCTCAACCTACGGGAACTACCCTTGTTGGCGGCCATCGAGATCTTTAACCCTCATAACATGTTGGATGAAGGTCTCGATGTGCCGCCAATTCTCCTTGGATCGAGTCATTAATAGGACCATGTTCTCCGGTGTAACTTCGCAGTTTACACCGGCGAACATGACCCGTCTTTCGTCGTTCCATCGTGTGCATGTAAAGAGTGTGTGCTCTGCGTCGTCCTTTGGGGATTTGCAGTACGCACACTCTGAACTTTGTCGTCTTTTGAAGCGCTCTAAGTACGAGTTAAAACACCCGTTACCTGAGAGCGCTTGGGTGAGGTAGTACGAGACTACTCCATGTTTTCGATCTATCCAGGTGGCGAGTGTGGGTATGAGCCGATGTGTCCATCGACCCTTCTCATCCCCGCTCCATCTTGCTTGCCATCTTTCGACGAGTCTGCTTCTCGCATCTCGGCGAATTTGGTCCTTGCTGGGTCTATTGTCATCCGTATAACGGGTGGACATCCTATCTTTGAAAAGGAGGAAAATTTCCTCCCTTTCTTGCGCCAAAAGATCTGCCGGCGGGACGCTGGCAAGGACCTGAGCAGCACTCGCAGATACTGTCCTATAGGCAGAGATTATACGCTTAGTGATAATCCTTTGCGAGGACAGTATCTTCTCCAAGATGGTCTTGCTTTTATCCGTTCGCAGGGAGGGAGCCCACACTGGTGCTGCATAAAGCAGCTTTGAGTGGAACACACTCGCCACCAATCTCCTTTTCTTTTCAAAAGGTCCACCGACGTTCGGCATTATACAGGCTAAGCTTATTGCACATTTTGCAGCTTTGTCGGAAGCCACGGCGATGTGATGCTTAAAATTCAGAAACTTGTCGAGTTGTACACCAAGATACTTTATATGCGTGCTCCACCTGACCTCGAATCCGTCTACTTCGATCCGGGGAAGTTCGTAACCACGTCTGTCTGTGACCATGAGCGCTTCAGTTTTGTCCAGGGCCATTTGAAGGCCTCTGGCATCCAGCCAGCTCTTTGTTCGTCGCAGACATTCGTTCACCAAGATTCCGAGCTCTTCTGCAGTTTCGGCAGAGCATACGATCAACGCGTCGTCCGCGAAGCCGATGATCACCGAACCTTCGGGTAGACCCATTCGCAAGAAGTCATCATAGGAGACGTTCCATACGAATGGTCCTATCCTTGAACCTTGAGGGGCACCTCTTTGCATCTCTTCCTTCAGAGTGCAGGTGTCTCCCTCGTATATTACCCACCTGTCGCTAAGATAATTATTCATTATCCGCAACAGGTAGGGCGGTATTCCTTTGTTTCTCATCGACTTGATGAGATCTTCCCATTTAGCGGTATTAAACGCGTTGCGTATATCTATAGCTACTAAAGCGCAGAAGCTCTTCTTCTTCTCCGGACCCAATTTGTTCTTTCCTTCCTTGGCTAGGTCCACTGCCTTTTGTATGGCATCTACTGTGGACAGGCCTTTACGGAAACCAAATTGGTAGTCGGATAGACTATTCTCTCCAGTCAGGTGGAGCTGCATCCTCTGCAGAACCATGTCCTCCAGAAGTTTGCCCATCGTATCTAACAGGCATATTGGCCTGTAAGATGAGACATTATCTAGAGGTTTGTTACCTTTCCTTAGGAGGACTAGCCTCTGCCGTTTCCAGTCCCGGAAGAACTCTCCTCTTCTTAGGCAATTGTTGAAGCAATCTAAGAGAATCTGGGGTGAAACAACGATCACTTGTTTAAGTATCTCGTTATTTATCCCATCGATTCCAGGCGCCTTGCCTGGCTTCAATCTTTTGCCGGCTTGGTGGAGCTCTGCAAGAGTGAAGAGTTCCTCCTCACGGACTTGACAGTCACTCCAGTCCATCCTAGGCCATGGTTCTGCTGGTGGAAACAAGGCCCTGATTATTTGACGCACCCAATCGGGATTGTCCAGGCCGGGGGTCTTTTGCTTCGTTACCAATTTCTTGGTGACGATTTTATAGCCCAGACCCCATGGGTCCTTCTCGACATCCTCGATTAGGTTCTTCCAACACCTTCGCTGTGAAGCTCGAATCTCCTTTCTGAGGATCCTCTTGGCCTCTGTATATGCGTCCTTTAGCATAGGATCTCCCTTAGAGCGGGTGTATATCCTTCTTGCTCTAACGCATGCTTTTCGCAAAAAGGCCAGCTCCTCTGACCACCAGTATACATTACGTCTTCTGGGAGTGGTACTTCTGCAGCGCGGCATTGACGCGTTGCATGCGGTGATTATCATATTCATCACCGGCCGCACCTCCCCATCCAGGTTGTTCGGTCTCTTCACCCATCCAAGTTCCTCAAAGAGGCGGGATTCTTCAAGGGACCGACCGAACTTTTCGACGTCTAGCTTCTTAATGTTCCACCTAGGGCCTCTCTTACGGGGAGCATCCTGCTTGTTTGCCCTAGGTGTGTCTCCTCCTGAGACTGAAAACTTAATATACTGGTGGTCACTTTCGGTATGATCCTCAGAGACGTGCCAGTCTTTAATGTGCTTTTTTAGGAGAGACGTTGTTATCGTTAGATCAATAATAGATCCGATATTATGGTCTCTCCTGAACGTTCACTTTTGGCCCTGGTTAACAACCATTAGATTGTTCCTGGAGACCATTTCTGCGATTAGAATTCATCTATTGTCGAGCCTTGTCTCGCCCCAGTCTGGCGACTTCGCATTGAAGTCGCCTGTTACGAGAACATCCAGCCTGGATTCTCGCAGGCTCGACTCAAGTTCGTCTATCTTCGCTTCGAAGGTTGTCAGTGGGTCGTTGGGTGAGAAGTAGCAGCTATACATGCGTATACCTGAAATTTCTACCCACACGAACCCACTGCTCGTCTCCAGGAACTTGTCTACCCTCAAATCGGGATTGTAGACCTGAATGGCTGCTCTTCCCGATGAATCCTGATACCAGGGAGCTAGATCGTTTCTTTCGTTCTGCTCAGTGCAGAACAGAACGTCGATCATCTCCTGACTGGCTGTCACCAGCATCAGATCCTGGGCCTTCTTAGATTTGTGCAGGTTTATCTGCAGAAACTTTAGGCTTTTGTCTGTTTAAGTTTCTGCAGTTCTGCCTTATATGTTGGGCAGGCAGTACTGCCGGCCCAGTGATCTGTCTCCTTCCTGCCCATATCCGTGCAAGTGATGCACATGGGTTTTAAAAGCGTACAGCTTTTGACCTGGTGACCCGCGCCTCCGCATTTCCGACAATTTTTAATCCTGTCCGGTCCGCTGCAGGCGCGCGTCGGGTGGCCGTATGCCATGCACCTTTGGCATCGTGTCACCTCTAGGTGTTCTCGTACTTGTGCATTTAGCCAGCCAATCCGGATTTTGCCTAATTGAAGCAGAGTGCGGCATTCTGCTTCTGGCAGGCGGACCAGTGCCACTTTGGTTCCACGAAACCGTGGAACGACACTTACCGTCCTCTCCGGGTTAGGGTTACCTAATTTATCTGTCAGGGCCTCCAGGACATCTTCTGTAGATGTCACCTCATCGAGGTCCCTGATCTCAATTGTTCTCTTTGTCACGAGAGCTGTAACTTTTGCTCTGTTTTGCAAAGCTTCAGATAGAGCTCCCGCGAACTTCGAAGTGTCTCCACCTTTCTTGACGATTAGGAGAACTTCGTTATTCAGAGTTCTCCTCGTCTTAATTACTTCTGTACCCAGATCCTCTGGTTTCAGAGTCTTCTTTAGGTCTTTCAGAATTCCGGCGTAGGATGTGGTATCCGTCGCCGAAATTCTGATAGCCTCAGTGGTCCTGGGTTTTGCGGCTCTGTTCTTCTCCGCCTTCTTCCTGGCTTCCTTCTTGGCTGCCTCCTTCCTTTTGCGGGATTCCGCTTTTTTGTCGACTACGATTTTAAAACCGTCATCTCCCGTAGTCGCCTCGCTTGGGGTGGAGTTCTTCTGCGCCGAATTGCCGTTCGAGATGACCTTGGCTAACGATGGCCCCTCCCCCAAGATTGCCGGGGTAACCACGACCTTCGGTAACGCGATCGAGGGTTTCTCGTTCTGGGGTTTTTCCTTTGCGCCAAAGGGTACCGGACCTTTTTTCTTTTTTTCCTTTTGTTCAGGAGGACTCTTTTCCTCTAGGGATCGCTTACGCTTCTCTTTATCCAAGACGAGGTTTTTAATTACCTTCGTCTGGAAGCGATCCCTAATCTGCTTTCGGGACAACCTCTGTTTTTCTGACTGTTTAAGGCAGTCGTAAAAGTTTGAGTCCTGTGCATCAGCCCTTGTGTGTCTTTCCAGAAGCTCTGGAATCCACTTGCTGAACTTCTCGAGGCCCGATTTGATCTCGTTTTTGACCCCTCTCTGCTTTGGCAGGAAGGTCATAACGAAATCAATTTCGTCCTTCATCTTTTTCAAGATGTCGTTCTCCTCGGCTCGCATTCTTATGCACTCCTCGCGCATCTCCTTCTCTTGGTTGTGCTCGATGTGGGTAGCGCTGCTGGACGCAATGCCCACGCTACTGGCACTTGCTGTGCTGCCTCTTCTGTTGTGACCAAAGTTCGAGGTCAAAGGCGAAGAGATCCCCATGGGGCCGAGCACAACCTCCTCATGGTTGTTCAAAAACTTCCCAATCGGTATATCCAGCTGGGATAGTTTTAGAACTTCCTGTTCCTTGTTGCTGCCTGAAGGAGCAGCAACCAAGTGGTTTTGGCCCCCCCCCCCTAAAATCCGTGGGGCCTGCGTCGGTGTGACCGACGGGAGTATAGTCCCCTTTCGGGGTTCCTCCTTGGGGTAGTTTGTTTTCAAACTCACTCATTTCATTTAAATCCTCTGTTTCCATTCTCGTAGTCATAAAAGCTTCAGGGACCGAGTCGCCCATCTCTGAAACAGTTTGAATCCCTCCAAAAGCCGTGGATTCTGCACCAGCCACCGGGGCTTGCACCCGATCGGAACTGGTGGGAGTATAGTCCCCAGAAGGGGTTCCTCCTTGGAGTCGTTCTGTCCTCTCATCCGTCATCATACATTCTTGATTTTGGTGTCGTTAGTCAGACCGTACAGACGACCGGTCCGTCAGACGTCGTCCCCAGACTGAGACTTCTCCACTTCGACTTGGTCCAACCAAGCCGGCACGGTTGTTCGTATCCTCCCGGGTTCCTACTTCGTCCGTCATCGCAAGGTCCGGTGCACCGGCTACCACATTCATAGCATTCATTTAAGAGAGGGGACGTTTATAGTCTAACCTCCCGCATTTGTTCTTTGTCCCCCTACGCTAGAGGAGCTACACACTCGCGGAATCGAGTTTGTGGCTCGCCTTCCCCGGTGTTGGTTCAGATCGCGGCATAAGGCTTGCGGCCCGCCCTCCCCGGTGAACATGCAACAACCTCCGGTAGGTAAGACTGTCCATCCAAGGAGTAGGCCGTTTATAGGCTACTCTTACTCCTCATTCATTCTGCATTTATGCTTTGGGGCATACCCATACCTTCCACAGCTGACGAGGATGGTTAGCCCCCATTTGGAATCCGAATTAACATCATCCGCACAGAATAGCTAGTGCGCAGGTTCGAAAAACGGCGGCTACCCGAATTAACGGGGTCCCGTTCATTCCCCTGTGCCCAAACTCGCCAGACATCGGGATCAATGAATTCCGGGAAGAGGTGAACAGTTTGTCTAGTGACTGCAACCTAAGGACAAGCGCCTGGCCGGTCCTAAGCCCCCTCACCACGACAAGGTGACACCACGAGGGGGGTTTTGTAGAAATTAATTTTTTTTTAATATTCGATTATTTTACTGAAGAGTTGTTTTTAGGAGTTGTTAATTTTTGCTTTTAGTTAGAAAAATAAGGGGCATATTTCTGAGTAGGTTTCACCATTTTGGAACTTGATTATAATTTTTTTGTAGAAATTAAAAATTTTTTTCAAAATTGTTTTTGTATACTTTTTTTACGGGCGGTTTTCAAAGGTTGTAAATTGTTTTCATCAATTTTTAAAAGTAAAGGGCCTATTTCTAAACACGTTTCACCATTTTAGAACTTGATTAGCATTTTTTTGTAGAAATTGATAATTATTTTCAAATTTGTTTTTGAAGATTTTTCTTAAGGGTTGTCTTTAACAGGTTAGTAATTTTTGTCATCAATTGGAAAAATTAGAAAGTATATTACTGAGTATGTTTTACCATTTTAGAACTTGTTTATTTTTGTTTTGTAGAAATTACTTTTTTTTTTCAAAGTTATATTCGATTATTTTATTTAAGGGTTGTTTTTACGAGTTGTTAATTCTTGCTATTAGTTAGAAAAAGTAGAGGGCACATTCTTGAGTAAGTTTGACCATTTTAGAACTTAATTATAATTTTTTTTTTTTTTTTATAGAAATTGATAATTTTTTTAAAATCCGTTTTCGATTGCTTTTCTTAAGTGTAGGGGGTTGCTGGTTTTTTTCACGATTTTAAAACTTGAATATAATTTTTTTCTTGAAATCGATAATTTTTGTCATATTTATTGTCTGTTATTCTACTTAGATATAATTGTTAGGTTTTGTTAACCTCCGGTCTTCAGAACTTAAATTAATTGACTTCGTGATAATTATAATAATTGATTAATGAATCGGTATTACTAAAATTTAAAATGTTTGTATCTAAGTGAAATTAGAGTCTTTTAAATTTGGTGCGAAACAGCAAATGATTTGTTCTTTTTGAATTTAAT
The DNA here is from genome assembly GCA_037103525.1 of Ganaspis brasiliensis. Taxonomy (NCBI): domain Eukaryota; kingdom Metazoa; phylum Arthropoda; class Insecta; order Hymenoptera; family Figitidae; genus Ganaspis; species Ganaspis brasiliensis. The sequence goes on from JAZKLR010000146.1 coordinate 3,681,213, forward strand.
TTAAATAATTTACTTTAACTTACAATTTTTTTTTTTAGTGCTTGGCGATTTTTCTGTCAATGATTTACGAAATTTATTCATTTTTCAGTTGCTGCTACATTCGTGGCCTTTTTTGCCACAGTGGGATTCTTTTTTGCGAACACTAGATTAGAAAATATGATTTTAACGTGTATATTTGAATCCATGACTTCAGTTTGTATGAGTGTTATTTTTTGTTTCATAGTCGTTATTTTTCCAACGAATCTCAGGTAATTACGGGGAAAAAAGTTAAATTTAATTTTAGTTATTTTATATAAAAATATCCGCACAAAATTGCCATTTATAAAATATTTAAACAATTTATTAATAATATAGATTTCAAATTTCGTGTAATTTTATGAATATTTCTAAATAATTTTAATAACTATTTTTAGGGTATTTGCGGGTGCAATTGCGATATTTTGCAGTCGAGTCGGAAGTTTATTTGGAAATGTACTTTTTAGTTATTTAATCGACAACTACTGCATTCCATTAATTTATATCATATCCTTTCATCTTTTGTGTAAGTATCTATCAAAAAAAGTAATTAAAGTAAAATTAATTATTTTTTTGCTTCCTATCTCCAATTTATTTTTTTAAATTAATATCTTAATACTACTTACGAAAAAGTCAATGTTTAACTAATTTAAACACATTTATTTTCCAGTGGGAGGAATAATCTGTCTATTCATAAAAGAACAAAAATACGCTTAGTTTTTTGACATTTAGGATATTTTTAACTGTAAAAAGCAATAAAACAATTATTTCTGATGAGTTATAATTATTTCCAATACTTTTGTAATTAGGTTACTAGAGTTTTTAATAATGTAAAAAACTTTTTTATCGATATCAAAATGTTGTTATTTTATCATCAAATTTCGAAAACGCTTTTAAGTGATATATTCTCTACAAACGAACAAAAGTTGACTTTTACAATTACGAAAAAAATATTTGTTATAATCTTATATTTGTCGATTTTTATCAAACTATAAATCTAATTTTGTTTTTATTACACTTTAAACACCTTTGTTCTTGAAGTAAAGGTTATGTTTGATAAATGGATGTGTACATACATAATTATGTGTCTAGAATTTTTAAATATATTTTATATAAAAAACTTTTTTATACAACAATATTATTTATTTTATGTTATTTTAATGTGCGCAAAATTCCTTCATTTATTCCATCTGTATTAATTATTGATTTAATTATGAACTCAAGTTCAGTAACTTTCCTAGATTAAAAATTAAGATGATCAACTGGACCATATGTAGAATAATTCACTGACGCAAATCTTTTGATATTCGTCTTGGATGTTTCCTGTTTATCAATTCTGTCATTAAAATGTAATTTGTCAGGAAATTTCGAGGATGACACAAGATCATAATAATAATTTGACCAATTTTAAAACTTTCCAAATAATTTCGCTGAAAGTATTGTAAAAAGAATAATAGGTATTAACATTTTGTCAAAAAATTGAGAATACCTTGAATTTGATTTTTAAATCTATTTTTCTGTTATTTACGAAGAGAAACCCAATTTTTGAATGTCAATGTAAAAATAGCTATAAAGTGTCAGATAATGGAAATTTATTAACATGTGACTATAAAATGTTTTATTTGAACTGTTTATTAAACTTGACATTGAAAGTAATTATATAAATATGTAAATTTCGTCAAAATGTCAACAGTTTTGATTTTCCCTTGAAACATTTTCACGTATCGAAAAACATTTCGTTAATTAATTTTTGTAAAAACCTACTTGAATCTAGCGATTACAAATGAAACATAAATTTTCAACCAGATTTGACAATTATTCAGAAATTTGTAAATTTGTAAATTTACACTTGCAAATTTATGCCATGGGGAAAAAGAGCAATTATAAAAAAAAAATTGTAAATTAAATAATTTCGTAATTAGCGTAATTATTGTAACGAAAAAGTTGACTTTATTTGATTTCGAGTAAATTTTCGGAATTAATAAACAAATAATAAAAGTAATACAAAATTCGTGAAAATCATTACAAATTAAAAACTAAAAAATTAAAAATTGACGAACTTAATTGAAATTTGAGAAAAATAATTGAGAAACGATTAAAATATTAAAAAGTGGATACATTAACTTAGATTTGAGATAATAAATGAAAATTTAGGATATGAATTAAAAAATGATTAATATATCTAATTAAAACGTGGACAAAATAATTGCAAAAAGATAAAAGAAAATTAAAATTGAAAAAAATAACTGAAAAATTAGATAAATAATTGAAAATTAAGGAATTTCATTGAGGAATAGTAAAAATAATTAAAAATTGGATAAATTGATTGCAAATGAATTGAAAAAATAACTGGAATTTGAGATAAATAATAAAAAAAATTAGAGAATTTATTAAAAAATAATTGAAAATGACAAAAACTAATTGAAAATTGATAAAAATAATTAAAAATTGTAGAATTTAATAAAAATTTGTAAAAAAATAATTTAAAAATTACAGAATATATTTGAGATAAACAAGACTACTTAAAAAAGGATAAAAATAATTGGAAATTAAAGTTAATTATGGAAATTTAAGAAAAAAAATTGAGCAAATTACAGAATTTATTTGATATAAAATAAAGTGATTGGAAATCGGAGAACATCATTTAAATATTTGAAAAATACAACTAAAATATAAAAACAAAAAATTAAAATTTAATAAAAGTTGATGGAGGATTTTTAATATTGAAAATTATTTGGAAAATTATGAAAATAGGGGAACTGGAAATTAAATTAACAAATTTGATGAGTTATGTCCTTTCATTATTTGACATTACAAATTGACATTAATAATTCGATATGGAAAAAATTAACTGTAATTTGAAGAAAAAAATTACAATTTAAACAACATAAATCATATTTTGTAAAAATAATTGAAAAATGACGAAAGAAATTGAAATTTAATTAATAACTGAAAAAGTTTTATTTGAAAAAATTAAAGAAAATAATTTAAAGTTGCGAAAATGTAAAATTTAAAATTTAGGGTATTATTGAAAAATAATGAGAATAATTGAAGAATGATAAAAATAGTTGAAATTTGTAGATATTAATTGCAATTTTAGAAAAATAATTTTTAAAAAATACAGAATATTTGTGAAGTAAAAGAAGGTACCGTTTTACAAAATGATATTGAGAATTTTAAATTCAGGAAAATAATTATACAACATTATAGAAATAATCGAAAATTTATTGAAGAAAATAATGGAAATTTGAGACAAATAATTGAGCTTTTTGGAATTAATCAACAAATACTCAAAATAATATAAAATTCGTGAAAATCATTACAAATTAAAAAAAAAAAAAATTAAAAGTTGACGAGCTTAATTGAAATTTGAGAAAAATAATTGAAAAATGATTAAAATATTAAAAAGTGGATACTTAGATTTGAGATAAAAAATAAAAATAAATTTAGGATATTAAATGAAAAATAATTAATATATCTAATTAAAAGGTGGACAAAATAATTGCAAAAAGACAAAAGAAAATTAAAATTGAAAAAAATAATTGAAAAATTTGATAAATAATTGATAAAAAGGATAAAAATAATTAGAAATTAAAGTTAATTATTGGAATTTAAGATAAAATAATATAAAATTTGTGAAAATCATTGCAAATTAAAAAAAAAATTAAAAATTGACGATCGGACATCAATATTTTTTTAATTTCATTTCGTCTTATAATTTGGTTTCTAAATAGTATTTTGTAGTTAAAATCATTACACAAACAAATTTTATTGAAAAAAAAAATTTCTGTTGAAAATTCCAACTTTTTAAAATTTTTTCTTTCTGATTATTTCAAAAAAGTGAAGGATTACTATCCTTAAATAACATTTTCTTAACAACGGAACCGTAAATTAATTAAATATTATTGTAAAAGTTGTATTCCATTACAGTTTAAAATATATTAGTTTTTTAAAAAAATCTGTAGAACCGTGTTTTTTTAATTAATTAAAATATAGTCATTTTGCGCGTTTTGTTACTTTTTCCATGTAAAAGTCCCAACTTTATAAATTTATATCTTAAAAACAGAACGGTAAAATTCAATAAAATTGTAACAGTACATGTAAAGTAATGTATTTAATATGTCATTAAAATTTTTTAAGAATCTGTAGAAAATGGTTTTTTGGATAAACATCCTTAAAGTAATAAAAAAATCCGAGAAAATATTTGCAAAGTAATAAAAATAATTAAAAATTGAAGAAAATAATTTTAGTTTCTTATGAATAATTGAAAAAGTTACAACTTACATTTGTAATAAAAGAAAATAATTGCAGAATGATGAAAATAATTATAAATTGAAAAAATAACTAGAATTTGAGATAAATTCTTTTTAAGAAAGAAAGGGTCTTTTTGTTGTACATGGCCCGTTTATATTTCAATAAATAAATAAATAAATAATAAAAAAATTAGAAAATTAATCAAGAAATAATTGAAAAGGAGAAAAAGTAATTGAAAAATAAATTTAATAAAAAAAAATAATTGATAGAAATAATTGTTAATTGAAGAAAATAATAAACATTTGTAAAAAATAATTGAAAGAATTACAGAATATATTTGGGATAACAAGTCTACAATTACAATTATATATTATAATTCTTCGAATTTTAAGTAATTTGAAATTTTATTGATTTAAAATTTAATTAATCCACGCTTTGAGAATAATAAGTTTAAAATTATTTAAAAAGTTCTTCAAATTTTAACAATTTTTTTTTTATTATGAATTTAATTATTTGCTACAATTTTCATCTATTTTTACCATTTTTCAAAAATTTTCTTCAATTTCTAATTAATTTCTTTATTTTTTAATTTTTCCCCTAATTTTTAAATTCAATTTTCCGCAAGTTTTAATTATATTCCTTAATTTTTCCAAATAAAACATTTTCAATTATTTCTTTCAATATCAAATTAGTTTCATTATTTATTAATGAAGTTTAAATTTCTTTCGTCACTTTTCAATTATTTTTGCAAAATATGATTTTTGTTTTTTAAATTTTAATCTTTTTCTTCAAATTTATTTTATTATTTTTATTTTATTTATTTATCCACATTCTTATTAAATTCTTATTTTTATTATCCAAATTTCGGCGCCATTTTGCATCCGCCATTTTGAATCTAGAAATTACGTCTTAAAAGCCTAAGAAATCTGTAAATAATTCAGACTTTAAATGATTAATATAAATAAATAATTTAGTTAATTGACATAGTTAATTAATTTATTTATTTCTAAATTAATTCCTCTTTCCGAAAATAACTTTTTCAAATTTTATTCAAATAAAAATATTATTAACACCTACGTGTCTTTACTTTGCAATAAGTTTTACAGTTTTTCCACAAAATCTGCGATTTTCATAATTTCTCGAACAAAAAATGTATAACTTTTATTTTTCTTCGAATGAATGATTCTCCCGCGTATTCGGAATAAAAATACGAGTGTAGTGATATCTTCGGATATAAAAAAACTTTTATTTTCACTCTCGTTATTAAGTCTAATTAAAACTCACATAAAATCGAAATTAAAACTTTTCATTGTCCATTATGCAATTCTGTCACGGGTCCAAGTTTAAAAACGTGCACATTTTGAATTATTTTCTTATTCAATTGACTATTTAGATTTTTAATTTTATTATTTCTTCTAAATTAAAAAAAAAACCATTTAGGTATACTAAATTTCCACGTCTTTTTGAATCCACCATTTTGAATTTAGAAACTAATAAAACAGCGTTCATTTTTATGATTAAAAATTAAATTAATATTCAATAATTTTAATCTTTTTTTCAACAGACAGTTTATTGAAATATTACCAGCAATATATAAAATGAGACATTTTTAGGTTATTAATAAGGTGAATAAACTTAAGGTGACCTTAGCTTCTGAATATACAGAAATGACTGTGAGATTTTTCACTATTAGTTTTGTCTATGATGACATTAAAATTGTACACACACTATGTGTTTCGAAACAGTTTAATTGAAAATTAAGAATTTCAGTCTTCTATAAGAGCTAGATATGAAAAATGCTCTGGTGGGGAAAGCGCCATCCAATTATAAATATACAAACTAGTGCACGTTTCGGGAGCCTGTCACTTGTTTTGCATCTCAGATATAATAGTTAACACTTTTTTTTCCCAACTGTATTCGTAGTAAGGGAATAATCTGTGCGATTATCAATTAAAGATTGACAACACTTAGTCAGCCCTGTATTTAAGAGAGCTCCTTCAATGAAGCTGGGGAATCGAGATCAAAACTTATCACCAGTAGCTTCTTATTCTACTGCACAAATGGAATCTGTGATTTGAAAACAGTTATTTGCATTTTTACGAATTTTATATATTTTTAGACAAATTAATCAAGCAATTAAAAATGGTTGTCAGTGTTGTCACTCTGGACCCAAACCTTCTTCGTATTTCTGCCAGTCAGAAAATAGGTAAGTTTTTTTTTAATTCACTTTTCGGAAATTTGTTTTTTTTTCTTCAAAATATTGGAAAATTGTACTTATTTCATATAGTATATGAATTTAGTATTTTATTATTATTTAGTATTTTATTTTATATTTCAATTTTCATTTAATTAATTTAAAACGAAATTCGTTTCTTAATTAAGGGAGTAGTGTTTTAAATAATAATTTCTATTTTGATTATGGTATTTTGTAAATTCAGTGTTTTTGTTAAAAACTTGAGTTTTATTATAAATTGAAATATTTTTCATAAACCCAACCTTGGATATTTATTATTTTATTTTTTAATTTCAATTTTATTTAATTAAACAATGTTTAAAAAAATATTGATAAAAATAATTGATACAAATTTCAGAAACTTAAAATTATAAACTAATTAATAGTCAATTATTTAATTTAATATTTAATAATCAAGTTTTTAAATTGCAAGGGAAAAATTGTATTTAATTGAAATGCAAAAAATGAAAATATTTTGACAAGTCGACAAGCTGATAATTTGAATATTTTATTTGAATGAGGAAGTAAAATGTTTTTGTTTGTAATGAAATACTTATGTTTGGGTTTTGTCCAAAAAATAAACGTAACTCTCACTTTCAAGGATTTCTTTTAAAATACAGTAGATTTTTTGAATTTTTGCCAATTTTCCGGTTCAGTTGAAAACAATACATGTTGAATTGGAAATTTGATTAAAAGTTTGAGAAGTGATTTTGCCAAAAAAAAATACAAAATATTTCGGGAAATATTTTTTATAACATTTATTTCCCTTTCTAGAAAAAAAAAAAAAATAATATAAATGTGCGTATATAAACTATTAACGCCCACTCTGGTTCCGCAAAACCAGATTAACTTCTCTCTTGTCATTGATTTCATGTGTCTTATAAATCTGATAATTTTATTTGTCATTTGATAGTTTTCTATTTTCGATTTTCTTTCTCATTGAACTGAATTATTTGCTTTTTGGAAACTTGTTTTATTTTAATAATAATAATAATAATAATAATAATAAATAATTATAAAATATTAATACAAAATACAAAATGATAATAATTTTAATAATGAGTAATATTAAATAAAAGGAATTTAAAAAAACAATAAACTTCTGTTAATAATTAGTATCTAAAAATTTAATCTTAAAATAAATAAAAAAATAACTTAATAATCTACAATCATTATTGAAAAAGTGAAATTTTGAAAAAAATTTGAAAAAACCTAAATGCATAATTAGTATCTAAAAATTTAATTTTAAAATAAAAACAAACTCGTGATTAGATAAAGATAAAAAAATTTTGAGATTTAAAAACAAATTTATAATTTTTCTTGTTTCTCTAAAACGTTTCAAAAATCTTTGTTTTTTATCCAGTTATGAGTTTTAACGGTTTATTTTGTTCTAAATTAAAATTTTCACATTTTATCTAAATAAAATTAATAATTTAATTTATTAAAATTGTTTAACAAAAGTTAAACAAAATTTAACAAAATTAATAATGAGAAATATTAAATAAAAGGAATTTAAAAAAACAATAAACTTCTGTTAATTATTAGTATCTAAAAATTTAATCTTAAAATAAAAAAAACTCGTGGTTAGATAAAGATAAAAAAATTTTGAGATTTAAAAACAAATTTATAATTTTTCTTGTTTCTCTAAAACGTTTCTGAATTTCAAAAATCTTTGTTTTTTATCCAGTTATGAGTTTTAACGGTTTATTTTGTTCTAAATTAAAATTTTCACATTTTATCTAAATAAAATTAATAATTTAATTTATTAAAATTGTTTAACAAAAGTTAAACAAAATTTAACAAAATTAATAATGAGTAATATTAAATAAAAGGAATTTAAAAAAACAATAAACTTCTGTTAATTATTAGTATCTAAAAATTTAATCTTAAAATAAAAAAAACTCGTGGTTAGATAAAGATAAAAAAATTTTGAGATTTAAAAACAAATTTATAATTTTTCTTGTTTCCCTAAAACGTTTCTGAATTTCAAAAATCTTTGTTTTTTATCCAGTTATGAGTTTTAACTGTTAATTTTGTTCTAAACTAAAATTTTCACATTTTATCTAAATAAAATTACAAATAGAAGTTAGTTTTTCTATTTCAAAATTCAAAATAATGACTTTATAAATAACCTCTTATCGAGTATGTGTCCAATTCCTCAAAAATATTTAAAATTGATTAAAATCTGCCTGTTTTGGTGTTTAATAACATGCCGAAAATTTTTAATATTTAAATTTATATAGAATTAATATTTATTTAGAAAAAATTATTTTTTCAAATACCTAATTTTATATATAATAATAATATAATATTTTTTAATTAATGCAGCGCTCTGAAATCGATTAAATGAATTAATAAAATTATAAAAATAAATTTTAGATAACCTCTCTAAATCTGAATTAGTGAAAAATCGGTTACTAAAAAATTGTTTTGTTGCATCAACTAAATTCTTTTGTTGAATTCTTCTGCAACTTTAACAAAAAAATTTATTAGCCCCAACAAAACTTTTTTTCGTTTAACAAACATTTTGTTGGTCAGATACAAATGACATTTTCATGTGTAACTTTCTTTTTAATTGTTAAATTAATTTATAACAATTGTTTTATATACAAGTGACTATATGTGTTTTAATTTTAACAGCATTTAGTATTTGAGTACTTTCTGCGAAAAAATTCTATAAAATTATAATAATAATAATAATAATAATAATAATAATATACATAATTGTTTCTAGGTATTTGAGAAGTAAGTTTTCAAAAGTTAATAAATCCACTTTTTGTTATTTCAAGAAATTTAAACAAATTTCATTTTTCACATAACTACTAAAGTTTTATATTAAAAAAAGTTAAAACTAAAGTTAATTTTAAGATAGAAAAATTGTAATAACTTATTTATAAAAGAATGTTTTTTCGATTTAAGACATTCTGTTTTTAATTAAAGCCTTTTTAAATTAAAGGATTCAAGGGTTTTGGTAATTGTTTCTAGTTTTAAATTTCTTCTAATTTCTAAATTTATAAATCGTCTTGGTTAAGTCTAAAAATGTTAAATTGAAAATTCTTTGTTATAAAATTTGGTTCCAATAATCAACAGTGACACTGACACATCGTTTTTAAGGTTAGGTTATAGATTTTTGTTTAATTTTGCTTTTTGATGAATAAGTTTAATAAATATTTTACAAATATAGTTTTTACTCACAAAACTGAAGTATTTTCAAGTAACGAATGTTTCTTATTTCCTTCAACGCTTCTACTATGAATTAAAAAATTATAATACAATAAATTAGACTTTTTATAAGATTATATGTTTTGTGTCATTTGCTCAAAAAGTCTTATTCAATACGATTTAGTATTGAACTTCCACATTTAAAAATATCCTCATTCAACATATTTTATTAAATGATTATTGTACGTAAAATATTTTTTGAAAAGCAGAAAAAAATACTTAGGTATCGATAAACGAGTTTTGATCAGAATCGCACTGACAGCGCATGCGCTATATATATTTGGTTCTGACAATGAAACATTTTAATAAACTCAAACAAAATTTTTTATTGATTGTTTACCAAAACTATTTTGTTAGTTTTTTTAATGTAAATGCATTTTTTTTAAAACGACAAAAAACATGTCGAAATTTAAAATAAAAAAATTTCCCTTATCTTGATTGAAGATATAATAATAATTAAAAATTATTTTATATTTTTGAATATTAATAAATTATAATCAATTCTCGTTACATTTTCGATTATAATCAACAAAAATAATTATTTTTCGTTAATTATTTCAAATGTTTTACAATAAATAAAAATTTTAAGAAACGTGTCAACATTATGAATCGTTTTTGAAGAATACCCGTGACGTAATTTGGACTCCAGCCTCGATCATGGGACTAATTCACATCTAATATGATCCGAGTGTGTGAATGACCTGATGTTGAATATTAAATGGCAAAAGCGCAAATAAAAGGAGATAAATGCATCGTCATGTGTAAATCAAGCTCTAGAAAAGAAATCTAACAGTTAAAGGATTATTGTCTTTTATTATCATTCTTTGTTGATTTTTCTATTAAAAGAAAAAATTCTATTAACAAGTTTCTATATTATTCATTTGTTTTTAAATTTTTATTAGTTATATATATAAACAAGCAGGGAAATAAGTAACAATATTTTATTCTTGGATCAATAGTAAAAAAATTTTTTAGGTATAAAATACAATAAAAATAGTATAAATAATAATTGTACAAAAATATTTTGAAATTTCATAAAAGATTTGAATTTGTTCAATTTATTCTTGTCAAAATAAAAAATTTAAAGATTTGTAGATTTAATGTTTGACAAGACATTAATTGACTCAATTATAATCAGTTAGTATGTCGCACGTGCCACGCCATGTTGCAAATGCGGTAATCTGATACTTAAACTAATTTTCTTCTTTTGTTTTCAGTTGCTTAATTATCTCTGAAACTTTTAAGTCAAATGCGATTAACTTCAATTTAAAAAAAGGCTTCTGTTTTATTTAAAACTAAGTTTTTCATGTGATTAGAATTTAAAGGGAAAAATTGCCAGGTTTTAGAAAGAAAGGGAATAATTTGATGATAATTTCTTTCTGTAATAATAATTATTAATATTAAATAAATAATTATTGGTTTTGAATTCTTTATTAAAGAAAGGTAAACAGAAAATAAAAAAAAAGGTATTAATAATATTTAATAAAAGATGCTAATTGTGAGGTTTGAAAAAAATTCCTGTTGCTTCAATTGTTTTGAACAAAATTTTGTTTAGTAAAATGTCCCTTGTTTTTTATGATAAAAATACAAATTTCTAGGATTTTATTACATTTTAGTTGTATCAAGAATAATAAATTTTTTCAGACCACTGTAGATCGGAAAACAATGTATAAAATCCACAGGCAGCCTCATTTCTAATTCGATCCAGATATATCTTGCTCAGGCTAGTTTAAATTTAAAAATACTAAATGTTAAAATTCATGTATAAATTATAAGTGAGCAAATAGTAAACAATCTTTTAAAAAACCCAAATGCAACAAACTTTAATTTGACAAATAAACGTTTAATAAAAATTAACCGATAGAAATTAAACGTGAATTAAACAAGTGTAGAAGATAATCGAAAACTGAATCAGCAAAGATTTTATAGATTGATTGAAATTAGTCGAACGTAAGTTAAAGAAAGATTTAGGCATTAGAAAATGAACGAAAAATATTAAACAGGTCAAAATTGAACAAAATTTGAACAAATCAATGAAAATTATATTAAAAGAAATTTGACAAAGATAATTTAACTAAAAAATGTACAAACGAAAGTTAAACAAAGATAAAAAAAAGAATTAGATAAACGAAATTTATACGAAACTTGAACTAACAGAAGTGAAATAAGCGAAAGTTAAATGAAAATTAAATAAAAAAAAGTTAAACAATTCTAGCTAAACAAACGAAAGTTAAACAAGCAAAGCGCAACAAACAAACTTTAAACAACAGTTACAAAACAAAGGGTGACAAAAATTAATCTGAACCAACAAAAATTAAATTGAATAGATTGAATAAATTAAATTGAATGATAGTAAAAATGAAACTAATAATAAATTATAATGAAAACATTAAACAAACAAAAGATAAATAAAAATGAAGTAATCAGCACCTAAACAAACAAAAGATAAACAAAAATGAAATTAACAATTCAGCAAAAAGAAAAATAAATAAACAAATCTTAAACAATAATTAAGCGAGTGTAAATTAAACAGAAATTAAATAAACAAACCATATTCTAAATGAAACTAGCAAATGTTAATGAATGAATAATTAAATGAAGAAAAATTGAAGAAAAGAAAAATTAAATAAAAATTGAACCAACAGAAATTAAACATACATAAGTTAAGCAAACATTAAAGTGAAAATTAAACAAACAAAAGATAATAAAAAAGTAACTAACAAAAAATTATAATAAAAAACATTAAACAAACAAAAGATAAATAAAAATGAAGTAATCAGCTCCTAAACAAACAAAAGGTAAACAAAAATGAAACTAATAATTCAATAAAAAGAAAAATAAATAAACAAATCTTAAACAATAATTAAGCTTGTGTAAATTAAACTGAAATCAAACAAACGAATTAAAATTAAAAGAAAGTTAAATTAAGAAAAGTTAAACAAATGCTAGTTAAACAAACAAAGTTTAACAAACAAAATTTAAACAACAGTTACAAAACAAAGGATAACAAACATTATAATGAAACAAAAAAAATTAAATATTCAAAAAGTAAACAAACAGAAACGAAATAAATAGAAGTTAAGCAAACGTTAAGTGAAAATTAAACAAACCAAAGATAATAAAAAAGAAGCTAATAAAAAATTATAATAAATAACATTAAACAAACAGAAGATAAATAAAAATTAAATAATCACTACCTAAACAAACAAACGATAAACAAAAATGAAGCTAACAATCCAACAAAAAGAAAAATAAATAAACAAATTAGGCGAATGTAAATTAAACAGAAATCAAACAAATAAAACAAACCCTAAATTAAACTAACAAAAATAGTAGAAAAAAATAATTAAATTAAAAGAAATTGAAGAAGCGCTAATTTAAATAAAAATCGAACTAACAGAAATTAAACATACAAAAGTTAAGTTAAAGCTAAATGAAAATTAAATAAACAAATGTTAAACGAATGCTAGTTAAAGAAACGAAACTTAAACAAAGTTAAACAAACAAAATTTGAACAACATTAGTTACAAAACAAAGTATGACAAAATTTAAACTGAACCAAAAAAAAAAATTAAATAAACAAAAATTGAACCAACAAAAACGAAACAAACAAAAGTTAAACAAAAGTTAAATTGAAAATTATACAAACCAAAGATAATAAAAAAGAAACTTATAAAAAACAAACAGAAGATAAATAAAAATGAAATAATTAGCACCTAAACAAAGAAAAGATAAACAAACAAAAAACTAACAATTAAACAAAAAAAAAAAATTAATAAAGAAATGGGTAACAATAATAACGCAAGTGTAAATTAAACAGAAACTAAAGAAACAAATATATCCTAAATTAAACAAGCAAAACTTAAAGAAAAAATGTTAAAATAAGATGATAACAATAAACAAAAAATAATTAAACAAAGAAAAATTGAAGGAACGAAACCTTAAATAAAAATCGAACCAACAGAAATAAAATAATCGAAAGTTGAACAAACAAAATTTAAACAACAGTTACAAAACAAAGGATGACAAAAATTATAATGAATCAGAAGAAATTAAATAGACAAAAATTAAACCAACAGAAACGAAACAAAAAAAAGTTAAGCATACGTTGAATTGAAAATTAAACAAATAAAAGATAATAAAAAAGAAACTAACAAAAAATTATTATAAAAAACATTAAATAAACAAAAGATAAATAAAAATGAAATAATCAGCACCTAAACAAACAAACGATAAACAAAAATGAAGCTAACAATCCAGCAAAAAGAAAAATAAATAAACAAATCTTAAACAATAATTACGCAAGTGTAAATTAAACAGAAATTAAAGAAACAAATATACCCTAGATAAAATTAGCAAAAATTGAAGAAAAAACAATTAAACAATGAAAAATTTAAGAAGCGCGAACTTAAATAAAAATCGAAATAACATAAATTAAATATGCAAAAGCTAAACTAAAGTTAAATGAAAATTGAATAAACAAATGTTAAACAAATGCTAGTTAAAGAAACGAAAGTTTAACAAACAAAGTTAAACAAACAAGATTTTAATAACAGTTACAAAACAAAGCATGACAAAATTTAAACTGAACCAAACAAAAATTAAATAAACAAAAATTGAACCAACAGAAATGAAACAAACAAAAGTTAAATTGAAAATTAAACAAACCAAAGATAATGAAAATGAAACTAACAAAAAATTATAATAAAAAATATTAAACAAACAAAAGATAAATAAAAATGAAGTAATCAGCTCCTAAACAAATAAAAGGTAAACAAAAATGAAACTAATAATTCAATAAAAAGAAAAATAAATAAACAAATCTTAAACAATAATTAAGCGAGTGTAAATTAAAATGAAATTAAATAAACAAACCATACCCTAAATGAAACTAGCAAATGTTAATAAATGAATAATTAAACAAAGAAAAATTGAAGAAAAGAAAAATTAAATAAAAATTGAACTAACAGAAATTAAACATACATAAGTTAAGCAAAGGTTCAAAATGGAACTAAGAGAAATTAAGCAAACTAAAGATAAACAAACGACAGTTAAACAAACAAAACTTAAATTTAAGTTAAATAGATAATAGATAACAAAACTGAAATTAATAAGAATGAAATAGACAAAAGTTCAGTAAGGAATGAACAAACAAAACTTAAAGAAAAATTAAAACGACAAAAGTTAAACAAAAATAGTAAACAAATAGAAAATTCCAAAAATTAAACAAACAAAATTTAGATAAAAAACTAAAAATTATCAGTTAAAAAAAAAATTGGACAAGAACAATTAAACAAATAAAAATTAAATAAACAAAAAATTAATTATTTTAAACATTTTTATTTAATTTATTATAAGTATACCTTCATAAAAATTTAAAAATCAATTGCGCCAAAGGGTAATTAATTATTTCCTTTAGCACTGCTCTAAGGTAAATGTCCCAATTTGTGTCCATGTACCAATTTGTACTCAACTGAATTTAAATGCTCAAAATAAAATAAAAATAATACGAAAATAGTGTAAAAAATATATTTTTTCAATTTAATTTTTTATATTCTTCGTGTTGATTTGTGTTTTATAATCCTGGTTCACTTAAAAATATAAAATTTTACAGAAAAACCATAGCCTTGTTGTCTATTTTGACAAATCAAGAAAAAATGACAATCGCCATGCATTTTTCATGTGTGAGCACAAATTGGTACAATAACATTATATTTTTAAAAAACGATAATTTATTACATTTTTATAATAAAACTTGAATCAAAATCATTTTCAATTCAGAAAAAGAGTAGCTTCATGCAAATGTAAAAAATTATTTCCATAAAAAAGTATGAAACGAATTTTTTCTTGATAAACTCCCGAAAAATTTTAAGTAGGACACTAATTGGGACATTTACCTTATCACAAAGAACTAGAATAAATAACAGAATAAAAAATAAGAAACAAATAACTTAAAAAAAAAAAAACGCAATATTAATGCAAAAGCGCACTAATATTTAAATAATTAATTTTATTTCTGCGTTAAAAAAATTTTTTTTTTTTTATAAGTATAGGACTTTATTTTGTCAGCAAAACATTAAACTGATAATTACGTACCAATTACCGAGTAAACTTATCGTTGGAGGACACAACAGTTATTCATTGTGAATGTAAATTAAAATTTTCAAAGTGTCTAATATGTAAATTCCACGTGCAATATTGCTTTGTGGTTGCAACTTTTGCTCCAAGACAGTATGTTACATGAACCAGGTGCTTTATAAACCGGTCTAAGCAGTGATCCGAGTTTGTTACTACACATCTGATACATTTTTTTTTAAACCCATTATTGTAAGTGCAAAATGTGTCTTCTACTTCTATCACCGTTTTTGACAAATTTAAAACTTTTCTCCCTTATTTCTATATTTGTTTGATTCATTTATTTTTATGATTTTTTCTTTGAAAAATAACTGAGAGGTGAACAAATTAAGAAAAAATCAGTGCAGTTTTTTTTTATTAATACAATTTAAACAATACAATTGTTTAAAGAATACATTTTTTAAATAATACAATTGTTTAACAATATATTTTTTAAATAATACAATTGTTTAACAATACATTTTTTAATAATACAATTGTTTAACAATGCATTTTTAAACAATTCATTTTTTTAAGAATACAATTTTTTAAACAATACAATTGTTTAACATTAAAAACGATTTATTTTCTAAGAAAGATGCATTTTTAAAGAATTTGTTTAGAGTAACTTTTAAAAAGAATAAATGCTTTTATGAGAAAAGTCAAGTTTTTTGGACAAATTAGTTGAGTTTTTGTAAAAGAGGAAAAAAAAGAATATACGTTTGTTACAAAACAGTTTTTAAATAGAATAATTGTGGTTATTTAAAAAGTGAAGTTTTTAGCGAATAGTAACGTTTATTTTCATAACACTGTTTTAAGGAACATATAAAATAAATACTTTTTCAAGTCTTAAGTTATAATTTGGCATAAATCTCATTTAACATAGTTCTTAATTATCATAACTCTTATTTAACATAATTTTTATTTGTTTTCCGAATTTTTTTAAGGACATTTTTTTAAGGAACACATAAAATAAATAAACATTTAAATCTTAAATTACATAATACTCATTTGACTGACACTTTTAACAAAAATCTCATCTAACATCATTCTTATTTATCATAATTTTTACTTGTTTTCCGAAAATTCTTCTCTCATCATTTTAAGAGAGAGAATTAAAAAGAAAATAAATTTTTCAAATACAAAATAATGTTCCTTAATGCGAGATCATTTTCCCTAATATTCAATAGTTCTTGAACTCGAGAAGTAAATTTTCAAAAAGTGCAAAAAATTGTCCGTCGCGCACCTATTTTCCCAAATCTTTATAAAAGTAACAACAATTACCAAAGTCGTAAAATTAAACCACACTAAATCCTTTCCAGTACAAATTTAACCATTGAAGATAACTTTATCAGCTTTCCTTTCAAGAGTAAAGAAAAATTCAACAAAAATTTCACTAAAAAAAAAAGTGTTAAACCGATTTGAAAAACTGACAGTAACATTATATGGACATTTGACGATAAGATTTTGCAATAAATCATAAGTCTGATATCTCTCTGCTTTCACTAAATATCTCCAATTGCATTTCTTTACAAAAGTCATTCTAGAGACTTGAATAATTCGAAAATCTAATCTCACTTCCTCTGCAAATTGAGACACTTTATCCAAAACAAGCAAAAAAAAAATAATAATAATAACCAGACCCATTCTTCAAACTAAGTTTTTATTTTGTTCCTTATCTGCAAGTGTCATCACTTAAATTATTATTTTCTACATATGTACTTTCCTGCTTTGTTTTGCACTTTGTTCAGCAGTCAAGCTGCACGTGAAGAATTCGATAAAAACAAGTGATCTAATTTATAAATTAACCATTGAATTATGAAAGCATAAAACTGTTACCGTGACAAGAACGAGTGCACCAGAAAAAACTGGACTTTTCTCATTGTCAAGTGCCACGATAGTAAAAGCTGATGAAATTTGTTTTAGAGAAATAGAAAAAAAAAAAACGAAATATAATATAACAATTAGGAGAAAATTACATAAACGAAATTAATTTGAAGATCCAAAAATTGATTCTGCGAGGATAATCCTCAATAAATTCAGGGACGTTTGGGAGACGATTACGCTATCAGAGATATGCAAACGATAAAGTAGAAGACACATGGGCATTTGAGTTTTGCGAATCGGAGAAGCACAATGTCTCTTGTCAGTTGCAATAAAATTCACGATTGTTCTCAAGAATTATTTCGTAATGATAGGCATAAAAATTTATCAGAAAGTGATTCCGAATGTCCATCGTATTCTGACGCTGATGATTTCGAAGGTCAGTAATCGTATTTGTGATTAGAATAAAAATAATAAAAATTAAAGAAAAAATAAAAAATAAATGTTTTCTCGGATTACTGAAGTCTGTTATTTCAAAACCAGCTAAGACCAATTCGAGTCGGTTTTCAAAAGTTGTAAAAAACACGTTACGAACTGCGTGCATAATTTTTCTTTTAAAATCAACTCTGTCATCAATTTTCCGAGTTTGGAGATAAAGAGGAATGTAGACTCGCCACGGGATTCACAATCAGTGATTGTAAAATTTATTATTTTTGATTTTTATTTTAACTATAATTTCACGTTTAGACGAATTTTGATATTTCGAAATTGGTGAATTTTAATTAGGAAATTTTCAATTAACGGAGTTTTTTAATCAATGATTTTATATTTGAGAGAATTTTTATTTTGCAGTATTTCATTTTGCAGAATTCTTATTTTAAGGAATTTATTTTTATTTAAAAGAATTTGAATTTGACAGAATTTTCATTTAACATGATTTGTAATTTCGGATAAATGAACTATTTGACAGAATAGTTTTACAGATTTTCCAAACTTTTACAAAACTTTTATGTTTTACAGAATTTTTATTTACCTAATTTTTATTTTACAGAATTCATTATGAAACGACTTTTCATTTATAAGAAAAATTTACATTTTACAAAATTTGGCAGAATTATCTATTTACAGAATTCGCAATTTCGAATAAATCAACTATTTGACAGAATTTTTATTTTGCAGAATTTCATTTTTCGAAATATTCATTTGACAGAATTTTCAATTTACAGAATTCATTTTTAACCGACTTTTTATTTAAAAGAGTTCATATTTTACAGAATTTAGCAGAAATATTATTTAACAGAATTTGCAATTTCGGATAAATCAACTATTTGACAGAATTTTTATTATGCAGAATTTCCTTTTGCAGAATATTCCGTTTACAGGATTTTTTACTTTTAACCGACTTTTAATTTTTAAAAAGTTCCTATAACATAGAATTTTGCAGAATTATCTTTTAATAGAATTTGCAATTTCAGATAAATGAACTATTTAGTAGAATTTTCGTTTCCCAGTATTTTATTTTACACAAATTTCATTTTGCAGAATTTGCATTTTACAGAACTCATTTTTAACTGACATTTAATTTAAAAGAGTTCCCATTTCACAGAATTTGGCACAATTGTCAGTTAACAGAATTTTGCAATTTCGGATAAATGAACTATTTGGTAGAATTTTCGTTTTGCAGAATTTCATTTTACAGAATATTCGTTTTACAGAATTTACATTTTACAGAATTCATTTTTATACGACTATCTTTTTAAAAGAGTTCCAATTTTACAAAATTTAGCATAATTATTATTTTACAAAATTTGCAACTTCGTATTAATGAATGATTTGACAGAATTTTAATTTTACAGAATTTTAATATTTCAAAATTTTTTATATTTAACCGAGTTTTAATGTAAAGGAGTTTATATTTCTTAGAATTTTGCAGAATTATCTTTTAATAGAATTTGCAATTTCAGATAAATGAACTATTTAGTAGAATTTTCGTTTCCCAGTATTTTATTTTACACAAATTTCATTTTGCAGAATTTGCATTTTACAGAATTCATTTTTAACTGACATTTAATTTAAAAGAGTTCCCATTTCACAGAATTTGGCAGAATTGTCAGTTAACAGAATTTGCAATTTCGGATAAATCAACTATTTGACAGAATTTTTATTATGCAGAATTTCATTTTACCGAATTCATTTTTAACCGAAATTTATTAAAAAGAGTTCCTATTTCACAGAATTTGTCAGCATTATCATTTAACAGAATTTTCGTTTTCCGCGAATTTTATTTTACAGAAAAATCATTATGCAGAATATTCATCTTACAGAATTTTCATTTTACACAATTCATCTTTAACCGACTTTTTATTTAAAAAAGTTAATATTTCACAGAATTTGTCAGAATTGTCATTTAACAGAATTTATAATTTTGGATAAATCATCTATTTGACAGAACTTGTATTTTGCGGAATTTCATTTTGCAGAATATTAATCTAACGGAATTTTTATTTTACAGAATTCATTTTTAACTGACTTTTTATTTAAAAGAGTTCCTATTTCACAGAATTTGGCAGAATTATCATATATTAGAATTTGCAATTTAAGATAAAGCAACTATTTTACACAATTTGTATTTTGCAGAATTTCATTTTGCAGAATATGATTCTTACAGAATTTTTATTTTACATAATTCATTTTTAACTGACTTTTAATTTAAAAGAGTTCTTTTTTTACAGAATTTGGCAAAATTATCATTTAACATAATTTGCAATTTCGGATAAATCAACTATTTGGCAGAATTTTATTTTACAGAATATTAGTTTTACAGAATTTTCATTTTACTGAATTCATTTTTAATCGAAATATATTTAAAAGAGCTTCTATTTCACAGAATTTGGCAGCATTATCATTTAACAGAATTTTCGTTTTCCGAGAATTTTATATTACAGAATATACATTTTACAGATCTTCCATTTTACAGAATTTATTTTAACCGACTTTTTATTTAAAAGAGTTCCTATTTCACAAAATTTGTCAGAATTATCATTTAACCCAATTTATAATTTCGGATAAATCAACTATTTTACAGAATTTTTATTTTGCAGAATTTTATTTTGCAGAATATTCATTTTACAGAATTTAATTTTGCAGAATATTCATTTTACAGAATTTTCATTTTACAGAATTCATTTTTAACCGACTTTTTATTTAATAGAGTTCCTATTTCACAGAATTGGGCAGAATTATCATTTAACAGAATTTGGAATTTCGGATAAATTAACTATTTCACAGAATTTTCGTTCTCCAGAATTTTATTTTACAGAATATTCATTTTACAGAATTCTCATAATACAGAATTCATTTTTAATTGATTTTTTATTTAAAGGAGTTCCTATTTCACCGAATTTGGCAGAAATATCATTTAACAGAATTTGCCATTTCGGATAAATTAACTATTTGACAGAATATTCATTTTACAGAATTTTCATATTACAGAACCCATTTTTAACTGACTTTTAATTTAAAGGAGCTTCTATTTAACAACATTTTGTCATAATTATCATTTTCCAATTTGTAATTTGCAATAAATCAACTATGACAGAATTTTTAGTTTGCAGAATTTCATTTTGCAGTATATTCCTTTTACAAAATTTTCATTTTACAGAATTCACTTTTAACCGACTGTTTATTTAAAAGAGTTCCAATTTTATAGAATTTGCAGAATTATCATTTTACAGAATTTACATTGTCGGATAAATGAACTATTTGACAGCGTATTCGGTTTTCAGAATTTTTTTTAACATCATATTCATTTTACAGAATTTTCATATTACAGAATTAATTGTAAACTGACTTTTAAGTTAAAGGAGCTCTTATTTCAGAATTCGCAATTTCCAATAAATCAACTATTTTACAGAATTTTTATTTTGCAGAATTTTATTTTCCAGAATATTCATTTTACAGAATTTTTATTTTACAGAATTTATTTTTAACCGACTTTTTATTTAAAAGAGTTCCAATTTTACGGAATTTGCAGAATTATCATTTCACAAAATTTGCATTTTCGGATAAATGAACTATTTGACAGAGTTTTTGTTTTGTAGAATTTCCATTTTTCAGTATTCGTTTTTATCAGACTTTTTATGTAAAAGAGTTTGAATTTTACCGAGTATTGTCAGAATTCTCATATATTTTTTAATTTCTATTATTTCTATTATATAGTTCTTCTAAATAAAAAGTAGGTTAAATATTATATAAATTCTGTAAAATAAAAATTCTTGAAAATAAAAATCCTGTTAAATAAGGATTCGGTAATCTAAAAATGCTGCTAAGTAAAAATTCCGATTTATTTAAATACGCTTAAAAACAAATTCGAAAAACTTAAAATTCGAAGAAAAGATAAGTGAATCCAGTGATAATTTCTTTAAAATTCTATAAAATGAAAATTCCAAGTAATGAATTTTAGAACTTAATCATGTTTTATAACTGCGTCTACTATTATGCGAAATTATTGTCATCTTTATTGTATTTTTTAATTTTGTAAATTTTTGTAAATTTCTTTAATTACAAAAAATTGTAAATGTTTAAAAATGATATTAGTTGAATTCCCTATTAAATTTTTTTTTTATTTTTTTATATTTTTTTTTATATTTATTTATTTTAATTGTATATTTTTATTTATTTTTTGAAAATTTTAATAGTTTTTTTCAGTTAAAATAACATTGTCATGAATATATGTTACAGAAGTAAATAGGCTCACTTTAGAAAATGATAGATCAAATTAATATGCGCGTGTGACAATTCAATCAAATTGATTGAAATGAAGCAGGCTTTCATTGGGGTCGAGCATAAATAATCATTAACCGCCCAAACAATTCAAATAGAGCTTGTAAATTTTTCTAAATGATTCTTTAATTAACGAATTATTTTTTTTCCCGGTATTTCGTTCTGACACCATACAAAAGTGTTTTTAGATTAATTATAGCGTTATATCCATAAATCAAACTCTACTCGGTAAAAACAAATTAATTAGGTTTTTAAATTACTGTTAATTTCAACATCGTATTCTCGCTGAGAAAAAATAATAAAAGTGCTTTTACTTTAATAATTAATAGAATTTAATTTAAAAAAAATTTGATTTTGAAAACTAAACTGCCAGCAAGTAATTAACAACGAGTTACAAATATAAATTGAAAACCATTTTTCTTCCCGAAAAATTTTAAAAAAGACACTGCGTCGGAAAAAAACGCAAATTAATAAAATAATTTTTTTTTTTTAATATAGTTTTATTAAAAATAAAACGCATAAAATAATTTTTTAATAAAAATGTGTATTAACAAAATATAAAAAAATATTGACAATTTTGTTCGTTGATAATTAGTATCAGTAAAAATACGTCAGAAATTTTTTTTAACATTAGATAATAAATTGAAGTATGTGTATTATATTTCCAAGTTTTTATGGATATTTATTTAAAAAATGAGGAAGTAGTTTTAAAACTAGTATTGTAATTACTTCATGAAAAACTGCACCAAATTAAAAAGCAATAAATTGTATAACTAATGATTAAACAAATTATTAAAATTGTAATTTTTATGAACTCTCTTTGTTAATTTTGTTTTTATGATGCTTGAGTAATAGGATTTACTTAACGTATTGCCGTAAACATCGTAAAAATGCTTCTTTGTAAAAATCGTTTTTTCCCCAACACTTTATTAAACCTAATTTACAAGTTTTATGTATCTGTGATTTACATAAAACCGTTCGCACATTATTTATTATTATTTCATTTTAAAATTATTTTATTAATTGTTTTGTTTAGTTTTATTATTTTTTAAAAGTGATAATTTGACCGTATGACATGCATGAATCTTAAAAATACTACGTTGCGTAAGTAATATAAAATTATTTGCCAAAAAAAAGTGAAAAATAATTTTATGTTTCACAAAATCCGATTTTTCATTATTTCGATTTTGATCAATTGTTTAAAATTAAAATTATATTTTTTACAGAGACACAAACAGATGAAGCTGTTGCTCAAAGTGCTATCGATGCGACAGGTACAGTTTTGGAAAAATAAAAATTACCAATAATAATTAATGAACTCTCTAAATCTGAATTAGTTAAAAATAACTAATTTGAAAGCAAAAACTCAGTCACTAATTCAAAGAGTTTTGTTTCATTTAATCATTTAGTAAAAAATAACTATAATTATTTGTCAAATTCATTTTTAGGTTATGTCAAAATAACTAATAACAATTAACAATTAGTTTTAAACTTTTATAAATTAATTATAATGATTCTTAATCGAAATTAATTGTAAATTAACTAATATTTTCTATTTCTTAATTCAAATTAATTAATTAACATTTCTTATTTAAGGTTTCGGCAAATTCAATTGGAAAATATCGATATTAGGTGCTCTTATATTTATGAACTCTGCAATCAGTATTACAAGTGCTAGTTTTATTATTCCTGCTGCAGTATGTGATTTTGAATTAAAGACAATTGATAAGGGGCGTATAGCAATTGCTCCTTTATTGGGTAAATTTTTCTTTATTATATTGACAAATTATGTAAATTTTTAAAAATATTGTTCTCTTACTAATAACCATCCCAAATCTGTTTTCTAAAATTAAGTATAAAATAATTTTTCATGATTTCCAAAGAAAGATAAAGGATGTTATTTTTCGTCGAATTGGTTTTTTATTTTTCGTTGAACTGGAAAAGTGAATAATTATTTTATTATTTTGCATGTAATAAACAAGATAATACAAAAAAAAGTTATATTGTTTAATTCATGAAACATTTATATTGTCATTAATATTTTTTAACACAATTATTATTTTTATAGGAACATGTTTTGGATGTTTGATTTGGGGCTTTGTGGCCGATATGAAAGGTCGAAAAAAGGCCTTAATTATGACTTTATTTATTCAAGGAATCTCAGAAGCAATTGCTTCGATTGTACGAAATTACTGGATTTTCTTGTTTTTTAAATTTCTCAGTGGTGTGGCGTAAGTTTTATTTTTCTTGTTTACTAAATTATAATTAATGAATTATACAGTATTTGATTAATGGGCTTTTATTCAATAATCAAGTTTTCAAAATTGGATATTTTCCACATTAATATTTTCTCAGATTTGTATTCAGCGACTCGAAAAAACTCAAGTGGGATTTTCTTTATTACTTTAATCCGCCATTTTAAATTTTGAGACTCACTTAAAAGTAAACCTAACTTAAATTTTAATTTGCATTTTTTTAAATTAAAATTAAAATTTTACAAATTTATTTGGAAACATTATTTTTTAAATAATAACATGTGTATTTTTACAATTAATATATTTTTAGAGTGGCTGGCCAAGTAGCCTTATTATTTACCTATATTGGGGAATTTCAACCAAAAAAATTCCGCAAAAGAATTCTTTCCTGGATGGAGGCAGCGTGGATCGTTGGCCTCGTAATTTTACCCAGTAAGAAAAAATCAAAAATTAAATACGAGTGAAAAATAAAATGGAAATTATAAAAAATTTAAATAATGAAAAATTTTCAGTTTTAGCTTGGGTCATTCTTCCACTGGAATTCGCTTACGAATCCAAGTATTTTTTCTTCCGATCGTGGAATTTATTTATTTTAGTCTGCTGTTTGCCAGCAGAATTGATAGCTTTTGCATTATTCTTTTTTCCCGAGACGCCAAAATTCCTCGCAGAAACTGGACAAAATGTTAAACTTTTGAGAGTTCTTGGCCGCATGTATGAAGAAAATACTGGACTGCCGTCTAAAAAATATTTTGTAAGTTGATTTACCGTCATATAAAATTATTTATTTATTTTTTGTTTTCATTCTCTAAACTCTTAATTTTTTATTTTTCGATTCCTCTCCAATTTTCAAGTTTGACACAAAGTCTCTAAATCTAAATTAGTTAAAAATAACAAATTAATTAAATATTCGTAAACAAATAACTGCCAAATAGTAAAAAATTTGACCAATTGAAATTTGTAAACAGAATTTTATTAAAATATTAGTTATCTTGACATAACCTAAAAATGTATTAACCTAATAATTAGTTTTTTTTTTATTAAATGATTAATAGAAATATGATTTTTTCAATTAGTTCCTGAGTTTTTGATTTCAAAATTAGTTATTTTTAACTAATTCAGATTTAGAAAGAAAAATTAAATTGTTAAAATAACCTTTTTTTGAAATTCTTTCAAGGCGGGGTTGAACGAAAATTGAATTAATGAAAATTCTGTTGGAAGAAAAATCGTAAAATTAAAGAATCTGTTATTTAAAAATGATGTTTAATGAAAATTATCTCCAATAAAAAATCTGTTTAAAAAAAAAGTCCGTTTATATTAGAACAAAATCCCTTTAGTTAAAAATAAATTTAGTAAAAATTCGGTTTTAAGTAGAGGTTAAATTTTCTAAAACTTAAATCAACCGCTTTTTATTCAACTTTTGGATATACATAAAATAGGAAAAAAACGTTGTTTTTTCCAGAAATCCGGTTTCTCGACTCACAACTCTTGTTACAGTTAAGTACCATGTAGTTGATAATAAATTTCCTTCAATTTAGATTAAAAAAATATTTTGCACAACGACTTCGATCGTCATTTTTCTAAAATCGATCACTTTTAAAGAAAAATAAAAAAATTTATATATTATTTTTAGGACATGTTGATGAATAGTGATGATGCGGCTTTGGCTAAATTGGTCGCACATTGGCAAGATAAAACTTTGGAGGCTGAAAAGATGTCGAGAAGAAGCAAAAAATTCAAGGATATTGTTACAAGTTTTAAAAAACAGGCGAAAACTCTCGTTAAATCTAAGTCGTATCTAAAAAGTATCTGTGTCGCTTGCATCGTTGGATTTTTAGAATTATCATCCTACTATTCTCTTCTTCTTTGGCTGCCGGAAATTTTCGAGAGATTCGCTCAATTCGAGGAAAAATTTCCAAACGAGACCACCAGTATTTGTGCCGTTTCAAAACAATTGATTCCTTTCAATTCTAGTATGGTACGGTATTTTTATTTAATTTTTATCATTTATTTTTTCTCTAAATTTGAATTACTGATTTTTTTTACTAATATATTGGAGAAAAATCTGTTACTAGTAAATAGTAAAATTTTTTACTAATTATTAGTAAAAATATTACTAATTATTAGTAGAAAATTACTAATTTGCAGCACTGATAAAAAAAAATCTGATTTTTCTTATTTAAATCAATAATTGATTTAAATAATTTTATATATTAATTAATAATTAATAATTAATTTTATATAATTGATATAAAATTTTCAAATGTTTATTTGTGAGCAGTTTATTTTTTAAGCTGAGGAAATTTGAGAAGAAATGATGAAGAATAAAACATTTAATCAAAATAGAATAAATTATGTCGAATAAATGAGAAAATTAAAAAAAAAATATTTTCAAATTTATATAATTGTAAAATTAAGAAAATTAGGTAAAAGTAACGAAAAAATAATAAATTACAAACAAAAATAAAATAAAACAACAACAGAAAAACGTAAAGAGAGAAAACAATCTATTAAAAAAATGAGAGAATTCTTTTTTAAATAAAAAATGTCATGAACATTATTAAAGAAATAAGGAAATTTTTTTAAAAATAACACAAGAATGAAACAGTGACATAAAAATATATATAAAAAAGTAGAAACTTTTTTTAAAAAATTGTTTTATTTTAGTAATTTTTTTTTAAATAAAAAAATAAAAAAGAAGATAATTAAAAAACGTTAAATTCTATTACTAAAGACAACAAATTTTTAAAATTAGAAAAATTAGAGAATTGTTTTACAAATTGATGAGAAAAAGAATGAATACAATTTTGGAAAATGAAATTTACATAATATAAGATAAAAGAATAAAAGTCTTCAAAAAAGTAGAAAATTGAGAAATTAAAAAAATGTAGATAAAAGCATTGAATAAATGTTTTTAATAATTCGTAGCTACAAAATAATAACTAAACAATTTAACGGAAGGAAAAATATTATTAAGAAATAGAATAATTATGACAAAAATTAAAGAATTAATAAAAATGGAAGGAAGAACTAAAAGCAATGTGAAACATCAAAAAAATTAAATAAATAGGTAGAAAATGGAGAAACTGTTTTTTCCTAAATCTAAAAAACTGTAAAAAAATATAAAAAGAATAAAATATAAAAAAATTTGGTTAGAATCTATTAAACAATTAGATTTAATAAAAATAATATAATGTATTTAAAAATGAATAGAAACTTCAGAAAAGAAATTTAAAAATCCTTTAAAAATAAAAAAGTTTAGGAAAGTTAAACAAAAAATATTTTTATTACACATATTAAAACAAGTCCAACAATAAATTTAGAAAAATAAAGTAAATCTAAAAATTTTATGAAAAAATAAGTAAGTTTACAAAAAATACACAAGATGTGAAAACAAATTAATAAATTTATAAAAAAATGACAATTTTTTTTCAAAAATATGTAAATAATTTATAAAATCAACGAAATAAAAAGTATAGTGAAAGTTATAATAACAAAATTGTGTAAAAAAAAAAAAATATCACTAAAAAATTGTGTAAAATGATATTACATAGCTTTCATAAAAAAAGGAAAATTAAAAAAAATCTTAAAATAAAAAGTCAAATACAATAAATATCAAAAGCAAAAGGAGAAAAAATCATAAAGTTTAGTAAAAATAAGAAATTATGAGATAAAAATTAAGCTGTTTCGAAAAAGTGAAATCTCTTAGAAATATTGAAAGAATTAAAAAAAGGATTATTGTGACTATGGAAAAAATTAATATTATTTAATTATTATGCATTTAAGTAAATAATTAAATTAAATTTAATGTGAATTTAAATTTGAATTAATTGAAATTTAGAAGTTTAAACAAATTGAAATATGAGTTAATTGACGTTTGGAATTTATTTAAATTATAATTACTTAAAGTTGTAAATTTTATAAAGAATAAAATAATAAAATTGAAATTTTCAAGATTTAATTTTTGCGATTTTTTACATGCAGTATTAGACATCCGGAGAATTGTGAAGTTTTTTTTATTTAAATCATGATTTTAATGCAAATTAATTAAATTAATTAAATTAACTACTTCTTTTGATACTAAAAATTAGAAAAAGTTTTTACTATTTAACAGTAACCGATTTTCTCATTATTCGGACTAATTTTTAATTTCATCTGTATTATTTTAGGAATTGTTAATAATTTATGAAACATTATTGAATAGTTAATTGAAAAAATATTTTTTAATTATAAATTATATTTATATAAAATCTATTTTGTTTTACAGGAAATTAAGGAAAATTTTGACACATGTACTCGACACATAGATCCCAGTGTTTTTATAAATTCTTTATGGTTAGCAGTAGCTTGTATTCCAGCTGCTGTTATTGTGCCTTTATTCGTTGACCGAATGGGATTTAAATTCTTTTTAGGTAAAAGAAGCATTTTTCGATTTTTTTCCTATCGTAAAAATAATATACTTTTATGAAAATTTATAACAGAAAATTTCTAAAAGATTTAAAATTCTTTCATTCACGTGTTTCATGTTATATTTTCGAAAAGATAAAAAAACCGATAGAAAAAATAAAGGGACATATTTTTTGTTTTAATTTAAAAAACTAAGTAAAAGTGTTTAAAACTGTTTAAAAGAAGATTTAAATTGTTTAGAACGTGTCTAAAATTATTCAGAACTTGTTTTAAATACTTTAGAATAAATTAATAAGCACTTTTCAAATAATCACTTAAAATTGTCTGAAATTAGCTAATAGCTATTAATAGTTAAAAAGCATATAGAATTTGGTTTTAATTGACTAAAAGTTGTTAACATTTTTTTATAACTTGAAAAAAAATTAAATTTTTACTTTACTTGTTATTATTCAGAAAATTTATCTTTATTAGAATCTCAGATCTGATTTTATTTAAATTGTTTACATCAGGTTTCATCATAGATTCTGTAAATAATCTGAATAATTATCGTTTAAACAATTTAATAATTAATAAATTATTTATTAAATAATAGTTTAGTTGTTCAAAATTTTGTTATTCTTTACTTTCAATTTAACGTTTATTCAAATAATTTAAAATTACAGAAATTTTATTTAAATTGTTTAAATTGAATCAGGCATCATCATAGATTCTGTAAATAATCTGAATAACATTAAATCAATTTAATAATCAATAAAGTATTTTTTCGATTTTTTTTTCTGTTTACTGTCAATTTAACGTTTATTCAAATACTCTAAAATTATAAAAATAAAAAAAACCAGAATTTTGTATCAAATATTAATTATTCTGGTTATAGATTAAATTTAAATGTTTTTTATCAAAATAAATTCAAATTTCAGAATAAAATCAGATTTCTCTAGAAAAAATTTACAATTTTTCAGAAACTGGCTAAAAATTGTTTATAATTCGTTCATAATTGTGCGCAAGACTCTTTAGAATTACTTATAACTATTTGGAACTAATTTAAAACTATTTAGAAAATAGAAATTTCTATCATAAATTTTCATCATAGTATAGTTTTTGTTTAAAACTTGAGTAAGAGAAATTTTTACAAAAGTTTTAATTTTACTAAAACTTTAATTAAATTACTAAAACTTTAATTTTTCAATTTTGCAGTTTTCACAAATGCGATCGCATTTGTCGTGACCTTAGGACTCTTTTTAGTGAAATCTTCATTACAGAATTTAGTGCTTTCGTGTATTTTTGAATCAATGACATCTCTGGCTATGAGTCTCATGTATTGTTTATTAGTCGTAACTTTTCCAACCAACTGCAGGTATTTTAAATTTTACAATTTTTACGAAAAAAATTTCAAAATTTTAATTTCAATTTGCATTTAGGGTACAAAAATTACAGTAAATAAATTTAATCTTCAAGTACAATCAATAAATAAATTTATATATAAAAAACTCTTTAAAGTTTCTTCAATCTTCAAAATCTTCAAATCATCAATTTTTCATTGGGTGAAATTGAATGATTGATGAGATTCAATTGGGTAAAAAAATTAATACAAAAAATTGTATTTTTCAGAATGATTGCAGGAACTCTTTTAGGATTATTTGGTCGTGTTGGAAGTCTCGTAGGAAATATGATGGTTACATATCTCATTGACGACTATTGCGATACATTAATTATTATAGTTGCGGTTCAACTTCTCGGTAAGAATTAATTTACGTATTTATTTTTTTTTTAAACAACTATTTTTAAAATAATGAGGTAGAAAGTGATAACACAAGACTGATAAAATAATTATATAACGAATTATTTTCGATTTGCTTACTTGTAAATTGATAAAATAACATCCAATTTTTAGTTTCATAGTTTAGTTTAAAATTATGAAAAATTATTCTATTCAGTTAAAATAAAAAGCAGATATTAATTTAAAATTGAATAAAATTTTATCAATTGTAAAAAAAAAAATTTTTTTTTTATCAATTGTAATAATTTTGTCTGTTTCAGTGGCCACAATACTTAGCTTTATAATTCGCTAGAAACTCAGGTTTTGGTGAAGAAACTAATTTTAATTTATTAGGTTAATTAATAGTTTTTAATAACTTAATTTGCATTTTCAAGATACAATGCCACTCAAGTCTGACACGGGACTCTAATTTAAAGTCATGTTTGATTTTTTACATATGTGTATAAACCAATTAACGAATGAAATATGTCATTAAGAATTGATACTCGAGAATTGTGAAAAGCGTCTTGAAAACTTTTTATCTATTTTTAATCATTGATTACCTAAAATAGTATTACTTTTATAAATGTTAATGCATTTTTTCTACGACCATTTTACACTCATCATGTATTTATATCAAATTAAAATGTAAACATAAGTTATATAGATATTGACTTATAGATTTAGAAAGAAAAGTGCAATAAAAAAGTGTGAAATAATTGAGAGAATGTTGAAAATAAAAATTGTTATGTAATATTTTTTAACCCCGTGTGTTTTATTTACTTTCTAAAAAACCTATTGTCGCTTTATTTAAGGAATTATTATTATTATTATTATTAAATTGCAAAAAAAATCACAGTTGGGGAGTTTTTTGCTAATTGTCTATAAATAATTTCGTTCATTTAAAATGTAAATAAAAACAATATTTATATAAGTGTTTGTGAAAATTTCCTCAATCAACAAGTTTTACACTGAAACTAACAACAGGTTTTTTTTTTATCAGTACATCGTATATTTTTGTTTAATTGTGACAGAAGTTTAACTAAAGAAGTTGGATTTCAAATAAAATAGTTACAAATGTCGCGTAAGTACGCAATGAAGTTATTCAAAACGTTTAATAAATGTAGAAAATTATTGTACATACAACAAGAAAAGAAAAATAAAAAATAAAACATTTGTTACTAACATAGGTGTCACAAACAAAGAAAATATAGATGAATTTACAATCAACGAAGGAGGTAATTTTTTAAACGTTATTTTTCATTAGAATTAGCTGCATTAAAAATAATCCTATTAAGAAAATCTTTATCAGAAATTTCAATAAAACTCAAAGGAACGAATACTTTTAATAACCTAATTTTTATTTGAACATAATTTATAAAATAATTTTTAACACTGTTTTGTTTTATTTAGATACTCGAATTGATGAATCGGCAGTTGAAACCGCTTTAAATGAAACAGGTGATTTTTTTTAAGGTCATCTTAACCAAAATGACGTCACTGACATAAGCAAAATTTGTCTAGATTTTCTCTCCTCAAATACTTGTTTATTTTGTCTCGAAATTTTGTAAAATTATCTAATATACTATCCGAAAATCTGGAATATCATCTGGAAGTATAATCTGTTTGTCTACAATCTAGTATAATCTACTTTGTCTCAAAATAGTATATTTTAAATCATTTACTCAAAAATTAATTTTTACGCAAACAAATTCGAACTAGACAAACTTTCCAGATGATGTTTTAAGTAATTCTACAAAATTTTGTAACAAGATATACAGTATTTTTAACATAAAACCGTTGAGAAATTTTTCCTGTATCAATGACGTCATTTTATGTCACATGACCTTAATCCATTAACGTTTAGAATTTTAAAAATTGTAGCCTTTAGAACAGCACGGAATGTAGGAACGTTTTTCGTAAAATAGAAACATAAAGTTTATTAATGTTTTTCGGGTATAATAAAAAAAAAATGTCGGATCCAAAATCGCGGACATAAATACTGGATTTTTTCCAAGGTTATGTTTTTTATAAACTCAGACGTTAATGGGATAAACAGTTTTAATTATTATATATTATAATTGTATATGTATAATAACATAATCAGGGTGTCCACTAACCGGGAAAACCGGGAAAAACCGGGAATTAACCGGGAATTTTCCGTCAAACCGGGAATAATTATAATATATTCTCATGAAATATAGATGTTTGTCTACTATAATTCTCGGCTTTTTTCAATATTTTTTTTTCAATTATCGATTACGTTCTTGAAGCTTCAATTCAATTCTTCAATTATTCAACTATTATCAGAAATTCACAATTATTTTCTTCAACTGCCAATTATTCTGTTCAATTTTCAATTATTTTCTTCAATTTCCAATTATTTTCTACAATTCTCAATTATTTTCTACAATTCTCAATTATTTTCTTCCATTTTAAATTATTTTCCTTAATTTCAAATTATTTTCTTCGATTTTCTACTATTTTCTTTAATTTTCAATTATTTTCATAAATTTCTGATTAATTTATTTAATTCTGAAATATTTTCTACGATTTTCAATTATATTAATTAATTTTTAATTATTTTCTTCAACTCTAAATTATTTTTTTTCAATTTCCAATTATTTGATTCAATTTTCCATTATTTTCTTCCATTCTCAATTATTTTCCTCCATTTTGAATTATTTTCATTAATTTCAAATTATTTCTTCATTTCTCAATTATTTTTTTCGATTTTCTACTATTTTCTTCAATTGCCAATTAGTTTCTTCAATTTTCAATTATTTTCATCAATTTCTAATTAATTTATTTAATCCTCAAATATTTTCTACGATTTTCAATTAATTTAACCAATTTTTAATTATTTTCTTCAAATTTTCTTCAAATTTTCTTCAAATTATTTTTTTCAATTTCCAATTATTTTCTTCAATTTACAATTATTTTCTACAATTCTCAATTATTTTCTTCCATTTTAAATTATTTTCCTTAATTTCAAATTATTTTCTTCGATTTTCTACTATTTTCTTAAATTTTCAATTATTTTCATCAATTTCTAATTAATTTATTTAATTCTGAAATATTTTCTACGATTTTCAATTATTTTAATCAATTTTTAATTATTTTCTTCAACTCTAAATTATTTTTTTTCAATTTCCAATTATATGATTCAATTTTCCATTATTTTCTTCAATTCTCAATTATTTTCCTCCATTTTGAATTATTTTCATTAATTTCAAATTATTTCTTCATTTCTCAATTATTTTTTTCGATTTTCTACTATTTTCTTCAATTGCCAATTAGTTTCTTCAATTTTCAATTATTTTCATCAATTTCTAATTAATTTATTTAATTCTGAAATATTTTCTACGATTTTCAATTATTTTAATCAATTTTTAATTATTTTCTTCAACTCTAAATTATTTTTTTCAATTTCCAATTATTTGATTCAATTTTCCATTATTTTCTACAATTCTCAATTATTTTCCTCCATTTTGAATTATTTTCATTAATTTCAAATTATTTTCTTCGGTTTTTTACTATTTTCTTTATTTGACAATTATTTTCTTCCATTTTCAATTATTTTCATCAATTTCTAATTAATTTATTTAATTCTGAAATATTTTCTACGATTTTCAATTATTTTAATCAATTTTTAATTATTTTCTTCAACTCTAAATTATTTTTTTTCAATTTCCAATTATTTGATTCAATTTTCCATTATTTTCTTCAATTCTCAATTATTTTCCTCCATTTTGAATTATTTTCATTAATTTCCAATTATTTCTTCATTTCTCAATGATTTTCTTTGATTTTCTACTATTTTCTTTAATTGCCAATTAGTTTCTTCAATTTTCAATTATTTTCATCAATTTCTAATTAATTTATTTAATTCTCAAATATTTTCTACGATTTTCAATTAATTTAATCAATTTTTATTTATTTCCTTCAAATTTTCTTCAAATTTTCTTCAAATTATTTTTTTCAATTTACAATTATTTTCTTCAATTTCCAATTATTTTCTACAATTCTCAATTATTTTCTTCGATTTTCTACTATTTTCTTCAAATGCCAATTATTTTCTTTAATTTTCAATTATTTTCATCAATTTCTAATTAATTTATTTAATTCTCAAATATTTTCTACGATTTTCAATTAATTTAATCAATTTTTATTTATTTTCTTCAAATTTTCTTCAAATTATTTTTTTCAATTTACAATTATTTTTTTCAATTTCCAATTATTTTCTACAATTCTCAATTGATTTTTTCGATTTTCTACTATTTTCTTCAAATGCCAATTATTTTCTTCAATTTTCAATTATTTTCATCAATTTCTAATTAATTTATTCAATTCTGAAATATTTTCTACGATTTTCAATTATTTTAATCAATTTTTAATTATTTTCTTCAACTCTAAATTATTTTTTTCAATTTCCAATTATTTGATTCAATTTTCCATTATTTTCTACAATTCTTAATTATTTTCCTTCATTTTGAATTATTTTCATTAATTTCAAATTATTTTCTTCGGGTTTTTACTATTTGCTTTAATTGACAATTATTTTTTTCCATTTTCAATTATTTTCATTAATTTCAAATTATTTCTTCATTTCTCAATAATTTTTTTCGATTTTCTACTATTTTCTTCAATTTCAAATTATTTTCTTCGGTTTTTTACTATTTTTTTCAATTCACAATTATTTTCTTCCATTTTCAATTATTTTCATTAATTTCAAATTATTTCTTCATTCCTCAATTATTTTCTTCGATGTTCTACTATTTTCTTCAATTGCCAATTATTTTCTTCAATTATCAATTATTTTCATCAATTTCTAGTTAATTTATTTAATTCTGAAATATTTTCTACGATTTTCAATTATTTTAATCAATTTTTAATTATTTTCTTCAACTCTTAATTTTTTTTCAACTGCCAATTATTTGATTTAATTTTCATTATTTTTTCCAATTTTCAGTTATATTCATCAATTTTTAATTATTTAATTTAATATTCAATAATTCTCGACTTTTTTCAACTATTTTTTTCAATTATTATTTATTTATTTCACATTTCAATAACTCCTCCAATTTTCAATTATTTTCATCAATTTCTAATTAATTTATTTAATTCTCAAATATTTTCTACGATTTTCAATTAATTTAATCAATTTTTATTTATTTCCTTCAAATTTTCTTCAAATTTTCTTCAAATTATTTTTTTCAATTTACAATTATTTTCTTCAATTTCCAATTATTTTCTACAATTCTCAATTATTTTCTTCGATTTTCTACTATTTTCTTCAAATGCCAATTATTTTCTTTAATTTTCAATTATTTTCATCAATTTCTAATTAATTTATTTAATTCTCAAATATTTTCTACGATTTTCAATTAATTTAACCAATTTTTAATTATTTTCTTCAAATTTTCTTCAAATTTTCTTTAAATTATTTTTTTCAATTTCCAATTATTTTCTTCAATTTACAATTATTTTCTACAATTCTCAATTATTTTCTTCCATTTCAAATTATTTTCCTTAATTTCAAATTACTTTCTTCGATTTTCTACTATTTTCTTAAATTTTCAATTATTTTCATCAATTTCTAATTAATTTATTTAATTCTGAAATATTTTCTACGATTTTCAATTATTTTAATCAATTTTTAATTATTTTCTTCAACTCTAAATTATTTTTTTTCAATTTCCAATTATATGATTCAATTTTCCATTATTTTCTTCAATTCTCAATTATTTTCCTCCATTTTGAATTATTTTCATTAATTTCAAATTATTTCTTCATTTCTCAATTATTTTTTTCGATTTTCTACTATTTTCTTCAATTGCCAATTAGTTTCTTCAATTTTCAATTATTTTCATCAATTTCTAATTAATTTATTTAATTCTGAAATATTTTCTACGATTTTCAATTATTTTAATCAATTTTTAATTATTTTCTTCAACTCTAAATTATTTTTTTCAATTTCCAATTATTTGATTCAATTTTCCATTATTTTCTACAATTCTCAATTATTTTCCTCCATTTTGAATTATTTTCATTAATTTCAAATTATTTTCTTCGGTTTTTTACTATTTTCTTTATTTGACAATTATTTTCTTCCATTTTCAATTATTTTCATCAATTTCTAATTAATTTATTTAATTCTGAAATATTTTCTACGATTTTCAATTATTTTAATCAATTTTTAATTATTTTCTTCAACTCTAAATTATTTTTTTTCAATTTCCAATTATTTGATTCAATTTTCCATTATTTTCTTCAATTCTCAATTATTTTCCTCCATTTTGAATTATTTTCATTAATTTCCAATTATTTCTTCATTTCTCAATGATTTTCTTCGATTTTCTACTATTTTCTTTAATTGCCAATTAGTTTCTTCAATTTTCAATTATTTTCATCAATTTCTAATTAATTTATTTAATTCTCAAATATTTTCTACGATTTTCAATTAATTTAATCAATTTTTATTTATTTCCTTCAAATTTTCTTCAAATTTTCTTCAAATTATTTTTTTCAATTTACAATTATTTTCTTCAATTTCCAATTATTTTCTACAATTCTCAATTATTTTCTTCGATTTTCTACTATTTTCTTCAAATGCCAATTATTTTCTTTAATTTTCAATTATTTTCATCAATTTCTAATTAATTTATTTAATTCTCAAATATTTTCTACGATTTTCAATTAATTTAATCAATTTTTATTTATTTTCTTCAAATTTTCTTCAAATTATTTTTTTCAATTTACAATTATTTTTTTCAATTTCCAATTATTTTCTACAATTCTCAATTGATTTTTTCGATTTTCTACTATTTTCTTCAAATGCCAATTATTTTCTTCAATTTTCAATTATTTTCATCAATTTCTAATTAATTTATTCAATTCTGAAATATTTTCTACGATTTTCAATTATTTTAATCAATTTTTAATTATTTTCTTCAACTCTAAATTATTTTTTTCAATTTCCAATTATTTGATTCAATTTTCCATTATTTTCTACAATTCTTAATTATTTTCCTCCATTTTGAATTATTTTCATTAATTTCAAATTATTTTCTTCGGGTTTTTACTATTTGCTTTAATTGACAATTATTTTTTTCCATTTTCAATTATTTTCATTAATTTCAAATTATTTCTTCGTTTCTCAATAATTTTTTTCGATTTTCTACTATTTTCTTCAATTTCAAATTATTTTCTTCGGTTTTTTACTATTTTTTTCAATTCACAATTATTTTCTTCCATTTTCAATTATTTTCATTAATTTCAAATTATTTCTTCATTCCTCAATTATTTTCTTCGATGTTCTACTATTTTCTTCAATTGCCAATTATTTTCTTCAATTATCAATTATTTTCATCAATTTCTAGTTAATTTATTTAATTCTGAAATATTTTCTACGATTTTCAATTATTTTAATCAATTTTTAATTATTTTCTTCAACTCTTAATTTTTTTTTCAACTGCCAATTATTTGATTTAATTTTCATTATTTTTTCCAATTTTCAGTTATATTCATCAATTTTTAATTATTTAATTTAATATTCAATAATTCTCGACTTTTTTCAACTATTTTTTTCAATTATTATTTATTTATTTCACATTTCAATAACTCCTCCAATTTTCAATTATTTTCTTCTATAATCAATAATTCTCGACTTTTTTAAATATTTTTTTTCAATTATCAATTATCTTTTTGAAACTTCAATTCAATTCATCAATTATTATTCAACAATTTTGATAAAATCACATTTTCTTCAATTTCAAATTATTTGCTACAATTTTTAATTAATTTCTTCAAATTACAATTACATTCTTTATTTTTTATTGTTTTCTTTAAATTCTATAATTTCTGGGTTGTTTAATTTCTTTTTTCTTCAATTATCCCTTATTTTCTTCTACTTTCAATCCAATTGTTCAATTCTTTAATTCTTAATTATAATTTTCGATATTTGATTCCATTCTTCAACTTTCAATTGTTTTTTTTTCAATATTCATTAACTCTAGACTTTTTACAATGATTTTTTTTAAACTTTCAATTATTTTCTTCAATTTCCAATGTTTTTCTTAAATCTCAATTATTTTCTTCAATTTCCAATTATTTTTTCATATTTCTTTCAATTTCTTAATGTATTTTAGTATTCAATTTCTTCTCAATTTTCTTCAATATTATGTTTTTCTTTCAATTTTTATTTAAATTGATAATTTTTAAATTATTTTCATCAATTCGCAATTATTTCCGTCGATTTCTAACTTTTTCTGCTGTTTTCAAATATTGTCTTTAATTTTTAAGTACTTTCTTTTATTTTTAATTATTTCCTTCAATTTTCAATTGTTTTCTTTAATTTTTAATTATTTTGTTCAATTTTCAATTGTTTGTTTCAATATTCATTAATCTAGACTTTTTTCAATCAGTTATTTATTTACTGTTTCAAAACCTCCTTCAATTTTCAATAATTTTCTTCTATTTTCAATTTAATTGTTCAATTGTTCAATTCTCAATTAATTTCTTTAAATAACAATTTTATTCTTCAATATTAAATAATTCCTGGCATTTTCCATTTTTTTTTTAATTATAAATTATTTTCTTCATTTTCCAATCCAATTGTTCAGTAATTTTCTTTAATTCTCAATTATTGTATTCGAATTTCAATTTTATTTCTGAATTTTCAATTGTTTTTTTTTTTTTTTAATATTCAACAATTCTATGTTCTTCCGATTTCAATTTCAT
Organism: Ganaspis brasiliensis; assembly: GCA_037103525.1. Taxonomy (NCBI): domain Eukaryota; kingdom Metazoa; phylum Arthropoda; class Insecta; order Hymenoptera; family Figitidae; genus Ganaspis; species Ganaspis brasiliensis. Next base: position 3,720,814 of record JAZKLR010000146.1, read on the forward strand.
TATTTAATTTTCAATTTATTTCATCAATTTTGAATTATTAACTTAAATTTTGAATTATTTTTTGATTTTCTATCTAGTTGACCAATTTTTAATTATATTCTTTGAATTAAATAACCATTGTTCAATTTTTTCAATTATTGTTCATTTGTAGATTAATAATTACTTTTTTCTTTAAGTTTGTTTCTAATTGTCAAATATCTTTGTCATTGTTCAGTTTTTTCTTTCCATTATTAATTATTTCTTTTCATTATTAATTGTTTCTTTTAATTCTTAATTATTATTTTTTGTAAAGTTTAATATTTAATTCTTCAATTCTCAATTATTTTCTTTGAATTTTGTGGAACGAAATTAGTAGACACCCTGATAATAATTGTTAATAATAATATTTATTATATAATAAAATGTTATAATTATTATTTATAAATTTTCACATTAGATATAAAAAATAAACCCTTTAACTCTCAATCTAGGATTCGGGAAGTTCAGTTTCAAGATATCAATAATATGTTATTTAATTTACATGAATCTAAGTATGAGTATTATAGTAACTGGATTTATACTTCCGGCTGCTGGGTGTGACCTAAAAATGAACATTTTGGATAAAAGTTTATTCAGCACTTCGTTTTTAGTAGGTGATTGAGTTCATAGTTTTACAGAAAGCAATATTTCTATTAAAATCGAAAAATATCGAAAATCAAAATTAAAAAATAATTTTCTTTACAAAACATTCAACAGGTACATTTTTTAGCACAATAATCAGCGGATTCGTAACAAATATCAAAGGTCGAAAATGGACCTTATTGTTTGGATTATTTCTTCAGGGAAACTCGGACTTTTTACAGTCAATTGTATCCAATTATTGGGTTATGATTGGATTAAAGATTCTATCTGGTTTTGGGTAAAAATATGATATTTTGTATATTTGATATTTTTTCGCAAATTTACACTCTTCACGACTTATTTAAATTTTAATAAACAAAAAAGTTTCTTAGTTTAAATTACAGAAAGTTTTATTCAATATATACATCTTGTGTGGTAAAATTTAAAAATCCAAAATGTCCGATCAATAATGTTGTCGGAGTTAATTGTTTTTTATCATATTTAAAACAACAATATATAAAAAAAAGATTTTTTTTTCAGAACGGCAGCACAAAATTTTATTTTCACCTATTTTAGTGAATGTATTCCAGAAAAAAATAGGAGCTTTATTCTGTCATTTATGGAAATTTTTTGGATTATTGGTCATGCTCTTGCAGCTGGTAAATTGACACGAACATAACCTAAATTGTTTTGCTTCTTAGATCCCTTTCTTCATAACGCGTCACATTTTTAATCTAATTTTCATCTAATTTTAGGTATAGGATGGGGAATCATTCCTCTAAAATTTGAGATTCATAAACAGTACTTTTTATTTCGATCCTGGAACTTATTTATTTTAATTTGTTCCTTGCCTTCGATTCTTCTCGGAATATGGCTGATATTTTTTCCAGAGACACCAAAATTTTTGGCAGAAACGGGATCTAGGGAAAAATTGCTTCAAGTCCTTGTCGAAATGTATGAGCAGAATTTTAAAAAACCTGGAAAATTTTACATAGTAAGTACAATAAATTAAAATTAATAAAATTAATTTATATAATAACTATAAATTATTCACAATATTATTAATAATTTTTATTCCCGAGAATTTCAATTTTCAACTTTATTTTTCATCGAATTTAATTTAATTTGATTTTTTACTAAACAGCATTTTTAGACCAGGGTATTATTTAACAGAATTTTCATTTTGTAGAATTTCTCGCTAAGTTTTTATCTCAAAGAATTCTATCTCAACGGAATTTTAATTCATAGAATACCTAATTTTCTTTTAATAGAATTTTGAGAATTCTGTCAAATGCTAATAAGTGTAAATTAAGATTCGGTCAAATAGAAATTATGTCAAATAAAAATATGACATTCAAAAATATGACTTCAAATTCTGCTAGTTAACGAGAAATTCTATAAAATAAAAATACCGTTAAATAAAAGTTCGGTGATTTAAAATTTCCGGTCAGTAAAAATTCGGATTAATTTAAATTCGATTATTATTAAGAAATTCAAAAAATTAAAATTTTACTACAAAGAAATTCTGTTCAAATTCTATAAATTGAAAATTTTAATGAATTTTTTGAGTTTTTGATTGTTGAATAAAGTTTTGATACTGAAAATTGTGGGGAATATGTTGCAATTAAATAATATTATCTTTATAAATTACTAAACGTGATTTTCAAACAATTTGTTTAAACAAAGAGTATTTTATTGTGTTTAATTTGTATAAAAATACATTTTTAGGAAAAATTACTGACAAGTGGAAATTCTTCGCTGGTAAAGTTGGCAAATCAAAATATTCAATTTAACCAGTCGCATCAAAAATCTTCTGTAATTGAAAAGATTTGTCACGAACTAAAACAAATAACATATGTTTTAAGACCGCCTATTTTAAAAAATACAATTTTTGCTTCTTTGACGACTTTCAGTGTGACCGCCTCTTTTTATGCATTATTTTTATGGCTGCCTGAAATTTTTCAAAGATTTGCTAATTTAGAGGCGGGGAATAAGAATCAAAAAATTAATTTTTGTGAGATTTCTCGTGACAATCCCGTTCACAGTATGGTAAGAATTTTATATCAATTTTTTAAATTCGAACAAAAGAGATATTTTACAAATTACATTTTCCAGTAAATACTTACATGTTACAAAAATCTAAAAAAATTAATTCAACATTTTTCAGAACAATTCAACGTCTTCTTTTGGATGTGATAGACCAGTAGATGATAAAGTTTATATTAATAACTTAATATTATGCGCAGCTTGCTTTCCTGCAATTATCTTAATATCATGTTCTGTCAAACGCTGTGGATTAAAAATTACTTTGGGTACATTAAAAGCGATTTTATTCAATATCAGAGTTAATTAATTAAATTAATAAAAATAAAATAAAAAAACTAATAGTCAGAAACAAATTTAGTGAAGATTATTTTGACACATAGGTATTTATTTATTTTCCTAATTAAACTGTGTGAAATTTTTAATAAAATTTTTTTTTTTAGCTGCTTGTTGCATTTTATGTTTGATTGACATTGTTGGTATTTATTTCGTTAACTCGTCCCTCCAAAATTTAATTTTGTTGTGTATCTACTTAGCCTTGACATCAGCGAGCATGACTCTACAATTTGCATATTGTGTCACAATTTTTCCGACAAATTTCAGGTACATGAAATAATTATTGAAATTTATTTACATTAGGGTTTATTATACATATAAAATTTGTTAATAATTCATAAATTATAATATTTTTTCTAGATCATCGGGAACTATAATCACAGGAATTTTTTGTCGCTTTGGAGCTTTGTTTGGCAATTTTATTTTTAGTAATCTTAAAAATCATTGTGTCTATTTTATACTATTAATCAGTTTACTTCTTCTAGGTGAGTATAAAAAATTTTTTTATTAAATTAAATGACTTGTCGGCTTAGAATAAAAAATAAATAAATCAAAAATATTTTTCCTTTACAAATAATCAGTTATAAATTAATTAGTAACAGATTAAATCAAAATTATCTTATTTATTATACATATTATATTATACTTAATATATTATATAAATACTTATATTATACTTATTATATTATATAAATTAAATTTAACAAATTTTTTATCATTTAGTTTCAGCAGTAGCAACAATTTTAGTTCGTGAGAGGAAGATTGAATAAATTTTTATTTTCTTGTTCATAACTTGAATTAAGTGACAAATGTATATTTTGTAAAACTCTACCCAGTAATATAACTTTATATTAAAAAAATATATATTAGTATTTTTTTTACATAAAGATAATCATTTTAAAATAAAATACTCATTTTAAACGAAAGTATCAAAGACTAAGGAAGTAAATAAAGTAATTTAATAGTTAAAAAATGTTTTTTTTAGTAAACAATTTCTACACTATTATATTTCAATTTTGTCTTTCTTTTCTTTTTTTACTCTCTTTTTAAATTCCTTTTTTATTTTTATAAACTTGAGTTTACTTAATTACTTCCTTAGTGTTGTTTGACTCCAAAATAACATTGTTTAATTTTATAAATAATTAGTCCTTTCTTTATCACCAGACTTACTCATTTTACCTTCGGTAAAAAAGATTCCGATAATAGTTTTTGTTTCGTGTTACAAACCAGTTTTGGCAATACCATATTCAGTTAATTTTTAGTCTTAAATTGCATTTCAATGATAAATGTCGTTTTAAAAATTTATTTACTGAACATATATAATGACAGGTAAGTAAAAATCAAAATTACACACAATTATAATATTCTATAATTTTTCTTTCCTTGAATTATTTGATTATTAAGTTAATATTTTGTAAATACTTTTTAAGATGCAAATATAATAAAATTTTTTTTTTATTTTTCCACTTAACAAAGATACACAAGTAAAGGAATCGGTTGTGGAAATGGCTGTGGATCAAACTGGTTAGTTAAATAATTGAATTATATTTTCTCTTTGTAATAAAGTATATTAAACATAGGTATATACAATAGGAAATAATGTTTTAAAACCGATAAAATAATTATAAATTTATTAAAACTAATTTAAAAGAACTATTTAAAAAAAATTATCACTTTTTTAAATTTTTACTTTTTTTTTACAATATTTGACTATCTTATATTAGAGTTTATTAAAAATATTCGTTTAGAATAAGTTCTCAAATTCAACTCTTTGAATTTTCACTTTAATAATTCAGTGAAATTGATTTTCCTTAGGTTTTGGAAAGTTTAGTATAAAACTCGCAATAATTTGCTTCCTTATTTTCTCAAATGCTAGCTTCGGTTTTGTCAGTACTGGTTATTTTCTTACAACATCCTCCTGTGATTTAAAAATGACTTTTCGTGCCAAAAATTTACTCCTGACTTCATATTTTGTGGGTAAATACATTTATGGAAATAACATAAAATTAATTTCTTGATACAATTAATTTATAAGATAAAATTTACAAACCTAATTTTTTAGATTAAAAGTTTTAAATAGAAGAATGTTAATTACTTTATAAATATTTAATTTTTGTAATAAATTATTTTCCAAGAAAAGATATAAAGAAAGTAATTGACAATTTTCAGGCACTCTTTTTAGTCCTTTAGTCAGTGGATTTTTATCAAACTTCAAGGGTCGAAAGTGGAATTTACTATTAACGCTATTTCTTCAAGGAATTGCAGATTTATTCTCGGCAATTATTCCTAATTATTGGATAGTTATGGGATTAAAATTTCTATCCGGTTTTTCGTAAATATATTAAAGATATTCAATTTAAAGTCAACACTTAACAGAAAAAAAGGAGGTTAATTTTTATCCCATATTCGCGGTAAAAATTATCAACTTTCTTTTTTTTTCATTCTTTAAAGACATTTTTCTTTGTTTTAATTAAAATTAATATCTTCTGTTTTTTCTCTGACTACATTGTGGTTTAAAAATTTAACTTTTTTTTATAGAACAGCAGGACAAATGATTGTAGTTTTTACCTACATGAGTGAGTGTCTTCCTTCAAAACAAAGAGATTTTCTTATGTTATTAATGGAAATTTTCTGGATTGCTGGTGATGCGACTATTTGTTGTGAGTAGATTTATTATATATTTTTCAACTCGGTTTCTTTAATATAAAATATTAATTAGCAACATAAATTAAATCGATTAAATTAATTTAATAAAATTTCATAAAATAAAATTATTTCCAGCACTAGGTTTACTCATCCTTCCAATGAAATTTGAATTTAGAAGCCAGTATTTTTCATTTCGATCCTGGAATTTATTTATTCTAGTTTCTTCATCATACGCGATTCTACTTGGATTTTCCCTAATAATTTTTCCTGAAACGCCTAAATATTTGGGAGAAATGGGACAGAGGGAAAAATTATTTCAGGTTCTGATGGAAATGTATTGTCAGAATTCTGGAAGATCTAAAAGAGAGTATATTGTAAGTATATATGAGTGTGTTTACAGCGGGTGGAGAAACTTAGAATAAGCGAGAGAAACACGATTTTTTAATCACAAATAACTCTTCTATTAATAGCATAAAAATTCTAATTTGTTATGAATAACAAGTTAAAATTGACAAAATTGAATGTTGAATGAAACAAAAATTTTGATTAAGAAAAGTTAAATATAAATTAAAAAATAATTGTATTAAATCTTTTTTTAGGAAAAATTAATGAAAACTGAGAACAGTTCTTTGATTGAATTGGTAAACCAAAGAAAGGAAAAATTGCCGGATGTGATTAAAACACTGTCATTGAAAAAAGAAATTTTAACAGAACTGAAACAAATGAAAAAAGTTATAATGCCTCCGTTTTTGAAAAACACATTTTTTGCTAGTATTGTTGGATTTGCGGTTAATTTTTGTTATGACGCACTTTATGTTTGGTTTCCCGAGATTTTTCAACGATTTTCCGAGGTCGAGGCAAAGAATAAAAATTCCAATTTTAAATTTTGCTCAATTTCACACGTCTCTAGTTCTCATAGAAACATGGTATATTTTCACCATTTATTTATTTTTAGTTAATGTTAATTAATTGTTTTTAAAAATCATTAAAAATACGTTCATTTTTACAATTTCAACGTGTATTATGCATGGTAATATTGACATTATTATTTGGGTTCTATTTAAAAATTTATATTTAATTTTATTTACTTATCAAGTCAATAACTGTATTTAAATATAATTTTTTTTACAATAATACATAGATTATGTTTTTTTTATTAGACAGAAGATCCTTACGAATGTAATAGAGAGATAGACACTCAAGTATTCATTAGAAATTTAATTTTATGTGCGGCCTGTGCTCCTGCAATATTTCCTATTTTGTTTCTTATTAATCGGATAGGATTTCGAATTTTATTGAGTAAGAAACTGTTATGATTTTATTTACTTTTGTATTAAAAAAATATCTCTGGTTAATCTAACTAAAATTCTAGTCAATTTAACCTAAATTCTAGTAAATCTTACAAAACAATTTGATTTAAGGCCAGCTTACTCTGAAAAACATGATTTTTTAAATACATTTTATTTATAATACAAAAAATGTTAAGTAATAAGTTTTTTACATATGATAGTACATACATGAAGTTACTTGAAATTTTTTTTTTTTTCAAAATGTCGGTCTTGAAAATGGCTGCTGAAAGTTATCTACTTCGTAGATGGATGACATAATTTCTTGGAAAAGAATTATCTGAAAGCAGAAAACAAAACGGTTTCATGTTCTGTATCAAATTGGCTATGGCCTCAAGCAGAATGAAACATTTTCAAGGAAAAAAAAAAAACAAAATGGCAGACTTTTGGATTTTTTCTACCTTTTTTTCACTTTTAATTGTTTATAACTTTTTTAAATAATAATGAATATTTCTGGTTCTGCTTGAGGCCATAGCTAGACATCTAAAGAGTAAAATGCCGTTTGGTTCATATCGATAAGTGCAATATTTTTGATTTTTACATATCCATTCCAGCTGCATACACAATTCCTTTCTCGTCTTAGTAAGCATCATTCTGAAGAATTCTTGCATTTCCTAAAGCAGTTCTGTGATCCTTCTAGCAAAGTGCCTTGCTCTCCACTCTTTTATACCTGCTTCTCGGTCTTGCTGACCTTCGGGACTAATTCTATACTATTTCTACGAGTATACAGTAGCAATTTATGAAAAAAAATAATTTCGATTTTTTTAAAATTGTTCAGAGTAACCTGGCCTTAATGTAATTTATCGTCTGGTTAATCTAACAAAAATTCTAGTCAAGGTAACCCTCAAATTTGTCACCTGAAGATTTTCGAGATCACTGATTCAGAATCTGATATCAAGTTTTCGAAATTTAAAATGGTGGATACAAAATGGGGTGCTTTGTAAAAACGACTCGAATTTGCTTTAGATTTATTTGTCAGCTTTATCTCTATTCTAAAGTTGAATAATAATTGAATTAAAAAACATCAAATTAAATTTAGTGAGAAATGAATTTCAATATTATTTTTTTTTCTAAAATATTAATTCTGCTTTCAGTTTTGCATTGTTCATTTTGCTCGGCAATTATTCTTGGTCTATATTTCGTTAATTCTTCGCTTCAAATTATAATCCTTCTGTGTGTCTACCTACCATTGATATCTACCTGCGTTACAATGACGAGTGCACTTTTCGTTTCTATTTTTCCTACTAAACTCAGGTAAATTAATTTTAACAGATGTCTAATAATAATAATAATAATAATGCTAGATATGGGAGCTATCTCATACATCATGTCTCATATCTCATACCATATCTCAGATATGGGAGGTACCGAAGAAATTAAGATACCCGGGGCGGACCAAAAGTCAGATAGGGGTGGGCACCCGATATAATTGTCCACTCTGTGTTGGGATAACCTCCTACACAGAGTATTTGCGGTTACGACGACTGTAACGCACAGTTCTACCTACAATAGGTCTCTCTCGGATGAAGATCAGGGTTCAGTTGGGAGTGGCAATAGGACAGAACCCAGGCAACGACCAGGCATTTACCTGGGACAAGCTAGAGTACGTTTTAAATGGACGGACCAACTTCGGAAGGACATGATGTTATGTTGGCAAAACAGTAGTCCTTGCAGAAGAGGATATATTCTAAGGTTACATGATCGATGGGTTAATATGTACCTCCAATACGCTCAATTGACACCTCAGTATTTAAGAGATCAAGTATCATCTCTGAGAAAATGGGACATGAAGCTTTTCTTCATCAGGAGAGAGAAGAAGAACCCTCAGAGAACCTTCAGGTTCCAACAGTAACACCTGCGCGAACGACCGAAGAACGGAACATGAGGTCTAGGGAAACCAAAGTCCATCTAAAGGTTTTCATTAAAATGAAAATAATCGGTGAAGGGAATAACGAGCTTTCATTACTCCCAGAGGATGTAGATTTCTGGACTTTAACTGTGCTGTGTATGAAAAAGCAAAGGTCCTGCTTCGTGAAAGTTACAGAAAATCTGGTTTAGACCTCGTCGATAGGGCCTTTAAATGAATCAGACAAGTACAGTTTAAGATTGGGGTGGCTCGACAGCATGCTTCTCAATTGCAGAGTGTGGTTGTATATCTAAAATCGAAAAGAAAATTTACACCCAGAGTTTTGGAAATAGCCCAGACTCTAAAAAGATTGCATCACACTCTGAAGAAAAAAGAAATCGAAGTTGCAGACCATCAAGCAACATTGGATTTAGAAGATAAGTTCTCTTGTTGATGATAAGAGAGCGTTTAGAACGGCGGGTTAAATAGATAAAGCAAAATAATACCTATGCTACTAATCATTCTCGCCTGTTCAGTTCACCATCGCCAACTGTCGAATGACCTCCATGTCGTGAAGAGATTGAAATCTTCTGGAGTAACATCTATGGGAAAGCCCATTCAGTGAATGATGAAGACACTCTTTCGTAGTTTCTGTCTTAGATAGGGGCTTGACTATCCAGCAGAGGTAAGTCCACCAATTACTAAGGAGGAGGTGAGAAACATAGTTGCTAAAACGAAGAACTTTTTAGCACCCAGGCTGAATAAGATTAAGAATCTTTGGTGGAAAAAGTTCACTTCAACTCACCAACATTTGGCTCGTATATTCTCTACCTTTCTCAACGGTCATCATCCAATACCATAGTGGTTGGTGGAAGGACGAACGGTACTCTTACCAACATCTGGAGACTTATCTAATCCAAAAAATTATAGACCAATAGCTTGTCTTAACACCTGCTACAAGCTATTCACTGGCATCCTGAAAGAGAGGATCCATCGAGCCAGTTTAGAGTACAATAAGCGAATAGTGAGGGTGCAAGAGAGGCCTGGCAGATTGTAGGGAGAACCTATTGATTGATAGGTATATCACCCAAGACTCGATACTTTATCGACGTAACCTGTCAATGGCTTGGATTGATTATCGAAAGGCATTTGACTCTACAAGTCATGAGCTGATCATCAAGCTCCTTGAATGTTTAAAAATATATCCGAGCATCATGAGACGCTTAAAGGAGTTAATGCTCATGCGAAGGACAAGGTTTGTTATCACATTCAGAAACAACAGGTGATGACTGACATCATCTTATTCAAGAAAGACGTCTTCCAAGGAGACTCTCTCAGTTCTTTACTTTTTTGTATCACCCTCTTGCTACTATCTGTAGTACTATGGAAAATACACTCTACCCACACAGCACCAGAAATTTCCTGAATTTCCCCTGAATATTGGTCCACATTTCCCGAATATTCAAACCTAATATTCAGGGAAGTTTCGTGAAAGCATCAAAATGTCCGCCATGTGGAATATTGGTGGCAAAATTTCCCTGAAAATGTATTTCTAATTTTCAGGGAATTTCCACATATAATATTCCTAGAATATTCATAGTATTCATAAATTAACTGTACATGATGCGCACTGGTCAAACTTGGTTTCTGTGACACTTACGGCTGCGCAGTAGTTTCTAATGTTCTAGAATCCTACGGGTGTCAAATATAACATACAATTTTCATCAATTACCAGATCAAAAAAAAAATTTGGAAATTTTTTTCAACTTTCCCTGAATATTCTAGGAATATTAGATGAGGAAATTCCCTGAAAATGAGAAATACTTTTTTAGGGAAATTTCGCCGCCAATATTCCCCATGGCGGACATTTTGATGCTTCCACGAAACTTCCCTGAATATTGGGTTCGAATATTCGGGAAATGTGGACCAATATTCAGGGGAAATTCAGGGAATTTCTGGTACTGTGTGGGTAGAGTGGTCCAAAAATGCATAGGGTAACAAAAATTTTTCTTTTTTAATGCTCTCATCCCGTAGGATTGTTCTATATCGAGAAAAATAATACCCGTATTTTTTATTTTCAATTTCTTTAATATTTAGATGGGGCTCAAAGCGCTCAAAGTTTCCCATGCAAAATGCATGAGAAAAAAAGTCTTTTTCGTAGAAATGGTATAGAACCCTTAAAAATCAATATTTTTCAAAGGCCCAACTTTGTTTCTTTTCAGAAGACTTCAAACAATAATGCTAAATTGTTTATTTAACCATTTTTTTAAAATTAACTATTTTTTATAGAGCCCCAAAAAAATCTCATAAATTACAAAATTACGAAAAAATTGTTAAAAAATATTTTTCATTATTTTTATGAAAGTTTTTTCCTAGATTTTGAATAAATAACATAAATATTGATATATCGTAAATAAACATAAATGTTGAATATCATTATTTCATATAATTGCTAATTTGTTTATACATATGATTATTGATGTTTTACAACTTTTTATCAAATTGAGCTAGATAGTTGCAACTTTTTCTTAATTTTGCTACTTATCTAAGCCATTGGAGCCAAAAACGAACAAAAAAGGAAAAATAATAATTTTAACAATTGTTTAAACAAATTATATTGTTTATTTTCAAGATTTGCACAAATTCAGCTACAGAGTTGCAATTTTCTTTTTAATTTTGCAACTTTTCGAGGTCAGTGAGTTTTGTTCGTTTTTGGCTCCAATGGCTAATGCAAAATTAAGAAAAAGTTGCAACTATCCAGCTCAATTTGATAAAAAGTTGTAAATAAACAATAATAATTTGTTTAAAAAAATCAGCAATTATATAGAATATTGATTAAAAATCAATATTTATGTTATTTATTTAAAATCTAGGAAAAAACTTTCATAAAAATAATGAAAAATATTTTTTAACGATTTTTTTCGTAATTTTGTAATTTATGAGAATTTTTTGGGGCCCTATAATTTTTAGCATTTGTTTTAATTTTCTGCCTTAGTTCTTAGTTTTTGGACATACTTTTCAAATTTTTGGCCCCAATTTTCAGTTTTTGGCCTCAAATTTCAATTTTTGGGCATTATTTTCAATTTTCAGCATTATTTTTTAAATTTCAGCATTAATTTTCAGTTTTTTGTCTCAATTTTATATTTTTACTTTTTCGCCCTAATTTTCAATGTAAGGCGTCAATTTTTAAATTTTTGGCTTAATTTTCTAACATTTACCCTAATTTACATTTTTCGTGTCAATTTTTGTGTTCAGATCTTCAGGTGTAACTGTGATACATCTTACATGCCGAATGGGAGCTATATTTGGCAACATGTCGTTTGGTTATCTCATAGACTATTACTGCTTACATTATATAATTATAATAGCTCTTCTACTTGTGGGTTAGTATTTTCCATAAATTAAAAATTACTATTGTTGTATGAAACATATTATCATTATTAAACCCACTTTTTTAAATAAAATTTTATATTGCTTAATACTTTTTAGTTGGAGCGATATCCACGTTACTAATACGTGAAAAGAAATTTACATGATGACATATGATTACATATGACGAATAATGAAACGACAATGAAAAACTAATAATTGTTAAAACTATGTTAATAACTAATTAACTCAAACTCAAGTACTGTAATGAAAAATACTAAATTTATTTAATAAATAAATATTTTTTTATTAAATAAGACAGATGAAGATTATAGGCACCATTCATTTTCTCTGATGTATTCTCTCAATGAAGAAAAACATTCATTCTCCAGTCATTCAAAATAATTTTTCTTTACAAATAACAAGTTATAAATTAATTAGTAACGGATTAAATTAAATTTACCTTATATTTATTATACATATTATATTATACTTAATATATTATATATATACTTATATTATACTTATTATATTATATAAATTAAATTTACCGAATTTTTCATCATTTAGTTTCAGCAGTAGCAACAATTTTAGTTCGTGAGAGGAAGATTGAATAAATTTTTATTTTCTTGTTCATAACTTGAACGTAGTGACAAATGTATATTTTGTAAAACTCTACCCAGTAATATAACTTTCTATTAAAAAAATATATATTAGTATTTTTTTTACATAAAGATAATCATTTTAAAATAAAATACTCATTTTAAACGAAAGTATCAAAAACTAATGAAGTAAATAAAGTAATTTAACAGTTAAAGAATGCTTTTTCAGTAAATAATTTCTGCACTATTATATTTCAATATTGTCTTTCTTTTCTTTTTTCACTCTCTTTTTTAAATTCCTTTTTTATTTTTATTAACTTGAGTTTACTTACTTAATTCCTTAGTATTGTATTTGAAACCAAAAAAACATTGTTGCATTTTATGAATAATTAGTTATTTCTTTATCACCAGACTTATTCATTTTACCTTCGGTAAAAAAGATTCCGATAATAGTTTTTGTTTCGTGTTATAAACCAGTTTTGACAATACCTTATTTAGTTAATTTTTAGTTTTAAATTGCATTTCACTAAGAAATGTCGTTTTAAAAATTTATTTATTAAACATAATGACAGGTAAGTAAAAATACAAATTACACACAATTATTATCTTCCATAATTTTTCTATCACATAATTATTTGATTATTATGTTAATATTTTGCATACACTTCATAAGACGCAAATATAATAAAAAAATATTTATTTTTCCACTTAACAAAGATACACAAGTGAAGGAATCGGTTGTGGAAATGGCTGTGGATCAAACTGGTTTGTTAAATAGTTGAATTATATTTTATTTTTATAATTAAGAATATTAAACATACTTATTAGATATATACATAATAGGAAATAATTTTTTAGAACTAATAAAGTTACTATAAATTTATTAAAACTAATTTAAAAGAACTATTGTAAAAAAATTATCACTTTTTTGAATTTTTACTTTTTTTTACAGTACTTGACTATCTCATTAGAGTTTATTAAAAATATTCATTTAGAATAAGATTTCAAAATCAATTTTTTAAATGTTTAGTTTAATAATTCAGTGAAATTGATTTTAATTAGGTTTTGGAAAGTTTAGTATAAAAGTCACAATAATTTGCTCCCTTATTTATGCAAATGTCAGCTTCGGTTTTGTCACTACTGGTTATTTTTTGACAACATCCTCCTGTGATTTAAAAATGACTTTTCCTGACAAAAATTTACTTCTGACTTCATATTTTGTGGGTAAATACATTTATGCAAATAATGTGAAACCAGTTTGTCGATACAATTAGTTTATATATAAAAACATTTAAAAATTTAATTTTTTAAACTACAAATTTTAAATAGAAGAATTTTAATTATTTTATAATTAATATTTAAATTTTGTAATAAATAATTTTCAATGAAAGGATACAAAGAAAGTATTAACAATTTTCAGGCGGTTTTTTAAGTCCTTTAGTCTGTGGATTTTTCTCAAACTTCAAGGGTCGAAAATGGATTTTACTATTAACTCTACTTCTTCAAGGAACCGCAGATTTATTATCGGCAATTATTCCTAATTATTGGATAATTGTGGGATTAAAATTTCTATCCGGTTTTTTGTAAATATATTAAAGATACTTTGTATTCAATTTAAAGTTAACATTTAACAGAAAAAAAACAGGAGGTTAAATTTTATTCCGAATTCGAGGTAAAAATGATCAAAATTCTTTTTTTTTCATTCTTTTTCGACATTTTTTTATGTTTTATTAAAATTAATATCTTCTGTTTTTTTATTAACTATATTATTATTTAAAAACTTGAATTTTTTTTTAGAACATCAGGACAAATGATTGTAGTTTTTACCTACATGAGTGAATGTCTTCCTTCAAAACAAAAAGATTTTCTCATGTTAATAATGGAAATTTTCTGGGTTGTTGGTGATGCGACTATTTGCTGTAAGAAGATTTATTATATATTTTTCTACTCAGCTTTTTTAATGTAAAAAAATAATTTGTAACATAAATTAAGTCGATTAAATTTAATAAAAGTTAATAAAATAAAATTATTTCCAGCACTAGGCTTACTCATTCTTCCAATGAAATTTCAATTTAGAAGCCAGCATTTTTCATTTCGATCCTGGAATTTATTTATTCTCGTCTCTTCATCATACGCGATTCTACTTGGATTTTTTCTAATACTTTTTCCCGAAACGCCTAAATATTTGGGAGAAATGGGACAGAGGGAAAAATTATTTCAGGTTCTGATGGAAATGTATTGTCAGAATTCTGGAAGATCCAAAAGAGAGTATATTGTAAGTATATGAGTGTGTTTTTAGCGGGAGGAGAATAACATAAAAATTCTTATTTGTTATCAATAACAAGTTAAAATTGACAAAATTGAATGTTAAACAAAAATTTTTGTTTAAAAAAAATTAAATGTAAATTAAAAAAATATTTGTATTTAAATCTTTTTTTTCAGGAAAAATTAATGAAAACTGAGAACAGTTTTTTGATTGAATTGGTAAATCAAAGGAGGGAAAATTTGCCGGATGTGATTAAAACACTGTCATTAAAAAAAGAAATTTTTAAAGAACTGAA
The DNA here is from genome assembly GCA_037103525.1 of Ganaspis brasiliensis. Classification (NCBI taxonomy): domain Eukaryota; kingdom Metazoa; phylum Arthropoda; class Insecta; order Hymenoptera; family Figitidae; genus Ganaspis; species Ganaspis brasiliensis. The sequence continues at coordinate 3,736,163 of JAZKLR010000146.1, forward strand.
ACAAATGAAAGAAGTTATAATGCCTCCGTTTTTGAAAAACACATTTTTTGCTAGTGTTGTTGGATTTGCGGTTAATTTTTGTTATGATGCACTTTATGTTTGGTTTCCCGAGATTTTTCAACGATTTTCCGAAGTCGAGGCAAAGAATAAAAATTTCCAATTTTGCTCAATTTCACACGTCTCTAGTTCTCATAAAAACATGGTATATTTTCACCTTTTATTTATTTTTAGTTAATGTTAATTGTCTACTTTTTTTATGTTTAAAAATCAGTAAAAATATGTTCATTTTTATAATTTCAACGTGTATTATGCATGGTAATATTGACATTATTATTTTGGATCTATTTAAAAAGTTAAATTTAATTTTATTTAATTATCAAGTTAATAACTGCACTGCAAAAACAGATGTCTTAAATTGTTCAAAAATGTCTTAAAATAAGACATTTTTCGTGTCTTAGACACCAAAAGTATCTTAATTTAAGACATTTTTGGCCAATTTAAGACACCATGTTTTTGCAGTGTGTATTTGAATATATATATTTTTTAAATATTATAATGATTATGTTTTTTTAATTAGACAGAAGATCCTTTCGAATGTAATAGAGAGATAGACACTCAAGTATTCATTAGAAATTTAATTTTATGTGCGGCCTGTGCTCCTGCAATATTTCCTATTTTCTTTCTTATTAATCGGATTGGATTTCGAATTTTATTGGGTAATAACCTGTTATGATTTTATTTACTTTTGTATAAAAATATCTTATTCATTTTTCACAAAATTCTGGTTAATTTAACAAAATTTTTTGCTAATGTAACTAAAATTAAATATAAATCTAAACAAACCTCTGGTTAATCGAACTAAAATTCTAGTCAAATTAACTTAAATTCTGGTAAATATTATAAAAAATTTGATTTAATGTAAGCTTCTGATTAATCTTACAAAAATTCTAGTTAATCTGACCCTAAAATTTGTCACTTGGAGATTTTTGAGATCGTTGATTCAGATCAATCAAGGATTTTCGAATTATTTTAACAATAATTACTAAAACATAAAATAAATAAATAATTCTTAATCATACTAACAGTTTTTATTTTATATAAATTTTTATTGTTCTTAAATTATTTCTTATTCAAATTATTAATTACTTATTATTTATTATTAATTATTATTTATTTCATTATTAATTACTCCCCCTCTTCACACGATGTGCTGGTAAATCAAACGAATGGGAAGTTTAATGGAAAAATTCAACGAGAAAATGGAGACGAACGAGATGGGAAGGCATCATTTGGCTTTTGAAACAGCAAGTGGTCGTCACCCACGAACTCACGAATTCGTTCTTGTACGTGCAGTCAAATCGGCTGGAAAACAATGCGAAGCCGGTTAAGAAATCAATTAACACGGCAGTGGAGTAAAGCAAATGCTTCGAACAAGTGGCTAAAGACCTGAAAGAGGAGATGCTGAGAAAGCTGAGAGGCGTCCCCAAACATAAGGGAAAGGCAAAAGTTCCCCTTCGCCCAAAACCCAATGAGTTGGGGACCTCAACATCAAAGGATAATGAAGACAAAAGAGGTGAAAAGCGAGAAGCTTCGAGGACCCCCGAAGAGAGTTCAACGAATAGAGGTCCTCGAAAAAAGGGAAGAAGCCCAACGGACTCCAGGGCGGGATCGATAGATCCTTTTCTGCGGCAACCCGAGGACTAATCGGCCCAGTGGTTGAAAAAGAGTGTCAGTAAGATCCAGCCACTCAAAGGAAAACCAAAAAAAAGAAGAAAGAGAAGGCAAAAGTCGCGAAAGAGAAGAAAGAGGCAGAGGCGAAAAAGAAAGCCTCTTAGCACGGCAAGGAAAGAAGAAACGATGCTATCAGGGTGTCACTAAAGGATAATGTTTCCTTCGCTGACGCCCTGAAGCATATGAAGTCACTAGTCTAGCCTGCTGACTCTCAAACGAAGGTACTGTCGATCTGGAAGACGTTGAAGAACAACATGCTTCTCGTCCTCAAGGGAAGAAAGAATCGCTCAGAAATCAGTAGGGCACTGACTGCTGCCTTTTAGGAGAAAGGAGAAGTCGCTACTGTGGCCACATAAAGGTCCGTGGAAATCAGGAATTTCCACTGGACAGGACCGACTTGCAGGTGTCTTGCCGCCTTTTTTCCCTTAGTGCCGGAAGCAAAATAGCGGTGCTTTAACTTCATGAAGCACCTGCTAGAGCATTGCTAAAGGTAGGTAGGGTAAAAGTAGGATGGTTAAACTGCAGAGTCCGGGCCAGGCTGGAAGTTGAAAGGTGCTATAAATGCCTCGGATATGGACACCAGACCAACAACTGCAGTGGCCCTGACAGCAGCAACGCTTGTTGGCGGTGCGGAGAACCAGATCATCAGAGCAAGGGGTGTAATGCGGAGTTCCACTGCACCACCTGCTCGGATAAAGAAATGACGGATTTCAAACACCGTCTAGGAAGTGGGTCCTGCCCTGTCTACAGTGCAGAACTGAAAAAGTTAAAAGGAAGGAGCTAAAGTGTCTTTAGATTAACCTTAACAAGGGAAAGCTCGCAAAAGATCTCATGTTTTTAACGGCCATTCAGAGGGGGGTTGATATACTGTTTTTCAGTGAAGAGTGTAAGAAACCGGACCACTCTGTCTGATACCAGGACAAAACATGTAGATCTGGGATTCAAGTGTGCAACCCGGATTTGAGCGTCAGCGATTTTCTGGAAACCGATAAAGAGTTTGTTTGGATACAGGCGGCGGGTATACGTATTTATAGCTGCTACTTCTCTCGGAACGATCGCTTTAAAGATTTCGAGGCCAAAGTGCAATCTCTTGCAGAAAGCATAAAAGCTTTCGGCGGGAGGACCGTCATAACGGGAGACTTTAATGGTAAGTGTCCCGAGTGGGGTAAATTCCGTTTAGACAAGAGAGGCATTCTGATAAGCGAAGTGGTGGCCAGAAATGACCTGGTCGTAGTGAACCGGGGCCAGGAGTTTACATTTTGGCGATGTGAATCGGGATCAATTTTGGATCTCACAATAGCCTCGCCAGTTTTGGTACGGAAGATCAGGGACTGGGAAGTGCTCGATGAAACAACCTTGAGCGATCACCAGTATATTGAGTTCGTTATCTGGATAAAAGAGCGTAATCTCTGTGACCTCTCATGGAACACCAGTAAGCTCGATCAAAATAAGGCAAGAAACTACCTGGAAGAAGCCAAGCTGATCTCCGAACTTGGCTGGATAAGGGAAGTGAGGTGACTGCAGCGTGCAACCACTCTATGTCCCGACGTAGACGCAATTGCTCTAGGAAGAACTCAACATACTGGTGGAACGAGGAATTGGCCATTTTTATAAAATGAGTGCAATAAAGCGAGACGGAGATATACCCGTTCAAAAGGGGACATCTCGCTTGATCAGGAATGGCATAAAGCAAAAAAGGCTTTTAAGCAGGGAATTAGACGTAGTCAACGAAAACGCTGGAAAGACTTAATCAGCGACATCGAAAACAACCCATGGGGACTGGCGTTTAAGATTGTGACCAAGAAATTAGTTATTAAACAACAGATCCTCGGTCAAGGCAAACCTGATTGGGTCCAACAGATCATTCCATTCGTGTGGAACGTCATGTATGATGATTCCCTGCGTATGAAACTACCTACGTACACCAAATCATTCGGCTTTGCGGACGACAAAATTATTGTCTGCGGTGCGCAAAGTACAGAAATCCTTGGCATAAGGGTCAATGAAACTCTGCAACGTGTCAAACGCTGGATGGACGCCAATGGCCTGGATATGGCCTTGGAAAAAACCGAAACACCGCTCGTCACAGACCGGAGATGCTTTGTGGCCCCACCTATTGAGATTGATGGGACTGAAGTAAAATGGAGACATACCATAAAGTACCTGAACGTCGAGTTGGATAAAAAGCTTAGCTTCAACAAGCATTTAACATCTGCGACGATTAAAGCCATACAATGTGCAGGAAATATTTCTCGGCTTATGCCAAACATTAATGATCCCAGGGAAGCGAAAAGAAGATTAGTAGCGAGATTGGTGAACTCGAGACTGCTTTATGCAGCTCCAGTGTGGATATCAGCCCTAGAAAAACACGCCGTCTCTATGAGACTACTTTCAGCTCAAAGAATAGTACTACTGAGAATAGTCTCAGTCTAGCGGATTATACCTACTAGCGCTGTGCGAGCCCTAGCGAGCGCTCCGCCGATAGATCTTTTGGCTAAAGAGAGACGATACGTCTATTCCGTCACTAAAGATCGGACAAGCTCGCTCCCCGAGGAGGACAGACGGCGACTAAAGGCCTAGATTCGCAGAGTCGCGAGGAGTAGATTAGTCGAGGAGTGGCAGGTAAGAAGGAATGGGGAATCTACCGGATAGGAAGGTGGACTTACACAGGCACTAACAGGTCACGTTTGTTTCAACGAGTATTTGAAACGCTTTAAATTAAGAAGAGAGGGTTCGTGCTCCTATTGCGATGCTCTCGTGGATACCTCGGAGCACACCCTCTTTGTTTGTAAACATTGGGAGAAGAATAGGCAAGATATGTTTCGGGCGGTGGGCACTGAAGTCACCCCTGAAAACATGATTGACCTTATGTTGAGAAGTGTAGACTCGTGGCAGCACATTGAATTCTTCATTACCCAGGTAATGAAAATCAAGGATTTCTATGGACGCAGGAGAACGAATCAGGGTTAATCTGAGGAAATTAGAAGGTAAGAAGATAAGGCAAAAAATCCGTATAGAATCCTCCACCTGACATCACTTCGAAATCAGCCGTTGATCGGAGGGGGTTCTTACTAGGCCAGCGCGGTAAACCTGTACACCAGTTTTTTTTCGGTATTTCTGGAAACCGGGTTTCGGTTATGAGTTCCCGGTTTTTCTTAAAAAAACCGGTTTTAGTTTTTAAACTGGTTTTTCTTGAAAAACCGGTTTTAGTTTTTAAACTGGTTTTTCTTGAAAAACTGGTTTTAGTTTTTAAACTGGTTTTTCTTGAAAAACTGGTTTTCTTTTTTAAACCGGTGTTTTGGTAAATACCGGTTAATCAAACGCAATATCGAATTTAACCTACTTACCAGGTAAGCAGAAAAAGCCATTGGTTTGAAGCAGTTTTACTGCGTAATTTTTGTCAAGATGTCGGCGGTTCTTCACTGCAAAAATAGGTGTCTTACAAGTATCTTATTTTAAGACATAAGACATTTAGAAAGCGTATTACAGTTATTTTTCGGACACTTTCTCATTGGTTTAAAATTAAGACATTTGTTACGGGGGAATATTTATATTTCTAAGTGAACTATTCTCTGGACTCGAGTCCCACAGACGGGAAGCGCCCTCTTTAAATGATGCCTGCATCATTCATTGTATGGTGCCTTTTATGGTGCGTAAATTCATTTCCTACACCTCGTAAGAAAAAAAAGTATGGATAATAATGATTATAAATATTATTTATAATTCATATAAATAGAGCTTCATTTTTTTCATATGTATATTTATTAGGGTGGTCCTTAAAATGAGAATTTTCGAATTTTAAAGTTCTCACCCCCACATTTTGTTACTAATCGAAAAAGAAGAGATACGTATTTTTTTATTCTAATATTTGATGGTGCCTCATCGACCCTGAAATTTCCCATGTATTTTGCATGGGGAAAAAACAATTTTTCGTAGATTTGCAATAAAATCATGAAAAATCAACATTTTTTTACCGGATTACTCTGTTTCTCTTAAAAAATGTTCAAACAATGACATTCAATAATTTATTTATGAATTTTTTATTATTAACTATTTTTTACAGGGCCGTAAAAATATCCCATAAATTGCAAAATTATGGAAAAATCGTTAAAAAATATTTCTTATCACATTTTACAATATTTTCCACTAAAATTCTGTTTAATTACATGAAAATTAACAACTAACAATTGTTGCATGTGTTTTTTAATTTGTTTAAACAAATTAATATTGTTTATTTGCAACTTTTCATCTAATAGAGCTAGAGAGCTGTAACTTTTTCCTAATTTTGCAACTATCTTAGCCTAGTGAAGCGCAATATTACTAAAAAACTAAAATATACAATTACAAAAATTGTTTAAACAAATTCATATCGTTTATTTGCAACTTTTCATCTAATAGAGCTAGAGAGCTGTAACTTTTTCCTAATTTTGCAACTATCTTAGCCTAGTGAAGCGCAATATTACTAAAAAACTAAAATATACAATTACAAAAATTGTTTAAACAAATCCATATCGTTTATTTGCAACTTTTCATCTAATAGAGCTAGAGAGCTGTAATTTTTTCCTAATTTTGCAACTATCCAAGCCTAGTGAAGCCCAATATTAGTAAGAAACAAAAATATACCATTATAAACAATTTTTAAACAAACTAATATTGTTGATTTGCAACTTTTTATCTAATAGGGCTAGAAAGCTGTAACTTTCTTTATATTCGCAAGCTTTTATTTTTGGAAAGGTAAGAATGAATGTAAAACACAATAATTGTGCAGAAATTCTGCAGTTTACTTTTTAAACAAAACGCGACAAATTTCTTTACCATAACAGAATTGTTTCTGTTAACAATTTTTTATTTCAGTCTGAGAGTCTGGGAACTGTTTACTATATTCCGTAACAACTTATAGAAAGTGCTGTTATTGATCCTCATCTCTTACTATTAGATCATTATAATCTGTCATTAATTTAACATTTCACTCCGCAATATCAATAGTCACTTTTTAATCCTGGACATAATTTTTAAACAAACTTTTGTCGCAGTAAAAAAAGACAAACTTGAAGAGACAAATTGATAAATTCCTAAGAATTAATAACTTATCATCACTTACAATTCTCTTAATTTCATTGATAAAAAATTAGAAAATATACCATATTAATATGTTGAAAAAATTTGAATGATTGTTGATTTTACTTTGCTGTTAGTACTGGGCTTTATGTAGCTTAAAAAGTTGCAAAATTAAGAAAAAATTAAAACACTCAAGCTCAATTAATTGAAAAGTTGCATATAAACAATATTAATTTCTTTAAACGATTTTCATAATTGTGGTTTTTGTTTATTATTAGTATCGGGCTACACTAGGCTTCAATAGTTGCAAAATTAGGAAAAAGTTACAGGTCTCTAGCTCTATTAGATGAAAAGTTGCAAATAAACAATATTAATTTGTTTAAACAATTTTTATAATTGTATATTTTTGTTTCTTACTAATATTGGGCTTCACTAGGCTTCAATAGTTGCAAAACTAGGAAAAAGTTACAGGTCTCTAGCTCTATTAGATGAAAAGTTGCAAATAAACAATATTAATTTGTTTAAACAATTTTTATAATTGTATATTTTAGTTTTTTACTAATATTGGGCTTCACTAGGCTTGGATAGTTGCAAAATGAGGAAAAAATTACAGCTCTCTAGCTCTATTAGATGAAAAGTTGCAAATAAACGATATGGATTTGTTTAAACAATTTTTGTAATTGTATATTTTAGTTTTTTAGTAATATTGCGCTTCACTAGGCTAAGATAGTTGCAAAATTAGGAAAAAGTTACAGCTCTCTAGCTCTATTAGATGAAAAGTTGCAAATAAACGATATGAATTTGTTTAAACAATTTTTGTAATTGTATATTTTAGTTTTTTAGTAATATTGCGCTTCACTAGGCTAAGATAGTTGCAAAATTAGGAAAAAGTTACAGCTCTCTAGCTCTATTAGATGAAAAGTTGCAAATAAACAATATTAATTTGTTTAAACAAATTAAAAAACACATGCAACAATTGTTAGTTGTTAATTTTCATGTAATTAAACAGAATTTTAGTGGAAAATATTGTAAAATGTGATAAGAAATATTTTTTAACGATTTTTCCATAATTTTGCAATTTATGGGATATTTTTACGGCCCTGTAAAAAATAGTTAATAATAAAAAATTCATAAATAAATTATTGAATGTCATTGTTTGAACATTTTTTAAGAGAAACAGAGTAATCCGGTAAGAAAATGTTGATTTTTCATGATTTTATTGCAAACCTACGAAAAATTGTTTTTTCCCCATGCAAAATACATGGGAAATTTCAGGGTCGATGAGGCACCATCAAATATTAAAATAAAAAAAAATAAAAAAATACGTATCTTTTCTTTTTCGATTAGTAACAAAATGTGGGGGTGAGAACTTTAAAATTCGAAAATTCTCATTTTAAGGACCACCCTAATATTTATACATATTGGACGGGGTTCATATTTTAATTCAAATTATTTAAAGTATACTTGACTATAACTCTAAACAAATAATTTTTCTTAAACTTGACCCAATTATTCCTAATCAAATTGCAAAAATAAAATAAAGTATTCCAATATCTTTCTGATTATCTCTATTATGATTCCTTTCTTGTATTTTTAATATAGCTGCCCTTCCTTGTATAAATTTATTTAGAGAAATTTTTATATTTCATTAATATTGAATTAATAAATTTAATAATTTTGATTTTCGAGATCACTGATTCAGAATCTGATATCAAGTTTTTGAAATTTAAAATGACGAATACAAAATGGGGCACTTTGTAAAAATGACTCGCATTTGCTTTAGATTTATTTGACATCTTTCTCGCTATTCTAAAGTTGAACAATAATTAAATTAAAAAACAGAAAAATTAAATTTAGTGAGAAATGAATTTGAATATAATTTTTTTCTAAAATAGTGATTCTGCTTTCAGTTTTGCATTGTTTATTTTGCTCGGCAATTATTGTTGGTCTATATTTCGTTAATTCTTCGCTTCAAATTATAATCCTTCTGTGTGTCTACTTACCATTGATATCTACCTCTATTACTATGACGAGTGCACTTTTTGTTTCCATTTATCCTACAAAACTCAGGTAAATTAATTTTAACTGATATCTATAATAATAATAATAATAATAAAATTATTATAATATAAAATTATCTTTTATAATAATAAAAGAGGCGTCTTTCAAGGAGACTCCCTAAGCTCTTTACTTTTTTATATTTCCATCTTGGCTTTGTCTGTTGCACTCCGGGAAAATTACTCTGGATACAAACCATCTTGTGTCAACCATCTTGATTTCAATTTATGGGCATTATTTTCAATTTTCGGCATTATTTTTTAATTTTCTGCCTTAATTTTTAGTTTTAAGTCCCGATTTTATCTTTTTACTTTTTGGCCCTAATTTTCAATTTATGGTGGCAATTTTCAAAGTTTTGACCTAATTTACATTTTTCGTGTTAATTTTTGTTTTCAGATCATCAGGTGTAACTGTGATATATCTTACATGCCGAATGGGGGCTATATTTGGCAACATGTCTTTCGGTTATCTCATAGACCATTACTGCTTACATTATATAATTATAATAACTCTTCTACTTATAGGTTAGTATTTTCCATGAATTAAAAATTACTATTGTTGTATTAATCATATTATCATTATTATAACCACTTCTTAATAATAAAAGTTCATATTTTTTAATACCTTTCAGTTGGAGCGATATTCACGTTACTAATACGTGAAAAGAAATTTACATAGCGTACTTACAAAATAAAATACTAATAACTGTTAAAGCTATGTTAATAACTATAATTAACTCAAACTCAAGTACTTTAAAAAAAAAAATACTAAATTTATTTGATGAATGAATATTTTTTTATTAAATAAAACAGATGAAAATTATACGCACCTTTCATTTTCTCTCATGTATTCTGTCAATGAAGAAAAACATCCATTATTGTCCCTTAGCAAAGGTTAGATACGTTTTTAAAGTGAAAAAACTAATTTATTAAATAAATTGTGTGAGACGTAGGACTGTTTATCAACAGTCGGTAAATTTGAATACGAAATAACGAAACATGTTCATTTTAGAAAATAAATAATTTTATAATTTATAAAAAACTTTATCACCATACTCATTAATTTTACCTTCGGTAGCAAAGACTCCGATAATAGTTTTTTTTTGTGTTACACAACCTGTTTAAGCATTACGATATTTAGTTAAGTTTTAGTCTTAAACTGCATTTCATTAATAAATGTCGTTTTAAAAATTTATTTAATAAACATCTGTAATGACAGGTAAGTAAAAATTTAAATTATACATAATTAGTATATTCCATTATTTTTCTTTCATTCAATTATTTGATTATTATGTTAATATTTTGTAAATACTTCATAAGACGCAAATATAATAAAAAAAAATTATTTTTTCACTTAACAAAGATACACAAGTGAAAGAATCGGTTGTGGAAATGGCTGTGGATCAAACTGGTTTGTTAAATAGTTGAATTAAATTTTCTCTTTGTAATGAAGTATATTAATCATAGTAGGTTATATATAATAAGAAACAATTTTTTAGAACCAATAAAGTGATTATAAATTTATTAAAACTAATTTATAAAAACTATTTTAAAAAAATTATCACTTTTTTGAATTTTTACTTTTTTACAATACTTGACTATCTTATTAGAGTTTATTAATAATATTCGTTTAGAATAAGTTTTCAAATCCAATTCTTTAAATTTTCAGTTTAATAATTTAGTGAAATTATTTTCTTTAGGTTTTGGAAAGTTTAGTATAAAAGTCGCAATAATTTGCTTCCTTATTTACTCAAATGCTAGCTTCGGTCTTGTCAGTACTGGTTATTTTCTTACAACATCCTCCTGTGATTTAAAAATGACTTTTCCTGCCAAAAATATACTCCTGACTTCATACTTTGTGGGTAAATACATTTATGCAAATAACGTGAAATTCATCTGTTGATACAATTAATTTATATACGATAAAACTTACAAAATTAATTTCGTAAATGAGAAATTTTAAACAAAAGAATTTCAATTATTTTGTAATTAATATTTAAATTTTGCAATAAATTATTTTCAAACAAAGGATAAAAAGAAAGTATTGAAAATTTTCAGGCAGTTTTTCAAGTCCCTTGGTCTGTGGATTTTTATCAAACTTCAAGGGTCGAAAATGGATTTTACTATTAACGCTACTTCTTCAAGGAACCGCAGATTTATTATCGGCAATTATTCCTAATTATTGGATAATTATGGGATTAAAATTTCTATCCGGTTTTTCGTAAATATATTAAAGATATTCAATTTAAATTCAACCCTTAATAGATAAAGAGGTGGTTAATTTTTATCCCGAATTTGCGGGAAAAATTACCAAAATTATTTTTTCCCCCATTTCTTTAGATATATTGTTGGTTTTAATTAAAATTAAAATATCTTCTGCTTTTCTTACTAACTATACTGTTGCTTAAAATATTAACTTTTTAACAGAATAACAGGACAAACAATTGTAGTTTTTACCTACATGAGTGAATGTCTTCCTTCAAAACAAAGAGATTTGCTTATGTTGTTAATGGAAATTTTCTGGATTGCTGGTGATGCGACCGTTTGTTGTGAGAAGATTTATAAACTGTATATTTTGCTTCTCAGCTTTTTTAATACAAAAAATTAATTTGTAGCATAAATTAAATCGATTAAATTAATTAATTAAAATAAAATTTTTTCCAGCACTAGGCTTACTCATCCTTCCAATGAAATTTGAATTTAGAAGCCAGTATTTTTCATTTCGATCCTGGAATTTATTTATTCTCGTCCCTTCATCATACGCTATTCTGCTTGGATTTTCCCTTATAATTTTTCCTGAAACACCTAAATATTTGGGAGAAATGGGACAGAGGGAAAAATTATTTCAGGTTCTGATGGAAATGTATTGTCAGAATTCTGGAAGATCCGAAAGAGAGTATATTGTAAGTATATAATAGTTAAAGTTAATTTTGCTTATAGAAAACGATCTGTCTTTTTAAAATTGGTGCATGGTTTAGGATTTTTCAAGCACAAATAACTTCTGTAAATAACATAAAAAATCTAAACATTCCAATATAATTTCTGTAAATTAAAATAATATTTTTATTTAAATCTTTTTTTAGGAAAAATTAATTAGAACTGAGAACAGTTCTTTGATTGAATTGGTAAACCAAAGGAAGGAAAATTTGCCGGATGTGATTAAAACACTGTCATTGAAAAAAGAAATTTTAACAGAACTGAAACAAATGAAAGAAGTTATAATGCCTCCGTTCTTAAAAAACACATTTTTTGCTAGTATTGTTGGATTTGCGGTTAATTTTTGTTATGACGCACTTTATGTTTGGTTTCCCGAGATTTTTCAACGATTTTCCGAAGTCGAGGCAAAGAATAAAAATTTCCAATTTTGCTCAATTTCACACGTCTCTAGTTCTTATAAAAATATGGTACATTTTCATCTTATATTTATTTTTAATTAAACATAACTATCTACTTTTTTCATTTTTAAAAAATCAGTAAAAATACGTTCATATGTATCGGTTATTTTTACAATTTCACTGTATATTATGTATGGTAATATTGATAATATTATTTTGGTTCCATTTAAATTTAAAAAGTTTATCTAATTATCAAGTCAATAACTGTATTCTAATATAATTTTTGTAAAATAATATATAGATTATGTTTTTTAAATTAGACAGAAGATCCTTACGAATGTAATAGAGTGATAGACACTCAAGTATTCATTAGAAATTTAATTTTATGTGCGGCCTGTGCTCCTGCAATATTTCCTATCTTATTTCTTATTAATCGGATTGGATTTCGAATTTTATTGGGTAAGGAACTGTTATGAATTTATTTACTTTTGTATAAAAATATCTTATTCCTTTTTCACCAAATTCTGGTTAATTTAACAAAATTTTTTGCTAATGTAACTAAACTTGAGATTAATCTAACCAAACCTCTGGTTAATCTAACTAAAATTCTAGTCAAATTAACCTAAATTCTGGTAAATCTTATAAAAAAATTCATTTAATGTAATTAATTTTTTGGTTAATCTAACAAAAATTATTCTAATTAATCTAACCCTAAAATTTGTCACTTGGAGATTTTTGAGATCGTTGATTCAGAATCTGATATAAATTTTCCAAAATTAAAAAAAAAAAGGATCAGATATGGAGAAAGACATAATAACATTAAAAAAAGTCAGAATTCAGTATCTGATATCAATTTTTCCAAATTCAAGATAACTGATCAAATATAAAGGAAAATTTATGAAAGCTTAAAAAAGTGCTCGGATTTGCTTAAAAATTTCCAATCCAGGATTTTCGAGATCACTAATTCAAAATTTTATATCAAGTTTTCGAAATTCAAAATGCCGGATACAAAATGGGTTTTTTTGTAAAAAGGACTCGAATTTGCTTGAGATTTATTTGTCAACTTTTTCTCTATTCTATAGTTAAATAATAATTGAATTAAATAGTAGAATTGGTATTATTTGATCCTTATATAGAATAATGTAATAAATATCAGCAAAATGAAATATTGAGAGAAATTAATTTGAATATAATTTTTTTTCTAAAATATTGATTCTGCTTTCAGTTTTGCATTGTTCACTTTGCTCGGCAATTATTGTTGGTTTATATTTTGTTAATTCCTCGCTTCAAATTATAATTCTTCTGTGTGTCTACTTACCATTGATATCTACCTGTATTACTATGACGAGTGCACTTTTCGTTTCTATTTTTCCTACTAAACTCAGGTAAATTAATTTTAACAGATATCTAGTAAACTTTTTTGGCATTAATTTTTTAGTTTTTGACATTCAATTTCAAGTTTTGGCTATGATTTTCAATTTTTGGCCCCAATTTTCTATTTTTGACATGATTGGAGTTGATAGTCATAAAATAAAAGTTGAAAAATTGACAAAATAACCCTATGCTAGAGCTCAGTGTATTTATTCTGAAAAGTTGGGAATTGGCAAAAATGTGTGATTTTATGCAAAATTTTTTATAAAATCATAAAAATTGTGGTTTAAATTTATTATCATAGCATTTTCATCGAAATATTGAAATTTTACGGAAAAAAAAGTTGTTTTTTCTAAACAGCTACAATATTCCACAGTTTCAGATTATTTTTTTGTACAAAATATTTATTTTTATTTTTAAATTACTTTAAAAGTTAAAAAATAAAAAAAATTAAAAAAAATTGTTTTGTCTTTAAAATTTAAAATGATATAAAAAAGCTCAGTCTATTTGATTGGAAATTTTTAATCTTATCAAAATGCTTAAGTTCATTCTTAAATTTTAATAAAAGTACAAAAATTATGATGTTAATTTATTATTATTCAAATAATCTAAATAATAAATATCTAATAAATAATTGAAATTATTCGTTAAAAATAAATAATCTATAATAATAATCTGCAAGATTCATTCATTCTTTTATTCATTCTTGTCTGTCCGCACCTAAAGTTTGTCACTTAGATATTTTTTTGTTTTAAATCAGTTACGTTTGAAAAAATGTATCTTTAAATTAAAATTAGAGTCTACTTTCATAAGAGTTAATTTAATTGCATTGACAGAAAATAAATTAATTAAAATATAGTTTACCCTAAAATATTGAACTGAAATTTCCATACACTAAAATTTTTAGTAAACTAAACTTTAATTCTATCAATATAAATTAACTTGAAATGTTCTTGTGATTAAATTAATTGATATTTAGATTATTGAAAATTGAGATCATTAAAAATTTGAAATAATTATTTTTAATGAAAAACTAAATTAGTAATTAAGAATCAATATATATATATATTTTAATTTATTGAAGTTTGAATTCATCAAAATTTTTATTGGTTATAAGAATAACCAGTTACAACTTTTGAAGAATAGAAATAATCCTCAATAGATAATAGTAATTCTAGATAATAGTATCTAAAATATTAAGTTTATTTGAATAACAAATATTTAATTAAATTATTAATCTTATTTTTACTTGCAAAAATGTATAGTTGTAAATGGCCAGAAACAATTTAATGTTTTTTAATTTTTATGTTGCTATAATTTTCAACAGTTTTCAATATACAATTATTCTCTTTAAATGTTATAACTGTTTTTTAATTTTTGTAGATATTTTGTTCTGTTGTTGATTATTCTCGACAGATTTAAAATTTTTCTTTCGGTTGACAATTATTCTCCTTATTTCTAAATCATTTTCTTTCATATTTAATTATTTTAGATATTTTGTAAATTTTCTGTCAATTAACAATTATTTTATAGAAATTTCAATACAA
Source organism: Ganaspis brasiliensis (assembly GCA_037103525.1). Classification (NCBI taxonomy): domain Eukaryota; kingdom Metazoa; phylum Arthropoda; class Insecta; order Hymenoptera; family Figitidae; genus Ganaspis; species Ganaspis brasiliensis. Next base: position 3,751,262 of record JAZKLR010000146.1, read on the forward strand.
TTCTACAGTTTTCATTTATTTTCTACAATTTTATGCATAATTTTCATCAGTTTTTAATTGACAATTTATTATTCTCCTTTAATTTTATGATTATTAATTTAAAAAAAAAAATTATTTCCGATTATTCTTACCATTCTTCGATTTTTTTTTCAATCCTTAATTATTTTTTTTTTAATATTGAATTATTTTCGTCATATTGTAATTTTATTTTTTAATTATTAATTATTTTCTTGATATTTCCATTTAATTCTTCAGTTTTCATTTATTTTCTACAATTTTATGCATAATTTTCATCAGTTTTTAATTGACAATTTATTATTTTCCTTCAATTTTATAATTATTCATTATTTAAAAAAAAAATTTTATCCCGATTATTCTTACCATTCTTCGATTATTTTTTTAATTGTAAATTTTTTTTTTAATATTTAACTATTTTCGTCATATTGTAATTTTATTTTTTAATTATTAATTATTTTCTTGATATTTTCATTTAATTCTTTAATTTACAATTTATTTCTTCAATTTTCAATTATTTTCTTCATTTCTTAAATATTTTCTTTAATTTTCAATTATTTTTATCGATTTTCCAATAATTCCTATATATTCAATAATTCTCGGGTTTTTTTATTTACTTTTTTCACTCATCAAATTTGTTTAAAAATTGCAATTCAATTGTTATTATTATTATTATTATTATTATTGTTATCGCCTTTTTTCTATTATTATTTCGATTATCATTCAGTTTCTTTAATTTTAAATATAATAGTTCAATTATTTTCTTAAATTTTTAATTCCATTCTTTAATTTTTATTACCATTCTTCATTTTTTAAGAATATTACATAATTTTACATTCAATTCATTAATTTTTAAATGCTTTCTTCAATTTTTAATTATTTTTTTCAATTTTAATTATTTTTTTCGATTTTTAATCCAGTTGTTAAATGTGCAATAAATTCCAACAATTATTCTTTCAATTTTCTTAATGTTTTAATTTGCAATTCTTTTTTTTAAATTTAATATTTCTTGTTTAATTTTTTCAATTATTTTTTTCAGTTGCCTATTAATCTAGTCATTTTTCAAATTTTGTTTTTAATTGACAGTTATTTTCGTTATTTTTCACATATTTTCATTAATTTTTTAATTATTTTCGTCATTTTTGAATTATTTCTTTATTTTCTAATACTAATTATTTTCCGCAATTTTCAATTATTTTCTAAAATTTTTTCAATGTTTAATTCAAATTTTAATTTAATTCTTAAATTTTCAGTTTCTTTCCTCAAATTTGTATTATTTTTTTTAATTTAAATTATTTTTTTTCGATTTTAATCCAGTTGTTCAATTTGCAATTATTTCCAACAGTTGTTCCTGTAATATTTCAACCTGTAATATTTTGTTTAAATTTAATATTCATTGTTTAATCTTTTACACTATTTCTTTCAATTGTGTAATTATGTAGTTATTTTTCGAATATTTTTTCAACTGTTAATTATTTTCGTCATTTTTCAGATATATTCTTCAATTTCGTAATTTCCATTATTTAAATTTGCAAAAATTTATAGCTTTTTAAATGATCAACAACAATGGAAAGTTTGTCGCGCGCTTGGGCGCGAATTTTTTGGTTCTCGGCACTAATTTTCAGTTTTTGGTCCTAGTTTTCAGTTTGCGGCATTATTTTTTAATTTTCTGCCCTAATTTTAAATTTTTAGCATTAATTTCAAGTATTTGGCCCCCATTTACAATTTTTAGCATTTTCTTAAATGTTTGGCCCAAGTTTTTAGTTTTTACATAATTTTCAAATTTTGGTCCCAGTTTTCAGTTTTTGGCAGTAATTTTTAATTTTCGGCCCTAATTTTCAGTTTTTGACCCTTAATCTCAATTTATGGGCATTATTTTCAATTTTCGGCATTATTTTTTAATTTTCTGCGTTAATTTTCAGTTTTTAGTCCCAATTTTATTTTTTTTACTTTTTGGCCCTAATTTTCAATTTATGGCTGGAATTTTCAAATTTTTGACTTAATTTTCAAACATTGACCCTAATTTAAATTTTTCTTGTCAATTTTTGTGTTCAGATCATCAGGTGTAACTGTGATACATCTTACATGCCGAATGGGAGCTATATTTGGCAACATGTCTTTTGGTTATCTCATAGACTATTATTGCTTACATTATGTAATTATAATAGCTCTTCTACTTGTGGGTTAGTATTTTTCATAAATTAAAAATTACTATTGTTGTATTAAACATTATCATTATTATAAACACTTCTTTATAATTTTCTCAATAATTAAAATTTTCTATTTTTTATAACCTTTCAGTTGGAGCGATATCCACGTTACTAATACGTCAAAAGAAATTTACATAGCGTACTTACAAAATAAAATACTAATAACTGTTAAAATTATGTTAATAACTAATTAACTCAAACTCAAGTACTGTAAAAAAAATACTAAATTTTTTTAATAAATAAATATTTTTTTATTAAATAAAACTTGGTTTGGCAATTTTATTTTTAGTAATCTTAAAAATCATTGCGTATATTTTATACTATTATAGTCAGTTTACTTTTTTTAGGTAAGAATACAATTTTCGTTTATTAAATTAAATGACTTGCCGGTATAGAATAATAAATAAAAATTAAATAATTCAAAAAGAAGTTTTCTTTACGAATAACCAGTTGTAAATTAATTAGTAATGGAATAAATCAAATTTACCTTATTTATTATACATATTATATTATGCTACGTGATCTCGTCCTCTAGATCAATTGTAGTAACGCTAGTTGCTAGATCCAATTCACAGCTTTTTAAATATTCGCGCTAAAATTCCGAGTGTCTCCGCCTGATGGCTCTCAACTATCCCGCGTCTCAGCAATTCCGCCATTACGCTTTTCTGTGCGATCCTTTACACACGCTCGCGAGAAAAATCAAGTATAATTTAATTTTTTCGACAATGGGTCGTGAAAGAAAAAAGTCTAAGAAGTCCAAAACGTCTCGTAAAAGGAAAAGGGACAAGGGTCTTGAAAAAATTTACGAAGAACTGGAACATCTACACAAAAAAGTAAGGAAAGGAAGATCACCTTCAAAGTCGAGAAATAAGAAGCGTTCAAACGACAATGATGACGGCGAGCAGAACCCGAGAGGTCTGTCACGTCATAGTCGAGACCGGTCCCCATCAATCTCTCACAAAAGGGGAACTCGAAACAAAGCGAATAAAAAACTGAAAGACGGCAAAATTGGCGGCGAGCGTGACCCGAGAGGCGCGTCACGCCATAGTCGTCGTAGGCGTCGTTCTCCTACTCCTTCGCACTCATCCTCGTCTTCTTCCTCGTCTTCTTCCACGTCCAGCAGCTCAAGATCATCTTCAACGGATTCATCATCGAGTGGCTCTAGTTCCGTCGCTTCGACCGACTCAGAGGCAGCCTCACGAAAGCGGCGTAGGTCACGTTCGCGCGAGAGAACGAACTCTCCCGAACAAATACGGAAACAGCCGGAAATCGAAAACTCGGCTATAGACGCTGAAACACTTAACCTGCTGGGAAGTGTAAACGAAAACGAAAAATTCGGTCCAGAATTAAACCCTGTTTTAGTCGATGTATGGCAAAAAATATTAAAAGCAGGACTTTCCAAGGATTCAAGGAAAGATCTCATTGAGAAATATCCAACCGCTCTCAATTGCAAAACATTGCAACCCCCAAAACTTAACCCAGAAATAAAATCCGTCATAGGACCACTGGCTCTAAAAAAGGACGGCTATCAAGTTTTCAACCAAAATCAGTTAAGCGCTGGAATTTCAGCTTTGGGGGTGTGCTTGTCAGAACTGCTGTCAAAGCCACAAACTGAAATAAACCTTTCTCAGTTAATAGCTCCATTAGCAGATGCGGGTAGAATTCTTACCGATCTACACCACAGGACCTCGATAACCCGCCGATCTTTTATCACGCCGGGATTAAATATGCTTGTTAAAAATGTCGCTGAAGATTGTGACGTAGATATTCTGCTGTACGGAGAAAATTTCACCGAAAAACTGAAAGCAGCGAAAACTGCCGAAAAGTCAGGCAAAGAAATCGCAAAGCCGTCAACAAATATACCACACGAGAAGAAAAGGACATTTCCAAAGGAAGCATATCCTCGTCCTTTAAACTACAAAGGTCCCCCCAAAAGGAGCTTCAAGGATACTCGCCAGGGAGGACCCCAGAAAAATCAGCGGAGCCGCCCATACGAGAAACCTCGACGTTAGATCAAGTAAGTACAAGTGTTATTGCAGGGAGACTAAAACTGTTTGCCCATAACTGGGAAAAACTGACAACCGACCCCTTGATTCGCCAATACGTTATTGGATACGAAATTCCCTTCAAATCCAAACCTTGGCAAGCCGAAGCTCCTAAGGAGCCTAACCTACCGGCACAAGAGGAAATCGACTATAACGTAGCGATCAAAAAATTAATGGAAAAAGGGGCGGTGTCAACGTGTTCGCCAGTTAATGGTCAATTTTTATCCAGCTACTTCCTTGCTGACAAGTCCAATGGACAAAAAAGATTTATTTTAAATCTAAAAAAGTTAAACGTATTTCTTGATCCCCCTCACTTTAAGCTCGAGGACAGAAAAACGGTTGCCAGAATCCTATTTAAAGGAGCATTTCTTGCAACTCTTGACCTAACAGACGCCTTCTTTTTAATTCCGATAGCCGCCCCGTTTAAAAAATATCTGAGATTCGTGTTTAAAGGCATCCATTATGAATTTAATTGTATGCCTTTTGGCTTGTGCACAGCCCCATTCGTATTCACGAAACTCATGAAACCGGTCGCCGAAAACCTGAGATCGCGATTTTTCTTGTCTGTAATTTATCTAGACGATTTCTTTATATTTGGCAAAACGGAAATAGAGTGCCTCGAAAATATTCGGGCAACACAAGCTCTACTAAATAATTTAGGTTTCATCGTGAACTTAGAAAAATCTAACACTGTGCCATCGAAAAGCGCCAAGTATCTAGGTTTCATTTGGAATACGCAAAAAATGTCAATAGAATTAACCGAAGATAAAAAGAAAGCAATTTACATAAAATCAAAAGAATTTTACATAAAGAAAAGTTGCAAAATTCGAGAACTAGCACAATTCTTAGGTTTATTAATAGCTTCGTGTCCTGCCGTAAAATATGGTACCCTATATACGAAAAACCTAGAGAGAGAAAAATTTCTATCACTGATTAAGGAGAACGGTAATTACGAGAGTCGAATGAACCTTCCGGAAAAATTGTCACCCGATATAAAATGGTGGATTGACAATATCCTCGTAGCCAATAATCCCATTAGAACTTCAAAGTTTACCCTCGAAATTTTTTCTGACGCCTCATTAACCGGTTGGGGAGCCGTTACCAAAAACAATCGAACACACGGTTGGTGGAGCGCGGACCAACGCGAACATCATATTAATTACCTTGAACTCCTGGCAGCATTTTACGGATTAAAATGTTTTGCCAAAAACCTACGTGCACAAAATCTCTTATTGCGCATTGACAACACAACTGCGATCTCTTATATAAACAAAATGGGTAGCGTACAGTACCCTAAACTCAGTAGTTTATGTAAAGAGATATGGCAGTGGTGCGAAGAACGTAAATTATGGATTTTCGCGTCATACATCGCATCACGTGAAAATATCATAGCCGATAGAGAATCTCGATTATTACCAAAAGAAACCGAATGGGAATTAGCTCCTTACGCGTTTAAAAAACTTGAAAATACCTTCGGAAAATTCGAAATAGACCTATTTGCATCTAGCTTAAATAACAAATGTGAGAAATTTATTTCTTGGAAGCAGGATCCAAACTCCTGTGCAGTAGATGCATTTACCGTGAGATGGGTTAAATTCAAGTTTTATGCTTTTCCCCCATTCTCAGTCATCCTTCGAACCTTGCAAAAAATAATCACCGACAAATCCGAAGGCGTACTTGTCGTACCATATTGGCCAACACAGTCTTGGTTTCCCCTATTTAATTCAATGCTAATGAGTGATCTCGTATATTTTGAACCAGATAATAATTTACTTGTTTCTTCGTTTAGGGAAACGCATCCGCTAGCGAACAAGCTTACCCTGGTAGCAGGTCATTTATCAGGGAAGCTTTTCTAGCTCAAGGAATTCCAGAGGCCTCAGTTCCATTAACACTCCAGTCATTATCAAGCGGTACCATTCAGCAGTATGACAAACCATTAAGGCTTTGGTGGAACTACTGCAAAACGAAGAAAATATCAATGTTTGAAGCCCCGGTCACGGAAGTCTTAAATTTTTTAACGTCAGCAGCTGATTCGATCAAAACCTATGGAACGCTAAACAGTTACCGCTCGGCCGTATCACTTGTTTTAAAGTATGACCTTGGTAATAATCCCATGGTCAAAAGATTCTGTAAAGGGTTCTCAGTAGCCAAACCTTCAAGGGCAAAATATAATGACATATGGGACCCCGACATCGTCTTGCGGTACCTAGAAGAACTTGGCCCTAACGAACAATTAAATTTAGAATGCGTAACTAAAAAATTGGTAACTCTTCTTGCATTATCTACTGCTCAGCGGCTCCAGACTCTGATAAAAATAAATATCAAAAATATCAAAATCGAGAACAACGAAGTAAAAATTTACATTCCGGATAGAATTAAAACCTCTAAAATAGGTAAAGAACAACCAATGTTGCGCTTCCCATATTTGTTAGAGCAACCGAAACTCTGCGTCGCAACCATGATTAAAATATATTTAGAGAAAACGGAGACAATTAGAGAAGCAGGCACGGATTCCTTATTATTAACTTATAAAAAGCCACATCATCCGGCAACCGCACAAACAGCCAGTCGTTGGCTCAAAGAAATTATGAGCCAAAGTGGCATCGACGTCACCACGTTCGCAGGCTACAGCGCGAAACACGCCGCCGTTTCTGCAGCGCAACGCAAGGGACTAAATATTGAAAACATTAGGCTTGCAGCAGGTTGGTCGAAAAATTCAAATGTATTCGGGAAATTTTATAATCGTCCTCTCCAAGAAAAATGCAAATTTGCTAAAACAATTCTTTAAAAAAAACTTTAAGAAATAAAAATGTGTTCTTCAAATCGATATTTCTTTTCTTTCTTTAAACAACTACAATTGATCTAGAGGACGAGATCACGTAGCATAATTGCACGATTAAACGAACTTACCTGAAGTGAAGTTCAATCGTAATTATGCGAGTAGATCTCGTCCGAATAGATCACTCCCTCCCGACCCTAATAAACCCCATATCGATTTGAATTAATCCGAACATCAAAGCGTAATGGCGGAATTGCTGAGACGCGGGATAGTTGAGAGCCATCAGGCGGAGACACTCGGAATTTTAGCGCGAATATTTAAAAAGCTGTGAATTGGATCTAGCAACTAGCGTTACTACAATTGATCTATTCGGACGAGATCTACTCGCATAATTACGATTGAACTTAACTTCAGGTAAGTTCGTTTAATCGTGCAATTATATAAATAGTTATATTATACTTATTATTATATTATATAAATTAAATTTACGGAATTTTTTATAATTTAGTTTTAGCAGTAGCAACAATTTTAGTTCGTGAGAGGAAGAATGAATAAATTTTTATTTTCTTGTTCACAACTTGAATTTTTTTATAAATGTATATTTAGTAAAATTCTACCTAGTTATATAACCTTATTAAAAAAAACATTCGTATAATTAACAGTTAAAAATAATTTGTTAAGTATAGTTATTTTCTACACTATTATATTTCAATTTTGTCTTTTTTTTCTATTTTTACTCTCTTTTTAACATTTTTTTTTTTATTAACTTGAGTTTACTTACTTACTTCCTTAGTATTGTATTTGATTTAAAAAAAAAAGTTTCATTTTATGAATAATAATTAGTTGTTTCTTTATCACCAGACTCATCCATTTTACCTTCGCCTTCGGTAAAAAAGATTCCAATAATAGTTTTTTTTTCGTGTTACACGACCGGTTTAAGCAATACCATATTTAGTTAATTTTTAGTCTTAAATAGCATTTCACTAAGAAATGTCGTTTTAAAAATTTATTTATTAAACATAATGACAGGTAAGTAAAAATTCAAATTACACACAATTATTATTTTCCATAATTTTTCTATCACCTAATTATTTGATTATTTTGTAAATATTTTGTAAATACTTCATAAGACGCAAATATAATAACAAAATATTTATTTTTCTCTTAACAAAGATACACAAGTGAAGGAATCAGTTGTGGAAATGGCTGTGGATCAAACTGGTTTGTTAAATAGTTGAATTAAATTTTCTCTTTGTAATAAAGTATATTAAACATAATTATTAGGTATATACAATAGGAAATAATTTTTTAATAAAGTAACTATAAATTTATTAAAACTAACTTAAAAGAACTATTTTAAAAAAATTATCACTTTTTTTGAATTTTTACTTTTTTACAGTACTTGACTATCTTATTAGAGTTTATTAAAAATATTCATTTAAAATAAGTTTTCAAAATCAAGTTTTTAAATTTTCAGTTTAATAATTTAGTGAAATTATTTTCTTTAGGTTTTGGAAAGTTTAGTATAAAAGTCGCAATAATTTGCTTCCTTATTTACTCAAATGCTAGCTTCGGTTTTGTCAGTATTGGTTATTTTCTTACAACATCCTCCTGTGATTTAAAAATGACTTTTCTTGACAAAAATTTACTCCTGACTTCATACTTTGTTGGTAAATACATTTATGCAATTAACATGAAATTAATTTCTTGATACAATTAATTTATCAGATAAAATTTGCAAATTTAATTTTTTAGATTAAAAGTATTAAATAGAAGAATTTTAATAACTTTATAATTAATATTTTAAATATTTAAATTTTGTAATAAATTATTTTCGAAGAAAAGATAAAAAGAAAGTATTAACAATTTTTAGGCAGTTTTTTAAGTCCTTTGGTCTGTGGATTTTTATCAAACTTCAAGGGTCGAAAATGGATTTTACTATTAACGTTACTTCTTCAAGGAATCGCAGATTTATTATCGGCAATTATTCCTAATTATTGGATAATTATGGGATTAAAATTTCTATCTGGTTTTTCGTAAATATATTAAAGATATTCAATTTAAATTCAACACTTAACAGAAAAAAAGGATGTTAATTTTTATTCCGAATTCGCGGTAAAAATTACAAAATTTTTTTTTACACTTCTTTAGATTTCTTTTTTGTTTTAAGGAGGTTTATCCAAAAAACCAGTTTTTACAGATTCTTATAAAATTTTAATGACATATTAAATGCATTACTTTACATGTAATGTTACAATTTTATTGCATTTTACCGTTTTATTTTTAAGATATAAATTTATAAAGTTGGGACTTTTACATGTAAACAGTAACAAAACGCTCAAAATGACTATATGTTAATTAATTAAAAAAATACGGTTCTACAGATTTTTTATAAAAACTAATATATTTTAAACTGTAATATAATAAAACTTTTACAACAATATTTAATTAATTTACCGTACCGTTGTTAAGAAAATGTTATTCAAAGTTAGTAATTCTTCATTTTTTGAAAATAATCAGGAAGAAGAAATTTTAATAGCTTAAAGTTTTAAACGAAAAATTTTTTTTTTCATTAAAATTCGTTTGTGTAATGATGTCAACTACAAAATACTATTTAGAAACTAAATTATAAAAAGAAATAAAATTAAAAAAATATTGACTATCATGGTCCAATAGAATGAGAACCGCTTGAGTGTATAAACGTCCTTAATTAAAATTCTATACTTAAAGAAAATCTAAACTTTTTATCTAAAATTCTATATAGAAGTTATCTTTTGCTTTTCTTACTAACTATATTGTTGTTTAAAATTATAACTTTTTTTTTATAGAACAGCAGGACAAATGATTGTAGTTTTTACCTACATGAGTGAATGTCTTCCTTCAAAACAAAGAGATTTTCTTATGTTATTAATGGAAATTTTCTGGATTGCTGGTGATGCGATTATTTGTTGTGAGAAGATTTATTATCTATATATTTTGCTACTCAGCTTTTTTAATGTAAAAAATTAGTTTGTAACAAAAATTAAATCGATTAAATTAATTTAATAAAATAAAATTATTTCCAGCACTAGGCTTACTTATCCTACCAATGAAATTTGAATTTAGAAGCCAGTATTTTTTATTTCGATCCTGGAATTTATTTATTCTCGTCTGCTCATCATACGCAATTTTACTTGGATTTTTTCTAATAATTTTTCCTGAAACGCCTAAATATTTGGGAGAAATGGGACAGAGGGAAAAATTATTTCAGGTTCTGATGGAAATGTATTGTCAGAATTCTGGAAGATCCAAAAGAGAGTATATTGTAAGTATATAAGAGTTAAAGTTAGTTTTGCTTTTAGAAAACGAACTGTTTTTTTTTTAAATTGGTGCATGATTTAAGATTTTTCAGGAACAAATAACTCTTCTGTAAATAACATAAAAAATCTAAACATTCCAATATAATTTCTGTTAATTAAAATAATATTTGTATTTAAATCTTTTTTTTTAGGAAAAATTAATTAGAACTGAGAACAGTTCTTTGATTGAATTGGTAAATCAGAGAAGGGAAAATTTGCCGGATGTGATTAAAACACTGGCATTGGGAAAAGAAATTTTAAAAGAACTGAAACAAATGAAAGAAGTTATAATGCCTCCGTTTGTAAAAAACACTATTTTTGCTAGTTTTGTTGGATTTGCGGTTAATTTTTGTTATGACGCACTTTATGTTTGGTTTCCCGAGATTTTTCAACGGTTTTCCGAAGTAGAGGCAAAGAATAAAAATTCGAATTTTAAATTTTGCTCAATTTCACACGACGTCTCTAGTTCTCATAAAAATATGGTATATTTTTAACAAATTTTTCACCTTTTATCTATTTTTGGTTAACGATAACTGTCTACTTTTTCCATTTTTTAAAAATCAGTAAAAATACGTTCATATTTATCGGTTATTTTTAGAACTTCAACAGATATGCATATGGTAATATTGACAATATTATTTGGGTTCCATTTAAATTTAAAAATTTCTTTTAATTATCAAGTCAATAACAGTATTTGATTATAATTATTTTTTAATAATATATAGATTATGTTTTTTTAATTAGACAGAAGATCCTTTCGAATGTAATAGAGAGATAGACACTCAAGTATTCATTAGAAAGTTAATTCTATGTGCTGCCTGTGCTCCTGCAATTTTTCCTATTTTATTTCTTATTAATCGGATTGGATTTCGAATTTTGTTGGGTAAAAACCTGTTATGATTTTATTTACTTTTGCATAACAATATCTTTTTTCACAGAACTCTGGTTAATTTAACAAAATTGTTTGCTAGTGCAACTAAAATTTAAAATAAACTAACCATACCTCTAACTCTAACTAACCATATCTAACTAAAATTCTAGTCAATTTAACATGATTTGTAAAATGACTCAAATTTGCATTAGATTTATTTGCCAGCTTTTTGGCTATTCAGTAGTTAAATAATAATGAAATTAAAATTCAGCAAAATTAAATATTGTGAGAAATAAATTTGAATATAATTTTTTTTCTAAAATATCGATTCTGCTTTCAGTTTTGCATTGTTCATTTTGCTCGGCAATTATTGTTGGTCTATATTTCGTTAATTCTTCGCTTCAAATTATAATCCTTCTGTGTGTCTACCTACCATTGATATCTACCTGCATTACAATGACGAGTGCACTTTTCGTTTCTATTTTTCCTACTAAACTCAGGTAAATTAATTTTAACAGATATCTAATAATAATAATAATAATTTTTCCTCAACAGTTGGCGATGCTAAACTGAACAAACGAGAAGGATTAGTTGCATAGATATTAAACTTCAACAATAAAAATTCACCTGTCTTTATCATATTGAATCGCAAATTCTATTAGGCAAAAAAGCTTTAAGATAAAACAATTGAACGGCAAATTTTATAATCTTTCCAATGGTCTTTAGAAAAATTTATTTCGCTAATATTTGACAGAGTTATCAATATTTTAAAGCGGAACAACAATGAAAAAAAAAACAGGAATAACGTTTTCCTCTAAAAACCTCGTTTTGTGAAAAAAAATTGATAATTCTGCTTTCTTATAGAGGAAGCTTTGTGATCGTTAAGATTTTCGATTTTACAAAAATAGTCTAAGTCGACTAATTTCCAACTAAAAGACGCGTAAAATTTCATTTTTAAGTAAATGTTCAGATGTGTGTGTGTGTGTGTGTGCGCGCGAGTGTGAGTGTAAGTGTATATATAATATATATGTGTGTGTGCGTGTATAACGTTTTTTGTCGACAGGATATCTCGAGAACGCTTCAACGGATTTCAATAAAATTTGGATGACTTATTAAAATATAATAAAATAAAAATCATATTCCTTATCTCAAAGCGAATCGATTGACCTATATAACGTTTATAATCGATCTAAAATTAACAAAATAATTCATAATTTTTCATTTTTTCTGCATTTAAAATTCTTTTTTTTTTTTAATAACTTCTCCAATTAACTTTATATATTTATTATATAGTTATTATTTTGTTTACTTGAAAGCGAAATGTCCATGAAATGGTCATCATTTTCACCTAGTGTTATATTTTAGTTCCAACATTTATTTTTTGAAAAATCTACCTTTTGTTTGATGTGGCACTAACTTTATTTTTTTTGTTCTTAAATTACTGTTTTTGGCCCTAATTTTTGATTTTTAGAATTAATTTCCACTTTTTGGCCTTAATTTTTAAGTTTTAGCATTTTTTGTTAATGTTCAGCCCCTAGTTTTCCGGTTTTTGACATAATTTTCGATTCTGACATTATTTTTTCATTTTCGGCCCCAATTTTCTGTTTTTAAACACAATTTTCAAGTTTCGCAATTTTTTTAATGATCGGCCCTAATTTTAAATTATTAGCCTTAATTTTTAATTTTCGGCTTTAATTTTCAGTTTTTGACCATAATTTTCCATTTTTGGCCCCAATTTTTTATTCTTGGCATTATTTTTTGGTTTTCAGCAATAATTTTCAGTTTTTGGCAATAATTTTTTATTTTTGGCATTATTTTTTACTTTTTGACACTAATTTTCAATTTTCAGGATTATTTTTTAATGTTCAGCCTTAATTTTTAGTTCTTAGCCATAATTTTCAACTTTTAGAATTATTTTTTAGTTTTTGGTCTTAATTTTCATGTTTTTAACCCTACATTAAAATTTTTGGCATTATTTTTTAGTTTTCTGTCCTAATTTTCAGTATTTGGACATAATTTTTAATTTTTAGCCCCGATTTTCATTTAAAACATGTTTTTAAACCTTTCGTTCCTAGTTTTCTAATTTTCTCCATCATTTTAATTTTCAGCTCTAAGTTGTTGGTTCTAAACACAATTTTTAATTTTTGGCAATTTTTTTCAATTTTTGGCCCTAATTTTCAGTTTTTGACCACTATATTCTATTTTTGCAAAAATGGCCATGGTTCTAATTCTCAGTTTTTGAACTTTATTTTCAAATAAGGTTAAAAAAAAAGTTTTCGAAACTAAACTTCAAGTTTTGGTAATGATTTTCAATTTCTGGACCCAATTTTCTATTTTTGGCAAGTAGTTTTTAGTTTTCGGCCCTAAATTTCTATTTTTTCCCTAATTTTCCATATGGGCAAAATTTTCAATTTTCACAATAATTTTTTATTTTTCTGTCTTAATTTTCAATTTTTGACATTTTTTTTTTAGTTTTCTATCCTAAATTTCAGTTTTTGGACTTTATTTTTAATTCTTAGCCCTAATTTTCATTTAAATAATTTTTTTTAACCTTCCGTAATTAATTTTATAATTTTGGCCATCATTTTAATTTGCTGCGCTAAGTTGTTGGTTCTAAACACAATTTTTAATTTTTGGCAATTTTTTTTCAATATTTTGCCCTAATTTTCAGTTTTTGAATCTTATTTTCAATTTTTTGCACTATTTTTTAATTTTTGGCATTACTTTTTAATTCTCGGTTCAAAGTTTTAGTTTTTGAAACTAAACTTCAAGTTTTGGTAATGATTTTCAATTTTTGACCCCAATTTTCTATTTTTGGCAAGTATTTTTTCGTTTTCGGCCCTAAATTTTCTGTTTTTGACCCTTACATTCAGTTTTTGACCCTTAATTTCAATTTTTGTCCCTAATTTTCCATATGGGCATCGTTTACAATTTTCGGAATTATTTTTTATTTTTCTGTCCTTTTTTTCAATTTTTGGCATTATTTCTTAGTTTTCTGTCAGAATTTTCAGTTTTTGAACCTTATTTTTAATTTTTTGCACTATTTTTTACATTTTGGCATTAATTTTTAATTTTCGGCCCTAAGTTTTAGTTTTTGAAACTAAACTTCAAGTTTTGGCAATGATTTTCAATTTTTGGCCTCAATTTTCTATTTTTAGCAAGTATTTTTTTTAGTTTTCGGATCAAAAATTTCAGTTTCTGACCCTTAATTTACAATTTTTGTCCTTAATTTTCCATATGGGCATAATTTTCAATTTTCGGAATTATTTTCTATCTTTCGGTCTTAATTTTCAATTTTTGGCATTATTTCTTAGTTTTTTGCCATATTTTTCAGTTTTTGGACTTAATTTTTAATTTTTAGCCCTAATTTTCATTTAAAACATTTTTTAAACCTTTCGTTCCTACAGTTTTCTAATTTTTTCCATCATTTTAATTTTCAGCGCTAAGTTGTTGGTTTCAATAACAATTTAAATTTTTGACAATTTTTTTCAAACTTTGGCACAAATTTTCAGTTTTTGCCCATCATTTTTCCTTTTTGACTCTAATTTTTATGTTTTGAAACTTAATTTTTAATTTATGTCATCAATTTTGAATTTTCGGCCCTAAGTTTTACTTTTTTAATCTAAACCTAAAGTTTTGGCAATGATTTTCAATTTTTGGCCCCAATTTTCTATTTTTGGCAAGTATTTTTTTTTAGTTTTCAGCCATAAATTTTCAGTTTTTGACCCTTAATTTCAATTTATGGCTCTAATTTTCCATTTGGGACTAATTTTAAATTTTCGGAATTATTTTTTATTTTTCTGTCTTAATTTTAAATATTTGGTATTATTTTTTAGTTTTCTGTCATAATTTTTAGTTTTTGGACTTTATTTTTAATTTTTAGCCCCAATTTTCATTTAAGACAATTTTTTTAAACCTTTCGTTCCTAATTTTCTAATTTTGTCCATCATTTTAATTTTCAGCGCTAATTTGTTGGTTCTAAACACAATTTATAATTTTTGGCAATTTTTTTCAATCTTTGCCCCCAATTTTCAGTTTTTGCCCATTATATTCTATTTTTGCAAAAATGGATATGGTTATAATTTTCAGTTTTTGAACCTTATTTTCCATTTTTTGCAGTATTTTTTAATTTTTAATTTTCGGCCTAAGTTTTAGTTTTTGAAACTAAACTTCAAGTTTCGGTAATGATTTTCAATTTCTGGACTCAATTTTCTATTTTTGGCAAGTATTTTTTTTTAGTTTTTAGCCATAAATTTTCAGTTTTTGACCCTTAATTTCAATTTATGGCCCTAATTTTCCATTTGGGACTAATTTTAAATTTTCGGAATTATTTTTTATTTTTCTGTCTTAATTTTAAATTTTTTGTATTATTTTTTAGTTTTCTGTCATAATTTTTAGTTTTTGGACTTTATTTTTAATTTTTAGCCCCAATTTTCATTTAAGACAATTTTTTAAAACCTTTCGTTCCTAATTTTCTAATTTTGTCCATCATTTTAATTTTCAGCGCTAATTTGTTGGTTCTAAACACAATTTATAATTTTTGGCAATTTTTTTCAATCTTTGCCCCCAATTTTCAGTTTTTGCCCATTATATTCTATTTTTGCAAAAATGGATATGGTTATAATTTTCAGTTTTTGAACCTTATTTTCCATTTTTTGCAGTATTTTTTAATTTTTAATTTTCGGCCTAAGTTTTAGTTTTTGAAACTAAACTTCAAGTTTCGGTAATGATTTTCAATTTTTGGCCCCAATTTTCTATTTTTGGCAAGTATTTTTTTTTAGTTTTCAGCCATAAATTTTCAGTTTTTGACCCTTAATTTCAATTTATGGCCCTAATTTTCCATTTGGGACTAATTTGTAATTTTCGGAATTATTTTTTATTTTTCTGTCTTAATTTTAAATTTTTGGTATTATTTTTTAGTTTTCTGTCATAATTTTTAGTTTTTGGACTTTATTTTTAATTTTTAGCCCCAATTTTCATTTAAGACAATTTTTTTAAACCTTTCGTTCCTAATTTTCTAATTTTGTCCATCATTTTAATTTTCAGCGCTAATTTGTTGGTTCTAAACACAATTTATAATTTTTGGCAATTTTTTTCAATCTTTGCCCCCAATTTTCAGTTTTTGCCCATTATATTCTATTTTTGCAAAAATGGATATGGTTATAATTTTCAGTTTTTGAACCTTATTTTCCATTTTTTGCAGTATTTTTTAATTTTTAATTTTCGGCCCTAAGTTGTAGTTTTTGAAACTAAACTTCAAGTTTCGGTAATGATTTTCAATTTTTGGCCCCAATTTTCTATTTTTGGCAAGTATTTTTTTAGTTTTCGGCTCTCAATTTTCAGTTTTTGAAACTTAATTTTTAATTTTTTGCATTATTTTCTAATTTTTGGCATTAATTTTTAACTTTCGGCTCTAAGTTTTAGTTTTTGACACTAATCTTCAAGTTTTAGCAATAATTATTAATTTTTGTCCGAATTTTCCATTTTTGACATTATATTTCAGTTTATTTTCAGAAAATCCTAATTTTCAGTTTCTGGCCCTAATTTTCAATTTGCTGCAATATTTTTTAATTTTGTGCCTTAATTTTCAGGTTTAAGTCTCAATTTTCAATTTTTTAAATTAACTTTTTTATTTCTTAGCCCTAATTTTCAATTTATGGTGGCAATTTTCAAAAGTTTGACCTAATTTTCAAACATTGACCCAAATTTACATTTTTCGTGTCAATTTTTGGTTTTCAGATCATCAGGTGTAACTGTGATACATCTTACATGCCGAATGGGAGCTATATTTGGCAACATGTCTTTTGGTTTCCTCATAGACTATTACTGCTTACATTATATAATTATAATAGCTCTTCTACTTGTGGGTTAGTATTTTCCATGAATTAAAAAATACTATTGTTGTATGAAACATATTATCATTATTAAAACCACTTCTTAAAATGAAATTATATTTTTTTTTAATACTTTTCAGTTGGAGCGATATCCACGTTACTAATACGTGAAAAGAAATTTACATAGCGTACTCACAAAGTATAAAAATATGACGAATAATGAAACTATAATGAAGTACTAATAATTGTTAAAACTATGTTAATAACTAATTAACTCAAACTCAAGTACTGTAAAGAAAAATACTAAATTTATTTGATAAATAAATATTTTTTTATTAAATAAAACAGATGAAGATTATACGCACCTTTTCATTTTCTCTCATGTATATTCTCTCAATGAAGAAAAACATTCATTTTCCATTCACACTTCGCAGTCCTTTATCATTAAAGTGGAATTAGTTTCTTGGAATTGCAAAACGATACAAACTTGTTTTCTATTTAACACATAATAATATATTTATTATGACATAATACATCGATTTTGCGCGGGGGAGGGGAAACACTTGTTTTCTGAAAGCAAAAAAAAAATCATTACACTGCCATAGGTAGTAAAGTTACATGACCAGAGTTTATTCATAATGAAGCATGTTTCCATTATTTTCCTTTTTTTACACGTATAGTTCAGTACACAAAATTTAAATCTTTTTTTTTTTGCAATCAGTGGTGTTGTAGTTATTTCAGAAAATTGTAAAATGGAACAAGAAGTGGAAAATAAAATATGTGACGATAATTATAAAGAAGAAAGGAATACTTTGCCTGTCATCGAGCTACGTATCTTGCCAAATATTTTATCTACCGAGACTGAAGACTCTACTGAAAAAATAGAAGGTTTTTTATATTTATTTAATTAATATTTAATAAATAAATTAATAGTTAAAATATTTATTTAATACTAAATGTTTATAAAAATACATTTTTTATTCTCGTAAATAATTTACTCTAATACCATTTACATTAACCGAAAATTTAAATTTAAATTCATCATTGGTTAAATTTCACTATTTAATTAGTATAGTTTTTTTAAATTAGAATTTATTAATAAGAGATTGGAAATTAGTAAATTTAACTATAAAATTCAGATCAATCTAACCAAACTTCTGGTTAATTTTATCGAATTTCTGGTTTATGTAACTAAACGTCAGGTTAACCTAATTAAAATTCCGTTTAATCTTAATTCTGGTTTATCAAACTAAAAATTCAGGTGAATCTAATAACGAAATTATCAGAAATATTAACTTTTTCCTTCTTCTGTTTTTTTCCCATTTTAAACAATCTTCTATTTAAATTAACCAGAAATCTAGTTATCAATACCAGACTTTTTTTGTTTATTCCTTTTGTCTATATTTACAATATAAAAAAGCAATTTGCGCACATTCAAATTGCATTTTAATTTACCTCATGTTTTTTTAATTAAATGTTGTTTATAAATTTATGTTATTGTGTTGCACGAATTATTCATGACTTAGAAAAATAACAAATGTTTTAAACTTTTCAAGAATAAAGTGTAATTTTATTTTTTTTTAAGTAACTGGTTTTATAAATAAGTTATGCACGTGTATAGCGATTAGATATTTCTCAAAAAAAGAAGCTCAAGTGTTTAATTTTACAAATGCTTTCAAGCGAGGGAACATAGGAAGTTAGCACATTAAAAATGCAATATAAGTGAATAAATAGTTCAATTTAATATCATTTTTGGATAAATTTTAAATTATAAATAATAATTCATACGTGGATAAATGTGGATTTATGATCTAACATAGCGATTATACATTTCTCAAAAATAAGTTCAAGTGTTTAATTTCACAAATGTTTTCAAGTGAGTGAACATAGAAAGTTAGCACATTAAAAATGTAATATAATTTAATAAATATTTAAATTTAATATCATTTTTGGATAAATAAATGTGAATTTATGATCTAACATCGCGCATTATAATACAAATTATTATCTAGAAATTAAACTTAACCAGTTAGTTAATTTTATTATTTATTATTTACATGAATTGGTCATTTGATTAACTAATTTTTATTAATATTATTATAATTATTTTTTAAAGAAATCTTTTGTTTTAATATTTTCAATATTATGTTTTAATTTTTAATTTTTAAACTATTTTACATTAAGGAATAAAAATGATTTTATTCATTATAAATTAAATTAATTAATTTATAAATTTATTTCGGTTATTTTATGTATTTTGAATAGATTAAAATTAAATCTTAAATTCAAGTCGAAATTAAATTCTAATATATTCAATTCATCAATAAAAGAGAATTTTTAAAAAAAATATGCTTACCTATACTGACTTGTTTTGTTTTATGTTATACCTAATAATTTTTTATTTCATTTAGATACGAAAACTGATGAGTCGGTCGTTGAATTAGCTATTAAAGAAGCTGGTGAGTCATAGATAAAAATTATAGTTAAATTTTGTTTAAACGTATTTAATTAATATTTCAAATTTATAATAACGCCAGGTTTCGGAAAATTTAGTATCAAAGTGACAGTATTATGTTTTTTAATTTATTTAAACGTGAGCCTAAGTACAGTATGTACTGGCTTTATACTTCCGGCAGCTGCTTGTGATTTAAAAATGAATACCGTTCACAAAGGATTATTAAGCAGTTCATTTTTCATAGGTGATTATTTAAAAAAACTCAATTTCCCTAAAAAATCAAAGTTTAACATTTTTAAAATTGACGAAATCATAAACTAATCATTAAAATTATCAGGTTCTTGTTTCAGTTCACTGATTTGCGGCTTTTTTGCTAATATCAAGGGTCGAAGGTGGATTCTAATGTTCTCGTTATTTCTCCAAGGAAATTCAGATCTTTTGCAAGCATTTGTTTCCAACTACTGGATTATATTGGCATTAAAATTTGTTTCTGGTTTTGCGTAATTATAATACTATGTTAAAAAATTTCTTTACTTTCATTAATTGCAGAAAATATTTTGAAAACAAATATTTCGTAAACAAAATAATACGGCCATTAGCTTTCATAAAATATAATAAAGTTTTTAAGTTGTTAATTTGCACTTTAAGAAACGCTTACTTTGATAAGAATTAATGTTCAAAAAAATGTAATGGTCTATAAAAAGAACAATATTCAAAGTCTATTGTAAACAAACAGTTTTTCAGCATTTAATATTTACGAATTTTAAAAAAAGAATAAAAATAATATTAACTCTTCTTTTTTTTTTTAGAGGGGCGGGTCAATTAATTGTTGTTTTTACTTATATGAGTGAATGTCTTCCTGCAAAGCAAAGAAAGGTACTTTTGTCCTTAATGGAATTTTTTTGGATTTCTGGACACGGTCTTGCTTCCGGTACGTGATAAAAAAAATTATATATAATAGTTTACTAGTTTCATTCATTATAATATAATAATTTACAAATTTAATTCATTCATTCTGTCCATACCTAAAGTTTGTCACTGGATGCTTTTTTGTTTTAAAATTTTAAATCATATTTCGCCCTTTTTAAAGTGTTCTCAAATTTTAAATTTGCAGCAATTTTAATTTCTTTAGATTTCAGTTAATTTGAACTTGCATTAATTAAAAATTCAATTAATCCACGCTTTAAATGTACTAAATTTGAAGTGATTTTAAAATTGCTTTATGTTTAATTAATTCTTTTCTATTATGATTTTAATTATAATTCACAACGATTTTCAATTATGTTTACTACTTGTCAATTACTTTCTTCAATTTTCAATTATTTTCATTCTTTTTCAATTTTTTCTTAAATCTTAAATTTATTTTAAATTAATGCTAAAAATAAAAAATTAGGACAACAAATGAAAAAATAATGCAAAAAATGGAAAATTTGGGCCAAGAACTAAAAATTAGAGCCGAAAAATAAAAATTATGTCCCAAAACTAAAAACTAGGGCCAAACATTATAAAAAATGCTAAAACTGAAAATTGGGGCCATAAACTAGAAATTTATGCTAAAAATGGAAAAACTAAAAAAAACTACAAAAACTAAAAAATAATGCTAAAAGTTGAAAATTATGTCAAAAAAATTAAAATAATTAGAAATTAGTGAAAATAATAGAAAACTTACAGAATACATATTTAAAGTAAATTAAAAAAATTGGAAAATCGTTTTTTTTCAACTTTTAACATTATTTTTTAGTTTTTGTGCCAAATTTTCAATTTTTAGTATAAATTTCTAGTTTTTGGTCTAAAAACTAAAAACTAGGTCCGAACATTAAAAACATGCTAAAAACAGAAAATCGGGGTCAAAAACTAGAAATTAATGCTAAAAATAGAAAATTAAGGCCAAAAACTAGAAGATAATGCTAAAAATGGAATATGGAATATTGATTTTCAATTATGTTTACTACTTGTCAATTCCTTTCTTCAATTTTCGATTATTTTTATTCTTTTTCAATTTTTTTCTTAAATCGCTAAAAATTAAAAAGTAGGACAAAAAATGCAAAAATAATGCAAAAAATGGAAAATTTGGTTCAAGAACTAAAACTTCGAGCCGAAAAATAAAAATTATGGCCAAAAACTAAAAACTAGAACCGAACGTTATAAAAAATGCTAAAAATTGAAAATTCGGTCCCAAAAACTAGAAATTTATGATAAAAATTAAAAATTCGTCCCAAAAACTAAAAAATAATGATAATAGTTGAAAATTATGTCTAAAAACTAAAAACTAGGCCGAACATTAAAAGAATGGTAAAAATAGAAAATTGGCACCAAAAACTAGAAATTTATACTAAAAATTGAAAATTTGGCACAAAAACTAAAAAATAATGTTAAAAGTTGAAAAAAAACGATTTTTTAATTTTTTTAATTTACTTTAAATATGTATTCTGTAAGTTTTCTATTATTTTTACTAATTTCTAATTATTTTCAGTTTTTTGCCATAATTTTCAACTGTCAGCATTATTTTTTAGTTTTTGCAGTTTTTTTTTTAGTTTTTGCATTTTTAGCATAAATTTCTTGTTTTTGGCTCCAATTTTCAATTTTTAGCATTTTTTATTATGTTCAGCTCTAGTTTTTAGTTTTTGGACATAATTTTTATTTTTCGGATCTATTTTTTAGTTCTTGAACCAAAATTTCTATTTTTTGCATTATTTTTTCATTTTTGGCCTTAATTTTTAATTTTTAGCATTAATTTAAAATAAATTTAAGATTTAAGAAAAAAATTAAAAAAGAATGAAAATAATTGAAAATTGAAAAAACTAATTGACAAGTAGGAAACATAATTGAAAATCAATATTCCAATATTCCATTTTTAGCATTATTTTTTAGTTTTTGGCCTTAATTTCCAATTTTCAGCATTAATTTCTAGTTTTTGACGCCAATTTTCTATTTTTAGCATTTTTTTCAATGTTCGGCCCTAGTTTTTAGTTTTTAGACATAATTTTCAATTTTCGACTCTAATTTTCAGTTTTTGGCCCTAATTTTCATTTCTTGGCATTATTTTTTTGTTTTTTATCTTAATATTCAGTTTTTGAACTTAATTTTCCATTTTTTGCATTATTTTTTAATTTTTTTCATTAATTTTTAAACTTTTAAACAATTTTTTTTAAACGATTTTCCAATTACTTTTACTTCTTTTAAACATATTCTGTAAGTTTTCAATTACCGTCTCTAATTTCTAATTATTTTCATGTTTCTGTCATAATTTTAGAAACTTTTAATTATTTATCTGAGATTACTTTTATTTTCATTAATTTTCAATTATTTATGCGCTTTTTTAATTATTTTCTCAAGAATCTGTAATCGAATTCGGTTACAAATTTTTTAAATTATTTAGGAACTTATTTAATTTTTTTTTAAATTTGTCATTTTTTGCAATTATTTCTCTCAAATTTCATTTACTATCTGTAATTTATCATGACTTTTGTCATATTTTAATTATTATTCTCATTTTTTAAAATTATTTTTTGACATTTTTAAGTACTTTTTTTAAGTTTTCATTTATTTTCATAATTTTCCATTTTTGTTATTAATTATCTTAAATTTCAATTAATTTTAGCTTTTTTCAACTCTTTACTTTAATTTTTAATTACTTTAGTTTTTTTCAATTATTTTCCAAGATTTTTAAGTATTTTTCTCAAATTTCAATTATTTTTCTTTTATTAAAAAACTTTCTGTAGTTTTTTCAATTAATTCTTTTAAATTTCATTTATTTAATTCAACTTATCTTGTTATCGTCACATTTTAATTATTTTCCTCAAGTTTCAAAATTTATTCCCATTTTTCAAAATTATTTTCTACAATTTTCAATTATTTATATTCTTTTTCATAATTTCCAAAAATTTAAACTATCTGATACTTCAATTATTTTATTAAATTTTCTTTCAATTTGCAATTATTTTCATTCATTCTCTTAATTATTTAGCTAAACTTTCCATTATTTTAATAAGTTTTAAATTATGTCTTTGATTTTCTTGTATTTTATGGATATTCTGTATTTTTCGCAATTATTTCTCTCAAATTACAAATTGTGTTCTTCAATTTTAAATTATGTTTAATCTTTCTTTATTTACTTTCTCTAAGTTTTAACTATTTTTGTTTTTTCACTTAACTTCTAAGAGTTTTTAGAATATTTTTTATGAAATTTTCTTTAAGTTTCCATTATTTAAAAATTTAATTTATTTATATTATTTTTCCATTATTTTTTCTTTTCTTCAATTTTTGATCATTTTCATTATTTCTGATTTAATTTACTAAATTTTTAATTATTTATCCCAATTTGCAATTTTTTTTCCATTCTCAATTATTTTCTCCGATTTTTCATTGTCCTAATTTTTTTCAATTAGTTTCTAAGATTTTCAAGTATTTTTCTCAAATTATTTTCTTTGATTTTAAATCATTTCTGTAACTAATTTAATTACTTTCTCCAAATTTTGAAGCTTTGATTATTTTTTTCAATTAATTTGCAAAATTAACAAATATTTTTGAAAATTTCAATTATTTTTTTGCATTTTAGCGCGAGTTGTCTAATCTAGTTTTTATAATAAATTTCAATAAACAAAAAAATACAATTTCAAATTTATTTCAGTACTTGGGTACAGCATCATTCCTCTAGAATTTCAAATTCGAAAACAGTATTTTTCATTTCGATCCTGGAATTTGTATGTTTTAATTTGCTCCCTGCCTGGAATTTTTCTCGGATTTTGGTTAATATTTTTTCCCGAAACTCCAAAATATTTGGCAGAAATTGGTTCGTCTGAAAAATTGCTTCAAGTTCTTGTCGAAATGTTTGAACAAAATGTGGGAAAACCTGGAAAAGAGTACATCGTAAGTAAAAAAGAAAAAAATAATTTAATTTTTATAAATATCTCTTTGTTTAAAAATAAATATTTTTTATATTTTTAGGAAAAATTAATAAATAGTAATAACGCTTCACTTATAAAATTGGTGGATATTTCTTGTGAGAAAAAATCGAGCGCAGATAAGACAGCATTATTAACTGAAAAAATTGTATTGGAGTTGAAACAAACTAAAGCAGTTTTTAAACCAGAATTAATCAAAAACACGTCATTTGCTTGTATAACTGCATTTTGTGTGACTGCTTCCTATTTTTCCATATATTTATGGCTGCCAGAAATTTTTCAAAGATTCGTTGAATTTGAAGGAAAGAACAAAAATAGGGAACCCAATTTTTGCGCTGCCTCGCGTGAAATTCAGTATTCTGCGAAAAATAAGGTGATTCTTTAATAAATAATTATTATTATTGTTAATAATTAATAATTAATTAATTAGTTATTATTAATAAATAAATTGAATTAAACATATATTTATTTTCAAATTAGGAACGAGATCCTTTTGGTTGTGATGCAACAATAGAAACTCAAGTATTTATTCATAATATGATTCTGTGTGCGTCCTGTGTTCCTGCCATTATTCCAGTATTATTTTTAGTTCATCGATTTGGTTACAGATTTTTATTAGGTAAAAAAAACTTTAACTTTGCTTTTTTTTTATTAAAATAGTTTAACAAAGTGATAAAAAGAGAAAAAATAATGCTCTTTTGAAAGCAAAATAAATACAAGATAGTCGAAATTTCATTTTCTAGATCTAAATTAATGAGAATTTTTATTGTGGACAATTTTTTGATGATGTTATTTAAAATTTTTTATTTTTTCAGGATCTCATTGTGCCCTTTGCTCAATTGTAGTTTTAGGCCTTTATTTTGTCAACTCTTCTCTTCAAAGTTTGATTCTTCTTGGTATTTATTTGTCACTTATATCAGTGTGCATAACTATCTCATTTGCATTGTTTGTTTCGATTTTCCCAACGAATCTCAGGTAATAATATAATATAAAATATAATAAAATATAATATAATAATATAATATAATAAAAATATAAAATATAGCAATATTTAATAATAGTGATTTGAAATTTGAAAGTTTAGCGTCATACTTCTGGTAAAATTATAATTGGGAATATGATTCTGGGAATATTGTGATTTCAATTAATTACTACAATTCTCAACAATTTTTATCAGTTTGCAATTATTTTCTTAAATTTTCAATTATTTTTATTTTTTATTCCCTAAATTTTAAATCTACTTTTCGTAAATTTCAAATATATTATTCTTTCAATTAGTTTCTTATACATTTAATAATTTTCATCAACATTAAATCAATCTCATTATTAGTTAATTATTGTATTTGTTTTACATTTCTTTAATCACTTTTCAATTATTTTTACAAACTATAATTACTTTTTCAAACTATATTTATTTTTACAAACTATAATTATTTTTAAGTTATAATTATTCTCTTCAAATTACAATTAACATCTTCAGTTTCAAAGTGTTAATAAAAATGTAATTATCTGTTTCAATATTTTTAATTATTGTTTTCTATAATTATTTTCAAAATATTATTCAATATTAAAAACACTGTTTTATTGCTTCATTTCTATTTCATTGGCAATTATTTTCTTGAACTATAAATTGTACTTTTCAATAATTTGAATGATGTTCTTTAATTTTCAATCATTTGCTTTTATTTCAAATATATATTATGTAGGTAATTTTTTCAATTATTTTTCTCAAATTTCAATAAACTTTAATTATTTTTTTAATATTTTAAGCAAATCCGTTTATTTAAAAACTTTTCTGCAATTCTTCCATTTATTTTTGACGAATTTTTATTGTTTTCTTCAATTATTAATTATTTTTATAATTTTTTAATTACCTTCTATAAATTTTAATTATTTAACTAAAATGTCAATTATTTTTTTCCATTTGCGATCATTTTTATCATTATGCAATTATTTTCTTTTATTTCAAATTAATATATTTTGTAATTTTTGCAAATAATTTTTACAAATTAAAATTATAACAGTCAATTTTCAATTGTTTTGATCTTTTTTCAATTATTTTCCAAAATGTCTAAGTGTTCTCATTTTTAAAAATAATTTCTAAGATCTCCAAGTATTTTTCATAATATTCAATTTTTTTTATCATTCTTCAATTATTTCATCCAATTAATTATTTTTGGATTATTATTATTATTATTATTTTTTTTTTTTTTGCGTAGGATGTGAAAACCTGCTACCAGGTACCCTGTAGCCCGTACTACAGGGTTATGCGGGGGTGGCGATGTTCTGCCGACCCGCTAAAAACACACCCTTATTTGGGACCTTAAGGCCACTCCCAGGTAGAGCCAGTTTACTGACGTATCGCCTTCAGGAGTGGTCTTATATCCTGCCTCTATCGCCTAAACGATATCATCCCTCGACCTACGGGACTACCTTTGTTGGCGGCCATCGAGATCTTTAACCCTCATAACATGTTAGATGAAGGTCTCGACGTGCTGCCAATTCTCTTTGGACTCGGTCATTAACAGGATCATGTTCTCCGGTGTAACTTCGCAGTTTACACCGGCGAACATGACCTGTCTCTGAGCGTTCCATCGTCCGCATATAAAGAGTGTGTGCTCTGCGTCATGTCATCCTTTGGGGATTGGCAGTACGCACACTCTGAACTTTCTCGTCTTTTGAAGCGCTCTAGGTACGAGTTAAAACACCCGTGACCTGAGAGCGCTTGGGTGAGGTAGTACGAGGCTACTCCATGTTTTCGATCTATCCAGGTGGCGAGTGTAGGTGTGAGCCGATGTGTCCATCGACCCTTCTCATCCCCGCTCCATCTTGCTTGCCATCTTTCGACGAGTCTGCTTCTCGCATCTCGGCGAGTTTGGTCCTTGCTGGGTCTATTATCATCCGCATAACGGGTGGACATCCTATCTTTGAAAAAGAGGAAAATTTCCTCCCTTTCTTGCGCCAAAAGATCTGCCGGCGGGACGCTGGCAAGGACCTGAGCAGCACTCGCAGATACTGTCCTGTAGGCAGAGATTATACGCTTGGTGATAATCCTTTGCGAGGACAGCATCTTCTCCAAGATGGTCTTGCTTCTATCTGTTCGCAGGGAGGGAGCCCACACTGGTGCTGCGTAAAGCAGCTTTGAGTGGAACACACTCGCCACCAATCTCCTTTTCTTTTCAAAAGGCCAACCGACGTTCGGCATTATACGGGCTAAGCTTATCGCACATTTTGCAGCTTTGTCGGAAGCCACGGCGATGTGATGCTTAAAATTCAGAAACTTGTCGAGTTGTACACCAAGATACTTTATATGCGTGCTCCACTTGACCTCGAATCCGTCTACTTCGAGCCGAGGAAGTTCGTAACCACGTCTGTCTGTGACCATGAGCGCTTCGGTTTTGTCCAGGGCCATTTGAAGGCCTCTGGCATCCAGCCAGCTCTTTGTTCGTCACAGACATTCGTTCACCAAGATTCCGGGCTCTTCTGCAGTTTCGGCAGAGCATACGATCAACGCGTCGTCCGCGAAGCCGATGATCACCGCACCTTCGGGTAGACCCATTCGCAAGAAGTCATCATAGGAGATGTTCCATACGAATGGTCCTATCCTCGAACCTTGAGGGGCACCTCGTTGCATCTCTTCCTTCAGAGTGCAGGTGTCTCCCTCGTATATTACCCACCTGTTGCTAAGATAATTATTCATTATCCGCAACAGGTAGGGCTTGGCTAGGTCCACTGCCTTTTGTATGGCATCTACTGTGGACAGGCCTTTACGGAAACCAAATTGGTAGTCGGATAAACTATTCTCTCCAGTCAAGTGGAGCTGCATCCTCTGCAGAACCATGTCCTCCAGAAGTTTGCCCATCGTATCTAACAGGCATATTGGTCTGTAAGATGAGACATTATCTAGAGGTTTGTTACCTTTCCTTAGGAGGACCAGCCTCTGTCGTTTCCAGTCCCGGAAGAACTTTCCTCTTCTTAGGCAGTTGTTGAAGCAATCTAAGAGAATTTGGGGGGAAGCAACGATCACTTGTTTAAGTATCTCGTTACTTATCCCATCGATTCCAGGCGCCTTGCCTGGCTTCAATCTTCTGCCGGTTTGGTGGATCTCTGCAAGAGTGAAGAGTTCCTCCTCACGGACTTGACAGTCACTCCAGTCCATCCTAGGCCATGGTTCTGCTGGTGGAAACAAGGCCCTGATTATTTGACGCACCCAATCGGGATTGTCCAGGCCGGGGGTCTTTTGCTTCGTTACCAATTTCTTGGTGACGATTTTATAGCCCAGACCCCATGGGTCCTTCTCGACATCCTCGATTAGGGTCTTCCAACACCTTCGCTGTGAAGCTCGAATCTCCTTTCTGAGGATCCTCTTGGCCTCTGTATATGCGTCCTTTAGCATAGGATCTCCCTTAGCATAGGATCTCCCTTAGCATAGGATCTCCCTTAGCATAGGATCCTTCTTGCTCTAACGCATGCTTTTCGCAAAGAGGCCAGCTCCTCTGACCACCAGTATACATTACGTCTTCTGGGAGTGGTACTTCTGCAGCGCGGCATTGACGTGTTGCATGCGGTGATTATCATATTCATCACCGGCCGCATCTCCCCATCCAGGTTGTTCGGTCTCTTCACCCATCCAAGTTCCTCAAAGAGGCGGGATTCTTCAAGGGACCGACCAAACTTTTCGACGTCTAGCTTCTTAATGTTCCACCTAGGGCCTCTCTTACAGGAAGCATCCTGCTTGTTTGCTCTAGGTGTGTCTCCTCCTGAGACTGAAAACTTGATATACTGGTGGTCACTTTCGGTATGATCCTCAGAGACGTTCCAGTCTTTAATGTGCTTGTTTAGGAGAGACGTTGTTATCGTAAGATCAATAATAGATCCGATATTATGGTCTCTCCTTAACGTCCACTTTTGGCCCTGGTTAACAACCATCAGATTGTTCCTGGAGACCATTTCTGCGATTAGAATTCCTCTATTGTCGAGCCTTGTCTCGCCCCAGTCTGGCTACTTCGCATTGAAGTCGCCTGTGACGAGAAGATCCAGCATGGATTCTCGCAGGCTCGACTCGAGTTCGTCTATCTCCGCTTCAAAGGTTGTCAGTGGGTCGTTGGGTGAGAAGTAGCAGCTATACATGCGTTAACCTGAAATTTCCACCCACACGAACACACTGCTCGTCTCCAGGAACTTGTCTACCCTCAAATCAGGATTGTAGACCTGAATGGCTGCTCTTCTCGATGAATCCTGGTACCAGGGAGCTAGATCGTTTCGTTTGTTCTGCTCAGTGCAGAACAGAACGTCGATCATCTCCTGACTGGCTGTCACCAGCATCAGATCCTGGGCCTTCTTAGATTTTTGCAGGTTTATCTGCAGAAACTTTAGACTTTTGCCTGTTTAAGTTTCTGCAGTTCCTCCTTATAAACTGGGCAGCCATTGCTGCCTGTCCAGTGAGCACAGTCGTTTTTTTTCAAATCTGTGCATGTAATGCACTTAGTCTCAACCATTGAGCAGTTCTTTGCCGAATGCCCCGGCCCGCCGCATCTCCGACAGTTGTTAAACCTGTCGGGGCCTTTGCAGGTACGGGTAGAGTGGCCGTATCCAAGGCACTTTTGGCACCTTGGTACTTCTATGTGCTCTTTGATCGGGGCATTTATCCAGCTAACCCGGATTTTACCCATTTTTAGCAAAGTTTGAGCCTCTGCTTCGGGAAGGCGAACCAGGGCCGTTTTTGCTCCACGAAATCGTGTAACAAGCCTGACTGTCGCTTCCGGGTTGGCTGAACTTAACTTACTATTCAGGGCCTCGAGAACGTCTTCCGTTGAAGCTGTCTCATCGAGGTCCCTGATCTCCAGAGTTCTTTTGTTAATAAGCGCTGTGACTCTGGCCTTGTCTTGCAAAGCCTGGGCCAAAGGGCTCTCCGCCGAGATTCTGACCGCCTCCGTCGGGCGAGTTTTAAAGGATTTTTCCTTTTCTACTCTTTTCTTTGCTACCTTCTGCAAGGCTTTCTTTCTTTTGCGTGCCTCCTTCCTCTTGTCCTTCGTCGTCCTTGGAGTTTTAGAAGTCGATGGGACTTGTAGCTCAGGAAGAGTCGTCTTTGCCGCAGGCTTCCCCTTATCAGCAGACGACTCTTTGTGTTTCGACTTCTTCTTCTTTGACCCTTCCTGAGGAGGCGGGCTTCGTTCGTCCTGTGGGCGCTTTCGCTTTTCACACAAACGGACAAGGGTTCTCATTTCCCTTGCCTGTACGCGATCGCGGATCTTTTTTCGCGCGTCGTGCGACTCTACTGCTCTCTGGAGTTCTTCGTTGAGGGCACTTTCTGCCTCATTTGCTTTCTTGTGCTTCTTTCTTAACTCAGGTAGCCACTTGCTGAATGATTTAAGTCCATTCTGGACCACCTGGTTGGCATTTTTCTGAATGGCATTGGCGTTCTTCAGTTGCCGAAGCGTTACTGAAGGCGCCAACACTACTGCAGATGCTCGCGTTACTGCCTCTACGAGAAAAGGATTGTAGCTCAACAGTCAACAGATCATTATTCTTTCTTGATTTCTCCGTGTCAGGTGGACTATTGTCCACATGCTCAGTATCAGTACTGGGCCCTGATTCGATGGGACCGACTTCCACCTTCATCTCAGATCCAAAAATTCTATTTAATTTATTCGTATCCATGCTTCTAAGTTTACCAGCGCCTCGTGCGTAAAGTGGCGGGCCACCTTGATTGGGAGCGGGTACACCCTCGGATACTGCGATCATACCCCAGATCCCTGAGGCCCAATCAGCTGCTTAGCCGTTCCCGGAATACACGGACGGAACGGACTCGCCAGTAACAATGCAGGTTCCGATCCCTTACATCCATTACGCACTCGCCGATCAATCCCGAAGGGGCTGGCTCCTGACACTCTACCGCAGGTCCACCTCGGCAGAGATACGCTCACATCAGACTCGTACATGTCACGGTTGGAAACGCCATGACCGGACTTATCACTCCCAGTGTACTGCCTGTAGGGTGCCGATCGGCTAGTGTCGTTGGTCAGACCGAACAGACAACCGGTCCAGCGGGCGCCAAACCTTGAACGAGGCTACTCCACACCAACTTAGAAAAACCAAGAAGGCAGGAGTGTCCTATTCCTCCCAGAACCCATGTCGTCCACAGCTGACGAGGATGGTTAGCCCCCATTTGGAATCCGAATTAACATCATCCGCACAGGATAGCTAGTGCACAGATTCACAAAACGACGACTACCCGAATTAACGGGGTCCTGTTCATTCCCCTGTGCCCAAACTCGCCAGACATCGGGAGTCGATGAGTTCTGGGAAGAGCCGAACAGCTCGTCCCGTGATGGCGTCCGAAGGACAAGCGCCTGGCCGGTCCTAAGCCCCCTCACCACGACAAGGTGACACCACGAGGGGGTGGATTATTATTTGTATTATTATTATTATTATTAATATTATTTAATTATTCATTTATTTGTTTAATGGGTCGAGAAACTTTTTATACAATAACTTATCATATCATATCTCATTTTTTCAAATAATTTATAAGATTTTTAAGCATTTATCTTAAATTCAATTATTTTCTTTCATTTTCAATTATTTATATTACTTCTATTAAAATTTTTAATAATTTTAATTACTGAAATTATTTTCCTTCATTTCATTCTGTTACTTTTTTAATTTTTTATCTCAAATTTTTATTTTTATTTTTATTTTTTTGAATTTTAATTTAATTTTATCATTTTTCAATTTTTTCTCTTAATTCTCAATTATTTTCATTTTTTTTCATTCAATTTCTATGATTAACAAATATTTGCCTCAAATTTGAATAATTTTCTTTTATTTTCATATAAATTCTGCAATTTTTTCCATTATTTTTCTTATATTTCAACAACTAACAATTATTTTTATCAAATTTCAAGCAAATCCGTTTATTTAAAATATTTTCTGTAGTTTTTTCAGTTATTTTTCACAAATTTTTATTGTTTTCTGTAATTATCAATTATGTTTTTAATTTTTTATCTACATTCTTCAATTTTTAATTATATAACTAAAATGTCAATTATTTTTTACAATTTGCCATCATTTTCAACATATTTTGTAATTTTTTTCAATTGATTTTTACAAATTAAAATTATTATTTTCAATTTTCTATTATTTTTATATTTTTTTAATTATTGCTTCCTCATAGAGGAAGAATTGTTTGAAGGTTTTATTTATTCTCCTTTACCTCCATGTAGTTTTCTTAAAATTGTATTACTTTCTTTAATTTTCGATTATTTTTCTCATTCTGCTTCCTCATAGAGGAAGCGTTGTGATCGTTAAGATTTTCGATTTTCCAAAAATAGTGTAAATCGACTCAGTTTCATCTGAAAAGTTCAAATTTTCATTCCTGAGAAAATGTCCAGATGTGTGTGTGTGTGTGTGTGTGTGTGTATGTGAGTGTGTATGTGGTAAATTTTTTGTCGCCAGGATATCTCGAGAACGCTTCAACGGATTTTAATAAAATTTGGATGACATATGAAGCTCACAAATATCTAAATTTGGAAACAGGGATTTTTGAAAATACCCAATCAAATTTTTTTGAGCACCTTTTTTCATCAAAAATATCGTTTTTTGGCAAAAAATTTTTTCATGCTAAAAATTCAGACAAATGAATGAAAAAATCATGTTCCTTGTTTCAAAACGAATCGATTGACCTATATAAAGTATATAATTGACCAAAAACTCACGTAATAATTCATGATTTTTCAGTTTTTTTCATCAAAAAATCTCGTTTTTGGAAATTTTTAAAAAAAAAAAAATTTTTCATGCTAAAAATTCAACCAAACAAAATCATATTCCTTGTCTCAAAACGAATTGATTGACCTATATAAAATATATAATTGACTAAAAACCCACGTAATAATTCATGATTTTTCATTTTTTTTCATCGAAAAATCTCGCGATTTGCCAAAAAAAATTTTCATGCCAAAAAACCAACCAAACGAATTACAAAATCATATTCCTTGTCTCAAAACAAATCGAGTGACCTATATAAATTTTATATTTGACTAAAAACTCACGT
Organism: Ganaspis brasiliensis; assembly: GCA_037103525.1. NCBI lineage: Eukaryota > Metazoa > Arthropoda > Insecta > Hymenoptera > Figitidae > Ganaspis > Ganaspis brasiliensis. Next base: position 3,784,765 of record JAZKLR010000146.1, read on the forward strand.
ATTAATTCATAATTTTTAATTTTTTTTTATTGAAAAATCTCGTGTTTTGCCAAAAAAAAATTTCTTGCTAAAAATTCAAACAAATGAATTAAAAGAATCATATTCCTTGTCTCAAAACGAATTGACTAAAAATAATTGACTAATAATTGACTTTACTTATTTATAATAAATAAATAAATAAAGTTTTGGAATATAGAAAAAAAATATATATATTGATTTATTATTATTTTATTATTATTACTTATTTGCATAAAAATAAATAATAATTAATTTAAAATTGAATTATTATTTTTTATGTTATAAATAAATTTATTGCTTCCTCTATGAGGAAGCAAATTATTTTGCTTTCTTGGAAGCGAAGTGTCCATGAAATGGACAGAATTCACACCTAGTTTTAATTGTTTTCTACAATTTTTAATTATTCTCATTTTTTCAAATAATGTATAGAATTTTCAAGGGTTTTTCTTAAAATCTAATTATTTTCTTCAATTTGCAATTATTTAAAATTTTTTTAATTATATTCAATTATTTCTAATTACTATTCCCAATTTTTATTAATTTTAATTAATGCAACTATTTTTCCTTATTTTATACATATTTTGTTACTTTTTCAATTATTTATCTCAAGTTTTAATTATATTTTTAATTAAAATATTAAAATATTAATATTAATTGTTAATTTGACAATTTTTTCCCCTAACTATCAAGTATTTTCATTTTTTGTTTTAAATTTCTAAGATTTTCAACTATTTGTCTCAATTTTCATTTATTTACTTTTATTTTTTTAATATATTCTGTAATTCTTTAATTATTTTTTGCAAATTTCAAAAACTTTTAATTTTTATCATATTTTAAATAAATTCGTTTATTTCAAAAATGTTCTGCAAATTTTTCAGTTATTTTTCACAAATTTTTTTTGTTTTCTTAAATTATCAATTATTTTTATAATATTTTGAGTTACTTTCCCGAAATTTTAATTATTTATCTGAAATGTCAATTATTTTTTTTAATTCACCATAATTTTTATCACTATGCAGTTAATTTCTTTTATTTTAAATACATTTTGTACTTTTTTAATTAATTTTTACATATTAAAATTATTATCTTCAATATTCAATTATTTTTATCTTTTTCCAATTATTGCTTCCTCAAAGAGGAAGAATCGTTCGACGGTTTTTATTATTCTCATTTCCTTAAAGTATGTATTTTTCTTAAAATTCTACTATTTTCTTCAATTTTCAATTATTTTTCTCATTTTTCAATTATTTCCTCCAATTTTTAATTATTCTCATTTTTTCAAATAATTTATATGATTGTCAAGTCTGTTTCTTAAAATTCAATTATTTTCTTCAATATTCAATTCTTTTTATCATTTGTCAATTTTTCCCCCTAATTTTCAATTATTTTCATTTTTTTCCAATCAATTTCTAAGATTTTAAACTATTTATCTCAAATTTCAAATATTTTCTTCAATTTTAAAATATTTCTATATTTTAAAAATTCACTTCCCCAATTTTAAATTATTTTCATTATTTTTCAATCAATATGCAAAATTTCCAAAATTGTTCTTCAAATTTTCAATTTATATTATCTTCATTTTTTTTTAGATCCAATATTTTATATAGTTTGCTCTTTATAAATTAAACTTCCTGAACACGTATATATATGTATTAAATAAAAAAATAAAAATAAATAAACTAGTTTTATTTATATTTAAATATTTTATTTAAAATATTTATAATCGTCGATAACACAAGCCCCAGAAAATAATTGAATTTATTGTTTAATTGGTACATTAATTTTACTGTAAAATATTAAGAAAAAAACATAATTATTAAAATTCTGAATTTTTCAGATCTTCGGGAATTACTCTGACTTCACTATCTTCACGTTTAGGAGCTGCATTCGGTAACATAATTTTCAGTTATCTCATAGAGCAATACTGCCTCCAATTTATCATTTTGATTACTCTTTTACTGATAGGTTAGTGCTCTTTCAACACTAATGAATTGAATAATTAATTAACATCTTGCATAATTATTAATTATTATTCCTTTTAGTTTCAGCAGTATCAACAATGCTTATTCGAGAAATTTGAAATCTTTATGTCTCGATAAATAAGTATTTAATTAGTGAAATTACTAGTACCATATATTTTTTTTATATTCAGGAAGTGTCTGAAAATAATTGAATGCAAAACTTTAAATCGACAGAAGATGCGTGATAAGATATATAGATTGAGAATATCGAGATTAAAAATATTGTGTTATATTTTAGATGTTCTTACCTTGGATTTAAGTACAGTTCTTATCAATAGTTTTGCAGAAATTAGTACCAGTTTTGTATTTTTTATGTTAATCTTTTTAATTTGTTGACCACTTAACGAAGAAACGAAAATTGTATAGTTTCAAAAAATTTATATTCTTCTTATCTGTGACTGTATTTATTTATATACGTATACACCTATATTCACTTATATATACGTACATTTAAAAAAACTTATATGTACAAACAAAATGTGCGGTAGTGACTTTAAAATATTTTTCTAATATAATAATGTATTTGTATTTTATTACTTCGATTACAAACTAATTAATTACAAAATGTCTTCTGCTTAATTATCAAATTTTTTTTATTAAACTGTAAACTTATTTTCTTTATAAAACAAACGGTGTTTAACGAATGTTGCAGCTTATTGTTATTTTTAACATATTTTTTTTAAATGGCACGTTTTGTTAAATTAACAAAGGATGCAAATGCGCAAGTGGAAAAATAGCAAAAGTTGCTAAATGAAATAATAAACTTTTGCGCTTAAGTGTACTTGATAGAAGAAGTCACAAGCCAACTCATTGTCAGTAATCAGAACAAGAGAATCAGTTCGATAACTATCTTTTAACATGACAGTGAACTTTGATTAAATAATGCTCAATTTACGTATTCCAATATCCGTGAAATTTTTTTATCTAAAAAACACACGATTCAGTTCAACTTGAGGAAAAATGAAAAATTCAGAAGAAACCGAGTTGGCTTGTACAAGTAATAATCTATCTAATAATGAAGAGGAATTTTTATCAGATGAAATGGAAAAAAATAGAGGTAGAAAAGAAACTAATAAAAACAAATAATAATAATAATAATAATAATAAAAAGAAATAAGTTAAAAAAAGTTAAAATTTATCTTAAAGAAATATGAAAAAATAATTAGATACAACTGTTCATACAGTTTAAAAGATTAAATCTATAAATACTGCTGATAATTTAATTTTTTAAAAATCGATTTTTTAATCGTATACAATATTATATTGAAACTATAACAAAATAGTAAAATATTTTACTTTTGATGTATATTAAAAATAATATTTCTTGTAATTATAGTTTTTGAAAAAGTTATTTTAATGTTTTATCTAGCGACGCGAACTGAGGAAGCAATTGTTGAATTGGCAATTAATGAAACTGGTACGTATTTATTTAAATTTGTTTAACTGAATACACAAATAATTTATTTCAAATGGCAACTATTTAATTAATAGAATATGGATTTATAATTTATAATATAAATTCTATTGAATATTAAATTTTTTTTTCTTTTTTTTGCTCAATACTTTGTACGAAAGGGCAATTTTTTGTAAGCTCGTTTATGAGCAAATAAATTTATTGTAACTTCAACAAAAAATTTGAAAATTTTTGCCATCTGCAAACTTAATATTGACCGGAAGGGGGGTAGAGAGAAATAAAACAAGAATAAATTAAATAGTTTAATTATTGTAATTTAAAAGTTGACAATTTACATTTTTGGAAATAATAACCGAATAATCAAAATAATATAAAATTTGTGATCAAATCATTACAAGTTGAAAAAAAATTAAAAATTGACGAACTTAATTGAAATTTGAGAAAAATAATTGAAAAATGGTTAAAAAAAACATTGAAAATTTGAAGAACAAAAATCATATTTTTTAAAATAATTGAAAAATGTCGAGAAAAAAATTGAACTTAAAAAAATAATTACAACATTATAGAAATAATCGTAAATTTAAGAAAATAATGGAAATATGAGAGAAATAATTGAATTTTTCGGAATTAATCAACAAATATTCACAATAATAAAAAATTTGTGAAGATCTTTGCAAATGAAAAAAAATAATTAAAAAATGACGAATGTAATTAAAATGTGAGAGAAATAATTGAAGATTGATTGAAACATTGTAAAGTGGGGACGAAAACTTAGATTTAAGATAATAAATGAAAATTTAGGAAATAAATTGAAAAATAATGAATATATCTACTTAAAAGGTGAAGAAAATAATTGCAAAAGTATAAGAGAAAATGAAAATTGAAAAAGATAATTGAAAAATGAGATAAATAATTGAAAATTTAGGAATTTAACTAAGAAATGAGTAGTGAGAATAATTTAAAATTAAAGAAATTTATTGCCAAATGATAAGAATAGTTATTGAAAATTGAAGAAAAATGATAAAAAATAATCGTTAATTGAAGAAAATAATGGAAATTTCAGAGAAATAAGTAAAATTTTCGGAATCAATCAACAAATAATCAAAATAATATAAAATTTGTGAAAATCATTGCAATTTACCAAACAAAAAAAAAATAATCAAAAATTATCGAAAGTTATTTGGAATATGAGAAAAATAATTGAAGAATGATTAAAGAATTGAAACGTGGATACAGTAACTTAGATTTGAGATAATAAATAAAAATTTAGGAAATAAATTGAAAAATGATTAATATATCTACTTAAAAGGTGGAGAAAATAATTGCAAAAAGGAAAAGAAAATAAATTTGAAAAAAATAATTGATAAATGAGATAAATAATTAAAAGATTGATCGACTTACCTGTAAGGAAGGTCAATCAAAATTATTCGAGCTTGTCTTCCGAAAATAATTTCACTTGTAGTATCGCATATTTACACCCGACGGTACACGTTTACAGCATTTCAGATATCCAAATTTTAGAAATCCCCACTCTTCCTCGTCCGGAGCCCTCTGTTCTTACCTCACTTCGTTGTTTGTCGTTTCAGATCATATTTAATGGGTAAACAAGAAAAATTGGGTGGGAGGGATGTAATTATTTTCGGAAGACAAGCTCGAATAATTTTGATTGACCTTCCTTACAGGTAAGTCGATCAATCTTTTAATTATTCTTCGCTTGTCTTCCTTCAATAATTCCACTTGTAGATGTTCAAAGAAGATCCCTAATATGATCTGAATATTAATGTCAGGACAAATGTTTAGCATTTGTTTATATTTAATCTATACTGTCGTTCACTTTGATTTGTATATGGTTTTGTAATATTTTCATTATGTTTAAGTTTCATGGACCATGATAATAAGGGATAAAGCTTTTATTATATTTTATATTAGAATATGGTAGAAAGGACCTTTAAAGGCTAATTTTAAATTTTGTCTTATTTAAAAGAAATGATTTACCTAAATCATAAAAATTATCTGCTGTCTTCTTAGCCTAGGAATCATGCATCATTATATGCAGTGTATTTTAGAATCTAAATTCTATCCAAATTATGCTTAAAAATATAATGGTTTGGTCACAGCTACAAGTTACATCTGTAAGATGTGTTGATGATGCGTTTGCTTTGATGATTTTTAGTAAAAACATTATTTTTATTTACTTATTTAATTTATTTCATTTTATTTTTTGTGATTTATACCATTTTAGTAACAATTAGTATGTTCACTATATTGAGTCGATTTGTATTTAATTTTGTGTGTGATATAGTTTTTCAAAGATTATTCAATTTTCGATCTTGCAGCGAAATCTAAGTTATTGATATGTGACATAAAAATGTTTAGTCTTAAATAATTATTGTGAATTCATTTGTTGGTAAATTTTCAATTGTCGTTTCGCACTTTAAACAACTACTTTGTATATATAGTAACAATAGTTCTATTGATTTGTTTGTTTGGAATATTAATCCGCGTTTTCGGTAAAAACCAACTGCAACGAGATGTGAATTTTAACCCACTTTTTATTTAAACGTGGAGAAACAGTCCGTATAAGGTAATACATTTTCAGCCTAATTGGCAGCTTACATCTAAATGTCAGTTTATATACCTTGGACTTGCAGTTTTATATATAGTCGTATTGTTTGTAGACTATTTAATGGTTTAAATTCGCTAAACAGAAGCTGTCTTGTAAAATTTTAGGGTAATTTATCATTTGATTTTAAGGACTTCATTTAAACATGTCTTAAAGGACTATTTTTGTCTAAATTTGTCAACATATCACCGTCTTGTTTCATTATTTTCTTGCAGTTTAAATGTATCATACTTGGTAGCAATGTACGTTGTAATACAGATTTTTTCATACACGCATTTATAGACGGATTGTCTGTATATATTATTCTTTGATTTGTAGTCTAGACTTTTAAGGATGGTGGTCTTCTTAAGTAATTTTATTGGGTACACTTTAAGTGTTTTTCAACTTCATTGACCATTTCTTAAGTTTTAAATTTTAAGTTCATCCAGAAGTCATTCTTAATAATATTTTTGGTTTAGCTAGAGTTGGTATTTTCTTCACGAAAAAATAGGTTAATGAATTTTATTTAGTAATTGCAGCTTGTTAGAACTGAGTGAATATCTTTAGAGTTGCTTGTTTAGCAAGAAGTATTAGAGATACAAAACTTTTTGGTAATGTTTCCTATAGTAGGATTTATTTTTGAATCATATGTTCATTTATTGTTTAATTCCAGAGTTCAATTTGTAGAGTATAATAAATTTCTTTATTTAGTGAGACTGATGTTTATTGTTATTATTATTATTGTATAAGGTTTTGACCAAAAGGGAGTAATTGGTCAATTAGTTTCCCTTATTGAATTCAAAGTATTCTTTTCCCTTATCTTTAATTAAGATCGTATTTTGTTTTATTTATTATTATTATTAATATTTGAAATTTATACTGAAACTCTGAAAATATTGATAACAGACCTATAGTGAGGTCCTTGGTTTCACCAGGAACATCGTTTGAAAGTCATAGAAAGCAGATTTTATTATGTGCTGTTGACATTAATAGACCTGCAGCGAGTTCTTTGTTTTTGTTTTGACAATGAGGAGCTTAGTTGTCAGTAAGACTGTTAATTCTATTTAAAAGTCGATGTAAAGGCTATTGACGTATCTTATTCTATTTTTTAGAAAAATTTTCTTAAGGGACCTTTGTTGTTGTTGTTGTTGTTATTGTTATTTTAGCCACACAGTTGGCATTAAGAGGTCTATAGTGAGATCGTTTCTCATATTTTGTTTGAGGTTTTAGTAAAAGTCGATTGATTTTGTCTACAATGAGGCTTATATGTCATTAAGAGATCTATAGCGAATCTGTTTATTGTATTTTGTTTGATGTTTATCGAAGGTTGGTGAGGTATTCTTCCCTGAGACATATAATTGTTATCAATAAACCTGTGGTAAGGTTATGTTGTATCCAGTTTTTTATGGTTAATTGATGAGTAAACCTACAAGTAGGACGTTATATGTCATTAAAAGGCCTGTAGAGAGGTCATTTCTTATAGATTGTTCCTTTTTTTTTTTTTTTTTTTTTTTGTAAAAAATTAGTGTTATTTGCTTACGTTGACATTAAATGTATTAAGAGGCTTCTAGATAGGCCATTTCTCATGAGTTGATTAATTATTCGGCGAAATTCATTCTAATTATTTTACACGAATGCTCTGCGTCCATTACTAGAGGTATAGAGAAGTATTTTCTCATATTATAATGCACTTATTATTTATACATAAGTTTTTTTTTTTTTTCCTTTGCGAAAATTGCTTGAGTAAAATTACAATGAGGCAATTTTTGGTTATTAATAGGCATATAGAGAAGCCATTTGTTACATGTTGTTTGATGTCTCAGCCAAATAATCCATTGAATTAGCCTAGGATAAAGCACTTATTTGTTATTAACAGAGAGAAGCGCTGTGTCTTATATTAGCCTACGATGAGGCGTCGAGACTATCAACAGACATGTAGAGGGGCCATGTCTCATATTAATATTGAATGAGGTCTTGAGACTATTAACAGTTCTACAGAGAGATCACGTCTCAATTTGTATTAGGTGACGTTCTCAACAGGCCTATAGAGAGGCAATTTCTTATATTAGTCTAGAATAAAGCGTTGAGACTATAAAGAGGTTCAATTAGTTGTCTCAGAGTAGAATAAGGCGTTAAGACTAACAATAGACCTGTGAAGAGGCCCTGTCTCATATTCGAGTTGAATTGTGTATTAAGACTATTTGATATCTATAGGAAGGCCCTGTCTCATTTTAACCTAGAATGATTCGTTGAGACATGTAGATAGGCCACATCTGATGTTAGAGTTGAATTGTTCCTTAAGTCTGTTAAGAGCCCGTCAGCAAGGCAATTGTCTGATATTAGGGTTAAATTGTACATTGAGAGTATTAAAAGACCTAAAGCAAGGTCATGTCATATATTAGCTTTCGATGAAGCACTGAGACTATTAACAGACCTGTAGAGAGGCAATGTCTCTAATTAGAGTTAAATTGTGCATTAAGACTATTGAGCGACCTATAGCAAGGTCATGTCTTATATTAGTTGACGATGAAGCATTGAGACTTGTAATAGACCTATAGCGAGGCCATGTCTCATATTATAGTTGAATTGTACATTGAGAGCATTAAAAAACCTATAGCGAGGTTTTGTCTTAAATTAGCTTACGATGAAGCATTGAGACTTGTAACAGACCTATAGCGAGGCCATGTCTCTAATTAGAGTTAAATAGTACATTAGAACATTTTAAAACCTATAGCGAGATTATGTCTTAAAGTAGGTTACGATGAAGCTTTGAGACTTGTAACAGACCTATAGCGAGGTCATGTCTCATATTAGATTGCGATGAGTTGTTCAGACGAATAACAGACCTATAGCGAGGTCATCACTCTAAAAACAAGTGTCTTATTTTGTCCTCACTTTTAAGACATTTTCAGGTGTCTTAATTTTAAACCATTGAGATAGTGTCTTAAAAATGCCTGTAAGACGCTTTCTAAACGTCTTATGTCTTAAAATTAGACACTTGTAAGACACCTGTTTTTACAGTGATGTATCAAATTTTGTTCCCTTCATACTTTATACTTTACACTTACACTTTTCACTTTATACTTTACGATTACGCTTTTCACTTTACACTTTACACTTCAAACTTACACTTTACACTTTATTAATATATTTTTTAGTTTTATTCTATTTATTTATTTTCTTATAAAACCTATTGCATTTAGCAATAGATTCAAGTTTTAAGTTGAGACTTTGAAACTAGTAAAAACCTGTAGCAAGGTCATGTTTCATTGTAGCCTATTGTGAGGCGTCGAGACTAATAACAGACCTATAAAGAGGTCATGTCTTATGTTTTGTGATTTATTCTTTTCACTTTACATATACACTTTGCACTTACACTTTGCACTTACACTGTTTCACTTTTATTTAATTTATTTATTTTTCACAATATACGAAATAAAAAGGTTTGATTTCTCTGTTTTAAAGCACGTGTCACTTTCAGAGAACCATTCGCGTCGGGTACAAATAACGAAGTGAGGTAAGAACAGAAGGCTCCGGACGAGGAAGAGTGGGGATTTTTAAAATTTGGCTATCTGAAATGCTGTAAACGTGTACCGTCGGGTGTAAATATGCGATACTACAAGTGGAATTATTGAAGGAAGACAAGCGAATAATAATTGAAAATTTAGGTATTCAATTGAGAAATGAATAGTGAGATTAATAAAGAAATTGAAGAAATTGATTGCAAAATGTTAATATTAATAATTAAAAATTGAAGAAAATTGTTAAAATTTGAGAAATATATTTTAAAATCTAGGAAATTAATTGAAGAGTAATAAAAATAATAAAAAAAATCGAGACAGTATTTGCAAAGTAATAAAAATAATTAGAAATTGAAGAAAATAATTTAATTTTTTGAGAAATAATTTAAAAAATTGCAACATATATTTGTAATAAAAGAAAATAATTTCAGAATAATAAAAATAATTGTATATTGTAAAAATAAGTGGAAGTTGTTATAAATTATAAAAAAAATTCAAAATTTATTAAAAAAAAATTGAATATAATGAAAAGTAGTGGAAAAATGATAGAAATAATCGCAAATTGAAGAAAATAATGGAAATTTGATACAAATAATTAAAATTTTCGATATTATATTGAAACGTGGATACAGTAACTTACATTTAAGATAATAAATAAAAATGTAGGCAATTAATTGAAAAGTAATTAATATATCTAATTAAAAGGCAGAGAAAATAATTGCAATAATATAAAAGAAAATGAAAATTCAAAAAAATATTTAAAAAATGAGATAAATAATTGAAAATTGTAAAAATTGATTGCAAAATAATAATAATAATATTTGAAAATGAAGAAAATTATTAAAATTTGAGAAAAATATTTTAAAGTTTAGGAGATTAATTGAAGAATAGTGAAAATAATATAAAATGGGAGAAAATATTTGAAAATAAATAAAAATAATTTAAAATTAAAGAATATAATTTTAGTTTGTGAAAAATAATTTAAAAAATTTCAACCTATAAGTATTTGTAATGTAAGAAAATAATTGCAGAATGATGAAAATAATTGTAATTGTAAAAAATAATTTTAAAAATTACAGAATATATTTGAGATAAACAAGACTCCAATTACAATTATTATATATTATAATTCTTGAAACTACAATTTATTTGAAATTGAAATTCCATTGATATAAATTTGAATTAATCCAACTCTTTGAGAATAGTAAATTTAAAATTATTTAAAAATTTCCTCAATTTTTAAGAGTTCTTTTATTTTATGATTTTAATTATATTTGCTACAATTCTCAACTATTTTTATCATTTTTGAACATTTTTCTTCAATTTTATTTTATTTTTTTTTCTCATTTTTAAATTCAATTTTCCAAGTTTCAATTCTTTTCTTTAATATTTGAGAATAGTAAATTTAAAATTATTTAAAAATTTCTTAAATATTTAACAATTCTTTTCTTTTATGATTTTAATTATTTGTTACAATTGTCAACTATTTTTATCATTTTCTAAAAAATTTCTTCATTTTCTTATTATTTTCATTATTTTTCCCCTAATTTTTAAATTCAATTTCCACAATTTTTAACCATTTTCTTCGAATTGTAAACTCATTTATCCACATTCTTACTAAGAAATTTATTTTTTGTCAGTAATTTTGCCATATGGAATTTCATAGGGCGACTTTTTTGCTCTATGGAATTTGCAGACTAACCATACACAAGTCGCCGACCCTGATTTCGAATGATCTGGTTATAGAATTTTCCGAAAAAAGTTTGAGATACATTTTGTGCTTTCTTTTCAGCTCAGAGAAAAATCAGAATCTTTATAATCAATATTTTATTTTATTCTTTCAAATATTCTTTACAATCATAATAATTTTATTACTTAAAAGTTAAGTTTAAAAGTTAAAACTTTGTTGGCAAAAAAAAATAAACAATAGAACTTTATTAAACAACGAACTTTTAAAAATTGAAAAATCGTTAAACCAAATAATTAATTTTGACTCAGCGTATTTTTTCCGAAAATTGTACAACTAGATCTTTTAAAATTGTTTGAAATTGTTTGAAATTAATTTTGATTCCGTTTTTATTCGCGTTAAAAACCATAACTTGGTTTGAGGTTATGTTAGGTTCACAACCCTTTTTAAAATCGAAAATGTAAAATGGGATAATTTATTTTGTTTATCCCCTAAATATTTCACAACAAAAATTATCAAATTCATAATTTATTATTCAATTTAATTCATAATAATTTACGTAAAATTACAGGTTTCGGAAAATTCAGTATAAAAGTAACAGGAATATGTTTTTTTATTTATTTAAATATTAGTCTCAGTACAGCAAGTACAGGATTTATACTTCCGGCAGCTGCCTGTGATCTTAAAATGAACACAGTTGATAAAGGTTTTTTGAGCACTTCATTTTTCGTCGGTAATTACTCTTTATTTTCACTATTTTCATATTTATAATGATTAATTTCCTTTCAAAAACTGTCAATATAGAAATATAGAAAAATTAAAAATAATAATTAAAAAACTTTAAAACAGGTTCTTTTTTTAGCTCAGTGATTTCCGGATTTTTAGCAAATTTAAAAGGTCGTAAGTGGACCCTAATGGTATTTTTATTCCTTCAAGGAATATCGGATTTGTTACAAGCAATCGTGCCTAATTATTCCATCATAATGGGATTAAAATTTATTTCCGGTTTTGCGTAATTATACTTTTAAGTTCATAAAACAATTATTTTTAATTTAATTTTACTTTTTTATTTTTATTTAAATTATAATTATGTACAATTTTTTTTCTTAGGGCAACAGGACAATTAATAACAGTTTTTACGTACTTAAGCGAGTGTCTTCCTTCGAAGCAACGAAAGTCTTTATTATCAGTGATGGAATTGTTTTGGATTTTTGGACACGGCGCAGCTTCCGGTAACTTGGAATTTTTTTTTTCATATTTTAACCAACTTTTCTCGAAACTTTTTTTCTTTTTCTTTTCAGTGCTTGGACTCTGTATTATCCCGTTAGAATTTCAAATACGAGAAGGATATTTTTCCTTCCGGTCTTGGAATCTGTATATTTTAATTTGCTCTCTGCCTGGAATTTTTCTTGGATTTTGGTTAATATCTTTTCCCGAAACTCCAAAATATTTGGCAGAAATGGGCTCACAGGAAAAATTACTCAAAGTTCTAATCAACATGTATGAAGAAAATTTGGGAAAATCTGGAAAACACTACATAGTGAGAATAGTTCATTTTATATTATAATTTATATATATACTATAATTATATTTATAATTTTATTATTTATATTTATTTATATTAAAATGTCCTATTTCTAAACGTCATTTACTTTTCAAGGAGACATTAATGAAAAGTGGGAATTCTTTTCTGATAAAAGTAGCCAATCAAGATCACGACAAATCGGCGGATTTAAATAAAAAGTCATTGGTGCGTGAAAAATTTTTGCAGGAATTGAAACAAACTAGATATGTTTTAAAATCTCCCTACGTAAAAAATACGATTTTGGCTTGTGTCACTGCCTTTTGTGTGCCATCTGCTTATTATGCATTGTACTTATGGTTACCTGAAATTTTCCAAAGATTCGCAGAATTTGAAGCTAGGATTGAAAATGAAAAACCAAATTTTTGTACAGTTTCTCGTGATATTCGTTCTTCAGCTCTGACCAACAAAGTAATTATTTTTAGAAAATATTGTTTCAATTTTGATTGATTAATTATCTTAAATTTATTTTTATTGTATATTTACTTATATCGCATATTTATTTATATTGTATATTTATTTATATTTTGTCATAAATTTTGGATTTTAGTTGATTTTAACTAATTTCTAATTTAATTTAGTTGTGTTTTATTGTGCTTATTAATCATTTTAATTATAAGTTTAAATCATTTAAAATGAGAAAATATACTTTTTTAGGATCAAGTGGAAGATCCGTTCGGTTGCAACAAACCTATAGACACTCAAGTATTTATTAATAATTTAATACTTTGTGGCTCCTGTATTCCGGCAATTTTTCCCTTGGTATATTTAGTCAATCGGTTTGGATTTAAAATCTTATTAGGTATTAAATATCTAAGTCTGTTTACACCGACAGTTTAAAAGCGTAGAGTAAATTTTAAGCGTAGCGTAAAGTCAGGGTGGAGAGATAAGAAAGAGAGAGAAAGGAATTTAAGTTTCTCTTTTACTCCTATATCCCCACTCTGATTATTTTTCTATTAGGCGCTCTTCCTTTCCTATCTTTAAGATTTCGATGTAAACAGGCTTAAAAAAACAGCCTTAAAGTATCAATAGTTAAAATTTACAAGGTGAGAGTTTTTTTAAAAATTTTAAAAGTTGAATAACTTTAGAACAATTTAAAAGTTTATGTTGATAAATATGTTTTTAGAAAGAAAATCCTTGTATTTAGTTAACATCTGATTTAATAAATTTTTTTTCATTGAAATAATATTTGATAAATTATTATTAATTTACTGTAATAATTAATGTTTTTTTTGCAGCTCCCATGTGCCTTATTTGCTCAGCTGTTGTTTTTGGAATTTATTTCGTCAATTCTTCTCTCCAAACTTTGATTCTTCTTTGCATTTATTTGCCACTGATATCCGTTTGCATTACTATCACGTTTGCATTATTTGTTTCGATTTTTCCCACGAATCTCAGGTAAATAATAGAATAATAAATAATCAGGGTGTCTACTAATTTCGTCCCACAAAATTCCCGGTCATTTCCCGATTTTTCCCGGTTTCTGTTCCTATTTTACCAGATTTTTTCTCTTGTTAACTTAAAACTTATTTTAAGTATAAATAGACCTACAAATGGTTACAAAAATTGAAGATAACAGTTAATATTTGAAAAAATAAATTGAAATTTAAAGAAAATAATTGAGAATTGAAGAATTGAATATTAAACTTTACAAAAAATAATAGTTAAGAATTAAAAGAAACAATTAATAATGAAAAGAAATAATTAATAATGAAAAGAAATAATTAATAATGGAATAAAATAATTGAACAATGACAAAGATATTTGACAATTAGGAATAAAATTAAAAAAAAAAGAAAATATTAATCAAAAATTGAACAATAATTAAAAAAATTGAACAATGGTTATTAAATTCAAAGAATATAATTAAAAATTTGTCAACTAGATAGAAAATAAAAAAAAATAATAATTCAAAATTTATGTTAATAATTCAAAATTGAAGAAATAAATTGAAAATTAAATAATGAAATTGAAATCGAAAAAACATAGAATTGTTGAATATTAAAAAAAAAAAAAAACAATTGAAAATTCAGAAATAAAATTGAAATTCGAATACAATAATTGAGAATTAAAGAAAATTACTGAACAATTGGATTCAAAAATGAAGAAAATAATATATAATTAAAAAAAAATGGAAAATGCCAGGAATTATTTAATATTGAAGAAAACATTAAAAATTGAAGAATAGAATTGTTTTTTAAAGAAATTAATTAAGAATTGAAAAAAATAATTGAACAATTAAAAAATTAAATTGGAAATAGAAGAAAATGATTAAAAATAAAAGAAAATAATTAAAAATTAAAGAAAATAATTGAAAATTGAAGAAAGTACTTAAAAATTGAAGACAATATTTGAAAACAGCAGAAAAATTTAGAAATCGACGGAAATAATTGCGAATTGATGAAAATAATTTAAAAACAGTCAATTTAAATTAAAATTGAAAGAAAAACATAATTTAAAAAAGCTGAGAATTGTTAAATATTGAAGAAAATTAAGAAGAAATTGAAAATTGAAAGAAATTGAGAAATTGAAAGAAGTATGAAAAAATAATTGGAAATTGAGGAAAATAATTGAAATTTAAGAAAAAAATTGTAAATTGAAGAAAATAATTGTAATTTAAGAAAAAAATTGTAAATTGAAGAAAATAATTGAGAATTTTAAAAAAATCATTGTAAAAACCTTAGAGTTATTGAATATTGAAAAAAAACACTTGAAAATTGAAGAATGGAATTGAATTTCGAAAATTATAATTAAGAATTAAAAAAAAATAATTCAAGAATTGAACAATTGGATTGAAAGTAACAGAAAATAAGTGATAATTAAAGAAAAAAGAAATTGAACAAGCCAGGAATTATAGAATTTGAAGAAAACAATAAAAAATGAAGAATGTAATTGTAATTTGAAGAAATTAATTAAAAATTGTAGAAGATAATTAGAAATTGAAGAAAGTGTGATTTTATGAAAATTGTTGAATAATAATTGATGAATTGAATTGAAGTTTCAAAAATATAATTGATAATTGAAAAAAAAATATTGATAAAAAGCCAAAAATTATTGAAAATTGAAGAAAATAATTGAAATTTGAATCAAATAATTGACAATTGAAGAAAATAATTTAGAGTTTAAGAAAATAATCAAAATTTGATTAAAATAATTGAAAATCGTATAAAATATTTCAGAATTAAAGAAATCTAATTAGAAATTGATGAAAATAATTGAAAATTGAAGAAAATAATTGGCAATTGAAAAAAATAATTTAGAGTTAAAGAAAATAATCAAAAATTGATTAAAATAATTGAAAATCTTAGAAAATATTTCAGAATTAAAGAAATCTAATTAGAAATTGATGAAAATAATTGAAAATTGAAGAAAATAACTGGCAATTGAAGAAAATAGTAGAAAATCGAAGAAAATAATTAAGAAATGAAGAATTAATTTCAAATTAATGAAAATAATTCAAAATGGAAGAAAATAATTGGAAATTGAAGAGAATAATTGAGATCTGAAGAAAATAATTAAAAATTGATGAAATTAATTGAAAATTGAAAAAAATAATTGAAAATTGAAGAAAATAATTGAAATTTGAATTAAATAATTGTCAATTGAAAAAAATAATTTAGAGTTGAAGAAAATAATCAAAAATTGATTAAAATAATTGAAAATTGTAGAAAATATTTCAGAATTAAAGAAATCTAATTAGAAATTGATGAAAATAATTTAAAATTGAAGAAAATAATTGGGAATTGAAGAAAATAGTAGAAAATCGAAGAAAATAATTGAGAAATGAAAAATTAATTTGAAATGAATGAAAATAATTCAAAAGGGATGAAAATAATTGGAAACTGAAGAAAGTAATTGAGAGTTGAAGAAAATAATTGAAAATTGAAAAGAATAATTGTCAATTGATGAAAACAATTGTGAATTTTTGAAAACAGTTGAATAATTGAAGAGTTGAATTGAAGCTTCAAGAACGTTATAAACAATTGAAAAAAAAAAAAAATTGAAAAAAGCTGAGAATGATTGAAATTTGATGAAAATAATTGAAAGATGATAAAAATAATTGATAATTGAAAGCACACAAAAAAAACTGAAGTTCTATCTACATTTTTTCATAATAATTTGACTTTTTCATATTTAATGTCGTTCATTGTTTCTTCGGTATTGCTAGCGTTAAAAAAAAGATAGTAGACAAAGATCTACGTTTCATGAGAATATATTATATTATTTTTAAATTTTTAATGCATATTTTTTATTTTCCAATTGCATAATTGTCGCATAATTACACAAAATTTAAACGGATAATAAGATTGGTTCAAAGTGCATAAAGTTATCATCTTTATTTATAAAACAAATTGATATATTAGTCAAATTTATTAGCCAGAAAGAAAATTCCCGGTTATATCCCGGTTTTTCTCGGGCAATTTAAATTCTTGGTTATTTCCTGGTTTTCCCGGTTAATAGACACCCTGAATAATAGAATAATAAATAAATTTGTAAGAAATTAAATGTTTAAATAATTTTTGCAAATGTGGAAATTATTATTTTATACAAAAAATGCCATATTTTTAGATCTTCAGGAGTTACATTAACTTCAGTATCCTCTCGTATAGGAGCTGCGTTTGGCAATATTATTTTTAGTTATCTTATAGAGGAGCACTGTTTTGAATTTATTATTTTGGTTACTCTTCAGTTAATTGGTCAGTATTAATTTATTTTTTCATCAAATTATTCATTATTATAATTTTTATTATTATATTTTTCCTTTATCAGTTGCAGTAATATCAACCATGTTAATCCGAGAATGATAATAACAGTTGCTCTACATAATATTTGTTAATAATAATTGTTAATAATTATTTTGCGACAAGAAACTAAATGTACATAGTTTTACTTAAAAAAAACCGTTAGGAATTTAAAAAGAGATACATTTTTTAATGTTTGCGCTAATAGTGCAGCCGCGTGCGTTAAGGCGTTGCTTAATACTCAAGATAGAGTTTATAGGGTTCGAATCCCCAATGGTGTTAAGAATTAAATTTCAGATTTTAAAACTCTACGTTCATTATGTGACAATTTTATGTAGATATAATTAAGTTTAGTAAATTTATGTAGGAAAATTAGCAGGAAAATTAAATTTATTAGAGAAATATAAAATATGGTAATGAAATTTGTGTAATGTGCAAATTAAATTGTATGGAAATAAACTGCCACTGTCTTTGCTAAAATAAATATTATCTTTATTACTGGCTGATAACATTTGTTTTTACAATTATACGGGTTTTGTAACATGTCTTTTCAATTTGAATACTTAAACACATACATACGTACTTAAATACACACATACTTGTTTGATCTACATTATACATACACAATTTTATAAATTATTTGACACAGTAAAATTATACACAATAAAATGTACAGATATTGTTTCTCTACTTTCAAATTTTCCGTTTCAGTAGAATTGATTCCTATTGAAAACAAAAAATTTCTTTTTTTTTTCTTAATTATTACAATTTTAGAGACAACCTTTTTTTATTCAACTACTAAAATAATATCATTATTACGTTATCAAAAATATTCTTCAAACAGGAAATATACTCCTATTTGTGCAAAGTAATATCAAAATATTACCACATATTCACAAAAAACTAGTTAAAAGAAAATATTACATTCTTTGCATCCACTTAACAGTTTTGTAGAAGTTGTACAATAAAATATAGTAACATTTTACCATTTAATCTTTAGAACTGTTTTATGCTCTAACTCATTTTGTTCTAGAAATAAAATTGATCATTTTAATAGATTAAAAATTATAAATTCTATTTACAGTGAAAGAGGCAAAACGAAAGCATATAAAAATTAGATGAATACATAAATAAATAAACAAATAATTATTTTGAATTAGTGACCAAATTTTCATTAATTTAGACTTGGAGAATAATAATAATAAATAATAATAATAATAAAAAGCCATAGTAATAATTGATGTTTTGATTGGAATGAAATTTAAAGATCTAAATACATAATTTGAGTGGCAGACAATGCACCACAAGCAGCTAAAGTGCTCGCAACACCAACAACTGCTGTGGTTGTTCCTGAGAGACTAACAATGGTACCTAAACAACAGGAAAGTACAAACTGTGCCAAAAATACCATAGAAGACACAATTGCTATGTCTGTACCTAATCCTCGTACTTCACCAGTTTGTATACCTTCACCTTCTGCGGTAACAGCAAACTGCAAAAAACCATTTTTCTTATACTCAAATTAATTATTATTATTATTGTATATGTATATATATTAGGATGGTCCATAAAGACAAAAGTCTGAAATGTTTTGCTGCTACCCCCCAAAAAGTTTCCAAATCGAAAAAAAATACCCCTATTTTTTTATTTTGAAATCGGACAATATTTAGGGGTGGCATAAACCCCTTAAAATTTCCCATTCATTTTACATAGGAAAAACGCACTTTTTCGTAAATTCGCTACCAAATCCTCAAAAATCACTCAAAATAGCAATACAGCGAATCACATCTTGAAAAGTCCTAAAACAACAAGATTCCATAATTTATTTAATAATTTATTAATATTAACTATTTTTTATAGAGTTATAAACAAACCCCATAAATGCAAAATAATGAATTTTTTTTTTAAATTACAAATTAATAGTTTCTTAAGGATTTTTCAACAAAATTGTTACATATTGTCAATTTACGAATGTTTATACATATTTTTATGTATTTTTCATTTGTTTAAACAATTTATTATTGTTAATTTACAGCTTTTATTCAAATAAACCTAGTGATTATTAGTTTTTTTTTTGACATTATTATTTTTTACATTTACAATTAAAAAAAGTATTTAGTAAAGTTAACCACAACAACAATTTGCAATCGTTTAAACAAATTATTGTTAATAATAATGAACTTTTGACAAATGCACCTAGAAAGACACAAATTTTTCCTATTTTTACAAATTAATGGTCTCTGGTTAGAATAACGCAAATTATTTGTCATAATTTATCATTTTTACTGTGTTTAAACAATTTATAATTGTTAAGTTTTAACTTTTATTCTAAAATCCTCAACGAAATTAAATTTTTACTATTCTATCAATTGTTTATTCTTAATACAACAAGATATTTAGCAAAATTAACTGCAACTTCCCATTGTCATTATTTAAATAAATTATTGTTAATAATCATTAATAAATTACAAATAAACCAAGACATATTGTTTTTCTTATTTTACAAATTGTGTCGTTCAAGGATCATTTGTAAAGAATCGATAATTATTATCAATAATTGGTTTAAACAATTCTAAAAGTTGTGGCTACGGATAATTTTGCAGAACAGCTTATTGCTTTTAATTTAAAAAGTTATTAAGGTAAGAAACCTACAAATCGCTAGGACTTTTAGGATAAAAGTAATAATGAACAATACCTTGTTTAAACAAAGTAAAAATAATAAATTATAGTCAATAATTTTTTTACTTTAACCAGAGCCCATTTATTTGTAAAATTAAGAAAAACTTCTGTTTTTCTAGGTGCATTTGTAAGGAATAAATAATTATTAACAAATAATTTGTTTAAACAATTGCAAATGGTTGTTGTGGTTATTTTTACTAAATCCATTTTTTCATTTTTAATATAAAAAATAAGTTAGACAGTAAAACTAGAATTTGCTAGGTTTATTTCAATGATAGTTAAAAATTAACAATAAACAAATAAAAAATAATAACTTATAGTAAATAATTATTCTTACTGTAACCAGAGCCCATAATTTATAATATTAGAAAAAAGTTGTGTTTTTCTACGTTTACTTGTAAGGAATTAATTATTTTTAACAATAATTTGTTTAAACAATTGCAAATTGTTGTTGTGGTTAATTTTGATAAATAATTTTTTTGATTTTAAATATAAAAAATATTTAAGTCCGAAAAAACTACAACTTGCTAGGTTTATTTTAATAATAGCTGTAATTTAATAATAATAAATTGTTTAAACAAATTAAAAATAATAATTTATACTCAATAATTTTTCTTATTCTAACCAGGGCCCATTAATTTATAAAATTAGGAAAAAGTTGTGTCTTTCTAGGTACATTTGTCAAAAGTTAATTATTATTAACAATAATTTGTTTAAACGATTGCAAATTGTTGTTGTGGTTAACTTTACTAAATATTTTTTTTAATTGTAAATGTAAAAAATAATAATGTCAAAAAAAACTAATACTCGCTAGGTTTATTTGAATAAAAGCTGTAAATTAACAATAATGCATTGTTTAAACAAATCAAAAATACATAAAAATATGTATAAACATTCGTAAATTGACAATATGTAAGAATTTTGTTGAAAAATCCTTAAGAAACTATTAAATTGTAATTTAAAAAAAAAATTTCATTATTTTGCATTTATGAGGGTTGTTTATAACCCTATAAAAAATAGTTAATATTAATAAATTGTTAAATAAATTATGAAATCTTGTTGTTTGAGGACTTTTTAAGATGTGATTCGCTGTGTTGCTATTTTGAGTGATTTTTGAGGATTTGATAGCGAATTTACGAAAAAGTGCGTTTTTCCCATGTAAAATCAATTGGGAAATTTCAAAGGGTTTGCGCTACCCCTAAATATTGTCCGATTTCAAAATAAAAAAATAGGGGTATTTTTTTTCGATTTGGAAACTTTTTGGGGGGTAGCAGCAAAACATTTCAAAAATTTTTTTTTACTGTACATTTTTGGACCACCCTAATATATATCTAGGGTTTATAATCAATTTTGAAAAGTCCATTTTAAAGCCATCTAATCAGTGCAAATTTCTGGGCTTTAATATTAACATTTGAAATTTCAGAATAGAATTAACGGAGGAAAAAAGGAAAAAAATTCTTAAGTTGGTAATAAAATTTCAGTGATAATCGACACGTCAATGGCTCTACAAATACCTCGCATTATTGAAATCAAAAAATAATTTCGATGTTTCAATGAAAATAACAAGAGATGTAAAAATATAATTTGAATAGATTAAAAACATTCAATCAGAATTTCATTCTACAAAATCAAGATATTTTCAGATTAGTAATTCTTTCAAATTGTTAGTATCCGAATTACTACATATGTGAAATGGTAAACGAGTATTTTATGTTAAATTAGTAGTTTCTTTAATTAATTCATATTTAAACAACGAGCTGGTAAATTTGACTGAATTATTAAAATAACAGAAAAGTTGAGTTAATTTCACTGAATTATTGGTTAAATGAATAAAGAAAAAGTTGGTTATTTTTGATTTTGGTATAACTTGGAATTTTTTTTTTTTCAACTTACCGTGGAAGATGCATGATAATGTGCGATTAATAAATATGGCATTGTGAATAATGTCGAGTACATGACTCCAGCTGCCCAAGAAAAAATAATCACCCCAACTTGATGTTTTGTTACTGCCATTAGCATCATACCCGTACTATAAAAGAGTAATCCGCAAATGTAAACCTTTCTTGCCCTGAAAAAATGCAAAAATTTATCATTAATAATAATAAAAAGGAATTATTAATAGTTATTTACTTCAGTTTCACTATATAAAATATTTTTAAAGCAGTAAAATTAACCTAAAAATAACGCTTTCTATAATGTATAGAACAAAAGTTGTATATTTCTACGAGTTCTACAATTTTGGTTAAAACTACTTTTTGAAATATGTCTTTTTTTTAGTTACCTAAATGCAAAAACATAATTTGAATCGGGTTTTTATTGTTTTTATAATTAAATTCATATCTGCGCCTATTTTCACTATGATTTTCGTAATCAGGACATTAAAATACTCAATTCTTAACCGATTTTAACTTTTTTTTTAAATACTCGAAAGGATTTTCACTCTAACGATTAACTGCGATAAATTTAAATTTCAAAAAACTAACCTAAAAAAACTGTGTTAACTGAGACTTAACCTAACTAAATTAAATTTTCTTTATGATATATAAGCAAGTCTGATTAAGTTTTCTTTATGTTTTTGGGGTTTCTTAAATCTAGTCTAAGATTTTTTTCTATTATTTTCTTGAAGTGTAGATTTTAGGAGTTGATAATTTTTTTTATTATATGAAAAGATTAGGGGGCATATTGCATAGTATGCTCCATCATTTTAGAATTTGATTATAATTTTTTTGTAGAATTTAATAAATTTTTTCAGATTTTTTTTTTCTATTATTTTCCTGAGGGAAACATTTTTTCAAAAATTAATCGCCATACTTGATCCTCCATTTTGAATTACAAAATTTTGTCTTCATATTCGTATTTATTGACCCCAGAAACCCGTGAACACCAAATTTGAAGCAAAACCGTCAATATTTAACAAAGTTTGTTTGCCACATGAAATTGGTCCTTTTTTCGGCTAAGTCCCACTTACGATTTTTTTAGGTTAGATTTTTCTGATATTTAAATTTATCGCAGTTAATCGTTAGAGTAAAAATCCTTTCGAGTATTTAAAGAAAAAAGTAAAAATCGGTTTAAAATTGAGCGATAAGAAGAATTTTGTCCAAAAAATCGACTTTTTTTACTTTTATGCGTCGGTATAAACAGGCACAGTGATTGGATAAAATAATGGCTAATTAAATTTACTTAGAATTATGCCTATTTAATTTGAATGAAATTATCAAAACTAACTTAAATCGTCGAATAAGCCTCTCTATGACAAGTGAATAACAGGAGCATGATAAAGAATACATCGACATTCCCCAACATCCAAATCGAACGCCAGATTCGTATAAATCTCGTTCATTGCTTCCTTCCGGTGCCTGAAAATTATTAAATTATCATTTAATCCATATTATAGACAAATTTCGAAAAATATAAAACTTCTGTAAACTGAATTTAAAATCCATACTCGTTTTAAAGTAAACTCAAAATTTTATTATTTTATATTTTTTTAAATTATGTTCCTTAAATTTAAAATTTTATTTATTTTCAATTTCTTACTCTATTTTATTAACTGCGTAAATTAGAAAGTATTCTTTTCGTCCTTATAGTTTTTATTGTTTTGATTATTAGTGTTGTTATTATGGTTCGAAATTCTGAATGATCTTATTAAGGTTTCCGTTTATCTGTATTAATTGACTTATTATTCAGTTCCCTGTCGACTACCATTCGTTTGACACTTACTGGAAAATTTTTTTGTATTAGTTATTTTAATTATTTATTTATATAATTTTAATGGTTTGACCTAATATCTGTGCGTGGCACATTTTTTGTTTAAATTTGGATTATTTTACAAAATAGGTAAGATTTTTGTATTTAAAATTATATTATTGTAATTGTACTGTATAATCAATTTTGTAAAAATATTTGTAAAACTGTGTATAATTCTTTCGTTCCTGACAATAGGAATTGTTTAAATTTCCAAAACGTAGGAATTTGTACCAAAAATGCAGTTTTTTATTACTTTAGAGACAATAAAATTTCGTAAACATACAGAAATATTAATCCGTGTCACGCTAATAAACATAAAAACATAGAAAAATTAAAATATTTAAACATACAAAATTAATAAATTAAATTTCCAAATACAAAGTAGACAAATATAAAACAAGTAAACATAAAAAAACGCTAACAAACAGAAATATTAAACATTAGTAGAGTATTTTTTGAAAATAGTTTTCAAATTATTTTGATTAATATGTTTTCATACTTGACATCGATAAAAATAAAGAATATTCTTTATTAAGAATCCTCAAGCATTTATGATTCTAGTTGATTCCGACTTGAGTCAATCAATTCACGTACAGTATTATTCAACATTTTTGATTATTTTTTAATATTCTATTTTTGTTACAATGAGCATTAAAATTTGAGAGTTATGAAAATTGAATATTAAAAAAAACATGAAAATTGTTTATTAAACATTACAATTGAATTAAAGATTATTTATGTACCTAGAAATTGAAAGATAAAATTATTATCAACTTTTAAATTAGCAAGTAACTAAAATACCGTCACACTTTTTTTCATAATGATTACAATTAGATAGTAATAATTAGGGTAGGCCAGGGATTTATTTATAGATTCGTCAAAAACAAATTAGTCTTTTTATCATTAGTTCAGGTTCATCAATAGAAGCAACAATTTTTGTCTGTGATATAGAAATAAACAAGTTTGATTTTTTCATATTATTATTGTGATATATAGGACGTTTAGTGGGATAAATTTAACAGTGGGACAGATTTTACAATGAAACAATCAATTTTTCTCACGATCAGAATTAATTGAAAACATTTTTCAAAAAGAAACGTAAATATCTAAAGCAAATATAATTTACAGATTTTTGACGAGTATTTTTTTTAACATTTCTCAGTAAAATCGATAAATATAAATAAATAAATAAACATTTTTTTTAAAACTCACTGAAATATCTGATAAACTAACCAGAATTCTAAATAATTTTTGATAATGTGACATTTTGTATGCCCGTGACTGATAATTCGAGATAAAATTGTAATTAACACAGAAAAAAATAAACATTAACTTTAAATTTAGAAATGAAATCACTAAGAAAATATAGTGGGACAAATTATAGTGAACTTTTGTGGCTCAATGTACTTGACAAAAGTCTCGCTGATTTAGTTGTAATAAGAGAATTGGAGCTTGACAACTGATTTTTTTAGGCGCCTCAAAATTCCACAAAATGTCCATTTTTGTCATTTAAATTTTGTAAAAATTTTGGAAAATCAATAGATTTATATTGATTGACAGAAGAAAAATGAAAAATATAGAAGTTATCCACTCAAATTCTAATAATCAGCACATTAATGGAGGCAATTCAAATTTGGAAAAAACGACAAAAGAACAAGAAGGTATGAATTAATTTTTTTTGTTTGTAAAATGATCTTTTAATGCTCTAATAGTGATAAACTTTTCTTGATCTGTTTGTGTGTAATAACTGTAATGATAATAATGATGATGATAATGATGATAATAATAATAATAATAACAACAACAATATACCCACATTTATAAACATCTTTATAATAATTTTCATCAAATTCCAACCGAAATTACAGACGCAATTAAAATTTTGATTTAACTTTAAATTTAAAAATTGATTTTAAATTGATAAGAAAGCTACATTTTAAATTTACTACCGTTATATTTTTTACAATCTTGAAAAAAGTAACGAGAATAGATTTCTTTAAACAAAGATAAAGCACTACTATTTTTAACAATGTGAGCAATTTAATTGTCCAATTTATCAATGTCAATTTTATATAAAATGTGTTCAATTTCAAACTGGTCAGTTCAGAAATAATATTTATTTTTAAACAGACATTGACCCAATTTATCTTTTGTGCAATTTAACTTAAATTTATTTTTAATAAATAACGTATCGAACTTTTTTAATTAGAAAAAGTAGAAAGGCAGTCAATTAGTTAATACAAAGTCAAGTCTACTATTTTCTAAAAAAGTGATAATTAAGTCAAATTATTAAAAAAAAACAACTTTTATAAAAGAAAATTACCTGTGGATCTCCCCCATAGACAGCTTCCCCAACAAAATCCGTGAAATACAGAGAATAACAAACATGAGCCATCCAGCAGAAAAGATTTGTTAAACAAACCATTCTTAAACTATGAGGCATGAATAAAATTGACTCCAGATATTTTTTTAACGAGACTTTTCGAGTTTCTTCCGAATCTCCATCAGGTCCTGGTTCCGAACTTATTTTTGAGGCTGACACTTCCGGTATCACTGGTACAGTGCCTGCTCTTCTATTGACCTCTTCTACTTGTGGAGTTTCAAGTGGAAATTCCTAACAAACCGTACAATTACCATAATAAGGTAAAAAACAAGAAACCATAACAAACAAAAAAAAAACAAAAAATTAAGATGAAAATAGTGTCTAAAATATTGTGTTTTCAGTGCCGTAACTAGGGTGGTGCCGTCGGTGCCGTGGCACCGGGCGCAGTCCTCGAAGGGCGCAAACTTGGAGACACGCAACATTTTTTTTATATATGTTTTTTTTAATAAAAAAAATTATGAAACCAAAAAAATTAGATTACTTTTTTTAGACAGTTCGAAGTTGATTATTATAAATGTTACTAATTGTAAGTACTTCATTAGACAAAAAGTGTTTATTTACTGTATTTAAAAGATCATTTTAATGAAACTTTTAAAATCAATAAATATAAGAAGGGTCATTCGATTTTATTTCACCTAAAGTCGTTGCGGCCTATTTTTAGAAAAATCTGATAATTCTTAATAATGATATTTAATATCCGTACAATTCATTTTTGTTTAATATTTTATAAAATTATTTCTATTTGCTTTGCAATTTTAATTTTTAAGATGAGGTGCATGGGAAATAGGTTATTTTGATAGCTGTGAAAAATTAATAAAAAAGCACAGAAATAATTTAGGTAGTATAAATATTTTGGGTATATAAGTTCAAAATAGGTTAATTTTCTTTTATTAGTCGCTTACTATGCAAAAACATTCAAAATATTAGGCAAAAATTGATTTTTAAACTTACCTGTCAAATGACAGAATTTACCATATTTTGATTACATTTTTCTAGAAAGTTAATAAATATTTTAAAATTGATTATTACTTAATATTAAGTACTTTTAATGTACTTTCATATGATGTGCTGACTTTTTAAATTTATGACGTAGAAATATGAAAATTATTACCTTGAATGTTGAGCTTTTCAGGATTTTCGGTGATTTTGAACACTTACAACTCCTTCAGTGCAAAATGAAAAAATCCAATCTTGGTCTTAATATTTAAATTAGACCTGGTTCTCCATCCTATCAAAATTTGGCGATGGATTTCGAGCTGCTTTATGGTTTTATTTAATTTCAAAAATCAGCTTCCAAAAACAAAATTGAAGGTTAAAATACAAGTATTTTTACGAAACTGAAGTTAGCTGTCTCAAAATCGATTTACTTGTTTAAATTCAAATTTAAATTTGTAAATAAGATTTAATCCTTGAAATTCATTAGCATTATTATTGTTAATATGATTTAGGAGATTTATTTAAATAGTTAATAATTTTTAAACTAAGTATAATAATTAAAAATGCTTATTAAATGATATAATTCTGAATTTTGATTGAAAATGATTAAAATGAATTTTGGTTTTTAATATTTTATACATCTCTGAAAAATTTTTGTGAATGGTATTTAAAACTAATTATTTAAATCTAGATTCCTTTGAAAAAAATTTTTATATCTTTATTGTGAGTAACAAATAATAACAAATTTTCATATCGAATATCAACAACACTTTTTATTTCTCGAAATACATATAAATTAAAAGACATCTATTCCAGGGACACGTAGTCATTATTGCTAAATTCCACTCTCAACATCGAAACTGAGAATGAAGGAAACTTCAGAATCAGAAGATTTTGAAGATATTTCATTCATAGATTTGTAAAAAAAAATAAATATTTGTTATATCATTCATTATGTGAAAGCTCAAAAAACAGTTGGTTCATATTTTATTTTTATATGTATTTCGAGAAATAAAAAGTGTTGTTGATATTCGATATGAAAATTTGTTATTATTTGTTACTCACAATAAAGACCTAAAAAAATTTTTTTAAAGGAATCTATATTAAAATAATTAATTTTAAATACCATTCACAAAAAGTTTTCAGAGATGTATAAAATATTAAAAACCAAAATTCATTTTAATCATTTTTAATCAAAATTCAAAATTATGTCATTTAATAAGCATTTTTAATTATTATACTTGGTTTAAAAATTATTAACTATTTAAATAAATCTCCTAAATCATATTAACAATAATAATGCTAATGAATTTCAAGGATTAAATCTTATTTACAAATTTAAATTTGAATTTAAACAAATAAATCGATTTTGAGACAGCTAATTTCAGTTTCGTAAAAATACTTGTATTTTAACCTTCAATTTTGTTTTTGGAAGCTGATTTTTGAAATTAAATAAAACCATAAAGCAGCTCGAAATCCATCGCCAAATTTTGATAGGATGGAGAACCAGGTCTAATTTAAATATTAAGACCAAGATTGGATTTTTTCATTTTGCACTGAAGGAGTTGTAAGTGTTCAAAATCACCGAAAATCCTGAAAAGCTCAACATTCAAGGTAATAATTTTCATATTTCTACGTCATAAATTTAAAAAGTCAGCACATCATATGAAAGTACATTAAAAGTACTTAATATTAAGTAATAATCAATTTTAAAATATTTATTAACTTTCTAGAAAAATGTAATCAAAATATGGTAAATTCTGTCATTTGACAGGTAAGTTTAAAAATCAATTTTTGCCTAATATTTTGAATGTTTTTGCATAGTAAGCGACTAATAAAAGAAAATTAACCTATTTTGAACTTATATACCCAAAACATTTATACTACCTAAATTATTTCTGTGCTTTTTTATTAATTTTTCACAGCTATCAAAATAACCTATTTCCCATGCACCTCATCTTAAAAATTAAAATTGCAAAGCAAATAGAAATAATTTTATAAGATATTAAACGAAAATGAATTGTACGGATATTAAATATCATTATTAAGAATTATCAGATTTTTCTAGAAATAGGCCGCAACGACTTTAGGTGAAATAAAATGGAATGACCCAGAATTATTATTAATAGAAAGGAAATAATTCGTTCATTTAGTAAAATTTAGTTTTTAAGTAAAAATTTCATCAATTAATTTATTTGAAAAAATGAAAGAAAATATTTGAAACTTGCAGAAATTGAATTTAGAATTGAGGGCGCCGATCAAAGAACCGGTTATAATTCTTTGACGCTCGAATTAGTTGGCCCCTGAGTCAAAAAAATTGTGTTTTTCAATTTTAGTTTTTTAAAAGCATATTCCGATAGAAAATTTCATTGCGCATCTTTTTTCTCTTTGACAAAAATTTCCAAATTTTATAGTTTTCGAAATAACCTAAAAAAACTGATTTTTTGAAAACAAAAAATTTGATTATTTTTTTGTGTTCAACTCGCGATAAATAAGACAATTATCAACATTTTTTGCTCAAACAAAAACGAAAATACGCGTAATTTTATTGCTCGACTGTCAAAGCGAATGCAAATTAAATGCAATAATAATTGAAAAAGTTATTAATTATTTTCTAAACTAATGATTTAGCGCTGGATTAGCGTCACGTCACTCGTTCTAGGTTAATAACATCGTTGTTTTTCGAGTTGTAATTATTTTTGTGTACTCATACTTTCCAGAAAACTTTTTTAGGTCTTAATAAACAACTTTGCAACACAAAGTACATTGGTGGTGAAAATTTGTCAGATAAACGAGGCGATCGAAGTTTGGAGGTTAGTAATTTTGCATTAGTTTAGAAAATAATTAATGACTTTTTCAATTATTATTGCATTTAATTTGCATTCGCTTTGACAGTCGAGCAATAAAATTACGCGTATTTTCGTTTTTGTTTGATCAAAAAATGTTGATAATTGTCTTATTTATCGCGAGTTGAACACAAAAAAATAATCAAATTTTTGTTGTTTTCAAAAAACCAGTTTTTTTAGGTTATTTCGAAAACTATAAAATTTGGAAATTTTTGTCAAAGAGAAAAAAGATGCGCAATGAAATTTTCTATCGGAATATGCTTTTAAAAAACTAAAATTGAAAAACACAATTTTTTCGACTCAGGGGCCAACTAATTCGAGCGTCAAAGAATTATAACCGGTTCTTTGATCGGCGCCCTCAATTTAGGAGAAAAATTAAAAAACAATGAAAATGATTACAATTGAAAGAAAAATTTTAAATAATGATAAAAATAGATGAAAATTGTAGCAAATAATTAAAATCATAATAGTAAATAATTGTTAAAAATTAAAGACATTTTTAAATAATTTTAAATTTATTATTCTCAAAGCGAGGATTAATTAAATTTTTAATCAATGAAATTTCAAATTAATTCACGTTCTATGAATTATAGTATACCTATAATTGTAATTGTAGTCTTATTATCTCAGATATATTCTGTAATTTTTGCAACTATTATTTACAAATTTTTATTGTTTTCTTCAATTAACAATTATTTCTAAGAATGATTTTTTTATTTAATTTATTTTTCAATTAATTTTTGTCTTTTTAAATTATTTTTTGATTTATTTTCGAAATTTTTTTATTATTTATCTCAAATTCTAGTCATTTTTTCAATTTACAATTATTTTATTTTATTATTTATAACTATATGTTGTAATTTTTTCAATTATTTTTGAAAAACTAAAATTATTGTCTTCAATTTTTCATTATTTTTATTACTTTGCAAATATTTTCTCGCATTTTTTATTACTTTCATTATTCTTTAATTATTTTTTTAGATTTTAAAATATCTTTCCCAAATTTTAATAATATTCTTTAATTTTGAATTATTATTTTTATCATTTTGCAATCTATTTTTCTTCAAATTTTAGTTATTCACAAATTTCATTTCTAAATTCTTCACCTTTTAATTAGATATATTAATTATTTTTCAATAAATTTCCTAAGTTTTTACTTAGTATCTCAAATTTAAGTTATTGCATCCACTTTTTTATGTTTTAATCATTCTTCAATTTTTTTTCTCAAATTTAAAATACTTCGTAAATTTTTAATTATTTTTTTTATATGCATTATTTTCACAATTTTTTTATTATTCTGAATCTTTGTTGATTACTTCCGAGAATTTCAATAATATATCTGAAATTTTCATTTTCTTTAATAAATTTTCGATTATTTTTATAATGTTTTAATTATTTTCCTGAATTTAAAATTCTTAAAATCATTTTGTAATACTTTTACTTTATAAATATTCTGTATTTTTTAAAATTATTTTTCTATCATTGCAATTAATATCTACAAATTTTAACTATTTCTATCATTTTTCAAATTATTTTCTTCAATGATTCTCATTATTTTTCAATTTTTCCCCTAATTTTTAAATTCCAAATTTCTGCAAGTTTCAATTATTTCTCTTACTTTTTCAAATAAAACATTTTCAGTTTAAATTATTTCCTTCAATATCAAATTAGTTTCATTCTGTATTAATTAACTTTCAAATTCTTTTGTCATTTTTCAATTATTTTTACAAAATATATGAGTTTTGTTTTTTGTATTTTTCAAGTATTTCAATTATGTTCTTGGATTTTGAATCACTTTCTTTTACATCAAATAAATTTTGTAATTTTCTCAATTTGTGTTCTTAAATTTCCATAATTAACTTTAGTTTCCAATTATTTTTATCATTTTTAAGTAGTCTTGCTTATTTCAAATACATTCTGTAATTTTTACAATTACTTTTTCACAAATTTTTATTAAATTCTTCGATTTTCAATTATTTTTATCATTTTTAAATTAGTTTTTGTTATTTTCAATTATTTTTTAATAAATTCTCTAACTTTTTTTTATTATTTATCTCTAATTTAAATTATTTTTATTATTATGCAATAATTTTCTTTTATTATATAACTATATGTTGTAATTTTTTCAATTATTTTTAACAAACCAAAATTATTGTTTTCAATATTTCATTATTTTTATTATTTTGCAAATATATTCTTGGAGTTTTTATTACTTTCATTATTCGTCAATTAATTTCCTAGATATTAAAATATTTTTCTTAAATTTTAAAATTTTTCTCCAATTTTCAATTATTATTGTTATCATTTGCAATCAATTTCTTCAAATTTTAGTTATTCTCAAATTTCATTCTTCAATTGAATTCCTAAATTTTCAATTATTTATTTGACTTTTTAATTAGTTTTTTGAATTTGAATTTTCTTTTATCTTTTTACATTTATTTTGTCCACTTAATATTAGATATATTAATTTTTTTTCAATTTATATCCTAAATTTTCATTTATTATGTCAAATCTAAGTTATAGTATACACTTTTCAATGTTTTAATCATTTTTCAATTATTTTTCTCAAATTTCAATCAAGTTCGTCAATTTTTATTTATTTATTTTTTTTAATTTGTAATGATTTATTTTCACAAATTTTATATTATTTTGATTATTTCATTATTAATTCCGAAAATTTACTCGAAATGAAATAAATTGTCAACTTTTGTGTTAAAATAATAATTGCGATAATTAAGAGACTCTTTAATTTAATATTGTTTTATTTCTCTTCTCCCCCTCCCTCCACCGGTCAACATTAAGTGTGCAGATGGCAAAAATTTACAAGTCTCTGTCCCTGATTAAACATATTTTTTAACTTCTATTCTTCTATGAAATATAGAGGGGGGGGGGGGGCGCAAAAATATTTATCTCGCACCGGGCGCAAAAAACCTAAGTTACGGCTCTGTGTGTTTTAATAAAAGTGTATAAAATATTATTGGATATATATATACTTTCGAAAGCAATAAAATTCCGATTTTTTTAAACTTAGCAAAATTACATAATTCGATGCGCTGATTACGAAAATCATAGTGAAAATTGCCGACTAAGTTATCTTCATTTTGAAAAACATAAAAAACCCATAAAAACTGGGTTTTTTTCATTTATCTCAAGAAATATTAAAATTAACAAACATTAAGCGGAATAAAACGCGCGCTTTCATACCTTTTATAAATTATAAAATACAATAATAAATATAACAAATCGGTGAATAATATTTATATATATAATAAGAAGAAATAAATATTTTAAATATAATATTTAAAAATCAATTAATATAAATAAAATCAATATTTATTTATAACAAAATTTTTAATATTTTAGAATTAAAAAGAATTGTACAAAATAATTGAAATTAAACAAAACAATTGCAAATTTTGCAAATTAATTGAAAAAAAAAATGAAATCAATTAATAATTGGGGAAAGTAATTTAAACAATCATAAAAATGTTTTAAACATAAAGGAAATAATTTAAATTTGAGAAAAATACTTGAGAATCTTAAATGTAAATTAAAACAAAATTGAATAATGAAAAATTAGAGAAAATAATTGAAAATTGAGATAAATCAACTAAAATTTGAAAAATATTTTAAATAAAGGAAAGTTAAACAAAATTTGAGTAAAATAATTAAAACTTTCAGAAGTTCATTGGAGTAAAAGAAAATAATTAAAAATTAGAGAAAATAAATGGAAAAAGATAGACATAATTTAAAATTAAACAGAAAAAAATTTAATTAAAGAGAAATAAGTAAAAACTTTTTGTCAATTATGAAAAAGAACGAGAAAAAAAAACAAAAGTAATTGAAAATTAAAGAAAATAATATAAAAAATAATATAATATAAATAATGAAATAATTGAAAAGTCAGATAAAGTTAAAAATTTTCGAAATTATGAAACAAATGTAAAGAATTGAAAATTGAAGGAAATAAATTTTGAAAAATAATTGAAAAATGTTTTTAAATTTTAAAACTTGACGAAAATAATTAAAATATGATACAAACAATGATAAGTTGTAAAAAATAAATGACATTTAAGTATATATAAAAGTATTTGAAATTTACGATAATTAATAAAAAAAATTTTTAAATTATGAAAACAAATGGAAATAATTAAAAATTGAAGAAAACAATTGAAATTTTGGAAAAATTCTTAAAAAGTTTAGAAAATAATTTTAGAAAATGAGAATAACTAAAAATTGGAGAAATACTGGAAGAATGCTAAAAATAATTAAAATTTACGATATTCAATAAAATTTTTTGGAAATTATGAAAACAAATAAAAATAATTAAAAATTGAAGAAAATAATAGAAATTTGAGAAAAGTACTTTAAAATGTTCAAAAATAATTTTACAAAATGAGAATAATAATTAAGAATTTAGGGAAATAATTGAAAAATGATAAAATTAATTCAAAATTTAAAAAAAATTGAAATATGCTGAAAATAATTTAAGATTGAGAAAGAAAATTGAATTATGATGAAAATAATTTAAATATGAAAAATTGAAAACATTCAATAAAATTTGAGAGAAATAACTGAAAAAACCATAGATATATTAATTACAAAATTAGTAACTCGAAAATTTTTAATTGAAGAGAATAATTAAAAAATCGCAGAAATAACGAAAATTGATGCAATATCGGATAAATAATTGAAATTTTTAAAAGTAATGCCAAAATAATGAATATAATTATAAATTGATGAAAATCAAGAAGAATTGCAGAATTTATTTTTAAGCAAAAGAAAAAAATTAAAAAATCGTTATATAATGGAAAATTGATGACAATAATCTAAATTTGAGATAATAACTAAAAATTCAGGAAATTAATTGCATGTGTATATATTTTAAACTTCTTCAAAAACCATAATAAATTTTTAAAGCATTTTTCGAAACTTTTTTTTTACACAAAAGACAATTAAAAACCAGCACAACACGACACTAACGAAAAACTAACGCAAGCTACGTAAGTTACTGTAAGTTATGTTTTAAATTTTTTATTATTTTTAGAGAAAAATAGAAAATAATCAATCAATTAACCAACAGTTACCGTAAGTTACGTAAGTTGCAATAAGTTACGTAAGATACCGTAAATTATCCTGATTTTTCCTCTCGGGTTTCCGCAAGGTACATAAGTTACCGTAAGTTACGTTTTTATTTTTCTATTATTTTTAGAGAAAAATAGAAAATAATCAACCAGTCATCCAAAAAAAGTCACCGTAAGTAATCGTAAGTTACGTAAGTTACTTTCTCCAAAACTATCACTCCTACTAAAAAAATGTATCCTTCATAAAATGTGTAGTTTTAGAAGTTCTACAACTTTTCTCTAAAATATTTTTATAAATTTTTCGTTTTTTACAAGTTTATTGCAATAAAAAAACCATTATTTCTATGAATTTTTTTTGTTTTTCACCATGAAGATGGCATAGTTGGCAATTTTTACTATGATTTTCGTAATCAGTGCGTTCGAATTACGTAAGTATACTTAGTTTCTAAAAAAATCGGAATTGTGTTGCTTTCGGAAGTGCGCACATATTATTTTCTAAAAAGATAATGCTTAAAATATATTAGTTTCTAAAAAGATAGTATATCTAAAATATTATTTTTAAACAATAAGATAAAAATATTAACTGTTTTCTTCTATTATTTCAGTAGAAAAACAAAGTACTTACGTCGGATTTTTTGGTATTTTCATCATCGTTTAAAGTTCCATACGAAACATTTTCTTCAGATGTTATTCTTTCACGTTCATCTGCTTCTCGAGCTTCGTTAATCTGAAACCATACACTTGTAAACTATTGATGACAATAATAATTATAATAAATAATTTCAATCATTCGTATTTTTATGTAAAAAAAGAAACATTTTTTCAATTTACTTCATTAATTTACAAAGTTTGTAATTATAAGTAGTGACCGTAACATATAACCTTAATACTTCATAACGCGAACAAAAATATTATCAAAACCTTCTGTTGCCTTTCAGTTCAGACAAAAATCAATTTTTATTTGAGTTTTTTTTTTAAGTAATTTGGATATTTTTTAATATCCGTTAAGCAGGTTCTCTTGATTGACATAACCTCGAACTCAAAATGGCTTTTCCTATCAAATAAAAGTATTATTAAAATAATAATTTCATCGAATTTTGAAAAACCCAGTTGTACATTTTTCAGAAAAAATTAGGTTGAGCCAAAATTTGTTGTCAAATAATAATTGTTTAAAATTTTATGTTTTTTTCTTTAAATCTAGTTAAAATCTGTTATTTTCATCCGATTTTAACAAATAATAAATAGCTCATTTTTCTGGTTGAAACATTCTCTAAAATTTTATTTCTTCGGTTTTATTATAAAGAATATCTTGTTTAAAAGTTCTTGAACAAATGAAAATTGGTTTTTACGTATTTTTTTTAACTAGAAAATTCAATTACTTGTCAAAATTGAATGAAAATTACAGATTTTAACAAGATTTAGATAAAAAACATCGAATGTGAGGTAATTATTATTAGACAGCAAAATTTAGCTCAACTTAAATCATTCTGAAAAATGTACAACTGGATCTTTTAAAATCTGCTGAAATTGATTTTAATAATATTGCTATTTAAATAAAAAACATTAATTTCACCAAATGTTAATTCAGCAGAATTAGCAATTAACAAAATGTTAATTCAGCAGAATTAGCAATTAACAAAATGTTAATTTAGCCGAATTTTTAATTAACAGAATGTCTATTTGGCTCAATTTTCATTTGCCCGAATTTTGATTTACATACGAAATCATATTTAATAGAATCCTTAAGATGTGGAATTTTCATTTGTTCGACACTGCTCAAGTCCAAATATACATCCGACAGAAAAATTTTAATACAAATTTTGAAATAAACCAATCATAATTTTACTTATAATTTCTGATTGGTTAATTTTAAAATTTGCCACAAAATTTTTCCGTCAGATGTATATTCGGACATTTGCAGTGTCGGACAAATGGAAATTCGACGTTTTAAGAACTTTAACAAATATGAATTCGTGGAAATGAAAATTTGTCCAAATAGACAATTTATCAGTTAAAAATTCGGCTAAATTAACAGTCGGTGAAATTAATGTTAAGGAGTTGGTTAAATAGAAATTCTGTGAAAAGAAATTTATGTCAAATAAGAGTTCGGTGACTTGAAAATTCTACTTAGTGAAAATTAGGATTAATTGAGGTTATGTTAATAGAGAGAACCACCTTAAACAGCTCTTTTTAGTTTGAAGTTAATTATGGCGCAAAAAGTTTCACGCCATATAATTCCTGAAAAATTCGAATTAAGTTTGAGGTTATGTTACGATCTCCTAAAATTACTATCTTTTGCCGCTCACTTTTTGTTCATGCATCTTTAGTCCCTGATCGGTGTCCAAAAGCTCAAGAGGTATTTCCTTAAAGCTCGCGACAGTAATTGCCACACAGATAATAAAAATAATAGTAATAAGCGTAAAAGTTGCATGCAAATGACCTCCCAAAGCAACTCCAATTGCAGTTGCGTCCCAATTTATTCCACCTAAACCATAGCCCATAAAACCTCCCAATCCGGCCATTATGGTAAATGTACTTAAACCCCTCGCGTGATCCTCTGCGAATAAAAATGTGTGAGAAAAAATAATTTATAAAAGTCTTTTTTAAATTCATTAATATTATTTATTAAATTTTTAAAAAAAGCTTTTTTTATCATAAGTCTTGAAAATCTGCTGGGTAAATTGTCAAATGAAAAATCAGCAGGCCAATTTACCCAAAACATGAGAAAAAAGTATTGATTGTAAAGAAATTAATACCTGGAACAGTGACATCTAAAAGATACGCTCTTGCCGGACTTTGGCAAGCGTCAGCATCAAAATCAAGTAAAACAGTTCCCAAAATTGTAAAAAATATTCCCCAAGAATGTGACGAAATTACAGCCGGTGAATTTTCTTGTTTTGCCATTTTTGCACTTGTTCTGTGACCCAAAGCAACCGACTGATTTTGAGACAAAATTTTCGGACCATCGCCAAGCGCATAACCCAATCGCTCCCCATTTGGAACAAGAATTAGTCCTAAAAATGTGAATTTTTCGAATTATTGCTCATTTGTGTCTGAACTTTGAATTAAGCTGAAGTTTAAAATGTTTAAGAAATGTAAAAAGATAAAAATCAATTAATACAAAAATGATAATTATTCTTGTAGTAATTATTCTTGTACATAAATTTCTTAGCATAACCTCAAAAAATGATAAACTAGAATATATAATGCATTCCATTTATGCCTAATTATTTAGAGATGGTTTTTTTTAAACCTTCGGGAGCTGAATGAGCACAATTTTTATGTAATTAATTGCAAATTAAATCACTGCTAGAATTTCCTGTACACACAGAAAAAAAATTCTTAAAATCAAGGGATTCCGGTTAATTGTAAGTAACAGATTTATGATGATTTTCGGTGATTTTGAACACTTGTAGCTCCTGAGGTGTAAAATTAAAAAATCCAATTTTGATCTTAATATTTAAGTTAGACCTTGTTTTCCATCTTACTAAATTTTAGCGATGAATTTCGAGATATTTTACAGTTTTATTCGGTTTGAAAAATCAGCTTCCAAAAACTAAATTAAAGGTTAAAATGCAAGTAGTTTTACAAAACTGATGTTAGCTGTCTGAATGTTAATTAATTTTTTTAAATTCTAATTTTTTAACGAACCATACATTTCATTAATCACACTTTATAAATTTTTATTAAAAAAACCTAAATTATTAAATTTATATGTATTTTTTGTTTTTAAATTTTAATAGTATATTTTTTTCAATGGTGTTTAAATGATGTCCTTCGATTTTCACTCACTTTTCTTAATAACAAATAAAATTTATAATTCTCTCAATTTTTTTTCATAAATTTCTATAATCATATTTAATTTCCATTTAATTTCAACATTTTCTAAGTAGTATTGTTTACCTCAAATATATTCTATAATTTTGTCAATTATTGTTTACAAATTTTTTTCAATTTTCAATTATGTTTATCATTTTTCAATCACTTTTGTTATTTTCAGTTATTATTTAAATAATTTTCTAATTTTTTTTATTATGCTCAAATTTCAGTAATTTTTTCAATTTACAATTATTTTTATTATTCTGCACTTATTCTCTTTTATTACAGATATATGTTGTAATTTTTTAAATTTTTTTTACAAATTAAAATTATTTTCTTCAATTTTTAATTATTTTTATTACTTCACAAATATTTTCCCGAATTTTTTATTATTTTCATTATTCTTCAATTCATTTTCTAGATTTTAAAATAATTTTTTTAAATTTGAATAATTTTCTTCAATTTTTAATTGTTTCTATCATTTTTCAATTACTTTTTGCCATTTTCAATTAGTACCGTTAACCAAGGCTATTTTGTGCACAAAACCGCTCTTTTTTCACTCTATGCTTTGTTAAAATTCAGAATTTGAAAAAATAAAGAATTGAACTTTTCAGTTATGTTGTAGACATCCTTCTGAAGGTGTCCTATGAGTTAGCCGACAAGAAAAAATTTTTTGTCTGAGTTATAGAAACTCAAAGTTGTGCACAAAATAGCCCCACGGATGGGGCTATTTTGTGCATCAAAGTTTGTTTATTTATAAAGATATGTAAAAAAAATTTTTTACTGTTTTTACTGTATGAAGTATTTTTTCTAGATATTCTAGAGTGTAATTAATAAAAACAAAGTTAAAAATATTTTTTTTTTGTAGTAATTGTTTAACTAATTTGAAAGTAAAACTTTGAAATTTTACAAAAATGGAGATTTAAAAAAAAAGTTATTTTTTTAAGTAAATCTTACTGAATAAAACTTCTACTACATTTCTTGAGTTATTTTAAGAAAAA
The DNA here is from genome assembly GCA_037103525.1 of Ganaspis brasiliensis. Lineage (NCBI taxonomy): Eukaryota > Metazoa > Arthropoda > Insecta > Hymenoptera > Figitidae > Ganaspis > Ganaspis brasiliensis. The sequence continues at coordinate 3,824,847 of JAZKLR010000146.1, forward strand.
AAGTTACAAAATTAACTTGAAAAGCATGTAATTATTAAATTTACATTTTTGAGGTTTTTAAGGCACCGTGTGTAAATTTTAAATTTTATGCTTATTTCTCGGTTTTTATAACAAAAATAAGACAAATATGTTCTAAAACTAAATTCTAAAGTATTTTTTATTAACTACAAAACTAATTTTTGAAAAATAATTGATTTTAAAGGATGCACAAAATAAACCACCAAATTCTGATTTTTTAGATTTTTACACTTTTTTCTTCAATTTTTAATTATTTTTATTACTTTGCAAATATTTTCTCGAATTTTGTATTATTTTCATTATTTTTCAATTAATTTTCTAGATTTTAAAATATTTTTCTCAAATTTTAATAATTTTATTCAATTTTTAATTATTATTGTTATCATTTTACAATCTATTTCTTAAATTTTTAATTTTTCTTACTATTCCTCAATTAAATTTCCAAATTTTCAATTATTTATCTTATTTTTCAATTATTTTTTTCATTTTTTTTATCTTTCTGCAATTTTTTCTCCTTTTAATTAGATATATTTATTCTTTGTTAAATTATTTTCTAAACTTTCGATATTTATCTCAAATCTGAGTTGATGTATCTCCTTTTAATTTTTAATTATTTTTTCTTAATTTGCGATGATTTTCACAAATTTTATATTATTTTGATTATTTGTTAATTAATTTGGAAAATTTTAATTATTCGTCGCAAATTTCCATTATTTTCTTCAATTTTTGGATTATTTCTAAAATAATGTTATAATTATTTTAATCAATTTAAAATTCTTGAAATCGTTTTGTAATTAGGTACTTTTTTTACTTCAAGTGTATTCTATATTTTTTCAATTTTTTTTTTAAAATTGCAGTAACTATCTTCAATTTTCTATTATTTTTATCATTTTTCAATTATTTCACCCAATTTTAATTATTTTCATTCTTATCCAATCAATTTCTAAAAATTTTAAGCAATTTTTCTCAACTTTCAATATAGTTATCTTCAATTTTCAATTATTATTGTTATCATTTTACAATCAATTTCTTTAATTTTTAAATATTCTCACTATCTTTAATTAAATTCCTTAATTTTCAAATATTTATCTAATTTTTTAATTATTTTTAAAAAATTTTCTTTTTTTTATGTTTTTGTAATTATTTTTTCCATCTTTTAATTAGATATATTAATTATTTTTTCATTAATTCCCTCAATTTTCATCTATTATCTAAAAGCTAAGTTATTGTATCCGATTTTCAATGTTGTCATCATTCTTCAATTATTATTCTTAAATTTCAATTACATTCGTCAATTTTTAATCATTTTTTTGCTTCCTCATACAGGAAGGTGGTGATCGTTAATATTTTCGATTTTCCAAAAATAGTCTGAATCGATTTCTTTTCATCTAAGACGTAAATTTTTATCTAAAAGGCGTAAATTTTCATTCTTAAGCAAATTTCCAGATGTCCAGATTCTCCTCAAAAAAAAATTTTAAAATACAACTTAAGAAATACAGAAATTATATTTCTTATCTCAAAACGAATTGAGTAACCTATAAAACTTTTATAATTGATTAAAAATTCCTAAAATAATTCACGTTTGTTCATTTTTTTTGCATTTAAAGTACTTTTTTTTCATAAATTCTTCGATTAACTCTTATATAATTAATTTATTGATGCTCACATGGAAGCGAAATGTTGTTATTTGTCGCACATTTCCATTATTTTCTTCAATTTTCGATCATTTCTAGAATGTTTTAATTATTTTCCTGAATTTAAAATTCTTGAAATCATTTTGTAATTATGTACTTTCTTTTACTTCACGTATATTATGTATTTTTTTCAATTATTTTTTTAAAATTGCCGTAATTATCTTTAATTTTCTATTATTTTTATCAATTTTTAATTATTTCACCCAATTTTAATTATTTACATTTTTATCCAATTAATTTCTAAAAATTTTAAGCATTTTTTTCTCAAATTTGAATTATTAAAAAAAAAATTTTTAATCTTGTTATAAATAATTACAAATGAATTTATTATTCGAAATCAAATAAGATTATCAACTTTTGAGTTGTTTGAATAATTTCAATTATTCCAAACTTGAATAATTTCGTTAATAAAGAAACTTTTAAATTTATTTTTTTGTTCATTTATGTGAACAATTTACAAGTCGTCGCCCTTGGATTAGTTAGAACTTTGCCGACCAGACTCGCGATAACGTTTTTAATTGTCCTGACAAATACTTATAGTATCTCAATGCCAATTAACTAAAGTTACTTTTTGGTAAAAACTAAAAAGTCACTTCATTATGTTTAAATTTGTTTCTCATCTATTTTTTATTAAGTTTTGTTTTGACTTTGATTATGACTTTTTTAAATATCGTTGCGTAATTTTTTAATAAACAATAAATTCAATTTTACTACTTTACTATGTATTTCTTTGGTCTCTTGAAGAGCTACTTAGCCCTAGGAGAATATTTTCTAATAAATAAATAATAATAATAAATATCATCCTTTAAACAAAATATTTTTTACGATGTAAAAAAAATAAGTTTATATTAAAACAAAAACGTAAAAGGAATCTAGAAGCGGAATATTTCTTTTAATTTTTTTTTCGATGCAAGAATAATAATTGCTACTTTTGTATTATTATTTTGTATATTTATCTTTTGTTGTAAACTTTAGTTTGTCTTTGTTGCACACATTGATTTTTATCTTTTGATTGTAAACTTTAGCTTATTTTAAAATTTGCTCCTGTTCTTTCCATCTTTTACCAAATTTTCAACTTTTAATGATTAAAAATTACCAATAAAAACACCAACAGCTAGTAATAATATAAAGGGCCTTCTTCTGCCGTATTTCAATTTACAACGATCGCTGACGCTACCCAGAATTGGGGTCACAAAGAAGCCTACAAGTGGACTTAACGCCCATACCAAGGTCATGTGTTGATGAGCCACGCCGATTTTCAATAAAGTTGGAGACACAAAAGCCGTCTCAGCTGCATATGAAAATTCAATTCCCATCACAGCCGCCGATATTCTTACTAATTCGCCTCGAGTTTTTCTCCTAATTGCACAAAATCAACAAAATAATTTCATTTTTTTCTATAAAAATATTTTATTTTAGAAATTTTTATAAATTAAAAATAAATCTTAGAAATGCCAGAAATTTTTATCTAGTTTTTAATAGATATATTTTTTTAAACGTTTTTAATTTTGTCAATTCACTTTTCCGTGTTTTCTGTATATTTTTTACCCTCAATTTATTCTTTTTGCGTTTAATATTAAATGAAAATTAAAATTGAGAATTTTCCATTACCTATAAATATGAGAGTAATCATCGAGAGTTCTTTCAAGTTTAGGTGGTCCTCGAATATGATTAAGAAATCCTTCCACCCCTTTATCTGTAGGAATATTACTTTTCCATTCTTTCAACAAATCCCACTTTTCTCTCGCTCTATCACGAATTCCATGAATTCGTCCAGTGAATCCCTGATATTCGTTTAATTTGTCAACCATGATGACACCTGATTTTAATCACACAATTTCTTTAAAAAATGATTATTATTTATTGGGAAAAATATCAAAAGCTATTAGTAAATAACTGAGTTTAAGTTATAAAGTACACAAAGTAATATAAAAAGTACATTGTTATTTAATGTTTGAAAAATTAATATTCTTGGTATTTTTTCACTACTTTTTTTTTAAAATTTATCATCAACATTCCGACTCTTACCCGGCTTTAAAATTTGATGTCTATCGTCATTTTTTTAAAAACTTGAAATAATTTGAAAAACTATTTTTTAAAATAGGAGAAATTGTCACTTTTGTGATTTAATACTTTTCATGACTCAAAATTCCTGGGATTTAGAGACAAGAAATAATATCTGATGCTTCGAAAACGAATAGTAGTCGACTAAGTTGAATAGATACCTTCGGATTATTTTATTGGTGCAAGTCGACGCGCCGACGCGTTTTGTCGATTTTTTAATTGTTTTCAGGGATCATAGAATATGACCTTTTGAAAGCTTTTTAAGTTTTGTCACTTATTTTTGACTATTTTTATAATTTTCAGTTTCTTAAAAAATTGCTTTATCTCAATTAAGGCGAATTTCAATTTATGCGAATTTCTATTCTTCAAATTTTTAATTCATCGAATTTTTAATTAATCGGATTTTTAATCTATCCAATTTTTAATTACTCGAATTTTTAATCTATCCAATTCTCAATTCATCTAATTTTCAATTCATCTAATTTTCAAATCATCAAATTTTTAATTTTTTTAATTTTGAATTGATGTTATTTTTAAGAAATCCACTTGTTAAAAACTGTTTTATCTTAACAAAGGCAAATTTCAATTTTTACAAACTTCTGTTCTCCAAATTTTTATTTGATCTAATTTTTAATTAATCTAATTTTTAATTAATCTAATTTTTAATTAATCTAATTTTTAATTAATTTAATTTTTAATTAATCTAATTTTTAATTAATCGAATTTTTAATTCAGTAGCTAATTTCCAATTTATCCAATTTTTTATTCGCTTGATTTTTAATTCATTTCATTTCTAAAAAACCCACTTTTCAATTCAACTAATTTTCAATTCATTCAATTTTCAATTCATTGAATTGAATTAATTCATCAAACAATCAATGGAAGTATAAATTTTTTTGAATCAAATATTTTTTAGATAGAAAATTGTGTTCTATTCCACACCACCCAAGAGGTTGAACACTGGGCGCATTTTTGATTTTGCACTGATAAAATATTAGTTGGTTTGAAAAACAAAATTCGTTGCAATAAGAAGTTGAATATTAGCAAAAAATTTTGTTGTTAAAACCAAAGATATTTTGCTCAGGATCGTGGTTTCCCTACTTTTTAAATTAAAACCTTAAAGAGTTGACTGATTGAATGAAAACGAATGACAGACGATTAGTCAATACTTCAGAATATTAATTTAAAAATAAATTAATAGGCCTAGTCCACGAGAAAAAATTATTATGTACATAATAATAATAATAATAAATATTTATAAAAAAAATAATCATAATTTACCTCATGACGTTTTCCTGAAACAAAAAAAAGGTTATTTATAAAGAAGAAAAAAACAGTTTACGAACAATATTAAAGAATAATATAATAGACTGAAACGGATGTAAATATTTTTTAGTGTACAGAAAAATACAGAACAAAAAAATTATTTATCAAAAACCTGTAACAATAATATAATAATAATAACAATAATATTATAATATAATAATTATAATATAATAATTATAACAATAATAATAATAACAATAATAATCTTAATAGTACAACATTCAAACAATTTTATTGAGATATGAGAAATAAGGAATATTTTCCTGAAAGAATAAAAAAGGTTAATTAATGACCTGAAAAAAGTGTTCGATGAGACCTTAAAAAAGAATGTGTAATTATTAATAATTCGAATTAAAATTATATACATTTACAAGATTATTTACCTGAATTATTTTTTCTGAAACAAAATAAAAAAGTTTATGAACAACCATGAAACAACATTTTTCAAAAAAAGGGAAAATTACAAAATACACAAAATTGGCAATACATTCTATACATAAAATACAATACATAAACAAACACAATACATAAACAAACACAATACATAAAATAAATACAATACAATGCTATACATAAACAAGAAAATGACATAAACACAAAATTATCAATATGTTATTTTTAATAAAATATCATTAATAAAAATAATTTTTCAAAAAATCAAAAGTTACCGAATATTACCAGTTTTTCCTGAAAAGAAAGAAATGTTCATTAATAATCTAAAAATAAAATAATAGACAAAAACCTAAAAAAAAATACAAATATTACAATAATAAAAGGAGTAATTACACATATAAAAATAATTTTTCAAATCAAAAGTTACCAAATATTACCTCTGTTTTTCCTGAAAAGAAAGAAATGTTCATTAATGATCTAAAAATAAAAATAATGGACAAAAACCTGAAAAAATTACAAATATTACAAAAATAACGAAAGAGTGATTACATATACATGTGATTGAAAATTACCTGATTTTTTCCTTAGTAATTAGGCAAACCTGAAACAAAAATTTAAAACATATTTAGAAACGCAAAAAAAAAATAATGAAAGTAGAGCAAAACTTACCAAATTTAATACTTACTAATATAATAAAAATATTATATTCAACTTCCTTTCAATTTTTCCTCTTGCTTATTTAAATCTTCACTTTATAATCACTATCACTTTTAAAATTTCACTTTTAAAATTTCACTTTTAAAATTTCACTCTCAAGTTTAGAACTAATTTAAAACTGTTTTTACCGAGTTCAAAAATGTTTTATAACTGTTCAGAACTACTTAAAACTGTTCAGAACTTGTTTAAAACTTTTCAGAACTATTTAAAACTGCTTAGAATTAGTTTAAAATTTGCAAAAACCGAGGCTGTGAACAGCGAACGGACCGACAGACCGACAGACACCAAAGTCTCAAAATGGTTTCAACCGAACAAAATCTTCATAATTATTCGAGTAAAAATTTTTAAAAAACCAGGTCAATTGAAAAAAATTATTTCCGGAGGGTGGGGGGGGGGGGGGCATCAGGAATTTAAACTTTAAAAAAAATGTTAATTTAAAGACAAAAAGAAATTTAATAAAAAATTATTTTTCATGAAAAAAAATACATTTTAACATTTATACATTTTAATGAAAAATGTATTTTAATTAAAAAAATACATTTTAACATTTATACATTTTAATGAAAAATGTATTTTCATTAAAAAAAAAATATATATTTTTGATTAAGGGCATGTCCAATGTTATTGTTGTTTTGCATGGAAGCAGCCTGCAAATTTTATGACAACTTAGACATGTCCTTAAAAAAAATTATCAATTGAAAAAAAAAATGTAATATAATTTCAAAAACCATTCTTAATGCAAAATTGTAATATTGTAAATCATATAATTGTTAAACTCACCACAAGAATGTTTTATCTGAAAAAATACTTGATTAGTATTATATAAGTATTAAAAAAAAAGTTCTCACCATGTTGATCTCTGGATCTCACTGTAACACACAAGAAACAAAACACAAGAACATTTGTTCGGAATTTATTTACATCTTGTTTGAAAAAACTGTCTACTAAGAAAGTAACATTTTTTTTCAAATTGGATGTAAATAATTTGCCAGGTTCGAGAAAATAAGGCGCAAACACAGTGACACAATATAATTTTATAAACATGCAAAATAAATCATTCACTCAAAAAATCTAATTTCCCTACCTACTCAATCGCCTAGCTTCTCATTTTCTCCAACATACACACTGCCCTACCCTTTAAAAAATCTTTTTTTAAAAAGTACGGCAGCACACTCCTCGGTTCTCTCTCATTCCACCCGGGTGCAAAAAACCTACACTAGGGATCACGTCCCGGAACGTGTCCGACACCCGAGTTCAATTCTCTGAAACTCACAAAAAGTAATTAGCAGGGATTTTGGAAAATTGGCAAAAAAAATTTAAAATCAAAATTCCAAAGCTAGAAAAGTTTTTTTTAAATTAATTTTTAACTTAAATATGTTTATTTAAAATTTCAAATTTAGTATTTTAATTTTACATTTTTAAATTATCTGAGACAATAATTAAATATGAAAGTAACTTTTAAATTGTCTTTTTGAACAGGATATTAATTTTACTTAAAAAGAAATTTACTGATGCGAATATTTTACGAATGGGGTATTTGTACATAATTAAAATTGAGTTATTAATTTCCGAAATAAAAAAATATTTTGGGAATTAGTAACAGTTTTTTGTCACTATGTCGCGTAATTAAAAATCGGACTTGCCGATCGCGGATTCCCTCGTTGGAGGGAAAATATCAGCTCCTTTTTTCTGCTCCAGTATCCAGAGATCCCTCTTCTGCTCTTCCTGTCCTTCAGTCTGAAAAAAAAAAAAGAAAAATAGTTTAATTAATAACTGTTTTTAAAAATTACAATTTAATTAATTGGAATTTTCATGGTTTAAACTATTTTTATTGAAAATTTTAAATAAAACTTACAGTTGACTGCATCTGCCTATACCCGACCTCCATCCTGGAGCTGCACTCGTACGTTGATTTTTCACTCAAAAAAAAAAACACTCGCGATTTAAGAAATTTCGATCACTCCCGGGACTTTTTTTTTTAAATCGAATTATTAAATAATTATTTAAACTTGAATAATAATCGTACGCGGTTTTAAAGTAACGACACTCCCGAATTTAAAAAATTATTCAAATTAAATTTCCACTTTTTTTGCGAGCACATGTTCATTAAAATTTAAAAAAACACGACATTTTCCGATATTTTTTTTTGTTATATTGAAGAAAATAAAAATTAGAAAAATTAATTATTGAACGAAAAGATTAAATTTGTAGAAAAAAACGAACTTTTTTTTGGGTTCCGAAGAAATAATGCGCGAATACGTGGTCACTAGAATTTTTGCGCGACTGATTCCCGATATTTATCTTTGTTAATTCAACAGAAATTATAAAAATAAAATAAATTTTTTTTACGTAAGAATGCACTTTAAATATATAATTAATCGATTTTTTACACTCCCGAATTAAAAATGCGAATCGAAATGCAGACTGTTCGAATTTCGAAACCGAGATTCAAAAAAGACCTCACTGAACCTCATATCCGAAGCAACTAAATTTAAAATTTTACTCTTTTCTACCTGATGCTTTGTTTACATTTTGACTATTTACTGCAATTCGCCCACAAGTTTTACAGATCAGTTCCTAATTACCAACTTGTTTACTTTCACAAACTGCAATATTTTAATTTAAATTCTTTTGTCTATTATCTTTATTGAGAGTCAGGTAGCATTTTGCAGATCTCAAAAGAATTTCCTCAAATTCTTGTTCTTAAATTTGCAAACATTTTTGGTATTTCATTTTTGAAATAATAAATATATATTTATGCATACACTATGTATATATTATTAATATATTTAATTGTAATTGGAGGATTTTTAATTTTATTTTTATATTTTATTAGTTTTATTATAAATGAAAAAATAGTAATATTAAGAATAATAATTATTAAAATATTTATTTATAAATTTTTTTTATTAGGGATATGTTTAATATTTATAAATATAATATATATAATATAATATTCTATAGTTTTTTATATTTTAAATATAAAAGTATAAAAATATTATAATTTTATAATTTCAAAAACATTTTAAATTATTTTAAATATTTTTGAAATTATAAATTTCTCATTTTTTTTAAAATTTATGTCAAAGGGACAATAGTTGAGATTTTATACAAAATAATTTATCACAGTAATTATAATAACCAGGATTTATTTAAATAGTTTTATTATTTTTTACCCGAATATTTTTTCGGTGTAATTTTATTTTATCAATTACTGTTTTATTAATTTTATTTTAATAATTATTTGATTTACTATAAATATAAGAAATTTTATTTATTAGAATTTATACCAATGTTTGTTAGAAAAAGGAACAAAATTTAATGTCAAAAAAACAAAGATTATTCTTAAACTAAACCATTTCATGGTTTATTATATAAATTAAATTATTATATAACTTAATAAAATTTATTAATTTTATTTTATCAACTATTTTATTTATTATTACTATTCGAATCTTTATTTATTAGAAACTATTTGAATTTTAATTAGAAAAAAAAGAATAAAATTTTGTGTCAAATAAAAAAACGAATTCAATTTTGCAGTATCATCTGATTTGATAAACTATTTTTTTAATAAATTTAATTAATTATACTCATTGGATTAATAACTATTAATATCATTAATGTTATTAATGTAAGCAAATCATTTAAAAAACAATCATTATTTAATTAATTAATTTTTACATAATAGTAACACTCAAATATGTTAACAAAAATTCTTACAATTTTATAATTCGTCTATTTTTAACCAATAAAATCGAGAAATGGTTATATTTTAAATAATCTTAACTTTAAATTAAAATACACATTTTTTTTATTTCTGTTTTTTTTTTAAATGGTCCAGACCCCACCATAGAACTGTCTACGTTGTTTATGAACGAATATATTATAAGAAAAAATTGCATTATTATTTACCGAATATATTTTCCCTACAATATAGGATTTTCATAATTATTAAATTCCGCAAATTTACAATTTTCTACAAACTAATCTAATTCCTAGAAAAATTTTCAGGTATTTTTGATTGTAAACATTATCTATTCAGACCTTTTCTTTTTTCTCAAGGTTTCTCGCATTTAGGCGAAGCCACTATTATTGTTTTGATCCCTTTAAATTTTACTGATCGCGGAAACTTATTCTTTTTGTTTTTTGCAACTTTTGAGTAACAAAAACATGAAGTGAAATCGAAATAGAAAATTTAATTTTTTCCAAAATAGAAATTTTGTCCAGCAGAGAAAGAGAATTTTTTCTAATTTCTCAAATTTACCTCACATAAACAACTTTTTTTTATTTATGGTTATTTAACCACTAGCAGCCGTCTATAAATTTCGTAAGACGTTTTTGGACCTTTTTTATCTCCATAGAAAATATTACGTAAGATAAATAAAAAATAATATAAAATCATGAGAAATAATTTTAAATTCTTTATTCATACATTTTTAATACATTTTTAATAATCTTTTTTGGTGTTCTATTAGCGTTTTAACTTTTACCTAAACTAAACAAAACCTAAAAAATTAAATGACTGAATAAATAATTGAAAAACATTTTACAGATTTGTTTATTTTGTAACTATCATTTCGTTCAGAAAAAAAGTCCATATACTTTCTAAATCTGAATTAGTTAAAAATAACTAATTATTATAGTAAATTGGGGCTGATTTTTTGTTTCATCAATTAGTGAAAAATTACTAGTTATTAGTAAAATATGAATAATTATAAAAAAATAACTGCAAAATAGTTAAAATTTGATTATTATAATTGAATTAGTAAACTGAATTTTATAAAAGTATTAGTTATTTTGACATAACCTAAAAATAAATTTCACTAACAGTTAGTTATTTTTTACTAAATGATTAGTAAAAAAATAATAATTATTTGAATTAGTGACCCGAATTTTATTTTTGTAATAAGAGTTTTGTATCAGAAATTGCAGTCTAACGGAATTTAAAAATTCTATCTATAAATAGAATGCATTTACGAAAATAATATTGTAAATATTGACAGTGATAAAAATATTATCTTCAATATTCAATTAACAATCTGAGTATTATAAATATTAGTTCGATGCACAATTGGAGATAACCTGATAATATTTCTTTGATAAACTTAATAAAACCGGTTAAATCCATAAATGCACAGATTTTTTAAGTATAAATAAACTGACAAAATTTTCCGAAATTTAAATAATATTCATATCCTTAGAAACATTTTTTGTATACAAAGCTGTCAGATTAACATAAAACATAATATAAAAATATTTTATATATAATTTTTAGGTTATTTACCAAGCAAAAAATTTATAAATTGCGTAAGAATTATAATTGAATTTTTAAAATTTATTATCAAATTACGTTAGAAAAGTTAGATTTTCATTTTATTCTTGCCTGTAGATAGGCAACCTATTATTCTGATAAGAGAATATGGTAGCTCGTGAATTAAAAACACACTTTCTTGTTATTATTATTTTTTTTTTTTACAAAAAAAGTTTAGAATTATTATTATTATTATTTTTTTTACAAAACAAGTTTAGGATTATTATTATTATTATTGTTGTTGATGATATTGTTATCATTATTAATTATGGTTATTATTATTATTATTGTTATTTAAAATTTTAAATAATAATAATAATTACAATAAATATTCCAAATAATAAAAAAATATTTTGGTTTTTCTTCCTTAAACGGAAATATATAAATAAAATAAATAAATAACTGTTCAATAAATTGAATTAAATTTTAGAATATCAGGAGGTAGAAACCTTTGTCCAAATTGCGATTGATGCTGCAGGTAAAAATATTTTAATTTTTTCGAAATCTATATACACTGAAAAATCGGTATTCTTTATTTGAGAATTTTTTGGCGCCTATTTAAGAATAAAATATTTTTCTATTAATGATATAATATTCTTAAAATAAGAATAATATTCTTAAAATAAGCAGCATATTCTTAAATTAGAAATATATTTTCATGGCTTAAAAATGTGTTTCTTAATTTAAGAATTTGCTTCTGATTTTAAGAATATTCTTCTTATTTTAAAAATATTATATCCTTAATAGAAGAATATTTTATTCTTAATTAGGTGCCAAGAATAGTTCTCAAATAAAGAATACCGTTTCTTCAGGGTAGAATTTATATTTATAGAAATTAATTATATAGTATTTTGAATTAATGGTGTTGCAAAGATAGAATTAACATAACCTAAAAATATTCAAAAAATGTAATTAAAAATATACCATGTACCCATAATTTAAATTTTATGCAGATTCTAAAACTAATATGTCATTTTAGAAGTATGCATTATTTAGGCTTCAGTTTCTGAATAAATTATTGAAAATTATGAACAAAAAAAGTACACAATTTTTCAATATTTTGTTCAGAAACTGAAGTCTAAATAATACATATTTATAAAATGACAAATTATTTTTAGAATCTGCATAAAATTTAAATTATGGGTACATGGCAATATTTTTAATTACATTTTTTATTTCTGAAAAAAAATTGTCTGTGTCGCAATTGTACGCTGCCTGAAAAAGTATTTTTAAAGTTATGTTAATTCTCTACTTGCAACATCCTTAAAAATTAATTTTTTATTGTTTTTTTTTGCAGGTTTTGGAAAATTTAATATACTAATCGCATTAATTAGCGCCTTTGTGTTTGCAAATTCAGCGATTAGTTTAACCAGCAGTGGCTTCATTCTTCCAGCGGCAGCATGCGATTTTAATATGAATACTGTTGATAAAGGACGAATGCCTGTTGTCCTTATATCAGGTAAATAATATTAAAAATAATAATTAAATTTTATTAATTAAATTACCCTTTAATAATTTACTTTTCATAATTTATTTTTATTAATTGAATTTATTAAATCAAATTATTATAAATAAATTATTTTTTAAGGACGTTTATACCCTCAAGCGGTTCTCATTCTATTGGACCATGATAGTCAATATTTTTTTAATTTCATTTCTTCTTAGAATTTGATTTTATTAACTACAAAATTAACTACAAAATAGTATTTTGTAGTTAAAATCATTACACAAACGAATTTTATTGAAAAAAAATTTTTCCGTTTAAAATTTCAAGCTATTAAATTTTCTTCTTTCTGATTATTTCAAAAAAGTGATGAATTACTAACCTTGAATTAAATTTTCTTAACAACAGTACGGTCAATTAATTAAATATTGTTGTGAAAGTTGTATTATATTACAGTTTAAAATATATTAGTTTTTATAAAAAATTTGTAGAACCGTGTTTTTTTACACGGAAAGAAATTATAAAATAATATTTAAAAATGACACTATAAAATTTAATATTGAATATATTGAAAGGAAACTAATAGAGACCTACTGGAAAAAACTAATTGGATTACTTTTAAACTGTTACATTGACAAAAAGAAAATTTAATAGTGACTATATTAATATTCAAAATTTCGTTTTAGTGTTTAATATAGTCTCTACTAAATTCTCTTTTCTTTACTGTAACAGTTTAAAAGTAAAACAATTAGTTTTTTCAGTAGATCTTGAATAGTCTCCTTTCAATAATCTTATATTAAATTTTATTTTAAATTTTCTTTCAGTGTAATTAATTAAAATATAGTCATTTTGTTACTGTTTCCATGTAAAAGTCCCAACTTTATCAATTTATATCTTAAAAACAGAACGGTAAAATTCAATAAAATTGTAACAGTACGTGTAAAGTAATGCATTTAATATATCATTAAAATTTTATAACAATCTGTAGAAATTGGTTTTTTGCGTTTTTTGGCTAAACCTCCTTAAGCTTATTATTGTTAAAAAAACAAAAAAAACGCTTATTAAATTAACCCTATAATAATTAAATTTATTATTGAACATTCTTTATTATATTAAAATTTTTGATAATTTTTTTAAGGTGTAGTAATTGGCGCAATTGTATGGAGCTTTGTCACAGATTTGAAGGGTCGAAAATATGCATTGTTATTCTGTCTTTTTTTGCAAGGAGGCAGCGAGTTTTTTATGTCATTTGTTCCCAATTATTGGTGTTTTTTGTGCCTTAGATTCCTGAGCGGTTTGGGGTAAGCAATAAACTTTTTTTTTTTTCAATAAACAATTTATTAGTTAAATTAATTTAGACGGTTTATTAATAAAAAATAAAAAAAGTTAATTAATAATTTTAAGAAAATGAATAAAGAAATGGAAAAATAAATAAACAATCTATAATAAATTTATGATAAATTGATTGGAATAATAAAATGTAATTTTATATTTTGAGGTTATGTCAAGGACTCAACCATCCTTAATAGATTGCTTGAACAAATGTTTAATTGCAGAGTTTCTGGACAAATAACTCTAGTTTTTACTTACACCAGTGAATTTCAACCGACTAAATTTCGAAAAAGGATGCTCTCTTTGTTAGACCTAGCGTGGATCGTTGGGTTACTTTTTGTACCACGTGAGTATTTTTCTTGATTTATTATTTTTGAAAGAAAATATTTTTCCGAGAATCTATTTTTGCAAGACATTCTTTTTGAAAGAACATTTTACAAAAAATTTTTTTAGATAGGAATAGGAATTTATTAACAAAAAATTGTTTTTTTTTTATTAACACTATTTTCTCTTAAAATTGCTTGTCTAAAAATTACTAAATATTCTAAAAAAACGTTTGATGAAAATTTCTAATCTCTAATTGATTGTACGACAGTTATAGCTTGGATTATCTTCACTTTAAAATTCGAGTACAAGGCAGAATTTTTTTCTTTCCGGTCATGGAATCTTTTTGTTCTAATTTGTTCCTTGCCGGGATTAATAATTGGATTATTTCTATTTTGGTTCCCGGAAACGCCAAAATTTCTTGCAAACAACAAACAATATTCCAGACTGCTCAAGGTCCTTGTAGTAATGTATGAAAAAAATACTGGAAAAAGTGCTAAAGATTATTTTGTAAGTTGTTTTTTATTCATTCATTTGCTTTTTATTGAAATTAATTATTAATTAATTAACTACAGTTTTTATTAATAAAAATAATTGATACAATTTACAATAAATTAACCCTCAATTGCTAGACTGGGTCTGACAGACCCGGTTTTTAGAGCCTCTTTTTTCACTATTTTCAATCTACAGTCCGCTGTAGGAGAGAGTAGAAAAGGTCTACTGGATTTGTCAGACCCAGTCTAGCGGTTGAGGGTTAACAACTAAAACTAATTAATCACTCATTTAAAACCCTTTAATTAATAAGTAAAATATCACTTAGTCAGAGTTGGAAAAAGAGGATAATCCCGTTTTAAGAAAAATTGTCCACACTGTTGCAAATTTCCAAAATCCTGAAGAACTAGAGGAGAAGAAAAGTTTGAAGGTTATGTTGAAGGAATTTAAAACACAGGCTAAGGGAATAATTTACACTCCTTATTTAAAAAGAATGCTTATAGGAAGTTTATGTGCTTTCATGATCGTATCTCCATACAATACACTACTTCTTTGGTTTCCTGAACTTTTGCAAAGATTTGCCAAATTCGAACAACAATTTCCAAATGAATCTTCCAGTGTTTGTATTGTGTCACAAAAGACTGAATTACCTGCAACGAATTTTGTGAGTTTTATAATAATATAATGTATACATAATTTATATAACATATAAAACTTGACATAGAATTATTATAGAAATTAATTTATTAATTGATTTATTATATAGAAATTAAAAAAATTTTCTAATATTTAAAAATCACAAAAAAATTATTTTCTTTCAGAGTTTGAGCATCGAGCCAATTATTTGTGATCAATCGATTCATAATGAAGTATTTACCGATACTCTATGGCTTGCTGCATCATGCATTCCTCCTGCCATTTTGTTACCATTATTAGTCGATAAATTAGGATTTAAGTTTTTTTTAGGTGAGAGATTAAAAAATTTTATTAAAATATATTTACAGGGTGGCCACTTGACCGGGAAAATCTGACAATTTGTTACTAAATCGTGTATTTCTTCGTGGATCTAAAAGTTTTGAGAAATTTTATCGAAAATCAATTTTTTTTCATACATCACAAATCTATGAATTATTAAATAATAATAATCTCCCTAAACTCCTAAAGTTAGTTAGTATTTATATTTATTAATCTTTTTCTGTCCACATTTTAAAGTCTGAAGTGAAGTTAGTTAGTATTAATATTTATTCATCTTTTTCTGTCCACGTTTTAAAAACTGAAGTGAAGTTAGTCTTAGTCCCTGTTATTTTATCGATTTTGACTCTCTTTATCAGGAAATATTTTGAAATTTGAATTGAAAGAATAAGGTAACCTTTTTCGTTAGTGTCGTGTTGTGCTGGTTTTTGATTGGCATTTGTGTTAAAAAAAAGTTTCGTAAAATGCTTTAAAAATTTATTATGGTTTTTGAAGAAGTTTAAAATATATACACATATGCTATCAATTTCCTAAATTTTCAGTTATTATCTCAAATTTAGATTATTGTCATCAGTTTTCAAATTATATAACGATTTTTTAATTATTTTCTTTTGCTTAAAAATAAATTCTGCAATTCTTTTTGATTTTCATCAATTTATAATTATATTCATTATTTTGGCATTACTTTTAAAAATTCCAATTATTTATCCGATATTGCAATTATTTTCATCAATTTTTGTTATTTCTGCAATTTTTTAATTATTCTCTTTAATTAAACATTTTTAAGTAATTTTGTAATTATTTTTTTTTAAACATATATTTTATGATTTTTTCAGTTATTTCTCTCAAATTTTATTGAATGTTTTCAATTTTAAATATTTAAATTATTTTCATCAAAATTCAATTTTCTTTCTCAATCTTACATTATTTTCAGCATATTTCAATTATTTTTTTTCCATTTTGAATTAATTTTATCATTTTTCAATTATTTTCCTCGATTGTTAATTATTATTCTCATTTTCTAAAATTATTTTCTAAGATTTTTAAGTATTTTTCTGAAAATTCAAATATTCTCTTCAAGTTTTAATTATTTTCATTTGTTATAAGAATTTCAAATTTTTTTTGTTAATAAATTATCGTAAATTTCAATTATTTTTATTTTTCTTCCAGACTTTTCTCCAATTTTTAGTTTTTCTCATTTTATAAAATTAATTTCTAAAATTTTTTCAAGTATTTTTCTGAAATTTCTATTATTTTCTTCAATTTTTAATTATTTTTATTTGTTTTCATAATTTCAAAAATTGTTTATTAATTATCGTAAATTTTAATTATTTTTATCATTCTTCCAGTCTTTTCTCCAATTTTTAGTTATTCTCATTTTATAAAATTACTTTCTAAGATTTTTATGAATTTTTCTAAAATTTTAATTGGTTTCTTCAATTTTTAGTTATTTTTTTTTAATTGATTTCTAAGATCTTCATGTATTTTTTTTCAAATTTCAATTATTTTTTCTTTATTTAAAATAATTCTGTAATTTTTTCAATTATCACACTTAAATGTTATTTATTTTTTACAACTTATCATTGTTTGTTTTTATTATTTTCGTCAAATTTTAAAATTTAAAAACATTTTTCAATTATTTTCCAAAATTTGTTCCCTTCAATTTTCAATTCTTTAAATTTGTTTCATAATTTCAAAAAATTTTAACTATTTATCTGACTTTTCAATTATTTCATTATTTATATTATTTTCTTCAATTTTTATTTACTTTCGTTCTTTTTCTCGTTCTTTTTCATAATTGCCAAAATTTTTTTTCTTATTTCTCTTTAATTAAAACTTGTTCTGTTCAATTTTAAATTATATTTATCTCTTAATTTATTTTCTCTAATTGTTAATTATATACTTGATTTACTCTTCCTCTAACGGGTTCGAGGGCACTTTAATTTTTAATTACTTTCTTTTATTTCAATGAACTTCTGAAAGTTTTAAGTATTTTTCTCAAATTTTGTTTAACTTTCCTTTATTTAAAATATTTTATGTAATTTGTTTAATTATTTTCTCAAATTATAATTATTTTTTTTAATTTTAATTTATTCATCTCAATTTTTAATGATGTTTTTTCAATTTTCAATTATTTTCTCTAATTTTTTATTATTCAATTTTGTTTTAATTTACTTTTATTCAAGTATTATCAAGTATTTATCAAGTATTTTTTTCAAATTTCAATTATTTTCTTCATGTTTAAAACATTTTTATGATTGTTTAAATTACTTTACCCAATTTTTAGTTTATTTCCTTTTTTTTTAATTAATTTGCAAAATTTGCAATTGTTTTGTTTAATTTCAATTATTTTTTGCATTTCTTTTTAATTCTAAAATATTATAAATTTTGTCCTAAATAAGTATTTATTTTATTTATATTAATTGATTTTTAAATATTATATTTGAAATATTTATTTCTTCTTATTAGATAAATATTATTTACCAACTTCTTATATTTTTTTATTATTGTATTTTATAATTTCTACTATCTACTATCTTCTAACTATCTAAATAGTTTTAATTTCATTATAACAAATAAATATATAAATTGGGTCATTCTTTGTCAAATTTTACCTCCTACCTGTCAATTTTTGGTATCAACGAAAAAATTCCAAATAGGGGTCAAATTAAAGCTTGTAATCTCTATTTTTATTTGCACTGTGGCCTTTTTTAAAAATCCAAGATGGCGGATTCGTACATTTTTTCAAAGTAATAGTGGTGCATCAAAAAATTCTATTTGTTGCTAAATAAATATGAAAAAATAATAAAAGTAGTTCTTTTTTGCATAAAACATACTTTCTTATGCGTACTTTATATAGCCTTAATGATATTTGAGAAATTTCCAAATGTCCGATCCAATATGGCGGATACATTTTTCAAAAATCATGCTACTTTTTTGCAAAGTTTGACAAAAATTTATAATTTGTCGGCCATATTGGATCGGCCATTTTAAAATTTCTTAAATGTCATTAAGGCTATATTAAGTACGCATTAGAAGGTATGTTTTCGGAAAAAAGAATTACTTGTATTATTTTTTCATATTTATTTAGCAACAAATAGAATTTTTTTATGCATCACAACTGCTTTGAAAAAATGTACAAGTCCGCATTCTTGGATTTTTAAAATAGGCCACAGTGCAAATAAAAATAGAGGTTTCAAGCTTCAATTTGACCCCTAATTGGAATTTTTTCGTTAAAACCAAAAATCGACAGGTAGGGAGTAAAATTTGACAAAGAATGACCCAATTATTTCTATAATTTTTAACAGTTTTCAATATACATCTCTCTAAAATTTTTACAATTAATCTTTAATTTTTTTTAATTATTTTGTTTTTTTGTCAATTATTCTCGACAGTTTTCGAAATTTTCTTTCGTTTGTAAATTATTTTCCTCATTTATCAATTATTTTCTTTAATACTTAATTCTTTTAGTAATTTTGTAATTATTCTTTCAATTATCAACTATTTTTTTAAAATTTCAATTTAATTCTTTAATCTTCAGTTTATTTCCCTAATTTTTAATAATTTTCTTCAATTTTCAATTATTTTCTTAAATTTTTATTTGAATTCTTCGTTTTCCAATTATTTTATTCAATATTAAATAATTATCGCATTTTCTTAACTATCAATTATTTTCTTAAAATTTCAATACAATTCTTCAATTTCCAATTGATTTCTTTAATTTTTATTTATTTTCTACAATTTTTTCATAATGTTCATCAGTTTTCAATTCACGATTTATTATTCTACTTCAATTTTATGATTATTCATTAATTTAACCAATTTTTTTGTTTGAATGACGATTATTCTCACCATTTTTCGAATTTTGTTTCAATTATTAATTATTTTTTTTAATATCAATTATATTCTTAAAATTTCCATTTACCTAATTCTTAAATTTCCAATTTATTTCTTCAATTTTTAATTATTTTTTTCAATTCTCAAATACTTTTTAACTTTTCAATTATTTTTATCTATTTTTAATTAATTTTTCAGTATTCAACAATTCGCAGATTTTTTAAATTATTTTTTTCTCATAAAAATTGTTTTAAAATTTCAATTCAATTATTCAGTTCTAGAACTATTCTCTTCAATTCTCAGTTATTTTTTAAAAATTTAAATTCCACTTTTCAATTTTCAACTATTTTCTTTAATATTAAAAAATGATCGCCTTCTTTCTATTATTTTATTCGATTATTTTTAAGTTTCTTTCATTTTAAATCCAATTGTTCAATCTTTTTTATTTAATTATTTTTTATTTTTTATTCTATTCTTCAATTTTTATAGTTTTCAATTGTTTTCTTCTATACTAGTTTTACATGCAGGGGTTTGTACATAGACGCCTTATAATAACAATCTTTATTTTGTCTCTCTCAATTTCGGGGATAAAGGAAATAGAACAAACCAATCAGAACTTGCTTTCCAATATGGTCAATTATCTGATTGGTCTTTTCTGCTCGATTCTCCTAAGCCCCTGAACATACGCCTTGAGCGTCTACAGAAATCGCTAACTATCTCTCTCAATCTTTAGGCTACCTAATGCCTTTTTCAATTTTCAATCCAGTTGTTGAATGTGCAATTATTTCACATAATTATTCCTATAACTTTTTTAATTTTTCAATTTGCAAATATTTTCTTTAAATTTAATATTTCTTAATTAATTTTTTCAATTTTTTTTCAGTTGTCGATTAATTTAGTCACTTTTTGAGGTTTATTTTAATTGACAATTATTTTCCTCATTTTCCAGATATTTTCTTTAAATTTTCAACTATTCTTGTCATTTTTAAATTATCCCCTTCAATTATTAATTATTTTCCACAAATTTCAATTATTTTCTACAATTTTTTAAATTATTATCTTAATATTTCATAATTAATCTTTGATTTTTTAAATTATTTTGTTTGATTGTGTATTAATCTAGCCATTTTTTGAATTTCATTTTAAATTGTCAATCATTTTCGTCATTTTGCAATTTTTTTTTTATTATAAATTATTTTTACAAATTTTGAATTAATTCCCTCAATTTTTTTACTATTTTCTTCAATTTTAATTATTTTCTTCGATTTACAATCCAGTTGTTCAATTTGCAATTATTTCCAAGAGTTATTCCTATAATGTTTTAACTATTTTGTTTAAATTTAATATTTATTGTTTAATTTTTTAAACTGATCTTTTCAATTGTGTAATTATGTAGCCATTTTTCGAATTTTGTTTTTAACTATCAATAATTATTTTTGTCATTCTTCAGACATATTCTTGAATTTTGTAATTTTCATTATTGAAATTTGCAAAAATTTATAGTTTTAAATGACCAACAATAATGCAAAGTTTTTTAATATTAATAGTAGAATTATAATACGCAATTCTTTTTAAATGTTTAAGATAAATTATTGTCCAAAAATTTATATTTTGTTATTCAGTGATAATAAAACTTACCAAGCATCAATTATAATTAATAAAATTACAAGAATATGTAAATTTTAAATTTAAGTTTAAAGGTTAATTTCGCAAAATTAAAAATACTGTTTTAATTGTACGAAAATTTGTGACCAGGAAATCCAAAAAATTGACCGGGAAAAACCGAGAATTTAATTTCATAAAAAAAGTGTCAATCCTGATTTAATTTACTTCCTAAATATGTTTTACATTTATTTAATTACATTTATTTTTTCTTTTAATCATATTTAATTTATGAAATTTATTCAACTATTTTATCATCATTTTTCTTTTAGTCTGTACTACACTTATTAGCAGTTTGGCCACATTGGGATTATTTTTCGTGAAATCATCATTTCAAAATATGATTGCGTCGTGTATCTTCGAATCAACAAACTCAATAGCAATAAGTATATTGTACTGTTGTTTGGTGGAAATCTTCCCCACAAATTTCAGGTAAATTTCAGATAAATATTTATCTATCCCGTGTGATAATAATTCGTTAACAATAGTAAAATCTCAAGATTCGTGACTCATAATATAGAAAATACACCTTGTCACTGTGTCTATTGTTTATGTAAGATGAGTGTCTTCAAGTACGAACAGTTTAGATAAGTTATCAACTGGTGTAAACAATAGAGATCAGACTAAATTTTTCCTCTCCTTTTTTTTCGTCTTTTAAATTTAACCTTACTTTTTTTCAATTATTCGAGAAATTTTTAATTTAACATTTAATTATTATTCCAGTGTAAACGGATTCATTTTTTCAACCAATTTAAGAATTTAATTATACTCAAAACAAGTAAAAATGATAAACTTGTCGATCATTGGTCTCCGTCAATACGAAATAATTTGTATTATGATAGTATTGAAAACAATGAGTCAATTTGCTATCAACCTACATAAGAATGATTCTTCATAATATTTATTTTCCAGGATTCTTGCCATGAGTGTTGCAGTTTTATCTGGGAGAATTGGAGCTTTAGTTGGAAATTTGATATTTGGTTATTTTATTGATAATTATTGTACGCCTGTTATTATTACACTGTCTGGTCAACTTTTTCGTGAGTATATAAATTTTTTTATTAGAGGTACATGAAGATTCGTTAAATTTAACTTTATTTAAATTTTGTGTGACTGAAATTCATTCCAATTTATCGACATAACCTCTATTCGTTTTATTGATGATTAAGCTATTAATTATCTACTACTTACCACAATTTGTATTTCACAGAACTTTTATTCATAACAATTTTCATTTTTCGCAAATCTCGATTCGATATAATATTTTTTTTGCATACTTTTTATTTTGACTTATTTCCCAAATTCTTACCCAAATAACAAATAGTCGAATTTTCTTATTACATGACTTCCGTTTGCTCTATATTTTCACTTTCTTGGAGTTATTAATTGGCAAAAACAGTTGAATAACCACATAACCTATAAGTTGTTTAATAAAGTCAACATCTGTCAGAATCCGGTCTGGTCATAATCACTCTCGGGATAATTATACATAAAGCTGAATTCAGAGGTCACCTCAATCGCAAGTTTTTTTTTGGTGAATTATTTTAAATGTGAAAAATTAGTTCTTATTTTATAAGACAAAGAAGTACATTTTGATAAAATTGATTAACTAGAAGCCTATCATGTAATTGCAGCTCATACACCACAACTTTTAAATCTTTTCTTAAAATCATAGACATTTTTTACATAGCCTAAAAATGTTTAAATCAGTAAAAACGAATTGTTATATTAAAGTAGAAGATTGATTATTTAAAAAACTGTATGAGATATCAAATGTATTAATATATTTATTGTAATTTCTAATTCTAACTTTATGAATTTTCTTTTTGCAATAAATAGTATTTAAAATTTTCCGCTACAAAATCTTGCTGTGGTGCTGCTATCTACTGGAAAAGTTTGGTAGTGACCGTCCCCTCTATAAAAAAATCTATAGCAGAAAAAAAAACATTTTTAACATGATTAGAGTTTTGCTTCATCAATTAGTGAAAGAAAAACTAATTTACACAATGAAAATTATGCAAAATAAATATTATATCGAATCGAGATTAGCAAGAACTGAAAATTATACTGAATAAAAAATTCTGTTGAATACAAATTATGGTAAGAAATCAAATTTAGCAAATACAGGTTATGTTGGTTGAAAATTCGAATATTTTAAAAACTTCCATAAATTGTTAAATTCTGACTTAAATTTCGGTCCCGTAAAATTTATACAAAGAGTTTGGGAAATCTTTATAATAATCTTTAATTATGTTGATTTTCAATTAAATTCAAAATAATGCGCTTAACCTAAAAATTACGATTATTCTTAGTAATATTGCACGATTTTTAATTAATATTTTTTGCTGTTTTAGTGGGTGCGATACTTAGTTACATTTTATGATAAAAAGACACATGAAAGTATTTTAAATTGAAAAAACCTCAGTTTTGCCTTTAATACATTTCTTTTTACGAAAATATATTATAAAAAGACATATTTGAGTAAATCTCATTAGTTAAATAAGTAGGTATGTATTAAGTCATCAACAAATATCTATAATAATTTTATTATAGATAAATTAAATATAGTTTTAACATAGACAGATATAGAGTTGATAAGGCATTATTAAAATTAAGTTCAGCTGTCTGAAAATGTTTTAAACTATGTATGTTAATTAAATTGTCGTGACTTATACGCTTTATATTCATAATGAAGTAATTTTTCATATTAAATCCTTCACTATCCTGTGCCACATTTTGACTTCCTACTTTTAAAAATTGTCAAAATTTAAAAGTTTATAATAAACTGTAAATAATTTAAAATAAAAATAAATTTTAAAAACAAATTAATTGCAAATAATTTTGGATCTGAAATACAGCGATTCGCCATCTGGTGTCAGAAAAAATTATTAAAATAGCAAGGTCCGATTTTGTAAACAGCATTGAATTTGACATTTTAAATTAATTATTTGTATTAAATTGCAAGTTATTAGAATACTTGTTTTAAAAAGTTTATAGAAGATAATTCGAGTTAAAATGTTACAAAAAGAAATTTAGAATACAATAAATTATAAGAAGCAAAAAAAAAAGAAAATATGAATATTTTAGTTGTTTATTATATGACAGCTATATATAACTACATAACCTATATCTTTATATATTGTTAAAATACTTTTACAAGACAGCGTTGTGTTTTTAAGAGAAAAATAAAAAAACGCAACAGAAGTTTAAACATTAATTTGCAAATTTCGTCTATTTTAAAAACTATTATTTGCTTTAATAAATATATTTATTATATATTATTATATAATAATTGACAATTGAAAACAAAATTTAAAAAATGGCTAGATTTATTTATTCATTTATTCACACAATAATAAAAGATAAAAAAAACAATTTTATTTATTAGATTAATACACAATCGAACAAAATAATTTAGAAATTCAAAAAAATTATTATAAAATTTCAAGATAATAATTGAAAATTGAAAAAACTGTAGGAAATAATTGAAAATTGCGGAAAATAATTAATAATTGAAGGAAAATAGTTTCAAAATGACAAAAATAATTGAAAAATTAAAATATGTGAAAAATGACGGAAATAGTTATCAATTGAAAACAAAATTCGAAAAATGACTAGATTAATAGACTATTGAAAAAATTAATTGAAAAAATTAAACAAGAAAAATTAAATTTAAAGAAAATAATTGCAATTTGAAAAATTAAGAAAACTAAGGAAATAATTGCACATTTACTAACTCGATTAAAAATCGAAAAGAATAATGAAAATTGAAAAAATAATTGAAAATTAAAGAAAGAAGTTAAAAATTGAAAAAAGCAACAGAAGAAAGGCGAGAATTAATTATTATAGAAGAAAAGAAATAAAAATTGAAAAATGGAATTAAAAATTAAAGAAAATAAGACGATAATTTTTTAATATTAAACAAAATAATTGAAAATTGAAAAGTGGAATTTAAATTTGAAAAAAATAACTGAGAATTGAGAAGAATACTTCTAAAATTGAATAATTCAATTCAAATTTTAAAACAATTTTCATGAGTACAAAAAATAATTGAAAAAATCCGAGAGTTATTGAATATTGAGGAATTAATTGAAAATCAATAAAAATAATTGAAAATTAAAGAAAATATTTGAGAACTGAAGAAAATAAGTAAAAATTAAAGAAATGAATTGGAAATTAAAGAATTAAATGGAAATTTCAAGAAAATAACTAATAATTGAGAAAATGCGAGAATTATTGAATATTGAATAAAATAATTAAAAAACGAAGAATGCAATTGAAATTTGAAGAAAATAATTGAGAATTGAGGAAATAAATTGAAATTCAAGAAATAAATTGAAAATTTAGGAATTAAATTGAAAATTTCAGAATTTAATTACAAATTTAAGAATTAAATTAAAATTTGAAACATAATTGATAAATAATTGTTTGGAATAATTGCACATTTAACAACTGGATTAAAAATCGAAAAAAATAATTGTAAACTCAAGAAAGCAATTAAAAATTCAAAAATTTAATTGAAATTTAAAGAATATACTTAAAACTTGAAAAAACAGAATTGAAAAAAAGAGAATTAATGAACATAGAAGAAAAAAATTGAAAAAAATGATGAGAATTTGGCATTTGAACAGAAAAATGTTTTAAATTAATGAAAAATCATAAAATTGAAGGAGATTAATAAATTGTCAATTTAAAACTGATTAAAATTATTGGAAAAATTGTAGAAAATAAATGTAAATTGAAGAAATCATTTGGAAATTGAAGAATTGTATTGAAATATTAAGAAAATAATTAATAATTGAGAAAATGCGAGAATTATTTAATAGAATAATAGAAAAACGAAGAATGCAATTGGAAATTAAAGAAAACAATTGCAAAATTTAAGAAAATAATTAAAAAGTAAAAAAATAAATTGAAGATTATAAAGAATTAAATTGAAATTTTAAGAAAATTTTTGATAATTTAAAGAAAAACTACAAAATGATTAAAATTGACTGAATAGTTGAATTGAAATTTTAAAACAATTTTTATGTGTGAAAAACATAATTGAAAAAAAACGAGAATTATTGAATATTAAGGAATTAATTGAAAATCGATAAAAATAATTGAAAATTAAAGAAAATATTGGATATAATTAACTATTAAATAAAAATTAACAATTTAAATGAAAATTCGAAAAATGATTAGAATAATTGACATTCGAACAAAAAAATTTGTTTTAAATTAATGAAAAATCGTAAAATTAAATGAGATTAATACATTATCAATTTAAAATTTATTAAAAATTTTGAAAACAATTGTAGAAAATAAATGTAAATTAAAGAAATCATTTGAAAATTCAAGAATTGTATTTTAATTTTAAGAAAATAATTATTGAGAAAATTCGAAAATTATTGAATAAAATAGTTGAAAAACGAAGAATGCAATTGGAAATTAAAGAAAATTATTGAGAATTTAATAAAATAATTAAAAAGTAAAAAAATAAATTGAAGATTATAAAGAATTAAATTGAAATTTTAAGAAAATTTTTGATAATTTAAAGAAAAACTACAAAAAGATTAAAATTGACTGAATAATTGAATTGAAAATTTAAAGCAATTTTTATTAAATATTGGAGAATTGAAGGAAATAATTAAAAATTGAAGAAATAAATTGGAAATTAAAGAATTAAATGGAAATTTCAAGAAAATAATTGACAATTAAAAGAAAAATTACAATATGACAAAAATAATTAAATATTAACGAAAATAATTAATGATTTTAAAAAAATAATTTATAATTGAATTGTTTTGCGTTGGACTCAAATCAGGGACTTTAATTCCGATTTTTTGTCATTATTTACATTCAATTTTGTTTTATATTCTTTTCTCACACCATTTATACAAAAACCTCATTTTTTTTAGCTCTAAAATTTAGAACAAGAAATAAAAATTAAAAAGATTAGATGATGAATTTCTTTAATCGGAGATTTGAAGAAAGCGGGTTGAAAATTCTAGAAACATCAATTCTTCAAATTTCTTCAAATTGGTTGAGTCCAGCAAGAAGACGAAATTGAAAATTGAAATATTATTAATTTCATTTCTTGTCCGTTCTTTTGTATTTCTTGTAAAAGATTCAAATAAGCTATAATTCAATTATTTTTAATTCTACTGAAAACATTTCAACAGAAAAAAAATTCGTCGTTACAAAGAATCGAACTCGAGTTTTCAACGCAAGAGAAAGAAACTTTGTCCGCACAGCTACGCTGTAACATCAATTAAAATTTCTACAGATTTAATCTATGACCCCGTTATAGCTAGAAGTTTTAAATAAAAATGAAAATAATTCAAAAGATCGGAATGTTAAAAGGGAATTGAAAATCATAAAAAAATATCGAAATATTAAACAAGAATTCAAAATAACCTAAAAGTTCTCGAAATTTTCCTCTTTTCTTAAAATCATTTGAAGGTTTTTAAACTTTTATTAAAAATAAACTTTTATTAACATTTTAATTAAAACGACTTTTTAAGATTTTATTAAAAAATATCTATGACAAAAAGCAATATTTATTTCAGTTTACTTACATTCGACAATGAGAAATATACAATTTACTATCTTTTTTTTCACGACACTATTATAATAAAAAATATATTTCAGTTTACGAAATTATCTTATCTATATTAACTTAAAACCTTCTCTATTCTAAAATAAGGTTCAACTAATTATAAATGGAAAAACTAACTGAAAATCTGTTTAATTTAATTTAAAAGGAAATTAGATAAGAAATATACTACAGATTTAAAAGACCATTTAATTACATAGATTAAATAATAATTATCAAATTTAATAGAAGCTCGCGACAATTTGCGACGTGACTTGATTGAGATGATTGAATCGGAGTACCGATTTAGAAAATGGAAGAAGTAGATATATGTTAGAATTTGAAGATGGTACGATCTTTCGGCCACCGACTCTAAACTATATGTCGTCTGATTTGGCCCAAGTTGGCAAACTTAATGGCGCAATAAAATTGCTGTTCTTACCTTTAGATACATTCTAATTAAGGCACAGTTCGAAACTCTCGTGTTGCTTTTATTTCCTCCCAATTGTCTCAAAATTGTGTCCTTCGCTTTTGTGCAAAAATCACGCATTTCTTGAAAAATAAAAAAAATCGGTTTTTTCAATCGACAGTGCAATTCTTCTGGTGACAATAAAATTACCAAGGCGAATGCTGACGGCATCATCGAACCAGGAAATCATTTGACACAAGAGGTGCGATTGTTTGTTTTCCTGACTTAATCATTTTTCTGATTCATTATTTCCCTCAATGTAGTTTTTTTTTCTTATTATTTTTTAACGTACAATTAATTTAATGCTGGAATAACAAGTAAAATAATCAATTGAACAATTAAATAATAATAAGACGTTTGAAAAAATGGGTGAAAATAGAAATTAAGAATCAATACTTGATTTGTTTTATACAATTGTGATTTCACGAAAGAAGGGTAATTTTGAAAATATTTTTCTTTTCACAAAATAGAAATGAGGAGAAAAAACAATTGTGGAGAAAATTGCATTGATGGTAAAGTACTTTTTCGTTAATTGAGAAACTCAAACAAAGGCAGAGTTTGAAAACAAGCTGAGGATGTTAAGTAAGCAAAAGACAGTTTGTACTTTAAATAGAAGATCGAACCGTGACATTAAGTTACTACAAGTGCTTCTTCGACCGAGCTTCGGTATTTCAGGTTCAAGCTGTCCTCCAATGAAATCAAAATAATATCATTTTTGTATTATTAAAGGCGATAAATCGTGGATTTTTTTACAGAAAGACGAATTATTGGATATTTTATTCATCAGTTGATTATTTCTAGAATATTTATTATGTATTAATAATATCAGCGTTTTAACGATAAATACAAAATAAATGTTAAAAAGTTATTACGTACTTTTTATTTTTTTCTCAAATATTTTATTGATTGAAAACTAGCTAAAAAAACAAATTTAAAAAATTGATTTTTAAATTCTTTTATCGAATATTATTTATACGAAAAACTTCAAAATAGAACATGGTATACTCTCTAGATTTGAATTATAGTTAAAAATAACCAATTATTAGTGAAAAATAACTAAAAATAGTTTAAATTGGACTAATTGAATCAGTAAATAGAATTTTATTACAATATTAGTTTTTTTGACATAACCTAAAAATGTTTTTTTAACAATACATTATTATTAAACCAACTCATTAGGCCTTCGGTAAATATTCTTTTTTCGATTTTATTGATCAATGTCAATAAACTTTGATGTCCGATAAGGAGAAATCCCTAATATGTAACACAGTTGATCAAGTCTCACTAAATTGAAAGCTTATTATCTGATGACCAGTTTTTTGATAAGATTTAATCACTGCTTTGTTTACAAAATGAAAATTTAACTATGATCTCATTAATTTTACGGGTTTTCAGTCATCTAGATTATTAATTAGTTTAGACTTAATTACATCTTGATAATACAATGTTATTAGAAAACAGAAATCTATTTGTGTAAATATTACAATTTTAAACCATTAGCGTGAAAAAAAATGAATTTTTAAAAACAGATTAATTGGTCACGTGAGAGTCGGAATGATAAAATGCACATGTATGACTAGATAATACTTTCTGTTACTCAGATGACGTTTTACAGTCTGATAATGATGCAAGCAAATCTGTCAAGTCTCCGAAGAAGCAAGGAATTTGGCGTCTAGTCTATTTGCTTAAGAAACTCTTAATTCGGAGTATAAATAATGTTCTGATAGCTGTCATAAATCATGCACAAGTAGCTTTAACTTTTCTCTTGAGTATTTGCCAAAATAAAATTATCCTAGTGTTAATTACGTTTTTTTTAATCAAGACATACATTAGTCATTTTTGTAACATTAAATTGGAATATATGAGTATTTTGTTAATTTGAATGAATTTTTATTTATTTTGCACCTATTTTGTGAATTATTTATATGTTTTATATATCTGAATTAATTAAAAATAACTAATTATTAGTCATATTCATTTTTAGGTTATGTCGAAATAAGTTTTGCTAATTCAATTTGTCAATTTTAAACTGTTTTTTAATTATTTTTTTTTTACTATTAATTAGATATGTTTAACTAATTCAGATTTAGAACAATGTCTGGTGATTAATCATTTTCAAATTCTCGGATATTCCGGATCGTAGAAATATAAATTTTCCGGTGATTATTAAAATATTAATTAGAAATATTAAAAAGAGCAGTTTTAAAATTTTAATACACGGTTGTGACTATATTTAGAAAAAATATAAATAAACATTTAGTTTATATAAGAATTACAAGACAAAAAACAAAAGAGAAATTATTAAAAGATTTAAAAAAAAAGTATAACAAAAACTCATTGGAAATGTAATGATTAAATGGAAATAAATTAGAACCTTCAATAAGAAATAATTAAAAATACAGAAAGTCGTTGATCGAAATGAAGCAAATTATAAATGAATGAGAAGGTTATTTAATGAATATTTAAAACCTGAAAAATGAGAATATTGGAAAAAGCTATTAAGAAATAGGAAAATGTAAAAACTAAATACAAAAAAAAACCTTTAAGAAATTTAAAATCTTTGCTGACATTTTTTGAAAATTTATTTTAAAAATAAACGGGAAAATCCATAAGATCCTTAAAATTCTAAAATCCTTAAAATTTTCTTTAATAAGAAAGTAAATAAGAAATTAAATGAAGAACGTTAAAATTTACTAATTGTAAAGAGAAAAATATATTAAAAATTTTTTAAATTAAGAAATTATTTAAAAAGTTAAAGGAACAAACAAATACATTTTTTAAAAACTTGTTAAAATGCGAATTTAGAAGAAAAAAATAAAGCAGTTTTATAAAAAGGAACTGAATGCATAAAATAGAAAAACGATGATAAAATTTACAAGATTAAATTAAGAAAAAAAAATAAAATAAGAAAACAAATTTTTAAATTAACAGAACAAAGAAATTATGAAAAAATGTGAAAACCATGTGTTTTTTAAACATTTTTTTTAAAAAAAATTAAAAAAAAATTAAATTAATTTTTAAAATAAAATTTTTTTAAATTTTTAATTTAACAGAACAAAGAAATTATGAAAAAATGTTAAAACCATGTGTTTTTTTTAAGATTTATTAATTAAATTAATTTTTAAAATTAAATTTTTTTTTAATTTTTAAATTAACAGAACAAAGAAATTATGAAAAAAAGTGAAAACCATGTGTTTTTTTTAAGATTTAAAAATTTTAAGGGGGTCAACTTTAAAATTTATAATTAAAAATAATTTGAAAAAATTAAATTTAAAATTTTAATTTTTTAAAAAAATGTAATACTAAATAAATATTTTGTAAGAAATACGAAATTATAGGATAATAATAATAAACTTTAAAGAAGAGAAAACATTTTGAGGATAGGACAATCTCCCAATTTTGTTTTATAAATACAAATAGTAATAAAATTTTGTACATGAAGTACTAACTTCATATCAAATTTATTCAAAATTGATAAATTTCTCAAATACTTGTGTTTTTTATATACTTTTATCAAAACAATTGCTTTTTGGAATGCAAAACAAAAGTTTTGTTGGTTCATCCAAATTTTTTTGTTGATGTACGAGCAACAAAATTCTTTTGTTGAATTTTTTTGTAACTTCAACAAAAAAATGTATTAGTCCCAACAAAACTTTTTTAAGTTATTGAACAAATTACTTTGTTATTATATTTTATTTTTAAATTAATGAAAAAGTTATTATATTTTGTTGGTTATAGATATATAAAACAATAAATAAAGAAAAAAGTTAAATACAGAGTATATAAATAACACTTTCAATTTGTTTTTAATTGTTAAATTAATTTATATTAATTTTTTATATCAAGGTGACAATTCATCCTTTAATATTACTAGTATTTAGTATATTAGTATTTTCTGTGAAATAAATCAAAGTATTATTTAAAAGTATTCAAAGTTAGAAAGGAGTTTTTGAAGAATCAGTTTTCAAAAGTTAATAAATCCATTTTTTGTTATTTCGAGAAATTTAAGCAAATGCCATTTCTCACGTAATTTTTTCTAGTAAACAAAATTAAATTTATAAATCGAATTGGTTAATTCAAGATATTTTTAAATTGAAAATTCTTTGCCAATAAATTTTTTTTTTTTAATACAACAGTATATAACAAATCTATTTCGAGGTTAGGTTATAAACTTTTGTTTCATTTTTTTTTTTTATGAATAAGTTTTTATAACTGTTTTACAAATATAGGTTTTAATTACAAAACTGAAGCATTTTTAAGTGAAAAAATGTTTCTTATTTGCTTAAACTGTTAATTAAATTAGAATAAATTAACTTTTTACAAGAATTTTGTTTTGTATTTGCTCAAAAAGTTTTATTTAAAACTATTTATTATTTAACTTTTCCAGTTTATTTTTTTAATTTTCTTTCTTTCAATTTACTTGATTCTAAATTATTTATTTTTATTATTTCTACCAAAATAAAAAGGCAAATTTAATTTAATAAATCAACGAATAAAAATAAATAATTTTTTGAAAATGAATTTGCAAAACATCACTTGATTTTCTTATCAGAAGTATCATGCGTTGGGCCTTTTTTTCGTTTTCACTTTTGTAGACTCTACTTTGAATGTCAAGACTTAATTATGAAATTAAAATACGAGTTTGATTTGTCGTCATTAATTTGCACAGCTCGAATAAAGTATTTGTCAACAATTTTAGGCCCTAATGTAATGATTGTAAAATACGAGACTAATGTTCTTATACACTTTTGTCATTATTTAGCCTGATACGTGACGTTTTCGTCGTAGATAATTTCTTCTAATTTTACAAATTTTCACGTCACATTTTTCGTATACGTCACACTTTGTTTTCCTCCTTTTTTAGCTATCGAATTTTTAAAAAAGTTGTGTAAAATAAAATAACAAGATAAATAAATAAAATTTTTCGGAAATTTAAATTATCTGTCAAATATAAAGTTGTGTTTAATTAAAAAAATTATTTTCAAATATAGATAAATAATAAGGAATCTGCTTTGTTAGATTACTTTATAATTTCATAAAATTTTCTGGAATTGTTGCCTCTTCGTGAAGCTTATCTCAGTGAAAAACGAAACTTTCTTCACATTTTCTTCTCGGACTCTGTACCTTTTTTTTAGATAAAAAAAATTTTTTTATGCACGTTTATTTATTTATTTTTCTTTCTTTTTTTCTATTTCTTCATGAGGATTGTTAATTAATATCAACGGCAATAATAATAATTATAAATTTTAGAAGTTGTCATGTTTAATTTATGCTAAAACTGATTAATTACATTAAAAATGTAAATAAATAATTACGATATAAATAGTAAGAATTAATAAACATGTAAAATATGAAAAAAAAACATAATGATAAAAATAAAATATAGTACTGACAAAAAGTAGGAAAGTTTTTTGTTTCGAGTTTATGTTTTGGATATAGCAGTTTACATTGTTCATTTTTAATTAGACTTAATAAAAATATTATTTAATATTGTCATTTTACTATTTTAAAGCTCCTTCAAAGATAATTACTTTACAATAGACGTTGCCCTGTCTACCAAGTGAGAATGTACAAAGATAACAATTTATTTTGAGATACGAGGTTTCCTTCATTACACATTTCTCATCATTTTTACTCATCACAATGTTACTCTTAATAGAATCATTTTCCTCGAACCATATGCCACAATCAGAGTAATATTTTATTAATCGAGAGAGATTATTAGCCTTTAATTAATCGATTGTCATCTAATGATTCAATCTTAGGTATTTATTATTTATGTAAAATTCCTTTTATCAAAATCATACAATTGATTACAAACTTTATGATCAATATTATCAACAAAAAAACTATTATAAACAAATTTATACATATATATTTATATAAACAAATTATTTTTTATCTAGTTATAAATTACGTATATTTTTATACAATAAAATTCCTTTTTTCAATTTTTTCAGCTTCTGAACTTGGTGGAAAACAGTTTTATTGACCCAAGTTTTCACAACGCAGATTAAATTCTTTTCTAACTACTGTTAACCTTCCTTAAAGTTTGTCAAGTCTTAACAAGTTTTGACAACCTCTAAATGCAGAAAAATTTATGATTTGAATGGAAACCTTGCTCCCTTTATTCTGTCCACAAGATAATTTTTCGAACTTATTAATTTGAAAAAAAATACTTCAAAACATTCCTGATTTTTTCGTTTTTACATGTTTTTAAAATTCAAATAAAAGAATAATAAATAAGACAATTTGACTAGATGATTGTGTTTGCTTTTAACGAGATTATATATACTTTGAAAAAAAAAACGTGAATTCCACGTGAAATTCAAGTGCAAGTTGTTAATCAAACTCTTAGAGGAAATAAACGCGTTTTTCAAAAGCTACCACACATTACAAATATTTAAAATCCATCGTGAATAATCAACAGGCGGAAATCTCGATTGCATTCTCCAAGATAAACAGAAACCTTTTGCTATTGACTTTAAAAATGATTACTAATTTGATAAAAAAAAAGTCCTCTCCAAATTTCCAAGAATACACTCACTCTTTAATTAGTTTCTCTTGTTCGCGCAATCAAAGAAAGAAGAAAATTATTTTCAAATAATCCCATAATACCCTTTGAAAGCGTGTCTTGAAATAACTTTTTTTTTATCCGGAATAAAGAGCTGAAATTATCAAAATTATTTCAAAACAAATCATTGTTACGATTCTTGTATTTATTTTGGTGAAGAATTTATCAATTTATTATTATTAATAAAATTAGAATTTCTTTTATGATATTTTTTTCCAGCTTAGAAACTTAAATAATCATTTTTAAAAAATTGAAAAACTAAATATTCTTAGAAATGTCAGAGGATGGGATTCCTTATTCTAAAATTGCGAAAAATCCTTGAAAATAGCTAAAAAATAAAGAATAATAACCAGAATTTAAAAAAAAACTATTGTAGAAAGAAAAAGGAAAAAATAACTAGTAAGGAAAAAAGTTACTAGAAGTTTTAAAAAAAGCTTATAGAAATTGGACAAAATTACTAGAAAGTTGGAAAAAAGAAGAAAATGAGAAAATAACTAGAAAATGATTGAATAAAGAAAAATAACTAGAGAATGAAGAAAAAAGTCCTAGAAATGAGAAAGTAATTTTCAATTTAAGAGAATAAATAACTAGGAAAGAAAATCTTCTTAAAATTTCAAAAAATATCTAGAAATTGAAAAAAATACTATACATTTAAAGGAAATTTAAATAAATTGAAGAAGTAACTATAAAATGAAAAATTATGAAAAAGTTTAATAAATTTTATAGAAAATACAAGGGAGAAGTAAAAAAAAAAAAGAAAGTGACCCAATAACTATCAAGTAAGAAAAAAAAGTGGAAATTTATGAAAATTAACTAAAAATTATAAAAAGTAACTTGGTAATAAAGAAAAAATTTTGAAAAAATTATAAACAATTGAAATTAGTTGAAAATAAATAGAAACAATATCTAAAAATTGTTGAAAAATATGCAGTAAAAATGAAAAAGTAATTGTAAAGTAAATGAATCTGGATAGTAAGAGAACATAACCTAAAAGTGAGAAAAAATTATCAAGAAGAAAAAGTGTTTTGGAAATTTGAAAAAAAGTAACTGAAGATTGAAAATAAATTATTAAAAGTTAAAGAAAAACTTCTAAAAATTGAAAAATATTATTATTATGGGAAAAAAAGTAAAAAGTAAAAGAGAGAATTAGAAAATGATGAAAAATATCTAGAGAATAAAAAAAATAACTAGAAATTAAAAACGACATTTAAATTTAAGACAATTAACTAGAAAAAGAAAAAAAATCGCTAAAATTTAAAAAAAAAACATTTAGACATAAATAAATAGGAAAAAATATTTTAAAAATGAAAGAAAGAATAAAGAAATAAAAAAATTACTAAAGAGTTAAATAAATAACTATAAAATGGAAAAAATGAATAGAAAATTATGAAAAATAATTTAAAATGTATAAAATGACTTTGAAATTAAAAAAAAATTTTAAAGTGAATAAATAACTAGAAATTAAAGGAGAAAAATTTGAAAATATATAAAATCGAAAATAATTGAAGAAATAGTTCGATATAAAAAAGAAGATAATTGAAAAAAAATTACTAGAAACTATGATAAAATTTATAATTCAAATAAAATTTACTAGGAGAGAGGGAGAAAATCCATGAAAAAATAAAAATAAATTGAAAAATGAAAAAAAAATTCTAAAATGGAGAAGAATTACTAAAAAGTGAAGAAAATATTTAAAAATATAAGAAATTGTTTTAAAGACATTTTTTCCAAATTTTGTTTTGGAAATATTTTTAAGTCAAAAAATAACTATAAAATGAAACCAATAACTATAAAGGTAAAAAAAAATAAAAGAAGGAACTAATACATGAAGAAAAATTACTAGAAATTAAAGAGTACTTTTTAATTTAAGAAAAATATCTAGAGAATGAAAAAAATTACTAGAAATCAAAAGCTACTTTTTAATTCAAGAAAAATAACTAGAAATTGAACAAATTTGCTAAAGTTTGAAGAAAAAACATTTCACAATGAAAAGTTAAGATAACTAAATGTAATAAATATTTTTAAAATTTTTGAAATGACTAAAAATTGAACAAATTACTGAAAAGGTTAGAAAATATAAAAAAAATTATAAAAAAAAATAGAATATAGAATATTAGAAACCATAAGAATACTAAAAAGTGACCCAAAAACTATAAAGTGAAAAAAATAAATAGACAATTATGAAAAGTAATTAAAAGTTAAAAAAGTAACTTGCTCTCTTAATTTGAATTAGTAAAAAAATCTGTCATTAAAAACAACGCCGTTCACTAAAACAATAGTAAAAATTATCCATCTACTAATTCAAATAGTAAAAGTTGACTAAAAATTAATGGAAATTTCTACGAATTTGAATTAGGGACCAACTTTTTAGTAATTTAAATTTAGAGAGTGGAAATAAAAAAAAATCTCAAAAAGTATCTGGAAATTTATGAAAAAGGTAGATAAAATACAAAAAAAGATAAAGAAAAAAAATAATAAAATAAAAAAAGATAAAAAATAAAAAAAAATAATTATAAATTAAACAAAAATGATTAGAATGCAAGATAAATCTCTAAATCTGAATTAGTGAATAACTACTATTGAAATGATGAAAAGTCTATAAAATGAATTTTAGTAAAAATTTCTACTAAGAATTTGTGAAGAATTACTATTTGTTAATAAAAAAACTACAAATTGATAGTAAAAA
Source organism: Ganaspis brasiliensis (assembly GCA_037103525.1). Classification (NCBI taxonomy): domain Eukaryota; kingdom Metazoa; phylum Arthropoda; class Insecta; order Hymenoptera; family Figitidae; genus Ganaspis; species Ganaspis brasiliensis. The sequence goes on from JAZKLR010000146.1 coordinate 3,862,745, forward strand.
TTACTAATTTACATTTGTAAAAAAACTACTATTTAATATGGTAAAAGTTACTAATTCACATTTCGAAGAGTTACTAATGTGAATTAGTAATTTTTACTACAAAATTGTGGTTTTTTACTAAAAATTAGTAATTTTTCACCCAAATTTTTAGTAAAAATTTTTATTAAATCATTTTGTGGATGACTTTTCATCATTTCATTATTAGTAGTTTTTCACTAATTCAGATTTATAGGGAAAAACTGAAAGCTTGAATAAAATTGAATACTCTCTAAATCTGAATTAGTTAAAAATAACTAATTATTAGTCAAATTGTGGCTGATTTTTTGTTTCATCAATAAAAATGACAATTTATTCGTAAAATATAACTAATTATTAATTAAAAAATAATTGAAAAATAGTTAAAATTTGATTAATTGAATTAATATAAACAGAATTTTACTAAAATATTAGTTATTTTGACATAACCTAAAAATGAATTTGACTAATAAATTAGTAAATTTCTACTAAATGATTAGTAGAAATATAACTATTTGAATTAGTGTCTGAATTTTTGCTTTCAAATTAGTTATTTTTATAACTAATTCAGATTTAGAGAGTAGCAGAGTTCGAAAATTTATTAAAAAGTAAAAGTAGAACTAACAATTGAAATTGAAGCAATTGAAACAATTGAAAGAAAAATTGTAAAATTGAAAATAATAACTAAAAAGTAAAAAAATACTGATAAATGTAAAAAAAAAACTAAATATGTTTAAAATACCAGAAAATCGAAAAATAACCACAGAATGTAAATGATTCTAAAAAATGAAAAAAAAAAAATCACCAGAAAATTACAAACTAACAAGAAACAATTTTGACAATTTTTGAAGTTGAAAAATAACCACACAATAAAAACGATAACTAAAGAATGAAAAAAATTACCAGAAAATATTACAAAATAACAAAAAACAATTTTGACGAATTCCATTTGTATAAATACAGAGTATACTTTATAAAAAATTCACCTATAAACATAAATTGTTCCATAACATTTTTTCCGAAAATCCGATTCCAACCTTTTGAGCACTAATAGTAGAAAATCCATTCTCTAAAAAATGTACATCCACAGGTCCTTAGAAATTTTCAATTTAAATAAATCAAAAATAATATTCTCTTCTAGTATTTGTTTGTATGAAAAAAAAAAAAAAATCCTGACTCATTAATATGAAAAAAACAAGACTTTACTCAAACAAGTCATAAAACTCGTGTAATTGGGATCTGTTTTTGAAAACATGTGAGAAATTCATCCGATGAAGAAACATTTTATTTTCAACTTTGACTATCTTATCAGGTACAGGCGGCAAGAACCGGAAAAAGTATTATCGAGATGTCGTTTACTGCTCACAATCAGCACAACTTTAGCCACTCCTTCAGTGATTAACGAGATAAAGCTAGACCATATTTAGTAGCTCCTGCAGATCACCTTTTCAGTCAATCAAAAGCAGTGAGTAAAGGTGTTCAGAACAGGTGCTTAAAAAAAAAAAAAAAAAGTCATTGTCAGTCGGAGTTGTGATTTTTCCAGGCAATAAAAGGAACAGTGTGTAAGGATAACGGTTGCTCACCAATGAACAAAGGGAACAGTCACAGACGTAGAAGAAATCAAGGAACTCGCTCGAAATTTCGACGACTAATTAACCCCTTCATTGGGGACACACCAACTTCGTGTTTTAACATTCTTCAAGATCTCGGGACCACGGAAATCAATAATGGGTGAGAATAAATTGAAAATATGATAATTAAGTGGAAAAAGTTCATTAAAATAAAGAAATTTAATTAAAGAAATTTAAATGAAGAAATTTAAATAAAGAAATTTAAATTCTAAATAAAGAAATTTAATAGTTACAAATTACGTAAATTAAAGCTACAAATTAAATTAATTAGTTTAAATCAATGAAATTATGTTAAAGAAAATACTTTCAACACGGAGATAAAACAAATTAGTTTCCTTTTTGAACTTTAATTTTATTTAAATTAAACTAATAAAATTAATTAAATTATTTTCAAGAGGCAGAAAAAACAAATTTTGTTTTCATTTTTAAACTGAATTTCCTTTATTTTATTTTTATTTTATTTCAAATTAAGTTTTTATTAAGGGCATGTGATCAATTAATTTAAATCAATAAAATTATTTTAAGAAAATTTACGGAGATAAAACAAATTGGTTTTATTTTTATTTTGGAATTTCATTTTATTCAACTAATTAAATTAAACTAATATTACAATTAATTAAATTACTTTTAAGACGCAGAAGAAACAAAATGGTTTTGTTTTCATTTTTAAACTGCATTTTCATTATTTTATTTTTGATTTCAAATTAAAATGACGTCACTTAAATGCAGGCAAATATTTCCGCGGTTTTATAAAAACTTCGTAGTCTGAACGTTCAACTAAACGAAATTATTATTTTAACATTTTCCAATTTCAAAAATTGACCAAAAATAATCTTCTTCCAAAAGTTGATTTGGATATTTAAAGAATTGATTTGTTTTTTATATTTCGTGCTGCAAAAGTTATTTTCAAAAATATTTCGTTCAAATGAACGTGTTCAGAAATTTAAACTCGTGGTTTTATTTTCAAAATATTGAACCTTTTTTCGGGAAAAATTTTCGAATTATCTAAAATATCTTCTGAATAAAAAAAAAAGACAAAAATAAATTTGTCCAAATTTATTTTTGCCTTGAAATCAGTTCTGCATTATTGGAAATCGGGAACTTTTTACAAAATTAATTTTGACCTCGAATCGAAATAAATTCCGATTATATAAAAAAAAATTCATAAAATATCTTCTGGATGATATTTTAGATTTAAGAGGATTTAAAATATTAAATTTGTTCGTTTAATTTAGTTCAGTTTAGAAAAAAGCGACCGTGAATTAATTATTTTTCCGATTTTTTAACCTCGTGTATAATGTATAATGTAACTTTTTAATTAGTTTAAATCATAATAATCGGTTTTTTAAATCAAATAAATTTCTTTCCCGGTATAACAATGAAATCTATTCTTGAATTATGAAACGACTATCTATTACTGATGGAATCATTAAAAACGAATTACTATTTATTTACCATTTTACGTATTTGTTAAAAGAAAAAGATTTTAAACTTTGTTTTTCTAAAAATGTTTCTAGGTGTGGAAATAATTAATAAAATAAAGAAACACTCACTTAAAAGAATTTTTGTCTTTTAAGCAAAATTCCCATCGGCGTAAATGATAAAAAATAAAATTTCCAAGTGAAATAATAAATGAACTATGATTAAATAATAATTTATTTTTACCGGATAAAACCCGAATTATTTAAACCAGTTATTACCAGATTTGCTTAAGTAAAGATTCACCTAAATCAAATAATATTTTTTTGGGTCCAATCAATATTTATTTGGTAATAGATAAGAAATGGGTTATTTGCCGAAAAAATCATTTTTGATTGTAAATATGACATTTAATTTTTTTGTTTATTTGTTACTTTGCTTTCACTTTAAAAAAAACTATTACTTATTTAAAAGTTTTATAGGCATTATTTTATAGTTACTATTCAATAATTATTATTCGATAAATAATAAATAGGAAATTAATATAAAAAAAAGTGAAAAAATCGAATTTAAAATTTAAGTAAAAATCGTTTCTTTAAAAGATTTTTTTCTAAGTGCGGATCAGGGTCGGCGGTAAAAATTTTTTCCAGGTGTGAAGTTTTTTAAGCGACCGGAAAGAGGAAATTGATATTAAAAAATAGAATTAGAAAAATATTTACAAATTCTCAAAATTATTTTTACGATTTTGGAATTTTTCAAGTGTGGGTTTCTTCACTCACAATTTCCAATGGTGTCGGTTTTATAATTGACTTCTATCACTGAATCGCCGAAATATCTTCTTTTCCTTAAGATTTTATTTTCTAAAAAAAATATGATTAATTTTGTAAACAAACAGAATTTAAAAAACGTATTTTAATAAAAAACAAAGTTGTACTTTTTTTTAAGAAATTAGTTCAAGTATAATTTTAATTTTGTGATTTTTAGGGCTCGACTTTCTGGCAGACGGAGGTGCCGACTTCGAACATGCCATCACCCTCACAGGTAAGGAAAAAAATTAAATAAAAAATGTAATTTAATTAAAAATCTCTTTTACAATTAAAGTACGTTTTAATTGATTGATTAATCGACTTTTTTTCGCTAAATAAATAAATTTAATAATCATTAAATTCAGTAAGAGAATTAACTAAAAAATTCAGAAAATAAACGAGAAAATCCGCGAATTCGTTCTCATTAAAAAAAAAAAAAAGAGGAAAAAGTTTCCCTTTATTATTTGCAAATTAAACGAGGAAAGATAATAAAAATAATTTAACATAATGAGATGATATTCTTGGCAAAATAATAAAAGTCATTAAACCTATGTCGTCGTAGATGAGAGAGATAGATTTGAATGGAAAATAGGACAGTATATCAGTCAGTTCCGAGATTGAAATACTACTACCTCTGATTACTAATATTTGTTTTGCTACTGACAGACATGTTTGTCTGAAATGCTCATTTTTTGCTGAAGATAATATTGATGTTATCATTTGGATGAGTTGCACTATCTTAACTTTAAATAACAAATATTTGAATTCGTAAAAAGGTAATTTACAAGAAAATGATTGCAAACAAAAATATTCCCGAGAGATTTTGTCATTTAATGTGTATTAACTTGAAATTTAAATTTTATCTAATTTAAGTTTAAATTAGAGTTGGATTTAATTGAAATTTAAGTTTAAATTAGAGTTGGATTTAATCAAAATTTAAGTTAATTTATATTTTATTTGAATTAAAATATATTCCGATATCAATATAAGATTAGAGTGAGCCTGTTTACACCGTTTTTCTTCGAGGCGAGGTTTAAAGAAGAAAATTATTTTAAACCTTCTTTTTAAGCTGGCGCTGTAAACAAGCTCACTATTCTTAATAAAAATTAAAAATTTCTCAAAAAAGCTGAAAATGGAATATAGAATTAGAATCACCTAACGATTACGAAAAAGGTCGAATGATATATGTTTTAAAAAAAAAAACAGTCATGTTTTAATTTTAGCTTCCTTATCTGTTTATTTTTAAACAATCGTCAATTAACATTCTTGTTTTATAATTCGTTTAAAATTAACTTTCGGATAAAAGTGATTGGCACGTTACTTTTGTGGATTTATGATTGTCTTAACTTTTGTTTTTTTACGAAGAATATTCTTTGTTCTTCCACGTTTATGATTAAATAAATAAATGAAAATTGATAAATAATTAGAAGAGTAAAATACATAAATAAATGGATAAATGTAATATTTAATTAAATTATTAATATTTCGTATAATTATAGAAACTTAAGTTTTGAAAATATAACTTTTTGGGTTATATTTTCTTAAAATTTTTTAATTTTTTTTTTCTTATATTTGGGTTATATTAACTTAATTTTTAACTAAAATTTCGACGAATTTTTTACAGGTTTTGGGAAATTCCACTATATGTTACTTGCAATCAGTGGACTGATTTATATGGATACAGCCATTGGTGTAACAGTCCTCTCGTTCGTTTTACCAGCAGCACAATGTGATCTAGATATGGATTCAACAGCAAAGGGTTTATTAACAGCTGCTCCAATGTTAGGTGAGAATTGAGAAAAAATTAAAAATAATGTGAAATTCATACTGCGATTAAAATAATATGACTCAATATTATTATTATTATTCTTTTAATTATTAATAAATTTCATAAAAATCAAAAAGAAATTAGATTAATCAACTTGAAAAGTTGTATTAAAGGATTAAATCAACTTCTATTATTGCTTCTTACTGATGTATAGAACTGAAAGAAAAGACAGTATCGATTGTTAAATGCTGAGGGAGATCTTACAAAAACTCACTACGAAATTCATCGGCTTCGTTGTACAATATTCTGTACTCACAACATACTTTCAAGTCTGAGATTTCAATCAAATTGAATTAATTTTTAATTCTTGAAAATTTGAGCATAATGTGAAAAAGAGTTTTTATAATTTTTAATATTTTTATAGGCTAGGACTTTTATAATTTTTGAATTTTATAATTTATGATTTAAAAACAAACTTTGACAACTAAACTTTAAACTTTTTTTAAAGACTTTAACGAATTGGGATTTTTATAATTTTAAACTTCAGACTTTTGTAAATTAGGATTTTTGTAACTCTAAACTTTAGACTTTTATTAATTATGAATTTTAGATTCTACAACTGTTTTATGTGACATTTATATATTTAACAGCTTTTTTTGTAACTTTTATACAAACTTTTATAACTAACAACTTTTATAACTAACGACTTTTTATAACTTAGAACTTTTATAACTTACCACTTTTGTAATTGACGATTTTTAAAACTTGCAACTTTTATAAGTTATAATAATCTTTATATGTTACGAATTTTATAAATTTAAGTTCTTACTACCTGCTACTTTTATAACATATATTTATTTTATATTTATTATTCTATTATTTTTTTTATTATTTTTCCTACTTTTGTACTTTTGTACTTTATGACTTTTGCAGCTTATAACTTTTAAAGCTTACAATTTTTACAAAACTAAACTTTTTAAACCTTATGGCATTTGTAACTTACAACTTTAATAACTTAAAAGTTTTATTTATCTCACAAATTTTCTTATAACTTTTGTGCAAACTTTTATAACTTTTACAACTTATATCTCTTTTATGACTCACAACTTTGATAACTTCAAATCTTTATAACTTAGAACTTATAATATTAACAGTAATCTACAACTTTATAACTTACAACTTTTATAACTTACCACTTCCATAACTTACGATTTTTAAAACTAAGAATTTTCATAATTTATAATCTTTATATTTTATGATTTTTATAAATTTAGGTTTTTAAAACCTGTTACTTTTATAAAGTATTATTTTTACAACTCTAAACTTTGTAGTTTATGACTTTTGTAACTTATAACTTTTATAACTTATAAGTTTAACAAAGCTTAACTTTTATAACTTATGGCATTTCTAACTTTCACTTTTAATAACTTAAAAGTTCCATATATGTCACAAATTTTCATATAACTTTTATGCAATCTTTTGTGACTTATATCTCTTATGTCTCACAACTTTCATAACTTCAAATCTTTATAACTTATAACTTACAAGTTTTACAAAGCTTAACTTTTATAATTTGTGACATTTATATCTTCAAACTTTTATAACTTACAAGTTTAATATGTATATCTTACAAATTTTCTTATAACTTTTATACTATCTTTTATAACTTATACCCCTTTTATGACTTACAATTTTCATAACTTAAAATTTTTATAACCTATAACTTAAAATATAAACAGTAGCTGACAACTTTGTAATTTACTACTTTTATAACTTATGACTTTTAAAACCTAAAACTTTTATAACTTATAATCTTGTTATTTTATGATTTTTATAAATTTAAGTTTTACAACCTGACACTTTTATAATATATAATTTTATAACTCTAAATTTTTGTATTTTTATGACTTTTGTAGCTTATAACTTTCATAACTTACAATTTTTACAAAGCTTAACCTTTATAACTTGTGACATTTATAACTTACAGGTTTTATAACTTTAAAGTATTATATATCTTACAAATCTTATAACTTTTATACTATCTTTTGTAACTTATACCCCTTTTATGACTTGCAGTTTTCATAACTCAAAATTTTTATAATTTATAACTTACAATAGAAACAGTAACTTATAAATTTTATAATTTATGATTTTTAAAACCTGAAACTTTTATAACTTATAATCTTGTTATTTTATGATTTTTATAAATTTAAGTTTTTACAACTTTAAACTTTTGTACTTTATGACTTTTATAGCTTATAACTTACAAGTTTTACAAATTTTAAATTTTCTAACTTACAACTTTTACAAAGCTTAACTTTTCTAACTTGTGACAACTTTTATAATTACAAGTTTAATACATCTCACAAATTTTCTATAACTTTTATACTAACTTTTATAACTTATATCTCTTTTATGACTTACAATTTTCATAACTCAAAATGTTTATAATTTATAACTTACAATATAAACAGTAACTTACAACTTTTATATATTAAAATCTTGTTATTTTATGATTTTTATAAATTTACGTTTTTACAACTCTAAACTTTTGGAATTTATGACTTTTATAGCTTATAACTTACAAGTTTTACAAATTTTAACTTTTATAACTTACAAGTCTTATAAAGCTTAACTTTTATAACTTGTGACATTTATAACTTACACTTTTATAACTCACAAGTTTAATACATCTTACAAATTTTCTATAACTTTTATACTAACTTTTATAACTTATATCTCTTTTATGACTTACAATTTTCATAACTTAAAATTTTTATAACTTATAACTCATAATATAAACAGTAGCTGACAACTTTATAACTCATATGATTTTTAAAACCTAAAACTTTTATAACCTATAATCTTGTTATTTTACGATTTTTATAAATTTAAGTTTTTACTATCTGCTACTATTATAATGTATTATTTTTATAACTCTAAACTTTTCTACTTTATGACTTTTATAGCTAATACCTAACTTTTATAACTTACAAGATTTACAAAGTTTAACTTTCATAACTTATGATATTTATAACTTACAACTTTTATAATTTAAAATTTTTATATTTCTTACAAATTTTCTTATAACTTTTATACTATCTTTTATAACTTATACCTGTTTTATGATTTATAATTTTCATAACTTAAAATTTTCTTAAATTATAACTTACAATATAAACCGTAGCTGACAACTTTATAACTTATGATTTTTAAAACCTAAAACTTTTATAACTTATAGTTTGTTATTTTATGATTTTTATAAATTTAAGTTTTACTACCTGCCATTTTTATAATATATTATTTTTACAACTCTAAACTTTTGTACTTTTTGACTTTTAAAACTTAAAACTTTTATAATTTATAATTTTTATAAAAGCTAAACTTTTTTATGACATTTCATCACTTGTAACATAAAACTTTTATATATCTCACAAATTTTCTTATAACTTAAATATGAAAACTTTTGTAACTATATCTTTTTTATGACTCACTTCATAACTTAAAATCTTTATAACTTATAATTTTTAAAAATTAAACCTCCTATAACTTACAACTTGTATAACATACAACATTATCCATATTTTGCATAATTTATTTTTTTTGCAACTTATAATTTTTCTAACTTAGCTATTCCCTATTTTTTATACATAGATTTTTTAAATAAATTTTATTTTAAAATAATAAAAATTTCAAAAATCAGGATTTAAAATAAAATACAAACTATTTATAAAAGCGAGTTTAATAATTAAACACTAAATTACCTGGAAAGTATTAAATATAAAAACTCAGCTAATTAAATTCGATTATTTAATACCTAATATAATTTTTTACAGGTATGGTAATTGGGTCATATATATGGGGATGTTTGGCTGATACCAAGGGCCGAAAAGTCGTCTTAATAGCAACTTTATTAATGGATGGTATAGTCGGAGTAATATCATCTTTCGTCCAGTACTTTTGGATCTTCTTAGCTTTCCGCTTTTTAAACGGCTTTGCGTAAGTAAATTTTGTCTTTCAAAAAAAAAAACTTATTTTCGAAAAATAAAATAGAAAACTTAGTTTAAACGTTAGAATTATTGGATTTAACCAACATTAGAATGAATTGGAAAACAAGTTCAATTAAAACTTTAATTGAAATTAAAATCAGTGATTTTTAACAGTGATTTTTAAAAATAATTTAAACTTAAAACAATTTAATAATTTTCATCATTAATAATAATTTAAACGTATAAAATTAATTTTAGGGTGACTGGAGCAATGGGAATTGTTTTTCCATATCTTGGTGAATTTCAACCTACCAAACATCGAGAAAAGATTCTTTGTTGGATGGAAATGTTTTGGACAGTTGGAGTAATCGCTTTACCTTGTAAGTATAAAATAATATTAATATTGACAATATTAAAAGAAATAACTAATTAACTAGTTTGTTATTTTTTACTAATAATTATTAATATAAACAATAACTAAAAAGTAGTTAAAATTTTACTATTTTTAAAAAACAGAATTTTACTAAAATATTACTTCTTTGGACATTTTCTTAAAAATGAATTTATAACTACTAATTAATTATATTTTACTAAATGATTAATAGAAATATCTATTTGAATTAGTGACTGAGTTTTTGTTTTCAAAATAGTTATTTTTAACTAATTCAGATTTGGAGAGTACCATACTTAAATATAAAATATTAATCTAATTTTCTCAATTTTTTCACTTTCAGTAATTGCTTGGTTAATAATTCCTTTGAACATGACCTATGAGGCAGAATCGTTTGTTTTTAAATCCTGGAATCTCTTTGTGGCTCTCTGTGCACTTCCTTCTTTGATGTTAGGACTTTGGCTCTTCGCTTTTCCAGAAAGTCCGAAATTTTTACTCGAATGTGGAGAAACTGAAGCTGCTCTCGATGTTTTTAAATGGATTTATACCCAAAATACTGGAAATGATCCTGACACTTATCCGGTAAATACGATAAAATATATATTAAAAAAATATTTTAAAAATTAATACTTTTTAAAAAGGGTTTAAAATATTACAAAGTAAATGTTCGTGAAATTTCTACAATAAAAAAATTGTTGTTCCGTACAGGGGAATTAGTATTTTTAATTATTTCTTTTTTTGTAGAGTTAATTTACTAAGCGCGGTTGTAATACTAAAAATTTAAACTCTACAAAGATAAATTCTATATGTTAAATTGTACACGATAAAACTCTACAATAAGATTTTTTTATAAAATATTAATATTAAATATGTACTACATAGTTAAATTAAACAATTTCAAATTTAAACAATAAATTTAAATTCTACAATGATAAATTCTACTGAATTAAAACCTACACATAATTTATATTATAAAATATAATATTAAATTAATTATAACAATATTTATATTCCTTAACTTATTTTTAATAAACTTTGCTCAGTTAAATTCATTGGATCACTAGATCTTTTTTTCTTTCAAAATTTTAAATAATATTTCACCTTTTTCAAATGTTCTTAAATTTTAAATTTATATAAATTTTAATTTGTTAAAATTTCAGTTAATGTGAACCTGCATTAATTAAAAGTTCAATTAATCCACGTTTCAAATCCTACTAAATTTGAAGTGATTTAAAAAATTCTTTAATTTTTAATAATTTTTTTCTATTACGATTTCAATTACTGAAACTGCAATTTTGCACTGTTTTTATCATTTTTCAATTATTTTCTACAATTTTTAATTATTTTTCAAGTGTTTTCCTAAATCTTAAATTTACCTTCATCAAATTTCAATTATTTTGTTTGGTTTTTTCAATCACTTTTTCAATTTTAATTATTTTTCCCTTGACATTCAATCAATCTAATTATTTATTCCTAAATTTTATATTTTTCATCTGAAATTTAAATTAATTTTTTTAATTTACCATTATTGTTTTGAAATTATTTTATCCATCTTTTAATATTCTCATTATTATTCAATTAATTTCCTAAATTTCCAGTTATTATCCCAAATTTAGATTATTGTCATCAATTTTCCATATTTTAAACGACTTTTCAATTATTTTCTTTTGATTAAAAATAAATTCTGCAATTATTTTTCTATTATTTTCTTCAATTTTTAATTATTTTTATTATTTTCGCATAATTTTCAAAATTTTCAATTATCTATTTGAAATTTCAATTATTTTCATCAGTTTTCGTTATTTCTGCGATTTTTTAATTATTCGCTTTAATTAAAACTTATTAATTAGTTTTGTAATTATTTTCTTTTTTTAAACATATATTCTACAATTTTTTCAATTTCATTTCAATTGTCCAATTTTATTTAGTGTCTTCAATCTTTCATATTTAAATTATTTTCATCATATTTCAATTTTTTTCTGAATCTTAAATTATTTTCAGCATATTTCAAATATTTTTTTCAATTATGAATTGAATTATTCTTAAATTATTGATCGATTGTTAATTATTATTATTATCATATCTTTTGTAAGCCCGTATACATATAAAATAAATAAATACATTTTCTAAAATTATTGTGTAATATTTTCAAGTATTTTTCTAAAATTAAAATTATTTACATTATTTTGGCATAACTTTCTAAAATTTTAATTATTTATCTGAAATTTCATTTAATTTCATCAATTTTCGTTATTTCTGCGATTTTTTAATTATTCTCTTTAATTAAAAAGTGTTAATTAATTTTGTACCTATTTTCTTTTTTTTTACATTGCTACGATATTTCAATTATTTATGTCAATTTTTAATTACAGTTTTCAATTTTTCATATTTAAATTATTTTCATCATATTTAAATTATTTTTTAATTTTAAATTAAATTAATGTTCAATTATTGTTTAATTGTTAATTATTATTTTCATTTTCTAAAATTATTTTCTAAGATTTTTAATATTTTTCTAAAATTTGAATTATTTCCTGCAATTTTTAATTATTTTCATTCGTTTTCTTAATTTCCAAATAATTTTTTATTAATTATCATAAATTTCAAACATGTTTAGGTTTCTTCAATTCTTTTCTCCTAGTTTTAGTTATTTCCATTTTTTTCAATTAATTTCTAAGATCTTTATTCTCAAATTTCCATTACTTTTTTTTATTTAAAAAAAATTCTGTAATTTTTTCAATTATTTTACTCAATTATAATTTATTTTTTACCAATTATCATTATTTTTACCATATTTCAATTATTTTCTTCAAGTTTCAAATATTAAAATCACTTTTCAATTATTTTCCAAATTTTCTATTTTTTTCATTTGTTTTATAATTTCCAAAATTTAAACTTTTTATCTGACATTTCAATTATTTCATTCAATTTTCAATTATTTATATTATTTTTTATATTCTTTTCTTCATTTTTCAATTACTTTCGTTCTTTTTCTCGTTCTTGTTCATAATTTCCAAAAAGTTTTTAATTACTTCTCTTTAATTAAAACTTATAATCTTCAATTTTAAATTATGTTTATCTTTTTTCATCTATTTTCTCTGGTTTGTAATTATTTTCTTTTTTTTCATTTAACTTCTAAAAGTTTAACGTATTTTTCTGAAATTTTCTTTAACTTACCTTATTTAAAATATTTTATGTAATTTTTTCAATTATTTCCTCAAATTTTAATTTGGTATTTTTTTTAACTTTAATTTATTTATCTCCATTTTCAATGATTTTATTCTAATTTCAATTATTTTCTCTAATTTTTCATTATTCAATTTTTTCAATTTACTTTTAAGGTTTTCAAGTAGTTTTCCCAAATCCAAATCATTTTCTTTATGTTTAAAACATTTTTATGATTTTTTCAATTACTTTTCTCAATTTTTAATTGATTTCATTACATTTCTTCAATTAATTTGCAATTATTTTGTTTAATTTCAATTATTTTCGCAATTCTTTTTAATTCTTAAATATTATCAATTTTGTCCTAAATAAATATTTATTTTATTTATTTATTTATTTATATAAATTTATTTTTAAATATTATACTGGCCTGCTCTCTAAGTCTAAATTATAGTTAAAAATAATTAATTTGAAAGCAAAAACTCAGTCACTAAATTAAATTGTTATATTTCTGCTAATCATTTAGTAAAAAATAACTAATTATTAGTCAAATTCATTTTTAGGTTATGTCAAAATAACCAATATTTTAGTAAAATTCTATTTACTAATTCAATTAGTAGAATTTTAACTGTTTCTTGGTTATGTTTTTACCAACAATTAGTAATTTTTCTTACTAATAATTAGTTATTTTTAACCAGTTGCTAAAATAAAAACTCAGGCACGATTTTACTAATTACCTATTAGTTATTTTTAACTAATTCAGATTTAGAGAGTGCAAAATTTCGTTCATGACTGTTAAAAAAATTGGATATGATTAAAAATTTCTTAAAAAATTCGAGTTAATGGAAAAAAACTTTTATTCCAGGTTTTTATTTATTTCGTTCATGACTGTTAAAAAAAATTGAATGTGATTAAAAATTTCTTAAAAAATTCGAGTTATGAGAAAAAAACTTTTATTCCAGGTGAAATCACTACAAGAAAAACCAAGTTCGAAGGACAAAAGTACGAGGGCCTTGAAATTGCATAAAAGAAAGGATTTAAAAGTTCTCATTTCGGAAGTTTGGGATCTGACAAAAGCACTTTGCAAACCGCCATATCTTCGAAATACTTTACTGGCATGTGGCATTCAATTTGGTCTCACTAGTAGTTATTATACTCTAATGGTCTGGTTTCCTGAATTATTTACCAGGTAAATTATAAATCCTTTTTTCATTTTATTATTTTTTCCCCCTCTTTATTATACATTCAAAATTTTATATTTGTCATTTGACTTGATTTGTGATACATTTGTAATATACCAAAACTCCTGAGGAGTGAATAAAAATAAAATCATAATACTCTTCAGGAGTTTTGGAAAAAATTATTAGATACTTTTTTAGTTTTAATTAAAAAAATCAAGGCGCTTGATTAAGTTCGAAAATTTATTGTCTAGAATTGTTATTTTGTGAAATTTCAGTAAATAGAATTTTCTTTTTGACGATTTTTATTTTTTTTCAATTTTCTGACAATGGCATTTCAATAATCACGAATTTTCACTTTAGAATTTTTGTAAATATCAAAATTTTTAAAAATAACGTAGTGTTGTTGTGAAAAAATCCTCCAAAATTGTCGATAAAAAATAGTGAAGAAAATCGAAAAATTAAAATTCGGCGACAAGGAAATTGTGTGTAATAAAATTCTACAAAATGAAAATTCGAAATATGTAATGAATTTTTCAAATGCGCCTAAAAAAATCTTCTTCATTTATTTTTATTTATGTTTCAACTTTTTTACGGAAAAGTTGAAAAGACGAAACAAAATTTATAAAATCCAGTGTATAAGTCACTTTTTTTTTAATGAAAAAAAGCAAATAATAAATTTTTTTTTTCAATTTTCAGATTTGAAGAATTTGAGGAAGCGTTTCCAGGAGAAACAACTTCAGTTTGTATTGTATCATCAACATCAGAAAATTTAACACATTTGATAAATCCTCTTGAGGGATGTAAAACAGAGATCGCATCTTCAGTTTATCTTCACACAGTTTACATCGGTCTCGCTTGTGTTCCTGGATCTATTATTCTTCCACTTTTCGTCCATAAACTGGGAGCTAAATTTTTCCTAAGTAAGTTCCTTATTTTTATTTTATGTTTGACAAAATTGCTTAATTAAATAACATTAAATTAAATCATGTTTCAAAAACCCTTTTAACATGTTTAAAATAACTTTAAATTGTGTTTAAAATAGCATTAAGGGTGTTTTCTCCATTAACATAACCTCAAACTAGAAAGTGGTTTTGCACATTGAATAAAAATATTAAAATCGATTTCATCAAATTTTGACAGATCCAGTTACACTTTTTTTTAGAAAAGAAGCTAAAATTGTTGTCAAGTCATAATTAAATGAAAAACCACTTTCCAGTTTAAGGTTATGTCAACAAGGAATTTTTTTCCAAATAATTTATTTTTACATTATAAATTTTTACTAATTGTTTTTTATTTAATTTAAATAATATTTTTTCTCTTTTCAGTCCTATCACTGATAGTTTCCGGTGGAGTAACTGTTGGTTTTTACTATGTGACAAATTCGGGTCAAAATTTGATTTTATCCTGCGTTTTTGAAGCTTTGACCTCTCTCGGAATTTCGTTGGTTTACTGCGTTATTGTAGACATGTTCCCAACAAATCTTAGGTAAGTTATTACTTTTTAAATTTTATAAACTATTTTATTTTATTCGTTATTTTTTACGTTTTAACCCTTCCGATCCTAATATCAAGACATAACCTCAAACTAAAAAGTAGTTTTAATCATCAAATAAAACTATAATTAAAATGATTTCACGAAATTTTGAAAGATTCAGTTTCACAATTGTCGGAAAAAATTTAGTTGCTCCAAAATTTAAGGTAAAAAAATAATTATTAAACATTTTTTTCTCCAACTGACAGTAATCGATTGTAATTTTCATCCAATTTTATTATTGACAAATAATTAGCTCATTTTGAAATATTCTTTACAATTTATTTTTTTTATATTTTTTAAACAAATATATATAATTTATATTAAACAAAAAAATTTGTTTTTCCTTAGTTTCTAATATGGATAAATAATTAAATAATAAATATTATAAAATAAATATTAAATAAATTAAATAATAAAATATTCTTGGCAAAATTAAATAACAATAAATTTTGATACAAAATCATTTTTTCCCGTAATTTTACAACTGAATCTTTCAAATTTCGGAGAAATCGTTTTAATTATAGTTTTATTTGTTGTTAAAACCAATTTTTATTTTGAGGTCATGTCAAGCGTAGGTGCTTTTTTGTATTTAATTTTCTCGTCCATTTTGATATTGTCGTACAAAGGATTAATTAAATATAGTTAAATATTAAAAAAATAATTAAATTTTAATTAAATATTCTATTTTTTATTTTTAGGGTTATGGCAGCTGCTTTATCACTTACAATGGGTCGATTAGGAGCTTTAGTTGGTAATCTCGTTTTTGGCTATTTAATCGATTTAGCCTGTGTTGTTCCTGTTATTCTCTTCGCTGCCTTTTTATTCTGTGAGTAAAAAAAAAATTATTTACTTGAAAATGCAAAATACAATTTTGACTATAAAGTAAAAAAAATAAATAAATAAAAAAAAATTAAGGATTGGCTTAATATAAATGGAAATATTTGTTTTCAAAATAGTGGTTCACTCATAAAGTCATTCCCCTATTTTTTAAAATTCCATTTTTTTCCGTTTATATTAACAATTTATGTATTTATTTATTTATTCTTTTTGCTTCATTCAAAGAACAATATTTTGTTTCTATTTTAAACAAAAAATTTTTTTCCATAATAAAAACTGACAAAATTCTTCTCTAATTGCTAATTATGAAAAAAAAAATTTTTTATTTGTTTCAGTTTGTGGTTTCCTGTCAATCTTCTTGCCAAAAACCGGCAAAGATACTCTCGATTAAATTGCATGTCTTCTCAAAAGATTTTTTAAGAGGAAAAAAAAACTAAACTCGTTTTTTTTTATAATTTAGCCCAAGAATCGTACAGTCTTAAATCTAATTTTTAATTAATTCTCAATGTTAGTATTCTTTCTCAACCAAAGAAAAGTTATTGTAATCGAAAGGAGAAAGATTACAAAAAACTGTCAAAGACTAGGGATTTTTAAAGTTTAAAGTTTTAGGTAGAAAGAAATACGTGAAATTATTAATGATCTTAAAATAATAATAATAATAATAATTTACACGTATTTTTTCAATGTTACTCAAATAGAAAATTTGTTAAGTTAGATTATGGTTCTTGTCTAGCTTTAAAGATCATTTTACAATTATTAAGGTAATTTATTATTAATTTGTGTATTATTAATTTAGAAATGATTAATTTTTAAATATAATAATAAATTAATAATATATTAGAATTACATAAATTATCTCATAATTGCAGAATAATATAGAAAAACTGATAATTACGAATAAAATGATCATAAGACAAGAACTTTATAATTTAGAATTTTAGAAAAAGTCCAGTGCTTTGAGATCTAAAGGCTTGTCCTGTAAATCCATACCAAAAATGGTAAAAAGATTGAATGTGATGTCACAATATTGTGACTTGATGTTTATCAGCATTTTTAGTGAAAATGTATAATTTATCGAGAAAGCGATTTTCAAGGATCTTTTACTTATTTATGATAAAATAGACTATAGATTATTATTTTTGTAAAGCAGAAAGAATGTTGATTTTTTCGATGAATTTGAATTCGCTTGATAGGTTCTTTTGTAAATATAGTTGAAAAGTTTTTAGCTCGATTTCAAATTTGAATGTTTATATAGTTTAATAATTAAATAAATAAAATAGTTAATTAATAAGTTAATAAATAGTTAGTTGGTAAATTAGTAAACAAATTATTGAATAAATTAGTAAATAATTAATTAATAAGAATATCTTTTTAGGCAATAAACTGCAAATTAAAAAATGGCTTCTATATGTTTTTATCGCCATTTACTATGATAATAATCTAGATAAATATTTGTAATTGTACATACAGGTATTTTTGTATAATGAGTGTGAAAAGCATTAGTTTAAGCATATTTCCAAATAAAATTAGTATTAAAATTAGCGTAGGAATAATCGAAATGAAAACGCGATTTACTAGAAAATTACACATGTATTGTTTTAGCATGAAAAATTATTCATTTGCAAGAAATTTTGCAAAACTTTTATTCTAAGTGTTTATTTTAAATAATGTTCGTAGATGTAATTAATTACATATTTATTTTTAATTATACTGTTTGTTTTTTTAGTAACGTATTGTAATTTGTTCTCGATTTCGTTATAATAGTGCTGCTGATAAGTTTTTAAGAAATTAGATGAAAATGTACCTTATTTTTTAATACCTAGTGCATCTACTAAATATGTATATAGTGTTTATAAAATTGTTATTTTCGAAATGAATAATTTGTTTGACAATTTTTGATTTTTATTTCTCGAATTCTTCTCATACCCTATTTTATTACTTGAATATTTTTTTCTCAAATTATAATATCGTTTATAAATTAATACTTGTTTTTTATTTACACAGAAATCGTTTACAAATTTCGTACATCTAATTTCAGTCGCGTGATAAATGCAATGCTTTCAGCTTTCATTTAGAAATACAATTTTTACATCCCTCTCAATTAACGATCTTTAACAGTTAAAAATAAAATTAAAATTACAAAATTTACTTAATTTCGTAGACAAAGAAAAAATTTTCACAGATTTTGGAGTAAAATTAATTGTTCAAATTTTCGAATAAGAAAATAAAATAATTCAATAGTAAAAATCATTGAAGTTTTTTTAAGAAACGACAGTTAAGAAAATCCATTTACTAATATTATTTAAATTGAGAAAAAAGATCATTTCATTCTTCTTATACCTAAAATCGACAGGATTTTCGTTTAATAAAGAATAATTTTTTGTCGAATGGTAAAAAAAACCACAAAGCATTAAAACATAAAAAATAATTCTTAATTTACAATAATTAAATTCGTATTAAAAATAAAAAAGTATAAAAATTAACAAAAATAAAAGAGGCGCTTTAAAAAAAATCTATAATGTTATTTTTGAAATTTTCTTAAATATTATCCGAGGATGCAATTGTTGATCGTGGTTGTAAATTTGAAATATCTTCTGAATTTTGAGCTGTAAATAAAAGTGGAGTCGCATAATATGGAAGCAGTGGATACTGAGTTGGAGGAAAAAGTGGAGGTGGAAATAATCCTTGTCTCTGAGCAATTTTCAATCTCGAAGTTAGTTGCTTTTTCCACTTTGTTCTTCGATTTTGAAACCACGTTTTAATCTGCACCTCCGTCAAATTCAGACATTTTGAAAGTTCCATTCTTTTACTGACGCTCAGATATTTATCCACCTGGAAAAAATCATTGTTGAAAAAATTAATTTTATTGGAAACGAAAAAAAAAATTACACTGTAGCTCCTGAAGAGTCCACTCCTAAGGAGTCCACTCTTCAAGAGTGGACTCTTCAGGAGTTACAGTGTAATTTTTTTTTTAGTGAAAAATTATTGAAATTCAAATCTGGACGCAAAAAGAATTTTAAAATTTCAAAATTCAAAAGTCTGTTATCAAAATAATATTTTACTAACTTTAAATTCAGCTTCGAGTCTTTCTAGTTGTTTAGCACTGTAAGCTTGACGAGGTTTACGATCAATTCCCGGTTTTCTTGATCTTCTGCCAGTGGATTTTGGTGCTGAAAATTTTATAGGATTATTTTTAGTATACTTAAAACTAATTTTGAATTTATGTAACATTTACTAAACACATTTTGAAGTTATATAACATTTTTAAAACACATTTTGAATTTATTTGATGTTTTTTTAATCAAAGTTTAGATTTTAATTAAATTTTTAATTTATATTAAATTGTTAAATTGTCAAATTAAAAGTTAAATTAAATTGGATTTTTAAGTAAATTTAAGTTTTTACTGAATTTTAATTTCGAGACGAGAAATTTAAGTTGTTTTGAAAATGTGATTTTATTTTAAAGAAAAATTTAGACCTCAAATTAAAAACAGTTAAAAGCGGATCGAATTTTTTTAAATACTCAATTTTTAAGGAAGTATGATTATTCCGTAAAATCCATTAATTAAAATCTATTATCAAATTCACATTTTACAGAATTACACTTTACGAAAATTTTGGTTTTGCCGAATTCTAATTCAAACGAATTTTAATTTAGCAGGACTTTAATTTAGTAGAATTTTAATTAAACAGCATTTTAATTTAGTAGAATCTTAATTCAGGAGAATTCTAATTTAGCAGAATTTTAATTGACCAGAATTCTTATTTAATAGAA
Organism: Ganaspis brasiliensis; assembly: GCA_037103525.1. Lineage (NCBI taxonomy): Eukaryota > Metazoa > Arthropoda > Insecta > Hymenoptera > Figitidae > Ganaspis > Ganaspis brasiliensis. The sequence goes on from JAZKLR010000146.1 coordinate 3,883,255, forward strand.
TTTTAACTGAATCTTTAAATGACAGAATTCCCACTTTACCGAATTTTCATTTGTCCGAATTTTTATTTCCACGAATTAGTATTTGATAGATTTCTTAAAATTAATTAAATACTTATCAATTTGAATTCTGGTAAATTAAAATCCAGATAAATTAAAATTCTGCAAAATAAAAATTTTTCTAGATTGAAATTCGTTTAAGGGGTCAAATAGTTTTTTGACTCCAGACGAATTTTTATTTTCAGTCAAAAATTAAATATTTCAACGTAGTATTGTAAAAAAATACTTTTTTTTATCCAGAAAAATAATGGCGAAGAAAAATGAAATTTTAACCTTGTTTTTCAGGGGTGACAATTATTTTTCTGATACAATTTTAAGCCTCGAAAAAGATTATTGAAAATTATTTAAAAAGTAGGGGAAAAATTGTCGATAAAAAATATTAAAAATAGTGGAGGGAGTTCAATTTTCAAAAATTGTAATTCTGTCCGGAATAAAAAATAAAAGTTCGCTTCAAGAAAAATTCTGTAAAATGAAAAGTTGAAAATGAAAATCAGAATTAAATGAAAATTCGATGCCCCGAAAATTATGTTAAGTAAAAAATCGGATTGATTTAAATTCGACCAAAATGTCATTTCTGCTCGTAAGTGTCAAAAAAAAAAAAAAAGAAAACATTAAACATTGTAGAATAATTTTCCTCTCGATTATTCTGCAAATATGACTAGATCCTTTCTAGTTACCACTTTCTTGGCCTTGTGGATTGCCTAAAACGAGAGCCAAATGTCCACAAATTTCAACCAAATCTCTAAAAAAATGCCAACTTATTTGTTATAGAACGTGTGACATCTTCCTGACAACGAAAACTCGAATGTGCCAATGAAGTGATCAAACAATTTATGTCGAAGAATGTTTGAATACGATTATAGTCTTCGTGTCAAGAATGCACACAATGCACAGCTCATGAGTTTATTAATGCTCACGACAAATCCTCCCGTAATTGTTAATTTGTCAATTTTACACCTTTATCTCCATCCAGTTAGTAATTTTTCACAATTCAAAATGGCGGATCCAAAATGGCGGAAAGAAACGGGAAAATAGTGAAACTTGATTTATAGACGGTTTTGTGATGCATGTCTGTTCAAAATTTTTCAAAATTCATTAATTAAATTTAAAATTGTTATTTTATGGAATTTTTAAAAAAAATAGTTTCATTCTTGAAATTTTAATTGTTAATTAATTAATTAATTTAACTAATTGTTAATTTTAATCGAAATTCTATTTGTTAATTAATTAATTAATTAATTGTTAATTTTAATCGAAATTCCCGTAACTGTTAATTTGTTAATTTTACACCTTTATTTCCATGTCGTTCGTAATTTTTCACAATTCAAAATGGCGGATCCAAAATGGCGGAAAGAAACAGGAAAATAGTGAAACTTGATTTTTAGACGATTTTCTGATACTTGATGACCGTTCAGAATTTTCCGAAATCCAGTGATTAAATTAAGAATTGTTATTTTATGGAATTTTTAAAAAAGATAGTTTCTTTCTTGAAATATTAATTGTTAATTAATTAATTAATTTTACTAATTATTAATTTTAATCGAAATTCTAATTGTTAGTTAGTTAATTAATTGTTAATTTTAATCAAAATTCCCGTAACTGTTAATATGTTAATTTTACACCTTTATCTTCATCCAGTTCGTAGTTTTTCACAATTCAAAATGGCGGATCCAAAATGGCGGAAAGAAACTCGAAAATAGTGAAACATGATTTATAGACGATTTTCTGATGCTTGACTGTTAAATTTGGAACTGTTATTTTATGAAATTTTGAAAAATATAGTTTCTTTCTTGAAATATTAATTGTTAATTAATTAATTAATTAAATTAATTGTTAATTTTAATCTAAATTCTAATCCTTAATTAATTAATTCATTAATTGTTATTTTTAATCAAACTTCCCGTAACTGTTAATTTGTCAATTTTACAACCTTATCTTCAATTAGTTCATATTTTTCACAATTCAAAATGGCGGATCCAAAATAGCGGAAAGAAACTCGAAAATAGTGAAACTCGATTTATAGAAGATTTTCTGATGCTTGACCGTTCAGAATTTTCCAAAATTCAATGATTAAATTAAGAATTGTTATTGTATGGAATTTTTAACAAAGATAGTTTCTTTCTTGAAATATGAATTGTTAATTAATTAATTATTTAATTAATTGTTAATTTTAATCTAAATTCTAATCGTTAATTAATTAATTCATTAATTGTTATTTTTAATCAAACTTCCCGTAACTGTTAATTTGTCAATTTTACATCTTTATCTCCATTTCGTTCGTATTTTTCACAATTCAAAATGGCGGATCCAAAATGGCGGAAAGAAACGGGAAAATAGTGAAACTTGGTTTTTAGACGATTTTCTGTTGCTTGATGACCGTTCAGTATTTTCCGAAATTCAGTGATTAAATTTGGAATTGTTGTTTTATGGAATTTTTAAAACAGAAAGTTTCCTTTTTGAAATTTTAATTGAACATTTATTAATTTAAATAATTGTTAATTATACTCGAAATTATAATTCTTAATTAATTAATAAGGTAATTAATTCATTGTTCATTTTAATCGAAATTCCCGTAACTGTTAATTTGACAATTTTACACCTTTATTTCTATTTTGTTAGTAATTTTTCACAATTCAAAATGGCGGATCCAAAATGGCGGGGAAAGAAACGCGAAAATAGTGAAACTTGATTTATAGACGATTTTCTGATGCTTGACCGTTCAGAATTTTCCAAAATTCAGTGATTAAATTTGGAATTGTTATTTTATGGAATTTTGAAAAAAGATAGTTTCCTTTTTGAAATTTTAATTGTTAATTAATTAATTTAACTAATTGTTAATTTTACTCGAAATTCTAATTCTTAATTAATTAATTAAGTAATTAATTCATTGTTAATTTTAATCGAAATGTCAATTTTACATCATTATCTGCATTTCGTTCGTATTTTTCACAATTCAAAATGGCGGATCCAAAATGGCGGAAAGAAACGAAAAAATAGTGAATCTTGGGTTTAAGACGATTTTCTGATGCTTGACCGTTCAGAATATTCAAAAATTCAGTGATTAAATTAAGAATTGTTATTTTATGGAATTTTTAAAAAAGATGGTTTTTTCTTGAAATATTAATTGTTTATTAATTAATTTATATAACTAATTGTTAATTTTAATCGAAATTCTAATTGTTAATTAATTAATTCAATAATTGTTAATTTAAGTCAAAATTCCCGTAACTGTCAATTTGTCAATTTTACACCTTTATCTTCATCCAGTTCGTAATTATTGACAATTCAAAATGGCGGATCCAAAATGGCGGAAAGAAACATGAAAATATTCAAACTTGGTTTTTAGACGACTTTGTGATGCATGTCTGTTCAGAATTTTTCAAAATTCATTGAAATTGAAATCATTGTTATTTTATAGAATTGTAAAAAAATATAGTTTCTTTCTTGAAATTTTAATTGGTAATTAATTAATTAATTAATTGTTAATTTTAATCGAAATTCCTGTAACTGTAAATTTGTCAATTTTACACCTTTATCTCCATCCCGTTCGTAATTTTTCACAATTCAAAATGGCGGATCCAAAAATGTCGGACAATATTTTAGAAATCGTTAGGATTTTTATGAAACTTGTAACCCCGGTGGTTTTTAGGGTCGCTGAATTCGACTCTTTGATCAAATTTTAAAAATTCAAAAAACACCGAATCTTTTTTCCAAATTAAGAAGTTCAAAATGGTTAAAGAATGTCAAATAAAAAAATTAGAAATCGAAGAAACATCTGAAACTTTTTACACGAAGATTTTGGGAATCGCTGAATCCAAATTTTTTATTAAAATAAAAAACTGAAATTTAGGGCTTGAAAATGTTGACCAAAGAGTTGACATTTTTTTATAGTATGCAAAAATAAAATATATTTATTTGTTCTTGTGAAAAAGTGTTTTTATAAATTTTTTTCTCTAGAATACAACAATGTAGAAAGTAATCATTTCAAGCTCTTTTAAAAAAAACTTTTTTTTCAATTAATTCTTTGAATTTTTTTCACAAAAAAAAAAGGAAATTTATTTTTTGTAAAAAGTGATAGTTTTTTAATCCACATTTTAATTTTTTAAAATTTGATCAAATAATCGGATTCCGTGACCCTAAACATAACAGAGAAAGTATTGTCAGCTAGATTCATTAATGTAAACAAATAAATAAATAGATTTAGTAATTTTTTAGTAAAAATATTAAAGTCGCCATTTTGATTTTTTTAATTATTAATTTTTGATCAAGGATTTAAATTCAGCAAGTTCCAAAATCGAGTAACAACCCAGTGGGTACACATGTCCAAAAGACGTCCCTATGTCGGCTTTTATGTCCAAAAGACGTCTTAAGGACGTCTTTTGTTTTTTTTTGCCCACTGGGAAGTTTCATGCAAATACTAACAATTTTTAAAATGTCGTCCGCCATTTTGAATCTTTGAAATCTGTCTTCAGATTTGTGTTGAGCGATCCTAAAAATATTTAGATACTCAGTGTCGTCAAAATAACAAAAAAATTTTAAAAAGCTAGGTATTTAAATATTGTCAAAAAATTTCTTCCGCCACCATTTTGGATTTGCCATCTTGAAATTTTTAAAAACACTATTCGTTATTTTAAAGCTTGGATATTATGGAGACAATATTTTGAGTTGAAACATTTTTCTGGTTAAAAAATATAAAAAGACAAATTTGTCAAAAATTTAGATTTTGTTTTCAAAAAAGTGGTCATAACTTTTTGAAAAATATTTATTTTTTTTAATTTTTGGATACAGATACTTTAAAATCGAGTAATTTCTTTTAATCCTTTTTTCTTCTCCGAGCGCGACAACAACGTGAGGCTAAAATTTTTAAGAGTTTGTCAGGACACTTGGCGACAATTTGTAAGTTTACGTAAGAGCGTATAAAGACTCGTTGAGAATTGACACGCTATAATGTAAAATTTGTAAAATTACTGCATATTAACTGTGTACGGCGAAGACAATTATTTGCCTGTGAAATGTCCCCCTTCCAAAAAATCGCCAAGCTTTTCCCAGGAAGCGTGTAACGTGAGCCCCCTCCTGGCTATGTTTGGCGACTGATTAGCCAGTTACTTCTTATATTACAGATCAACAAGTAGAACTCGAGTGTTTGTCCAAAATATTAGCATTTTTTATGAGCCTCTTTCGAATGTCTACGCGACTACGGAGAATCGTAGGACGTGCTTTTGCATCTCCAAAAATCTATTCTGAGACGAAATTTCGCGTGAAATTTTTTTTAATTGGTAATTTTGCGTGTTTAGTGAAATTTTACGTATATAGTTTTATGAATTTTGGACGAGTTTTAATTTGTGAATTATGCTCCCGGCTTAGTATTATTATTATGTTATAATTTGAGTATATTATGAACGTGTAAAAATAAAAATAACAAAAAAGAGTGATTTTTGTTAAAGCTAGCAGACGACAGCTTTGTTTGTTTTTGGATACATAACCTTACTTTACCTAGGGACATTTTTAAACAACGCATCTTGACAGATAGAAATTAATTTCAAATGTTGCAAAAAAATATCTCAACTGTCCGGGTTAAAAAATAAAATTTATTCAATTTAGCTGAATCATTGCTAGAGTGAAAGTGCAAATATAAAATATTTTTAAATTTCGTGAAATAATTTCTTAGTTACAACGTTATAAAATTTTTGATTTTTTTCAAATGAAGTTTTTTTAATTTAATATATTTCTAAGTACGCGGAAAGAAAATTAATTAAAAATTTTATATTTAAGTATTTTATAATTTTGGGAAAAAGGATCAAAAAGAAAAAAACTTCAGATTGATAATTTTAAACTTTAACAAAATTATATTAAATTTGCTATACAGATTATATTAAACTTAAAAATAAATTAGCAATTTCCCTGAATTAATTTTTTCCAAAAATATAAACAAAATAAGTATTTATAAATACTTTCCTAATTGAAATTTACAAAAATAATCGCAAATTTTGCAAAATTATTGAAAAAAAATAATGAAAACAATTATAATTGGCGAAAGTGATTTAAAAAATCATAGAGATGTCTTAAAAAAAGCAAATAATTTAAATTTGAAAAAAATACTTGAAAATCGTAGAAATAAATTGAAAAAAATTAGAATTTAATGAAAAATTGGAGAAAATAATTGAAAATTGAAAAAAATGATCGAAATTGAGATAAATAATTTAAAAATTTGTATATTATTTCAGAATTAATGAAAATTATTAATAATTGAAGAAAATAATGAAAAAATAATATAAATAATTTAAAATTTGAGAAAATAATTGAAAAATTACATAAAATATTTTAAATAAAGAAAAGTTAACGAAATTTTCAGAAAAATACTTAAAACTTTTAGAAGTTCACTGAAAAACAAGAAAATAATTAAAAATTAGAGAAAATAAATGAAAAAAATATTTAAAATTAAAGAGAATAATTTTTAATTTAAGAGAAATAATAGCAAAAAGTATGGATTTCAGATAAATAATTTAAAACTTTTTGGAAATTATGAAAGAGAACGTAAATAATTGAAAATTGAAGAGAATAAAAAAAAATAATATACATAATTTAAAATTGAATTAAATAATTGAAACATCCGATAAATAGTTTGAAATTTTTAAAAATTATTAAAAAAAATGGAAAATAATTAAAAATTGAAGAAAAATACTTCAAAAACTTAGAAAATAATTTTAAAAAATAAGAATAATTAAAAATTGGGGAAAATAATTAAAAAATGAGTTTAAAATTTTCAACTTGAATAAAATAATTGAAATATGATAAAAACAAAGATAAAAACAATAAGTTGAAGAAAATAAATGAAGTATAGAATAAATAATTAAAAAAGTTGCAGAATATTTTTTAAATAAAACAAAAATAATTGAAATTTTTTAAAATCATGCCAAAGGAATCAAAATAATTAGAAATTGGAGAAATTAATAAAAAATAATACAGAATTTATTTTGAAGTAAAAGAAAATAATTGAAAAATCGTTTAAAAAATTGAAAATTGAAAACAATCATGTAAATTTGTGATAATAATTGAAAATTTAGAAAATTAATTTACAAATAATTAAAATGAATAAAATAAGGAGAAAATAATTGCCGAATTATAAAAAGAAATAAATATTGAACAAAATAATTTAAAATTGAGATATACCTACATTTGAAATTTCAGGATATTTATTCAGAAATAATGAAAATAATTGAAAAGTAAGATAGTATTTGCAAAATAAATTTGAAATTTCAGGATATTTATTCAGAAATAATGAAAATAATTGAAAAGTAAGATAGTATTTGCAAAATAAAAATAATAATGGTAAAATTAAAAAAATTAATTTTAATTTGTGATAGATCATATAAAATTTAGCAATGAATAATTTAAATAATTAAAATAGAAATAGTGATTGAAAAATTAAAGACAAAAATTAAAGTAAATTAAAAGAAGATAATTAAAATTTTAATTTAATTTAAATTAAAAAGTATTGTCTTTAATTTTTCAATCACTATTTTTTAGTGGTATTTTTAAAAATTGAAATTTACGGAAGGTAGATTTAAGAATTAGAGAAAAATTTAAGAAATAATGAAAATAATTTAAAATTGCAGAAAATAATTGAAAATTGTAATTTAAGTAATAAAAATCATAAGAGATAAGAATTGACATTTTTAAATCACTTCAAATTTAGTATATTTGAACCGTGGATTAATTGAACTTTTAATGAATATAAGTTTAAATTAACAAAAATTTAAATAAATTAAAATTTCTATAAATTTAAAATTTGAGAACATTTGGAAAAGGTGAAATATGATGTCAAAATTTAAAACAAAAAAGTATCTAGTGACAAACTTCAAGTGTGGACAGAATGAAAAAATCATTAAGGAGGGTGGTGACCGTAAAATAACCTCAAACTAAGAAATGGTTTTTAACAATTTATACAATTTTGAAAGATCCAGTTGTACAATTGACAGAAAAAATAGATTTAGCCTAAATTTGTTGTCAAATAATAATTATTTAACATTTTGTCTTTTTTCTTTCAGCTCAGAGAATAATCGCATTTTTTATCAAATTTTGATAAACAATAGCTTATTTTACTCTTTGAAATATTCTCTACAATCGTAATCATTTTAATATTATTAAAAGTTTGTTGTTAAAAAAATATAAACAACACAAATTTTACTTATTTAATAATTTTTTAACAACAAACTTTTAATAATATTAAAATGATTACGATTTTAGAGAAGATTTCAAAGAGTAGAATAAGCTATTGTTTATCAAAATTTGATAAAAAATGCGATTTTTCTCTGAGCTGAAAGAAAAAACACAAAATGTTAAATAATTATTATTTGACAACAAATTTAGGCTAAATCTATTTTTTTCTGACAATTGTACAACTGAATCTTTCAAAATTGAATAAAATTAAATTTGATTATATTTTTGTTTACGTTAAAAATCATTACTTAGTTTGAGGTTATTTTACGGTCACCAAAGAAACTTGTAAATTATTATATACATAATTAGGTTAGGTTAGTACTATAAACTTTTTCACAGTTCACGATTGTTTTATTTAACAATATATGTTGTAATTCCTAATAAAAAACATAATATAAACATATTTAGTAGACACACTGATTCACACTGATTTGTTTGCATTTTGTATTTTTGTCTTCTGCTACAACTTTTCCACATTACTTTTCATTGCAATATAATTGACTACCTGTGTATTATTTCAATAAACAATAATTTAAAATATAAATAATTTTACTCTTTAGGCGATATTATTCAATTTCAAATTAGAGAAAAGTTTTTAAATCCGCTCTTTGTTTACTTTTGATTAAATGTTGCCGAGCTTCTATTTTCCGAAACGTCTCGCAATTAGTTTATGGGATGAAATCTGTACAATGGAACTTTTATTTGCGAGATTGGAGCATTTTTCTCGGTATATAAACGGAAAAAAGAAATGACGAAAAGGAGATTTACGAGTGAGCGAAGGCATTTAGCACTTCTATGGAGGTATCGCTCTGATAAATGGACTTCTAACTGAGCGATGGATAAGAGCGAGAAAACCCGGCTGGAGGAAATAATTCAGAAGAAAGACTCAACACTAAAAATTTCTTTCACTCTTCAGTAATATAATCCAATTATTTTAATTTTTATGATACTTTTCAAGATTTTTCGAAAATTTAATATTTACACAGTTCTAAACGGTTCACTCAAAATTTGTGTTAATTTTGAAGTTTTTAACTCAGGGATATTTGTGTTGTTTTGTTTATATCGTCTGCTTGACAAGAGTAAAATATAATTTTATTCAATTATCATATTGAACTTAACCTTTTGATTATTAAACTGAATTTTTAATATGAAATTCACGTTTTACACAAAAAAAAATAATGTAAATTACCATCAGTGTTATTTTCTAAGAAATTGGAGGTTATGTTCAAGAATCGAATGACAGTTAAAGGACGTATTAAATGAAACAATAAATTAAAAATGTTATTAAACGAGGTATGAGCTTAAATATTTAAGGTAGCTTAAAGATTTAAGATAAGAACTGAAAAATATTATCGAGAAGCTTAAAAATACTAATAAACAGTAAACTGTGACTATTTAGTATTAATAGTGTTTCCAGGATCAATTATGAGCTCATAATGAAATCGAGGGGATGTTGATGTTGAGTTCGCGTGTTTAAACGGTGTTACAAGAGGCGCCTCTGATAATATCCAATATTCCTCAGAACTTGGAAGAACAGACTGGATTTCATCCCACCTTTATCTCGTAAATGGACCCACCTATTCGTGCGGTAAGTTATTAACTGCGTTTATAAGTTCTCTCCTTCAAATCATACAAAAAATAGCTACTATTCGGAATTAGTGAAAAAATTGATTTTCTATCAAAAATTCTCGGCCTTAATAAATTCGAAATTAAAACTTCATAAGAATTTACAAATTCTAAATAATGTATTTTATAAAATGGAAAAATTAGAAACAATATTTTTTTTTCAAAAAATGGATATTTTAAAAATTTTGGAAATTTCTAAATTTGTAAAGAAAAAGCATCTAAAAAATTAATAAAATAAAAAAACGGAATAATGTATGGCGCTGTATAAAAAAAAAAATATTAAATAATAGTAATCTCCATAAACTCCTGAAGTTAGTTAGTATGTATTTATATTTATTCATCTTTTTCTGTCCACGTTTTAAAGTCTGAAGTGAAGTTAGTTAGTATTAATATTTATTCATCTTTTTTTGTCCACGTTTTAAAAACCAGAGTAAAGTTAGTCCTTGTTATTTTCTTTTGTTGTGCTGGTTTTTAATTGCCATTTGTGTAAAAAAAAGTTTCGAAAAATGCTTTAAAAATTTATTATCGTTCTTGAAGAAGTTTAAAATATATACACATGCAATTACTTTCCTAAATTTTCAGTTAATATTTTAAATTTAGATTATTGTCATCAATTTTCCATTATATAACGATTTTTTAATTATTTTCTTTTGCTTAAAAATAAATTCTGCAATTTTTCTTGATTTTCATCAATTTATAATTATATTCATTATTTTGGCATTACTTTTAAAAACTTTCAATTATTTATCCGATATTGCAATTATTTTCATCAATTTTTGTTATTTCTACAATTTTTTAATTATTCTCTTTAATTAAACATTTTTAAGTAATTTTGTAATTATTTTTTTTTAAACATATATTCTATGATTTTTTTAGTTATTTCTCTCAAATTTTATTGAATGTTTTCAATTTTAAATATTTAAATTATTTTCATCAAAATTCAATTTTCTTTCTCAATCTTACATTATTTTCAGCATATTTCAATTATTTTTTTTCAATTTTGAATTAATTTTATTATTTTTCAATTATTTTTCTCGATTGTTAATTATTATTCTCTTTTTCTAAAATTATTTTCTAAGATTTTTAAGTATATTTCTGAAAATTCAAATATTTTCTCCAATTTCTAATTATTTTCATTTGTTATCAGAATTTCAATTTTTTTAATTAATTATCGTAAATTTCAATTATTTTTAGCTTTCTTCCAGACTTTTCTCCAATTTTTAGTTTTTCTCATCTTATAAAATTAATTTCTAAAATTTTAAAGTATTTTTCTTAAATTTCTATTGTTTTCTTCAATTTTTAATTATTTTTATTTGTTTTCATAATTTCCAAAAAAATTTATTAATTATCGTAAATTTTAATTATTTTTATCTTTCTTCCAGACTTTTCTCCAATTTTTAGTTTTTCTCATTTTATCAAATTAATTTCTAAAATTTTTCTCAAATTTCTATTATTTTCTTCAATGTTTACATATTTTTATTTGTTTTCATAATTTCCAAAAAATTTTATTAATTATCGTAAATTTCAATTATTTTTAGCATTCTTCCAGTCCTTTCTCCAATTTTTAGTCATTCTCAATTTCTAAAATTATTTTCTAAGATTTTTAAGAATTTTTCTAAAATTTCAATTGTTTTTTTTTCATTTTGGAAATTGTTTTTATTTATTTTCATATTTCAAATTTTATTTATTAATTATCGTAAATTTCAATTACTTTTAGCTTATTATCTCCAATTATCTTATCTCCAATTTTTAGTTATTTTATTTTTTTTTTTTAATGATTTCTAAGATCTTCATGTATTTTTTAAAATTTTTAATTATTTTTTCTTTATTTAAAAAAAATTTTGTAGTTTTTTCAATTATCACACCTAAATCTCATTTATTTTTTAAAACTTATCATTGTTTGTATTATATTTTAATTATTTTCGACAAGTTTTAAAATTTAAAAACATTTTCCAATTATTTTCCAAAATTTATTTTCTTCAATTTTCAATTCATTACATTTGTTTCATAATTTAAAAAATTTTTTAACTATTTATCTGACTTTTCAATTATTTCATTATTTATAATATTTTTTATATTATTTTCTTTAATTCAAAAATTTTTAACTATTTATCTGACTTTTCAATTATTTCATTATTTATATTATTTTTTATATTATTTTCTTCAATTTTCAATTACTTTCGTTCTTTTTCTCGTTCTTTTTCATAATTGCCAAAAAGTTTTTACTTATTTCTCTTTAATTAAAACTTCTTCTGTTCAATTTTCAATTATTTTTATCTTTTTTTATCTATTTTCTCTAATTTTTAATTATTTTTATTTATTTTCTTAATTTCCAATTTTTTTTTTATTAATTATCGTAAATTTAAATTATTTTTAGCATTCTTCTAGTCTTTTCTCCAGTTTTTAGTCATTCTCATTTTCTAAAACTATTTTCTAAGATTTTTAAGAATTTAATTTTTTTTAATTTCAATTGTTTTCTTCAATTTTTAATTGTTTTTATTTGTTTTCATATTTCAAATTTTGTTGATTAATTATCGTAAATTTCAATTACTTTTAGCTTATTATCTCCTATTATCTTATCTCCAATTTTTAGTTATTTTTTTTTTAATTGATTTCTAAGATCTTCATGTATTTTTTCAATTTTTAATTATTTTTTCTATGTTTAAAAAAAATTCTGTAGTTTTTTCAATTATCACACTTAAATGTCATTTTTTTTTACAACTTATCATTGTTTGTATCATATTTTAATTATTTTCGACAAGTTTTAAAATTTAAAAACATTTTCCAATTATTTTCCAAAATTTATTTTTTTCAATTTTTAATTCTTTACATTTTTTTCATAATTTCAAAAATTGTTTACTGTTTATCAGACTTTTCAATTCTTTCATTATTTATATTATTTTTTATATTACTTTCTTCAATTTTCAATTACTTTCGTTCTTTTTCTCGTTCTTTTTTATAATTGCAAAAAAGTTTTTACTTATTTCTCTTTAATTAAAACTTCTTCTGTTCAATTTTAAATTATTTTTATCTTTTTTCATTTATTTTCTCTAATTTTTAATTATTTTCTTTTATTTCAATGAACTTCTGAAAGTTTTAAGTATTTTTCTCAAATTTTGTTTAACTTTTCTTTATTTAAAATATTTTATGTAATTTGTTTAAATATTTTTCTCAAATTTTAATTATTATTTTTTAATTTTAATTCATTTATCTCAATTTCTAACCATGTTTTTTCAATGTTCAATTATTTTCTCTAATTTTTCATTATTCAATTTTGTTTGTTAATTCTAAAATATTATAAATTTTGTTCTAAATAAATATTTATTTTATTTATATTAATTGATTTTTAAATATTATATTTAAAATATTTATTTCTTCTTTTTAGGTAAATAGTATTACCGATTTTTTATATTTATTATTGTTTTTTATAATTTTTAAAATGTTTAAAAACTAATCGCGCGCTTGCGCGCGTTTTATTTTGCTAGTTTTTAAATATAAAAAATGATGTTTTTGAGAAAATCATAGTTTTTTGATTTTTCAAAAAATGACTGACATTTTGTAAATTTTTCGAATTTATTAATTTGCAAAGAAAAACCATCTAAAACTGTACTAAAATAAAAAAACAGAATAAATATATAAACGATATATGGCGCTGTATTTGACAAAGTATTAACTTTTATTATTTAAAAGAAAAAATTCTTGCCCTTTTTGCAGTGTTTTAGCGCACATTGAATCTATTGGAAAAAATTATTTTTTTTATCAAGTAACTGCAAAAAAATTTTCAAAAAAATAAAAAATTGTGTTTTTGAAAAAATCGAGTTTATTGATTTTTAAAAAAAATGGCCGCCATTTGGTTAATTTCCAAAAATTTTTAACTTTTTAAAATTGATAAGAAAAAGCATCTAAAACATCAGTAAAATCAGAACACAAATTTAAAAAATATCAATTTTTGAGAAACTAGAGAGATTTTTAAAAAATTTTAAAAAATTGTTCCTGAAGAACAATAATAATTATCCCTTTAATATTTCTGAGATTTCTTAGAGTATTATACTCAATATTTTTATATTGCTCAACTCAACATAGATACATTAATAAAAAAATATATATTTTTAATGAAATTAATATTCGTGAATTTATAATAATTCCCCTACATTTAATCCCAATCATTTTAATAATTTTATTTATTAAACTTAAATAATATAACTTTACTTTATTATTTATTTTAATTTAAATAATAAATAATAAATAATTTTTAAAAAATTCTACCTTTCTTAAAAAAAATAAAAGTTTAGGGGTTTGCTTTTTATCCAGTTAGACAAATTTTATTTTAATTTTTTTTAATATTTTTATTTTATTAACTTGAATTGGAATAAAATCAATTGAGTATCCTTATGTTGAACTTGGACAGTTGTTAAGAATTTTATATTTTATATATTATTTTATAAGAATTTTCATTGGGATACCTTATTTAAGAATTAATATTATTTTATAGTTTATAAAAATATTAAATTGCAAATTTAAAAATGTAATTGAATTAATAAAATATAATAAAATATAATTAAAATAATTATAAATAATTATAAATTTTAAATTCTTTAAAAATCCCGTTTTTGTTAAATCTAATTTAGTGTTAATTAGAAATGTGTCAAAATAATTCAAAAATTATCAATAATGCTTTAAAATAGAGAAAGTTTAATTTTCCAATTAGTACTTTCAAGTTAGTAGTTTTCTATTAAATATTAGTGCCATTTTTTACTAATTTTTTTTTTAATTTTGTCTCGGAAAAGTGAACTTTTTTTAAATACTCGTTTTAGATAAATTGATGCAAAAGTTTTCGAAAAAAAAATTATTTTTATTTTACCTTGTAGTGCAAACATTTGTCCAGGTTTTGAGGGAACAACCCAGCCACCATAGAGTAAAGATGCAGACGCTAAAGATGATGCCGAGTATCCAGAAGTTTCCGCTAAAATGTCTTCTGAACAAGGAGGTCCGTAAAATCCTGCGAAAATTCGAATTTAATTTTTGCAATAAATTTTCTTTTTACACGGTTTTTTAAAACTTGACTATAAAGATAAAAAGTTTAAAATTAAAAAGTACAAAAATGAAAAGTGTTAAAATAAAAATTATGAAAGAAAAAGTATAAAATTGAAAAGTGCGACAACAGAAAGCATAAAAGAAAAAGTTTAAAAATAAAAAGGATAAAAATAAAATGCATAAAACAAAAAATATTAAACTAAAATCTATACAAATGAATACTGTAAAAATAAAGAATAATAAAATAAAAAGTATTAAAAAAATAATTAAATAAATGGAACATTGAAAATACAAAATGTACCTTATTTGAAAATATTTCTAAAAAAATTAAAGTGCAAATGCAAGGATTCTAATTTATGAAATTTATAATTAAAATAAATAATTCTTTACCAGGATGAGCCGAGGATAAATTCATAGAATTTAAAAACCGACGATTATCTTCCTGATCCTCCTTTTCCTCAAAATCAGTTTCCACTTTTCTGAAACTATCATTTTTCGAGTAAACTTGGTCCTTTTTATTATCCTGTTTTCCCAAAATACTGTCTATTGAAAATGCACTATTCACAACGGGCGAAACTTTTTTCAAATCACTTTCTCTTGTTTTGTATATTTGCTCACTTTCGTCACTAGAGTCCGAAGTATATCCTGAAACTTCAGGCTGAAAGTCCTTATTTTCCTCACCATCTATTTTCGTTCGATCATTTTGATCCTCAATCTCTTGTCGAAAAACAATTCCGTGTCCTCTCCTTTGATCTTTCCATAATTCCATTTTTTTTTGTTGCTTATTTCGAAAAATCTTTCCAATCCTAATTCACAAACTCAATTTCACATTTTCCGATTTTTGGAAAAAGGAATTCAGGGAATTTGTTGAAAAAAGTTAAGTTTAAAAATTTGACAAGTTCGTTCGAATCGAATTTACGTTTCTCAAGTTTGTTTACAGTTAGATAAGTTTCAACAAAATTTGACAAATTTGTGAAAAATTAGAATTCGATCGAGATTAGATAATTAAGTATGAAGGACTTGAGTATCATGAGATGGATTCTTTCGAGAGAAATCATATTGAAAGGATGTTTTTCCGAGAAATTAAATTTCAGTAAAATTTGGGGAGATTTTGATAAATTGAAACAAGGATTTGTTTTTTTATTGAGTGGAATTAAGTATAAAGGGTTAATGTCCTTTTGTAGCTGTTCTCGACTCGATTTTCAACACTTCTCGTTTCGTTCAGAATCAGCGACTGATCCTTAGCTAATCCCCTCTTAAGAGAGCAAAAGCAAGTACTTCTAAATGATGACAGGTGGCACGTGTCCGTGATCCGGAAGGACCACCCCACAGCATCCCCACCATCGACTTTGGTTAAAAGGATCGTCCTCCTGAACAGGATACAAAGAATTTTCTTATTACCTCACGCCAAATTCTCTCTTCTACTTTATTTCTATATAGAAAAATTTGAAAATTATTTTTTTATACAAATTGGAAGTTAAAATAATTTATTTGAAAAGGTTTAACCTTAAAGTTTTCAAGCCGTTTATATTATATATGTCAGAATAATTCTCTTTTTTTTGTCCTGAACGGCTTTTTTTCAGAAATTATTTTTTATAAAAAACTATGTTTTATAAAAAACTAAAAAGTCAATAATATTTTTTCATTATTATTTTATTGACGCGTTTCGATGTAATATATCACATCCTCATCAGAACGTTTAAATCGTCAATTTTTAAATTATGCAGTCATTTTCTGGTTTTCATTGAGAGTCAATTTTTTGAAAATCAAAAATTATTTTACAAGTTTATCTGGAATTGTTTTACAAGTTTATCTTAATAAAAAATATAATTTTCTGAATTCCTAACCTAAATTTAACTACGAAAATATCTTATATTAAAATTTCAAATCTTTTGGATATCTTAAAAAAAATTTAATTTTTTCACAAAATTCCCCGTTTTAAAATTTAAAATTAAATATAATATAATAACAAGTTTTCAAATAAAACTATGAAGGTGTTTTTTTAAATTTTAAAACGGGGAATTTTTTGAAAAAATTAAAATTTTTTAAAGAAATCCAAAAGATTTGAAATTTTAA
Source organism: Ganaspis brasiliensis (assembly GCA_037103525.1). Taxonomy (NCBI): domain Eukaryota; kingdom Metazoa; phylum Arthropoda; class Insecta; order Hymenoptera; family Figitidae; genus Ganaspis; species Ganaspis brasiliensis. Next base: position 3,900,268 of record JAZKLR010000146.1, read on the forward strand.
TACAAGATATTTTCGTAGTTAAATTTAGGTTAGGAATTCAGAAAATTATATTTTTTATTAAGATAAACTTGTAAAACAATTCCAGATAAACTTGTAAAATAATTTTTGATTTTCAAAAAATTGACTCTTAATGGAAACCAGAAAATGACTGGATAATTTAAAAATTGACGATTTAAACGTTCTGATGAGGATGTGATATATTACATGGAAACGCGTCAATAAAATAGTAATGAAAAAAATATTATTGACTTTTTAGTTTTTTATAAAAAATAATTTCTGAAAAAAGCCGTTCAGGCCAAAAATGAGAGAATTATTCTCACATTTAAAATAATTTAGTTTAAACATTTAATTAATTATAATAGTAGCACAAACTTAAAATCTCAATTTATTTAATTTTTTATTTAGGGTATTTTATTTGTGTTTATTTTAATTTAATTAATTAATTTTCCTTAATTTATTTTATTTTTCTTTATTGTAATTTCATTCATTTTCGTTTATTTTATTTTCATTTATTTTATCCGTAATTACTTAATTGTACTATTTCTATAATTCGGTAATTTAAATTTAGTTTAATACGAAATTAGGTGAAACATTTGGAAATAAAAAATTGGATATCTTCAATAGGTATCAATTTAGATCAATCTATTAATCTAAATTTGTGAAAAGTAGGTGACGAATTCAGATCAGTGGAAATTTCTACGACTTTATTAGTGTTTTTCACTAAAATTTAATTTAGAAAAAAATATACTAAATAGTAGATTTTAATTAGAAATTAGTGAAAAATTCTAGGATTTTTTCAGTGACTTTTCACTGAAACTTGAATGAAAACAAAAAAATGTACTAATTCAAATGGTAAAATTTAACTAGAAATTAGTGAAAATTTTTACGACATTTTCAGACACTTTTCACTGACACTTTAATAACAAACGAAAATCTACTAATTCAAAAAGTACATTTTCACTGAAACTTTAGTACAAAATAAAAATCTACTACTTCAAATAGTAAAATTTAACTAGAAACTAGTGAAAAACAAAAATCTACTAATTCAAATAATATAAAAAAATAGTTTTTTTAATATAAAAAAAATCTACTATAATTCAAATAGTAAAATTTTCACTGAAATTTTAATACAAAATAAAAATCTACAAATACAAATAGAAAAATTAAACTAGAAATTAGTAAAAATTCTACGATTTTTTCAGTCACTTTTCACTGAAACTTCAATGAAAAATAAAAATTTACTAATTCAAATAATAAAATTTAACTAGAAATTAGTGGAAACTTCTGATTTTCACTGAACCATTAATAAAAAATATAAAAATCTACTAATTCAAGAGGTAAAATTTAAATAAAAATTAGCAAAAAATTCTACGATTTTTTCAGTCACTTTTCATTAAAAATTTAATAAAAAAAAAAATTAACTAATTCAAATGGTAAAATTTACCTAACTAGAAATTACTGAAAAATTCTACGACTTCTTCAGTTAAATATCACTGAAACTTTATTACAAAATAAAAATCTACTAATTCAAATAGTAAAATCTAACTAGAAATTGGTGGAAATTCCTATACTTTTTCAGTCACTTTTCACTAAAACTGTAATAAAAAAAAAGGAATCTACTAATTCAAATGGTAAAATTTAACTAGAAATTAGTGAATAATTCTACTTTTCACTATAACATAAATAAAAAATAAATATCTACTAATTCAAGAGGTAAAAATTAACTAGAAATTAGTGAAAAATTCTACGATTTTCTCAGTCACTTTTCACTGAAATTTTAATCGAAAATACAAAATTAACTAATTGAAATTGTAAAATGTAACTAGATATTAGTAAATATTTTTACAACATTTTCAGTTACTTTTTACTGAAACAGTAATAAAAAATAAAAATCTACTCATTTAAATGGTAAAATTTAACTAGAAATTAGTAAAAAATTCTACGATTTTTCAGTCACTTTTGACTATAACTTTAATGAAAAATAAATATTTACTAATTCAAATGGTAAAATTTAACTAGAAATTAGTGAAATATTCAACGAAATTTTTAGTCACTTTTCACTGAAACTTTAATAGCAAACAAAAATCTACTAATTCAAATAGTAAAATCTAACTAGAAATTAGTGGAAATTTCTACTTATCAGTGAAACATTAATAAAAAATAAAAATCTACTATTTTAAGAGGTAAAATTTCAATATAAATTAGTTAAAAAATCTACGGTTTGTTTCACTTTTCACTGAAACTAAAATGAAAAATAAAATTTTACTAATTCAAATAGTAAAATCTAACTAGAAATTAGTAGAAATTTATACGATATTTTTAGACGCTTTACACTGAAACATTAATCAAAAATAATAATCTACTAATTGAAATGGTAAAATTGAACTAGAAATTAGTGAAACTTTCTACTAATTTGAATTAGGGACCGATTTTTTACTAATTCAGATTTAGAGAGTGTAAATAAAAAAAAAACTAAAAATGTATCTAGAAGTTCATGAAAAAGGTAGGTAAAATAAAAAAAAGATAAAGAATAAAAAAAGATAATTTAATTATTATTAAAAATAATAATTTACTAATTTAAATAGTAAAATATAATTAGAAATTAGTGGAAATTTTTACGATATTTTTAGTCGATTTACACTGAAACTTTAATTAAAAATAAAAATCTACTATTTTAAATGGTAAAATTTAACTAGAAATTAGTGAAAAATTCTACGACATTTTCAGTCACTTTTTCAGTGACTAATTCAAATAGTAAAATTGATTTAGAAATTAGTGAAAAGTGTTTACGACATTTTAAGTGACTTTTTACTGAAATATTAATAAAAAATAAAAAGCTTCTAATTCAAATAGTAAAATTTAACTAGAAATTAGTGAAAATTTCTACGACATTTTTATTAGTGTTTTTCACTAAAATATAATTTAGAAAAAAATATAGTAAATAGTAGATTTTAATTAGAAATTAGTGAAAAATTCTAGGATTTTTTCAGTGACATTTCACTGAAACTTCAATGAAAAAAAATGTACTAATTCAACTGGTAAAATTTAACTAGAAGCTTGTGAACATTTTTACGACTTTTTCAGTCACTTTTCACTGAAACTTTAATAACAAACAAAAATCTACTAATTCAAAAAGTACATTTTCACTGAAATTTTAATTCAAAATAAAATTCTACTAATTCAAATAGTAATTTTGTTACAAACATTTTAGTAAAAAATTACAAGATAATTTTTTGGTTATGTTAAACCTTTAATATAATTTCAGTTTTATTGAATATTTGAAAATAATTATTGAAATCTGAAGAGGTATTCTAAATTGAACCTTTTAGTCATTTTTTATAATATTAATTACTAAATTTGTAGCATCAAATTAGAAATTAGTATTTTTCCACTGTTAATAATTTACGTTTGCTTGGAAATTTTATTTTTTTATTTGGAATCGATAGAACTCGTTGACATTTTTACAATTAAATTAGTAGTTTTTTGCTAATTCAGATCTAATTAAAAAAGTGCAATTTATTTCATTAGACTAATTTTTCATTTGGATAAATTTAAATTAATTAAATAAATTAGATACAGTATTTGTAAATTAAAAAGTTTTACTTTTAAATACGCATCAATTTAGGTCAACTGGAAATTTGGTAAATATTTACATTTTGAAATAGAAATTTTGGTAAATTTACATTCTAGAAATTGAAAATTGGAAAAATATAACTTTTGCCATTGAACTAAAGTAAAATCAAAACTACTTTTTTTGCAAAGCAATAAAAAACTCCATCTGTATTATTTTGTTTGTTTACTAAAATTTTATAGAAAAACAGCATTTTGAAAATGGAAAATTACATATTTTTACATTTGGATACGAATCAATTTAAATTAACTTTCATCAAATAAATATATTTACATTTAAAAATTATAAAATAAACTAACATTCAGAAACCAAAAATCGGTAAAATTTGAATTTTAAAATAGAATCAAAAATCGAAAATTTGAAAAAAAATATTCTTTAAAGCTTCACTATAAACCTCTAAAATTATTTTACCAATTTTGAGTTCCTTTTTCCTAAAACTTTACCAAAGCAAATAAATAATCTAACATTTACAACAATACAATAAATAAATAAACTTTTGCCAAGAAACTTAAATTTTAACTTGAACTTATAAATAAAACTTGTAAATCCAGCTTCTAAATGAAATAGAAAAATTTTAATAGATTTTTATATGAAATTCGGTTTTTATAAAATATAAGAAAAGTAAATTATGGAGCAATAAATTTTGTACTTTAGCAGTATATAAGAAACTGGTTGGGAAAGAGGAACTTTTCATTGGCTGTTGAAGCGCATGCTTTTCAGAAAGCATCCGCCTTCTTCTACCCTTAACTTGGGGTTGTCAGAAAACTGATGGATCGTACTTTCAATCCCCATATAGCAACGGATAAACGCCTCTTCCATTTTCAGATCCTGAACGACGTGAAAAATACCACAAAACACCTCAACACGAGCCCTCATACATTTTCCACCTGAGATCGATCTCAAATGGACAATTTTCATATTTACGACTGAATTCACGAGCACAAACGATGCCTTCTCAATTTTATGGATCTGTATTATTTCCCTCAATTTTTGCATCAAAAAATAATTTTTTTATGAATTTTCTTCAATTTTTATTTATTTACAAAAAACTTTTCATTGTTGTCGGTCATTTAAAACTATAAATTTTTGCAAATTCAAATAATGGAAATTGCGAAATTGAAAAATATACCTAAAAAATGACAAAAAAAATTGACAAAAGAAAGAAAATTCAAAAAATAACTACATAGTTACACAATTGAAAGGAATTAGTTTAAAAAATTAAACAATGAATATATTAAATTTAAACAAAATAGTTGAAATATTATATAGGAATAACTGTTCGAAATAATTGCAAATTGAACAACTGGATTGGAAATCGAAGAAAATAATTGAAATTGAAAAAAAAAATATTAAAAAGTTGAGGAAACAAATTGAAAATTGAAGACTTAAATTAAAATTGGAAAAAATAATTGATAACTGGAACAAAAATTACAAAATGACGAAAATATTCGGCAATTGAAAAAAAAAGAAAAAAATATTCTAGATTGATACACAACCGAACAAAATAATTTAAAAAAGCAAAGAATAGTTATAAAATTTTAAGATAATAATTGAACATTGAAAAAATTGTAGAAAATAATTGAAAATTCCTGAAAACAATTAATAACTGAAAGAAATAGTTGAAAAATGCCGAGAATAATTAAAAAAATTGATGAAAATATGTAAAAAATAACGAAAATCAATTAAAAAATAAACTTCAAAAAACGACTAGATTAATAACTGATACAAATAATTGAAAAATTTAAACAAGAAATATTAAATTTAAAGAAAATAATTGCAATTTGAAAAATTAAGAAAATTGAAGGAATAATTATTGGAAATAATTGCACATTTAACGACTGGATTAAAACTCGAAAAAAATAGTTAAAATTAAAAAAAAAAATTCAAAACTAAAGAAAGCAATTAAAAAATTGAATTTAAATTTGTGAAATATACTTAAAAATTGAAGGATGAAAATAAAAATTGAAGAATGGAATTAAAAAAAATACAGAAAATAATTAAACAATTAAATTTAAAATGAAAGAAACTTAATGATAATCGAAATAATAATAGAAAAAGGCGATAATAATAATAATAATAACAATTGAATTGAAATTTTAAAACAATTTTGAGGAGTGAAAAAAGTAATTTAAAAAATCCGAGAATTATTGAATATTGAGAAATTAGTGGAAAATCGACAAAAATAATTGAAAATTAAAGAAAATATTTGAGAATTGAAGAAAATTATTAAAAATTAAAAGAATAAATTTAAAATTAAAAAATTAAATGAAAATATCAAGAAAATACTTGACAATTAAAAAATGAAATTACAATATGACGAAAATAATTAACTATTAAAAGAAATAATTAACAATTGACAAAAAATCAAAGAATGGTGAGAATAATCGATATTAGATTATATTATTATTTTAAACATTAACCATTATATAAATATTTCTAATTATACAACAAAATTTCATTGAATATTAAAGCTTTAATCATTCCAAATTTTGAAAATAATAATTTAGACTATATAGTTTGAATCAATTAAAATTGGGCCTAATGGAATTGGAATTTAAGTGAAATGTATATTTAAAAAAAAATTAAAATTGTGATAATTTAAAGCCTATTAACCAATAAAAATTTAGAAGAATTCAAACTTTAATAAATTAAAACTTAAATATATATTGATTCCTAATTACTAATTTCGATTTTCATTAAAAATAATTATTTCAAAGTTTTAATAATCTCAATTTCCAATTATCTAAATATCAATTAGTTTAATCACAAGAACATTTCAAGTTAATTTATATTGATAGAATTAAATTTTAATTTACTAAAAATTTTAGTTCAATATTTTAGGGTAAACAGAATTTTGCTTAATTTATGTAAATTTTGGTTAATTTAATCAGAATTTTTAATAAAACACGGTTTATAAAAATAATTGTTTCTACACTTTTAAGATATATAGAGATTTTTGAAATTATTGTCGAGAATATTTTTAGTTCACGTAAATTTTAATCGAGACTTTTTTATTTTGAAGGTTTATAATGAAGGTGCCAATTAGATTTATGTGCTTAAGAACTAGTTTTTCACGCTCTGAGTTTCAATTGAAATGATCAATCAAACACCTGAAATGGGGTCTTCTCGTAAATGTTCTGGTTAACGAAATTAGAAGCTTTTCTCCCCTTATAAAATATCATTTGTACATCTGCTACCTTTATTCGACCATAAGCACTAAAATTTTCGTGATATACAAACAGATCATTAAGGATGAGTTTTCATTTTCTGACAATATTATATATTATATTTCATTTCACACTTTTTCATTGCCGTTAAATAAATCAGTATTAAATAATTACTTCTGCAATTTTCGTACATGTATTTTGTTCTATGAATACAATTTTTAAAAAAAATATTATCTAAGTGAGTATAATAAGAATCAGTAAATGATTAAGATATAAATAAAAGTAAATAAACGAAAATTATGAATAAAAGCATGTAATAAATAATTTAGAAAAATTTATTAAAAAAGAAACAAATTTCAATAAAATAGCGATTATAAAAAGAATAATAAATTAACAATGTAATCACAACAAAATAATTTTGTTGAGTAATTTATCTTTATAATTTTATTTGAGTTTATTAAAATGTTTTATTGGTACTACCAAACACGTTATGTAAGGATATTTTAAAACTGTGAAAGTTCAATAATAAGTCGCATTGAATAAAATTTTTTGCTGACACAAAACAGATTTTTATAAAAAGTTAATTTATTCTAATTTAATTAATAGTTTAAGCAAATAACAAACATTCTTTACTTAAAAATGCTTTAGTTCTGTGATTAAAAGCTATATTTGTAAAACAGTTATTAAACTTATTATTCATAAAAAAGCAAAATCAAACAAAAGTCTGTAACCTAACCTCGAAATAGATATGTCATACCTTGCTTATAGAAAACAATTTATTAACAAAGAATTTTCAATTTAAAAATATCTGGACATAACCAATACGATTTATAAATTTAATTTTGTATACTAAAAAAAAATAAAAAAATCTTTAAATCTCCTAAATATGATAGACTTACTTTAATTAAAAACAAATTATCTTAAATCTAGAAGAACGTGTGTTTAAATTTCTCGAAATAACAAAAAATGGATTTATTAACTTTTGAAAACTTACTCCTAAAATTGTTATTTTTTGTATACTATTTATTTCGCAGAAAATACTTGTACTATATTAAAAAATATATTGCCACTGTCATATAAAAAAATTATTATAAATTAATTATAATAACAGTTAAAAGAAAACTTACACATGAAAATGTTTTTTCCATATCTGTATTTAACTTTTTTCTTCATTTATTGCTTTTTATATCGATAACCAACAAAATGTTTGTTCAGCTTAAATAAGTTTTTTTGTGTTTACTAAATTATTTTGTTGAAGTTACAAAAAAATTCAACAAAACTAAATGAATTTACAATTCGAAAAAAATGATTAAAATTTAAAAGAGATAAAAAACATATTTTGTTAAAATAATGGAAAAATGACGAAAAAAGTTGAAAATTAATTAATAAACAATTTAACTAATTTGATATTGAAAGAAATAATTAAAACTGAAAAGCTTTTATTTGAAAAAATTAAAGAAAAGAATTGAAACTTGTGGAAATTAAATTTAAAATTTAGGGAAAAAATTGAAAAATAATGAAAAACCTTGAAAACAATTTTTTAAAAATGATATGAATAGTTGGAAATTATAACAAATAAATAAAATTATAAATGAAAAGAATTGTTAAAAATTTAAGAAATTTTTAAATAATATTAAATTTCCCATTCACAAATTTGGGAAATTGAATGTAAAAATGAAGGGGAAAAATGAAAAATAATGAAAATAAAATTAAAGACAATTTTTAAAAAATGATAAAAATAGTTGAGAATTGTCGCAAAAAATTAAAATAAAAAAGAAAAGAATTCTTCAAAATTGAAGACATTTTTAAATATATTTTTAAATTTACTATTCTCAAAGAGTGGATTAATTAAATTTTTAATCAATGAAATTTCAAATTAATTAAAGTTCGAAATATATTCTGTAATTTTTAAAATTATTTTTTACAAATTTGTATTATTTTTTTCAATTTACAATTATTTCTCTCAATTTTTTTATTATTAAATTTATTTTTCAAATACTTTTTGTCATTTTCAATTATTTTTTTATTAATTTTCTATTTTTTTTATTATTCATCTCAAATTTTAGTTATTTATTCAATGTACAATGATTTTCATCATTCTACAATTATTTTTTTATATTACAAATATATGTTGAAATTTTTTCAATTATTTTTCACAAACTAAAATTCTTTTCAATTATTTTTATTACTTTACAAATATTTTTTTCAATTTCTTATTATTTTTATTATTTTTCAATCAAATTCCTAGATTTTAAAATATTTTTCTCAAATTTTAATATGTTTCTTCAATTTTCAATTATTAATATTACTATTTTTCAATCACTTTCTTCAATTTTTAATTCGTTTTATTACTTTGCAAATATTGTCCTGAATTTTTTATTAGTTTCATTACTGTTTAATTAATTTTCTAGATTTTAAGATAATCTTTTCAAATTTTTTATAATTTTCTTCAATTTTCAATTATTTTTGTTATCATTTTGCAATAAATTTCTTCAATTTTTTTATTAATCTCACTATTTTTTCCTCAGATAAATACCTAAATTTTCAATTATTTATCTCATTTTTCAATTATTTTTTTTAATTTTAATTTTTTTTATCTTTTTGCAATTATTTCTCCACCTTTTAACTACATATATGTATTAATCATTTTTCAATTAATTTCTTAAATTTCCATTTATTATCTCAAATCTAAGTTATCTTGTCTTCGCTTTTCAATGTTTTAATCACTCTTCAATTATTTTTCTCAAATTGTAATTACGTTCGTCAATTTTTAATTATTTGTTTCATTTGCAATGATTTTCACAAATTTTATATTATTTCCTTTATTTTTCAATTAATTTCCTAGATTTTAAAATATTTTTCTCAAATTTTAATCATTTTCTTTAATTTTTAATTAGTTTTATTACTTTGCAAATATTGTCCCGAATTTTTTATTAGTTCCATTACTCTTCTACTAATTTTCTAGATTTTAAAATATTTTTCTCAAATTTTAATAATTTTCTTCAATTTTTCATTATTTTTGTTATTATTTTGCAATTAATTTCTTCAATTTTTAGTTATTTTTACCATCTCTTAATTAAATTTCTAAATTTTCAATTATTTTTTTCAATTTCTTTTATTTTTTGGCAATTATTTTCTCTTACTTTTAACTATAGATATAATAACTATTTCTCAATTAATTTCCTAAATTTTTATTTATTATCTCAAATCTAAGTTATCTCGTCTCCACTTTTCAATGTTTTAATCAATCTTCAATTATTTTTCTCAAATTTTAATTACGTTTGTCAATTTTCAATTATTTTTTCCATTTACAATGATTTTCACAAATTTTATATTATTTTGAATATTTGTTGATTAATTCCGAAAATTTCAATTATTTATCTCAAATTTCCATTATTTTCCGATTATTTCTATAATGTAGTAATTATTTTCCTAAGTTTTAAAATTCTTGAAATCATGTTGTAATAAGGTACTTTCTCTTACTTCACAAATATTTTGTATTTTTTAAAATCATTTTTTAAAAATTGGAATTAATATCTACAAATTTCAACAATTTTTATCACTTTCCAAACATTTTCTTCAAGGATTTTCATTATTTTTCATGTTTTCCCCTAAACTTTAAATTTAATTTCCTGAAGTTTCAATTATTTTCTTTAATTTTTTTAAATAAAACTTTTTCAGTTTTAATTATTCCCTTCAATATCAAATTAATTTCATTATTTAATAATTAACTTTCAATTTCTTTCGACATTTTTCAATTATTTTAAAAAATAGGACTTGTTCTTCAAATTTTCAATGTTTTAATCATTTTTCAGTTATATTTATCAAATTTCAATTAAGTTCGTCAATTTTTAATTTTTTTTAATTTGCATTGATTTTCACAACTTTTATATTATTTTGATAATTTGGTTTTTAATTCCGAAAATGTACTCGAAATCAAATAAAATTGTCAACTTTTGCGTTATTATAATAACGCTAATTAATAAACTCTTTAATTTATTATTGTTTTATTTCTCCCCCCCCCCCCCCACTTCTTGGTTTAATATTAAGTTTGCAGATGGCAAAAATTTACAAGTCACTGCCCCTGATTATGCATTCCAAACATTTTGTCAGGTTTTTTTCAATGTAGATTGAACTTTTTTTTAAAGAGAGAAAAATTGTAAAAGATTGTAAAATTTAGAAGAAAATTGGAAGAATTTTTTTGAAAAATAAGTGAACAATGTGCAATTTTTACTTAGGATGATGAGTTACATGTATACAAATAGTCTCTCTCGGTTCTTTTCTGTCTCTCTCGTACCAGCAAGCTTTGAGATATTAAACAGGTGAGATAGTTCCCAAGAGAACAAAGCCCCCATTATCGCATCTTACCAATATCCCCTGCGGTCCACAACCTCTTTCCTAAAACATTCATAAGAGCATCGTAAGTGGTTTTTAATAAACGTATTTAATCACAGATATCGAATTTCATGTAAATCGTGTTCCTGACACTATATAAGATGAGATGAAGGGATTAGTTCTGGACCAAAACAGGTGTTCAAACTTTCAACATTAAAAAGGTTATGGATGTTTTATAATATCACTATCATGCACTTGAAAATAATAATTTTATCGGTGAATAATAATTATTGTGATAAATACTAATAATAATATAGTATTATATAATAATAATTATTATATATAAACACTAATAATTATCTTACTACTTTATAGGTATAAATAATAATTTACTTGAGATGTAAATTTTCGCATAACCTCAAAATTAAAAATGGCTTTTCCCGCCAAACCAAATAAAAATATTATTCAAATTAATTTCACTAAATTTTGAACAAATCAGTTGTACATTTTTGAGAAAAAATTAGGTTGGACTAAGATTTGTTGTTATATAATAATTATTCAATATTTTATGTTTTTTCTTTGAATCTAGTTAAAATATGTGATTTTCATTCAATTTTAACAAATTTTAGCACAACGTAATTTTCTCTAAAAAATGTATAACTGGATCTTTCAAAATTTGGTAACATTGATTTCAAAAATATTATTTGGGGTGAAAAACGACTTTATAGTTTGAGGTTATAAATGGAGAGAATCTCCTTAAATCTGAACGTATTTTAAATTTAATTAAAAAAAAAACTATATTATTATTTAGTTATTTAGTTTTTTTAATAAAAAAATTAGTCTGTTTTTATTGATTTTGAGTTCTTTTATCTGGAAGTTTAGAGTGGTTAAAAAATACATGAACCTTCTTTTCTTTTAACCGAATTCTAAACTTTCTCAGAGACCCGAATTTAAATTTAGCGTAATTATCTTTAAGCTGAATTTTAAGACAGCCGAATTTTTAAATGACAGAATTTCTATTTGTTTGATTCTTTATTCTTTCGAATCTTTATTTGTACAAATTGATATTCGGTTGCATTTTTTAAGATTCCGAATCTTCAATTTACTAAAATTGCAAATTTTCGAACAAAATTGAGATTGATAATAATTGATCCTCAATTTGTGATTAAACCAATTCCAAGTGATAAACTCATCTTATTATTAACTTAAGATTGTTTAAAAGTTTGAAATTTAAATCGAATAAATTTTGTGTAGAGCTGAAATTCGGAACTTTTAAAATTTTCATAAATAAATGTTATGTCTAACATAACTTAAAATTGTTTGAAAGTTTAGACGTTTGAAAATTAAATCGAATAAAACTTAAATAGAATTGAAATTCAGATCGTTTAAAATTTGAATCGAATAAAATTTACGAAAATTGGAAATTGAAATTTAATTACGTGCATTAAAATTCGAGTATAATTAAATTTGTTCAATTTCAATTTTTGATAAATTGTAATTATTTTCATAAATAGAAATTAGGGTAATTTGAAACGAGTACTATTTAGATATTTGATCAATTAAATTTTTCATGGATTGAATCTGAGTCTCATTAAAAGTGGGATTATTTAAATTTTGATGAAAATAAAAATTTCAATGAAAATGTAATCATTTAAATTTTTGATGAATTAAATTCAGAACCGATAAAAAAGTTAATTAAATTTAATTTTTCGATCTCGGAAATTTACATTATGAATTGAAATCCAGATCGTTTGAAACTTGAACTAATTATTTTTTAATAGAATTTAAATTCGGATCTCAAATTGAAATTTAACATTTGAGTAGCTTAAAATTTGATAAATTGAAATTTAAACCGATTGAATTTTGAATTGATTGTTTTAATAGGAATTTAAATAAATCGATAAACGATTGGATTCGATATTGTTTGAAATTTAAAATTATTATTTTAAAATTTGATAAATTAAATGCAGAAACTATTAAAAATTCTAGAAATCGAAACTGAAATCAACTGAACCAATATAACAATTAAATGTACAAATAAAATAACTATTTTGAGCTATTATCGTACTCATGTAATTCACAATATTTTTACTCACGTTTCTGAACATGTTAACCAGTATTTAACAAAAGGAAAAATTCTATTTTGTGTTACCTGCGTGACACGCCGAGTGAGCATCATTACTGTTAGATAATTATTTCCAGCATTTCGTATATTGTCGCTTTTATCGTGACTCTGTCACCTTTCATGTCCCCAACAAGTTGTGTCTATTTTTGCTAAAAAAAAAAAAAAAAATTGACAATGAAAAGTCTCTCGATTATTGTTTGTGAAGTTTTGTGTTTTTCAATTTCGACAATTTTGGCCCAAGTGTGTTACGATGATGGAAATGAATTTTGTCTTGATGAAAAGGACATTTTATCAGTTGATCTGTTGCCCGGTTCTTTCATCCTGGGACAATCTGAAGGTGCAAATAAAAAGAAAATCGTCAATAATTTTACCACTGATGGGTCATTCAACGTAGCTTTTGGAGAAATGGGATTTCATAGGTTGTACAATGTTTTCTTATATTATTATTAATATTCTTATCATTATTATTTTTCGTAGGATTTTTTCATATTCTCAACAAAAAACGCAAATTTGATAATAATTTTCTTTCCGGGCAAAAAAATGTGTCAAAAATGAAAATAGATTAAAAAAACGGATTAAAGTTCCAGGAATTAGGCAATGTAAGGATTAAAATTTGTGCAATTAAAAAGTGAATTAATTAAATTACAGACAAAGAATGAACGAGTACCTTTGTCATGGATACATTGCGGAGGAAATATTTAATGAGGTGGGACCGACACGCACCAAACGACGCTTGGAATTATTTCCGGAAAATGTTGAATCGGATTTTTTGGATCAGGACAATGTCACTGTTCATGATAAATTGCTATCTGATGAAGGCAGTTCAAAATATAAAGACTGGCTCCAACGGTAAAATTATTTTTATTTTATTCTTATATTTACTGTAACTTAATTGAATTCTTGACAATAATTTATTGTTTAGAACATTTTTAGATTAAAAATTTTTTAAGACAGTTTAGAATTTTCTTTATTGCTTTCTTCATTTTTCTTTCATTTCTGTAATTAGAACAACGACATTAAACGATGTTTATCGACATTACTCTCCTCGAAGAAAAATGAAAGTCAAAATTCCCGTCAGGCCTGAAGACGATTTTGAAGATTACGATGGAGAAGTTACTGGTTATGGAATACCAATGCCTTATCCATCTGAAAAAACCAAAAGTCCCTATATTGGTAATTATTATCAATTATATAAAGAAGTTTTATTATATAAATTAAAAATTATTAATTAAAATAGTACAACTTTTACGGAAAAGTAAAACATGTTAACTACGTCATATACACGTGACGTTTTTTTATTAAGAAGTCAATTAATTTAATTTCTAAAGACTGAAAGTTAACAACCTTTAATAATCACAACTTAGTAACTTAGTAACAGACAATAAATATTACAAAAATTACCAATTTCAGGAAAATGATTATGTTCAAGTTCTAAAATCGTAAAAGAAAACTGAAAAAACTACCCTTAAGAAAAATCGAAAAAGAGTTAGAAAAAAATTATCAATTTATACAAAAAAATTATAAACAAGTTTTAAAATGGAGAAACATACTCAGAAATATGCCCTCTACTTTTCAAAATTGATAACAACAATTAACATCCCCTGAAAACCACCCTTAAGTAAAGTATTTGAAAATAATTTTGAAAAAAATTATCAATTTCTATAAAAAAAATTATAATCAAGTTCTAAAATGGTAGCCAATACTCAAGAATATTACTTCTATAAATTAATAACAATAATTAACAATTCCTAAAAACGCCCCTAGTAAAATAATTGAAAATAATTTTGAAAGAAATTATCAACTTCTACAGAAAACTTGCGTTCAAGTTCCAAAATGGTTGAATATACTCAAGAATACATCCCCTAATTTTTCAAATTGATAACAAAAAATATCAACCCCTAAAAACCACCCTTAAGTAAAGTAATCGTAAATAATTAAAAAAAAATTATATTCTAGTTCTAAAATCGTAAAAAAATTAGAGGGATTATTCCGTAGCATGTTCCACCGTTTTAGAACTAGAATAGAATTTCTTTGCATAGAATTTGTGTGTGAACATACACACACACACACACACACATACACAAACGGATATTTTTTAAAAACTTCATTTTCGAAATCCTGAGGCGGAAATGTGTCAAAATATGTCAAAAAATCACAATCGATAATTTGCGGGTAAAACAATACTTCCTCTACGAGGAAGCATTAAAGACGAAAATTAAACATTTAAAACATAATAATTGAAATTTGATGAAAATAATTCGAAAATGGTAAAAATAATTGAAAGATGAAGAAAATAATTGAAAAATGACAAAAATAATTAAATTTGAAAAGAAATTGTAAAACGGCAAAACTAATTAAAAAATTAATTAAACATAAAAAAATGAAGACAAAAATTTTAAATTTGAAACAAAATAACTGAAATTTGAGGAAAATAATTCGAAAATGGCAAAAATAATTGAAAAAAGGCAATAAAAATTGAAATTTAGATAAAAATTGTAAAATCATAAAAGTAATTGAAAAGTTAATTAAAAATCAAAAAATGAGGCAAAAATTGAAAATTTGGAACAAAATAATTGAAATTTAAAAGAAATAATTCGAATATGGCAAAATTAATTTTAAAAAAATTAAGGTCATAATTGAAAAATGACGAATAACAAATCAAAATTAGAAAAAAATTGTAAAATGATAAAACTAATTATAAAATTAATTAAAAATCAAAAAATGAAGACGAAAATAAAAAATGTTAAACAAAAAAAAATTGAAATTTGAAGAAAATAATTCGAAAATGACAAAAATAATTGAAAAATGAAGTAAATAATCGAAAAATGATAAAACTAATTGAAAAATAAATTAAGAATCAAAAAATTAATACAAAAATTGAAAATTACAAAAAAAATTGAAATGTGAAGAAAATAATTCGAATATGGCAAAAATAATTGAAATACGGCAAAAATAATTGAAAAATGTAAAAACTAATTGAAAAATTAATTAAACATTATAAAATGAAGACAAATATTGAAATTTTTAAACAAAATAATTGAAATTTGAAAAATATAATTCGAAAATTGCAAAAATAATTGAAAAAAATTAAGGTAATAATTCAAAAATGCCAAATAACAATTCAAATTTAGATAAAAATTGTAAAATGATAAAAGTAATTGAAAAGTTAATTAAAAATCAAATAATGAGGCAAAAATTGAAAATTTGAAACAAAATAATTGAAATTTAAAAAAAATAATTCGAATATGGCAAAAATAATTGAAAAAAATGAAGGTAATAATTGAAAAAGGACGAATAACAAATCAAATTTAGAAAAAAATTGTAAAATGATAAAATGAAAATATTAATTAAAAATCAAAAAATGAAGACAAAAATTAAAAATGTAAAACAAAAAAAATTGAAATTTGAAGAAAATAATTCGAAAATGGCAAAAATAATAAAAAATGAAGAAAATAATCGAAAAATGACAATAAAAATTCAAATTTAGCAAAAAATTGTAAAATTATAAAACTCATTGAAAAATTATCTAAAAATCAAAAAATGAAAACGAAAATTAAATATTTGAAAATAAATTGAAATGTTAAGAAAATAATTCGAATATGTCAAAAATAATTGAAATATGGCAAAAATAATTGAAAAATGACAAAACTAATTGAAAAATTAATTAAACATCATAAAATGAAGACAAATATTGAAATTTTAAACAAAATAATTGAAATTTGAAGAAAATAATTCGAAAATGGCGAAAATAATTGAAAAAAATTAAGGTAATAATTGAAAAATGACAAATAACAATTCAAATTTAGATAAAAATTGTAAAATGATAAAAGTAATTGAAAAGTTATTTAAAAATCAAAAAATGAAAACAAAATTGAAAATTTCATCAAAAAAATTGAAATGTTAAGAAAATAATTCGAATATGGGAAAAATTAATTAAACATCATAAAATGAAACAAAAATTGAAATTTTGAAACAAATTAATTGAAAAATGAAAATAATAGTTGAAAAATGACAAATTTAGATAAAAATTGTAAAATGATAAAAGTAGTTGAAAAGTTAATAAAAAATAAAAATTAATAAAATATATATTATATAAGAAAATTATATAAAAATCAAACAAATTTATTTTTATAAAAATTTCAATGTTTGAAACCTTGATAACTCCGAACAAGATTACAGTGGAAGGTTTACAAACAGCTCATTCGATGTGTTTTTTAATCACCTACATAATTCTAATAAAGTATAAAAATAAAAATATTAAAATTAATTATAAAAAATTTATTTATTTATAGTTCTATGTAACTATGTTTTTTTACGAAATTATAAGTTCCTCAGGGGAACAAATTACGATATACGTTTGAACCCGATGGATCAAATCTAACTATTTTTTTCGCATTTAAAAATGTTAAAATAACCGTTTTATTTGCAAAATTGTATATGTATTTTTAAAAAAGTTAAAATGTAAATATTTTATTCGTTTTATTTTTAAAAACGCATCGATTGAGCTATTAGCGAACCCTTTAGTGTAATTTAATCTAAAGTGATCAGCATCTTAAAAATCAAAATTTTTGAAAATCTTGTTTTTTAATAATTTTATTTTTATGCTTTATTACAAGCTTCAATATATTTTAATTATTATGTAGGTGATTAAAAAACACATCAAATGAGCTATTTGAAAAACTTCTACTGTAATCCTGTTCCGAGTTATCAAGGTTTTAAAAATTGAAAATATTTATAAAAATTAATTTTTTTTATATTTTTTTGTTTTTTATATAAATTTTATAAAAAATAATTTTTGCTCGTTTTGTAGACAATTCAAAAATGCATCAATTGGCCTATTTAATATTTTTTGAGAGCTATTAATTAAAACTTAGTGAATTTTGCAGTAATCTCTATGAGAAAGCAATGTTTAAAAAAGAAAAAATGAATACTTAAAATTACTCACACCATATAAATACTTGAGGTACAACTTGGCTGAGGTTTTTACTTAGTTGTGATTTTTATGTGTCTCCTGAGTGTGTTCCACCATTTTGGAACATGATTAGTATTTCTTTGCAGAAATTAATAATTTATTTCAAATTTTTTTTCTATTACTTTACTTAGGAGTGGTTTTAAGGGGTTGTCAATTCTTGTTATTTATTTGAAAAATTAGGGGGCATATTCCTGAGTATGTTCCACCATTATTGATCTTGAATAAAATTTTTTTGTACGAATTAATAATTTTCTTCAAAATTATTTTCGATTATTTTACTTGGGGGTGGATTTTAATGATTGATAATGTTTGATATCAATTTAAGAAAGTAAAAGGCATATTCCAGAATATGTTCCACCTTTTTAGAACTTGATTAGTATTTTTTTGATGAATTTAATGTTTTTTTAAATTTTTTTCTCATTATATTTCTTAAGGGTTATTTTTAAGGGTTTTTAATTCTTGTCACTATTTTGAAAAATTAAAGGCTATATCACTGAGTATGTTTCACTATTTTAGAAGTTCATTAGATATTTTTTTGTAGAAATTAATAAGTTTTAAACAAAAATTTTCGATTATTTTTCTGAAGGGTAGTTGTTAGGGGTTGTAAAGTTTTGTTATCTATTAGAAAAATAAGCGGACATATTCCTGTGTATGTTTCACTATTTTAGAACCTGAGTATAATTTTTTTCATATTTATTTTCTATTATTTTACTTAGTGGTGGTTTTTAGGGGTTATTAACTTTCGGTTAATTGAAAAATTAAATAATTAACCTTTCTGATAATTATAATAATTGAGTAATTATAATATGATTACAATTGATTTATGTAGTTTAGTAAATTATAATATAATTTTAAATTTTTAACTTACACCATGAGAAAAATGGATATTTATGGATATTAAAATTTAGCATCTAAATATTCAAACGTAAAACGTTTTAATTTTTCTTAATGGTAAATTAAGAATAGCATAATTTAGTTTCCATATTTTAAAAAGTACAACAATTGTATACTTTATTATTATTTATAAAATTATAAAATTTAAAAAAAATGTATAATTTAAGAAAGAAAATGTATATTAAATTTAAGAGAGAAAAAAATGTTACAGATGTTTGAAAAATACGATTTTCAGGACAACTGTTTAATTGCACGAAATGTGGGGATTTTTTTAGGGCCACTAGTACCGTCCTCTTCGGCCCACCATATAAATTATGGACCGCCTCCCATTCATTATGGTCCTCCAGCTTATGGACCATCTTCTCATGGAGTGTCTGGTCACGGCTATTCTCCCTCTATTCACGAAGAGCATTATTATTTTCCCACAAATCATCAGGAAGAAAACCACATCCATCATCACAAAAAAGGAAGTGATCTTTCACTTAAAGACTTTTTCGAAATTGCACTCACTGCCCTTGCATTTCTCGCATTTGGATTGTTTATCATTCAACTTCTCATGAGTGTCGCGGTAATACTTCCACACATTTTTGTTTATTTATTTACATTTATTATATTTATTTTTATATTATTTTATTTATTTTTTACATTGACATTAATATCGTAATTATTAGACAACACTAAAAGCCTGCAAAAAAGTAGGGGAGACCGTCCAACAGTAGATTATTTAAATTTTCTCAAAAATTATTTAAAGTTTTTAATTCAGCTTATAATAAAATAATAAATATTATTAAAATAAATAATTATGATTTTCATGAAAAATAATAAACAAATTTAAAAAACATTATTTTATAATACATAAATAAGTTGATACACAATAGATAAAAGAATTTATTTGGTTTTTTATTTTCCTGGTTTGAAAATTCCCGCTGTTTTAGTTCATAGGTTTGGTTAGGCGCGTCAGTTTTCTGATTTTCTCGTATTTCTTATACTGTACATTTCATTTTATTATTAAAGACTAAACAATTTTCGTATTATTCATTTTATTTTGAAGAAGATTTATCAAGGAATTGGATTACTGGCAGAAAGCTGTTCTACAATTTATATTCTTTAAATAAGAAACGATTATCTATTATTCTGACGTGCAAAACTGAAACGCCGTAATTTGTTTTTTTACTTAGGTTATGTTGACTACTATATATTGCTTCATTTATAAAAATATAGCGTTCGAAATTTTGAAAAATATCCACGGAAGGTGCAAATAATATTTTATAACCTTTCATGGATAAATTTTTATACAATTTGTCTCATATCTTATTGTTATAAATAACGAAGACTCGGCTACCTAATGCTATTTTTGTCTAGTTAGACTTTAGTATATTTTTTATTGTCAAGAGCTACTTTTTAAGTAAATTTTTATCGTATTATAAAAATACTAACAATAAATAAAGTCATTAATTTTATGCTCGTTTTTGTGTTAATTCAATAGATCAGCTTCGTTTTAGAGTTCAATATTTTATTAATTATTCAGCCTGAAATATTTCTATCCTAAATTTTTACTATCTACTGTTCGGCGTTCTCCCCTACAATTTCATTTCATTCATTTCATTCATTACTATCATTTCTAAAAAAATTGTCAATTTGAAATAAATAAAAATTATTTTTTTCTCTTGTAACCTGTGTAAATATTAATATCCGAAGGGTAATTTTTTTTTCATTATCCCAGAATGCAGTTACGGCAACGCCTTCAACAACTGCAAATATTTTTGCCGATTTACCATTGGGCAATACACGAGTCAAGAGAAATATCTTGGATTCAATGCCTTTGTCTTATTCCGGAAATGTGGAATTAAATGAATTGTCTCATCGAGTTTTGCGATCGATCGAAGCGTCTTTGGTGGCTCAAAGTGATTTGGGAAATTGTCTTCGAAGAGTCCTTTGCGAGGATAATAGTCACGCTAAAAATCTCTCAGGAGGACAAAGAATTTGGGTTCCCGTTTGGAGGTAGAATTTTTTATTTTATTTATATTATTTACAATTTTAAGAGATTCTTAACAATTTTCCTTTAGGAAAATGAAAAATATTTTTCGAAAATAAGTGTTAATATTTATTAAATGTTTTTGATATTTTTAATTATTTTTTCAACTATCTTTGCTTTCTAATAGAGCTTTATGATCGTTAAGATTTTTTTTTGTGTCAGAATTAAAAAATACAGAAAAAATAGCAAGAAAATTAAAAATTCAGGTTATAGTTGAGACATCTGTGTTGGATTTATAAAAGTAATTTGAAAGGCAGTGATAAAAATAATTTCTGTAAAATGATGAAATCTTCTTTAACAGTTTAGGAATGAGTTGGGTCTCTGGCAGAATTCTGAATAAATCACCTTGGTCGGCAATGCTGAATTCTGTAAAAGCTTCTGTCCTAGGTATAGGAAATGCCGACTGTGCTTCACTTTATCCAGACTGTAATCTCGATCGAGAAAGGATTAAACGTCGTCGCAGACGTAGAAAATAATACTAATAAAATACAATCAATAAACAATTAAGAATAATAATAAAATTAGTATAATATTTAATTATTATTAATGTATTTCCAATTTATTAATATTTTCGATATTATAAAAAGTATTTTAAGTAAATTTTTTATACTTGTCCGAATGTCGTTTTTATTCACCTTATCAAAATAATTGAATGAAAATTTTACAAAATTGTAGTTTCTTTTATCCGATTTTAATCTACATCGCAATTTTTTAAAGAGACTTTTAAATGGTATTTTTTGTTTGATATGTATTATTTTTACACGATCTATTTTTATCCTCATCAGGTGTTTAAGTAAAACATTCGAGAAACTGTGAAGAAAATTAACTGTTTACTCAAAGCGAACATAAAATTCATATAAAAGATTTTACTAACCTTGTGAGTGCAACAAAAATTATTTTTAGGTTAGGAAATGTGGCGAGAATTTATAAAATGGGAAAAAATTAAAGGTTGAAACAACTTTTTACAGTAAATTAAAAAATATAAGAGGTAATAACGACCAAAGATATAAAAAAAATATATAAGATAATAGTAAATAATAAAATAAATATATATATTATGTGCCAAATAATTATAATTCAAATAAATATAAGTAAATCGAAAGATTTAATAGGAGCGCCAAATTGTAACTTTAAAAATTAAATATAAATTTTATTTTATTTATAGGTTAGGAAACCTAATTCGAAATCAAAATGAAATGCAAAAAATTAATTTAAGGTCACAAACCGGAAAACAATTAAATTTATTTGTATCAAGCTACAAACAAAATAAAAAATAAAAATCAAAGTAGGAAGAAGTTGACAAATTGACAACTAAAAATAATTGGAAGCACAAGAAAAATTTAAGTTAATTGACAACTAAAAACTAATTCATTTTAAACTAAATTAATAAAAATAAGACACTATATTAGACAACAAAATAATTTATTTGAAATGAATTCTAAAATTGAAAAGTACAAATTTTGAGGTTAGTTTTCAAGAATCAATTAAATTGTCGACATTACAAAAGTTCAATTTCTAGGTTAAGACAATAAAATTTAGAAATAATTAAATCTAAATAAACTAAATTATATTAAATTCCAAAAGACAGGTTAAGTTGCTGTATAAATGGAGTGAGAATTTAAATTTCAATAAATTGCTAAAAAATTTGATAAATTATTTTAAAAAGCTACATAATTTCAATATAAGTTCTGAAATAAATCTAAAATTTAGCAAAAATCAGATTGAAACACAATTTTGTGAATTGATAAAAATAAGAGGAATGAGTCTCAGAATCACAGGAAGGAAATAAAAAATTTGTAATTTTGAATAATATTAAATAAAGTAAATTAATAAACTAAACACAATTAATCAAATCATGAAACTAGTTAATGAAATTAAATTCTAACTCCCAAGAAATCAAAATGATATTTTACCGATCAAAGAAATGCAAAATTAAATCAATTTAAGTTGAAATTTTAATTTTTACAGATTCTAAAAATTAATTAATTAGTTTTGTTTTAAATAAATTCTATCTAATATAAATCCAATTTTTAATAGTTTCCACAAATTCACAGAAAACTTCAGATCTCTCTAGGAGCAAAAGATAAGATGGCGTCGTTTATTATTTTTCACGGTTACCAACGCAAGGATAAAAAAAAAATAACAGTACTTCCGAAACTCATAATTTTTCTAGTACGACCAGAAAAAAATTAAATGAAGAAATCCAAATTGATAACATATAATCATAAATCCAAATTCAAATCAATCATATAAATCCATAAATCTAAATCAATAAATTCCAATTTTAGGTTATAAAATCAAGCGGGAAATTCAAATTAGCCAGGAACGTAAAATTCAAAATTCAGTCTCGACATCTAAAAAATTCTTCATAAATCCAAAATTTCATTATAAATTCAAAATTCAGCAGGAATCAGTAAATTTTTTTAAATAATATTAAATTGGCGGTAAATTCAAATTTTCACAGGAACAAAAATTTAAAATCTTTAGCTTTTTCAAAAATTCAAAGATTTTTCCAAATTTTGGCAACTTGTCGAAGGATTACATAAAATAAGGGAAATAAATACAAATAAGTCTTAAATAATAAATTATAAATTTCGAATAACCAGTCTTGGAACTAGACGAAGCCTTTGAGTTCAGAAGAGTTAATTGGAAATTAAGGAAATCAAATAGTAGTTAACGGAATCTTTAAATAAGAAAATAAAGTTTATAATTGAAAATTAGTTAGTTGAAATTAAATATTTTGGAATATATTAAATTGTTAGATGTCAAATTATTAAAACAAATTTCACAACGTCACAACATGCTTTCATAAAAGTGAAACCTTAAAATAATATCTTCTCATTAAACTAATTAACTTCGAAATCCGTTTATCGTTATTATATAGTTCAACAAGTTCGACCCGAGACTAAGTTTTAAGCTTCTTAAAATATGTTAATTATAAAACAAAAGCAGATGTTAATTAAACTCTAGTCAATTTAGTAATACTCGAGTCTGAAAAGCAATTATCAACAATTTGTGTCTAAATTAATTTTGAGAATTCTCGTTACTTTTTTTTCGCAATTGCCACCATTTTGAATTTTTGAAAATCAGATTAATAAAATTAATTTTCAGTTTACTAAAAATCGAAATTCGATTTTCTCTGATACTCTTGCAAATTCATTCAAAACACTAAAAACAAGAAAACAAGATTTTAAACTATTGAGGTTAAGAAAATGATTAAAATCAAAATAAGAATTGTAGTCAGTTTATTATTTACATAAATTTAAATTAACCAATACTTCAGAACTTTTCTCCCCTAAAATTATGGACTACGCTCGAAAAATAGGAAAACCAAAAGAGACTTTAAAAACAAGATCCAATATTTGCTTTAATTTAAAACAGCCTGCATCGTCATCACTTTCTTTAACCGAAGATAATAAACTTTCTAATTGGAAAAAATGGTTGGCCGACAGAAAAAAACATTATCAAGCCTACAAAAAGATTTTAGGTCGAAACGAAAATGAACTTGTTTTAAATTCCGGAGAAAAGTACAGATCTGTAGTTGAAACCAGGGACTTAATGGAATACGCCTCTGATCCCGCAATTGAAGCAATTTTAACAAAAAATATCGATCTCAATTTTTGGATTACACCAGAAGTTCTTCCCAATCATGGAAATCCCAATTTGCCCGAAATTGAGGTTCCAACCAACAGAAAATTCACTTTAAATCAAGAATTCGTGCACGTCGCGTCTCCGGACTTGATTTTAGAAGAAAAAGGTCTCTCGAAAATTCCGGAATTGAGACGTGATTATTTGGAAGAGAAGATGGAAAAATGCGCCAATATTTTGTCGATTTTAGAGCCTAATCCGCCGAAAATGGAGAAACTTTTCATCCGGGGTAAAAATTTGAAAAAGTGTGACAAAAAAGAGAGAAAAAAAGTGCCGGTGATAACGATAACAAGTGCCGAAGAATTTGAGAGAGAAACTAGTGAATGGTCGATTAATCCTGACGCAATGATAGCAGCTTTGAAAATTCAAGATACGGAAATTGTGAGAAGATTGAATCCGAAATTTCGAGAAAAGACGGGGATTAAAAATAATTGTGCAAATAATTGGGAAATTAAATTTGATTGTAAAGTTGACGAAATTTTGGAGAAGATGATTATTTTTGAGAATAGAGGAAATATGAAGATTTTCTTCAAGTGGAGATTAGTTTGGTATGAGCCTGAAAATTTTCCGCCTAGGAGAAGGGAAATTAGTTCGTTCTTTTTTAACAAAAATAATGGTTTCATTTTACCTGGACAAATTTTGCAATTTCCCGTTTGGTTCAAGTCGGGCAAATCGGGAATGAAAGAAGAAAACTGGAGATTTGTGACTGATCCGATATTGAGCTGTGAGGATATTATTTTTAGATTTTGGGGATGCTGTGTGGAAGATGTTGAGAAGGAGAATATTCACGAGAGCAAAGTTCAAGTAATTATTTTGAAATTAAAAAATTTGCTCATCTTAAAATATTGTTAGTAATATTTTTCTTTCGAAATATTGGTTTAGTTTAGTGTTTTGAGAATTGTTTTAGAATTAACTGAGTTGAAAATAAAAAATTGTATCTTTAGGGTGTCTAGCGAATTATCAATTAAGAAAATGGAAAGGTTTTTTAGAATTAAAAAAGTTGTCAATTTTATTAAAAAAAAGATAGAATTTTAAAAAACTACACAGGAAGAGAGAAAAAAATTTATATAAGTAAATTTTAAATACCTTTAGAAAATTAAGATATTTACTGAGCTTACTTTGAAGTTAAAAAATAAATTAGAAAATTAATGAAAAAGCAATTTAACTAAAGAGATAGATTTTTCGAAAAGTAGAAAAATTGAGGAATTGTTTCGAAATTTAATGAAAAAAAAAAGGTTTTTTTGGAAAATTTTGGGTAAAAAATTAAATGATTGTATATAAAGAAGGAACGTTTTAAAGAAAAGTGAAAGAATGATGATAAAATAAGAAAAAAATTTAGTAGAAAATTAAATCAAAAATAAAAGAAAGAAAAGTCGAAAAAATAAGAATTAACGAATTATAAAAAAATGTAGTCAAAAACCGAATAAATGTTTTTTTTTTAAATTATAAGTATATAAAATCCAAATTGAACAACTGCCAAAAACAACTCTAGAAAATAGAAAAATGATGATAAAAATGAAAAATTAATCGAAAATTCAAATAATGAAAAAAATTTAACAAAATTGAAGAAAAAGTAAAAAACTTTATCTGTAAGAATAAAAAACCTAAGATCATTCAGTAAGAAATAAGAAAAAATTATTCATTTTTTATTTATCAAATTATACAAATCAATATGACTTCTTAAAATTTATTTATATAATTTATCAAATTATAAGAATGAAAAGATTTTGAAGAAAAAGTAAGAAACTTTAAGAATTCAGAAAATCGGAAAGAATAAAAAACCTAAGATCATTAGATATAAGAATTAAGAAAAAAAAACTTTGATAAATGAAAAAAATCTTCTTAAAAAAATCTAACAAACTATGAAAAATGGGAAAATTACGTAAGAAAAACAGTTAAAAATGTGCTAACTAATACAAAAATAAATAAAAATAGAAATAAAACTTCTACATATAAAAAAAAAATGAAAAATCTTTTGATGATAAGAAACAGAGATTTTTAAAACAATCTAAACAACAATAACTTTATAAAAATCAAGAAAATCTAAAAATTTTACGAAAGAGAAAGTAAATTTGCAAAACAATACATAAAATGTAAACCGAATTGTATAAATTTACAAATAGATGAGCGAATCTAAACGAAAGAGGAAAAATGAAGATAATAATGTATTCCTCTTAAGTTCCCTAATAAAAATAGGAAAATGTGAAAAATCAATGTTTTAAAAAGTGATTTCATTAAAAGAGAAATAATAAAAAAAAATAATAATAATAAATGAAAAGTATGCAAGGATTTACAAGAGTGACAAAGGAAAAGAAAAAAATGAAGCAGATTATAAAAAGCAGGAGAATCATTCAATGAATAAAAGATTAACGGAAATAGATATTTAAATATTAAATAAAAAAAAATAAAGAAAGAAAGAAAGAAAAGAAAAGTTTATTGAATGTCATAAGAATCAGATTGTATGCAATAATGAATAATTTATGTAAGAAAAAAAAATTAGAAACAATCTTTAAAAAAAGAAAACCTTAAAAATTTGAAGCAAATAAAAATCTTTAAAAAAAGAGATAAGTGATATTATCAACAATAAACACAAAATAATGAATACATTTTTTGATTAAATGAGAAATTATAAAAAAACTAGCAAAATAAAACGCGCGCAAGCGTGCGATTAGTTTTTCATACATTATAGAAATTATAAAATACAATAATAAATATAACAAATTGGTAAATAATATTTATCTAATAAGAAGAAGTAAATATTTTAAATATAATATTTAAAAATAAATTAATATAAATAAAATAAATATTTATTTAGAACAAAATTTATAATATTTTAAAATTAAAAATAAGGGCCCGTATCATTTTGACACAATTTTTTTCTGGCAACTTGTTATATTATACTCCCGAAGATGAATGTTATATTCTACTCCTTCTAAAATCAGAGATTTTTAAGTCTTAATTATTAAATAATTGATTTTAATACATTAAATTAATATTTAGACTTAATTAATCCAGTAAGTTCAATTATTGAATAATTAAAACTTAAAAATCTTTGATTTCAGAAGGAGTAAAATATAACATTCATCTTCGGGAGTACAATATAACAAGTTGCCAGAAAAAATTTGTGTCAAAATGATACGGGCCCAAAAATAATTGAAATTAAAAAAAATAATTGCAATTTTTGCAAATTAATTGAAAAAAAATAATGATATCAATTAAAAATTGGGGAAAGTAATTTAAACAATCATAAAAATGTTTTACACATAAAGAAAATAATTTAAATTTGAGAAAAATACTTGAGAATCTTAAAAGTAAATTAAAACAAAATGGAATAATGAAAAATTAGAGAAAAAAATTGAAAATGAAAAAAACATGGTTAAAAATGGAGATAAATAAATTAAAATTAAAAAAAAAATTAAAATTTGAGAAAATAATTAAACAAATTAGATAAAATATTTTAAATAAAGGAAAGTTAAACAAAATTTGAGAAAAATACTTAAAACTTTCAGAAGTTTATTGAAATAAATGAAAATAATTAAAAATTAAAGAAAGCAATTAAAAGTTTAGAAAAAAACTTAAAAAATTTGAGAAATTAATTTTATAAAATGAGAGAAACTAAAAATTGGAGAAAAGTCTGGAAGAAAGCTAAAAATAATTGAAATTTACGATAATTAATAAAATTTTTCGGAAATTATGAACACAAATAAAAATAATTAAAAATTGAAGAAAATAATAGAAATTTGAGAAAAAAACTTAAAAAATTTGAGAAATTAATTTTATAAAATGGGAAAAACAAATTGGAGAAAAGTCTGGAAGAAAGCTAAAAATAATTGAAATTTACGATAATTAATAAAATGTTTCCGAAATTATGAAGACAAATAAAAATAATTAAAAATTGAAGAAAATAATAGAAATTTGAGAAAAAAACTTAAAAAATTTGAGAAATTAATTTTATAAAATGGGAAAAACTAATAATTGGAGAAAAGTCTGGAAGAAAGCTAAAAATAATTAAAATTTACGATAATTAATAAAAAAAATTTGAAATTCTAATAACAAATGGAAATAATTTAATTATTTATTATTTTAGGGCTTTATTTAATTTTGAAATGTAACTTGCGGTTTTGCAGCTTTTTAGTTTTAAAGGAGTACATTGTACGAAAGGGCATGTCCCGTATGTATTAAATAAATAAATAAATAAATAATTGAAAATTGAAGAAAATAAATTTTGGAAAATAATTGGAAAATGTTTTTAAATTTTAAAACTTGACAAAAATAATTAAAATATAATACAAACAATGATAAGTTTTAAAAAATAAATGAGATTTAAGTGTGATAATTGAAAAAACTACAGAATTTTTTTTAAATAAAGAAAAAATAATTAAAAATTTTAAAAAATACATGAAGATCTTAGAAATCAATTAAAAAAAATAAAATAACTAAAAATTGGAGATAAGATAATTGGAGATAATAAGCTAAAAGTAATTGAAATTTACGATAATTAATAAATAAAATTTGAAATATGAAAAT
This sequence comes from Ganaspis brasiliensis, assembly GCA_037103525.1. Taxonomy (NCBI): domain Eukaryota; kingdom Metazoa; phylum Arthropoda; class Insecta; order Hymenoptera; family Figitidae; genus Ganaspis; species Ganaspis brasiliensis. Next base: position 3,929,602 of record JAZKLR010000146.1, read on the forward strand.
AAATAAAAAAAATTTTCAAATTGAAGAAAACAATTGAAATTTTAGAAAAATTCTTAAAAATCTTAGAAAATAATTTTAGAAAATGAGAATGACTAAAAATTGGAGAAAAGACTGGAAGAATGTTAAAAATAATTTAAATTTACGATAATTAATAAAAAATTTTGGAAATTAAGAAAATAAATAAAAATAATTAAAAATTGAAGAAAATATTTGAATTTTCAGAAAAATACTTAAAAATCTTAGAAAATAATTTTAGAAAATGAGAATAATAATAACCAATCGAGAAAAATAATTGAAAAATGATAAAATTAATTCAAAATTAAAAAAAATAATTAAATCATGCTGAAAATAATTTAAGATTGAGAAAGAAAATTGAATTATGATGAAAATAATTTAAATATGAAAAATTAAAAACATTCAATAAAATTTGAGAGAAATGATTGAATATACATATACTCATAGAGTATATGTTTAAAAAAAATAATAATTACAAAATGACTTAAAAAAATTTAATTAAAGAGAATAATTAAAAAATCGCACAAATAACGAAAATTGATGAAAATAATTGCAATATCGGATAAATAATTGAAATTTTTAAAAGTAATGTCAAAATATTGAATGTAAATATAAATTGATGAAATTTAATAAAAATTGCAGAATTAATTTTTAAGAAAAAGAAAATAATTAAAAAAACGTTATATAATGGAAAATTGATGAGAATAATCTGAATTTGAGATAATAAGTGCAAATTTAGGAAATTAATTGCATGTGTATATCTATATATTTTAAACTTCTGCAAAAACCATAATAAATTTTTAAAGCATTTTTCGAAATTTATACCTTATTCTTTCAATTCAAATTTCAAAATCAATAAATTGACAGGGACTAATGTCACTTCAATTTTTAAAACTTGGACAGAAAAAGATGAATAAATATTAATACTAACTAACTTCAGGAGTTTACGGAGGTTAAAATTATAATTTTAGGTACAAATGAAAAACTGAAATTACTTAAAAATGTCTAAGAAACAGAAAAATCATTATTGTAATCAATTTTTGACTTTTGACATAAGGATTAATTGAAGTTAGGATTTGAATAATAAATTATAAAATATCAGTTAATTGACGTTTGGAATTTATTTAATTTATAATGACTTCGAGGTATTGAAGCCTAATATTATTTTTTGTTTCTTTTTCTACCCACAATTTTTAAATCGTTCTGAGACTATCTCTAGTTTAATTTTTCAAATTTTAAAAATCAACCACTGAAAGTTTCCTTTATTCATGAATTCCGGTACTTCTTAGAAATTTCTAAATCAGTTAAAAAATCCCCAGATCTTTTTACAAATTTCCAGATTTTTCTAACACTAAATTCAAATTTCCCGAATCGCTAGACACCCTAATCTCCTTTCAAAATTAAAAATTTATCATTCAAAAAATGTTTAATTTTTAGGAAATTGAAAAGTATCTGGACAATCGAATCAGAGACTCAGCAATTTTGGAAATTCTCGAAGAAATATTCAACAATATCTTAACTCTTCGATCTCCAGATTCTCATTATGAAGATTATTTGTCAGAAAGCGACTCAATTACAAATCCACCCTATTTCGATAATTCGTATCTAATAAAAGAGTTTCGAGAAGTTTATGACAATATTTGCAATTCGGATGATACAAAATGGAATTTCTCATCTCTCGATCTTCAAAATCTACTTCTCGAAATTGAAAATTCAACATTATGGGACGAGAATTCATCTCGTTTTGTCAATATCTGCAATGCTGCTTTGATACCCGTTATTGACAGTTCAACAAAAAACGAAAAATACGATATAATTTACAATTTGTTGTGCTCGTTTGTAAATCGATTCGAGGACGAAAGTGAATCTGTTAAAACCAGTTGCTATTGTTATCGAATAGAAACGATTCAATCTGGGTCAAATAGACTCTCGAGAACTTCTTCTGGGAAAACAACACCTAAATCGAAAATAAAACCAAAGAGAAACTCCAAGAAAGGAAATTTAATACAGGAAGAGAGAATAAAAAAGGAAATGATTACGAAAACGAGTGATGTTATTTTATACACGGAATTCTTTTTTAGCAGGATTTATGAAATTTTTGGGGAGACAATTAGTAAAGCTTGTGATATTATTGATTCTTTTGTAAAACTGGATGAATGTGAAAACTGATATTATTAAAAATGATAAAATAATTTTTATTAAAACCGATTTTGACGTTTTTTAAAATTAAAAAATGTAGACCATTTTGTAGTGAAATTTTATTATTTTTCGGACAGATTTTTTTCCCTCTAAAGTAAAAAAAATCAGTTCGTTGAGTTTACAACTAAGAATATCTTTCTCCCGCGCAAATTTTGAATCGATCTTGTATTATTTTTTATTTCTTCATTTTCTTCATTTTTGAGCTTTCGGAATTCATTGATCTGAAGGTAAAATAATGAAATTGGTGAAAAATAAATTTACTGGGGTTTTTTTTAATAAAAAAAAATCAGTTTTTAGTTCACCTGAATTGAAGAGATCATTATAGGTTTTGGATTTATAATCCAAGTGACACATTCGTTGAAAGGAGGTGTTGTTAATGATCCCCGATAAGTGTAATAACAAGGAATAGACAAGCAACTTTGCATCCAGTGAAGACAATCTGTTAAAAAAATTAAAGTTTTTTTGTAAAAAAATTAATTTTTCATACTAAAGGAAATTTTAATTCTAAACTAAATTTTTATTTCCACTTTTCAAAACTACTTTTTTGGCTTTTTTTAATAACCTTTATTTTATAACTTTAATATTAACGTTGATTTTTAAAACTGTACTTTTTTATCTTCTTCTATTCTAAACTAAATTTTCATACTTTTCCCATTTTTAAAAACTACTTTTTTGGCTTTTTTTAATAACCTTTCTTTTATAACTTTAATATTAACGTTGATTTTTAAAACTATACTTTTTTATCTTCTTCTATTCTAATTTGTTTGAAAAGGTTTAACCTTAAAGTTTTCAAGCCGTTTATATTATATGTGAGAATAATTCTCTTTTTTTTGGCCTGAACGGCTTTTTTTAGAAATTATTTTTTATAAAAAACTATGTTTTATGTTTTATTTTTAATGTAATATTTTTGAGTGGAACAAAATGAGTAATTAAAAATTGCAATTTGATGAAAATGAACAAAGTATGACGTTTAGAAACTTTGTCTAATTTTAGGTTAGATCATCCCAAATTTCTAATGACTTATTTTGTAAAAAATATAATTGTTCACTCTTCCAAAAATATTACACGAAAATAAGAGTTTTCTGTTTCAAAAATTAAAATAAGGCATTTGGACTAACTTTTTTTCCGATTATGTGTACTATTCCTAGTTAAATTCTTGTTTACAAGAATGTTGGAAAAATTTTATTTATCAGAGTTCTTAAAAAACTGAATATTAAACCTGTTTTAAAGTTGAAAACACTTGTTAAAATTATTTTTTAGATATGCCAAATCTTACTAGACGGAACCGCAGTTGAAGATTTAGGTTCATTAATAGATTTTAAATTCTCGGTGATTCCCTCCAACTGTTCATTACTCCATAATGAGTTTTTATCTGTCGCCTTTAAACGAAAAAAAATTTTTTATTTATTCTTTATTCATACTATTAATTTTTATCTTATAGCCTGAAAAAAGCAATCTAAAAATTTTTACCAAAAACAGGAATGCGATGACACAAATTCCATCTTTGTGATTTAAACATTCTGCGAATGTTTTATATTTTCTGTTCCAGTGAACTGTATGAGCTTCCATTGAAAACCTGGAATATACTTTTTCTTTTTTTCTCGTTTTTTATTATTTTTTAAAAATATTATTTCCGTATTTTTCAATCTTGATTTCCAGTAAAGGGTAAAAAAAGCATATTTTTGAAATATTTTGTTAAATTTTAGTACTTAAAAAATGTTAAAAAAAAATGTTACCAAGTGCCGTTGATTGTGTGTTCTGAACCTCGACAATTGTCTTCTCCCCAGTGAAAATGGGCATTTTCAAATTCATAGACATCGTCTAATAAAGGTCCCCCTTTTATAGTTGAAGGGATTCTATCACCAGTCAATGTTATCCTGACTGGATTTTTATATTAATTGGAAATTTTTCAGTAAAATTAAATTATCGTCAACAATTGATTAATTATTTATTGATTTCTGTGAATTATCGATACAAAAAATTATTATTAAATTATCTAATTTACCTGTATCTCCATTATTAACCATATTTGCAGCGCCATCTTTTAACCAATGTCCAGTTAAAGTCAGTGGTGGAAGTCTAGTGGATAAAACTGATTTTTCATCAATATCTACTGGAGATTGGCCTATTTTTGGCAAACCTAAAAATGCAGGTTTAATTTCGTGTAAATTGATATTTATCATTTACCTGAATTTTATCGAAAAAGCACTTTTAATTAGGGTAAAAAAATGTTCATATTAACCTATATGTCGGTTTAAAAATGATAAAGATTATTTTGAATAGTCAAAAATGATTATGCATTAAAAAAAAACTGTAAGGTGTGTATGAAATATAAAACATAAAATTTAAAATGTAAAGCATAAAATATATAAAATATAAAATTTATTTACCAATTGGGCATTTCACACTCGTCGCCATTAATTTGTTATTAAAATATTTCAGTAAGTGAATTTTATTTTTCATATTTGTCCAAAATAACCTAACATTTTTAGCAACTTGTTTGAAAACAAATGAAACTGAAGAAATTATTGTCAATCAATTATATTCATTTGCATAAAATACTCTTCTACGGTGTAAAGGTTGCAATGATCTATAATTTGATAAAATCGGTTTCCCTCGTTTGCTGTAGATTTCTCTAAATTTGTCCATCTATTTTTTTTAAAAAACAGCGTTTAATAAAATATGCCATTTTTCCAAGACAAAATATGCTTGAAAATAAAATAATGAACAGCGATTTTTTTAACGTATTTTACATTTTAAAAATTGTATTTTATATAAATGTCATTAAAATAATTTTGTATTTTAGGTAAATATTGTTTCAAAAAGTATACCTGGTTCAAGGAAATTAGAATAGGTCTGGGAATAATAATCCAAATTACACATTCTTGATAAGGAGGAGTTGTTAAAGATCCTTCGTAAGTGTAATAGCCAGGATAAGAAAAGCAATTTGTCATCCATTTTAGACATCCTAAATGAAATATTTCGAAAATTATCGAATAGCGGAAATTTAAGAGAAACGAAATAAAATTACAATAATTCGAGAGAAATGAAATAAAATTCAGAAAGTTGAAGTACAAAAGTAAAATTTTGAAGATTTTTAAAAAAAATTAACGGAAAATAGAAAAATTTAAAATCATTGAAATGAAAATTTTTAAATGAAAAAGTAACAAAAAGAAATAAAGTAGATTTTAGAAAGTTGACTTTGTGAATAAATTGTTGGAAATTATTTGTTTGAAATTAAACTTAAAAATTAAGAAAGTGGAAAAAAGAATGAAAGGTTAGATTTAAAATTTTTTTTCTTCGACTAAGAAAATTTGATTTAAAAACGGAAATAGTTTTAAAATTAAAGTCAGTGAAAAGTTTTAAAATTAAATTCAGTAAAAAGTTTTAAAAATAAGTTTAGTGAAAAGTTTTAAATTAAAATTTTTGATGTGAAGGAAATTTTAAAAATTGAATTTCTTCTAAAGTTTGTTTATGAATGGATTATATTTTTAAGAAATAAAGAATTGTGAGCGAAAGATGTTAGATTATTTTATAAATAAGATTTTTTTTCTTGGTGAAAGAAATGAAATAAGAAAAATTTGTTTTTATTAAAAGTGACATATTTTTAAGAAAGGGATAAACAATTGATTTTAAAAATAAAAACGGTTATCGGTTGATTTGAAATATAGATTTAAGTGGAAAAATCCAATTTTAGAAAAGTGACAGAATTTTTAAAAGTAAAAAAATTTTAGTTTCTAATAAAAGATATTACTTGTAGGAAAAGAGAAATTTGGTGCATTAGGTTAATTTTAAGACAATTTAACAAATTGTTGAAAAATTATTGTTATTCTTTTATTATTTTCTTTCAGTGCACTATGAACATGAGTTCATAGTGATTTTATTTATTTATTTTTTTTTTATAGTATTTTTATTTCATAGATTTTTAGAAATCTTAATATTATTCTTACTACTAATTTTATACAACTTTTTATTATTATCTAATATAGAACATTTTATTATAATTGAATTTAATAAATAAAAATGAATTATATTTATCTTATAATTTTATTTAGATTTATTCAAATTTTACTAATTTATTAAAAAATTAATATTTTTAATAGCACAAAATTCTTTATTTATATTATCCTTATTAATTTAAAGAAATAAACCTTTATTTTTTTCATTTAAAAATTACTGAAACTTTTTTATTGGCCAATTTTCATTCCCATTAATTATTTTAACTATTTGAATTATAAGTTTAATATTTATAACTTTAATTAAAACGAATTTTAAATTAATTTACTTAATTAACTTAATATTTATAACTATAAACCTTTTATTAACTAATATTTTAATAAATCTTTTTTTATTTTATATTTATTTTGAAATTAGTACATAATCCTAACTTTTATACACGATTTTTGCTTCTTTATCAATAATAATTATTTTAATTTTAATATATTTAACCTTAATCATTTAAATCTCATGATATTAATAATTTATATATATATATTATTATCATTTTTAATTGAATTACCAATATTTTTTTATCATTTATGATTACCTAAAGTCCACGTAGAAGCCCCAGAATCTGGTTCAATAATTTTAGCTGCTTTTATATTAAAACCAGGAGGATATGGAATTTTACGATCCTTAATATTTATAGACAAATTTAATATAAAATTTAATTTAATTATTTAGTTATGAATATGAGATGTATGAAAATCTAGAAGCACCAAGAAGAAGAAAAATAATATAATAAGGACTCAAACAGAAGGGTCAAGTACACAAAGAAAAAAAGAGGATATTATCCGAAAAAATAGAAAAAGAAGAATTTGCAGTCCAAAAAGGTCCGAAGATTTTGGGAATGAAAAATCAAAAGTAAAATTAAAGGAAGAGAAATTTACTGATATTTTAGTAAAAGGGATTGTTTTAAATGAAAAGATAAAGAAAATTCCAAAATTAATGGAAATTAAATTTAACAATAGATTTGAAATACTGAATACGAGTAGCGGGCGTGATGAATCAGATCGAGACTCGATTGACTCATCTAACGACTCGGTTAGTAGATCAGTAAGACGAAACAGAGACAAGAAGAAAATAAAGGGAAGACAGAATAATAGACAGGAAAATAGAAATAATATGAAGAATTTTAAATCGCTTAATATCGTAAATTTTGAAGCCAAAAAAAGTTTTATATTCAAAAAGCCTTTTGAAAATGAATTTGATTAATTTTAAAAATCATAAATATTTAAATATTTTGAATAATTTTTTATTTCATTCAAATATTTAAACGGGCAATATACAGTGTATAAAAAGACCCTTTAGTACGTAAGTACTCAAAATATAACAAAAAATTAACCAAAAATGTTTCGAAGTAATTTAGGCTGCGTTAAGAATTACATTTTAAATATAGATACGCAATATAGAAATAAATATAGATAAAGTTGCTCCAAAAAGAAAGAAAGAAAATACACATTCTGACAACCGAGTTGTCCTCTCTAAACAGTCAATTCAATTTTAAGTAAATACAAAAGTTGGTTTTCAAACGTGATGCAAAGTTTCAGCTAAAAACAGACGCAAGCAATTCAGGTACATTGACAAGGTGGGCATTGGGTTTGTTGGAGTATAACTATAATATGGTGTACAGGAAAAGAACATCCCATGTAGTTCGAGATGCATTATCAAGAATTAATGACCAGGGAAATTAGGAACAAATGTTGAAGGAAATAGTGGAAGCGGACCGAAAGGATAATTGGTACAAAACGAAGATGAAAGCAGTGAAAAACAAACCATTTGAAAATGAAAATTGAAGAAGTCGAGATGGACAGTTGTATTTCCACAGACTGGATCCATTGAAATCGAATTTATTACCAGAAACTAACTTTTGGAATTTGGTAATCCCGAAAAATTTATAAAAGCAAGTGATATTGGAAAACCAAGACAAACTTCAGGTAGGGTAGATGGGTAGAGAAAAAACCAACCATAGAATAGCAGAAAATTATTTTTTGCCTGGTATGTATACGGATGTCATAAAGCACGAGAAGCAGTGTGAGATTTGCCAGAGGATAAAGGTCAGTCGAAGATCGGATTGATGGATAAACGAATTATGGAGAAACCATGGATGATGGTTGCCACAGATATAATGGAGTTATCTCAATCAAAAAATCGTAACAGGTACATCTTAGTTTTTGTTGACTTATTTACAATATGGGTGGAAATAATTCGAATTAAAAAGACCGACGAGAAAATTATTGAGAGCGAATTTCACAAGAAAGTGATTTCCAGTTGGAGAACACCACGAATTCTCTTATCGGACAATGGGATTGAAGAGATTCAAAGCTTGTGAACGAAAAATAATTTAATTTGAATTTTAGGAATATGACAAGTCTCTTCATTGCCTGAGCGCCAAAAGGTATTAAGGGCGTGGGGACTTTAAAATACCTTTTTTATACCTAATTTATTCATCTTTTAATCATTTTCTTTCTTTTTTTTTAATTTAAAACTTTCTTCCCTATTTTAAATAAAAATACGTACCAAATTAAATGTCTCCAAATAAATGTTATATTTTTTATCTCAAAATGCTTATTTTTATTGGTAAATTATTAAACGTATTTAATTTCTAATTTTATTATAGGTTTCAAATTAGGATAAATTATCATTTTAATCAGTTCAATTGGAAGACCAAAAAATAAGATTGACTGTAATATAGTTTTTACTATATTACAGATTTGCTAATCCCAAAATTTTCACAAAAAAACACTGACCACAAGAATTAAATACTTAAAATAACTACATAAAATTATAGAGAAATAACTATTAATAGAAGTTTTAATTAATAAAAGAATTTAGAACTGATAAATTAAAATATTAATTGATTAAATTTTGAATTAAATTAAAGTTTGAATCGATATAAAATTTCTAAATTTCTATAGGTACATTTTTATAATTCTATGGGTTCAAGTTTGAAACACCCAAAATATGCATTGCTAAAATTTAAAAATATTTAAGGATTATAATAATTCTAGCATGAATTGATCAAATTCGACCAATTAAAAGTTTTAAATAATTCAAGTTTATTATTATTATTAATGAAATTTGAATAATTCATAGTTCATAATATACTAATTATTAAAGTTTATAGCAATTTAAATTCGTATTAATAAAATCAAGTTTAAAATTTTTAATTTAATTTAATTACTAAAGGTTAAACATTGGAATAATTGTTGCCATGGATTTAAGTAGAAATGAGTTATAAATCTTATAACTGTTGTTATATTTCAATTTTGATTAATTCAAGTTTAAAATAATTTTAATGTAATTCAGTAGAAGTTAAGAATTTTTTTTTTGGGAAAAATGAAGAATATTGACAGAAATTTTGAAGATTGGTTTGTTACTAATTGAGTTTCGTAAATAAATTTTAAGAATAAGGCATTTTTATTATCAAAAGATGTTTGGAATAAATTAAGGTTGCACAGAAGTTTAAATATATTTTCTTCAAAAAACTATTGAAAAAGAAATATTCTTACTTTCTGTAACATACTATAAAACTTTTTTTAACTGGGGGAGAAAATCTGATGTATTTTTTAAAATTTCTTTCTATTTATTAATTTGTAACAAATTTTAATAAATCAAAATTAATTCAAAAGATTTAATCTGATAATATATATTGGATACATATATTGGAAATCTATATTTAATATCTATTTCCAAATTTCTATAAGTTGAAATAATTAGTTTTTAAATTTGCAAATGATTTCAGGTTTCATAGTTTCCAATTTTTTAAAATATTTTTAGACTTCAATATTAGAAATTGTAATCATAAAGTTTGGATTGATTTAAGTTTTGATACTATAATACACATTTTTTATAATTTGAAAATTTTAATATTGGTTGAAGTTTGAAATTCCTAATTTAAATATGCATTGTTAAAATTAAAAAATATTTATAATTTTATAATAAGTTCAACATGAATTAATTAAAACTTGAACCATTAAAAGTTTTAAATAATAATTAAAGTTTGTTATTATTCAAATTTGAATAATTCATAATTCCTACGTATCTCATTTTAAGACACTTTTTGTGCCTCAGATTCAGTAAAGATACTATAATATCATAGTTTAAGACACTTTTGAGACACTTGTTTTTAGAGTGTATAGTATTTACAATTGTTAATTTAATTTAATTTGTAAAATTAAAAGATTGAAATAAAATAAAATAAACTCATTTTTAATTCCTAATGGTGGGAACATAAATTATTTCAATCTTTCACTTTTACAAATTGAATTAAATTAAAAATCATAAACTTTATTGATAAATCTTAAAACTTTGGTTATATTGCAATTTTGATTATAATTTAAGTTTGAAATAATTTAAATTTGAATTAATAGAAATTATGAAGTTTTTAATTTGGAAAAATTAAATTTATATAGATAGAAATTTTTGAGAATGGTTTGTTACTAGGTAATCGAATTTCAAATTGTTTAAAAAAAATTTAAAATAGAGATTTCATATCAATAGAAGTTTGGAATAAATGAAATTTGCATAGAAAATTGTATTAAGGGCATGTGATGGAGAATGGCGTCATCTGTATTGGAAACATTTGTCCGTAAACTTTTTCTTAAAATAATGAATATTTCGACATCAAACTTTGTAGAATTACTTAAAATATCGTTCAGACGGTTTTTCTGACCCAATTTTTTGTTTAAATTTTGCCTTAAAGTTAACTTTTTAAAAAATTAGCTGATTTTCAAATAAATTGAACAAATTAGTTTTAAGACAAAATTTAAACAAACTTGGGTCAGAGTGACATTTTTAATGATATTTTAAGTAATTCTATAAAGTTTGGTGTCAAAATATTTATTATTTTAAAAGAAAGTTTACGGACAAATTTTGCCTATACCAGTGACGTCATTCTCCATCACATGCCCTTAATAAAAATATTTTGTTCAAAAAAACTATTTAAAAAAATATTCTAACTTTTTGTAATGTATTATAAAAACTTCTTTTTTTTTCAACTTTGGAAGAAAATCGGAGCTAATCTCTTAAATATCTTTCTATTTATTAATTTATAATAATAAATAAATAATAATAATATTTTAATAAATAAAAATTAATTCACAAAATTTAATTTGATAGTACAATTAATTTAATCTAAATAAATTCAGTTTATTTTTTTGTATTGAAACTATACCAGCCAATGAAAAAAGCAATTCTCGCGCGCGTATTTTTGGCTAGTAATATTATATAATTGACTATAAATTACGGCTTTTATTTTATTTTAATGATATTTTGTGTTTTAAATTTATATATTTATTAAAATTCATAACTTTTATTTATATTCTTTTCAATTTTAATTTAATTTAAATGTGCGAATTCTAAGACTTAATAGAAATAGTTTTTAATCGTTACTGGACGGAATTCGTCAATAAGTCGATAAGAGAATTGGGTCAATCAAAAGTTTGGGATTCGTCACATGACGACACCAAAATATTATTCTTAAGCAAACCCGATGGCAGAGCCGGATTGGGAATTAAAAGCGGCCCGGGAAAAATATTCAAAGCGGCCCCTTTCTATATAATTGAAAATTTTTATTAACATTTAAAACTAAAATATAAAAATATTAAATTATTAAATTATTTTATTTAAACTTATCAATAATTTAATTATTTGAAATTTCTTGAACAGTAGCATTCTCTACTGCCATTTGTACGAAAGCAGCAGTAATTTCTTAGTTTAATGAACACCTCAATCTGGTTTTAACCAATTTTAAAGGACAAAAAATGGACAACTTCTATTAAACAAATATAATAAAAAAATTTTAAGAGAATTTCCTGTCTTTAAAAATTGCTCTGAATGTATTCCTATCTACCTTAACCCCTTCAGAATCAAAAACAACCCTTTAAAATCATTCCCTAATCTTCAATCAAGAAATGGACAATTTTTATTAAATAAATATAATAAAAAGTTTTTTAGCGAATTCCCCGGCTTTAAAAATCGCTCAGAATGAATTTCTATCTACTTTGCCCCCTTTAGCATAAAAAAAGTCGGCTTTCATTCACCTGAAAATCATTTTTTTAATATTTGAATACCCAATTACTTTCTTTAATTTACAATTATTTTCTTCAAATCTCAATTATTTTCTTCTATTCACAATTATTTTAATTAATTTTTAATCATGTTTTTCAATTTTCAAATATTCTCTTTAATATTCAATAATTTTCGGCTTCTTTCAATATTTTTATCAATTTTCAATTGTTTTCTTCAATATTCAACAATTCTCATTTTTTCAATTGTTTTTCCAGTTTTCAACTATTTTCTTCAATTTTCAAATATTTTCGGTTTTTTTCAACTATTCTTTTCAGTTTTCAAATATTCTCATTTTTTCAATTATTTTTTCAGTTTTCAATTATTTTCTTCGATTTTCAAATATTGTCGGTTTTTCAATTATTTCTTTTCAGTTTTCAATTACTTTTTCAGTTTTCAAATATTCTCATTTTTTCAATTATTTTTCAGTTTTCAATTATTTACTTGAATTTTTAATTATTTCAGTCAATATTCAATAATTCTCGATTTTTTTTCAATTATTTTTTCAATTTTCACTTGTTTCCTTCAATAGGCAATTATTATCCAAGAATTTCAATCCAGTTAATTTTTTATAATCCAATTAAATTTACAATTATTTTCTACAATTACTACAGTAATTTTCTTTCAATTTTTATTCATAGTTATTTCTGTTCTAAATTTTAATTTACATTCTTAACTTTTAAGATAATTCTGTTGAAATGTAAACTTTTTAATGTTGCAATTTTTCGAATTTTTTGCAATTGTCCTTTATTTTCGTCTTTTTTCAATTATTTTCTTTCATATTATTCAATTATTAATCATTTTCTTGAAATTTCAATTCAGTTCTTTAATTCTTTAATTATTTGTATCCAATCACAATTCTTGTCTTTTATTGATACTTTTTTTCATTTTCAATTATTCTCTCAATTTGGAAGTATTTTCTTCAAATTTTAATAAAGTTTAATTTTTCAAAAAGCAATTAAACTTTCAATTGTTTTTAGAACTATTCCTATCATTTTCTTTCTTTTTTAGTTTTTTTTTAATTTCATGTTTATCTTTTTCTGTTTAAAATTATTTCTGTCAGTTTTTAATTTAATAATCTTGCCATGTTTAGAATTTTTTCCAATTGGCAATTATTTTCTTCAATATTTAATAATTCTCGGCTTTTTTCGATGATTTTTTCAATTAACAATATTTTTCTTGAACTTTTAATTCAATTTTTCAACTATCCTCTTAAATTCACAATTATTATTTTCTTTAATTTTGAATTTTTTTCTTCAATTTTCAACTATTTCTTCTAATTTGAAATTATTTTCTTCGATTTTCAACCAACTTTAACTTTTTGAAATCCCATTCAATTTTCAATTATTTGTTATAATTATTCCTACAGTTTTCTTCAGTTTTTAATTGTCAATTATTTTCTTAAATATTCACCAATCCTGGGCTTTTTCACTCTTTTATACTATTTATTTATTTATTAATATAGTAATTTGTAAATTATTTATTATCAATAATTTTTTTGAAATCTCAATTTAACTCCTTAATTCCTCAATTTTTCTGTCTAATTCACAATTATTTTCTTCATTTTTTAATTATTTTGGCATTTTTTAATATTATTTTCTTCTTATCAATTTGTGATTATTTCTTCAAACTTCAATCCAGGTCAATTTTTTAAAATTAAAATTTTTTTCAATTATTATTATTTCTGTAATTTTTTTCCTTTTTTAATTTCCAATTGTTTTTTTAAAATATTATATTTGTTCTTTAATTTTTTAAATTATTTTTGTCAATTGTCGATTTATTAATCTTGTCATTATTCCAATTTTTTTCATTTGTCAATTATTTTCGTCATTTTTTAGTTATTTTAGGTCGATATTATCAACTCGAGAACATTTTTGGATGGTCAAGAGATTTTGAGATCAATATCAATATTGCTCAAATATGATATCGTCTTGATATAGTAAAGCACTAAGAAATAATGGTCAAGAGAACAAAATAATTTAAAAAGTTAAAGATTAGTTATAAAATTTTTTGAGAATTATTGAGGATTGAAAAAATTGAAGGAGATAATTGAAAATTGAGGAATGTAATGGAAATTTAAAAAATGTAATTAAAAATTGAAAGAAGTAATTGAAAAAGTCTAGAATTCTTGAATATAGAAAAGAATAATAATTGAAAACTGAAGAATGGAATTGAAAATTGAAGAATGGAATTGAAAGTTGAAGATAATAATAAATAAGAATTGTAAAAAATAGTTGTAGAATTGAACAATTTAATTGAAATTCTACAATTTCTGTGATTGAAAAGAACATAGAAAGAAGCCGAAAATGATTGAATGTTGTAAAATTAATTGAAAATAGAAAAGAGTAATTGAAAGTTAAATAAAATTTAATTACATAAATTAAATTATTAATTAGACCTACAAAAATACCGGCCCGCCTGGCGGCGGCCCACCGGGATTTTTCCCGGTATCCTGAATGGCCAATCCGGGCCTGCCCGATGGAAAGATGTAATAGGTCGATAAAAACAGCGACAAAGGCATATCTCGACAAAGAATATAATTTGCGGGATATGAATATCGAGGATCTTCAGTTTGCTTTGAATAGAAGCATTCACGCAACAGCGAAATTCTCGCCAGGTTACTTGAATTTAGGAAGACAGCTTCAACCCTTGCAGAGTCTAAGAAGAGTGATAGAAGGGGAAGACGAAATTGAATTCCAGGAAGTAGATAGGTGGAAAGATCCGTCTGAGAAAATTGCAGATTATAAAACCACAAGTTTAAAGAAATTTGAATTCAGCAAATGAAAGACAAGCTGAAAGGTATCAAATACGCGATTTAGTGTGGAAAAAAGATACGACATTATTGAAGTAGGCTTAGGGAATTGCACAATAATTAAGAAAAGATTACGAAGATCATATAAGATTGTAAAAAATATTTCTTCGACAGTGTACGAACTGAAGAAAATAAGAGGGAAATCGGTAGGAAATTGGAATATAAATGATTGGCGAAAATATTATGGTGAAAATTGGGATAGAAATTAGAAATTGAATATGAATAACTGGAAGGAAAAGTTTGAGAAAAAGAAGAAATTGATCTTTGAAAAAAAGATACTGATGTTGAAATAGGAGATTTAATTTTTTGGAATTTGCGTTTTGGATTTTTTGGTTTCAGATGGTTTCTTGGAAATGTCGTTTTTGTGGAAAGAAGATCATCAAAGAATTGTATCTATTTCACGATGAATTTTGCGAGGAAAGGAGAGTCTAAGGAAAATTTTAATTCTTATTGCCAAGCAGAGACGAATTGAGATTTAAGCCTGCAAATTGGATGCAAAGAAAGGATAAAATTTGCGAAATTTTAGAAATGAAAATTAGCTGTATTGTTTTAATTCTAAACTTGTCTTCTTAATATCCTTCCAAGATTCCTTTCCATTTAATATAATCCTTGTTTGCTGAGCAAAAGACTTATAACATATATTTATACCTGTTGAAATATCCACAGAATTTCCAGCAGCTCTGATTCTCGATAAAGAATCCGTAATATTTTTAAATTGTGGATTATCATCTTCTTCGCTACATCCTGAAACCTAAAAATCTATTAAAAATTGATTCAGTGGATTAAAAATTAGAATCTTTATTACCAGAAAAAGATAGGAAATTATTGCCATTCCGTCTGGATTTTCGTGGCATTTTTCTACAGTTTCATAACGTGGATTCCAGTGAATAGCCTGCGCTTCCATAGAGTACCTTAGAAATAAGATTTTTTAAAGAAAACTGGAAAATTTAATATTACGAAAAAGATATCAATCGATATTGATAAAGACTTGGTAAATAGCTAATAAAAAATTAATAAAAATCCTTTTCTCGATTTTCAGGGACTTCACTCAAGTGACATAACCTCGAACTAGAAAGTGATTTTTCGCGCCAATTAAATATTATTAAAATTAATTTACATAATATTTTTAATTATTTTAAGAACTTGGACATTTTTTAGAAAAAATTAGGTTGAGGTAAAATTTATTTAAAAAATAACTTTCTAGTTTGAGGTTATGTCAAATAGGTGAACCTCCATAATGTAATTTTGTCACAAATTACCACGTATTATCTATACTATGCTCTGCTCCATAAGAATTATTTTCTCCCCAACGAAATTGAAAATTTAAAAATTCATAATAATCACTCAACGGACCTCCGCTAATAAATGGAACTTGTGTATTTTTCACCTCAATTTGTACTAAAAATAACATTATTTTCGTATCTTAATTTTCTTATTTATTAATTTCTATTTAATTAGGATTTTCATTTCCTTTGTTAAGAACTTATTTAACCAAATGCAATTTAATTAGTTGATAAAAATTAATAATACGAATTTCTAAATATTTAAAAATACCGTCATAATATATCAAGTGAATTTTATAATATTTTTTAAAAATACCAGTTTCTCCGGTATTTTTAATTATTGATTTTCCATCATCGGCCCAATGTCCACTTAAAAATAACGGCGGATATTTTTTTTGCCAAACATTCGTTCGATTTAGATCAATCGGTGATTGCTTCCATTTGGGACAACCAGAAGAAGATGTTGAGACAACAGCTTTATTGGCTTTTTAAAATTTGTCAATTTTTTACAATTTCAAAATTGAGGGTTAAAAAAAATTCTTTATTAATTGTATTTACTTCTTTATTAAAATAATAATAAAATAACTAAATACAGCAAATTTAAATCAAAACAGTAACTTACCTTTTGAAATGTGAACCATTTTTATTTGATTATATTTACTTATTATTTTTACTATACATTTTTTATTTTTACAATTTTTACATTATGAAAAAAACCCATGATCCTCGTGGTTGAATTTTTAAATAATAATCCGAAATTTTCCAAATAACCAATTTTGTTTACATTTTGTATTTTTATTTTTTTGTTTGCACCAAACTGAATTTAGTAAAATGTGTGTAATCGATCTCACACGTGATATTTGTGAATGTCATTTATCTGACACATTACGCGAGATTTAATAAATTTTGGGACCGCTGATAGAATTTAAAATTATAAATTATCAGGTTATAGATTCAACGCATTATCTTTGACACGAGATCGGAAAATCACTGAATTTTTTAAATTGAAAATTTTAAAATGATAGATCCCACTTTGCCTGAATTTGTCGTCGGAATCGGAATATTTCTACTAATCGGTAAATAAAAACTTTGATAAATAAAGCGTATTTGGAAATTTTGGTTATTTGGAAAGTGCTTCAAAAATGTTGACAATATTGAAATATTTATCTTTATATATTTAATTTTCTTCCTGTACTTACTTTTTTTTATTACGTTTTTAATCAGTCGCTTTTCTATTTATCACTTTGAATTGCAATTTTTAATGATTTAATTCATACTAATAAGAAAGGTTAGCAGGTATCAAATTTTAATAACAAATGGTTATTTAAAATTGTTATTTTAAAAATAATAACAAGTGTTAATAGGTATCAATCCTTAACCAAAGAAATGTTTAAATTTCTAAAATAATTTGAATAAAATATAAATAAACAATAAAAATATGTTAATTTAACCTATTCTATTGTATATTTCAGTATATTATTTTTTTTTCCATTATTTATATACGATTAAACAACTTGAATAACTGTAAATAAAGAATGAAATTGAAAGTTTGGGTTTTTTTCAGTTTTGCTCTTAACGGAGATTCTGGAGGGTGCTGATGTATTTTCACTCGAAACTTGCGGACAATCGACCTCATTTTCTTTTGGTTATGACAGCGAAAATGGACCACACAAGTGGAAATTGTTATTCCCTGAAAGTGGTGGTTCTAACCAATCTCCTATCAATATCATGACCCGCCTTGCTGCAGTTTTACAATCATCTGAACCTTTAAAATGGAGTGGCTATCGTTCACAGCCTACATCAATGTTGCTCGAAAACAACGGAAATTCCGGTAAAATGCGCTTAGAAATCGATTTCCTTTGTCGAGAATAATCGCCAATTCACTTCAAATAGAATTTCTATTCTGAACATTTCACTTTCATGTCTATATTGAGACAAACTGTATTAACGTATTTTTCAAAACGTTGTAAAAGAAATGATAACTCATAACTCTCTAAATCTGAATTAGTGAAAAGTTGTTCGAAAATTTAAATTAGTGAAAATTGATATACTAATTTTTTATTTACGTTTTTTTTAATAAAAATTTTGTAAAAATTTCAAAATTGACGAATTTAAATAGGGAATGTTATTAAATTTTACTTAAAATTAGAGAGAATTTTCACTAATTTTAATATTCTAGATTTAGATTGAATTAGATTTAGACAGAAAGAATCATTACGGAGTGGTCGATTAAAAAATAGTTTATTAAATATTAAAAAAGAGGAGGGGGTTTTAAAAAAATTAAATCAAAAAACATTTTTATTTTGTTCAATTTCTAATAGTCTGCTTTCACATTTCTGGCATTTTTCTTCATTCTCTACTCTCTAGTTTCATTTCAATTTTTTACTATTTCAGGTTCTTTAATTTTCATTTATTCTCTATTTTTATTTTCTTAATATCTAAGCGTTGTTTTCTTTATTCTATTTATTTATTAATTATTTTCAAATTCTTTTTCTTTAATTTATACTTATTTACTCACTATTTAGGTTTGTTCTTTATTCCCAAGTTTATTTTTTTAATTTATAGTTACTTTTCGAAAATATGGATTTATTTTCTTCACTTTACAATTATATGGTTACTTTCTGGTAATGTTTCCTCTCTTTTTCGTTCTCTATTTTTTTTTCTTGTCATTTGTTAAACTTTTGAGTATCTTTTTCTTTTTTTTAGTTACTTCTTTGACTTTACTTACTACCTTACCTTATAGTTATTTTTTTCATTTTCTAGTTATTTGTTTATTTGTTAGTTTCTTCTTTCTAGAAGTTTTTAACATTTCCTTGATTTAAATTATTCCAAAATTAAGTTGTTTTTTTTACATTTTATATACTTTCTAATTATCATTTAACAATATCAAAAATCTGTAATCTACATATAACATAAAACATAAATATTTTCTTCTCAGTTTCTAGATATTTTTAATTTAGCTATCAATTTTCAATTCTAGTTACTTATTCATTTACCATTGGTTTTTTTTATTTTCTAGTAATCCATCTAAATTTCTAGTTATTTAAAATCAATTTATAGGTTTTTTTTACTTTCAAATTATACTTTAGTTTTCTAGAAATTTCTTCACATTTTAGTTATTTTCATATTATAGTTACTTTTTATTTATCAACGATTTTTAAAAATATTTTAGTTTATATCTCTTAAAGTTTAAAGTATTTTTTCACCTAATAGTAATTTTTCCATATTTAGTTTTTCCCTGTGTTTGCTTTAATTAATTTTTTAACTTTTAATTCTTCCATTGTTTAAGTTATTTCTTCGATTTTAAATTTACTCAAGTTATTTCTTTCTTAAGTTATTTTTTCTCAAAATTCAAAAAAACTGTTTTCTTTCTAGCAAGTTATCATTATTTCTTGGCTTTTTCTTTGTACGATTCTTTGTAGAAGTTTTTTAAGATCCTTTAATTTAAATTTTAGTTTTTGCAAATTCAACTTAATTATTTTTTACTTTTTAGTCATTTATTTCTTTTTTTTTACTTATTTCTTCTGTTTTCTTGGAATTTTTTAACATTCTAGTAATTGCTGCTTTTTGTAATGATTATTTAGATTTTAAAATTATTTTTGTGATTTTATGGTAATTTTTTTAACTTAATAAAAATTTAAGAAACGTCATTTTCTTAACTTGCAGAAATATTTTGTCCTTTTCTTAAATTTATAAACACCGCTTACTTTCTAATACCTTCATTATTTTTTAAGTTTTTTTTTCTTTTCAGACGATTTTTAACATTCTCGAGATTTTAATTACATAATATTGTTATTTTTCCAAATTACTTCATATTTTTCAATCCTCAGTTAACTTTTTCTATGTCCACTTATTTTAATCCAAAGTATGACATCCAATTATATTTTTGTCATTTTCTAGGTATTTTCATTTTGAATCTGGTTATTTATATTTAATCTTAGTAATTTATTCAGTTTATAGTATTTTTTCTTTACTTTCCAGTTATTTGGTAATTTTCTAATAATAATTTTGTTAGATAATTTTAACGATTCGTAAATTAAAATTCGATTTCAACATAATATTTGTAGTAATTTTTCTCACAGTTATCATTTAAAGTTTATAATTATTATTTTACTTATTTATAATTTTTAAAAACTATTCAGTTATTTCTTTTCAATTTTTAATTATTTTTTACTTTCTAGTATTTTAATTTATTTTATATCTATCTTTCTTTATTTTTTACATGTTTTTCTCTGTCTAGGAATTTTTAACAGCTTTTAGTTACAGTATATTTCTTTATTTTCTAATTTATCTAAAATTTACTAGTAATTTTTTCCATCTTTTATTTTTAATACTAACTCTAATTGTTAGTAAAAATTTTTTCAAATTTTATTTCTTTTATTTATATTTATTTACTTACTATTTAGATTTGTTCTTTATTTCCAAGTTTATTTTTTTAATTTATAGTCACTTTTCGAAAATTTCGATTTATTTTCTCCACTTTACAGTTAATTGGTAACTTTCTGGTAATGTTTCCTCTCTTTTTCGTTCTCTCTTTTATTTTTTTGTTATGTACTTCTTAAACTTTTGAGTAACTTTTTTTCTTTTTAGTTACTTCTTTGACTTTTTAATTACTATTTTACCTTATAGTTACTTTTCTTCATTTTCTAGTTCTATTTATTTTCTAGTTCTTTCTAGGAGTTTTTAATATTTCCTTGATTTAAATTATTCCAAAATTACGTTGTTTTGTTACATTTCATCGAATTATTTTTTATACTTTCTAGTTATCATTTATCAATATTAAGAAACTTTAATTACATATACCTAATATAAAATATAATTATAATCTCTTCTCAGTTTCTAGAAATTTTACGTTAATTTAGTTCTTAATTTTCAATTTTAGTTCAATTTTATTTATTAACGATTTTTAAGATTATTTTAGTTATACATATCTGTCAAAGTTTAAAGTATTTTTTACTTTCCAGTAATTTTGCCATATTTAGTTTTTCCTTGTATTTGCCTTAATTTTATTTTTTAACTTTTAATTTTTAATTCTTTCATTTTTTAAGTTAATTCTTCGATTTTTAATTTACTTTACTATAAGGCAATTTTTTCTCTATTACTAGAATTTTTTTTAACTCTAGTTATTTTTCTCATTTTCTAGTAATTATTTCTTACTTAAAATTCTAATTATTAACATTTGTTATTTTACTTATTTCTTCTGTTTTCTTGTCATTTTTTTAACGTTCTAGTAATGCTTGCTTTTTGTAATAACTTTTTACATTTTAAAATTATTTTTGTGACTTTATAGTAATTTTTTTAAATTGATAAAAAATTAGGAAACATCATTTTCTTAACTTGCAGAAATTTGTTGTCCCTTTTTTTTAATTTAAAAACATTGCTTACTTTCTAGTAACTTTTCATTATTTTTTAGTTTTTTTTCTTTTTAGAAAACTAGTAATTTTCACTTATATTTTAGTCTTTTTTATTTCATTTTCTCGTTAATTTTCAAACTGTCTGATAATTCCATCATTTTCTAGTAACTTCTTTAAATTTTTTCTTATTTTCTCACTTTCTATTAAATTTAAAATTTTTTTACCTGTTTTTTTCAACTTCTAGTAATTTTATACCATCCCTAGTTATTTATATCACTGAATATTTAAGAATATTTAAAGATAAAAAAATTAAGTTCTTATAGTAATTTTGTTGATTTCTTTGCGTTGTTTCAACATCGAGTAGTTTTATTTATTTCCTAGTTATTTTTCTTGAATATTTATTTTTAATTTTATTTATTTATTTAATTAAATTTTTTATTCACCTTGCTTCTTCTTTACATTCCACTTATCACTGGATATTTAAGAATTTTTAAAGATGAAGAAATTTAGTTCATGTTTTAATTTTTTATCTTCCTCGCGTTTTTACAACTTCTAGTAATTTTATTCCTTTTCTGATTATTTTTCTTCAATTACTAAAATTTTTATATTTCCCCTAACTTCTTCTATACATTCTATTTACAACTGGATATTTAGGAATTTTTGAAGAAAGAAAATATTAAGTTTATATAGTAATTTTTAAATTTCCTAGCGTTTTTTCAACTTATAGTAATTTTATTCCATCCCTAGTTATTTTTCTTAAATTTCTAAAAGTTTTATATTTCCCCTTACTTCATCTATACATTCTACTTATCACTGGATAAACGAAAAATTTTTAATGGAATTTTAAATGATGAAAAAATTAAGTTCATCTAGTAGTTTTTTGATTTCCTCGCGTTTTTTTAACTTCTAGTAATTTTATTCCTTTTCTAGTTATGTTTCTGAAATTTTAAAAAATTTTTTAGTTTCCCTTGCTTCTTCTTTACATTCTACTTATCACCGTTGATATTTTGGAATTTTTAAAAATGAAAACAATTTCAAATTTTAAAGATGAAAAATTTTGTATCTAGTAATTTTTTTTTCTCTTTGTTTTTTAAACTTCTAATAATTTTACTCCTTTCCTTGTTATTATTCTCAAATTTGTTAAAGTTTTTGATTTCCTTTTACTGCTTTTTCACATTCTACTTATCATGGGATATTTAGACATTTTTAAAAATGAAAAAATTAAGTTCATCTAGTTATTTTTAGATTTCCTCGGGTTTTTATCAACTTTTAGTAATTTTATTTCGTTTCTAGTTATTTTTCTTAAATTTGGAATAGTTTTTTATTTTCCCTTATTTCTTCTTTACATTCTACTTATCGTTGGATATTTATGAATTCTTAAAGATAAAAAAATATATTTCATCTAGTTATTTTTTTATTTCCTCGCGTTTTTATCAACTTCTAGTAATTTTATTCTGTTTCTAGTTATTTTTCTTAAATTTGGAATATTTTTTATTTTACTTACTTCGGCTTTACATTCTACTTATCACAATGGATATTTAGGTATTTTTAAAGATCAAAAAATTCCAAATATTAAAGATGAAAAATTTTTCATCTAGTAATTTTTTTATTTTCTCGTGTTTTTCTCAATTTCTTGTTTTTTTTTATTCCTTTTCTAGTTATTATTCTCAAATTTCTAAAAGTTTTTGATTTACCCTTACTTTTTCTTCACATTCTACTTATCATTGAATATTTAGAAAAGTTTAAAAATGATTATCTAGTAATTTTTTAATTTCCTAGCGTTTTTTCCCAATTCTAGTAATTTTATTTCTTTCCTAATTTTAGTAATTTTTCTCAAATTTCTAAATTTTTTTCTAAACTTTTTTCTAAATTTTTCTAAAAGTTTTTGATTTACCCTTACTTTTTCTTCACATTCTACTTATAATTGATTATTTAGAAAAGTTTAAAGATTTCATCTAGTAATTTTTTAATTTCCTAGCGTTTTTTCCCACTTCTAGTAATTTTATTCCTTTCCTAATTTTAGTAATTTTTTCCCTTTATTTTTCTCAAATTTCTAAATTCTTTTTATTTCCCCTTACTTCTTCTATTCATTCTATCACTAGCTATTAATAAATTTTATACATGCAAAAAGTAAATTAAAAAAAAAAGTTGTAAAATTTGTCCAGAAAAATGATTTTTTATCTTTTTTTTCATGACGAAATTTCAGTGATTGTGACCGGTATTTGGTCGGGCGGAGCAACACCAAATTTAAAAGGAGGACCTTTAAATGACACTTACAATTTTCACTCCCTGGTTTTTCATTGGGGACCAGCAAATGACGAAGGAAGTGAACATACTCTGGATTATGTAAAATATGCAATGGAACTTCAAATGATTCATATAAAAAATTCATGGAATTCTCCTTGTAATCGATCTTTATCCCAAAGAGGTGCTGTTGCAATAATTTCCTTTCTTTTTCAGGTACAGTCTAATTTAGCAATTATTAAGAAAAAATTCATTTTCCTATAAGCATTAATCTTCTGCAACTTTTCAAATATTTTATGGGTTATTCTTTTTCAAACCGTTCGGCGAATTTGAAAGAAAATTTATCAAGCTTTAAAATGATACTAAATTTTTTGAAAAAAAATTTCAATTTCATGTAAAATTTTAGGTTTAAAAATTTCAAACATTAATATCTCAAAAGTTCCTCTTGGAATTCGATGTAACTTGTACTAAAATAATGTTTAAAATTTCTATTTTTTACTATGTAAAGATCATACTGGACGTTTCACGGGATTTAGAAGAAAAAATTCATTAACAAAACAATTTATTTAATCTGACATTAATTTAAAGTCGCATAGTATAACCATTCTCATGGTAGAATTCGTTTGTTTTTCTTTTTCTATTAATATTGATATGTCAATGTAAAATATGAAATAAAATGATTTTTTATTAAAATTTATTTCTACAAACTCCATGAAAAGTCCATTATGGTCTTTACATAGTAAAAAATAGAAATTTTAAACATTATTTTAGTACAAGTTAGGGTAGTAGCACCAGTGAAAGAACAGACACCAGTAAAAGAACAAAATGAACATTTTCCACAATAATGAGCAAATCATAGTTTTGATTATGGCCAATAATATATTTTTAGGTTCCTAATTATCTCCAAATCTTGCATACAGGGCATCGATCAAATATAACATGCAATTTATGTTCGAAAATAATTTTTAAACTTTTAGTAGGTTACGTATGCATTTTACTAAAAGAACATAGCTCTGAACACGTCGACATCATTTTTATATTTCTTCAATATAAAATGTTTTAATTGATGTCTCTTTTTTTCAATTAACTTAAATTAATATGACTTAAGTATTTTCTTTACAAAAACATTTAATTATTAATAAAATATTATTAAAAAATACAAATTCCTTTACTGGTTACGAATTTGATCACTATCCAGTGAAAGAATTTCATTCATTTGCATGAAAATGAACAATCTGAAGTGGTTATCAAAAGATATAATATCTTACATGAAAATGTCAAAAACGTAAACAAAAAAGTTGGTTAGAAGAAATAATACATTAAAAAGTGTTCCTAATAGGCAGTTAATCCAGAAAATGTTACTAAAAGTAAGTTTTAAAATTTATTTTATAACATTAGAGACATTTTTTTCTTTCATGTAGAGTATTTTTATGCATTAATTTAATATAAAATGAGTTTGTTCTTTCACTGGATCTTCAAAATTCTTTCATTGGTGATCTTGTTCCTTTACTGGTGAAATCGATATGTTTTACTTATTAATTAAATTTTTCAATTATATTCTATATTTATGTAATTTAAATTTATTCATCGCATTCTACACTAATGAAATTATTTAAAAACTATTTGCGAGACCATTTTCAATACACGTATTAAAAAATAATAAATTATAAAAGTACGAATTTCCTTAAATGTTCTTTCACTGGTGCCGTTACCCTACATCGAATTCCAAGAGGAACTTTTGAGATATTAATGTTTGAAATCATTAAACCTAAAATTTTACATGAAATTAAAATTTTTTTAAAAAAAGTTTAGTATCATTTTAAAGCTTGATAAATTCTCTTTCAAATTCGCCTATTACATTTTATTTTTAATTTAGTTTTAATCAAAATTAAACCGATTTAAAAAATCCTTTTCACGCGATAGTCTTTTTCTAGTGGAACGGTTTGAAATAGAATAGCCCTTATAATCTTCTCTTTTATACCTCAAGTGTTTTTTTCATAATTTTAAATAAAAAATGAATAAAATTGACCGAGTTATCAATTTTTACGTTTAGATAACAAATGTCGACAATCCATACTTAGACCATATTGTAACGAATCTTTGGCGAATTTCAAAATCGGGAACTAAAGTTCCCATACCACCGTTTCCTTTAGAATGGTTCTATCCTCCTTTTGAGCAGACTTACTATACTTACAATGGTTCACTTACTCAGCCTCCTTGCACTGAATTAGTTACTTGGATTGTTCAACCAGAACCCATCGCAGTTTCTTCTTTTCAGGTAAAAAAATTTCTACTTTTTTTTTATCACGAATAAATGAATTTCATTTATCTGCATGGATCAAATTATTTTCCAAATTTTTCAAAACAGAAAAGAGAGAACAATTTTTGAGAATACATCGATTATTATCACAGATTAATTATTTATATATTAAATATCAATTTTTTTAAATCAACACATTTTCTTATCCAGGTTGCACAATTTCGAAAAATTCGTTCCTTTAACGGAAATCCGATACTGCTGAATACAAGACCAGTTCAAAAATTAAACGATCGTGTAGTATGCTTTTATGACTGATTTTTTCATTTGGAGAAATTTGTACAAAAACATGATTTTGATATATTGTGCCATTTTGTAAACAGTTTGTATAATAAAGGAATAATCGTCTACTTTTTCATACTTCGTTTAATTTCAAACGACAAATATACATCAATGACAAATACAGTTTGTAACATTTACAACAATAATCGTTCCCTGAATTAATCAGCGAAAGCACATAAAAAATATATGAGCCGAATGTAAAAAACGATGTTCGGTGTTTGTATTAAAAATAATATCGCTTTGCGATTAATAAATTTTCGAGTCTCGCATTTGTGTAAATATACTTTCCGATATAACTGATTCGACTTTTCGTTGATTTCGCCGATAAAATAGTTACAGTTATGCATTCGCACGCCATAATTTTTCTTTCCAATTTTTATCAATTTATAAAATATTCTAGTAAAAATGACGAATATTATCACAATTCAAATCCAAAATTTATTTATTTATATAAATAAATAAAAATTGAATAAATTATTCAATTTCATGTTTATAAAATTTAGGGGTTAATTTTTAAATTGTCACTAAAAAATGTAAAAATATGAATACGAAAAGATTCCAATTTTAAAGGCTAAGAAAATTTGTTGAAAGTTTCGAGAAAAAAGAAAATATATAAATTTGTACACAAAATTCACAGAAGGGTGTTGTAATTAAATTAGTATAATTTTTTGTAGTTCTTACGGTAGAATAAAAAACGGCAGTAACTGGCTTTTATATTACAAAGTCTTTTTTAAATATTCTTAGTTTTCCCGTCATTCTGTAAAAAATCTTGTTAGCCTTTGAGCATGAATTCAGTTACATTTCATAAAAAACGTTCTCTTTTTTTTTTTTACTGAAAATTTTCTTCAAAGTAAACAAGACACTTGTCAGAGTATATTTAAAATGGGTCTTAATTGAAAAGAAGCTTCTCATAAATTGCGCACGAATGCAAATTCTATTCACAAAATTTGTATACGTCAAAAACTGATTATCATAAAACGTTGCTTTATTAAATATACCAACGTTTCAGACATAGATTTTTTTTTATAACACTATACACATCATCAACTTCATTCTGTGCGCATGTCTCTAATTGTTCGACATAAAAAAGCTGACGTAATTATTCCAAATGTCTGAAAATTATTTGAAAAATATTAATTATGTTAAAAATAAAAAGAATCTTTATTGTGAACAGTTTTAAAAAGAGTTCTTAATATTGAGAAGTTAAAATTAAATTGAAAAGTTTTAAATATAGATTAAAAAGTTTTAAATTAAGATTAAAGAGTTTTAAATCTAAATTTAAAAGTTCCAAATATATATTTAAAAGTTGTGAATGCTATAGGTTGAAAACTTTTAAATTCGAAACATTTTAATAGTAAAATAATCATGTCAAGTTTACCTGAATTCCAGCCATGGACATTCCTAAAAATACGAGGGTGAAACTTTCAAATTGAAGCCAATTGCTCACTTTGTCCAAGCACCCCTGAGAACATTAAAAACTTTTTAATATTTAATAGAATTAGCGGAAAATATTTAATTTGTTTGACTATAATTAAAGAGCACCCTTGAGACAATTAAAAGCTTTTTATTATTTAATAAAATTTGTGAAAAATATTTAATCTCTTTGACTATAATTAAAGAGACACTGATTCACTAAAAAAAAATACAAATTTTTATTTAATTTAAAAATTACTTTTGGAATTTAATTTTTTTTTCAGGAAACAATTAATTTCTAAATTAATTTAAATAAAAAATTCAACTATTTTAAATCAGGTTTAAAAAATTAATTTAGCTCACTTGTTTATGTCTAAAACCCTCATGTCCCTCTACATCTTCGACTTGACATGCATTCATGTCTTTTGGTTGTGGTTGAAGCCATGGTGTTTCACTCTAAAAAAAAATATTTTTATAAACCAAATTTCTTTGAAAATTTTCTAATAAACGGAGAATTAATATCAATAATACTCACGTTTTGATAAAACACTCTTGATATTACACTCATTGGACTTCCTGTGTTCTTTAACTGAAAAATAATATAATTGTGAACAACCAATTATTAATTATTTGCTTTTATTATTATTATTGTTATTATTATATAACTGGTAAGTTAACTGTTAACATTAACTGTAGGTAGAACAGATCACTACATTAACACCGGTCGGTAATATTATTTCCTACACAATCGTCGGTCGACAATACAGAATTATATATTACCGACTGTCGGTGACACAGAGCTCTACAATACCGACTATCGGTAACGCAGAAACCTACAATACTAACTGTCGGTAATACAGAGTTCTGGCATACTAACTGTCGGTAATGCAGGATATTAATTGTCGACAATACAGAATTCTATAATATCGACTGTTGGTAATGCAGAGCTCTATATTATCAGCAATCGTTAATATCAGTTTCTGCAAAATCATCAGTTGGTAATACAGTTTTCTACACTGCAATTGGTCGACAGTGCAGTTCCCTGTAACGAATTATCTATCAATGGTAATATCAAATGTAGATAAAAGAGAAGACTGCATTACCGAGCGAAGTTACCGACAGTTGATTCTTAATCGAGATTAGAACCTGAACCAGGCTTAGCTGAACTTTTGTAAAATTTTTTCGAAATATATAAAAAATGAAAAATCTTACCTCATCGTCATCTTTTAGAACACAACAAGTAAGTGGAACTTGTCTTTTCTGACCGGAAATTTTGCCATCTCTCCACCAAGCTGTACCATTGTAATCATTATCTCCATGAATACCACAACAGTTGAACTGAAACAATAATAAATTAAACTAAATTAATTATTAATAAATTTAAATTTATTCATAAATAGTGAATTAATTTTTCTGGAGTTTTACAAAAAGTGAAGTTTAAAATTTTCAAATTGGAACAACTGTTGAATGAAAATATTTTTGATGTAATATGAATGTTGAAAATTTCTGAGAAGTGTTTTCAGTTGAAATGAATATTTCTGCAATTTAATACTTCTTTTAATGCAAAGAAATATTTTTCTTTGACTATTGATAAAATTCTATTTTCATGTAGAAATACTCTATTTTAAAGAAATAGAGTGAATATTTGTCTTTCAAAGAAATATTTTCTGATTCAAAGGACACTTTGCTGCTTCAAAGGACAACTTTTTTTATGTCAAGGAAAACTTTTTCGTTTCAAGGGAAATATCATGGTTTCTGTAACGCAATATGTCAAGAAATGATTCTTTCAAATTTTGTTCTATACAAATAATAAAAAAAATATATTATTAAAATAGGGAACAATTTACCTTATATTGTGCAAAATCAAGGCTGTGACTGAAGGGAATGTCACTCGTCGGATCATGGCCGTAATGATTAGCTAATCGACTTGATAATCTTTCTTCTAATCCAGAAAGAATTCTAAATGTCATCAAGCCCAGGATCGCGGCTGTTATCAATTCTGTGATAATCAAAGCGATCTGCATACTCATATACTGTGAAAAATTGTAATATTTTAATCCCAGTAAATAAAGAGTCTCAATATTGAAATCAATTTTAAAATTTCATTAAAAAATTGGTAAACATTTTTTTTTTTTTTTAATTAATAAATACAATTCATCACTTACAATTGCTAAAATACATTGATTTTCATAAAGAGCAGCTCGACATCCAAACAATCCCACAGTGAGAACTGTTATTCCAAGACCTAGTAAACTGTAGGCGATTAAGTGAATTGTCTCGTGGGGAGTCAAATGTGGAAGAAAAAGATTCAAAAGGTGCCCTTTGCTTGGCTCCATTAGTAGGCAGGCGCCTAAAACTATTACTAAGCTTCCAGCCAACTTAAACAAATTATTTGGTTAATTAATCTTTTATTTTTTCCTGTCAATTACTTTTGCAAAGAAACAAAAATGATAAAGTATCTTTAATTTCATTTTTAGGGTTTTGTAGACAGGGATCAAAATATATATATATATAACATAATATTGGTGTCCGTCCGTCCGTCCTTCCGTTATTCCAACGTTTAAACAGATTCTAACTTGTAGTTTTTGGTTTCTGTCCATCTGTCTGTCCGTCATGATTTTCACTGTCTAAACAAGTTCTAACTACTTGTAAATAGTTGGTTTGGTGTGTGTCCGTCCGTCCTTCAGTTATTCCAAGGTTTGAACAACTTATAATTAGTATGGTTTTTTTTGTTGTCCGTCCGTCTGTCCGTCCTTCTTTTCAAAGTCTTAACGAGTTCTAATTAGTTATAAGTAGTTATAAGTAGTTTTTTTGCTTGTCCGTCCGTCTTTTCGTTATTTCAACGTTTAAACAAGTTCTAACTAGTAGTTTTTGGTTTCTGTCCGTCTGTCTGTCCGTCCTTCTTTTCAGCGTCTAAACAAGTTCTAATTACTTGTAAATAGTTGGTTTGGTGTGCGACCGTCCGTCCTTCCGTTATGCCAACGTTTAAACAAGTTCTAACTAGTAGTTTTTGGTTTCTGTCTGTCTGTCTGTCCGTCCTGATTTTCACTGTCTAAACAAGTTCTAACAACTTGTAAATAGTTGGTTTGGTGTGCGTCCGTCCGTCCTTCAGTTATTCCAAGGTTTGAACAACTTATAATTAGTATGGTTTTTTTGTTGTCCGTCCGTCTGTCCATCCTTCTTTTCAACGTGTAAACATATTCTAATTAGTTATAAGTAGTTATAAGTAGTATTTTTTGCTTCTCCGTCAGACTTTCCGTTATTCCAACGTTTAAACAAGTTCTAACTAGTAGTTTTTGGTTTCTGTCTGTGTGCCTGTCCGTCCTGCTTTTCACAGTCTAAACAAGTTCTAATTACTTGTAAATAGTTGGTTTGGTGTGCGTCGTCCCTCCAATAATTCCAAGGTTTGAACAACTTATCATTAGTATAGTTCTTTGGTGTCCGTCCGTCTGTCCGTCCTTCTGTTCAACGTCTAAACAAGTTCTAATTAGTTATAAGTAGTTTTTTTTTCTTGTCTGTCCGTCTTTCCGTTATTCCATCGTTTAAACAAGTATTAAATAGTAGTTTTTGGTTTCTGTCCGTCTGTCTGTTCGTCCTGCTTTTCACAGTCTAAGCAAGTTCTAATTACTTGTAAATAGTTTGTTTTGTGTTCGACCGTCCAACCTTCCATTGTGCCAACGTTTAAACAAGTTCTAACTAGTAGTTTTTGGTTTCTGTCCGTCTGTCTGTCCGTCCTGATTTTCACTGTCTAAACAAGTTCTAACTACTTGTAAATAGATGGTTTGGTGTGCGTCCGTCCGTCCTTCAGTTATTCCAAAGTTTGAACAACTTATAATTAGTATGGTTTTTTTGTTGTCCGTCCGTCTGTCCGTCCTTCTTTTCAACGTGTAAACATGTTCTAATTAGTTATAAGTAGTTATAAGTAGTTTTTTTTGCTTGTTCGTCCGACTTTCCGTTATGCCAACCTTTAAACAAGTACTAAATAGTAGTTTTTGGTTTCTGTCCGTCTGTCTGTCCGTCCTGCTTTTCACAGTCTAAGCAAGTTCTAATTACTCGTAAATAGTTCCTTTGATGTTCGTCCGTCCGTCCTTCCTTTCGTTATTCCAACGTTTGAACCAGTTCTAATTAGTATATTTTCTTAATGTCCGTCCGTCCGTCTGTCTGTCCGTCCTTCTTTTCACCGTCTAAACAAGTTCTAACTAATTGTAAATAGTTTGTTTTGAATTCGTCCGTCCATCCTTTCGTTATCCTAACGTTTAAACAAGTTCAAACTAGTAGTTTCTGGTTTCTGTCCGTCTGTCTGTCCGTCCTTCTTTTCACCGTCTAAACAAGTTCTAACTACTTGTAAATAGTTTGTTTTGAATTCGTCCGTCCATCCTTTCGTTATCCTAACGTTTAAACAAGTTCAAACTTGTAGTTTTTGGTTTCTGTCCGTCTGTCTGTCCGTCCTTCTTTTCACCGTCTAAACAAGTTCTAACTACTTGTAAATAGTGGGTTTGGTGTTCGTCCGTCCTTCCGTTATTCCAAGGTTTAAACAACTTATAATTAGTATAGTTTTTTGGTGTCTGTCTGTCTGTCCGTCCTTCTTTTCACCGTCTAAACAAGTTCTAATTACTTGTAAATAGCTGATTTGGTGTTCGTCCGTCCGTACTTCCGTTATTCCAACGTTTGAACAAGTTCTAATTAGTATGATTTTTTTGTTATCCGTTCGTCTGTCCGTCCTTCTTTTTAACGTGTAAACATGTTCTAATTAGTTATAAGTAGTTTTTTATGCTTGTCAGTCCGTCCTTTTACTGCTCTAATTAGTTATAAGTATATTTTTTTGTATCCGTCTGTCCGTCTGTCCTTCCATTGTTTAAACAAATTCTGACCAGTTATGAGTAGCATTTTGTGTCTGTCCGTCTGTCGTTCATTCCATTGTTTAAACAAGTTCTAATTAGTTTCCCGAAGTTTTTTGGTGTCTGTTCGTCCGTCCGTCTGTCTTTTCATCGTTTTTGTATTTATTGACAATATTGATTGATTGATTGGTTAGAATTAGAAACTGAAGGAAAAAAATGATTTCTTTCAAAGTGTTAATGCTTTCTAAAAACAGTAATATAAAATAAAAAAAGCAGTTACAATTAAAAGTAATTAACAGTAATAAATTAAAAAATGATTTTTACCCATATTAAGAAGTTGAATACAAAAAGGGTCACTTTTAGGTATTTCATGCCAGCATATATTTTCTAACCAACTTTTTAGTCATTAATCTGAAAACATTTTAAAAATGTTCAGTCATTTTTGTACTTCGAAAAAGTTAAATAATTAAATGTGTATTCATTTACAAAGCTTAAAAAAATTGAATTGAATTTTTAAAAATAGTTATAATAATAAATAATTATTATTATAATAAAATAGAGAATGTAACAAAATTTAATATTCAAATAAAATATGAAACGTGTAAATAAATTTTTTTTTAAAAATTGTTAATTTTCTAAAAGTTAGTTTAAAATAAAAATGCAGTTTAGCAACTAGTCGCTTAGCACGGTTACAATAAATAATTAATAATAATAAACTAATAATAATTTAAACTAACTATTAAAAGAATATAGCAATATATAAGAAATAAATAATAAACAAGTTTTTTTTTTTATAAAAACAGTGTTAATTAAATATTTATTTCACTCGATAAATCTCAAAAAGACGATGTTTTTCATCAAAATAAAAGGTTCTTTGATATCATACTTTTTTCATAAAAAAAAAGTGACATGTTGCTCTAAATATTCTATGCTCAGAAACACGAAGAAAACTGAATATAAAGTGGACTAAAATTCACATTTTATAAAAGTTTTCTTTTATAAACTTGTTTTGCATTCTTTATAACATTCCAACTACTTGTCATTTTTTTCCATAACAATACTTCTTTTCAACTCTTTTACCAATATCTATTCACTGTAAAGATTTTTATTTCTTACTGAATTTTACTTAGAAAAATAATTGCAAGATGAAATTTAAAATTTTTCGATAATAAACATTGAAATCTAGTTCAGCGCATATAATTATAAGTTTCCAAACAAGTTTTCCCTCACTTAATTACAGCTTTTCTATCTACCAGTTTAGCTAATAAAATCAAAATAAACATTATTGCTCTCATAATCCGCATTTTGAGAGCGAATAAGTTTAGAGTAATTAAACTTTAATCATATTCATATTGTTTTAATAAACGAGTGTTGTTTAAAACATTTCTAATACAGGTTACAAAAATACTGTTAATAAAATGCAGAATAACAGTTTTAATGAAATACAGAATAACTTTTGATATCAATTATTTTCACAAAAACTTTTAATATTATTTCAAATTTACCAAACAGACGATTCAAATTTATAATATTGCTTTGAAATAGATATTTTTCATAATATCAAATATTCACATATTTAAATTAAAAAAAAAAACATTTTTAACATTCTCCAGAAGAGGGAATTCATTTATAATTTTAAATGATTTAAAATTAGTTAATATTATTATTATTCTGCCGGAATTAGAGGAACATTTATTTTAAAAAAATGAATATCACGAGAGACGAGAATTTTTGACAAGAATAAAAATTTATCCAGAAATCTAACATTTTTTAAAATCAGTATTTGTAATTTTTAATTTTTAAAATGCTCAAAATGACATTGCCCAAAATTCAAACTACAAAGTTTACAAATAATTAAATCTATGCGATTTTTATTTTAAAATAACATTTACATTCTATTAAGGAGGTTTTTTCAATTGACATAACCTCAAACTAAAAAGTGGTTTTTTATCTAAAATGAAATATTAAAATCAATTTCACCAAATTTCCAAATATCAAGTTTCACATTTTTCAGAAAAAATTAGGTTCGGCCAAAATTTGGTGTTAAATAATAGGTAATTATATAACATTTTATGTTTTTTTTTAAACTATTGGAAATATATAATTTTCATCTAATAATGACAAATAATAGATTATTATTCTCTTTAAAACATTATTTACAATTTTATTTGTTGGCTCTCGTTAAATAATATTTTGTTTAAAAAATATATCAAAATCAAATTTTGTTTATTTAATAACTTTTGAATAAGATATTTTAAAAAATTCAACAGAAAAATTTTTAGAAAATGTTCCAAGAAGTAAGATTTAGCAAAATGGGTTGAAAATTACAGATTTGAAGTAGATTTAACAAAAAAACACCAATTATCAAATAATTATTATTTGACAACATATTTTAGCTCAACCTAATTTTTTCTGAAAAATGTACACATGTATCTTTCAAACTTTGATGAAATTAATTATTACAATATTTTTATTTGATGTGAAAACTCATTTTTTAGTTTGAGATTATGTCAATGTGAACCCCAAAAAAAATTATTATATTTTGAAAATGAAACATTTTTTTAAAATTTTGCAAGGTTTAAAAAATATTGTTATTAATTTAATAACTTTAAAAATTTAATTTAATAAATTTTTTAATTTATAAAATATATAATTATAATAATAAAAATAAATAAATAAATAATCTTATTAAGTTAAAATATATTAATGATAAAATTAAGTAAATTTTATTAAAAATTATTTTTAATAAAAATTTTCTTTAAAATTCTTTTCAGGTTCATTAAAGTTTAATTTTACTCATACTTTATTAGGTCAATTCACAAATGGTCAATAAATTGATAATTTATAATAAGTTCAAATTTGTCAGTTCAACATAAAAGTGAATAAAATGTCTATAAGTATTATGTGACAATTGTTAAAGAATTCTAAAACAGGTATCAACGAATGGTATCAATTAAAAAAAAGTTGTAGCAAGAAAGTAAAAACAATTTTAAAACCATTTAAAATTTTTTTATAATTATTGAAAATTATTATTTTATTTTTTATTATTTTTAAATTATTATTTTTAAAAATTATTAAAAAAATCATGTAAGGTTTTTGTTGAAAGGTAATGTCAAGACTCATCCGAAATATTATATTATGTTATTGATAAAAGAAAAAACTACTAAAAAATTCTCGTCTCGTATCACGTCAACACTATTAAATAAGCGAAAGAAGAAATTTTTCAACATTATTTTAATATTAAATTTATTAAATTTGATTTTATAAATTATTTATAATAAGAAATATTTAATTAAAAATTAAAATTATTTAATTAAAAATAAATTCATTATAATTATTAACAATAATTTATCTCTTTTCTATCTCAATTAATAACAGTATAGATATCAAATTAAAATAATTACTTTAATATGACATATTAATATAATAAATTAACTAATTTTTTCTTTATTTTATTTTATTTTGAAAGAAAAATTAATTTCATTTTGATATCTTTAATATTATATTTTATTTTTAAACTATATTAGATATTTTGAAATAATTTATAATCATTATAAAAGAATTCAAATAAAATATTAATAACTTTTTATCCGACATTCACAAAGATGTGAATTTTTAAGATAATTTTTAAAAACAAAAGCTAAGATTTTTAACTGTGTATTTTCAATTCTTGTTTTCCGTAAAACGTTTTTATTAAAATTAGAAGAAACCGTTTGGGATATAGATTTTTGAAAACAATCTTTACCAGATTCTTTTAAATTTACCTAATGTTTAAAATCCCTCAATTATCATAAACTTTTAATAATTATATCAAAATCCCATAAATAAATCGTTTATTCAATTTATTCATACAAGTGCTTAAAAAAAAGACACTCTCAGAATATTAATTGAAATGCAAATCAATCTTGGTTAAAAAGCTAATTTCCCCTGATCTCAAAATCCTTTCCAATTACCATAAATCAATTTCCATTTCCATCATCCTCTTAATTTTTCATCGAGATTAATTAATCTTAATCTTCCTCTTGCCCTTCCTTAAATCCACTTACTTTATCTCCAACCGTAAAATTAGACGAACTTCAGTCATTTTCACTATAAACGAGAAACTCATTCATGCTTCAATTGACAATAATTGATGGTAGACATGTTCACAAACACTGGCACAAAAAAGTTCACAGGTGGTTGATTTCGTTTATATAACATATACACAGAAACTTTTTATACTCGTATAGTGAAAACGTTATAAATGAAAATGACAACAAACGACCAGTTGCTTGTTTGGGAAATTTTTGCCAATTTTGTGAAAAGCCAAAAATTAACTGAATTTCATTAAAAGCAATTTGCCATGATGTAAAAGCGTGGAAAAACAACCAGCCATTAGATGTAAATTAAGAGTAGTTAAAGTTCCGGGAATGAGAAGGACACTGGGGAAAGAATGATCTCAATGCGCCCAGATCGCGTACTGTCTGCAAATTCACCACCTAGTCAGAGCCTCCAGTTTGGTCCAGGAGCGACTGCGTCAGACGAGATGAGCGCCGACGCTCTAAAGATTCAGAGAAGCTCGAAATTCTGCGATCGCAACACTCGCTTCAATGTTTACTGAGAGAATAAAAATTTACTTTAAATTTGAAGACTTTTTTTTTAACTGGCAAAAAGAAATTAAAAATTTTCATTAATTACAAATTTAGGATAATTTATCTGACATTTTTAAAATTTGGAAGATTGGGAATTTATTTTAAAGGTGGAGAGAATCTAAGGGATATTGGAGGAGTATTTTTTAGAAATAAACTCAGATTTAAAATCAGCGACCACAAAAAGACTCGAGTAACAAATTTCAGGTGAATTGAGTAATTTTTCAAAAAATTTTCTGCTATATCGGATCCGCAATTTTGAATTTTTGAAATCTGATCTCAGATTTGGAATCAGCGACCCCAAAAACCCCCGAGTAACGAGTTTCGAGTGATTTTGGCCACTTTTCAAAACTTTCCTCGCCATATCGAATCCGCCATTTTGAATTTTTAAATTCTGACCTCAGATTCGTAATCAGCGACCTCAAAAACCCCCGAGTAACGAGTTTCGAGTGATTTTGGCCACTTTTCAAAACTTTCCTCGCCATATCGAATCCGCCATTTTGAATTTTTAAATTCTGACCTCAGATTCGTAATCAGCGACCTCAAAAACCCCCGAGTAACGAGTTTCAAGCGATTTTGGCCACTTTTCAAAACTTTCCTCGCCATATCGAATCCGCCATTTTGAATTTTTAAATTCTGACCTCAGATTCGTAATCAGCGACCTCAAAAACCCCCGAGTAACGAGTTTCAAGCGATTTTGGCCACTTTTCAAAATTTTCCTCGCCATATCGGATCCGCCATTTTGGATTTTTGAATTCGAATCTCAGATTCGTAATCAGTGACCTCGAAAACCCCCGAGTAACGAGTTTCAACCCATTTTAACCACTTTTCAAAAAAAAAAAAAAAAAAAAACATTTATATTGGATCCGCCATTTTTAATTGTTGAAATATAACCTTAGATTCGTAATCAGCGACCTCAAAAACTGCCGAGTAATGAGTTTTAAGCGATTTTTTGTCCACTTTTCAAACAACTTTCTGCCATATTGGATCCGCCATTTTGAATTGTTGAAATTAAATCTTAGATTCGTTATCAGCGACCTCAAAAACTCCCGAGTAACGAGTTTCAAGCGGTTATGATGACTTTTTAAAAAATTCCCCAACATTATCGCCATATTAAATCCGCCATTTTGAATATTTGAAATCTAATCTCAGATTCGTAATCAGAAAACTCCAAAAAACCCCCGAGTAACAAGTTTCAGGCTATTTGGGTGACTTTTCAAAAAAAAAAAAAAAAACCTTAAAACCTTCAGAATTGTTAACATATAACCTCAGATTCGAAATCAGCCACCACAAATACCCCCTAAAAGTTTCAGATGAATTAGGTGATTCAAAAAAAAAAAAAAATCTGCCATATCGGATCCGCCATTTTGAATGTTTGAAATCTGACCTCAGATTCGTAATCAGCTACCTCCAAAACCCCCGAGTAACGGATTACAAGCGATTTTGACCACTTTTCAAAAAAATTCCCCAACATATTGGATCCGCCATTTTGAATATTTAAAATCTAATCTCAGATTCGTAATCAGCGAACTCAAAATCTCGAAACTTTGAGGTAATTAAAGATATAATTTCAGATTCGAAATCAGCAATGAAAACAAATTTCAGTCGATTTCGATAACTTTTAAAAAAATTGTCCACCATTTTGGATCCGCCATTTTTAATTTTCAAAATTTATTATTAGATTCGTAATCAGCGACTTCAAAAACCACCGAGCAACGAGTTTCAAGTGATTTTAAACCATTTTCAACCATTTTTAACCATTTTCAAAATTTTTCTCGCCATATCGGATCCGCCATTTTGGATTTTTGAAATTTGACCTCAGATTAGTAATCAGCGACCTCAAAAACCCCCTAGTAACAATTTTTAAGCGATTATGACCACTTTTCAAAAAATTCCCTAACATTATCGCCATATTGGATCCGCCATTTTGAATATTTAAAAGCTAATCTTAGATTCGTAATCAGCGAACTCAAAAATCCACGAGTAACAAGTTTCAAGCTATTTCGGTGGCTTTTTAAAAAATCTTCCGCCATATTAGGTCAGCCATTTTGAGTTTTTGAAATTTAACTTTAGCTTCATAACCAGTAACCTTAAAACCTTTAGAATTTTTAAGATATAACCTCAGATTCGTAATTAGTGACCTCAAAATTCCCCGAACAACGAGTTTCAAGCAATTTTGGACACTTCAAAAATTTTCCGGACATTTGGTAACCGGCATTTTGAATTTTTTTAACCTAACCTCAAATTTGTAACCAGCGACCTCAAAACCTTCAGAATTTTCAAGTTATAATCTCAGATTCGTAATCAGCGACGAAAACGAGTTTCAGTCGATTTCGATAATTTTTAAAAAACTCTTCCGCCATTTTGGATCCGCCATTTTTAATTTTTAAAATTTATACTTAGATTATACTTTGATTACTTAATCACTGACCTTAAAAACTTCAGAGAAACAGGAATCAAGCGAGTTTATCCTTTTTTCAAGAATTGGCCCGCCATTTTAAATTTTTGAATTCTAACCTAAAATTCATAAGCAGCGATAACGAAAACATCCAAGGCATCCAAGTAACGAGTTTTAGGCGAATTCCTTCTTTTTTTAAAATATTCCTCCGATATTTTGGATAGGCCAGTTTAATTTTTTTTAAATTTAACCTCAACATTTTAATTAAACAACTTGGTGATCTTAATTAATTTATAAATTTAATAATAATTAACTTAAAATTATTTTGTAATTAAATTTTTTAATTAAATACTATATAAATTATTACATTTTTTAAAAAAACTAAATTTTTAAACTATATTTTAATATTTTTAAAATTATATTTTAATATTTTTAATTTAAATTTTCTAAGTTTATCCCTCAAAATCTTTAAAAATATTAATAATAAAATTATTAACAAACTTAAAATTTTTTTGAATTCAATTTAGTTAATAATATTATAGACACAACAAATATTATTAAAATCATAATAATTTTTTTTTAATTCTATAATTATATATTATTTACTATATTGAGGAGATCATTGAAACAATTCTTAGAAAAATTAATGTTATTCAGTAAATAAAAATTAATGAAAATATAATGATTTAATATAAGTAATATAAATATATTTATTAATTTAATTATAATTTTCTAATTTATAAAATGTATAATTACAATAAAAAAATAAATAAATAATTTTATATATGAATGATAAAATGAAGTAAATTTTAATAAAAAATTCCTATAAAATTCATTTCAATAATGTTCATTAGAGTTTAATACATTTTTTCTTGTTTTTATTAAATAACAATTAAGTGATAATGGAGTTCTAAAGATATATTTGTTTTATATTTATAATATCAGGGTTAATTAAAAATATTTATTTATTAAATAAAATTTTCGAAACTAATTGGGCTAAATATAAATTGTAAATAAAATTTTAAGTTTATTTTAAATTTAATTTTAGTAATAAAATCTTATTCTGAATGAATTATAGGTACCTATCTAATTTTTTAACAAATTAATTTAATTCAAATTTTTTTTTAAGATTATTAATATTATTAAAAATTTTAATAATAATTAATAATAATTAATAATACTTGAAAATATTTCAAATATAATATTAAATAAATTTTAAGAAAAATCTGTTAAAAACTTGTATAATTTTCATGAAATTTGTCATCTTAGGATCTTACGATCCTAAGCGAAAACTATTTACGACTTTTAAGTCCATTTTTAGAAATTCAAAATGGCGTATCTAATATGGCTCACGACTTTTGGAAAAGGATACGAATTTGATTGAGACTCGTTATCCGAGTGTTTTTGAGGTCGCTGATTACGAATTTGAGGTTAAATTTCAAAAATTCAAAATGGCGGATCCAATATGGCGGACGATTTTTTGAAAAGCGTACGAATTCGATTGAAACTCGTTTTTCTGGGGTTTTTGAGGTCGATGATTACGAATCTAAGGTTTGATTTCAACAATTCAAAATGGCGGATCTAATATGGCGAAAAGTTATTTGAAAAGTGAAAAAAAATCGCTTAAAACCCATTACACGAGAGTTTTTGAGGTCGCTAATTACAAATCTGAGGTTAAATTTCAAAAATTCAAAATGGCGGATCCAATATGGCGGACGATTTTTTGAAAAGCGTACGAATTCGATTGAAACTCGTTTTTCTGGGGTTTTTGAGGTCGATGATTACGAATCTAAGGTTTGATTT
This sequence comes from Ganaspis brasiliensis, assembly GCA_037103525.1. Taxonomy (NCBI): domain Eukaryota; kingdom Metazoa; phylum Arthropoda; class Insecta; order Hymenoptera; family Figitidae; genus Ganaspis; species Ganaspis brasiliensis. Next base: position 3,971,256 of record JAZKLR010000146.1, read on the forward strand.
CAACAATTCAAAATGGCGGATCTAATATGGCGAAAAGTTATTTGAAAAATGAAAAAAAATCGCTTAAAACCCATTACACGAGAGTTTTTGAGGTCGCTAATTACAAATCTGAGGTTAAATTTCAAAAATTCAAAATGGCGGATCCAATATGGCGGACGATTTTTTAAAAAGCATATGAATTCTATTGAAACTCGTTATCGGGGGGTTTTTGAGGTCGCTGATTACGAATTTGAGGTTAAATTTCAAAAATTCAAAATGGCGGATCCAATATGGCGGTCAAATGTTTGAAAAATGAACGAAATCGATAAAGATTCTTTAGTTGGGGGTTTTCGAAGTCGCTGATTACGAATTTGAGGTCAGGTTTGAAAAATTCAAAATAGAGGATACAAAATGTCGAACGTATTTACAAAGTTTTTTTTGATTCTCGTGAGTTTAGGTGCACAGAGTTTTTTTAAATCACTTATTACGAATTTAAATTTTAAATTCTATTTTTTGGATATTCCTAATGATGGATTGAATATGGCAGATGACATACCTACTTCAAAACTTTTAATTTTTCCATAGATTATTTTCACGTTTTCGTACTTTACTTCAAAACTTCTACAATAAATAAAAATTGATATCGGGAAAATTGTCTCTATAGGGAAATTAATAGCATTTTTTACATTCTTAAAAATAACACGCTTTCAAAAGTACTTATTTGACAATATTTTCTCCCTCGAAACATTTAATATTCAAATTCCCAAGTATCAATTTTCGAAAAGAATTTAAATTCGTTATGTCCAAGGAATAAATTAATTCTCGTCAACTTTCTCATTGAACGAGAGCTCACTTGCTTGAAGAGATTTTCGTCGGTAAACATTTCAAGAGCCTTTAACCCTTTAAGGCTCTTGACCTCTTGCATTTTTTAATAATGAATATTCTAGTTTTAAGTGATAGTTGCTACTTATTATTCTCAAAAAAAGGCAATTTTTTCGGGACAAAATCAAGTCAACTGCAGGATTGAAATATTAATTACAGGCATTTTTGTTGTTGTTAAATAATTGATAAACACATTACATAATATAATAAATTTATTAATATTTATTAACAAGATGGCTTTTACAAATCATCCACTTAAGAATTAATCAACCAGATGGACAATAAACTTGATTTCTGTGTCACTTGACTAACATTTGTACCTAATATTGTCCGATTATTGGCAGTAATATCTACAAAATTCATATAACTACATACACGAAGTTACGAGACTTTATTTACATTAGACATAAAAGTTGAAGAGATAACAAGTCTTTCAGTTAAAATAATCTTTTATATAAATTTCAATTTCTTTTCACAAGTACTTTCAAAAACTAAGTACAAAGCCCTTGAGAAAATATTTTCCTGCAATTGTACCAATAAATATTCGTTGTATTGCATAGTGTACTTGAAACAGAAATCCTTTGAGTAAGAATTTAAATATTGTTTTATACTCGCTTAATTACATTTATTTCACATTTATTCTCATTCTCTCTTAATATTCCCTTAGCTAAACTGACTTATAATATCGTTTCTTAAATTCTAGAGGCGATTTAAAAAAAAAAACACTTTTCTTTCTTCGAGCAAAAAAAAAACTACCTGATTTTTTACGTAAAGTCTTAAAAGATAAAATGAAAATGCAAAGATTAGGTATATATCTGATAAAAAAAATTTTCTAGAATAAAAAAAAAATTCCAAAATATTTTTTAACAAGAATTAAGCTACATTTTAAAATGGAGGTAAATTTGCTTTCGCGAAGGATTAAAGAAGAATTAATGGCTTGGAACGAGGCCACAAAATCGCGCGACTAGAAACGCGAAAAACGAATAGAGTCTCTGGATTCTTAAACTTCACAATCACAACTATTCGATATAACGTAATCAAATTTTGTACAGTTTTTAAAAAAAACATTCGCACTTTTCAAAAAATTCGTATTCTTTTTACATTGTCTTTAAATTCGCTCTTTAAAAAGTCGAATTCACTTTTCTTAAACAGTCAAATTCGTTTTTTAAAAGAGTAAATTCTTTTTTTTTTTATAAAACAAATTCGCACTTTTATGAGAATCCTAAGAAATAACCTCAGTCGTTCCACGGCACACGCACAGTTGATAATGTTATAAAATGAGCAATCAAAATTACATAAATAATCTATAATACATTAATTAACGGAAAAAAAAAATCAAATGCAACATTGACAAACATTTTTTCTGGTCACAAAAACACACAAACAACATGACAAACACACTCCCAAAATTGAATGACTCATTGTCCCGTTTCACAATAAATAGAAATTTTCACAATGAATTTTTCTGCACTGATAAGCCATAAAATGTATTCATAACGTGAAAATCGATACCTTGTCACTAATCCACTCTAATTCTCGTAAAACACGAGAAATACAATACAGCATTATCTACAATCATTTTTTCCATTCTTTTTACTCACCTCTCGCTGCACCTGGCACGTATAGATGATCAATTTTCAAAGACAATACCAATAAAATCCTTCTGCCGAGTATTTCAATTAAAATTGATTTTTATTTGATTTTTAATCCTTTGCGGCACAATGATCAGTGTACTCACCACATTTTTAAGCTTTTCAGATTTTTTTAAATCCCGATTCATAATCAAAGACACTTAAAAAAAAAAAATTATCGAAAAAATATCTACCCTTATTTTTTAAATTTATTAATATTTATAAGTAGCTTAAAGCCGATGAATTTTGCTTGGGAAAAAGAAGCATTTTCGGAGATTTGTCATAAAAACCACGAAAATTAATATTTTTTAGTCTGATAACGATGTTTCTGTTCACAAATGTTTAATGAATAACATTTATTTATTTGTTTATAAATTTTTTGTTATTTACTATTTTTTACCGGGCTGTAAAAAACCTACATACATTGCAAACTTATGAAATAGTCTTTGAATAATTTTTTTTTAAAATCGATTTTTACTATAGTTAGAGAATTTCTTGCAATATTTTACAAAAAGAACTTAATTATGAATTTTTACTAATTAATTCATGTAGTTGTTAATTTTTTTAAACAAATTATTGTTGCTGTTTATCAACTTTTCATCAAACAAAGCTAGAGACTTTCAACTTTTTCTAAATTTTGCAATTTTTATGCTTGAAGTAATAAAAAATAAACAATAATTTCGAAATTTATTTATAATATTTGTTTAAACATTGTCATCTAACAAGTTTTCATAAAATAGAGGTAGAAAGCAATTTTTTCTGAATTTTGCAACTTTTTATGCTTGGAGTAACAAAAAAAATGAAACTTTATTATTTGTTTCTAACAATTGTTTAAACAAATTAGCAACAAATTGTTGTTATTCAACAACGTTTTATAAAACTAGAGGTATGCATTTTTTCTAAATTTTGTCACTTTTTATGCTCGAAGTAACCGTAAATAAACAACAACTTAGAAATTTATTTATAACATTTGTTTAAACAAATTATAGTTGTCATATATCAGCTTATTATAAAATAAAGCTAGAGATAAGCAATTTTTTCTAAATTGTGCAACTCTTTATGCTTGATGTAATCAAAAAAGCAAAAACTTTAAAATTAATTTTAACAATTGTTTAAACAAATTATTGTTGTTATTTAACAACTTTTCATAAATTAAAACTAGAGACAAGCAATTTTTTCTGAATTTTGCAACTTTTTATGCTTGGAGTAACAAAAAAAAAAAAAAAAAAACTTTAATATTTGTTTCTAACAATTGTTTAAACAAATTATCAACAAATTGTTGTTATTCAACAACTTTTGATAATGCTAGAGGCATGCATTTTTTTTAAATTTTGATACTTTTTATGCTCAAAGTAACCGTAAATAAACAACAACTTGGAAATTTATTTATAATATTTGTTTAAACAAGTTATTGTTGTCATATATCAACTAGTCGTAAAATAAAGCTAGAGATAAGCAATTTTTTTAAATTGTGCAACTTTTTATGCTTGATGTAATAAAAAAAAAAAACATTTTAAAATTTGTTTTTAACAATTGTTTAATCAATTTATTGTTGTTATTTAACTACTTTTCATAAACTAAAACTAGAGACAAGCAATTTTTTCTGAATTTTGCAACTTTTTATGCTTGGAGTAACAAAAAAAAAATTTAATATTTGTTTCTAACAATTGTTTAAACAAATTATCAACAAATTGTTGTTATTCAGCAACTTTTTATAAAGCTAGAGGCATGCATTTTTTCTAAATTTTGAAACTTTTTATGCTCGAAGTAACCGTAAATAAACAACAACTTGGAAATTTATTTATAATATTTGTTTAAACAAGTTATTGTTGTCATATATCAACTAATCGTAAAATAAAGCTAGAGATAAGCAATTTTTTTAAATTGTTCAACTTTTTATGCTTGATGTAATAAAAAAAACAAAAATTTTAAATTTGTTTAAACAAATTATTGTTGTTATTTAACAACTTTTCATAAATTAAAGCTAGAAACAAGCAATTTTTTCTGAATTTTGCAACTTTTTATGCTTGGAGTAACAAAAAAAAAAAAAAAAACTTTAATATTTGTTTCTAACAATTGTTTAAACAAATTATCAACAAATTGTTGTTATTCAACAACTTTTGATAATGCTAGAGGCATGCATTTTTTTTAAATTTTGAAACTTTTTATGCTCGAAGTAACCGTAAATAAACAACAACTTGGAAATTTATTTATAATATTTGTTTAAACAAGTTATTGTTGTCATATATCAACTAATCGTAAAATAAAGCTAGAGATAAGCAATTTTTTTTAATTGTTCAACTTTTTATGCTTGATGTAATAAAAAAAACAAAAATTTTAAATTTGTTTAAACAAATTATTGTTGTTATTTAACAACTTTTCATAAATTAAAGCTAGAAACAAGCAATTTTTTCTGAATTTTGCAACTTTTTAGGCTTGGAGTAAAAACAAAAAAAAACTTTAAAATTTGATTCTGACAATTGTTTTAACAAATTAGCAACAACAAATTGTTGTTATTCAACAACTTTTCATAAAGCAAAGCTAGAGATCTCAAATTTTTTCTTATTTTTGTAACTTTCTATGTTTGAGGTAATGTCAATAATTTTGAAATTTATTTGTAACAAATGTTTAAACAAATTATTGTTGTTATTTAACAACTTTTGAAAAAAGAAAGCTAGAGACTGAATTTTTTCAAACTGTGCAACTTCTTACGTTTAAAATAGCCGAAAATAAATCGTAACTTTAAAATTTACTTACAACAATTGTTTAAACAAACTATTATTATTATCAACTTTTTGAAAAGAAACTTTTGTTTAAACAATTGTTAATAACCAATTTTAAATTTATTAAAATTTATTTTGTTTGTTTATTTATTTATATAAACAAAATATTTTTATTATCCATTTTTTGAGAAAAAACTTTTGTTTAAACAATTGTTAATAACGAATTTTAAATTTATTGTTTATTTTTGGTTACTTTGAGCATAAAAAGTTGCAAAATTCAGAAACAATTGCATGTCTCTGGCTTTATTTTATAATAAGTTGATAAAATTTCAACAAATAACCAATTACATGGATTAATTAGTAAAAGTTTATAATTAGGTTCTATTTTTAAAATATTACCATAAACTCACTGAAAAATAGTAAACAAAAATTTTTAACGATTTTTCCAAAAGTTTGCAACTTAATGGTGTTTTTTACAGCCCTGCAGAAAATAGTTAGCAACAAAAAATTTATATATAAATTATTGGATGTTATTCTTTGAACGTTTATGAAGAAAAAAAAACGGTATCCGATTAAAAAATATTAATTTTCGTGCTCCGAAAATGCTTCTTTTTCACAAACAAAATTCATCGGCTTTAAGCTACTCCTAAATATTAATTAATTTTAAAAAATAAGGATATTTCTTTTTATAAATAGTAATCCTAGGGGATGAGAACATAAAAAATCAACAAAAATTTTTGAACCACCTTATAGTGAATTTATAATAAGGAACATTTAAAATTGTCAAAAATAGATAAACTACTATAATCAAAAATTGAATGCCTCAAAATCAGATTGTAGAAATCCAAAATGGCGGAGTTAAACTGTCGAACGAATTTTTAAAATTCGATTACGGACCCGTAGTCAACATTTAAAACAAAGAAACCCCAAAATTGGTGTTTTTAAAAAATCTGCTCCGCAAAGGATTAAATTACAATACCGTATGAGAAAAATTACTAGGCCGATTCTGGTAAAATCTAAGATACTTAATTGTAAATTGAGAAAATTTTTCAGTACATTTTTGTCGCTTTGGAAGATATTGGATATTTTACAGTTCGGTGGTTGTTTCTACAGGACTTTGATCCCCTAAATATGTAAATCCTAGATGGGAATAATCTTTCCTTTCTCGAAAAATGACGTTGTCGTTGGAAGGACTTGGACTCAAGAGATCTTGGTTGTAAAGAGGATTAAGAACTGGAGTGTGGTGATTATTTAAAGTACCAGTTTCATTAATATTCTTTCGTCCTAAAGTCGAGCGATGCAGTGACTGCATATTTGAGTCGGCATGATTGCCGGCTATGCTAGAAGCTCGAGCTGTTGTCGCTGCTTCTGAACTCACAGGACTTTGTTGACCTGAAATTTGAAATTTGACAAGTTTTGATACTCAATTGGCACGAATTATTTCAGTAAAATGTCTCATTCTACGAAAAAAATTAAAATGTGACAATAAATTCCTTTAAAATTTAGGAAAAACAGGGTTTATTGGATCCGGGGCAAGTTGGGCCACTTTGAAAGACTAAGAAAAACTGTTCCTGATCAAAGAATCTAAAAGTGCAGCTTTTTAATTGATTTCATAAAAATTAGGTATGCATAGTAGAGCTGAGTTGACAAAAAGTCCAACTTGCCCCGGTATCTACTGCCAACACCTTAATTCAAAACATATTTAAATTATTCTAGTTTTTAGGTCATAATTGTTAATTCGTCTTTATGGAAAAATTAATCTGTGACATGCAAGTTTGGGACTAGTTTCATATTGTCATTATAATTATAATAAATCATTAAAAATAGGTGTAAAAGAATTACTAATAGTTGTGCGAGAGTTTAAATATCAACTTTTAAACTTGCGAATAATTGTTTTTAAATAATAATCAAGCTTAGTAGAAAAAATGAAATATTTAAAAATTTACTTGGTAAATGAACATACTTGAATGGGCGGGGGCAAGTTGGGCCACCCCGAGAGACTAAAAAACACTATTTGTAAAAAAAAAAGAAACTGAAAGTGCAGCTTTTTAATTGTTTTCATATAAATTAGGTTTAATTATTAAAGTTGACAAGGGTCCAACTTGCCCCGGTATTCACTACCACCACCTTTATTCGAAATATATGAAAATTGTTCAAGTTTTTGGTCGTAATTGTTCAAAGATAAAAACTATTTAATTGAGAAGTGTAAAAACTGAAAATTATGTAATTAAAATTTTAAACAGTAAAATTATTATACTTAAAAGAGTAAAAATTAAAAAATAATTAACTTGGAACTAAAAGAAACGTAAAAGTATCGGTGGCGAATTGATCTGTGGCAATTTATTGGAATATTATTAGTTCGTCTTTATGGAAAAATGAATCTGCGAAATGCAAGTTTGGGAAAAGTTTCATATTATTATTGATAATATAGTAAATCGTTAAAAACAAGAGGAACAAAAATTTTAAATAGTTTTGTGAGAGTTTAAATATCAAGTTTTAAGCTTGCGAATAGTTGTTTTTAAAGAATAATCAAGCATAGTAGAAACAATCAAATATTTAAAAATGTATTTGGAAAATGGACCAACAAGTCTTGGTCCGGGGCAAATTGGGCCACCCCGAGAGACTAAAATACACTATTTGTGAAAAAATAGCAACTAAAAGTGCAGCCTTTTAATTGTTTTCACATAAATAAGGTATGATTAAAAAAGTTGACAAGGGTCCAACTTGCCCCGGTATCCACTACCATCACTTTTACTCGAAATATATTAAATTTGTTCAAGTTTTTAGGTCGTAATTGTTAAAAGATAAAAACTATTTAATTGAAAAGTGTAAAAACTGAAAATTATGCAATTAAGAATGTAAACAGTAAAATTATTCAACTTCATAGAGTAAAAATTAAAAAATAATTAATTTAAAACTAAATTCTAATTAAAAATTTGTCAATTAGTTTTAATTATAAATTAGTCGAATTAATTCGTCTTTATGGAAAAATTAATTTGTGAAATCCAAGTTTGGGACAAGTTTCATATTATCATTGATTATATAATAGATAATTAAAAATAAGTGTAAAAATATTTCTAAATAGTTTAGAGAGTGTAAATATCAAGTTTTCAGCTTATGAATAGTTGTTTTTAAATAATAATCAAGCATAATAGAAAATATCAAATATTTGAAAATATATTTGGTAAATGGACCAACTTGTCTTGGTCTGGGGCAAGTTGGGCAACTCCAAGAGACTAAAAAACACTATTCGTGAAAAAAAGCAACTAAAAGTACAGCTTTTTAATCGTTTTCTTATAAATTAGGTTATTAATTAATAGACTTAACAATAGTCCAATTTGCCCCGGTATCCACTACTACCTCCATTATTCAAAATATATTAAAATTGTTGCAATTTTGTAGGTCGTAATTGTTAGAAAATAAAAAATTATTTAATTTAAAAGTGTAAAAAGTGAAAATTACGTAATTAAGAGTGAAAAAAGTGATAATTATTTAACTTAAAAGAGTAAAAATTAAAAAATTACTAATTTGGATCTAAAAAAACGTAAAAAAAACCTGGGGCGAATTGATCCGCGGCAATTTATTCGAATATTATTAGTCGAATTAATTCGTCTTTATGGAAAAATTAATCTGTGAAATGTAAGTTTGGGACAAATTATATATCATCATTAATTATATAATAAATCATTAAAAATAAGTGTAAAACAATTTCTAAACAATAGCTTTGGGAGAGTATATATCAAGTTTTCAGTTTGTGAATAGCTCTTATTAAAGAATAATCAAGCATAGTAGAAAAAATCATATATTTAAAATTTTATTTGCTAAATGTCTTGGTCCGGGGCAAGTTGAGCCACACCAAGAGACTAAAAAACACTATTCGTGAAAAAAATCAACTTTAAGTGCAGCTTTTTAATCCATTTCATATAAATCAGGTATGAATAGTAGATTTGACAATGGTCCAACTTGCCCCGATATCCACTACCACCACCTTTATTCAAAATATATTAAAATTGTTTAAATTTTTAGGTCGTTATTTTTAAAAGATAAAAACTAGTTAATTCAAAAGTGTAAAAACTGAAAATTATGTAATTAAGAGTGTAAACAGTAACATTATTTAACTTGAAAAGTAAAAATTAAAAAAAAAATTAATTTGAAACTAAAAAAAAACGTGAAAAATCCGGGGCGAATTGATCCGCGGCAATTTATTGGAATATTTTGAGCTTAATTAATTCGCCTTTATGGAAGAATTAATCTGTGAAGTTTGGAACAAGTTTCATATTATTATTGATAATATAATAAATCATTAAAAATAAGTGTGGAAAAATTTCTAAATAGTTTTGAGAGAGTTTAAATATTCACTTTTAAGCTTATGAATAGTTGTTTTTACTAAAAATCAAGCATAGTAGAAAAAATCAAATATTTTGAAAATGTATTAGGTAAATGGAGCAACTTGTCTTGGTCCGGGGCAAATTGGGCCACCCAGAGAGATTAAGAAAAACTGTTTCTGAAGAGAAAACTAAAATTGCATCATTTTAATCGTTTTCGTATAAATTAGGTATCAATAATAGAGTTGACAATGGTCCAACTTGCCCCGATATCCTCTACCACCACCTTTATTCGAAAGATATTAAAATTGTTCCACTATTTTTATTGAAAAGTGTAGAAACTTAAAATTATTTAATTGAAAAGTGTAAAAACTGAAAATTATATAATTAAGAGTGTAAAGTGTGATAATTATTTAATCTAAAATAGTAAAAATTGAACAATAATTAATTTGGAACTAACAAAATGTAAAAAAATCCAAAGCAAGTTAATCCGAAGCAATTTATTCGAATATTATTATTCACATTAATTCGTCTTTATGGAAACATTGATGTGTGGCATGCAAGTTTGGGTCTAGTTTCATATTGTCATTATAATTATGATAAATCATTAAAAATATATGTAAAAAAATTTCTAAATAGCTTTGCAAGAGTTTAATTATCAACTTTTAAGATTATGAATAGTTGTTTTTAAAGAATAATCAACAATAGTAGAAAAAATAAAATATTTGAAAATGCGTTTGGTAAATGCACCAATTTGTCTTGGTCCGGGGCAAGTTGGGCCACTCCGACAGACTAAGAAACACTGTTCATGAAAAAGAAACTAAAAGTAAATTAAGTAATAATAACAAAGTTGACAAGGGTCCAACTTGCCCCGGTATCTACTACCACCACCTTCATTCAAAATATATTAAAATTGTTCCACTTTTTAATTGAAAAGTGTGAAAACTTAAAATTATGTAATTAAGAGTGGAAAAAGAGAAAATTATTTTACATAAAAGAGTAAAAATTACAAAGTGTAATTAATTTGGAAACGTGAAAAAATTCAGGTCAAGTTTATTCGAATATTATTAATTCGAATTAATTCATTCTTTTAAAAAAATTAATCTGTGAATTGCAAGTTTGGGACAAGCGGGGGCAAGTTGGGCAACGCCAAGAGACTAAAAAACACTATTCGAGAAAAAAAGGAACTAAAAGTACAGCTTTTTAATCGTTTTCTTATAAAAATTAGGTTATTAATTAATAGACTTAACAATAGTCCAATTTGCCCCGGTATCCACTACTACCTCCATTATTCAAAATATATTAAAATTGTTGCAATTTTGTAGGTCGTAATTGTTAGAAAATAAAAAATTATTTAATTTAAAAGTGTAAAAAGTGAAAATTATGTAATTAAGAGGGAAAAAAGTGATAATTATTTAACTTAAAAGAGTAAAAATTAAAAAATTACTAATTTGGATCTAAAAAAACGTGAAAAAACCTGGGGCGAATTGATCCGCGGCAATTTATTCGAATATTTTTAGTCGAATTAATTCGTCTTTATGGACAAATTAAACTGTGAAATGTAAGTTTGGGACAAATTATATATCATCATTAATAATATAATAAATCATTAAAAATAAGTGTAAAACAATTTCTAAACAATAGCTTTGGGAGAGTATATATCAAGTTTTCAGTTTGTGAATAGCTCTTATTAAAGAATAATCAAGCATAGTAGAAAAAATCATATATTTAAAATTTTATTTGCTAAATGTCTTGGTCCGGGGCAAGTTGAGCCACACCAAGAGACTAAAACACACTATTCGTGAAAAAAATCAACTTTAAGTGCAGCTTTTTAATCCATTTCATATAAATCAGGTATTAATAGTAGATTTGACAATGGTCCAACTTGCCCCGATATTCACTACCACCACCTTTATTCAAAATATATTAAAATTGTTTAAATTTTTAGGTCGTTATTTTTAAAAGATAAAAACTAGTTAATTCAAAAGTGTAAAAACTGAAAATTATGTAATTAAGAGTGTAAACAGTAACATTATTTAACTTGAAAAGTAAAAATTAAAAAAAAAATTAATTTGAAACTAAAAAAAACGTGAAAAATCCGGGGCGAATTGATCCGCAGCAATTTATGGGAATTTTTTGAGCTTAATTAATTCGCCTTTATGGAAGAATTAATCTGTGAAGTTTGGGACAAGTTTCATATTATTATTGATAATATAATAAATCATTAAAAATAAGTGTAAAAAAATTTCTAAATAGTTTTGAGAGAGTTTAAATATTAACTTTTAAGCTTATGAATAGTTGTTTTTAATGAAAAATCAAGCATAGTAGAAAAAATCAAATATTTTGAAAATGTATTAGGTAAATGGAGCAACTTGTCTTGGTCCGGGGCAAATTGGGCCACCCAGAGAGATTAAGAAAAACTGTTTCTGAAGAGAAAACTAAAATTGCATCATTTTAATCGTTTTCGTATAAATTAGGTATCAATAATAGAGTTGACAATGGTCCAACTTGCCCCGATATCCTCTACCACCACCTTTATTCGAAAGATATTAAAATTGTTCCACTATTTTTATTGAAAAGTGTAGAAACTTAAAATTATTTAATTGAAAAGTGTAAAAACTGAAAATTATATAATTAAGAGTGTAAAGTGTGATAATTATTTAATCTAAAATAGTAAAAATTGAACAATAATTAATTTGGAACTAACAAAATGTAAAAAAATCCAAAGCAAGTTAATCCGAAGCAATTTATTCGAATATTATTATTCACATTAATTCGTCTTTATGGAAACATTGATGTGTGGCATGCAAGTTTGGGTCTAGTTTCATATTGTCATTATAATTATGATAAATCATTAAAAATATATGTAAAAAAATTTCTAAATAGCTTTGCAAGAGTTTAATTATCAACTTTTAAGATTATGAATAGTTGTTTTTAAAGAATAATCAACAATAGTAGAAAAAATAAAATATTTGAAAATGCGTTTGGTAAATGCACCAATTTGTCTTGGTCCGGGGCAAGTTGGGCCACTCCGACAGACTAAGAAACACTGTTCATGAAAAAGAAACTAAAAGTAAATTAAGTAATAATAACAAAGTTGACAAGGGTCCAACTTGCCCCGGTATCTACTACCACCACCTTCATTCAAAATATATTAAAATTGTTCCACTTTTTAATTGAAAAGTGTGAAAACTTAAAATTATGTAATTAAGAGTGGAAAAAGAGAAAATTATTTTACATAAAAGAGTAAAAATTACAAAGTGTAATTAATTTGGAAACGTGAAAAAATTCAGGTCAAGTTTATTCGAATATTATTAATTCGAATTAATTCATTCTTTTAAAAAAATTAATCTGTGAATTGCAAGTTTGGGACAAGCGGGGGCAAGTTGGGCAACGCCAAGAGACTAAAAAACACTATTCGAGAAAAAAAGGAACTAAAAGTACAGCTTTTTAATCGTTTTCTTATAAAAATTAGGTTATTAATTAATAGACTTAACAATAGTCCAATTTGCCCCGGTATCCACTACTACCTCCATTATTCAAAATATATTAAAATTGTTGCAATTTTGTAGGTCGTAATTGTTAGAAAATAAAAAATTATTTAATTTAAAAGTGTAAAAAGTGAAAATTATGTAATTAAGAGGGAAAAAAGTGATAATTATTTAACTTAAAAGAGTAAAAATTAAAAAATTACTAATTTGGATCTAAAAAAACGTGAAAAAACCTGGGGCGAATTGATCCGCGGCAATTTATTCGAATATTTTTAGTCGAATTAATTCGTCTTTATGGACAAATTAAACTGTGAAATGTAAGTTTGGGACAAATTATATATCATCATTAATAATATAATAAATCATTAAAAATAAGTGTAAAACAATTTCTAAACAATAGCTTTGGGAGAGTATATATCAAGTTTTCAGTTTGTGAATAGCTCTTATTAAAGAATAATCAAGCATAGTAGAAAAAATCATATATTTAAAATTTTATTTGCTAAATGTCTTGGTCCGGGGCAAGTTGAGCCACACCAAGAGACTAAAACACACTATTCGTGAAAAAAATCAACTTTAAGTGCAGCTTTTTAATCCATTTCATATAAATCAGGTATTAATAGTAGATTTGACAATGGTCCAACTTGCCCCGATATTCACTACCACCACCTTTATTCAAAATATATTAAAATTGTTTAAATTTTTAGGTCGTTATTTTTAAAAGATAAAAACTAGTTAATTCAAAAGTGTAAAAACTGAAAATTATGTAATTAAGAGTGTAAACAGTAACATTATTTAACTTGAAAAGTAAAAATTAAAAAAAAAATTAATTTGAAACTAAAAAAAACGTGAAAAATCCGGGGCGAATTGATCCGCAGCAATTTATGGGAATTTTTTGAGCTTAATTAATTCGCCTTTATGGAAGAATTAATCTGTGAAGTTTGGGACAAGTTTCATATTATTATTGATAATATAATAAATCATTAAAAATAAGTGTAAAAAAATTTCTAAATAGTTTTGAGAGAGTTTAAATATTAACTTTTAAGCTTATGAATAGTTGTTTTTAATGAAAAATCAAGCATAGTAGAAAAAATCAAATATTTTGAAAATGTATTAGGTAAATGGAGCAACTTGTCTTGGTCCGGGGCAAATTGGGCCACCCAGAGAGATTAAGAAAAACTGTTTCTGAATAGAAAACTAAAATTGCATTATTTTAATCGTTTTCGTATAAATTAGGTATCAATAATGGAGTTGACAATGGTCCAACTTGCCCCGGTATCTACTACCACCACCTTCATTCAAAATATATTAAAATTGTTCCACTTTTTAATTGAAAAGTGTGAAAACTTAAAATTATGTAATTAAGAGTGGAAAAAGAGAAAATTATTTAACATAAAAGAGTAAAAATTACAAAGTAATTAATTTGGAAACGTGAAAAAATTCGGGTCAAGTTTATTCGAATATTATTAATTCGAATTAATTCGTTCTTTTAAAAAAATTAATCTGTGAATTTTTTTTTTTTGGGACAAGCGGGGGCAAGTTGGGCCACTTCGAGGGCCTAAGAAACACTATTCGTGAAAAAAAAACTAAAAGTGCTGAATCGATTTCTGTATTTTTCTATATAAATTAGGTATCAATAATAGAGTTCGGGTCCAACTTGCCCCACTATCCACCACCACTACCCTTATTCAAAATATAGTAAATTTGTTGTAATTTTAAGGTCATAATTGTTAAAAGATGAAAACTATTCAATTTAAAAGTGTAAAAAATAAAAATTATGTCATTAAGAGTGTAAAATGTGAAAATTATTGAGCTTAAAAAAGTAAAAATTAAATAGTATTCAACTTGGAAATAAAAACGTAAAAAAAATACCTGTACTTTCGCCGGGATCTTTGGTGATGTAGCTGACATTGTCGAGGCTAAATGCGTGATTTTTATTACTAAAATCGAGCTGCAGATCGTTGTAGCTATCATTATCGTCCACGGGTACGCTCATTTGAAGGACTTGCGTTTCATATTCCTTCAGATTTGGCTCAACGTAAACTGGGTCGTATCTCGGGACAACATACATTCGCTGCATACGATCCTTGTAAGCTTTATACCTATTTATAAATAAAAAGCGAAAAAGAAAATTAAATAAAAAGTATTTAAAATACGGACATTTCGTGTTTGGAATTTTTAAACTCAAGCTTAAGTTTAAAAACTCATTTTCCCCGATAAAATGCATCTAAACAACGGCTACTAATTACAGACTTCAAATTTTAACAAGACTCTTTCAGTCTAAAGCATTAAATTACACGATTTTTTTGATACCTCATTATTAATTAGGATTTCTTTTCACTATCTTTTTAATTTATTTATTTAAACCTGACATAAATAATAATAAAAAAAATTAATAGTAATTAAAAAAAATAATTACTATTTATTTACTCATTAGTAATTAATAATATATAAATTATTTGGATAAAACCATAATTAATTAAATGAATTATTTTTGAGAAAATTAATGCTTCATCAATAGATCGTTAAATTTTAGTTTCGAAAGTTTATTCACCATCAATGTAGCTTCTGTTGTGAAAAGTTACATAATAGACGATATTACGAAATTTGCGGAAATTCAAATTGAAGTCAATTTAATTAATTGAGACGAGAATGAATTCGCACGAGGAAACTCTACAAAAACACAATAACAACACTGAAAGTGTAAATTGGATAATTATTTCAATATTAAATCAATTTATTTTTATTTACTCGTAACAATTAAATATTGACGATAAATTAATTCGCGAGAGATTTATGAAAATTAATTAAATTTTCGATTAAAATGACTCTTTCATTATAAAGTTTACTTTCCTTGCATATTTCACTTTTATTAAAACCCGCCTGATATTTTTCTCGGTAATAATAAAAGTAAAGTTTTATTTCCTTTTTGTCTCTATTTTAACGAAATTGAAAATTGTTTTTACTCTAAAAACATATTAAAATAATTTCCCATTTAAATTGCTAATTTAAAAAAAAATATTTTATTCTTATAAGTATTTTTACGAATAGGAGTAATAGATACGAGTAGGTGTATCTAGTACACAATATCACTTTTTGTTATCAGTCGTTCTCTTTCAAGCTAGACAACATTTTTATATGCTCGAGAAAAACCAATTTTGCCGCAACCTTTCAGAGCGACTTTTTCCGGTTAATTTTATTATTAAAATTTGTTACGCTTTTACCCCTTTATTGTGATTTTTAGCGTAAAAAAAAACAACGTCCAGTGGCTAATTGATTCAGTTAATTGCAAAATAAAACCTAAAAGATTTTAAAGCAAAGAATGGAGGTTTAAAAAATATAGTGAAAAATACTATGTGTATATGAAATGTGGTAAATAATAGGAGACAAAATATAATAAAAATATGACACGAAATTTAAAAACCAATACAATATACAAATTTTAAAATTAAATATTAAATATTTTAATTTTAAAAATCAATACAGCGTTTAAGAAAAATTGAAATTAAAAATGGAGATATATAAAAGAACAGTGCGGTACAAAGTATAATAAAAAGTATAATTAAAATGTTAAAATATACCAAAAATTACTATACAAAGTCTAGTAAAAAATACAATTGAAACGTAAAAATATAAAAAAGAATACATTACAAAGTATAATAATAAGTACAATTAAAACGGAAAAATATATAAAAAATACTATACACAGTATAATAAAAAGTACAATTGAAATGTTAAAATATATCAAACAATACTGTAGAAAGTATAAAAAAGAGTACAATTAAATGTAAAATTAAAAAAATAATACACTACAAAGTATAGTTAAAAGTATAATAAAAATGGAAAAATATAAGAAACAATAATATTCAAAGTATAATGAAAAGTACAATTAAAACCAAATAATATAAAAAAGAATATTGTGACGTCATATGAAGAAAGAGGTCTAAAAAGGAAAAAGAATTTAGGTTATGTCACTGAACATAACCTAAATTTTTTTCCATAGGTCCCTTTCTTTATATAGCGTCACAATATATTTCAAAATATAATGAAAAATACAACCAAACAGAAAAAATTTAAAAAACAAAACTATACAATGTATAATAAAAAGTAAAATTTTAAAAATTGTACAAAAAAACGATACTTTACAAAGAATATTAAAAAACAATAGTGAAAAAATATATTAAAAAACAATAATATACAATGTACAATAAAAAGGACAATTAAAGTAGGAAAATAAAGAAAATAATACGATACAAAGTATAATAAAAAGTACAATTAAAGTGTTAAAATATATCAAACAGTATTATACAAAGTATAATAAAAAGTAAAATTAATATCTCAAGTTAAAAAAGAATAGGGAAGAGCTGGTTTTTATTTTACACAATTAAAAAAAAAACTTTTAATCAAGATAAAACTATCACAGAACATAATCTAAAATTTTTTCCTTCACATTTCTCTTTCTACATATTGCGTTATAATATATTTAAAAATGTAATAAAAAGTACAATTTGAAAAATTGTATAAAAAACAACAATAGTGAAAAAATGTGAAAAAAAATAATATTCAGTGTATATAATAAGGGCGTTTAAAATGAAAAAATATAAAAAACAATATTCACGATACAGAGTATAATAAAGAGTATGATTTGAAATATTGTATAAAAAACAATAATTTACAAAGTATATTAAAAAACAACAATAGTGGAAAAAAAAGAATGGTATATACAATGTATAATAAGAATGACAAATAAGTGGAAGAATATAAGAAACAATATGATACAGACAATAATAAAAAGTACAATTTTAAAAATAGTGTAAAAAACGATAATTTACAAAGTTTAATAAAAAACAACAATAATGAAAAAATATAAAGAAACAAGAATATAGAATGCCTAATCAACAAGACAACATAGTGGAAAAATGTAGAAAACAGTACGATACAAATTATATTAAAAAGTACAATTTAAGTTTTGAAATATATCAAACAGTGCTATATAAAGTATAATAAAAAGTACGATCTTCAAAATTGTGTAAAAAACGTTACTTTAAAAATTATATTAAAAAACAACAATAGTGGAAAAAAACAATAGTATACAATGTATAATAAAAAACATATATAAGTGAAAAATAGAGAAAACAATACGATACAAACAATAATAAAAAGTACGATTTTAAAAATTGTGTAAAAAACGATACTTTACAAAGTTTATTAAAAAATAACAATAATGAAAAAATATAAAAAAACAAGAATGTTAAATTCTTAATAAAAAGGACAACAAAGTGGAAAAACATAGAAAACAGTACGATACAAATTATAATTAAAGGTATAATTAAAGTTTTAGAATATATCAAATAATACTATACAAAGTATAATAAAAAATACGATTTTTAAAATTGTGTAAAAAACGATACTTTACAAAGTATAATAAAAAACAACAATAGTGGAAAAAAATAAAAGAAACAATAGTATACAATGAATAATAAAAAATACGATTTTAAAAATTGTATAATTAACTTTACATTACAAAGTGTAATAAAAATCAATAGTGAAAAATAAAAAAAAAACAAATTTGGGACAAACCGCTGACTTTTTACCAAAAGTGGTTGCTGATATATTTTAAAAAATATTGAAACCTATATTATTTGTTTTATTGAAAAATCTAAATTCAGCTTCTAAAGTTTTTTTAATTAAATTTTTTTATTTTTCAGCCGTAAATTGTAGTTAAAGGGGCAAATATCAAGAAAAAATTGCGTTTTTAATGCATGTTTAACACTCTTTTAATTAAGAAAAAAACATTTAATTCCTGTGCTATAAAGAAAATACGTTTAATTGGTATCCAAATATTTATTTTCATTAATATAATTTTGTGTAAAATGAAAAATAATAGTAATAAAATTAACTTAAAGTTATTAAATAATAATTAAAATAATGAAGAAAATGATAGAAATTTGTAGAAAATAATTAAAAACTAATATAATAAATTTAACAATTCATGGCAATAAAAAAAATTGAATTCATTTATGTATTTATTTATTTTTGGGTCAAAGCCCATTGGAATATAAAATTAAAATTTTTTTTCAATTAACAATAAAATTAAAATTTGAAGAAAATTATTGTAAATTATAAAATTAACAAAAGTAGAACAGAAACTTGTGTTGAAAATTTAAATAGTCTTGGCAATAATTTAAAGATAGAAAAAAATAATTGAAATTTTAAGAAAATAATTGAAAAATGACTGACGTAAATGAAAACTTGTGTAATAAATTTAAATATTCATTCTGCATATTTTGTCTGTAAACTAAAACAATTTTAAAATTTCCTGATAAAGAGAATAAAAATTAATAAATAAAAGGGACTAACTTTACTTTGGATTTTAAAACGTGGACAGAAAAAGATGAATAAATATAAATACTAACCAACTTCACTTCAAGTTTTAAAACGTGGACAGAAAAAGATAAATAAATATAAATAGTAACTAACTTCAGGAGTTTACGGATATTATTATTATTTAATAATTCTTTCTTTAAAAATCATTGAAAAACGGATGTATTTTTCTTTGTTAATTGTATTTTACTTTCTAATAAAATTAATAAATAAATCTCAACAACTGATGATAAGAAACATTTTCAATTTGAAATGATAATTTGTTAAAATAATTAGGGCAAAAATTGTATTTATTTTTATTTTTAATTCTATATTTATCTCTGTTAATTAATAATTTAATAAACCTTAACAATTATTAATGAAAATAAATTATGAATTTAAATAAAATCATAAATAAAATACAAAATTTTAAATATGTATTATATGTATTATAATATAAATTATAAATAATAAATAATGAGAACAGAACAACCCACACAAACGAATTATATATTTAAAACTAAGGTAGTTAATGTTTTGATAAATAGGTTAAATTAATATTTATAAACTGCTAAAATATAAATAATAATTTTAAATTTAACATCAATTATCGATTGTCAAACTTCAGAGTGTATTTTAAAATATAAAAAATAACCTATTTTTCATTACATTTTAATCTTGAATAATTCATAAACTGGACAACTTACCTTCGGGAAAATTTAATATGTTGTAGATTTTATGAAAACTTAGATATGTGGAAAATCTTAATTTTTAAAATCCATCCAGAAAAAAGTTGTGTAAGTTCAAAAATGTGTGTTTTGTGATTAAATTTAAAATTTCAAAATGAAATTTTTCAATAATAAAATAAATATTCATTTTCTTTCTAGTAAAAACATGATTAGATTGCACAAATAAATATTATGGTAATTTTTGTTAATATTTGTTAAGTAAATTTCTAAAAAATAGACTTTTAAGAGTGACAAAAATATTTTTTATCAACTTTAAATTAATTTAATTACTATTATTTTTCATTTTACAAAAAATTATATTAATGAAAATAAATATTTGGATACTAATTAAACGTAATTTTTTTATAGCACAGGAATTAAATGTTTTTTTTTTCTTAATTAGAAGAGTGTTAAACATGCATTAAAAACGCAATTTTTTCTTGACACTTGCTCCTTTAATTACAATTTATAGCAGAAATATAAAAAATTTAATTAAAAGAACTTTAGAAGCTGAATTTAGATACTTCAATAATACATATAATACAGGTTTTAATATTTTCTAAAATATGTCAGCGACCACTTTTGGTCGAAAGTCATCGGTTTGTAAAGAATCGTTTTTTCCATAATTTTAAAAATCGTATTTTTTATTATACTTTGTATAGTATTGTTTGATATATTTTAAAATTTTAATTGTACTTTTTATTATAATTTGTATCGTATTGTTTTCTCTATTTTTCACTTATATGTGTTTTTTATTATACATTGTATACTATTGCTTTTTTCCACTATTGTTGTTTTTTAATATACTTTATAAAGTAACGTTTTTTTACACAATTTTGAAGATCGTACTTTTTATTATACTTTGTATAGCATTGTTTGATATATTCCAAAACTCTAATTGTACTTTTTAATATAATTTTTATCGTACTGTTTTCTATATTTTTTCACTTTGTTGTCTTTTTGATTAGGCATTCTATATTTTTGTTTCTTTATATTTTTTTCATTATTGTTGTTTTTTATCAAACTTTGTAAAGTATCGTTTTTTACACTATTTTTAAAATCGTATCTTTTTTATTGTTTGTATCGTATTGTTTCCTATATTCTTACACTTATTTGTCTTTCTTATTATACCTTGTATATTATTGTTTTTTTTTTCACTATTGTTGCTTTTTAATATACTTTGTAAAGTAAAGTTTTTTACACAATTTTGAAGATCGTACTTTTTATTATACTTTGTATAGCATTGTTTGATATTTTCCAAAACTTTAATTGTACTTTTTAATATAATTTTTATCGTACTGTTTTCTATATTTTTCCACTTTGTTGTCTTTTTGATTAGGCATTCTATATTTTTGTTTCTTTATATTTTTTTCATTATTGTTGTTTTTTATCAAACTTTGTAAAGTATCGTTTTTTACACTATTTTTAAAATCGTATCTTTTTATTATTGTTTGTATCGTATTGTTTCCTATATTCTTACACTTATTTGTCTTTCTTATTATACCTTGTATACTATTTTTTTTCACTATTGTTGTTTTTTATACAATATTTAAAATATTTTATTATACTTTGTATCGTATTTTAAACTTAAATAATTCATAAACTGGACAACTTATCTTCGGGAAAATTAATTATGTTGTGGATTTTATGAAAACCTAAATATGTGGAAAGTCTTAATTTTTAAATCCATCCAGAAAAAAGATGTGTTAGTTCAAAAATGTGTATTTTGTGGTTAAATTTAAAATTTCAAAATGTAATTACTCAAAATAAATATTCGTCTTCTTTTTAGTGCAAACATGATTAGAGTGCTCAAATAAATAATTATTGTAATTTTCGTTAATATTCGTTAAGTTGATCTCTAAAAAATAGACTTTAAAAAAAAAATTTACACAAAATTATGTTAAGGAAAAATAAATATTTGGAATACTGATTAAGCGTCTTTTCTTTATAGCACAGGAATTAAATCTTTTTTCTGAATTAAATGCATGTTAAACAAATTATTATTCTTTAATTTCAACTTTTTATCAAATTAACCCACATATTTATTATTGATTCTATATTTTGCAACTTTTGACCAAGAAACTAAAAATAACAATTCTACTAATCGTTTAAACAAATATTTAAGGTTTTAATATTTTTTAAAATATGTCAGCGACCATTTTTGGTTGATAGTCAGTGGTTTGACCCTAATAATAAAGTTACGATTAAAAACATTTAAAATGTAACAAAAAAAAAAAAAAAACAGTAAGAAGAGAAAATGGTAAAAATAAATTTATATTAATAAAAACGAAATGAAAAATAGAATATAGGAATAAGAAGAAAAATGGAAGGAAATTCTTACCTCGACCAGGAGACGCAAATATAAATAATGCCAGCGATGCCAAGTATGAGGATTATACAGGCTATAATAATAAGCGCATATGGAAAAACTTCGCCACTAAAAGCAACTGCAGTTTGTGTGCGAACTGGTTCTGAAGGCATTACTGGTGGATGGATTTCGATAGCGGTCGCTCGGATCAAAGGAGACACATCGTAGGTAATATTCGACATTGCATGTTTCTCCAATACTGATCTGAAAATCGAAACCCAATTTATGATTACGCACAATAGAAACTAGAACGTGGGCGATTGTTGTATATAGGTTTTTCCACTACTTGTATTTTCCCCTACTTCTGTCAATTTGCACAACTCTCTCCTACTTCAATGCATAATTTATAATTATTTACCGGTCTTACGTTCTTAAATAACAACGTCCTTCTAGATTTTAATTATACTTGCCTTCCTTTTCCCGAAACAATTACATTTATGGATTGTAATTTCGCGTCTCGAGAGAAATTTATGAGATATTAGATAAAATTAGCGGGACTATTTTTGTCGAGTTTTAAAGTGAAATATTTTTGCTTTCTGTAATTCTGCTAGAATTTTAAAAATTGTAATGGAATTTGAGAATTGATATTGCAGGCTTCAAAGTGACAATGAAGAATATTTTTGGGGAAATAGGAGACTAAATATGCACACTGCAAAAACAGCTGTCTTCTAAGTGTCTTATTTTAAGACATTTTGGTGTCTTTTTTGTATCTAAGACGCAAAAAATATCTCATTTTAAGACATTAATTGCGTCTTAGACACCAAAATGTCTTAAAATAAGACATTTAGAAGACAGCAGATTTTGCAGTGCAAAAATAGGGAACTTTTAGGGTACTTTAAAAACTTTATAAATAAAGATAAATTAATTATATACAGTAGAACCTCGAATTTGTTTGGGTAGGACAAAATTACATAAGTTGTAGGATAAAAAAAATATAATTAAAAAATATAATACAGAATTTTCAAATTAATAAAAAAAAAAAATAAAAAAAAAGAGAGAGAAGGTGAAGGAAAATAATTACAAATTGTGGAAAGTAATTTAAAATTGATAAACAATAACTAAAAATTATAGAAAATAATTGAAAAATAATAAAAATAATTGACAATTTAAGAACATAATTCATAAATATGATAAAAATAATTTGCAAGAGTACATATATAAACTAAGAGAGAATAATTGAAAATAATAATGGCAAATTTAAAAAAAATAAAAATTGATAAATATGAGAAAAATAATTTGCAAGAGTACATATATAAACTAAGAGAAAATAATTGAAAATAATAATGGCAAATTAAAAAAAATGAAAATTAATAAATATGAGAAAAATAATTGACATAATTGAAAATTGGAAAATAAACCAATTAAAAAAGATTATAAAAATAATTTAAAAAATTAAAAATTGTTTCTATAATTGCAAAATTATAGAAACAACTGAAAATTGAAAAAATTAATTTAAAAAAGATGAGAATAATTGAAAAAAAAAATCAAAATTGATGAAAACAATTGAGAATTGAAAACAATTGAGAATTGAGAACAATAATTGACAATTTAGGAAACTAATTAAAAAATGATAAAGGTAATTTAAAATCGAAGAAATCAATGAGAAGGTCATAAAACAAATATTAAACATTAAAAACAAAGAATTAAAATTAAGATTAAGTAAATCAAACTGAAAATTTGATCTAGAGAAAAATTAAAAATTAAAGAAAAAAAATTGCAAAATTATAGAAATAATTGAAAACTGAAGCCACTAATTTGAAATTAAGAAAATATTTGAAAATTAAAGAAAATAATCGAGATTTGAAAAGAATAATTTAAACAAATTACAAAATATATATCAAATTAAAGGAAATGATTCTAACATAGCAAAAATTTGTATGATTTTTACAAATTTGACAAATTTGTAAAAACAATTGAAATTTGAAATAAATGATTAAAGGTTTAGTAAATCAGTTAAAAATAATTTTAAAAATTATAATTTAAAGAAAAAAAAATACAAAATTATAGAAATAATTGAGATTTGAAGACAGTAATATAAAATTTAGAAAATATTTGATAATTGGAGAAAAAAAATCGAGAATTGAGAAGAATAATTGAAAAATGGCAAAAATAATGATAAATATTTTAAAATAATTGAAATTTGAGATAAATAATAGAAAATTTAGGACATTAATTAAAAAATACCGAAACTAATTGTAAATTTGAAAAAAATAATTTAAAAATTTTAAATTTATTAACAATTTTTTTAATTAATTGAAGTTTGAAATAATTAATTAAAGATTTAGTAAATCAGTTAAAAAATAATTGAAAAATTTATAATTTGGAGAAAAAAAATTGAAAAATTAAAAAAAAGCAATTTAAAATGATGAAAATATTTGAAAAATAATACAAATGACTGAAATTTGAGATAAATAAATTAAAAATGTAGAAAGTGTACGAAAAAATACTTTTCAAAACTAAAAATTGGAGAAAATATTTTTAAAGTTATAGAAATAATTGAAAGTTTAGGAAAATAAATAAAATTTATGAAAAATAAGTGATAAAACTACAAAACATTTTTGAAATTTCATAAAATAACTGAAAAATGATAAATACAATGAAAAAATAATTTTACAAATTAGAATGTAAAAAAATAATTGCAAATTTTGGAAATTAATTGAAAAATAATAGTAATATTTAATAAATAGAAAAAATAATTTTAAATTTAAATTGAATAAAATAATTGAAATTTGATGAAAATAATTGACAGTTTATGAAATTAATTGACAGTTTATGAAATTAATGAAATACTAACAGTGGCGTAACTATTAAGGGGCAAAGTGGGGCAGTGCCCCGGGGCCCTTGAGCTTAGGGGGCACTCAGTCAACCCTAATTTATAAAATTTTAGAATTAAAAAAAATTGCAAAAAATAATTGAAATTAAACAAAATAATTGCAAATTTTGCAAATTAATTGAAAAAAAAATGAACTTAATTAAAAATGGGGGAACGTAATCTAAAAGTCAGAGAAATATTTAAAAAATAAAAAAAAAAAATTTAAATTTGAGAAAATGACTTGAAAATCTTAAAAATAAATTGAATAAAATTGAATAATGAAAAATTGAGGAAAATAATTGAAGAATCGTTTAAAAAATTGAAAATTGAAGAGAATAATCTAAATTTGAAATAATGAATGAAAATTTAGGAAATTAATTGGAAAATAATGAAAATATTAAAAGATGAAGAAAATAATCGCAAAATAATAAAGAGAAATAAAAATTGAACAAAATAACTAAAAATTGTTATATATATTTGAAGGTTCAGTAAACTAATTAAGAAATTATAAAAATGATTAAAAATTGAAAATAATAATTAAAAAATGACAAAAATAATGGAAAATTAAAAAAGTTAATTTAAATTTGCGATGAATAATATAAAATTAAGGAATAAATAATTAAATTGATTTAATGTCAAGGCAAAAATAATTAAAAATAAAAAAGTGATTGAGAAAACTAAACAAAATAATTGAAATTTGAGGAAGTTAAATTTAAGATTTAGGGAAACAATTTATAAACAATTAAAATAATTAAGAATTGTAGAAAATAGTTGAAAAATGATCAAAAAAGTACAAAATTTGTATTTTTAGTAATTGAAATCATAATAGAAAAGAATGATTAAAAATTGAAGAAATTTTTAAGTCACTTGAAATTAAGTATTTTTGAAACGTGGATTAATTGATCTTTTAATCAATTCAAGTTCACATTAACTGAAATTTGACGAAATTTAAATTGCTATAAATTTAAAATTTAAGAAAATTTTAAAAAGGTGAAATATGATTTAAAATTTTAAAAGAAAAAAACATCTAGATACCTTGACTTTAAATATACTTTCGTGAAAAATTGGGGATTTTAAGATAAATTTTTCTAAATAGGGAACTTTTAGGGGCCAATCTCAAAATAGGGGACATTTAGGGGAATAAATAAAAAATAAAAATAAAATAAAATAAAAATGTCACTTAAGTTTATAATTGAAATTGTTATTTAGTTTTTTAACTGAAATTGTAATTCAAAATTGTATCTAATTAAAATTCTCAGTCGGTTTTTTAATTATAATTGTTATCCAATTTTCTCATTAAAATTGTGAGTCAATTTTCGAATTGAAATTATAATATATTTAATATATAATATTATACACCCAAATATAATTGTGATTCACTTTTCTAATTATAAATTAACTGAATTTTTCCATGTTCCAATTCCAATTACATTTTAATTTTATAATTTTTAAGATTGTTATTCAATCATCTTATTTAAATTGCCTCCTAACTTTCTAATTAAAATTGCAATACAATTTATTTAAAAAAATTATTATTCAATTTTCTTACTAAATCTGTAATTCAATTTTTTAATAAAAAGTGATAAATCAATTCATATTAAATTTCATTCTTCTAATTACATATAATTGAGATTCAATTTTCTAATTAAACTTGCGAAACAATATTCTAATTAAACTTTAGACTCAATTATCTAATTAAAATTGAACTTCATGTTTCTAATTAGAACTCTAATTCACTTTTCAATTAAAAATGTAATTCTTGTTTTCAATTCGAATTGTGATTCGATTTTTCAAATAAAATTAAATTTCACCTCTCTAATTAAAATTGCGACTCAATTTTATAATTAAAAGTATTATTTAATTATTTTATTCAAATCCGAGCAAAATTTATAAACTAAAATTGCGTTCCCATTTTCTAATTAAAATTGCAATATAATTTACTAAAAAAATTATCATTCAATTTTCTAATTGAATCCGTAACTCAATTTTTGAATAAAAATTATACTCTCTAAATCTGAATTAGTTAAAAATAATTAATTTGAAAGCAAAAAATCAGTAACTAATTCAAATAGTTATAATTTTACTAATTATTTAGTCAAAAACGTCAAAATTAAATAATTATTAGTCAAATTCATTTTTAGGTTCTGTCAAAATAACTAATATTTTAGTAAAATTCTGTTTACTAATTTAATTATTCGAATTTTAACTATTTTTTAGTTATCTTTTTACTCATAGATAGTTATTTTTCACTAATTGCTGAAACAAAAACTAAGCCACGATTTTACTAATAATTATAGTTATTTTTAACTAATTCAGATTTAGAGAGTAAATCGATTAATATTAAATTTTAATACAATTGCGATTTAATTTTGTATTTAAAATTGCGAAATAATTTTATAATTAAACCTTGGACTCGATTTTCTAATTAAAATTGCAATTCAATTTTCTAATTAAATTATTAAAATTTTTCAATTGAATGTGTAAGTCGATTGTTACTCGTTCGTTTTTGAATTACAAATCAATTGTTATTTACGTTTTTTATTTGCTACACAACTGAATTGTTTAATTAAAATTCAATTAATATTCAATTCATATTCGATTATTATATAATTAATATTCAATTACTATTAAATTGCTTATTAAATTATTACTCCTCCCAACTTATTTTATGTTTTTTTTTCAATTATTCTTACTCAAATTGTATTCAATTATTATTCAAATCATCTTTCAAAAATCATCTAGCAAAATAATTATAAACGAACGAATTTTCTAAAACTACGTGAAGTAAATCCTGAAATATTTCATCTTCTCTTATTTTACGTTTCACAAAACTCACCCGTTGACTTTCACATTAAAGCAGTTTCTCCTTAAGAACTTGGAAAAGTAAATCCCGAGTTTAAGCAAACATTTACGAACCCTTTTTACTTCATTTAAGCTTAAATCCAGCGAAGTGGTTTTTAAAAAAAAATACACAAAACAATTTATTTCTATGAATGTACAAAATAAAAGAATTTTTAAGGAAAATAAAGTGGCATTGAAATATTCATTTCTTGTCCTTCCAATCAAAATTTTCCAACTCCTTAAGAACTTAAACCCAACTTTGATCAGTACCTAATAAACTGCCAAGTTTCGTCTAAATCGATTCATCCGTTCAACTCTCACGAACGTTCAAAGTTTTGCCACAGACAGACAGATAGACACGAATTTCTTTTATCCCCATGTTTTAATTCCTCGATCCTCGAAACGTATTTTTATCTTGACTTTTATTACTTTTTAACATTCTAATAAGCAATGCACAGACAAAACTCTGATTTTATTCCAATAGATTAAAAAAATATAATACTATTTTAAAAATAACTCACCTATAAAGTCGACTGCTGTTTCTATCAAGAATAGTTTCCGTTTCAGGATCGATTGTATAGAACCAAATATCCGAGTCCTCCGGAATATCAATTGTTCCATTTTCCGTTTTCAGCATTCTCACGACAATCCTGTCAATACCAACCAAAAGTCCAGTCTTGTCTTCCATTAGTTTTGCAATCTTTGGCCCATCCTTGTGGAGATTTTCGTGCGCTGCCTTCTCAATCGACATGACCAACAAATTCTCTTCCCCTATGAGATTTACAATCACTGGCGCTTCCGCAATATTAAAATTGCTCGTCGAGTTTGGATTATCTCTGACCTGGACATTGAATTTAAAAGGCAATTCCTCCGAGTCGACATTCTCGAAAGTTGCAGTTGTCGTGATGCTACCGGAAAAAGGATCTATCACAAAATAATTCGAGCCGGGTCCTTCCAAAATTTTATACTCCAATTTTCCGAATTTTCCGCTGTCTTTGTCATGAGCCTTCACGTGCAGAACCGCTGTCGAAAATTTTGCCGTTCGAGGAATGGCCGCGAAATAACGACCCGAAGTTATATTCATGTCCGGAAACTCAAACTCTGGACTATTGTCGTTTACGTCGAGAACTTGGATTTTTACCTGGAACAAAAATCGTGTTTTTTATTTAGTAAAAAGTTTTTAATTGCATTTTTATTTTTTTATGTATTGTTAGAATTTATAAAAGGCGCGGTTAAAATTCGACACATTTAAACTCTGCTAATTTTTTATAGAACATTATGAACTAATCAACTTGGTTAAATTCTATAATTTAAAATTCTACAAATTTCAACTCTACGATAATAAATTTTACACAATAAAACTCTACAATAGGATTTTTTATACAAAATTTAATAACTAATCGCGCTTGGTTAAATACTACAATTTAAAATTCTACACTTTTAAAATCTACAATAAAGATTTTTATAGAACATTAATTTTAAATCCTTTGTAGTTAAATTCTAGAATTTAAAATTCTAATAATTAAAATTCTAAAAATTTGAATTCTACTATGATAAAATCTACACGTTAAATTCTAGACATTAAAAATCTACAATATGATTTTTTATAAAACATTAAGATTTCTGTTAAATTCTAGAATTTAAAAATCTATAAATTTCTACTCTAGAATAGTTATAAATTCTACAGGTTAGATACATACAATAGGATTTTTTATAAAACATTAATAACTGATCCAATTTGGTTAAATCCTAAAATTTAAAATTCTACACATTCAAAATCCAGAATAAAATTTTGTATAGAACATTAATATTAAATCCCTCGTAGTTAAATTCTAGAATTTAAAATTCTACTAATTAAAATTCTAAAGCTTTGAACTCTACTATGATAAAATCTACATGTTAAATTCTACACATTAAAAATCTACAATATGATTTTTAATAAAACATTAATATTAAATGCTTACAGTTAAATTCTAGAATTTATAAATCTATAAATTTCAACATTACAATAATAAATTCTACACATTAAAAACGTACAATAGGATTTTTTATAAAACATTAATAGCTGATCCAACTTGGTTAAATCCTAAAATTTAAAATTCTACACATTCAAAATCTACAATAAAATTTTGTATAGAACATTAATAATAAATACTTCGTAGTTCAATACAAAAAATTTAATTTCTAAAAATTAAAATTCTTCTTTAAACTCTAACATGATAAATTTTACACAATAAAACTCTACAATAGGATCTTTTTATATAACATTAAAATTAAATCCTTATAGTTAAATTCTAGAATTTAATATTCTACAAATTAAAATTCTACACATTTAAACTCTACAATGATAAATTCTATAGAATCAAATTCATGAATAGAATATTTTATAAAAAATTAATATTAAATGATTACAGGTAAATTATAGAATTTAATATTCTACAAATTTAAACTCTACACAATAAAGCTCTACAATAGGATTTTTATAAACATTAATATTAAATCTTTATAGTTAAATTCCAGAATTTAAAAATCTACCAATTTGAACTCTGAAATAATAAATTCTACACATTAAAAACCTACAATAGCATTTTTAATAAAACATTAATAACTAATCTAACTTAGTTAAATTTTACCATTTAAAATTCTACTCATTTAAAATCTGCAATAAAGTTTTTTATAAAACATTGATATAAAATCCTACGTAGTTTAATTCAAAAAAATTTTATTCTAAAAATTAAAATTCTATAAATTTAAACTCTACAATGATAAATTCTACACAATAAAACTCTAAAATAGGATCTTTTTATTAATATCTATTAAATCTTGAAAGATAAATTCTAGAATTTAATATTTTACAAATTTAAACTATACAAAGATAAATTCTACACAATAAACCTCTACAATAGGATTTTATATAAACAATATTAAATCCTTATAGTTAAATTCCACAATTTGAAAATCTACAAATTTGAACTCTACAATAATAAATTCTACACATTAAAAACCTACAATAGGATTTTTGATAAAACATTAAGAACTAATCCAACTTGATTTAATTCTACAATTTAAAATTCTACACATTTAAAATCTACAATAAGTTTTTTAAAGAACATTAAATATTAAATCCTACGTAGTTTAATTCGAAAATTGTAAATTTCAAATGATTTAAATTCTACTAATTTAAATTCAAAAATGATAAATTCTACACAATAAAACTCTACAATAGGATATTTTTATGAAACATTAATATTAAATTTTTATAGTTAAATTCTAGAATTTAAAATTCTACAAATTAAAATTCTACACATATAAACTCTACATTAAAATTTTTTATAAAACGTTAATATTAAAAAACTACATAGTTAAATTCTACAATTTAAAATTCTACAAATTTAAACTCTGCAATGAGAAATTCTACACAATCAAACTCAAAAATAGGATTTTTTATAAAACATTAATATTAAATACTTACAGTGAAATTGTAGAATTTAATATTCTACAAATTTAAACTCTAGAATGATAAATTCTTCACAATAAAACTCTACAATAGGATTTTTTTATAAACATTAATATTAAATCTTTATAGTTTAATTCCAGAATTTAAAAATCTACAAATTTAAACTCTAGAATGATAAATTCTTCACAATAAAACTCTACAATAGGATTTTTTTATAAACATTAATAACTAATCCAACTTGGTTAAATTTTACCATTTAAAATTCTACTTTTAAATGGTATTCTACATTTAAAATCTACAATAAAGTTTTTTATAG
This sequence comes from Ganaspis brasiliensis, assembly GCA_037103525.1. NCBI lineage: Eukaryota > Metazoa > Arthropoda > Insecta > Hymenoptera > Figitidae > Ganaspis > Ganaspis brasiliensis. The sequence continues at coordinate 4,003,169 of JAZKLR010000146.1, forward strand.
AACATTAATAGGTATTAAATCCTACGAAGTTTAATGTTTAATTCTAAAAATTAAAATTCTATAAATTTAAACTCTTCAGTGAGAAATTCTACACGTTAAATTATACTCCTTTAAAATCTACAGTTTATATATTATAAAATGTAACATTATATTAATTATAACAATATTTATATTTTTTATCTTATCTTTAAACTTTGCAGAGTTAAATTACATAATGTAAAATTTTACACATGCTTATTTGTTTATTTTCTAATAGTGAAAGAGGTTATAAATGTATAGAATTTAACGTTTACAATTTATAATTCTAGAGTTTAAATGTGCAGAATTCAATAAGATTTAATATTAATCTTTTATAAAAATAATAAAAAACCTTATTGTAGAGTTTTAATGTGTCATATTTAACGTGTAGAATTTATTATTGTCGAGTTTAACTTTGTAGAATTTGATATTTGTGGAATTTAACTACGTAGGATTTAATATTATTGTTTTATGAAAAATCCTATTGTAGAGTTTTATAATATAGAATTTAACCTGTAGAATTTATTATTGTAGAGTTTAAATTTGTATAATATTAAATTGTAGAATTTAATAATAATGCTTTATAAATGTGTAGAATTTTATAGATTAAAAAAATACCCCTGCGCAAATATTCTTCAAAATCCTATGTAAAAAGAAGTTTAAGGTTTTGTAGTTTCTAATTTCTTTGAATTCATTCTCGACATTTTAGAGGATTTATGAATGAAATGATATGAAATATGTTTTTGAAAAATTTGGCAAGAATTGAAGTTGAATTTACCCAAACCAGAATCGAATTTCGTTGCCTTTTTTTTTAATTTTAAGAGATTTATTTTTTTATTAGAAAAATAACCTGAAAATTTATTTATTAGAATCATTTGAAGTATATTTTCTACTACTAAAGTAATAAATTCTTGTCTGTAAGTTTTTTTTTAAATAATTTCCATATTCTTTCAAAATTAAAAAAAAGACAACAAAATTATTTATTCATAAATCCTCTAAAATGTTCATAATAAACTCAAAGGAATCAGAAAATATAAAAAATTTAGCGTTCTTTTTACATAAGTTTCAAGTAAGAAAAGAAAGGTATTTCGCGATATCAAGAGTTTTAGATTTCAAATAGCAATTTCTTTATGAAGTTTTTAAAAATTTATTAAAAAAATTAAAACCAATCGAAACAGCATTAAATTCTCTTTTAAAATAGCATACATATATTATGAATTATTTAATTTTTTTCAATTTAATTTTATTTAAGGGCATGTGATGGAGATTGACGTAACTAGTATAAGCAAAATTTGGCCGTATTCTTACTCTCAAACTAACAAATGTTTTGACACTAATTTTGCCCTAAAATTAATTTTTAAAAATTCACACAAATTAGCCAATTTTTTAAGAAGTTAATTTTAAAGCAAAATTGGAACAATTTTGAGCCAGAAAAACCTTTTTAATGATATTATAAGTAATTCTACAAAGTTTGATGTCAAAATATTTATTATTTTTCAAGAAAGTTTCCGCACAATTTTTGCCTGTACCAGTGACGTCATACTCTATCACATGCCCTTAAAAAAGCCTTTTTTCGATTTTCTTTAAAGCTGATTTTTTTATCTGGTTTGAAATAGAATACCTCAATATTTAAAATATAGTTATAATATAATATAATTATTTTGTTTTGATTATTATTTTAATAAAATCTAAGACACATACCATTGTTGTGTTTTTGTCTGATCTTAATAAGCCGGAAATAGATATTAATCTGATCTTGATTTGATAAGATTCTGTGCTTTCATAATCGAGTGTTCCTTTTCTCAATCTGAGGGCGCAATTTCGCTCTTCGGTTACGTTCGTTTCAAAAAGTCCTTCATCATTTCCACTGTAGATTTCACATTTTAAGGGACTGATGTCATAAGAATGGGAATTGATGACAGTTAGTGTTTTGATGAGAGAATTATCAGGAGCGTCCTCAGAAACATCGACGTTATATGAATCCTCAGCAAAACCTAGTCCAATTTCAGGAGCCACTGTGGCAACGTGTCGAATGAAAATCTGAACTGATGTCACTGAAGATAATTGAGGATCTCCCAAATCGAAGGCTCTCACGTCCACCTAAAAAATTACAAGAATAAAATAATAAAAATATAAATCGGTATTTTTATTTTAAATTTCGTTGGTTTTAATTTCTATCTTTAGTTTAAAAACAGTTTAGTTTAATAACAAAAACATTAAAAAAAACAAAGTTAGTCGGTTTTGGAATTTATTATAATAAATTTATTTATACGATTACTGATTTTCATAATGATTTTCCTCCACTTTCTAGCTATTTTTGTTAACATTCTAATAATCTTTATCAATATTATTATGTAAGTTATTTGTACACTTTGCAGTTATTTTATAACATCTAAGTAATTTTGGTTCATTTTCTAACAATCATTTTGAAATATTAGTTGGTTTCACATATTATTGAATTATTGAGTGATTTTTTTTTCAAATAGTTTTTTTTTTCAATTTGACATTCTCTTTTCACTTTAAAGTAATTTTTTGTTTTATAGTCACTTCAAATCATTCTCTGGTAATTATTTTACTTTGTAGTAATTTTTTTTAAACTTTCTAGTGATTTTTCTACATATTCTAGTAACTTTTAGTTATGTATAGTAACTTTTATTTCTCTGGTTATTATTTTACTTTATAGTAATTTTCTAAAACTTTCTAGGGATTTTTCTTTCTTTACATATTCTAGTAACTTTTAGCCATGTATAGTAACTTTTATTTCTTTGGTTATTATTTTACTTTATAGTAATTTTCTAAAATTTCTAGTGATTTTTCTACATATTCTAGTAACTTTTAGCTATATATAGTAACTTTTATATACTTTATAGTTATTTTTTAACACTAAGTACATTATCATTACTTTCTAACAATGATTTTCAGCTTCTAGTTATTTTTCACATATTCGTTTTCACATATTAAATAGGAGGTTTGTTTCTCTTAAATTTTACATTCGTCTTTCACTTTATAGTTATTTTTTTGTTTTATACTTTCCCTGAATCAACTTCTAATAATTATTTTATGTCAGACTTTTGTTTTTACTTAATTTGACAATCTTTCTTGACCTAGTAGTAATTTTTTTGCTCTAAAGTTACTATTAATAAATTTCTAGTTATTATTTTACATTCTAGTAACTTTTCTTTTCTTTCGAGATATTTTTCTATAAATTCTAGTAACTTTCACAAATATATAATTATTTTTCTTTACTTTCTAGTGACTTTTTAACATTTCACTACTTTATCTTTATTTTCTGATAATTATTTTTAACTTTTAGTTACTTTACACATATTTAGTAATTTTTATTCAATTCAATGTTAGTTTTTCTTTAATTTAACATTCGTCTTTAACTTTATAGCCATGTTTTCGTTTTATAGTTCCCCTTAATCAACTTCTAAAAATTATTTTATTTTTAAGTAATTTTTTCTCACGATCTAGTCATTTTTAAACACCCATTTACTTAAACTTCATTTTCTAACAATTAACTTCAGCCTGTAGTAATTTTTCACGTTTTGATTAATTCTATTCTTTAGTCCGAATTTTGGTTTTCTTCAATTTTACATTTTTTTCACTTAATAGTAATTTTTTTGCTCTAAAGTTACTTTTAATAAACTTCTAGTTATTATTTTACGCTCTAGTAACTTTTCTTCACTTACTAGCTATTTTTTTATAAATTCTAGTTACTTTTTGCCCTAAAGTTAATTTTAATAAACTTCTAGTCATTATTTTCCATTCTAGTAACTTTTCTCCACTTTCTAGATATTTTTATATAAATTCTAGCTATTTTTACCAATATATAGTTATTTTTCTTCATTTTCTGGTTACTTTTTTCGTTTTATAGATTCCCTATATTAACTTCTAGTATTTATTTTATTGTTTAGTACTGTTTTTTCATGTTCTAGTTATTTTGTAACACCTAATTACTTTATCTTTATTTTCTAACAACTAACTTCAGCCTGTAGTAATTTTTTACGTTTTGAGTAATTCTTTTTCAGTCCGAGATTTGTTTCTCTTCAATTTTATATTTTTTTCACTTAATAGTAATCTTTTTACTCTAAAGTTACTTTTAATAAACTTCTAGTTATTATTTTTCAGTCTAGTAACTTTCCTTCACTTAAAACTATTTTTCTAGAAATTCTAGTAACTTTCACAAAATTATATTTATTTTTCTTCACTTTCTGGTTACTTTTTAACATAAGTACTTTATCTTTATTTTCTAATAACTATTTTCAACTTTGAGTTATTTTCCACATATGCATCAATTATTATTCAAGTAGATGTATGTTTTTTTAGATTCACATTCTTCTTTCATTTTATAGTTAATTTTTTGTTTTTTAGTTTCCCTTAATCAACTTTTATGTTGTTATATTGCTTCTAGATTGTTTTTTATACAATTTAGTAATTTTCATCACTATACAGTTATTTTTTCAATTCATTACAGTAATTCTATTTGAGTTTATATTTTTATTTCTTTAATTTAGCTTGCTTTTTTTACTTAATAGTATCTTTTTCCTTTTCTAGATTATATAAGAAAAAATTGATTAATATTATAAATTTTATTGAAAAAAATGTTAAATTTTCAAAAAGTTAATTAGAACCTTGTTACTGTTAATAATGTTTTGATTAATTTTATATATTTTTAATTAACATTAAATTAATTTTTTTAAAAATTCAGAATTAATAAAAAATTGAAAATTACCTTAAATCTAGAATATAAGAACTGTATAAAAAAAGTTTATGTGTCTTTAATTTTTCAAAATTAAAAATCTTTTAATTATAAAAATAATAATTATTATAATATATTATAATAATTATAATATGAATCATTATTATGATTTGTCTCTGTCTAGTAATATTGACTTATTTAGATATCTTTTTCACTTTATGGTTTATAGTCATTCACCTGCTAGTAATTGTTTTGTACTTTCTAATTATCACTTTTTAATATCTAATATTTTTTTCTTGGCAGAAATATTTTTAATATTATAGTTACTTATTCAAAAATATCTAGTTTTATGGTAACTTTCTAGTCATTTTTGTATATTTTCCAGTTATTGTTTAAGTTTATTTTTGCTTCTATTTATTTTCCTTTCTTCAAGCTGTTTTCACTCAATTTTTTGTAATAAATAAATAAATAAATTAAATAAATAAATATAGTTATTTTTATACTTTCTAGTGTGTTTTTTTTACATTTTAGGTATCTGTCGATAAATTTTATTTATTTTCAACAAATTATTTATTTATAGCTATTTTTATAACTTTCTAGTTATTTTGTAAATTGATAGTAATTTTTTCCTCTTTCTTTCTTTTATTTTAAAAATTTCTTAGTCCTATTTTACATTCTAGTAATTTTTTTCATTTTCTAGTTACTTTTAAACAACTACTAGTTATTATTCTACTTCCTAGTAATTTTTCTATTTATTCTAGTTGTTTTTCTATAATTTATAGTAACTTTCAGCAATGTACAATTATTTCTTAATACTCTAATACATACTCAAAAACTCCAATAAAATTTTATCTTTATTTTCTATTCATGTTCAATTTTCAGCGACTTTAAGGAATCTAGTTCTTTATCTTTATAATTTTATTATTTTCCTTTAATTTGTCATTCTTAATTATGGTAATTTTTAATCAATTTCCAGTTTACAGTTTACCTCTTAATAATTTTCCACTATTTTCTAGTTATCTTTTTTATCACCTAAACATTTTTTCGTTCCAGTTTTGTTTATTTTTCATTCTTTTCTTCAATTTTTGTTTACATTTTGAAGTCCCTTTTCCGTTTTCTTTTAATTTTTCAATAAATGCTAATAATTAATCTTCAATTTACAGATATTTTCGTCATATTTTTTTGCACTATTTTAGTAATTCGACGCCTTTTTTAGTTTTTCTTTATTTTCCTGTAACTTTTCCTCATTCTCTATTTTAATTGAAAATTCAGTTATTATTTTCCGTCACGTTGAATCTAACTTTATTTTCGAGCGTGGGAGAAAGAACTAATTTATATCAAAAGGCTTTTATTTCTTCTAATTTCCATGTATTTTTCTTTCATTTCATCTAGACAAATAATAAATAGTACCAAATGCAATTTCAAATAGACAAAAATAAAACATGACTTTTGATCTTTCATTACACAGAGAGAATAGAAATAAAGAATCCAAATCCAATTTCATCCACGTGTTTTTTTCTCTATTCCAATTATCTCCGCCAAGATGAAAAGATTGAGCAAACAAAACTAATTATATGAAAATATATGTCAGATAATGATTAAAACTCTACCTGATATTCCGTGTGAGTTTCCTTGCGCAAATCATCCCGAACTCTAATAACTCCAGTGTCTGGATCGATGATGAAATATTTGCCTGCGATACCTCTTCCCGTGATTTCATAGCGTACCTAAATTATAATTTCGTGTAAAGTGCACTTTAGTTAATTGAAAGTTGTAAAATAGACTTTTATCAGTACACGGCAATTGTCGGATTAAATAAAAAATTCTGCGTAACTATTCAAGCTGATATCTACCTGATTTCCTGGGGATGTGCCATCGGAATCAGCTGCAATTAGATTTATTACGGTTGTTCCTATGGGAACATCATCATCGAGCGTGACGGGTCGAGGCACTGAAGTGAAGACTGGTGGTATATCATTCACGTCCTAAAAGCAACACAGATTAAACTCCAGGGTACAATAGAGTCAGGACGATTTTAATCATCAACACCCAATCATTTGTATTTTTTTAAAATTATTTTCACTCAACCAGGGACGGCGACTTGTAAATTTTTGCAATCTGCAAACTTAATATTGACCGGTAGGGGGAGGGGAGAGAAATAAAACAATAATAAATTAAATAGTTTAATTATTGTAATTCAAAAGTTGACAATTTTATTTGATTTCAAGTACATTTTTGGAAATAATAACCAAATAATCAAAATAATATAAAATTTGTGATCAAATTATTACAAGTTAAAAAAAAAATTAAAAATTGACGAACTTAATTGAAATTTGAGAAAAATAATTGAAAAATGGTTAAAAAAAACATTAAAAATTTGAAGAAGAAAAATCATATTTTTTAAAATAATTGAAAAATGTCGAAAAAAAAGTGAACATAGAAAAATAATTACGAGGCGCATGAATATTCCCTAAATCTCATTTAGCCTAAATCCCATTAAGCCTAAAATCAAAAAGCCTAAAATACATTCAGCCAAAATTCCATTTAACCTAAATTGCATTTAACCTAAATTTCATTTAACCTAAATCGCGTTTAACCTAAATTCCATTAAACCTAAATTTCATTTTACCTAAATCCCATTCAATCTAAATTCCATTTAACCTAAATCTCATTTAACCTAAATCTCATTTTACCGAAATTCAATTAAACCAAAATTCCATTCAACCTAAATTCCATTTAACCTAAATCCCATTTAACCTAAATCCCATTTAACCTAAATCCCATTTAACCTAAATCCCATTTAACCTAAATTCCGTTTAACCTAAATCTCATTTAACCTAAATTCCATTTAACCTAAATCCCATTTAACGTAAAACACATTTACTATAAATTCCATTTAACCCAAAATGCATTCAGCCTAAATCTCATTTCACCTAAATCCCATTTAACCTAAATCTCATTTAACCTAAATTCCACTTAACCGAAATCCCATTTAACCTAAAACGCATTTAGTCTAAATTCCATTTAACCTAAAATGCATTCAGCCTCAATCCCATTTAACCCAAATTCCGTTTAACCTAAATCTCATTTAACCTAAATTCAACTTAACCTAAATCCCATTTAACCTAAAACGCATTTAGTCTAAATTCCATTTAACCTAAAATGCATTCAGCCTAAATCTCACTTCACCTAAATCCCAATTAACCTAAATCTCATTTAACCTAATTCCATTTAACCTAAATCCCATTTAACCTAAATTCCATTTAACCTAAAACGCATTCAGCCTAAATCTCACTTTACCTAAATCCCAATTAACCTAAATCTCATTTAACCTAAATTCCATTTAACCTAAATCCCATTTAACCTAAAACGCATTTAGTCTAAATTCCATTTAACCTAAATTCCATTTAACCTAAATTCCATTTAACCTAAATTCCATTTAACCTAAAACGCATTGAGCCTAAATCTCACTTCACGTAAATCCCATTAAACCTAAAAATTTTTTTATTTAAGGATAAATATAGTTGAATCAAATAAAGTTTTAGGTTAAATTGGATTTAGATGAAGTGAGATTTAGGCTCAATGCGTTTTAGGTTAAATGGAATTTAGGTTAAATGAGATTTAGGTTAAATGGGATTTAGGTGAAGTGAGATTTAGGCTGAATGCATTTTAGGTTAAATGGAATTTAGACTAAATGCGTTTTAGGTTAAATGGGATTTAGGTAAGGTGGAATTTAGGTTAAATGAGATTTAGGTTAAATGGGATTTAGGTGAAGTGAGATTTAGGCTGAATGCGTTTTAGGTTAAATGGAATTTAGGTTAAATGGGATTTAGGTTAAATGGAATTTAGGTTAAATGGGATTTAGGTTAAGTGGAATTTATGTTAAATGAGATTTAGGTTAAATGGGATTTAGGTGATGTGAGATTTAGGCTGAATGCATTTTAGGTTAAATGGAATTTAGAATAAATGCGTTTTAGGTTAAATGGAATTTAGAATAAATGCGTTTTAGGTTAAATGGGATTTAGGTTAAGTGGAATTCAGGTTAAATGAGATATAGGTTAAACGGAATTTATGTTAAATGGGATTTAGGCTGAATGCATTTTAGGTTAAATGGAATTTAGACTAAATGCGTTTTAGTATAAATGGGATTTAGGTTAAGTGGAATTTAGGTTAAATGAGATTTAGGTTAAATCCGATTTAGGTGAAGTGAGATTTAGGCTGAATGCATTTTAGGTTAAATGGAATTTATACTAAATGCGTTTTAGGTTAAATGGGATTTAGGTTAAATGGAATTTAGGTTAAATGGGATGTAGGTTAAATGGAATTTAGGTTAAATGGAATTTAGGTTAAATGGAATTTCGGTAAAATGAGATTTAGGTTAAATGAGATTTAGGTTAAATGGAATTTAGATTAAATGGGATTTAGGTAAAATGAAATTTAGGTTTAATGGAATTTAGGTTAAACGCGATTTAGGTTAAATGCAATTTAGGTTTAATGGAATTTTGGCTGAATGCATTTTAGGCTTTTTGATTTTAGGCTTAATGGGATTTAGGCTAAATGAGATTTAGGGAATATTCATGCGCCTCATAATTACACCATTATAGAAATAATCGTAAATTTAAGAAAATAGTGGAAATATGAGAGAAATAATTGAATTTTTTGGAATTAATTAACAAATATTCACAATAATAAAAAAATTTGTGAAGATCTTTGCAAATGAAAAAAAATAAATAAATAAAAATTGACGAACGTAATTAAAATGTGAGAGAAATAATTGAAGATTGATTGAAACATTGTAAAGTGGGGACGAAAACTTAGATTTAAGATAATAAATGAAAATTTAGGAAATAAATTGAAAAATAATGAATATATCTACTGAAAAGGTGAAGAAAATAATTGCAAAAGTGTAAGAGAAAATGAAAATTGAAAAAGATAATTGAAAAATTAGATAAATAATTGAAAATTAAGGAATTTAACTACGAAATGAGTAGTGAGAATAGTTTAAAATTAAAGAAATTGATTGCAAAATGATAAGAATAGTTATTGAAAATTGAAGAAAAATGATAAAAATAATCGTTAATTGGAGAAAATAATGGAAATTTCAGAGAAATGAGTAAAATTTTCGGAATTAATCAACAAATAATCAAAATAATATAAAATTTGTGAAAATCATTGCAATTTAACAACAACAAAAAATAATCAAAAATTATCGAAAGTTATTTAGAATATGAGAAAAATAATTCAAGAATGATTAAAGAATTGAAACGTGGATACAGTAACTTAGATTTAAGATAATAAATAAAAATTTAGGAAATAAATTGAAAAATGATTAATATATCTACTTAAAAGGTGGAGAAAATAATTGCAAAAGTATAAGAGAAAATGAATTTGAAAAAACTAATTGATAAATTAGATAAATAATTGAAAATTTAGATATTGAATTATTGAAATTCGAGAAAAATATTTTAAAGTCTAGAAAATTAATTAAAGAGTAATGAAACTAACAAAAAATTCGAGGCAATATTTGCAAAGTAATAAAATTAATTAAAAACTGAAGAAAATTATTAAAATTTGAGAAATATGTTTCAAAATCTAGAAAATTAATTAAAGAGTAATAAAAATAAGAAAAAATTCGAGACAATATTTGCAAAGTAATAAAAATAATAAAAAATTGAAGACATGGATTGCAAAATGATAATATTAATAATTAAAAATTGTAGAAAATTGTTAAAATTTGATAAATATATTTTAAAATCTAGGAAATTAATTGAAGAGTAATAAAAGTAATAAAAAAATTCGAGACAGTATTTGCAACGTAATAAAAATAATTAGAAATTGAAGAAAATAATTTAATTTTTTGAGAAATAATTTAAAAAATTGCAACATATATTTGTAATAAAAGAAAATAATTTTAGAATGATAAAAATAATTGTATATTGTAAAAATAAGTGGAAGTTGTTATAAATTATAAAAAAATTCAAAATTTATTAAAAAATAATTGAATATAATGAAAAGTAATGGAAAAATGATAGAAATAATTGCAAATTGAAGAAAATAATGGAAATTTGATATAAATAATTGAAAATTTCGATATTACATTGAAACGTGGATACAGTAACTTACATTTAAGATAATAAATAAAAATGTAGGCAATTAATTGAAAAGTAATTAATATATCTAATAAAAAGGCAGAGAAAATAATTGCAAAAATATAAAAGAAAATGAAAATTCAAAAAAATGTTTGAAAAATGAGATAAATAATTAAAAATTGTAAAAATTGATTGCAAAATAATAATAATAATATTTGAAATTGAAGAAAATTATTAAAATTTGAGAAAAATATTTTAAAGTTTAGGAAATTAATTGAAGAATAATGAAAATAATATAAAATGGAGAAAATATTTGTAAAGTTATAAAAATAATTTAAAATTAAAGAAAATAATTTTAGTTTGTGAAAAATATTTTAAAAAATTTCAACCTATAAGTATTTGTAATGTAAGAAAATAATTGCAGAATGATGAAAATAATTGTAAATTGAAAAAATAACTAAATTTTGAGATAAATAATAAAAAACATTAGAAAATTAAAAAAAAAAAAATTGAAAATGAGAAAAGTAATTGAAAATTAATTGAAAAACAAATTTAATAATAAAGTAATTGATTGAAATAATTGTATATTGAAGAAAATAATAAACATTTGTAAAAAATGATTTTAAAAATTACAGAATATATTTAAGATAAACAAGAATACAATTACAATTATTATATATTATAATTCTTCAAACTACAATTTATTTGAAATTCCATTGATTCAAATTTGAATTAATCCAACTCTTTGAGAATAATAAATATAAAATTATTTAAAAATTTCTTCAATTTTTAAGAGTTCTTTTCTTTTATGATTTTAATTATATTTGCTACAATTCTTAACTATTTTTATCATTTTTCAACATTTTTCTTCAATTTTATTTTTATTTTTTTTCCTCATTTTTAAATTCAATTTCCCAAGTTTCAATTCTTTTCTTTAATATTTGAGAATAGTAAATTAAAAATTTTTTATAAATTTCTTAAATTTTTAACAATTCTTTTCTTTTATGATTTTAATTATTTGTTACAATTATCAACTATTTTTATCATTTTCCAAAAAATTTCTTTATTTTCTAATTATTTTCATTATTTTTCAATTTTTCCCCTAATTTTTAAATTCAATTTCCACAAGTTTCAATTCTTTTCTCTAATTTTTTCAAATAAACATTTTTCAGTTTTAATTATTTTCTTCGATATCAAATTAGTTAAATTATTTATTAATTAATTTTCAAATCTTTCGTCATTTTTCAATTATTTTTTTAAAATATGTTTTTTTTTTAAATTTTAACCATTTTCTTCGAATTGTAAATTCATTTATCCACATTCTTCTTAAGAAATTTATTTTTTGTCAGTAATTTTGCCATATGGAATTTCATAGGGCGACTTTTTTGCTCTATGGAATTTGCAGACTTACCATACACAAGTCGCCCCCCCTGCACTCAACTTTGCAATCTTTCCCGTCCCTTTAATCAGAATAATTGAAAATAATTCGAAATAAATAAAAAAAATAGTAATTTTCATGAAAGTTAAGTGACATTTTTAAATTTTTGATTTCTGAACCCTAAATTGTAATCAGGGATCGAAAAAACTAATGTACTGAATTTGAAATTTCAAATTTTTAAATTCTAACTTTAATTTCGTATCGGTAATCTAAACCTAGATTTTCTTTTTTTCTTTTTTTCTTATTTACAAAAACCGTCCGCCATTTTGGATCAACCATTTTGAAATTTGAAATTCTGGCTTAAAATTCGAAATTATTAATCCCAGAAACCCGTAGATACTGATTAATACAAAAATCTAAAAATTACATCAAAATTATTACCCGTTTATATTGTTAAATAAATAAATAATGTTATAGTAATCAAGGAATTTATCAAAATTCTTCCTTCGTTTTCAATTTTGGATTTCAAACTTTAGATGCAAACTGATTGAAAATTGTTACAAGCTTTAATCTGAAAATTAATCTAATAAATCTTAATCTAATCTAAAACTTCAAATCTAATTATTCTTGCAAAATTCGTATAACAGATTTTACAAATTTTTTTACGCTTTAACAGTTTTTCGTAATTTTAAATAAGACAGGAATTTTTTAAGTGACGTGAGTTATTAACGATAGTCAATTGATTGATTTTTCAAATTAAATTCACTTTTATTCATTATTTTTATTTAAAATAATTCCCGTTTTAAAATTATTTTCACTCAAGTTTGCAATATTTTCCGTCCCTTTAATCAGAATTTAATTAAAAATAATTCCTAATAGATGAAAAGATACTAAATTTTTACGAAAGTTGTCCGAAATATTAGACCCACTATTTTAAATTTTGGATAATTTTTTACAAAATTCGTCCTCCATTTTGAAATTCGGATTTTTAACTTTAGATACAAACTGATCAAAAATGGTTAAAAGTTCGAAATTATATATAAAAAACTAATCACTTTTGCAAAATTAATATATAACAGATTTTAAAAAACTTTTGTTTACGTCTATAAATAATTTTTCACATTTTAAAATAAAACAGGAATTTCTTAAGTGACAGAAAGTGACTTATTAACACTTCAACAAATTAATCGATTTGCCAATTTAAATCCTCCTTTATTCATTATTTTTATTTTCTTCTTTTTATTTCGACCCTGGAATTTTCGCTTCTCTTTAATCAAAATTTAAATTCTACTGTATAAAAGCTTTTGAACAATTAGAATCACAGTGAGTGAACAGAAAAAAGACTTCTAATGACTAATTTAACGGAATTGTATAAAGCAGAATTTTTTCAAGCGAAGACTAATTAAACATAATTTCTATTTTCAGAATTTCTTTTTTCAAAATTGGCATTTTTAGAATTCCTTCCGTAATCGAGTTTTTAATAGCAGATTTTTTGCTTTATTTAATTGTCTTTAAACACAATTTTCATTTAACTGAATTTTTACTTACGAATTTTACTTATCAACTTTCTTATTTACACAATAAATTTGCGCAAATGAAAATTCGGATAAATATAAAAATTCGATGAAATATAAATTCTACAATTTGAAAATTCCGTTTATTGAAAATAAAGTTAAGTATATAAATTGTATTAATGAGGAAATTCTGTCGAATTAATTAAGAGATCCTGTTATATGTAAAAATTACATTTAATGGAAATTCCAAAAACAGAAAAATAGTTCCTTAAAAATAGAAAAATGAAAATAAATTTCAATAAAAATATTAAATACATTAAATCGGAATATTGTCAGGAATAAAAATTTACCTCAACATTGACGATAACGCGAGTAGTCGTTCCAGGCAAATCACTCGTATTTTCCAAAGTTCCTACAATCAAAATATGCTGCTTCTCTTTTTCAAAATCCAATCCTCGTATCGTTTTAATGACTCCAGTTTTTGGATCAATTTCAAAAAGTTCTGTGTCTCCTTGTTTCAATTCATAAGTGATTCTTTTGGTCGTGTCAGGATCGTCAGCCTGGTAAAATACAACAATAAAATTTACTTTACCTTATTTTAATCAACAAATAATATAAATAATAAAAAAATTTTGAAAATCATTGCAAGTTAAAGAAAATAAATAATAATTAATGAACGAATTTGAAATTTGAGAAAAATAATTGAAAAATGATTAAAAAATTGAAAAAATGGTACAATAAATTAGATTTGAGATAATAAATAAAAATTTTAGGAAATTAATTCAAAAATAATTAATGTATCTAATTAAAAGGTGGAGAAAATAATTGCAAAAAGATAAAAGAAAATGAAAATGTAAACAAATAATTGAAAAATGAGATAAATAATTGAAAATTTAGAAACTAAATTGAGGAATGATAAAAATAATTAAAAACCGAAGAAATTTATTGCAAAACGATAACAATGATAATTGGAAATTGAAGAAAATGATTAAAATTTGAGAAAAATATTTTTAAATCTAGGAAATTAATTGAAGAATAATGAAATTAAAAAAAAATTTGAGAAAATCTTTGCAAAATAATAAAAAAAATTAGAAATTGTAGAAAATAGTTTTAATTTGTGAAAAATAATTGTAAATTGAAAAAATAACTAGTATTTGAGATAAATAAAAAGATTAGAAAATTAATTACAAAACAATTGAAAATGACAAAAAGTATTTGAAAAATGATAGAAATAATTGAAAATTGAAGAAATTGTTTGAAAAATGATAACAATAATAATTGAAAATTATAGGAAATTAGTAAAATTTGAGAAAAATATTTCAAAATCTAAGAACTGAATTAAAGATTAATGAAAATAATAAAAAAATTGGAGAAAATATTTACAAAGTAATAAAAATAAATGAAAATTGAAGAACTTAATTTTAATTTGTGAAAAATAATTGAAAAAATTTATTTTATAATAAAAGAAAATAATTGCAAGAATGATCAAAATAATTGTAAATGAAAAAAATAACTGGAATTTGAGATAAGTAATAAAAAAAATTAGAAAATAAATTGAAAATTTATTTATTTATTTATTTTATCATTTTACAGGCTTAGTAAAAACTTTACAATAAAAAAAAATCAACATAAAAGATAATTAAAATGACAAAAAGAATTTTAAAAATGATAGAAATAATTGGAAATTAAAGACATTGTTTGCAAACTGATAACAATAATAATTGAAAATTATAAAAAATTAGTAAAATTTGAGAAAAATATTTCAAAATCTAAGAACTGTATTAAAGAATAATGAAAATAATTAAAAAATCGAGAAAATAGTTGCAGAGTAATAAAAATAATTGAAAATTGAAGGAAATAATTGTAATTTGTAAAAAATAATTTAAAAATTTACAACATATATATTTGTAATAAAAGAAAATAATTGCAGATTTATAAAATAATTGTAAATTAAAAAAATAAATGAAACAAAAAATTAGAAAAATAATTAAAAAATAATTGAAAATGACAAAAAGTAATTGAAAAATGATAAAAATAATTAAAAATTGATGAAAAAATAAAAATTTGGAAAAAAAAAATTTTTAAATTACAGAATATTTGAGATAAACAAGACTACTTGAAAAATGATAAAAATAATTGAAAATTAAAGATAATTATGGAAATTTTGAAAAAAATGTGAAAATTGAGAAAATTACAGAATTTATTTGATATAAAAGAAAGTGATTCAGTTGTTTTTAATAAAAATTGATGAAGCATGAAACTGTTTTTTTTTATATTGAAAAATATTTGGAAAATAATTATGAAAAACGAGGAAAATGCTGAAACTGATAAAATTAAATTAACAAATTTGATGAGTTATGTCCTTCTATTATTAATTGACATTATAAATTGATATTAATAGTTCGATATTGAAGAAATTAATTGTAAATTTGAAGAATAAAATTACAATTTATAAAACAAAAATCATATTTTGTAAAAATCATTGAAAAAGAATATAATAATAATAATAATAATTGAATTTGAAATTTACTCTTTAAATCGGAGTTACCTAAAAATAACTAATTATTAGTAAAATCCTTGCTGAGTTTTTGTTTCAGCAATTATAGTGAAAAATAACTAATAATTAGTCAAATATGACTACTCATTAGTAAAAAATAACTAAAATATAGTTAAAATTTGACTAATTTAATTGGTAAACAGATTTTTTTATTAAAATATAGGTTATTTTGACGTAACCTAAAAATGAATTAAACTAATAATTAGTTATTGTTCACTAATTAATCAGTAGAAATATAACTATTTCAATTAGTGACTGAGTTTTTGCTTTTAAATTAGTTATTTTTAACTAATTCAGATTTAGAGAGTAGGGGAAAAATTGAAAAATAATGAAAATAATTAGAAATTGAAAAAAAAAATTTAAAAGATAATAAAAATAGTTGAAAATTGTAGCAAATAATTGAAATCATAATAGAAAATAATTGTTAAAAATTGAAGAAATTTTTAAATAATTTCAAATTTTCTATCCTCAAAGCGTGGAATAATTAAAATTTTAATCAATGAAATATCAAATTAATTGAAATTCGAAGAAATTAAAATTGTTATAAGTTATAAACGTGACAAAATTTTACCTAAGTGGTAAATGATTTAAAATTTAAAAGAGTAACAAACTTCAGGTTAATAATAATTTAAGGAAATAGTTGAAAAATGACGCGAATAATTGAAAAATTGAATAAAATACGAAAATAATTGCCAATTGAAAAAAAAATCGAAAAATGACTAGATTAATAGACATTTGAAAAAAATAAACAAGAAATACTAAATATAAAGAAAATAATTTCAAATTGAGAAATTTAGAAAATTATTTAAATAATTGTTGGAAATAATTGCACATATAACAACTGGATTGAAAATCGAAAAAAATAATTAAAATTGTAAAAAATAATTAAAAATTGAAGAATGGAATTAAAAAAGCTTAGAATTGACACAATTGAAAACTGAAGAATGGAAATAAAAATTTAAGAATGAAATTAAAAGTTAAAGAAAGTATTTGAGCAATTGTATTGAAATTTAAAGAAACTTAATGGTAATCAAAAAATAATAGAAAAAAGACGATAATTTTGTAATATTAAAAAAAATAATGGAAAATTGAAAAGTGGAATTTAAATATAAAGAAAATAACTTTGAATTAGAGAATAGTTCTAGAACTGAATAATTGAATTGAAATTTTAAACTATTTTTTAAGTGAAAAAAATAATTGAACAAATCCGAGAATTATTGAATATTGAGAAATTAATTGCAAATCGATAAAAATAATTGAAAATTAAAGAAAACATTTGAGAATTGAAGAAAATAATTAAAAATTGAAGAAATAAATTGAAGATTAAAGATTTACATGGAAATGTCAAAAAAATAATTGATAATTAAAAGAAAAATTACAATATGACGAAAATAATTTACCATTAAAAAAAAATTAACAAATGAAAAAATCGAAAAATGGTGAGAATAATCGGCATTCGAACAAAAAAATTTTTTAATTAATAAATAATCATATAATTGAAGGAGAATAATAAATTTTTAATTGAAAACTGATTAAAATTATAGAGAAAATTGTTTAAAATAACTGAAAATCCAAAAATTGTATTGAAAATTCCAAATTATACATAATTGATAATTGAGAAAATGCGACAATTATTGAATATTGAATGAAATAATTATTTAAAAAAGAAGAATGCAATTGAAAATTGACGAAAAAAATTAAAACTTATAGAAATAAATTGAAGATTAAAGAATTAAATTGCAATTTTAAGAAAATATTTGTTAATTGATAGAAAAATTACGAAATGACTAAAATAATTAAATATGAAAGGAAATAATTGAGAAATGAGGAAAGTAATTGACAATTCCTAAATTGGTAATTATAAATTAAATTATGAAAATAATAATTCAGAAACTCTATTAAAAATGCTTTATAAACTCAAAAATCAGAAATACGCTTTTCAAAATCAATTTCTCTTACTGTGACTTGAACGACAGTATAATCCGGAACATTCTCCTTTACTCGAGCTTCGTAACTGCTTTGATGAAAAATTGGAACCTCGTCCTCTACATCCTGAACTTTTACAGTGACTGTAGCTGTCGCTAATCTGTGATCCGGCGCTCCATCTCTTGCAGTCACCACAAATTTGTACTCCTAGAGAAACGAAATTTAGTTTAGATTTAAAATTATCAGGAGATCTGATTTTCTCTGTACACTAAAACTCCTCAAGAGTCCACTCCTGAAGAGTCCGCCCTCTTCAGAGTTATGGACTCTTTAGGAGTTTTACCAAAACTCGGTATTGTGTTATACAAAATTAATAAAATCAAATAAATAACTTAATTGCGGTATTTAAATCATATTTAAATATTGTAAAATATAGAAAAAAAATCAACAACTAACATGATTTTGCTCATAATCCAGAGCAACTTTGGTTAAAACATCTCCAGTTTCGGGATCTACTGTGAAAGGAACGTCGTCTGGGGCAAAGTAAGTAACAACAGCATTAATTCCTTCATCAGCATCTTCAGCATGAACTCGGCCTATCAACTTCCGAGTCTCTCCTTCTTTAACGGTAAATTCATAAGGAAGTCCTTCAAACTTTGGATTTTCATCGTTAATGTCGGTTACTCTAATATTAACAGTAGCCGTGCTCGATAATCCCCCAGAATCTTCTGCTTTAATAAGCTGAAAGATAATAATAGAAATTAAAAAAACGTCAATAATTGGATTCTTATTTTAAATATAATTGGATCTTCAATCATCAAATTGTATCTTTCTGTTTCAACAAGAATATAAAAAGAAAATAAAATTAGTAATTTAACAAGATTGATGAGTAGATTTATAAATAAAAATTCTGCATTTGTAAAAGATTTGTAAAAGAAAATCTATACTTATAAATGAAAAAAAAGACATTTAAGGAGGTTCTCCCTATTGACATAACCTCAAACTAAATAATGGATTTTTCCACTAAATAAAAATATTACTATAATTAATTTCACTAAATTTTAAAAGAACCAGTTGTACATTTTTCGGAAAAAATTTGGTTGAACTGAAATTTGTTGTTAAATAATAATTATTTAACATTTTATGCATTTTCTTTAAATCTAGTTAAAGACTGTTATTTTTATCCAATTTTAACAAATAATGGCTTATTTTTCTCGTTGAACTATTCTCTACAATTAAATAAAAACAATTCCATTCATAATTTTCTACAATTTTATTTGTTGGGTTTTGTTAAATAATGTTTTGTTTAAAAGTTATTAAACAAATAAAATTTGTTCTTTACGTATTGTTTAAACAATATATTATTTACCAAAATTTAACAAATGAAATTGCAGAGAATGTTTCAACGAGAAAAATGAGCTATTATTTTTCAAAATTTGATGAAAATTACAGATATTAACTGAAAGAAGAAACATAAAATGGAAAATAATTATTGTTTGATAACAAATTTTAGCTCAATCTAATTTTTTCTGGAAAATGTACAACTGGATCTTGCAAATTTGGTGAAATTCATTTCAAAAATATTTTTATTTGGGGTAAAAGACGACTTTCTAGTTTGAGGTTATGTAAATGGAAAGAATTTAATTTAATAAATTTATTTATTTATTTATTTATGTGACTGAAATTTAAATCAAGAATGATATTTTACTAAAATTTTAAAAAACTCGAATATTCAATATTCAATCCCACTTAAAACTTTTTTTTATCCCATTTAAAGTACGAAAAAGTAAATACATTTCTATCTCTATCAAAATTTATATTTTCTTTATCCACTTTAATCTTTTTTTATCCCTCGCATTTTTGAATTTCAATCATTTTTAATTCCTTATTTTCGTATCCAAATAAATCGTTCTGAATCCCAACTAAATTTTCTTATCTTACATATTTAAAATTACAAAGAAGTAAATTCATTTTTATACCTGTCCTAATTTATCGTTTCTTTATCCACTTTAATCTGTTTTTATCCCTCGCATTTTTGAATTTCAATCATTTTTAATTCCTTATTTTGGCATCCAAATAAAGCGTTTTAAATCCTAAACAATTTTTCTCTATCCCATTTAAAACTACAAAAAAGTAAATACATTTCTATCCCTATCTAAATTTATCTTTTCTTTATTCACTTTAATCTTTTTTTATTCCTCCCATTTTTTAACTTCCATCTTTTTTTAATTCATCATTTTTGTATCCAAATAATCGTTTTGAATCTAAACTTAAATTTTTTATGCTACTTCGAAGCAGTATATCCAGTTTTTCCATTGATTTTCTCTCCAAATTTATCTTATCTGTAGCTAATTTAATCTTTCTTTATCCACTCTAAACAAAAATAAGAATCAATTTTTCTCAATCCAAACAAATAATTTTGAATCCTTCCTAATTTTTCACCTCTTATTTACAACTACGAAGCAATATACCCATTTTTATCCCCTGATCTTCTATTCAAATTTATCTTTTCTTTATCCACTTTAATCTTTTTTTTATCTCTTATACATTTGAATAGTAAACAATCTTTTCCAATCTTTCATTTTTTAATCCAAATAAATCGTTTTGAATTCCAACTAAATTTTTTTGTATCTTAATTAAAAACTATGAAAGCAGCTTATACATTCTTTCTTTGATTTGATATTCAAATTTTTCTTCTCTTTGTCCACTCCAAATTTAAATAAAAATCAATCTTTTTTAATCCCTCCTATTTTTTATCCAAATAAATCAATTTGAATCCCATCTAAATTTTTTTCCCCTTTTTAAAACTACGAAGCAGAATATACATTTTTCTTCCTAATGTTTAATCTAAATTTATATTCCCTCTACACATTTTAATCGTTTTTTATCCCTTTCAAATCTAAACCAGAATTAATTTTTTTTAATTCTTTCCTCTATTCAAATAAATAATTTTAATTCACTTTCGTTCTTTCTATAAACCACAATTTCTTAATTTCTTGTGAATTCGTAATTAAAAAGACTAAAATTTTTTAATATTTCTGAATACCTACACCTTTTTCGACAAATTTGTATGCGAGAATGGAACTACTTTTACTTTTAAATATTAATCTTTGCTAATTCAAATTTTTTATTTGTTACCATTTGAGGCTATTTTTAAAGTAAATACCTTAAAAATTGATTTAAAAAAAGAAAATATTTTTTAGAAAGATTCAGACGGATAGAAATTAAAACAATACATTGTGAATAGAAAAGCAAAGAAATATTTAAAAAAAAGGAGATTCAAATAGATAAGAATATTGAAATAATGTGTTAAAGATAGAAAGAGATAGGAATATTTTTTGAAAAAATTCTGACGTGTAAAAATATTAAAAAAACAGAAAAAAAACTAAATCCATTTTTATCCCTGTCCAAATTTATCTTTTCTTTATCCACTTTAATCTTTTTTTATCCCTCGCATTTTTGAATTTCAATCTTTTTTAATTCCTCATTTTCCTATCCAAATAAATCGTTTTAAATCCCAAACAATTTTTTATCCCATTTAAAATTACAAAAAAGTAAATACATTTCTATTCCTATTCAAAATTATCTTTTCTTAATTCACTTCAATATTTTTTATCCCTTGCATTTTTGACCTTTTTTTTTAATTCCCTATTTTTTTATCCAAATAAATCGTTCTGAATCCACATACATTTTTTTATCCTACATATTTAAAACTATGGATTTAGTAAATCCATTTTTATCCCTGTTTAAATTTATTTTTTCTTTATCTACTTTAATCTTTTTTTATCCCTCGCTTTTTTTAACTTCAATCTTTTTTAATTCCCCATTTTTGTATCCAAATAAATCGTTTTTAATCCCAAACAATTTTGTATCCCATTTAAAATTACAAAAAAGTAAATTCATTTCTATCTTTTCTTTATCAACTTTAATCTTTTTTTATCCGTCGCATTTTTGACCTTCAATCTCTTTTAATTTCCCATTTTTGTATCCAAATGAATCGTTTTAAATCCCAAACAATTTTTTATCCTATTTAAAATTACAAAAAAAGTAAATACATTTCTATCCCTATCCAAAATTATTTTTTCTCAATTCACTTTAATCTTTTTTTATCCCTTGCTTTTTTAAACTTCAGTCTTTTTTAATTTCCCATTTTTGTATCCAAATAAATCGTTCTGAATCTAACTACATTTTTTATCCTTTATATTTAAAATTACAAAGTAGTAAATCCATTTTTATCTCTGTTTAAATTTATCTTATCTTTATCCACTTTAATCTTTTTTTATTCCTCGCTTTTTTATCTTCAATCTTTTTTATATCCCCACTTTTGTATCCAAATAAATCGTTCTGAACCCACCTACATTTTTTTATCCTACATATTTAAAATTACAAATTAGTAAATCCATTTTTATCTCTGTTTAAATTTATATTTTCTTTATCCACTTTAATCTTTTTTTATCTCTCGCATTTTTAAATTTCAATCATTTTTAATTCCTTATTTTCGTATCCAAATAAATCGTTCTGAATCCAACTACATTTTTTTATCCTTTATATTTAAAATTACAAAGTAGTAAATCCATTTTTATCTCTGTTTAAATTTATCTTATCTTTATCCACTTTAATCTTTTTTTATTCCTCGCTTTTTTATCTTCAATATTTTTATTTCCCTACTTTTGTATCCAAATAAATCGTTTTAAATCCCAAACAATTTTTTTATCCCATTTAAAATTACAAAAAAGTAAATACATTTCTATCCCTACCCAAAATTATTTTTTCTCAATTCACTTTAATCCTTTTTTATCCCTCGCTTTCTTAAACTTCAATCTTTTTTAATTTCCCATTTTTGTATCCAAATAAATCGTTCTGAATCCACATACTTTTTTTTATCCTATATATTTAAAATTACAAAGTAGTAAATCCATTTTTATCCCTATCCAAATTTATCTTTTCTTTATCCACTTAAATCTTTTTTTATCCCTCGCTTTTTTGAATTTCAATCTTTTTTAATTCTTCCATTTAAAGTGAAAATCACCCTGAATAAAAAACCTGTAAAATACAAATTATTCTAAGTCATCAATACAGGTTATATTTTATTGAAAATTCCAATATATACAATTTTCCCTCTATTATCATTTCGGATCTAAAATTTCAGTCACAAAAATGTAAAATTTAACATAAATGTAACTTAGTGAATTTTCATTTAAAACTTTTCTCCACGTTGTAAATACATAATACACTTAATGATCGAATGAAAACAATACTGAACGAAAGACACCGTTACTAATAAATTTTATAATAGAACTGTCGTCGAGCATAAGTCAATCGGAAAAATAAAGTGAGAGAGTAAGAGAGAAGAAATATTCCCTTTGGCAGAACACTTACCAGCTGATATCGAGTTAAGTCTTCTCTGTCCAACTTCCTTATAACGGTGATAATACCCGATTTATCACCAATAGCAAATTGCCTGAGGTCATTACCAGAGACGATAGAGTATGAAACTGGATCGTTTTCCGGATCCACTGCCTGTAAAAATAAAAAATGAAACCTGCACTTGTAACATCCAAAGACATCCTCATCCCCCTCGTCGACAATCTCCTGATTTTATTACTTATTTTACTATCCAAGCATCAAGTTACATCCAGTCTTGAATAATAAACACGAGAACATTTTATAATTTGCATTTCTGTCACCTTGCACATCGACCTGCTAAGGAAATGCAAAGGGAGATTGTAATGCCTATAATTCAACATTTTATCGATTTGTTGTTACAGCTAAAGGATGTAGAAAGATATCAGAGCCATTTTACGGTTTTTATTCACCAATAGAGAAATTTAAATTATTCGGCTACCGATTAGATTCGATAAAATTAATTGAGAGCCAGGCATTTCAATTTTCACGCTTCTATTATATTGTACTATTTTTAAAATTATTTAATACACAGAAGACGAACAAAAAGGACATTTATAAATAAATTTTTTTCAATCATTTACATTTCGAAGCTGAACTCAGCCTCCTCTTCAGAATTTTATTGTGTTATTTTCTACAATACAATATATAAGAATTAATTCTTTTAAAAATTGGAAAAACAAAAATTATTTTATCTTTTAAAAAACATATAAAAATAAACTCACCAAAACGTATAAATTTCAAAATTTCGTCAAGTCATCAACACATTATACAGTCATAAAATACGTCAAATATAAAACATTCCAGTTTTTTATATATACAATTCCAAACGTTATTGCAGACACAGGTTACCTTGAAATTTTTTAAACCTTTTTATTTTGTTTTCAATTATTATAAAATTAAGATAATAATGGATTTAATTGCAAAGTTTTTCAAAAATTATTTATCATTTTCCAATAACACATTGCATATTAATAATTTCAATAATTACAATAACATTTTTTAAATTTCATATTCAATATAATCATTAAAGTTTTTTTCCTTTTTTCTTATATCACAAATTATAAGATATTAATTTGCTTCAAATTTTTTCATTCCGATGATTCTTTCTTGGACTTGAAAATAATTAAAAATATAGATGGTTCAATAAAAACTAATTGGTTTACTAAAGATACTTTTTCGGGTCGTTGTTTAAATTTTCTTTCCCATCATCCAACTTCTCAAAAAATAGATATAATTAAAATTTTAGTTGATTCTGCGATATTATTATCACATGAAGATTTTCATTCCGAGAATTTAGGAATAGTTACATAAAGGAATTCTATTAATTAATAATTATCCAAGTAAATTTATTGACAAATATATAAAGAAGAAATTTTCCAAATTAAAACTAAAAATAATAATAATAATAAAATAAAAGAACTTGATTTTGAAAAGAATAATATAGTTACGTTATCTTATCATAATAATCTTTCTTATAAAGTAAAAAGAATCTTAAAAAAATATAATATTAGAAAAAAATTTAATTATTATGTTGAATATAAAATTTAAAGAAAGTTATTGTAATTATTGAAATTACTATAATATGCAATGTGTTATTGGAAAAATGGTAAACAATTTTTGAAAAAATTTGCAATTAAATTAATTATTATCTAAATTTTATAATAATTGAAAACAAAATAAAAAGGTTTAAAAAATTTTAAGGCAACCTGTGTCTACAATAACGTTTGGAATTGTATATATAAAAAACTGGAATGTTTTATATTTAACGTATTTTATGACTGTATAATGTGTTGATGACTTGACGAAATTTGGAAATTTATACATTTTGGTGAGTTTATTTTTATATATTTTCTAATGTATTTTAAAAGAAAACATGATTTTTATTTTTCCAATTTTTAAAAGAATTAATTCTTATATATTGTATTGTAGAAAATAACACAATCAAATTCTGAAGAGGAAGCTGGGTTCAGCTTCGAAACGTAAATGATTGAAAAAATTTATTTATAGATGTCCTTTTTGTTCGTCTTCTGTGTATCAAATAATAATTTGGAAGAACGTAAAAATTTGTACGTAAAATTATTTAAACTTTAAAACTCTGTTACTTAAATTTTTTAATTATATTTTCTTTATTTTTGTACATCCATATTTATTAAATTTGTTAAAAACTTTTTACAGGGCCTTTTGCGGTATTTTGATATTAAAATATTAAAACGACATGTTTCGACTCGTTTTAGTCCTCATCAGGTTAAGAGATTTATCGGATTCTTAAAAATTCCTAATAATAAAGTAAAAATTTGAGGTTACAAATTATATTATATATATATTACAAATCATATTGTATAAAAATAAACATGTATTCAATTATCAGAAAATATAAACTTATTTTTAAAAGCTCCATTCTTTTTTTATGTTATTAAATCCAAATAGAAATTTATAGATTACATTTTGATTTTATTTTATTTGTATGAACCATTTTTATGAATCAACATTTCGATTTTAAAAGACAAATTAACAGAGAAAAGAGAAAAAGAAATGAAGTTAGAAATGATAATTGAATCGATTAAATAATTTTAATTTGCGGGAAATTTTGCATTATTAAAAGCAAACACATGTTTATTTTTAGTTGCGTGGCTTAAAACATTTTTATTACAATTTTATTTTTTATTATAATTTTTTTAATTTTTAATTTAGATCGGTTCTGCAACTGTCAGAATTTAAAAGCTTGTATCAGAATATGTTCAAGTAAAATTAGAAAATGTTAAAGAAAAAAGTTAGAAGCTTGCAAAAAAAGATACGAGAAAAATCTGTAAAATTAAAAAAGTTACGGAAATTGAAAAATATACGAAAGCAACTTTTGAGAGAATTGAAAAAATCCTAAGGGGAGAGTTCGGGCACGTTTTCAGCTGAATTAAAAAATTATTCTAAATGATCAGCAAAATTATTTTTATAGTAATTTTTCGCGACAAATTTTATTGTCATAAAATCTACAAGGTCACAATTGTTTTTGACTCTTTATGAATTTCTAATTTTTGTGATCAATAAAATATCTCAAAATCCATCCGTAATTTTGTGGAAAATATGCAATTATGGAATTAATTGTTTCTGAAAAATTAACTTTTTTTAAATCCATTCGTTTTATTATGGAACATTATTTAAAAAGGGAGAAATATAGCCTAACCTTCCCCCTTAGGATATATTAGAAATTTGAAGAAAAAAAAAAAAATTTTATAAAATCCAAACAAAAACATACTTAAAATTAGAGAAAAAAAATTAATAAACAGTAGACTCTTTATAAAGCTTTAATTTTGCAAAAAAAAATTGAACAAATGTCAAAAAGAGTTGAAAAAATCTAGAAACCAAAAAAAACCAAATTTTTTTGAACCACAACAATATGCTAGTGTATTTTTACGTATTTTTCTCGGAAAATCCGAATTCGAAGTCAAAATAACCGGATTGGCGAACATTTTTTAGATAATCTCAAAAAACTGCTCAAAACCCCAAAAAAAATCCAAAAATCCAAATTTTTTGTCCGGGACAATATGCTAGTCTATTTCTACGTATTTTTCTCAAATAAATCCAAATCTGAAGTCAAAATAACTGGATTGGCTGAAATTCTTGAGATAATTTCAAAAAACTGCTCAAAACCCAAAAAAAAAACCAAGAAACCAAATTTTTTGTCCGGGACAATATGCTAGTGTATTTCAAAAAATTTTTCTCATCTAAATCCAAAACCAAAGTCAAAATAACCATATTGGCTAAAAAACTTGAAAAAATCTCAAAAAACTGCTAAAAACCAAAAAACCAAATTTTTTGTCCAGAACAATATGATAATGTATTTCTACGTATTTTTTTCAGATAAATCCGAATTCAAAGTCAGAATAACCGGATTGGCTAAAAGTCTTGAGATAATCTCAAAAAACTGCTCAGAAACCTAAAAAAAAAAACAAAAAACCAAATTTTTTGTCCGGGACAATATGCAAGTGTATTTTTAAGTATTTTTCTTATCTAAATCCAAAACCGAAGTCAAAATAACCGAATTGGCTAAAAAACTTGAAAAAATCTCAAAAAACTGCTCAAAATACAAAAAATCAAAACAAAAAATAAATTTTTTGGACCTGAACAATATGCTAATGTATTTTTAAGTATTTTTCTCATCTAAATACGAATCGGAAATCAAAATAACCGAATTGGCTAAAAGTCTTGAGATAATCTCAAAAAACTGCTCAGAAACCAAAAAAAAAACCAAAAAACCAAATTTTATGTCCGGGACAATATGCTAGTGTATTCCTAGGTATTTTTCTCCACTTAATCTAAATCCGAAATCAAAATAACCGGATTGAGTAAAGTTTTTGAGATAATCTCAAAAAACTGATAAAAACGCTAAAAAAAACCAAAAAACCAAATTTTTTGTCCGGGACAATATGGTAGTCCATTTCTACGTATTTTTCTCAGCTAAATCCGAATCCGAAGTCAAAATAACCGGATTGTTTAAGTTTTCGAGATAATCTAAAAAAAACGATTTTTTCGTGTTTTTAGCAGATTTTTGAGATTATCTCAAAAGTTACAGCCAATGCGGTTATTTTGACTTTGGAGTCGGATTCAGCGCAGAAAAATACGTAGTAATCTAGTGAGCACACATTTCCAAGAGACGTCTAAAGGACGTTTTTTGTACGTATTGTCCCGGTCAAAAAAATGTTTTGTTTTTTTTTATCAGTTTTTTGAGACTATAGCAAAAATTGTAACCAATCCGGTTATTTTGACTTCGTATTTGGATTCAGCAAAGAAAAATCCCTAGGATTAAAAAAAAACAATTTTTTTTTTATTTTGATTTGTAATTTTTAAAATTCACTAAGATTATCTCAAAAAGTAAAACCAATTTAGCAATTCTGACTTCGGATTCGGATTCAGCAAAAAAAAAATACGTATAGAAATACACTAATGTAGTGTCTCGCAAAACAAAAAAAATGTCCGTTTGTGTAATTTAAGATCAAAAAAACTTAAAGAAATGAAAACAAATTATAATCGAGAAATTAACTCAAATATAACAGAAGAAAATAACTTTAAAAAAAAAACCTTACTCTAATAAAATCACTACTCATTTTTTTTTTATATTTTCTTTAAGAATTGTTGTTTTACTTTCGCATAAAATGAAAAGTCCAGAATAATAGTAAGAGACTCTTAAAGTCAGCCTGAATGATGAATAATAATAGTGGCGTTTCGAAATAGGAGAAACAGACTCGAAAATAATATGTACTTATTTCCTGGTGCCAGGGGAAAATTATACTTACAACGATACTTGCAACAGTGGAATTGATGGAGGCGCCTTCGCTAACTTGAACTTCATACACCGGCTGTCTGAAAACGGGACTCCTGGTATTGGGTCCAGGTAAAACATTAACTTCGACAATCGTCTGAGAATGCTTTCCGCCGCTATCAGTCGCCTGCACCGTTATACTGTATTGTTCACCAGCATTCAGTTTCCTGATCGACTCAATATTTCCACTTTTTGAATCGATTTTGAATTTCTGCAGGCCATTATTCGACACGTGATAAATGCTGTACGCTATCTCTGCATTTTCACCCTCATCGTTATCAGTTGCCGTCACCTAATCATAAAATATCCTCAGTTTCAAAAATCCCCAATTACTTGGAAATAACGAATGCAAAATTGGTAAATTTAATGCATAAGGTAATTTGAAAATTTATTATAATATACCAAATTTTTACAGCCCGGAAAATAAAAACCTATTGATGAGTTTCTTTCTCAATCAGAAATTTAAACAGGGTGTCTACCGAAACATGATTTTCAAATTCCCGGTTTTCCCGGATTTAAAATCACATTTTTCCCGTATTTCTTTTATGTATGATTAATAGCTATAATATTAAAAAATTATCCGTTAATAAGAAATATTAAGCAGATTGGGTATAAAAAGTCAATACACGTCTTTCTTAATTAGAAAAATATAATATAATTTATTTTATGAACTTATCAGCCCACAATTCAAAATCGTGGATCCAATATCAATTGTCAAAGATAATAGAATTTTGAAGAAAATAATTGGAAAATGACAAAAATAATTGAAATTTGAAGTAACAAAATGAAAGATGACAAAACTAATTAAAAAATAAGTAAAAAATTAAAAATTCGAAGAAAAGACTTAGAAAATGACAAAAATAATTGAAAATTGAAAAAAAAAAAAATTTCTCCAATTAAAAAATTGGAGAAAAAATTGACGATTAAAGAAAATAATTAAATAATTGAAAAATCATAAAATTGGTAGAAATTTAAAGTAAATACTTGAAAAATGATAAAAATAATTAAAATTAAAAAAGAAACAATTGAAAAATGACAAAAATAATTGAAAATTACATAAATAATCCAAAAATGGAACAAATAGTCGATAAATGATAAAAATAATTGAACCAAGAAGAACAAAAAATGAAAGATGATAAAACTAATTTAAAATTATGTATGAAAAGAAGAAAAAAATGACATAAATAGTTGAAAACTGGAGAAACAAAATAAAAATTAGAAATCAATATTTGAAACATTGGAGATAAAAATTGACACTTAAAGAAAATAATTGAATAGTGACAAAATAATTGTAAAATCATAAAAAAAAAATAAAATTTGAAGAAAATACTTAAAAAATGATAAAAATAATTGAATTTAAAAATAAAAAGCAATTGACAAATGAAAAAAAAATTGAAAAATGAATAAATTAAATGTAAATTAAAGTAAGCAATTAAAGAATCCATGCCAATAATTTAAAGATATAAGAAAATAAGTAAAATTCGGAGAAAGTAATAAAAAAAATGTGGAAAATATTAATATTAATATTGAAAAATGACTAAATTAATTGAAAATTTTAAAAAACAATTAAAAAATGACAAAAATAATTTAAAATAGGAAAAAATAGTCGAGAAATAGCAAAAATAACAGAGATTTGAAAAAAATAATTGAGAAATTACAAAAAATTTAAATTTGAAGATAAGACATGAAAAATAACAAAAATGATAAAAATTTGAGATAAATAATTGAATAATGACAAAAGTAATTAAAAATTAATTAAAAAATAAAAAAATTTGAAGAAAAGACTTGAAAAATGATAAAAACAATTAAAATTTGTAAAGAATTTAAGAAATGACAAAAATATATGAAAATTAAGTAAAAAATTTAAAAAATCATGAAAATTATTTAAAGATATAAGAAAATAAGTATAAAATTAGGAGAAAGTAATAAAGCATTGTCGAAAATATTGACAGCAATTGAGAAAATACTAAATTAATTGAAAATTTTAAAAAACAATTAAAAAATAACAAAAATAATTTAAAATAGGAAAAAATAGTCGAGAAATAACAAAAATAACAGAGATTTGAAAAAAATAATTGAGAAATTACAAAAAATTTAAATTTGAAGATAAGACATGAAAAATAACAAAAATGATAAAAATTTGAGATAAATAATTGAATAATGACAAAAGTAATTAAAAATTAATTAAAAAATAAAAAAATTTGAAGAAAAGACTTGAAAAATGATAAAAACAATTAAAATTTGTAAAGAATTTAAGAAATGACAAAAATATATGAAAATTAAGTAAAAAATTTAAAAAATCATGAAAATTATTTAAAGATATAAGAAAATAAGTATAAAATTAGGAGAAAGTAATAAAGCATTGTCGAAAATATTGACAGCAATTGAGAAAATACTAAATTGATTGAAAATTTTAAAAAACAATTAAAAAATAACAAAAATAATTTAAAATAGGAAAAAATAGTCGAGAAATAACAAAAATAACAGAGATTTGAAAAAAATAATTGAGAAATTACAAAAAATTTAAATTTGAAGATAAGACATGAAAAATAACAAAAATGATAAAAATTTGAGATAAATAATTGAATAATGACAAAAGTAATTAAAAATTAATTAAAAAATAAAAAATTTGAAGAAAAGACTTGAAAAATGATAAAAACAATTAAAATTTGTAAAGAATTTAAGAAATGACAGAAATATATGAAATTTAAGTAAAAAATTTAAAAAATCATGAAAATTATTTAAAGATATAAGATAATAAGTATAAAATTAGGAGAAAGTAATAAAGCATTGTCGAAAATATTGACAGCAATTGAGAAATTACTAGATTAATTGAAAATTTTAAGAAACAATTTAAAAATGACAAAAATAATTGAGAAATCACAAAAAATTTAGATTTGAAGGTAATACATGAAAAATAACAAAAGTAATAAAAATTTGAGATAAATAATTGAATATTGATATGAATAATTGATAACTGTTGTAAATAATTAAAAGAATGGAAAATTGTAAAAAAATAATTAAAATTTGAAAAAAATAAATGAAATTTGTAAAAAGTAATTGGCAATTGGTGTAAAGTATTTAAAAATTATTGATACATAATAATAAAATTATTGCAGAAAATTGCTGTAATTTGATGAAAATAATTGAAATTCGTAGAAAAAAATTGAAAACTGTAATAAATTGAGAAATTCATGACCATAAAAAAAAAGATTGAAAAAAATTACTGAAATTTGATAAAAATAATTTTCAAATGTCAAAATAAATAGAAATATTTATTTATTTATTTACAACTTGTGCAGGCTATAAATAACCTTTTTAGAGTGATATATATGTACATGGCTAAGTGGCAAAAGAGACAAAAAAAAAGATCAATAAATTAAAAAATGCAAAATATGCAGAAAATAATTGAAAAATGATAAAAATAATTGAATAATAACAAAAATAATTGAAATTTGATGAAAAAATTGAAAGACGACAAAAGTAGTTGACAATGCTGGTTTAAAATTTTTAAATTTGTAGAAATCAATTAAAAAACTTTGAAAGTAATTAACATTAGAGGAAACTAATTAAACAATGTCAAAATCAAAAGAATTTGAAAAATTATGAAAAAAATGGCCGCCATATTGGTTAACGAATTAGCGGAAATTTTTCGAAATTCCCGGATATACTTTTTTTCTCCGGCAATTTCGCGGTTTTTTCCCGGTCGAACTTAAATCCCGGTTTTCCCGGAATTTCCGGTGAGTAGACACCCTGTTTAAAGAAAGCGGATTGAATAATTAGCGTTCTGAATCAGTTTAGAAATGTTGAGGTTAGATTGTCATATTTTACACAAGATTAAAAAATTTCAAATAATTAAACTACTTAAATAAATAATATCCAGAGGTGTTAGTTTTGATAATACTTTTTTTAAATTGAACAAATATAAAAATTTTGTTTTATCATATTTCTAAACGGGAAAAAACACTTGGAAAATTAAAATCATTCAAAATCGGAAATTTCATATTTTAAGAATGCGGATTGAACAGATTCAGAAAAAGTGACATGGTTTTTATTTCCGGGCAGTATAAATAAAAAATTTGAATAAATTTATAAAATAAAAAATTTGTGATAAAGATATTTAATCATTTCCGCTTGAAAAGATTTAATGAGGCGCTTTTTCTCACTTTAACAATTTCTCTGCGGGTCTCTCCTGCCTGAACAGTTATAGGAGGGATCATCGGAAGTTGAGGTGCATTGTCATTAACGTCGTTGAGTGTGACAATGAAAGAAAGAGGTGAAGAAGCAGCTATTCCTGACTTTTCACGAGCAACGACTTGAAACCGGAAGCGTCCAGGACTCGGTGGATCTCTGTCGAGATTTTCTTCATTCACAACCATAATTCCGGACTGGTCGATTGTGAAAAATGTCGTCGTTAGCTCAAAAATATACGAGGGTTTCGGATCCTCTGGACTCTGAAAAAAAAAACCAATAAAATGGTATTAA
Organism: Ganaspis brasiliensis; assembly: GCA_037103525.1. Classification (NCBI taxonomy): domain Eukaryota; kingdom Metazoa; phylum Arthropoda; class Insecta; order Hymenoptera; family Figitidae; genus Ganaspis; species Ganaspis brasiliensis. The sequence continues at coordinate 4,036,555 of JAZKLR010000146.1, forward strand.
ACCTTTCTTTTACTTGCAGCAGAGAAACATTTTTTACAATCTAAGTTTTTAAGTTATGACGTATTTTTTAAGGTTATATTTTGAAATTTGATATAAATGGATTTGAATTATATGTTAGATTTTAATTTGTAACTATTTATCACATATACTCTATTTTTTCATTGGGGATTATTAATTACTAGCAAAATATAACGCGCGCAAGCGCGCGATTAGTTTTTCATTCATTTTAGAAATTAAACTATAAAAATAAATAAAATACATCGATGAATAATATTTATCCATTAAGGAGGGCTGCAGTGGACTCGAAGATTGAAAAAAGTGAAAAAAAGACATTTTAATTTAAAAAAGTTAGTAAATAATGAGTTTTTAAGTGAAAAAAAGTGAGTAAGTAGTGAGCTTTTAAATAAAAAAAAGTGATTAAATAGTAAGTTTTAAAATAAAAAAAGTAGATAAGCAATATAGAGTTAGATATTACTGATATCAAATTAGGGGCCGCCAGCAGGAAAAGCCATTCAAAATTGAAAAAAACGATTCGGAAATCGCAAAAATAATTGAAATATGTAGAAAATAATTAAATAATGACAAAAATAATCCAATTTGAAAAAAAAAAGTTGTAAATGACAAATTTAATTGAGAAATTGATTAAAAATAAAAAAAATGATGACAAAAATTGAAACGAAATAATTGAAATTTGAAGTAAATACTTGAAAAGTTTCGAAAATAATTGAAGTTACAAAAAAATAATTAAAGACTGACAAAAATAATTACAATTTGAAACAAAAGTTTGAGACTGGTGTAAAAAATTTTACTATTCGCGCAATAATGGAGATATTGAAGAAATAAGTAAAATGTCAAGAAACTAATTGAATAATGACATAAGTAATTATAAAAGCTGGTGTAAAAATTACACTTTTTAGACAATGGTTGAAAAATTGAAAAAAATAATAGAATTTTCAATAAAATAATTCAAACTTGAAAAAAATAATTAAAAAATATCAAAAAAAAATGCATATACATATGTAGAAAATAGTTGGATAATGACAAAACTGAAATTTAGAAAAAAATTAATGAAAAATGAGAAATATATTCAAAAATGAAGTAAAAAATAAAAAATTTAATACATTAATTTTAAAATTGTATAAAATAATTGAAAAATTAACGATTTAATTACAATATAAAGAAACTAGTTGAATAATGACATAAATAATTGAAAACTGATCTGCGAAAGTTAATAATAATCATGACAATAATAAAGAGATTGAAGAAAGTGACATTTAAAGAAAATAATTTCAAAATGTCAAAAATATTTGAATATTGACCAAAATAGTTGTAATTTGAAAAAATAATTGAGAAAAGAAAAAAATACTTGATAACTTTAAAAAAATAAAAAATTTAAAGCAAATACTTTAAAACTTGACAAAACAATTGAAATATTGAAGTAAATAATTCAAAACTGGAGTAAAAATTAAAAAATTATAAACAATAATTGTAAAGTTAAAAAATATTATAAGTTTGAGGAAAATAATTGGAAGTTGAAGAAATTTATTCAAGTTTGAAGACAATAATTGAAATTTGAAGAGAATAATTAAAAAATGTCAAATAATTCAAATATGAAAAAAATAATTAAAGTTTGAAGAAAATAATAACCTAAATAAGGTGTACAAATAAATAAATAAATAAATAATAAATAAATAAATAAATAAATTCGTGTCAATAAAAAAAATTTAATAAAATAATTGCAATTTGTAAAAGATAATTCTAAAATGGCAAAAATAACAAAAATATAACAAAAATATGAAAAAAATGATTGGAAAAATTAAACAAAAAATGTTAAATTTATCGAAAATAATAATTGGAAATTGAAAAATCAAGAAATAATTGTAATTTGTAGTAAAAAATTAAGAAATTTCAAAAATAATTGAAAGTTAAAAAAATAATTAAAGAATGACAAAAATAATTAAAATTTGAAACAAAATTTTGAGACTGAAAAAATTAAAATTTTCGCATAATAATTGAGATATTGAAAAAATAAGTAAATGTAAAGAAACTAATTGATTAATGACAAATAATTATAAAAGCTAAAATTACACTTTTTAGACAATAGTTGAAGAATTGAAAAAAATAATAGAATTTTCAAGAAAATAATTAAAACTTGAAAACAATAGTTAAAAAATATCAAAAAATGTATATGTGTAGAAAATAGTTGAATAATGACAAAAATAACTGAAATTTAGAAAAAAAAATTAATGAAAAATGAGAAAGATATTCAAAAATAAAGTAAAAAAGTAAAAAAGCTTAATACATTATTTGAAAAATTGTATAAAATAATTGAAAAATTAACGATATAATTAAAATGTGAAGAAACTAATTGAATAATGATATAAATAATTGAAAACTGATCTTCAAAAGTTAATAAATTCATGACAATAATAAAAAGATTGCAGAAAAAGATATTTAAAGAAAATAATTCCAAAATGTCAAAAATATTTGAATATTGACAAAAATAGTTGTAACTTGAAAAAATATTTGAGAAACGACAAAAATAATTGATAATTTAAAAAAAATTAAAAATTTAAAGAAAATACTTGAAAACTTGACAAAACAATTGAAATATTGAAATAAATAATTCAAAACTGGTTTAAAAATTAAATAATTATAGACAATAATTGTAAAGTTAAAAAAAAAATATTATAAGTTTGAGAAAAATAATTGAAAGTTGAAGAAATTAATTGAAATTTGAAGACAATAATTGAAATTTGAAGAGAATAATTCAAAAATGTCAAAAAAATTCAGATATGAAAAAAATAATTAAAGTTTGAAGAAAATAATTAAAAAAGGTATAAAAAATTAATAAATTTGTGACAATAATAAAAATTATGATGAAAATAATTGAAAACAGGTGTAAGAAATTTAAAAGTTCATGACAATAAAAAAAAATGAATTAAATAATTGCAATTTGTAAAAAGTAATTCTAAAATGGCAAAATTAACAAAAATATGAAAAAAATAATTGGAAAATTAAAAATTTAAAGACAGTACTTGAAAAATTGACCAAAAAATTGAAATTTTAAGAAACTGACTAAGTAATGACATAAATAATTGAAAGATGGTGTATAAATAAAAAATTTATAGAGAATAATATAAGTTTGAACAAAATAATTGAAATTTGTTGAAATTAATTTTAAAAACATGTACAAATTTAATAAAATCATGACAATAATAAAAATAATGAAGAAAATGATTTAAATTTGTAGAAAGTAATTAAAAACTAATATAATAAATTTAAAAATTCATTGCTATAAAAAATATTGCATTTATTTATTTATTTACGTGCAAAAGCCCATTACAATATAAAATTAAAAAATGTATTTTAAGTAACAATAAAATAAAAATGTTTGATATGACAATAATAACTACGATATTAAATATTAATAGGTTGCATTCAATAATTTGAATAAAATAATAATTGATATTTATAGAAAATAATTCTAAAATTGCAAAATAATAGAAATATGAAGAAAATAATCATAAAAAGACAAAAATACTTTAATAATAACAAAAGTAATTGAAATTTGAAGAAAATTATTAAAAATTAACAAAAGTAGAATAGAAACTGGTGTTAAAAATTTAAATATTCCTTGCACTAATTTAAAGTTAGAAAAAAATAATTGAAATGTTGAGAAAATAATTGAAAAATGACAGAAGTAAATGAAACTTGTGTAATAAGTTTAAATATTCATGACAATAATGAATAGACATTTTACTGAAATATCTTCAAAAATGGTTTAAAAAGTTACAGAATAATTTAAACTGTATTTAATTTTTTAATTTTAATTTTTTCCAATGAAGTAAAATAACGTCAATTGAATTTTTAATAATTCGACTATTCGACACTTTAAATTAATCTAAATTATTAAAATTCATATAAGTGTGTAATATTAGGTATATAAATTATTGTTAGTTAGTCATAATCAATATCTCGTCATTAAGGCTACCTCATTTGCATATTTTGTCTGTAAACTAAAACAATTTTAAAATTTCCTGATAAAGAGAATTAAAATTAATGAAAAAAAAGGCAGGGACTAACTTCAGAAGTTTACGGAGATTATTATTATTTAATTATATGTAAAGCTCAGCTCAGAGGGCACCACAATCGCAAGTTTATTTTGGCGCAATATTTTTAATACGAATAATTGATTCTTTGAATTTTATAAAAACAAAAGTGCATTTTGATGAAATTACTCAAGCATTAATGCAGTTGCAACTCATACACTACAACTTTCAAATTATTTTTTAAAATAGACATTTTTTTACATAACCTGAAAATGTCCAAATCAGTAAACGAATAATTACATTAGAAAAGAGTGGTTATTTAGAAAAATGTATGAGATATAATGGTTTCTTGTATATTAATATATTTATTGTACTTTCTAACTTTTTAATTTTTTCTTTTGTCAAAAAATGTTAATTCAAATTTCGCGCCATAAAATCTTGCGTTCGTGTTGCTACCTACCGGAAAAGTTTGTCAGTGGTGGATTTTACTTAATTTCTCAGCCAATGACAGTTAAGGTTAAAATTCTTGTGTATATTGTTTTTATTGTGACAGTCTGGAAAAGCGAGCTTGGAAATGTATCCAAAAATACATATTTTAATAACAAATACCAACTTTTATAAGTTATAAATTAGCAATCTCTGCTTTATGTTTTTTCGTTTTTATAAGATAAATTTTGACAATGTGTTAATATAGCACAATACGTTATGGTGAACAAGGTATAAGTTACGTTAAGTTAAACTTTGGCTATTCAGGACTAAAAACATAAAAAGCTCCACAAACTGCTTAACAACATAACCTCAATTATAGAAAAAAAAAGTTAAATTCGGAGCAATAATCAAAATTCAAAAAAACATTTGGTGCTAGAAACTGGTTTCTGTCCCCCACAAACTCCCTCGTAACATAACCTCAATTGTAATGACAAGAATACAAAAAAATATGTTAATAAATTTGAAGCAATAGTCGAAACGTGTTTCAGATCGTAAATCTAATCAACTTGTGGACAAATGTCATAAATTGCAATCTAAAAAATCGTTACGTTGAAATGAAGGATTGACGAGTGAATTTAAAATATGCAAACTTTGAACTCTCGTCAGGGTGTAAATTTTGTTTCCCAGATGAAGAATTGAAATTTATAGCTGGACTTGGAAATAAATAATCGAGGATGACGGGAACACGTAGAATCAAGAGGCCTAAGGGTCTTTTCTCATTCATCGAGGAAATATTTTATGGAGCAAAATCTTGTGGAGAAAATGAAACGGTAGAATATTACTAACAAGATCTGCATCTGTGACTGTCAGTCGTATGGGATTTCCTTCCTCATCGACAACTCTTGTCCCGATTGGCGCATTCTCATCAACGAAACCTTCGATTGCTGATGCTGTTATTGTCGGAGGATTGCTATCCACTGGTTTAACAGTAATTGTTAATTTTGCCGTTGCAGAACGTTCTGCTTCCGAGTCCTCGACAGCCTGAAAAAAATTTAATTTATCTTTATTATTTTTAACTTTGAATTATTTTTTATATTTGGTTTTATTTTATATTTGGTGTCAATTTTCCGCTATTTCTCCTGTCATTTTTTTCTGTCATAAAATGATACAGGTTTTTTTCGACAAAAATTAAAGAAGAAAACATTTTGAAGGCATATTTCGAGGTATTTTAGTAAAAAGAAAGTCTGAATGCCTACCTTGATGATAATATCAAACTTTTTAGTGACGGACGTATCAACGGCCTTGATCTGTCTAACTGCACCGGTGGAGCGATTGATCTCGAAGAAATCTCTGTAATTTGGTGGACTGCCACTAAGGAAGGAATAATAAACTGGCGCATTTATGCTGTCCATGTCGACCGCCTGAATCTTCTCGGGGGATATGTTGAGTATTCCAGACAGCACCCCGCTAGACACCTGATTAAAGACGATCGGTGATCAGTTTAAATGATACCAGCAAAAACACTTGTGCTCTTACTCTAATACAAGTGCTTAAGGAACATTATCGATTGATAAAAATTTCAAATCATTTCTCCATTACCTCGAGCTGATTCGAGAATAAATTCTTTACAATTTCATAAAATTAATATAACTTTGAAAAATATTTATAAATTGTACAATATTGCAGTAAAATACTGGAGTATTTAATTTTAAAGAGAAAAAATGAACTTACAGATGCAGAATATTCTGGATTGATGCAGGCAGCATTGTGAAGCATACAGCCTTTGTAAATGAAAGAAGGATCTTGATCGTCGTCGTCTTTGATATTAACGACCAAAGTCGTCGTTGAAGTAAATCGCTCGGAAAAGTTTCTTGCTCGATCCTGAAAAGAGACGGAAGGAAAAAAGTTATTTTAAAATATTTGATTACAAAAATGTATAAATTTTATTATAAATATTTTCAGTCAATATAATATTCTTCTTTTTTTTCTTTTTAAAACTTGAAAAATAGAAAGAAAATATTTCACAATGATTAAAATATGCGTACGGCTACTTGAAGATTACTTATATTCTATTTCAAGATTACTCAACAGAGATTCATCCCGTTAGCTTTCGAGCTTGATTTCCTATTGAATTTGCATGTTACACCCACTCTATGCCTAGTGTGACCATATTTTCAAGTTTTCATGTTTACACTCAATTTTATGTAAATTCAGAAACGTTTGGAATCTTGCATATTGCATATTTACTCTCGTATACTTTCTGCGATGAATAATTTCAGGACTTGTTTCACGTACATCTAGTTTTATTGTTATCATTTGCGCGCGTAAGATAAATAATTTATCAACAATTTAAATTTTAAAAAGTCATGAAAGTAGCGATTTGAAGACAGTCGAGAAATAAATGTTGCGCGGTATGAAGAAAGGGAGCTAAGAAGGACAAATTTCTAGGTTATGTTCAGTAATATTTTTACGTTGATAAATAATAAGTTCCTGTTTAATGTTGCGTAATCAAAATCAGTTTATAAAATTAAATATTTTTAATAAAATGAAAACCTATAAACATCAATAGTTTGCATTGAGTGTTGATTCTCTTTGTGTATTTTTATCCCCAAAATCACAAATATAACCTGAAATATTTTGCATCTTAGGTCCCTTTTTTCAAATTGTATTAAATCTGTATGATTGTTCATAAACTAAATTTACTTATATAGGACGAAATATATATAACTTTTTAATAAAAAAAAATGAAGAAAATAATTTTAACATTTTAAAAAGTATTTACAAATTTTGCAACTTTTGTAAATGAATTGAAAAATAATAAAAACCATTAAAAATTGGGTCAAAACAATTATAAACTGAAAAACACAGTTGAAATTTGGGATAAATAATTGACAATTTAGAAAAATTAATTGAAAAATAAATTTTAAATTTCAAATTGTAAAAATTGGGAGAAATAATTGAAAAATGATAAAAATAATTAAAAATTAAAGAAAATGAATAAAATATGAGAAAAATAACTGAAAACATTGCACTATAGATATATTTACTTTACAAAGATAATTTAAAAATTATTTTAAGAATTGAAGTTTGAAGATAATAATTTAGATTTGATAAAAGTACTTAAAAATCTAAAAAATGAATTGAAGAAAAATGAAAATAATAAAAAATTGGGGAGAATAATTGAAAAATAATTAAAAGTAAAGAAAATAATTGAATTTAAAATTTTTTTTTTTAAATTTGCAGAATATATATCAAATTGAAAACAAAATAATGCAAATTTCTTGAAATAATTATAAATTGAAATAGGTAATTAAAACTTGAGATAAATAATTGACAATTTAGGAATGCTAATTGAAAAATAATGAAAAGAATTTAAAATTGGGAAAATAAGTTATTGAAATAATTATAAATTGAAATAGGTAATTAAAACTTAAGATAAATAATTCACAATTTAGGAATGCTAATTGAAAAATAATTAAAATAATTTAAAATTGTGAAAAGTAATTGAAAAATGATAAAAATAATAAAAAATTTAAGAAAATGAATAAAATATGAGGAAAAACACTATAGGTTACTTGACAAAAATAATTGAAAAATTACTTTAAAAATTGAAGTTTGAAGATATTAATTTAGAATTGATGAAAAGACTTGAAAATTTAAAAACTAATTGAAGAAAAATGATATAAATAAAAAAATTGGGGAAAATAATTGAAAGTTAAGAACATTTTTTTAAAAAATACAGAATATGTATCAAATTAAGAAAAATAATTGTAAATTTAAAGAAACGATTATAAATTGCAATAGGTGATTGAAACTTGAGATAAATAATTGACAATTTAGGAAAAATAATGAAAATAATTTAAATTGGGAAAAATAATTGAAAAATGATAAAAATAACTGAAAATTAAAGAAAATGAATAAAATATGAGAAAGATAACTGAAAACATTACACTTTAGGTATATTTACTTAACAAAAATAATTGAAAAATTACTTTAAAAATTGCAGTTTGAAGATATTAATATGAAATTGATGAAAATACTTGAAAATTTAAAAACTAATTGAAGAAAAATGAAAATAAATAAAAATTGGGTAAAATAATTAAAAAATGATAAAAAAAGTAAAAGTTAAAGAAAATAATTGAAATTTAAGAAAATTTTTTTAAAAATTACAGAATATGTATCATATTAAGAAAAATAATTGCAAATTTAAAGAAACGATGATAAATTGAAATTGGTAATTGAAACTTGAGATAAATAATTGACAATTTAGGAAAACTAATTGAAATATAATGAAAATAACTTAAATTAAAGAAAATGAATAAAATATGAGAAAAATAACTGAAAACATTACACTATAGGTATATTTACTTAACAAAAATAATTGAAAAATTACTTTAAACATTGTAGTTTGAAGATAATAAATTAGATTTGAGAAAAATTCTTGAAAATCTAAAAAATTAATTGAAGAAAAATGAAAATAATTATACCTAAATTGGGGCAAATGATTGAAAAATGATAAAAAAAATAGTAAAAGTTAAAGAAAATAATTGAAATTTAAGAAATTTTATTTTAAAAAATACAGATTATGTATCAAATTAAGAAAAATAAATGCAAATTTATAGAAACAATTAATACGTAACTTGAGATAAATAATTGACAATTTAGGAAAACTAATTGAAAAATAATGAAAATAATTTTAAATTGGGAAAAGTAATTTAAAAATGATAAAAATAATTAAAAATTGAATTGAAAAAAATAATATGAACTGAAAAAAATATAGAACAAGTATATTTACAATATAAAAAATTGAAAAATAGTTTTAAAACTTTTTAATAAAAGAAAATAATTAGGATTCAAGATAATCAATGAAAATTAGGAAATTTTTTGAAAAATAATAAAAACAATTAAAAAGTGGAGAAAATAGTTGCAAAATAATACTAATAAATTTAAATTGAATAAAAGAATTGAAAATTGAGATAAATAATTAAGAATAAGGGAAATTAATTTTTAAAAAAATGGAAGCGATCAAAAATTGAAAAAATAATTCAAATTTGAGAAAAATAAATGAAAATAATTAAAATTTGATAAAAATAATTTAAAAGTTAGTAGATTAATTGAAGAACAATAAAAAGAATTAAAAATTGAAGAATATAATTATAAAATGATAAGAATAATTGAAAATTGCAGAAAATAATTGTAAAATAATAAAAATAGTTGAAAATTAAAAAAAGTATTTTAATATGTGAAAAGTAATTGAAGCTATTGCATAATTTAATTGAAATAAAAGAAAATAATTACAGAATGATAAAAAGCATTGTAAATTGAAAAAAATTATTGAAATTTAAGATAAATAATTGAAAATTTGGGAAAAAATTGAAAAATAATAAAATTGATTAAAAATTGGGGAAAGTAATTAAATAAATTAAAGAAAATAATTGAAATTAGCGGAAAGTAAATGTAAAATTTAGGGAAAAATGGAAAAATAATTGAAAAGTACTTTTTCAAAAGGTGATAAATCCATTTTCCAAAAAAGCAGAGATAATCACAAATTTAATATATTAGGAACCTTACAAATCGATTTGTCACTGTTAATCTAAAAGTAAATATTTATTAGCAAAGAATTTTCAATTTAAAGAAATTTGGACTTGACCGAGACGATTAAAAAATTTTTTTTTCTAGAAAAAATTACAAAAACCTTTAAATTCCCCAATTATTATAAATTTTAATTAAAAATAAATTGCCCTAAGTGCAAAAACTATCCTTAGATAAATAATTTATTTTAGTTTTTCTACTTTATAATTAAATCTAGGGGTAAGGTAAGAAACTACATTTGTTTAATTTTCTTGAAATAAAAAAATGTGGATTTATCAATTTTTGTAAAAGTGCTCCTCAATTAAGGAGGTTTATCCAAAAAACCAATTTCTACACATTCTTATAAAATTTTAATGACATATTAAATGCATTACTTTACATGTTCTGTTACAATTTTATTGAATTTTACCGTTCTGTTTTTAAGATATAAAATTTATAAAGTTAGGACTTTAACATGGAATTAGTAACTAAAAGCGCAAAATGACTATATTTTAATTAATTAAAAAAACACGGTTTTACACATTTTTTATAAAAACTAATATATTTTAAACTGTAATATAATACAACTTTCACAACAATATTTAATTAATTTACCGTACCGTTGTTAAGAAAATGTTATTCAAGGTTAGTAATTTTGTACTTTTTTGAAATAATCAAGAAGAAGAAATTTTAATAGCTTGAAATTTTCAACGGAATTTTTTTTTTTTATGAAATTCTTTTGTGTAATGATTTTAACTACAAAATACCATTTAAAAACCAAATTATAAGAAGAAATGAAATAAAAAAATATTGACTATCATGTTCCAATATAAGAACCGCTTGAGGGTATAAACGTCCTTAAGAATGGAATAAAATAATTGAAAAATATTAAAAAGTTTAAAAATTATATTAAGTAGTTAAAATTATAATAGAAAAGAATTATTAAGTAAATTATAATTCAGAATTTTTTTATTAATTTCAAATTTCGTATACTTGAAGCATGTATTAATTTAATTGAAAATTAACGCAAGTTCAAATTAATTGAAGTTCGAAGAAATTAAAATTGTTATAAATTTGAAACTTGACAAAATGAATTAATGAAACTTGATGAAGATCATTATATTTAACAATAATAATTTTTCACGTAAATCAATCTTTACTATCCGTCTACAATAGCGACGTTTCAATCAAGAAAAAATACCCACCAGAAGTTATCCTAAGAACTAGAATCTTATTCTCCAGCTTAAGAATATTTTCCAAAAAATTTGTCCAAAAAATACATTATCTTACGACAAGGATATTATCAAGAAAATGATAAAAATTCACACAAGAATAAGTAATTCAAAGATAAGAATACAATTTCCCTCTCTGAGCTAAAACGACATAAATAAAAGAAGAAAAAAAAAGATCTGAATAATTCGATTCGTTGAAAAGAGCTTTCGCTGATTTCCTTCGGAACATTCGCATCGACATTGAGTTTTTGAATGCAAGAAGCGCTATATCGAAAGGATCATAAAAGCGAACGTTAAAGAATCGTATGTGTTCGTTTTTGTAATGTTACGGCTTCAAGAAGTTCCGATATCTTATTACTGGTGAATCATCTGTCCATTCGCATTGGTAATGTAATGTAATTTCAAGCCAATCGGCGGTTTTAAATTATTAGGTAACCCGGTCGTCTTGCCTGATATCAAGTACATTGCCATTCTAACATGTTCTGGTTATATCGATAGCAAATTGACTTTCTCGTAAGAGCCATACCGAGCTTTAAAACTCTTTTTGCTTTTTTGTAATTTTATATTATTTCCCACTTGCCGAGAACTTGATGCCATACCAGATCCGGATAGAGAAACAGGAAGGAAGAGAACTATAATCCTGAACGTGAATTCATGGCTTGGAAAAAAAAAAAAATTATACACGTCATGCTGAAAGCAATTCATGAGAGAAAACTCGTTGAATATTTTGGCGTTCTGCTGGGAAAATAAAAAATTGAAAATTTAATCACAAGATTTGTGTGATTGATGAAATTTAATTGTATTTTATTTACCCACGAAGAAACGAAAGAAGTGATTTAATTCGAAACTAAATAAAATTAGTTACCTGCTATTTTATTCCACTTTCTGAATTGTTGAAAGTTTAAATAAACCACAACTTGAACGCTCTTGCATTCAAATTTATTTGAAGGCAGGTTCTGAATTGTCTAAACATATACCTTAACTTCATTTTGAATTCAAATTTATTGGAAGGAAATGAATCCAGGTTTTAGTGCAAATGTGTTTTGTTCTGGATTTGATGAAATCGGTTCTAAGGAGAGCTTTTTTACGGAACTATTTTGCCAAGAAGGAAAATAAGAAACTACATTTTAAAAGTCGAATATAATAAATAAATGGGACGCAGAATAAACAATTTATTTTCTCACGAATTTAAAAATTTCCCTCAGGATTCAATGGAAAAATTATGAATTTCTTTTTATCATTCGTATTCCTGTATTTACCCCGGATCATAAGGACATAATAAATCTGGATTGAAAGAACACGAGAAAAAAATCCCCTGATACTTATCTTCAGCAATTACCTTTCAGGTCGCTAAGCAAAGGCTTTCTACACAACGAAAATTTAACGATAAAGGAAAAATAAGCGCAGCACGAAGGAATTTCATCAAAGAACATTCGTCGTTGAAAAATCCTCGGTCTTTTAAAACTATAAATAGAATTTGCTTATCAGACAGAACATTCAGAAAACTTGTCAGGAAATGCTTAAAAAAATAATTTTGAAAAATTATAAACTACTCCTTTAAATGGAAATTAATATCTAATTGAACTTTTTCGAATCGAAATTAACAATGAATAATGCATCTTCTGAAATTGACTGATTTTAAATCCCAGCCAAAGAAATTTATCGACGATTCATTTTACATACAAATAACATTATTTCCCCGCGAAGGACATTGGAGTTTAAAATTCAGTCCACACCTTAGAGTAGTTTTTTTTTCAAAGAGAAAGGATTATTGTATCCTTTCTCTTTGAGAAAAAAAAAATAAATAAATAAACTAGAATAGTATAAATTATGAAGCAAGAGTGATTCTATCCGAGAGGAATCTACACCTGATGAATCAATTCCGATCAATGAGGTGCAATTAAAAATCAATAGTTAAGATTCTTGGAACTGATGGACTTGTTCTGTGTTGTTAGATTCTCAGAAAGGAGAGTCTAATGATCTTAGGCTTAAGTGTATCTCCGATACTGAGATCAGAGTTACTGACATTAGCACATAATAAACAATGGTGACACAAGGTGTGTCTCGCACGCAGCTTGTATTATATTTAAAGACTCTAAAGACACCTTCCCCCTTTCACCTTTCCCCTATCGCTCTTGATTTTTCTCCGGGCATTAATAACACAAGCGTTAAATGGCAGAAATGCTCCGAGTCACCATTAAATTCAACTAACTGCATAAAAGGCACCCGGATTTTTATCAACTTCACACCTATAGGCCTTTTATTCATTTCCATAAGTTGTAAATTACGCGTGTACTTTGCGTAGGACCACAGTAGGCAGAAAATACTTTATGTCCTCGAATAAAAAAAGAATTATACAATGAAAATGGTTTTTTAATTTTCTATACTGAATCTTGAAACTGAATTAATTTATTATTAAATGTTAATTTATAACGGAATTAATTTATGGTTTAATGAGAACCATTTCTAACATTTCCTAACCTCTAAGAAGAATTTTCCTTATTGTGTGGAAATAAGGGAAGTTTTGGATCCCTTTTTTGGTAATTGGAACTTTCTGAGATTTATTTCACCTTAATATAATCGAAGCCGGGCTTTGAAGAGTATAAAAACAACTTATTTGACGATATTCGTAAATAATTGTACCTCATGACTTGTCGCTGTCACTCTACTGCAGAGCAGACACTTCAGAATCTGCACAAGCGACAGTCGGTAACAAAAAAACCCCGATTACCGTCAGTCAATTAATCTGGCGGCAAGAATTCGTTTTTTAAATTACATTTTCTTTCATTACAAATAAAAACCAGAAAATTCCCATTACTTTCTACTTTTTTACTATTAATTTCCAATTACCAATTAATAAAACCGAATTCTTAAATAAATATAAAATTACCTGTCTACTAGAAAAAGAACTATTTTATCAAAAGTGACACAGAATTTCAATGGGTTTAATTTCAACTCGTGATGAAAGTCACACTTGTAATTAAACTCTCTTAACTTTTGCTCATCAAATAAGGAAAGAGATTAAAGTTGTTTTTCGAAACTAGAAAAGTGAACTTAATCGTAAAAATATAGAAGTATATTATAATATTAATTTGGCGGCAAGAATTTGTTTTTCAAATATCCTTTTCTTTGCTTTCAAATAAAAACTAAAAAATTGTCTTTACATTATACGTTTTTACTATTTATTTTCTATTACCAGGGGAAGCGACTTGTATTTCTAGTAATAAATTCATTAAATTTGTAATTATTCATCACTAGATTATACTAAGCGCGACTAGTTTCTGCAGCTTGCTGTTAATTATAAATAGTTTAAATACAATACTTAGTGATAAATAAAACAAGATTAATTTGTATAGAACAAAATTTATAAAATTTTGGAATTGAAAAAAATTTAAAAAAACAATTGAAATTTGAGAAAAAAATCTTAAAATTTCTAAAAATTGATTGGATGAAAATGAGAATAATTAAAATTGGGTGAAATAATTGAAATTTTCGGAATTAATCAACAAATAATGAAATTAATGTAAATTTTGTGGAAATCATTGAAAATTAAAAAAAAAATTAAAAATGGACAAACGTAATTGAAATTTGAGAAAAATAATTCAAGAATGAATAAAACATTGAAAAGTGGATACAATAACTTAGATTTGAGAAAATAAATGAAAATTTGGAAAATTAATTGAAAAAAAATTAATATATCTAAATAACAGATGGAGAAAATACTTGCAAAAGTATAAAAGAAAATGAAAATTGAAAGAAATCATTGAAAAATAAATAATTCAACATTTAGAATAAATAGTAAAAATAATCAAAAATTGAAGAAATTGATTGCAAAATGATAACAATATTAATTGAAAATTGAAGAAAATTTTTTTAAAATTTAAGAAAAATATTCTAAAATCTAGGGAATTATTTGAAAAATAATGAAAATAACAAAAAATTCGAAAAAATATTTGCAAAGTACCTAATAAAAATAATTGAAAATTGAAGAAAATTACTGTAAAAAGATAACAGTAATAATTGAACCTTGAAGAAAATTATTAAAATTTGAGAAAAATATTTTAAAATCTAGGATATAATTTGAAGAATAATAAAAATAATAAAAAATTCGAGAAAATCTTTGCAAAGGACCAAATAAAAATAATTAAAAATTGAAGAAAATTATTGTAAAAAGATAAAAGTAATAATTGAACATTGAAGAAAATTTATTAAAATTTGAGAAAAATATTTTAAAATCTAGGAAATTAATTGAAAAATATAATGATAATAATAAAAAAAAACGAGAAAATATTTGTAAAGTTAGAAAAATAATTAAAAATTGAAGAAATTAATTTTAATTTATGAAAAATAATTGAAAAAACTAAAACATATATTTGTAATAAAAAAATAATTGCAGAATGATAAAAATAATTGTAAATTGAAAAAATAACAGGAATTTGATATGAATAATAAAAATATTAGAAAAGTAATTAAAATATAATTGGAAATGACAAAAAGTAATTAAAAAATGTTCAAAATCTTTAAAAATTGAAGAAAATTATCCAAATTTGAAAAAAAAATTTTAAAATCCAGGAAATTAATTGAAGAATAATGAAAAAAATAAAAAAAAAACTCGAGAAAATATTTGCAAAGTAATAAATATAATTAAAAATTGAAGAAATTAATTTTAATTTGTGAAAAATAATTGAAAAAATATATTTTTTTATAAAAGAAAATAATTGAAGAATGAAAAAAAAATTGTAAATATAAAAAATAACTGGAATTTGAGATAAATAATAAAACAATTAGAAAATTAATTTAAAAATAATTGAAAATGACAAAAAGTTATTGAAAAATGATAGAAATAATTTAAAAGTGAAGAAATTAATTGCAAAATAATAACAATAGTAGTTGAAAATTCAAGAGAATTATTAAAAGTTGAAAAATATATTTTAAATTCGAGGAAATTATTTGAAGAATAATGATAATAATAAGAAATTCGAGAAAATATTTGCAAAGTAATTAAAATAATTAAAAATGGAAGAAAATGGGAAAAATAATTGAAAAAAGTACAACATATATTTGCAATAAAAGAAAATAATTGCAGAATGATAAAAATAATAGTACATTGAAAAAATAAAGGGAATTAGAGATAAATAGTAAAAAAAATTAGAAAATTAATTAAAAAATAATTAAAAATTGAGAAAAATAATATAAATTTGTAAAATTTATTTGAAAAAATTACAGAATATATTTGGGATAAACAAAACAACTTGAAAAACGATAAAAATAATTAAAAATTAAAGATAAATATGGAAATTTAGGAAAAAAATTTCAGGATTCTTTTGATACAAAAGTAAGTGATTAATAATCGAAGAACATCATTTAAGTATTTGAAAAATATAACTAAAATTTAAATCAATAAATAAAATGTTAATAATTTAGTTTTTTACTAAAAACTGATGAAGCATGAAACAGATTTTTTAATATTGAAAAATGATTATGGAAAACGATAAAAATAGTTAAATTGATCATTAAATTAACAAATTCGATGATTTAATTGACATTACAAATTGATATTAATAATTTAATATTGAAGAAATTCATTGTAATTTGAAGAAAAAAATTACAATTTAAAAAAAATCATATTTTTTAATAAAAATTAAAAAATTACAAAAGAAATTGGAAATTAATTAATTAATAATGAAACTAATTTGATATTTAAGGAAATACCTAAACTAAAAAAGTTTTATTTCAAAAAATTGAAGAAAATAATTGAATTTAAAATTTAGGGGAAAAATTGAAAAATAGAGAAAATAATCAGATATTGAAGAAATTTTTAGAAAAATGATAAAAAGAGTTGAAATTTGTAGCAAATAATTGAGATTATAATAAAAAAGAATTGTTAAAAATTGAATAAATTTTTAAATAATTTCACATTGACTATTCTCAAAGCGTAAATTAATTAAAATTTTAATCAACGTAATTTCAAATTAATTAAAGTTTGAAGACATAAAAATTGTTATAAGTTAAAAACTTGACTAATTTTTACTTAAGTGGTAAATGATTTAAAGTTTAAAACAATAAACATTTAGTAACAAAATCCAGGTGTGGAATGAATGAATGAATGAATAAATGAAAGAAAGAAACTTTTAAAATACAATACATAATTGTGAATTCATTTATCCAGATTCTTATTAAGAAATTTATTTTTTGTCTATAATTTTGCAATATGGAATTCCACAGAGCGACTCTTTTGCTTTATGGAATTTTGCAGACGTACCTCAGACAAGTTGCCGTTCCTGATTAATTTATTACCAAACATTAATTTATGGTTTAATGAAAACCATTCTTAACATTTCCTAACCTAAAAAGAATTTTTCTAATTGTCTACAAATAAGGGAAATTTCGGATCCCTTTTTGCTAATTGGAACTTTCTGAGATTTATTTCACCTTAATATAATCGAAGTCAGGCTTAGAAGAGTATAAAAGCAACTTATTTGACGATATTTGTGAATAATATTGAGCCTGATGACTTGTCGCTGTCACTCTACTGCAGAGCAGACGCTTCAGAATCTACTCAAGCAACAGTCGGTAACAAAAAAACGCGTTTACCGTCAGTCGATTAATTTGGCGGCATGAATTCATTTTTCAAATATTCTTTTTTTTCTTTTCAAATAAAATCTAGAAAATCCCCATTACTTTCTACTTTTTTACTATTAATTTCCAATTACCAATTAATAAAACCGAATTCTTAAATAAATATAAAATTACCTGTCTACTAGAAAAAGAACTATTTTATCAAAAGTGACACAGAATTTCAAAGGGTTTAATTTCAACTCGTGATGAAAGTCACACTTGTAATTAAACTCTCTTAACTTTTGCTCATCAAATAAGGAAAGAGATTAAAGTTGTTTTTCGAAACTAGAAAAGTGAACTTAATCGTAAAAATATAGAAGTAAGAAAATGCAATTTGTGGGAGTTTACGGTATTATCGGTACTTTTTCTGAAACGGCGGAAGTAGCGGTTTGGTTGTTGTGAGAAGGGTAAAGAACTTTTTGAAAAGAACTTACTGAGGCGAGGATAGTGACTAGATAGCGTTGAGTTCTTTCATAGTCTAAAGTACGATTTACAGTGACTTGGCCTTGATGGGGTAGATTAATGCTGAAGAAACCATATCCGTCGGCGGTCGTAACCCTATCTCGTCCAACTCCAGCACTATTTCCAATCCCGGTTCCATCCCCAGGTGCTATAGAATACTCTATGAGAGCATTAACTCCGGCATCTGCATCCACTGCGTTTATTTTTTTGAAAATTGTCGAGCCCACTGGTGTCAGCTGCAAGTCAACAAATCAAACTGTCAGGAAAAAATTCAAAAAAACAACAATAAAATGTAAAAAATAATTTAAATAAATGTAAAAAAAAATTATGAGAATAATTTTTAAAAAATTATTTTTGATTTACTTTTAAATGCTTAGCCTGGGAATTTTATAGTTAAACATGTAAAAATTGATTAGAATTTTTAAAAAATATTTTAATATTAATAACAATAATGGAAAATTGGTGGAAAAAAAATTTGATTCTAAACAAGAATATTACGCATTGTTTTTTATTTGGATGTAGAAAGTAAATAAAATAAAAATAAAATAGAAATCAGTTTGAGGTATATCTCTCGGTTAAATACAGGCTATCAGAAAAAAAATTTTCAGTGTCCTTTAAAAAATTCGAAACTTTTCCGAAACTATATTTTTGGGAAGATCATACGTCCATGGTGCAGGTTTTTGAAAATTCTCGAGAGAAAAGTTTGATTGTCTAAAACTATGTGTTTATAAACAATTTTTAACATTACACATTTTTAAAACAAAATTCGCCAATATAATAAAGTTCTTACCTCCGAAAAGGAGATTTGTTATAAAAAACTAAATGATTAATAATAAAATCTATATTGTAGGTTAGGTTTAAAAGTCAAATGGTAATTTTGGGGTTATTTTTTTCAATTCAATTCAATTTCGATTTAAATCGTTTTATACTAACCTCAAAATTACTATGCGACTATTAGGGAATTTTTTTGTATTTGAAAAAAAATTTTCTTCTTTTAATAAAGAAAAGAGTCCAAGAATAAAGAGAAAAGATAAAAAAGGACGTTTTTCCTCCCTAAAATTACAGTTTCGGAAAAGTTTGGAATCCTTTAAAGGACACTGGAATTTATTTTCTGCTAGCCTGTATTTAACCTAGAGATATTCCTTAAAAAGAATATGCAACTTTGGAAAAGTTTATTAAGCCTATAAAATCTTAAATATTTCCGGGTATAATTCCCACCTAATTATGATTAATGAGAAAAAATATTTACTTCCTCGTGCAGGAAAGATTCATTATTTAAAAATATTTATTAATTCACCGCATTAGAAAGTATTAATCACCGAGACTTTAAATGGATTTAAATAATTAAATAGATCCTCGAATCTTATTATTATGAAAATAATGACATAACTGCAGTTATAATTACTGAGTAATACAGTTATATTACAGCATAATTGCGATTCTGTAATAACTTTAAACATTTGTCTAGAACGGATTAATGATCAAATATCTCCTCGTAATAGATACTTTCAGAATGAATTAAATACACAATTATTTTATTTATGAATACCTACTGGTAAATTTTTAAATTAAATTTTTTATTAGTCTAGCACTTTGTAATGAAAGAGTTATAAAATTAAAGAGGCGTAAAAAAGGAAATGTCAGTTTAACCTAATGCTTGAATTGCCGATCAACAAGTTGACTTAGTTTTAATAAATATCAACTGAATTAGAATCAACAGGTTGACGGCTAGAGTATAGGAAAGTTCATTGTCAAACATCGCGTCGTCGGAATTCAAATTAAAAATTATCTGGCTACTCACCTCTGGCACTGTCGTTTCATATGGTGTGTTAATAAATTGCGGCGCATTGTCATTAACATCAGAGAGTCTAACAATGATAGGAATCGTTCGTTTTTTATTCGTCGACTTCACTGTACAGGTCAACTGTAAAACAAGCAACGCTTAATTAGATAAATAATCACTTTATTACTCCTTGGCTTCATTATAATCTACTTTTTTTTTTCTTCTTTTTTTTATGTTTTTTTTTTTTTGTTTAAGTTTTCATTCAGAACTGACAGAAAAATACTAGACTAGAGAAAATACTTTCTGTAGAAAAAAAAAAACAAGAAATAAAAAAGTAAATAAAATATTAGAGATTTTTTAATCAAAATGTAGAATTCGTGTTTACTCTTAGAGGCGGGGGTTCTAAAAAAATTTATTGTACAAACACATGTTTATAAATATGATTTTTATGAAATATTACAAATTCTTCATAAACGGTATTTGTCGGTAATTTTTTTACATCTTAGTTATCATTAATAACTTTTATAATTATAATTAGTTTTATAATTAGTTTTATTCTTAATAGTGTTTCTTAAAAGAAATCTTTAGTTACAGTGCTGTCCAACAGAATTTGCCCACTCTTCAGAATTTTTGTCTTTTCAAAAAGTTTTATATTTTGTTAACCAATAAAGATAAAACAATAAATGAAAACTATTTGTAAAGCTTAGTTCTCTACTTTTCAGATATCTAATGAGAAAAAGAAAAAAAATGTTTTTTACTTAATTACTCTTAACAATAGTCAAAAAATTTCATTTTTTTTTTGTAAATTTTAAACTGATTTATTTTATAAACAAATCATCACATTTTAATCGCAGACAATGCATTTGAAACATAATTTTATCACCTTTAAAACAAATGTTTACAAAATTGTTCTACGATTTTTTAAAACAAAGATATAGGTAATTGTTTAAAAAAACAGCACTTTTTTTAAATAGGCATAAGTCCAGGACGGTTGATTTTGGAAAAAAATTATTAAGAAAAAAATGTGCCTTCTTATGTGTAGAATCAGAAAAAAATATTTATAATTAAAAAAAAAAATTTTTTTAGCATATTTGAAGAGTACTTTTTCAAAAGTTTATAAATCCACATTTTGTTGAGAAAATTAAACAAATGCAGTTTCGAACCTAACCTCTAGAGTTAATTATAAAGTAGAAGAAATATATGAAATTATTTGTATACGAATGTTTTTTGCACTTAAGGAAATTTATTTTTAATTAAAGTTTATAGTAACAAAGGAATTTAAAGGTTTTTGTAATTTATTCTAGGAAAAAAATTAAAATTTTAAATCACCTTGGTTAGGTCCAAGTTTTTTCTAAATTGAAAATTCTTTAGTAATAAATTTGTTTCTTGAATTCAATAGTGACAAATCGATTTGTAAGGTCCCTAATATGTTAAATTTGTAATTATCTCAACTTTTATGAAAAATGGATTTATCAACTTTTGAAAAAGTGCTCCTCATTCACAGTTTTTAATATTTTTTTTAATTAGTAATAAGTCCAGAACAGTTCATTTTGGAAAAAAATTATTAAAAAAAAGTCCCCTTTTTTGTGTAATATCAGAAAAAAATATTTAGAATTAAAAAAAAAACAATTTTTTTTCACCATATTTTGAGTTTTTTTTAATATGGTAAAAAAACTTTTTTTCTTTACAATTATAAATATTTTTTTCTGATTCTACACATAAGAAGGCACATTTTTTTTCTTAATAATTTTTTTCCAAAATCAACCGTCCTGGACTTATGTCCATTTAGAAAAAAGTGCTGTTTTTTTTAAACAATTACAATTGTCTTTGTTTAAAAAAATCGTAGAACAATTTTTAAAAATTTGTTTTAAAGATGATAAAATTATCTTTCGAATGCACTGTCTGCGATTATAATGTGATGATTTGTTTATAAAATACATCAGTTTAAAATTGACCCAATGGAATTTTTTGACTATTGATAATAGTAATAAAGTAAAAATTTTTTTTTTCTTTTTCTCATTAGAAATCCTAAAAGTAGAGAACATAAGCTTTAAAAAAGTTTTCATTTATTGTTTTATCTTTATTAGTTAACAAAATATAAAACTTTTTCTAAAGACAAAAATTCTGAAGTGTGGGCAAATTCTGCTGGACGGCACTGTATATTTCTTACATTTATAAGTATTTTTTAATTTATAGTATTTCTTCTCAATTTTATAATTTCTTTCAATTAATCTCTAGTTAATTTTTTAATTTTCAAATTTTTCATTTTCAAATAATTTTTTTCTTATTTTCTAGTTATTTTCCACAAATTCCTATTTATTTTCTTCACTTTGTGAATATCGGGTCACTTTTTAACAATCTTTTCTGTATTTTAGTGCTCTCTTATATTTATTTGTTATTTATTAAACTTTTTAGTAATTTTTTGATTTTATAGTCATTTCATTCATTTGTTAATTGTTTATCAAACTTTCTACTAAATTCTTTTTAATTTTTGAACTTATTTCTATAACTTTCGGCAATTTTTTTCTTTCCCTAGTTATTTTTCTTGAACTGTAAAGTATTTTTTAATTTATAGTAATTTTCCTTCATTATCTAGTTACTTTTTAAATATTTTGTAGTCTTCCATTCATTTTGTAAATTTTTTCACATTATAGTAATTTTTTTACAATTTCTAGATGTTTTTCTTAAAACTCTAGTAATTTTTTTTTATTTACTAGTTCTTTTTCAACAATTTTTAGTTCTCGCTTTTATTTTTTATTTATGTTTATTTCATTTCAACTGTTTATAAACTTTTAAAATTTTTCTTTTACTTACAAGTTAATTTTTACAAATTTCTAGTTACTTTTTACAAATTTCTGTTTATTTTCTTTACTTTATAGTCATTGGGTCACTTTTTAGTGATCTTTTCTTTTTTTAATTCTCTCTTATATTTTCTTGTTATTTACTCAACTTCTTAGTAATATTTTTCAATTTTTAGTTATTTTGTTAATTCAAAACTTCTTCTTAAACTTAATCGTAATTTTTTTGTTAATTTCTATATATTTTTTAGAACTACCAGCCAGTTTTTTTCCTATTTATTTATCTTCAATTCAGAAGTATTTTTTATACTTTCTACTAAATTTTCTTCATTCTCTAGTTGTATTTTGTATTAATTTATTCTTCAATTTCTTCTTTCTCGTAGCTTTTTCACATCTTTTAGTGTTTTTAAAATCAACATTTAGTACTTTTTTTGACATTCTATTCATGATTTACATTTTTCAATTGTCCTCTTTTTAATATCCAGGTATTTTAATCCATATAGTTATAAAAAAAAATTATTTTTTCTGATTTTTTTAAAGTTCTTTTTAAATTCTAGTTATTTATCTTCAATCCTAGTTTTTTTTACGTACCAGTGTTTTTTCCTTATTTTTTTGGTAAATGTATAATTTTTGTTGTTCTAATTTTTACTGTTTTTACACAATTTAAAATCGTTTTTTCGACTTTCGAAGAATTTAGTAAATTTCTAGTAAATTTTTTACTAAATTCTTCTTTCCAGTCAGTTTTAAACGACTTCTAGTTACTATTTTTGATTTTACTAATTTTAATTTATTTTCTAATATTTGCTTCTTAATGTGAAACATTGCATTTTTCTATTTATTTTTCAATTGTTCCTAACTATTATTCTTTAATTTCTAGCATCATTTATTCACTTTTTAGATTTTTCGTTTGTTTCCAAGTTACTGTCTTTTTTTTTAAATTTTATAGTTGCTTGTCATAAATTACTATTTATTTTCCTCACTTTATACTTATATTTTGTCCCCTATAGTGTCTAGTAATTTTTCTTTTATTTTAGTTCTCTCTTTTATTTTCCAAGCTTTTTATTCTTCTTCTTTAGTTTCTTCTTTGAGTTTAAATTATTATTTTCCACTTTGTAATTATCTTTTTTCAATTTTTAAATATCTTTTTTCATTTCTAGTACTTTTTCAAGTTTTTCGGTTAGTTAATTTAAATTTAAAACATTCTTTACTTTCTAGTGATTTTACTTTTCTCTTTCTTTTAATTCTTAAAATTTTCTAGTTTCTAATACAAAAAATTAGTAGTTTTTTACTTTTAGGTGGTACTTCTTGCTTTCTAGTCTTTCTTTCACTTCTTTTTATTTATTTATTAATTCATATTTATTCATTTATTTATATTTAATCCTAGTTTTAAAACTTAATTATCTAGTACTTTTTTTACTTTTTAGTTATTATATTTATATTATAGATACTTTTTTACTTACACTAGTATAATTAAAAACCTTTTTTTATTTATATTTCTTCAATTGCTAATTATTTAAATATTTTTTCACTTTCTAGTAAGTCTATTTTATTTTATAGTTGTTCTCCTCAATTTCTAATTTTATTACTATTTTTCAACGAGATCTTTAGTAATTATTTTCATTTCTAGAAATTTTTCTTTATTTTTTAGTTCTCAGCTTCCAATGTCAAGATTTTTTCTTTTTATCAATTTCTAGTTATTTTCTTCATTTTCTTGTCGTTTTCATCAAATGTTTATAAATATTCCAAATATTTATTAACTTTTCAGATTTTAGCTTCACATCCAATTTATTATTTTTAATTTTTCTATTTATTTCTCATAAGTTACGATAAATGTTTTTCAGTTTTTAGTTACTTTGTCATTCTCTATATTTTTTTTCTTTCATTTGCTTTTCGTGTTTTAACTATGAAGCAATATTTTTCAATTCCCATACGTTGTTTTTTAAATCCTAGTGATTTTTTTCCATTTCTAGCTATTTTTCTTCTTATTTACTTTCTGCAATAATATTTCATTATATTCATTTTATTTTTCTCTATTCTTTAGTTCTTTCTAGGGAATTTTTTAACAGTTTCAGAATATGAAATCTTCTGTCATGTGTAGAATTAAAGATATATATTTATTCTCATTTCAAGTTTTAAAAAAATATCTAAAATAATTTTATTTTTTTATTTTCAAAGAAAATATTTCTTTCAATTTCCAAGAAGAGGATTTAATTTGCCCTTTTTATAAATTTCGCTTCTTTCGATTACTTCTTAAACTTTTGATCAACTTATTTTTTTTGAGAAAAATTATTTTTCTGTTTGTAAAAAATAAGGTTAAATTACCTATATACAAATAATTATATTGACTTACTTGAAAAACAATATGTGACAAATTTTCAGCGTCCCTGTCAAGTGGCTCGAGAAGTTGAAGCCTTTTGCCATTGAGAACAAAAAGTGGCTTTCGGCCTGTGAAAATTAGTTCCAAGACTATTTCGACGTTAGGATCTCCAGAAACCGGAAGTTCTTCCGGCACAGTCGCTTGATCGATGGCTAGAAAGCAAAATTTCAATTCAAGTCAATCAATCTTGGCAGAGTCCAATTGCATTATGCAATCTGGCTCTCAGGTAAATAGGGAATCGTTATGCAATCCTAATTTATCACTTTGCATTAACTAATTGTTAATTTCACAATGAAAGTAGTTCGCAAGGAAATGTTAAATCAAATTAGCATAAACAGATTCTAAAACAGTGCAATCTTATTTAAATCTTTTCAATTACCTAATTGAAAAGAAAATAGTAAAAGTGGTCAAAAAAAAAGAAAGTTTTCCTAAAAATAGAAAAAAAAAAGGTTCGAAATCACAATGTCAAACTGATACTGCAAGAGGAAATTTTACGTGGACTAAATTTGATCACGTCAGGATTCGTTTAACCTAGTCCTGTCTATTTTTTTTCTGTTTGTACAATACAAAATTTAATATCCGCAAAAAAGCACAGAAAGTAACTTTCCCGATGTCGAGAAGTACAGAGAAGAGAAAAAATAAAGTTTTTAGAGTTTTCCAATTTCTGGCACATCAAAGTTAAATTTGGAAATGAGGGTTTTATATCTTCTGACAGCCAGAAATACGCGGATGAGAAATCAATTTTGAAAGTGATTCTAGCACTAATAAACAATTTGTGTTAAATTGGAAAAATTACACGGACAAAACTTAATCACAAAATTAATAAATTTGCTTTCAAAAACTAATTATTTTTGTCGATTGCTTTTAAAGTTATATTTGGGAAGTAGCTTTTACCATTTCTTTTAAATTTCAAAATATATATTCTAAGTAATCTGTTTACTAATTTTTGAGAACGTAATAGAAAAAAACATATTTTGAATTCCGCGCGCTTGTTAGGTTGCAATCCTGAAAAGCAGCTGATCTACTTACAACCAACTTCAAGGCTTACATGTCTAAACGGCAGTTTAACCTCTCAGCCGACAAAAAGTGTCAAATAAATCTCAATTCGAATAATATTTCGTTTAAATATTATAGATAACAGTGCGTTTTCTTATTGTATCGATTATATTTACAAGAATACTTATTTTGCAGTTTATATATATTAAATTAAAAGCGATTATCTACATCTTGAAATACGTTTTCAAATGCCGTATATTTTGACCGTGTAGTAAAAACATAAAAAATAGATAAATATCCAATTTTATGATGAGTTTGACAATTGCATTGCTTAATTAACTATATTAACTTTATTCTAGTAATAAAAATTCTATTAACTACTTCTGTTTCAAGTAACTAATATTTTAACCTCACTAATATTTTAATATAAATCTACGGAGTGTCTAAATAAGAGCGAAAAATCGAAATAAGAGCGATGAATTAGTTCGCCCGCTAGAGATTTATAGAGAGGGGGAAAACGGGCAAAATAAGAAAAATGAATTATTTTGACCGTTAAAGAAAAAAGAATGACTAAATATGTGTTTCAAGACTTGTATTCACTGAATATTAGAACATTTCACAAAAAATCCAAACACATAACCTCTATTTCTGAAGTTTAACCAGAGTTTAACAAAAACAAAAATATATCACGATAATAATTTCCTAAATAAGCGGGAATTTTTGAAAAATCTAATAAACTACTTTGAATATTACATTCGTTAATTTGTATGCACATTTTCTTTAAAATTTACGTAATTTACATTATGAAAATGTATATCTTTTTAAACAAGATAATTTAAACATTATGAAGATAAAAGCTTGATCTGTCAAAAAAAAGTTGCCTCCTAGAGAAATACAATTTAATTATTACTAGCAAAACAAAATTTGCATTGTTTTTGGTCATTTAAAAATATATATTTTTACAAATTCAAATAATGAAAATGACGAAATTGAAGAATATATATGAAAAATGACAAAAATAGAAAACAAAATTAAAAGAATGGCTACTTAATTAAACAATTAAAGAAAAATATTTTAGAAAATTAAAAAGTAAATATTAAATTTAAACAAAATAGTTGAAAAATTGTAGGAATAACTGTTTTAAATAATTGCAAAATAAACAACTGGATTGAAAAACGAAAAAAATCATTGACATTAAAGAAAATAATAAAAATTTGAGGAAATAAATTGAAAATTTAAGCATTACATTAAAATTTGAAAAAATAACTTATAATTGAAAAAACAAAAATTACAAAGTGACGAACATAATTTGCAATGGAAAACAAAATTCAAAAAATGGCTACATTAATACAAAACCGAACAAATTAATTTAAAAATTAAGTAATAATTACAAAATTTTAAGATAATAATTGAAAATTGCGGAAAATAATCAATAACTGAAGAAAATAGTTAAACATTCACAGGAATAATAGGCAATTAAAAAACAAAATTAAAATAACTAAACAAGAAATACTAATAATAATATTTTAAATATAATATTTAAAAATCAATTAATATAAATAAAATAAATATTTATTTAGGACAAAATTTATAATATTTTAGAATTAAAAAGAATTGCAAAAAATAATTGAAATTAAACAAAATAATTGCAAATTTTGCAAAATTAATTGAAAAAAAATGAAATCAATTAAAAATTGGGGAAAGTAATTTAAACAATCATAAAAATGTTTTAAACATAAAGAAAATAATTTAAATTTGAGAAAAATACTTAAGAATCTTAAAAGTAAATTTAAACTAAATTGAATAATAAAAAATTAGAGAAAATAATTGAAAATTGAAAAAACATGGTTAAAAATTGAGATAAATAAATTAAAATTAAAAAAAATAATTAAAATTTGAAAAAATAATTAAACAAATTACATAAAATATTTTAAATAAAGGAAAGTTAAACAAAATTTGGAAAAAATACTTAAAACTTTCAGAAGTTCATTAAAATAAAAGAAAATAATTAAAAATCAGAGAAAATAAATGAAAAAAGATACAAATAATTTAAAATTGTACAGAACAAGTTTTAATTGAAGAGAAATAAGTTAAAACTTTTTGGCAATTATGAAAAAGAACGAGAAAAAGAACGAAAATAATTGAAAATTGAAGAAAATAATATAAAAAAATAATATAAATAATTAAATAATTGAAAAGTCAGATAAATAGGTAACAATTTTTGAATTTTAAAACTTGACGAAAATAATTAAAACATGATACAAACAATGATAAGTTGTAAAAAATAAATGACATTTAAGTGTGATAATTGAAAAAAGTACAGAATTTTTTTTAAATAAAGAAAAAATAATTGAAATTTGAAAAAAATACATGAAGATCTTAGAAATCAATTAAAAAAAAGAAAATAACTAAAAATTGGAGAAAAGAATTGAAGAAATAAGCTAAAAGTAATTGAAATTTACGATAATTAATAAACAAATTTTGAAATTATGAAAACAAATAAAAATATTTTAAAATTGAAGAGAACAATTGGAATTTTAGAAAAATTCTTAAAAATCTTAGAAAATGAGAATAACTAAAAATTGGAAAAAAGACTAAAAGAATGCTAAAAATAATTGAAATTTATGATAATTAATAAAACGTTTTGGAAATTATGAAAACAAATAAAAATAATTAAAAATTGAAGAAAATATTTGAATTGTCAGAAAAATACTGAAAAATCTTATAAAAAAATTTTAGAAAATGAGAATAATAATTAACAATCGAGAAAATTAATTGAAACGTGATAAAATGAATTTAAAAATTGAAAAAATAATTAAAACATGCAGATAATAATTTAAGATTGAGAAAGAAAATTAAATTATGATGAAAATAAATTAAATATAAAAAATTGAAAACATTCAATAAAAGTTTAGAGAAATAACGAAAATTGATGAAAATAATTGCAATATCGTATAAATAATTGAAATTTTTGTAAGTAATGACAAAATTATGAATACAATTATAAATTGATGAAAATCAAGAAAAATTGCAGAATTTATATTTAAGCAAAAGAAAATAATTAAAAAATCGTGATATAATAGAAAATTGATGACAATAATCTAAATTTGAGATAATAACTGAAAATTTAGGAAATTAATTACATGTGTATATATTTTAAACTTCTTCAAAAACCATAATAAATTTTTAAAGCATTTTTTGAAAAAAAAATTTTTTAAATAAAGAAAAAATAATTGAAATTTGAAAAAAATACATGAAGATCTTAGAAATCAATTAAAAAAAAGAAAATAACTAAAAATTGGAGAAAAGAATTGAAGAAATAAGCTAAAAGTAATTGAAATTTACGATAATTAAGGGCATGTGATGGATTATGACGTCACTGGTGGAGGCAAAATTTGTCCGCAACTTTTCTCTTAAAATATTGATAATTTTTTCATGAAACTTGGTAGAGTTATTTAAAATGTCATTATAAAGGTCTCTCAGACCCGAATTTGTTAAAATTTTGACCCAAACTTAATTTTTGGAAATTTTCGAAAAATTGGAAACTGTTTTAAAAATCAATTTTGAGATAAAATTTAAACCAATTCGGGTCTGAGAGACCTTTCTAATGACATTTAAAGTAATTGTACTAAGTTTCATAAAAAAATATTCAATATTTTAAGAGAAAAGTTGCGGACAAATTTTGCCTATACCAGTGACGTCATAATTCATCACATGCCCTTAATCAACAAATTTTGAAATTATGAAAACAAATAAAAATATTTTAAAATTGAAGAAAACAATTGGAATTTTAGAAAAATTCTTAAAAATCTTAGAAAATGAGAATAACTAAAAATTGGAAAAAAGACTAAAAGAATGCTAAAAATAATCGAAATTTATGATAATCAATAAAAAGTTTTGGAAATTATGAAAACAAATAAAAATAATTAAAAATTGAAGAAAATATTTGAATTGTCAGAAAAATACTGAAAAATCTTATAAAAAAATTTTAAAAAATGAGAATAATAATTAACAATCGAGAAAATTAATTGAAACGTGATAAAATTAATTTAAAAATTGAAAAAATAATTAAAACATGCAGATAATAATTTAAGATTGAGAAAGAAAATTAAATTATGATGAAAATAAATTAAATATAAAAAATTGAAAACATTCAATAAAAGTTGAGAGAAATAACGAAAATTGATGAAAATAATTGCAATATCGGATAAATAATTGAAATTTTTTTAAGCAATGACAAAATTATGAATATAATTATAAATTGATGAAAATCAAGAAAAATTGCAGAATTTATTTTTAAGCAAAAGAAAATAATTAAAAAATCGTGATATAATAGAAAATTGATGACAATAATCTAAATTTGAGATAATAACTGAAAATTTAGGAAGTTAATTACATGTGTATATATTTTAAACTTCTTCAAAAACCATAATAAATTTTTAAAGCATTTTTTGAAACTTTTTTTTATCCCAAATGACAATTAAAAACCAGCACAACAAAATAAAATAACAGGGACTAACTTCACTTCAGTTTTTAAAACGTGGACAGAAAAATATGAATAAATATTAATTGCAATTTGTTTTTTAATTGCCTATTATTCTAGTAAATGTTTAACTACTTTCTTCAGTTATTTATTATTTTCCGCAATTTTCAATTATTATCTTAAAATTTTGTAATTATTACTTGATTTTTTAAATTAATTTGTTCGGTTTTTTATTAACCCTGGCAAATAAGCGTCACCGATTGCGGACTAAAAAGGTGCCGATAAAGTCCGCATTTGGTACCGAATCGGTCCTGACGTTAGAAATTAAAATTCATATGTTCTAATTAACTTGTACAGTATTTATTTAATGAAATTAGTTAATTCTATAATCATTTTAATAAGTATTATTTTTTATTAAGGAAAGAAAAATTAAAAAATATAGAGTTCAAATTTTACATTTTTTTTACTTTTTCTTTCAATAATAAAAAATAATACTTATTAAAATGATTACAGAATTAACTAATTTCATTAAATAAATACTGTACAAGTTAATTGGAACATATGAATTTTAATTTCTAACGTCAGGACCGATTCGGTACCAAATGCGGACTTTATCGGCACCTTTTTAGTCCGCAATCGGTGACGCTTATTTGCCAGGGAATGTAGCCATTTTTTGAATTTTGTTTTCCATTGCAAATTATGTTCGTCATTTTGCAATTTTTGTTTTTTCAATTATAAGTTTTTTTTTTAAATTTTAATCTAATGCTCAAATTTCCAATTTATTTCCTCAAATTTTTATTATTTTCTTTAATTTTAATTATTTTTCTCGATTTTCAATCCAGTTGTTTATTTTGCAATTATTTCAAACAGTCATTTCTACAATTTTTCAACTATTTTGTTTAAATTTAATATTTACTGTTTAATTTTCTAAACTATTTTTCTTCATTTGTTTAATTAAGTAGCCATTCTTTTAATTTTGTTTTCTATTTTCGTCATTTTTCATATATATTCTTCAATTTCGTCATTTTCATTATTTGAATTTGTAAAAATATATATTTTTAACTGACCAACAACAATGCAAAGTTTGTTTTGCTAGTAATAATTAAATTGTATTTCTCTAGGAGGCAACTTTTTTTGACAGATCAAGCTTTTATCTTCATAATGTTTAAATTATCTTCTTTAAAAAGATATACATTTTCATAATGTAAATTACGTAAATTTTAAAGAAAATGTACATACAAATTAACGAATATAATATTCAAAGTTGTTTATTAGATTTTTCAAAAATTCCCGCTTATTTAGGAAATTATTATCGTGATACATTTTTGTTTTTGAGCTTAAACTTCAGAAATAGAGGTTATGTGTCTGGATTTTTTGTGAAATGTTCTAATATTCAGTGAATACAAGTCTTGAAACACATATTTAGTCATTCTTTTTTCTTTAACGGGCAAAATAATTCATTTTTCTTATTTTGCCCGTTTTCCCCCTCTCTATAAATCTCTAGCGGGCGAACTAATTCATCGCTCTTATTTCGCCCGTAAACGGGCGATATAGAAACGTTGATAAATCTATATTTTAATTCTAATGAATTAATTACATCTTAATTTTGTTTTCAGATGCACTTTATGCTTGAATGTCAAATTTAAATATTAATTTTTTTCCGTTTGCAAATTCCTGATAAATAACTGTAATTATTGTAAAATTATCCGTTAAAATCGAGGAGAGAAAAAAATGATAAAATTGCTTCTTTGAACTGACAGTTGTTATGCGCCAGGAATTGATTACAATTCATTAAATCAATTTGTTTTGTATTTTGCATAAAATTGTTGCTGGCGCAGGTTCACAGGCAACTAAGTTTTTCCATAATAAGAGTAGAAGCCTGGTTTCCTGCTTCCATCAGTCCTCGGTAATTAGTTGAACTATTATGAGGTAAGTGCAATCATAACCAATAAACAGTTAACGATAATGCCTCTTTCTCGCTAAAGCAGAATAATTATAACTTGACGCAGAGTAACTGACATGCATCGTCATTTAGCTTTTGCTATTACTTTCGAAAGCTCTTATTTTTCCCTTTCTAGTCGTATTTTGTCAGCATAAAGAACGTCATTTGCGGTTTAGCGAAATAACCGGATCTTTTAGAAACCGAAATCCAATAAATGTTTATTGACCATAAACCATACGGAAAAGACAAGAAATATCAAGATTTTCGAATTTGCTTTCTTTATAATTATTGGGATCTGAAATTGTGATGTCATTATAAGCAAGATGGCCGACATAAGGAGATCGATTTATTGTAAACAGTCAGAAATCGGAATTTTTAATTATTGGTATTTATTAAAGTATATAATAGTTTTTAAAATTGACGACATTTGCAAAGTAATGTTTAAACTTTTGTTATTTCTTTTTATTTTTGTTTTAAAAACACAACATTGTCTTTTAAAAGTATTTTAACTATAAAGATATAGGTTATGTAGTAGTAGCTGTCATAATAAACAAATAAAACATTTTTTTTCTGAATTGGAATTAATTTAAGAAGCTCAATTGCTGTTTACAAAATCTGACCTTGTTATTTTAATAATTTTTTCTGACACCAGATGGCGTTTCTATATTTCAGATCTCAATACTTAGACATTTTTCGATTAAAACTATACAATTTTTCGATACTTACAACTGCCTTTGCTTTCTTCGATGTCGAGAATAATATTTGATTGTCCTGTTTCCACTTCGCATAGTCCTGAAACAGAAATTAAAATTTAAAAAGGATGCAAAATAATTGAATCGCCGCGTGCAGAAACCGGGGTTTTATTTTTAAATTGTATTATTAGTAAAAAGTTTCAGATGAGACAAATACATTATACTTTTTATTTTGTTTGATAGCATTGTCTCTGTACTATAAAACAATTGTTTCGAATGGAGAGATGCATTATTTCCATTTATCTCTCAAAGCAGTAAAGATGTTCACGAAGCATACACATATCTTACTTTCACCAAAGTGCACAAATCTCTGAACCATACGAGTATGTTAAAGAACCTGTCCTGAGAAATAACTCAACGAGACTTATTTTTAATCATGTGACTCTCACAATGCAGTAAAATAATGTCCCTTTAGTCAAATCACGTTTCTCTAGAACAAAATAATATGTAATTTCTAATTCTGTCTTGAATTTTTCACGGTTTATTTTCCATTTCTCATTGTCACGAACTGCAAGTAATTCAACATTTTTAATAATTTATAACACATAAAATATTTTCAATGTATAATTTTTTTCCGACAAAATCGAAAGACACCTTTATATAATTATAAAAACTCATATTCCTATAGTAGTTAAATATTCGAATTTGTTTTATCTCGTGCTATAAAAGCCAAACTTTAAAGAGTATTTTATGACTCTCTTACGACTCGTAAAACATTTATTTATACTTAAAATTGGCAATTTTTAGTCGTATTTTTACTAAGCAGTAAGTACACTTTATATTTATTTTTCACTTTTTCCATTTAAAGTGCCCATTCACTCATATGGTTCGAGTTTACGTGAGAAAGGTCCACATTGAGTATAAAACAGACTCGGGAAAATCAATATTATATTTATTATACCTGAAGGTGTAATCAGTTTAAAGATAAAAAAAGTCACGGGTATATAATTACCCATTTGAAAATCAACTCAATGTGGTAATTTTCACCATTTAAATTCGTTTCCCGGATAGTAAATGTACTGTAAACTTTCTTCAAACTGCACCCAGTGGAAAAATTCTTTTAATGGAAAATAAACAATAATTTTTCTCTCACTATTTATGAAGATAACTTTTAAATTGTTTTTGAAAAATCAAAAATTTATTTATTGTTATTTATAACAATACATTTTCGATAATTTCGTGTTTTTAAAAATAGGATATTTAACAATTTTGGTGATTTTTATTAAGTAAAAAAATGTGGGGAATATTTTCAAAAACTGCTAAAAAAATTGAAAATAACTAGATAATTATTCTAAAATAGTTACAAGAAAAATTACTAATAGAAAAGTTACTATACTAAAACAGTTTTCGAATTTTAAGAAAGTAACTATAAAATGAATTTAGTAAAAGTTTAAGAACAATATTTAGAAATTGAAAAAAGTCACTAGAAAGTTAGAAATATAAAAAAGAACTAAAAATTAGGGAAAAATTACTAGAAATGGATAAAGTAACTAGAAGTTGTAAAAATTAAATTGAAACTTATGACAAATGAATAGAAATTTTTAACAAATAACTGTTGAATATAAGGAGAAAATTTGGAGAGTCAGTAAATAATTAAAATTTGAGAAGTGAGAAAAAGAATTTTTTTTTTAAGTCTGAAAATTTTACAACCAATTACAGGACTACAAAATAACAATATAAAATAATTAAGATAAAACATAAGAAAGTAAGATTACGAGAAATCATAAATAACTACTATAAAAGACTCCATACAATCATGAATAACTTTAATAAATTCTTTCATTGATATATTAAAAAAAAATTAAAAAGGAGAGGAATTACTAGGAATTATAAAAATGCTTGAATATTGCAAAAAAATATGAAAATTTTTAAAAAATCACTAGTGCGTCAAAAAATAACTGTAAAAAGAAAATAATTATTAAGATGTGAAAAAATTACTAGAAAATTACAAGTTAACTAAAATATGAAAAATAAAAATAAATTGTAAAAAAAAACTAGGAATTTAAATAAATTGCTTAAAAAAATTAAGAAAAATAACTGATAAGTGAAAAATTACTAGGATTGAAGATAAATAACTAGAATTTAAAAAAGAACGTCTAGAAAATTAAAATAAATAATAATTGGATATTATAATAATACAGATTAATTCGCTAAAAGTTGAAAAAAACTAAAAATCAAGTATTCAAAATCTGGAAATAGAAAAAAATTATTCTAACAGTGGCGTAACTATTAAGGGGCAAAGTGAGGCAATTGAAAACAATTGAATAATATAAATTAAGAAAAATAATTAAAACTGAAAAAAAATGATTAAAAATTGAGGTAAATAATATAAAATGGAAAAAAATAATAAAAATTTGAGAAAATAATTGAAAAAATTACATAATATACATTTTTCAAATAAAGGAAAGTTAAAGAAAATATTAGAAAAATAATTAAAATTTTCATAAGTTCATTGAACAGAAAAGAGAAGAATTAAAAATTAGAGAAAATAAATTAAAGAAGATAAACATAGAGTAAAAAATTGTGATCAACTTTGAAGATAAACATAATTTAAAATTGAAAAGAATAATTTTTAATCAAACAGAAATAATTAAAAACTTTTTGGAAATTACGAAAAAGAACGAAAGTAATTGAAAATTGAGGAAAATAATATAAAAAATCATGTAAATAATTAAAAATTGAATTTTGAATTGAATCTTGAACAAAATAATTGAAATATGATACAAACAATTATAGGTTGTATAAAATAAATGACATTTGAGAGAAATAATTGAAATAAAAATAGAATATATGTTTAAAAAAAAGAAAATAATTACAATTTTATTCTAATTAAAGAGATTAATTAAAAAATAGCAAAAATAACCAAAAATTGATGAGAATAAGAATGGAAAATTTTGAAAATTTTAAAAAAGAAAGAAAATTATTAAAAATCGGAGAAAATAATATAAAATTTGTTTTTAAGCAAAAGAAAATAATTGAAAAATCGTTAAAAAATTGAAAATTGATGACAATAATCTAAATTTAAGATAATAACTGAAAACTGAGGGAAATTATTGAAAAATAATGAAAATATTAAAAGATGGAGAAAATAATTTTGCAAAACAATAAAAAAAAATGAAAATTGAATAAAATAATTGACAATTGAGATATATATTTAAAACTTCAGTAAATTAATTCAGAAATTATAAAAATGATTAAAAATTGAAAATAATAATTGCTAAAATGAGGAAAATAATGGTAACTTAAAAAAATTAATTTAAAGTTGCGATAAATAATATAAAATTTAGGAATAAATAATTAAATTGATGTAATGTCAAGGCAAAATTAATTAAAATTGAAAAAGTGATTTAGAAATCTAAACAAAATAATTGAAATTTGAGAAACGTAAATTTAATATTTAGGGAAACAAATTAAAAACAATTGAAATAATTTCGAATTGTAGAAAATAGTTGAAAAATGATAGAAATTGTACAAACTTGTATTTTAAGTAATTGAAATCATAATAGAAAAGAATTATTAAAATTTGAAGAAATTTTTAAATCACTTTAAATTTAGTATTTTTGAAACGTGGATTAATTGAACTTTTAATCAATGCAAGTTCACCTTATCTGAAATTTGAAGAAATTAAGATTGCTGTAAATTTAAAATTTAAGAAGATTTTAAAAAGGTGAAATATGATTTAACATTTTAAAAGAAAAAAAATTTATTTAAAAAATAATATATAATTGGGGCCCTAAAATAAAGTAAAGAAAACTAGAAATTATCCAAATACCTATAAAATGTCGAAAATGAATAGATATGAAAAATAACTAGAAATGGAGAAGAAACTGGGAAAGAAAATAAATAAAAAACTTGGAATCTGAAAAGTTTATGAGTGACTGGAAATTAAGAAAAGATAACGGGAAAGAAGTAAAAAATGAATTAAACTGAAAAAGTGCCTATTAAAGCTAAAAAAAGATAATTACGTACAAAAAAGAAATTAAAATTAAACGTTTAAGAAATAAAACTACAAAATTGGGAAAAATTACTAGATTTTTTAAAAATCGCATTTTGGTACTCCGAATCTAAGAATAAGTAGAGACACAATAACTAAAAAAATTTACTTTAACCGGCTATGAATAAAATGTACGATTTTGAGTTTCTAAAAACTAGTTTCAATAAAGATGCTGAAATGTGAAGATTGTGGTTAATAAATTTGAAGAAGAAAGTAATGCAAATGCGGCCCTGTTCGTAAGTAGGTAACGGCGAGCGCAAATGTCACGTGGCACGGTTCGAATAAGAGACTTTCGAGAAGCTTTGTACTTATTGCCCCTAACCTACGACCATAAAGCGATCGACTCGACCTTTACAGAAGGAACTACAAGAGAAATGGTCAGGCGTGACTGCAAGAAGAAGGAGTAAGTGACGACAGAATAGAAGAAGCGGGGAATTAAAGTTGCACTTCATTATTCCTACAGTACCTCGATTTCTGGAATCCAATCTCAAAGATAAAGGCGTTCCAATCGAAGCTGATACCCGATTAATTATTTTCTAAAAAAACAAAGTTGAAGAAAAAGAAAAAAAGAGGAAAAAGAGAATAAAGAAAAAAGAAAGAAAAATAATTTGACAAAAATGACATTCGCTTTTAGTTTTATTAAACGTTTTTATGTAGCGGTTGATATGGAAACGGTTACCAAGGTAGCGGTTGCTATAGAAACTGTTACCATGCAGCGGTCGCTATGGAAACTGTTACTATGTAACGGTTGCTATGGAAACGGTTACCAAGGTAGCGGTTGATATGGAAACTGTTACCAAGGTAGAGGTTACTATGTAACGGTTGTTATGGGAACGGTTGCTATGGAAACGGTTACCAAGGAAGCGGTTGCTATGAAGACGGTTACCAAGGTAGCGGTTGCTATAGAAACAGTTACCATGCAGCGGTTACTATGGAAACTGTTACTATGTAACGGTTGCTATGGAAACGGTTACCAAGGTAGCAGTTGCTATGAAACTGTTACCGAAGTAGCGGTTGCTAGGAAACTGTTACCAAAGTAGCGGTCGCTATGGAAACGGTTACCAAGGTAGCGGTTGATATGGAAACTGTTACCAAGGTAGAGGTTACTATGTAACGGTTGCTATAGGGACGGTTGCTATGGAAACGGTTACTAAGGTAGCGGTTGCTATGGAAATGGTTACCATGGTAGCGGTAGCTATGGAAACTGTTACCAAGGTAGTGGTTGCTATGGAAACTGTTACCAAGGTAGAGGTTACTATGTAACGGTTGT
Organism: Ganaspis brasiliensis; assembly: GCA_037103525.1. Classification (NCBI taxonomy): domain Eukaryota; kingdom Metazoa; phylum Arthropoda; class Insecta; order Hymenoptera; family Figitidae; genus Ganaspis; species Ganaspis brasiliensis. The sequence goes on from JAZKLR010000146.1 coordinate 4,075,314, forward strand.
TATGGGAACGGTTGCTATGGACACGGTTACCAAGGTAGCGGTTGCTATGAAGACGGTTACCAAGGTAGCGGTTGCTATAGAAACTGTTACCATGCAGCGGTTACTATGGAAACTGTTACTATGTAACGGTTGCTATGGAAACGGTTACCAAGGTAGCAGTTGCTATGAAACTGTCACCGAAGTAGCGGTTGCTAGGAAACTGTTACCAAGGTAGCGGTTGCTATGGAAACTGTTGCCAAGGTAGCAGTTACTATGTAACGGTTGCTATAGGGACGGTTGCTATGGAAACGGTTACTAAGGTAGCGGTTGCTATGGAAATGGTTACCATGGTAGCGGTAGCTATGGAAACTGTTACCAAGGTAGTGGTTGCTATGGAAACTGTTACCAAGGTAGAGGTTACTATGTAACGGTTGTTATGGGAACGGTTGCTATGGACACGGTTACCAAGGTAGCGGTTGCTATGAAGACGGTTACCAAGGTAGCGGTTGCTATAGAAACTGTTACCATGCAGCGGTTACTATGGAAACTGTTACTATGTAACGGTTGCTATGGAAACGGTTACCAAGGTAGCAGTTGCTATGAAACTGTCACCGAAGTAGCGGTTGCTAGGAAACTGTTACCAAATTAGCGGTCGCTATGGAAACGGTTACCAAGGTAGCGGTTGATATGGAAAATGTTACCAAGGTAGAGGTTACTATGTAACGGTTTGTTATGGGAACGGTTGCTATGGAAACGGTTACCAACGTAGCGGTTGCTATGGAAATGGTTACCAAGGTAGCGGTTGCTATAGAAACTGTTACCATGCAGCAGTTGCTATGGAAACAGTTGCTAGGAAACTGTTACCAAGGTAGCGGTCGCTATGGAAACTGTTACCAAGGTAGCGGTTGCTATGAAAACTATTACCAAGGTAACGGTTGCTATGGAAACAGTTACCAAGTCAACGGTTGCTATTTTAAAGTTAAAAATCAAACCAGAAAACAAAGAATCAAATATAAAAAAATCCAATTACAATTTACTAACACCACTTTCAATTAATTTTTTTCAACACTTACCAGCTTTTGAAGTGACATCCCTCAGTAAAAGTGTCACGCATATTAAAATGCACCAGCCTCTCGTCCGCGCCTACAACAAAGAAAAAAAATCCTTTAGAAACTCATAAAAGCTTCAGCAACTTTTGATGCGTATTCTCGAGCCTTATATGAATGAACCACTGGCTCATAATTCTTATAAGCAAATACGTAGCAAAAAAAAACCATTTTCTAAAATACATCTGCATTTTCAAAAATAACAAAAACCATCAAAATTTGACACTAATTCCAATATTTAAAAATCTATCTAATTTTATATCTCTAACAGAAAACTCACAGAAAAAAGTATATAGAAAAGAAATATGGAAAAAATATTCAGAAATGACGCGTTCTGAAAAATCGAGAAAATAGAAAAGTAAAAAAAAAATCTTTGATTTCTCCTATTCTGGTAGATTATTGTGGTAAACCGCTGTCATTATAATGGGAGCTGATAAAAAGTATTCTAACGATCAGGAGGGTAGTAAATTGTTTAGGAGATTCGATCTCGGTACGCGCCGGTCGATAAAGTCTTATTGATACCTCGTCTGTCGACTATCGATGTATTTTTGTGACGGTTAAAGACGGTGCAATGTCGGCCCTTACCAGACATGGGAAATATAAGACAGGTTCATACTTGGTGCACACGCTATGATCTGCTTTTCAGAGCACGTTTGTATTTACACGGGTGATATTTATGTCGAACGACTCGAGACCAAAGTTATAAAAGCGTATCTTGTAATTTACGACATGGTTCTCCCCCTGTGCGTATTACAAAGTGCAACAGAACTAAAGGACTCGAATGCCAAAGTCAATGACATTCTCATTTATTTAACATTGATTTATTCATTCTAATTAACTGCGATCTAAACCCATTCTCTAATTTAATTAAACTTCCATGATAAACATAACCTAAACGTGTCAAATTTATATGGACTGGTATTGAATTCATAACCTAAAATATTTTTAACGTGAATAGGAAATTTATGACCAAAACCCTCAAAACTATATTCTTAACCTGATATGTATTCTTAATCTAATCTGTATTCTTTTATACAATAATTAAATTCCAAATTATAAATAACCGCAAAGTAATATAATAAACAGCATTATCAACTTGCGAGATAAATTTCTTGTTTTCATTTAAATGCTCGGCAGTGCCAGTGAAAAAATAGTTAATTTAATTAATTTAATTAAAGGTTTATTTGATAGATAAGCGTATAATTAAGAATATCAAATTGTCATCAAGGATGTTAGCATTATCCGAATCGAGTAATTAATAGTTTATATAAAGGGAGATTTTTACTCTAATTGATAGCGATTCCTCGTTTTTTTTTTGTCTGAAATTCTTACTAAAGAATTTTCAAAGATAAAGTTCACTGTATAGAAAAACTTCAATGCAGCTTATTTCTAGTTAGGGATCAAATTGAACAAGACATAAACTTCAAACTACTCAAAATGATTCGGTATAAAATGTTATTATGCATAATCTTTTAGAAATTTTCTTCAAAATATTTGAATTTATATTAAACTTCCTTTTTATAAAATAATTATTATATTTTTGCAAGTATTATTTGTAATTTTATTATTTATAATAATTTACAAAAAGTCTACAAATAATTTACTAAATAATCAACAAATTTTATTTGTTTACATTAATAAGTTTTCAAATTTAGCGCCATTTCGACACTTTGAAAATTTCGCATTACGAGGTTGGTACGCCTTCTGCTATTAAATGTTTTCATGTTTCTAACCTAAAAATACTTTTAGTACACGCGTAAGCCATTATCTTTTAAAATGAACAAACTATTGAGTCTAATTACTAATTACAAAGTCAACATTTGATTTATCAAGCGACAATTCACAATCAATGTGCATCAATAACTTAGGACTAACTAATTTCTGACACTTCAATAATTTAGATTTCGCTGAAAGGACGAAAATCGGACACTTTTGAAAATTACAATAACACACACAAAATTATAAAGAAATTTACTCAACGTTATAAATATATCATATATTGTTATAATCGCATAAATCACAAAAAATAATGCTTTTACTAACAATAAGACAAAAATCGCTCGAGACATCATCAAAATATTTTGGAAATATAACCTTCAGATACGACTTCACAATTATAATTATTTTCAAACATCATTTGGATAAAACTTAGATTCTAAAATACTCTCTAATGATAAATAAATTATTTATCCTAATTAATTTGCAAGACAAAAACATTTTCTCCAAAGAATAAGAATTTGAATCGATTAAAATTTAAATGTAATAAAATTAGATAGTTTGAAATTCTGATAAATTTACGACTGGATTATTAGTAACTTTGAATTGAATAATATTTGAAAAAAAAAATAATAATAGAAAAAGAAAAAGAAACAAAGCAAAAAAATGGGAGAAAATCTTCATAAAAAGTTTAGTAAACTATGAAAAAATTAGAAAAATTTAAAAATAATGAGAAATGAACTAAAAAATAAAAAATACTAAGAATAAAATAAGAAAACGTAAAAATTGTATAAACAGAATGACAAATTCTTTTAAAATCAAAAAAATTTAGTAAATTATTCATAAATTGAAAAAAATTTAAAAAGGAATATGTCCATAAATTTAAAAAAATTAAAGAAACAAAATTTTAAAACAATTTTAACAATAAAAATTTGATTAAAAAATCATAGAATCTAAAAATTTTTTGAAAGGGTAAATAGATTTTTGAAAAAAGTAGACAAAATGTTAAAAAAAAATTGAATAAATTTTCATAAAAAACGAGTTAATCTAAAAATAATCAGATAATTGAACAAAATTGTACTCCCCACTCCCCTTAAATTATCAAATTAAATAAGAAACTCAATAAAAAAATTAATACATTTTTCGAAATGTCATAAACCAAAAATTATATAAAATAACCTGAAATACTTTTCGTAAAATAATGAGAATCTACAACACAAAAAAATATAAAAAGCAAATAAGAGAAAAATCTTCAAAAAGTAATTAGCATTAAGAAATTGTATAAAAATACAAAATAAATAACAATAATAAAATACTGAAATTTTTTTTAAGAATAAGATAAATAAGATACATTTTTTGATATAAAAATATATGTTTTAAATTTTAATTAAATAGAAGCATTTTAAATAAGAAAATTCATTAGTAATAAGGCAACCAATAAAAAAAATAAAAAATTAAAATAAAAAGTCAAATAAAAAAAAATATCAAGGAAGAAATGAATTTATAACAAAGCTAGACAATTTTTAAAATATCGGAAAGATTTAAAAAATAAATCGCAAAATAATTAATTTTTGAATTTTAACTGTTAAATTTTGAAATAAATGTAATTAAACATTTTGAATAAATTAATAAATATTCATTTATAAGGGGGGGGGGGGGACTATATTATTTTTTAATTAATAAAATCATAATATATTAAGATAATTATAATTCGAGCTCTTTACTTTAAGAAATAAGTGTTCCGCCCGAATTAAAGAAATATTTATTTAAAGAGGCAAGAAGAAAGATCTTTTAAAATTATTTTAATATTGAATTTAGACATAATAATTACATAAATTATTAATAATAAGAAAAATAAGAAAAAATGAGAAAAGTATAATTAAATTGGATTAAATAACAATCATAATTTATTATTAATAATAATTTACCTCTTTTTGGTTTCAATTAAAATAAAAATAAAAATATTAAATTTAAACAGTTATTTTAATATGACATATTAATGTTATTAGTTTAAATAATTTTTTATTTAAAAAAATTATTTTTATTTAAACATCTTCAAAATTATGTTTTTATTTTTAAACTAATTAAAATTATTTAAAAATTAAAGAAATAAAAATGATTTTTATTCATTAAATTAGATTTAATTATATTTAATTTTGAATAGATTAAAATTAGGTCAAAATTAAATACAAATATATTAGATTTACTCAAATAAAATTTTTAAAAAATAATTTTTAAATGCAATTTAAATGTTATTAAAATTGTAGCTATTATTCATAAATTTATTTTAATCAATTTAAAGATCCTTCTTTTCATTCATAATATAAACCAAAAATTAAAATTAATAAAATTAAAGTACTAATTGAAAATATATTTTTTACAAAATTTAATTATTATCAATAAAAAATAATTGGTAAAATGAAAAATATTTCAGTATTTAAACAGGCAAAAAGAGAGATCTTTAAAAATTATTTTAATATTGAATTTATTTATTTAATATAAAATAAACAAATCTATGATTTGTCCTTCAAAAATAATACAATTAATATAAGAATAATATACAATATTAAAATAAAATATTAATTTTAGAATTTTGGCTTAATAATCACATAAATTATTTATAATAAGAAAAAAAGGAGAAAAGTTAGGGATCAAAAGTTTTTTAAAGTTTTTTACAAATTGACAGTTTTTTGAAAAATAAGGGATATTAGGGAAACCTTTTCAAAATATGTGACTTTTAGGGACCAATTGCAAAATAGAAATTTTGGAAAAAAATTAATCGCAAATCTTGAAATAAGTTGAATTCTTAATTGCTGAGAGTTAAATATATATCTAAATTAAGAATTATAATCAAACTTTTTATAATAAGTTATGCTTTATTTTGCAAAACTTTCTATCGGAAAATGACATTTTAATGAAATCTCTAATTTAAAGATAATGTTCATTTGACAATCTATAAACCTAAAAAAGTTTATGCTAAAACGTATTTTATTATTCGTAAATATAATATTTAAAAATATACATTTTGTCAGATATAAATAAGATTAGACTAAATTTAAATCGATTTCTTTTTGTCATTAATCAATTTGCTTTCCAAAAATAATTATTTTTGTCAATTACTTTTAAACAAAACTTTTCACCATTTGTTTTAAATTTCAAAAAACATACATTCTAATTAAAATATTAATTGGAATATTTTGATAATTTAATATTTTAATAATTATCTATTTTATAGTCATTTGCTTTTTTTCCATACATCACAGTATTAGAGATTTCTAATTTTGTTTTTAGGCATAAGAATATGTGTTCTTCATATTATTAATAGTTTAATCAGATATAAATCTTTATTTTAATTTTAAAGAATCAATTACATCTCACTTTTGTTTTTCGAGATAGTTTATGCTTAAATCTTATTTTAAATGCCAAATTTAGATATTAATTTTTTTCCGTGCAGACTAAGATGACTGAAAAAATATATAAAAATTCAAAATTGACTCAATTCGATACTGAATCGCTTCAAACCAGATTTTTTCTCTGAGACGTAAAACATGAATTATGACAAACATTATAATCTAGATTGATATTGTTATATTCGTGAAGCGAGCATAGGGTAATGAGGAAGATGTTTTCAACACTGAAAACAATGTTATCTGAATTGAATGATCTTCTGAAGACCCCTCTAGGTGTTTCTCACTTAAAGGTTCTCTTCTCACTGATCAAATATTCCTGCCAGCATCTCAATGATCATTCAATAGCTAGCAAATAATCATGATTTTCAAATGTCGATTGTAAACTTATCATCAAATTTATTTTCCAACAAAAGTTACAGTAAATAAAATATAATCCAAAATATAAATAAATTACACTTAAATATTTGACAAAAAACTTTTGCACTTTCAGAATGAAAGTACTTTTTTCATCAGCATCAGCACAAGCTGTGCAAGCAGTTTTAGAATTATGCTTATTCTCTTGCTTTTCGTTTTGTAAAATAATATTTCAGCAAAAGGAATTGCCTGCAATTCTTTGAAACCAGCACAGCGTTTATTTGCCAGTCGTATCATTTATCCGAGTCAATAAAAATTATAGCATGAAATATACATTTTACAGTATTGATTTGATTTTTCAAAATGCAATTGCTTCGAAAGAAACATTGAGAAATGCAACCCATTTAGCTACAATGTTGTGGAGATAGTAAACTCACTGGAAATAAAACATGGTGTTTTAAAAAGCAGATGCCAAAAAGTTAAAGAGCGTGAAATCACGACTTTGATAAAAAAAAAAGCAAAAATGGTTTCATTTCGAATTCGGTTTTTCTTGGTATATTTGAAAGTAAATCGTGTCAAATGCCAATGAGATAAAAAGTTCTATGACAAGTGAAATTTACCTTTGGAGCATTATTGCGTAGAAAATAAAGTTGTTTTAATTGACCGTGAAAGTTTCATGTACTGTTTCAATTAACGTTACACTCGAGATCCACGAACAATGATTGTTCAAAATGCTAATTGAGCCCTCGAGTCATTAAATATAACGAAAAACGCAAGTTTTTAAAAAATTTCCTGCTACTAATTAGTCATTAAGGAGGAAAATAATTGCTCCCATTTGACAAAGTACTTTCACATATTCTCTTTAAACTCTAGATCTTTGATTTTTTTATTTTAAATCTATTTATTCACTTTTTACTCATCTGGAAATTCGCTAAAATTTGGTCACAATATAAAAAAAAAAAAAAATTTCTTCTGTTTTGTTTAAACATTATGTACGATGGGATTAATCTTGCTTTTCGTACGACCTGATTTTGAATTCTGAATTTACATTCCCACACGTTCGCGTTTTTATTTTAACATTAAGGTCAAAAGCGTTAATTAACTTTTTACTCCACCAGCAATATTTATTTAAAACTTTCTTTTCTTATTTCACTTTAAGCTGGCGAAAATGTTAATTCTCCTATTTGTTCGCCCTCATTTTTAATTCTCAATTCACACCGATTTTTAGATTGGGAAAATTCATACTCTTTTTACAGTATAATACAGTTTTAAAACACTTTTTTTAAAAAAAAATCCATAAATACACATTTACATTACACGAATTGTCAAAACCTATTTCTTCTTATATTTTCAATATTTTAACTATATATTTCAAAATAGACAATATAATTTAGGAAATTCATTGAAAAATAATTAATGTATCGAATTAAAAGGGAAAATAATTGCAAAAAGATAAAAGATAATGAAAATTGAAACAAATAATAGAAAAATGAGATAAATAATTAAAAGTTTAGGAATTAAATTGAGAAATAGTAAAAATGATTAAAAATTACAGAAAATGATTGAAAATGATAACAATAAAAAAATTTAAATTAAAGAAAATGATTGAAATTTGAGAAAAGTATTTTGAAATCTGGGAAATTAACTGAAAAATATTAAAAATAATAAAAAATTCCAGGAAAAATTTGTAAAGTAATAAAAATAATTATAGAAATTGAAGAAATGAATTCTAATTTGTGAAAAATATTTTAAAAAATTACAACATAAATATATTTTGTAATAAAGAAAAATAATTGCAGAATAATAAAAATAATTCTAAACTGAAAAAATTACAGCAATTTGAGATAATTAATAAAAATATTGGAAAAGTAATTAAAAAATAATTGAAATTGACAAAAAGTAATTGAACAATGTTAGAAAGAATAACAATTGAAAATTGAAGAAATTGATTGCAAAATGATAACAATAGTAATTGAAAACTGAAGAAAATTATTCAAATTTGAAAAAAAAAATTTAGAATCTAGGATTTTAATTATAGAATAATGACAATAATAAAAAAATCTAGAGAATATTTGCAAAGTAATAAAAATAATTAAAAATTGAAGAAAATAATTTTAATTTGTGAAAAATAATTGAAAAAATTACAACGTATATTTTTTATTAAAAAAAAAATAATTGCAGAATGATAAAAATAATTGTAAATTGAAAAAATAACTAGAATTTAAGACAAATTATAAAATATAAATTAGAAAATTAATTAAAAAATAATTGAATCTGACTAAAAGTTATTGAAAAATGATAGAAATAATTTAAAATTGAAAAAAATGGATATTTAAGATAAATAATTGAAATTTTCGAAATTAATCAACAAATAATCAAAATATAATTTAAAATTTGAGAAAATCATTGCAAATTAAAAAAATAATTAAAAAATAAACAAACGTAGTTGAAATTTGAGAAAAATAATTAATGAATGATAAATGATTAAAAAATTAAAAAGTTATTACAATAACATAGATTTCAAATAATAAATGCAAACTTAGAAAATTAATTGTAAAATACTAATAATTATATATAATTAAAAGGTGAGGGAAATAATTAAAAAATGAGATAAATAGTTGAAAATTTAGGAATTAGTTGAGAAATTAAATTTAATTAACTATAATTAAAAGTTGAAGAAATTGATTGCAAAATAATAACGATAAAAATTGAAAATGTAAAAAAAAATTTTAAATTTGAGAAAAATATTTTAAAATTTAGGAAATTAATTGAAGAATAATGAAAATAATAAAAAAAATTGGAGAAAATATTTACAAAGTTAATAAAACTAAATAAAAATTGAAGAAATTAATTTTAATTTATGAAAAATAATTGAAAAAATATATTTTAGAATAAAAGAAAATGATTGGAGAATGATAAAAATAATTGTAAACAGCAAAAATAACTGGAATTTGAGACAAATAACAAAATAATTAGAAAGTTAATTAAAAAATAATTGAAAATGACAGAAAGTAATTGAAAATTAATAGAAATAATTAAAAATTAAAAAAATTAATTGAAAAATGATACCAATAATACGTAAAAACTGAAGAAAATTATTCAAATTTGAAAAAAATATTTTAGAAACTAGGAAATTAATTAAAGAATAATGAAAATAATAAAAATATCTGGAAAATATTTGCAAAATATTAAAAATAATTAAAAATTGACGAAAATAATTTTAATTTGTGAAGAATAATTGAAAAAATTACAATATATATATTGTAATAAAAGGAAATAATTGCAGAACGATAAAAATAATTTTAAATAGCAAAAATACCTAGAATTTGAGACAAATAACAAAATAATTAGAAAATTAATTAAAAAATAATTAAAAATGACAAAAAGTAATTGAAAAAAAAATAGAGATAATTGAAACTTTAAGAAATTGATTGCAAAATGATAACCATAATAATAAAAAATTGAAGAAAATTATAAAAAATTGAAAAAAATATTTTAAAATCTCGGAAATTAATTGAAGAATAATGATAATAATAAAAAATTCGAAAAAATATTTGCAAAGTTATAAAAATAATTGTAAATTGAAAAAATAACTGTAATTTGAGATAAATATTTTAAAAATTTAAAAAATTAATTTAAAAATAATTGAAAATGACAAGAAGTTATTAAAAAATGATAAAAATTATTAAAAATTGAAGAAAGTAATAAAAATTTGTAAAAAATAATTGAAAAAATTACAGAATATATTTGAGATAAACAAGACCTCTAAAAAAAATGATAAAAATAATTGAAAATTAAAGATAATTATGGAAATTTAAAAAAAAAATGAAAAAATTACAGTATTTATTTGATATAAATAAAAACAAATTTAATAATTTTTTTTTAATACAAATTGATGAAGCATAAAAAAAGTTTTTTAATATTGAAAAATATTTGGAAAATAATTATGGAAAACGTTTTCCATAATCAATAAATAATAATTTATAATAATAATTATAATAATAATTTTTCTTAATAATTTGAATTAACAAATTTGATGAATTATGTCCTTCCATTATTTAATTTTTATTTAATTATTTAATTAACTCAACTAATAATGAAACTAATTTGATATTGAAGGGAATAATTAAAACTGAAAAAGTTTTATTTGAAAAAAATAAAGAAAACAATTGAAACTTGTGGAAACTGAGTGTAAAATTTAGGGAAAAAATTGAAAAATAATGAAAATAATTAGAAATTGAAGAAAATATTTAAAAAATGTTAAAAATAGTTGAAAATTGTAGTAAATAATTGAACTTATAATAAAAAAGGATTGTTAATTAACTTTTTAATCAATAAAAGTTCAAATTAATTGAAATTCAAGGAAATTAAAATTGTTATAAGTTATAAACTTGACAAAATTTTACGTAAGTTGTAAATGATTTAAAATTCAGAAGAAAAAAACATCTAGTAACATACTTTTGGTGTGGACAGAATGAACGAATAAATGAAAGAAATTTTCAGACGTTTTTCTATAAATATAAAAAGAATTTTAAATAGAAAAAATATTAACTTTATTTTTAGAAGCAACTCTAAATTAGATAAATTTATTAAACTTGGAAAGGATCAAAATGATTTATAAAGGAATGCAGGTGTTGTTTATAAATTGTCTTGCCTAAACTGATAATAATAAAATTTTACACAAAGAATTAAATGACTTTAAGAGAATTGTTGCTGAATTAATTTTTATAAAAAAGGAACAAACAAGTAGAATTAATAAAATCACTGACCAAATTTCAATTTTATTTAATCTAAATAGTGAATTAACATTATTTTAGAGTGGAATTAGAAGAGATTTTATGTATTGACGACAATAATAAGATTTATTCCCATTGGATTTAAACATTGTATTATGTTTGTTTTTTATGGAGAAAAATTTACGAAATTTACTGCCAATCTAGTAACTTTTATATACGGTCTTTACATGTTTGTCATTATATTTAAATAATTTGTAAATTTATTCTAAATTTGGTCTTTTAGTTACTATACAGTTATTATACATTTGAAAAATGAAATTGTCAATTTGCCTGAAGATGAAGTCGACTTCGAAACATTGACGCCATGAACATCTAATTAAATAAAAATTTAATCTATCGGTTTTTCTTCTAATAACTATATATATATATATATATATATATTTGTTTAAAAATAAAAAATAACTCACACAGACCAGTTTTAATAAATAGAAGATTAAATAAGACAAGTAGTCAGCGTAGATAATTCTAATTATAATAATTACACTCGACAAGATTTAACTGCTCTTGAAATCAAGTGGACTTAAAAAGTTGCCAATGAATACTTAAAAATCAGATAATCACGACTGCAGAGTGTATTACATCATTTAAATGACCACCTTGTGTACAAACAATGTCCGACTTACACGTCGTTAGGTAATTGAATAGTGGTTATGTACGGCAGTTTAAAATCTTACGTTTAGTAACGGTTCTTGGGCTGAGCAAATTAGTAGACCATTTCCAACCATTACCATGCGAATGCGAATTGAAAGAAAAGTGATTTGAGTGCAGGAAGGAGAAAAATAAACGATGGGAACTCAGAAAATGAATAACGCTTGAAAACTCGTATTTACGATTACCCGTCTATTTCAACTTATATCTACTCTGATAAACTGGAAATTGAAGTTTCTTGTATTTACGCTCAAATTGCAAATTATTATCGTGTCTTACGTCCAAAGTAGTTCATTCTAATTTTCTCTCATTGCCTCTTTTTTTGTTGCTAATTCTCGCAATTTTGCCTCATTTGGAAACTAACTGTAAAACAATCGATAGGAACTAATTGGCTTTTTCGCCTAATTAATTGAGGATTAATGTTTAATTATTTGTATTATATTACTAATTGCTTTTTTTAATTAAAGTAGTTCAACTTTTCTCTCCAGTTACTATTTTTTGGGAAAAGTATTTTTGAGTAAAAGTTGTCCATTTTCAGTAGAGCAAGTCAATCGAAATTTTCAGTAGAACAAGTCAATCTCAAATTTCAGTAGAAAAAGTCAAGTAGTTCAGTAGTAAAGGTCAATACATATTTTCAGTAGAAAAATCAATTAATATTTATCACTGAAAAAATCATTTTCATGTTTATTTTAGTTAAAAAAATCATTTTCTTATTTTTAGTTGAAAGAGTAATTTTTATGTCTGAAAAGGTCAATCCTACTTTTCAATACAACAAGTTACTATACAAGATTTTTACAAATTTAATAATTTTTATTTTTTCACTAAAGAAAGCAATTTTTGTAGTTTTAGTAGAAATCGGAAATTCTAATTTTAGGTAGAAAAAGTCAATTTTATATTTTTGAGTAACAACAAATATATTATTCATATTGTTAATATTGTTAATATTGTTAATATTGTTAATATTGTTAATATTGTTAATATTGTTAATATTGTTAATATTGTTAATATTGTTAAATATATTTTCAATAAAAAATTTTACCAGAAGAAGGCATTTTTCCTTTTTCTTTGAGCAAAAAGTAATTTTTATATTTTCAGTAAAAGAAATCAATCATAATTTTCAGTAGAAAAAGTAAATCCTAATTTTTCGTAGAAAAAGTCAGTTTCGTATTTTTGAGTAGAAAAAGTCATTTTCACATTTTTCAGTGGAAATGAATCCAATTTTTTAGTAGAAGTTGACACTTTTCATTTTATGTGAATGTATCAAAAGTTTAAAAGGAAAAAGCAATATTCTATTATCAGTAAATTGTGGTTATATATTTTCAACAGAAATGGAATTAATATGTATAGTAAAAAAAAACTATTATTATTATTTAATTATTAAGAATTGTATAAAATGCTTATAGAACACTGGGTCAATCAATGTTTTAAAAATAGAAAAACGTATTTAATATTTTATACAAAAATCAATAAATTTCCTGTTTCAGAAATCCGATTATATTGATTTAATAAGTTTCTTATAATAATTTACTCTTATAGATGAAATTTTTTTTAATCTTTAAAGTATTTCATTGATAAAAATAATTACGCATGATGTTTATTAATAATCAATAGTTATTGGTAGTATTTTAATACTCACGAATCTAATAATGATTACAACATAATATTTAAATACGACTTTAAACAGTATTAGTATAAATCTAAATAAAATTATCATTATTAAATAATAACGATTCCAATACTAAAAATTAAGTAATATTATTATTTAACGAAACCAAACAAATAAAATTGTAGAAAATGTTTCAAAGATCAAAATAATCTATTTTTTGTTAAAATTACAAATTTTTACTAAATTTAAAGAAAAAACATAAAATGTTAAATAATAATTATTTAACAACAAATTTTGACTCAATCCACTATATTTTTAAGTGATAATTTTACAATGTCCAAAATACGTTCCTAAAAAGACGTCTGCAAAATTCCATAGAGCCAAAAAATCGCTCTGTGGAATTCAACATGGCAAAATTACAGACAAAAAATAAATTTCGTAATAAGAATGTGGATAAATGAAATTATAATTCAAAGAAAATGATTAAAGTTTAAAAATTAAAAACTATATTTTGTAAAAATAATTGAAAAATGATAAAAGACGTTGAAAATTAATTAATAAATAATCTAACTAATTTGATATTGAAAGAAATAATTAAAACTAAAAAAGTTTTATTTGAAAAAATTCAAGAAACGAATTGAAACTTGCGGAAATTGAATTTAAAAATTAGGGAAAAAATTGAAAAATAATGGAAATAATTAGAAGTTGAAGAAAATTTTTGAAAAATGATAAAAATAGTTGACAATTGTAGTAAATAATTAAAATCATAAAAAAAATTGTTAAAAATTTTAGAAATTTTTAAATAATTTCAAATTTACTATTCTCAAAGATTAAAGAAAACAATTAAAACTTGGGAAATAGAATATAAAAATGAAGGGAAAAAATGAAAAATAATGAAAATTTTTGAAAAATGATAAAAATGGTTGAGAATTGTAGCAAATAATTAAAATCATAAAAGAAGAGAATTCTTAAAAATTGAAGAAATTTTTAATTTTGCAATCAGTTTCTTTATTTTTGTATTATTTATCTCACATTTCAAACATTTTTTTCAAACCTTTTTTTCTCCACCTTTTAATAAGATATATTAATTATTTTTCAATTAATTTCCTAAATTTCTATTTATTATCTTAAATCTAAGTTACTGTATCCACGTTTCAATACCGAAAATTTCAATTATTTATCTGAAATTTCCATTATTTTCTTCAATTTACCATTATTTCTATCATTTTTCCATTATTTTTTGTCACATTCAATTATTTTTTAGTTAATTTTTAATTTTCATATAACTTAGTTGAGTTTAGTTGCCATTTGTAACTTTAGGATTAATTAAAGGGCATGTCCTGTTTATAAATAAATAAATAAATAAATAAACTTATCACAACTTCCACATATTTTTTCAATGTACAATTATTTTTATCATTATGCAACTATTTTCTTCCATCACAAATATATGTTTCAATTTTTTCAATTATATCTAAAAAAATAAAATTATTTCCTTCCATTTCTAATTATTTTTATTACTTTGCAAAAACTGTCCCGATTTTTTTATTATTTTCATTATTCTTTAATTAATTTCCTAGATTTTAAAATATGCTTCTCAAATTTTAATAATTTCCTTTAATTTCCAATTATTTTTGTTATTATTTTGCAATCAATTTCTTTAATTTTTTTATTTATCTCACTATTCTCAATTTTATTAATCTTTAATTCATTCATCAATTAAATGCCTAAATTTTCAATTATTTGTCTCATTTGTCAATTATTTTTTTTTAAATTCATTTTCTTTTATCTTTTTGCAATTATTTTCTTCACCTTTTAACTAGAAATAATAATGATTGTTTAATTAATTTCCTAAATTTTTATTTATTATTTTAAATCTTAGTTACTGTATCGAGATTTCAAGGTTTAAATCATTCTTCAATTACTTTTCTCATTATTCAAATATTTTCGACAATTTTTGATTTTTTTTTTTTTAAATTGCAAAAATTTTCATAAATTTTATATTATTTTAATTATTTGTTGATTAATTTCGAAAATTTCAATTATTTTTTTCAATTTAAGATTATTTCTATCATTTCTTTTCTATTTTTAATTATTATTCTTATATCATTTTGCAATAAATTTCGTAAATTTTTTATTATTCTCACTATTCTTTCCTCAATTAAATTCTTAAATTTTCAATTATTTATCTCATTTTTCAATTATTTTTTCAATTTTCATTTTCTTTTATCCTTTTGCAATTATTTTCTCCTCCTTTTAATTAAATATATTAATTATTTTTCAATTAATTTCCTAAATTTTGATTTATTATCTTAAATTTAAGTTATTGTATCTACTTTTCAATGTTTTAATCAATCTTCAATTATTTTTCTCAAATTTTAAATACGTTCGTTAATTTTAAATTATGTTTTTCATTTGCAGTGATTTTCACAAATTTTATATTATTTTAAATATTTGTAGATTAATTCTAAAAATTTCAATTATTTATCTCAAATATCCATTATTTTCTTCAATTTTCGATTATTTCTATAAAGTTGTAATTATTTTTCTAAGTTTAAAATTCGTAAAATCATGTTGTTATAAAGTACTTTGTTTTACTTCACAAATATTCTGTATTTTTTAAAATTATTTTTTTAAAATTCGAATTAATATCTACAAATTTCAACTATTTTTATCTTTTTCCAAAAATTTTCTTCAATGATTTTCATTATTTTTTAACTTTTCCCCTAAACTTTAAATTTAATTTCCGTAAGCTTTAATTTTTTTTTTTAACTTTTTTAAATAAAATTTTTACAGTTTTAATTTTTCCCTTCAATATCAATTAGTTTCATTAATTATAAATTAACTTTCAATTTCTTTCGAGATTTTTCAATTATTTTAAAAAATATGATTTTTGTTCTTTAAATTTTTAATGTTTCAATCATTTTTCAATTATTTTTCTCAAATTTCAATTAAGTTTGCCATTTTTAATTTTTTTTTAACTTGCAATGATTTTCACAAATTTTACCCCTCGGTCAATATTAAGTTTGAAGATAACAAAATTTTACAAATCGACGCCCCTGCTTTGAAATCATTTTTTAAGATTAATAAAAGATATTATAACATAACTGTTTTTCATTTCATAAAACATAAAGAAAATCATTCTGAAAGTAGATTTTTTAAAAATTGGTTCACAACAACTGTTAAGAACTAAATCGTTTATGTTCTATTATTAATTTCTCATCACTGCATGAATAAAAAACCACAAGTATTTTAAATTGAATTCGTTTATTTTAATTATCATAATTCTACAAAAAAAACTCGTCTGGCACAACTTGTTTATTTTTGCAATTGTTTTAACGAAAATTATAATATTAATCAAATTTATTTTACATTGATTTATATAGACTTGTCAAGAAAATTTAGAATTCGGAGGAAATAGGTGTTTAATTCTCAAGCGTTGCGAGCTGACTGACTTCTAAGGTCAAGATTCTAAACACAATAATTTAATTAATGACATTCCTTGAAAGCTAATTGTCACGTAGGCCCTATTCTGATTTTATATTTCTATAAATCAAGTGAAACTTGAAGAACGACTTTGTTCGAAATAAAATCGTCTGACCCAAGAAATTTTAATACATTTCTAGTAACTATTAACAAACGCCAATTTACCCACACAGCCAATTCACCAACGTATTCATTACCCATAATTTTTGTTTTACTACATTATCCCAAATGATAAAATTATCTCGAATCAGTAATCTCCCACCCGGACAATGATTTTGAATCAATAATTTCATAATCGAGTCATTATTGAATTCTTGCATAAGTAATATAATTGAAGGGGATGAGGGCGCGTAATACACGATTACGTTAGTTTCAAGTGCACTGACCGTGGATATCAAAATTACATAACAGTATATTCTTCGGTCGCGAATAATCTGTCTTAAAGGTTCTCATGTTAGTGAATATGCGATACAACTTTCCGTCAGGGACTTGACTTCTACAATGGCGAATTACTTCACTTTCTACAATCTATCTTATTAATCGCGAAAGTACAGTCTCCTTTTATCGCGACTGTCTAAGTCGGAAGTGAATCGTGTCTGGTTGCAGGTATACACCCTTACGAAATAAAGTACCAGGGAAAGACCGGTTGGATCATACGGTTGCAATTCAGACGTGTACTCAGCTTACCAGATAAGTATTCACTTCTCATATATATTTATATTTTAAAACTCTCTCTCTCTCTCTCTCTCTCAGATCCATTTTTCAATTCCTCATCACCTCGGGATGTAATATTGCAAACGTTCTATTTCGTTCTCTTTACTTTTTAATTTCAAAATGTTTATGTATGTCAAAAAGAAAAGTTTTCTTTTCTTAAGGGCATGAATTTTGTTCAAACGTTTCCTTAAAATTAACTTTTAAAAATAAAAGCTTTAAATAAACTTTTTTTTATATTAAAAAATCTTTTATGTATTTAATAGATTTACACCTGAAGAGGATGCCAACGTTGGTATCGAAACGTCGTGTAGACGAAAAAAGTTTTAATAAATTTATCCAGACAAATATTTCTGAGAATTAATTTATCATACAATGATTACTGGATGGAATTGTTTTTATTTCATTTTTAAAATAAAATTTCCTGATTCTGAAAACTTTAAAGAAAGTAATTTTTAGGCACCTAAACTCGAAATCGATTATAAGAAAAAAAATTTTATTAACAAAGAATTTTCAATTGTTTTCTTTAATTTTTTCAAATAATAAAACTTTTTCAGTTTCAATTATTTCCTTCAATATTAAATTAGTTTCATTATTTATTCATTAATTTTCCATTTCTTTCGTCCTTTTTCAATTAATTTACAAAATATGATTTTTGTTTTTCAAATTGTCATTTTTGTTTTAAATTACAATTAATTTGTTCAATATCGAAATATTAATATCAATTTGTAATGTCAATTAAATAAAGAAGGACATGACGCATTAAATTTGTTAATTTAATTATCAGTTTCACTATTTTTATCGTTTTCCATAACCAAATTAAATTAAATTAAAATAAATTGGTAAAATAAACAATTTTAATACAAATAATAATTAAATTATTTCAAATAATTTTAGTAATTAAATTAGGATTAGATACCCTATTATTTAAATTTATTATAATTAAATTAAATTTTAATAATTAAATTAATAAATTTGGCGGTATTTAATATTATTCAGGGGAATTTGTCGAGTAATTGATTTTCCACAAAAAAATAAACTTATTTATATTAAAATTTATATATAAAAAAAATAGGATTTGAAAGTAAATTTTATTTCATTAATAAAATTGATTAAAAATTTTAAATATGTACAAATTGCCCGTCAATTTAATTGAAATTAAAATTAAATAAGTCGTAAGAAAGTAAATATACTGGAAAGTGTATTTAGAATAATATATTATATAATAATAAAACTAAATTTTAATACATTTTTATATTTTTGTTTGAAAAAGTGGGGTTTAAAATTACAAAAAAGGTATAAATATAAATTTAGTAAATTGATGAAATAAATTGGAAAAAAAATTTAAAAAAATTGAAAAAAAATTGAAAAAAAAGAAAAAAAATCGAAAAAATGTCAAAAGTAATATTAAAATAGATAAGCCAATAAATATCTATTTAACTGGGAGGAGGAGGGGGGGGGGGATTATATCAAATAAATTCTGTAATTTTTGTATTTTTTTTTTTTTCAATAATTATCTTTAATTTACAATTATTTTTTTTATTTTTCAAGAGGTCTTGTTTATCTAAAATATATTCTGTAATTTTTTTAATTATTTTTTACAAGTTTTTATTATTTTTTTCAATTTTTAGTTATTTTTATCAATTTTTAATTACTGCTTGTCATTTTCAATTATTTTTTATTTAATTTTCTAATATTTTTTAATATTTATCTCAAATTCCAGTTATTTTTCAATTTACAATTATTTTATCATTCTGCACTTATTTTCTTTTATTGAAAATATATGTTGTAATTTTTTCAATTATTTTTCACATTTTCTTCGATTTTTAATTATTTTTATTACTTTGCAAATATTTTCTCGAATTTCTTACTATTACCATTATTCTTTAATTAATTGCCTCGATTTTAAAATAAATTTTTCAAATTTTAATAATTTTCTTAAATTTTCAACAACTATTTTCTCAAATTTCAACTACGTTAGTCAATTTTTAATTATTTTTTTAATTTGCATTGATTTTCACAAATTTTATATTATTTTGATTATTTGTTGATTAATTCCGAGAATTTCAATTATTTATCTTAAATTTCAATTTTTTCCAATTTTAAACTATTTCTATGATTTTTCAATAACTTTTAGTAAGTAATATTCAATTATTTTTAAATTAATTTTCTAATTTATATTTTATTATTTGTCTCAAATTTCAGTTATTTATTCAATTTTACAATTATTTTCTTTCATTAAAAAATATATGTTGTAATTTTTTCAATAATTTTTCACAAAGTAAAATTATTTTCTTCAATTTTTGAATTATTTTTATTACTTTGCAAATTTTTTCTTGAATTTTTTATTATTTTCATAATTCTTCAATTAATTTCCTAGATTTCAAATTATTTTTTACAAATTTTTATTATTTTTTTCTATTTTCAATTATTTTTATCCATTTTTATTTACTGCTTGTCGTTTTCAATTATTTCTTAATTAATTTTTTAATCCTTTTATTAATTATCTCAAATTCCAGTTATTATTGCTATTTACAATTATTTTTTTCATTCTGCAGTTATTTTCTTTTATTAAAAAAATATATTTTTCAATTATTTTTCACAAATTAAAATTAGTTTCTTCAATTTCTAATTATTTTTATTACTGTGCAAATATTTTCTCCAGCTTTTTGTTATTTTCATTATTCTGCAGTTAATTTCCTAGATTTTAAAATACTTTTCTCTAAATTTAAGAATTGTTTTCAATTTTCAATTATTATTGTTATCATTTTGCAATCAATTTCTTGCTGCTTCAATTATTTCTATTATTTTTTAATTACTTTTTTTCTTTGTCAATTATTTTTCAATTTCAACTCAAATATTTTTCACAAATTAAAATTAATTTCTTCAATTTTTAAATATTTTTATTACTTTGCAAATATTACCTCGAATTTTTTATTATTTTTATTACTTTTGAATTAATTTCCTCGATTTTGAAACATAATTCTCAAATTTTAATTATTTTTTTCAATTTTTAATTATTTTTATTACTTTACAAATATTTTCTTGAATGTTTTATTTTTTTTTATTATTTTTTAATTAGTTTCCTAGATATTAAATATTTTTCTCAAATTTTAAAAAATTTTCTTCAATTACCAATTTTTATTGTTATTATTTTGCAATCAATTACTTCAACTTTGAATTATATTTAATTAAATTAAACTCCTCAATTAAATTCCTAAATTTTTAACTATTTATCTCATTTTTCAATTATTGTTTTCAATTTTTATTTTCTTTTATCTTTTTGCAATTATTTTCTTTATTTTTTAATTAAATATATTAATCATTTTTCAATTAATTTCCTAAATTTTCATTTATTACCTCAAATCGAAGTTATTGTCCCCACTTTTTAATATTTTAATCAATCTTCAATCATTTTTCTCAAATTTTAATTACGTTAGTCAATTTAAAATTTTTTTTTTTTCATTTGAAATAATTTTCACAAATTTTATATTATATTGAATTTTTGTTGACTAATTCCGAAAATTTCAATTATTTATCCCAAATTTCCATTATTTTCATCAATTTTCGATTCTTGTACTTTACAAATATTCCATATTTTTTAAAATTATTTTTCTAAAATTGGAATTAATATCTACAAATTTCAACTATTTTTATCACATTTCAAAAATTTTCTTCAAGGATTTTCATTATTTATCAATTTTTCCCCTAAATTTTAAATTTAATCTCCGGAAGTTTCAATTATTTTTTTTTTTTTTAATTCTTTCAAACAAAACTTTTTCAGTTTTAATTATTGCCTTCAATATCAAATTAGTTTAATTAACTATTAATTAAGTTTCAATTTGTTTCGACATTTTTTAATTAATTTAAAAAAAATTATTTTTGTTCTTCAAATTTCCAATGTTTTAATCATTTTTCAATTATTTTTCTCAAATTTCAATTAACTTCGTCAATTTTTAATTAATTTTTAATTTCTATTTCATTCTCTTTACTTTTTAATTTCAAAATGTTTATGTATGACCAAAAAAAAAGTTTTTTTTTTCTTAAGGGCAAAAATTAAAATTAACTTTTTAAAATAAAATTTCCTGATTCTCAAAACTTTAAAGAAAGTAATTTTTAGGCACCTAACCTCAAAATCGATATGTTATGTTGATTACAAAAAAAAAAAATTATTAACAAAGAATTTTCAATTTCAAAATATCTGGACTCAACCAAGTCGATTTATAAATTTAATTATTGTTTACCAGAAAAAATTCCAAAACCTTTTAATTATTGTTTTTTAAATAATAACTAACAAAATGTTTGTTCAACTTAAAAATGTTTTGTTGATGTTTAAAGATACTTCAAAGGCTCTGCACCAAGGTTAAAACATTTTTTAAAAATCTTAAAAAAAATTGACAATTATTTTATCACTAAATTAAAGGTTTATAAGGAATGAGACTTATTGAGAGAAAAAAAATTTATTTTTGTTGTATCCTAGTGTTTATGGTACTTTCAGTGTGTGTTCGTACAATCTCCGAGTAAAGCGTGACTAAGGTACATAAATTATAATAAGCCAAAGTTATTCGGTTTTGTATCCCTCAATCTTTCAATGTTTATATAACTTTTGCATTCGTGGATTTATCGCTTTTAAACAAATATCTACTGGAAATCTGTAAGTATCGTTTAACATTATTTACTATTTGATATATTACTAATTACAGACTAGAATTGTAAAAATTTTGATTATATGGGAAATTCTTCTTACGTATTGCGAGAAGAAATTGTCTGAGATTTAATCTTTAAGGAATAAGAGAATTTAATATCTACCAGTGTAAATAAATAAAAAAATCTACACAAAAGAAGTTAAGAATTATTTAAATAAAGTGTTTGATAATAAAATAGAAATATAGAATGGAAATACTAGAAAAAAATATAAAAATCTAGGAAAAATTGAGGAAAAACTTAATAAAAACGATTTTAACACTTTTGTATACTTGGCTTTCGTTTTGTAATTTAATAAACTTTAATTAATTTGAAACCCAAAAAATTCAGATAAATTAAAATCATCAATTTTGTTTTAAGTGTTTGGTCCTTATATATCTTTTTTTTGCTGCACAAAGAGCAAATGAACTTTTATTAAAATGAAATTGAAGCGCTTATATGAAAAAAAAAATCTACAAAGCTATAATAGCAGCTTCTGTTTCTCATTATGAAAGCACTTTAAATAAAAAATCCTCTTTTATTTCCTCCCAAAGCAATTAGTTATTCGTTTCAACAAATTAGTTTTATTTGTTTTTGAACATTAATTTTATTTATCTTTTTAAAATCCTTTTCATCGTATATTTGTTTATTTTGACGATAAAAAAAAAAAGAATTTTAACAATTCGTTTCAGATATTTATAAACATACATTTCTATAAATTCGGTGTTTTATTTCTAAAAATTTTATTTTTAAAAATTCGTTTCTGTAAATTCGTTATTTTATTTCTAAAAAAAAAAACGCTTTTATTTTTCGAAATATTTATTTCTATTTTTCATCCTGGTCATTGAACAATTTATCGAAAACTGTTCTCTATTAATAATTTTAAGTAGAATAAGTTCAAAATGAGTTTTTATTAAACAACCGGACACACCGCTTATTATAAATATACAACTTGTTATAGTAACGGGAAATCAAGCATTTAATCTATTTATCACATTTTACACAGGAATGTGTAAAATATAAATATCCCTCGAGGCATACAGATATTTTACATTATAATGTAAATTTTATGAAGTGCGTGTCTGTTTGAAGTAGGTTTTATTCCACTTTGTCAGCAGATAATAAACTTTTAATCTACAAAGTAGTCTATTCACTTAAATTGTTTTATTAATACTGTCATTATTAACTGTTTTATTAATCAGTAACATTTAGTAACGCTTTTAGGATCATTTCTATAAATATATTCAATTTTATTTATAAAGAATGATTTGTTCAACATCTGGGTATTAAATAATTAAATCAGATTTTAAAATACAAGAAAAAATCCCCATATATGCTTTTTTTTTAACTTTGGATTTTTTTTACTGTATTTTAAAATGTCATCTAATTCTAATTATGAAACTTAAATTCATTGCTATTCAAATAATTTTAAATTATAATTATTATTCTTTTAACTTTAAAAATTAATAGTCCTCTTTTTAAAATTATGTTTTAAAGATAAATTTACTAGCAAAATATAAGTTTTCCAAACATTTTAGAAATTAAACTATAATAATAAATAAAACAAATCGATTAATAATATTTATCCAATAAGGAGGGCTGCCTGTGGACTTGCAGATTGAAAATAGTGAAAAAAAAAACTTTTTAATTTTAAAAAGTGAGTTAATAATGAAAAGCCATTCAAATTTGAAAAAAACAATTCGCAAATCGCAAAAAAAATTGAAATATGTAGAAAATAATTAAATAATGACAAAAACAATTCAATTTGAAAAAAAGTTGTAAATGACAAAACTATTGATTAAAAATAAAAAAATGGTGACAAAAATTGAAAGACATAATTGGAATTTAAAGTAAATAATTGAAAAGTTTTAAAAATAATTGAAGTTACAAAAAAATAATTAAAAAATGACAAAAATAATTAAAATTTGAAACAAAAGTTTGAGACTGGTGTTAAAACATTTAAATTTTCACACAATTATTTAGATATTGAAGAAATAAGTAAAATGCGTGAAAAAGCTAATTGAATAATGACATAAATAATAATTAAAAAAGCTGGTCTAAAAATTACACTTTTTAGACAATAGTTGCAAAATTGAAAAAATCAATAGAATTTTTAAGAAAATAATTGAAACTTGAAAACAATAATTAAAAAATACCAAAAAATGTATATGTGTAAAAAATAGTTAAATAATGACAAAATTAACTGAATTTTAGAAAAAAATTAATGAAAAATAATAAATAAATTTAAAAATGAAGTAAAAAAATAAAAAATTTAATACATTAATTTAAAAATTGTATAAAATAATTGAAAAATTAACGATATAATTAAAATCTGAAGAAACTACTTGTATAATGACATAAATAATTGAAAATTGATCTTCAAAAGTTAATAAATTCATGACAATAATAAAAAGATTGAAGAAAATGACATTTATAGAAAATAATTCCAAAATGTCAAAAATATTTGAATATTGATAAAAATAGTTGTAATTTGAAAAATAATATGAAAACTTGAAAACTTGAAAACTTGACAAAACAATTGAAAGATTAAAAAAATAATTCAAAAATGGTGTAAAAATTAAAAAATTATAGACAATAATTGTAAAATTGAAAAAAATATATAAGTTTAAGGAAAATAATTGAAAGTTGAAGAAATTAATTGTACTTTGAAGACAATAATTGAAACTTGAAGAAAATATATCAAAGATGACAAAAATAATTTAAGTTAAAAAAAAAATTGTAAAATGACAAAACTAATAGAAAAATTGATTAAAAATCAAAAAATTAAGACAAAAGTTGAATAATTGAAACGAAATCATTGAAATTTGAGGAAAATAATTAAATTTACAAGAAAATAATTGAAAAATGCCAAAAATAATTAATATTCGAAAAAAAATTAAGGCTTGTGTAAAAAATTAAAAATTTAATGACAATACTTGAAAAATTGACGAAACATTTGGAGTGTTAAGAAATTAATTGAATAATTTCATAATAATAATTGAACATGGTGTAAAAATTAACAATTTATAGACAATAGTTCAAAAAAGTTTAAAAAATTAATAAATTCGTGATAATAATACAAAAATAAAGAAAATGATTAAAATTTCAAAAAAATAATTAAAAACTAGTGTTAAAAATTTAAAAATTCATGACATTAAAAGAGATTGAATAAAATAATTAAATATGTAGAAAATAATTCTAAAATGGCAAAAATAATCGAAATATGAAGAAAATAATTAGAAAAGGACAATAATACTTGAATAATGACAGAAGCAATTGAAATTTGAAGAAAATAATTATAAAATGACAAAAATAATTCAAATTAAAAAAAAAATTGTAAAGTGACAAAACTAATTGAAAAATTGATAAAAAATCAAAAAATTAAGACAAAAATTAAAGAATGACAAAAATAATTAATATTCGAAAAAAAATTGAGGATGGTGTAAAAAATTAAAAATTTGATGACAATACTTGCAAAATTGACGATACAATTGGAATTTTAAGAAAATAATTGAATAATGACATAGATAATTGAAAGATGGTGTAAAAATAAAAAAATTTATAGACAATAATTGAAAAAAGTTTAAAAAATTAATAAATTCGTGACAATAATACAAAAATAAAGAAAATGATTAAAATTTCAAAAAAATAATTGAAAATTAGTGTAAGAAATTTAAAAATTCATGACATTAAAAAAGATTGAATAAAATAATTAAAAATTGAATAGAAAAATTGCAATTTGTAAAAAATAGTTCTAAAATGACAAAAATAATTGGAAAATGACAAAAATAATTGATTAATGACAAAAGTAATTGAAATTTGAAGAAAATATATGAAAAATGCCAAAAATAATTTAAATTAAAAAAAAATTGTAAAATGACAAAACTAATTGAAAAATTGATTAAAAATTAAAAAATTAAGACAAAAATTGACTAATTGAAACGAAATAATTGAAATTTGAGGAAAATAATTAAAGTTACTAAAAAATAATTGAAGAATGACAAAAATAATTAATATTGGAAAAAAATTGAGGATGGTGTAAAAAATTAAAAATTTGAAGACAATACTTAAAAAATTGACGAAACAATTGGAATTTTAAGAAAATAATTGAATAATGACATAAATAATTGAAAGATGGTGTAAAAATAAAAAAATTTATAGACAATAATTGAAAAAAGTTTAAAAAAATTAATAAATTCGTGACAATAATACAAAAAATAAAGAAAATGATTAAAATTTCAAAAAAAATAATTGAAAACTAGTGTAAGAAATTTAGAAATTCATGACATTAAAAAAGATTGAATAAAATAATTGCGATTTGTAAAAAAAAGTTCTAAAATGGCAAAAATAATTGGAAAATGACAAAAGTAATTGAAATCTGAAAAAAATATATGAAAAATGACGAAAGTAATTTAAATTAAAAAAAAAAATTGTAAAATGACAAAACTAATTGAAAAATTGATTAAACATTAAAAAATTAAGACAAAAATTAAAAAATTGAAACGAAATAATTGAAATTTGAGGAAGATAATTATAGTTACAAGAAAATAATTGAATAATGACATAAATAATTGAAAGATGGTGTAAAGATAAAAAAATTTATAGACAATACTTGAAAAAAGTTTAAAAATTAATAAATTCGTGACAATAATACAAAAAGTAAATTTTATTAAAAGTATGTAATAATGAGCAACTTTAAAACTTTAACTTTTAAACTGTATTTAATTTTTTCCAATGAAGTAAAATAACGTCATTTGAATTTTTAATAAATTCGACTATTCGAGATTTTAAATTAATCTAAATTATTATTATTAAAATTCATATGAGTGTATAATATATGAATTATTGTTAGTCATAAACTCATAATCAATATCTTGTCATTAAGGCTACCTCATCTGCATTAAAACAATTTTAAAATTTTCTGATAAAGAGAATCACAATTAATGAAAAAAAAGGCAGGGAGTAACTTCACTTTGGATTTTAAAACGTGGACAGAGAAAGATGAATAAATATATAAAAACTAACCAACTTAACTTTAAGTTTTAAAACGTGGACAGAAAAAAATAAATAAATATAAATACTAACTAACTTCAGGAGTTTGGGGAGATTATTATTATTTAATAATTAATTAATTACCTACTTATTGAGGATAAGATTATTGAAAATTATATGTCCGTCTGTCTGTCTGTCTGTCGTCAATATTTTATACGAGTGTCTTTTAAAAACGACTCGGCCGATTTAAATGAAACTTTGCATTCTGTTAGAGGGACATCTAATTAAAAATACTCTCCTCATAGAATTCAAAAAAATTAATTTGAATCCAAGATATGGGTAAAACATCTTTTTTTTTGTGGAAAAAATCAATAAATCTAATAATTTGCACTAGAAACTTGGTATAGGGATATATTCTAAAATCATTAATTAAGATTTTAATGGTAGAACATCTTTTTTTTTTGTGGAAAAAATTGATAAATCTAATAATTTGCACTAGAAACTTGGTACAGGGATATATTCTAAAATCATTAATTAAGATTTTATAATAAGAAATTTTAATAAATTTCAATAAATAAATTGTAAAATTTGGTTTAGGTATAAGATTTTTTTTTTTTTTTTAAATAAACATTTAACAAAAATTACGTTTCAGTAAATTTTGCTCATTTTCCCGCACCCTATGAACTTGACGGATAATTTTGTGGATTCTTTGAAAGTAAATATAATGATTTTGAAATCGACCAATATGTAATTTGACACCATAAAAAGCCACAAATAATAATAATAATAATACCGGAATATTACATATTTGCGATTGAATAATTTTGCGCAAGTGTGATTGCACTGAGAGAGGCATATTTGTGTTTAGTAAACTGCATCGACGGACAATATGCATAAATGAGAAGCAAATTATGAGCTAGGATGCACCTGTCCTTGGCCGTTGTGGTCTACCAGCCAGAGACATGAACCCTTCTTCCGCTTTCAATGCCAACATGTAGAAATAGAATGAGAAAAGAGCAATGCACTCGATTTACAATGTGTAATATAATCTTAATGAAATATCAAAATGCAGAAAGCGGATCAAACTTAATTTCCATTCTTTTATAATTCAAAGCATTTAATGTGTTTCACGCCTTAGTTTAATTTTTTAATTAACGTTTAGACAGCACACACACACAAACATTAATTATCTGATCCGATTAATAATTTATTTCAAAACAAATTAGACACTCGGCAAAGTAACGCGTTTTCTCGGTTGTTTGCTTTTAGACTAATCCTGCATTCAAAGATATCAGACTGATATTAATTTTGTTTCATTTATTACCAGCTCGTTGATTAATTCAACTTTCATCAATAAACGAACCATTCATCAAACTGGGATTTTTTAAATTTATAAATTGATAGAGGATATTTAACTTTTCAAATTGTTCGTTGGCTAAAATTTATATGAATTGACCAACAAAAAAAAAAAGTTTTCGTCCGAGACACTACACTAGTTTATTCATAAGTATTTTTCTCCGCTGAATCTGATTTTGGATTCAAAATAACCTGATTAGATAATTTTTTTTAAATAATCTCAAAAAACCTCTTAAGAACCGTAAAAAAACAAAAAAAGTTTTTTTTTGTGCCCGCAACAATATCTAGTGTATTCCTACGTATTTTTCTCCGCTGAATCTGAATCAAAAACCAGAATACCCAGATTGACTAAAATTTTTAAGATATTCTAAAAAAAACTGCTTTAAAACCCGAAAAAAAAATTTTTCTTTTATCCGGGACAATATCTAGTATATTTCTACTGATTTTCCTCTGCTGAATTTGATTGAAAAGTTAAAATCATTAAATTGGAAATTTTTTTGAGATATTCTAAAAAAAACTGCTTAAAAACCCGAAAAAATAAAAAAAAAACAATTTTTTTTGATCTGGGACAATATTTAGTGCATTTTTACGTATTTTCGTCCCTGAATCTAGATTTAAATCCAAAGTCAGAATAACCAGATTTGCTAAAAGTTTGTGTGATAATCTCAAAAAATGCACAAATACCCGAAAAAAACAAAAAACAAAAAAATTTTCCGGGACAATATGGTAGTGCATTCCTACATATTTTCCTCTGATGAATCCGAATCTAAAGTCAGAATAACGAAACTGGCTACAATTTTTTAGATAATTTCAAAAAAAAAACATCAGAAAACCCGCAAAAAACATTTTCTTTTATCCGGGACAATATCTAGTGAGTTTCTACGTATTTTGCTCTGCTGAATCTGAATTCAAAGTCAAAACAACCAGATTATCAAAAATTTTTGAGATATTCTCAGAAGACTGATTAAAAACCAGAAAAAACAAAAAAAAAACATTTTTGTTTATCCGGGACAATATCTAGTCTATTCGTACGTATTTTTTCTGGTAAATCTGAATCCAAAGTCAAAATACCCTGATTAGTTAAAATTTTTGAGATAATCTCAAAAACCTACTTAAAAACCAAAAAAAAAGAAAAAAAAATTATCGTTATCCGGGACAATGTCTAGCGTATTTTTACGTCTTTTGCATGCTGAATCTAAATTTAAAGTCAAAATAAACAGATTGGCAAAATTTTTTGAGATAATCTAAAAAATGCGCAAAAACCGGTAAAAAACCAACAAACAAAAAATTTTTTTTCCGGGACAATATGATAGTGCATTCCTACATATTATCCTCCGCTGCATCCAAATCTAAAGTCAGAATAATCAAAATAGCTAAATGTTTCTAAGATAATCTCAAAAAAAAAAAAAAAAAATCAAAAACCCAAAAAAAATGTTTGTCCGTGACAACCTGGTAGTGTATTTCTACGTATTTTTTACCGCTAAATTCGAATACGAATCCAAAGTCTGAATCCAATTGGCTAAAATTTTGTGGGATAATCTCCAAAAAACCGAAAAAAAACAAAAAAAAAAACAAATTTTTTTCCCCGGACAATATGGTAGTCTATTCCTACATATTTCCCTCCTCTAAATCCGAATCTTAAGTCAGAATAACGAGATTGGCTAAAATTTTTGAGATAATCTCAAAAAACTGCTTAAAACCCCGACAAAAACCAAAACTAAAATTTTATTTGCTTGTGACAATATCTAGTGTCTTTGTTTCTATTTTGCACTTCGGAATCCAAATTCAAAGTCAGAATAACCAGATTAGCTAAAGCTTTCTAAGATAATCTAAAAAAAAACTCAAAAACACGAAAAAACCTAAAAAAAATTTTTGTCCGTGACAACATGGTAGTGTATTTCTACGTATTTTTCACCGCTGAATCCAAATCCAAATTCAAATTCAGAAGAACCAGATTGGCTAAAATTTTGTGGGTTAATCTAAAAAAATCCTCAAAAACCCGAAAAAAAACAAAAATTATTTTTTCCGGGACAATATGTTAATCCATTCCAACATATTTTTCTACGCTGAATCCGTATCTGGATTCAAAATAACCAGATTGGCTAACATTTTTGAGATCATCTAAAAAAAAACTGCTTAAAAACCCGATAAAAACAAAAAAAAACATTTGTGTTTAACCGGGACAATATCTAGAGTATTTCTACGTATATTTTTCCGCTAAATCCGAATCCAAATCCAAAGTCAGAAAAACCAGACTGACTTAATTTTATGGGATAATCTTAAAAAATGCTCAAAAACCCGAAAAAAGAAATTCCGAGACAATATGGTAGTGTATTACTACATATTTTCCTCCGCTGAATCCAAATCCAAATCTAAAGTCTGAATCCGATTGGCTAAAATTTTATGGGATAATCTAAAAAAATCATTAAAAACCCGAAGAAAACAAAAAAAAAAAAATTTTTCCGGGACAATATGGTAGTCTATTCCTACATATTTTCTTCCTCTAAATCCGAATCTAAAGTCAGAATAACGAAAATGGATAAAGGTTTCTGAGATAATCTCAACAAAAAAAAACTCAAAAACCCGAAAAAAACCACAAAAAAAAAATTTGGTATGTAACAACATGGTAGTGTATTTCTACAAATTTTTCTCCGCTGAATCCAAATCTGTAGTCAAAATAACAAAATTTGCTAAAATTTTGAAGATAATCTCAAAAAACTGCTTAAAAACACGAAAAAGCGTTTTTTCAAAAATTTTACCTAATCTGATCATTTTGAATTCGGATTTGAATTCAGCAGAGAAAAATACGTTAGAAAATACACTAGCGTAGTTTCCCGGACAAATAAATTTTGTTTTTTGTTTTTTCATGTTTTTGAATGGTTTTTTTTAGAATATCTCTAAAATTTTAGCCAATCATTATTCTGACTTCGAGTTTAGAATCAGCAGAGAAAAATATGAAGAAATATACTACACTGTTAAAAAAAGGAGTTGAAATTTAACTCCCTACGGGACTCTATAAAAGTCGCACTCCTTGAAGAGTTGAAGTAAAGAGAGTTAACGCTTAATCCTTCAGTCCCCACTCTTCTTAAACATGGAGCCTATGAGACTCACTCACCTTGGGGAGTCAATTTTTAACTCTAAAATCTCAACTCCCAACTCCAGCAACCGTTAACTCCCCAAATTTTTAACAGTGTAGCGCAATGTTCCAGACAAAAGGAAAAATTTTTTTTTTTTATTTACGTTTTTAAAACTTTTTTGAATATCAATTAATCTTTTTTTTATGTAGAATTAGAAAAAAACTATTTTCTAATTTTTTTTATTTTTTATGTTTTAAGTTTTCGTGGCAAACCAAAATTGTTAAATTCCTTTTTCTTATTCTACATGCAATTAAGGAAATTTTTTTTTTAAACTAATCGTTCTTCTCTGTAAATCTGAATTAATAAAAAACTACTAATGAAATGATGAAAAGTTGTCCACAAAATGAATTAGTAAAAGTTTCTACTAAGAGCTAGTGAAATATTACTAAATTTTAGTAAAAAACTACAAATTGATAGTAAAAAATTACTAATTAACATTTTTAAGAGTTATTAATGTGAATTAGTAATTTTTACTATCAATTTGTAGTTTTTTACTAAAAATTAGTAATATTTCACTAGCTCTTAGTAGAAACTTTTACTAATTCATTTTGTGGACAACTTCTTATCGTTTCATTAGTAGATTTTTATTAATTTAGATTTTAATTTTTGTTAAAAATTATCTTACAAAACTTTTAAAAAATTCGTTTCAAAAGTGATAAAATAAGCTTTTAAATGATATAAGTACAATTAAAATGTGATAATTTCCTAAAAAACTGTAGCTCTTTAAAAAAAAACAAAGAAAAAATAAAAAATTTTGTTTAACCGTAACATAAATTAAACTTTAACAAAAATTTTTTTTAATTTTGCTTTCTCATAGAGGAAGCTTTATGATCGTTAAGATTTACGATTTTCCAAAAATAGTCTCAATCGACTTATTTTCATCTAAAAAGCGTAAATTTTCATTCCTAAGCAAATCTCCAGATGTATATGTTTTTTAAGCACCTTTTTTCATTGAAAAAAATCGTTTTTTGACCAAAAAATTGTCATGATAAAAATACAACTTAATAAATACAAAAATCATATTCCATATCTCAAACAGAATTGATTGACCTATATAAAGTTTATAACTAATCAAGAATTCGTAAAATAATTCATGTTTTTACATTTTTTGCATTTAAAATTCTTCACTTTTTAATAACTTCTCCAATTAACTTATATAAAATTAACTTTTTGCTTTCACTATGAGGAAGCAAATTATATTGCTTACTTTGAAGCGAAACATCCATGAAATGGACATAATTCTCACCTAGTTTGTGTAATATAGAGTTAAACTTCAAAAAAAGAGCTTTCACATGAGACCTTTTCGAGCTTTCTAACTTTAATAATAAACAAAATACAAAACTTTCTGTAAATCCTTTAATCGCTGTAGGATGGGCAAAAGTTGTATCTCGTACAAAAACTCTTTTTTCTTTTGTTAAGGCTGTGTTATGAAAGAAACGATAAAAAAATATTAACGTCCTTTTTTTAGAATGAAGATTGGTATCCTGTGATATAAAACGAGTATAAAAGTTAAAATTTCCCAAAGCATTAAACAGGAAACGATTCTTGTAACAAGATGAAGAACATAATAAAGTTTAATAAATTTATAGTGTATGACAAATAGCTTATTTCATAAATGTCATCATCTTCCTTTTTTCCACTAAAGTTTTTTATACCAAGAAGAGACTTTTTTTAAAGTGGTATATTCTTCACAATTTTATAAAAGACGTCATCCAGTTTATGAAGTTTTAAGAGCAAGTGGAATTTCCATTTAACCTGCGAGGCTTCTATATATTCTAAAGTTCGTGGTCCTTTATCGTCGGTTCAATCGACTTTTGTATACTGAGAGATCCATGAATAGTGTATTGATTATCACGTGACCTTAAGCGAAATTGGACATGGATACTTTTAAGCCTGGGGTAAAGTCAGCCGATCTTTATCAAACTTGTGTATGTAGATGTTGAGATAGAGTTTTCCAGATACCCTAACCAAGAATTTGTTGATATAGGACGGATTATCTTGATATCGAAGAAGGATTCGGGGGCGGGATTCAGCAACGATTATTTATTACTCATTACCATGCTTGTAGTTTGCTCCATTCGATTCACAACACGATGAATCGGCAGCGCTAGATCTACGCACTGATAAAATCGATACGATTTATCGAGTTCTGGCTTGCTGCTGCTCTACTCGTCTTTATGTTTCGGATAGGAAAAATTGTATTGGCTTTCAGCTTGTGAAAAACGGTGGCAATTAAGAAGAAAGTTATTTTAAATATAGTAAGAAGGATCTTGTTTTAAACTGTTTAGATTAATTTTAAAAAAAGTGGTAAAATAAGTTTAAAATTGTTAAAAACTAGTACAGAACTATTTGAAACTGGTATACATAATTGATTAGAACTGTACAAAAAAACATTAGAAAATTTTTTATACATAGTTTAAAGTTATTTTATAGTATTTAGAACCAGATATAACTGTTTAGAAGTTGTATGAAACTGTTTAAGAATAATCGAAACATGTTGGAGACTTGTTAGGAACTGTTTATAACTAGTTGAAAATGGTTTCGGGCTGTTTATAACCACTCCGAACTGTTTGGAACTGTTCCCAACTACTTAAAACAGTTCAGAATAAATTTTTATATATTACTGCTTATAACTAGCTAAAAACTATTTTAAAGTATTTAAAACTGTTTAAAATTATTCAAAACTATTTAAAATTCTTTAAAACTACAAGAAACTGTTTATAACTACTTTAAACTGATTAGAATGATTTTGAACTACGAAACACTGATTCTATCCATTGAAAAACTATTTGAAAATACTTTAAACTATTATTTCAAATTGGATTTAAACTGTTTCAAACTTGTTTCAAACAAACAAAAACTAGTTGAAAACTGTTTCGAACCATTTCGAACTGCTTTAAACAGGTGGGAAGTGTTTCAAACTACTGAAAACAAATTAAAACTGTTTTAAACCACTTGCAACCGTTTATGACAAGTTTTACGTTGTTAAAAATATTAAAAACTACTTTAAAACTTGTATCAAACAAACAAAAACTAGTTGAAAACTGTTTCGAACCATTTCGAACTACTTTAAACAAATTTAAACTGTTTCAAACTACTTTAAACAAATTAAAACTGTTTCAAACCACTTGCAATCGCTTATGACTAGTTTTACGTTTTTAAAAATATTTAAAACCACTTTAAAACACTTTAAACCACTTTAAACTGTTTAGAAGTTGTTTAAAACTGTTCAAGAATAATTAAAACCTGTTAGAAACTTGTTAGAAACTGTTTAAAATCAGTTAAAACTAGTTAAAAATCTTTAAAACTATTTAAAATTCTTTAAATTTATAAGGAACTGTATTTAACTACTTTTGACTGATTAAAATGTCTTTAAGCTACAAAATAATGATTCTAACCATTTAAAAACTATTTAAAACTTGTTTGAAACAGACAACAACTAGTTGAAAACTTTTTTGAACTACTTGAAACAGATTTGAACTGTTTCGAACTAGTTTAAACAAATCAGGACAGTTTTAAACTACTTAAAACCGTTTATGACTAGTTTTACCGATTTTAAAATATTTAAAACCACTTTGAAACACTTTAAACCGTTTAGAACTTGTTTGCAACTGTATTTGAAAAACTACTGTAATTTAGGAGTAATTTAAAGAAGTTAAAAGCTTGTTTAAAACTATTTAAACTAATTTAAACAGGTTTTTAATTATTTAGAACTACTTAGAACAGTTTAAAAATTGGTTTGAACAAAATAAATCAGTTTAGAACAATCTTAAACTACATAAATTTGTTTAAAACTAGTTTAAAACAACTTAGAACTATTTTGAACTCCTAGAACTTAAAAAAACTCCGATTAAAAAGTGCTGAACATTTTTCAAAACTCGTTTTTAACTAGTTATAATCGGTTCTAAACAGTTTCTAACACTTTAGAACTATTTAAAACAGTCAGAAAATTGATTCAAACTCAAGTGGTCCGAAACTGTTTCAAACTTTTTCGAACTAATTCAAAACGATAAAAATTGTTTTGAACTACACATAAACATTTATAACTAGTTTTAAACTATATATTACAATTTAGAACTACATAAAACGGTTTTAAACTTGTTTAAAACTGTACGTAACTTGTTCAAAATTGTTTAGAACTCTCTCAAAATACAGTCTACTGGTTAGAACAGATTCAAAACTGTTTTAGACTGTTTACAACTGCTTGAAACTATTTTGAACTTGTTTTAAAACAGTTCAGTACTCGTTCCCAATTTTTTAATACTATTTCTGTTTGAAACTACTTAAAACTTATGTGAATTTGGCCACAAATATTTTTGAATCAAGTTTCAAATTATTTTTAACTCTTTAGAACTACTTAAAACATTTGTAAAACTTTTTTTAACTGTTTATACCTAGTCAAGACAAGTTTAAACCTTTTTAGAACTACTTAAAACAAGTTAAAAACTGTTTTGAACTCTTTAAAACTACTTTAGACAAGTTTCAAACTACTTTTAACTCTTTAAAACTACTTAAAACAAGTTTAAAACTGTCTAGACCTACTTATCATTGTTCAGAACTAGTTTCCAACTATTTTAAACAAGTTTAAAACTACTTAGAACCGTGTTAAATAATCAAAACTAAATTTCAATTTGCTGAAAAACATTAAAAATTATTTCAAAACTATTTCAAACTTGTTTTAAAAAATTAGGACTTTTTAAAAGCAGGTATTATCAGCTTTGACTTGACTTAAACTATTTAAGTTTTATTTAAAACTGTTTTGGACCGAATCCATTTCAAATCATGCAGGCAGTCCAATGGTGCATCGAGAATTAACTTTATATGAAAGTATGTTTTTCTGCTCGAAAAATAAAGGGACACGTATTTTTTTAAATTTTCATAACATTTTTTTTTTTAATTTTTACGATTTTTTTCAGATTTTAACAAAAAAATAAGTTTTTTATACATTTTTTCTTTAAAATCTCGTAATTTTCACAATTTTCAAGCTTTTTAGTTGCTCTTTGGCTCATTCTTTTCTATTTTTTATGCTTTCTAAAAATTTATCAAGATAAGTAACAAATATTGATAAACAAAAAAATTACTTTGATTTTTTGAAAAAACTAAAAAATTTTTATCTCAAAAAGGCCACCTTTTTTTTTCTTGAAATTTTCAGGGCTTATAGCTACTTAAGTGTACTAATCACCACAAAAATTTCAATTGGTATTTTTTTGTTTCTTGGGAGAAAAAAATTATTTTCTATTATTTCGTAAAAGCCTCCTAAATTTTCCAATTTTTAAGATTGAAAATCGTTCCTTGGGCCCTTTATTTACATTGTTAATGCACTTTTTAAAAATATAATAAAAAGTAATAATAGCTGATAAATAGTAATATTATCTAACTTTATTGGAAAAAGAAAAAACTGTTTTTAAGTATTCTTTTTTGAATACTTACCTATCTTGATAAATTTTTAGAAAGCATAAAAAATAGAAAAGAATGAGCCAAAGAGCAACTAAAAAGCTTGAAAATTGTAAAAATTACGAGATTTTAAAGAAAAAATGCATAAAAAACTTTTTTTTTGTTAAAATCTGAAAAAAAATCGTAAAAATTAAAAAAAAAATGTTATGAAGATTTAAAAAAATACGTGTCCCTTTATTTTTCGAGCAGAAAAACATACTTTCATATAAAGTTCATTCTCGATGCCCCATCGGACTGCCTGCATAATTTGAAATGGATTTTGAATATTTTAAAACAACTTAAAACTGTTCAGAACAAGTTTAAATCTGTTTAAAACTTTTTTTAACTACTTTAAACTGGTTATAACAGGTTTGAAACTGCTTAGAACTACTTAAAAACAGTCTATATTTTGCTAAAAACTGCTTATGACTCTTACGAACTACTTAAAACTGCTTATAACCAGTTTAAAACTATTCAAAAATGGTTTTTAACTGTTTAAAACAAGTTCAAATATACTTAGAACTACTTTAGAATGCTTAAATCTATTTTAAACTATTTCCAATTTGCTAAAAAGTGTTTATTACCATTTTAATAGTATTTAATATGGTTTAAAACTGTTAAGAACCAGTTTTAAAATGTTTAAACCTGTTTTGAACGTGTTTATAACTGTTTAAAATAGTTTAAAAACACTTAATATTAATTATACCAAGTTTCAAAATGTTTTGAATAGTTTAAAGCTACTTGGAACTGGTTAAAACAAATTTAAAACTATTTAGGACTACTTAAAACCTGTTTCAAACTTGTTATTAATTGTATAATATTTTTTAGAACTATTTTAAACTGTTTATATACTATTTAAAACGGCTTAGAACTGTTAAGAACTACTCAACGTTGTTAAAAACTACCTGAAGTTGCTAAAAACTTTTTAAAATTGTCCGGAATTTCTTAAAACTGTTTATAACTGGTTTAAAACTGTTAAGAACTGTTCTGATTTTAACAGAATTGCCAATAACTAGTTCTAAATAGTACAAAACTTTTTTACAAAACCTAAATCCGTTTGAAAGTGCTTTAAATTTTTTAGAAGTTGTTTATAACTTTTTGAAAAATGTTTAAAACTTTCTTAACATTGTTTCCAACAATTAGGATTCTTTAGAAGCACTCAATATCAGCTGCGACTTGTTTTAAACTATTTAAAACTTTTTTGAATCTGTTTTAAGTAGATTAAAACAACTTAAAACTGTTCAGAACAAGTTTGAAACTGTTTTTAACTACTTTAAACTGGTTATAACAGGTTTTTAACTGCTTATAACTACTTAAAACTGCTTATGACCAGTGTAGAACTATTCAAAATTGGTTTCTAACGGTTTAAACCAAGTTTAAAGAAACTTAGAACTACTTTAGAATGCTCGAATCTGTTTTAAACCGTTTCAAATGGGCTAAAAAGTGTTTATAACTACTTCAAGACTGATAAATAATGTTTAGAATTGTTTGAAACCAGTTTTAGGCAGTTTAAACCTGTTTTGAACGTGTTTACGACTATTTAAAACTATTTGAAAGCACTTAATAAAAATTATAACCAGTTTTAAACTGTTTTTAAGAGTTTAAAACTACTTAAAACTGGTTAAAACAAATTCAAAACTGTTTAGAACCAGTTAAAAACTGTTTTAAACTTGTTATTAACTGTTTAATACTTCTTAGAACTATTTTTAACTGTTTAAAACTGTTTAGAACTGTTAAGAACTACTTAACTACTTAACAATGTTAAAAGCTACTTAAAGTTGTTAAAAACTTTTTAAAATTGTGCAGAATTCCTTAAAACTGTTTATAACCTGTTTAAAACTGTTAAGAAATGTTCTGATTTATACAGAAATGTCAAAAACTAGTTCTAAACAAAACAAAAAATTTTCACAATACCTAAATCTGTTAAAAAGTGTTTTGAAATTTTTAGTAATTGTTTATAACTACTTCAGAACTGTTTAAAACTGCTTCAAACTAGTTTAAAACCGTTTAAAACTGCTTCAAACTAGTTTAAAACTGTTTCAAACTAGTTTAAAACCGTTTAAAACTGCTTCAAACTAGTTTAAAACTATTTCAAACTAGTTTTAAACATTTTTTAACTAATTTAAACTTGTTATAACAGGTTTTAAACTGCTTATAACTAGTTTAGAACTATTCAAAATTGATTTCTAACTGTTCAAACCAAGTTCAAAGAAACTTAGAACTACTTTAGAATGCTTAAATCTGTTTTAAACCGTTTCAAATTGGCTAAAAAGTGTTTATAACTACTTCAAGACTGTTAAATATTGTTTAAAATTATTTGAAACCAGTTTTAAACCGTTCAAACCTGTTTTGAAGGTTGTTTACGACTATTTAAAACTGTTTTTAATAGTTTAAAACTACTTGAAACTGATTAAAACAAATTTTAAACTGTTTAGGACTAGTTAAGAACTATTTAAAACTTGTTATTAACTGTTTATTACTCCTTAGAAATATTTTAAACTGTTTATAACTGTTAAGAACTACTTATCTCGTTTAAAAACTACCTAAAGTTGCTAAAAACTTTTTAAAATTGTCCAGAATTTTTTTAAACTGTTTATAACTGGTTTAAAACTGTCAAGAACTGTTTTAATTTTTACAAAATTGTCAAAAACTAATTTTAAACAATACGAAACATTTTTACAAGACCTAAATCTGTTTGAAAGTGTTTTGAATTTTTTAGTAATTGTTTTTATCTACTTCAAAACTGTTTAAAACTGCTTTAAACTAGTTTAAAACTGTTTTAATCTAGTTTTAAACTGTTTCAAAGTAGTTCTCAACTGTTTTAAACTAGCTTTAAACTGTTTCAAACTATTTTCAAATTGTTGAAAACTAGTTTTAAAGTTTTTAAAACTTGTTTTAAAGTGTTAAAAACTTGTTTAAAAGTGTTTAAAACTTGTTTTAAAGTTTTCAAAACTTTTAGGCACAGTGTAGAATATCGACAATTTCTTTTTGTTTTTTTTTTTTTTACATATAACATTTCTTTATTTTGAGATTAAACAGCGGGATATTATTTTTATTTTAGTCCAGTTAATTTTCCATTCCAAAAAATTGTTTTCAGATCAGAATTTATTTACCCTTTTCTAGAAAAAAAATTTGAAAGTTGAACAATGTTAATTTTTAATAGTATCTTTTGTATTTCCTTCGATCGTGAAATGATGATAACAATTTTGTTACAATCTTCGAATTCCGTAACTCTAATAGTTTAAACTATTTCGATCTTGTTTTAAACCTTTTCAAACTTGTCTTAAACTGTTTCAAACTGCTCGAAACTAATTTTAAACTCTTTAAATTCAGGACTAGCTTAATAAATTCCAGAACTTATTTATATAAAACAAGTTTAAAGTAGTTTATACTATTTTCAAAACTGTCAATTGCTTTTTTCCCCAGAAAATAAACCAAAAGCTAAAAAATGTCAAATGATGAATGAAAAACTGAATCAAGTTGAATAGACGGAGATGAAGATAAGCATCAAGTGAATGAAACGAACCAGGAGATGTTAACTTGAATTATAAGCAAACTTAGCATCAAAACCAGCAGAAATTAAAGTGAAGTATTTAAGCACCAAGCGTCCATTTATTGCACGTAATAGTGTAAATTAAATTACAAAATAGAGCCTATTTCTCACGACGTTTGATTCCAAGATAATATAATTCGATACAAACATCTACTTCTCGGTGCATTTAAAGCTCGCTAAAACCTCTCTCATTTAAACTAACCCGAGTCAAGTGTGAAATTAGTTTCGTTCACATTGGACTGCTTTTATCTCGTATCAAATTTCAAATCACATAATTTCGAATTAAATGAATCTCACTCCTATATTCACTTTCTAAAGGTAATGATGCCTTGTACGAATATTATAATACTTCTTCAAATGATAATATCTTCAGTAATGTTTCGAAGAATGACTGAATCGTGTGCGAAATGATAAGACTAATTGGATTATAAACATGAAAATTTACTACTATTTCAACGTATACTGGTGCAAATATAATATAATTGCCAGTCTGAGAGTAATAAAATATATCTTTTTATCAAAATTGTAAATTGAAGTAGCACATTTGATAATTGGGCGTTATCTGAAAAAGATAAATTTTTTTCCAATCGTTTTTAAAATATGAGTTTTAAAAGGTCAGTAACAGGTGATATCGATTTTTTTTTTTTCGTTAAATTAACAATATCTGTCACTTTTTACCAGGTGTGAAAACTAGAAGTGTGTCCGGTGCTACCGGATTGCCAGGTTCAAGTTTCACTTTCGGAACTGTAAAGAGTATAGAAGCCAGTAATGCATAAGGGGGAAAGTTGTCATGAATGAGCCCGGAATTACTCGAACATCGTGAGAGTACAATTGTGTCTAATACATCGACAACATTGCTAAATTTAAGTTAAATAATTGTATTGTTTGAAGCATTAATTCGAAGCTAAAAAATACGGCTCAAATTTTCCATTTTGGAAATCTTGAAAAATAACGTCTTTTTTGTGATCAGAGGACCCAAAAATCTATTTTTTATGACATTATTGACAAATGCGGATCCTCAACTTGAAACACATGAATTTTGAAAACGATTCGCAAAATTTTTAAGAAACTCTGGGAAGGCAGATAAATTCAAAAAACTTCAATTTCAATCTTGTATTCTTTAATAATAACAATATGAAAATTTTTGAAATGATCGGAATTCGTTCTAAAAATTTTTGATAGAAAGAAAGTCGAAAACTATACTGAACTTTAATAATTCCAAGTCATTATTATTTATATAAATACCAAATGTCTATTAATTCCAACGTTACATTTTTCAAACTTATAAATTTCAATTAGTCAAAATTTCCATTATTACATGTAGTAAAATATTAATTATTAGCAACATTAATAAGAAACTTTACATTGTTGTTGGTCATTTAAAAAATATAAATTTTTGGAAATGCAAATAATGAAAATTACGAGAATAATTACAAAATTAAAAAAAAATATATGAAAAATAGCGAAAATAATTGAGAATGAATTTAAAACAAAATTCGAAAAATGGCTAGATAAATACACAATTGTAAAAAATATTCTAAAAAATTATACAATAAACATTCAATTTAAACAAAAAAAAATTGAAAAATTAAGAAAATTACTGGAATAGTTGCTAAAAATAATTAAAAATTAAACAACTGGATTGAAAATAAAAAACAAAAAAAATTGAAATTGAAGAATTAAACTGAAGTTTCAAAAAGAAAAATTGATAATTGAAAAAAAATTACAAAAAGCGAAAGTAATTGACAATTGAAAACCAAATTTGAAAAATGGCTATATTAATACACAATCAAAAAAATTTTTTAAAAAACTCGAAGAATAATTATAAAAATTTTAAGAGACTAATTAAAATTCAAAAAAATTGTAGGAAATAATATAAAATTGGGAAAAATAAATAATACTTAAAAGAAATAATTAAAAAATGACGAGAATAATTGAAAAATTGAAGAAAATATCTGCAAAATGTCTTGATTCATACACAACTGACAAAAAATAATTAATAAAATTTAGCGAAAACTTTAAATTTACAGAATATAATTGCAAATTGAAAAATTTATAAAATTACAGGAATAATTGTTGGAAATAATTGCGCATTGAATGAATGGATTAAAAATATAGGAGAAAACAATTGAAAACTGAAAAATGGAATTGAAATTCAAAAAAGAAGTTGACAATTGAAGAAAATAATTTGACATTGAAATTGATAATTGAACAAAATAATTGGCAAAAGGCAAAAATTTTTGAATATTAAAGAAAATATTTGTTAATTGAAAAATGAAATTTAAATTATAAGAAATTAATTGAGAACAGAAGAAAATAGTTGTAGAATTAAACAATTAATTTGAACTTTAGAAACTAATTTTATGATTGAAAAAATAATTGAAATAACTTAGAATTATTGGATATTGTAGAATTAATTGAAAATCGAAAAAATAATTGATAATAATTAAATGGAAATTATAAGAAAATAATTGATAATTAAAATAAAAAATGACGAAAATAATGAAAGATTAAAGAAAATAATTAAGTAATGAGGAAAATAATTGATAATTAAAAAAAAATTCGAAGAATGACTAGATTAATACAAAATTGAAAAAAATAATTGAAAACGGTAAAGAATAATTATAGAATTTTACGAGAATAAATAAAAATTTAAAAGATTCTACGAAATAACTGAAAATTGAAGAAAAATAATTAATAAATGAAAAAAATAACTGGAAAATAACGAGAATAATAGCAAAATTGAAGAAAATATCTGAAAAATTACGAAAATAATTGACGATTGAAAACAAAATTCGAAAAATAAAATAAATTAATATAAAACTGGAAAAAATAATTTAAAATATTGAACAATAAATATTTAATTTAAACTAAATAATTGAAATTTAAAAAATTATAGAAATAATTTTTGGAAATAATTGCTAATTTAACAACCAATTTGAAAATCAAATAAAAAATTTAATTTGCGGAAAAAATTGAAATTGAAGAATGAATATGAAATTTCATGAATATAATTAAAAATTGAAAAAAAATTGAAAACTGAAGAATAGAATTGAAATTTTTAAAAAGAAATTGACAATTGAAGAGAATAATTGAAAAATTGTATTTATTCGAGAAAATAATTGAAAAAGGCGAGAATTTTTAAATATTAAAGAAAATAATTGAAAAATGCGCAAAATAATCGACAATTGAAAAAGAAATTTGAAAACTGTCGAGAATAATCGACAACAGAAAAAATCATTAAAAAATAACTGTAAAATTTAAGGAGAATAATT
Organism: Ganaspis brasiliensis; assembly: GCA_037103525.1. Lineage (NCBI taxonomy): Eukaryota > Metazoa > Arthropoda > Insecta > Hymenoptera > Figitidae > Ganaspis > Ganaspis brasiliensis. The sequence goes on from JAZKLR010000146.1 coordinate 4,119,555, forward strand.
GTAAATTGAAAACTATTGAAATTTATAAAAAAAAAAATTATAGATTTATTTACTAAATTATATCACTTTCTTGAAATATTTAATTTTTCTTTTTTGTATTTTTTTCTATTTCAAAAAATATTGTGAGTCCTTTGTTTTATTTATATTGCTTTTCTGTATTTTTACAAAATCACTTAGGTAACTTTAATTTCTTTTAAAAAAAATTTTTCTTTTTTGTATGCGTTTAATAATGCTTTTTTATATTTTAGATTTTTTATTAATTTTATTTTTTTTTACAAAAATAGCTTCAGTTAATTTTAAATTTTTATACAGTTTTATTTTTACAATATTTAGAAAAAATTATTTTCTTTTTTAGTGATTAATTTTATTTATTACTATAATTTGGAAGTTGTGAAGTATAATTTTTTTCAATTTTACGATTTTTTCAATATTTATTCGAGTTTTTGTCATTTGTCATAACTTATTCATTTTTATAATTTTAAAGACTTTTCTTCTCTTGTTTAATTTTCTGTAAATTTGATCTTGTAATAAATTTTCTCATTTGATCATAATATTTTCTTTATTTCTTAGAAATATTTGTTTTTTTCTCAAAATTGTTTAATTGTTTTTATTTAATTATTCATTTTAAAAAAAGTATTATTTTTTGCTTAATTTTCAAAACAAGTCTTAAAGCATTTTTCTTTTCTTCAGTAGCATTTCTTCGTTTTTTACTGATTATCTTATTTATTTTCTTAATTTAAAAAAAACATCCGCAAATATTTTAACTTTTTGAAAATCATTTTTTTATCTCTTTTGTAGTTTCAATTTTTTTGTTTTAAAAAATGTTACTATTTATGGCGTAGTATTTTGATTTTAAAATCGCAATTTTAATCAATCTTTGTTAAATCGTTTAATATTTTCTAACATTTTTACCATGTTTCTTAATTTTCCTCCTTTTACCTTGAATGATTGATTTACCTTAAAAATTATTCCAGAATTTATTTATTTTTATTTTATTTTTTACTTTTTTTAGGTTTTTTAATTATTACATTTTTTACATATTTATGCATTAATTTTCTCCTTTCAATGTAAATTATCCTTAACTTTCTTATCTGTTTATTCATTCTTGATTATTAAAACCAAAACTTTGAGGGTTCTAATAATTAAGAACGCATAGTCAGATTTTTAAATTTCAAAATGGTGGACAAAAATGAAAAACATTATAAAAATTATAAAACTCAAAATAACAGATTTGTGGGTATAAAATTTTTTTTATTTTACATGTATACGGGCTTACAAAGTGTAATGAAAAATGTGCCCTTTCGTACTTAGAGTACTAGGAGAAAAAAAAAAAATTATAAAATAAATTTTATAATTCCATAAAAAATATAAAAAATAGTACAACAAGTTTAAATAAATTCATTTAATCTCAAAGTAAATACTCTATTAACAACCCTAATTAGGGGAATTAAAATCGCAATTGAATTTTGACTTCATTGAAATCAGACCTCATTGAAATTCGACTTCATGGAAATTGGAATTCAATGAAATTAGAATCTATTATAAAGGAGATTTCGGGAAGCTTTGACAGAACGAAATTTAGGGTAAATAATATAGGAATAACCCAAATATGAATTAATTGAAAATTTGAAAAATTAAAATTTGGAAAAATAAAAAAAAAATGAAATCAGCTGTAAATTTAATTGCATTTGAGTTGGTTAAATTTAAAATTGGAAAAATTAAAATTGGAAAAACTAAAATTTGGAAACGTGAGAAAAAATAAAATAAATTTGGGAAAATTGAAATTTGAAAAGATTGAAACAAAAGATTATTAAAATTTGCAAAATTACGTTCCGAATAAATTGAAAATATTTAATAAAACTAAATCAAACTAGACCCGTTTTAAATTAGAATCGACTGAAATCGATCTAGATTAAATTCGATTAAGATTTGAAGATATAAAATGAATTTCAATTCGTTTTCAATTTAAATAAATTAAACTCTAAATCGCCTGGTACCTTTCGGTTTTTTCTTCGTTTTCGGGTTTATTTCAAGCAGAAAATTGGAACGAAAAAACAGTAACAATTTACAAAAAAAATTTGGAGCAGACGTGAAAAACTGGAATTTTTTTTTTCTTTTCTCTTATTTGGTAGTTTAAAAGTTCGCACACGTTTACGATTACGAAAAGATTCACAATTTGCATTCTTTTTTTTTCACTCTTTTTAGTATCTTCAGACATGCATTTAGGCACAAATGACTTAATTGCAAAGTAGGACATTTCTTCACTTTCAGCATCGCTGTCGTGCTTTTAATCTTCTGCACGAGAAGGCGTCTTAATTAGGTAGGTAATTTAAAAGAGCCATTTCATTTTCTCTAAGTGTGATTTTTTTCTCAATTTACTTTCCACTGCAAAAAGTGAGAAAAAAACTGAATTATCACTGTCACCTTTCAATAAAAAAAACGAGCAATTTCCAGAGTCAATTTACATATATATATTCTAATATACGACTCACGGGGAATTTTTACTAATTTATTAATATAAACTAATATACCGATTTGGTTAAAAAAACAAAATTCAGTCAGCTAATAGTTTTCGAATATTAATATAATAGAAGATGCAAAGATGCATAATAAGCGCGCCAATTATTATGATAAAAGTAGAATATAGAAATGGTAACATAACCTATAAAGTGGCCTCATTGGAAGCTTGTTACGGGAATAATATCATGAGTGAGAATGATCAAGGTAAGATCTTGTTAAAGCGTCTAGAAGCCAGCGGGGAGTTGACCGCCTATGGTTTTTGTGAGGAGAAAAAAAAGCAACAGGATCTATGTACAAAAGCTTGCTACTCTCGTCGAAACATCCAATCAGCTGATCAGATCTCAAGTCAGCATCCGAGCAATCGGAGCGGAAGCCACGTGACTATTTTAGAATGGATTGGCAAGTCGATCCAACACAACGCCTTCGACCTATTCATATTTTTGTGAACAGTTATTTAGATATGTAGACATATAGATATATAGATAGGTACTATATATATATATGTATAAATGCACTCAGACATGCGGATATGCATCACTCACCGGAACGAGTCTGCTCATTCTCGATCTGTAAATCATATTCAGATTCAGTTGTTGAACTCATAAAGTATCTCTGGTAGTTCGTTGGTACACTACCCTTCATAAATACTCTCTTTCTAAATTTATATAACGATTTTAATAATGCCGAGGAAATAAAAACTTATTGATGAATTTCTTATTCTAAATAGGAGATTTGAAGAAAGCGGTTTTTGAAGAATTGATGTTCTGAATATAGTCTTTAAATAACAATAAGCTCATTGATGAGAAATTTACTGAATCAATTTTAACAATTATGAATTTGATCGAAAATTTTTAGGTTAGGTTGTAGTAAAATTGGAATGACTTGAATCGGATATTTCTTTTTAAGAAATTCTTAACCGATTCAGGAGCTTTAATGAATCTTTTTAAGAATGCTAAATTGCAGATTCACTCGAGCTCCCGAATCGGTTAGAAAATTTCTTAAAAGAGAATCTGAGATTCAAGTTATTCCACTTATTTTTACAACCTAACCTAAAAATTTTCGATCCGATTCAGAATTGTCAAAATTGATTCAGTAAATTTCCCATCAATATAGACACTTACTTATTAAAGATAAGATAATTGTTATTCAGGACGTCAATTTATTTTTATTTATTTTTTTTATTAAGAGGATCTAATTAATTACGCAGGGTAGTTGAAAAAAAGTCAAAATTGGTAAGAATTTTTTTTAGTGAAGGATCCCATACTCTAAAACTATTAGAACATCTAAAAATAAACAAAAGTAACTGAAATATAAGGAAAAATTAGTATAGAAAGTGAGAAAGAGAAAAAATAAGCAGAAATGGAAAGAATTACCATGGAAAATAAAAAAAAGAGTAAAAATAACTAGAAAAAAATACTATAAAAAGAAAAAAAAGGAAAATAACTAGCAAAGGAAAAAGTTACCATAGAGCGTAAAAAAAAAAAGAAAAAAATAACTGGAAAGGAAAAAACATAATAGGAAGCAAGAAAGAGACAAAGTAAATAAACAAGGAAAAAGATACCACAAAAAATAAAAAAAAAGGAGAAAAAGTAACTAGAAAAAGAACAATTTTACTACAGAAATAATGAAAAATATTTAAAATACTTCCTCTGAGGAAGACATATAATAAAAAATTAGTATAGAAGGTGTGAGAAAGAAAAAAACTAGAAATGGAAAAAATTACCAGAGAAGTTAAAAAAAATAAAAATAACTAGAGAAAACTACCATAGAAAGTAAAAAAAAGAGAAAAAAATAACTAGAATAGCAAAAAAATACTTCAGCAAGTAAGAAAGAGAAAAAATAACAAGAAAGGGAAAAATGACCATAGAAAGTAAAAGTAGTGAAAAACTAACTAGAAAAGGAAAAATTTTACTATATATAGTTAAAAAAAAACCCAAATTTAAGGAAAAATTAGTAAAGTAGATAAGAAAAAAGAAAAATAGCAAGACATGGAAAAAATTAGCAGAAAAGTTAAAAAAGAATAAAAATAACTAGAAAAATTACCACAGAAACTAAAAAAACAAGAAAAAAATAACTAGGATAGCAAAAAAATACTATAGGAAGTAAGAAAGAGAAAAAGTAACTAGAAAAGAAAAAATTACCATAGAAAGTAAAAGTAGTGAAAAAGTAACTAGAAAAAAAAAATTTTACTACTAATAGTGAAAAATAACTAAAATATAAAGAAAAATTAGTAGAGAAATTATGGTAAATTTTTCTAGATATTTTTATTCTTTTTTTAAACTTCTCTGTTAATTTTTTTCATTTCTGGTTATTTTTATTTTTCCCTTACCTTCTATACTAATTTTTCTTCATATTTTAGTTATTTGTCATTAGAAGTACGTATAATGAAAAATAACTAAAATATAAAGGAAAATTAGTATAGAAATTGTGATAAATTTTTTTAAATAAATTTAAGGAAAAATATACTAAAATTCATTATACGTATAATGAAAAGTTACTAAAATATGAAGGAAAATTAGTACAGAAGGTAAGAGAAAATAAAAATAACTATAAAAGGAAAAATTTCCATACAAACTTAAAAAAAAAAAAATCACTAGGATAGCAAAAAAATACTACGGGAAGAGGGAGAAAAAGTAACTAGAAAAGGACAAATTTTACTAGAAATAATGAGAAATAACTACAATTTAAAGAAAAACTAGTATCGAAGGTAAGGGAAAATAAAAATAACTAGAAATGAAATAAATTACCAGAGAACTTTAAAAAAAGAATAAAAATGACTAGAAAAATTTACCATATAAAGTAAAAAAAAAAAAATAAGAAAATAACTAGGATGGCAAAAAGTACTATAGCAAGTAAGAAAGAGAAAAAGTAACCTGAAACGTAAAAATTAGCATAGAAAGTAAAAGTAGTAAAAAAGTAACTAGAAAAGGAAAAATTTTACTAAATATAATGAAAAATAACTAAATTATGAAGAAAAATTAGTATTGAAGGTCAGAAAAAATAAAAATAACTTGAAATGGAAAAAATTACCAGAGTAGTTAAAAACAAATAACTAGAAAAAATTGCCATAGAAACTAAAAAACAAAAAACAATAACTAAATATAGGTTTAAATAAAATTTCGCTAAAAAAGAATGTCAATATATATTTTAAAGATTTGTGTGTGGTAATTTATTTTTTATATAAAGCATAATTATAATAAGAAAAATGTATTTACGAAGTTTGAAATTAATACATTAACTTTTCTTACTCAGAACAATAACTTAAAAAAAAATTCGTTTATTATAAAATTAAATTTTAAATTCATGAAAAATGACATCTTTCAACACATTGTAAAATGTGTAAAAGTAAAAATACTTTAGAAAGTAAGAAAGAGAAAATGTAACTAGAAAAGAAAAAATTTTACTAGAAATAATGAAAAATAACTAAAATTTTAGAAAAGCTAATATAGAAGGTAAGAAAAAATAAAAATAACTAGAAATGGAAATAATTACCAGAGAAGTTAAAAAAATTACTAGAAAAAATTACCATAGAAACTAAAGAAACAAAAAAAAAATAACCAGGATAGCAAAAAAATACTTTAGGAAGTAAGAATGAGAAAAAGTAACTAGAAATGAAAAAATGACCATAGAAAGTAAAAGTAGTGGAAAAATAACTAAAAAATGATAAATTTTACTAGAAATAATGAAAAATAACTTGAAGTGGAAAAAATTACCATAGAAATTAGAAAAAAAGAGAAAACATTACCATTGAAAGTAATAAAGAGAGTAAAGAACAAGAAAAGGTAAAACTTTATTAAAAAGCTAAAAAAACATCTAAGAATGAATAAAAATTTACCATAAAGTTAAAAAAGTAACAAAAAATGCAAAAACTAAAAAATAAAATACTGATCAGAAATGTTAAAAGAATAAATCGAAAAATCATCAAAATTTGTTAAAAAGAACAGATAAAGTAAAAATCTGAAAAGACAATAAATAATGGATTTTTAATAAAAATGAATAGGAAATGAGAAAAATAACTGGGAAATAAAAAAACAACTAAAAATTGGTGAAAAATGTGTAATCAATTTTGAAAGAATTAAACTGTAAAGTCAAAAAAATTATTAAAAGTCGATAACTGAAAAAAATAAGAATCTAAAGAGTGGAAAAATTACTTAAGATTTTTACTGAAAAGTGAAAGTAAAATAAGAGATTAATGGAAAAAGCTATAAAATAAAATATAGAATTATTCAATTGTGAACAAAAAAATAGAAATTTAAGAAATAAAACTGAAATAATTATGTAATTAGACTAGTAAATCGAGAACTAATTATAAAATGAAAGTAATAACTAAAAAGTGGAAAAATTACTAGAAAATTATAAAATAACTATAAAAAATGCAGATAAATAAATATTAATAAAAAAAGCACTTTTAAAAAATACTAGAAAGACTGAATTTTATATTATGGACTTAAAAATCTAGATATTAGAAAAGGGATCAAAAAATAAGAAGCATTATATCTGAATGTAAAAATTAATCAATTTTTTGTATTAAAAACAAACAAAAAAAGAAGACAAAAAACTAGAAAATGGAAAAAATTGATTAAAAAGTAAAAAAGTAGACTTATAAAATTTTAAAATCAAAATTATAAGATTTTTAGAACCCCCCTCTCCCAAACCTCGTTTCTAAAAGTAAGTATAGGAACTCTTGAATTTAAAATATTTACGTTCGTCGATCCCCTATTGCAAATAAACAGACAGACAGATAGGCAGATAGACAGACACACAGACAGACAGACAGACAGACCGACAAACAGACAGACAGACAGACAGACAGACAAACAAGCAAACAGACACACTACAAAAACAGGTGTCTTATTGTAAGACATTTATGTGGTCATTTTTAAGACATTTTCGAGTGTCTTAATTTCAACCAATTAGCGTACGTCTTACAAAAATATTAACAAATGAAATAACTTAAAATTACTGTAAGACGCTTTATAAACGTCTTATGTCTTAAAATAAGACACCCGCAAGATACCTTTTTTAAAGTGCAAAAATTACGATATTTGACAGATGAATAGACAGACAAATATACGGACAGACAGATAAGACAGACAGACAAACATTACGTTATTTACGATCAATTTTAGATTACTTGGTAAAAATTTAATGTTCTAAGCAATGTACAGATAAACGACTGATTTTATTTATATATGAATCAACCTTTGAACTATAATATAAAACATAAAAAAAAACCTTAAAAAATATAATATAAATAAATAAATATAAAAGTTTGTTTTTAAAAATAGGCTCAATTAAAAAAGGGCATATTTTGATATTTATGAGCGATAGTGTGTGTACCAATGTCATCTTTGTCAGTTTGATGTCACGCTAGAATGAACAAACAAGCAGATATTATTTCTTCCGTGACAAGGAATTGAGGTTGGATTCACCAATCACCATTAATACTTTTTTATTATGATTGATTTCAGTGAAATGAATGATGAAGTTTACTAAACAAATTGCTAAAAAGACCAATAAATAGATTGCTCAATAATTACAAATGATCTCATAATAATAAAATAATTTATTTTTTAAACAATCGTCGTCATGACAATAATGTACAAAAATGTAGGAAAAATTGTAAAAATGTAACAAAATTGAGAAAAATGGTAAAAGATACACATTAAACATTTAACGAATTTTAAACTAGATTATAAATTAGAACTAAAAGTTAAAATTAGAAAAAAGATAATAATCAGTGTTTAGTTGTGTTTGACTCATAAATTTGTAGCTAATAATTGACCTGACATAACACATTATGATCAAACAAAAGCCATTAAATTGATTAAAACTCATGTCGGAAGCGCCAAGAACAGGGAAAAACTTGAAGAAACAGAAAGAAACTTAGAAACAATTATTTCCCTAAGGCAAGGAAACGGACAATGATTTAACAGAGTCTAATAATGCAGCTCAAGTTTTGAACGTTTAAATGAGCATTTTTTTACCAACTTAAATTTATCCGTAAATAAACTATATACATTGTAGTGGTACCTGTGTAATTTTATGCGATAAATCTTGGCAACTTAATAACCTGAACAATAACCCCCATAGTCGGCAAAAAATAAATTGTTGTCAAGACTCATTTTAAACGAATTTGTTAACGAAAATCTTCCGTGACTTGACGTTTTTGCTCTAAATGAAGAATAATCTCGAGAAGAGAAAAAGGGTTTTTTTTATTCGAAATAATTTCTGATTTTAATAGCAGAACTTCGGTGAATTGAATTAAAAAAATAGAAAGAAACAAAATTGATAGAACTGAAATAAATAAATTTAACTAAAGAAAATAAAATATATTAAAAATAAATAATAAAAAAAAATTGTTTTCATTATTTTTTATCGGCCTTGGCAAACTCTTTTCCTTTCCTTGAACGGCAATTTGAAATGAACTAATAATTATTTTTTCTACAGTTCAACGATTTTGTATTGTTCGGTAAATTTGATTCATCTGCATTTTTTCTATCCACAGCAATAAATATATTGCACCTGGCAAAAGTCAAGTTTCAAACTAAATATCAGGAATATTACTGTTAAATATTCTAAACGATAAGGAAAGTGATTTTCACCTCTCGCTTTATTCTATTGAGACAATAAAGCAATTCTTGGAAATTGAGATGAACCGTGTCGATAATTTACAACTTGATATTATTTTTAAAAACCGACATTGTTCTTATTTTATAAACTTTCGTTGAAAGTGTAATAAAACAGTCCATTACCGCTCAAGTTTCTCGTAATAAAATGTGCAAGTCTCTGGGATTTGTTTTTTAAATCAAAACCTGGTTTATCTATCAATAAGCTCAGAATAATTGTGGTTATAGTGCCTCTTCGGGAAAATAGAGACTCGTGCCTTTAGGCATTAAGAAGGTAGTAATTTAAAGTAATGAAATATTTCAAAAAAGTTTATCATTTTATTTGAACTTTTGCCATTCAAGCTTTATGGAGTTTCTTTCTGGAAAATTTATTGATATATTGAAAATTACGTGGAAATTAAGAAAAAGAATAAAGAAAATAGAATAAAAAAGGAGAATAAAAAAAAGAATACTAAAATAGTACGTAGAGATTGATTCTGAGAAATTTTATCGAAAATCAATATTTTTTTAATTTTTCACAAAGCTATAATAATAATAATAATTAACCGCAAGTTTTTTCATTCATTTTTTGTCTATTCACACCTGAAGTTTGGCACATAGATATTTTTTGTTTTAAACCAGATACTTTTTTAAAAATGCATTTAAATTGATTGAAATTTAAATTTATAAATATTACTTCAAATAATTTTAATTTCATTACATTGTAAAAAGAGAATCTTAATTTAAGACGTGTTTTGTAACAAAAAAAAATCGATAATTAAAATTATAATAATTTCTAATTATTTTGTAATGCTATCGATTATTCTCGCCATTTTTGAATTTTTCTTTCAATTGGCAAATTTTTTCCTCATTTCTCATTTATTTTCTTCGATATTTAATTATTTCAGTCATTTTGTAATTTTTATTTCAGTTAACAACTATTTTCTTAAAATTTCAATTAATTTCTTTAATCTTCAATTTATTTCTTTATTTTTTTATTATTTTCTTCAATTCTCAACTATTTTCTTCATTTTTCAATTGTATTCTTCATTCTTCAATTATTTCATTCCGTATTCAATAATTCTCGCATTTTCTCAGTTATCAGTTAATTTTTTTAAATTCCAATACAATTCTTAAATTGGCCAATTTCTTCAATTTTCATTTATTTATTTCTTTTATCAATTATTTTCTTGAAATTCCAATATAAGTTGGCCAATTTCTTCAATTTTCATTTATTTATTTATTTTATTATTATTATTTTATTTACTTATTTTTATTTATTTTCATTTATTTATTAAATATTTAACAATTCTCGCATTTTCTCAGTTATCAATTATTTTCTTGAAATTCAAATACAATTCTTAAATTTCCAATTGATCTCTTCAATTTTCATTTATTTTTTCAATTTTTCCATTATTTTCATCAGTTTTAAATTGACAATTTATTATTCCCCTTTATTTTTTTGATTATTCATTCATTTTTACATTTTTTTGTTCGAATGCCGATTATTTTTACCATTTTTTGAATTTATTTTTTATTTGTTAATTTTTTTTTTTATAATTAATTATTTTTGCCAATATTTAATTATTTTCATTAATATTTAATTATTTTTGTCTTATTGTAATTTTTCTTTTAATTATCAATTATTTTTTTCAAATTTCCATTTAGTTTTGTAATTTTTAATTTATTTCTTCAATTTTTAATTATTTTTTTCAATTCTCAATTATTTACTTCAGTTTTCAATTACTGAATTGTTATTGTTGCCGTCCTTTTCTCTCTCATTGGCTTTATTGGGCGTTTTGACGCTTGACGCAGAATCAGGGGATTAGAATAGATCAATCAGAAAATACTTTCCAATGTGACCAATTACACAGGCACACAAAAAAAAAAAAAGGTCAAATACCAGAGGGCAGACCAACATATTCCTAGGTTTTTGGGGTCGCTGAAACCGAATATGGCCATGAAAATATTATCTGCTTGCTCAGTAATTTTGCGAGGGTGCAGCGTGCGGGTAGTCTGGGCTCGGAGGGGGATTTAAGGAAATATTTAGGAGAAAAAGGGAGGAAAAGAATTAGGGACGAAGGATATTTTGAGGATTGTATGGAACGGGTGACGACAGCGGTGAGAGAATTAGCAGTAGGGACAAGAGAGAGATTCGAAAAGATGGAGGGGGAGTTAGAAAATTGTAAAACAAGAGAGGAGAGTAGAGAGCAACAGTTAAATGAAATATGGGAGGAGATAGGAAAAATTAGAGGGAAGTTGGACAAGTGGGATGAAGGGTGGAAGAAAGAAAAAGAGAAGGTGAAGGAGATGTGTGATAGGGTAGAAAGGAGAAGAGAGGTGGAAGTAGGCGAGAGAAAGGAGTGGGAGAAAAGAATAGAAAAATTGGAAGGGTGGAGCAGCACCAAGGGGGAGGAGAGGGATATAGTGAAGCTAAATGGAGGGGATGTGGAGGAAAAGGTAAAAGTGTTGGAGAGGAAATTAGAGCGAATCGAGAAAGATAGAAGGAAGGCTAATGTGATAATAAGAGGATTAAAAGTAGAAAGAGGAAAGGAGAAGGAAGAGGTAGAAAAGATATTAAAGGAGATAGAGGCGAAGGTATCAGTGAAGAGAGTAGTGGGGGTAGGAGGGATGGATAGGCAGAGACCGACGGTATGTGTAGTGGAGTTAGGGAGTGAAGAGGAGAAATGGCAGGTAATGGAGAAGAAAAAAGCGTTGAGAGGTAGGATAGAGAGGATAGAGGAAGATTTAACGCAGGAGGAGAGAAGAGTAAGCTGGTGGATTAATCAGAGAGCCTGGGAGGAGAGAGGAAAGGGGAAGAGGGTAAGAGTGGGAAGAGGGTGTCTATGGATAGATGGTGAGAGACTAAAATTGGAGGAGAGAGAGGGAGGAGTGATGGAGTTTAGAAGGGAGGGTAACGAGTTGGAGGAAAAGGAAAAGAGAGAGGAGGGGTTTCAGGAATAAGGAAGAAGAAAGTAGGAGGTATCAGGGAAGGCAAAGGGATCACAGTGGCTTTTTGGAATGTAGCGGGGTTAGGGAATAAGGATGATGGCTTTTGGACAACAATAGAAAAATGGGATGTGGTGTTTCTGAGTGAGACTTGGGTGGATGAGGGAGATTGGAGAAAGTTAAAATGGAAGGCTCCCAAGGGTTATGTGTGGGAGGTGCAAGCAGCAGTAAAAGAAAAGAAGGCTGGCAGAAAGTTGGGTGGAATGTTGGTAGGAGTGAGAAAGAGCATAAGGTGGTCGAAGAAAAAGAAGGGAGAGAGAGGCACGGAGGAATGTATGGAGAGGAGAATAAAGATTGGGAAAGAGGAAATATGCCTGGTAGGGATGTACAGAAGGAGAGGAGAGGAGGAAGGGTGGGATAGGCTAGAGGAGTGGATGGAAGAAGGCAAAGATAAGATAGTGATAATAGGAGGTGATCTCAATGTGTGGACAGGGGAAAGGGGAGGGGGTTGTTGGGATGAAGAAAAACAGGACTTTTGTAGGAATTCAAAGCACAAAGAGGTGGATCAGGAGGGAAGGAGATTGTTGTGGATGCTTGGAGAGAGAGGGTGGTCGATATTAAATGGTAATACAATGGGGGATGAAAAAGGAGAATTTACGTTTCATGGGAAAGGCAACTCGGTGATCGATTATATATTGGCGGAGGAGAAAGGGAGGAGGTTGGTGAGGAGGCTAGAAGTGGGTAATGAGGTGTGGTCGGATCACTTCCCAGTGGTGATAGAATTCAAGGCCGAGAAAGAAAAGACGAAAAAGAAGGTAGGGGGGAAAAGAGAAAGGAGGGTAAAGAGGATGGGAAAATGGAAGGAGGATAGCTTAAAGAAGTATCAGATTAAAATGGAAGAGTGGGATTTAGAAGAGACGAGGGAAATTGGAGTTGAGGACAGATTGTCAGGTCTAAGAAAGAGAATAGGGGTCGCAAAGGAGGAGATAGGAAGGGAATTAGAGGAAGAAGTGTTGGGGTACGGGGGATGGTGGGATGAGGAGTGTGAAAGGAGTAAGGAGGCGTTAAGAGAGGATATAAGGAACTGGAGAAAAGGATGGTTAGATAAGGGAGAATATAATAGGAGGCATAGAGTGCACGGACGGCTTTTAGAGATGAAGAGGGAATTAGATAGGAAGAAGTTTATGGAGAGAGTGGAAAAGGCGATAAGAGAGGGCAAAGAATGGGAAGTAATAAATAGAGAGAGGAGGAAAAGACAGGAGATAAATCAAGAGATTAGCTTAGAGGAATGGACGAGATACTTTAAGGAGATGTACGGAGGGGTAGGGGTGAGAGTTAGGGGAGAGGGCAGGAAAGTAAGAGGGAGGGTCGAGGGAGAGAAAGAGGTTAGTAGGGAGGAGGTCAGAAGGGCAATAGATAAACTGAAGAGGGATAAAGCAGCTGGGATGGAAGGAATGGAAAATGAGGAATTGAAGTATGGGGGGGGAAGGAGTAAGGGAAGAGATATGGAAAGTGATCAAAGATGTATGGATAGGGAAAGGATGGCCGGAGGAGTGGAAGACAGGGGTGATAGTGCCTATAGTAAAGAAGGGGGAAGGAAGAAATGTGGGAGATTATAGGGGAATCACGTTGATGCCAGTGGTGTATAAGGTTTATGCGGAGGTAATCAGGAGTAGACTAGAAAAGAAGGTGGAAGGGCTAGGGTGCATCCCACATAATCAAACGGGATTTAGAAAGGGAATGGGGACGATGGACAATATATATGTGCTGAATCACTTAGTGAGCAGGGGATTAGAGAAAAAAGGGGGAAAAGTGGTGGCGGTGTTTGTCGACTTCAAATCGGCATTCCCGTCAGTTAACAGGGGGGTTCTATGGAAGGTCTTAAAGGATAGAGGAATAGAGGAGAGTATGATAGAGAGGATAAAAGAGATTTATGAAGACTCAAGAGTAAAGGTTAGAGTGGGAGGGAAATATGGGAGGGAATTCTGGCTGGGAAGAGGGTTAATGCAGGGCTGTCCTCTGAGTCCTTTGCTATTCAATTTATTGATAGCGGATTTGGAGGAAAGGCTATGGAGGAGAGGGAAAGGAGGAGTAGTGCTAGGGAGATCGAGGATATATACCCTGGCGTACGCGGATGATATAGTGTTGCTTGCGGAGGATATGAGTGGAATGAGGTTGTTAATGAGTGAATTTGAGAAGTATGTGTGTGAGAGAGACTTGTGGGTGAATGTGGATAAGACGAAAGTGGTGAGATTCAGGAAAAGGAAGGATGTGAGAGGGGAGGTGCTGAGATTGAATGGGAAGGTGGTGGAAGAGGTGAATGAATTTTGTTATTTAGGATATTGGTTTGAGTCGAATGGATCGAATGAGTTGAATGTGAGGAAGAGAGTGGAAAAGGCTAGTAAAGTTATGGGTCAAGTGTGGGGGATAGGGAAGAGAAGGTTTAAGAATGATTGGAAAAGAAGAGTGTGGATGTTTGATGCGTTGGTGTGGTCTGTAGTCAGTTATGGGGTGGAAATATGGGGATGGAGAGAGAGAGGGTTGGTTGAACGGTTGCATGAAAGGTTTCTGAGGTGGGTGATGGGGGTGAGTGGAAGCTGCCCAGGGTATATGATCCGAGAGGAACTGAGTAGAGATAAAATGATGGTGCGGCAAAGGAAAAGAGTATGGGGTTTTGAGGAGAAGCTAAGGAATGGAGGGGGTAGTAGAATAGCACAGTTGTGTTGGAAGGCTGTTAGGGAAAGAGAGGAGAATGGGACGGAGAGTAGAATTGGTTGGGAGAGAGATAGATGGGTGGTAAGAAAGGAGGAAAAAGGAATGAAGGTGAGGGGTTGGGAGGAATTGGAAAAGCTTATGAGGGAAAAGGATCAGGAGGAGAGATGGGAGAAAATCAAGGAGTCTAGATACAACAGATGGTATGGGATGGTGAAGAATGAAGGTGTACCAAGGTATTTGAATGCATGGAAGAAAGAGAAAAAATGGAACAGGGTGTTAAGGTTTAGGATGGGTGAGGGTATGAAAGAGTGCAGATATTGGATGAATGAGGAGGAGAAGATGTGTAGGGTATGTGGGTTTGAGGTGGAGGATTGGGCGCATGTGTTGGATAGATGTACTGGAGTGAATGATGAAGGAAAGGGCATAGGGGAGTGTGTAGGTTGGGTTTTGGATGAAAGTGGGCAAGGGGAAGTATGGATGAAGGAGCTAGAAGAACGGAGAGAGAGAATGAGATTAGGAACGGGGTATTAAAAGATGGATTGAATAAATAGTAAAGAGTAAGTAAAGTCGCGAGGCTCGCTTATGAGAGCACTACGGTTAGGAAACGGAAGCCCTGGCACTAGAAGAGAGTACGTAGATGGTAGAATTGCGTTTGGCGATGTAGGTTAAGACTCGATGTATATAGTATGTAAGAATATTGTAAAGGGAACGGGAGCCCTTCGAGCCCGTAAAAGGGAGAATAAACAATTTAAATTTGGATTTTAGAATTTTAATTCAATTATTTAATTCTAGAATATTCTCTTCAATTTTTAGTTATTTTCTTGATATTTAAATTCCAGTTTTCAATTTTTAATTATTTCCTTTAATATTAAAAAATTATCATCTTTTTTTTTTATTATTATTAAGTTTCTTTAATTTTAAATACAATTTTTCAATTAATTTATTTAATTTTTAATGCCATTATCGTCAATTTTTCAATTATTCTTGTCATTTTTCAACTATTTCCTTTAATTATTAACTATTTTCCGTAATTTTCAATTATTTCCTACAATTTTTTCAATTTTCAATTATTATCTTGAAGTTTTATAATTTTAATTTATTTCCCCATTTTTTTATTATTTTCTTCAATTCCTGCAAGTTTCTTAATTTTTCAATTATTTTCTTTAAATTTAATATTTTTTGTGTAATTTTTTCAATTATTTTATTCAGTTGTCTATTAATCAAGTCATTTTTCGAATTTTGTTTTTAATTGACAATTAATTTCGTCATTTTATATTTTCGGCAATTTTCAATTATTCTCGACATTTTTTTAACTATTTCCTTCAATTATTATTTATTTTCCACATTTTTCAATTTTATCAATTATGTCTTAAAATTTTGTAATTATTATTTAATTTTTTCAATTATTTTGTTCGGTTATGAATTGAATTTTGTTTTTAATTGTCAATTATTTTTTAATTTTTTAATTTAATTCTCTAATTTTTAATTTATTCCTTAAATTTTCAATTCATTTTCTCATTTATTTTTTTTTCAATTTTAATTATTTTTTTCAATTTTTAATCCAGTTATTAATAATTGTTCTCAATTTTCAATTATTTCCTACAATTCTTTCCATTTTCAATTATTACCTTAAAATTGTATAATTATTCTTTGATTTTTTAAATTATTTTGTTCAGTTGTGTATTAATATTGACATTTTTTGAATTTTGTTTTCAATTATCAATTGTGTTTTCAATGTTTAATATAATTCTTGAATTTTCATTCTATTCCTTAAATTTTCAATTTATTTCCTCAATTTTTTATTCTTTCCTTTAATTTCAATTATTTTTCTCGATTTTCAATCCAGTTATTATTAATAAGTTTTCACAATTTCCAATTATTTCCAAACAATTTTTACAATTTTCAATTATTACCTTAAAATTTTATAATTTTTCTTTGATTTTTTAAATTATTTTGTTCAGTTGTGTATTAATATTGACATTTTTTGAATTTTGTTTTCAATTATCAATTGTGTTTTCAATGTTTAATATAATTCTTGAATTTTCATTCTATTCCTTAAATTTTCAATTTATTTCCTCAATTTTTTATTCTTTCCTTTAATTTCAATTATTTTTCTCGATTTTCAATCCAGTTATTATTAATAAGTTTTCACAATTTCCAATTATTTCCAAACAATTTTTACAGTTTTCAATTATTACCTTAAAATTTTATAATTTTTCTTTGATTTTTTGAATTATTTTGTTCTGTTGTGTATTAATCTAGCGATTTTTTAAATTTTGTTTTCAATTGGCAATTATTTTTATTATTTTCTTCAATTTCAATTATTTCTTTCGATCTTCAATCCAGTTATTATTAATTTTTTTTCCGCAATTTTAAATTATTTGCAAAAATTTTTTTCAATTTTCAATTATTACCTTAAAGTTTTATAATTTTCCTAGAGAGGAAAATATCTATTCTTTGATTTTTTAAATTATTTTGTTCGATTGTGTATTAATCTAGCCATTTTTTGAATTTTGTTTTCAATTGTCAATTATTTTTTAATTTTCTAATTTAATTCTTTAATTTTTAATTTATTCCTTAAATTTTCAATTTATTTCCTCATTTTTTTCAACTTCAATTATTTTTTTCGATTTTTAACCCAGTTATTATTAATTATTTTCCGCAATTGTCAATCATTTCCTACAATTCTTTCCATTTTCAATTATTACCTTAAACTTTTATAATTGATCTTTTTTTTAATTTTTAAATTATTTTGTTCGATTGTGTATTAATCTAGCCATTTTTTGAATTTTGTTTTCAATTATCAATTGTGTTTTTAAATTTTAATATAATTTTTTAATTTTCAATTCATTCCTTAAATTTTCAATTTATTTCCTTAATTTTGTATTGTTTTATTCAATTTCAATTATTTTTTTCAATTTTTTAATCCAGTTATTAGTAATTATTTTCCGCAATTTTCAATTATTTCCAAACAATTTTTTTAATTTTCAATTATTACCTTAAAATTTTATAATTATTATATTTATAATTTATACCCTTAATTTTCAATTTATTTCCGCTATTTTGTACTACTTTCTTTAATATCAAATATTTTATTCGATTTTCAATCTAGTTGTTAAATGTGCAATTAATTCCAACAATTAATCCTGCAAGTTTCTTAATTTTTCAATTTGCAATTATTTTCTTTTAATTTAATATTTCTTGATTAATTTTTTCAATTATTTTTTTTAAGTTGTCTATTAATCTAGTCATTTTTCAACTATTTCTTTCAATTATTAATTATTTGCAGCAATTTTCAATTTTCAATTAATTAATTCAATTCAATTGTTTTTGTTCGGTTGTTTATTAATCTAGCCAGTTTTTGAATTAATTAATTAATTATTTTCGTCATTTTATAATTTTTTTTTTCAATTATCAATTATTTTTTCAAATTTTAATTTAATTCTTTAATTTTCAATTTATATCCTCAATTTTTTACTATTTTCTTAAATTCCAATTATAGTTATCGATTTTTAATCCAGTTGTTTAATTTGCAATTATTTCCAACATTAATTCCTTTAATTTTTCAACTATTTTGTTTATAAATTTAATATTTATTGTTTAATTTTTTAAACTTTTGTTTTCAATTGTGTAATTATGTAGCCACTTTTCGAATTTTGTTTTCAACTGTCAATTATTTTAGTCATTTTTCACAAATTGTCTTCAATTTCGTATTTTTATTATTTGAATCTCCAAAAATTTATATAATTTTAAATAACCAACAACAATGCTAGTGGAATTATAATACATAATTCTTTTTAAATTTTTAAGATAAATTATTGTCCAAAAATTAAGATTTTAATATTTTGTGATAATAAAACTTTTTAACCTTTAATTATAATTAATAACATTATATAAGAATGTGTAAATTTTAAATTTAAGTACAAAATTATATTTTAAATATATAAAGTCGAATTTCGCAAAATTAAAAATACTGTTTTAATTGTTCGAAAATTTGTGGAAATTCAAAAAATTGACCGGGAATTTAATTTCATAAAAAAAGTGGCTGAGTTAATTGAGTGAAACAATCAAAATAATCGAAATGACCTTAACCTATCCTGATTACGTTCTTGTTTTGTTTTTTATTTTGAGGTTAAGTTCAGGTCACACCATCCAGCACGTTAAATGCGCGCGCAGTGAAAAAAGGGAATTTAAATGCTAATTTATCGAATTAAATTAAAGTGGGAAGAAAAAAAGATTGGGAACGATTTGAGCGCGGTTTGTTTAGAGTTGGGATTCGAGAATGTTTAAATTACCTTGTCTTATGTTCGACTCGGGGAATTTAACAGGCGTCTGCTATTTCTAATGTCATTGCACTGCACTCGTCGAAACGAGAGAATAATAATGGGAAAGTTAGTTTTAGAATGCGCCCTCAGTTCACCTTTCGCATGAGAATGTCTTTCCCGAGTTGCGTGAAAAACGGTTGTTCCGTAATTCACTGTAATGCCTCTCTCAAATATATAAATCGAGCTCATTATTACATACTTTTCAGCTACTAAAAGTGACGTATAACTTTCGATTTGTATCAACAATCAAACCACAATGTTTACGTATTTTAATATATAAAAGTAAATTTAATAAAATCAGTAAAGTTACAGAAATAAATAAATAAACCCAAAAAATAAATAATTTGCTTTAGATTTAATTTTCCAATTACTATTAATTGTTATTATTTTTCTTGGTTAATTTATAATATTAATTTGCCATATATTCAAGTAATTATTTTAATTTAATATTTTTATTTTATTTAATTGAAATCAAAAATTTTTTTGTTTACAGATTTTGATAAAAAAAAGCACATAAAAATCTTTTTTGATTTTAATTTAATAAAATGAATAAGCTGATTTTAATAATTAATAATTAATAAACAAATAACTAGTTATATAATAGAAAAATAATTCTGACATTTAAAGTACAGGAACGAACAGAATTTTTATAATTTTTAAAATAAAAACTTACATTCTGCACGATTTATTTGAAAATGGATTTAATTCTCTGAAGAAGCTTACCTGAAACAGAAAATAAAAATAATTTCATCAAGAGAGTAAACAAATGAAAGATATATGAATAAAAAAATCAGTGGAAAAGTAAAAAAATAAAGAGTGTAAAGTTTTTATTTATTTACGCATATTTTTATGATGTTTTTCTTTATTTAGGACCAGACTAAAAAAATAAGGAAAACATGCAATAAATTCATGAATAAATAAAACTAC
Source organism: Ganaspis brasiliensis (assembly GCA_037103525.1). Lineage (NCBI taxonomy): Eukaryota > Metazoa > Arthropoda > Insecta > Hymenoptera > Figitidae > Ganaspis > Ganaspis brasiliensis. The sequence goes on from JAZKLR010000146.1 coordinate 4,139,599, forward strand.
ACAATTTTTTTCTCCGATATAAAACCAAGAGAAAAATTCAATAACTGTGAGGAAATAAAAAATTTTGTTTTTATATAAAAGGAATTTTTAAAACCAAGAACCATCTGAAGAAATATGAAAATTAAGATTGAAAAATTATGAAAAAACGTAGATATGAAAAATATGGAGTAAATTTTATGAAAACAAAAACAATTATTAAAAATTTCAAAAGAATTAGGAAAAAAAGAGAAATTTAGTTGAAAATATTCTGGTAATAATTTGGGGAATATTTTATTGGAAAATTTTAACAAATTTGAGAAATCAATTCAAGAAACACTTAAAAGGAAAATTATCAAGGATTTATTTAGGAATTTTCCCGAGTTGTGTTTCAGGAATGTTCAATAGTTATGCTTCAGGAATATTCCACAGTTATGCTAAATATTCTGTACTAAAGCTTGTCAGAAATATTTTGTGGGTGACCTTCAAGTTTATTCCCCAGGCGAAAATTTCATAAATATTTTATAGATTTGGAAATATTTTATATTTCCAAAATATTCCCTAAATTCTAAAAATATCAGTGATTGAAGGGAAAAATAACTGGAAAATAATCCTAAAATATTTATCCGATTTTTTTAAAATTTTTTTAGGAATAATTTTTTAAGAAACGTGGAAATATTTCTGGAATATTCTATAAAATTTTTGGAATATTTTATTATATTTTCGGTGTTTAACATTTTCTCTAAAACTTAATTGACAGAATGCAGAATTGATAGGAATTTATTTTCTCGAATATACATTTTTGTCAGATTCAATTTATCAGATTTTATTTATCAGATTTAAAATTTTGTAATCAAAAAACTATTTTTGAAATTCTACATTTCTTCGGGAAGTTTATTATTCCGAAAAAAATATAGTTTCGATCAATTAAATATTCTGACAAATATTGAATCTGATATTTAACATATCTTATAAATGCATATTCGGGAAAATAAATATTCCGACAAATATAAGTTCTGAAAGTTAAATTCTGTGACAAATATAAATTCGCGAAGGTTAATATTCAGACAAAATGGAGTTTCGTGAATTTAAACATTCGGAAAAATAGAGTTTCGGGAAATGGAAAAATTCTAAATGATAAATTAGAAATATTAAATTTAATATTAAATATTCTCACAAGTTATTCTTTAAAAATCGATTAGTAAAAACAACTATTTCAATTAGTAGCTGACTTTTTACCATCAAATTGTCTATTTTTAACTAATTTAGACTGAAAGGGTAATATTCCCGGAGTTTAAATCATAAAATTTAGATAGAAGATATTTTTCCTATCATATTATCAAGTTTGAAATTCACTTTCTCAACTCTGTAAATAGTGAATCAAAGGCAATTGAGCGATTTCTCTAAAAGAGGGCCGACAGAAAACAATAATAATATCAGGAAGAAGGAGCGGAATATGTAAAATCGCTTTAACCTATGACAGATATTATCGTCTGAACAGTGTTTCCTCGACGAGAGAGTGATTGTATATATATGTGTATTGAAATACACGGTCTCACTCGACCGACTTTGACACATGGATTCCCATTATAGCTGCTTCAAGAGGGGTTATCGAGTCACTAGGCCACCCACGCTATCAAGCTTAAAAATTAAATCACCTTTTCCATTACCCAAATACAAAAATTTTACGAACCCGTATAAAAATTAATAAGCAATCTAGTCATCAATTTTAATTCTTTTTTGTAAACAAAAACTTCTGAATTTTCGAGAAAGATTTTTCTTTCCATTTGCATTTTTTTAAATTGCTAAATCAACGTTTTTTGAGTAAAGTTACAAAATGTTTTTTTCCAAGTGAGTCAGAATTCGTGAAATCAGATTTTTCCTTTTTATGGAAATATTAAAAATATTGTAATGTTAGATGATAAAAATATTTCTACCAATCGAAAACATTTAAAAAAAAATGTTTACAAAAGTTATTGCAAAATAAAAAATTTTATCACTTTTAAAATAAAAGCTTATATCTCTTAAATAAATTTATCAATTTAAGTGTACGTTGGATAAAATCAGAAGGCATAAAATAGACTTCCAGTTACAGTTCGAAAATTAAAGAAAATTAATTTTTTCATAAATTGATTATAAACAATTTTTTTTCAATGTTCTGCGACTTTTTAAAATCGGGGGAAAATATTTAAAAGTTAAAATATACTCTAAGTGTATTTTAATATTTTCTTCCATTTTTAAAAGGCGCAGAACATTAAAAAAATTTTTTATAAAAAATGTATAAACAAATCATGAAATTGATTTTTTTTTAAATTTCGAACAATAAGTGAAAGTCTATTTTATTTCTTTTGATTTTATCCAAGGTACACTTAAATCGTCAAATTCGTTTAAGAGATATAAGCTTTTAGTTAAAAAATGTTAAAATTTTTCATTTTGCAATAACTTTTGTAAGAATTTTTTAAAAAAAATTTCGTTTAGTAGAAACATTTTTAGAATGTAACATAAATTTTTTATCAATATTTCGATAGAAAAGAAAATTCTATTCTTTCTGTTCGCACTGATTTCACGAATTTTTATCCAAGTCAAATCGATAATGGTTATTTAATTTAAATTATTGAAAATTTCTTATTTAAAATAATATCAAAGATTAGTTAATTTGGATTATTGAAGAATTTTAATTAAAGTTATGTTTTTAATGAACTTATTAACATTCTAAAAAAATCGAGCTCATTATTATTTGAATATATATTTGGTAGAAAACTTTTTTTTAATAACTACGCTTTTAAGCATGGAAACACTTTATCATGATCTCAAAAAGACATAAAAAATATCTATAAACGACGTGTACAATTCTAAAATAAAACATTTCGTTTATTTTTCTACTTTGAACTCTTTTTGAAAATAAAACGAATGTTAATACCTTTTTCATCAAGCAATAGAAAAGCAGTACGTGCTTATACTTTCTTTCGGATTAAAAATACGCAAAACAAAAAAGTTAAAAAATAATGATTTTCTGAAAGTATATATATTTTGTTACTATAAACGATTTGCGTTGTGTCAATTTTAAATTAATACACAAAATGATATTAATCAATATTATACTTATTTTATTTCTTTATAGTTATTTTTTAATTTTTTTAACTATTTTTTTCCGTTGTTGATTATTCTTGCAATTTTTTGAATTTATTTTTCAATTGTCAATTATTTTGCGGATTCTCAATTATTTTCTTTATATTTATTTATTTATTTAATTATTTTCGTTATTTTGTAATATTTCTTTGAATTATCAATTATTCTGCTCTTCAATTCTCAATTATTTTTTAAAAATTTCAATTCTATTCTTCAGTTTTCAATTTTTAATTATATTTTTTAAATTCCATTTTCATTCTTCAATTTTCAATTTTTTCAGCAAATTCAATTTTTTTTCGATTTTCAAATCAGTTGTTCAAGTAGCAATTTTTTCAACATTTCTATAATTTTCTTAATTTTTTAATTTTTAGTTATTTAGTTTAAATTAAATATTTATTGTTTAATTTTTAAAATTATTTTTTCCAGTTTTGTATTAATTTAGCAATTTTTAAAATTTTGTTTCCAATTGTCATTTATTTTCCTAATTTTTCAGATATTTTCTTCAATTTTGCTATTATTCTTGTTATTTCTCAATTATTTTTTTCATTCATTAATTATTTTCTCCAATTTTCAGTTATTTCCTACAATCTTTAAATTTTTATTTATTCTCTTTACCGTTTTTAATAATTTTTTTTAATTGTGTAATAATCTAGTCATTTTTCGATTTTTATGTCAATTATCAATTATTTTCCTCATTTTTTAATTATTTTCTTTAATCTTTAATTATTTTCGTCATTTTGTACTTTTTCTTTTAATTATTTATCAATTATTTTTTTCGATTTTAGATTAATTCTTCAGTATCTAATAATTCTAAGCTATTTCAATTATTTTTTTCAATCACAAAATTGTTTTATAAAGTTTAAATCAATTGTTTAATTCTACAACTATTTTCTTCAACTCTCAATTATTTTTTTTAATATTTAAAATTTCTCGCCTTTTGCCAATTATTTTTCTCGATTATCAACAAGGTTGGTTAAATTAAAATTATTTTCTACAATTGTCAACTTTTTTTTTAAATTTCAATTACATTTTTCAGTTTTCAATTGTTTTTTTCAATTTGTTCGAATCCCGATTATTTTCACTGTTTTTTAAATTTGTCTTCAATCGTTTATTATTTTTTTTATTAGTTCATTATTTTCGTCAATATTTAACTATTTTCATCAGTTTTAAATTGACAATTTATTATTCCCCTTCAAGTTTATGATTATTTATTCATTTATCATTTTAAAATTATTTTTGTTCGAATGCCAATTATTTTCACCATTTTTCGAATTTACATTTCAATTGTTAATTTTTTTTTTAATATATAATTATATTCGTCTTATTCAATTTTTCTTTTAATTGTCGATTATTTTCTTGAAATTACCATTTAATTATTCAATTTCCAATTTACTTCTTAATTTTTTAATAAGGAATTAATTCTTCAATATTCAATAATTCTCTTACTTTTTCAAAAATTGTTTTCCCTCAAAAAAATTGTTTTATAATTTCAATTAAATTATTCAATTCTAGAACTATTTCCTTTAATTATTAGCTATTTTTTCAAATTTAAATTACACTTTTAAATTTACAACTATTTTCTTTAATATTAAAAAATAATCACCTTTTTTCTATTATTTTTTTCGATTATCATTAAATTTCTTAAATTTTAAATACAATTCAATTATTTCAATTATTTTCTGTAATTTTTAATTTGATTCTTCAATTTTTATTTACGTTTCTCAATTTTTAATTATTTTCTTCAATATTCATTAATACTTGGCTATTTTCATTTACATTATTTCAATTTTTAAGTATATTCTTTAAATTTCAATTACACTTTTCATTTTTCAATTAATTTCCTCATTTTTTAATTATTTTCTTCAATTTTAATTCTTTTTTTTTATTTTCAATCTAGCTATTATTTACTATTTTCCGCAATTTTCAATTATTTCCTACAGTCTTTTCAATTTTTAATTACTATCTTAAAATTTTAGAATTATTCTTTGATTTTTTAAATTTTTTTGTTCGGTTGTGTATTAATCTAGACATTTTTTTAATTTTGTTTCCAATTGTTAATTATTTTCGTCTTTTTATAATTTTTTTTTTCAATTATCAGTTATGTTTTCAAATTTTAATATAATTCTTCAATTTTTAATTAATTCCTTATAAATTTTCAATTTATTTCCTCAATTTTTTTATTATTTTCTTCAATTTCAATTATTTTTTTCATTTTTTAATCCAGTTATTATTAATTATTTTCAGCAATTTTCAATTATTTCCTACAATTTTTTATTTTTTTAATTTTCAATTACTATCTTAAAATTTTAGAATTATTCTTTGATTTTTTACATTATTTTGTTCGGTTGTGTATTAATCTAGCCATTTTTTTAATTTTCTTTTCAATTGTCAATTATTTCCTTTTTTTTGTAATATTTTGCTCAATCGTCAATTATTTTTTTAAATTTTAATTTAATTTTTTATTTTAAATGTATTTCTTAAATTTTCAATTTATTTCCCCATTTTTTTTACTATTTTCTTCAATTTCAATTATTATTTTTTGCTTTTCAATCCAGTTGTTAAATGTGCTATTAATTCCAACATTTATTCCTGTAAGATTCTTAACTTTTTAATTTGCAATTACTTTCTGTAAATTTAATATTTCTTGATTAATTTTTTTAATTATTTTTTGTCAATTGTCTGTTAATCTAGTTATTTTGCAGAAATTTTCTTCAATTTTTCAATTATTCTCGTCATTTTTCAATTATTTCTTTTAATTATTATTTATTTTCCACAATTTTAAATTATTTCCTACAATTTTCTCGAATTTTAATTAGTCTCTTTAACCGAACTTACCCGACTCTCCCCTACCATAATTGTAATTATACTTACAATTGTGCCGATATTTTTAAATCAATAGCTTGAAACTTAATGAGAAAATACGTAAAATTAATTAAAGCTTTTTGTGATTGAAAATTTAGTATTAGCGTGAATGATTGAAGGTTAATAAATTGATTTTTTAATTGCCTTTATGTAAAATAAATAACTTGTTGCCTGACGAAATATTATGACATTCAAGTGATTAAAGTTGGTATTGGCCAGACACAGGAAAAAATGACTGTAACTCACTAGACGCTCGTAATTTGTTTTATGAACGTCTATTATGAATTATTACTTTTATTAAGTCTTGCCAATGATATTAATTATAAGTTATAAATATTATTTAAAATATTTGACGATAAAACTAATATCTTCCGGCTATTATTTCTTCTATAAATATACGTATATAAACTCTCGTAATGCCTAATCATTAGTACAAATGGAAAATAATTAATAAACCAATAATAAGTAAGATAAAATAGTATTTATATATTATTTCTTATTTTCACTCTTACTATCATTAGAATTCACTCACTAACCCTTCAATATCCACTTATAATTTTCTAATTGAGAAATCTCAAGTATCATGCTCTCTGAATAGATATTTTTTGCGTCTGACTAATACAGACTTCAACTACTTAAAACCTGTTTAAGGAGATAATACAACTTTTGAATAAGTATATTTACGCTAAGTTTGATTTATACTTGAATCGCTCTGATTTGCACCAAGTGTCGATAAATCAAGCGCTGAAATAAATATATGCATAGAAAGAAAAGAAATTGAGATGTAATGTTAATTGGTGGCATTTGGCTTCCTGAGAATGCCGATAATATTGGAAATATTGCGAAACTTGTATTGTATATATATATATCAATAGTTGGAGATCTTGTAATGTTGGCAAAAGGGAGTGCATATATAGGAGGAAAATTACAAGATGTTGTAACAGCAAAAAGTCTATGCTCGCTACATACTCAAACGTCGTGCTGTACCAAGTTCGAGAATAAATATATATACCATTCGCCGAGTGATACTCGGATTATCATCAACTTTCTCCACATTCCTTTCATCTCGATTATACTATTAGATATTTCTTAATAATATTACTTCAATTGCACTCTATCAAAATTTATCCAATTTTTGAATTTATACATAAATATTATAATTTTAGTTTGGATTTTTACAATAGAACTAGCAAAATAAAACGCGCGCCAGCGCGCGATTAGTTTTTCATACCTTTTAGAAATTATAAAATACAATAAAAAATATAACAAATCGGTAAATAATATTTATCTAATATGAAGAAATAAATATTTTAAATATAGTATTTAAAAATCAATTAATATAAATAAAATAAATATTTATTTAGGGCAAAATTTATAATATTTTAGAATTAAAAAAAAAATTGCAAAAAATAATTGAAATTAAACAAAATAATTGCAAATTTTGCAAAATACTTGAAAAAAAAATGAAAACAATTAAAAATTGGGGAAAACAATTTAAACAATCATAAAAATGTTTTAAACATAAAGAAAATAATTAAAATTTGAGAAAAATACTTGAGAATCTTAAAAGTAAATTAAAACAAAATTGAATAATGAAAAATTAGAGAAAATAATTGAAAATTGAAGAAACATGGATCAAAATTGAGATAAATAAATTAAAACTAAAAGAAATAATTAAAATTTAGGAAAATAATTAAACATAATTACATAAAATATTTTAAATAAAAGAAAGTTAAGCAAAATTTGAGAAAAATACTTAAAACTTTCAGAAGTTTATTGAAAAAAAAAGAAAATAATTAAAAATTAGAAAAAATAAATGAAAAAAGATAAACATAATTTAAAATTGAACAGAACAAATTTTAATTAAAGAGAAATAAGTAAAAACTTTTTGGCAATTATGAAAAAGAACGAGAAAAAGAACAAAAGTAATTGAAAATTGAAGAAAATAATATTAAAAAATAATATAAATAATGAAATAATTGAAAAGTCAGATAAATAGTTAACAATTTTTGAAATTATGAAACAATTGTAAAGAATTAAAAATTGAAGAAAATAAATTTTGCTAAATAATTGAAAAATGTTTTTAAATTTTAAAACTTGAAGAAAATAATTAAACTATGATACAAACAATGATAAGTTGTAAAAAATAAATGACATTTAAGTGTGATAATTGAAAAAACTACAGAATTTTTTTTAAATAATAAAGAATAAATAATTGAAATTTGACAAAAATACAAGAAGATCTTAGAAATCAATTAAAAAAAAGAAAATAACTAAAAATTGGAGAAAAGAATTGAAGAAATAAGCTAAAAGTAATTGAAATTTACGATAATTAATAAACAAATTTTGAAATTATGAAAACAAATAAAAATAATTTAAAATTAAAGAAAACAATTGAAATTTTAAAAAAATTCTTAAAAATCTTAGAAAATAATTTTGGAAAATGAAAATAACTAAAAATTGGAAAAAAAACTGGAGGAATGCTAAAAATAATTGAAATTTACGATAATTAATTGCGGTTTGCAATTTCTTTTAGTTAGTAGGAGTACTCATGTACGAAAGGGCTTGTCCCGTATGTTTCTAAATAAATAAATAAATAATTAATAAATTTTTTTAAAAATTATAAAAACAAAGAAAAATAATTACAAATTAAAGAAATCAATTGAAATTTTAGAAAAATTCTTATAAATCTTAGAAAATAATTTTAGAAAATGAGAATAACTAAAAATTGGAAAAAGACTGAAAGAATGCTAAAAATAATTGAAATTTACGATAATTAATAAATTTTTTAGAAATTATGAAAACAAAGAAAAATAATTAAAAATTAAACAAAACAATTGAAATTTTAGAAAAATTCTTATAAATTTTAGAAAATAATTTTAGAAAATGAGAATAACTAAAAATTGAAAAAAGACTGGAAGAATGCTAAAAATAATTGAAATTTATGATAATTAATAAAAAAAATTGAAATTCTGATAACAAATGAAAATAATTAGAAATTGAAGAAAATGTTTAAATTTTCAGAAAAATACTTAAAAATCTTAGAAAATAATTTTAGAAAATGAGTATAATAATTAAAATCGAAAAAAATAATTGAAAAATGATAAAATTAATTAAAAATTGACAAAAATAATTGAAATATGCTGAAAATAATTTAAGATTGAGAAAGAAAATTGAATTATGATGAAAATAATTTAAATAATATAAAAACTTGAAAACATTCAATAATATTTGAGAGAAATAACTGAAAAATAGAATATATGTTTAAAAAAGAATAATAATTACAAAATTACTTCAAAATTTTTAATTAAAGAGAATAATTAAAAAATCGCAGAAATAATCGAAAATTGATGAAAATAATTGCAATATCGGATAAATAATTGAAAATTTTAAAAGTAATGCCAAAATAATGAATATAATTATAAATTGACGAAAATCAAGAAAAATTGCAAAATTTATTTTTAAGCAAAATACATCAATTAAAAAATTGTTATATAATGGAAAATTGATGACAACAATCTAAATTTGAGATAATAACTGAAAATTTAGAAAATTAATTGCATGTGTTTATGTATATTTTAAACTTCTTCAAAAACCATAATAAATTTTTAAAGCATTTTTCGAAACTGTTTTTTTTACACAAATGACAATTAAAAACCAGTAAAACACGACACTAACGAAAAAGGTTACCTTATTCTTTCAATTCAAATTTCAAAATATTTCCTGATAAAGAGTCAAAAATCAATAAAATAACAGGGAGTAAGACTAACTTCACTTCTCCAATCAAAATTTTTTAAGCACCTTTTTTTATTGAAAAAAATCGTTTTTTGACAAAATTTTTTTTTCCTGATAAAACTAAAACTTAATAAATACAACAATTTTATTCCTTATCTCAAAATAAATCAATTGACCTATATAAAGTTTATAATTAATCAAAAATTCGTAAAATAAATCATGTTTTTTCATTTTTTTGCATTAAAATTTTTTTTTTAATAAATTCTCCTATTAACTTTTATAGTATTAATTTATCACTTCCTCTATGAGAAAGCAAATTATTTTGCTTATTTGGAAGCGAAATGGACATAATTTTCACCTAGTTTAGTTTTTTTCAGAAACTTTTATTTATCTTCCTCACTTTATTTTGCAAATTTTTTCTTTATTTCTAAGTTATTTTTTTCGCTTTCAGTTTTTTCAAAAAATTCTTTTTACTTTCCTCGCATTTTTAAGTATTGGGTCACTTTCTAATCACTCTTTTCTTTATTTTAATTATCTTTTATATTTTCTTGTTATTTATTGAACTTATTAGTAATTTTGCATACTTCTTATTTATTGAACTTTTTAGTAATTTTTTCATACTTGTTATTTATTGAACTTTATAGTAATTTTTTCATACGTTAATTCCTAATTTAATTCGTAAATTGTTTTTTAAATTTTTAGCAAATTTTTTCTTAACCTAGGGTTATTCTCCTTAAATAAAAAGTTCTTCTTACTTCTTTTCTTCATTTTCTAGTTACTATTTATCATCTTTTATTTTTCAATTTTTATCCCATTATAGTAAATTTTCTTCCATTTCCAGACGTCCCTCTTTCGATTCTAGTAATTTGTTTTTCATTCTCTAGTTATTTTTCTAGTTCTTTAGCCCTAGAAACTTTTCTATTTTATAAATAAATAAAAAATAAATAAAAAATAAAATTTTAAACAAATCTTACTTATTTTTATTTGCTTTTAATATTGTTCTTAACATTAATTTTTTTTTATTTCCAAATTATTTTTTTAATTTTTCAGTTTTTTCACAGATTTCTATTTATTTTCCTCACATTTTTAAGTATTGGGTCTCTTTCTAACTTCTCTTTCCTTTATTTTTGTTATCTGTTCTATTTTCTTGTTATTTATTAAACTTCTTAGTAATTTTTTCATACGTGAGTTCCTTCTTTAATTTTAAAATTATTTTTTAATCTTTTTGCAATTTTTTTCTTTACCTCGTTATTTTTCCTTATATAAAAAGTGCCTTTTGATTTCTAGTAATTTTTTTTCATTCGCTATAATTACTTTTAATTATTTTTTACTTCTTTCTTTCATTTTCCAATTTTTATCATATAACAGTAAATTTTTTCACATTTCTAGATTTTTTTTCTTCAAATTCTAGGGTTTTTTTTTTATCATTCTCTAGTTATTTTTCAACATGTTTTAATAATTGATGTCACAACCTACTTATTTTTATTTGCTTTCAATATTTTTCTTAAAATTAATTTTCTTTTATTTCCAACTTATGTTTTACAGCTTTTAGCTTTTTTTCACAAATTTCCATTTATTTTCCTCATTTTATAGTTATTGGGTCAATCTCTATTAATATATTTCTTTATTTTAGTTCTCTGTTCGATTTTTTTAAAATTTATTAAACTTTAAGTATTTTTTTTACTTTTTAGATATTATTTTTTTAATTTGTAAATTATTATTTTTGAAACTTCATAGTATTTTTTTTTAATTTCAATTTAGTTACTTTTCTTCGTCTTTTATTTTTCTAATTTATTTCTTAATTTTTGTTACATTGCATTACTGTAAATTTTTTCTTATTTCTAGATGTCTTTTTCTTCAAATTCTAGTAATTTTTTTCAATCTCTGGTTATTTTTCAACAATTTTTAGTTATTTTCTCATATTCTCTTTATTTTGATTTTATTTTCATTGTATATAAAAACTTTTCAAAATTCTTTTTATTTTCATGTTTTTCTTTCAATTTTCAGTTATTTTCACAAACTTTTTTTACTTTCTTCACTTTCTAGTCATTGGGTCACTTGCTACTAATCTTTCCTTTAAATATATTTTTTTTTCTTTTCTTTCCTTTTCTTATATTTTCTTGTTGTTTATTAAACTTTTAATTTTTTAGTTACTCAAGCTTTTCATTGTTTTTAAACTTTATAACAATTTTTTAGAACTTCTAAATGTTTTCCTAAACTTATAAAATACTTTTTCCTCTAATTATTTTTCTAATTTTGAAAAGTAATTTTTAATTTCTAATAATTTCCCTTGCTCCCTAGTTACTTTTCTTTATTTTTTAGTTCTTTTATTTATTTTTCAATTTTTATCTCATTACAGAAACTTTTACTCATTTCTCGATGTTTTTCTACCATTTCTACTAATTATTTTTATTCTCTAGTTATATTTCTTATTTTTAAAAGTATTTTTTAATTCCTAGTAATTTTTTTCACTTCTGTGTTATATTTTTCATTTTACAATTATTTCTAGACTTTACTAGCATGCAGAGAAAATTTTTCACTCATCTTTCTTACAATTATAAGAATTTTTATTTTAATATATTTTTTAATTCTTTTAGTTGATTTTATTCACTTCTTGTCCTTTTTCTGTTGCTTTTTTTAAATTTCTAGTTCTTTATTAACTTTTTAGAATTTTCTTTGTTTCCAAATGATAATATCTTGAAACTTATTATCTACAGTTACTTTCCGAAAGTCACTATTTCTTTTATTCACTTTATACCTATTCGATCACTTTCAGTCTAATAATTTTCAAATTACTTTAGTTTTTCCTTTTATTTTCTTAGTATTTCATTTTTAATCTTTATCAGCTTCATTAAATAAATTATTCTTCAATTTGCAGCAAATTTTTTCAATTTCTAGGTATTCTTTTAAACTTTTAGTAATTTTTGTAGTTTTCTAGTTTTTTTTCTTAAAATCCATTTTTCTCTAGTAATTTTACTTTTTTAAATATGTTTTTTTGGTTTTTCTCATTATAAACATATTTTTTCTAGTTTTTCTAACTTTATTTTATTATTTATTTATTTTCTAATTGTCTAGTATTTTTTTTCATTTCAAGCTGTTATTTTTTCTATTCTAGTCATTTATTGTTCTTATTTAGTAATTTTTCTTAATTTATTATATGTTTCTTTCTTTTTACACTTTCTTTTACTTTCTCTAGTAAATTTTACTTTTACCAGTTCCTTTTCTTCTTTATTATTCTCTACAGTAATTTTTCTTTATATTCTACCAATTTTTCTTTATTTCTTATCTGTTTTTTTCTTTTTCGTGGTTTTTAACACTTTTAAAGAATAAAATCCATTTCTAGAGCATTATTTACACTCTCCATAAAGTTTCCCGAATAAAAAAATCCGCTAATTAAAAAATTAAGAATGTTTAGTTGGTGTAAAGGTTATATTCTGAGAAAACATTCTTTCAAAGTCTCATGACACGGCGTGAAAGAATGATGATCGATGACGACCGGGTACAGTACCTACACACTTTTTCCCTTCGTCTTTTTCCTTCTTCGCCAGGAATTTCTCATTGTTCGAGGAGAAATGTTGAATTGGATATATAGAACTTATGCAAAATATTTCCGGGAGTGGCACATGACGTGAAACGATTGTACTAAGTCATAGTTTTAGTACCTTGCATCAGCAGGACTGACGAGCAAAATGTAAATAACTATATTCATTTATATTATCCGACAAGTATGTCCTTTCACGAACTTGATGTTTCATTTATATTTTATCCAGAATTCGTTTCTATTATTTACAACTCTGTCAATACTGTCTAATATTTCATATTTAGTTTTATAAAACTAAAATGTCCACTCCTAAAATCGATCCACTCATGGATACATTCCCGTGAACAAAAAAACTTGTAAATACAAAAACCTGATTGATAATTACTTTCTTTATCGTTCTTAAATTTGGTTAAAAATCAAAAGAAAGAGAAAAGTTATAAAAAAGAAGTAAAAAAGTAATTAAATTATTTTGAGAAGATGAAAAATTCGAAGATGTATATCAAGATATTTGAGAAGATTAAGAAAAAGTAGTTTTTGTGGGAAAGAATCTGTTTCTTTTTTTACAGACTATTTATAAAAGACACTGGCTTAAAAATGCCAATGGAACTCATTCCTGAAAATTAATTAACTTTAAGGAGTAATAAAACGTGATTGACGCTTCGAAAGCTGTATTTGATAACGATCGACAAGTAATGCTCCGACATCAAACACCTTAAACGTAGGTTTCGAAAAAAAATATATACACAAACAAGTTATAATAACCTTCCTTCTCCAATTGACGTACACAATACTCACATGTGTGCAACGATGGAATTTTATCGATAAATATGTCTCGGGATAATTCGAATAATGCGGATATAGTTTAATTCTTTCTAATGATTTAAAAAGAGAAATGAGTCAATATATTATAGTAAATCAATCATCAAGTATACCCTGGATCAATACCGTATTGAATTTCTGTCTCGTATCAAGATTCTAAAGAAGTTATATATATTTCCCGAGTTAATGGTGGACTTTATTGTCAATATATTGAATAACAAGAATCGAGAAGAAATGTTTTCTTCGTGGGAAAGGCATCAAGTGCTCGAGTCAAATCTAATTAACTAATGATTTATGATTATAATTAAAATTCATTTAGATTTTTTCGATAAAGTGATTTTTTGATATGTCGGTCAATTAATTTCTAGAATATTATAATCATTTCGATCGGAAAATTGCAATATTAATTATAAACACTTTTAATTATACTTGATTCGTATTTTGAAAAATTTTAATTAATTAAAAAACATCAGTCGGAAGTTTGAGGAGAAAGTCACTCTGTATTGGAATCAAGGGAATTTCACAAAAGGTACTCTCATTATTGAATTCTGTAACATTTTACAAAATTCAATCTTCTGAATCAGTCGAGTTTTGCAAATTAAGAATATATTTGATTTTAGAATCCTCGAATACACGAAAAAAACTAAAATTCTTCATCTTATAAAATGAAAAATTTTAGTTTTTTGTATACAAATAAAAAATAAATTTATGCGACTATCACTGAGTTAATTACCTAATCTTCAAGTTTTTCTAAATATTGGTGAATTCAAACTTTAAATTTGCAATTTCTAATTGAATAACTTTGGAAACTTAGAAATAAAAAACTCAACATTTGGATCAATTGGAAATTGGATAAAATTTACATTTTAATGGAAATTTAATAAATTTACATTTGGATCGATTGAAAATTTAGTTAATTTAAATTTTGATGAGTCTAAATTTAACTCAATTGGGAAGAGTATAAATTTACATTTGGAGCAATCGGAAATTAAAATAATTGAAAAACAATACTTCCTCTGTGAGGAAGCAATTATAATAATCAATTGGATAAATTTACATTTGGATTCATTGGAAACCAGATAAATTTATACTCGAATTCATAAAAAAGTGGATAAATTTACATTCCGATTAATTGGATACTGAACAAATTTACATTTGGATTAATTAAAACTTGTATAAATTTACATCTGAATGAATTGAAAATTGGATTAATTTACATTTAAATGTTGGAAATTTAATAAATTTACATTTGGATCAATTGAAAAATGAAATATTTACATTCGTATTATTTGGAAAGCGGATCAAATAAATTTGAAAACTTAAAATTAATAAACTCAACATTTGGATCAATTGAAAATTTAATGAATTCAAATTTTGATGAGTATAAATGTAACTCAATTGGGAAAAGTATAAATTTACATTTGGAACAATTGGAAATTAAAATAATTGAAATAATAATCAACTGGATAAATTTACATTGGAATTAATTGGAAACGTGATAAATTATTACTCTTAGATCATTTTAGAATTGAATAATGAATACATTTGGATGAATTTAAAATCGATTAATTAAAAATGTCAGTAGGATAAAAAAAATAATAAAAATAAATGACTATCTATAGGCATTTATTTTTAATTTACAATTTATCAATTTTTCCCTAAAATAGCGCTTAAAGTTTCAATTTTTAAATATAGACATTGAAAGTAAATTTTAGGTCATTAGATACATATTTTGAAATTTTAATTCCAAATTTCGTATAGTTTCACTTGTAAACAATATTTATAGAGTATTTTAATGTGACGTCACAAATCAAACAGGTTAGGTCATTTTGTCAGGAAGGTTAGGGAGAACCCAAATTTACATAGTCGCTGAAATCGCTTTGGAACCGAATTTGATCAAATTTTGATTAAGTTTAATTAGAGGCAGAATTTTGCTACTAATCAATTAAATTTGACCAAAGAAACTATTGATAATGAAAAAATATGAATGTTTTAGTGGGTTTTTCCCAAGAATTGGGTAAAATTATGCTTTAATTAAATAGTATAATTAAAACACAATTTAACTCAATTTTTGCAAAAAGCAACTTAAAATATTCATGTTTTTTTATTATCAATGGTTTCTTTGATCAAATTCCATTGATTAACGTCAAAATTATACATCTAATCAAACTTAATCAAAACTTGATTAAATTCCGTGCGGAAGCGATTTTTAGAAACCGCCATAAAGGGATTTCTAATATAAAAGGTATTTAAGACTAATTTATTTTAAAATTGCATTAATTGTTGTCATTAGAAGATAGAATATGTTTTTTAACATTTTTTTAATATATTTATATTCGTTTTGTCAATTTTTTAATTTGTATTTCGAAGTCAAATAAACAATCACTTTGACAGAACTTTCTAACCTATTTTTCATTTTTCACTATTTTTTTCGCATTTAAAAATAAAGTAGATAACCGATAAAAAGTAAGATTATACTACAAAAACGTAAAAAAAACATGTTTTACCTTTCGTCTTTAATAAACCTAACAGTTTTTTAAATTAAATTGTCATAAAAATCACTTTTGATTAAGAATCCTATTATAACGTAATGTCAATTTGGATCTGAACCTAAGCCAGCGTTGCCAACCTTGGCGATTTTTTTTAGGTTGGCTCCGAAATTTTTTAGTTTGTCGGGTTTGTCAAAACGAGCCAACTCTGGCGATTTTTTGGCGATTTGTAAATTTTTCATAATTTTTACATAAATTTCACCTTTGCAAATGTGAAACATTTGTATCATGTGATACAAATCACAAAAATCGTTGATTTAGTGATACGCTATTTTTAAAAAATTTTATTTACCATTAAATTAACTATATACCGAAAACGAGTTACCAATTTACTTTAAAATGTTTACTTTAAATTTTGTATATCTATGTGGAAAAATCAATCAAATGCAATAAATAACAATAATTGTTATCTTTTCTTTCTTATCTAATTAAAAACTCTTGTCAGTATTTGAAATTGCCACGCTTTTATTGGGCGATTCCTGGCCATTTTAATTTTTTTAATTTGGCGCTTTCTGTCGATTTTTCTTTTTAGAACTGGCGCTTTTAGCGGCCATCTTGTTGGCAACGCTGAGCCTAACCTTCTTGACAAAATAACCTAACCTTCCTGACTAGTGACATCTCATTCAGTCTCTGTTCAGTCTCATTAAAATACTCATATAAAAGTTAGCTTTTATTAGTAGGCTTTATGTAACTCATTTATAAATTTAAGGTAAAAATATCATTATTAAATACCAAAAAACAGAAATTTATGGTTTTTGTGTTAGAAATAGAGTTATTAGTAACAGTGCAACAACGATTACTTGAATTATAGTTAACTCCCAATAAATAGCAAATTTATCAGTCAAATACTTAAACACTAATCTTTGTCAAAATTTGTCTAATTCAAATTTAGAGAATTCGGATCAACTGGAAACAGAATAAATTCAATCAATTTCGAAAGCAAAAAATTGTCAACTATAACCTAAAATCACAACTTGACATTTTAACCTACTCCGAGGATATTCACACTAGAGTAGCAAAATTCTCGGTAATTTAAAATCCGGTTACATTCCCGAGAATATTCTCCTTCCGGAGATTTTGACAATTTTCTATGTTTGAATGAGCACCACTATTTTGAAGCACAAACAATTTATTATAAAAAAATGTAAATATAACAATATAATTATCATTACAAATTATCTATAAGTCAATGAAGTGTAAAAATTATTATTAAATATAACAATTATGAAGAATTTTAAAATAAAAGAAAGTAGTTTAAATTTGAGAAAAAAAATTTAAAATCTCGGAAATAAATTGAAAAAAATTAGGGTAATAAAAAATTGGAGAAAATAATTGAAAATTGAAAAAATGATTCAAATTAAGATAAATAATTAAAATTTTAGCCAATTAATTCAGAAAATGATAAAAATGATTAAAACTTTAAGAAAATTATGAAGAAATAATATAAATAATTTAAAAATGAAAATAATTAAAACTTAAAAAAATAATTGAAAAAATTGCATAATATATTTTAAATAAAGGAAATTGAAAGAAAATTTCAAAAAAATATTTAAAACTTTTAAAAGTTAATTGCAAAAAAAAAGAAAAGAATTAAAAGTGAAGAAAATAAATGACAACAGATAAACATAATTTAAAATTGAGAAAAATAATTTTTAATTTAAAGGAAATAATTGCAAAACATACAGAATACAAGAAAATCGTAGATATAATTGAAAATTGTATAGAAAAATGAAAATTTCAAATAAATAATTAAAAACTTATTGGAAATTATGAAAAAGAACGTAAGTAATTGAAAATAGTAAACAAGTAATATAAATAATTGAAAATTTAAATAAATAATTAAAAATGATTAAAAATTAAAGAAAATAATTGGAAATTCGAGAAAAATATTTAAAAATTTTAGAAAATAATTTTAAAAAATAGGAATTATTAAAACTTGCGGAAAATAATTAAAAAATGATTTTAAAATTTCAAACTTGAAGACAATAATTGAAATATGATGAGAACAATGATAAGTTGAAAAAACTTTTGTTATTTGTCTTTCAATTATCAACTATTTTTTTAAAAGTTCAATTTAAATCTTTAATCTTCAATTTTATTCTTTAATCTTACATTTATTTCTTTAATTGTCAATTATTTTCTTCAAATTTCAATTGCATTCTACGTTTTTCAATTACTTTACTCAAAATTCAATAATTCTTTCATTTTCTGAATTATCAAATTTTTTCTTGAAACTTCAATACAATTATTCAAGTTCCAAATGATTTCTTTAATTTTCATTTATTTTTTAAAATTGTTTCCATTATTTTTATCAGTTTTCAATGGACAATTTATTTTTCTCCTCAAATTTTATGATTATTCATCAATTTAAAATTTTTTTTTTCAAATGACAATTATTTTCACCAGTTTTCGACTTTTTTTCCATTGTTAATAAGTTTTTGTTTTTAGTTAATTATTCTCGTCAATATTTTATTATTTTTGTCATATTGTAATTTTTCTTTTAATTATCAATTATTTTCTTTCAATACAATTCTTGAATTTCTAATTGATTTCTTTAATTTTCATTTATTTTCAACAATCTTTTTCCATAATTTTTACCAGTTTTCAATTGGCAATTTATTATTCTCCTTTAATTTTATGATTATTCATCAATTTAAAATTTTTTTTTTCAAATGACAATTATTGTTACCATTTGTCGATTTTTTTTAATTGTTAATTAATTAATTATTTTCGTTATATTGTAATTTTTCTTTTGGTTATCAATTATTTTCTTGAATTTTACATTTAATTCTTTAATTGCCAATTTATTGCAGATTCCAATTTTTGAACGCGGGATATATTATTGAATAAATAAATAAATAAATTTTTAATTATTTTCTTCAATTTTCAAATATTTTGTTTAATCTTCAATTTTTTTTATCGATTTTCAATTAATTCCTCAATATTCAACAATTCTCTTATTTTTGCAATTAATTTTTTTACTGATAAAAATTGTTTGAAAATTTTATTTTAATTCTAGAACAACTATTCTCTTCAATTATCAGTTATTTTCTTCAAATGTAAATTTCACTTTTAAATTTTCAATTATTTTCTTTAATATTAAAAAATTATCGCTTTTATTTTATTATTTTTTTCAATTATCATTAATTTTCTTTAATTTTAACTACAATTGTTCAATTACTTTCTTTACTTTTTGAATCTATTCTTCAATTTTTATTTTCATTCTTCAGTTTTCAATTGTTTTTTTCTATAATTATTAATTCTCGGCTTTTTTTAATTTTTTTTTTCAATTTTAAGTATATTCCGTAAATTTTAATTCAATTCTTCAATTTTTAAATTTTTTTTTTCAATTTTAATTATTTTTTTTCGATTTTCAATGCAGTTGTTAAATGTGCAATTATTTCCAACAATTATTCCTATAATTTTCTTAATTTGTCAATTTGCAATTATTTTCTTTAAACTTAATATTTCTTGTTTAATTTGTACAATTTTGTTTTATTTATAATTTTGTTTCTATTAATCTAGTCATTTTTTGATTTTTGTTTTCAATTAACAATAATTTTCGTAATTTTTTACATATTTTCTTCAATTTTTTCAATTTTTAATTATTATCTTAAAATTTTATAATTATTCTTTGATTTTTTGAATTACTTTGTTCGGTTGTGTATTAATCTAGTTCTTTTTTGAATTTTGTTTTGAATTGTCAATTATTTTTGTCATTTTGTAATTTTTTTTTAAATTTTAATTTAACATTGATTCAGAAAATTTGACTTAATTTGATAAATAAATAAAAAAAACTTAAATTCTTATAAATTCTCGATTAGAATTTTGGTCGATTATATTCCCGGTTATATTCTTGTTCTCATTACCGTTCTCCAAATAGGGGAGAGTCGGACAAAATGCCTAATTGGGTAAATTGGCAATCGTTAATAGATTGGCCAAAAATAAATATTAATCATAATTGTTTTTATTAATGATGTATATTAAGGTAAAGATGATTTCTATAAAGTTTCATGTTTATCAGTTTATTATTAAAGAATTTATTAAAGAATTGTGAAAATGATGCTTTCCAACAATAATTTTTTTATTTTTAAATTTTAGAAAATATGCACTTATATCGCACAGACGTACATAATTTTTTTTTTTTTAATTAATCCTTAAACATTTAGCTATCTAAAGGCTTTGATTTAATTTATAAAAATGAGTTCTAAAATGAAAATAATTAGTTTAATTACATCGTGTATTTTTGGGCAAATTGCCTTGGTTAAATTGCCTATACGCTGTAAAACTTCTAAGCAATTTCTCAGGTTACGTATATTTTGATGTAGAAACTAAATATCAAGTTTTTACTGCTTCTGTATAAAAAACTAGTGTTTAAACAAATTAATTATATTTATTATGGCATTTATATTAATAATAATTATAATAATTATGCAATGAAGAATAATTTTTAATATATTTTTAAAACATGATTTTAAATAAGCGCGGGATGAATAAGAAGAAGTGCGCATGCGCAGAAAAAATACATAAGATTACGAGAGATACGTGTTGTCACGTGACTATAAAGAATCATGGCGGATTAACCTGTCACATTTGGCATTGAATGTCAAAATTTTCGATTTCTTTCTAAAACTCACGCTGTTTTGAAGCAAACAGGTATTTTTGTAATTTATTACAGTGTTTAATTTACTTTTGCAAGTTATTTTATAATTGTAGAAACTTTATTTATTTGTTATGGACTTTATTTCCATTTTTTGTCGGACAGCTTTGGCTTGAAGCTTTAGTTTTATGATGAAAAGATTATATTTTTGTATTCAGAGCTAGTTCTTTTTTTAATATTAACAAGATAATTGATTATAAAAAACATATACAAAAAATTTTTTTACTTTTATTCATATTTTTGTGCACAGGCGGTTTACCCAGTCGTGAGTCGAAATGGCGAATTTTGACATCAATATTTAAATAATTTTTTTGTCTATTTTTTCTGAAATAAATACTTAAAATTACTACCTCATTATATTCTTAAAAATTGTTTTCTAAATATTTGATGGTTTATATTTTTCAAAACTATAATTAAATACTTTTTTGGCTCCAAACTTTACTATAGGCATTTTGGCCGACTCTCCCCTAACATTACTTTTTCGCAACTCTAATTCACACTAGTAAAAATAACTTCTTAAAACACTTATCAACAAAAAATACTTTTCAAAATGGTCGTTTCTCGCGACTAGTGTGAAAACAGGTACACTATATTCTCGAACATGACTTCCGGCTCGTCTCGTTTTCCGCTTATAAACCTCTTATGGGCAGTAAAAGGCAAACGTCGGCGAAATTCGCTATCGTCATCGAATTTCTAATTTCGCTGAGAGGGATCGCCTCCTTGATGTGGCCTTGTATCGTAAATCAGCGGATGACTCTGTGTAGAAACGAGAGAGATGGGAATCATTGAAGAATACCGTATCTTTCATCTAAAGATGCACGATACTTGCGTCTTTGGCGCGACTTTACAACGCAGCTGTAAATGATCGCTGGAAAGATGCATTAACGGGTGATATTTACGTTTCACCTGTGAAAGCATAAAGGCATAAAGACCCGATGCCCAGACCTAAAAAGGTACACGCAGAGTCAGGCTCAGCACGGTTTTCAAGGTCGGCCACTTTGTATTATTTGCATTGTGTTTTAGAAGCACCTTTTGCACGCACCGACCATGCCACATGCATATATATATATGTATATGCGTACATGTAAATGTAGTACGGGAACATTCCATTCCAGAAGTGCACATCGTTGCATCGCACCAAACCTAACCTCACTGCAAACTCCACAGTTCGATCGCGTGGGTTGAAAAGAAACGTATGCAAACACGGAATTATCCAACAAATGTCACTTTGCGCTTGTAAATGCTAGGAAAAATAAATAGTCATTGGTAAATACAATTTGGAGAATATTCATGAATTTTGTAATTAAAAATAACAACACTTCGGGAAAAAAACCTTGAACTTTTTAGAAAATATTTAATAAGTACTATCTTCAAAATAATATCAATTATTCAAGACAAAAATTGCTTATTCTTTAATAATTTATAAAAATATTAGAAATACGAGAAAAGTCACTTTTGATATACACGCCTAACCAAACCTGGCAACCAAGACAGCGGGGATTTTGAAACGAAGAAAATAAAAATGAAATAAATTCTTATATATATTGTGTATCAATCTTATTTATATATATAAATGTCTTAATTATTATTTAAACTCTATATATATAATTATAATTTGCAAATTGAATTCCAGTGCTTTTCAGGGATTTTTATAATTAATTATCCTTATTTATAACTTAATAGTTATTAAAGCGTATTTCTATTTTTTTCAATAAAAAATAAATCATAAATAAGCAGTTCTTAATTACAAAAAGATTAAATAAATAAAATCACTTTTGATAACCTTAAAACTTTAAAAATTGACCGCCTTTTTAATATAGACAGAATGACTACGTGAATCAAAGTGGCAATGTTATTCGCACACATAACCTTTCCTGTCAAAATCCAGCTACGTCAATTTTCGTAAATCAGTTTTATTATTTAACATTTGTTTTTAAATTAAAATATCCATTCTAAAGTTATACCAGTGTTCCTCATGAATTAATAGAATAGCGCAATATTCTTTTGTACAACTTAGAGCGTTCTTTCTGTGACTTTTTGTAGAAAATACATTCCCATTAATTGGAACTTCAGTTCTAATTAAAAAATAATCACTTCTTTAATTAGAACTATCTCTAGTTCCAATTAAAAAATACTGTGTTCTAATAAATCTATTTTTACACGAATGTGTCTCAATTAAACCACTTGACTGATTCACGTCGTTATTTTATCAAGGCGGGCAGTTTTGAAAATATATAGTTTCCAACAGTGATTTTTTTTCATGATTTCCAAATAATTATGTTAAATTTTCATTATTGTTTCAGAAGAGTTTTAAATAATTATTTAATTATAATAAAATTACTCCCATTGTTAATATTATTATAAATCTTATTTGATTAAATCGTTTTGTCTTATAAATAATATTTTATGCTTTTTAAATTTAGCGCCATTATATTACACAGTTGGCACACCTATCTGTCAGCTGACAAGTCTAACCTAAAAATTTTCTGTGTTCATTTGTTCAAAATTGACTTCGAGAATTGAAATCTTTTTAGTTACAGTGATGTATCTTTATACTAAAATCAATTACTTTATCAGTGCCTCTACTAAACAGTTATTTCTTATATCCGTTAATAACTCGCATTTACCCTATTCACTCAAAATGAGACAGAAATTGAGTTTGCTTTCATTTCATCTGTTATAACATGTTTCTTTATAGAAAAAGTTTCATTACGTTGCATCTCCATTTGTATGATAACTTTCTTTATGTGAAAAAGGAAACCGGGGCTTCCTTCTTGATGAAATGGGTGGTCAGAATATCGACGAATCCTTTCTCTCCTCCCATGTTACGCGTCAGAGAACGTCGAACCTCAAACGAGGAACTACAACACTGGCCAGACACTTGACACATAGAAATCTGACTCGATGCAAAAACCCGTGGGAATTCAAGTTGTTGGAGGATTTCACAGAAAAATTTATGGGAAAAATGGTACGCCCTGAAATATTCGCCCGAAGAAATTCCAATAAATAGAAAGTATATCGAGCAAGAATGAGAATGTGCTTTTCCTGCAAAAACATCAAGAATAAAATTCTCCTTATTTTTCTTTCCCTGTGCAGGAGAAAAAAAAAGTTTTATGGGCACTGGTACCATCAAGGAAGATTTTATTATGGTCAGTGGTCAATTCCCTCAGTATGAAGGACACGTAGGTGTTTCATAGATCCGCATTTATAGTCTTGCTTTATAGGAACGTAAAGTCGAGAGCGATCTGCAATCTGGTATTATTGATCGCATCTACTTCTTCATGAAAGAAGCCACTTACTTTGGATAATGCTATTGATAGAGTATGGATAAGATGCGATAAAGGAAGCGATATTTTTCAAACAATTCGGGGGTAAGAACAAAACACATCCTTCATAAAAAAAGCTAATACAAATGGAATTCGTATGGAATTGGAATATTATATTTACGTTGCATTAAAAGGTAAAATAAACATTTTTTAAAAATAACATGACAATAAATTATTTATGAGTATGTTAAAAATGTGAACAAAAATAGCCGAGAAAAAGAATATCTGAATTATGATCGTGTCTATCTTTATGGAAATGAAGTCAAGACAAGAAATTCAGATTTAATCTCGGCTTTATAAGATAAACTTCTAAGATGATTTATAGGGAATCGTTTCCTAATCGAACGTGAAATGAAATCTACATATAAATTAAGATCTTCGTGTTACAATAGTACATAAAGTTTAATAGGTATAAGAAAAGCAGAATAAAGATAGTGAGAAAAGAAGAAGAAAATATTTGTCCGAGGAATTGCAATGATCATCATAAGGAACAATATTTCCAATTCTCATCGAGATCAGTGGTCACGGTGCAGGCTTGAAGAGGCGGAAGTGAATTTCGAAAAATTGACTTGATTCGCGTGCAACAGTCCGTCTTCTGGGCCAGAACAGATTTGCATTGAATGCAATAACTTATCGGAGCACACGAGTCCTGAAAACTCAGAACAGAGTAACGGTCAATACATCTTGATTAATAACGAGGAAGCTATGCGTACTGGTTCAATTCCTTATTCCCAAGGTAAGAGCGCGATAAATTATGTTCCAGAAGAAGGTGAATAAAGAGACGAAGACGAAGAATTGCATTTTCGATTTTGAAAAAGCCACTTATAAAGCCACCGAAGCGGCTCTTCTATCGAATCTGAAGCCTTCTCTGAATACTATTTTAACCAGCTCTCAACGGTAAAGGCAGTTTAACGAGAAGCAGACCAACAAGGAATTAAAATCACGTGGGAAAAAACCGCGTGAAAACAAAACTTTGAGAATTAAATAGATCCGTTTCTGGTTATAGAGAGAAAATAATTTATTATTTTTAAATAGAATTTAAGGTTAGATTGTTTTTATCACGAGGTTTAAAAGTTGGATCTCTCCTTAAAGAAGACATCCATCGAATAATCTTAGATATATTGAAACCGCAGTTGGTAAAATTAGTTTAAAAAGTTTATTAAGAGTTCTTTACGGAGTAATGGAAAAATTTCTATAACGTGCATCAGTCACAGAATCCTACAAGACGAATTTGATTCATTTTTTATCTGAAGTAAGCATGTTTTGTAAAAGGTATTTAATTAGAAAACCTGGAAAAATGTCTGCAGAGTGATCCTGTCACAAAAAATGGAACACTAAACCAAAATCAGTAAAATTAGTTTAAAAAGTTTGTTAAGCGTTCATTACGGAATGATGCATTGTAGCTGAGGTGAGTATACATTTTGTAAAGACTATTTTTATAAGAAAACCTGGAAAAAGTTCTGTGAAGTGAAACAGTAGGAAATCAGAATATTGAAATCAAAGTCGGTAAAATTAGTTTTAAAAGTTTGTTAAAAGTTCTTTACAAAATAATGAAAAAATTTCTACGAGATGCATCAGTGACAGAAATCTACAAGACGAATTTGATTCATTTTCATCTATAACCTGAGGTAAGCATGTTTTGTAAAAGCTATTTAATTAGAAAACCTGGAAAAATGTCTGGAAAGTGATCCTGTCACAAAAAATGGAACACTATACCAAAATCAGTAAAATTAGTTTAAAAAGTTTGTTAAGCGTTTATTACGAAATGATGAATTGTAGCTGAGGTGAGTATACATTTTGTAAACACTATTTTTATAAGAAAACCTGGAAAAAGTTCTGCGAAGTGAAACAGTAGGAAAACAGAATATTGAAATCAGAGTCGGTAAAATCAGTTTTAAAAGTTTGTTAAGAGTTCTTTGCGGAATAATGAAAAAATGTATACAAGCTGCATCGGTTACAGAAAACTACAAAACGAATTTAGTTTATTTTCAGCCATTCGTTGGGTAAGCATATTTTGTAAAAGCTATTTAATTAGAAAACCTGGAAAAATTTCTGCAAAGTGATCCTGTCACAAAAATGGAACACTAAACCAAAATTAGTTTAAAAAGTTTGTTAAGCGTTCTTTACGGAATGATGAATGGTAGCTGAGGTAAGTACATATTTTGTAAAGGCTGTTTTTATAAGAAGACCCGGAAAATTTTCTGCGAAGTGAAACAGTAGGAAAACAGCATATTGAAACCAGAGTCGGTAAAATTAGTTTAAAAAGTTTGTTAAGAGTTCTCTACAGAATAATGGAAAATTTTCTACAAGGTGCATCAGTTACAGAAAACTACAAGACGAATTTAGTTTATTTTCACCCATTCGTTACGTAAGTATATTTTGTAAAAGGTATTTAATTAGAAAACCTGGAAAAATTTCTGCAAAGTGATCCTGTCACAAAAAACGGAACTCTAAAACCGTAATCGGTAAAATTAGTTTAAAAAGTTCGTTAAAAGTTCTCTATAGGATAAAAACGGAACTTTGAAAACTCCGGTTCCTGTTCCCAGTTCTTTTTTACTACTCTGGGAAAAAAAACCAGAATTTACTCAAACGGCAAAATAATTGTTTCCCATTATTTTCTGCAACAAGATTGCATCTTATCGTACATGTACTGATTCAATCGTTAATAGAATTATGATTTTAAAACGACTTTTAGATGAAGGAAGGAAATCGCATTTCGTAATCAAATTGCATCTGTCCATCTTTCTTCCTGCTGCTTGAGGGCACGATTTCACGAATCAAGTCGTTCTAAAGACTTCACTTGTGTCAGAATTGAATAACATTGCCGGTATCATTGCCGAGGAAACTGATTGTAATAAAGTACCGCTCACAATGCACATTACTAGTAAAGATTTGCACGTTGAAATGCTTCACTTAGACGCGTAATTCGCTATGGAAAATAAGAAGATTCTCAACTGCATTAAAGTGGATGTAGAAACTCGAGAAAGTAGATCGATGCCTAATAATTATAGTGTATCAGTGCATCGAAAGCGAAGCCAAGAAATCTTAAGGTGCTAATCTTTGAAAAGATGTGGATCATGCTGATGGATATCTCAGTTTAACCCAGTCGTGATAGAGAAATGACTGTTGATTGTGAGAAACTTGACATAAATGCAATTTGTGTGTCATTGCTATATATATATCTAACACAGGAACTAAAAACACATAAAAAGTCTTTTGTTGCTTCTTAGAAAAGCCGTTTCTGATTACTTATCAAACAAAGTGCACCACGTTTAAAAAAAAAAAAAGAGTTTGAAAAGCGCGTTTCTATAGAGGTATTTTACAATCCTATTGTGCAGTCAGAGAAAATATGATTTATTTGAAAACCGTGATGTGGTGTCTTGAATTTTTTCTCATTTCTTTTGAAATAAAAATGGTTGATGATTTATGTTGATCTTAATAAACTTGTAGTTTTTAATGGACTAAACTAATAAACTTGAATAAACGAAGGCGTATTATAAAAACAATTAACTAAAGTAAACATAAAAGTATAAGTAACAGTGAATGTAAACATATTCCATTTTGCAAAATAATTCTACGCGAGTGGCTATCAAAGTTGATGTTGCTGTAAAATCCAACACACTGCGTTTATATGGCATGTATATTTCTGCGTTTATACCTCTACAAGGCAACCCCTGAGTATAAATTATAATAACTATAGAAGCTAACGCATCACTGATTTCCACCCATAAACAATATTTGTGATTCGCAATCACATTTAATAAATAGAAACCGGCTCTAGACTATATAATCTTCTTGATAGGTTTAATAGCATATTATCCAGCTTGGAGCATCTCTAATCACAACAGTAATAATATACTGATCCGTTTATTCCAATGATGCTTCTTGGGAATAATATTTTCCTATTTCCTGCTGAGAAAAAAATCACCAGTTTCCAAGAAGTTTCTTTTTTATGTTAATTTCATTGCTGACTTGTAATTAAGTAACGTCCTTAAATTGTGTAAAGAAAATAAAATTTCACTGTTTGCAATAAAAGTTTCAACAACCTGAATCTAGGAATTCGTTTCAAGTACAGATAAGTTGCGAAATTAAGAAAATTGCTTAAGCTTCTTTGATTCAAAGAAAATTTATCAAAGACATTTTTTTATGCAATTTATTTATTTATTTATTTTAGTAAGAAAACAATAAATAATCGTGTCAGAAGGATTTTTATGGCGGAGCATTTACATAATGATGTTTCATGATAAGGATTAAATTTAATTCGGATTGGTATCGTGTGGAGACAAGAAGTCTTTTCTTTTTACGTTGTTACGAATATTGTGGTCGGCGGTTAGAAGTAGCTCTCAAGCGGAATAAAAAATTCAAATGGATTCTGTTTCCGTCAACCTTTTCCCTGACTTTCTCGAAGATCGGCTTTAATAATTGTGCGAAATCTAAAAGTTATAAAAACCAATGAGAACCAGGTCCAGACGAATTAAATTTTTTAGAGTATGGAGTTCTAGTTTCTAGTTTCTATAAAGGGGCGGGGAAGGACTTGAAAAATGACCCAAAATATATATTAACAACTGAGTCTTGAATTTAGAAACTAAAAAATATTCCCCTTAAAAATAAAAATCCCATTTAGTTAAATAAATGAATTGACTAGAAATAGAAAATCCGTTTATAATTTCTGGTTACAATTTTCGGGTTAAAATATTCTGGTTAAAATATTTCGTTATTTTAACTGAAATAATCGACTATGAATTGAATTTATGCAAGTTATAATTGATATTAGTTTTAATTTACAGTAATATTAATCAGCCTTAAATTTAATCAGCTTAAACTTCATAATCTATTCAAACATTAAATAAACCTGAATTTTATTGGTAAAAATTATTGTATTATATTATTAAAATCATTATTATTTTTTTCGATTTAAAGAGAATATTTTAATTTATCCATATACATATTTTAATACATTTTTGGATGAGCTCAGTTGGATAATCATTGTTTTTTAATATTTTATTAAGTGATCTAATATTGCATTAGAATGAAATCTTTAATCTGGCAAAGAAATCGCACGATCGACTAAATTAAATACAATGTTCTTCCTTTGTTAAATCGGATGATTTAAAATTTTAATTTATCAGTCTTCCTGATAATTTTGGTTTTTTATACCAATCTGTGGTGATTTTTTGACCTTTTTTAATTATTGTTATATCCAATAAATTAAGTTTTTTATTGATTTCTCTTTCAAAGGTAAACTGTAAGTTATGACTTTAAAGGTTTTAGACATTTAAGGCCAATTTTAGTCAATTATTTTAAGTTTCTTATAACTTATTTTGACTCATTTTTTTTTTGTCAATTGTCAATTATTTTCTTTACTATTTACTTATTTTCGTAATTTTGTCATTTTTCTTTCAACTATCAATTATTCTCTTCACATTTCAATTTCATTTGTCAATTCTCAATATATTTTCTCCACATTTAATTATTTTATTCAATTTTCAATTATTTTGTTCAATATTCAATAATTATTGCCTTTTTTCAATTAGCATTTATATTGTCAAAATTTCAATACAATTCTTCAATTACTTTCTTTAATTTTCATACATTTCCTACAATTTTTTCTATAATTTTCTTTTGTTTTCAATTGACAATTTAATTTCCTCTTCAATTTAATAAATATTCTTCAATTTTTTCAATAATTTTGATCTATTGTCGATTATTCTCGACATTTATCGAATTTTTTTAAACCGTCAAGTCTTTTCCTTAATATTGAATTATTTATCGTCATTTTGTACTTTCTTCTTCAATTATTTAATTTCAAATTCAATTTAACTCTTTAATTTTCAATATATTTCTTAAATTTTCGTTATTTTCTTGAATTTTAAATTATTTTCTTTAATTTTAAATTATTTTGTTCAAATATAAAAATTATTTTAAAATTTTAGTTCAATTCTTTAATTCTACAACTAAATTATTTTCTCCAATTATTCCTATAATATCCATAATTTTTTAATTTTTAATTATTTAGTTTGAATTCAATATTTAATGTTTAATTTTTTTAAATTAGTTTTACCAATTGTATATTAATTTAGCCATTTTTGTTTTCAATTGTAAAATATTTACGTTATATTTCAGACATTTTCTTGAATTTTACAATTATTCTTATTATTTTTCAATTATTTTGTTGAATTAATAATTATTTTTTTAATTTTCAATTATTTCCTCGAATTTTGTAAATACTCATTTATTCTTTTTAAATTTTATAATTATTCTTCAATTTTGCAACTATTTCGTCTTGTTGTCGAATATTTTCGCCAGTTTTCGAATTTTATTTTTAATTAAAAATTATTTTCCTTATTTCTAAATTATTTTCTTCAATATTTAATTATAATCGTCATTTTGTAATTTTGTTTATTTACTTAAAATTTCCATATAATTCTATAATTTTCCATTTATTTCTTCAAGTTTTAATTATTTTCTCCAAATACCAATTCCATTTGTCAATTTAGAATTATTTTCTTTAATATTAAAAAATTGTCGACTTTTTAAAATTTTTCTTTAATTTTTAATCTAATTATTTTCACTTATTTTCGTTAATAGTCAATTTTATTCAATTTCAATTCCATTTTTTAAATTTTCAATTATTTTCTTCTGTATTAAATAATTTTTAGCATTTTTCAATTACTCTTTTCAATTTTTAATTATATTTAATTAAATTTCAATTCAATTTTTCAATTTTTAAATATTTTCTTTAATTTTAATTATTTTTTCGATTTTCAATCCAATTTTTCAATGTGCAATTATTTCCAACAATTTTTCCTATAATTTTCATAATTTCTCAATTTGCAATTATTTTCTTTAAATTTAATTTTTCTTGTTTAATTTTTTCAATAATTTTTTTTAGTTGTCTATTGATCTAGTCATTTTTTAGATATTTTCTTTTATTTTTCAATTTTGTTCGTCATTTTTCAATCATTTCTTTCAATTATTAATTATTTTCCACAATTTTCAATTATTTCCTACAATTTTTTTAATTATTTTGTTTTCAATTGTTTACTATTTT
Source organism: Ganaspis brasiliensis (assembly GCA_037103525.1). Taxonomy (NCBI): domain Eukaryota; kingdom Metazoa; phylum Arthropoda; class Insecta; order Hymenoptera; family Figitidae; genus Ganaspis; species Ganaspis brasiliensis. The sequence goes on from JAZKLR010000146.1 coordinate 4,171,247, forward strand.
CGTCATTTTTCATATGTTTTCTTCCATTTTTCATTTATTCTCATCATTTTTCAATTATTTCTTTTAATTATTCATTCTTTTCCTCAATTTTCAATTTACAATTATTTTTCTTAAATTTTATAATTATTTTTTAATTTTTTTCAATTATTTATTATTTTCTACGATTTTTTTAATTTACAATTATTTTCCTTAAATTTTATAATTATTTTTTAATTTTTTTCAATTATTTTGCTCTTATTTTATTTATTTTATTCTTATTATTTTATTCTCGACAGTTTTCGAATTTTTCTTCAATTGGCAATTATTTTCTTAAAATTGTTATTAAATTCTTTAATCTTCAATTTATTTCTTTTCCTCTCAATCATTTTTTGCAGTGTCCTATTATTTTCTTCTATATATTTAATATATCTCGGCTTTTTTCAATTACTTTTTTTAATATTTAATTCTATTTTTCAAATTCCAATTCCATTCTTCAATATTAATTATTTTTTTCAATTTTCACTATTCCTATAATTTTCTTAATTTCTCAATTTGCAATTATTTTCTTTAAATTGAATATTTCTTGTTTAATATTTTTAATTATTTTTTCCAGCTGTCTATTCATCTAGTCATTTTTTGAATTTTGTTTTCAATTGTCAAATATTTTCGTCATTTTTTAGACATTTCCTTCAATTTTTCAATTATTTTCTGGAATTTTCCAATTATAACTTGACATTTTTTTTAATTTTCAGTTATTCTCTTAAAGTTTATAATTATTTTTTAATATTTCCAATTTTTTTCAATTGTTCATTATTTTCATCATATTTCAGATATTTTGTAATTATTGGCAAAAAAAACTACCACCGCGGGCTGCGAGGCGCCACTTGTATCAAAACAAAGATGGCCGCCATCAGTGTGGTTTTTTAAAGACAGTGCAATGTAGCAGTTGGTTTTCGATATTTATTTTTGCAAAAAGTTATTATTTCCCAAGTGTTATCATTAAAAATTATGTTAGCTTTATGCTTAAAGTAGTTTATTTTCTTTCTGCAAAGTTACTCTGTCATCTAGGAAAATATTAGAAGGCCAAAATATAGTTAATTCTGTCAAGATAATATTGTGCGCACTCAATAATAAAACTACGGAAAGACTCGAAATTTATTATCAGTGCTTTTTAACCAGTGGATTAAATTCAGAACCACACACAATATTACTGGTGTTTTTTTAAAATTAATAATATAAAAAGTGAAGTTCGTATAGAAAGATGACTTTGTTCCTGTAAAGTGGGAAAAATTTCCGACTTTTTGTTTAAATTCCATTGTTTTCACACAAAATAAATAATTATCACTATTATAAAATTATCATTCACTTCAAAATCTTGTTTTTTGAAAAAAAAATACTGAACTCTGTCAATTTCCCCTCTGATGGAGGCCATATTGAATAGTTCCCAGAGTGCCCGATAGGGGCGTTTTTTAAATTTAAACTGCCAATTCTCGTAATCTTCATTATTTATGCATTTGCAAAAATTTATAGTTTTAAAATGACCAACAAAAATGCAAAGTTTCTCGCGCCCTATTTAAGAAGAGTAAAAAAATTAGAAACACTATTTTTTAATTTGTTATCATTCCTATATAGAATTCGGATCGACAGATATATATATATATATATATAGATTTCCAAAGGGTTTACACACGCATGTAAATGCAGACGATTGATTCGAACAGTGTATCACTCGGTAATTTGTCAAGAGTCTAAGCGATCAAAGTTGATCATTAATTCCGGATGCTGCGACTTTAAGCCTACCTTGTGTCGTTTGGCGTTCGATTTAATGACGCCCACTCGAAGCACAAGCGGTTTACGACCACGAGCAAGTCCTTCCCCATTGATACAAGTCTCGAAGCAATCGATCGGGACTTGAATGACACAAAACAAAAAGAAATGATCGGCTTGAAAGGAGAAAAGGCACAGGTCCAAGGAAGGGAGCCAACTCACCGTGAAGGAGGAGCGAATTATTTCCTCCCGACGGGAGAGCAATTAATTGATCGATTTATGGATCCCACCAATCGTTACACACCGGATGTACATCTGAGCCTCGACGCTCCTAATGACGTGTATCTTGGCAGTGTGGACGACTCAGATTGGTATCCGGTTGCTTCTTCGCTAAAGTGGTTATTCATGTACACCAGTACCGAGGAAAACAAGAAGCAAGGGTGTCAACCACCAACTAGAATTATCCCCCCTATTTTCATTCTATTTTCTGACTCCTAAGTCTTTATTCCACTCTTCCAGATCAAGCTGATTATATTCCTAATTAAAGACAAAACGTTCCCACATTAAGTGTTTAACGCAATTGTTAGCCTAAAGTGGTTATACAAAAATTTCGCAAGCGGTTCTTGGAAATTAGTTGGGAATTGGGTAGCGAATGAATATTGTAGGTTTTTTTTTTGCACGATTTCACGTTTACGAGATTTTAATTATTTATTTATTTATACATACATAGACGGGCAAAATATAAAGAAAGGCCCTTTCGTACTCTGGGTACTAATAATAATAATTTATGTGATTGCAAATATCGCAGACAATGCAAAATAATTAAATCATAAATATGTCGAGGTGATAACAATAGAATTTTCCACATCTAACAAATAGTTGTAACATAACCCAGAAAGAGATACCATTAGTAAAATTGTTTATACCTGCATAATACCAATAATAATAATTTACCAAAAATATTAGGACAATTATTTTCATAAAATTTAAAAAATCTTTTAAATCTTAATTTAAAATCTTGTTAGTTTCGGAAAATCTGAGAGCTATAATTTGGCGGTATAGAAAACGATCTGAAAATAAAAATAAAAAATATGCGACTTCACTGAAAAAAAAACTATTTAAGGTTCACTTGAGGTAAATGTAATTTTTACTTTTTTACTCAAGCAATGAAAAAAAATCAAAAATTGCTGTGAAACCAGGCAAATTTTACTTTGTTTATAAAGAAAAAAAAAACAATTGACACTTTTGAAGCAAAATTTGACGTTTATGTGCCAAACTGTTAAAATTAAATTTTTAATACATTCCAGAAGATTTAATAGTGGAAGAATAAGTAAAAGTGAGTAAAAACGTTAATTGCATATTAATTTATTGTTTATTTCTTTTAATTAACTCAAACATTGTTTTAAAGTACAATATGTCAAATTTGTTTTAAAAGTGACATTTTGTTTTCCTTAAAAAACAAAGTAAGTTTTATCTTATATTAAATTTTTTACAATTCACTTTTTTTATTGGTATGAAATTTTTACGAGGCCTTATATCGAATTTATACCTCAATTAAAGTTCTTATTAGTTTATTTATTTAATTGATTTGACTACATGTTTCAACATATTCATGTCCTCTTCAGGTCAATAAAAATTAAAATTAAAAGATGTTCCAATATAAAACAAATAGAAATCTGCAAAAGATGAATTATGAAATTATGAAATTATAAAACATATAAAGTTGACAATGATACAAATTCCTTACCTCCATTAGGAGATTTCAGTACATAAAAAATTACATAATTGATAATAAATAATTGATTACATAATTGATAATAAATAATTGATCAAAAATTATGATTAAAAAGCATACTAATTTATTAAAAAGCATACTAATTTCTCACAAGTAGATTTCATTAGAATATTAGAATTTTGTCTAAATTCATCATATTTTTCGTTTGATAAAAAATTTTTTAAACAAATTTTTGGGTTACCAATGGGTTCTCCTATATCTCCAGCAGCTGCTAATTTAGTCATGGAAGATTTGGAGAATGAAACTCTTAAAAAATTTAATTTTAAAATTTTATTTTACTTCCGTTATATTGACGATTGTTTGATCTGTGCACCAAAAACTAAAATCATGGAAATTTTTAATACTTTTAATTCCATAGATCCTAGAATTAAATTTACCATTGAAGAATCAGTAGATAATGTTATTAATTATTTAGATTTATCTTTAATTCTTGATAATAATTCTCTGATTACTAATTGGTTTCGGAAGGAGACGTGGTCTGGCAGATACATCAATTTTGCTTCTAATCACCCAATTTCTCAGAAAATTGGTGTTATTTATTCACTTGTTGATAGAGCAATTAAGTTATCAGATCCGCGTTTTCATTTTGACAATTTAGTATTAATTAAAGAAACTTTATTTAAGAATGGTTTTCCATTAACCCTTTTAGACAAAAAGATTAGTACTCGATATCTTAATATCATTAATCCAATTAATTATTTTTCTAAACAACAACAAAAATGTATTGATTATAGTTCCAATTCATCATTTTTTGTTTTTCCATATATTCAAAGTTTTGATTCAGTTTTATATAATGTTTTTAATGGCACTAACTGTACTTTGATCTTTTCAATTGACAAAACTTTGCAAAGAAACATTTTTTTACACAATCATAAAGATTCAATTCCTTTTTTGCAAAAAACTAATATAATTTATCAGATTCCATGCATTAATTGTAATATGTCTTATATTGGACAAACAAAAAGACATTTACAAGAAAGAATTAATGAGCATAAACGTAACTCTGAAAATAAACTTTTAAATACAGGCCTTTCATACCATTCTACTAAATATTCACATAAATTTGATTTTACTAATGTTAAAGCTGTAAATTACGAAAATAATGAATTTAAAAGGAGACATTTAGAAATGATTTATATACAAAAAAACATTCATTCTACTGTTAATTTTAATACTGATATAAATAATTTAAGTCAAGCTTATTCTTATTTAATTCAAACTAGTAGATTTTGACTTTATATTTTAATTTTGATTTTTTAATTTAATTATTCAAATTTACCTTTTTTAATTTATTTTTTCAAATTTACCTATTTAATTTAATTATTCAAATTTACCTATTTGAATTTAAATTTAAATTTAATCAGTTTCGATTTTAATTGATTACGATTTCGATTTTGATCTCGATTTAGATTTTGATCTCGATTTAGATATCACGTGAATATAACCTTAAAATGTCAAACGTTATTACTTGATCAATTATTTATTATCAATTATGTAATCAATTATTTATTATCAATTATGTAATTTTTTATGTACTGAAATCTCCTAATGGAGGTAAGGAATTTGTATCATTGTCAACTTTATATGTTTTATAATTTCATAATTCATCTTTTGCAGATTTCTATTTGTTTTATATTGGAACATCTTTTAATTTTAATTTTTATTGACCTGAAGAGGACATGAATATGTTGAAACATGTAGTCAAATCAATTAAATAAATAAACTAATAAGAACTTTAATTGAGGTATAAATTCGATATAAGGCCTCGTAAAAATTTCATACCAAAGTAAGTTTTACTTTTTTTTGCACTGCTTGAGTTATAAAGTAAATTTTACTTGACAACTCAAGCAAATATTCCATTGTTTTTTTTTCAGTGTTGATATTCAACACTGAGAAAAATGAGTTAGCTACTATATGGATAGCTAATTTTTAGCTGTCGTAGCTAATATTTAGCTGTTGCAGCTAACAAAATTAGCTGTGAAAGCTAATTAATAGTTGTGTTAGCTAAAAAATTAGCTATCCATATAATAGCAATTAAAGTTAGCTAAGGTAGCTAAGTCTTAGCTTTGGCTGCTAATTTTTTTTCTCCGTGAATTTTATAAAGAAATGTTCCAATGAAGTTACATATAAATCAATAACAGATGAAGAATTATTGTGTATTAAGAAAATTCTCTCCACTTACTTAACCTCAAACTATAAAGCCGTTTTTTGAGCTGAATAAAAATATTTTTGAAATCAAATTTTGAAAGATCCATTTATATTCAGAAAAAATTAGGTTGAGCTTGCTAGCAAATAATTATTATTTTATGCTTTTTCTATCAATCCAGTTAAAATCTGTGATTTTTATCCAATTTTGAAAAATAATAGCTCGGTTTTATCGTTGAAATATTCCCTTCGATTTTATTTGTTAAATTTTGTTAAATATTATTTTGTTTAAACAAAAAGTAAAAACAAGTTTTATTTGTCTAATAACTTTTAAACAAAATATTCTTTAACAAAAACCAAAAAATAACATTTAAGAGAATATTTCAACGAGAAAAATAAGCTATTATTTGTTCAAATTGGATGAAAATCAGAGATTTTATCTGGATTTAAAGAAAAAGCATAAAATGTTAAATAATTATTATTTAACAACAAATTTTAGCCAGAAAATGTACAAAATGTACAAAATATCTTTCAAAATCTGGTGAAATTAATTTTAATAATATTTTTATTTAGGATAAAAAGGACTTTCCAGTTTGAGGTTACGAAATGGAAAATATAAAAAATAAAATAAAAACCTTCGAGAATTAATTAAGATACTTATTTAAAGAATTTATTTAAGATAACACAGAATAGATTATTTTTACAATATCTTGATTCGACATTTACGATAAATATTAATATTATAAACAAAATTACCTTTTAATACAGGAAATATAAAGTTTTTCTCTAAAAACTGAGGTGACATCGAAAAACGGTGATTCATAAAGGGCAAAAAAGACTATAAAAAATCTATAAAGCTCTTGAGATTGAAATAACTTGTAAAGTTGAATTTCTAACACTCTAATAGATTATACAAATACCTGCTTGCTGCTAAAAAGCGCGAGTTTCAGAAAGAAAACTTAAAATTTGTCATTTAATGCCAAATGTGACAGGTTAATCCGCCATAATTACCTAACCCTCATTTTTCTGCGCATGCGCACTTCTTTTGATTAATCCCGCGCTTATTTAAAATTATGTTTTAAAAATCGTATACACACGATGTAATTAAATAATTTTTTTTTTGATTTTAAAACTCATTTTTATAAATTTAATCAAGGTATTTAGAAAGTTAAATGTTTAAGGATTAATTTTAATAGTTGTGAAAATAAATTTATTAATGTACTTTATTAAATTTTAAATTTGACAGTTTAAAATTTAAATAACAGCACTTTCTAGTATGTTTGATCTCACATTATTAAAGATTTAAAAAGAGTCCCGATACATTCCGAGAAAATATTAAATAGGTATGTCCATAAACTGCAGGTTTTCAAGATTATTTTTAAATTTGATTTAGCTGACATCAACTGCCCTTTTATGAGAAAATAGTTTTTAATTACTATTTTTTCATTTTATAACCAATAATTTTTTTGAAACTTAATGTTTTTCGCGTTTTAAACCTGAAAATCTTCAAAAAATAATTATTGTTTACATTTTTTCAATATTACATTTTTAAAATTTACGTTATAAAAATTTAAAAAGTAAGTAAAATATAATTATAGTATTTTAATTAAAATTTCTATGCAATATTTGTTAGGTGAAAAAACTAATATAGAAAATAATTTGTTTGTTTTTACAAGTATCATTACCGTCAAATACCAAAGAGTGCAATTTGCTTTTTAATTTATTTAGACTGAATTTAATTTCCTGTATAGCTTTTCCTTGATTAAAATTGCTTATTTTTTTAATAAACATTCCAAAAGGAATAACATGTTAAAACACAAAATTGCTAAATATAATTAATTTTTGAATTTACCCCATTGCTTTAGTTTGAAAATCTGACACCAGGTAGCGTATCATAGTATTTTAGATCCCTATTGTTTTTTGTTTTATTCGCTTTATTTATATAAAACAGTCTAAACAACGAATCCTTGTTGGCGAAATGTTGCTCATGACATAATATAAATTTGTGTTACTATTTTCTATCTTCCTGGATCAGATATATTTCTGATAAAAAACTAAATGTAAATTACAGTGTTATTACTAAGAAATTGGAGGTTATGTTCAAGAATCGACACGAAAAATGTTAAATTTTGAATATGATTCGATATACATAATTAAATTGAATCCAACTAATGAAATAATAAGAGACTATGTCTTGTGTTTGTTAGTCTGGTGCACATCTTAAAAACCTATTTATTCGTAGGCTGTCGATGACGGGGCGTACACAGGCAAAACCGGATTCGCTTCGCGAGCACTCTCAACTAATGATGAGACTGAGAAAGGTGTCTTTATGACCACGAGCCTCTTCCAAGAGTCTAAGCTGAAAATCCCGCCTTGGGAAAGATAATGGATAATTTCATCCGGGAATAGACACAGTTCGAGTTACGGGTGCAGTTATGCTTTTACATCTAAGTCATTGCCTTGTCGAAGGCAAAACGGGCAAAACACTCCTGCGGTCACCTAATCCAATAAATTTATGTAAATACAAATTTACGACAATTTTCTATCAATACAATTTGCATATTATAATTAGAAATGGCTGAAATCATTATTTCGTTTCTTAATAATTGAATATTCATGTTATAGTTATTAGTCATTCCATGTTAGATTTGGATATTCTACTAATTATTAATCATTTTATTATGGTCCATGAGCAAAAATAGGAAACGAAATATAATCAAGAGATCGATTCCAATTATTTCTTCATGTTTGTTTATAAGAGAGTTGAAATTTCCCAAAAGATTTGAAGCTATGTGTTTTTTGCGTTATTCCTGCTGTTCTCGTCAGGGCCGAAGGAATGAGAAATGGATAAGTACGGAATTTAATACTTTAAAACTGTTTAAAAACTTTTAGACAGAAAAAAAAACAGATGAAAAGTAAAAAAAAATAACTGGAACGTAAGGAAAAAGTCGTAGGGAGTGAAGTATTTTTTTTTAATTTATTTCGTTCAAATTTAGAAAAGAAACAAAATTACTTAGTGGTTCAAAAAAACGTATGAAATGTTTAAAAAATAATCTAAAAATGATTTTACTCTTCTTAGAAAGAAAACTCGGTTATTTTTTCACTTTCTAGTAATTTTGGTTTAATTTTGGTTACCCTTCTTTGAAAACAAGATTTTTTTACTTAACAGCTTTATTCTTTCGAATTTACAACTTGTTATTTATCAAATTTGAGTTATTAACTTCATTTTCTATAGTTCTTTCTTCTTTTTTAAAAATTTCAATTATTTATTCACTTTCTTCCAACTTTTTCCTGATGTGTAAATTATTTAAACACATTTTTCATGTATTTTTTATATTTTATATTTTACAAAAATAGAATTAAAAACATGACAGTCTTAAAATGCTGATAACTCTGTCAGATATTAGCAAAATTGAAAAGCTTATAAAATTTTCCGCTAAATGATCCTATTTTAGCTTTTTTGATCATACATTTACTTACAACTTTAGAACCAATCCAGGTACACCTTTTTCAAATATTGTCTATAAATTTTTTATTTTTACACCATCCTTCAATTATTTATGTCATTATTAAATTATTTTTCTAATATTTCAATTGTTTTGTCGATTTTTCAAAAATTGTCTTCAAATTTTTAATTTTTTACATCAGCCTCAATTTTTTTTTTCAAATTTTAATTATTTTTGTCCTTTATCAATTATTTTCTCGTAACTTAAATTACTTTCTTCAAATTTCAATTATTTCGTTTCAATTATTCAATTTTTGTCTGAATTTTTTGATTTTTAATCAAAATCTATTTCAATTAGTTTTGTCATTTTACAATCTTTTTTTAAATTTATTTACTTATTTTTTATTTAATAAATAAACGGGGAAACCCCCTTTATTACATTTGAAAAAGATGAAAAAAAAGAATAATAATAATAATAAAATAAAACACAGTTATACAAATTTTAGCAGCCTCAATATAAGGAATCCTGCAAATTACAATTTTACTTCATAAATTTATTCTATCATCAGAAACGAAAGCATACTGATTATTTTTGTCATTTTTCAATTATTTACTTTAAATATCAATTCCTTTCGTCATTATTCAAGTATTTTTTTCTTTTTTCAATTATTTTTTTCCTTATTTATATTATTTTTTTCCCTTTTTAGAATTATTTTCTACAAATATCAATTATTTTATTCAACTTTTTTTTATTGTCATGAATTTTAAATTTCTAACTCTAGTTTTCAATTATTTTTTTGAAATCTTAATTTATTTCTTCATTTTTATTAATATTGTCACGAATTTATTAATTTTTACACATCTTTTAATTATTGTCTATAATTTTTTTTTTACACCATCTTTCAATTGTTTATGTCACTATACAATTATTTTCTTCACATTCCAATTGTTTTGTCAATTTTTCAAGTTTTGTCTTCAAATTTTTAATTTTTTACACCAGTCTCAGTTTTTATTCCAATTTTAATTATTTTTGTCATTCTTTCTATATTTTTTGTAATTTCAAGTATTTTCCACAATTTCAATTATTTCGTTTCAAATATTCAATTTTTGTCTTAATTTTTGATTTTTAATCAAAATCTATTTCAACTAGTTTTGTCATTTTACAATTTTTTTTAAAAATTTTAATTATTTTTGTTATTTCTCAATTATTTTCTTCAAATTTCAATTCCTTTTGTCATTATTCAAGTATTTTTGTCCTTTTCCAATTATTTTTTTCTTATCTCTATTATTTTTTTGCCATTTTAGAATTTTTTTTCTACAAATTTCAATTAATTTATTCAACTTTTTTTTATTATCATGAATTTTGAAATTTCTCTTTCTAGTTTTCAATTATTTTTTTGAAATTTTAATAATTTCCTTTTTTTTTTTTTATTATTGTGACGAATTTGTTAATTGTTTACACCTTTTTCAATTATTGTCTATAAATTTTTTATTTTTACACCATCTTTCAATTATTTTTTTCACATTCCAAATGTATCAAAATTTTAAATTTTTTACACAAGTCTCCATTTTTTTCAAATTTTAGTTTTTTTGTGTTATTCTTCAATTATTTTCCTCAAATTTCAATTATTTCGTTTCAATTTTAGTCATCATTTTTTTTTTTTTTATCAAATTGAAGAAAATAATTGAAAGTTGAATCAAATAATTGGCAATTGAAAAAAATAATTTAGAGTTGAAGAAAATAATTAAGGTATTAGTCGCGTAAAATGATTTTCGTCAGATTTTTTTAAAACTTTGTATCTGTATTCATGAGGTATTTATCTATGAAATGAGATCTATCCTATTAATTTTGACCATTTCTGAGCATCAAAATATTAATTCAAAGTTTATACCTTTTACATGCAATAGCACCAAATGCATGTAAAAAATGTCTCTTATATTCATTTATAAAAAAACAAGTCGTCAGTTTTTCAAATAAAACTACTAACAATAAGTTACACATAGAGATAAAATAAATCCTTTAAAAAAAATTAACTTTATTGACCACGCCGTATAAAAAATACAATAATTTAAAAATTCATAATTTTTCATTTTTACGTGGTTTCATTGAAAAATGTCGAAAACGTGTGAGCAATACATCACGATAACTTATAGTACCTGACTCAAAATCGTGAAAATTACATATATTACATTAGAAGAGGTCACAAGGAAGCAAGTGAGTTGATTTAAAAGTTTATTTATTGTTCTTTTTATTTTGCGGGAGTTTTGCGGGAGCATTTACGCGACTAATACCTTAAAAATTGATTACCTAAAATAATTGAAAATCGTAGAAAATATTTTAGAATAAAAGAAAATAATTAGAAATTGATGAAAATAATTAAAAATTGAAGAAAATAATTGTCAATTGAAGAATATAATCGAAAAGCGAGGAAAATAATTGAGAAATGAAGAAATTAGTGAAAAAAATTCAAAATGGAAGAAAATAATTGAGAATTGTAGAAAATCATTGGAAATTGAAGAAAATAATTGTCAATTGAAGAAAATAGTCGAAAAGCGAGGAAAATAATTGAGAAATGAAGAAATAATTTGAAATTAGTGAAAAAAATTCAAAATGGAAGAAAATAATTGTCAATTGAAGAAAATAGTAGAAAATCGAAGAAAATAATTAAGAAACGAAGAAATAATTGGAAATTAATGAAAATGATTGAAAATGAAAGAAAATAATTGAGAATTGTAGAAAATAATTGGAAATTGAAGAAAATAATTGAAAATTGAAAAGAATAATTGTCAGTTGAAGAAAATAATTGTGAATTTCTGAAAATAGTTGAATAATTGAAGAATTGAAAGCACACAACAGAATTGCCCATAACTATAAACTATTATGCAATGTACGGTCTAATAAAAAAACTGAAGTTCTATCTACATTTTTTCATAATAATTTGACTTTTTCATGTTTAATGTCTTTCGTTGTTTCTGCGGTATCGTTAGCGTTAAGAAAAAAAGATGGTAGACAAACATCTATATTTCATGAGAATATATTATATTATATTTTAATTTTTAATGTATATTTTTTATTTTTCAATTGCATAATTGTCGCATAATTACACAAAATTTAAACGCATAATCAGATTGGTTCAAAATGCATAAAGTTATTATCTTTATTCATAAAACAAATTGATATATCAGTCAAATTTATATTAGCCCAGAAAGAAAATTCCCGGTTTGACGGAAAATTCCCGGTTTTTCCCGGTCAATTTAAATTCCCGGTTTACCCGGTTAGTAGACACCACTGTGCGGCGCTTCAAAGCCTAGACAAATAATAAAATATATCAACTCCAATTGTCTTCTGGGATAAAATTAATTTTGAATTTTTATAAGTAAAAGTAGTTTATCTGGTACAATAAATTCAGCAATTTATGCAATTACATGTGAAAGGCAAGCTATGTATCACGCTATGAATTCGATTATGGCAAAGTCTCTCAACAATGACGTGGTAATGCACGACTTCCTTTCAAGATTTATTATTTTCATTAGTGACCATGCCTATCATCGCAAGGCTGCAGATGAAAATGGGATACTGCATGCTCACTGGTTACATATTTATATGTATATATATATATAGTTGCAAAAAGGACATAAAAGGAAGCTTTCGAGATGAAAAGGGGACACGCGTTTCTTATTTCGTTGCGATTTTCCGCGATAAATGATGTAACGGCCATCCTTCGTTATATGTGTTATATACCGCCAAGTGTAAGAATATATATATATGGTTATACATATGTATATACATATAATAAGAATACGTGTTGCTTCACTCAAACATAACCATATGCATAAAATTCAATACCAAGGTGCGCACGATGAGCATAACGGGAACAAAATCCTCAAGACTCGATCTAAGATATGTTCGTTTTGTCTGTTCTCCACAGCTTCAAATTACTACGAAAACACGATACACAAGACCATGCGTATAATTACGGGTCATTCACATTTGTAGACGTCAGTGTAAACGGCTCTGCGGTTATTATAATGGGAATCAGACACTTCTTGCGAGAGAAACAAATAGCAATTTGCGTTAAAAAGTTACACCATTCACTTGACGGCTTTTTATTTGTCAATATAGGATTCCTTAAGAGGGACATTACGCATTTCTCTTCTTTTTACAATTCGCACATTCGCTGGAAAATCCACTCAGAAAAAGATTTGTTTGAATCAAGTATATAATAATGTTTGACTTAAACTTATTTTCTCTTTTTTAGATAATAAATACAATTTTCCTGTTTTTATTTCGTAAAAGTATACTGAAAAAAATACTCGGTTCGGATTAGACATTTGACTATGGTTGACAGGTTAAATCGATGAATAATATTTATCCAATTGGCAAAGAAAACTACCACCGCGGACAGTGAGGCGCCACCTGTTCAAAACAAATATGGACGCTGACAGAGAGTTTATTCAAAGACAGTCGAATTTGGTTTTATAATAAAAGTTTGTTTCGGAAGTGTTGTTACGATTAAAAGTATGTTAGCTTCAAGCTTAAACATTTCTTAAAATTATTCTCTAAAGCTACTCGGTCGTCTAGAAATATGATAGAGGGTCAAAATGTTGTCAATAATTGAGCTGTCAATAAAACTAGGGAAAAAATCGAGAATTCCATTGAATATTCACAAAATAAATAATTCTCACTATTATATAAAATTATATTTTACTTTCACAAACACTTTAAAATTTTGTTTTTAAAATAAATAACGAATTTTTATATACTAAATACGTCAATTTTCACTCTGTCGGCGGCCATATTTGATAGTTCCTAAAATAACCGATAGGGGCGTTTAGTAAATTTAAACTACCAATGACTTGCAGATTAAAAATAGTAAAAAAAATGACTTTTTAATTTAAAAAACTGAGTAAAAAATTAGTTTTTAAGTGAAAAAAGTGAGTGAATAAGCAATAATAAATTTGATATTACTGATATTAAATTGGGAGGCACCAGCAGGAAAAGCCATTCAAATTTGAAAAAAATAATTCGAAAATCTCAAAAATAATTTAATTTGAACACACAAGTTGTAAATGACAAAACTAATAGAAAAATTGATTAAAAATCAAAAAATAAAGACAAAGATTAAAACAAAATATTTGGAATTTGAAGTAAATAATTGAAAAGTTTTAAAAATAATTGAAGAATAACAAAAATAATTAAAATTTGAAACAAAAGTTTGAGACTGGTGTAAAAAATTTAAATTTTGCGCATAATAATTGAGATATTGGCGAAATAATTAAAATGTACAGAAACTAATTGAATAATGACGTAAATAATTAAAAGCTGGCCTAAAAATTACACTTTTTAGACAATAGTTGAAAAATTGAAAAAAAATAATAGAATTTTCAAGAAAATAATTAAAACTTGAAAAAAATAATTTAAAAATATCAAAAAAATGTTTATGTGTACAAAACAGTAAAAAAATGACAAAAATAACTAAAATTTAGAAAAACATTAATAGAAAATGAGAAATATATTCAAAAATGGAGGATAAGATAAAAAATTTAATACATTAATATTGAAAAATTGTATAAAATAATTGAAAAAATAACGATATAATTAAAATATGAAGAAACTAATTGAATAATGACATAAATAATTAAAAACTGGTCTTCAGAGGTTAATAAATTTATGACAATAATAATAAAAAGATTGAAGAAAATGACAGTAATAGAAAATAATTCCCAAACGCCAAAAATATTTGAATATTGACAAAAATAATTGTAATTTAAAAAAAATAATTGATAACTGGTTTAAAAATTTTAAAATTTGTAGAAAATACTTAAGAAATTGACGAAACAATTGGAATGTTAAGAAATTAATTAAATAATGGCATAAATAATAATTGAAAGATGGTGTAAAAATTTACAATTTATAGACAATAACTGAAATAGGTGTAAAAAATTAATAAATTCGTGACAATAATTTATTTTATTTTATTTTATTTATTTTATTATAATAATAAGAAAAATGAAGAAATTGATTAAAATTTCGAAAAAATAATTAAAAACTAGTGTTAGAAATTTAAGAATTCTTGACAAAAAAAATTAAATAAAATAATTGGAATTTGTAGAATATAATTCTAAAATGGCAAAAATAATCGAAAGATGAAGAAAATAATTGGAAAAGGTCAAAAATACTTGAATAATGACAAAAGCAATTAAAATTTGAAGACAATAATTGAAAAAATGTCAAAAATAATATTATAAAATGACAAAACTAGTTGAAATAGATTTTGATTAAAAATAAAAAAATTAAGACAAAAATTGAATAATTGAAACGAAATAATTGAAATTCAGGAAAATACTTAAAATTACAAAAAATATAGAAAGAATGCCAAAAATCATTAAAATTGGAATAAAAACTGAGACTGATGTAAAAAATTAAAAATTTGAAGACAATACTTGAAAACTTGATGAAACAATTTAAATATTAAGAAAATAATTAAATAATGATATGAATAAATGAAGATGTTGTGAAAATTACACTTTTTAGATAATAGTTAAAAAATTGAAAAAAATATTAGAAGTTTAAGGAAAATAATTGCAATTTGAAGAGAATAATTCAAAAATGGCAAAAAAATTTGAATATGAAAAAAATAATGAAAGTTTGAAGAAAATAATAGAAAAAAGCCGTAAAAAATTGATAAATTTGTGACAATAATAAAATTAATGATGAAAATAATTAAAAACAGGTGTAAGAAATTAAAAAGTTTATGACAATAAAAAAAAATTAAAATTTGTAAAAAATCATTTTAATATGGCAAAAATAACAAAAATATGAAGAAAATAATTGGAAAATGACGAAAATAATTGAATAATGACAAAAGTAATTGAAAGTTGAAGAAAATAATTGAAAAATAACAAAAGTGAATTGAAACTTGTGCCGACAATTTGTATATTCCTGATAATAATTTGAAAATTGAAGAACATAACTGAAATTTTAAAAACATAATTGAAAAGTTTGAAAAATAATTGAAATTACAAAAATATATAATTGAACAATAACAAAAATAATTGAAATTTGAAAAAATAATTGATAACTGGTGCTAAAAATTAAAAATTTGAAGACAATACTTAAAAAATTGATCGAACAATTAAAATTTCAAGAAATTATACAATTATAATCATTATAATCATTGTTATAAAATTATTATCACAGAGAAAAAAAGGTAATTATTATATCGAGTTTGGATAAAATATTTCCTACAACTAAAATATACATGCAAAGACAAAAGTTGAAAAATTACCAGCTCCCATTTCCACACTTTTATAGATATATTTTACAATGATTAGAAAAATCATTTATTAAAATTCCTTAGAAGTTTCAAGTACATCTAAAACTGGAAAAATAACAAGCAATTGAAAAAACGAACTAAAATAAAGACAAATTACTAGAAATTTTGAAAAAAAAAGAAAAAGGGAAAAAAGATCTATTGAAAATAAAGTTAATAATTCAAATTTGATGAGAAATAGGTAGGTTTTAAATTTGAAAGAATGACTGTAAAGTTAAAAAAAATCCTGTTATCAAAAAAGAGTAACATAAAAATAAACAAAAATTGCTAGAAAGTGAAAAAATAACTGCGGGGTTTCTTTCTAAAAAGAGAGAAATGTTAGAAATCGAAGGAAACAAAACTGTTAAGTAAAATAGAATTATTTTGTGAAAATGGAAAGTTACAAAGAAATATAAGAAATACCAAAAAACTGATGTTAAATCAAAAAGTATAGTTTTAAAATATAAATAATAACTAAAAAGTGATAAAATAAATAGAAAAGTTACTAGTTATCTTCTTCTAAGAAGAAGGCAAAATTACTACAAAATGACCAAAATAAATATAAAAAGTTGACAATAAAAAGAAACTGAAAATTTAAACAAATTAACTTAAAAATTTAAAAAATCAGCAAAGTAAAAAAATAACTTGGAATTAAGGCAAACAACATGAAACAATAAATGGAAAGGAAAAAAAATTGATATTAAAAAAAAAAACTAGAAAATATCAAAAATCCTAGAAGATAAAATGATGACCAGAAAATGAATAAAAGTAACTACAGAAAAGTTAAAAAAAATTACAAATTAATTAATAAAATTAGAATTTCAAACAAATTTCCACGAATAAAACAAAATCACTGATACGTGATTAAAGAAATACGGTTGAAGAAAAATATTCACAATTTAATAAAAAAAAAACCCATTCAGAAATTGAAAACAATTTTTAAAATAAAAAAAATTAGAAAAAATTACTATTCATTTGCTTTTTTTTTTTTGTAATCCGATCACGTAAATTTTAGATTATCAGGAAATATAATTCAATGGAGCTATTTATGAATTCGAGGGATGAATACAAAATAACAATACTGGATTAAAACAACAGATTTCTATAAATTAGTTTTATAAAATCAAAGGAGAATATATTTTCATTAACTGGGGCAATTGTTGAAAGGATAATTAAATGAACAGGTAATATTGAGGCCATGAAGTATCGATTTTATCAAATGTAATAATTTAAAATTTTTGTTAAATGAAAACACATTCATAACTTTTAACCAAATTTGAATTCATCCAATTTTTGCAGTCGCGCATCCAAAAGCAATTTAACTGAATGCGAGGCTTTTACTTTCATACCTTGAAAACAAATTGCAAAATAAAAAAAAACTGCATTTATCTTTTTCTGTTGACAAGAATCTCATATAACGAAATTTGTCTTTTTAGAAATAATAACGGAACTCTTTTCCAGCTTATTTTGTACTTTTTAAGCATGAAAAGACGAAAGTAATAAAATCTTAAGGATAGATAAATATTGAATGACATTTTCACGACGAGTGCAATATTTTAATTACTCTGTCGTGATTTTCTACTTAGTCTAATTATAGATTCTCGACTTTTATTAAATTACTGGGTTACATTTATCGGTAAAATGGAAATCTGAAGGAATCTCGTTTTTTTAGCTATTTTTAGGAATGTTTACAATGTGGTTGGCTCTTTTAATGAATTCGTATTATCGTAGGAGAAACATGATTAATCGGTCATTAGACTCGCGCAAGCAATAAATGCTAAGATAAAATACGAATAAGCATTAAAGCTCGTTAATAATAATCAAGTAGTTCGACGCCTGTTCATTAAGAAACCGTTGGAATATTACCTGAATTACGCAATTGTAAATATTTTCTAGATTTAAAAAATTGCATTATAGATTGAGAATTGTTTATCAATTTTATTTATTATTTTTTGAAATTTCTAACTCGAAATTAATGAAAAGTAAATCAGTAAATCCATTGGAACATAAAATCAGCTAATTTTCAATTTATATATTGATAGAAATTAAATAAAGGATTATATTTGAAACACGAATCAAAATTTCAAGATACAGATTCAATTAATTCTAATTGTAATATATTCTACTCGATAATTAATTTGTATTTGAATAGTCTAAATCCATATTAATTTGAACTAATCTCTTTAATTCAATTAAACCAAAGTTTTAATCAATCCTAACTCTTGCATTAGGTAAAATATTTATTAATTAAAAACTTTATCAATTTTAAATTTAATTCATCCGAATTTTGAACAGTCTAAATGCATACTTGGGTCAATAATAAGTTATTCTTGATCCAAGAATAATTATACTAGATCCAATCCTAAGAATAATTTCTTTTGATCAAAAATGCATTGGTACAAGAAAACATTTGTGAAACACTTATTAATTCTGTATTAATAGAATAATTCTAGTGAAAGTATGTATAATAATATCAGGAAACGTTTGTAATTCTAATTTTTATTGACCTTGATTTTAAAGATATTATGCTAGACAAGAAATAATAATATTTAAAATGAAAATAGAGTGTAATGAAAATTGTGTAAGATCACTTCTTACTTTCATCCCAGCAATTTTTAATGTTACCTAAGAAGGATATTTTTATAGTATAAAATTACTTCAAGTTTCACCCGAGAACGTTCTAATTTCTAAGTCAGTTTTAATTCACTAGTATCATTTTTAAAGCAATTACAGTTTTGAAGCTAAAGTTATATTTCATTCTAGGTCAGAAATTATGGAGTATATCACAGTTAAAAGTTTTGTGTTAATTTTAACATAAATCAATGTCCCAAACGGTCCACTCAAAATTTGCGTTGTTTTGTTTATCGTCTGCTTGACAGAAGCAAATATAACCGTGTGTTATATTAAAAAGTAAATTTAATTCAATTAGTATTGAATTTTTACCTTTTGATTATTAAAATAAATTTTCAATATGAAGTTTACTTTTTACAACAAATAATTAAATGTAAATTACAGTGTTATGACTAAGAAATTTGAGGTTATGTTCAAGCATCAAATGACAGCAATTAAATCAACACACGAAAAATTAAATTTTGATACAAAAAATTTAACAAGGACCAATTGTAACACAAATACACAAGATTTTTAACTAAAAAATTTAATTAAAAATAAAACCCAATTAAATTAACAACAAAAATTGTAAATATTGTTAAGAAAAAGCAAATTTTGAAAATAACTTAATGAAAAAAAAATAAACCTTTAAAATAAAATTTAAGACAGTGTAAAATAATAAATAACAACAATAAATACCATTAAATTTAATACTGATATTTAGATTCATATCATGTTAATTAAAGCGCTTTAATTTGCTTAAAATTCACCTAAAACTTTAGTACCGCGTGGGTGTCGAGATTTAAAAAAGACCGCCAAGTCTTTTTATCGATAGTTGAGCGATTCTCCGAAACTCGAAGCAGTAATAGTAGTGATGGATCGTGAACTCTCAGACACAGAGAAAACAAAAATAATTTTACAATTCATGTAAATTTCGAATAATTCAATGAGTGTTATTCTCACTTGTGAATAAAAAACAATTCTGCATCTTGAAACTCGTACTCGAGTGTCGCCTGAATCGATTAAACCGGTATACATATTTATATAAAGCGGCAAAATTGTTGGTGTGTGTCTCAAGTGGTGGAACAGATGGTAAGTGAGGGGAAGAGGAGTAAGGGGAAAAGTGGCGCGACGACTCATGAAGCTCTTCTCTCTATATTGGCGCATGGCGCTTGCTTTTTTTTTTATTTCTCAATATACGAAAAAAAGGTTTAAATATCACCAATTGAGAATGAAAAATAAAATTGTTAATAATTCAATTCGAAATTATATTAATTTCTTCCCGGAAATTTCAATATTTTTGCTAATATTTTCATAAATATTTTTGCAAGTTATTATATTAATATGCGCATGCGTGGTAAATTAGATTCAAATCAGAGAATAGAGTTGCAAAATTCTCGGTAATTTAAAATCCGGTTACATTCTCGAAAATATAACCGAGAATATTTATGAGAATTTTCTGTGTTTGAATGAGCTCGACTATTTTGAAACATAAACAATTTATTGAAATAAAAATAGATAAATAACAAAATAATTGTCATTACAAATTAAGTGTCAGTGGAGTGTAAAAATTATTATTAAATATAACAATTATGAACAGTGTTTTCTGTAAATTATAAAAATTGTAATTTTTTAATTAAACAACGCGCGCTCGGGCGTGATTAGTTTTCTACACCTTATGTTATCAACAATCGCAAATATTTTAAATATAATATTTAAAATAATAATTGCAAATTTTGCAAATTAATTTTTGAAAAAATAATGAAAACGATTAAAATTGTCGAAAGTGATTTAAAAAATTATTAAAAATGAAAGAAAATAATTTAAATTTGATAAAAATACTTCAAAAACTTTTTCAAATTTAAGAAAATGATTGAAATTGAGATAAATAATTAAAAATTTATAAATAAAGGATAAATTAAATTAATTATAGAAATAAATAAATTAAAGAAAATTTCAAAATAAACTTTTAAAAGTTCATTGCAAAAAAAATAGAAAATAATTAAAAATTCGACACATTTAAATGAAAAAAGATTTATAACCATAATTTAAAATTGAAAAGATCAATTTTTAATTAAAGAGAAATAATTGCACAAATTCAGAATATAGGTACATTAAATACAAGAAAATCATATATATAATTATTTAAAATTGAATGGAAAAATTAAAATTTCAGGTAAATAATTAAAAACTTTTTGGAAATTACAAAAAAGAACGTAAGTAATTAAAAATTAAAGACAATAATAAACAAATAATATACATAATTAAAAATTGAATTAAATAATTGAAATATCAGATAAGTAGTTTAAAATTTGAAAATTATAAAAAGAATTGAAAATGATTAAAAATTGAAAAAAATAATTGGAAATTTGAGAAAAATATTTTAAAATTTTAGAAAATCATTTAAAAAAATAAAAATGATTAAAAATTGGGAAAATAATTGAAAAGTGATTATCAAATTTGAAACTTGAAAAAAATAATTGTAATATGATGAAAACAATAAATAAAAAAAATTAATACTTCCTCTATGAGGAAGCAAAATTTGAGAAAAATACTTCAAAATCTGAGAAATTAATTGAAAAAAAACGAGAATAATTAAAAATTGAAGAAAAGCATTGAAAAAGGCTGAAAATAATTGAAACTTAAAAGATTATTAATAAATGTTTTTTGACATTATGGAAACAAATTAAAATAATTAAAATTTGAAAAAAATACTTAAAAAATCTTAAAAAATAATTTTACAAAATGTGAATAATAATTAGAAATTAAAGGAAATAATTGAAAAATATTAAAAATAATTTAAAATTTTTTAAAATAATTGAAATATGATGAAAGTAATTAAAATTTCAGATAAATAATTGAAATTTTTGAAAATTATGCAAAATGAATGAAAATAATTAGAAATTGGAGAAAATAAAAGAAAAATTACATAATTTATTTTTATGCAAATGAAAATAATTGAAAAATAATTTAAAAAGAAAATTGAAGTCAAAAATCTAAATTTGAGATAATAACTGAAAATTTAGGAAATTAATCGAAAAATAATTAACATAATTGAAAGATGTTGAAAATAATTGCAAAATGATAAAAAGAAATGAATATTGAACAAAATAATTGAAAAATGAGATAAATATTTGAAAGTTCAGGTTATTAATAAAATAATGAAAATATAAATCAATGAAATGAAAATATAATGAAAATAATAAATGATGAAAATGATTAAAAATCTGAGAAATTAATTGAAAAAAATTAGAATAATAAAAAGTAAAGAAAAGCATTGCATTGAAGAATGCTAAAAATAATTGAAACTTAAGATAATTAATACAAGTTGTTTGAAATTATGAAAACAATGAAAATAATTAATAATTGAAGAAAAAAATTGAAATTGGAGAAAAATACTTACAAATTTTACAATATTATTTTACAAAATGAGAATAATAATTAAGAATTTAGGGAAATAATTCAAAAGTGATAAAAATAATTTAAAATTGAAAAAAATAATTGAAATATGATAACAATAATTAAGAATTTTCAAAAATAATTGAAATATAATGAAAGTAATTAAAATTTCAGATAAATAATTGAAATCTTGGAAAATTATGCAAAAAGAATGAAAATAATGAGAAATTGGAGAAAATAATTGAAAAATCGTTTAAAAAGTTGAAAATTGAAGTGAATAATCTAAATTTAAGATAATAATTGAAAATTTAGGAAATTAATTAAAAAATTATTAACATAATTAAAAGATTGAGAAAATAATTGCAAAATGATAAAAAGAAATGAATATTGAACAAAATAATTGAAAAATGAGATATATATATATGAAAGTTCAGGATATTAATGAAATAATGAAAATGATTAAAAATTGAAGATGATAATTGCAATGGCACAAAGTTATATTTGATAAAAATAGAAAATTATCTAATAGATTTTAGTACTCTCTAAATTTGAATTAGTTAAAAATAACTAATTATTAGTAAAATATGACTAATTATTAGTAAAAATATAACTAAAAAATAGTTCAAATTTCACTAATTGAATTAGTAAACAGAATTTTACTAAAATATTAGTAATTTTGACAGAACCTAAAAATGAATTTGACTAATAATTAATTATTTTTTACTAAATAATTACTAGAAATATAACTATTTGAATTAGTGGCTGTATTTTTGCTTTTAAATTAGTTATTTTTAACTAATTCTGATTTAGAGAGTATTTGACAAACATTTTAACGCATTATATTTATTTTATTAATTTATGTCAATATTTAAAAATCAGGTATCACTAAAACAAAACTAAATAAATCCATTTTTGTATATTAAATAGCGAGAATAATAAATAATATAATTTTTTTGGTTTACTAATTATTAATACAGACAATCGCTTCGATGCAAAATTATTTTCAACTTTTTTTTTACCACTTATATTTTAAAAAATGCAACGTTTGTGCTTTATTGAAAAACTATTTCGAATGGATTTATCAAGTTATGAAAAAGTGCTCCTCATTTGTTGTGAAACGCGTCTATTTATCTTGGAGAGAATTATATAAACTTGGGTGCTTTATTTTGTACTTTGCAAATCGATTTGCATACAATATCTTGCTTTTAGTTGATAAGATTAGAAAGTGGTATATTTTTCTCCCACTAGAAAAAAAGGTCTATTTTTAATGTTCTTCTATGAACCTACATTGAGCGTCAAAATTTGTAATTTTAACTAAACATTTAAAAAAAACTCCAGTTCTCTAAATTAATAAAAAAAAAAGCTATGCCCCACGTTGGGCGCCAAAATGTCTAATGTTTTTTTTTAACTATAAACACGAAATTAAATAAAATTCAGCTATAAAATGAAAGTTACTTAAATGAAAGTTTATAATTAGTTACATTTATTTATTATTTAGAGATTAAACAACAATTTAATTTCGAAAAATGTCACTTTCACAAAAAAAACCAATTTTTTCTCCTTCAATATGAAAAAAAAAACTCAAGAATAACTGTCATGTTGGTTGATTTATAAGATTCTGGAGACGACATGCTTAAATAATATTTCTTCATGCCTTTGAATTTTTAGTTTCATTCCAAGCAATGTCATCAACTCTCCTTTAACCTTCTGGCTGAGTGAGAATTCCTCAGTAATCCTGAACAAGGATATCATCACCTTAGGAATAGTAATTATTTATATGCAGCTTTTTCAGATGCTCAGTTCTGGTTTCAACAGACTTTAATTTCATCTAAACCTCAAAAACCTTGACATTTCGTGTTCAATGAATGGTCATATCTATTTTAGAAAGGAACAAACAATATTTGTAGTTGCATATGCTACACTCACCTGTTGACCACGCCTGCTATTCTGCATCTTATTATTTCTAATTTAATGGAAAGTTCATTCCTTCTTTTCGCGCACATTTCTCAACAATGATTATTGTCTAGTTTGCAAAAATTTGCGCCATTTTATACCCAACCCTACCTATATAATTCTAGCCCAAATGAGGCAATTCTTCTATGATTAATATTAAAAGCATAAATCAGGAACCTTTAACTTTTATATCCCTGGGATATATCTAGATGATTTTGATATATTTTTTATTGATTTCTGTTTTATGATGTTAATTATATGAGCTACCTCTTCCAATATTGATATTACATAAATTTGTAGCTTAAATAAGGTTCTACTAATTTTTAAATGTTCGATTTCACTCTTGCGAGTGTACTTGTCCCTAACCCTAGTTTTGAATGTTTTAAGTAATGAAAAATAAAAAAGAAGAAAAATTAATAACTCTGTGTCGGATGAATTTAAAGTTAATGAAATAAGGATTAATTTTACACAAACGAAAATAAATTTTTTTTATTATTTTATAAATTATGAACTCTCAAAAATTGTCCCTCCATTTGAACCATTTTGTTTATTTATTTACTTAAAGAAGACTCGTGACACATCAAAAACTTTAGTGAAATTAAATCTTGAGGTTTTTATCAAGATTTTTACATATATTACAAATATATATATATATATATATATATATATATATATATATATATATATATATCACCTTATATCTCCTTAAAGGAATTGTAATTTGAAGAACAAAAATACCTTGTAACAAAACTATAAAGAACGTCATATACATTTAAAATTATAAGATTTTACGTCGATATTAAAAAATAAATAAATTTTATTTTTCAAGTGAAGTTAGCTGTCTAGTTATTGACAACTATTATGTTAAAAAAGTCATAATATACAACTGGGGTTAAAAATGTGTAAAATAAAAAAGTTTTAGTATTGTATTAAGAATTATAGTTTTATGCATAAAAACTGAAGAGAGAAAAAATAAATGTCAAAAGAAGAAAATATGCTGTGAAATGAAAATAAAAAGTAATCGTTTTGAGAAAATTAGTTAAAAAATGAAATACAAATTTTAAAATGTGCGGGAAATTGACAATTGTTTCTCAGCTTAATAAACAACTGCTTGTTGATTTTTTCTTTATTATAGGTTGAAGATATTTTTATTTTTAAATCATTAATAATTAACTTCTTTTAAAATATTTTTAGGTGTCTTAATTTCAACCAATAAGAGACCTTCATATAAATAATTAAAGATTTCAGTAAGTTATTGATAAAATAAAAATATAATTTATAAAAGAGTACAAATTAACGATAAATAATAATTATCGATAATACGCTTTTTTTTTTTGAAAGTGCAAATAGTTCAGAGAATTACATTTTTATATTATAAGTCCTTGTTATCTAATGTAGCAAAAAAATATTTTTAAAACATATTTTAGAGGAAAATTAACCGTAATTTTTATTAAAAAAAAATAGTAACATGTTTGATTTAATCTAGCATTTGTGCGATTCCAAGTGAAATTTACGTTATTTTCAGGCAGGTTAACGGCTGACAATAAAACTTTAAAATTTTATTATATTTAATATGACTAATGTTTTACATAAAAATTTAGATTAAAATATTAAATAGTTAACGAGAATTAAAATTTCGAAAAAAAAATTTGAAATATCTTTTGTTCTATCAGTCATTTTTTTTAAATACTGAGAAAAATATAAGAAATATTTCAATTTTAGGGCAATTTTTAATTTCAATATTAAAAAAGTTATTATATAAAAATTATATAACATTTAAGCAGCAAGATAAAACTTAATGACCCAAATGCTAAAACGAACTTACCTGTGTTCTTTTCAATATTCCAAAAAAAATTAACTTGACAGTTACTTTTTTGATATTTAATTTTAATAAATTATAAATGTAAACATTGGAGATTTCTGTTAGTAAACAAATCAATATGGTTGCTATGTTTGCATATTGATTTGTTTACTAACAGAAATCTCCAATGTTTACATTTATAATTTATTAAAATTAAATATCAAGAAAGTAACTGTGAAGTTCATTTCTTTTGGAATCTTGAGAAGAACACAGCTAAGTTCGTTTTAGCATTTGGATCATTAAGTTTTATCTTGCTGCTTAAAAGTTATATAATTTTTATTTAATAACTTTTTTAATATTAAAATTACAAAAAATTGCCCTAAAATAGAAATATTCCTTATCGTTTCCTGAGCATTTAAAAAAGAAGAAAATCTTGATACGACTGATAGAACAAAAGATATTTCAATTTCTTTTTTCAAATTTCAATTCTAGTAAACTATTTAATATTTTAACCTAAATATTTATGTAACACATTCATCATATTAAACTAATTACCATATTATCTTTACCCCAACAGTCAAGTCTATTTTATATTGTAAATTTAATATATTTAAACGTTGAATTCAAAGTCAAATCTATAAATATATGATTCAGTGGATCCCCTCAAATCTTATTAATAATAGTAAAAAATAGTCTATTTGACAGGGGATTTTTTATCATATCTTATAATAAAAGTAGTTAAAAATAGTGGATTTTACCAGGGTTTTTTTTATCTTTTTTTACCAAAAATAGTACAAAAAATAGTCGATTTTACAGGAGAGTTTTTATAACAATAATAAAAAAATACGATTTTATAGGGGGCACTTTATCTAATCCTATACAAAAAGTACTAAATAATAGTGGATTTTAAAGGGGATAATCTAATCCTAATAAAAGTAGTAAAAATTGTTGTACTCTGCAGGGAATCTCTTACCTAATAATATTTTATACTAATATACCAATAAAATAGTTTATATAGTGGGTCCCCTTAACTTCTACTAATTATAGTTAAAAAAAAAAAAAGGTTTTTACAGGGGATTTGATTTTTAATAAGATTGACATTTAGAAACAGACATTACGTAAAATCGGGACCACCCTCGTACATTAGCTAATAAGTACATTTATATATCGATAATAATTTATTATTCATGGATGTTCAAACAGAAAAAATATCAAGCCTGGGAGGAGCAATTCACGAATGATTGCCGTTCTGCGGCCAATTGAAAAATCGCTCGGCTGCCACACTAATGGGTTATGTGTGAGACATTTTACCCGGAGGCCAAAACCGTTATCTTCGGAGGTCAGTCATTTCTTCAGTCTAAGAATTCGGAAATAACACGCATGCCTTCTCAACTAACGCCAATTACCTGCCTTCAAATACCGCCATACTGGACAAAACTAGAAAAAGAAACTGCCCATTCAAACCCAAAAAAGATCGTGAGAAAGAGAACGATGAAAAATGCACTACCATTATATTTCCCATCGATTCCACTCTTTAACTTGTGCGCAAAAATCAAAATTATAAATTTGAAAAAAAAAAATTCATCCAACTTCTCTCATATTTAAGATTAAAGCATTTTTAAATGACCGCCATTTTGTATCTTTATATACTGATAAGAAAATTTAGAATTTTAAAATTTGTTGTCTCAAAGTTTGTTGGGGATTTTTACCAGGTCTTTTTAACGAATTAATAAAAAATGACAACATGGTTTGATATATTTGTTACACTAATTGATTTGGACCTTGGAGGTCAATAATTAATGAAAGATTACTATGACAGGTTGACAAAAATCTGTAAATTAAAATACAATAGTTAGAGAAATTTAACAAATAATTTTTTGAAGTTAATGAAAGATAAAATAAATGTTTTACATGTAAAAGAAGATTTCGTGATTTAGAGAATTATATGATGAATAAATTGAAGATTTAAAAATCACTGATAAAAGTATACATGTCAAAGATTGATTTTGAGGTTAACAAAGTCACGTATAAATTATTAGCACAACACAACTCTGGACACAAAAATGCAACATCAACGAAAAATATAATATGGATTAGGTGATAATAATAAAAATTATTTGACCTCTATTGTTATAAGAAGGTCTTATAAATACTTAAATACTTAAGTTTCGAAAAAGCATCTTATTATAAGCAAGCTTATGTTATTGCGTCTGCGCAGAAGTTCGTCGCCATGACAACTAACTTCTGCGCATGCGCCAAAATAAGGAAAGAGCGTATCATAAGATGCTTCTTATACCGCTCATGTAAAAAATATCCTTCTGCAACTTTTTGTCAATTTTCCTTTGCCCTAAATTATTTTCCGAGTTTTGAAAGCGTATATCATTTAACGACTAAAATAAAACCGCTAATTTTTTGTTTTGTTTTTTGGAATAAACAGGTCCTAACGAGCTACTTGTTGCAAACAAAAGAGCCACCTTGGACGTCATATTTCGTGAAATATGCCGACATAACGAACGACCAGAGGGGAATGTCTCATTTCAATTGGCCAGTGGGCAAAAGCAACTACCATATTTTAAGGACTGGCTGTTTTCCTTACATCAAGTACCATTGCACCAAGAGACCCAAACAGGACCTCTCAGTCGAAGACAAATTTTTCAAGGCGATCAAGATACTTAACCTTGGTATATACTCACTTTTATAAAGTTAATGCTGGCAAAAAATGCCAACTAATGTCTGCACATTAGTCACGCCTTATACAAATTTAGTTTTGGCCCCTTTTCTCCCCTTGCTTATTATTATGGCCCCCGATACACATACGTGCATATGAAAATGAAACAACAAAAATGTCGAACGTGTGCATTCTGAAAATAAATTATCAACCTGTGACCTGCATTGTTTAAATTATTCATCACTAGTTTCTAATGAGTGGCTACTTTCGGAATTGAAGAAAGCCACTGAAAGTTTCATTCGAAATCTTTTCTCTTAATTTATTTCTTGTCTATAATAAACAGCCTTAGAATAAAAATTAAAGTTCCTTGATCTGAGACACACATTTTCCAGTGTATTTTTTCCGAATCCGTCATTAGAATTGGTCCAGAGCGTCCAGAGGATCTGAATTTTGACCTAACCTCGAAATCAATTAAGTGGTACTTTTTGTTCGGTAGAATTTGAACTATAGACTTAAGATTAATACATGTCTAGGGTCAATAGAGAGCTTGAATTATGACTTTTAAAAGACACTTTTCAAAATTGTTCAACAATGATTTTTGACGATGATATGTTTGACTTAAAATAATGTTTTCCCTTGGGATTTGAAATGCAACAATTCGCCATCTGGCGTTAGAAAAACTTATTAAAAATATATCAAGGTCTGATTCTGTAAACAGCATTAAATTTATTGACATTTTAAAATATTTATTTATATTAAATTGCAAGTTGTTAGAATACTTATTTTGAAAAATGTGTTCTTTTGAAAGATAGTAGAAGTGTGTAAAAAATAATTTAAACTGATTAAAGAAATACAATAAATTATAAAAAGGAAAATAAACAGAAAATCTATAATAATAATCCACAAGATTCATTCATTCTTTCATTCTGTCCGCACCTAAAATTTAGCACTTATATAGATATTTTTTTGTTTTAAATCAGTTTGGTTTAAAAAAAATATATCTTTAAATTAATTATAACTCGTATGAGTTTTTATTTTATATATCTAATTATTAAATGCTCTTTATTATAAAAGTAGAATAATGAGTAATAAAATAATAAAGGAATTAAAATCGTCAATTATATCATTGAAAAGAAAACAAGCACCGTGTTTAAACATTTTATAAGTGCCTCTTAAACATCTTTCAAAATTTTTTGTTTTCATTTAAATAATGTTTAAAACTTTTTTTCAAAACTTCTTACGTTATTTGTATTAAAAAAAATCTACTAAATTTTATAAACAATTCATTTAAATTTCTTTAAATGAATGTTGTATCTTATTTTCTTGAAATGTCAATACAATTCTTCAATTTTCATTTATTTTCTACAATTTTTTCCATAGTTTTCAACAGTTTTTAATAAACAATTTATTAATCTCCTTCAATTTTATGATTATATATTCATTTTAAAAAAAATTTTAAATACCAATTATTCTCACCATTTTTCGAATTCTTTTTCAATTTTTAATTATTTTTTTCAATAGCTAATTATTTTCGTCAATATTTAATTATTTTCTTCATATTGTAATTATATTTTTAATTATTAATTATTTTCTTGCAAATTCCATTTGTTTCTTTAATTTCCAATTTATTTTTTCAATTTTTAAATATTTTCTTCAATTCTTAAATATTCTCTTGAAATTTCAATTATATTTATCGATTTTCAATTAATTCTTTAATATTCAATAATTCTCGGCTTTTATCAATTATTTTTTTCATTCATTAAAATTGTTTTTCAATTTCAATTTAATTATTCAATTCTACAAATATTCTCTTCAATTCTAAGTTCTTTTATTCAAATTTAAATTCCACTTTTTAATGTTCTATTATTTTCTTTAAAATTAAAAAATTATCGCCTTTTTCTATTCTTATTTTCGATTATCTTCAAGTTTCTTTTATTTTAAGTACAATTATTCAATTATTTTCTTTAATTTTTAATTCTATTCTTCAATTTTTATTTTCATTCTTTAGTTTTCAATTAGTTTCTTTTATATTTATTAATTATTGGCTTTTCCAATTACTTTTTTTCCATTTTTTAAGAATATTCTTTTACTTTCAATTTTATTTTTAACTTTTTAATTGCTTTCTTCATTTTTCACATTTTTCTTCAATTTTTCAATTATTCTCGTCATGTTTCAACTATTTCCTTGAATTATTAATTCCATTCTGCAATTTTTATTTCTATTCTTCAGTTTTCAATTATTTTCTTCTATATTTATTAATTCTTGGCTTTTCCAATTACTTTTTTTTCATTTTTTAAGAATATTCTTTTAATTTCAATTTTATTTTCAACTTTTTAATTGCTTTCTTCATTTTTCCCATTTTTCAACTATTTCCTTCAATTATTAACTATTTTTCGCAATTTTCAATTATTTCCTACAATTTTTTCAATTTGCAATTATTTTCTTTAAATTTCATATTTCTTGTTTAATTTTTTCAATTATATTTTTTCAGAATCTAGTCATTTTTCGAATTTTTTTTTCAATTGATAATTGAATTATAATTATAATTATTCTCGTCATTTTTCACATATCTTATTTTAATTTTTTCAATTATTCTCGTCATTTTTCAACTATTTCCTTCAATTGTTATTTTCCGCAATTTTCAATTATTTCCTACAATTTTTAAAAATTTTAATTATTGTCTTAAAATTTTATAATTATTTTTTGATTTTTAACTATTCTCTTAAATTCTAAGTTATTTTCTTCAAATTTAAATTCCACTTTTCAATTTTCAATTATTTTCTTTAATATTACAAATATCGCCTTTTTTCTATTATTTTTTTTTTATTATCATTAAGTTTCTATAATTTAAAAAAAAATATTCAATTATTTTCTTTAATTTTTAATTCCACTCCTCAATTTTTATTTCCATCATTCAATTTTCAATTATTATCTTCTATTTTTATTATTTATTAATTGTTGGCTTTTTATATTTACTTGTTTTCATTTTTTAAGTATATTCTTTAAATTTCAATTCCATTCTTCAATTTTTAATTGCTTTCTTCTATTTTCAATTTTAATAATTTTTTTCAATTTTCAATTATTATCTACAATTTTTTCAATTTTCAATTATTATTTTATAATAATTTATTATAAATTTTTTTTTTATTTATTTAAAATTTTATAATAGTTCTTAGATTTTTTAAATTATTTCGTTCGGTTGTGTATTAAGGTAGCCATTTTTTTCAATTGTCAATTATTTTCGCCATTTTGTAGTTTTAGTTTCAATTATAAATGATTTTTTCAAATTTTAATTTAATTCCTAAATTTTCAATTTATTTCTTAAATTTTCATTTTATTTCCTTAATTTTTTATTATTTCCTCAATTTCAATTATTTCTTTCAATTTTTAATCCAGTTGTTCAATTTGCAATTATTTCCAACAGTTATTCGTATATAATTTTTCAACTATTTTGTTTAAATTTAATATTTATTGGTTAATTTTTTAAACTACATATTCTTTTCAATTGTATATTTATGTAGCCGTAGCCATTTGTCGAATTTTGTTTTCAGCGGTCAATTATTTATTCTTTTTCAAATATATTTTTCAACTTCCTTATTTTAATTTTTTTTTATTTGCAAAAATTAATAGTTTATGCGCGTTAATGTTGCTAGTATAAATATAGATATTTTAATTGTTTGTTATGACAGCTACATATAACTACATAACCTATATCTTTATACAGTTTAATAATTTTACAAGACAATATTGTGTTTTTAAGAGAAAAATAAAAGAAATAACTAAAGTTTAAACTTTACTTTGCAAATTTCGTCTTTTTTAAAAACGATTATTTGAATTAAGAAATAGCAATAATTAAAAACTCTGATTTCTGACACAAGTTTGCAGCTGTTTACAGTAAATCGACCTTCTTGTTTCGGCCATCTTGCTTAATGACGTCACGATTTCAGATCAACTCACTATATTGACGTGTTTTTAACGTTTTTAAAATTTGAAAAAAATCATATCATATCTTCGTCAAAAATCAAAATGTTTAAAAAAGTGTTTTAAAGGTCATAATTCAGTCTTTCTATCGATCCTAGACATTAAGTATAAATGTTAAATCAGGTTTAGATTCTATCCAACAAAAAGTACCATTTTATTGATTTTGAGGTTAGGTCAAAACTCAGATCCTTAAAGGTCATAATTCAATCTTTCTATTGATCCTAGACATTATATGTATAAATAATAAATATTAAATCAGGTTCAAATTCTATCCAACAAAAAGTACCATTTTATTGATTTTGAGGTTAGATCAAAACTCAGATCCTTAAAGGTCATAATTCAATCTTTCTATTAATCCTAGACATTATGTATAAATCTTAAATCAAGTTCATATTCTATCCAACAAAAAGTACCATTTTATTGATTTTCAGGGTAGGTCCAAACTCAGATCCTCTGGACAAATTCTGATTTCAGATTCGAATTCATCAAAATACATAGAAAAATATGTGTCTCATACCCAGATCCGAAACCTTTTTTTTTTATCGAATTGTAACTAATTAAATTTATTTCTCAAACAGGTATTCCAACCCTAATGTACGGATTGGCGGCAACACAATTAATTCGTCACAAGGAGGTGGTGAAGACAAACAATGGAGAAGTGACGATTTATTTCTTGCTACCGGAAGATAAAGGTTCTCTGTATTAAAGACTGAACAAGAACGCCTATAGATAAATGTATCTCGGGCCTAATGATCGTCAGAAGTAGCGTCATAAATA
Organism: Ganaspis brasiliensis; assembly: GCA_037103525.1. NCBI lineage: Eukaryota > Metazoa > Arthropoda > Insecta > Hymenoptera > Figitidae > Ganaspis > Ganaspis brasiliensis. Next base: position 4,204,880 of record JAZKLR010000146.1, read on the forward strand.
AAATGTCAATAATTTAAATGAGTCATTTTAATCAAGTCTGGCTTCCTCGTCGAAGGACATCGACTTCTAGCAGTTGTACACATGTAATCTGATGTGGGTTTGCATTTTTGCATTTTGATATTCAGTCGTGGATCGAAGGAATTCGATAAGGATGCAAGGACAAGGTGCCAAGCTCTATTTCTTATCAAGTAAGGGATTCTAATTAGTAATTCATGTTCTTCCAGAGTCAGCTTTTACCACGAGATGCATCGTCAAACACGGAAATTCGTCATTCCAGATATCGACGTTTAGACATCTCCAACTCTCGTTTGAGTAATTAACATGCGAGGAATAAATAAGTGGAAAATCAAGAAACAAGTTGAGCCAGTCACTTCGTTAAGTCGACATCAACATCATATTTTTTCAAAAACTCATTAAACATTTTTTTTAATGTCTTTTCACTCCTGTTCGTTTAAATCACCAGACACAAATTGCCGTCATTTATAAATCAACAATTTTCATCGTGTATTCGCCATTTTTTTTGTTTTGTTTCAATTTAACACAAAATAAAAAGATATAAGAAAAATTCGCGATAAAAATATTATTGTTTTATTGAAGAAAGATAAATGAATAGAAAAGTATTTGACAGAGGAAAGTACCGGTTTGGTGCTTGTCTGCTAGGTGAAAGCAGACTTTGATTAATACTTTTATCACGAGGAGCAACCGCGGAATTCACGACTATCTGTTTGCAACTTGCCTCATTTGTCCTCATCGACAAGAAATTCAGTTATTCATCATCTGATTTTTATTCCCTTAAAATGATAATATCTCCGTGAGAAACGGGTTATGGAAATTGGAAAAAAAACAAGTGTCGGGTTGAATTTGTGAAACGAAATGAAAAAAAAGGGGAAATAGAAAATCCTATTTTCAGAAGATTTATGTTCAATGGCGTGACTCCATGACACAGTTGAGGAAGAGGCCTCGAATTCCATTCGTATTTTCATGGAATTTCTGAAAACGAGGAGATAAACTTTCAACTCTAATTGGCTGAGGCTCTCATTGAGCATAACGAATTAACAAGACACACTGTTTAATCTAATCACTGGCTCGTTTCGTTTTATTTTCTTTTTAATTAAGTCTACCTTCTTTGGAAAAATGCTTTTAGACTTCTGACTCGTTTCTTTCCTAATGAACTCGAGGGAAAAAAAAAAGTTTTCCCGAAGGGCAGTGATGAAGTAATTTCTTGAGACCTGCTAAGTAGCTAATGGTCATAAAAATAATAAATTAAGGTGTGACAAACAACAAATGACCGTCTTGTGCAGAAAGCGTTTCATTGCAACTTGGAAAACAAAAAATTGCAAATCAGGTGTTAGACGTGCCATGCATCATTCGTCTCTCGTTTCAACTTTTGCTTATATCGAGTTTAAAAAATGAGATAATTTTAAATTAATTAATTATTAAACCTTTTTGTCAGGATTGGAAATAACGGATTCAAGAAAATTTAGACTCATGATAGAAACAACTAGATTTTAAGGTTATGTTTCTCAATCCCACCACTTCACTGACTCACGTAGTTATTTTTAAAGCGCGCAATTTTCAAAATATAATTTTTTTTTTCAGCTCAAGTCAAATTTTGAAATAATTATTCAGAAATCGTGCAAAAATGAAAAAATATTTCGAATATTCCGCAACCTTGGCTGTTAAAAGTTTACAAACTATTGTTGCGAAACAAAACAAAAGACGAAATTGATATGGAAATATATCTACCAGAAATTAAGTTTCCCACAGTTTAGAAACGAGGTCATATTCTTGATCCCCGAGTCATTATCGTATAATGAGAATTGAAAACGTATTCTAATTACTAGAGCTGAATTTGTGTCTGAACTAAATTCCCAAAAATGATTGCAATGAATTACTATTTGTTCTTGTCTACTACGTGGAATATTATGCGAAGCTTATGAATCTGAGGGCTCACTGTGCATAATAATTAATACAAATTATGCATCACGATTGAACACGTGCTGGCGCAAATCCCAGTAACTTCATACAATTTACGCAGCCATTGAGTGCATTTGTATTTTTATTCTTTCAGTGAATTTCACTCGAAATTTAGAAATCCGAGTAATTAACAGTTTTCTAATATTCGAGTCTGTAGGATAAATAATTTTAATCATTTATCAAATTTCCTGATCGTATTATAACTATATATTACTTTGGGTGATTTAAAATTTGGATTAGATTAAAATTAGAATTTTTTTTTTCTAATAAGGTCACAATCAGTGTTGCCAATTATCCAGATTTTTTTTAAAGCATTCGGATTTATCCGATTTCTAAGGTTATGTAAGTAGAAACAGAATATTTGAATAATTTTACTCATTTGCTGAAAAACTTAAATCGCAATTTTTAATATTATATTGTGATCCCTAGAACTAGGAAACGTCACCTGGTGGCAAGATTATCAAGCATCGTTAGTAGGCAGAATTTGACATTTTTTGTTGGTTTTATCAACAAAATAAATAAAAATAGCATTTTCTCCATGCTAATCGTAAAGAAAAGAGCGTTATTTGATTAAATTTGTATTATTGATATTGATTAATAATACAAAATACATCAAAACAATTTGCGATTAAGCGAAACTACATATTTTTAAAAATACATAACCACCTTTTACATTTGAAAAGAAGTTTTTAAATATCAACATTTTCTATAAAGAATGTTAAAACTAAAATTTTAGAATGAAAGTAATGTTAAATATTATATTCTAACTGGTGAAAAAGAATATCTATATTTACTTGCAATGTAAAAAAAATGTGTCAAAAATATGTTTACAATCTTTTGAGAAGAAAATGCGGTTTTTTCCCTAAATCTTAAATATATCTTCCTCAAATTTCAATTATTTTGTTTAGTTTTCTCAATCACTTTTTTAATTTATTAAAAAAGAATTAATAAAAAAATAATTAAAATTTTAATTATTTTTGCCTTGTCATTAAACCATTTTAATTATTTGTTTCTTCATTTTATATTATTTATCGCAAATTTAAATTAATTTTTTTAATTTATTATTATTTTTGTCATTTTGCGATTATTATTTGCAATTTTTAATCATTTTCATAATTTCTCAATTAATTTACTGAACTTTCAAATGTATATCTCAATTTTTAATTATATTCTCAATCTTATAATATTTTCATAATTTTTGAATTAATTTCCTTAACTTTCAGAAATTATCTCAAATTTATATTATTATCTTCAATTTTCCATTTTTTAAACGATTTTTTAATTTTTTTCTTCTGTTTAAAAGCAAATTCTGTAATTTTTTTTTTATTTTCTCCGATTTTTAATTATTTTCATTCTTTTGGCATAATTTTCAAAAATTTCAATTATTTATCTGAAATTTCAATTATTATTTCCATCATTTTTTTATTATATCTGCGATTTTTTTATTATTCTCTTTAATTAAAATTTTTAAGTAATTTTGTAATTATTCTCTTTTTTTAAACATATATTCTACTCTCTAAATCTAAATTAGTTAAAAACTACTAATTGAATTAGTCAAAGTAATTTTAGGTTATATTAAACTACTAAAAGAATTAGTAGATTTCTAGATACTAATTGCATTAGTTATTTTTTAATATTTAATTAGTTAAATTTAACTACTAAATTAGTAGTTTTCTACCAACAATTAGTTATTTTTTACCAATTGAAAAAGAAAAAACTCCTTCACGATTTTAACCCTTAAATAGTAGTTTTTTACTATTTCAGATTTAGAGAGTAGGATTTTTTAAATTATTTTCTCTCCAATTTTGTTTAATGTTTTCATTCTTTCATATATGTAAATTATTTTCATCATAAATTTCAATTATTTTTCTTAATCTTAAATTATTTTCAGAATATATCAATTGTTTTTTTCAATTTTGAATTAATTTTATCATTTTTTGAATTATATTCCTCAATTGTTAATTATTATTATTCTCATTTTCTAAAATTTTTAAGTATTTTTCTAAAAATTCAATTATTTTCCTTCAATTTTTAATAATTTTCATTTGTTTTCATAAATTACAAATTTTTGATTAATTATCGTAAATTTCATTTATTTTTAGTTTTCTTCAATTATTTTTTTTTTATTCAAATAAAATTCTGTAACTTTTTCACTCAAATGTGATTTTTTTTTATTATTATTACATAAACGGGCACAAACAAAAAAGCCCTTTCGTACATAAGTACTACATGAAAAAAAAATTATAAACTTAGAATAAAATTTTTTACAACTTAATTATGTTTGTATTATATTTTAATTATTTTCTTCAAGTTTCAATTTGTAAAATCATTTTTCATTTATTTTCCAAAATTTATATCCTTCAATTTATAATTTTTTCCATTTCCTTTTATAATTTACAAACTTTTAAACTATTTATCTGAGATTTCAATTATTTCATTCAATTTTTAATTACTTTCGTTCTTTTTCGTAATTTTTAAGAAGTTTTTAATTATTTCTGTTTAATTAAAAATTATTCTCTTCAATTTTAAATTATGTTTATTTTGATTCTTTTATTTTCTCTGGTTTTTAATTATTTTCTTTTTTTTCAATGAAATCCTAAAAGTTTAAAGCATTTTTCTGAAATGCTGAAAATTTGTTAATTTCTTTTTTTTATTTCTTTAATTAATCTAATTTAACCTTTTTTTCTAAATTTTTAATTATTTATCTCAATTTTAATTATATTTTTAATTTAAAAAAGTTTTTAAAGTATTTTTCTCAAATTTTAGTTACTGTTTTCATTCTTTCATATTTAAATGATTTTCATCATAAATTACAATTATTTTTCTCAATCTTAAATTATTTTCAGCATATTTCAATTATTTTTTTCAATTTTGAATTAATTTTATCATTTTTTCAATTATTTTCCTCATTATTAATTATTAATCTCATTTTCTAAAATTATTTTCCAAAATTTTTAAGTATTTTTCTAAAATTTCAAGTATTTTCTTCAATTTTTAATTATTTTTATTTGTTTTCATAAATTCTAAATTTTTTGATTAATTATCGTAAATTACATTCATTTTTAGCTTTCTTTAATGCTTTTTCTGCAATTTTTAGTTCTTCTCCTTTTTTTTACTTGATTTTTAAGATCTTCATGTATATTTTTCTCAAAATTTCAATGATTTTTTTAATTTAAAAAAAATTCTCTAATTTTTTCAATTATTTTACTCAAATGTGATTTATTTTTTACAACTTATCAATGTTTGTATCATATTTAAATTATTTTCCAAAATTTGTATCCTTCAATTTTTAATTATTTTCATTTCTTTTATAATTTCAAAAATTTTAAACTATTTATCTGAGATTTCAATTATTTCATTCAATTTTCAATTATTTATAATATGTTTGTTTATATTATTTTCTTCAATTTTCAATTACTTTCGTTCTTTTTCGTAATTTCCAAAAAGTTTTTAATTATTTCTGTATAATTAAACATTATTCTCTTCAATTTTAAATTATGTTTATTTTGTTTCATTTACTTTCTCTATTTTTTAATTATGTTCCCTTTTTTTTCAATGAAATCCTGAAAGTTTTAAGTATTTTTCTAAAATTTTCTTAACCTTTCCTTTATTTAAAATATATAATGTAATTTTTTCATTTATTTTCTAAAATCTAAATTTTTTATCTTAATTTTCAATCAAATTTTTTTCAATTTTTAATTATTTTCCCTAATTTTTCATTATTCAATTTTTTTCAATTTATTTCTAAGATTTTCAAGTAATTTTCTTAAATTTAAATTATTTTTTCAATTTTATATTATTTATCTTAATTTTCAATCAAATTTTTTTCAATTTTCAATTATTTTCCCTAATTTTTCATTATTCAATTTTTTTCAATTTATTTCTAAGATTTTCAAGTAATTTTCTCAAATTTAAATTATTTTCTTTATTTTAAAAACATTTCTATGGTTTTTTAAATTACTTTCCTCAATTTTCAATTGATTTCATTTTTCCAATTAATTGGCTTCTACTTCACATTGAAACATTTATTTTATGTTATTATTCTATCGGATTTATGTATTATCCTGGATACGGTGTTAAAACTCCAATATTGTTAAATACTTTGCTTTATATTTAAAAGCGTCATTATACTTTTCATACAATTTTTATTGTTTTTTAGTTTTAAGTTTTGTTAAGGAGGTTTATCCAAAAAACCAATTTCTACAGATTTTTATAAAATTTTAATGACATAATAAATGCATTACTTTACATGTACTGTTATAATTTTATTGAATTTTACCGTTCTGTTTTTAAGATATAAATTTATAAAATTGAGACTTTTACATGGAAAAAGTAAAAAAACGCGCAAAATGACTGTATTTTAATTAATTAAAATAACACGGTTCTACAAATTTGTTGAAAAAACTAATATATTTTAAACTGTAATAGAATACAACTTTTACAATAATATTTAATTAATTTACCGTTCCGTTGTTAAGAAAATGTTATTTAAGGGTAGTAATCCTTCACTTTTTTGAAATAATCAGGAAGAAAAAATTTTAATAATTTGGAATTTTCAACAGAAATTTTTTTTTCAATAAAATTTGTTTGTGTAATGATTTTAACTACAAAATACTATTTAAAACCCAAATTATAAGACGAAATGAAATTAAAAAAATATTGATTATCATGGTCCGATAGAATGAGAACCGCTTGAAGGTATAAGCGTCCTTAAATACTCTGTACGAAAGGGCTTCAAGCCCGTAAATACCTAAATAAATTAATTTGCAATTATTTCTTGCAATTTTTTTAATTCTAAAATTTTATAAATTTTATCCTAAAAAAGAAAGGTTTATTAGGGTTGCTCAAGGGCCCCGGGGCACTGCCCCACTTCGACCCTTAATAATTACCCCACTGTACTGTTTCTAAATAATGCCAGGTGTCAGTAAATAACAAATAATGACTAATTATCCAAATCAGTTTATTTATTCATTAAAAAAGAAGCATTACAAAGTTTTCATCCAAAACAGAATATAAAGTACAGATATATGAAAATATACAAAGAGCGCAGAATCGACAGGAAACAAATTGAAAGTACAAATTTTAATTAACCTCTTCTTCCAGGTAGAGTAACTTTGTTTCCACACAAGAGCCGATTCTATCTTTCAGTTCATCAATCACGCCCACTTGAATCTGATCCACGTCTTCCGGAGGGCAGTATTCATCAAAGCTGGACCTGGCAACAGTAACAATCGTAGGCAGAGCAGGAAGAACGGCCAAAAAGGACTTGAAAGTACCGGTGATGAGTCTGTCAAGATCCCGCTGACTAGTCACATGATGAGGAAGATCAGTGTCATCAATGGTGCATCCAGCGTCGTGAATCAATGTCCAATCGATTTCCGAATCTCTATAAACCCTCATCATCTCCCGATAGATCAACTCGACAGCTTCATATCTCGCAGTTTTTTCCTTCTCGTATCCCTGCAAATTGCGATTTTCCTCCAGATATGAAAACAAATCCAGCAACTCGGACAATTGTTCGTCCCGGGCAAGAGTCGCTTCGCGCAAAATTTCCGGATCCGTTGAATCTGGACGCTTGAATTCGTAAAGAGGTGTCAATTTTTCGTAAATATTCGCGTTCTCGTAAATGGTCTTGAATGGATTTTTAGTGCTGAAGAAATCCAGATCAATGTCGAGAATATAGGGAGTATCTTTTTCCGGCAAATATTGTCTCATAGCTGAGGCAATTGAGGAGAAATCATCTTTCTTCAACGAGTCATCGATAATGGAACCCATGGTTATTACGTGAAGAGTCACTTCTCGGGTATTTTCCAGCTCTTCTTGGAAGCAATAGAGTGCCTCGCTGACGAAATAGGGTTCAGAGCAAGTTAATCTGATTTGACCAGTCTCCTTGTGCTTACCAATAAGAAATGTTGAAACACCGTCTGTCATCTGCTTTGCCCATGGCGGCTTAATCCACACCAAGTTCTTCAAATGTCCAGCATAAGCCGCAGGAAGTATCCAGTTTTCGATGCTAATTTTACTAAAGAGTTGCTGCTTATCCCACACAGTGTCAGCGTCCATATCTTTTGGAATAAGCATATCAGGATGAGAGTCCAGATGAATCAGTGTGTTGCCCTCAAATGGAAGATGTTTTGATCCAACACATCGATAGATACAGGGCAGAGCGTCATGATGATCCTCCACCACGAAAATTGGAGTGTTTTTGAATTTTTTTGACATCCTCAAATCTCTTTTTGTATTTTAAACTCTAGTTTTTAATACAGTTGGTTTTAAAAACAATTTTTCAAACTTTTTAACTTTGGAGTTTTTTAAGTTTTCTAGCTTGCCGCTGATGAAACGAACTTCCCGGATGAACTGCAAGGAAATTTATTTATTTTAAGTACCCCGGAAAAAAAAGTTATTGGTAAATTACTTTGTGAATCGGGGATTTCAAAATGCGGATTGACGTTTTGGAGGGTTATAAATACGACTTGTCTTTAATCAGTGATTTCCTGTTGATGAGAAATTTATTGGATCTTTCTTAACAATTATGAACCAGACAAAAAATTTTGAGGTTAGCTTGTGAGAACAAATGTCTTTAACCAGAGATTTCTAATTAAGAAAGTGGAACTACAGAACCCGGCAAGAAGCCTTGAAAAGAAAAAAATTAAGTTTATTTCACATTTACTCAAAATCGCAATGATTTGTTTTCTATTAAATACTTAAATTTCCCTCAAATACTTACTTTTAGAAGTAGAAAAGAATATTTTTGAAATTGATGCTGCTTTATTCTAAAATGATTTTCAATTTCATGCAGCAGAAAATAATTAAAATGTTTTTAATTTCTGAAATTTCTTCTATTCTGTAAAACAGTATAGGCATTCATGATTTTTCTATCCCCAATAATTCCCTCTGGAATAGAGTCTCCAAAATGTTTAATTCCGTAATAGAGAATACAGTTGAAATTTTTCCTTTCCCTGGCAATTCTTTCACAGTTCCAATTCTAAAGGTTCATTTATGTTTATGTATTCAAATCACAATTAGCTCAGTGGTTACTTTCATAGACTTGTGACATAAAAACTTAGGATCGATTCTTATATTTATTGAAATTTTTTCAAAAACTGAATTACAAGGAATAGAATTCTGTTATTTTTAATTCATAATGCAAAAGCATAAAGTGAAGGGAAATTCAAGTATTAAATAGAATTAATAAAATTAATTCTAGGTTATTCCATCCTTCTTACCGGGTAATTATCGAAATATATTCAAAAAAATTTCTCATAAACAGAAAATCACAAGTCCTATTCAGAAATAATGGATAATTACCGAAATAATTTACGAAGAAAATTATCAATCACAAATTTCTCATAAACAGAAAATCACAAGTCCTATTTAAAAATAATTTACCAAGAAAATTATCAATCACAAAAGTCCGCCATTTTAAGTTTGAAAAAACAAAATGTCTGCCAAGAAATAATCAAACTTGATAATTTGAGTTTATAGAAGATTCTTATCCAAGATCTCAATTATTTAGAAACGAATAGGTTAGAAATGAAACTGACTTAATTTTAAGAAGTGAATAATATTGTTATCAAAATATTTTCTAAAGCTACGCTTTCATAACTTTCATATTACTTTTAAGATCAACTGTATATATACCTAAATATGATTCCTTTCACTGAGACACGAGGCAAGCAGAGTCCATTAACTTTGAGCGCACAAAACAACAAAATAACAGTTACTTTTTAACACTGACTTTACAGAATATAGAGGACAAGTACTATTTTAAACAAGAGGTCACAATTTTCTCTTAATCACGTTTGTAAATTAATTTAATTCTAAGTTATTATAATCTAATCTCACGAGCCCTCGACACCGAAAATATAATGGCGGCATCAGCTGGAAAGATTCCCACGTGGCTGGGTTCGAGGCTTCAGTCAAAAGCGCGCTAAAATTTGAAATTGGCAGAAACTGTTGTAGCTTATTTTCAAAATTTTGATAAAAATTAACAGTAGAAATAAGAAAAAATAATAATAATAGTAAATTATAAATTTTGAATATGAATTAATATATATAATAAAAGAGTGGAAATATACATTTTCGATAAAATAAAAATGATTTTAAACGAAATTTCGGTTTGCCTTTTATAAATACTTGTTACTCATAGTTAATTTATTATTAATAAGAATAAATACAAATTCTAAGGTGAATAAATGAAGATTCAGGTGAAAGAAAAGTGAAAGATATTTTTTTATATAACAAAAAGTAATTTTTAGAATTGACTATTATTTAATAAATTCATATTATCTGGTCTTCACACCAGGATATACTAGCCTATAATTAAAACTAATGTTTCAATTAATCCTTCTCTGTCAGTTATGAAACAAATCTTATGTTTCAATTAATACTGTGCTGCATGCATGTATTACATCAGAAGATATCGTTTTATTAGATTTCTAATACAATTTTTTTAAATTCGATTTACAAATTGCAAATCGTAAAACTAGAGTGTTATTTATTCTAATTGACCATCGGTATAACTTTGAAATATTTACAAAACATTAATATTCGTCATTAATAATTCCTAAAATTATTATGAAAATAAACCATGAAATTATGAAGAACGTATTATAAACTGAATATTGTGAAAATATTTTAATTAAAAGTTTCGAAACTAAAGCAAGTTATAAGTTTGTTTACTATTGTTGTTTTGTGCTAGTTTAAAACCAAAAAAAAAAGTATTTGTAAATCATATATGAAATTATTATTGTTATTATTAATTTTTTACTTAAAGAACTAGTTTTTTTCCTATTTACTTATGAAAAAAATTTATAATTATTATCAGTACCCTAGATATCTCACCGAAAAGAATATTTATAATTAAAATTTGCTTATGCATATAAAATTTAATTAACTTTGTTTGAAATAATCTTTGATTAAAAAATAATCGACCTTTTATATCAAGAGTTATGTCCAATGTTTTGTGAGGCAACTTTATAATTACATTTATTATATTCTGGAAAGTAATTTTACCATTTAATTAATAACTTTTCTCATTTAATGTGCTTGTGAAAGTTTTTATGCAAATTCAAGCGATGATTGCCTTTGAAAATAATGTCACTATACAAATAATGTATAACAATTCCTTATTTCTTAAAATGTTTTTAAAACATATTTTAAATTCATTTAAATAGAAATGTAATACATTTAAATAGAATAGCTACTAAATTTGTGAAAAATCGGATTCTTCAAAAGTTAATAATTGAATTGCATAATTGTTATAAAACACATTTTATAAAAGTTTATAAATTCATAAATTTGTTATAGCAGATATTTGCATTAAAAAACAGAAAACAATGTTTTCATAAAAAAATTCTTTTTTATTATATATAAATACAATAAAAACTTTTTCCTAAAGTCAGAAAATCCAATTTATATTTTGTTCCAAGTCAATTTAGAGTCGAATTTCTGATGCTCATCTAATACAAACACGGAGCAGAAGAAAAAAGGAACAATCATATCAGGTGACATAAAATCATATTAAATAACGAGGAATATGGAGTGAATGAGACACAAGATATCTAAAGGGACACACATACATATTTTTAAATGATAAATATACCTTGAAACCCCTTTTGTTACACACATCTCTTTTGTTAAATGCTCGTTTTTTACAACTTGTATTTTTATCTAATCATTTAATCATCATAATAATCCAATCATCATCATTTAATATCTAATCTATTTTATGTACTGTTCCCTTTTATATTCTCCTTTCCTACTTTACCTCTTTTATACTTTCTTTTCTATCATCTATTATTTTTTTCATTCTTCTCTTTAATCTTATAACATTCGTATTTTTCATTTTACGTTTCTTTATATATTTTTGTTTAACTTTGATTTCTACTTTTCCTTGTCAGTGAAATATTTTCTTTCGTTTACACTGCTTAGCCTCAACATTAATTATGTTAATCGCGTATTATCTGTTTGCAAATCAAAAGTGAAACTGTTTGATGATTAAGTACTATTATTCAATTATTCCAAACCTGTGTTATAATCACATTCAAATAGTTACGGTCCATGCCTGTCGATTAATGATTTACTAAAGTTAAAACTCTAGTTGTTGCAGAATGAATAAATTGTTTGGCACTGTTTAAATCAAAAGTGATGCATATTAATTAGAGATCAGATTAGAAATTATATTCCGCTTTTTCAGTCTCGCGCACACGTGTTTGTTTGACTCTAAATAGTTATTAAATGTCGCTTTCTTATCACCAGTTACCTATCTAGTTCATTTATATTCACGCACTTTGAAATCTATTAATTTATTTATTAATTTTAATTGTTATTTCAAAACTTTATCGATTATTTTTCATAACTCGATTGAAGATAAACTTGAGACAAATGGTGATTATGATTGTTTCATACTTCATGTTTTTTATTCGATTAATCCTCAAATTACCAAAATCGACCGTTTTTTTTGACATTATCAAAGAAAGTTGAAAGGAAAGTTAAAATCTTGAGGCTATTACCATTCCACGTGAATGTAACATTAAGGAGGAGTACTTTTATGTAACTTTATGTAACTTATGCCCTTTAGTAGAAGAGAAATTCAAAAGAAGAGGAAAAGAATCACCTGCGGCGCGAAAGGACAGGATGTCGATATTCACAATGAATGGAATGACTATTCGTTGGAAAAATTTGACACAGCCTCCGTGTAAATCACGTAAAACATTTAACGACTTTTCCTTTATAATCCCATACAATAACCATTTCATTAAATCACAGTATTCTTTACAACTTTACATTATAGATCATCTACGGATTTAAGAAATATATATCTAATGTCTTTAGAGATTTTTCTTATATTGTCAGACCCAGAGATACATTTTTCATTATAAAATTTCTTCTATATTTTATAAACTAGAAGAATAGTAAGATAAAAAAGAACAAGTAGAATAAAATAGAAAAAGAACAAATAGAAGCGTGTATTATAAATATGTATAAATAAATTAAGATATTATTAACTGCGCCAATAATCGATCAAAATCTTGCAGCATGAAAGTAGGATCTTTCATAAAAATCAATAAATTCAGTTTTAATTACTTTTTTAGGTTATCTAAATGAAATTCTGAACTTTGGAATATATAAAACTTTGTAATTTGATTTATTGAAATGATTTATAAAAAAATATAATTTAAAAGATTTAGATTTTCAGGCTATGGACCCAATACTCGATCAATATGGACTCAATAGTCGATCAAAGGTAAAATCATTAAAATAAGCAATAATCTGTCAAAATTTTGTCAAGTTTAGAACTTATAACAATTTTAATTTCTTCGAACTTTAATTAATTTAAATTTTCATTGATTAAGAATGTAATTAATCCACGCTTTAAGAATAGCAAATTTGCAATTATTAAAAAATTTCTTCAATTTTTAACAATTCTTTACTATTATGATTTCAATTATTTGCTACAATTTTCTAATATTTTTATCATTTTTCCAAAAATTTCCTTCAATTTCTAATTATTTTCATTATTTTTCAATTTTTCCCATAAATTTTAAATTCAATTTCCGCCAGTTTCAATTATTTTCTTTAAATTTTTCAAATAAAACTTTTTCCGTTTAAACTATTTCCTTCAATATATCAAATTAGTTTTATTATTTATTCATTAATTTTCAATTTCTTTCGTCATTTTTCAATTATTTGTACGAAATATGATTTCTGCTTTTCAATTTGTTAATTTAATCACTATTTTTATCATTTTCCATAACCATTTTTCTGTAATATTCTTAATTTTTTTCTTTAATTCCCATAATTATTTTTAATTTTCAATTATTTTAATCGTTTTTCAAGTAGTCTTGTTTATCTCATATATATTCTGTATTTTTTCAATTATTTTTTAAAAATGTTTAATATTTTCTTTAATTTTCAATTACATATTTCTATCATTTTTTAATTACTTTTAGTCATTTTCAATTATTTAAAATTTTTTTTTATTATTTTCTTTAATTTTCAATTTTTACCATCATTTTTCAATTACTTTTTTGTCATTTTCAATTATTTTTCAATTAATCTTCTAAATTTTAAATTATTTATCTCATTTTTCAATTAATTTTTTCAATTTTCATTTTCTTGTATCCTTTTGCAATTATTTTCTCCACCTTTTATTTAGATAAATTAATTATTTTTCTAATAATTTCCTAAATTTCCATTTATTATCTCAAATCTAAGTTATTGTATCCACTTTTCAATGCTTTCATCATTCTTCAATAATTATTACTCTCAAATTTGAATTACGATCGTCAATTTTTAATTATTTTTCTTAATTTGCAATGATTTTCACATATTTAATATTATTTTGATTATTTGTTGATTATTCCGAAAATTTCATTTTTCTATTACTTTTAGTAATTTTCAAATATTTTTTAATTAATTTTCTAAATTTTTATTATTTTTCTCAAATTTCAATTACGATCATCAATTTTTAATTATTTTTTTTACTTTGCAATGATTTTCACAAATTTTATATTATTTTGGCTATTTGTTGATTAATTCCGAAAATTTTGCATTATTTATCTCAAATTCCCATTATTTTCTTCAATTTTCGATTATTTTTATCATTTTTCAATTACTTTTTGTCATTTTCAATTATTTTTTCATTGAATTCCAATTTATTGATTATTTATCTTAAATTTCAGTTATTTTTTCAATTTACAATTTTTTTTATTATTCTGCAATTATTTTCTCTTATTACAAATATATATTGTAATTTTCTCAATTATTTTTCACAAATTAAATCTATTTTCTTCAATTTTCGAGCCAGTATCATTTTGACACATGACTTAATTTAAGATTGTTATATTGTACAGAATGAGAATGTTATTTTGTACAAATGCTAAAGGTTATTTTGTACTATTTTGAAAAATGAATTTGTTATTTTGTACAAGTATTTAAAAACTGGATTTAATTGTGATCCCAAAGGTTTTTAGCTTCTTTAAAAAATTGTACAAAATAACAAATTCATTTTTTAAAATTGTACAAAATAACATTTAGCAGTTGTACAAAATAACATTTCCATTCTGTACAATATAACAATTTTAAATTAAGTCATATGTCAAAATGATACTGGCTCCAATTTTCAACTATTTCTATTATTTTGCAAATATTTTCTCGATTTTTTAAATTATTTTCATTATTCTTCAGTTAATTTCCTAGATTTTAAAATATTTTTCATCAATTTTAATAACTTTCTTCAATTTTGAATTATTATTTTCATTGTTTTGCAACCAATTATTACTTCAACTTTTAAATATATTAATTTAAATTAAATTCCTCCATTAAATTATTCTAAATTTTTAATTATTTATCGCATTTTTCAATCATTTTTTTCAACTTTCATTTTCTTTTATCTTTTTGTAATTATTTTCTTCACCTTTTAATTAGATATATTAATTATTTTTCAATTAATATCCTAAATTTTCATTTCTTATCTCCAATCTAAGTTATTGTATCTACTTTTCAATATTTTCATCTTTCTTGAATTATTTTTCTCAAATTTCAATTTCGTTCGTCAATTTTTAATTATTTTTTTTTTTAATTTGCAATGATTTTCACAAATTGTATATTATTTTGACTACTTGTTGATTAGGTAATTCCGAAAAATTTAATTATTTATCTCAAATTTCCATTATTTTCTTCCATTTTCGATTATTTCTATCATTTTTCATTTCCTTTGTTATTTTTAATTATTTTTTAATTTTTTTATTCTTATCTTAAATTTCATTTATTTTTTCAATTTACAATTATTTCATTTTGTAATCAAATTCTTCAATTGGCAATTATTTTTACCATTCCTCAATTAAATTTCTAAATTTTCAATTATTTATCTCATTTTTCAATTATTTTTCTCAAATTTCAATTACGTTCGTCAATTTAAAATTTTTTTTTTTTCATTTACAAACAACGATTTTCACAAACTATATTATTTTGACTATGTGTTGATTAATTCCGAAAATTTCAATTATTTATCTCAAATTTCCATTATTTTCTTCCATTTTCGATTATTTCTATCATTTTTCATTTCCTTTGTCATTTTTAATTATTCTTTAATTTTTTTATTATTATCTTAAATTTCAGTTATTTTTTCAATTTACAATTATCTTATTCTGCAATCAAACTCTTCAATTTTTAATTATTCTTACCATTCCTCCATGAAATTCCTAAATTTTCAATTATATATCTCATTTTTCAATTATCTCTCTCAAATTTCAATTACGTTCGTCAATTTTTTTTTATATAATTTGCAATGATGTCACCAAGTTCTATATTATTTTGATTATTTTTTTTAATTATTTTTCTAAAATTGCAATATTTATCTTCAATTTTCTATTATTTTTACCCCTTTTTAGTTACTTACCCCAATTTGAATTATTCTCATTTTTATCCAATTAATTTCTAATAATTTTAAGCATTTTTTTCTCAAATTTCAATTATTTAAAAATTTTTTTTTCAAAATCTAAATTTTATAAATCTTATCCTTTACATAATTAACTGTCAATGAAAAATTTACTTCGTAAATGTAATATATTGAGCGCTCTTCTACTATATCAATTTTTAATTCATAAAAGTTTCAATTTAGCCAATTTTATCAAACTGATCGACTATGAAATTGGAGCCTGATCGAGTATTGGGTCAGTCTTAAATAAAATCTACATATCGCATCCTTGCATAATATTTTTTCTTTAAGGGAAATACTCAAATGTTCCTCTTTCAATTCTGGCGTGAGAAAATCGCACGACATTACGTTATAAAATCGCGTGAATCTTGGCGCTCTCGTGTGTTTTCTTGCGTCAACATCAACAGTGACGACAAGTCACAATTCACATCATTCTATTTACAGAATTTATATACAGTTCTCGATTTTGCGTTCCATATACGTTTTGCCTGTTGTATTATATATACGTGGGAGTTGTGCACCTGCACCATCAGGAGATACAGGAATTTTCTTAAGAGTTAAGGCTCAGGCTCACTCCCACGTTGATTTCAGTATCGGCATAATATCGCTAAAGCCCGTCACAGATGAGTTGCGATAAGTGCGTCGCCTCATTGATTTCTCGAGAAAATATTATTATGGCAAATTTAATGGCCAGAATACCTCTTTTATGTCAAATTAACAAAAAAGAGTCTTTTAAATTAAAGAAAATAGTTTCTAAATTTTGGTGTAATAATAATAATAATAATAATACCATTGACTTTCGTCTGAAAGTTTAAATATTATTGTTTTCAATATTATACTTCAATTAAAATTTGGAGGTTCGTGAGACAGGAAAAAAAAGTATCACAATATTGAGGTTACGAAATAACTTCATAACCTCAAAATTTTAATTAAATATAATATATTGAAAGCAATAATATTTAAACAATAATTTCATCGTTACTAAACTCAGAAAATTTTGGAGTTTAATTTACTCTAATTTTACATTTTTTAAAAATATGACCGCACAGATGAAAGTCAAAAGTTTGACCTCTATTTTTTTATATTTTTCATATAATTGCACGGCAAACGCACCTGTGACATTTGGTGATTTAGTTACTTCCAGGAATAAGATCAAGCTTCTCTAAACAAGTGCAAATCGATTCTGAGCTCATTAGTAAATAGTAGCAGAGCATCCTGTTATCTCAGAAATTCAACTTTCGTTGATTTTTACATTTTTATTCAACATTTCCTGCTGATAGTAGAAGAGGAGGGATTAATTAAAGGCGGAATCACGCGTCGCTGATTCCGAGAGGAAATGTTTATTCATTAATTTTTATTACACTTTTTAATAAAAATCATTTGCTGAAACAATTTTATCGCTCTAACGGTCAAGTTCGTTAGAAAAGTAAAAAAGTTTATTTTAAGAGTGTAGACTACACCTGATTTAAAGTTTCAGTAAATAAAGTCTATAAGAATACGCATGAATTTTCTTAGTTCAAAAAAAATATTTTTTGATCAAAGAAATAGTTCTTTGGTTCGAATAAATTATACGTAAAACTTCACTCTGGATGTACTAAAAATATCTTGCTAATGTTTCTTGTTTATATTGTATTAACTTAAATTAGTTTATTCCAATGGAAAATCAAATTTTGAATATAATTCCGTTCAGTGCCACCAGGTGGCGCCGGCTTAGAAAGTAACGCGTAACAGCTGTTCTCTATTTTTTTACTCATCGGTTTTCTTTCGAGATTTTGTTTTAAGGTTTTTTTTTATCACACTGTGCTATGTTCGTGTATAAAGTCAAAAAATTACAAGTACTTTAGAAATTAAAAATAAGAAGAGGATCTGTGCCTACTCCTGTTACTGAAAAACTTATTATTAACAACAATTGATCTCCGATAGTCAAACAAATGCGTTACATAATTATATCGGTCCAGTGTTTATTATTTCTGCAAAAAACTTGGTAAACTCAAAACAATAATAGCTCTGGTAAACTATGCTTTATTTTGGCCAAAATAGTTATAGGTACATTTTAATTTCTGTCGAATTTTCATTTTTCGAATTTATTTTTAATCGAATTTAAATTGCCCTGAATTTTTAACCTAAATAATCTTTAAGGCACAGAATCGTTAACCAACTAAATTTTAATTTTACATACTCCAAACAAGTTTATAATAAAAAGGAATTTTAATTTATCAGGGTTGTTATTAAACAAAATTTTGAGTCAAATTTTTCAATGTCAGAACTTCCGATTCAGTGAATCTTCATTTGTTGCCATTTTAATTGACATGAATAGATATTTAATACAATTCTTATAACGCGGTTTTTTTCATTTGACCATTAGAAATAAAGTTTCATTGATATGAAAATTCTGTCAAAATAACAATTATGATAAACTAAAATTCGGGTAAATTAAAATTCATTTACATAAAAACTTGATTAAATAGAAATTCTGTAAAATAAAAATCCTGTTAATTAAAATCTAGTGCCTCAAAGTTTATATTGAGTCAAAGCTTAATTTTAATTCAACTTAAAATAAATTCGAAAAAAAACGACTGAAAGAAAAATGTACCTAATGAAATTCCATAAAATAAAAATTCTAATTAATAAATTTTATGAAATACCCCCTGTAGAGTCGAGCCAAAAAAAATTCTCAAAGCTCGTTATTAGTTTCTGAACAACCTAAAATTTTTTCCAGTAAAGAATGCTTCGTTTAATATAAATAAAAATGTAAAAATACACGGTTTAGAACTCTTTTATCTAAATGTGGTAATAAACTCAAGTTTTAATATATTTTTCATATTTATTTATCCGTTTACATAATATGATTTATTTTATTTATTTAAATCTAATATTTAGTATTTTTATTTTATCTAACATTTTGTATTCATCTTTTTATTTTCTTCCACTTTTGCTATCTAGAATTACAAAAAATTTCTAACACTCTTTTACGTTACTTTTTTATGGGAAGAGTAAACCAGAAGCGAGTTTTTTTTAGCTCTAAGGAGAAACAGGAACAGGGTGTTCTCTTCAGGAATCGCGACAGACACGCGATCCCTTATCTGAAAGCTTCTCCTTTTTTCATCGCTTCACGGTCATTAAAGGCTGTCGAAGCGTTAGGTATTGTAATAGATCCTTGTGTGTGAGAAAAGATAACATCTCTAATCCACCGGTTGTAGGGAACTGAACATGCAAATATTAGGGTCACTCGAAAAATCAGGTGCACTTAACGCATCACGAAGTTTCACACCGCCAGGAAATTTCTAGTATTTAAAAGTCTCGTACGTTTATTTTATTTTTTTTTTTACAAAGACACTTTACCAAGAAACATTTATACAGTGGAAAATTCCCAGGGCGTTTTATGAAACAACGCCACCGGTCTTTAAATTCATTCCTTTTTTCAAAACGATGTTATCTAGTAGAGAAAAATATTTATAGACAAGATAAATATTGTGTTACAGAAAAGCGTGATACTTTTTTTTTCGATGAGTCATATAAAAGAACATTTTTCGATTTCTCTTTGGTGGTGTCGAGTATATAGAAAATATAAATCCAACACTATCGTGTATCAAATGAAGCAGGTGTCGGTTCAAGAAACCTGCTGTCGTTCCAGGTAAATGTCCGGATCGAAATCGTCAAAGTAACCGTTACATGAATCGGTATTATCACATCAAGTCAATATAAAGGCAGAAAAAGTGAAGGAAAATATTTTCAAAACCTATCAAAAACTAGATGTGTCGAAATTTGATGGAAAATCAACAACTGGATGAAGAAAATAAAATATATAATTGAAATTAAATTATAGTAATTATGACTTCAAGTCTTCCGTGAGTTATCAATCTTCATTGAGTATGTTTATTGACAAATCAATAAAGCACTTACCATTAATTAAAATTGATTGTTTTAAAATAGATTTCAGACAGTTAATAGCTCTTCTTTATGTGATGATTAATGATTGTATAAAACATTATATTAAGTCACCAATACGACAAATGTATTTTGACTTGTTGGTATTTATTAATCAGGTTTTGTGAACAGCCTGATTATAAATAAGTAAAAGCAGGAAATATAAATAAAATAATAATAAAAAACACGAGAGTCAATTCATGAAAAGGATTATAAATATATAATCTTTATTATCCGAGACTCCACCTCTAAAGACTACAATCCCAAACGAAATGTAACGTTCTGAATAAGTGTTTCAAAGCATAAAAAGTGTCGATGAAAGAAGAAGTTGTTTTCTCTAATCACGCAATACCATTTTCAATAGCACTCTTTCCATTGTGCATTCCCGTTTTACTTTCGGTTTATTTTCTCCTCAAAATCATGAATCGCATGCGATGCGACATTTATACGAGTGAACGCACGCGATTCGCATTTTCATCACGCTTGCTTCTGAAGTTAATGTTTTGCTACCGTATCTTCTCCTGGCACGACAATACAGTTCTCCTCCCTTCTTCTTTTCATCTTTTTCAAGGAGCACAATAAGTACATCCAACATTTCCAGGTTTCTGTAAGCGGTAGTTTCCACTCCACTACTGTCATGTCATCGACCGCCTTCCTGGAGTTTGAAGCAGGTTGTCCTGCCAGGTAGCCAGGTGCATAAAGACTTTTACATCAGTCACAAGAGACTAGATAGCCTTTTTTTTTTCTATATATTGCTTCAGCGACAAAAAACAGAAACACCAAGATCGTGAAAGATTTGATTTCTTTCTTAATGAGATTTTCTTTTTGTAATTGGGAAAAAGTCGAGAACAATCCTAAACTGCCCAACCCCCTAATTTGACCAAATTTGTAGTTTCCACGCCTACGTTTCTCGGGGGTCATTAATGAAATTGTGAATTTCCTTCAACTCTGGACCGAATTTTGAATTTAGTACACTACCGGTCAAAATTGTGGGACCACTTACAAAAATGGGTTTAAAAACATAACCATCTTAAAATGTTGATAACTCTGTCAGATATTAGTTTATTAAAATTTTTCCTAGAAAGCTTATAACATTTGCCGTTAAATGGTCCTATTTTAAAGTTTTTTCGTTCAATAGAAACGGAGATTCAATGGGATAGTGACATGTGCATTTTTCAATTTTTGTGAATTTTCATTGTTCAAGTTTGGTAGGCTGCATTTTCTAGAAAAGAAATTGGAATTTTTTTAAATCAAGCTAAATTAAACCTTGAACTATTAGCTTTAAAATAAGCCAAAGAAAATGAAAATATCTTGTCTGGTTCAAAAGTTATAGCGTAATTTCAAAAAATATTTATTTTAAATTCATTACATAAAACGTGTAATGCACTTCTTGAGACTGACTTTCTTGTAGTTAATCAAACTACTCGAATGAATAATTCCCCTTATTTCTTTATTACATAAAATGTGATTGTCCGAGGAAAATTGAATGACCGTGAAAATACAACATCTATAAAATTACCGACTGTTTACAACTTCGCTTTTATATACCTACTCTCACACAAAAGGTATCCATTTCAAATCCCCTTGACTTTCACAGATCATTTCCCAAATCCGGATTAAACATTTTTCCCACATTTCGAAAAAGTTTTTCAGGTAATTTCCATCCGAATTGGAAATGAATAAACATTCAAGGTACTTTTTAGTTTATAGATACAAAATAAAAGAAGATAATTTACATGTTGTTTATTTATCTTACTGCATCAATTGATCTAAAAATTGTATGTCGATATTAACAGCATGTACCATTACTGAAAAAAAACCGTCTAATCTTATTTCTAACTTTGATTACCACATTTATCGGAGATTTACTCTTTTATCAAATTGACTGGTTAATCTAACTGACCGTTTTATTAAGATACAATTACATACAATGTTGGTATATATAAAAGAAAACTAGAATCGTAGAGATCACAATTTCCTGCAAGAAAGTGTAGGTCGTCGAAAGGTGATAACGTGTGATAAAATCCTAATCTGAATGAGTTAGATGTTGGAGTTGTTAGACTAAGAGAATCTCTGATTACGAGAAGCTTCAGCAATAAGAGCTTCAGCATCGTTATTTATAGCTCCTTTACGTGATCAAAGATACACATGATGTATTTCTAATCTCGAGATTTAGTTTGATTTCCTTAAAAGTCAAGATAATTGGAAAGTTGGGTAGAAAATATTTCCTATGATAAGATTTAATTTGCCCAGGAAATCATTGGGCGCCATTTTTGGCGTTCAGCTTATAGGAACAAAAACTCTCTCACCTAATTTCAATGCCTCGCTTTTAAAAGACGTGTAATTGGGTCTACAAAAATTTTATACACGGTACAATATGAACTGGAAAATCGAAAAAGGGATAAAATAAGAATGGCAAAGTACAAAGAAGATCGTGATACCGTTCCTGGGAAGTGAGTGGCCGGTCGACGCGTCTAAAAGGAGCGGACTGAGTCGCGGGGCGTTTTTTACCTGGCGTGCGCAGAATTTCTACGTAATTCAGAAGATATCGTCACGTTTTCCGTGTCGACGCATCCAGAGAACTAGAAACTTCCTATAGAGCTAACCGACCGGTAGGTGGTCATGGAATTGTGCAACTGAGCAAGTACCTTCAAGGTACCTATACAGGCTTCCGCGGAACAAACATCCCGATCCTGGGTGGGTTTAGTTTCCGCATTGCACGATCCACATAACATATACTTCGATGTTTAGTTCGGAAAGTGGACTTTCACATTTGACCCTTAATCCAATCGTGCGGAATTACTGATCTTCGACATAAAGGTCAAACTCACCTTTCAGCAGGATTGGTATGCAAATTGAAATTATATTGAAACACGGAAAAAAAAGTTTACGACGAGACTGAGAAGGGTGTTCAAGAGCCAAGTTTAGTCACGACAAGGACAGATGATATATACCGAACGTCAATTTTTACACATAAATTTTTGCGACAACACAACACTTGGCACAAAAACCCAACATCAACGAGGAATTTTATATATTTGTAGTTTCTAAATCACTTGCAACTATTTTATTTATATAGCCGAACACGGCGATAATGTGGGCTGGAAAATTTGGTTGCGATGAAACAGATGATTGAAACAAAGACAGAGCAGACATTGACACATGGCGCCTTCTGGTGTCTTTGTTTTAAACATCTGTTTCATCACAACCGAATTTTTCAGACCACATTGTCACCGTGTTCGGGTATATAATAAAATAGTTCCAAGGGATTTAGAAACTACAAATATATAAAACTCCTCGTTGATGTTGAGTTTGTGTGCCAAGCGTTGTGTTGTCCCAAAAATTGATGTGTAAAAATTGATGTTCGGTATATATCATCTGTCCTTGTCGTGACTAAACTTGGCTCTGGAACAACTTTAGGAGGAAGAAACGACAAGATTGAAATTAGCTAAGAGCATTTTTGTTTACAGGTTCGATCAGTTTTAAATTACGTTTTTATTTGCTGTGGTTTTTTGACAAAACTAATCCTATTTGCCCACTTTGTTAGGAGTATTTTTATAATATTCCACCATTGATGCAAGATAAGAACACTTAAATTATTTACAAAAGTCAATCGGTGAAAATCAAAAAGCCGTTATTGATTACACAAATATTAAAAGAAAGCATACGGATAATGAATGATAAAGACATTTGTATGAAACTGTAGTTTACATTATTATCTTTCCACTAACTCTTGATGCACATAGACCTACCTGTTGTCTTAACTTTGCAAATAAGATAAATTTAATCAGAAAACTACTTTCAATAACAACGTAATCTACAAATACAGTAATTAAAAATTAATAACTCCAATCAACGCCCACTGTTGATAAAATGTTTATTAAAAATATTACGCTTTAGATAGTTCTATTAATCTCTCACTTTTTGAGGTTATGCTCTCGAGTCAAAGCCTACATATACCTTCAAATTAGGGTCCACTATCTCTCGTTCATTCTTAATCTTTCTTAATTAAATGTTCAGCTATCACACCAAAAAATTAATCTGGCTCAGCAAAATGTTTTCCGTGAAATAATTAAAAATGTACTTAAAAATAATTTTTCGACGATGTTATGGTAATTAATAAATTGATGAAAACTGGTAATCTCTTAATCGTGTGAGAGATGCGGTAGATTAAAATCCAATTTACATAAAATAACATTCATGACTTGTTTTTTTTTATGAAACTTGTTTGAGAATGAAAATTATGAGGTCGCAGAGTGAGTATGACCTTCATTCATGGCACGAGACGCACATGTCGGGGTTACGATCCGTGTCATCGATTAACGGTCAATATCTACTACACAATGTACAGTAAAAGATGCCTTCTTCCTCTCATGCCCTTGTAATTTCCTAACGTGTGCACTTTATTATTGTAATATGTAAATATATATATCTAAAAGTTGTAAGTACCTTATGCAGCACACAGAAACTACTTTCTCAAACTGAATAATTTTTATTAAAAATCACTGATTCCGATTAAGATAGTACAAGAGAGAAGATGAATCGTAAAAATAAAAAAAAATGTCAGTATGTGAAAGTTGAAATGAAAAATAGCGTGGAAATAGAAATTAAAAAGAGTCATCATGTGAAAATAGAAATGAAAACAAATGTCTATAAAAATCAACAGAAATCAGGATGTTAAAATGGGTGTTAAAAATCAGAATTGAAAAAAAAATTGATAAAGAATGAAGATCATAAGCGATTAGTCAAGAGATTATTCAGAAATATGGAAATTGTGCTTGAATCAACTTTCACAAGAGAAAATTGATCGAGAACTGATAAGACATATATATATAATCAAGAATGTATGATGACAAATTGAAATAATTTTCAATACAATTAATAATGTAGAATATTCGACAGCGTTAACCAACGAAATAATTACCTACGCTTTACTAATTATACACAGAAGCTAATGATGCTTTCGTCAGACCAATAAACGCGTGATTTATTCAGGACAAACATTAAAATTCACGACAGAGAAATATGAATATGCGAAATTGCAAATGCTCATCTACTGGCTAGTAATTATCGAAATTTTTGTTTTACATGCGAATGGGTAAAAAGAAAACATGTGTTACGAATAAAAACAAAATGAGGACAGAAAGAAAAACGAGGAAAAAAATTACCAACAAAAGTACAATTTTTAATGCAAAATAAATTAAAGTAGTTTTGTAGGGTATTGTCCTATTTTCCCAAAATTGTATCAATTTATTTTTTACCAATTATTTGATAACAGTTTCTAATGGTACTTTTTGTTGTTCGTAGGTGTAAAAAAATACAAATTAAAAAAGAAGGGAAAAAAGTTTAAAGAAATTAATTCGGGACCAGGAGCGAATTGAGGCTGAAGAGAAGTAAGTTTCAAAGCCTTGGGCGCCAATGTAACGGTTTGTGGCCTACTTCCTGTGCAGACGTATCACATCTTGGCTTACTTCAACTTCGATTCAAATAACAGTACATTTATCCTTTTTCAATCAAAATTATCGAGTTTGCAAATACCCTCGATTCCCCAAAATTCACAATTTCAATCCTCCTCTTAAGTGTTCACTTTTTTAAACTGTAACATTTCTCTTTAAATCTTTTTTACATTTGACAAATATTGTAAACAAAAATTGTTTATTAAGATTTTTAACTTTTTTTTTTTATTATTTATTTTAACTATTTAACTCAACTATTCGACTTAACAATTTAACCGAAATTTAACCTACAAATACCGCACGAGCTCATAAAAATGTACCTTAATTTTAAAAAGTTTCACTTTCAATCAAAAGATTCTTAATACTTTTTGGCGACTATAAAGTGTACAATAAACCACAAATTTGAATAAGAGTTTGAATTCCCAATTTAAAAACACCGTCCATCTTTTGTTATTAAAATGAAAAAGTTTTCAAAGCTCGGCGGCTAACTCTTTACGATTTATGTAAAATAGTATAAAATATTGAAATATAGATCATAAATAGAACCAGCTCATAAATAATTTATTAGATTAGAGTCTTATCTCAATTAAACACGCCTCGTGAATTTTTTAATGACCCGCATGAGTAAGTTTTTAATGCTCAAGTGACTATTTGACATTTACAAAAATTTGTATTCTAAAATAAAAAAAAAAAGATATAACAAGATAAAAATAAGCACCTCGGTGAAAACAGACCCAATGTTAAAAATTAAAATACTCATTTTATATTTTAGTTATTTATCTTTAGAAACAAAATATTCATGTCTTTTTATCTGAACAATTTCCGTATAGTTTACCTTCAAAAAAATATTTACCCAAGACATTGTTTTATTAATAACTTAATTTAACTTGAATCAAAATATTTATGTAGCCTTTTATTACTACATGCAACTTAAAATCAGAAAATAAATTCGCGAATTTTATGCAATATGCTCGTTAAAGGAAGAGGATGTTAAGACGTTTAAAGAGAAAGACTTGCGGCATTGAGATATAATTGGATGTCTTTTGAGAATAAAAATGTAAATTGAATTAGACTCGGCGACCTCTCAACTTTTTTGTCAAGAAAACTTGTACAGTAATATCTTTTTTTTTAACTTCTATTTCACAGCGACCCGAGACAAATTCCGTTACATTCTCACTACACATGCATGAAATAAATGCATATGTAAATGCACCCAAACATACCTAATATATTCATACAGTTATGTCGTCTTGTGTGCAAGCATATGCTGTCATCATTCTCCCCAAGGCAAATCGTATTGCTCGGCAAATCCAGCGGTAAAATGATTCAAGTCAACGCTCAAATTGAACGCGAATTCGAAGACTCAATAAAAAGACTTTCTTTGCGAAATGTCAAAACTAAACGCAGATTTGAAATTTTTAATTCCGGAACTTTCACTTGTTTTTGGTCTATCATCGTTTTATTTTAAACAAAACATAACCTAAAAAAACTAAAATCATTTTTTTAAACCATTTAGTATTTTCCTTGAAAATGATTTTTACTTTTTTCTCTATAAAATTGAAACAGAAAATATTGGAAAATAAAATGTTTGATATCTTTGTATATATTTTGCGGTAGAATGTTTCATTTTGTACACAAGTTGATTCCCATGAATAATTATAGTATGAAGCATTTACATGAATAAATTGATATGGAATAGATATGAATAAATTGATATGCATATTATAAACCCTTATGCCAAATTTTGTTAAAAAAATAGCCCAGCGTATTTTTAAAAAAAATTCCAAACATGTATTTTTGATTTTCAGAATCTGATCAAGACCTCTTTATTCTTTGTTATAAAAATCAAGGGTATTCAAAATGCCGTTTTGAAGTTTAAAATTTCATCAACATTATTAAATAAACTGTTGTGTAATACAAAAAATATTTCGAATTTAAGTCTAAGCTTCTTTTAACAGCAAAGTTTCAGTAAAAGGATAAGTTCCAATCCTTATAAAGTGTACCAAGGTTAAAATCGAGGTGATCCACAATTAAAGTTCATTTTAATTCACGTCCGCCTTTTACGAGCTTGGTTCTTATAACTTTTAAATAAAAAAAAATCACTGAAAAAGGAATTTTCTTAAAAGATTAACAAAAAATATTGTAAAAAAGTTTCCGGAACGTGTAAAAAGAAAATCTAATTTATTAAACGCTCGAGACCCTTATTATTTTTGGTTGAAACCGCAAGATTTAACGCAATTTTTGTGGTCAGTTCACAACAAAACGAGAGGATCAATTATTTTGTCTTGAAGATTTCTCACTTAGAGTTAAATAGAGAACAGCTGTGGTCATATGGGCACTGGGCAGCTGCCATCTGGTTCGAAAAGATTAAAAGACAAGAATAGGAACAGGTAAGAATGTTTTTAAACCCGAAGGGACAAAAGACTCAGCAGGTCTTAGAAAGCAAAAAAATTTCTAGATCTTGCAATCTTTGCCAAAAGGCGATTCTGACCTTCCAATTCTTCTTCAATTCTCGAGAACGCCTACACAATAAACGTCAACTCCATTCAATTCAGAGTGTGTGTCAGATTTTATTGACGCGTTTAAAGTCCTGCAAAAATATTACCTTATTTTTATGTTTTCTTTCCTGAATACGCGTATTTTTTCAAATGTCTTTTTAATCTTATTCAAATCGTCTTCTATTTAAATCTCCTAATCTTGTTTTCTTACTGAATATTATAAAAGAATTATTCGTTTCTGAATAAACTTTGCGCTAACCTCAAAATGCATGGTTAATTTGAGGTTAAATTTGTACAAGTGTTTATGCTTTCCATTTTGGTTTTGTGCACTGAGAGAAATCTGATGCAATTATTGTATCGAACATAACCTCGATTAATCATATGGAAGTACTCGTGACAATTTATGCTTGAATCCAAATAAAATTTGCAAGGAATCCAACTTTTCTTAGCACTCAGTTTTGCTTATAAAATTTGCTCGAACGCCAACTAGTTTTTAGGCAGAGTTTATACAACACTAAGAATAAAAAAACTAGAAGAAACTTCTTATTTGTTCCATTGGCAATGTTTCGTTGACTAAATTTGTCAAATTCCTGAGAAGATGTGCACAGTTCTTCAACAGTTCCGAGACTTAATTTGAGGTTATTGTCAGCTGTTATTATCACCGGTATTTTTGTAAATAATGTAAGGCGGTCAATCATTGCGAAGGGGCAACAACAAAATCGTTAATCGCAGTATTTAAATAAGAAATAAATCTTGTTTATACTCAATAACTGATCAATTTAGCAAAGTTTCGATAGGATTGGAAATTGCCTCTCTTTTTTGTTTATTTAAATTGTGGGGGACTAAATTATTTGCTGTGTGAGTGCAAAAGTGACCGTTATGTCAATACCAATTTTGTGCTTGGGGAAGTTCATCTCAAGCAAATATTCATAAAGATAAAAAGAAGCTAAAGAGCCGAAGATAGTAATTTCTGGTAGCATGTAGAATCGACTTTGCAGTTCATCGTTCTTGCCCCATCATTAAAATCTCAAAGAACATAGAATCCTCTAAAGAAAAATAAATAAACTATCAGTGGCGGACCGCGAGGATGAACGTGACTTTTAGAAATAGGAATGTGATTTCCATATTCTCACACAATCTTAATCTTCACGCATCGGTGGCTTTAACAACTTAAGTAGATTGTCAAACAAACGCGTATAATATAAAAAAACATTAAACAATTTCACGGGTATACAAACAGATTATAAATAATTTATTATTTATTACCGAATATTTAAATACAGTTTATTATTAAATGTTTATTCTTTTTCTAAATTTGTTTCTTCCAGTTTTTTCCAATTTGATGAATTAAATTTTTTTAATTAAAAAATGTTTATTTTTTAAGGTTATTCCAGTGAAAATATAATGTATAATATTTGAAATCATTAAAATTATTCAGTAAGCATTTTAATATGCAAATAAACATCGCCGTCAGCAAAATATTAATGCTTGCTTGTCACTTGTGCAATACAAAGACCTAAATTTCGCAATTTTCAATTCGTAGAATGTTCGAATGATGCTTCGCAAAAAATAATCAAATAACAGCTTAAAAGCTGACATCATAAAAACCCTATTTCTGAACAGAAAGAATTATGTATTTTATTACACATTTTAATTTTTTTCAACGGCTGTAAAAACTTTTACTTCGTCACGAAAAAGCAAAATAGTAATCTTATAGATTCTAGGTAAAAATATTCCAAAAAAGTGGATTTTAAAAACTTGGTTTTATCATCATTTAAATCAAGTTAATTTCATTATTCAAATTTAAGTTCAATGATAATTTAAATTCGAGCTTTCTGCCTATTTTAGCCTGAGATAAATTATAATCCACTCGACATAATTATACATGAAGCATACGTCCAAAAAAAAATGCTGACAGTTGTTTATTTTCAGCAGAAAAATAGGAATAATTTAAGAAAGTACAGCCAGAGTATATAAGAGTTTATGTTGTGGTTTTCTAAATCGTCAAGATATGAAATTACGATTTACGAGCACGCACACAATTTGCGTGTGGAATTGAAACCACGAGGATACCGCCTCGTGGCATTCGATGAATGATACAGTCGTTTAATAACACCGATCATCTCAAATCGGCAGAGTTTGCCGAGGCCTACAAATCAGATACTTCAAAAGATAGAACTGCCAAAAGTAAAAACAACACCTTTTAAAGATACAACACCTAACCTACACTTAAAACAATTTCTGCAAATTTATTCCGAAAAATGTCTCATTTCAAAATGAGAAAAGTGAACCGTTTTCAAAATAATACGAATATTAAACTCGACAAAAAGTTTCTCTAAGACACTTGTTGATACATACAAAGAATCCTCATTAGACATCAGCAAAAATAAAACAAGTTTCTGATTTCTAATCTGTTGACTCACCATTTTTGATGACACGCTCTAAAATCGCAAGTTCTCCCTCTCCAACATATCCAAATAAACTCCACTGGTAAATTTTTCTTCAATCTGCATACAAAGGTCACACACCTCTCAGCACTTTTGCATGCAAAAACAAAAAAAATTAAATACAATCAGTAAGATAGAAACAGACACGTTTTTTTTTTGCACTTGTGTATTTCACTCGGTGTTAATCTCGATATAGAGGCGCGAGCGCCCACAAGATTTTAAATTGAGCATAACCGATGAATGAAAAAAAAAATAATAAAGGATTTTTGTTTCTTCTCTGTCACAATGCACGTGATCACCGGGACTAAGGGTTACGAACCGGTCTTTTGATCGCGGCAAATTTTATCTTCTTATCGATACAGATGTTCCCGAAGAATCCGGAATGCCAGGAATGAAGAGGAGAACCGAGGAAAACGTCGGATTTTCAACCTGGCGAACACTAACTGAGCTCACGACCGGCAGGTAGGTGGCCAATTCCCCTCCACAAGACCGCTCACCGTTCCCGTCGTTCTCCGTTCTCTAAACTTTTCCTTCAGCACGATTCGCCTTATTATATGTTGCTTATTCTGTCTTCTTGATTCACTTCTCACACAGTGGCGAACCACGGATATATACAAGCCGAGGGTGGGGTTGCAACAGGTAAACCCACTGCAGAAAAGTGCAGTGGGTTTCAACTCGTTGGCCGATACCTGAAAAGGTCACCCCATACACTCCTTTTAAATTCGCGATCTCAATCATAAAAAAAAGATGCACCAGTTGTTTCAAACACCTGACGAAGAGACAGTCCAAGAAAAGGTGACTTTAAAGGTTCTGCTATATATCCTTTAGAAATAGAAAAACAAGAAAGATGAGAGGAAAATGTACAATGAAGAAAAAACCATTTTGAAAGTTGCTTAATCAGGGTGTCTACTAATTTCGTCCCACAAAATTCCCGGTCATTTCCCGGTTTTTGTTCCTATTTTTCCCGGTTTTTTCTCTTGTTAACTTAACATTTATTTTAAGTATAAATAGACCTACAAATGGCTACAAAAATTGAATATAACAGTTGATAATCGAAGAAAATAAAGGAAATTCAAAGAAAATAATTGAGAATTGAAGAATTAAATATTAAACTTTACAAAAAATAATAATTAAGAATTAAAAGAAACAATTAATAATGGAAAGAAATAATTGAACAATGACAAAGATATTTGACAATTAGAAACAAAATTAAAAAAAATAAGTAAATATTAATCTACAATTGAACAATAATTGAAAAAATTGAACAATGGTTATTAAATTCAAAGAATACAATTGAAAATTGGTCAACTAGATAGAAAATCAAAAAAAAATTAATTTAAAATTTAAGTTAATAATTCAAAATTGAAGAAATAAATTGAAAATTAAATAATCAAATTGAAATCAGAAAAACACAGAATTATTGAATATTAAAAAAAATGGAAAATTGAGAAATAAAATTGAAATTCGAATAGAATAATTGAGAATTAAAGAAAATTACTGAATAATTGGATTGAAAAAAGAAGAAAATAATTTATAATTAAAAAAAAATGGAAAATCACAGGAATTATTTAATAATGAAGAAAACATTGAAAATTGAAGAATAGAATTATTATTTAAAGAAATTAATTGAGAATTGAAAAAAATAATTGACTAATTGAACAATTAAATTGAAAATAAAAGAAAATTATTAAAATATAAGGAGGTTTTGAAACATGAAATAAATAACTGGTGACTGAAAAAAAAATAATTGAAAACAGTCGAGATTACTGAACATTGAAACAAACAATTGAAAATTGAACAAACTAATTAAGAATTAAAGAAAATAATTGAAAATTGAAGAAAATAATTAAAAACTGAAGAAAGTACTTTAAAATTAAATACAATATTTGGAAACAGCAGAAAAATTTAGAAATCGACGGAAATAATGGCGATTTGATGAAAATAATTTAAAAATTCTCAATTTAAATAAAAATTGAAAGAAAAACATAATTTAAAAAAGCTGAGAATTGTCAAAAATTGAAAAAAATTGAGAAGAAATTGAAAATTGAAAAAAATTGAGAAATTGAAAGAAATATGAAAAAATAATTGGAAATTGAAGAAAATAATTGAAATTTAAGAAAAAAATTGGATTTTGAAGAAAATAATTGAGAATTTAAAAAAAAAATCATTGTAAAAAGCCTAGAGTTATTGACTATTGACAAAAAAACAATTGAAAATTGAAGAATGGAATTGAAGGTCGAAAATTATAATTGAGAATTGAAGAAAATAATTCAAGAATTGAACAATTGGATTGAAAGTAGAAGAAAAAAAAGTGATAATTGAAGAAAAAAGAAATTGAGCAACCCAGGAATTATAGAATTTGAAAAAAAAACAATAAAAAATGAAGAATGTAATTGTAATTTGAAGAAATTATTTAAAAATTGTAGAAAATAATTTGAAATTGAAGAAAATGTGATTTTATGAAAATTGTTGAATAATAACTGATGAATTGAATTCAAGTTTCAAAAACATAATTGATAATTTAAAAAAATATTGAAAAAAACCGAGAATTATTGATTATAGAAGAAAATAATTGAAAAATGGATGAGTTATTGAGATGTGAAATAAATAAATGATAATTGAAAAAAATAGTTGAAAAAAGTCGAGAATTATTGAATATTAAATTAAATAATTAAAAATTGAAGGAAATAGTTGAGATCTGAAGAAAATAATTTAAAATTGATGAAAATAATTAAAAATTGAAGAAAATAATTGAAAATTGAATCAAATAATTGGCAATTCAAAAAAAATAATTTATAGTTGAAGAAAATAATTAAAAACTGATTAAAATAATTGAAAATCGCAGAAAATATTTCAGGATTAAATAAATTAATTAGAAATTGATGAAAATAATTGAAAATTGAAGAAAATAATTGGCAATTGAAAAGAATAGTAGAAAATTGAAGAAAATAATTGAGAAATAAGAAAATAATTTTAAATTAATGAAACTAATTTAAAAAGGCAGAAAATAATTAAGAATTGTAGAAAATAATTGGAAATTGAAGAAAATAATTGAAAATTGAAAAGAATTTATTATCCCAGAAAAGAAATTCCCGGTTATTCCCGGTTTTTCCCGGTTTTCCCGGTTAGTAGACACCCTGGTTAATTAAGCAGAAAGAGATTGATTAAAGGATAAAACCATTTTATTTTGTCTTTTTAAAAAACTTTAATACTTTGCGAAAATATTATTGCATGTTTTGAGATGACGAAATGAACGATGATTTTTAAAAAGAATTAATTTTCACATAAAAAAAGATTTTTTAAATTGAGAGAACACGAAAAAATGACACATTGACAGACAATAAAAAATAATTTAAAATACCTTTAAATACTTTCTAAAAAGATAAAAATCCAATTGTCATTTATTTTTAAAGGCTTAATTTATGCTTCGCACTTAATTGAAGTATTCAATAATATAAAATAACATGTAAAATATGGTATTTGAGTTATGTGACATGTCAAAAATCAATCATATTTAACCATTTTTTTCTGCAAAGTAATTCAATTTCAGCAAATCGAAATTATTCAGATCCCAGGAAAAAAATCTATTCACTTTTTTCTGAATCGGTCATGAGCTCAAGTGAATCTGATTTCTTAAAAGGAAATTTCCAATTAACTCCGATTCAAATCATTTTAATTTTTCAAGTGTTTTTCACTTTTTCGAAATATGTTCAACAAAAATTTAATATATTTGTTCAATTTTAAAAAGTATATTATCAAATCTAACAGCCCTGCACTTAATTTATTTAAGAAGCTCAATTAATTAAAAATTCCAAATTTTGTGTAAAATATGACAATCTAACCTCAAAATTTCCAAACTGATTCATAATTGTCAAAACCGATTCAATAAATTTTGTACTAATAAGAAATCACTTATTAAAAATAACTTTAATTCAAAACTATTCAGAATGTCAATCATTAATCTGCTCCCTTAAAAACTCCGATTCACTAGAGGTCTTATTCAATAAGTTTTTTTTTCCAGGGGTATTTGTGGAAATCATTGCAAGTTAAAAAAAACAATTAAAAATTGACGAATTTAATTGAAATTTGAGAAAAATAATTGAAAAATAAATAAAACATTGAAAATTTGAAGAACAAAAATCATATTTTTTAAAATAATTGAAAATTTGATATTGAAGAAAATAATTAAAACTGAAAAAGTTTTATTTGAAAAAATTATATAAAATAATTGCAACTTCCGGAAATTAAATTTAAAATTTAGGGGAAAAATTGAAAAATAATGAAAATCTTTGAAGACAATTTTTGGAAAGTGATTAAAATAGTTGAAATTTGTATATATTAATTCCAACTTAGAAAAATAATTTTAAAAAATACAGAATATTTGTGAAGTAAAAGAAAGTAGGTACCTTATTACAACATGATTTTAAGAATTTTAAACTTAGGAAAATAATTACAACATTATAGAAATAATTGAAAATTGATGAAAATAATGAAAATTTGGAATAAATAATTCAAATTTTCTGAATTAGTCAACAAATATTCAAAATAATATAAAATTTGTGAAAATGATTTCAAATGAAAAAAAAAAAAATTAAAAATTTACTATCGTAATTAAAATTAGAAAAAAATAATTAAAGAATGATGAAAACATTGAAAAGTGGATACAATAACTTATATTTGAGATAAGAAATTAAAATTTAGGATATTAATTGAAAAATAATTAATATATCTAATTAAAAGGTGGAGAAAATAATTGCAAAAGAATAAAAGAAAATGAAAATTGAAAAAAATAATTGATAAATGAGATAAATAATTGAAAATTTAGGAATTTCATTGAGAAATGAATAGTGAGATTAATAAAAAATTGAAGAAATTGATTGCAAAATGATAAGAATAATAATAATTGAAAATTAAAGAAAAATGATAGAAATAATCGTAAATTGAAGAAAATAAAGGAAATTTCAGAAAAATAATAAAATTTTTTGGAATTAATCAACGAATAATCAAAATAATATAAAATTTGTGAAAATATTGCAATTTAACAAAAAATAATCAAAAATTCTTGAAAGTATAATTTGAACTATGAGAAAAATAATTGATAAATGAGATAAATAATTGAAAATTTAGGTATTTAATTGAGAAATGAATAGTGAGATTAATGAAAAATTAAAGAAATTGATCGCATAATGGTAACAAAAATAATTAGAAATTGAAAAAAATTATTAAAATTTTAGAAAAGTATTTTAAAATCTAGCAATTTAATTAAAGAATAATGAAACTAATAAAAAATTCGAGACAATATTTGCAAAGTAATAAAAATAATTAAAAATTAAAGAAATTGATTACAAAATGATAACAATAATAAATGAAAATTGAAGAAAATTATTAAAATTTGAGAAATATATTTTAAAATCTAGGAAATTAATTGAAGAGAAATGAAAGTAATAAAAAAGTCGAGACAATATTTGCAAAGTAATAAAAATAATTAGAAATTGAAGAAAATAATTTTTTTTTTTAGAAATATATAATATAATAATACTTGTAATGAAAGAAAATAATTGCAGAATGATAAAAACAATTGTACATTGAAAATATAAATGAAAGTTGTAATAAGTTATATACAAAATTGAAAATTAATTAATTTTTCGTGTTCTCTCAATTTAAAATATCTTTTTTTTATATGAAAATTAATTCTTTTTTAAAATCATCGTTCATTTCGTCATCTCAAAAGCAAAGACAAATAATTTTATAAAATATTTGCCAAAAATGAATTGTATATGGATATTAAATATCATTATTACGAATTTTCAGATTTTTCTAAAAATAGGCCGCAAAGACTTTATGTGAAATATAATGGATTGACTTTTAAGTTGTGAGTAAAATTTACTTTTTTACTCAAGCGATACAAACAAATAAAAAATTATTGTGGAACCAAGTAATTTTTACTATGTTTTCTATAAAGAGAAAAAAAAACAAATGACACTTTTGAGGCGAATTTGACGTTTTGTGTCTAACATTTTGAAGACAAATTTTTATTATATTCCGGAAGATTTAATAAGGGGGCGTCCATTAATTACTTGAGGTAAAAATAGGGAGTGGGTCTAACTTAATTTCATCAAATCTTACCAAAGGGGAAGGGGGGAGCAATAAAAATCTCACGTTAACTTTCTAATTTTAGACAGAACATATTTTTCTACATAAAAAATAACATTTTGCATATTTCCGAAAGAAATGAAAAATCTCACTTTGACGCCTCCCGTTCATAAAATGCTAACATACTACTCAATACAAAACAATTCTTTGTTAAAAAAAAGTGCAATATGAAGTTAACAAAAACAATCGTGCACGAGAAATCTATTAATAAAAAACTAATCAAAAATTTCAATGCAAGACAATTCTTACTTTTAATTCAATGTAAAAAAATTACTATCTATAAACCTAAAAGAAAAAAATACAACGATTTTTTGCCAATAGCGGTTACGTTTAATATCTTAAAAAAATTTGATTAATAATATTAAAATTATGAGCCGATTTATGTCACATTATTTCAGTAATGAATTGTTAATCTCGTATATTTCAATTTGTTAGAATATTACATATTGCATGCTCTACTTATATTTTAATTATCTTTTAAAACAATTTAAGTATTATTAAAAAATTAAAAGTATCACTAATTAAAATTATTTAATTAGTGATACTTTTAATTAATGAATTAATTGATTATAAATTCTTCTACTTATTAATTAATTTAATATTACATACATCTGTACATATTATTTTAAAACTATTAATTATTTATTACTGAATCAAACTAATTAAAAATAAATGACAAAAGACAAGCCTCGCATTAAAAAAATGTGGAGTTTTAAAACAAGACAGATGTTCCACTTTAATATAAGACATTCTTTAGTGATAAGAATTTGCATTGTTTCTAGTAAGTACTGATTTTGTATTTATTTCTAATTAGTTCGATTTAAAAATAAATAATTAACTAATAATTTTTAAAATAATATGTACAGAAATGTAATATTAAATTAATTAATAAGTATATGAATAAATAATAAGTAGGATACATAAATTAATAACTAAATAATTAATTTTAATTAGTGATACTTTTAATTTTTTAATAATACTTACATTGTTTTAAAAGATTATCAAAATAGAAGTAAAGCATTCAATATGTAATATTCTAAAAAATTGAAAAATATGAGATTAACTGAAATAAAATTCATAACTGAAATTCATAACTGAATAATTCATTACTGAAATAATGTAACACAAATGAGCTCATAATTTTAATATTAATAATCAAATTTTTCTAACTGATATTGAACATAACCGCTGTTGTAACAAAATCGTTGTATTTTAAACTTAGAATTATTCTTCATTGAGGATTAAGTTAGCATTTTATGAACGGGAGGAGTCGACTTGTGAAGGTGGCGGGGGTCCATCAAATCTCACCAAGGGGAGGGGGGTCTAGATTTTTTAAAAAACAACTCACGTAATTAATGGACGTCCCCTAATGGAAGTATAAGTAAAAGTAAGTAGAAAAATTATTTACCTATTACTCTATTAGTTATTTTTTCTTAATTACTTTAAATATTCGTTTTAAATACAAAACCAGGGTGTTTGCAAGTCAGGATGTTTTTCGATGTCCTTCCGGTTTGAATGTTTTGAACTGTTTCTAGTGTTTAATTCGATACAAACTAGAAAATCTTAGAAATTTTTGCTGTACGATGCTGCTACTAATTTCTGAGTATGTCAACTCAGATTTTTTCCTTAACGTCTCTAAATCTCTTTCTTTAACATTTTTTTTAGAGTTCATCCCATTGACGGAATCTCAAACTGAAGACGGTTTTTCACTGGAAAACTGAAACGGTTTAAGAACTACTTAAAATTATTTAGGTCTTATAACTACTGTTTGGAACTGATTTAACGTTATTTCATTTGTTTAGAACTAGTTTAAAACTGATTAAAGCCACTTGAAACTAGTTCAAAACGGTTTAGAACTATTTAAAACAATTTAAAACTCTTTGACTTCTAAACTGTTTAGAACGTGTTCAAATTTCTTTAAAACTAGTTCAAAAATTTTCAAAATCACCTAGAATTGGTTCGGAACAGTTAATAATTATTTAAAAATACTTAAAACTGTTTATAACTTATTAACTTAAAGCTGTTTAGAACTTGTTCAAAACTATTTTTAACGTGCTCAAATTTCTTGAAAACTAGTTTAAACCGGTTATAAACTACTCAAAACCACTTTATATTAGTTCAAAACTGGTTCTAAACAGTTTAGAATGGTTAAAAACTACATCGAATTAATAAAAACCACTTGCAACTGTTTAGAACTTGTTTAAAACTATTTTAAACGTATTTAAATTTCTTTAGAACTTGTTTCAAACTGTTAGAGACGATTGAAAACTATCTTACACTATTAAAAACTTCTTTAAACCTATTTTTAACGTGCTAATTATTTTTTAAAAATAAAAACTAGTTAAAAATGGTAAAACTATCTTAAAATTACTTAGAACTAGTTCAAGATTGTTTAGAACTATTTAGAACTTCTCAAAACTGTTGAGAACATATTTAAAATAGTTTTGAACTTTTTGCAATTTTTCAAAATAGTTCGAACTTTTTTAAAACACTTTGAAATTGATACTAAACTGTTTAAAACTATTTAGAACAATCTAAAACTCTTCAGGTCTTCAATTATTTAGAACTATTATGAAAATATTCAGGACTGATTAAAATTAGTTTAAAACTGGTTTGAAATTGTTAAGAACTATTTGAAACTACTGAAATCTGTTCTGAACTTGTTCTTGAGAACCAGTTTAAAGATCCTTATAACTATTTAGAACTACTTAAACTCCTTAATAACTAGTTTTATACTATTTAATTCTACTCAAAGCAAGGTTTCATAATAAATTTTAACGTATTTAAATTTCTTCAAAACTAGTTCAAAAGAGATAAAAACTACTTAAAATCTCTTAAAACTGGTTCAAATCTGTTTAAAACCACTTAGAACTGGTTCGAAACTACTTTAAACCACTTAAATTTATTTAGGAATTTTTTTTTAAACCTATTAGAATTCTTTAACTTGTTTAGGACTTGTTTCAAATTGTTTTTACGTGTTTGAATCTCTGGAGAACTTGTTCAAAACATTTTATAACTTGTTTAAAATTGTTTAGAACTGTTTTTAACTATTTAAAATGGTTCAGAATTTGTTTTAAAATATGCAAAACTTTTTTTTTAATCCTGAATTATTCTAAATTATTAAAAAATACAAATAAAAGATGAAAATTTTTGGAGGTTTCTACGCATTCCAAAAAAAAATTCCTGATGTTCCCTATCGTTAAATATCTTACTGTTATTGTTATACAATAAGGGAGATTTCATATCAGACATAGGGTTTTTGTATGCAAAACATAATTATTTTCATGAAAACATGTCAACATATATTTAAATTTTTTTATTAATCCTAATAAGTAAACAACGTATTTTTAAAAATTCTTACATTCCCTCGGCAGATAATTCATTATTAAATTATCTAAATTTCGGCATGAGTTACTTTATCATCATCTTCATCATCATCATCATCCTCATTATCATGTTTTTCTTGCACTATTTCTTCTTGAATAAATTCTCCAAGATTCAGTTTAAACATTTCATGATTCGGCAAGCATTTTATTCGAATCCTTGTAATAAATGAACCAGGCCTCTTTGGTCTTTTGGATTCTATACTGTCCAACAAGGCTTTAAAATTTTCGCGTAATTGTTCATTCTCCATACCAATCTGAAATATATTAGAACAGTTTATTTGTCATTTTAAATGATCAAGAATCCGAGTCGTAATTTAAATATCACACTTTTTCGAATATTAATAAACAATTTTAAAAGCATCCTTTTCATTAGGTTAATAAAAAATAATGAAATTATCAATTATTCAATGTTACAATCACTTGAATCTTTTATCAACATTTTGAAAATAGTAGAAAAATAAAGGTTTTTAATGTTAATATCGACTCACTGTTCCAAAAGAAATTTCTGATAGGCCATATTCTGGATAATGCAAATCAGGAGTACAACTGTACTTTATGCCATGTAAATGTTTGTTTATTACAGATTTAAGATCGACGCCTAGCGTGCCTGAAATTTTAAGTATGTAAAATTAAAATTTATAATAAATAACAAAATAGTGAATATAAAAAATCTTTAATTGGTATCAATTTAATTGTATACTAATTAAATTATCTATTTATCTATTAATAAATAATAAATTCTTAATACATATTAAATATAAAAGCAGGGTGTCTACCGAAACATGATTTTCAAATTCCCGGCAAATTCCCGGTTTTCCCGGATCTAAAATCACATTTTTCCCGGATTTCTTTTATGTATGATTAATAGCTATAATATTAAAATAGTGAAAAAATTAAGTGCTTAATATATAAGTTTTTAAGGTAAAATTGATCTTTGATGAAAATAATTAGAAAATGACAAAAATAATTGAAATTTGAAGAAACAAAAGGAAAGATGACAAAACTAATTAAAAATTAAGTAAATAATTAAAATTTTGAAGAAAAGACTTGGAAAATGACAAAAATAATTGAAAAATCGAAAAACAAAAAAAAAATTGATGTCAATACATAATTAAAAAATTGGAGAAAAAAATTGACCATGAAAGAAAATAATTAAATAATTAAAAAATCATAAAATTGATAGAAATTTGAAAAAAATACTTGAAAAATGATAAAAATAATTAAAATTAAAAAAAAATAATTGAGAAATGACAAAACTAATTGAAAATTACAAAAATAATCAAAAAAAGGAACAAATAGTCTAGAAATGACAAAAATAATTGAACCTTGAAAAAAAATGAAAGATGATAAAACTAATTTAAAATTATGTAAAAAATTTATGATTTGAAAAAAAAACACGTAAAAAATGACTTAAATAATTGAAAAATGGAGAAACAAAATAAAAATTAGAAGTCAATAATTGAAAAATTGGAGATAAAAATTGATGTTTAAAGAAAATAATTAAATAATAACAAAATAATTGCAAAATCCTAAAAAATTTTGAAGAAAATACTTGAAAAATAATTAAAATTAAAAATAAAAAGCAATTGACAAATGACAAAGATGATTGAAAAATGAAAAATTTAATGTAAATTAAAGTAAGAAATTAAAGAATCCATGACAATAATTTAAAGATATAAGAAAGTAAGTTAAATTTGGAGAAAGTAGGTATTAAAAAAATGTCGAAAATATTGATAATACTTGAGAAATGACTAAATTATTTGAAAATTTTAAAATCAATTAAAAAATGAGAAAAATAATTATAATAGGAAAAAATAATCGAGAAATAACAAAAAGAACAGAAATTTAAAGAAAATAATTGAGAAATCACAAAAAGTTTAAATTTAAAGGTAATATGTGGAAAATAACAAACATAATAAAAATTTGAAACAAATAATTGAAAAGTGAAAAAACTAATTAAAAATTTAGTAAAAAATAAAAAATTTGAAGAAAATACTTGAAAAATGATAAAAATAATTAAAATTTGAAAAGAAATTGAGAATTGACAAAAATAAATGAAAATTGAAGTAAAAAATTAAAAAATTCATGACAATAATTTAAAGATACAAGAAAATAAATACAAAATTTGGAGAAAGTAATAAAACAACGTCGAAAATAATGACAATAATTGAAAAATTACTAAATTAATTGAAAATTTTTAAAAAACAATTAAAAAATGCCAAAAATAATTGAAAATAGGAAAAAATAGTCGATAAATGACAAAAATAATTGAAATTTGAAGAAAAAAAATTGAGAAATTACAAAAAAATTTAATTTGAAGATAATACATGAAAAATAACAAAAATGATAAAAATTTGAGATAAATAATTGAATAATGATATGAATGATTGATAACTGATGTAAATAATTAAAAGAATGTAAAATTGAAAAAAGAAATTGAAATTTGAAAAAAAAAATAATTGTCAATTGGTGTAAAGTATTTGAAAATTATTGATACATAATAATAAAATCATTGAAAAAAATTGCTGAAATTTGAAGAAAAAAATTGAAAACTGTGTAATAAATTGAGAAATTGATGACCATAAAAAAAAAAGATTGAAAATAATTAATGAAATTTGATGAAAATAATTTTTAAATTTTAAACTAATAGAAATATGCAGAAAATAATTAAAAAATGATAAAAATAATTTAAATTTCATGGAAAAATTGAAAGACGACGAAAGTAATTGACAATTCTGGTTTAAAAATTAAAAATTTGTAGACATTAATTAAAAAATTGAAAAAGTAATTAAAATTAGAGGAAACTAATTAAACAATATAAAAATTTATTGAAATTTGAAGAACATAATTATATATAATAATAATAATATATCATTATTATTTTACTAAGAAAGTGAGAAAAGTGATTTTTTTTAAAGTGAGTAATAGTGAGTGATTTTAAAAAAATTGATTAAAAATTAGAAAAGTAAGTCAAAAGTCACTGGCAGCCCTGAAAATGCTCAAATTCGCTTGAAACGTGTTACACTTTTAGTATTTTGAAAATCTAACTTCAGATTAGTAACCAGGAACATGGATTACCACCGAGTAACAAGTTTGAAGTGAATTTGAGCAATTTTGCAAAATATGTCTGCCATATTGGATTCGCTATTTTGAATTTTGATAAATTGGTTAATCTGATATCGTTTTCACAATCAGAGACTTCGAAAACGAGTAATAAGTTTCAACAAATTTGAAGAATTATGAAAACGAATTAGCTGAAATTTTTAAAAATTCCCGGATATAATTTTTTTTTCCGGCAATTTCTCGGGTTTTTCCCGGTCGAACTAAAATCCCGGCAAATTCCCGGTTTTCCCGAAATTCCTGGTGAGTAGACACCCTGTAAAAGTTAAAAATGTTAAAATCTAGATTTTGTCTGTATAATATAGTATAAAAAAATACCGTTTTTCAAAGATGGAAATTTATTCTTCAAAATACCCTTGATACACAGTATGTCTGGTAGCATACTTGGATGTGCAATAATAGAGTTATAATCCGAAGTTGTTAATTCACCAATCTGAAAAATCGCTCACTGATAAACGTTATCAATAAAATTTAGAAAACGTATTTACTTATTATATTGTGAATTTTATTATATTATTACTATATATTAATTACCCTGATTAATCTAACTATATCAGGTCCAGCAACTAAATTTGCACCAGCTTCTTTAGCTTCCTCG
The DNA here is from genome assembly GCA_037103525.1 of Ganaspis brasiliensis. Taxonomy (NCBI): domain Eukaryota; kingdom Metazoa; phylum Arthropoda; class Insecta; order Hymenoptera; family Figitidae; genus Ganaspis; species Ganaspis brasiliensis. The sequence goes on from JAZKLR010000146.1 coordinate 4,248,885, forward strand.
TGTTGTTCCGGAGTTTTCACAAAAGCCAAAACTGATCTTTTTTCCTCTAAACTAAATTTATGAGGAACAGCAACTAAATTGTGAAAAGCACCTATCAGTTTTTTTGCACTTACACCCTGTAAGAAAAAAATATTATTTGATGATTCTTTAAGAAAATATTTACAATATTATTTCAATTCTGAGAAATTATTACTCGCATATTCAGCTCAATCTTGGCTGAAACTTTTGCACTCGGATAATTGTACATTGTGGGATGAAAAGTATTGCGATGGGCTTGCATAGCTTCGTCAAAGGAATATATTTTCCAACTGTACAATTTATATAACCACACATTGTCTGGAGAGAGATGAATTTCTTTCTCAGGGTACTTCATCGCATCAGTAGGAATTGCATCTCTGTTAAAAAAAAAAAAATTGAAAATTATTAACAAATTCACAATTAAAATATTCAATTTAAAGTAAAACCAGTTAACTTTATTTAGGCATCTTACTTGGCTTTTTTAGGCATTTTTAATTCCTTAGCTCTTTTTGCAGCTATATTTCTTAGTTTCTTCTTAAGTAATTTTTCTCTGGTTCCTTTTCTGACAGCATAGTTTCGAGACTGGATCACTGATCCACAATAAACACTGGGTTCCACATTTAATTTGTGCAAGGAAAATAATGAGGATAAAAATCGCCCTGAAAAATACTCATTTGTATTCAATTGTTTAATTTATTTATTATTGTATTTTATATATACAATTTACTTAAAAATGGTTCATATAATAAAAAAACAATGTGATGTTAAAGTTTAAAAATCCAAATAATTGTACAAGTTTATTATAAAATAATTTTTACAATAAAATTCTAAAAAAAAACTTGATACAGTTTCGAAATGATACAAACTGTCTTGTTTTAAATTTTGTAAACAAAACTAAATTCTAAAAAGAATTTCTCACGAATTTCGAAATGTGAGGTTATGGGTATGTCATGAGAAATGTAAACATGAAAAAAGATTGTAGAAATATTACTCTACTTAAAGTTTTCTGTTAAAAATGCACGGAATTTGAAAGTTATTTCATTATATTTAATTGTTTAAGCAATCTTCTATATAAATAATAGTAAACAAAGTAACAAAATATTACCTCCTGAAGCAGACATCATTGTTCGCCGGATACTGATGTGAAGTTGGCATAACAACCATGGTTGTACAGAATTGCCAATCTAATTTCGAAATACCAACACCAAGTTCGTAACTTTTCAAAAATCTTTTTCTTTTAACTATTTAATTACATATTATATTTCTTTTATTACTATGTTTTTCTAAAGAATTTGTGAATATATTTTAATAAAGTTACAAGATTTTCAAGAGAAACCGGAAATAAAAACACAAGAAACAACCAAGGACGGTAAATTTTTTTTACCATTTTATGGTTACAGCGCCAACTTCACTCTTTAACCAACTTAACCTATAAAAATATTTAAAATGCAATTAAAATATAAATAAAAGTTAAATGTCTTAAATAATAAGTTCACCGGTTTATAAGAATAATAAATATTTATTCACTAATTTTTGTATTTAATATTATGAATTATTAACAATCAGAAGTTATATGTATCCCCTTTTTTTTACAAAAAAGTGTTTTTTAAATAAGTGCTTTAAAGTAACATGTTCTTTATACACAAGTATAAAAATAAAAAATCTTAACTAAATAAGGAAAACTATAATGTATAAGAAAGCAGAAATTTAAAAATATTCTGCAGTGTTATAATTGGTATTATAAATGATGTCAATCAGTTTTAATATTTTTTTTCATAGAAGAAAAATTTCGTTTTTAAAGCATGGAAAGGCTTTTCTTAGATTTTATTCAGGAACAAAGCAAAATGTCAGAACACAACAATACACCGACACAATATTATTACCTCAGACCAAATTTGCAGCTAAACTCACTGGAGAGAAAAGAACTGAAATGGATCAGTATTTGTCAGAAGTTAGTATAAATAAAAGAAAGATACTTTCATTTTTTTAAAAAAATTTTACGATTTTTAAGTATATTTTTTAATAAACAGGAAATAAACAAGTAAAACTCAAAGTAGTTTGTTAATTTTTAATCAATTTTGTATCTTTAATATAGAAATGTGGATTTCTTGATTTGTACAACTGGCAGAGAGCAAATCTAGAAGGACCAGATTTTGTTTTACACGATGGACCACCTTATGCTAATGGAGATCCACACATGGGTCATGCGATAAATAAGGTGATATATATAAAAAATAATACCTATAGAAATTTATACCTATGTATAATTTAAATTTGTTTAATTCAATTTTGAAAATTCTCTCTATAAATTTAAAATATGAACACAATCTTGCAGATCCTGAAAGACATTACTCTTAGAAGTAAAATAATAAAAGGACAAAGGGTACATTATGTACCAGGATGGGATTGTCACGGTTTACCAATTGAATTAAAAGCTTTAACAGAACTTAAAGCCAAAGCAAAAGAATTGACTCCTCTTCAAATTCGACAACATGGTAAATTTTACTAATTTAAAATTAAAATCCAATTAAAATAACGATTAATCACAGAAAAACATTACATTTTATAGCGAAAAAATATGCCAAAGATGCAATCGCAAGACAAAAAGAGGCATTTGTGTCGTGGGGAGTTGTAGCTGATTGGAAAAAATCCGGCTGCTATTTTACAAATAATGTTTCATTTATTACGAACGAATTGCGACAGTTTATCAATTTGTACGAAAAAGGACTTGTTTTTCGAGATTTTAAACCGGTCCACTGGTCCCCTTCTTCGAGGTCTGTTGATATTTAAATAACAAAATTTATTATATTCAGGGCTGTAATTGATTTAAATCATTGGGCATTTGCATTAACATCATGATTTAAGTAAAAAAAACAAAAAATTTGTGAATAAATCTTGAAAATTTCAATTTTAATATTTTAATCTTTATAAAGTTTTAAAAATTTTGCTAATACAAATGATCAAAATACCTACGATTTACAAATTTTTGGTATGAAGATAACAAAAAATAGTATTACATTTTTATTTCAAACTTTTAAATTTCAATTAATTCAAATGTAAATGCATATTAATTAATGCAAAGTATTTAAATAATATTAATTATTTTCCATATTTGCAATAATCCTTTTTTTAATTCTTACAGTATTTCTAAGTGATTTCACTTTTTCAAAACCATTTAATTTTTATCTCATAATTTCCTATTCTTACAAAATTGTAAGATTTTTTCTCCTTTTACTTTTGATATTTTTTTTGTATTTGTCTTTTTATTTTAGGATTTTTTTTAATTTTCCTCTTTTTAGGCAAATTATTTAAAAATATTTTACATAATTTTGTTCTTATAACATTCGTTCATTCATTCATTTTTGTTTATTTCGTTGATTTTCTTAATTATTTCCATATTTTGGCAAACTTACTTATTCTTTCATAAAATTTTTCGATTTTCTTTATTTTTCTATATGTATTGTTGGACTTGTTTTAAGTGTAATATTATAAAAATATTTTTGGTTTAATTTGCCTAATCTTTGTTATTTTTAAAGGATTTTAAAATTTCTTTTCTGGACTTTTTATTTATCTTTATATACATTTTTTATTTAATTTTTATTAATGACAATTTTCTAGTAGATTCTAAACAAATTTTATTATTTTTTTTTACTTCTTACATTTTTTTTACAGTTTGTTAGATTAAAGAAAAAATATTTCTCCATCTTCTTTCTATTTATTTAATTTTCTTGAAGTCTCACTATTTTTTTAGTCCTTCCTTTCATTTTAATTAATTTTTTAATTGTTTTGTCTACATTTTTCCAATTTTTAAAATACATTTTTCCTTCATCTCAATTTTTTATCTTTTATCTTATAATTACGAATTTTTGAAAACATGTATTCCATTCTTTTATCTACATTTTTAAATTTCTCAATTTTCTACTTTTTTGAAACCTTTCATTCTTTTATTTTACATTATGTAAGTTTAATCTTGTACTAAATATTCTCATTTTAACATCTTTCTTCTATTTCATAGAATTTCTTTTCTTTTAAATTTTTTTTAAATTTTCCAAAATTTTATTCATTCTTTTTTTATTTAATTTGTAAAAGAAGTCTCGAATTTTTTAATTTTTGTTCTCTTTAGTAATATATTTTAACGTTTTTTTAATCATCTTCATATTTATTTTTTTAATTTAAAAAAAAATGTCTGTAAATAATTTAATTTTTCAACAAAAGTTTCTACTTTTTTAAATATTTTCATGTCCAGGGACCCTCACAAAATTAATTTGGTTTTTTCAAAATATCTAGTAATAGTCAATAGATTTTACTTAAAGATTGAAATCAATTCATCAAATTTAAGGCAAAAAATGATTCTGCGTTGTTAAAATTTTAAAATTGATTTTTAATTTTTTGTTTCTTCGCTTGAACCGTAATTCGAACCGAAACAAAATAATTAGGTTTCGAATTACGGTTCAAGCGAAGTAACAAAAAATTAAAAATCAATTTTGAAATTTTAACAACGTAGAATCATTTTTTGCCTTAAATTTGATGAATTGATTTCAATCTTTAAGTAAAATCTATTGACTATTACTAGATATTTTGAAAAAACTCCAAAAACCAAATTAATTTCGTGACGGTCCCTGTTCATGTCACAGTTTCATTCTTGTGTGTTTTTTTTTAATTTTTCTTCATTTCTTTAATATTGTCCAAAACATTTTTTATTTAATTATTTTCATATTTTGGCAAACTTACTTATTCTTTCATAAAATTTTTCGATTTTCTTTATTTTTCTAAATTTATTATTGTACTTGTATTAAGTGTAATATTATAAAAATATTTTTGGTTTAATTTTCCTAAACTTTTTTATTTTTAAATGATTTTTTAATTTATTTTGTAGAATTTGTATGTCTTTATATGCATTTTTAAATTTGTTTTGATTTACTCTAATGTTTTAGTAGATTCTTAGCAAATTTTTATATTTTTTGTACTTTTTAGATTATTTTACAGTTTGTCGAATTAAGAAAAAAACTATTTTCAATTTTCTTCCTATTTATTTAATTTTCTTGGTGTTTTACAATTTTTTTCATCCTTTTTAGCATTTTTATCAATTCTTTAATTTTTGTTACCATTTTTCTGTTGCTTAAAAATTTTTATTATTTTTATTTAGGATATATTTTTATAAATATATTTTTATTTATTTAAAAAATATGTTCGTAAATAATTTAATTTCTTGAAAAGGGTTTCTACTCTTTTGTATATTTTTATGTTACTGTTTCATTCTTGTGTTGTTTTTTTTAAGTTCTTCTTTATATCTTTAATAATGTCCATGACTTCTTTTATTTAAAAGAATTTTCTCATTTTTTTAATAGAAACTATTTTTTTATATTTTTACGTTTTTATGTCTTTTTTTTATAATTTTTTTTTTTTTCGTTGCTTTTACCTAACTTTTTTAATTTTGCGATCATATGAGCTTAAATATATATATATATATTAATATTCTGATTTATTCGAACTAATTTGTTTGATTTTATGAAATATTTTATTCTTCATTATTTCTTATTAAATGTTCTCAGTTTAAAAAATAAACTACTCCCAACATTTGAAAATTTTACATACTCATTTTATATATTAAAAAAAATCAATTTTTGATTTAAATCAAAAAAATCCAATTTAAATAAAAAAAATATTTATTTTTAAGTAAAAATAAATTATTTTTATCAGCCCTGATTATATTGTTAACCGTGAATTTCCTGAAAATTGTTATTGCATTTTTCTTAATGAAATGAAATTTATTTTAAATATTGAAATATTTTCAGAACAGCACTAGCTGAAGCGGAATTGGAATACAATGAAAAACATAAGAGCACGTGTGCAACTGTACGTTTCAAAATTTCCGAATTGCCACCAATTTTAGCCGAATTTCAAGGAAAAAATCTTTATGCACTTACGTGGACAACAACTCCTTGGACACTTGTGGCAAATCAAGCTCTTGCGTTTTCCTCCGAAGCAGTTTATTCTGTAGCACAAAATTCCGAGGGAGATTTATACCTAGTCGCTCAAGATTTAATCGACAGTATTATAGAAAAAGTCGGTCACTTGACTCCTTTAAAAACAATCAAAGGTTCAAAATAAATATAATATAGAATATTTTTTATACGATATAATGGGATAATACAATAAAACATAAAAAAAATAATTAAAAATTATGCTCGTAGGAAGTGAACTTTCTGGGACAAAATATCTACAACCAATCACTGGAGTTTCATTACCATTTTTACCCGCAAGTCATGTAAATACTACAATGGGAACTGGATTAGTTCATACAGCTCCTGCTCATGGACCTGAAGATTTTTGCGTTGCTATTGAATATAAAATTCCAGTTGTAAGTAATAAATATAAGATTTGACTCTTTTTTGGCACATTTAGATACTTTTTTACTACCAATTTTGATGGATTTATTCGTAAAATCAGCACAGAAAAAAAGATTTTTTTTTATTGGAATATTAAACAAATGAAATGTTAATTCATAGAAATGTTTCTACTAAACGTAAAAATTTAAAAACAAATGTTTACAAAAGTTATTGCAAAATGAAAATTTTTATCACTTTGTAAATAAAAGCTTATGAATTATATTTAAATGAATTAAAAAGTTTAAGTGTACCTTGGATAGAATTAAAAGAATAAATAGACTTCTCTTTTCTGTTCGAAAATTTAAATGAACAATTAATTTTTTTTTCAATATTCTGCGCCTTTTTAAAAATCAGGGAAAAATATTAATATACACTTAAAACCCTAAGGAATCAAAAATCCATTGAGAAAATTAATGAGCGATTATTTTCGATCAAACGAATTTCTCATGGAATGCCCCAAAAAATAATCGCTCATTAATTTTCTCAATGGATTTCGATTCCTTAAAGTTTTAAGTCTATTTTAATATTTTTTCTCTTTTAAAAGTTTTGTAAACATGTTTTTTTAATTTTTTGTTTGATAGAAACATTTTTAGGATCTAACATAATAATTTTTTCAATATTTCGATAAAAAGAATTTTTTTTCTCTCTGCGCGCTGATTTTACGAATTCTGGCCCTCTACTAAACGTCACAGTAAACAAAAATAAGGTAAAAAAAATTATAAAATCGAAGATTGTTAGTTTTTTAGTCATTTAATAATTTTAAATATATAATCAATAAATTTTTGAATTAGTTATCATTGGTGAATGAAGAAGGTCGATACACAGATGAGGCAGGTTCTCAATTTGCAAACTTGGAAGTTTTAAAGGATGGCACAAAAGCGGTTTTAGAACATTTAAACAAGGATGTTTTGCATACGGAAACATTAGTACACAGTTATCCATATGATTGGAGAACAAAAAAACCAGTTATTACACGAGCAAGTTACCAGTGGTTTATTAACACAGAGGCTGTAAAAGAAAAGGCAATTGTACGTGCCTAATGGAAAATTTATTTATTGAAAAAATTAGTATTATAATTGAAAATTAAAAATGAATTCTTTTTTCAGGAGAGTATAAAAGATCTGAAAATATATCCGACACAGGGAAGTCAATCTTATTTAAATTTATTAAGTACGCAAATTAGACAGAGACCCTTCTGGTGCATTTCTAGACAAAGAGTTTGGGGAACACCTATTCCTGTGGTGTATCTTGGAGATTCTCAAAAAGCATTTACAAACAGGTAAATTTATTTTTCAATTTTTTTCAATTTTGAATTATTAGTCTATAATCTAACTTCTGAAATAAATAAATTACATTTTTTAGTTTAAATGTCATCTTAAGGCTTCAAAGAATAATAGAAACTAATTTTGAAATTTTTAGGGAATTAGTCGAGAGGTTGTGTCGTTTGATAGAAAAAAATGGAAGTGATTGTTGGTGGGAATTACCAGTTGAGAAAATAGTTGGTAAAAAGTTGATGCAAGAACTAAATGTGACAAAAATCGAGAGGGGAAATGACATATTTGATATTTGGTTCGACAGTGGAGTTACCTGGTCTTCGGTTTTACCTGAGGGAAAAGCGGATCTTTACATTGAAGGATCTGATCAATTTACTGGATGGTTCCAAACATCGTTGCTTACTTCTGTAGCTCTTCAAGACTCTGCCCCTTACAAGTAAGTTTTTTTTATTTTAATTTGTGATTTCTCGAACTGCTAAATGGAAATTTTTCTATTTCAGAGGATTGTTCGTTCACGGTTTTGCAGTCGATGAAAACAATAATAAAATGTCGAAATCTGTTGGAAATGTTGTCAGTCCAGATGAAATTCTTAAAGGTAGCGTGACAAAGAAGAATAAACCAGTTTATGGAGTAGATGTTCTCAGGTACAGGTCATAATTTTCTTTAAATCGATAATAAAAAAAAATATCACAGGGTGTCCACTTGACTGAGAAATGACCGAATTTCATCCTTTCATTCATTTTTTGTCTATTCATACCTGAAGTTTGGCACAAAGATATTTGTTGTTTTAAATCAGATATAGAAACTTTTTAAAAAATGCATTTCAATTGATTAAAATTTCAATTTATAAATATTAGTTCAAATAATATTAATTTCATTAATAAATATATCCATAATTTTTTCTATAATTTTCAACACTTTTCAATATATACAATTATTCTCTTTAAATTTTATAACTAAATTATTCTTTAATGTTTTAAAATTATTTTATTCAGTTGTCGATTATTCTCGACAGTTTTCAAATTTTTCTTTCGATTGTTAATTCTTTTCCTCATTTCTCAATTATTTTCTTTTAATTCTAAACTACTTTCTTAAAATTTCGATTTAATTCTTTAATTAATTCTTTTAATTAAAACTTTAAATTTCTATTATTTTCTTCAATTTTTATTTTCATTCTTTAGTTTTCAAATGTTTTCTTCTATATTAATTAATTCACGGCTTTTTTCTATTACTTTTTTTCAATTTTTAAGTATATTCATTAAATTTCAATTCCATTCTTCAATTTTTAATTGCTTTCTTCAATTTTCAATTATTTCTTTCAATTTTAATTATTTTCTTTTAATTTCAATCCAGTTGTTAAATGTGCAATTACATATTTCCAACAATTATTCCTATAATTTTCTTAATTTTTCAATTTGGAATTATTTTCTTTAAATTTAATATTTCTTGATTAATTTTTTTAATTATTTTTTTCAGTCGTCGATAAATCTAGTCATTTTCCGAATTTAGTTTTCAATTAAAAATTATTTTCTTCAATTTTTCAATTATTCTCGTCATTTTTTCCTATTTCCTTCAATTATTAATTATTATCCGCAATTTTCAAATATTTTTTACAGTTTTTTCAAATTTCAATTATTATTTTAAAATTTTATAATTATTCTTTGATTTTTTAAATTATTTTGTTCGGTTGTGTATTAATTAATCTAGCCATTTTTTGAATTTTGTTTTTAATTTTAAATTATTTTCGTCATTTTGTAATTTCTTTTTAATTACCAATTGATTTATTAAATTTTCAATTTATTTCCTCAATTTTCAATTATTTTCTTCAATTTTAAATTGCATTCTTAGTTTTTCAATTATTTTATTCACAATTCAATAGTTCTCGCATTTTCTCAATTATCAATTATTTTCTTGAAATTTCAATACAATTCTTCAATTTCCAATTGATTTCTTCAATCTTCATTTATTCTCAAAAATTTTTTCTATAATTTTCATCAGTTTTCAGTTGAGAATTTATTATTTTCCTTCAATTTTATGATTCTTCATTCATTTAAAAAAATTTTATGTTCAAATTCCGATTATTTCCACCATTTTACGATTTTTTTTTCAATTATTTATTATTTTTTTTTTTTTTTGTTAATAGATAATTATATTAGTCAATATTCAATAATGTTCGTCATATTGTAATTATTCTTTTAATAATCAATTATTTTCTTGAAATTTCCATTTAATTCTTTAATTCCCAATTTATTTCTTCAATTTTTTATTATTTTCTTCAAATTCTATTTTTTTTATTTTTTTATTTTCAATCCAGTTGTTAATTGTGCAATTATTTTGCAACACTTATTCCTATAATTTTTCTTAATTTTTCAATTTGCAATTATTTTTTTTAAATTTAATATTTCTTGTTTAATTTCTTCAATTATTTTTTTCAGCTGTCTATTAATCTAGTCATTTTTCGAATTTTGTTTTCAATTGCCAATTATTTTCGTCATTTTTCACATATGTCCTTCAATTTTTCAATTATTCTTGTCATTTTTCCCTATTTCTATCAATTATTAACTTTTTTCCGCAATTTTCAATTATTAACTTAAAATTTAATTTTAATTTAATTTTTTTTTTAATTTAATTTTTGTTCAGTTGTGTATTAATCTAACTATTTTTTGAATTTTGTATCAATTGCCAATTATTTTCGTCTTTTTGTAATTTTTTTTCAATTATAAATTATTTTGATATAATTAAATATAATATTAATATTATATAATTATATTAATAATTAATTAATTAATTATAATTATATAATTTAATATAATTTTATTTTAATTTAACTCTTAAATTTTCAATGTACTTCCTTAGTTTTTTCATTATTTCCTTCAATTTCAATTGTTTCTTTCGATTTTGAACCTAGTTGTTCAATTTGCAATTATGTATTTCCAACAGTTATTCCTATAATTTTTCAACTATTTTGCTTAAATTTAATATTTGTTTAATTTTTTAAACTGTTCTTTTCAATTGTGTAATTATTTAGGTATTTTTCTAATTTTGTTTTCAACTTTTATTTTCGTCATTTTTCTGATTTATTTTTTAATTTCGTAATTTTTATTATTTGAATTTTCAAAAATTTATAGTGTTAAATGTCCAACAGCAATGCAAAGTTTGTTCATGTTGCAAGTGGAATTTTACTACGTAATTCTTTTAAAATGTTTAAGATAAATTATTATCCAAAAATTTAGATTTTAATATTTTGTGATAAGGGATCATTCACATATCACGTGATACAAATTTTAGCTATTTTGAACCCCCTCCCCCCTCCTCGTGATACTTTTTCTATTGCTAAAAAAATTAATTTCCATGGACCGTGATATTTTGACTACCCCCCTCCCACCCCTAAAGATATCACGTGATATGTGGACGACCCCTAATAAAACTTTTCAAGCTTTAATTATAATCAATAAGATTATCAAAATGTGTAAATTTTAAATTTAACTATAAAGTTATATTTCAAATATAAAGTCGAATTTCGCAAAATTAAAAATACTGTTTTAATTTTTCGAAAATTTATAACCGGGAAATCCAAACAATAGACCGTAAAAACCGGGAATTTAATTTCATAAAAAAAGTGTCCGTCCTGTATCAATTTGAATAAGAAAATTATCAACTAAAAGAAAAACATTGAGATCTTAAAATATTATTTATTATTAAATTCTTATTTATTTCCTAAATTTCAGATGGTGGGTAGCTAGTCATGGATCACAACATAGTCTAATTCCTGTTAAGGAAACTATATTAGGCGATAGTTTAGATTGCATAAACAAATTAAGGATTGTTTTGCGTTTTCTTTTGGGTGCAATACATCCCTATTCTGTGAAAAATACTGTTGAGCCTCAATATTTGTTTTTGGACAGGTACATGTTGCATCGACTTTATCATTACAATGAAGAGGTAATTCAACAGTTGCTAAAAATTAATTAATTTTTATTTTAATTCCAATTAATTTTAAAATTCATTCTTCATTTAAATCACCTTATTAACTTTTTCTCAAAATATTTAATTCTTTTCATTATTCAGGTTCAAAAATTGTACTCGAGTTATCAGTATCACAATGTGTCAAAACATATAATAAATTTCGTAACAAACGACGTGTCAGCACTTTATTGCTATTTGGTGAAAGATCGACTTTATTGTGAAAATGCAAATTCTCCTTATCGTGCTGGGGCTGTTGATGTTATGGGCGCAATTTTGGCTGTTGTTGTGAGATCAATCGCACCAATTATCCCACATCTTGCAGAAGAAGTGTGGCTACATCATCCTGAGAATCTTGGTATGAAATTCTAAATTTTTAAATTATTAAAATAAATAAAGAAGACGTCTAAATAATAATTTTACAGCTTCCGTGCCGTTGTTTCACTCTGGTTATAAACAGACAAGTAATTGGCACCAACCGGAAGTTCAAGAAATAATTGAATCTGCTTTATTATTAAGAGATAGAGTGAATAAACACCCGACTAAAAATACTTGGGAGTTGAAAGCCAAAATTCGAGTTGATCCGACAAACTTTTCTCGACTAACGGTACGTGAAAAACTTTTATATTTGAAAAGATTAATCCTAGCTTTTGTTATTTTGTTTCAATTTTAATTAATTGTAAATAATTAAAGATAACTATTTATCATTTTTTTTTAAATAGAATCTGCAGAAGGAAGAGAGATCTTCGACCTCTGAACTTTGTGAGATACTTCGTGTTTCATCCATTGAATTAATTGAAGACAAAAATTGTACAGATCCACAAATCGAATTAGAGAATATAAATACGAAATTGTGTAAACGGTGCAGACGACATCCTGAATCGAGTAATGAAGAAATTTGTTTTCGTTGTAATGAACTTTTAAACACATATTGTACATAAACATTTTTTATCATTTATCAGTGATGTAAAAAAATAATTTTTTTGAAATTTTCTATAAACCGGATGTCTTTATGTTTAAAAACACTTTGAGCCCTTTTATTTAACGTAAAGATTGTTTTTATATAAAAATATCAAAAATGAACTTAAAATATGAATGAAAATCCTTGTTTATAAATTTATAGGCGGAAATAAATTAAATTTTAAAAAAGTGAGAAAAGGTGACAGCCTGTGATCCCAAAAAAAAGGAAGAATATTGTAAATAAATCTGACTTTTCTGTATTTAAACCTTATTTTCTAATTATTACAATTTTAAATATCCAAATTTAAATTTTCAGGAAACACAACATACTCTTTAGAATTACAATAAATTTACGATTGGCAGTAACAAATATGAAATTACATAATATTTTATTAATGCATATTATTTCAGTCAAAACTCTGCTTCGATGCAAAAACAACATTAAATTAATGAATAAACTAAAAAATTAATAAAAATAAAGCGATTTCTTTAAATATTTAAATACCACTAGAAAATGTCTTTTGAGACAAAGTTATACAAAAAAGTGTCTGAGCCCTTGAAATGTCGCTTATCACAGAATTGTTTGAAACATTTGTAATTAAGTGATATTTACTTAAACTGTAAAGACTTATTTATCTATAAAATGCACAATGAAACTTTAGCTGAATATTATAACTTGAGCATTTAGCACAAAAGATTTTTTAAAGCTCGCTAAACCAAAATAAAAACTTACAAAATGTAATAAAAGATAGATAACGGCACAAAAGATTTTAACTTGAAAAATCCATTTTGCTAAATACTTAAATATATGGCTCCTTCTTCAAGAAGGCTTTTAGTACAATACTAGTTCAATATTTATATATTTACAGACATTGAAAAATAATTTCAAAAAGAAAATAAATGCATTATAACAGCTTCAAGAAAAAATGGCAGTTTTTCAGTTGAATGTTTTGAGAGTCTCTTAATGTTGTAAACTTGACCTAAAATAATTAAATTGAGTTAAAAATAATTTTTAAATATTTTAATGTTATAATAATATATATATTTCTTTTTTCTTAAAAAACTTACTTTTTCTGAAATCCAAACATATTCAACAGACTCTGTTGTCCCTGTGAAGATGTTGATTTTCTACTCGCAACGGAAGTTCGAGGTTTTCTTTTACTCAGATGCGCCTATAAAAAAAGTTTTTAAGCATTGTCACCCTACAATTGGATAATTCAGATTCAATGTCAAAAATAAGATTAAAAATACCTCTTTGACTCTCGGTGATCTTTCCATTTTTTTAATTCCTTGATTTTTTACACTAGACCACCGGAATAAGCTGGGCCTAATACTTTCGATACTACTAGTTTCAACCGAGAATTCCAACTCGGAACCAGGACTCGTACTTGTTTGAGTTTTAATATTATTTATCAATTCCTGAGTATCCATAAAAAGACTTTCTTCAATTTTCTCGGAACACTTTGAAGAACTCCCATCTGTTTGGGAGTCTATTTCCGTTGAAATTTGTATACCTGAAATGCCAATGCTTCTATCTAAAGTGTTATCTTGAAAATCTTCCTCTAAATCTTCCTCCTCCTCAGCGAAAATTTTTTGAGGATTTTCTTGACAAGATTCCTTCTCCATTTCAATCGTTGGCAATATTATATTTTCACTTATGTTTTCTTTGCCTTTAACTTCCTGTTGTTCATTATCAGTATTGTCACATGAACTTTCGATTTCTTTAAATTTAAACTCATCCTCAATTTCCCGAGATGTGGAAGATTTAGCAAAAAATTTGCTTTCTTCAATAGCGGTATTGTCAATTACAGTCGGTGTGAAAATATTGAGTCGTGTTCGTCTTCTGGTTCTTGTCAAAAGACTCGGAGATTCGCCATCTGCACCTTTCACAAAAGGATTTCTAATTTTTCGACTCAATATTGGAGACGTAATGCTATTATCTGTTTCTTTTTCAGAAGAAGGTTCAATAGGCTCCGTTTCAGCAACCTCGCTTTTCTTTTTCGATTCTTGGGTATACATTGCCAGATAATCTTCGTCTTCTACATCTGTAACAATTCACTTTCTTTATTTTATTTATATTTTCAGTCAGGGGCGTCGACTTGTATATATGGCACGTCTGGAATATTCCATAGGGCAAAAAAGTCGCTCTGTGAAATTCCATATGGTAAAATTACAGACAAAAAATAAATTTCTTCATAAGAATGTGGATAAATGAATTTACAATTATAGATTATAATTTACAAGCTCATTCTGTCCATACCTGAAGTTTGCTACTAGACGTTTTTTTCTTTTAAATTTTAAATCATTTACCACCAACGTTAAATTTTGTCAAGTTTATGACTTATAACAATTTTAATTTCTTCGAATTGCAATTAATTTGAAATTTCATTAATTAAAAATTTAATTAATCCACGTTTTGAGAATAGTAAATTTGAAATTATTTAAAAATCTCTTCAATTTTTAACTATTTTTTTTATTATGATTTCAATTATTAGCTACGATTTTCAACACTTTTTATCATTTTTCAAAAATATTCTTCAATTTCTAATTATTTTCATTAATTTTCAAATTTTCCCCTAAATTTTAAATTCAATTTCCGCAAGTTTCAATTAGTTTCTTTAATTTTTTCAAATAAAACTTTTTCAGTTTTATTTATTTCCTTCAATATCAAATTAGTTTCATTATTGATTAATTAACTTTCAATTTCTTTCCACATTTTTCAATTATTTTAAAAAATATGATTTTTGTTCTTCAAATTGTAATGTTTTTCTTCAAATTACAATTAATTTCTTCAATATCGAATTATTAGTGTCAGATTTTAATCTCAATGAAATAATGAAAGGACATAACTCATCAAATTTGTTAATTCAATTATCAGTGTCACTATTTTCATCGTTTTTCATAATCTTTTTCCAAATATTTTTCAACATTAAAAAACCTGTTTTATGTTTCATCAATTTTTATTAAAAAACAAAATTATTCAATTTTTATTTACTGTTTTTAAATTTAAGTTGTGGGTCAAACCATTATATTTCGCACGGGCATTTTTTACTAATTTTTAAAATTAATGAAACTTAGCAAAAGTAATTTTGGAAGTATCTAGAACACGAAATGAATATTATTTTGCCAAACTTTTTATTATTTTTCGTAAAATAAGAATTTTAAATGAAGAAAGTATGGAAAACTGTCACTTTTTAAGACATTTGAAAAAATGTTTAAAAAACATTTAATTAGTGTTAAAAGAATAAATAAATGATCGATATTTATTCAAAACAAGTCAATTTATTGTTTTTAACTGATTAAAGCATATAAAGATGTAAAATAATGAAAAGAATATGTTTTTAAAGTTGATCTGTCAAACATCGAAATTTCGTGATTTTTAACAATTAATTATAAACTCGTTAAATTATTAAAATGAATTAAAACTTACCTGAAAGATAGTATTTCATGTAACCTTTCAGATTTTCTTAGCACTTTTTTTCGTTTTAATTTGTAAACACTGAAATATTTCAATCAAAAGTTTGCACTTTATGAATTATCCCGACTTTCAAACGCGAATAATTCTTTTGGAAAAAAATAAAAAAATTCCAAACTTTGGGACTATTTAAATCATCACTAATTAAACGTGTACCAAAAGTTTCGCGTTGGTCCCAAGACTAAATCAATGCGATTAAATCCTTTGAAAATTTTAACCGTTTTTGTGGTTAAAAGATATACTTGTTTATAACTTGAAGTTGGCTTATATACATTTGATTATATAAATAGTAATGTCATTTAATGTTAATATTTCTGTAAGTCAACTTCAAGTTATAAAAGCAAGTATATCTTTTAACCCTTTTAACCACAAAAAAGGTTAAAATTTTCAAAGGATTTAATCGCATTGATTTAGTATTGGGACAAACGCGAAACTTTTGGTACACGTTTAATTAGTGATGATTTAAATAGTCCCAAAGTTTGGAATTTTTTTATTTTTTTCCAAAAGAATTATTCGCGTTTGAAAGTCGGGATAATTCATAAAGTGCAAACTTTTGATTGAAATATTTCAGTGTTTACAAATTAAAACGAAAAAAAGTGCTAAGAAAATCTGAAAGGTTACATGAAATACTATCTTTCAGGTAAGTTTTAATTCATTTTAATAATTTAACGAGTTTATAATTAATTGTTAAAAATCACGAAATTTCGATGTTTGACAGATCAACTTTAAAAACATATTCTTTTCATTATTTTACATCTTTATATGCTTTAATCAGTTAAAAACAATAAATTGACTTGTTTTGAATAAATACCGATCATTTATTTATTCTTTTAACACTAATTAAATGTTTTTAGGGTTCCGTACACCTTCGGTGTTCGGCGGAACCCTTATAACGAGACTCGTGCGTCCGTAGCCAAAAACCATTCCCCCCCCCTTAACTTCTAAACTATTTGACCTAGAGGGCTGAAATTTGGTACACTTATGTATTTTCAAGTGTAGATTGCACGAAAAATACAGAGAACATGATTCAAGGTGATGTTCATAGCGTTGTCAAGGAAATAACAATTTTTTTTAGCAAAAATGCATTAAAATGGACCATTCCCCACCCCCTTAACTTCTAAACTATTTGACCTAGAGGTCTGAAATTTGGTACACATATGTATTTTCACGTGTAGATTATACGAAAAATATAGAGAACATGATCTGGATTGATGGCCATAGCGTTGTCAAGGAGAAACTGCAAATTTTTGAAAAAAAAGTTTTTTTTCTCTAACTTTGCCATTATTTGAGCTAGAGGGCTAAAATTTGGTACTCTCGTGTATTTTTGCATGCAGATTATGGAAAAATTATGTTTGGAAATAAAATTAAATATTATGAGGTCACAAAAAAAAAATTCAAAAAATGACCAAAAAGAGGTTTAGACCCCTATGCTAGAGCTCACCCTAATTGTCCTACAGTACCCCTCAAACCAATAAATTTTTTATTTGTGTACTCAGAATTAAAAAAAACGATATAAAACGCAATTGAAAATTGTTATCACTTTTTTTTCAAAATAATTGAAAAATTATGAAAAAAAACAAAAAAATTTTTTTAATCTTATACAAGGCTTGATCAAGGCTGCTACAGGACCTATAATCAAGACTGTTAGAAGCCCTGAAACCCTATAAAAATTTCAGGGCCTCCCCTAAAAAAAAATTCTTGATTTTTATGTTATTTATATGAAATACAAGCCTGTACCCTTAAGCAAAAGTAATCTGAACGTTCTTAATTAATTTTCTTAATCTGTACATAAAAATATACAAATATACCAAATTTTAGCCCTCTAGCTCGAATAGCGTCAAAGTTATAGGGAAGAAACTTTTTTTTCGAAAATTTGCATTTTTTTTTTTTTTTTTGATAACGTTTTGACTGTCAATCCAGATAATGTTTCCTATAATTTTCCTGTAATCTACACGTGAAAATACATATGTGTACCAAATTAGAGCTCTCTGTTAATAAGGTATATCTTTGTTTCATAAATGTACGGAACCCTAGATTTTGGTACGGGTGTAACTCGTACTTGCCCGATTTTATTTAAAAATATTTTCAAATGTCTTAAAAAGTGACAGTTTTCCATACTTTCTTCATTTCAAATTCATGTTTTACGAAAAATAATAAAAATTTTGGCAAAATAATATTCATTTCGTGTTCTAGATACTTCCAAAATTACTTTTGCTAAGTTTCATTAATTTTAAAAATTAGTAAAAAATGACCGTGCGAAATATAATGGTTTGACCCTTGTCTTTTTCAAGTATTTACATGTTCTTCGATTTTAAATCACTTTCTTTTATATAAAATAAATTCTGTAATTTTCTCAATTTTTTTCCCTCCACAATTATCTTTAATTTCCAATTATTTTTATCATTTTTTGTCTTGTTTATCTCAAAAATATTCTGCAATTTTATAAATTATTTTTTACAAATTTCAATTAATTTCTTCATTTTTCAATTGTTTCTATCAATTTTCAGTTAATTTTTGTCATTTTAAACTATTTTTTACTTAATTTTCTAATATTATTCATCTCAAATTTCAGTTAGTTTTTCAATTTACAATTATTTTTATCATTTTGCAATCATTTTCTTTTATACAAATATGTATTGTAATTTTTTCAATTATTTTTCACAAATTAAAATTATTTTCTTCGATTTTTAATTATTTTTATTACTTTGCAAATATTTTCACGAATTTTTTATTATTTTTATTATTCTTCAATTAATTTCCTAGATTTTAAAATATTTTTCTCAAATTTTAATAATTTTCTTCAATTTTTAATTATTATTGTTTTGTTATCATTTTGCAATCTTTTTCTTCAATTTCTTATTATTTTTACTATTAATCAAATAAATTCCTAAATTTTCAAATATTGATCTTATTTTTCAATTATCTTTTTTAATGTTAATTTTCTTTTATTTTGCAATGATTTTCTCCACCTTTTAATTAGATATATCTATTAAGTATTTTTCAATTAATTTCCTAAATTTTCACTTATTATCTCAAATCTAAGTTATTGTATCCACTTTTCAATTTTTTAATCATTATTCAATTATTTTTCACAAATTTCAATTTTGTTCGTCAAATTAACATTTTTTTAAAAAATGATTTTTGTCATTTTCAGTTATTCTTTAACTAAAATTTTCTAATTTTTTTTGTCATTTATCTCAAATTACAGTTATTTTTTCAATTTACAATTATTTTTATCATTCTGCAATTATTTTCTTTTACAAATATATATATATATATTATCTCGATTTTTTTTCACAAATTAAAATTATTTTCTTCAATTTTAAATTATTTTCGAATTATTCTTCAATTAATTTCTTAAGTTATAAAATATTTTTCTCAAATTTTAATAAAATTCTTCAATTTTTAATTATTATTGTTATAATTTTGCAAACAATTTCTTCAATTTCTTATTATTTTTACTATTAATCAAATAAATTCTTAAATTTTCAAATATTCATCTTATTTTTCAATTATCTTTTTAATTTCAATTTTTTTTTGCAATTATTTTCTTCACCTTTAATTAGATATAATTATTATTGAATTAATTTTCTAAATTTTCACTTATTGTATCTACTTTTCAATTTTTTAATTATTATTCAATTATTTTTCTCAAATTTCAATTACGTTCGTCAATTTTTAATATTTTTTTTAATTTGCAATGATTTTCACAAATTGTATACTATTTTGACTATTTGATGATTAATTCAATAAATTTTATTTATTTATCTCAAATTTCCATCATTTTCTTCAATTTGCAATTATTTTC
Organism: Ganaspis brasiliensis; assembly: GCA_037103525.1. NCBI lineage: Eukaryota > Metazoa > Arthropoda > Insecta > Hymenoptera > Figitidae > Ganaspis > Ganaspis brasiliensis. The sequence continues at coordinate 4,268,772 of JAZKLR010000146.1, forward strand.
ATCATTTTTCAACTACTTTTTATCATTTTCAATTATTCTTTAATTAATTTTCTAATTTTTTTTGTCATTTATCTTAAATTTCAGTTATTTTTTCAATTTACAATTATTTTCTTTTATTGCAAATATATATTGTACTTTTTTCAATTATCTTTCACAAACTAAAATTATTTTCTTTAATTTTTAATTATTTTTATTACTTTGCTAAATTTTAAAAAAAATTTCTCATATTTTAATACTTTTCTTGAACTTTCAATTATTATTGTTATCATTTTGCAGTCAATTTCTCTAATTTTAAATTATTTATACTATACCTCAATTAAATTCCTAAACTTTTAATTATTTATCTCATTTTTCAATTATCTTTTTCAATTTTCATTTTATTTTATCTTTTTGCAATCATTTTCTTCACCTTTTAATTAGATATTTTAATTAGTATCTTACAATTAATATCCTAAATTTTCATTTATTATCTCAAATCTAAGTTATTGTATCCACTTTTCAATGTTTTCATCATTCTTTGATTATTTTTCTCTAATTTTAATTACGTTAGTCAATTTTTAATTTTTTTTTTTTTCATTTGAAATGATTTTAACAAATTTTATATTATTTTGTTTATTTGTTGATTAATTCCGAAAATTTCAATTATTTATCTTATATTTCCATTATTTTCTACAATTTTCAATTATTTTTATAATTTTTTTTTTATTTTCCTCAATTGAACATTCTTGAAATCATTTTGTAATCAGATACTTCACAAATATTCTATATTTTTTCAATTATTTTTCTAAAATTGCAAAAATTATCATTAATTTTCTATTATTTATATCATTTTTCAATTATTTTATTCAATTTTAATTGTTCTCATTTTTATCCAATTAATTTCTAAAAATTTTAAGCATTTGTTTGTCAAATTTCAATTATTTTTAAAAAGTTTTTTCAATTCCAAAATTTTATTTTACTATTAAGTGTGCAGATAGCAAAACTTTGCAAGAAGCCGCACCTGTTTTCAGTTAAAAAATAAATATAAACCTATGCAAATAAAAATTAATTACAAAAAAGCAAAATCAAAGAACGTACCATCAAAACTTCGCTTCTTCGGTGTCGTTTTTTCCATAATCGTTGTTTTATACACCATAACTTTTCCTGAGGTATTAGGAAAGAAAGGTTTGGGTGTCTTTGGTTTTGACGAAATTTCCTTTTTTTGGAAATTCATTGCCCAAATACTCGAATGTTTAGCAATTGGTTTATCTGTCCAGGAATTTGTTCGAATAACTGTTTTCTGAAATGAAAATTCGAAAAATAAGTTTTCTAAAAGTTAAGAGAATTTTTAAACTTTTTTTTTGTAAATTAGCTGTATTGTAAAATAATGCTCTCACAGGTGGATTATCCGGATCGAAGTCATGTAGTTTTTTCAATTTAAAGGGATCATAATTTCCTAAAGCCAATTGCAACGCTAGATCTTCATCGACTTTAATCCCAGCATGTCCAAGTTGATCTTCCATTACATTTGAAGGTGGTGGATGAAGTCTTAACTGCTTTCGTTTCAATGGACAATAAACCATTTGGTGCTTAAATGTTTCAATAGCTCGAATAAATCCGTCTCTGTATTCTTTCGTTACTACAAGCGACTTCATGTTAAGATAAGATGCTATTCTCGACAGTGCCTGCAAAATAGCAGAATAAGCAAACAAACGATTAAAATTAAATTAAAATATTACAAAAAATTGTTAAATTAATTAAAAAATTTATTACTAAAAATATTTATTATTAATTATTATATTTCATTATATATTTTTTATTTACTAAAAGTATCCATTGAGTAATAAAAACCCACATTGTAAATGTCGCAATCAGTGTTTTTAAGAATGAATTTGCATGCTTTAGACAAGCCAATTCCAGGAAGCGATGGCAAATAATCACAGCCTGAGAGGATACACATATGACGAAATTTTTCCATGTCAAAATGTTCCGCACGGACTCCCATTGCCAAATGGATACGATCTTGTTCCACAAGAAGACCATTGCCATTAATGTCCATTTTAAAGAATATCTGAAAGCAAAAAATAGTCAAATTTCATTATTTATGAAGGTGGAAATCTTAAAATATCTATTATTTATCAATTACAGAAAAATCAGAGCAACAATTAAATTTAAATTATAATAAAATAAACTTGGCTCACTTTTTTACAACCAAATAAAGTCAAGTCACTGTCTTCTGTAATAATTACATCAGCAATTCCAGAAATATTTAAATACGCTAATTGAGCATCGGCTTCGTAAGGAGCAACGATACAGTCAACATTTTCTGCTTGGCATTGTTTAATGACTTCCAAAGCCATCTCGTGTGATACATCCAATGATCTCCTCAAGAGATTTTTCCCTTCGTAGTGTTTTCCCATTCTCATTAATTCGGCAGCTCTTCGTTTATTAGTTTCTCTTTGTCTATAATTAAAGAAAATAAATTTTTTTAATACAGAAAGTGCTGAATTTATATTTTAAATAGCAACATTAAACAAACCTAAATTCGAAAAATGGCCACATAATTACACAATTAAAAAGAATAGTTTAAAAAATTAAACAATAAATAAAAACGGCTAGATTAATACGAAACCGAATACAATAATTTAAAAACCAAAAATAATTACAAAATTTTAAGATAATAATTAAAAATTAAAACAATTGTAGAAAATAATTGAAAAACGCGGAAAATAATTAATAATTGAAGGAAATAGTTGAAAAATTACGAGAATAATTGAGAAACTGAAGGAAATATGCAAAAAATTACGAAAATAATAATTGTCAATTGAAAAAAAATCGAAAAAGGACTTGATAAATAGACAGTTAAAAAAAATAATTGAAAAAATTAAAAAAGAAATATTCAATTTAAAGAAAATAAATTCAAGTTGAAAAATTAAGAAAATTAAAAGAATAATTATTGGCAAAAATCGAAATCATAGAGAACGTAATAAAACTTTCAGCAAAAAAAGTTTAATGTTCAATACATATTTCTACAAAATATAAAATTAATTTACCGCTTATCTTCTGAGATATGATTTTTTGAAAGTCACTATTTTTACACAGGTATAGGTTGAAATACATCTTTTTGGTTACACATTTTTTAATATCCAATAGATAAATCATACGGATCAATTTGAAAAACTAAATGTAAGTAATTAAAAGTTTGTAGATTACATAAATTTCAATTTTAACTTATTTCACCGCAAGATGAGAGAGTAAAATTAGATAAATAATTAAATTTTTCAAGTTTTGTTTTTGTTTAATCTAACATTTATACATATGGCAACATCGCTTTTTTAATTATTCAGAAAAACATAACTATATTCACATATTTCGACGGTTGTTACAACGAACGTTTTTGCGAAAACTAACATTCTTGATTTTTTAATACAAAAACGATCTTTAATGTAAAAAACAAATTTAATATATTTATTTTTAAAAGAATTGTTGCAAAAGAAAAATTTCAACATAAGTATTTTATTTTTGTTAAATACATTAAAAGAAAATTGTGATTTTGGTTAGATTGTCAATGAGAGTGTTTTCTTTTCTCGACCTGAAACTCAACTTCGTTAATTTTCATAACACCTGACAAATATATTTATTCATTACAATTTACTCCTTGATTAAAATATTAAAAAAGAAAGTTTCTTTACAATTAATTCTCTATTTTTCTTTAATACATGGTCCAATAATTTCTCTTTTATAAAATGGCCTTTATATCTTAAAAGATTCATTTTTAAATTTTCCTTTTTAGCCTCTTTGTTTGACATTTGTAAACATTTAATGTTTACGATTACTACAAAACAATTGAACGTAATTTTGAAGTTAACCTTTTTAAAAAAGCAACGTTGCCATGATAAACTAATTGAAAATGATAACGGTAATCAAATAAATTTTATTTTCTACACTTATTTTTATTTAATTAGTTATTCATGTTGAAAGTTTATCATTCAAGTTTAAAATATTTTTTTAATATTTATTGACTAAATCTAAATTTATTTCTAATCACCTTTTCATCCAAAAAATAAATTTGACTAGCAACGTTGGCTTATAAACAATTGTAAGAAATAATTGAAAAATGCGGAAAACAATTAATAATTGAAGGAAATAGCTGATAAACTACGAGAATAATTCAAGAATTGAATGAAATATGTAAAAAATTACGAAAATAATTGTCAATTAAAAAAAAAAAATGAAAAATGACTAGATAGATAGATAATTGAAAAAAAGATTGAAAAAATACCACAAGAAATATTAAATTTAAAAAAATGAATTGCAAATTCAAAAATTAAGTAAATTATAGGAATAATTGTTGGAATAATTGCACATTTAACAACTGGATTGAAATTCGAAAACAAAACTATTAAAATTGAAGAAAATAATAAAAAAATTCACGAAATAAATTTAAAATTTAAGAAATAAATTGAAATCTGAAATTGAAAACAAAATTAAAAAAATGTCTAGACTAATATACATGCGAACAAAATAGTTTTAAAAAGTTTAAGATAATAATTAAAAATTGAAAAAATTGTGGGAAATATTTGAAAATTGCGGAAAATAATTAATAATGGAAGGAAATAGTTGAAAAATGACGAGAATAATTGAAAAAGTAACGAAAAAATGTGAAAAATTACAAAAATAATTGTCAATGAAAAACATAATGCGAAAAATGACTAGGTAGATTAATAGACAACCAAAAAAATCATTAAAAATGAAATAAGAAATGTTAAATTTAAAGAAAATAATTTCAAATTGGAAAATTAAGAAAATTATAAGAATAATTGTTGGAAATAATTGCACCAACTAGATTGAAAATAAAAAAAAATAATTAAAAATGAAAAAATTAATTGAAAATTTTAGAAATCAATTAAAAATTTAAAAATGGAATTGAAATTTAAAGAATATTAATATAATTTATAAATATTTAAGAAAATAATTAAAAATTGAAAATCATTAATTGAAAAAAGCCGAGAAAATAAATAATAAATATAGAAGAAAACAATTAAAAACTAAAGAAAATAATTGAACAATTGCATTTAAAATTAAAGAAACTTAGTGATAATCGGAAAAAATAATAAAAAAAGGTGATAATTTATAAATATTTAAGAAAATAATTGAAAATTGAAAAGTGGAATTTAAATTTGAAGAAAATAACTGAGAATTCAAGATAATAGTTCTAGAATTTAATAATTCAATTAAAACTTGGAAATAATTTTTATAAGTGATAAATAATAATTGAAAAAATCCAAGAATTATTGAATATCGAGAAATTAATTGAAAAACGATAAAAATAATTGAAAATTAAACAAAATATTTGAGAATTGAAGAAAATAATGAAATATTGAAGAAATAAATTGGAAATTACATTATTAAATGGAAATTTCAAGAAAATAATTGATAATTAAAATAATAATTAGAATATGAGGAAAATAATTAAATATTGACCAAAATAATAATTAACTGTTAATAAGAATAATTAGCAATTGAAAAAAAAATCGAAAAATGTCAATAATAAACGGCATTCAACTAAAAAAAATTTTATATTAATGAATAATCATAAAATTAAAGGAGAATAATATATTGTCAATTGAAAACTAATGAAAATTATGGTAAAAATTGTAGAAAATAAATGAAAATTGAAGAATTGTATTGAAATTGCATGAAAATAATTGATAATTGAGAAAATGCGAGAATTATTGAATATTGAATAAAATAATTGAAAAACGAAGAATGTAATTGAAAATTAAAGGAAATAGTTAATAATTGAAAGAAGTATTACAAAAAGATTAAAATAATTTAATCTTAAATAAAATAATTGAGAAATTAGGAAAGTAATTGCCAATCGAAAGAAAAATTCGAAAACTGTCGTAAATAATCGATAACAGAGCAAAATAATTAAAAAAAGTTTAAGAGTAATTATAAAATTTAAAGAGAAAAAATATATTGAAAACTGTTGAAAGTTATAGATTTATTTATTAATGAAATTATAATTATTTTAACTGATATTTATAAATTTTAATTTTAATCAATTCAAAAGCATTTTTTTTAAATATCTGTGTGCCCTTTAGGTGTGAACGTACAAAAATTGAATGAAAGAATGAATGAATCTTGTGGATTATTATTATATATTTAAAATATACATACTCTCTTCTTTTAATTTCAGTCTCAGCTTTCGCTGGCAAATGTCGACCATCAAAAACCAAAATTGGTTTTACATTGGCCGCAATCAGCATATGAACAAGTTTCATACAGTATTTAACGTACCTAAAAAGTTTAATTTTTATATTAAGCAGTTTTATATGATGCTTAAAAAAGAATCCCAATTTTTAAACTAAAAAAAAATTATACTTCATTATTAAATTTATTTTTTTATCACAATGAATTTAAAAAAAATTAAACATGTGATTAAAATATCATATTTATAAAATAATATTCTCTAAAAAATTCTGTTCAGTTGACCTACTTTTGAAAGTTTACGTTCATTCAATTTTATTTGTATAAAGTATTTTTGTCAATTCAACAAAAAGAAACTCAAAACATCTATCAACACGATTTGCACTAAAATATCTAAGAACTTGATAAAAAAAATATTTTTTTTTATAATAAAAAACAAATGAGTATTGCTCAAACATGAAGTCTAGAAACCAAATTAAAACAGATTAACTAAACATTAAAAAGTAATAATAATAAACATTTCACACGAGAAGATGACAAAGAAAATAAAATGTGGAAACTTACGCATCTGACGATTGCCCCATAAGTAATTTGTCAGCGCAAGAAAATGCTCCTTTATGGAGCCAGCAATAAGCATCAATTGCAGCAGTACCCCCAGAAAATTCAGAAATATTGCATTTTTTCGATGCTTTGTTCAAAAATGGAATTAATCCGGTAATACCCATTTTGACAAATTCTTAATCTATAGCTTGTTATGAATGAAACTTATCACTTAGCAACTTAATAAGAACACCACTACATTCACTGATGTTGAATTAAAAAACACTGACAATTGCAAAATCAACTTTTTTGTGTTACATTTTAGAATGCATTGTTTTGTTAAACAAATTCATGCTCTTGACAACATACTTCTCCGCCATTGTGAAAATCAAGTCGAAAGCGCGCAAATTTCACGTGTCAAAAATCAACAACAATGGCGTCGATATAACCTCAAAATTATCATAAAAATGTTTATAATAACCATAATTATATCAGTTTATAAAATTGAGAATTAATTTCATATTATTAAGAAACATTATCCGGAGAAAATAATTTATAACATATTTTTTTTAATAATTTAGTACCAGTAATTAACTGTTCTGTGAAAGATTTGAAAAAATTAAATAACGGCGGGTACTTAATTAATGGCGCATGCGCACTTGCAGATTAGCAGAAGAAAAATGTTTGTAAAGATGCAGAACATTGTTTGTAATTGTCACAAAATCATTAAATATTATTTAAAAACATGATTTTATACAAAAATTACGAATTCAACAAGATAATAAAATAATATAAGAGGAAAATGGCTTTGGATGATAAAAATAGTGATGTTTTTGGGCTTGTAACTCAATTATGTGAACGTTTACTTGAAAAGCAATGTTTATTAGAAGATCAAAATTTATCCCAAAACAATGTTTCTGGCCTTTTAAAAAGAATGAGATCAAAAGCCTTTGAGATTCTTCTCAATAAATCTAATTATGGTAAGTAATTTAAATCCCATAAGTATACATATTTTACTTTTCTTATTTGGGTTTATTATTAGAAAAAATAGTACACATAAAAAAGCCACAAAAAGTCAAGTTTATCACTGTTAAATAAAATATTGTCCGAAAATAGCATTCGTTTAATTTATCATTTTTATTAATAAAAATTGCATATTATATTATTTTAGCTTTTGAAAATGACAAGAAGTATGATCCAGTCGCTGAACTTTTAAAATATTCATTTAAACTGAGAGTTCAACTAGGTCGTCAGTCACAGGCTAAAGAATTGGAAAGTTTGGTGGACAAACTTCTTGTAAATACAAATGACGAAACTTCCTTTGTTTCCTCAATATTAGTACTTTTAAATGAATTAAAGGATTCACCAACTGAAGATGACAAGAGCCTGGTAAGTTTATTATGAGGATAATTCTTCTGGATTTGAATTTACCCGAATTCTAATCTTTTCAAATTACATCTTATTGAAATAAAAATCAATTAATCTTAATTTTTGTTGTTTAAAATATTTATTAATTGAAATTGTAATAATTTATTGTTTCTTTTAGAATATATTTAACTATGGGAAAACGAATCCTCTTTTACCTGAAGAGCCTCGAAATGAAAATGAAGTGTCTCTGTTCCAAGTCTATCCCCTGGAATCTTGCAAATTACCTGATAAATTCGAGGCTGTCCTGGGAGTCAATCGCGATAGTATTATTAGAGACAGTGCCGCAGATCCTGGAAGCAATCTTTTACTTCTAAATCAATTCACGTCTAATTGTTCCGTTAATATTCAGTGTTTAAAGTAAACAAAATTTGATTATTATGTTTGATAATTTAAGTATTTCATTATTTTTTATGAACTTTGTTAGTTATTATGTGATATTAATTTTTTTTTTTCGTTTTCAGTTATCCAAGTAAAAGAGGGTCGGTAATTTCTACTCCAGGATGTGTTGCTACTTTTTCCACAGTAACTGGTTTTACAATGGGTTCTCACTTCATGCCACAAATAAAAGTATGTATCTAGATTTTAAAAAGTAATTTATTAACAATAAAATCAGGGCTGTAATTGATTTAAATTACTTTTATTTAAATCATTAGGGAATTTGCATTAAAATCATGATTTAAATAAAAAATCTTTACAATTTTCCGGATGTCTAATACGGCATGTAAAAAATAGCAAATATTAAGAAAAAGCAAAAATTTGTGGATAAATCTTGAAAATTTCAATTATAAAATTTTGTTCTTTATAAAATTAAAAAAAATGTGCTAATACACATGATCAAACTACCTACGACCTACAAATTTTTGGTATGCAGATAGCAAAAAATAGTATTAAATTTTTATGTTTTTAAATAAATTCCTAACGTCAATTTACTCATATTCTAATTTATTTAAACTTTTAAAACTCATTTAATTTAAATTTATATTAATTAATACTTAATAATTAAATAATATTCATTATTTTCCATATTCACAATAATCCTTTTTTTAATTCTTACAATATTTCTAAGAGATTTCACTTTTTAGAAACTGTTTAATTTTTATAATAATAATTTTTTATAATAATTTCTTTTTTTACAAAATTTTAAGATTCTTTTTCTTTTACATAATTACACAATTGAAAAGAATAGTTTAAAAAATTAAAACAATAAATATTAAATTTAAACAAAATAGTTGACAAAGTGTAGGAATAACTGTTGGAAATAATTGCAAATTGAACTAGATTGAAAATCAAAAAATTAATTATTGAAATGGAAGAAAATAATAAAAAATTGAGGAAATAAATTGAAAACTTAAGACTTAAATTAAAATTTGAAAAATCATTTGATAATTTAAAAAATAGTACAAAATGACGAAAATAACTGACAATTAAAAACAAAATTAAAAAAAATGGCTAGAAATTTATTAATACACAACCCAACAAAATAAATTAAAAAATCAAAAAATAATTCTAAAATTTTAAGATAATAATTGAAAATTGAAGGAAAAAATTAATAATTGAAGGGAATAGTTGAAAAATGACGAGAATAATTGAAAAATTGAAGAAAATATGTAAAAAAAATGAAGAAAATAATTGTCAATTGAAAACAACATTTAAAAAAACGGCTATATTAATACACAACCGAACAAAATAATTTAAAAACTCAAAGAATAATTATAAAGTATAAAGATAATAATTGAGCATAGAAAAAATTGTAGGAAATAATTAAAAAATTGCGGAAAATAATTAAGAATTGAAGAAAATAGTTGAAAGACGACGAGATTTATTGGAAAATTGAAAGAAAATATGAGACAAATGACGAAAATAATTGTCAATTAACAAAGAAATTCGAAAAATGACTAGATAAATAGACAATTGGAAAAAATAATTGAAAAAATTAAACAAGAAATATTAAATTTAAAGAAAATAATTGCAAATTAAATAATTAAGAAGATTATAGGAATAATTGTTTAGATTAACATATAACAACTGGATTAAAAATCGAAAAAAATAATTAAAATTGAAAAAAAATACTTGAATGTTGACGAAAGCAATTAAAAATTGAAGAATGGAATTGAATTTTAAAGAATATACTTAAAAATTGAAAAAAGCGTAGAATTAATTAATATAGAAGAAAACAATTGAAAACTAAAGAATGGAAATAAAATTTGAAGAATGAAAGTAAAAATTGAAGAAAATAATTGAACAATTGTATTTAAAATTAAAGAAACTTAATGATTAACGAAAAAAATAATAGAAAAAAGGCGATCATTTTTTAATTTTAAAGAGAATAATTGAAAATTAAAAATTGGAATTTAAATTTGAAGAAATTATTATTGAATATTGATAAATTAATTGAAAATCGATAAAAGTAATTGAAAATTAAAGAAAATATTTGAGAATTGAAGAAAATAATTAAAAATTGAAGAAATATATTAGAAATTAAAGAAACTTATAATCGAAAAAAATTATAGAAGAATTGATAATTTTTTAATATTAAAGTTAATAATTGAAAATTAAAAAGTGGAATTTAAATTTAAAGATAATATTTCTAGAATTGAATAATTGGATTGAAATTTTAAAACAATTTTTATGAGTAAAAAAATTATTTGAAAAAATCAGAGAATTATTGAATATTGATAAATTAATTAAAAATCGATAAAAATAATTTAAAATTAAATAAAATATTTGATAATTGAAGAAAATAATTATAATTCAAGAAATATATTGGAAATTAAAGAATTAAATGGAAATTTCAAGAAAATAATTAAATATTGACGAAAATAATTAAGTACCTATTAAAAAAATTAACTATCGAAAAAAAATATGAAAGATTGTGAGAATAATCGGCATTCAAACAAAATTTTTTTTTAAATTAATGAATAATCATAAAATTGAATGATAATAATAAATTGCCAATTGAAAATTCATGAAAATTATGAAAAAAATTGTAGAAAATAAATGAAAATTGAAGAAATTAATTGAAAGTTGAAGAATGTAATTGAAAATTAAAGAATATACTTGAAACTTGAAAAAAAGTAATTGAAAACAGCCGAGAATTAATGAATATAAAAGAAAAAAAATTAAAAACTGAAGAATGAAAATAAAAATTGAAGAATGGAATTAAAAACTAAAGAAAATAATTGAACAATAGTATTTAAAAATAAAGAAACTTAATGATAATCGAAAAAATATTAGAAAAAAGACGATAATATTTTAATATTAAAAGAAATATTTAATGGAGGAGAATTGAAAGTCAATTGAAAACTAATGAAATTTATGGAAAAAATTGTAGAAAATAAATGAAAATTTAAGAAATCAATTGGAAATTGAAGAATTGTATTGAAATTTTAAGGAAATAATTGAAAAAATGCGAGAATTATTAAATATTGAACAAAATAATTGAAATTTAAAGTAATAAATTAAAGATTAGAGAATTAAAGTGAAGTTTTAAGAAAATAGTTGATAATGGAATGAAAAATTACAAAATGACTATAAAATAATTATATATAAAAGGAAATAATTGAGAAATGAGAAAAATAGTTGACAATCGAAAGAAAAGTTCGAAATCTGGAGAAAATAATCAAAAAAAAGAACAAAATAATTTTAAAAAATTTTTAAAATTTCGTTGATTTTTTAAATAACTTTTATATTTTTAAATATAAATACGCTCATTTATTTGTAAATTTATTCAATTTGTTTTCACATCTTGTCTATTTTTTGCAAACTTACTCATTCTTTTATAAAAATTTTGGATAATTTCTTTATTTTTCTAAATTTATTGTTGAACTTGCTTTAAGGTATTAGTCGCGTAAATGCTCCCGCAAAACTCCCGCAAAATAAAAAGAACAAAAAATAAACTTTTATATCAACTCACTTGCTTCCTTGTGACCTCTTCTAATGTAATATATGTAATTTTCACGATTTTGAGTCAGGTACTATAAGTTATCGTGATGTATTGCTTACACGTTTTCGACATTTTTCAATGAAACCACGTGAAAATGAAAAATTATGAATTTTTAAATTATTGTATTTTTTATACGGCGTGGTCAATAAAATTAATTTTTTTTTAAAGGATTTATTTTATCTCAATGTGTAACTTAGTAGTTTTATTTGAAAAACTGACGACTTGTTTTTTTATAATTGAATATAAGAGACATTTTTTACATGCATTTTGTGCTATTGCATGTAAAAGGTATAAACTTTGAATTAATATTTTGAAGCTCAGAAGTGGTCAAAATTAATAGGATAGATTTTATTTCATAGATAAATACCTCATGAATACAGATACAAAGTTTTAAAAAAATCTGACGAAAATCATTTTACGCGACTAATACCTTAAGGCTAATATTATAAAAATATTTTTGGTTCAATTTTACTAAACTTTTTATTTTTAAAGGATTTTTTCATTTGTTTTGTGTACTTTTTATTTATCTTTATATAATATAAGTACATACATTATTGAATATTATTTTTGTTAATTTCAATTTTTTTTTTAGATTCTTACCAAATTTTTGTTGTACTTTTTACATTTTTTTATACAGTTTGTTAGATTAAGAAAAAAAATAATTTCTCCATTTTCATCTTATTTATTTAATTCTCTTGTTGTTTCGCAATTTTTTTAGTCCTTCCTTGCATTTTTTTCTGTTCCTTATGTCACTGTTTTATTTTTCTGTTGTGTTTGTAAAGTTCTTCTTTATAACTTTAATAATGTCCATGGCATTTTTTATTGAAAGAAATTTTCTCATTTCTTTTATAGACTATTTTCTTATTTTTTTACGCTTTTTTGTTGTTTTTTTTAATAATTTATTATTTTTTTGTTGCTTTTACCTACCTTTTTAAAGACATTTTTTTGGAATTTTCTCATCTATTCGACATATTTTATTTGATTTTAATTAAATTTTTCATTCTTCTTTATTTCTTATTAAATGTCCTGGGTTTAAAAAATAAACTACTTACAAATAAACATTTGAAATTTTATATAATACTGATTATCTTTAAAAAAAATCAATTTTGGATTAAATTAAAAAAAATCATGATTTTTTTCAGCCCTGAATCAAATAATATCTATAATAATTCATCGATGATATTTTTAAACTGGAATATAATGTTTTTATAGGCAAATTTCGGAGGCTTCATAGACAGTATTCCTTCAGTGGAAGGAATAGTGACAGAGCCCGAATCTCCGTGGACACCTTCTGAACAAGCTCATTTAGATATTGAATCTGCTTCAGAAATTTGGGAAGAACAAATATCGAATCACTCGTTTAGTAACGCAAATGGATATTTAAATAACTCGATTATTTGGGAAGATATTCACGAAATTCTTCCCGAGGAAGAAGTTCGAACTTGGGAGACATTGGGGGTTCCAGAATCTAAAAAAGAGCCTCCATTTTTATCAGAATCAAACGAGGCTGTTTTACATTTAGCCAAAATGAAGCAGGCTGGAATTCTACCTCTTCTTTCTGAAGAAGCTCTCTCCTTAACTCCTCTAATTATTGAAGTTCCTAGTTTAACTTTTCTCAAAGATATAAAATTGTTGCTTCTTGGTGTTGAGTCCAATTCCTTCTGTTATGATTCAATGGTAATATTCTTTTATTAAAAGTAATTAAATACATTTGTATTTATTTATTTGAAAATTATGTTTATTTTCTGTAAACTTATATTTTATACACTTATACTCCCATTTCAGGAAGGATTCAGTTTACGAAAAAATTTAACTGTTTATGGCATCAGTCCTGAATCGCTTGAAAATATTTGTTATGAAATTATCTACTGGGGAACTTGTTTTAAAGCTTTAACTTATTTAGTAACTCCCGATCCACACACTGGCAAATTACAAGTTGGAGGTCTAATTTTTAAGGTACTGTAATAATTTAAATATATGACACGTTTAATATAAGTTTATTCATATTTTAAACGAAAATTTTAGGCAATGTGCGACAGTGTAAAAGAATTTCTGCTATATTATCAAGCAGTGATTCTTCAGATTTCCATTGACGAATATGGAAAAATGGGCCTTTTAAAATTGTTGAATTCAGTACGACCATTAGGATTTTTAATTGTTGAAGTCACTGAGCTTTGTCAATGCAATGGTTCAGGTAAAACTGCATTAGGTGAAGGAATAGGAATATTAACTCATATTTATGAACAAGTTACTAAGGTTACTAAACCCAATGTGGCCTTAATATTTTATTCTATTTTAAAGTCATGCTGCGAGGTATATTTTCGGTAAGTATAGTTGTTAATTTAAATTTTGTATCGATATTTCTATATTTAGTTAAATTAATATTATCTTGTAGATTTCTGAGAAAATGGATATTCGAAGGAATTTGCGAAGATGTTTACGGAGAGTTTATGATTAGGGTAAAACCGCACTATGTACGATTAAAAGATCGAAAATTCTGGACCAGGGCCTTTACGATAAATACTCAATCTGTACCAGGGTTTCTTATAAGTTTCGCAGATTCGATTTTGGAGTGCGGAAAAACTATACGGCTTTTAAAAATCTGTGATCCAAAGGTTAAATTAAAATTAAATTCAACTAACTAAGAATTAATCTGCAACAACGAATTTTAATAAATGAAATTTATTTATTCTTTTTTTTTAATTATCATAAACTCTTGTTAATAATATTTTGTCTGATTTAGAATTCCGTTTGTCTTGTTTCTTCAACTTGTCAGCCACCTGTAAGAGTTTGTCTCAGCACGAACATGCTACAAGAACAATTGAGATTTTGCGGTGAATACAATGAAAAGGGAAATGAAGCTTTAGGAAACATTGTTTCTTTAGGGTCTGCTTTTCAGGAACAGATCAGCGAAGAAAAGAAACGAGCAGAACTTGTGATAAAAGCTCAGCAAGGAACCCTTTTAAGACTTAAAAGTAATTAAAAACTTTTTAATTTGTGTCTTTGAATTGAACCGTATTTTCTTGAATTACTTTAAAAAATTATTTTATTTTAATATTTCCATTTCAGAAGAGAAAGAAGAACGTTTGAAAAATATTGTAAAAGAGAAGTGCGAGTATCTTAAAAAGTTAAAGATTCAAGCTGAGGAAGTGGCTTTGAGAAAGGAACAGGACAAAAATGCGGAATTATTAGCTGATAAAATTTTTTTAGAAAATTTAACACGAGAAGAGGAAGAAGCTAAGAATTTGGAAAAGGAAGAAAAGTAAGAATTCCGAGATTCTAAATTATCATTTTTCTTTATGTACTTTTTAAAATTTTAAGTAATACATGAACACGTTTTGATTCTTTTTCCAGAGCAAAAACTATTAAATTTTATAACGAGTTGGCAGCAGAAGCTAAAAAACACCGCGCTCGAACGGAATGGCGTATTAAAAGAATGGATTTATTTGATGAAAGGGTTGAATTGATATTAAATTCCAAAAAGGAGTTTTCCTCTTCAATTGAACAGCTCAGTGTTAATTCTTCTCCAAGCGCCGAACAAGAGAACAAAGATATTTCTGAAGCAACTGAAGATCTCGAGAATCCGGAAAAGATCCCAGAAGATAAGCCTAATAATGTAGTTGAAACTCCAAATGAAAATGAAGCACAAGAAGAATCTTTCAAAGACGAAAATAGTAACGTAAAAGAAACTGAGGCTGAAGATGTTTTAGAAGTTGAAAATCCGATTCTTGCACCGGATTCAAATATAAGTTCACAGACTGAAAACTCAGAAAAAAAGAAAGCTGTTCGACCAACCGTACTGGATTTAAAATCAAAGACACACGATTTGCCTTCTATTAATGAACGAAAAAGCGAGGAAATTTTCAGTATTATTAATCCAGAAGTTGAATCGAAAACTATTTCTCTCACAAATCCTTCTGATTTATTGACAAAAATTACAGAATCTGAAACTAACAAGACTAAATATTCAGAATTACAAGAAAATACCATGTCAGAAGCTCAAAGAAATAAGATAAAAGTTATGAAACACGAATTTGGATCGATAACAGAATCTGAAACTGACAAGACTAAATATTCAGATTTACAAGAAAATACCATGTCAGAAGCTCAAAGAAATAAGATAAAAGTTATGCAACATGAATTTGGATTGATAACAGAATCTGAAACCGACAAAACTAAATATTCACAATTACAAGAAAATACTATGTCAGAAGCTCAAAGAAATAAAATGAGAGTTATGCAACATGAGTTTGGATTGATAACGCCAAATAATAACGAATCGATTAGTTTTCCAATAGAAGAAGCTCTAAATGCAAACTTTATTCCTTCACTCACTGAACTGCAGATCAATCGTTTGAGAAACACACAGCATCAAACTGAGAATTGGGAACCACTAAAACAATCAAAAATTGTAGAAACATCAATAGAAAATATGACTGAAATGCAAAAGAATAGATTGAGAAACACGATTCATAGAACGGAACAGGGAAATTTTGAGAAACCTAAGAAAACAGTGACCTTGACTAATCCAGAGCCAATAATCGAAGACACGAAAGAGTTAGGACTTCAAACCCCAATGTCATCTGCTACCGATTACTTCACTTCTTCAATGAACAGTAGCTCGACTCAAATGCAAAGTTGCGAAAATACACCTTTCTCGGAAATCAGCAGCGATCTTCATCTTCAAGCTGCTCCTGATGAAATTGGCGCTTCCAAATTATCACTGGAATCAAGATTTGAACATCTTCAGGGCAAAATTAAACATCCTGATTTTATTGGATTCAGCAATGATGCAGCAACTCCAGCTTTTGAATCTTCACTGACCGTTGACGATGTCGAAATGCTCGATACCACTTCATTGGCGGTTTATCTCGAAAAATCTGTCATGGTTCCACTTCGAATTCAGTGCAGACTTGTGAATAATGCAATGATCAAATATCTTCTTCAAGAACACAATATTATCTCTCATCTTCACAGTTTAAGAGACTATTTCTTCTTATTAAATGGAGAATTCGCAAAGAGCTTAACCCATTCTTTATTCACGAGATTGTACGAAGTTTCAAAACCATTTGAACTCTTTAATTCGGCAGCTTTGAAAACTATTTTGGACAGGGCAATTGTCAGTTCGCTGAGCTCGACTTATGCAAATTCGGAACTTTTGAGTCTTTCTGCAACTGGATTACCACATTATCTACAGGTATCAGGAGCTATAATTGATTTAAATCACTTTGTTAGTAAATCATGATTTTAATTAGGATTTTAATCATTAGGGCGCAGAACAGTGGTTCGAACTGAGAAATTGCTGTTCAAAATCGCCCACAGCCGTCAATTTTTGACGGATTTAAACTTTTTTTTTTAAAACACTCAGAATAAAATTTTCTAGAAGATAGCTAAGCCCGATTTTTAATTTTTGTTTTTATTTTAATATTATTTAAATAAATAAATGAAAAACTTATTTATCACAGAAGAAATTAATAAAACAAGATATGTGACTGTACATGAGAAAACGTTCCTTAGCTCCCAAACGTCAATTTTACAGGATGAGCGATTAAAGTTGCAGCAATGCATTGAAACCAATGTAATAGGCCTACGATCTTTGCTTAATATCACATAAAGTTCTTTAAATCAACAATTTTTTATTTTTGGAAATGAAAGAGCAAGTAAAGATCTGTTGGTTGACATTAAAAAATCAAAATTTATTTTTTGGAGCTAAGGCACGTTTTCTCATGGACAGTCACATATAAACATTTATTAAAACAAAAGCGAAGCAAAATTATTAGTTCTTTAAATTGTTTATAACATTATTTATTATGTATGCTTAATATTAACTTTTAATTTATTAGTATATTAAAGAGTTTGCAATTGATTTTAGAGAAAAATTTATCCTTTTTTAACGATACTAGATTATTCTAAATTATTATTAAAAAAATGTGTATATAATAATAATAATAATTATTGTTTGTTAATAATTTTAAACACTTTTTTAATAATTATTCTTTTCTTATGGCCATTAGGAAATGGTTTAAAGAATTTTTTTTTGTCAATTGAGACTAAAAATTCAAATATTTATGTAAGTTTTTCATTTATTTATTTAGATAACATTAAAATAAAAACAAAAATTAAAAATCAGGTTTAGCTATCTTCTAGAAAATTTTGTTCTAAGTGTTTAAAAAAAGAGAAGTTTAAATCCGTCAAAAATTGACGGCTGTGGACGATTTTGAACAGCAATTTCTCAGTTCGAACCACTGCGCGCAGAGGTTGAGTGGTAGGGAAGAGGGGAATAAAACAAAAGTTAATTAAAGTGTTTCTTAATAAGCGTAATTATTTTAACGCAAAAGTTTGTAATTATTTTTTATAACTAGATTATGCAACGCGCGCTAGCGCGCGATTAGTTTCTGCAGCTTGTGTTATCAACAATTATAAATATTTCAAGTACGATATCTAAAGATAAATAAAACAAGATTTATTTGTATAGGACAAAATTTATAAAATTTTGGAATTGAAAAAAAAATTGGGTGTAATAATTGAAGAATGATAAAAATAATAGAAAACTGAAGATAATAATTGCAATTTTAGAAAAATAATAGAAAAAATACAGAATTTATGTGAAGTATTAGAAAGTACGTAATTACAAAATGATTTCAAGAATTTAAAATAGAGGAAAATAATGAAAATCGAAGATAAATAATTAAAATTTTCGGAATTAACCAACAAATAATCAAAATAACATCCAATTTGTGAAAATCATTGCAAATTAACAAAAAATTATTAAAAATTGACGAACGTAATTAAAATTTGAGAAAAATAATTGAAGAATGATTAAATCATTGAAAATTGGATACAATAACTTAGATTTGAGATAATAAATAAAAAATTAGGAAATTAACTGAAAAATAATTAATATATCTTATTAAAAGGCGGAGAAAAGAATTGCAAAAGTTTTAAGAAAAATAATTAAAAAATAAGATAAATAATTGAAAATTTAGGAATTTAATTGAAGAATCGTAAAAATGCTTAAAATTTGTAGAAATTGATTGGATAAAAATTAGAATAATTAAAATGGGGTAATATAATTGAAAAAAGATCAAACTAATAGAAAATTGAAGATAATTACTGCAATTTTAGAAAAATAATTTAAAAAAATACAGAATATATAAGGAAGTAAAAGAAAGTACCTAATCACATAATGATTTCAAGAATTTTAAACTGCGAAAAATAATTAAAACATTAAAGAAATATAATTAAAAGTTGAAGAAAATAATGAAAATTTAAGATAAATAATTGAAATTTTCGGAATTAATTAAGAAATAATAAAAATAATATAAAATTTGTGAAAAGCGTTGCAAATTAAAAATTGACGATCGTATTAGAAATTTGAGAAAAATGATTGAAGAATGATTGAAACATTGAAAAATGGATACAATAACTTAGATTTGAGATAATAAATGAAAAATTAGGAAATTAACTGAAAAATAATTAATATATCTTATTAAAATTCGGAGAAAAGAATTGCAAAAAGATAAAAGAAAATGAAAACTGAAAAAATTAATTGAAAAATGAGATAAATATTTGAAAATTTAGGAGTTTAATTGAGGAATAGTAAAAATAATTAAAAATTAAAGAAATTGATTGCAAAATAATAACGATAATAATTAAAAATTGAAGAAAATTTTTAAAATTTGAGAAATAATTGCAAATTGAAAAAATAACTGAAATACAATACTTAAAGATAAATAAAACAAGATTTATTTGCATAGGACTAAATTTATAAAATTTTGGAATTGAAAAAAATTGAAAAAAATACAGAATAAATTTGAAGTAAAAAAAATAACTAATTACAAAATAATTTAAAGAATTTTAAATTGAGGAAAATAATTAAAGCATTATATAGAAAAAATCGAAAACTGAAGATATACTGGAAATTGGAGATACGTAATTGAATTTTTTTGGAATTAATCAACAAATAATTAAAATAATATATAATTTAGTAAAATCACTGCAAATTAAAAAAAAATGAAAAATTAAGAAACGTAATTTAAATTTTAGAAAAATAATTAAAAAACGAGATAAATAATTGAAAATTAAGAAATTTAATTGAGGAATGGTAAAAATAATTAAAGATTGAAGAAATTGGTTGCCAAATCATAACAATAATAATTGAAAGTTCAAGAAAAGTATTAAAATTTGAGAAACATATTTTGAAATCTTGGAAATTAATTTAAGAATAATGAAAATAATAAAAAAACTCGAGAGAATATTTGCAAAGTAATAAAAATAATTGAAAATTGAAGAAAATAATTTTAATTTGAGAAAAATAATTGAAAAAGTTACAACATATATTTGTAATAAATGAAAATAATTGCAGAATGATAAAAATAATTGTCAATTGAGAAAATAACTGGAATTTGGGATAAATAATCTAAAAATTAGAATTTAATTAAAAAATAATTGAAAATTACAAAAAGTAATTGAAAAATGATAAAAATAATTGAAAGAAATTAATAAAAATTTGTAAAAACAATTGAAAAATGACGAAAGTAATTGAAAATTAATAGATAAATAATTAAACTAATTTGATATTGAAGAAATCAATTAAAACTGAAAAAATTTCGAAACTATTTCATTTTTATCTTGTAATTTCTTACATTTACAAAATTTGAAGATCTTTTTCTTTTTTTACATTTGATATTTTTTTTGTATTTAGGATTTTCATGAATTTTCTTCTTTTTATGCAAATTATTTAATATTATTTTACACAATTTTGTTATTATAGCATTCACTAAAGTTTTTATCTCTTTGATTTTCATAATTATTAGCATATTTTCAAAAATAAATACGTTCATTTTTTCGTAAATTTATTCAATTTGTTGTCACATCTTGTCTATTTTTTGCATACTTTCTTATTTTTTCATAACATCTTTAGATTTTCTTTACTTTTCTAAATGTATTGTTGGTCTTGTTTTAAGTGAAATCTTATTAACATATTTTTGGTCTAATTTTTCTAAACTTTTTTATTTTTAAAGGATTTTTAAATTTCTTTTGTGGACTTTTTATTTATCTTGGTATATACATTTTTTATTTTATTTTTATTAATTTTAATTTTTTAGTAGAATCTTACCAATTTTTTTTATTTTTTTTTTACTTCTTACATTTTTTACAGTTTGTTAGATTAAGGAAGAAAAACATTTCTCCATTTTCTTCCTATTTAGTTAATTTTCTTATTGTTTCACAATTTTTTAGTTCTTTGCATTTCAATTAGTTTTTTATTTTATGTCATCATTTTTCTATTTTTGAAATTGTTTAGTTTTTATCTTATTATTACGAACTTTTGAAAACATTTATTTAATGCTTTTATTTACATTTCTTAAATTTCTCCAGTTTCTACTTTTTCGAAAACTTTTATTTTTTTATTTTATATTATTTAAATTTAATCTTGTACTAAATATTCGCATTTTAACATCGTTCTTCTACTACATAAAAGTTGTTTTCTTTTAAAATTTTTTAAAAATTTCCAAAATTTTATTCATTCTTTTCTTTAATTTGTAAATTAATTCTCTAATTTTTCTAATTTTAAAATTTTTTTTATTTAGTACTATATTTTACAGCTTTTTTAAATTATCTTCTTATTTATTTTGTTGATTTAAAAAAAATGTCCGTAAATAGTTTAATTTTTTTAAAAGAGTTTCTACTTTTTTATATATTTTCATGTCACTGTTTCATTTTTGTGTTGTTTTTTTTTTAAATTTCTCTTTAATTCTTTAATAATATTCATTACTTTTTTATTTAAAAGACTGTTTCAATAGACTGTTTTCTTATCTTTTTATGTTTGTATTTTTTTTTGTTATTTTTATCTAATTTTCTTTTTTTTTTCGATTATATATGAATTTGAAGATATTTTTTTGAAATTTTCTCATTTTTTCGTCATAGTTTGTTTGATTTTAACTGATTTTTTTTATTCATCATTTCATATTAAATGTTTTCAGTTTAAAAAATAAACTATTTACAAATAAACACTTGAAAATGTTATATACTGATTTTATATATTTACAAAAAAACCAATATCTGATTTAAATAAAAAAAAGCCGATTTTTTTTTATTTTTAAAAAAAAATCATGATTTTTCTCAGTCCTGACAGGTATTGATAATGTTTTTTAATTAATTTGTTTTATATAATTATGTTTAATTTATTAAACAATTTTTGTTATTAGGTATCAAAGCCAGATGCTCTTGATTGTCTTCTATTAAATTATAAAACTTCCTGGCCTCTAAATATCATCCTTGACGATGTTGTGATGCTGCAGTATACCAAGGTCTTCAAATTCTTACTTATGGTGGGGAGAGTTTTATGGGTTTTAGAAGAGGATTTTCATATTCTAAAGACCGAAAGACAAGCTGCTAATTCGGAACAATATCATAAAGTAAAAAAATTGACATTTATATTATTTTTATTAATATTTTTATGCTTGAAAAGTTCTTATTTTTATACTTTTGTTTTTAGATTCATCTCTACAGACATTCCATGATGCAGTTTATAAACGCTCTTCATACCTATTTAACATGCAGTGTTTTACACGCGAGTTGGGCTGAATTTGAAAAAGACTTGGAACATGCCACGACAGTGGATGAAGTTTATTCTTGTCATGTTGTTTACATAAAGAAAATTTTATCTAGGCAAGTGATGAAAATACGTGATACGTAAATAAAATATTAAAGATACGCAATAACGAAAAAGAATATTAATTATAAAATTATGTTCATTTTTACAGATGCATGTTGTATAAAAAGGATCAGAAAATGCAGGAGTGCTTAAGCAATATTTTCATAGTGGTGTTGAAGTTTCACAATCAGATTCGTTCTCAAAAATGGTCTCTCGATTTAACAGGTTACAGTCATCCAAATTATTATAGAATCGAGAGCATGTATAAATCGTTTTGCAAATTAAGAACGTACATGACACATGTTGCCAATAAATTAGCCAACAGTGGATATCAGCCTCATCTTACGCACTTTCTGCACGCACTTAATATAAATTATCTTTATGATCTAACATCTAATTCAAATAATGAGTGAAGGACGTTATCTTTATGCCATAAAGAATAATTCAGGCTGTGTAAAATGTATATTATTATTTTAAAAAACAGAAGAAAAAAAACTAAAAAGAGATAAATTGTAAAACTTGATCGTGTGTTTACGAAACAAATAATAATTCCTCGGTGTTTAAAAATTAATTGAAAAAATCGTATCAACTTTAATTGATAATGTGAATGTTTTTTGCTTCTAAAAACCTTTATTGATATTATACATTACAACAATTTTGTTTAATATTTATATTTTTTGTACATCATCTTTTTAACATTACTATTTCTAAAATGTAAATTAATTTAATTACTAGATTTTAGTTATCAATACACATTCTTTGTTAAAACTTTATTAGAAAATATAATTTTACCTAAAAATAAAAATTGTATTTTTGTAATGATTATTTTTTTTTTATAAATTTATTTATATTTTTTAAGATTTTAGGGTAATTTTACTGAGGGCTGTTGCTGACATATTTTTAAAAAATGTTGTTTTAATATATGTGAAATTCGATGAATTTATTATTACTTTCAAGACACATAAATTACTTTATTCTATACATAGAAATCATGATATTATTATAAAATTATTTTATTCTATGATTATAATTAAATTTAAAAATTTTGTTCTGAAAGTTCAAAAAATGTTGAAACTAAAGCATATATTTTATTTTTAATATAATTTACCTGGTATTAAAATTTGACGAGGGTATTTTGCTTCGTTTCGGAAATATTAAATTTAAACATTTTTTACTCAAAAAGGTTAATTCGAGGACTTGAAGTTATAGCAAAACAATTTCACATCTCTCTTATAAGAAAAGAGAAAAGTAAAATGTTTTAGATCCTCAAATTAACCTTTTTGAATAAAAAATTTTCAAATTTAATATTTTCTAAACGAAGCGAAATATCCTCGTCAAATTTTAATAGCAGGTAAATTATATTAAGAATAAAATATCTGCAAAATCATTTTTTGAGCTTTCAGAAAAAAATTATGAAATTTTGTAAACGAAAACATTTGTAAATTTAATTATAATCATAAAATAAAATAATTTTATAATAAACATAATTTCTATGGATAGAATAAAGTAATTTATGTTTCTTGTAAATAATAATACACATTGTTAAATAGTTTTTTAATAATAACGTTTTTAAAAAAATTCAAAATTGGAGGTTACGAAATCATGGAACATCCTATTTTTGATTAATAATATCATGGAAGGAATTAAAATTTATTTTATAATATTATGATTAATAAACGTAGAAGTTCTTAGAGTTTCACATATATATTAAAACAAGATTTTTTAAAAAAATTTTGAATTTAATTCGGCGATTATAGCGAATCTGACGGTTATATCAGTAAGTTATCATTTTGCCATGTGCTTCTAAACTGTTCTGAACTCTAAACATTGAATTCTATTTTTAAAATAAATTTAAAAAGTTTATTTAAAACTTGACGTCGCTTATTATTTACGAAATGAGAATAAATGGTGAAAATTCATACGATAAAGTTATATTTGATTTACGTGTTTTTAAGCGGAAATGGACAATTTTTTAAAAACGGTAAGTTTTCAACTTTCTTAAAAAGAAGTGTTATAGATTTATGTAATATTTATTTATATCCAATTAATATAATTCCATGGTAGCTTTTAGGAATTAATATCATTATTGTAAACAATTTGCAAAATTAACTTACAATTTCGCATATATTAATGACGTAGACAATTTTGAGGTTATGTTTTGAATTTTACAAATTGAGTAATTTAGATGGAATGTTTCATAATTTTGTTTTTTAAAATTATAATATAGATTATCAAATTGAGAAAACACATTTTTTAATGACTTTGTAATTAAACCTTCATAATGTTTTGTAAATTTATCAAATTTTTTAAATGTAAATACAACAAGACGTATTATTTATTTTCTGAACAAAAAATTTAATTATTTAAAAATTTGTATTTTCTGAAGTAATTTGTTTGTGATTTACTTTTTCTATCGACATAATTGGTTACTTAATTCTTTCCGTAACCATTAAATAATACCTACATTTTTAGAATTCTAAATCTGCAAATCCTGATGAATTTGAAGAAAATGACAATGATAGCGACTTGGAGGGTAGACTTTACGCTGAGATTTATTTCTCCAATGAAATTCACGAGACTGGAGAGAATTACGAAGATAATTGCATGCAAACCATAGAAGATATAAAGAAAGCAAGTCGTTCTGCTACATTGAGTTCAGAACTGAAGATAAATGAGACCTCAAAAAATGTATCAAATTCTGTTATTTCTGATGAAAGTAATATCTCCAAGAATCAAACCCCCAAAAATAATGAAACTGTTTTAAAATCTGCGAGAAAGGAGAAAGAATTTTCACCGAGCGTTGACAAAAATCTGAATTTAGAAAAGCATTTGAATCTAGAAGTAGAATCTGATAATATTTTAGGTAAAGTACCTAACGAAATTATAGAGAAAGATTTTGATTTACAGCAAAAGAAAACTATGACTCATAAAGACAAATCTGAAGTTTTGGATAATGAAATAAATAATTGTTCACCTATTCTGACAAGTAGACAAAGAGAAAAAAATTCAAGAAAAAAAAGAAAAAGTATGTTAGAGTCTCCTCAAAAAGGAAGTTTTTTAACTACTCCCACATCGGTAAAAAGAAAGTCTAAAGGTGACAAAGAAAGTGAGAAGAAAAGTAAAAGAAGATCTGACTTTGAATTTGATAATATTCAATTAAATCCAGTTCATTTAAATTCAAGAAAATCAAGATCCGAGAACAATTTTTTTCCACCCATTAGCGACGGTGCTATGAAAATTCTTTTCCCCAAGGGTTGGAAAGATCAAATTGAAAAGGTGACCACGAAATCGAAAGTTAGAAGAAAAGAAGGATCTGCATTGGACAAAATTAATTCGAATGATAAACAAAAAGAATCAAATGCTCAAAACACAAATGAAGTTATTGAAATCGTATCTTCTGATTCCTCTGAGGAGGATTCAGATGTTGTGATTACAGAAACTCCTAAAAAGGAGAAACGAAAAAAGGCTGAAAAACAACTGCCACGTTGGTTAGACGTAAGTTCTGATTCCAGTGAATCAATTTTTGAAATTCCTGTGCCTAGAAAACCTACTCCTCCTTGTGTAAACGTAAAGGACTCAGATGCTGAATCTGACGACAGCAGCAGTGATGGAATTTATGACCTGAATTCTTCTCATTATAAAAAAAAGAAAAAGAATGCCATTTTTACTCCCAAGCCTGAAAGAATTGAATCCGAAGAAGAAGAAGAACAAGGAAGTTTAGATGATAATATAGTAAACAATTTCAAAAAAAGTCGTGTAGAAAATTTAAAAAATTCTAATTTAAAAAAATCGAAAAGCAGTACTATACCGGAAAGTTCTAGCCCGATTTCTGTAAAAAATACATCTCAAGTTTCATCTCAACAATCGGAATTAACAAGTGAAGCTTCAAACTTAACGCATGGAGAAGAATCTGAAGAAGATCATTCAATTGGAGAAGATTTAATATTAAATTGTAGTCTGCCGAGTTTAGAGAGAAGTACTGAGTATAATGAATATGTAGAATTATTGAACGATTCTAATCAAGATAACAATCAAGAACCAAATACTTCGAAAATAAATAAAAAAAGAATTGAGAGGGAAAATGAAATGTTGCGAAAAAGCAGTAAAGAAAAATCTTATTGTGAGTATTTTTTCTCACCAATGCCACAAAAAATAAGATCCTACTACGATGACTCTTGGGGAGGTGAGGATTTCAGTTTTGAGGCAATGCAAAAGAAAATGTCGAGTAAGTTAAATTGTTGAAATGATTATCTTTTTGAAAAAGAAACAAACAAAAGTGTTTATCGATTTAAACTTCAATTTATCGAATTTATTTTAAATAATTCAATTTTTAATCTGTCCGTAATCTCAATCCAGGATTTCAATTGATCAAAAATATTTTAAGCATGTTTAGCAGTATTTAGTTTAATTTTAATTTATGATTATGTCAAAGGGTTGATTACTTTTGGAATATTTTTAATATTAATCGACAAACTGAAATGGGTTTTCTGATCATTTAAATTTTCTTTTTAAAGAGAATCCAAAACATTGGTCAATTTTGGACGAGGATTGGAAACCAAGACGACCAAGGTATTTCCTTGATAAAGTAAAATGTTCTTTATGTCGTCAAACGGGACATATGAGAGCAAATTGTCCTGAACCAAAGAAATTTCCAGTTTGTCACATGTGCGGAACTTCTGGACATAGAGAAACTCGATGCCCTCACAAAATTTGCCTTACGGTAAGAAAAAGATTCAGGTGTTTTTTAGAATTTTGATATTTAATGGAAAATTAAATTTTTTATATATGGGACTAATCACTGATTTTCGACCAAAGGTGGTCGTTGACATATTTTAAAAAATATTAAAACTTATATTATGTGTATTATTAATCTGAATTCAACTTCTGAAGTTATTTTAGCTAAATTTTTTTTCAGCCGTAAATTGTACTTAAAGGATCAAATAGTAATTTGAATTGTAATTCAAGAAAAAATGGCGTTTTTAATGCATGTTTCTAAAGTAATTTTTTTCATTTCTTAATGATTTAACATTTTTTTGTTTCAAAACTTCAAACATTATTTTTATTAAAAAAAACTGCTAAATTAAACTTCTTTAAATAAATTTTGGATTCTAGATCTCAAAATGCTTCTTTTTTTTATTGCATGAGCAAATTATTATTAAACTTATTTAATTCCTATTTAAAAATTAGATAAAAGAGATCAATTATAATTAGAGTCTATTTTGATGAGAATCAAGTTAACTGCATTTATAGAAAATAAATTTAATAAAAAATATAGTTTACTCTAAAATAATGAACTGACATTTCAATACATTAAAATTTTGGTAAATTAAAATTTAATTCTATCAATACAAAAATTACTTAAAATGTTCATGCGAAGAAGTTTAAATTGATTGATATTTAAATTATTGAAAATTAAGATCTTTGAAATTTCGAAATAATTATTTACTAATAGAAATCTAAATTAATAGTTAAGCATCAATATATTTGAGATTTAATTTATTGAAGTTTTAACTAAATTTCAATTTCAATTGATAAATAAAAGTTTCAATTTATACTAATTTTAAATGAACTAATCTATATATTTTTTATATCAATAAATTACTGCATCTTCTAACCAAAACTTTCTGTGATGCAAATAACAACTCATTCAAATTTTTATTGGTAAAGGCTTTAATTATCTAAATTTTAATCAATCATTTCTCAATTATTTTCTTTAATATTTAATTATTTTAGTCATTTTGTAATTTTTTTTCAATATAATCAACTAGTTTTTTAAAATTTCAATTTAATTCTTTCATCTTTAATTTATTTCTTCAATTTGTTATTATTTTCTTCAATTCTCAATTATTTTCTTCAATTTTCAATTGCATTCTTCATTTTTTCAATTATTCTATTCAATATTCAATCATTCTCGCAATTTTCTTAATTATCAATTATTTTCTTGAAATTTTAATACAATTCTTCAATTTTCATATATTTTCTACAATATTATCCATAATTTTCATCAGTTTTCAATAAACAATTCATTATTCTCCTTCAATTTTATGATTATACATTAATTAAAAAATTTTTTTTTTGAAATTCCTATTATTCTAACCATTTTACGATTTTTTTTTAATTGTTAATTATTTTTTTTTAATAGTTAATTATTTTCGTCATATTGTAATTTCTCTTTTAATTATCAACTATTTCCTCGCAATTTCGATTTAATTCTTTAATAACTAATTTATTTCTTCCTTTTTAAATTATTTTATTTTATTTTAAATTATTTTCATCGATTTCCAATTCTAGAACTATTCAAATAATAATAATAATAATAACTCTTCAAATCTCAGTTATTTTCTTCAAATTTAAATTCCACTTTCCAATTTTCAATTATTTTCTTTAATTTTCAATTCCATTCTTCAATTTTCATTTCCATTCTTCAGTTTCCATATTGTTTTCTTTTATATTGATTAATTCTCGGCTTTTTCAATTACTTTTATCAATTTTTATGTTTATTCTTTAATTTAAATACCATTCTTCAATTTTTAATTGCTTTCTTCAATTTTCAATTCTTTTTTTTCAATTTTAATTATTTTTTTCGATTTTTAATCCAGATGTTGAATGTGCAATTATTTCCAACAATTATTCTTATAATTTTCTTAATTTTTCCATTTGCAATTATTTTCTTTAAATTTAATATGTCTTGTTTAATTTTTTCAATTATTTTTTTCAGTTGTCAAATTTTATCAAATCTAGTCAAATTTTAAATTGTGTTTTCAATTGACGATTACTTTTGTCATTTTTCACATATTTTCTTTAATTTTTCAATTATTATTTCCCGCAATTTTCAATTATTTCCTACAATTTCTTCAATTTTTAATTATTATCTTAAAATTTTATAATTATTCTTTGACTTTTTTAAATTATTTTGTTCGGTTGTGTATTAATCTAGCTATTTTTTGAATTTTGTTTTCAATTGACAATTATTTTCTTCAAATTCCACTTTTCAATTTTCAATTGCTTTCTTAAATATTAAAAAATTATCGACTTTTTAAAATTATTTATTTCAATTTTAAATCCAGTTGTTCAATTTGCAATTGTTTCCAAAATCTATTCCTATAAATTTTCAACTATTATTTTAAAATGTATTATTTATTGTTTTATTTTTTAAACTATTCTTTTCACTTGTGTAATTATGTAGCAATTTTTCGAATTTTGTTTTTAACTGAGAATTATTTTCGTCATTTTTCAGAAATATTCTTCAATTTATAAAATTGTCATTGTTCGAATTTGCAAAAATTTGTAGTTTTAAATGTTCAACAACAACCCAAAGTTTGTTAATTCTGCTAGTTATTTATAGTTTATATAATAATACATATAGTACATATTTAAAAACTTATATTTTATTTATGATTTTATTTCAATTCTTAATTATTTTCATTATTAATTGTTAGGGTTTATTAAATTGTTAATTAACAGAGAAAATTATAGAATTAAAAAAATAATAATAATAAATACCTAGAATGTTTTCCTTAATTATTTTAACAAATTATCATTTCAAATTGAAAATGTTTCTTATGATTAGTTGTTGAGATTTATTTGATTAATTATTAGAAACTAAAATACAATGAACAAAGAAAAATACAATGATTTTTAAAAATTAATTATTGTAATAAAGTGAAAGTTACAATTGAAAATTATTAAATAATATAAAAATTAAATACTTATAAATACTTTCTCTATGAGTAAGTAATAAAATTAGAGACTAAATATATGTACAATTTGCATTCCTTATTTTATAAATTGAGATTTTTAACAAAAATCAATTCACCAGTCAGTAAATTTTATATATTTTATTGATATTTTCTTACATCACTTTGGTCCTAATTTAGAAAATTGTAAAAATATAAATTTACAAATTTAGAATTTTTTTTATCAATATTAATCGTTACAGACAAAATATGAATAATAATTTCGAATTTAAAATCAATAATCGATTGTCAAACTTCAGAGTGTATTTTAAAATATAAAAAATAACCTTTTTTTATTAAATTTTAAACTTAAATAATTCATAAACTGGACAACTTACCTTCGCGAAAATTTAATATGTTCTGGATTTTATAAAAACTTAGATATGTAAAAAGTGTTATTTTTTAAATCCATCCAGAAAAAAGTTGTGTAAGTTCAAAAATGTGTGTTTTTTTGGTTAAATTAGAAATTTCAAAATGAAATTATTCAAAAACAAGATGAATATTCGTCTTCTCTCTATTGAAAACATGATTAAATTGCCCAAAAAATAATTATGGTAATTTTTATTAATATTTGTTAAGTAGATTTCTAAAAAATAGACTTTTAAAAGTGACAAAAATTGACAGATTTTTTATCAACTTTAAGTTAGTTTTATTAACTACTATTATTTTTCATTTTACACAAAATATTATTAATGAAAATAAATATTTTGATACTGCTTAAATGTATTTTCTTTATAGAACAGGAATTAAATGTTTTTTTTCTGAATTAAAAGCGTATAAAACATGCATTAAAAACGACATTTTTTCTTGACACTTGCTCCTTTAATTACAATTTACGGCTGAAAAAAAATTAGCTAAAACAACTTCAGAAGTTGAATTTAGATACCACAATAATACATAATATAATATAGGTTTTAATATTTTTTAAAATATGTCAGCGATCACCCTTAGTCGAAAGTCAGTAATTTAACCCATGTTCTATAAAAATTATAAATTGTTATGGCCAATTATTATTTATGAAATTCTTGTAAATTTATTAAGCTTTCAATTAAGATAAAAAAATTATAATTTCGTTAAGAATTAGAGGCTGTAGAAATTTTTAAAGAGTAAATTGCAGATTCATTTGATAGCAATGAATATAGTCGAGTAACGCCAAAACGCCATTACGATTCACGTATTTAAGCGTATTGCCGTGCATGCTGTTAAACTGACAAAATTGGTCTTTTTTTTATTAAATTAGTTCTTATTTTCAGTGTGGTAGAAAGCAAAACACGTATAGAAAGACATGTGAATATTGTAACAAAATTTATTGCAAAAGCTGCTCTTCTCGCGGTCATAGAGAAGAAAATTGTCCTGATCATTGGAGACAATATCATAACACTGTAAGTGAAATTCATTTTATTATTTACTTTTTTCTGCTTTTACTATTTTTTAAAAATTCTTTTCAAGGAAAATTAGGCAATTTTCAAGATGCGAACAAAATTTAAGTTAATCAAAAATAAAAAAATGAAAAATTTGAAACAATTGTTGATATTTATAGGTTATGTTGCACAAGTTTTGACATTCTATA
This sequence comes from Ganaspis brasiliensis, assembly GCA_037103525.1. Taxonomy (NCBI): domain Eukaryota; kingdom Metazoa; phylum Arthropoda; class Insecta; order Hymenoptera; family Figitidae; genus Ganaspis; species Ganaspis brasiliensis. Next base: position 4,300,838 of record JAZKLR010000146.1, read on the forward strand.
ATTCTATCGTTTTGTTTGAAATAATATTATTTATTTTTAATCAATATATCAACGGATTAATAAAAAATATTAGAAAGGCAAATTTTTTTATGCCTTTTTTTATATTTTTAGCAAAATATACATTTAATATGAGAAGAAGATAAAACTAGATTTTTGTTTACAATCACTTCAGATAGCAGGGCTGATAAAAATCATGATTTTTTGGATTTAAATATGTAAAATCAGTATATAAAATTTTCACATGTTTATTTGTAAGTAGTTTATTTTTTAAACTGAGAATATTTAACAATTTAATTTAACATTTAACACCTCCCGATTACTAAATTGAGAAATTTAAAAAATGTAGATAAAAGCATCGAATAAATTTTTTCAAAAATTCGTAATTATAAGGTAAAAACTAAAGTATCTAAAAGAAGGAAAAATATTTCTAAGAAATACAAAAATGATGACAAAAATTAAAGAATTAATTAAAATGCAAGGAAGGACTAAAAAAGTTGTGAAACATTAAGAAAATTAGATAAATAGGTAGAAAATGGAGAAAATAATATTTTTATAATACAACACTTAAAACAAGTCTAATATTAATTTTCGAAAAATGAAGAAAATTTAATAATTTTATGAAAAAATAACTAAGTTTGGGAAAAATAGACAAGAAATAATAACAATTTTAGTGAATGTTATAATAACAAAATTGCAGGGCTGTTATTGATTTAAATCACTTTGAGTTAAATCATTGGAAAATTTGCATTAAAATCATGATTTAAATCAAAAAAAACTTTACAATTCTCCGGATGTCTAATACTGCATGTAAAAATTCACAAACCATAAACAAAACCCACAACTTTGTGGATAAATCTAAAAAAATTCAATTTAAATATTTTAATCTTTATAAAATTTATCTACTTTTACTTTTGGTATTTTTGTTTTTTATTTGTCTTTTTATTTTAGGGTTTTCTTTATTTTTCCTCTTTTTATGCAAATTATTTAATATAATTTTAGACTATTTCGTTATTATAACATTCACTAAACTTTTTATTTCGTTAATTTTCATAATTATTTCCATAGTTTTAAAAATAAATACTCTCATTTTTTTGGTAAGTTTATTCAAGTTTTTTCACATCTTTTCTATTTTTTGCGAGATTTTTTGTAAACTTACATAAAGTCTTTAGATTTTCTTTATTTTTCTTAATTTATTGTTGGACTTATTTTAAATGTAATAATAAAAAATGTGTTTGGCTTAATTTGCTGAAACTTTTTTATTTTTAAAGGATTTTTAAGTTTCTATGTGGACTTTTTTTATTTATCTTAATATATATATTTTTTAATTTTATTTTTTGTACTTTTTACATTTTTTTAGTATGTTAGATTAAGGAAAAGAAAATTTCTCTATTTTCTTCCTATTTATTTAATGTTTTTGATGTTTCACTATTTTTTTTAGTTATTCTCTTTGTTTTAATTAATTCTTTAATTTATTTTTGTCATCATTTTTCCATTTCTAAGAAACATTTTCCTTCTTTTTAATTGTTTACTTTTTATCTTATAGTTACGAATTTTTGAAAACATTTATTTGGTGCTTTTATCTATATTTTTTAAATTTCCCAATTTTCTACTTTTTTGAAATCTTTCATTCTTTTATTTTATATTATGTGAATTTAATCTTGTACTAAATATTCACATTTTGAATATCACATTCTTGTATTTTATAGAATTTCTTTTCTTTTAAATTTTTTTTAAATTTTACAAAATTTTATTTATTATTTTCTTATTTAATTTATAAAATAATTCTCTAATGTTTCTAATTTTAAAATTCTGTTCTCTTTAGTAATATATTTTAACGTTTTTTTAATTTTCTTCTTATTTATTATTTTAATTTAATAAAGTGTCCGTAAATAGTTTAATTTTTTTATATTTAACTATATTACTTTTTTATACATAATTATGTCACTGTTTCATTTTTCTGTTTTTTTTTTTTTAATTTTTCTTCATTTCTTTAATAAACTACTTGCAAATAAACATTTGGAGTTTTAATATATTGATCATATTTTTAAAAAATACAATTTTTGATTTAAATCAAAAAAATCCTATTTAAATCAAATAAATCCGATTTTTTTGATTTTTTAAAAAAAATCATGATTTTTATCAGCCTTGCAAAATTGTATAAAATAATATTAAATAATTTGCATAAAAAGAAGAAAATTTAAGAAAAATCCTTAAATAAAAAGACAAATACAAAAAACGATATCAAAAGTAAAAGAAAAAATCTGAAAATTTTGTAAAAATACGAAATTAAAATAAACAGGTTCAGAAAAGTGAAATCTCTGAGAATTCTTGTAAGAATTAAAAAAAGAATTATTGTGAATATATTAATATTAATATTATTTAATTATTATGCGTTTAAATTTGAACTAATTAAAATTTGAAAGTTTGAATAAATTGGAATATGAGTTAATTGGCGTTTGGAATTTATTTAAATTATAATGACTTAAAGATATAAAAATTTTAAACTATTTTGTGCTATATCTTCAGACAAAAAATTTTTAGAACGTAGGTATTTTGATCATCAGTTTTAGCATAATTTTTTATCCGAAGAATTGTGAATTTTTTTATTTTTTATTTAAATCGTGATTTTAATGCAAATGCCGGAATGATTTAAATCAATTACACTCCTGTTAGATAGATTTTCCGAAATGAAAAAATTGTGAAACTAAACTTCTTAATTTTTTGTTATAATTGTTTTATAACTATTTTTACAAAAAAACCTTTTTCCTTCACGTTTATAGATTTAAATAAATAAAGCATACACTAATTAGAATATGTATTTCAGACGAAAGAATCGGAACACAAATCACCAAGAGATTATAAAAAAGTTATGAAACCGGCACACCTTCTAGTTTGCTGCAATTGTACAAAAAAAGGTCATGATTCTTACAACTGCCCAAAGTATCGTTGGTCTCCGCATCATCCAACTCCATCTCATGTTCGAAATTATAATAATCATGGCCAAATAGCTCGTGAAACTTTAAGAATTCGCGAAGATAATAGAAATATGGCAGGAGCCAGCACGTCATTTCAATCCCCTAATTCTGGAAGACAAAATTACCAACCTGAAGTAAACAATCAAGCTCCTGCGATTAAACGCAACCCTGCTAACGCAAACACAAAAATTGTTCTTTTCGAAGTTAAATTGACCGACTTCCCGAAAGCCTACAATAGCCTTAAGAGTAAGTTTTATCATACAGTGAAAATGACACTGAATGACATAAAAGGGGCAAATCTTCAGCAATTAATCGCTGGTCGATGTGATTTAGGTTTCTTGAGATTCTTGACTCCATTATTGAAATGTGATTTTTCCGTTATTCTCTACGACGGTTGGAAAGTAGAACTCACTATAACTTACTCCCAGTTATTTGAGAATATGACCTATGTGAAAAGATTGATCGAGCTCTGGGTACGAATTATCGACAGGGAAAAAATAGAACTCTGTTTCAAAAAAGTACCTAATACAAAGGGTCCATTAATGAGCTGCTTTGCCAAGAAATATAAATTATTAAGTAATGTTAAACACGGTATAGAACAGCGTATTGAAAATTTAATAGCAAAATGCCAAGAACTGAACAATATGGTCGATAAGCCAAATTACAAACCATTGAAAGGCTTGAGATACATCCGGTCAACTGTAGATTATCTTGTACCAATGCTTTATGAACAGGGTTGTGGTCTTGATGAAAAGGATTATTTTGGTTTTCAAGAAACACTCAATTACGTGCAAAAATCCGACAACAAGCATATTACACTTGACAAATACATTCGCTTGTTTTACTACTTTCAAATGATGTTCCCTGCATTTACACCGCCAGATTTGACAGAAATGATTAATAAATTCTACGAGAAAAATGGAAGTCCGAAGCGCGTTTCGTTTGATCAAATTTACTTCACCAGAGATGTTAATATTTATCTTGATAGTCGCGATGACACATTTTATGATGAAATCGACGACAGACAGTACGATCAAGTGTCTAGTGTTAATATGAAATTAATTAGACCCATAGCACACTGTGTTGAGTCACCTTCAACTTCCACTATTCCAACACCGAAATCAAACAAATTTGTGTTCCCCTCTTCTGATGTAGATTTTATCCCTACATCGAGTAATTGGGAGGGAAATTCATCATATTCTCGGGACAATAGACCTTCGAATTCGCCATTCGGAAATGAACGAGATCGAGATTATCATAATGAAAGAAGTAGGGATTTCAATGAGAGAAATATGGATTACAATGAAAGAAGCAGGGATTTCAATGAGAGAAACATACCAAATGATGATAATGACTACAATGATCTGCCTCATTCACCTGATCAAGGAAGTTCTTCTGGAAACAATCCTTATCTAGAATTTCCAGAGGAAGAACATTTAGAAGGTTCAAAAGAGGGTATTCCCGTATATTCAGAAACTGGTTTTCCGACAGGAAAATTCAAAAAAGGTGATAATAGAAGTGATAAAACACACGCGAGATTAAACAAATCTGCGTCCATCATTATGAAAAAAGCTCTGAATATGAATATACCTGAAGTTACACAAGCAGCAATCAGATTAGGAAACATGTTAAAAGATGGGGCAGTGTACAGAAAACATCTTGACTTTCTTCAGAAGCTTATGAAAAAATATAGAAGAAGAGAGAACAGAAAAGCTAAGCAAATAAAAAACATTTGTAAGGCTTGAAGAATTTTGTCAATTTTATAGATAATATCTATTATAATGCTTCAAATTTCAATTGGATTGAAATGTTTATTTTCTGGATATATCATGCAAAGTATTTGATATACGATTTTTTTTTACAAGTCCTGGTTTAAGATAAATGGTTCATTAAATAGCGTTTAGTTGCGTTATTTTGTAAATATGTACAATTTAATCAAATATTCAGATTTTTGTTATTGAAGCATATAAATTCGTAAATTTCTACGACTTTTCTTCTAGCTTTTGTAAAGTTTTGTTTTAATAAAAATTTAAAATGAACATTGAATATTACCAGAAATAATTACAGTCAGTTTAAGTTGTAAACTTTTAGGCAAACATTCTCTGTTTGCAATTATATTATTTATAATTGTCAAATAAATTCTTAAAAAAAAGTAGCTTGTCAAATATTATTTCTATAACTGGATGGAACCTAAAAATTGAGATGATCAAAATTTTAAAACATTAAAATTAGTTTTTTTTCCATTCTTCTCATTTTCATGATATTTATTCACTAATTTTGCCTACAATCTATAATAATAATCCAAAAGGTTCTTTCATTCTGTCCACACCTGAAATTTGGCACTTTTTTGTTTTAAATCAGAAACTTTGTTAAAAAAGCATTTAAATTGATTAAAATTTAAGTGATTATAAATATCTGTTTAAATAATTTTAATTTCATTAATAAATAAATCAATAATTTTTTCTAAATTTTTCAACAGTTTAATATACAATTATTCCCTTTAATTTTTATAATTATTTATAATTTCATAATTAATTTTTGAAAATTATTTTGATCTGTTGTCGATTATTCTCGCAAGGTTTCAAATTTTTCTTTCGATTATCAATTATTTTCTTCATTTTTCAATTATTTTCTTTAATATTTAATTATTTTAGTTTTTTTTTTTTTTCAATTATCAACTATTTTCTTAAAATTTCAATTTAATTCTTTAATCTTCAATTTATTTCTTTAATTTTTAATTACTTTCTTCAATTCTCAATCATTTTCTTCAATTTTCAAATATCATTTTTCGTTATTCAATAATTTTATTCAATATTCAATAATTCTCGCAATTTGTCAATTATCAATTAATTTCTTGATATTTCAATACAATTCTTAAATTTCCAATTTATTTCTTCAATTTTAATTTATTTTCTATAATTTAATCCATAATTTTATTTTCGTCATATTGTAATTTTACTTTTAAGTAACAATTAAATTCTGGAAATTTCCATTTAATTCTTTAATTCGTCAATTCTCAAATATCTTCTTTATTTTTCAATTATTTTTATCGATTTCTAATTAATTCTTCGATATTCAGTAATTCTCGGATGTTTTCAATTATGTTATTGAAATATTCACTAATTCTCTCATGTTCTCAATTTTTAATTATTTTCTTGAAATTTCAATACAATTCTTCAATATCCAATTGATATCTTCAATTTTGATTGATTTTCTACAATTTTTTCCATAATTTTCATCAGTTTTTAATTGACAATTTATTATTCTTTTTCAATTTTATGATTATTCATTAATTTTAAAATTTTCTTTCTTATAATATCGATTATTCTCACCATTTTGCGAGTTTTTTTTTATTGTTAATTATTTTCCTCATATTGTAATTTTTTTTAATTAACAATTAAATTCTTGAAATTTCTATTTAATTCTTTAATTTCCAATTTATTTCTTCAATTTTTAATTATTTTCTTCAATTCTCAAATATTTTTTTATTTTTCAATTATTTTTAACGATTTTCAATTAATTGCTCAATATTCAATAATACTCGGATTTTTTTAATTACTTTATTCAGTATTCAACAATTCTCGCAATTTCTCAATTATCAATTATTTTCTTGAAATTTCAATACAACTCTTCAATTTTTATTTATTTTCTACAATTTGTTCCATAATTTTCATCACTTTTCAATTGACAATTTATTATTCTGCTTGAATTTTCTGATTATTCATTAATTTTAAAAAAAATTTAGTTCAAATACCGATTATTCTCGACATTTTTCAATTTTTTTTGCAATTGTTAATTATTTTTTTAATATTTATTTTCGTCATATTATTTTTTTTTAATTAACAGTTCAATTCTTGAAATTTCCATTTAATTCTTGAAATTTCCAAATTATTTCTTCAATTCTCAAATAATATTTTTTTTATTGTTCAAATATTTTTATCGATTTTCAATTAATTCCTCAATATTCAACAATTCTCGGATTTTTTCAATCATTTTTTTCACTCATAAAAATTGTTTTAAATTTTCAATTCAATTCTAGAACTATTCTCTTCAATTCTCAGTTATTTTCTTCAAATTTAAATTTCACTTTTAAATTTTCAATTATTTTCTTTAATATTAAAAAATTATCCCCTTTTTTCTATTATTATTATTATTTTTTTTTTAATTTATCATTAAGTTTCTTTAATTTTAAATACAATTGTTCAATTATTTTCTTTAATTTTTAATTCCATACTTCAATTTTTGTTTCCATTCTTCAGTTTTCAATTGTTTTCTTGTCCATTCATTAATTTTCTGCTTTTTTTCAATTTTTAAGTATATTCTTTAAATTTCTATTCTGTTCTTCAAGTTTCAATTTTTTTTTTAAATATTCAATCCAGTTGTTAAATAAGCAATTATTTCCAACAACTATTCCTATAATTTCATAATTTTTCAATTTGCAATTATTTTTTTTAAATTTAATATTCCTTGTTTCATTTTTTCAATTATTTTTTTCAGTTTTCTATTAATCTATGTCATTTATCGAATTTTGGTTTCAATTGACTATTATTTTCGTCATTTTTCACATATTTTCTTCAATTTTTCAATTATTCTCATTATTTTTCAACTATTTCCTTCGATTATTAATTATTTTCGTCATTTTGTAATTTTTTTTCAATTATCAAATTGAATCAAATATTTTGTTCATCATTTCTTACCTCGATTGAGGTTTTAGAAATACAAATATACACATAGTATTTTCGTGTTTCTTAAATCTATTTAAATCTAATTTATAAGATCGACATATGCAATCTAATATTCTTTTAATACAATTTAAGATACCTTTATGGTCTTATTTTTATCAGATATGACTCTACACATTGATAGACTCTTTAACTTATTTTTTTTTCAATTATCACTTAAGTATTTTTTCAAATTTCAATTTACATAATTTTTAAATTTTCAATTTATTTCTTCAATTTTTTATTATTTTCTTTAATTTCAATTATTTTTTCGATTTTCAATCCAGTTGTTCAATTTGCAATCATTTCCAACAGTTATTCCTATAATTTTTCCAATATTTTGTTAAATTTAATATTATTATTTAATTTTTTAAACTATTCTTTTCAATTGTGTAACTATGTTTCCTATTTTTAATTTTAAAAATTTAAAGTTTTAAATGACCAACAACAATGCAAAGTTTGATAATATTGCTAGTTGATTTATAATTCCTTAAAATTAGTTTATTTCATTCATTTTTGTTTTTATAAATTTTCAAAAATGTTTCCGTAAAGTATTTTTTTCATTTTTAAAAATAATTTCACTCGAAAGAAAACTATTTTATTTATTTTTATGAGTTACATAAAAAACCAAATATTTCATATTATAATTATTATTAATTTATTTTACATAGAACTTTTTATTATAAAGTAAAGCAGTTATAAAAAAATGCTCTAACAATTTGAATTTAGCGCAACTTTTTTTTTGATATTTTGCACTTTTTGATTGGTTGTTTGTCTTGTAAATAATTTTTTTGTAATCGTTTATTTTTTGTAATTTTTGTCAATGATTGACAGTATTATTTAGATGACTATTATCTGAATAAATAAATACTTATTGATAGAAAAGTGTGCGCAGGCTTTAATTTCTAATATTGCGCACATTTGATGCATTTGATCATGCTGCGCACAGCCGGTGGAGCAAAAGACCGCAGCCATATTGGCAAATAGCGAGTATATTACTAAAATGCCGAAAGTTTAAAACAAATATAAATAATTATTCAGTGTGGCCCATCGAGTTAATTAAAATCAAGAACTAAAAGACGCAGATATCAAGAAAAGCAGTAATTTGCAGCGTTACTTTCCTGAGTAATTAAACTTTTTTCATGTCATTTCTGTACAGTTTACAAAGCTTTTTACTACTTTGAGTGTATTCAATTAATTTAATCAATGGATGAGATAAAACAGATTGTAATAGTATTAAAAAAGAAAACAATTTTCCAGTTTGTTTGTTTAGTTTATTCATAAATAAAATTTACGATAAAATCTAATGTGTCTATTAAAATTGTAACTAGTTTTGTCATCAAGCGATATCAATACAGTTTTGTTCAGATTATTGTATTAATTTGCATTTCTAGCATTGTTTTAAATTGTTATTTTATGGTTTTCAGTATAATATATTAAAATGGACACAGAAAAGAACGATAATGCCTTGCAGAACACCGTAGAGAACACTGTTCAAACGGAAGTTGAAGATGTAAGTATTTTTGTTTTAATATCCATTAAATGCTGTTAAATTACAATAAATTTGCTTTACAATACTATGGTTCGATAAATAATAATCACTTGGCTGACCATTCTTTTTGTTTACTAACTTTTTTCCATTCATTTGCTAATTTTATAGTAATTACTTTGTTACGCCATAATTCGAATTAAAGCTAACCTAAAAACTCCCTTACTCTTGACCCAAAAAATTTGTATTTTAAATATTTTTTAAAGTTTTTCAGACTTTTAAAAAGTCGCTGTTTAGAGTTTTTTTTGTTAACGAATTGAAATAATTCTTTGTTTTAGTACAGAGAATTTTTAAAAAAAAATTTCATTAAAATCTTGCTCTTTAGAGTTTTTTTTTAACAAATGGAAATAATTCTTTGGTTTAGTAAAGAGAAAAGGAGAGAGAAATAAAAAAAATTAATAAACAATTATGTAGTATATTATTTATTTTCTTTTTTGCTTATTTCATTTTCTTATTTTGTAGTATTTTACATTCATGAGATTTAAAATATTAAAAATTGACTCTTTTGAATTATTTGACTGCTTTTTAAGATTCTCTTATATTTTAAAAAATGTTTCCAATGATTATCAAATGATTTTTAATTTTCATGTTTAAATTTCAGTTTTTAGAATTTTGTTTAAATTTTATAATATTTTCGGATTTTATGATTCTTTCAAAGCTCTTTTTATAAATTATCAGAGTGTCTACTAACCGGGAAAACCGGGAAATAACCGAGAATTTAAATTGACCGGGAAAAACCAGGAATTAACCGGGAATTTTTCGTCAAACCGGGAATTTTTTTTTCTGGGATAATAAATTCTATTCAATTTTCAATTATTTTCTTCAATTTCCAATTATTTTCTACAATTCTCAATTATTTTCTTTCATTTGGAATTATTTTCATTAATTTCAAATTATTTCTTCACTTCTCAATTATTTTCTTCGATTTTCTACTATTTTCTTCAATTGCCAATTATTTTCTTCAATTTCTAATTAATTTATTTAATTCTGAAATATTTTCTACGATTATCAATTATTTTAATCAATTTTTAATTATTTTCTTCAACTAAAAATTTTTTTTTTTTGAATTGACAATTATTTGATTTAATTTTCAATTTTTTTTCATCAATTTTTAATTATTTTCTTCAAATCTCAACTATTTCCTTCAATTTTTAATTATTTAATTTAATATTCAATAATTCTCGACTTTTTTCAACTATTTTTTTCAATTATCATTTATTTATTTCCCATCTCAATAACTCCTCCATTTTTCAATTATTTTCTTCTATAATAAAAAATTTTCGGCTTTTTTAAATATTTTTTTTCAATTATCAATTATGTTTTTGAAACTTGAATTCAATTCATCAATTATTATTCAACAATTTTCATAAAATCACATTTTCTTCAATTTCAAATTATTTTCTTCAATTTTTAATTAATTTCTTCAATTTTCAATTATTTTCTTTAATTTTTAATTATTTTGTTCAATTTTCAATCGTTTGTTTCAATATTCAGTAATCTCGACTTCTTTCAATTATTTTTTTTCAATTATCAGTTATTTATTTCATGTTTCAAAACCTCCTTCAATTTTTAATAATTTTCTTTTATTTTCAATTTAATTGTTCAATTGTTCAATTATTTTTTTCAATTCTCAATTAATTTCTTTAGATACCAATTCTATTCTTCAATTTTTAATGTTTTCTTCAATATTAAATAACTCCTGGCATTTTCCATTTTTTTTTTAATTATAAATTATTTTCTTCTTTTTTCAATCCAATTGTTCAGTAATTTTCTTGAATTCTCAATTATTGTTTTCTCAATTTTTAATTGTTTTTTTTTAATATTCAATAATTCTGTGTTTTTCTGATTTCAATTTCATTATTTAATTTTCAATTTATTTCTTCAAATTTGAATTATTAACTTAAATTTTAAATTAATTTTTTTTTTATTTTCTATCTAGTTGAGCAATTTTTAATTATATTCTTTGAATTTAATAACCATTTTTCAATTTTTTCAATTATTGTTCAATTGTAGATTAATATTTACTTTTTTTTCAATTTTGTTTCTAATTGTCAAATATCTTTGACAATGTTCAATTATTTCTTTCCATTATTTATTATTTCTTTTCATTATTAATTGTTTCTTTTAATTCTTAATTATTATTTTTTGTAAGGTTAAATGTTTAATTCTTAAATTCTCAATTATTTTCTTTGAATTTCAATTATTTTCTTCAATTATCAACTGTTATATTCAATTTTTGTAGCCATTTGTAGGTCTATTTATACTTAAAATAAATGTTAAGTTAACAAGAGAAAAAACCGGGAAAAATAGGAACAAAAACCGGGAAATGACCGGGAATTTTGTGGGACGAAATTAGTAGACACCCTGATTATACTTTTTTTTTTAAACAAATCTTACATTTTATGATAACATTTGATTACATACAATTTTATATTAATTGTCTTCTTTTTTTTTGGAAAACAACCAGGTGATAGATGAGTCCGATGCTCCAGATTGTGATGATAAGTATGAAGTGATTGATGAAGTAACTGGAGATAACGATGAGGAAAATGAAGTGAATGAGGAGAATCAAGTGAATCAGGAGAATCAAGTGAATGAGGAGAATCAAGTGAATGCTGAAGAGAATCAAGTGAATGATAAAGAGAATCAAGTGAATGATGAAGAGAATCAAGAGAAAGATGAAGAAAAACAAGAAGAAAATAATGAGAATCAAGATAATGCGGAAGAAAACCAAGTAGATGATAAAGAGAAGCAAGTTAATGATACTGAAGTATCTGATTCAAACGTAGAAGGTGCTGACACGACGAAACCTTTATCAACCGATTCAGATGTAAAAACCGCAGGAGAAGCAGGCGAGACTCAAACTGCCGATACGTCCCAAAGTCCAAAAGATAAAGCAGCCCGCAAACGTGGAGCTAAAACTCCAAAGGGCGAGAGCTGCGATAAATACGGATGGCCAATTGGTTCAAAATATTGCACAGAAGTAAAGGATGCTCCCGCAAAAGAAGCAAATTTCGCAGATGATGTAGATCTGGCAAACTACTCAGAAGATGGAGATTCAACCTCTAAAAACGCGTCTGGTCAACCGAACGAAGAAGTTCTTTTCAGCGTGAAATCTCCATTTCATAGAACAGCGAATACAAAGAGAACAATCATAAAAGTCGAAGAAGTAGAAGGTGCAATAACAGACGGCATCCAAGCAGGCACACACCTTCCCCACTTTCTCAATTATCTCAGTTGGCAGGTGAAATTCAAACTGACACTCTCTCGCCAACCTGACGGCAAATTAAAAATAATCTTCAGATTTGTAGGAAAAGGCGGAGATTCTCTGAAAAGCATAATTTGCCTGTGGCTACGACGCGAAGACGAAGATAAAGACAAAATTATATGCGAAGGTTTAACTAGAACCAAAGAGGAGATTCTAGTCATACTGGCCCAAAAATTGCATGAAATTGAAAATCTTTCCGACGATCCTGTCGCTCTTTATGAAGAAATAAAAAAATTAGTTCCCGAATACAGGGGAAAAGAGGGCTTAAGAAGCGAAGACGAAACTTTCTTAACCTCCTATCGAGATCTTGAGAGCAAACTGCACCGTCTCTTGATGTTACTCTACAAAGAAGGCTGCGGAAGCAAACTTGAAGAAAACAGAACACTGTCACAGTTTCGAGACTTGTATTTTTCACTCCAGATGAAACCAGGTTTAACCGTCAAGCAGTACCTTCATGCTTTCTACTTTTACAATCTCATATTCTCAACTCATTTGCCTCGTGACTTGGAGGAATTGATGCAGAAATACGCGACGATGAAAAATATCGTCTTACCCGACACTCCACCTCTCGTTATTCCTCCAGGTGGACAAAAGAAAGTCGTGACCGTGATTAATCCCTTTGCAAAAAAGAAGCTACAGAGTCCAAAGCAGGGCAATCAGTCCAAGGATAATAGCTACGCCGAGTACGAAATGGTCCCCGTTAAATTACCAGACGGAACCGTGTCCAAAGCTCCAGGACAGACTAATCCAAAACCAAGAAACGAACCCAGAAAACGACCTGCAAACAGAAGAAATCGAGGAGTCATTGCTGCAAGAAATGCACCCAAAAATGTCAAAAATCAGAAAATTGTTCAAGGCAGGAGAATAGCGAATCCAAGGAATTTGTCCAATCCGAGAGGCAATGTTAGAAATCCACCAAATCAACAGAATCCTCGAGATAGGCGCAATATTCCAAATAGAAGGGACCCAGTCCGACCAGGAAATACACAAAATCCGAGAAATCCAACCGTTCAGAGAAATCCAGTGAATTTAGGAAATTTACGAAATAAAAGAAGACCAGCAGTTCAAGGAGGTGGTTCACCGGCTAAAAAGCGACCATTAAATCGAGCAGGATCCAAGGACAATTTACCAAATCCAGCAGTTTCCGGCAATCAAGGTGTTCAGGAGAATTCCAATGTACCAAGAAACCAGTCAAATCAGCCAAAACTTCCAAATCGAAAAAATCAGAGAAGATTCCCTCGTGAGAGAAGAAATTTGCCGATTGAACAAAGAAGGAATCAAAATGAGCAAAGAAACAATCTGCCAAATCCGAGAAATAATGTACCAAATCAGAGGAATAATCAGCCCAATCAGAGGAATAATCAGCCCAATCAGAGGAATAATCAACCTAATCAGAGAAATAATCAACCTAATCAGAGAAATAATCAGCCAAATCAGAGGAACAATCAGTCAAATCAGAGGAATAATCAGGCGAATATGAGAAACGAGAAAAATAATCAGTCAAACGCAAGGAGGAATCAATCGAGATTGGACAGATCCAGGAGAAGAGCCGAATTTCGAAAAAGGGGAAATGATCAGTTTTCCGGAATGTCGGATTTGCCGAGAAATCAGGGACTTTCTCCTCATCATGAATATTTACTCAATAGTTTACGTAATCAGGACATGATGCAGAATAATTTACGTAATCAGGATATGGGAAGAAATCAGTTCAATAATGATCGCAATTCAGGTTTCAATGATCGCAATCAAGGCTTCAATAATGAGCGTAATCAGAGCTTCAACTCGCGAAATTTTCCACAAGGAAATTCATCTCGCAATGATGATTTTATGCAAAATAATTCGCCTCGCAGTCTCTTTGCCCAGCAATACTTTGAGATGTCTCGCAATCAGAATTACTCGCCAAATAATTCTGGCAATTTTTCACCGCCAAATTCACGCAGATCTTCAGGTTGGCCAGGAGACATGCCGGGAGGTTCGCAAAACTATTTCTCAGGTTCAAGTAATTTTCCCAACAGATCAATGAATCGAAATTCTGGGGATATGCAATTTTCTAATTTCAATTCACGAATGTCATTTGACGACGATAGAAATTCAATTAATTTTTCTAATTCAACTTTTATGGATAATGATTTTAATCGGGGAAAAAGGAAGAATCCACGTGACGATTGGGGTAGTAAACGTCCAAAGCAGGGAACGTAATTTACGTTTTTGTCCGAAGAGAATTTAATAAAATTTTAAGACTTAGCTGGGAGATTGAGGCATAATGAATTAATCATTATGTTTTTCCTTAGCTCATTTTCCTTATTTACAAAAATTTTGTATAATTTTCTCCATTAATTTCATTTATTAAATTTAAGTTGATTACAATTCTCGGGAAGAAATGTGCTTTAGTTATATTGGACAAAAAAAAAGGAAAAAAGAAGGTAGAATGTTTTAAAAGAAATTTTTTTATACCAATAAGAATTCTTTATACTGTAATTGAAAGAAAGTCTCTGGAAATAAACATATTTCAGTTAATGTATTTTACTTTCTGATACAATTGAAATTAATCGAATATTCTTAATTTTAGAACATTGATTGAATGGTAATTTCAGAATTGTGAATGCATATTTATTCTCGAAGCGGTAACACTAATTCTAAAGCAGTCATTTAGAATATTAAATTTTAAGAATGTGGAAATAGATGTTTATATAAATGTTTTTTTCTTTTTGTTTGTCAATGATAATTTTTGATATATATGCTAGTAGTAATATTTTTTAAGAATACTTAAAACATTTTCCAGAGACTACCTTAAATAATTTTAACAAAACATTGCTTAAAATTATGGTATTGAATAGAATATTGATATGTATTAAGTAAATTATAGTTACGAAATTAAGTATAGTGATTAGGAAGTATTAAGTATAAATTTTCTTATAAAAGTGTATTATTTTTCATCGTTTCAGATTAGTTTTGCAAGAAACAAAATTTGAATTCCGTTTATTATTATTCATACATGTAATCCACTTTGTAATTTGAATATATAAGACAAAATTTTCAGCATATATACGTTTAAAGAGATTCAACCTCTTGATATTACTTAAAAAGTATTTTTTAAAAAACAAGAACAATAAAATTAAAATTGAATTCAACGAATTTTGAAATGTCTAGTTACACAATTTTAAAGAAAAATATTTTAATTCAACATATTTTTGTCTAGTGATAAAAAAAGGTCTTTTATATTCTATTTATACCAATATTTCTTTTTAAATAAAATCTAAAAAGTTTTTTCTTTATTTTAACTTCCGAGAATTTTATTACTTGAAATTTTTTTATTTTCAAAGTCTGTTTGCAACAAACACTATCGTTTATTTAAAATAAAATATTTATTTTGTTTTCTTTTTTTTTTTATTTTGTTCAGAAATTATTTTAAAAAATTATTCATTTTGTGATGTCTGAAGTTGAAATAGGTTTTTTGTCTCGATTTCAACATTTCCAAATATTTAAACTATTTTAACTGAAAATAAAATAATAGACAAAAATTGTTGGTTAAAAGTTCGATTTTTGTCAAAAGCAGGTAACTAGATGTTTCAGAATTACTTTGTGAGAATTAATTTTAATCTTATTTCCCTTAAATTATTTAGAAATTACTCTTTACTTGAAGCTTTTATTAAGGGATTGATTCTCTTTAAAAAGACAAGTTTCATTTCTACCATAATTAAGATAAGAGTTTTCAGAATTACTTGTATATATTGATTTTGTGAAATCAAATAAAAAAATTAAAAGAATTAGTTTCTACCGCTTTTATTAAAAAGGAATCAGACAAAAATTTCGTATATTTATAATTAAAAAATTATCTACTTTTAAAGGGTTACACCACTGTAGAATTTAAAAAAAAAAATTATTGGTTTTATGTTGCATATTTTTTTAGTTATAAACAATTTAGTGCCTATTTTTTTTAGGGAAAAACTCATTTTTTTTTTCAATTTTCGCTATTTTTGCAAAAATTGATTTAAAAAGAATCCCTACGTCTTTCTCTAGCTTTTGAGATGTAAAAATAGAAAAACATGGTCGGAACTGAAAATCAATTTTATTTCCAAAAAGTTGTTTTTCAAAGAATTTTTGACGACACGTATTTTTTTGTTTAGCTGAATAAAATTTTTTCATGGAGTTATAAAGATTTTAATTTTTAAAGTCGGAACTCTTTATTTGAAATTTAAGCAAGAAAATCTTATAAGTGTAATAATTTTTTAAGTAATTGGGATAATCTTATTCTTTTTTTACGGCCTGAAAGAGTTGTTAGTCTTCTTTAAAAATCCATTGAAAAATTTTAAAAATGTTGTAAAATAACAAAATGGCGGTCATTCTACTAAAAAATTTTAAATTGCTATTGCTCAAAAACCCCGTTTTTTTTTTTGTTGAAATTTTTTTTTGGAAATAGTTGTCATAGTAAAAATTATTTTCCATAAGAATTTAACTTGTGCCCTATTTTTGTAGAAGAGAAAAAAAATTATTTATTATTTTTTTAACGGAAAATTTAATTTTTCTCAAAAACTACACTAGATATCAAAAAATTTCCTGAACAAAAGTTGTTCCTCTTAAAAAAATAGAAAAAAAGTTTCTCTTGATATTTTTCTCTATTTCTCGTTTTTTTTCAACAAATTTCGTCAAAATTCGATAAAAAGCTAATTTTTAGAAAATTTTGCAGTGTTTTTGGATGCAAATATTCAAATAATTGTCGGAAAACGTATAATTTATCAGAAGCGTTTATATTTCAAACAAATCACATTTTTTGTTAAATTGGATTTTTTAAAATATTTTTAAAACTATATTTAAACTCTTTTCATTAAAAAATTCAAATTAAGATGTGGTTTTTTAGGTAAATAAAGATACTATTAAAGTTAATTTCTCCAAATTTTGAAATATCAAGATTCACTTTCTCAGAAAAAATTGGGTTGGGTCAAAATTTGTTGTCAAATAATAATTATTATTCAATATTTTATGTTTTTTCTTTGAATCTAGTGGAAATATGTAATTTTTATCCAATCTTGACAAATAATAGCTAATTTTTCTCTCTAAAATATTATTTACAATTTTATTTGTTGACTTTTGTTAAATAACATTTTGTTTAAAAATATATCTAAATCAAATTTTATTTATTAACAAAATTTTATATAAAAAATGTAAGTACACTTATATTATTTAGTTTAAGAGGTTATGTCAAATGAGAGACGAAATTTTGACGAAAATTGTTGAAAAAAAAGGGGAAAAAGAGAAAAATATCAGGAAAAACTTTTTTTATATTTTTTGAAGAGGAACAACTTTTATTTAGGACATTTTTTGAAAAAAATGATATTTCCCTTTAAATAAACAAAAAATAATTTTTTTCTCTTTTACCAAAATCGGTCAAAATTTAAATTCTTATTGAAAATAATCTTTACTATGACCACAATTTCCAATAAAAATTTCAACCAAAAAAACGTAGGGGTTTTTGAGTAATTGCAAATAAATCTTTTTAGTAAAGTGACCACCATTTTGTTATTTTACAACATTTTTAAAATTATTCAATAGATTTTTAAAAGAGGACTAATAACTCTTTCAGGGGAAGCCGACATTTTGACCAAAACTCAATTTACAGAATGTGTAATAGACCGAAATTTATTTATCCGAATATTTACATTCCCGAGACTTCATTTGACACAGTATTTAACTTTCCGAAACATTTTTTGTCAGAATATTTAACTTCCTGAATATGCATTTTCCAGAAATGATATTTATCAGACTTACTTTTTGTCAGAATACTTAAAAAAAACTCTATTTGTCAGAATATTCACCTTTCCGAAAGTGCATTTGGCAGAAATGGTTTTTATTAGATTTACCATTTGTCCCCATTTAGGTAATTTTTCAGATTGACTTCCCAAATTTGAATTAGTCAGATATTGTATTTATCATACTTACCGTTTGTTTGATTATTTAATTTCTCAGAATACTCAATTTTTCGATTTTTCATTTACTGAAAACTGTATTTATCAGATTTACCATTTGTCGAAATATTTAACCTCTCGAATTTTCATTTGTCAGAATGTTTAAATTCTTGAATGTATATTTTTAAAGATATAATTGATTTTCAGTTCCGACCATGTTCACTGAACATGGTTTGAAATAAATTTCGTCATAAACATATTTTTTATTACTTTTGAACTTTTCTTGAAAAGAAAATATTAAAATTATGCCTCTTTTTGATGTTCTAGAGTGGTATAACCCCTTTAAAGCGTTCTGGTGCAAAGGTAAATAACTATTTTGAACATTTTGATTTGAATAAAGATTCTGGTGTGAATAAAATGAAAAAATCATCAGTTCTATTATACAGAATTAAGTAGTTTATTACGACTATACAAATTATTAGCTAATAAATAACAATTTCAATAATATAATCAATTTTTAATAAATAAATTTAATTCAATAATTACGTTGAATTTTAAATAATTAACTCAAATTTGATCATTTTAATAACAAATTGAACATTTCGTATATTAACAAAATATAAATCAAATAATAATAGTAATAAATGAACACATTTCAAAATAAAGATTCACACTATTCTTTTTAACATTTTATAGTCAATTATTATAAACTGACTGAAAAGAATAAATTAAATAAAAAAAAAAAATCGTCGTAAATATTGCAAAATTAAAGTATTCATTACAAAATACATCTATTCGCTTGTAAACTGTGAATAATTTACAGTAAGGACATGAATTTTACAACATTTACATTGATTTTTACACTGGGAGTTACTGATGTAAACAAGACACTGGAGGTATTAAAAGGCCTATTTTTTCATTTGTGTTGGTGGAGCCATGTGTGGTGGCCGCATATGTCCCATGGGACCCATCATGTGACCCATTGGGCCCATAGGTCCCATCATTGGGGGTCTTCCCATCATTGGTGGTGGCATTGGTCCATGTGGTCCCATCATCATTGGAGCTCCTGGATGCATTCCTGGCGGTGGCATCATCGGAGGACACTGGGGAACACCGGGTCTTGGTCCAAGATTTGGAGGTGGTGGAATTGCTGCACCCTTGTTGGCAGCAAATGGATTTGAAGCGATTTTTCCAGCTTTAAATGCCGCTGTTGTAGCATCAATGAGCTGTTGGGCTTGTTCCTCCATCCATTTCTGATAAAAGTATTTTACATTGTCTTTATGTTTGCGCCCTTGACAGTGTGTTTTACGGACGCTCGGCGAATCATGTGTCAAATATGTGTCACAATAATCACAGTAATATTTCGGCATTTCTGCATAACCGGATTAATTTGATGGTGTACAAATTTTAGTTCACTGCGGTGTAAAAAGCTAAGGATATGACTTTTTAATACTATGGATTTTTTTTTCTTTTTAATTTTTATTTCAGTGTTGCTATGGGCACTGATGTGAAACTGTGGACATTGTGGACTTTGACAGTTTGTTGAATAAATATTTAGGTTATGTTGTTATGGTTGCCATGTTGCCAATTAAAGGGCTGCCAATGGGTTGCCAATTAAGAGCTGCCAACATCGGTAACTTACTTAAATTAAATTAAATTGTAAGATTTTTTCTAAGCATGTTTGGTATTTAATTGTATTTTCCGGAGAATTTCCTATTTTTTATAAGATTTATGTTAATTTGCTGTAATTTAGATGATTTTGCATTGTTATTTTTAAATTTACCGGCGTTCTTCAGCCAATCAAAATCCGGATGCTGCACGTGTGCAGAATTTTATCGTCTGCTAGACTAGTGCACAAATTTTCTGCTTGTGAATTTGTCGAATTTGTTAATTGTTAACATTGTTAATTTATACTCGTTTGTAATTTCAGAGAAATAAGAAAAAACCAAATTGATAAATTAATTGAATTAAAAAACGCTAGAGCATAAAATAAGAAATTCAGTTGTTTCAATTCAAGTAACGATTTCTTGTTCTGAAAATTGTTTAATTTTAAGGTTAGTTTCAACTTTGTTTCTTTATTTTGAAATTATCTTGAAATACGTTTTTATTAAATATTTTATTATACTAAGTTAAACATGATAACGTAGTCTCTAACAGCTAAATGTTTTTATTACATTTTCCGTAAAATATTAATTTAAAAACTTTCGTGATTATATACATCCGCATGAAAAGGGCCCACTTTGTCGATTTTATTTTCCGAGAAATTCGATTTTTTCTAGATGTTCAGATTTTTGAATTTTCTTTTATTGGTGGAAAAATACATACGAGCTAATGGTAAACTTGAACTTTAAATTCGTTTTTTTTCAAAACTAGAATTTTGACACTTTTAACTCAGTGGCGTAACTGGGAGGGCAAGGACCCTGGGGCAAAAAAGAAAATGGAGCCCCAATATAATAATTTAAAATTTTAATTCATTTATTCTGTTCACACCTGACTCTTGTCACTAAATGTTCTTTTTTCTTTTCAAATTTTAAATCATATTTCACCTTTTTAAAATGTTCTCAAATTATAAATATATGGCAATTTTAAATTCTTCAAATTTCAGATTATTTGAAGTTCAATTAATCCACGTTTCAAATATACTAAATTCAAAGTGATTAAAAAATTTCTTCAATTTTTAATAATTCTTTTCTATTAAGATTTCAATTACTTAAACTGCAATTTTGTACTATTTTTTAATTATTTTCTGCGCAATTTTTAATTACTTTTAAATTGTTTCCCTAAATCTCAAATTTCAATTATTTTGTTTAGTTTTTTCAATCACTTTTTCAGTTTTAATTATTTTTCCCTTGACATTCAATCAATTTAATTATTTATTCCTAAATTTTATATTATTCATCGGAAATTTAAATTAATTTTTTTAATTTACCATTATACTTTTGTAATTTTGCAATTATTATTTTTAATTTTTAATCGCTTTCATAATGTTTTAATTAATTTCCTGAACTTTTAAATATACATCTAAATTTTCAATTATTTTGTTCACTTTTTATTTCTTTTTATTATTTTGTAATTATTATCTCCATCTTTTCATATATTTATTATTTTTCAATTAATTTCTTTAATTTTCAGTTATTATTTCAATTATAGATTATTAGCATCAATTTTCCACAGTATAAAGATTTTTCAATTACTTTCTTTTCCTTAAAAGTACATTCTGTAATTTTTCTTATTTTTTTCTTCAAGTGTTATTATTTTCATTATTTTGGCATTATTTTAACAAATTTCAATTATTTATCTGAAATTTCAATTATTTTAATCAATTTGTGTTATTTCTGCAATTTTTTAAATTTTTCTCTTGAATTAAAATTTGTTTAAGTAATTTCGTAATTTTTTTTTAAACATTATTCTATGATTTTTTCAATTATTTCTCTCAAACTTTACTTACTGTTTTTACGTTTTTATATTTAAATTATTTATATTTGTTTTCATAATTTCAAAAATTTTTTATTAATTATCGTAAATTTCAATTATTTTTAGCTTTCTTCAATTGTTTTCTCCAATTTTTAGTTATTCTCTTTTTTTTCAATTGACTTCTAAGATCTTCATGTGTTTCTCAAATTTCAATTATTTTTTCTTTATTTAAAAAAAATCTGTAATTTGTTCAATTATCTCACTCAAATATCCTTTATTTTTTACAACTTATGTTTGCATAATATTTCAATTATTTTCTTCAAGTTTCCAAATTTAAAATCATTTTTCAATTATTTTCCAAAATTTATTTCCTTCAATTTTTATTTCTTTTCATTTGTTTTATAATTTTCAAAATTTTAAACTATTTATCTGACATTTCAATTATTTCATTCAATTTTCAATTATTTATATTATTTTTATTTATTTATTTACAATTTTATATTATTTTCTTCAATTTTCAATTAATTTCCTTCTTTTTCTCGATCTTTTTCAAAATTTCCAAAAAATTTTGACTTATTTCTCTTTAATTAAAAATTATTCTCTTCAAGTTTAAATTATGTTTCTTTTTTTTGCATTTATTTTCTCTAATTTTTAAGTGTTTTCTTTTATTTCAATGAACTTCTGAAAGTTTTAAGTGTTTTTCTGAAATTTTCTTTAACTTTCCTTTATTTAAAATATTTTATGTAATTTTTTCAAATATTTTCTCAAGTTAAAACTATTTTCTTTATGTTTAAAACATTTCTATGATTGTTTAAATCAGCTCCCCCAATTTTTAATTGATTTCATTTTTTTTTTTTTTTTTGAATTAATTTGCAAAATTTGCAATTATTTTGTTTAAAAGGGTCCAAGACCTCTGAAAATGTTCGAAATTTAATAAAGAATTTAATATAGATAAGTCTAATAGTGCCAAAGTGTGTCCTTTTCATGCAAACATACACATATCTTCTTATTTGAATTTTTATTTTTTTTTTATTCTTATAGAATTAATGTCGACAAAAACAGCTCGATCTTCAAGAAGTTAATCTTCAGTAAAAATACTTAAAGAATAACAAATCACAATGAATCGTCCCCTTCGAAAAGTAAAGTTTTATTGGAATCAATTTATAATGAGTTCTGAGGTAAAACCACCTTATAGACACGCTTGTCAAGTCGGTGATCCTGTTCTTCGAGCACCTGCAGAAAAAGTGAATCCAGAAAATATTCATACAAAAGAATTTCAAACAGTAAGTATTGACCGTGTTAAAAATATTCTCGAATTATCAGTGAAGAGTTAAATAAAAAATTGGAACATTTTTTTCAAAGATTGATTTAATAAAAATTACTTGTTTCAGTTAATTTATAATTTGGTTAAAACTATGAGACTATACGGAGCCTGTGGTTTATCTGCGTGTCAAATAGGCGTTCCTTTGCAAGTTTTTGCTGCCGAAGTCACAGAAAGTCATTGCAGGCTTGCCGGTCCAACTATGAGAAAAAAAAATTTTGTTGAAGTACTTCCACTTAAAGTGTTTATTAATCCAGAGTTAAAAGTTATCGATCATGGATTGATTACTCTTGCTGAAGGATGTGTGAGTGCAACGCCTTTCGAAGCAGAAGTTGCGCGTTTTAAAGAAGTTTTAATAACAGGCTTAAATGGTGACGGAGAACCTCAAAGTTGGCAACCTAAATATTATTCTGCTAGAATTGCTCAACATGAGATGGACCATATGAAAGTAATATTACCATTTTAATTTTTAAATAATGCAGGGCTGTTATTGATTTAAATCAATCTAAATTGCAATCAATTTATCAATATAAAAAAGAGTAAATCATGATTTAAATCATTGGGTCATTTGCATTAAAATCATGATTTAAATAAAAAAACTTTACAATTCTCCGGATTTCTAATACTGCATGTAAAAAAATCGCAAACCATAAAAAAACCAGTAATTTGTGGATAAATCTTGAGGATATCAATTTTAGTATTTTATTCTTTATAAATTTTAAAAAATTGTGCTAATACTGATAATCAAAATACTTACGATCTAAAAATGTTTGGTATGACGATAGCAAAAAATAGTATTAAGTTTTTATATCTTTAAGTCATTATTCTATAATGATAATCCACAAGATAAATTCTTTCATTCTATCTACACCTAAAGTTTGTCACTTAACAAATATTTTTTTTGTCTTAAATCAGTAAAGTTTTGAAAAAAATGTATATTTTTAAATTAATTATAAACCATATGAGCTTTTATTTTATTTATCTAATTATTAATTGCCTTTTAGTAGAAAAAATTAGAAAAATAAGAAATATATTAAAAATAATAAAGAAGGAAATATTATACCATTAAAAAAAACAAGCACTGTTTTAAAACACTTTATAAGTTTCTTAAACACTTTTTTAAATTAAAATAATTAAAATAAAACATTCTCAAAATGTTTCTTTTTTATTGCATGAGAAAATTATTATTAAACTTATTTAATTCATAATTAAAAATTACATAAAAGAGGTCAATTAAAGAGTCTATTTTGCTGAGAATCAATTTAATTGTATTCACAGAAAATAAGATTAATAAAAATAAAAAATTTACTTAGTTTACTCTAAAATATTGAACTGATATTTCGATACATTAAAACTTTAGTGAATTAAAATTTAATTCTATTAATACAGAAATTACATAAAACGTTCATGCGTAGAATTTTTAAATTGATTGATATTTAAATCATATGAAATTAAGATCTTTAAAATGTCGAAATAATTATTTATTAATGGAAATCTAATATTTAAGTTTTAATTTATTGAAGTTTTAACTAAATTTCAATTTCAGTTGATAAATAAAATTTTAAATTTATACTTATTTTAATTAAACGAATCTTTATTTTATCAGGATATCAATAAATTACTGCATCCTCTAATAAAAACTTCCCTTGATGCAACTAACAACTCATTCAGAATTTTTATTGGTTAAGGCTTTAAATGAAATCATTTTATTAAAATTGAATAACAAATTTCATTAATTTATTAATCTTATTTGCATTTGAAAAACTTTATAGATTAATTATTTTCCATATTCACAATAATCTTTTTTTTTTAATTCTTATAATTTTTCTAAGATATTGCACTTTTTCGAAACTGTTTAGTTTTTATCTTATAATTTCCTATTTTTACAAAATTTTAAGTTTTTCTCTCCTTTTACTTTTGTTATTTTTTTTTTTTTTGTATTTGTCTTATATTTTAGGATTTTCTTTAATTTTCTTTTTATGCAAATTATTTAATATTATTTTACACAATTTTGTTACTATAAAACATTCACTATACTTTTTATTTCGTTGATTTTCTTAATTATTTCCATATTTTTAAAATTAAATACACTCATTTTTTGGTAAAGTTATTCAATTTCTTTTCACATCTTGCCTATTTTTTGTTGCGAGATTTTCCGCAAACTTACTTATTCTTTTATAACATTTTTAGATTTTCTTTATTTTTTCTAAATTTATTGCTGAACTTATTTTAAATGTAATATTATAAAAATGTTTTTGGTTTAATTTGCCTTATTTTTAAAGGATTTTTAAATTTCTTTTGTGACCTTTTTATTTATCTTTAACATTTTTTTATTTTATTTTTATTAGGTAATTCTAATTTTTTAATAGATTCTAACCAAATTTTATTATTTTTTTTACATCTTACATTTTTTTACAGTTTGTTAGATTAAGAAAGAAAACACTTCTCCATTTTCCTTATATTTATTGAATTTTCTTTTTTCTTAGAAACATTTTTTCTTCATTTAAATTGTTTAATTTTTATCTTATAATTACGAATTTTTGAAAACATTTATTCGATGCAGTTATCATTTTTAAATTTCTCAATTTTCTACTTTTTTCTAAACTTTTATTCTTTTATGTTATATTTTGTAAATTTAAACTTCTACTAAATATTCTCATTTTAACATCGTTTTTCTATTTCATAGAATTTTTTTTCTTTTAAAATCTTTTTAAATTTTCTAAAATTTTATTAATTTTTTTTTTTTTCTTAAATTAGTGAAATAATTCTCCAATTTTTCTAATTTTAAAATTTTGTTCCCTTTAGTAATATATTTTAACGTTTCTTTAATTATATTCTTATTTATTTTTTTAATTTAAAAAAAATGTCCGTAAATAATTTAAATTTTTGAAATTATTTATTCGACATAATTTATTTGATTTTGACTAAATGTTTCATTATTCATTATTTCTTATTAAATGTTCTCAGTTTGAAAAATAAACTACTTATAAATAAACATTTTGAGATGTTATATATACTGATTGAATTGAAAAAAGATCAATTTTTGATTTAAATCAAAAAAATCCGATTTTTTTTATTTTGTTAAAAAAATCATGATTTTTATCAGCCCTGAAATAATGTTTAAGTAAAACTTAAAACATCTCACGTTATAATTAATCTACATAATTATATTATTTTACAGGGACTTTTGTTTACGGATAAAATGGATCCAAAAACACTGAGTATGACCCATTGGGAAGAAGTAAATCAGAAAAGGGGGAAAACAAAAGTATCATTTGAACCACAATACAAGTAATTGGAAATAAAACAAAAAATATGTATATTGTAAATAATAAAATAAGGTACAATTGGATACGAAACAATGCTTATTTAATAGTACTTTTGCACTTCAAATAAATTAAATAAATGTAAAAATATTCTTCAATAAATTAAACTAGTTGTAAGTTTATGTAAAAATTAGGATAAAGGGACAAGGGAGACGTAAATACTTCAGAAGAAATTGTATAAACATACATTTATCTTCATTTACGTACACGGAGTTATGTTTCAATTACAATTCCTTAACGCTATTAATTTTATACATTCATTTATACATATACGTATATTATAAAGCGTTTGATTTTCCCAGAGTATTTTTCGCTCCACAATATTAGTTGAGAATTTATGTCCAAACGTGTATCAAAGATGAATTGTCATCTGAAAATTATCTAATTTTATTATCTATATTTCTTTGGGAAAGTTTTTATTTCAATTCATATAAAGATTGTTTTCATTCTTTATAAAGGATTGTTTAAGCTTCTTTATTTATTTATAAAGGAATCTTAAAATTTTTTCATTTGTTCATAAAAAAGAGTGTCAAAGCTTTCTTATTTGTCAGTAAGGAATGTTAAAACCTTTGAAAAAATTAATCAATTTTAATTTTTTCGGCATGCTCTTTTTCAATATTCAAATATTTTGATAATTCACCTTAAAAAATTAACTTTTAACAGGAATACAAATTATTTCTATTCAGAATTATCGTTTAATAAAAAAATTATACAGGATGAACATAATAATGTTCTACTCAGAAATAATTTTTATCCTGCTAACCAACAATATTTGCTTTAAATATAAATTAATTTAAAGTGAAATAACAATTCTTGTGAGTCGAAAAAAAAGTTGCAATTTTATTTTTTCCCTTTTTAAAGGTTCAATTTGAAATTGTTTAAATTTTAGATTTTAATTTTGTAATCCAAAATAATACACAAAAGTTGCTATTATTATTAAAATAAAAAATTTAGAAGAAACGAGGGGAAAATCTAGAATAAAAGAGTCGAGAAAAAAACTTTTTTATCTAATTATTTCTATTTAAAATAAAACTTAAAAAGGTGCAACTAAATCTAATTTTCGTATATCTAGATATATATACATTTTAATGAATACATATGTACACATATAGTACATTGTTCATTACTCGTTTAAAATACACAGTATTTAATACTAATTAATTCAATCAGCGTCGTGTTATACAGGATATTGGTCCATTTAATATACTTTAACATTAATTTAAAACAAATTTTTTTTAAATTTTAACATTGTTTAAAGTTTCTCAATTTATATTAAATCAAATCTGCTGTTATTTTTGTAAAATTAACTTTCTCCTATAAAATAAAATTCAATTTTCAAAAGCCAAATAAATTATTCTTTGAAAAAATCATTAAATTCTTTTAATTAGCATGAAAGAAATCAATATTTTTTGTATTAAAAAATAACCTTTTTACATTAAACTGATTTCAGTAATAAAAAAATTATTTATTTAATTTATTTCGAT
Organism: Ganaspis brasiliensis; assembly: GCA_037103525.1. NCBI lineage: Eukaryota > Metazoa > Arthropoda > Insecta > Hymenoptera > Figitidae > Ganaspis > Ganaspis brasiliensis. The sequence continues at coordinate 4,328,799 of JAZKLR010000146.1, forward strand.
ATGAATGTGAAAACAAATTTAATTAAAGGCACGCTATATTTAATAAATATAAATCTAAGAAGCAACTTTATAATAAAATATTTTCAAGGAATGTTTATCGTCATTTCTATTAATTATACTTATTCTTTTTTCTCCCTACAATAAATAATAACTATTAAGTTATAATAGCATTTAATTATCATTTCAAAGATGACGCTGTTAGAAACTTTCGAAGTTTTTTGAATTCCAAAGATGATTGTATAAATATTCAAATTCGTTTCTTTGTTTTAAATATTTGTCTTAAATAGCCGATGAAAAATTATATTTAAGTTTTTCTAATTTTACGTAGAAATATTTTATTATTTTAAACGCATTTTACGTAATAAACAATAATTTTCAATTATTGTAACTTTTTTTTTGCCTAAATGAAGAATTAAAAGTTAGAAAAATTCATCAACCTACAATAAATTGTGGCTCTTACTATTTTTGGAAAATTTAATCTAAAATTAAAATTTTACTTAATTTTGTTAAAAATTTTAATCCCGCGGTTAAATAGTCTTTCTAAAGATCAATTAATTATTGCAAGTTGATGAACTTTGTCAATTTATTCCTATTTTTATTATTCCTAGCGCAGTAAAAATTCTGGAGCTGATTGTGAAACTTTCAGGTCGATCAGCGTTGAATGAAATTAACTAGTAGATTTTGAATCATATCCAGGTGTGAACTCGTTGTTGCTGCGACGAATCCTGTAATTGTCAGGAAACATGTCCTTGTGTATGAGCGTTTCTCCACTTCCTGGCGCGAGTTCGAGGAATCCTCACAGAGCCTTAAAAAAACAAGTACTTTAATAATCATTAAAAGTCAAGTAAATAATGAAAAAGAGAGAAAGAGAAATTTTAGTTTCTATTATTTTCATAAATTATTAAGATTAATTTTGTAATGCTCATAAGTGGAAAAACAATTTTCACAATATTCCAGTCAACAGAACCATAAAAATAAATGAAAATTTAAGTAAATTAAAATTGTTATTTGCAGACTTTGTTTCCTAATATATTTTTGCAAAAAAAAAAAAAAAAAAAAGAGAGAAAAGGCTTTTCCAATTCTCTCCATAAGTAAACTCAGTCAAGTAAACAATCCTGCAAAATATATCATATTTACTGACATATAAAGTTCGTTTCAGGATGAAGAAATAGAAAAAAGAAAAAGAGAAATGCAGGATGAGAAAAAAGAAATAAATAAGGAGAAGAAAGGAAGAACAAAATCAAAAAATGATAAATACGTTTCTTTTCTAAGACGCGCTAGAAAGTTTAAGGTGTCGCGTGGTCTTTGAAGATGATGATGATGATGTTGAGATTACTCATGGTTCAAGTGCAGGTGATGGGTAAGTCAGGGTCGTCGGTATTTCGGTTAAAGTCGAGTTCAATTTCACTCTGTTCATTATTCGGATTTTCTTTCAGTAGGACGTCGAGCTCGAGGCCCGACTCGTTCCTGGAAGTTGAGGATGTCGATGTGCAAGGATCATCCAAGGACGAACAGGACGTACCGTTCCGTGAGATCCGTATGTGTGCATCCGGACTTCCGGCGCAGCTGTATCGCGATGTCACGGCTTCTGTTCGCGACAGAGTCGGTTCTGGGGCGACATGCACCCATGGACACCAAGAGAAGAATTGAGCGAATCCTCGACGAAACCTGAAATAACAAAAGTATTTTTATTACTTATATTTTCACTTTGGAGTTGCGAATAAGTGATATTACCTGGAGAACGGAAATGAGAACGAGAATATAACCGGGAATATAACTGATCAAAATATTCTAATCGAGAATTTATAAGAATTTAAGTTTTGTATTTATATATGAAATTTAGTCAAATATTCTCAATCAATGTTCGAAAATAGAATCTCTAGTGTCATTCTAAGGGTCGCCTGCATTTTCTCCAAAATTTTCTCCATTTGACCGTATTTTATTTAACCAAAATGCTATTTATCAAAAATCTAATTTGTCAGAAATCGCAGTAATCAAAAATTGCATTTATTAGTAACCCAGGGTGTCTACTAATTTCGTCCCACAAAATTCCCGGTTTTTTCTCCTGTTAACTTAAAATTTATTTTAAGTATGAATAGACCTACAAATGGATACAAAAATTGAAGAAAATAATTGAAATTTAAAGAAAATAATTCAGAATTGAAGAATTAAATATTAAACTTTACAACAACAAAAAAAAAAAAAAATTAAGAATTACATAAAAGAAAGAATTAATAATGAAAAGAAATAATTAATAATGGAAAGAAATAATTGAACAATGACAAAGATATTTGACAATTAGAAACAAAATTCAAGAAAAGGAAATATTAATCGACAATTGAACAATAATTAAAAAAATTGAACAATGGTTATTAAATTCAAACAATATAATTGAAAATTGGTCAACTAGATAGAAAATAAAAAAAAAAAAATTTTAAATTTAAGTTAATAATTCAAAATTGAAGAAATAAATTGAAAATTAAATAATGAAATTGAAATCAGAAAAACACAGAATTATTGAATATTAAAAAAAAAACAATTGAAAATTGAGAAATAAAATTGAAATTCGAATACAATAATTGAGAATTAAAGAAAATTACGGAACAATTGGATTGAAAAAAGAAGAAAATAATTTATAATTAAAAAAAATGGAAAATGCCAGGAATTATTTAATATTGCAGAAAACATTAAAAATTGTAGAATAGAATTGGTATTTAAGGAAATAAATTGAGACTTGCAAAAAATAATTGAACAATTGAACAATTAAATTGAAAATAGAAGAAAATGATTGAAAATTGAAGGAGGTTTTGAAACATGAAATAAATAACTGATAATTGAAAAAAGTGGAGATTACTGAATATTGAAATAAACAATTGAAAATTGAACAAAATAATTAAAAATTAAAGAAAATAATTGAAAATTGAAGAAAGTACTTAAAAATTAAAGACAATATTTGAAAACAGCAGAAAAATTTAGAAATCGACGGAAATAACTGTGGATTGATGAAAATAATTTAAAAATTATCAATTTAAATAAAAATTGAAAGAAAAACATAATTTAAAAAAGCTGAGAATTGTTAAATATTGAACAAAATTGAGAAGAAATCGAAAATTGAAAGAAATTGAGAAATTGAAAGAAATATGAAAAAATAACAGAAATTGAAGAAAATAATTCAGAATCTCAAAAAATCATTGTAAAAAGCCTAGAGTTATTGAATATATTGAAAAAAACAATTGAAAATTATAATTGAGAATTAAAGAAAATAATTGAAGAATTGAACACTTGGATTGAAAGTAGAAGAAAATAAGTGATAATTGAAGAAAAAAGAAATTGAAAAACCCAGGAATTATAGAATTTAAAGAAAACAATGAAAAATGAAGAATGTAATTGTAATTTGAAGAAATTAATTAAAAATTGTAGAAAATAATTTGAAATTGAAGAAAATGTGATTTTATGAAAATTGTTGAATAATAATTGATGAATTGAATTAAAGTTTCAAAAACATAATTGATAATTGAAAAAAAATATTGAAAAAAGCCGAGAATTATTGATTATAGAAGAAAATAATTTAAAATTGGAGGAGTTATTAAGAAGTAAAATAAATAAATAATAATTGAAAAAAAATAGTTGAAAGAAGTCGAGAATTATTGCATATTAAATTAAATAATTAAAAATTGAAGGAAATAATTCACGGTGGGTTTTAAACTCATTTAACCCAAATTTTCTGGCATCTGGAATTTTCTTCTTGATTTCGAATCTGGAGTGTAAACACATGATTTTACAACAAAAATTAAAATAATCGCCGGAGCCGTTTTTGAGAACATCGATTTTCATTAAAAAAAAAAAACGAAAATTGAAATTTGCTTACAAAATTTCCATTTTAGAAAAAAAACTTTTCGTATAAAAGTTACAGATACTAAAAAGAGAAATATTTTTTATTAAAACCTTTTTCTCATATAATCAATAGTTTACGAGATAATTAAAAAAATGACATTTTACACATATTTTTTAATCAAATTAGCCCAAAATTGCGGGTACCTTCAATTTTCTTGTTGATTTTCAATGTATCATGTAAACATATGAATTTCCAACAAAATGGAAATATTTTCCCAAGCCTTTTTTGAGAATTGTCGATTTAGAAGTTTATTTTAACAAAAAACAAATGTTTAGGTGAAGCAAATTACATAGGAATACATGAAATGATAAAAGAGATAATTAATTTTATTTGCATACCAAAATGTTTAACATCATTTTAACATTTTACAACATTGATTTGATGTTATCAAACTATAATAATAAATTTAATTAAACTTTTTCGATAAATTAAATATGTAAACTATTGTAAACTATTGTATGTAAACTATTATACATTTTCATTTTGTTGGCAAAACATATGTTTACATAATACATTGAAAATCAACAAAAAAATTGAAGGTACCCGCAATTTTGAGCTACTTTGATTAAAAAATATGTGCAAAATGTCATTTTTTCAATTATCTCGGAAACTATTGATTATATGAGAAAAAGGTTTCAATAAAAAATATTCCTTTTTTTTCACGGAGAAAAATTTGGAACAGTTTCTGTCTCTTCTGTGGGAGCGCATTTCTCCCACAGTTTTGACTGGTGAAATCTAATGCATTAACTGTGGGAGAGCTGCTCTCCCATGACTATTACTACTGAATTTGCCTTGTATTTTCTTGGGCGAAAATTCCTCCCAAAGAAAAGACAGCAGCCCACCTTTTTGGTGCGGCTTTTCTCCCAAATTTCACTCCGTGTAATATTTGTAACTTTTATAAGAGATTTTTTCTAAAATGGAAATTTTGAAAGCAAATGTGAATTTTCGTTATTTTTTTAAATAAAAATCGATGTTTTCAAAAACGGCTCCGGCGATTATTTTAATTTAGTTTAATTAAAGTTAAAGAAAATAATTAAAAATTGATTAAAATGATTAAAATAATTGAAAATCGTAGAAAATATTTCAGAATTAGAGAAATTTGATGAAAATAATTGAAAATTAAAGAAAATAATTGAGAAATGAAAAAATAATTTGAAATTAATGAAAATAATTTTAAAATGGAAGAAAATAATTGAGAATTGTAGAAAATAATTGGAAATTGAAGAAAATAATTGAAAATTGAAAAGAATAATTGTCAGTTGAAGAAAATAATTGTGAATTTCTGAAAATAGTTGAATAATTGAAGAATTTAATTGAAGCTTCAAGAACGTAATCGATAATTGAAAAAAAAATATTGAAAAAAGCCGAGAATTATTGAATATCGAAGAAAATAATGGAAATATGATGATAATAATTGATAATTGAAAGGACTCAATAGAATTGCTCATAATTATATAAACTATTATACAATGTACGGTCTAATAAAAAAACTGAAGTTCTATTTACATTTTTTCATAATAATATAATTTGACTTTTTCATGTTTAATGTGTTTCATGGTTTTTGCGGTATGGTTACCGTTAAGAAAAAAATATAGTAGATAAACATCTATATTTCATGAGAATATATTATATTATATTTTAATTTTTAATGTATATTTTTTATTTTTTAATTATTGCATAATTGTCACATAATAACATAAAATTTAAACGCATAATCAGATTGGTTCAAAATGCATAAAGTTATTATCTTTATTTATAAAACAAATTGATATATTAGTTAAATTTATTAGCCCAGAAAGAAAATTCCCGGTTTGAGGGAAAATTTCCGGTTAAATCCCGGTTTTTCCCGGTCAATTTAAATTCCTGGTTATTTCCCGGTTTTCCCGGTTAGTAGACACCCTGGAAATTGCATTTATTAGAAAATCAAATTTGTCAGAAATTTCCATTATCAAACATCTCATTTGTCCTAAATTAAATGTATCAGAAATCCAGGGTGTCTACTAACCGGGAACACCGGGAAATAACCGGGAATTTAAATATACCGGGAAAAACCGGGAATTTTCCGTCAAACCGGGAATTTTATTTCTGGGATACTAAATTCTTTTCAATTTTCAATTATTTTCTTCAATTTCCAATTATTTTCTACAATTCTCAATTATTTTCTTCCATTTGGAATTATTTTCATTAATTTAAAATTAATTCTTCATTTTTCAATTATTTTTTTCTATAATCATATAATTCTCGGCTTTTTTCAATATTTTTTTCAATTATTAATAATGTTTTTGAAACTTGAATTCAATTCATCAATTATTATTTAACAATTTTCATAAGATTACAATTATTTTCTTCAATTTCAAATTATTTTCTACAATTTTTAATTAATTTCTTCAAATTACAATTACATTCTTCATTTTTCATTGTTTTCTTTAAATTCTATAATTCCTGGGTTTTTCAATTTCTTTTTTCTTCAATTATCACTTATTTTCTTCTACTTTCAATCCAAGTGTTCAATTCTTCAATTATTTTCTTTAATTCTCAATTATAATTTTCGACATTTAATTCTCCATTCTTTAATTTTCAATTGTTTTTTTCAATATATTCAATAACTCTAGGCTTGTTAAATTACTTTTTTCTTCAATTAACACTTATTTTCTTCTACTTTCAATCCCATTGTTCAGTTCTTGAATTATTTTCTTTAATTCTTAATTATAATTTTCGACATTCAATTCCATTCATTAATTTTCAATTTTTTTTTAACATTCAATAACTCTAGGCTTTTTACAATGATTTTTTTTTTAATTCTTATTTATTTTCTTCAAATTCCAATTTTTTTCGTAAATTTCAATTATTTTCTTCAATTTCCAATTATTTTTTCATATTTCTTTCAGTTTCTCAATTTCTTTCAATTTTTAATTTCTTCTTCTTAATTTTATTCAATATTTAACAATTCTCAGCTTTTTTAAATTATGTTTTTCTTTAAATTTTTATTTAAAATGAGAATTTTTAAATTATTTTCATCCATTCGCAATTATTTCCGTCGATTTCTAAATTTTTCTGCTGTTTGCAAATATTGTATTTAATTTTTAAGTACTTTCTTCAATTTTTAATTAATTTCTTCAATTTTCAATTATTTTCTTTAATTTTTAATTATTTTGTTCAATTTTCAATCGTTTGTTTCAATATTCAGTAATATCGACTTCTTTCAATTATTTGTTTTCAATTATCAGTTATTTATTTCATGTTTCAAAACCTCCTTCAATTTTTAATAATTTTCTTCTATTTTCAATTTAATTGTTCAATTGTTCAATTATTTTTTTCAATTCTCAATTAATTTCTTTAAATAACAATTCTATTCTTCAATTTTTAATGTTTTCTTCAATATTAAATAATTTCTGTAATTTTCCATTTTTTTTAATTATAAATTATTTTCTTCTTTTTTCAGTCCAATTGTTCAGTAATTTTCTTTAATTCTCAATTATTGTATTCGAATTTCAATTTTATTTCTTAATTTTCAATTGTTTTTTTTTTAATATTCAATAATTCTGTGTTTTTCTGATTTCAATTTGATTATTTAATTTGCAATTTATTTCTTTAATTTTGAATTATTAACTTAAAATTTTACATTATTTTTTTGGATTTTCTTTCTAGTTGACCAATTTTCAATTATATTCTTTGAATTTAATAACCATTGTTCAATTTTTTCAATTATTGTTCAATTGTAGATTAATATTTACTTTTTTTTAAATTTTGTTTCCAATTGTCAAATATCTTTGTCATTGTTCAATTATTTCTTTCCATTATTAATTATTTCTTTTCATTATTAATTGTTTCTTTTAATTATTAATTGTTTCTTTTAATTCTTAATTATTATTTTTTGTAAAGTTTAATATTTAATTCTTCGATTCTCCATTTTTTTCTTTGAATTTCAATTATTTGCTTCAATTATCAACTGTTATCTTCAATTTTTGTAGCCATTTGTAGGTCTATTTATACTTAAAATAAATTTTAACTTAACAAGAGAAAAAACCGGGAAAAATAGGAACAAAAACCGGGAATTTTGTGGGACGTGATTAGTAGACACCCTGGAAATCTCATTTATTCAAAAGTTCATATATCAGAAATCTTAAATTTCTGAAATTGCATTTATCAGAAATCTAATTTGTCAGAAACTGCATTTATCAGAAAGACCAATTGTGGGTAAGCTCATTTATACGAAATTTCATTTATCAAAAATCTATTTTCTCCGAAATTGTATTTATCATAGAAATCTCATTTATCCAAAAGTGCATTTACCAGAAATCTCATTTGTCCAAAAGCGCATTTATCGGAAACTTAATTTATCCGAAAAGTTATTTGCGAGATTCTACAATAGTACGAAAGTTCATGTCTACGAAATCTCATTATCCCAAATTCCCATCATCCCAAAAACACTTTTTTTTTAAGCGAGATTCTCCTCTAGAGTTGCAAAGAAGTAATATTACCTGGAGAACGGTAATGAGAACGAGAATATAACCGGGAATATAACCGACCAAAATTCTAATCGAGAATTTATAAGAATTTAAGTTTTTTATTTATTCATCAAATTAAGTCGAATTTTTTCAATCAATGTACGAAAATAGAGTCTATATAATTTCTTTCAACTTATCATTGTTTTTATCATATTTCAATTATTTTCTTCAAGTTTCAAATTTTAAAATCATTTTTCAATTATTTTCCTCAATTTTTAATTATTCTTATTCATTTCTTAAATTATTTTCTAAAATTTTTAAATATTGTTCTCAAATTTCCATTAATTTCTTCATTTTTTAATCATTTTCAACTATTTTCATAATTTCCAAATTTTAAACTATTTATCTGATATTTCAATTATTCATATTATTTGTTTATTATTTTTCTCAATTTTCAATTACTTATGTTCTTTTTCATAATTTCCAAAAAGTTTTTAATTTTTTATTTAAAATTGTTCTTTTCAATTCTAAATTATGTTTATTATTTTTTATTTATATTTTCTTCAATTTTCAATTTTTTTTTTTTTTTGCAATAAACTTCTAAAAGTTTCAAGTATTTTTCTTAAATTTTCATTAATTTTCCTTTATTTAAAATATATTATGTAATTTTTTCAATTATTTTCTTCAATTTTTAATCATTTTTATCATTTAAAATACTTCCAATACTAAAATGTTGACTCAAATTTATTCTAACTTTAACTAATTCAAATTTTTATATATTCAAAGTCTTAAGATTAATATTTAATTTTTTTTAAATGCCTAATTATTTTAATCTTTTACATAAATTAAAAATATTAAACTTGATTTTATTTATACCTAAAAACGATTTTACATTGTTTTAAACTTTAATTAGTACAGGAACTACAAGTTATTCAAGTTTTAATAGTAATTATTTGAAACTCTTAATTCTTTAAATTTTAATTATTATAAACTTTCACTATTTTTAAAATCTAACAATGCTTATTTACATTATTTTAAACATTAACCATTATATAAAAAGTATTACGACTTTTTTTCAATCTTCATATTTTTAAAAGCTTGTAGAAATTTTATTGAAAAACAAAGTTTATAGATTGAATTTAACAAGACTTTTTTTTTTATAGTTATTGCTTAATAATCGTTCCTGTAGCACAAAGAACTAAAAAACGCTATTTCACTTTAAGCATTGAGTTTGAGTAGTTGTAATGAATAAAATTGTACAAAGTTTGAAGACTTTTATTAAAAGTAAAGATAATTCCCTTTGTAAATTCCGTACAAGATATAATTCAATCTTTATATTCTGAAGTAAATAAAACTGTGTGAGTGCCTTCTATAAGTGTTAAAGTTTAACGATGTGATAAAAAAATCCAAACTATGTTTGCCAGCAGGATTGGAAAAAAAAAATTATTTTAACACTTTTTCTGATTAATAATAAAATACACATTATTTAAACCATTTACACTCTTGTAGCACAATATTGGAATTTAGAATTTTGTTATTAAGCCAAGTGCTGAACTATTTTCGATTTATTTACAAACCATAAAAATATATTTAAAATTAAATTTATTATTTTTTCTTAATGTACTCAAAAAATAAAGAAAAATAAATAAAATAAAATCTTGAGATATACTGATCTTGAAGTAAAGTTGAATATCGAACTATAAAAGTTTTCTCAAGAAAATATAAATTCTATTTTTATTGAAAGTAAATCTTTCAAAGGACTTATTTACTCGATCTAAATAAAGAAATAATGTAAATAGCATAAAAGAAATTAATTCTTTACCATCAGAAGAATTTTTTTTTTTAGTATTTATTAAATCTGAAATAAATTAATAGTAAACTTACTTTGAATTATTATTAATTGTTACCATTTTGGTATTATTTTTTCAGAAGTTTCATTTGCGAATGACCAATTTTGGAGAAACTCACCTGGAATTCATCCAACAATAAATTATGGGGTTGTACATGCTATTAGACATTGCCAACCAATAGATAGCTAGATAGATCTCTTGAACGTGTGGATGGGTCGTGATTTCCGGAAGATATGACGTTAGTATAAAATACATGTGAAACGGCAACCAACATACCGCAAAGATGACCACTACTACTATCATCATTTTCACGACCTGAAATAACAATAATAATAATAACAATATTACAACATTGTCAGCATTACCACACATTCAATTTCTGTCTATAATTATTCTACAATTTAGATAATTGCTTTCGGAAAATTTGATTCCATATTCTAGAATAATACCGATTCATTTTAAAGCTTAATAATATAATTATTGAACATGTCAATTTAAAATCATCATTTTATTTTAGCAAAAATCAAATAATACTGATATTAATATTTAGTATATTTGATAATTGATATTTTTATATTATTGCCTATATTTTGATTTTGGATTAGGTATATTTCAAAATATTATTATTTTAATTATAAGATTCTTAAATTTGGTTAATTATTCGTAGAAATAATGCAGGGATGCTTTTTCACTTCGAAGATGTCTTTTTTCGAACTTTTCTTTTTCTTTGAAAAACATTTTTTTGCAGATTTCCTCCTTTTTGACCTATTAAAAAACAGAAATTAATAAATCAAGAGGTATAATAGTTGACGATTTTCAGAAATGTAGTAAACTTAATTATTTTTTTATTACATTAAATTATTTATAGAAATAAATAAAAGAGACTGTGTATCCTTTATTACAGAAAGTAAAAAGTAAATTAAGCCTAAGACATAAAATGAAGAATTTTAAAAGCAAAAGTACCTTTTATTTATCAAAATTGATTGAATTTTTTCCAAAATATTTGTGAAAACCAAACATAAACCGTTCTTAAATTAAAGAAATAAATACTTTTTTAGTTTCAAACTGTATTTAACCTTAAATCAGATACCTTTTAGGTAAAATAACCTTATTACGAATTAAAATCGTCTCATGTTTTTTTCAAAAATAAACAAAAACATATCGGCAAATACTTTTCTGCACAACTTTTAATTCTAATCATAAAAAATTAACGAAAAAAAACACTTTTTTAGTGTTAATATGACAGATGTGTTTACAACTTGTAGCCGCCATATTGGATTTAGTCAGTTAACAGAAAACTAGATGGCGCCATTTCAATCAAAGAATCACGTGATTTTTTGACCAATGAGAAAGATTGTTATGAATTTCCATCAATGGAATTCCTAACCCTTTTACTATTCGTAGTAAATAGTAGCGTAGGAATTCCATTCATAAAGTCATAAATGGAAACAAACGTAAACAAAAACAGGGGCGCGTAATTCGCTACTTTTAAATATCATATAATTAGAATTATATATGAATATTATTAATACATGAAAGGGATTTTGAAGATAAATAATAAAGGTAACTATTAATTAATTTTTACATAAAAAATATAAAATAACAAAAATTTACAATAATTATTTATAAAACTCAAATTAAAAATTTAAATGCAGTAAAAAAGTAAATTGATAAATAAATTTTTAAACTTGTCAAGAAAAAATATCTCTAATTCAAAGAAACAAAAGATAATACTTTGTTTTTAATTAGAAAAAAATTCTTTCTAAATATTCCTTTCAACAAATATTTAAATTTAATTATTTATCTAGATTTAAATTTCGCTTCAGCAAGTGCTTTCAATTGCAAGGGATTAGAAACATTTAGTAAGTAGAACTAAGAGTTGAATTTAGAAGATCAAGGAGGTTTCAATTTCTCGCTCAACGAAGCAAAACAATTAGTGTTCATCTTCTTTGCAGATGCCGTCTTCTGAGCACGTTCATGGATCCGTAATATATGTAAACTGCGTAAATACTTCTAAAGGCAATATTAAACATTTCATGTCTATTTTTAACTTCAATTTGTCAGCGAGATATTATTTTTAATTATTTCTAAGTTTCGGATTGAAATTCTTATTTTTAACAAAAATATTTATAATTTAAAATACCAAAAAGTTTTTAAATTGTTATAGTTTTCTTTTCTAAATGCTATTAAATTCCTCAATTGTAATCCACTATTAAATACAATTTTTCGAAAAGATTCCAGTCAAAATAAAAAAAAAAAAATACAAAAACTATTGGGAAAAGAATATACAGGGACTTGTGTATGGTACGTCTGCAAATTCCATAGAGCAAAAAAATCGCCTTGTGGAATTCCATATGGCAAAATAAATTATATACAAAAAATAAATCTCTTCATAAGAATGCGAATAAGTGAATTTACTATTCGAAGATAATGATTAAAATTTAAAAAAAAAACTATATTTTGTAAAAATAATAATTGAAAAATGACGAAAGATGTTGAAAATTAATTAATAAATAATTTAACTAACTTGATATTGAAAGAAATAATTAAAACTGAAAAAGTTTTATTTAAAAAAATAAAAGAAAAGAATTGAAACTTGCGAAAATTGAATTTAAGAATTAGGGAAAAATTTGAAAAATAATGGAAATAATTAGAAATTGCAGAAAATTTTTGAAAAATGATAAAAATAGTTGACAATTGTAGAAAATAGTTAAAATCATAATAGAAAACAATTGTTAAAAATTTAAGAAATTTTTAAATAATTTTAAATTTACTATGCTCAAAGATTAAAGAAAAGAATTGGAACTTGAGAAATAGAATTTAAAAATGAAGGGAAAAAATGAAAAATAATGAAAATAAAATTGAAGAAAATTTTTGAAAAATAATAAAAATAGTTTAGAATTGTAGCAAATAATTAAAATCATAAAAGAAAAGAATTTTTAAAAATTGAAGACATTTTTAAATATAATTTTAAATTTACTATTCTCAAAGAGTGGATTACTTAAATTTTTAATCAATGAAATTTCAAATTAATTAAAGTTCGAAGAATTATAATATATATAATTGTAATTATAGTCTTCTTTATCTCAAATATATTCTGGAATTTTTTAAATTATATTTTACAAATTTTTTTTATTTTCTTCAATTTACAATTATTTTTATCAATAATTACATTATTAAATTTATTTTTCAATTAATTTTCAATTACTTTTTGTCATTTTCAATTATTTTTTGATTAATTTTCTAATTTTTTTTTAATAGTTATCTCAAATTTTAGTTATTTTTCAATTTACAATTATTTTCATCATTCTGCAATTATTTTCTTTTATTACAAATATATGTTGAAATTTTTCAATTATTTTTCACAAACTGAAATTATTTTCTTCAATTTTTAATTATTTCATTATTTTACAAATATTTTGTCCAATTTTTTATTACTTTCAATATTCTTGAATTTATTTTCTAGATTTTAAAATATTTTTCTGAAATTTTGATATTTTTCTTCAATTTTCAAATATAATTCTTATCATTTAGCAATCAATTTCTTCAATTTTTAATTATTTACCTTATTTTTCAAACCTTTTTTTTCAAAAAATTATTTTCTCCACCTCTTAATTAGATATATTAATTATTTTTCAATTAATTTCCTAAATTTTAATTTATTATCTCAAATCTAAATTACTGTATCCACGTTTAAACCAAAAGTTTAAATTATTCATCTCAAATTTACATTATTTTCTTCAATTTACGATTATTTCTATCATTTTTCCATTACTTTTTGTCATATTCAATTATTTTTTAATTAATTTTTAATTTTTATATAATTTATCACAACTTCCACTTATTTTTTCAAAGTAAAATTATTTTTATCATTCCGCAATTATTTTCTTTCATTAAAAATATATGTTGCAAAATTTTCAATTATTTCTCAAAAAATAAAATTATTTCCTTTAATTTCTAATTATTTTTATTACTTTGAAAAAATTGTCTCGAATTTTTTACTATTTCCATTACTCTTCAATTAATTTCCTAGATTTTAAAAAATATTTATCAAATTTTAAAAAGTTTCTTCAATTTTCAATTATTAATATTACCATTTTGCAATCAATTTCTACAATTTTTAATTGATTATATTAATTTGCAAACATTGTCTCGAAATTTTTTTTATTTTCATTTTTTACCCGTATACTGTACACTAAATTTCTTTTTAATTAATTTCCCAGATTTTGAAACATATTTCTCCAATTTTAATAATCTTCTTCAGTTTTTAATTAGTTTTATTACTTTGCAAATATTGTCCCGAATTTTTTATTAGTTTCATTACTCTTCAATTAATTTCCTAGATTTTAAAATGGTTTTCTCAAATTTTAATAATTTTTTTCAATTTTAAATTATTTTGTTATCATTTTGCAATTAATTTCTTTAATTTTTAATCAGTCTTACTATTCATACCTCAATTAAATTCCTAAATTTTCAATTATTTATTTCATTTATCAATTATTTTTTTCAAATTCATTTTCTTTTATCTTTTTGCAATTATTTTTTTCACCTTTCAACTATAGATATGTTAATTTTTTTTCAATTAATTTCCTAAATTTGTATTTATTATCTCAAATCTAAGTTACTGTATCCACTTTTCAATGTTTTAATCAATCTTCAATTATTTTTCTCATATTTCAAATACTTTCGACAATTTTTTATTATTTGCTGTTTAATTCCGAATATTTTTATTATTTCTCTGAAATTTTCATTATTTTCTTCAATTTTTAGTTATTATTCTTATCATTTTGCAATCAATTTCTTCAATTTTTAATTAGTCTCACTATTCATTCCTCAAATACATTCCTAAATTTTTAATTATTTATCTCATTTTTCAATTATTTTTTTCATTTTTCATTTTCTTTTATCCTTTTGCAATTATTTTCTCCATCTTTTAATTAGATAGGTATATTAATTATTTTTCAATTAATTTCCTAAATTTGTATTTATTATCTCAAATCTAAGTTACTGTATCCACTTTTCAAAGTTTTAATCAATCTTCAATTATTTTTCTCAAATTTTAAATACGTTCGTTAATTTTTAATTATGTTTTTCATTTGCAATGATTTTCACCAATTTTATATTATTTGAAATATTTGTCGATTAATTCTGAAAATTTCAATTATTTATCTCGAATTTCCATTATATTCTTTAATTTTCGATTATTTCTATAAATCTGTAATTATTTTTCGAAGTTTAAAATTCTTAAAATCGTGTTGTAATAAGGCCTTGTTCCGAAAGTTATATTTTTTAGTGACGAAAAATTCTATAAAATTGTAATTATTTTTTTAAGTTTAAAATTCCTAAAATCATGTTGTAATACGGTACATTCTTTTACTTCACAAATATTCTGTATTTTTTTAAATTATTTCTCTAAAATTGGAATTAATATATAAAAATTTAAACTATTTTTATCACTTTCCAAAAATTTTCGTCAAGGATTTTCATTATTTTTTAATTTTTCTCCTAAATTTTAAATTTAACTTCCGGAAGTTACAATTATTTTCTTCAAGTTTTTCAAATAAAACTTTTTCAGTTTTAATTATTTCCTTCAATATCAAATTAATTTCATTATTTATTAATTAACTTTTAATTTCTTTCGACATTTTTCAATTATTTTAAAAACTCTGATTTTTCTTCTTCAAATTTCTAATGTTTAAATCATTTTTCAATTATTTTTCTCAAATTTTATATTATTTTGATTATTTGGTTATTAATTCCGAAAATGTACTCGAAATCAAATAAAATCGTCAACTTTTGCGTTACAATAATATTACGCTAATTAAAAAAAACTCTTTAATTTATTATTGTTTTATTTCTCTCCTCCTCCCCCCCTCTACTTCTCGGTCAATATTAAGTTTGCAGATGGCAAAAATATATAAGTCACCGCCCCTGAGAATATACACTCAAAATTGGATCAATTGGTTTAAAGTACACTTTTTTTTTATACTTATCGATACTGACAACTATATATATCGAATCTCTCGCTTGAGATAGATAAAATTCAACACAATGCGTTATAAGACGCGCAACCGATCTGAAAATTTATTGCTTGATATTATCGAATAAGATCGGTTCAACGAATTCAATTTCTTGGCAATTCTCCAGAGATTTATAGTTCTACCATTATTATTTTTGTAGGTGGCCTGTTTACAAAGATTAACGTATACTTTCTTCTCATATTTATCCTTTCATAACTGCATAAATTTTCTTTTTCCACGAGTTTTGAAATTCTGGAAAATTTCACTTGAAACCAAAGGAAAAGAAACACTACTCGACTTTATTATTTAAACCTGTAAAAATAAAGGATTGACATTCAATGAGTCTGCGTGGGTTTGTTTTAATAACGATTGGATTTTTTTTCCAGCGGCTCTGGTTTTGACAGACCTTTAACAATATACCAGATATATAAAAAACGATTTCGTATTTGAAAACTTTCTACGCCAGAGCAGAAAAATATTGAATTTCTCTAAACCCTTTTCAAGAAAAAAGGTATTTAATTTCATTAAAAAGATTATTTAATAAAAAATTTGAAAAAAAGCGTTGATAATAATTATTTTGAATAGTGAAAAATTAAATCAGTGTGATTATTTTTTAATGATTTTTCTATTTTAAATTTGTTTTTGTGTAAATAAATCTACACGTAGAGATACTAAATTAAAACTGAAAAATATGAGAGAAAAGGAGCTTCTGTCCTTTCGTCATAATTCTCAACTGCTGCTTTTCAAATCTACTTTTCATATAATTCTCCCATAAAGTTTTCCTATTATTTTCCTGAGACGCTTGAAATAACAAATTTTCCATGATTTCACACATACTCATTGCCTTTATTATTTACTTTTTATAATCAAAACGCCAATTTTCTAACTCTTATTTTTTAACTGTTTTTGTAATTTAAAAAAATACGATCTTAATTTAAATTAAAAATCGTAAACTGATTACTTAGTTAGAGTTAATTATTGACTAACTGACTTTGAAAGCTTGTGTTATCAACAAATATAAATATTTTTGCATGAATTTGTATATAGGACAAATTTTCAAAATTTTGGAACTAAAAAAATAGAAGTAAATAATTGAAATTTTAAGAAATAATTGAAAATTTTGCAAATTAATAGAAAAAAAATTACAGCAATTAGTAATTGGGAAATATAATTGAAAAAAATAGAAAAGTTTTGATATTAAAGAAAATAATTGATATTTCAGATAAGTAAATAATAATTTTGGAAATTGTATGAAAAATAAAATACAAATGAAATCTTTAAAGTTAATTTTGAAAAATAATATTAATTAAAAATTGAGGAAAGAATTGAAATATGATAAATAATAATTTATAATTCAAGAAAGTAATCAAATTTGAGAAAATTAATTGAAAAATGATATGAAAAAAATGTTTAATTGCAGAAAATAATTTATTATAGAAATAAATCAAATACTTAATCAAATAATTGGAATTTTAGATAAATAATTAAAAATAAATTATGAAAAAGAATGAAAAAAAATAAAAATTAAAATTAAAGTAAATAATTTTTTAAAAAATATAAATAATTTAAAATCGACGAAAATAATTCAAAAATTATGACTTTAAAGAAATTAATGAAAAATTATAAAAACAATGGTTAAGGATGTTTATCCAAAAAACCATTTTCTACAGATTCTTAAAAAATTTTAATGACATATTAAATACATTACTTTACATGTACTGCTACAATTTTATTGAATTTTACCGTTCTGTTTTTAAGATATAAATTTATAAAGTTGGGACTTTTACATGGAAAAAGTAACAAAACGCGCAAAATTACTATATTTTAATTAATTAAAAAAACACGGTTCTACAGATTTTTTTAAAAAACTGATATATTTTAAACTGTAATGGAATACAACTTTTACAATAATATTTAATTAATTTACCGTTCCGTTGTTAAGAAAATGTTATTTAAGGGTAGTAATCCTTCACTTTTTTGAAATAATCAGGAAGAAAAAATTTTAAAAAGTTGGAATTTTCAACAGAAAATTGTTTTTTTTCAATAAAATTTGTTTGTGTAATGATTTTAACTACAAAATACTATTTAGAAACCAAATTATAAGACGAAATGAAATTAAAAAAATATTGACTAACATGGTCCGATAGAATGAGAACCGCTTGAGGGTATAAGCGTCCTTAAGTAAAAAAAATAAAAGAAATTTAAGAGAAATAATTGGAAAAAAGCACAGAATATAACTTAAATATAATTGAAATTTCTAGATAAATAATTGAACATATTAAAAATTATAAAAAATAATTTAAATCTGAGAGAAATAATTGAAAAAATTGCAGAATATATATTTAAGATAACAGAAAATAATTAAAATTTAGAAAAATGATTGAAAAAATTTTGCAAATTAATTAAAAAATAATTAAAGCAATTAATAATTGGGAAACATAATAGAAGAAAAAATAGAAATGTTTTTATATTAAAAAAAATAGTTGATATTTCAGATAAGTAGTTAATTATTATGGAAATTATGAAAAATAATTAATTTAGTTAAAAATAAAAGGAAACATTTAGAAAATAATATAAATAATTTAAAAATGAAGAAAATATTTGAGATTTGAAAGAAATACTTGAATATCTTTAAAGTTAATTTTAAAAAAATGAGATTCACGCAAAATTGAGAAATAAAATTGAAAAATTATAAAAAATAATGTATAATACATGAAAGTTATTAAAATTTGAGAAACATAATTGAAAAACTATATTAAAAAAATTTTAATTGCAGAAAGTAATTTATTAAAAAAAAAACTAAATACTTAATCAAATAATTGGAATTTTAGATATATAATAAAAAATAAATTATGTAAAAGAATAAAAATGTTAAAAATTAAGGAAAATATTTTTTTAAAAATATAAATAATTTAAAATTGACGAAAACAATTGAAATTTAAGAGAGAAAATTGGAAATAAAATATTACATAAGAGAAAATTAATAAAAAATGATAAAAACGATTGTTAAGTGAAAAAAATAAATGAAATTTCAGAGAAATAATTGAAAATTGAAAATTCTAGATAAATAATTGAACATATTAAAAATTATAAAATATAATTAAAATCTGACAGAAATAATAAAAAAAATTACACAATATATTTTAAAGATAAAAGAAAATAATTGAAAATGTAGAAAAATTATTGAAAATTTTGCAAATTAATTAAAAAAGAATTAAAGCAATTAATAATTGAGAAACATAATAGAACAAAAAATAAAAATAAAAAAGAATATTAAAGAAAATAATTGATATTTCAGATATTAAATATTAAAGAAAATAATTGATATTTCAGATAAGTAGTACATAATTATGGAAATTATGAAAAATAATTAAATTAGTTAAAAATTAGAGAAAACATTCAGAAAATAATATAAATAATTTTAAAATGAAGAAAATATTTGAAAATTGAAAGAAATACTTGAATATCTTTAATGTTAATTTTAAAAAATGATATTAATAAAACATTTAAAAATAAAATTGAAAAATGATAAAAAATAATGAATCATATATAAAAGTAATTAAAATTTGACAAACAAAATTGAAAAAAAATATTAATCCAGAAAGTAATTTATTATAAAAAAAATCTAATACTTAATCAAATAATTGGAATTTTAGATAAGTAATTAAAAATAAATTATGAAAAAGAATGAAAAAGTTAAAAAAATTAAAGAAAAAAATTTTTTATAAAAAAAAAAAAAAATTTAAATTGACGAAAATAATTGAAATTTGAGAAAAAATTGAAAATAAAATATAAAATAGAAGATTATTAATGAAAAATGATGAAAACAATGGTTAAGTGGAACAAATAAATGACATTTTAGAGAAATAATTGAAAAAATGAAAGAATATAACTCAAATATAATTGAAATTTCTAGATAAATAATTGAACATATTGGAAATTATAAAAAAAAAAATTAAAATTTGAGAGAAATAATTGAAAAAATTACAGAATATATTTAAGATGAAGAAGATAATTGAAAATTTAGATAAATAATTGAAAAGTAAAGAACCTATTTGAATAATACAACTAACATTGTAAGAAAATAAATAAAAACATTAAAAATTGAATCAACTAAAAAGATGGTTTTTTTAATATTAAACAATATTTGAAAAATGATTAACTTGAATAGAATAATTGAAAATATCAAAAAGTATAATCAAATTTGCACTAATAATTAGACACTAAAACAATTAATTATAATTTGAAGAAAATAATCAAAATTTGCAATAATAATTGAAAGAAATTTAAAATAAGTACAATAATTAATAAATAATGAAATTGATTCAATGTTTTTTTATTTATTTATTTAATGTACAATATACATTATTATTACACAGATATGTTGAGAGAAAAATAATTAAAACTGAAAAAGTAATTGACAAAATTAAAGAAAATAATTGAAATTTGCGGAAAGTAAATTTAAAATTTAGGGGAAAAATCGAAGAAAATTGTTTTTATAGATAATTGAAATCGTAATAGAAAAGAGTTATTAAATATTAAAGAGAATTTTTAAATAAATTGAAACTTAGTATATTCGAAGAGTAGATTAATTGAACTTTTAATTATTGCAAGTTCAAATGAATAAAAGTTGGAATAAATTAAAATTGTTATAACTTGAAAGTTATTATTTATAATTTTTTTCACTAATACTACTCTTATGAAAAAATATATTATAGATAAAAAAAGCGACGGGAATAAGGATAGAAAAAATAACAGAAGAAAAGAAAAAATGACACGAAAAATTATCATTTGTTTAAATTGGCAATAATTTTTTTTTTTTGGCATTTTCTATGGTCTCGAAAAAATGATACGTATGTAATTGATACACGTATAAAAAATTTTTAACAACTTTCAGGTATTTTTAATTAATTACTATTAATTTTCTATTAATTAATTATTCAATTATTTAGTTAATTACTTAAAAATTGATGAAAAAGTGGACTCCTTTGGAAGAAAAGCTTGAAAGTGACTTGTACGAAAATGTGGAAGAAAGAATGAAAGATGGATTCGTTTTAAAGCTATAATTTACAAGATTAATCCATCATTTCGCCAGTAGCTATTTGTTACTTTTTATGTGTATAATCGGATTAATTGTGAATGATTCATTGTCAAGTTCTGCATGCTAAAAGATAATTATCAAAGTACGTCTTTCGTATTATCAGAATTGCAAATCACTTCTACTTTTTCTCCACCTTATTGTAACATTCACAAATCTTTTTCTCAAGAAGGAACTAATTTATCTTTCCACTTAAAGGAAAAGTATAATGTAATTTTTTTCCACAATTTATAATGATTGTTTCAATTGTTTTCGTCCTTTGATAATAACTTTGATAATGCACAAAAATTTTGAATTTATCTGAATAATTAAACAACAATTTATAGAATTTGGCTTTTAAAATTTTTGCAAATCATCTCCTTAGTCAACTGGGAATTTATTTTATAATTTATTTGCTTCTGTGATAATAAATTAGTTTCATTTATTGAAAAAAATTTTATTACTGCAGTTAAGTTTCACTTTCATTTTTTCAATTTACAGAATGTGGTTACTTTCCGAAAATCGAGAAGAAAGTTATTCTTGACAATCTATAGAAGATTTTACGACTGACAATAATAGAAATTTTACTACAAGTACTTGGTTTTACATGCAATAAAACAAGAAACCTTTTAATTTGATTCATGTAGTGTGGATTTCAGGAAGTTTATTGATCTAAATAAATTTTATATAGTTTAAAGTGTATTTTTTTATTAATATTACAATAATTTAAATCGACCGAAACTTTTATTTATCAAAATTTTTATCTATTGAAAATTATTCTAATAAAACTTGCATTTATTAAAATTTCAATTCAGCTAAATTTCAATCAATCTAAAATTCAGTTTATGAAAATTTAATCACTTTAAATTTCAATTAATTCATAACTTTAACTATTTGGAATTTTATCAATTTAAAATTTAATTTAATAAAAATTCCAATTTTTTCAAATTTACTCTATCCACATATTAACGCATTCAAATTTCAATAAATCCAAAATTAAATCGACAGAAACTTTAATTTATCAAAATTTTTATCTATTGAAAATTATTCTAATAAAACTTGTATTTATTAAAGCTTTAATTAAACTTAATTTTAATCAATCCATCTCATCTCTAGTTTATATTTAACGATTCAAACTTCAAATAATTTAAATTTTCAACAAATAAAAATTTAATTGATTTAAAAATTTATTTATTCAATTCTTAATTGATTCAAATCTTAATTTATTCCATTTCTATTCTATCCAAGTATAATTCGATACAAATTTAAATTGATTCAAATTTACATCGATCCAAGACCAAGATTCAATCTATCTAAATTTCAATCGATTAATCAATTATAAATAAAATTAATCCAAATTTGAATAGATCCAAACTTTTAAAAATATATTAGCAATCTTAGTTGTAAAATTTTTATTCCATTCGAAGATTAAACGACTCAAATTTAAATAACCCAAATCTAACGCGATGTAAAAACTTAAATCGATCTTAAATCCAATTTACAAAAATGCTAATCGAATAAATTAATATATTCAGTTAAAATAAAAAACCATTAATATTATTTTTGAAAGTTTCCTTTTTCCAACATCAGTCACGCTCAGTATTCTCATATTTATTATTGTTGTAAAAAGTCCCTTTAAAGATAAATAAGAAGACTTATCGGTGTAAATATATAAATTTTTCAAAAGTGACTGGGGAAGATGAAAAGATTTTTCATAAATTTTAAGCCCGCATGCTAAAGTAGTATCTTGGTCCATTATCTCTATTTCAAACAGTCGCCTGCAGGATTCGTCAACAGATCCCTTGTAATTGTAACAGATCCACTTATCACATGGGTTAGTTATCACAAAGCTCACGTCTCAGTTGGAAGATAATTCCGAAAGCTATATTTCTCCCATGCTTTATAGTGTACAGTAGATTCATAAAGCCAATGATATAAGATAAAACACGAATATATTTTAATATTTTAATCGCGTATTTTAAAGTCCACATTATTTATAGCCTCTTACTCCTGATTTTACAGATTCCTTTGCATAATTAAGAATACTTTCATTCCAAGAGTATATACTTCTTCCTCAGGAAATTAGAGAATTTTCAATTTTTTATCCTTTTTATCTACAATTCTTGCAACGAAAAGAATTTACGATAATAATTATTATAGTTTAAATTTATTATAATTCACTGGAAAAAAGTTTTGGAATGCATAACACAAGTTTTGTTGTAACAACAAAATTCTATCTTAATCAGGGGCGGTGACTTGTTAATTTTTGCCATCTGCAAACTTAATATTGATCGAAAAGTAGGAGGGGGGGGGGGGAGAGGAGAAAAATAAAACAATAGTAAATTAAAGAGTTTCTTAATTAGCGTAATTATTGTAACGCAAAAGTTGACGAATTTATTTGATTTCGAGTACATTTTCGTAATTAATAACCAAATAATCAAAATAATATAAAATTTGAAGAACAAAAATCAAAGTTTTTAAAATAATTGAAAAATGTCGAAAGAAATTGAAAGTTAATTAATAAATAATGAAATTAATTTGATATTGAAGGAAATAATTAAAACTGAAAAAGTTTTATTTGTAAAAATTAAAAAAAATAATTGAAACTTCCGGAAATTAAATTTAAAATTTAGGAGAAAAATTAAAAATTAATGGAAATCCTTGACGAAAATTTTTGGAAAGTGATAAAAATAGTTCAAATTTGTAGATATTAATTCCAATTTTAGAAAAATAATTTTAAAAAAATACAGAATATTTGTGACGTAAAAGAAAGTAGATACCTTATTGCAACATGATTTCAAGAATTTTAAACTTAGGAAAATAATTACAACATTATAGAAATAATTAAAAATTGAAGAAAGTAATGGAAATTTGAAATTGAACTTTTTTGAATTAATTAACAAATATTCAAAATAATATAAAATTTGTGAAAATCATTTCAAATGAAAAAAAATAATTAAAAATTGACTAACGTAATTAAAATTTGAGAAAAATAATTGAAGATTGATTAAAACATTGAAAAGTGGAAATGAGATAACTTAGATTTGCGAAAATAAATACAGATTTAGGAAATTAATTGAAAAAAATTAATATATCTAGTTAAAAGGTGGAGAAAATAATTGCAAAAAGATAAAAGAAAATGAATTTTTTTTAATTTAGGTATTTAATTCAGATATGAATAGTGAGATTGATAAAAAATTGATGAAATTGATTGACAAATGATAAGAATAATATCTGAAAATTGAAGAAAATAATGGAAATTTGAGAGAAATAATAAAAATTTTCGGAATTAAACAACAAATAATCAAAAATTGTCGAAAGTATTTGAAATATGAGAAAAATAATAATTGAAGAATGATTAAAACATTGAACTTAGATTTGAGATAATAAATACAAATTTAGAAAATTAATTGAAAAAAAATTAATATATCTGTAGTTGAAAGGTGGAAAAAATAATTGCAAAAAGATAAAAGAATATGAATTTAAAAAAAATAATTGATAAATGAGATAAACAATTGCAACTTTAGGTATTTAATTGAGAAATGCATAGTGAGATTAATAAAAAATTGAAGAAATTGATTGAAAAATGATAACAAAAACAATTTAAAATTGAAGAAAATTATTAAAATTTGTGAAAAATATTTTAAAATCTAGGAAATTATTTAAAGAGTAATGAAACTTATAAAAACTTCGAGACAACATTTGCATAGTAATAAAATCAATTAAAAATTGTAGAAATCGATTGCAAAATGGTAATATTAATAATTAAAAATTGAAGAAAATTATTAAAATTTGATAAATATATTTAAAAATCTAGGAAATTAATTGAAGAGTAATGAAAATAATAAAAAATTCGAGACAATTTTTTCAAAGTAATAAAAATAATTAAAAATTAAAGGAAATAATTTTATTTTTTGAGAAATAATTGAAACTTTTGCAACATATATTTATAATTATTGAAGAAAATATCTTCTGTTTAAAGCCAGTGATTTTTATTAAAATATAATGTTTAATTAAAATTAAAGTTTATCTGATGAGGATACAGAATTCTGTATCGAAACGCGTCATGCGTATTAATTAATATTATGAATAAAGCCATTAGGCCAAAAAAATGAAAATATATGCGTATTTTCTATAAAAAAATATATTTATAATGAAAGAAAATAATTGCAGAATGATAAAAATAATTGTACATTGAAAAAATAAGTGGAAGTTGTGATAAATTATATAAAAATTGAAAATTAATTAAAAAATAATTAAATATGACAAAAAGTAACGGAAAAATGATATAGAAATAATTAATTGAAAAATAATTAATATATCTAATTAAGTAATTAAGAGGTGGATAAAATAATTGTTTGAAAAAAAATGTTTGAAAAATGAGGTAAATAATTAAAAATTGAAGAAAATTGTTTAAATTCGAGAAAAATATTTTAAAATCTAGGAAATTAATAAAAGAATAATGAAAGTAATAAAAAATTAGACAAAATATTTGTAAAGTAATGAAATAATTAAAAATTTAAGAAAATAATTTCAGTTTGTGAAAAATAATTGAAAAAATTTCAACATATATTTGTAATATCAGAAAATAATTGCAGAATGATGAAAATAATTGTATATTGAAAAAATAACTAAAATTTGAGATAAATAATAAACAAAAAATAGAAAATTAATCAAAAATAATTGAAAATGACAAAAATTAATTGAAAAATAAATTTAATAATGAAATAATTGATAGAAATAATTGTAAATTGAAGAAAATAATAAAAATTTGTAAAAAATATTTTAAAAAATTCCAGAATATATTTGAGATAAAGAAGACTATAATTATAATTATATATTTTAATTCTTTGAACTTCAATTAATTTGAAATTTCATTGATTAAAAATTTAATTAAGTTAATTAATTTAATTCTCTTTGAGAATAGTAAATTTAAAATTATTTAAATTTTTAACAATTCTTTTCTTTTATGATTTTAATTATTTGCTACAATTGTCAACTATTTTTATCATTTTTCAAAAATTTTCTTCAATTTCTAATTATTTCCATTATTTTTCAAATTTTTCCCTAATTCTTAAATTCAATTTTCGCAAGTTTCAATTCTTTTCTTTTATTTTTTTTTATAAAACTTTAAAATTTTTAATTATTTCTTTCAATATTAAATTAGTTAAATTATTTATTAATTAATTTTCAACGTCTTTCGTCATTTTTTAATTATTATTTTTACAAAATGTGTTTTTTCTTTTTTAAATTTTAATCATTATCTTCGAATAGTAAATTCACTTATGAAGAGATTTATTTTTTATCTGTAATTTTGCCATATGGAATTCCACAGGGCGATTTTTTTCCTCTATGGAATTTGCAGACGTACCATACACAAGTCGCCGCCCCTGATCTTAATAGAATTGTTTTCTTAGAATCAACAGCATGACATATCGATTTTGAGGTTAGGTTATAGGCTTTTATTTCATTTTGCTTTTTTAAATTTTTATGAATAAGTCTAATAACTGTTTTACAAATATAGCTTTTAATCACAGAACTGGAGCATTTTTAAGTAAAAAATGTTTGTTATTTGCTGAAACTATTAATTAAATGAGAATAAATTAACTTTTTATGAGAATCTGTCTTTTGTCATTTGCTCAAATAATTTTATTCAATATGACTTTTAGTATGCTTATTATTGAACTTTCATAGTTTTAAAATATTCTTACTTAACATATTTTATTAATTTTATTATAAAACTTGTCTTGTAAGCAGAAAAAAAACACACATTATATATTAATGATATTATTGATAGACGAGCGTTGATGCATTGATCAAAATCGCACTCGCCGCGCATGCGCCATAAATATTTGGTACTGCCAACAAAAATTTTAATAAAATTAAAGATTAATTACAAATTTTTGTTGTTGTGATTACATTGCTAATTTTTCCAGTGTTATTTTAATTGTTAATTAATATTTTCAATGTATAATTAAGAAAGGATTTAATTCATTTACATTTAGGAAAAAAAAGAATTTAGTTGAAAAGAAAGTGAAACAAGAGAGTAAAATATCGCCAGAGGATAAAGGATGTTTCTGGAAATTTACGCCTGGCAAGATATGAGTGTGGTACGTGCAGAAGCTTTTCATCTGAATAAATTATGAATAGTTAGATCGAAAAAAAGAAACAGATTATAATTATTATTTAGTTTTTTTCTTTTAATATTTTTTATAGACTTTCAATCATCCTGGGCCAGGAATTTTTATACAATGAAAATACATTTTAAAAGAGTGATTCTGCTGAGTTTGCCGACATAACAGAAAAGAGTGTCTTCGACTTCTGCGGACTCAGAAACCAATACTCAAAGGGTTACGACTCCCACATAACGACACACTTTACGATACTCTGTTTTACGAGAAAAAGAATCCGTGTACATACATTTTCTATTTCGTGGGTAATTTTCTTGTTTTTCCTATTTGCAGGAGATACTTAAATCTCAAAACTCGATCGTGAATAAATTAGATTTAATATGATAACACTGACATTAGGGTGGTCCTTAAAAATGAAATTTTTGAATTTTAAAGTCCACAAACTCTCATTTTGCTAGACAAAGAATCACATCTAACAATTTTGTTATGAATTTTTTGAAAATAACTATTTTTAAAGAGCCCAAAAAACACTATAAAATGAAAAATCAGGAAAGAATTGCTAAAAAATATTTATTAGTATTTTCTTGACAATTTTTTGCACGATTTTCAATTAATGATGAAAATATAGATTTTTAACAATTGTTTCATGTAATTGTCAATTTGTTTAAACAAATTATTATTGTTTATTTACAACTAATTATCAAATTAAGCTAGAGAGCTTATTCTCAATTTTACAAATTTTCAAGCTCAATGATACTAATTACTAACAATAAACTAAAAATAACAATTTATTGTTTAAACAAATTATAATTGTTTAATTTCAACTTTTTATCAAATTAAGATACACAGTTGAAATTTTTTTCAATTTGGCGTGTTTTTATTTTTCTCTTTCCAAATGTGCGACAAGTGATGAAAGTATTGCATCACTGAAATAATTTGATAATAAACAAATATAATTTGTTTAAAAGATTGGTAGAATTGCTATTTTTAGTTTGTTGTTAATAATTGGTATCATTCAGTTTGAAAAATTGCAAAACTCTGTAGCAGGGCTGTAATTGGTTTAAATAACTTTGATTTAAATCATGATTTAAATTAAAAAAAACTTTACTTTTTTCCGGATTTCTAATACTGCATATAAAAAATCGAAAACCATAAAAAAAACCCAAAAATTTGTGGATGTATCTTGAAAATTTTAATTGTAATATTTTATTCTATGTAAGATTTAAAAAAATGTGCTAATTCTCATGATCAAAATACCTACGATCTACAAATTTTTAGTATGAAGATAACTCATTATAATTTAAATAAATTGCAAACGTCAATTAACGCAAATTCCAATTTAATCAAACTTTTAAATAATTACTACAAATTTAAATGCATATTAATTAATACGTAATAATTAAATTATATTAATTATTTTCCATATTCCTTCTTTCAATTTTTACAAGATTTCTATAAGATTTCACTTTTTCAAAACTGTTTTATTTTTATTTTATAATTTATTTCTATTTTTATAAAAATTAAAACTTTTTTCTTCTTTTACTTTCGATATTTTTTTTGTATTTGTCTTTTTATTTTAGGATTTGTTTAAAATTTGTTTCTTCTTATGCAAATTATTTAATATTATTTATTTATTTTACACAATTTTGTTATAACATTCACTAAACATTTCATTTCATTGATTTTCTTAATTATTTCCATATTTTTAAAAATAAATACGCTCATTCCGTTTTTAATTCTTACAAGATTTCTAAGATATTTCACTTTTTTGAAACTGTTTCATTTTTATCTTATAATTTTTTATTTTTACAAAAATTTAACATTTTTTCTTCTTTCACTTTTGATATTTTCTTTTCTTTTTTGTATTTGTCTTTTTATTTTAGGATTTTGTTCTTAATTTTCTTCTTTTTATGCAAATTATTTAACATTTTTTTTACACAATTTTCTTATCATAACATTCACTAAACTCGTTATTTCATTTGTTTTCTTAATTATTTCCGTTATTTTTAAAAATAAATACGCTAATTTTTTTTGTAAATTTATTCCATTTGTTTTCACATCTTGTCTATTTTTTGCGTACTAACTTATTCTATCATAAAATTTTTAAATTTTCTTTATTTTTTTAAATTTATTGTTTGGCTTGTTTTAAGTGAAGTAATTAATATTACACAAATATGTTTGGTTTAATTTTCCTAAACTTTTTTATTTTTAAAGGGTTTTTAATTGTCTTTTATCGACTTTTTATTTATCTTTAAATACATTTTTTAATTTTTCTTAATTCTAATTTTTTAGTAGATTTCTAACAATCTTTTTTATTGTTTATACTTTTGAAATTTTTTTACAGCTTGTTAGAAAAAAACATTCACCATTTTCTTCTTATTTATTTAATTTTCTCTATTTCACAATTTTTTTAGTCCTTCCTTGAATTTTGATAATTTCTTTAATTTTTGTCATCATTTCTCTATTTCTCAGAAACATTTTCCTTCTTTTAAATTGCTTAGTTTTTATTTTGTAATAACAAATTTTTGAAAAAATTTATTCGATGCATATATCTACATTTTTTAAATTTCTCATTTTTCTACTTTTTTGTAAACTTTTATTCTTTTATTTTATACATATTATGTAAATTTAATCTTGTACTAAATATTCATTATTTTAAAATCGTTTTTCTAATTCATAGAATTTTTTTTCTTTTGACATTTTTAAAAATTTTCCAAAATGCTTATTATTCTTCTCTTTTTTAATTCTTTGTAAATAATTCTCTAATTTTTTTAATTATCTTCTTATTTCTTTTTTTTAATTAAAAGAAAAAATGTCCGTAAATAGTTAAATTTTTTGAAACTAGTTTCTACTTTTTTTATATATTTTTATGTCACTGTTGTTGTTTTTCGTTTTTAAATTTTTCTTTATTTCTTTATTTCCATAACTTCTTTTATTTAAGAGAATTTTCTCATTTTTTTAATAGACTGTTTGCTTGTCTTTTTCGTTTTTATGTTTTTTATTAAAATATATTATTTTTTCGTTGCTATTACCTAATTTTCTTAATTTTACAATTATATGAATATTTCAATATATTTTTTTGAAATTTTCTCATTTATTCGACATAATTTCTTTGATTTTGATTAAATGTTTTAATCTCCAGTATTTCTTATTAAATGTTCTCAGTTTAAAAATAAAATACTAACTGGGGTCGCTGAATCCAAATCTGTAGTCAAAATTTTAAAATTCAAAATGGCGGCTTCGAAATGTCGACTAAAAGACTTTTAATTTAACTAATCTAGCTAAAAATGCTTATTTAAAAGTTTGTGGAGTCTCTCAATCCGAATCTTTAGTAAAAATTGAAAAAATTGCCAAAAACCTTTTAAAATTCACCAGAAAGTAAAAAAATATTGTCAAAAACTTAGAAAATCGAGACATAAATATCAAATTAGTGTAAAACAGGTGTGTTGAAATTTTGATATAATAAACTTGATATATGTGCGAAATCTGAAGAAAGTTTGCGGCTTTGGTTATATTAGCTTTTTGTTCTTCGTGTGTGAGGAAGCCTACTAATTACTCTGAGTTGGTGGTTTTGCTCCAACTTTCTTCTTTATCCACTAATCAAGCTTATAATACTGTTTGAGAAAATACCGGATCCAATTAAACGACAATATTATTACCTTAAAGTGAGCGAGCTTCTCATTACCAGAAATAATCCACATTTCCAAAGTTTCGACTCTTTTTCTCTCTTTTACGATTCTTTCCGACTCAATTATATCTACTTTCATTAGCGACGTTATCTTGTTCTAAAGAGAAATGATATTCCGTATATATACTGTCGTTCGTTTCAAGTGATTCTTTCATCGGTTTTTTTACAATCATAATACGCCATTAATAAAGTTTTCAACTGAAATCGCTCTCTCGAACTAAGAGTGTTATTGAACAAGCTTTTTATACTTTGATGCAACTCCTGACAGTACTTTATAATGTTGATTTAATGAGAATTTTATTAAAAAAGGAAAGAATCGGTTCTAAACCATTTTCTCGTATGATTAATAATTGATTAAAGAGAGAGTATTAATAGTTGGTATTAAAGCTGCCATTG
This sequence comes from Ganaspis brasiliensis, assembly GCA_037103525.1. NCBI lineage: Eukaryota > Metazoa > Arthropoda > Insecta > Hymenoptera > Figitidae > Ganaspis > Ganaspis brasiliensis. The sequence goes on from JAZKLR010000146.1 coordinate 4,360,304, forward strand.
AATAGAATCGTGTCTTTAACCCATTAACGCAAAAAATCATCTGGATTTATTAAGACTTATTTATAGAACTATATAAAGGACACAAAAGAATCGTAGTATTATAAAATTAGCAATACTAGAAAAAAAGGCTCGGTTAAAATTATATTATATTTAAATTCTGAAATGATAAATTCCACACATTCAAACTAGAGTTGCGAAATTCTCGGTAATTTAAAATCAGGTTACATTCTCGAGAATATAACCGAGAATATTCTCCATCCGGAGAATTTATGAGATTTCTCAATGTTTGAATTGAGCTCAACTATTTTGAAACATAAACAATTTATTGAAATAAAAATGGATAAATAACAAAATAATTATCATTACAAAATTAACTGTAAGTCAGTGAAGTATAGAAATTCTTATTGAATATAACAATTATGAACAGTCAGTGTTTTAGACAAATTATAAAAATTATAATTTCTTTTAACAGATTAAATTACTAATAAGATTAGTTTCTACACCTTATCTTATCCACAATTGTAAATATATTAAATATAATATTTAAAAAAATAATGGCAAATTTTGCAAATTAATTGAAAGCAAATAATGGAAACGATTAAAATTGTCGAAAGTAATTTAAAAAATCATGCCAATGTTTAAAAATTAAAGAAAATAATTTTAATTTGAGAAAAATACATGAAAATTTTATAAATAAATTGAAAAAAATTAGAATAATGAACATTTGGAGAAAATAATTGAAAATAAAATTAATGAAAAAATCGTATAAATAATTTAAAATTGAAAAAGATAATAAAAATTTGAGAAAGTATTTGAAAAAATTACATAATATATTTTAAATAAAGGAAAATTAAAGAAAATTTAAGAAAAATACTTGAAACTTTTAGAAGTTAATTGCAAAAAAAATAAAATAATTAAAAAATAGAGAAAATAAATCAAAAAATATAAACATAATTTAAAATTGAAAAGAACAATTCTTAATTTAAGAGAAATAATTGCAATATGATAAAAACAATGATAAGTAAAAAAGTTAATCAAATGTAAAATAAATAATTGAAAAAATTGTAGAATTTTTTCAAAATTTTTAAAAGATCCGTTTGTCGGTTTCAATGATCAAATGTATGATACGTGTAACATAATTAATAAAAGGTTATAAAATAAAAAAATAAAATAAAATAGAAAAAAATTAATATTTGAGAAAAATACTTGAAAATCTGAGAAATTAACTGAAAAAAATGAGAATAATTAAAAATGGAAGAAAAGAATTAGAGAAGGCTAAAAATAATTGAAATATAAGATAATAAATAAAAAATTTGGTAAATTATAAAAACAAATGAAAATAATTAAAAATTGAAGAAAATAATTAAAATTTAAAAAAAATATTTAAAAAGCATCAAAAATAATTTTACAAAATGAGAATAACAATTAAAAATTTAGGAAATAATTGAAAAATGATAAAAATTATTTAAAATTGAAAAAAATAATTGAAAAATGATGGAAATAATTAAAAATTTTAAAAAATTAATTGTAATCTGATGAAAATAATTAAAATTTTTAAAAAATAATTGAAATAAGATAAAAATAATTAAACTTTCAGATAAGTAATTGAAATTTTGGAAAATTATGCAAAAAGAATGAAAATAATTAGAAATTGGAGAAAATAATAGAAAAATTACAAAATTTATTTTTAAGAAAAAGAAAATAATTGAAAAATCGTTTAAAAAGTTAAAAATTGAAGACAATAATCTAAATTTGAGATAATAACTGAAAATTTAGGAAATTAATTGAAAAATAATTAAAATAATTAAAAGATGGAGAAAATAATTGCAAATTGATAAAAAGAAATAAAAATTGAACAAAATAATTTAACCCTTAGCTGCACAGTGGTCAGTCCCACTGACCACCTATTTTTTGAGTTTTTCGTAGATTATTAAAGATTATTGGAATACAGTCACTATTTTACATTTATAGACTTAATTTTGAGGTTCCTCAATAAATTTCCGATTCCAAACTATGGTTTTCAAATAAAATATGTTTTTTAGTTTCCCAGAAAAAAATTTGAAAATAGCAAATTTTTTTCGATTCTCTAATTTTCATATTTTTATCTTCTTTTGATTGTAAAGTACCTATTTTAATTGAAAAAAATTATTTTTCTACTTTTAAAAAATGTGTGCATGTAAGGGTTAAAATTAAGATATTTATTTGAATGTTCAGGATATTAATTAAAAAATAATGAAAAAGATTAAAAATTGAAAATAATAATTGCAAAATGAAAATAATAATGGTGAATTAAAATTTTTTATTTAATTAGAGTATATTTGAACCGTGGATTAATTTAACTTTTAATCAATGCAAATTTAAATTAACAGAAATTTAAAGAAATTAAAATTGCTAAAAATTTTAAATTTGAGAACATTTTGAAAAGGTAAAATATGATGTAAAATTTAAAACAAAAGAAAAACTAGATAAATTATTATTTATTTGATAAATAAATAAAAAACCTAAATTCTCATAAATTCTCGATTAGAATTTTGGTCTGTCATATTCCCGTTTATCTTACAAAAGGATTTTTTAAAAAACATTAATATTAAATCCTACATGCCAAATTCTACAATTTAAAATTCCTCACATTAAAACTTTACAATAGGAGTTTTTTTTATAGAACATTAATATTAAATACCACACTGAAAATAACGGAATTCTTCTTTTAAGAATTATTCTTGGCGCCTATTTAAGAATATAATATTCTTAAATTTTTTAAGAAAATCTTTTTAATTTAAGAATTTATTCTTAACATTTATAAGGAAAAATGTTTAATCTAAGAATATATTGAAAGAATATATTCAAAGAATTTTTTGAATAAGAATTTTTTATTCTTAAATAAGAATTTATTCTTAACATTTATAAGGAAAAATGTTTAATCTAAGAATATATTGAAAGAATATATTCAAAAAATTCTATGAATAAGAATTTTTTATTCTTAAATAGACGTTAAGAATAATTCTTAAGAAAAGATTACCGTTTTTTCACTGTAAATAATAAAATTCTAGAATTTAATTTCGACAAATTTAAACTCTACAATGATAAATTCTACACTCGAAATTCTACACATTAAAAATCTACAATAAGATTTTGTATAAAATATTAATATTAAATCCGACAAAGTTAAATTGTGCAGTTTAAAATTCTACAAATTTAAACTCTATACTCTCTAAATTTGAATTAGTTAAAAATAACTAATTATTAGTAAAATCGTGGCCGAGTTTTAGTTTTAGCAATAAGTGAAAACTAACAAATTATTAGTAAAAATATAATTAATTAAAAAATTAAATTATTAAAAAATAACAAAAAAAGTTAAAATTTGACAAATTAAAAAAAATTAAAAAAATTAAAATGAATTTTACTAACATTTTGGTTATTTTGACATAATTTAAAATTTACTTTTGTTATTTTGCAATTTTTTTCTTTAAATTTCAATTTCTATGGTCACTATACATCAAGTATTTTTGTTATATTTCAATTATTTTCTTCATATTTCTATTACTTTTGCCATTTTAGAATTGTTTTCTACAAATTTGAATTATTTTCTTTCAGTTTTAATTACTTTCTTCATATTTAATTTTTTTTTGACATCAATTTTGAATCATTTCAAATTTTAATTATTCTCTGCAAACTTCAATGAATTTCTTCAACTTTCAATTAATTTCCTTAAACTTCTGATATTTTTTCAATTTTTCAATTATTTTCTATAAATTTTTTATTTTAACAACAGCTTTGAATTATTTACGTCATTACTCAATTTAACTTATCAATTATTTTGTCATGTCTCAATTATTTTTTTCAAATTACAATTACTTGTGTCATTAGTCAAATATTTTTGACATTTTGGAATTATTTTCTTTTCATGTCATTTTCCTCAACCTTTTTATTATTGTCATAAATTTATTAACTTTTACATCAGTTTTCAATGATTTACGTCATAATTCAATATTAGTTTCTTCACATTTCAATCATATCGTTAATTTTTCAATTATTCTCTACAAATTTCAATTATTTCGATTCAATTTTTCAAGTTTTGCCTTTATTTTTGGATTTTTAATCAATTTTTCAATTAGTTTTGTCATTTTACAATTTTTTTTCAAAATTGAATTATTTTTGTCATTTTTCAATTATTTTCTGAATATTTTAATTGTTTTCGCCATTATCAAATTAAATGATCAATTTCGAAAAGGGTTCAACTCTGAAAACCATAAAAGCCACTTTCATTATGAATTGTTAATAAAAAATAACTAACGGTTTTTAAAGTTGAGCCCTTTTCAAAATTCACTATTCAATTATTTTCTATAAATTTGAATAGCTTTCCTGAATTTTTATGTTATTGTCATAAATTTTTAAATTTAATACACCAGTTTTTAATTATTTTCTTCAAATTTCAATTATTTTGTTTCAACTTTTTAATTTTTTCCTTCATTTTCTGATTTTTAATCAATTTTTCAATTAGTTTTGTCATTTTACAACTTTTTTCAAATTTGAATTATTTTTGTAATTTTTCAATTATTTCCCTCATATTTCAATTATTGATTTTTGAATTATTTTTTTTTAAATTAGAATGGCTTTCCTAAATATTTATATTATTGTCATGAATTTTAAATTTCATAAACCAGTTTTCAATTATTCTCTTCAAATTTCAAACTTTTTGCACCTTTTTCGATTATTTTTTTCATATAAAGGACACAAAAGAATCGTAGTATTATAAAATTAGCAATACTAGAAAAAAAGGCTCGGTTAAAATTATATTATATTTAAATTCTGAAATGATAAATTCCACACATTCAAACTAGAGTTGCGAAATTCTCGGTAATTTAAAATCAGGTTACATTCTCGAGAATATAACCGAGAATATTCTCCATCCGGAGAATTTATGAGATTTTTCAATGTTTGAATTGAGCTCAACTATTTTGAAACATAAACAATTTATTGAAATAAAAATGGATAAATAACAAAATAATTATCATTACAAAATTAACTGTAAGTCAGTGAAGTATAGAAATTCTTATTGAATTTCAATTATTTTGTTTCAACTTTTTAATTTTTTCCTTCATTTTCTGATTTTTAATCAATTTTTCAATTAGTTTTGTCATTTTACAACTTTTTTCAAATTTGAATTATTTTTGTAATTTTTCAATTATTTCCCTCATATTTCAATTATTGATTTTTGAATTATTTTTTTAAAATTAGAATGGCTTCCCTAAATATTTATATTATTGTCATGAATTTTAAATTTCATAAACCAGTTTTCAATTATTCTCTTCAAATTTCAAACTTTTTGCACCTTTTTCGATTATTTTTTTCAAACTTTAATTACTTTCTTAATATTAAAATTAGCCCGCCATTTTTTAATTATTGTCTTCAAATTCGAGTTATTTTCCTCAAACTTTTAATATTATTTACTATTTTTGTCATTTCTCAATTATTTTTTTCATTATATAAATGTTTTTGATATTTTGGAATTATTTTCTTTAAATGTCATTTTCCACAATCTTTTTATTATTGTCGTGAATTTAATTAACTTTTACACTAGTTTTAAATTATTTATGTCACTATTCAATTAGTTTCTTCACATTTCAAATATATCGTTATTTTTTAAAATTATTTTATACAATTTTTCAATTAATGTATTAAAATTGTTATTTTTTACTCCCTTTTTTTTGTCGACATTTTTAAAGTAAATGATGAAATAATTAGTAAAAATGTATCTATTTGAATTAGTGACTGAGTTTTGGTTTTTAAATTAGTTATTTTTAACTACAAACTTTTTTCTTAGTGTAACAATATTTATATTATTGATATTTTCTTTATTAAACTTTCCACAGTTATATTGCAAAATGTAAAACTCTTCACACGTTTATTTGTCAATTTTCTAATAATTAAAGATGTTATAAATGAGTAGAAATTTAAATTTCAATATTAAAGATATTTTCTCAAATTTTCCCAAGAAATTATTTTCAGAAAACTCGATTTTATAACAGAAAATAGATATTTCCTCATCGTATTACAGTCACGTATCAAATATTTATATAAAAATCTGTCATCATATTTTTTGCGGAAAGTTATGCTTCATTTGGGTTCATTCAACATTAGCATGTTTTTTTGACGTGGGAGGAAGTCGATCAAGGGTGAAATTGCTGAATATGAGTGTCGAAGGGTTCTTCTGTTGATTCCTCACAAAACCTACTTTCGACTCAATATAAAAAAAAAATGCGATCCCGATAAATCAAAGGCATCAAGGCATATATATAAGAAAAATGTATTTTTTCCTTTTTATATTTTTAGCTCGTTCGTGTCATTTCTCTTCGACAATTTGATGAATGCTTCTGTTAATAATTTCTCAATATTCACATTTTTTAAAGATAAAATCTCTCGTTTGCACAATATCCTGATTTTGATTCTCATTTTTTAAAACACAAAATTAAATTAATTTTTATTTGAAAAAAAAAATAGAAATTCCTTTTATGGCTTGGAAATATCAAATTAATCGAAACGCTTAATAAAGAGCAATAAAAGAGGAAATATTTGAGAATAAATTGTCGATAAAATTGACATTCTTTAGAAATAAATTGACAAGTGCTAGGAGAGGTGTGACATTCAAATCACTCGTGAAATTTAGTCGATGCAATCAAATCTAAAATTTCTGATAATTTGCATCGCCGTTGATAGATTTACATATAACTAAACATTTGAATCACATTGTTATCATCAATTTGCATAATAGGAGAAGCTATAAACAACAGCAGATTGCAATTGCTGAGCATAATTTCTATAGTAGATATACCACTATTTTCACACCCAGCAATTCGATTGAAGCCTGTCTTTAGATTGGCCAAAATTCGCAAATTCAAAACCATAATTCACTTCACCTCGATGTGACTGAATTACTGTCCTAATTAATTAGCTTGTCATTAATGATTTCACATAACCGACTTCTCTCTTTTACCAAAATCACCAACCGTATTTTGTCTCCATCTCACTAATTCTCTCCAATGTCATTTAATTAGTTTATTGCTTGCAATCAATTTACAACAAATAAATTTCAATTCAATTTCTAATAATTATACAATTTAATTTTAAATTAATTTAAATTTAATTCCTGGCTAAATGTTCTATATAATTGTGGAACATTTACTCATTATCTTATATGGGAGAAAGTAAATTTTTCGAGATTGAAAGTTGAATGAAATTTAATTAAAATCGTAGGCAAAGAGGAAGCAAACATTTTATACACTAAGTTTTAAGAAAAAGCTTCTACTTTAAGTATTTTATTTTATTTTAAAAGACGAGAAAGAATTTCCCTGAGGGACTTTAAGAATCCTTTTTGCATCGTTTGGTTGGTGGAAGCCTTGCGAATATAATTTCATGAAAATGTGGAAATTGGTATGGTACTTTAGAAGCCCTTAACTTTCAGAAAGAAAGGATGAATCAAGAATTTTTATATGAAATTGTAAAGAGTGATATTATTTTAAAATACCCACTCCCTTGGAATATCTACAAAATTATTCAATTGCTTTTTAAATTTCTATTAATCTTAGAAACCATTTTTTTAATTGAAAATACGATATTATTTATTTGAGAATTATTCTTGGCGACTATTTAAGAATAAAATCTTCTTTTATTAAGGATATAATATTCTTAAATTAAGAAGCAAATTCTTGATTCTTACAGAGAGAAAATAAATTTTTTTAATAAGAATGTGGATAAATGAATTTACAATTCGAAGAAAAAGATTAAATTTTTGAAAACAAAAATCATATTTTGCAAAAATAATTGAAAAATGACGAAAGAAATTGAAAATTAATTAATAAATAATAAAACTAATTTGATGTTGAAGAAATTAATTATGAATAAGTTATATTTGAAAAAATTAATGAAAATTTTTGAAACTTGCTGAAATTTTGAATTTAAAGTTTAGGGGAAAATTGAAAAATAATAAAAATTCATTAGAAACTGATAGAAATTTTTGAAAACAGATAAAAATTGATGAAAATTGTAGCAAATAATTTAAATCTCAATAGAAAAGAATTGTTAAAAATCGAAAAATTATATTAAATATTTTTAAATTTATTATTCTCAAAGCGTGGATTAAATTAATTAAATGATTATCTATCATTTACTCTTTTTATTAAACTTATATTTCCATTAATTTTCTTATTTTCTTATTTATTTGTTTAGTTATTGTAATATTTATTTATTATTTTAAATAAATAAAAATAAATTTTCGAATACTTCGTCAATTTTTTTTTTAATTTGCAATGATTTTGACAAATTTTATAATATTTTGAATATTTCTTGATTAATTCTAAAAAATTCAATTTTTTATCTCAAATTTCCATTACTTTCTTCAATTTTCAATTATTTCTATCATTTTTAAATTAATTTTTATCATTTAGAATTATTTTTTAATTCATTTTCTAATTTTTTTTATCATTTATTTCCAATTCCAGTTATTTTTTCAATTCAAAATTATTTTTATTCATTCAGCAAAAATGTTTTTTTATTACATATTTATTTATTTTGTAATTTTCTCAATTATTTTTCACAAATTTAAATTATTTTCTATAATTTTTAATTATTTTATTAATTTGCAAATAATTTCTCAAATTCTTTGTTATTTTCATTATTCTTGAATTAATTTCCTAGATTTTAATATACTTTTTTCAAATTTTAATAACTTTCTTCAATTTTGAATTATTATTGTTATTATTTTGCAATCAATTTCTTCAATTCTTAATTATTCTCAAATTTCATTCCTCAATTACATTTCTATATTTTCAATTATTTTTTTCAACTTTCCTTTTCTTTTATCCTTTTGAAATAATTTTCTCCACCTCTTAATTAGATACATAACTTATTTTTAAATTAATTTCCTAAATTTGTATTTATTATCTCAAATCTAAGTTACTGTATCCACTTTTCAATGATTTAATCATTTTTCAATTATTTTTCTCAGATTTCAATTACTTCGTCAATTTAAAATTTTTTTTATTTGCAATGATTTTCACAAATTTTATATTTTTTGAATTTATGTTGATTAATTCCAAAAAGTTCAATTATTTATCTCAAATTTCCATTACTTTCTTCAATTTTCAATTATTTCTATCATTTTTCAATTCCATTTTGTCATTTTCAATTATTTTTTAATCATTTTTCTGATTTTTTTATCATTTATTTCTAATTTCAATTATTTTTTCAATTCAAAATTATTTTTTTAATTCAGTAATAATTTTCTATTATTACAAATTTATATTGTAATTTTCTTCATTATTTCTCAAAAAATAATATTATTTTCTACAATTTATAATTATTTTTATAACTTTAAAAAAATTATCTCGAATTTTTTTTTTTTTTACTACTCTTCAATTACTTTCCCAGATATTAAAATATATTTCTCAAATTTTAATCTATCATTTTTCCATTACTTTTTATCATTTTCAATTATTTTTTAATTAATTTTCTAATTTTTATCATTTATTTATTTATAATTTCAGTTATTTTTTAAATTTAAAATTATTTTTTTCATTCAGCAAAAATTTTTTTTTATTTCAAATTAATATTGTAATTTTCTCAATTATTTTTTACAAATTTAAATAATTTTCTTTAATTTTTAATTATTTAATAACTTTGCAAATATTATCTCGATTTTTTTTTCATTATTCTTCAATTAATTTTCTAGATTTTAAAAAATGTTCTTAAATTTTAACAATTTTCTTCGAATTTCAATTATAATTGTTATTATTTTGCAATCAATTTCTACAATTCTTAATTATTCTCAAATTTCATTCCTCAATTGCATTCCAATATTTTCAATTATTTTTTCAAATTTCATTTTCTTTTATCTTTTTAAATTCATTTTCTCCACCTTTTAAGTAGGTGTATTAATTTTAATTATTTATTAATTAACTTCCTAAATCTTTATTTATTATCTCAAAGCTAGGTTACTGTATCCACTTTTCAATGTTTTAATCATTCTTTAATTTTTAGTCTCAAATTTCAATTACTTCGTCAATTTTTAAGTATTTTTTTTAATTTGCAATGATTTTTACAAATTTTATATTATTTTTAATATTTGTCGATTAATTCTAAAAATTTTAATTATTTATCTCAAATTTCCATTACTTTCTACAATTTTTAATTATTTCTATCATTTTTCAATTACTTTTTGTCATTTTAAATTATTTTTTAATTCATTTTCCAATTTTTTTTATCATTTGTTTCTAATTCTAGTTATTTTTTCAATTCAAAATTATCTTTTACATTGAGCAATAATTTTCTTTTAATACCAATTTATATTTTAATTTTCTCAATTATTTTTCACAAATTAGAATAATTTTCTTCAATTTTTAATTATTTTATTACTTTGCAAATATTTTCTCGATTTTTTTTTCATTATTCTTCAATTAATTTCTTAGATTTTAAAATATTTTTCTCAAATTTTAATAATTTTCTCCATTTTTCAATTATTATTATTATTATCATTTGCAATCAATTTTGTCAATTTTTAATTGTTTTTACTATTGCTCAATTAAATCCCTAAATTTTCAATTGTTTATTCTAATTACTTCGTGAATTTTTAATTATTTTTTTTTCATTTGCAATTATATTCACAATTTTTATATTATTTTCAATATTTGTTGATTAATTTCGAAAATTTTAATTATTTATCTCAAATTTCCATTATTTTCTTTAATTTTCGATTATTTCTATATTGTAGTAATTATTTTCCTGAATTTAAAATTCTTGATATCATTCTGTAATACGGTACTTTCTTTTACTTTATTTTTATCATTTCTCAAAAATGTTCTTCCATGATATTAATTATTTTTCAATTTTTCCCCTAATTTTTAAATTAAAATTTCAGCAAGTAACAATTATTTTCTTTAATTTTTTCAAATCTTTTTCAGTTTTAATTATTTCCTTCAATATCAAATTAGTTTAATTATTTATTAATTATTTTCAATTTCTTTCGTCATTTTTCAATTATTTTTGCAAAATATAATTTTTTGTTTTTTGAATTGTAAGTTTTTTCTTCAAATTACAATTAATTTCTGCAATATCGAATTATTAATGTCAGTTTGTAATGTCAAATAATAATTGAAGGACATAAATCATCAAATTTCTTAATTTAATTATTAGTTTCACTATTCTCATTGTTTTCCAAAATCTTTTTTCAAATAATTTTCAATATTCCAAAACTTGTTTCATACTCTATCAATTTTTATTAAATTTTTATTTATTATTTTTATATTTTAGTTGTATTTTTCAAATATTTAAATAATGTTCTTCGATTTTCAATCTCTTTCTACTATTTCAAATAAATTCTGTAATTTTCTCAATTTTATTCTTAAATTTCCATAATTAACTTTAATTTACAATTATTTTTATCCTTTTCCAAGTAGTCTTGTTTATCTGAAATAATTTATCGAATTTTTAACTATTTTCAATATTCTTCAATTAATTTCCTAAATTTTAAAATATTCTTCTCAAATTTTAGTTATTTTCTTGAATTTTCAATTAATATTGTTATCATTTGCAATAATTGTCCCTGATATGCTTCTTATTTTAAGAATACTATATCCTAATTACTCTCTAAATCTCAATTAGTTAAAAATAACTAATTTGAAAGCAAAAACTCAGTCACTAATTCAAATAGTTATATTTCTACTAATCATATAGTAAAAAATAACTAATTATTAGTCAAATTCATTTTTAGGTTATGTCAAAATAACTAATATTTTAGTAAAATTCTGTTTACTAATTCAATTAGTCGAATTTAAACTATTTCCTAGTTATGTTTTTACTAACATTTAGTCATTTTTTTTTACTAATAATTAGTTATTTTTAACTAATTCAGATTTAGAGAGCAGAAGAATATTTTATTCTTAAACAGACGCCGAGAATAATTCTCAAATAAATAAATACCATTTTTTCCGTGTTTTCACGTATAAGAAACGTGTGAAATTGAAATATGAATTTCACTTCAATAATTTTATATTATATGCAACTATTTAGAAAGAAGAAGAAAAATTCACAAATATTATCAAATAGAGAATGAAAGCATGCAGAATGAGACATTCTTGTACATAAAAGTACAGATTCCAAGAATTTGAAATCTTTCAGAAATTCTTCAATTCCATTTATTTCCTCGTATATAGACTATTGGTTTTCGATTACGTTAGAAAAGTAACAACCTGCGTATTTACCCCTTTAGAAACCAATTTTCCATTTTAACAATCTCAAAGGTAAAAAAATTATTTACGTACAAAAAGTCAGTTTCACATTCCTGGGAAAATTATTAGTATTCTGGAGAAAATAAAATTTTTAAAAGTTTCACAAAAAAATACCGTCAAGTGGGGCTATTTTGTGCGCCATGGGGCTATTTTGTGCACGCGAGGTTTTTAATGAATAAAATTTTTATATATAGTTGTTTAAGTTTGCTATTTTGTATAAATATTTTCTGATATATAGACTACAGAGAGTACAAAATGAAATTACTTAATTCTTTATCACAAATCAGAAAAAAATCGTAAAGTCGTGAAAATCAAGCTAAAAATTTTCAAAGGTCTCAAAATTCTGTTTAGATCTCCGGAAGTTTAAAAGTGTTTTTAAAACTATTAATAATACTTGTTGACAATTTAGTTGTGATGGTGTATACGTGATGCGCTAACTTTTTATTGCATATTTTAAGAAAAAAGTGTAAAAAACTAAAAAATCAGAATTTGGTGGGTTATTTTGTGCATCCTTTAAAATCAATTATTTTTCAAAAATTGGTTTTGAAGTTAATAAAAATACTTTATAATTTAGTTTTAGAACATATTTCTTTTATTTTTGTTATAAAAACCGAGAAATAAGCATAAAATTTAAAATTTACACACGGTGCCTTAAAAACCTCAAAAATGTAACTTTAATAATTACATGCTTTTCAAGTTAAATTTGTAACTTTTTTTCTTAAAATAACTCAAGAAATGTAGTAGAAGTTTTATTAAGTAAGATTTACATATAAAAATAACTTTTTTTGTAAATCTCCATTTTTGTAAAATTTCAAAGTTTTACTTTCAAATTAGTTAAACAATTACTACAAAAAAAAAAAAAATTTTTAACTTTGTTTTAATTTATTACACTCTAGAATATCTAGAAAAAATACTTCATACAGTAAAAACAGTAAAAAAAATTTTTTACCCATCTTTATAAATAAACAAACTTTGATGCACAAAATAGCCCCATCCGTGGGGCTATTTTGTGCACAACTTTGAGTTTCTATAACTCAGACAAAAAATTTTTTCTTGTCGGCTAACTCATAGAACACCTTCAGAAGGATGTCTACAACATAACTGAAAAGTTCAATTCTTTATTTTTTCAAATTCTGAATTTTAACAAAGCATAGAGTGAAAAAAGAGCGGTTTTGTGCACAAAGTAGCCCCAGTTAACGGTAAATTAAAAATCTTAAAACAAGAAAGAAATTCTTTTTTTTAGATACCACTTCGTTTTTTTTCTTGCACTGATGAAACTTGTAATTTGTGAAAAAAAACTGTACACAATGCAGAAAATCGGAGAAGACGAGTTTTCCGTTTATTTCCAGTTTATACTGAATTTTTGAAACTATTTTATTTTTATTTTTTTTTTTAAAAAAGCACAGTAATTCGCAAATGACTCGACAGATTAACACGTTCCTATTCTGATTCGAACTTATCGAGAATCTCTACAAATTCGTTTTGCATATAGAACATTGAATCGAGTTTCTGTCAGAATGCGGAACGAGACACATGCATCCGTCGATACTTGCCTCTAGCTTAATTGAAAATTGCTGGCTGTATATAATATTTTAGCGAGCGATCCAATTACGTAGTTTTACATTCCAAAATCAAACAACACAAGATGAAACAGGTGGTTTCAGGTGTATGACACAAACGCACAATTTAACCGTTTAGATCAAAATTTGTTTTATCTCAAAACTCCCCGCGAAACTAAAAGTTATCCTACTGATGAATTAAAATTATTTATTTCTATCATATAAGCATTGCTATTTCAAAGTTTGATTGACGTTTTGTGAAAAACATCTCATATACTGTTTTCATTGATTTCCATTCAAATATATTATTCATCATCGAATTCATTATTTCATTTCGGGATTAATTATTTCCTTATATATACATAAATCGAGGTATATTAATAGAATTGGTACCGGAATTAATTTTCTCTTTTTACTGGAGTAATATTATACTTTTAGCGTATTCTTAAAAATATTACTGTGTTTTTCCAATAAAAAGTGTTATTTATATGTTATCATTATCATTAATGTAACAGCCACGAAGCACTCGACTAGAATTATAATTAAAAAGCAAATTTTATCGCAATTATCTGTACCAATATTATTTTAATAAATAATTAAACGGACTCATTAACTTAAAAGCAAAATAATGTTTGGTAAAAATTTAGACTCCGATTTAAAATTTATATTTCAATTGATATTGTATATTATATAAAAACTAGATTATAAAACTCGGGATTATTTTCCACAGCTTGTATTATCGATAATTGTAAATAATCTATACATATTAAATTCAAAAAACTATAAAATTTTAGAATTAAGGAATAATTGAAGAAAATATAATCGAGATTTTAGAAAATATTTGAAAAGTTTGCTAATTAATTGAAAAATAATGAAAACAATAAAAAAATAAAAACATTGGGAAAAAAACAGTTTAAGGAATCATAGAAATATTTTTAAATTTAAGTTATTTAAGAGATTAATTGAAACTTGAGAAAAATACATTGAAATCTTAGAAATTAATGGAAAAAATGTGAATAATTAAAAAATGATGAAAATTAATGAAAATTTAAAAAAATAATTGAAAAATGAGATAAATAATTCGAAATCTCGGAAATTAATTAAAAAACAATAAAATTGATAATGATAAAAAATAAATGAAAATTTAGAAAAAATTGAAATTTTAGAAAAATGCATTGAAAACTTAGAAATTAATGGAAAAAATGAGAATACTTAAAAATTAGAGAAAATAGTTGAAAAATGATAAGAATGATTAAAACTTAAAAAACATCATTGAAAATGTCGGAACTTAATTGAAAACCAATAAAAATAATTAAAAAATGACCAAAATAAATGACAATTTCAACAAATAATTGAGAAATGATATAAATGATTTGAAATGTCGGAGATTTATTAAAAAACAATGAAAATAATTGATATAATGATAAAAATAAATTTTAAAAATAATTGAAATTTTAGAAAAATATCTTGAAATCTTAGAAATTACTAGAAAAAAAAGAAAATAATTAAAAATTACAGGAAATTGTTGAAAAATAATAAGAATGATTAAAACTTGAAGAAAATAATTGAAAATGGCGGAAATTAATTGAATTAAAAAAAACAAATAAAAGTAATTGCAAAATGATCAAAATTAATGAAAATTTCAAGAAATAATTGAAAAATGAGATGAATAATTCGAAATGCGCAGAAACTAATTAAAAAACAATGGAAAAAATTGATGATGATAAAAATAAATGAAAATTTTATAAATAATTGAAATTTTAGAAAAATACATAGAAATCTTAGAAATTAATGTAAAAAATGTGAATAATTAAAAATTAGAGAAAATAGTTGAAAAATGCTAAGAATGATTAAAACTTGAAAATAATTGAAAATGTCGGAAATTAATTGAAAAACAATAAAAATAATTGAAAAAAAAATAATTGAAAAATGATCTATATAATTGAAAATATAATGTTATTACTAGTAATAACAAATTTGAGAAGCATATTTAAAAATTCATTAAATTTATCAAAAATAATAAAAATAATTGAAAAATGATAAAATCGAATGAAATCGATAATAAAATAATAAATTTATCATTTTTCATTTGAATAATGATAAAATTAATTAGAAATTTATGAAATTAATTGAAATTTGAAAACAAGAATTAAGCAAATTCCAGTTAATATATATTTATTTATATTTATTTATCCGAACTTTTTCCCACTTCTCGAATTTTGAAATTCATATTTTATATTTAAATCATCATTATTTATATTTTCGCAACACATTTTCAGTGTCACCACACGTCCTACTGAAAAAAAATCTTTATAAATTCTAAATATTATGTTTTATAAACATATTAATTAATTGTATATGCATTTTAAATCAACATATTAAATAAATTTAAAGTTTATCTTATTTGAAAAATAGGTATAATATGTAAAAATAATTGATAAATCTTAGGAGGAATTGGAAATAAATACAATTAATAATAAATAATGAAAGTCATTTAATGATGAAGAAAATAATTAAAACTGAAAAAATAATTGAGCAAAATGAAGAAAGTAATTGAAATTAAAAGTTTATAAACAAAATTGAAAAATAATTAAAATAGTTAAAAATTGAAGACAATAATTGAAAAATGATACAAATAGTTGAAAATTAAAGTAAATAATTGAAATCACAATAGAAAAGAATTACTAAAAATTGAAGGAATTAAAAAACCATTTCTTTAGTATTTTTAAAGCGTGGTTAATAAAATTTATTATTAATGCAAGTACAAATTAATTGATTATTTTAAAATATCTCGTATATCTGCTAGCAAATACATTCAATTCTATAATAAAATTTCAAAAAAAAAGTTAAATATTTATCCTCCAATTTTCTGTATGACTAAATTTATTAATTTTTTGGTTCTTCAGATAATTTAGACATGTTTTTTACATCTCGAGATATTGATGTAGAAACTAAATATCAAGTTGTTACTGCTTCTGTATAAAAAATCAGTGTTTAAACAAATTAATTATATTAATTATTGCATTTATATTAATATTAATTATAATAATTATGCATTGAAAAATCATTTTTAATAGATATATTTTTAAAACATGATTTTAAATAACCGCGGGATGAATCAGCAGAAGTGCGCATGCGCAGAAAAATTACATACGATTGCGAGAATTACGTTTAGTCACGTGACTATAAAGAATCATGGCGGATTAACCTGTCACATTTGGCATTGAATGCCAAATTTTCGTTTTATTTCTAAAACTCACACGCTATTTTGAAGCAAGCAGGTATTTTTGTAATTTATTACAGTTTTAAATTTACTTTTGTAAGTTATTTTATAATTGTAGAAGCTTTATTTATTTGTTATAGACTTTATTTCCATTTTTTGTCAGACTGCTTTCGATCGAAAGTTTAGTTTTATGATAAAAAGATTATATTTTTGCATTCAAAGCTAGCTCTTTTTTAATATTAACAAGATAATTGATTATAGAAAACATATAAAAAATTTTTTTTTACTTTTATTCATATTTTTTCATATTTTTATGCACAGGTGATTTACCCAGTCGTGAGTCAAAATGGCGAATTTTCACATCAATATTTAAATAATTATTTTTTCTGAAATAAATACTTAAGATGACTATATCTTATTATATTCTTAAGATATTTCTCCGGCAAATCGATTTTCGTTAGAATTTTCTTAAACTTTGGATAAATGTTCTGTTTTGTATGCTTTATGTGTGGTAAAAATCTCAGGGCCCCTTGCAATGCTAAAAATTGAGATATTTATCTTCAAAGTTTCAACATTTACATGGGAATCATACACTAAACGTATAAAAGTGGCACACTATTATTAATATGTGGAAAACTACTCGCTAAATTTTTTTCAAAAACTAGTATGTTATAGGGACAAATAAAAGAAATAATATAAAAAAAAAAATTTATAGGGGTATCGATGCTCATTTTTTAATTATACTAATCTGAAATTCGAAACCAATGTGATTTTCCATTGAATTTACGAGCGAAAGGAAATCCAACGGTCGCAAATTGCCAAAATTCTTTCGTTTGAAGCACATGTGAAGTGTCACGAGACTAACATATTGCTTTAAATTACGTTTTCAGATTTAATTTATTAGTTTTTTATTTATTTGTTTTTATTTATTTTTTTAATAGTATTAGTGCGGCCCTGAAGCCGGAGAACTACCTTATAGAATGTTTTCTAAATATTTGATGGTTTATATTTTTCAAAACTACAATTAAATACTTTTTTTTTTGCTCCAAACTTTACTATAGACATTTTGTCCGACTTTCCCCTACTATATGTCGCAAAGTATTTGTGTACATTTTATGTAATTATGTGTCCCCGTTCATCATATAAATAAAAAATAAATAAATTCCATTTTACATTTAAAAAGAAAAAATTAAAATAACAAAACATTTAATGACAAACTTCAGGTGTGAACAGAATGAATGAATAAAGCTTCTTGAAAATTATTATTATAATATTTGAAATTGATATATTGCAGTTCTATATTGAAAATTTTTGATAAAAATGCAATTCTTAAGTGGCTGCAGTATCCAATTGAATGAATAATATTTATTGTCAATTTGTAAATTGAAGATAAGGTTAACTCTAGTGGGTTTAGAAAAATTGCTGAAGCATAATGAAAGATGTGTAGGTGGATTATCGCGATAGGATTGGGTTTATATTGGAAGAAACTAGAGGTACAAGGGGCGAATAAGGGTAGTATGTCGGCCTCGCCTAATTACAAGTTATAGAGGAGCTTAACGTTTAAACTCCTTCAGCGACCACACGCGGTTGCCTTCCGGCTTCACGGACCTTAATCCAGGACATCTTTACAGACCACGCTTAAACCTAATTGGATTCTCGTCTTTTACCAAGAGATTCGTTCTCAAATTCCATATCACATCCACTCGATTCCCTTCTTTATTTGTCTTTCACTCACCATCAACTACACCAATTTAACTCGAATGTTTGTCTTCTCTTTAGACAAATTTCTAACGTCCTCCAACATAAATAACTCCGGTAAATATATTCCCCTTAAAAAAAAAAACACTTTAATTGCAGAACAAATTTTACAAATCGACGTTCCCTGTTCATATAACTCTTATTGAAAAACAAACGAAAGACAATTTTTATTGACGTCATAGTGCAATAAAATTCTTATTTGTTTTTCAGTGCAATATAATTCTTATTCAAAGTTGCGTGCAAAACAATACTTATTGAAGCTAGGTGTCAATATATTAATTCTTATTCAAAAATGAGTAGAAAATAATTTTTAATATTGTGCACGAGATATATATCATTTTCAAATTTAAGTTACATTTAAAATTTTAAATATAAAGGTAATTGAGTAAAAAATTGAATATTAAATACTAATTATTAAAAAAAATAATTTCATTAACTATTTCTACCAAGACCATTTTTTGGTCTTGGCGAGCACATGAATATAAATAATAATAATTTCAAAGTTAAAAATATAGATTAGTAAATATTTAAAATAAATATAAATAAATATTTAAAAAGTAAATGAAAATAGTAAATATTTAAAATTGCATTTTTTTAACGGTAAGTAATAAAAAAATTTCTATTATTACTATAGTATATCGGCTAAAGAATCTTATATTCTTATCTTATATTCATGTGATCGACAAGACCAAAAAATGGTCTTGATAGAAAAAATTAATAACATTAGTTGATATATTGTTTTCAAGTAATTTGCATTTAATACTCTAGTTTTTACTTCATTACCTTTAATATAATTTTAAATTTAACTAAATTTAAAAACGATTTATCTCGTACGTAATATATTAAAAAAAAATTTGTACGCATTTTTGAATAGGAATTATATTGACCGAAAATATTCTCATTGCGGAGAATTTAATAATAATTTTCTATGTTTGAATGAGCTCCACTATTTTGAAACAAAAACAATTTATTGAAATAAAAATGGATAAATAAAAAAATAATTATCATTAAAAATTAACTATAAGTCAATGAAACGTGAAAATTATAATTAAATATAAGAATTATAAGAACAATCTTTTATATAAATTATAAAAATTGTAATTTCTTATACCTAACTAGATTAAATAACTAATAAGATTAGTTTCTGTACCTCATCTTATCAACAAGTGTAAATATTTTAAATAATATATTAAAAAAAATAATGGCAAATTTTGCAAATTAAATGAAAAAAAAATTGTCGAAAGTAATTCAAAAAATAATAGCAATGTTTTAAAATTAAAGAAAATAATTTAAATTTGAAAAAAATACTTGAGAATTTTAATAATCAATTGACAAAAAAATTAGAATAATAAAAAATTGGAGAAAATAATTGAAACTTGAAAAAAATGATTGAAATTGAGATAAATAATTAAAAATTTAGAAAATTAATTCAGAAATGTTGAAAACGATTAAAAATCTAAGAAAATAATGAAAAAGAAATTTAAAATTGAAGAAAATACTTAAAATTTGAGAAAATAATTGAAAAAATTACATGTAATATATTTTTAATAAAGGGAAATTAAAGAAAATTTCAGAAAAATAGTTGAAACTTTTGGAAGTTCATTGCAAGAAAAGAAAAATTAAAAATTGTAGAAAATAAATAATAAAAGATAATTAAAATATGAGAAAATAATTGAAAAAATTACATTATATATTTTAAATAAATGAAAATTAAAGAAAATTTCAGAAAAATACTTGAAACTTTTAGAAGTTTATTGCAAGAAAAAAAGAAAATAATTGAAAATTGGAGAAAATATGAACGAAAAATGATAAACATAATTCAGAATTGAAAAGAACAATTTTTAATTTAAGAGAAATAATGGCAAAAAAATACAGAAAATACAAGAAAATTGTAGATATAATTAAAAATTGAATAGAAAAATAAAAATTTTAGATAAATAATAATTAAAAACTTTTTAGAAATTATGAAAAAAACGTGAGTAATTGAAAATTGAAGAAAATAATAAACAAATAATATAAATAATTGAAAATTGAATTAAATAATTGAAATATCTGATAAATAGTTTAAAATTTGAAAGTTATGAAAATAATTGAAAATGATTAAAAATTGAAGAATATCATGGGCAATGTGAGAAAAATATTTAAAAATTTTAGAAAATAATTTAAGAAAATAAGAATAATTAAAAATTGAGCAAATAATTGAAAAATGATTTTAAAACTTTAAACTTGAAAAGATTAATTGAAATATGATAAAAGCAATGATAAATTGAATTAAATTAATCAAATTTGAAATAAATAATGGAAAAAATTGCAGAAATTTATGAAAGATTTATATTTTATGTAAAGAGTTTAAAAGAAGCTATGACATATGTATGACATTTTTTTTTTTTTTTTTTTTTTTTTTTTTTTTACAAAACAAGTTTAGGACAGGAAAAAATGCCTTTACGCACTTGTTCGTGTGGGACTCAACCACGTGCTGTGGTAATACCGCACTAAAACAACCTCTCCCATTCTTGCCTTACGTACTCTTATCCGCTTTTGCTCCTTCCGTCCTGAAAGGTAAGCAAGAGCGCGATTCTTTTGCTCGAGGTGTTTTCAGTTCACTGTTCTGTAGGTGTCCCTGTCCCTTGCCGCTGTTGTTCTTACGCGGTGGCCAGAAACGCTATTGGATGCTTTTTTAGAGCTACCTTCGTTATATTATATTATGAAGAACAGTGCTGTCGGACCAGATTAAGTGAACCCAGAAGGACAGCCTTTTGCATACGAACCGTCAATGCTTCAGCTTGACGTTCGCAGTTTGGTATCTTTTTCAATTGGCTTATAAATGAAGCTTTAATCCCTCCCAAACAGCCTAGTATGAGAACAATTAATCGGATTTTATAACCTGGATACATTCGGCTCAGTTCAAACATAAGGTCTTGATATTTCGTCCGTTTCTCATCCTCCTTTTGTATGATGTTGCCCTCAGCAGGAGCCGAAAACTCTATCACACAAATGATCTTACTTTTATGATCCTGGAGTACAATATCAGGCTTAGTAGCTCTGATACGATGAGTTGTAGAAAAAGAAAAATTCCAGTAGATCTTACACTGTTCATTTTCCACAACGGATTCCTGATCCCCTTGGGCATACGGCAAGATGGGTTCTTTATCTATACCATACTGGTGTCGAAGGTGATAATACAACACCTTAAGCGCAGCATTGTGTCTTTCAATATACCTGCAACACGCGTACTTCGGACATGCACTTAGAATGTGACTAAGTGTTTCCGGGTATTGCTTACATGCTCGACAGTTGTTATTGTCGACAGGTATATGCATCACACGACTGCGGTACACCAGAGTATTAATTACACCATCCTGACAAGCGAACAAAAATCCCTCAGTCTCCGATCTCAAACCAGCAGATTTAAGAAAAGCAAAAGTCAAGCCTTGAGACAATCCTATTTCACCTATGAGATTATAGAACTGCCCGTGAACAGGTTTGCTTTTATGTTCCTGTAACAAAAGCGCTTGTTCTGCCTCCTTGACACACTTTTTAAGCATCAATGGTGTTAACGATGCTAACCCGTGCTCCATATCACTGGCTTCAAATGGGAGACTAAGTTCATTTGCAGCTCTTTCTGCCGCACGATATAAAAACGCCCCAACATTTGCAATTTCATGATGGTGGACAAATTGCATAAGGGGATCTCTACTGTTCATCACCGAACATGCTGCAGCCAGTACAATTCTTCGATGAAGACACTCTAAATTTAATAGACCTCTTCCTCCCCGGTCTCTTGGAAGGTAAATTCATTGCACGGAAGACCTTGGATGATGACTACGATGGATTGACATCATCTTGCGGGTTTCTCTATCTAGTATTTTAACTCATTCACATTCCACTTAACAGCTCCAAAGGTATAGAGAAGTAAAGGAATGGCTAATGTATTTGTGGCCTGTATTTTGTTCTTCCCAGACAATTCGGAAGACCAAATTTTTCTGAGAAGCCCACGATACTTTGTTTGGAGTCGATCTTTAAGCCCACACACATCTTGAGTCTCCGACTGTGGAATTCCAAGATATGTGTAAGTCTCTCCACCAGCAAGATGTTGAATGATGTTGCCACCAATGAGTTGAATGTTCTCAGAGTCCCTCGGAATTTCAGATGTTTCATTTCTTCCTTTAATCAGATGGATGACGGCACATTTATCCAATCCAAAATCCATTCCTATGGCTCTGGAATACTCGGCCACTGCAAACACCAAAATTCTAAGCGCATCCTTACTGGATGCATAGAGCTTCAGATCGTCCATATAGAAAAGATGGTTGATCTTATAGACTCTATTTCTTGGTTTGCCACACATGTATCCAGAGTGTTTTTCTCGAAGTGCAATAGACAGAGGTAAGAGGGAGATACAAAAAAGAAGTGGACGAAGGGAGTCGCCTTGAAAAACTCCTTTTCTAAACGAGATGATGTTAGTCATCACCTGCTGTTTGTAAGATGTTATAATAAACCTTGTCCTCCACTTAAGCATTAGATCCTTTAAGCATCTCACAATGCTCGGATGTACCTTTAAACATTCAAGGAGCTTGATGATCAGCTCGTGACTCGTGGAGTCGAATGCTTTGCGGTAATCAATCCAAGCCATTGACAGGTTACGTCGATAAAATATCGAATCTTGGGTAACACACCTATCTATTAATAGGTTCTCCCTACAACCTGACAGGCCTCTCTTACATCCTCGTTGTTCACCTATCGCACTCCAGACTGGTTCTATAGATGACAATATCCTCTCCTTGAGGATCCCAGTAAATAGCTTGTAGCAGGTGTTAAGACAAGCAATTGGTCTGTAATTTTTTGGATTGGACAAATCTCCTGATTTTGGTAGAAGTACCGTTCGTCCTTCCACCAACCACTGTGGTATTGCATGTTCCCCGTTGAGATAGGTAGAGAATATACGGGCCAAATGTTGGTGAGTTGAAGTAAACTTCTTCCACCATAGATTATTAATCTTATCTGGCCCGGGTGCTGAAAAGTTCTTAGTTCTAGCTACTGCTTTTCTTACCTCCTCTTCAGTAATTGGTGGACATATCTCTGCAAATTGGTCAAGCCCCTGTCTGACACAGAAGCTGCGAAAGAGTGACAAAGATAACCCTTCATCGTTTACTGAATGGGATGTCCCATAGATGTTGCTCCAGAAAGTTTCAATCTCTTCACGACATGGAGGCCTTTCAACGGTTGTTGATGGTACACTGAACAGGCGGGAAGGATTAGTAGCAAAGATATTATTTTGCTTTATCCATTTCATCCTCCGTTCTAAACGTTCCCTTATGACGACAAGAGAACGTATCTTCTCAATCCAGTGTTGCTTGATGGTCTGCAACTTTGACTTTTTTAGAGTGTGATGCAATCTTTTAAGAGTTTGGGCTATTTCCAAAACTCTTGGAGTAAACCTTCTATTTGATTCCAGATATGCAATCACACTCTGCAATTGAGAAGCATGTCGTCGAGCTATCCCGATCTTGATCTGCACTTGTTTGATTCGCTGGCAGGTTTTAGCAACGCGTTCCGCAACAGATTTTCTGTTACTTTTGCGAAGTAAGGACACAGCTTTTTCATACACAGCACAGTTCAATGTCCAGAGATCTACACTCTCTGAGAGTAATGAGAGTTCATTGTTCCCTTCAGAGATTTTATCCATTTTAATGGAAACCTTGAGATGAATTTTGGTTTCCCTCGAACTCATGTTTCCATCTTCGGCTGCGGGCGTTGGTGTTTCACACAAAATTTGTGTATTCTCTGAGGGGTCTTCCTGGTCTTGGAGAAGAGCTTCATATCCCCTTTTTCTCAGAGAGGATACCTGATCTCTTAAGTACTGAGGCGTCATTTCCGCGTATTGTGGGTGCATATTGATCCATCGCGCATGTAACCTCTGCATGTATCCTCTTCTGTTAGGGGAACTATTTTGCCAACACAACAAAATGTCCCTCCGAAGTTGGTCTGTCCACTTTAACCTTAATCGAGCTTGTCCCTGGTCATTGCTTAGTCGTCGCCTGGGTTCTATCCTATTGCCACGCCCAACTGAACCCTGATCTCCATCCGAGAGAGACCTATTGTGGGTGGCACTGCGCGTTACAGTCGTCGTAACCGCAAATACTCTGTGTGGGAGGTTATCCCAACACAGAGTGGACAATCATATCGGGTGCCCACCCCTATTTGACTTTTGGTCCGCCCCGGGTATTTTAATTTCCTCGGTAGCTCCCATATCTGAGAGGCCTTCCCCTATCCGCCACCTGGGGAGGCGCCCGATTGGGGTGTCAAAAACCCCATCTCAAATGCCATTCAAGTACTTGACCCAGTCAGCTCAGAAATTCTGTGATATCCAGTAAAGGGTACCACAACTCCCTTACCAACACGATCAAACACCTATACGATGTTCTGCAATGGTCATTTTAGTACCGAGTGGTCATTTTAGTACCGAGTTTTCGGTTTTTTTTTTTACAAAACAAGTTTAGGAGAGGAAAAAATGCATTTACGCACTTGTTCGTGTGGGACTCGACCACGTGCTGTGGTAATACCTCACTAAAACAACCTCTCCCATTCTTGCTTTACATATTCTAATCCACTATTGCTCCATCCGTCCTGGAGGGTAAGCAAAAGCGTGATTCATTTACTAGAGTTGTTATTTTCGTTTCTTACACTGTTGTTCTCACCCATTGCCGCCGATATTCTTAAGCGGTGGTCAAGAACGTTGTTGGATGCTTTTTTAGAGCTACCGAATAGGATCTTATAATGAACAGTGCTGCCGAACCAGATTTAGAGAGTTCAGAAGAACAGCCTTCTGCATGCGAACCGCCAACGTATTAGCCTTGTGCTCGCAGCTAGGAATTTTTTGTAATTGGCTCACAAATGAAGCTCGCATCCCTCCTAAACAACCGAGTACAAGAACAATTAATCTGACCCTGTAGCCTGGATATATTTTACTCAATTCAAACAGAAGGTTTTGATACTTTGTCCGCTTCTCATCCTCCTTTTGAGTGATATTGCTCTCAGCAGGTGCCGAAAACTCTATCACACAAATGACCTTACTTTTATGATCCTGGAGCACTATATCAGGTTTATTGGCGCTGATACGATGAGTGGTGCAAAAAGAAAAATTCCAGTAGATCTTACACTGATCATTTTCCACAACGGACTCCTGATCCCCCTGGGCATACGGCAAGATGGGTTCTTTATCTATACCATATTGGTGTCGAAGGTGATAATACAACACCTTAAGCGCAGCATTGTGTCTTTCTACATATCTGTAACATGCATACTTCGGGCACGCACTTAGAATGTGACTAAGTGTCTCCGGGTATTGCCTGCACGCTCGACAGTTGGTATTGTCGACAGATATATGCATCACTCGACTGCGATACACCAAAGTATTTATCACTCCATCAATTATTATTATTATTATTATTATTATTATTATTATTTTTGTATAAATACTTTGTATGGTCCCCATAATAATGCATTTTGGATTTCGGGATATATTATGAAAAAAATCAAAATACATAAATTAAATAAAAAATAAAAAAATGAATATTCAGAAAAATACTTGAAAATCTGAGAAATTATTTTAAAAAAATGAGAATAATTCAAAATTGAAGAAGGCTAAAATTAATTGAAACTTAAGATAATCAATAAATTTTTTTGGAAATTATGAAAATAAATGGAAATAATTAAAATTTGAGAAAAATACTAAAAAATCTTACAAAATAATTTTGCAAAATGAGAAAAATAATTAAGAATTTAGGAAAATAATTGAAAAATGATAAAAATAATTAAAAATTGTAAAAAATAATTGAAGAAGGTTAACGATAATTAAAACTTCAGATTATTAATAAATTTTTTTGGAAATTATAAAAAGAAATGAAAATAATTAAAAATTGAAGAAAATAATTGAAAAGTGAGAAAAATACTTAAAAATCTTATAAAATAATTTTACAAAATGAGTAAAATAATTGAAGAAGGTTAAAAATAATGGAAGAAGGCTAAAAATAATTGAAACTTAAAAGATAATTGATAAATTGTTTTTGAAATTATAGAAACAAATGGAAATAATTAAAAATTGGAAAAAAAATTGAAATATGAGAAAAATACTTAAAAATTTAAAAAAATAATTTTACAAAATGAGAATAACAATTAAGAATATAGGAAAATAATTTAAAAATGATAGAAATAATTTAAATTTGAAAAAAATAATTGAAATATGATGAAAATAATTACAAATTTTTAAAAATATTTGAAATATGATGAAACTAATTAAAATTTCTGATAAATAATTGAGATTTTGGAAAATTATGTAAAAAGAATGAAAATAATTAGAAATTGGAGCAAATAAATAGGAAAATTACAGAATTTATCGAGCAGAACAAAATAATTGAAAAATCGTTTAAAATTTGAAACTTAAAGAGAACAATTGAAATATGAAAAAAACAAACAATTATAAGTTGAATAAAATTAGTGAAATTTGAATTGAATAATTGAAAAAATTGCAGAATTTTTTCAAAATTTTTAAAAGATCCGTTTGTTGGTTTCAAGACTCAAATTTATAATGCATGTAACCTAAATAATAAAATGTTAAGAAATAAATGAAAATAAATAAATATAATAGAAAAAAATTCACATTCGAGAAAAATACTTGAAAATTTGAGAAAATAATTGAAAAAAATATGAGAATAATTAAAAATTGAAGAAAATAATTGAAGAAGGTTAAAAATAATTGAAACTCAAGTTAATTAAAAAAAAATTTGTAAATTATGAAAACAGATGAAAATAATTAAAAATTGAAGAAAATAATTGAAATTTGAGAAAAATACTTAAAAATCTTAAAAAATAATTCAACAAAATGAGAATAATAATTAAGAATTTTGGAAAATAATTTAAAAAATGATTAAAATAATTTAAAATTGAAAAAAATTATTGAAATATGACAGAAATAATTTAAGATTTTAAAAATAATTAAAATATGAAGAAAATAATTAAAATTTCAGATAAATAATTAAGATTTTCGAAAATTATGCAAAAAAAATGAAAATAATAGAAATAATTAGAAATTGGAGCAAATAATAGGAAAATTACGGAATTTATTTTTAAGCAAAAGAAAATAATTGAAAAATCGTTTAAAAAGTTGAAAATTGAAAATAATAATTTAAATTTGAGATAGTAACTGAAAACTTAGGAAAATAATGGAAAAATAATTAAAAAATGGAGAAAATGAATGTAAAATAATAAAAAGAAATTAATATTGAACAAAATAATTGTAAATTGACATATTTGAAAGTTCAGGATATTAATTCAGAAATAATGAAAATGCTTAAAAATTGAAGATAATCTTTGAAAAATGAAAATAATAATGACGAATTAAAAAAATTATTTTCATTTAGCGATAAATATTGTGTAATTTAGCAATAAATAATAAAATTGTTTTATTGGCGAAGAGAAGATTTAAGATTTAGGGTAAAAAGTGAGAAACAATGAAAATAATGAAAAATTGCAGTAATTGATAAATGATAAAAAAAATAGTTGAAAATTGTAGTTCAAGTAATCGAAATCATAGGTGAAAGAAATTATTAAAAATTTAAGAATTTTTAAATCACTTCAAATTTAGTATATTTGAACCGTGGATTAATTAAACTTTTAATTAATCCAAGTTCAAATTAACAGAAATTTAAAGAAATTAAAATTGCTATAAATTTAAAATTTGAGACCATTCTGAGAAGGTGAAATATGATGTAAAAATTTAAAACAAAAATACATCTAGCGACAAATTTTGGTTGTGTGACTAAATTTGATAAATAAATACAAAACTTAAATTCTCATAAATTCTCGATTAGAATTTTGGTCATTTATATTCCCGGTTATATTCTCGTTCTCATTACCGTCCCACCAGTTAATATTACTATTTCGCAACTCTAGATAGCGTCCAAATAAAATCTACCCTAATTGGGTAGAAAAATACGAAAGTTTATTTTATATATAAAAAAAAATGATAAAAATTCAAACACTAGTTTTTTCCGGTTTCGCAGTGTAACTGCCTCAATTTTTGTGAGACTCGAAACGTTTGATTTGATTCTAGTTTCACGAGCTTTTATTTGTGTGCCTCTATTTTTTGAATAATGAAACTGTCAATTGAAGAGAGATTGAGGTAAAAGCTCTTCCGAAAAACCTTCAATTTTATAGGTTGATGCACAGAAGCACTTTGTTTTCGTAATGAAACTTTTTTTTTTCTTTTTTCTTAGACTGCAAAAGGTCTTGTCGATATGGCAGCACTCAGGAAAAAAATTAAATGATTTCTTCAATATCTGGGAGGAGTAAGATATATATAGAGGTCGTTCGCGTAAAGAGATAGGGGTTTTATTCAATTATGCAGGAAATTGATGTCACTTCCGCCAAGGAGTGATTTTGGCGGGCAAGAAAGACAATCCTTTAATGATTTTTTAAACCTTGAATGACCTGATAATTTGTTGTCGGCAAAAAGCTGAATATTATCACTGAAAATACGTTTCTTTGTTTTACAAAATAATTTTATAGTTACGATATACAATTTCTTTCACTTTGGAATATTTTTATATAAATTAATTATATTCTGTTTTCAATAAGTGCAGTTACAAAATTTTGTATATTATTTACTGTCTATAATTCAGAATATAATACAATAAATAAATAATTATAATCATTTTTTAACAAAATATTATTAACAAAATACAACAACCAGATTTTTACATTTTTTTTTATGTGAAAAAACATTTTCTAATTTGAGGTTATGTTAATGGGTTGAACATCCTTAAGCGTTATAAACTATAGGCTGCATGTCTGACCACAATTAGCTTCTTCTACTGATTTCTCGAGTTATTTCCCCAACTCCAAATTCCACAAAATAATTCACAAAAGCTTTCAACCAATAAAACTTAATCAACTTTTATTCATCTGACCAAAAATATCATTTACTTTCCACTCCCAATTTGTTGTATCTTTTCAATTTATTATTCTCGTATTATCATTATTTTCCGAACGTAAAACGCGCCATTTATGCTCCCACTGAATCAAAGACGAATTTCAATTTGGTATATTTGAATTTTGAATCGTTCATTCTCATAAAATACGAAAACGTTAATTAAAAATTGCCATTTCAAAATTTCAATTCATTGATGGCGCTGCATTTCGAGTGGAAGTGAATACAATGGCTTTTTGTCATTTTGAGGAACGAGTCGATTTTGATCTGCGAGATTATCACCACATTTGATCATAAAATATCAAATCCAACGAAAATATAATGGTTCCTTGACTCTCCAGCCAATCAGCTAAATTATAGTCATAATAATATAAAATATGTGCGCACAGTGAATTGTTATATATTGTATATTGTTCGGCACTTGTAAATTGGGATCGTTATACTTGTCGCACACGCTTACGAATGACAATAATGCAATAAAAACTAGATCTTTTTATGGGCATGAAATATAAGCTTCTTAGATGATCCTCCCAGTCAGGAATGTATATGATGTTTCGTGACCTGAATAAAACTTTATTCGGAAATTTACGATCTTGAATTTCCGCTCGATATGAGTTTCTTCTTATATATGTTAATTAATTTATCACCACTATTATAAAAGGATTTAATTTATACCATATACATTAACACATTAACAGAAAAAGTTGAAAGATAATTAATAAATAATGAAATTAATTTGATGTTGAAGGAAATAATTAAAAATGAAAAAGTTTTATTTGAAAAAATTAAAAAAATAATTAAAACTTCCGGAAATTAAATTTAAAATTTAGGGGGAAAATTGAAAAATAATGAAAATCCTTAAAGAAAATTTTTGGAAAGTGATAAAAATAGTTGAGAATTGTAGATATTAATTCCAATTTTAGAAAAATAATTTTAAAAAATACAGAATATTTGTGAAGTAAAAGAAAGTACCTTATTACAACATGATTTCAAGAATTTTAAACTTAGAAAAATAATTACAACTTTATAGAAATAATTGAAAACTGTAGAAAGTAATGGAAATTTACGATAAATAATTGAACTTTTTTGGAATTAATCAACAAATATTCAAAATAATATAAATTTGTAAAAATCATTGCAAATTAAAAAAAATACTTAAAAATTGACGAAGTAATTGAAATTTGAGACAAAAATTTAAAGAATGATTAAAACATTGAAAAGTGGATACAGTAACTTAGATTTGAGATAATAAATACAAATTTCGGAAACTAATTGAAAAATAATTAATATACCTATCTAATTAAAAAATGGAGAAAAAAAATTGCAAAAGGATAAAAGAAAATAAAAATTGAAAAAAATAATTAAAAAATGAGATAAATAATTAAAAATTTAGGAATTTAATTGAGGAATGAATAGTGAAACTAATTAAGAATTGAAGAAATTCATTGCAAAATAGTAACAAAAATAATTGGAAATTGAAGAAAAATGATAGAAATAATCGTAAATTGAAACAAATTAATGAAAATTTGAGAGAAATAATTAACATTTGGAATCAATCAACAAATAAACAAAATAATTTAAAATTTGTGAAAAAATATTTTCAAAACTATGGAAATTAATTGTCGGATCATAAAAATAATAAAAAATACTAGGAAAATAATAAAAAAGTAATAAAATAATTAAAAATTGAAGAAAATAATGTTAATTTGTAAAAAATAATTGAGAAAATTACAATAAAAATTTGTAAAAAAAGAAAATTTTTGCTGAAATAAATGATAAAAAAATTAGAAAATTAATTAAAAAATAATGGAAAATAACAAAAAGTAATTGAAAAATGATAGACATAATTAAAAATTCAATAAATTGATTACGAAATGATAACAATAATATTTAAAAATTAAAGAAAATTATTAACATTTGAGAAAAATATTTTAATATCTAGGAAACTAATTGAAGAGTAATATTAATATTTGAAAATTGAAGAAAATTATTAAAATTTCAGAAATATATTTTAAAATCTAGGAAATTAATTGAAGAGTAAAGAAAATAATAAAAAATTCGAGACAATTTTTTCAAAGTAATAAAAATAATTAGAAATTAAAGAAAATAGTTTTATTTTTTGAGAAATAATTGAAAATTTTGCAACATATTTATAATGGAAGAAAATAATTGCAGAATGATAAAAATAATTGTACATTGAAAAAATAAATGTAAGTTGCGATAAATTATATAAAAATTAAAAATTAATTAAAAAATAATTGAATATGACAAAAATTTAAGGAAAAATGATAGAAGTAATCTTAAGTTAAAGAAAATAATGGAAATTTGAGATGAATAATTTAAATTTTCGGTATTACATTAAAATGGATACATTAACTTAGATTTGTGATAATAAATTAAATTTTAGGAAATAAATTGAAAAATAATGAATATATCTAATTAAGAGGTGGAGAAAATAATTGTTTGAAAAAAAATTATTGAAACATGAGATAAATAATTAAAAATTGAAGAAACTGATTGCAAAATGAGAACAATTATATTTGAAAATTGAAGAGAAATATTTCTTTTCTTTCTTTATTGAATTAAATCCAACAGTCACAAGGACCAGTTACAGGATTATCAAATTAGTACAATAATATTGAGAATAATTGCTACAATGTACATATAAAATATAATATAAACTAAACACTAGAAGAATGTTTCATATAATTAGTCACAGCCGTTATAAAACCTTGCAGGGAAAGGTCAAACGAATTCAGATTAACATTTACATCCCTCGAATTTATTGAATTAAACGTCTGGCAAAGCTGTATAACAGGAGTGAATCTACCTAATCGCGGCGGACCAATATAAAAAGGCTCTGACCTACGAGAAAAATATTGTGGCTCAGAAATCGGGATTTCAGACAACAAATAAGGACTGTTAATCAGACCATTTATAATTTTAAATAAAAATATGACATTTGTCAATTGCCTTTGACTTTCTAGAGAGGATACGTTAAAGCGTTGACACAATTGTCCGTAATCAGATCCAGGTGGAGGATAAAATCCGTGTTTTTTGTAATTCAAAAACTTTAAAAATCGCTTTTGACATTTTTCTATTAATTCAATTAGATTATTGGAATGAATCCTCCAAACAACAGAACAGTAAGATAGTTTCGATCGTACAAGTGCATTAAACAGGGATCTTAAAGCAGACTCATTATTAAAATTTTTACAGATGCGGAATATAAAACTTAAGGTTCTATTTGCTTCACGGACAATTGTGTCAACGTGCGTATTAAACTTAAGAGTAGGGGTGAAATATACACCCAAATCCTTTACCAAATCAACTCTTTCTAATGGACAGCCATCAACAAAATAATCAAAATCAAGTGAGTTGTTTCTTCTCGTAAAAGTCATGACCTTACTTTTACTTGGGTTAATATCCAACGAATTATTTTTGCACCATAAACTAAATGTATTTAAGTCATTCTGGAGATCAACACAATCCTGCACACAATTTACAGCCTTAAACATTTTATTATCATCTGCATAAAATAAACATTCGCTTTTCAAAAGCAGATCGACCTCATTCATATATATTACAAACAACAATGGACCAAGATTTGAGCCTTGGGGAACACCAGACGTTGGTTTAAATTGATACGATAAGCATTCCCCATTAGATACAATTATTGTTCTATCGCTTAGGTACGAGGATAATAAATTAATAATCTTTCTTGGTACACTTAAGTTATACAAATCGTTCAAAATTTTAGCATGATTAACGCAATCAAAAGCTTTGGAAATGTCTGTATAAATCACATCCACTTGCTTGTTAGTTAATAAATAGTTTTCTATTTTATGTATAAAAGTAAAAAGATTAGTGGCAGTAGATCTTAGCTTAACGAAGCCATGTTGGCTTGGAGAAAGTTTTGGAGCCAGACAAGACCACAGAATGTCACCAATGATCATCTCAAATATTTTAGAAAACGTACACAGTAAGGAAATGGGTCTATAGTTTTCAATACAAGTATTATTCCCATTCTTAAGAATAGGAATAACTTTAGCAATTTTCCATGTATTAGGAAATACTCCAGTTTCCAAGGATAAATTAAAGATGGAACATAAAGGATCAGCTAGTGCCGAGCCACAACCCTTTGCAAAAGTATGTGGAATTTTATCGAATCCCGACGTCATTTTGTTTTTTAATAGACGTATTTTACTATTGATTGAATGATTGCTAATATGAATACTCTCCTCAGGAGAGCTCAAGATATTATCATCAAACAAAGGCAATGCGGCCGAGGGTTGTTTGTAAACTGTTGAAAATAAATTAGCAAAAGCATTGACCACATCCTGAGGGTTATCAAGCTCCAAACCATTATACGTTACAACAGCAGGAATCCTAGAACCATTATTTTTAAGTTTATTTACATATGACCAAATAAACGAAGGATTGCCAACAATTTCATTTTGAAGTCTACAAAGATAATTACTATAGGCACACCTAATAGCGAGTTTTATATCACTCCTTAGTTTTTGATAGGCACGAAGATGTAACTCATTACCAGATTTTTTATATTTATTCCTAAACTTATCTTTAAGATATATATTATTAATAATTGATTTGGTATACCACAAGGGATATGCAGTTGAAACCTTATTTTTACAAGTCAATCCAACCTCTGAGTCAAGAAAATCATAAAGTTTATTATAAAAGGCGTCTAGCATAACATTAACATCAGAATATTTAGTAAGAAAAGACCAATCGCAAGTTAAAAGTTTATAATTCAAAATAGAATAGTTGCAGAGTTTGAAGTTGTAGTATAAAGCGCTAGAATTATTAACAATTTTTTTATTATTATTATTAACTGACCTACAAACCTCAAACTCAATGAGCAGCGGCGGATGATGCTTATCTACAGGAAGAATCGGTACATCATGAGCTGAAACTTCACAGAAGAAACTGGCCAGAACCAAGTCCAAATACCTTTTATTAATGTTTTGAATTTCGTTATATTGTGACAACCCATTAACAATCATAAAATCATGCAAAGTCGATGACTTATGATCGGTCAAATTATTTTCAGTAAATTGTTTAAACTTTGGGATATTAAAATCACCCACAAACAAAACCTTGCAATCATAAATAATCGCAGACGCAGAAATTGAATCAAAAAATTCGTCAAATTGATCGATAGATAAATTAGGAGGAATATACACAGCAATTATGAGAAAAGAGTATTGGTCATTAAATACTTTAACCGCAACAGCATTAATAATAGAAAAGGAAGGAAATATATCAGAAGCATCGACACCAATTGAACGAAATTTAGTTTTTATTGCTAATAAAACGCCACCACCAATCTTGTTTATTCTATCGTCTCGAAAAATATTGAATAAATTCAAGTCAAACAATTCAGAATCCAATAAGTCATTCTTTAACCATGTCTCAGAAAAAACAATAATATCAAACTCCGAAACATCTAATCCTGATTTCAAAGTTTCGATTTTGGTGTTGACACCTCTAACATTCTAATAATACAATATAAAGTTAGACGAATTTAATACAAGGCGCTCTTTATGAGCGTGCGTTGTGTTCACCTTGTCAGAGTGTAGACCAGTGCTTAGTTCTTGGATCGAGGGACAACTGGCTGCTTCTTCTTGACAATTTTCATTTCTCCTCTTACCTCCCTCATGACAAGGTCCGCTTCCCCTTTCTTCTGGCGTTCTCGTAGCTCCAAATAGGTCTCCTTCTTGAGCGCTCTTTGAAGTGGGGTTAGATCTCGCGCTATGGAAATAGTGGGATCTCTTTCTCCTACCAAGGTTTTCTTCTTCTTCCAGTAGGCGTGCAGTACATTCCACATCATAACTTCGTTGTCAAAAGAGATTCTGATTGGTCGTGGAGGCGAAGGATTCTGTTGGCGTTTACCAAATCTTGAGAATTTGATTAATTTCGGATCATGCAATTCATAAATAGATTTAAGATACTTATTAATTTTTTCAGATTCTAGCTCCATAATAGAGATCTTACTTAGTTTTTCATTGCATTCCACCTCAGAGCAGCCAAACATAACAATATTGCAACTTCTACCAAGTCTATCAGAAATCTCAGCAACACAACTTGATGAAATAGATTTTTCGGATATAGCAACATTGTTGTTTGCATCTTGGAGTTCCTTAACACGATCCTCAAGATTGTCGATTCTTTCAACTGCATCGTCAAGCTTAGTTGAATAATCAGAGACAGAGGCATTCAACTCAGAGATTTTTAGTTCAACATCTTTTATTTTACCTCCAATAAATTCCTCGGAGTCAGCTTTGGCTACAGCATAATGATCAGTAAGCAATTTTTGAATCTGATCAATTGTTATACTACCAGAAGTAGCGGGTGACAATGATCTAGAAATTGGTTTAAAACCACAACACCTTCTCTTGCCTGTAGATTTGCTGACCGATAGACCAAAACAGCCTGGATGGTAAAATACTCCACATGGACAGGTGCATGCATCGCCACTAATGTTGGCATTACATTGACGACAAACACGTGTATCGGCAGGCATGATTCACTTGTCACAAGTAAACAAATAAGTCAGGTCAAATCCAGATTATATACGGCACTGCACTAGGATCAACTGTTTCACATTAGATAGTACACAGCGAAATAATAGATATAACCAAAATTGTCAAATAATCAATCACAATAAAATATATAAAATCATCCACTATCACAAAACGTGTGAAACACCTTCGGGGATATAAATAATCCAAAAATTAGTCCGAAAGCACTACAAATACACATAAAAACTAGTAAAATTATAGAGCGGTATAGAACACGTGCTTAGTACATTGTAGCCAGGCCGAATTTGAGAAAAATATTTTAAAATCTAGGAAATTAATTGAAGAATAATGAAACTAATAAACTAGGTGTGAATTCTGTCCATTTCATGGATACTTCGCTTCCAAGGAAGCAAAACAATTTGCTTCCTCATAGAGGAAGCAATAATTTAATAATATTTTAAATATTTTAAGTTAATAAAAACAAAAATTAAAAAAACATGAATTATTTTGATTAAAAAGATACTAAAACAATTTGAATAGTTAATTTCAAAAATCCCTAAGTTCAAATTTAGATATTTATGATTTTAATAACCAATTTAAATTTTATGGAAAATCCTCTACAAAAAACATTATACACGCATAAAAAAAATTTTCAACAAAAAGAAATTTTTTTTTATTTTTTTTTTCAAAATTTTTTTTTTTTAATTTTGATAATATGGCATTCTTTTACATCCAAAATAGTCCCAAAAAAAAAATTGGCACCGATAAGTAACATATATTTCGATGGGTTGAAATTTCTCAGGTGACTCCACTTAATGAACCAAATTTGATGATTTTCATTTCTCTCAAAAAAAATGTTTTTTCAGCCCATCAAAAAATGGCTTAAACATACTTAAGGTACATGTTTAAAGCTTTAAAAATCCACTTAGAAATTTTATTTATGTATATTTTTGGTGTTACTATAGCTATTTGAAAAAAACGACTTATTAAAAAAGTATCTTTACATTTCTTGAAATATTTAAAAAAATATTAAAGACACATTAATTTAAGCTAGATATTCTTTTTCTACAGGTTCTGGCAATAAGTTTTGAAAAAAAAGACGTCCCGATATGTTCATTAGGCTCTGAGCAATCAGCGTTTGAAAATCGCTCGGCTCCCGTAGACCCAATCTAGCAGTTACGTTAAGTCCCGATAGTCTAGCAGTTGAGGGTTAATATTATTAGTAATATTATTATTATTATTATTATCATTATTTTACTAGGTGAAAATTATGTCCATTTCGTGGATATTTCGTTTCAAAGTTAGAAAACAAATTTGCTTTCTTATAGAAAAAGCAATATATTAATAATATAAAATTTAATTCGAGAAATTCTTTAAAAAAAAGGAATTTTCAGGACGCTTATACCCTCAAGCGGTTCTCATTCTATCGGACCATGATAGTCAATATTTTTTTAATTTTATTTCTTCTTATAATTTGGTTTTTAAATAGTATTTGGTAGTTAAAATCATTACACAAAAAAATTTTATTGAAAAAAAATTTTTCCGTTGAAAATTTCAAGCTATTAAAATTTTTTCTTCCTGATTATTTAAAAAAAGTGAAGAAATACTACCCTTGAATAACATTTTCTTAACAACGGTACGGTAAATTAATTAAATATTGATGTAAAAGTTGTATTATATTACAGTTTAAAATATATTAGTTTTTTTAAAAAATTTGTAGAACCGTGTTTTTATAATTAATTAAAATATAGTCATTTTGCGCGTTTTGTTACTGTTTCCATGTAAAAGTACCAACTTTATAAATTTATATCTTAAAAACGAAACGGTAAAATTCAATAAAATTGTAACAGTACATGTAAAGTAATGCATTTAATATGTCATAAAAATTTTATAAGAATCTGTAGAAATTGGTTTTTTGGATAAACCTCCTTAAGTGCAAAAAAATGAAAAAACATCAATTAATTTACGAATTTTTGATCAATTATAAAAGTTATATAGGTCAATCGATTCGTTTTGAGATTAGGAATATGATTTTTTTATTTATTAAGTTGTATTTTTAGCTTGGAAAAAAATTTTGTCAAGAAACGATTTTTTTCGATGAAAAAAGGTGCTCAACAAAATTTGATTGGGTACACTGAGAAAAATGGATGTTTACCCTTAACATCTGGATGTTAACGCTTAACATATTTATCACTTAACATAGGGACAGCTATCTAGATGTTCAGGGTTAACATCTAGATATTAAACTTTAATATCTAGATGTTAAAATTGAATATCATAGATGTTAACCTTTAATATTTAGAGGTTAAGCGTTACTATCTTGTTTTAAACATCTAATTCTAAACATCCATTTTTCTCAGTGTATTTTCAAAAATCCCTGTGTCCAAATTTAGATACTCACGAGCCAATCCAAAGTCATCCAAATTTTATTGAAATCCGTTGAAGCGTTCTCGAGATATCCTGGCGACTTAAAACGCTATACACACACACGTACACACACACACACACACACACACATCTGGACATTTTCTTAGGAATGGAAATTTACGCTTTTTAGATGAAAATGAGTCGATTTGGACTATTTTTGGAAAATCGAAAATCTTAACGATCACAAAGCTTCCTCTATGAGGAAGCAAAAATTGGACAAATAGTCCAGTAAATCTGTCAAAAATGCGTCCAAAATTAGGAACAGTTAGAGTTCAACAGTTTCATATAGTAGGGGGAGCCTAGATAAAGACATATATAAATTAGACTAGCTGTTTCCATAGCGACTATTTTTAAACAATCGTTAAAGGTGACGAAATGTGGTTTTTGAGTGCTCCTTGCTCACCTAATTATCTGACTGAAAAATGAGTCCTTTTAAACTTATAGCCCTTAAAAATACCTACAAAATGACCGGTCATAAGTTCGAGTGCGATAATTTGTTTACTTGCAAAATAATAAAAACCACCTAAAATCGCACTTTTTTAATTAATTAATAAATATTATAATAATAGAGCTACAGCTTTTAAACTTTCTGAAAACATGATCCCCATTACCCTTAATATGTGTGCAAAATTTGAGCCCTGTCCAATAAATAGTTATTGTAAAAAGCTATTTGTTATTTAAAAAACCGATTTTCGCGGAAAAAATTTCCGACTCTAAGACGCAATAAATTGAAATGATATTGTGCTCATTTCACTCAGGAAGAGTCACACTATCATTTACACTTTATTTTATAAAGGATTTATAATAATAAATTGCAAAAAATGGCACCCGAAAAGAGGGTACGTTTTTTTGTTATAAACAAATACATTATTTCCGCTAATATTTATTCCAGCAAATTAAGAATTAATGAACCGTAAAGATATTTTCATTACGCGTATTTTAAAAAAAAAAAAGTTAATCTACGATAATTAGGGGAGGAAAAAAATTTTTTTTTTCAAAAAAATCTTGACAGCTCATTTTTTAATATTTTTAAATGAAATTTATGGGACACAAAGAAAAATTATTGCCCTTTTTCATAAAAAATCAACAAGATTCTAGCTTGTGATTTTCTTCAATAAAATTGGGATGAATTGATGGGCTCAAGTCAAGGGTGCTTGGAGCCTGGGAGTGGGGGGTATCGTGTTGTCGCTTGCGCCAGATTTGAATTCGAATCTTCAAATTATTGAAAGTCCCGATAACTCCGCAAATAATTAACCGATTTTGATCTTTCTTTTTTTGATCTAGGCTACTTTTTTCTAGCGGTTACATTACCAGCCAATCAAAAGACTCCTTTAGAAAACCTACTTTCCGATGGTCGGACAAATGCAAATTCGGGGACACGAGTAGTCGGTGACTTAAGGAGTTTGACAAATGCAAGTTCGGTGATTTAAAAGTTCGGAAAAATGCAAGTTCGGTAATTTAAAAGTTCGGCCAAATGCAAATTCGGAGACTTATGAGTTCGGCCAAACGTGAGTTCGGTGATTTCAAAGTTCGGACAATTACAAATTCGGAGATTTCAAAATTCGGGCGAATGTAAGTTCGGTGATTTTAAAGTTTGGACAAATGCAAATTCAGGGATTTAGAAGTTCTGACAGTTGCAAATTTGGAGAGTTGAATATTCTGCTAAATGCGAGTTCGGTGATTTCAAAGTTCGGAAAAATGCAAATTTGGTGATTTCAAAGTTCGGACAAATGCAAATTCTGGTAATTGAATATTTTGACAAATGCAAGTTCGGTGATTTCAAAGTTCTGGCAAATGCAAGTTCGTGGATTTAAAAGTTCAGACGAATACGAGTTCGAGG
The DNA here is from genome assembly GCA_037103525.1 of Ganaspis brasiliensis. NCBI lineage: Eukaryota > Metazoa > Arthropoda > Insecta > Hymenoptera > Figitidae > Ganaspis > Ganaspis brasiliensis. Next base: position 4,400,924 of record JAZKLR010000146.1, read on the forward strand.
AGATAAAAATGTTAATAAATGCAATTTCGTCGATTTAAATGTTTTGGCAAATGTCAGTTTGATGATTTGGAAGTTATGACAAATACAAATTCGGGAAGTTAATAGCTCGGACAAACGCAAGTTCGGGGAATTGCAAATTCTGACAAATGCAAGTTTGTAGAATTACAAATTCGGACAATTAAATTTCGGCCAATTACAAATTTGGTCAATTGGGTTTTGGTGGAAATGTCCTCGACCCCTAATGAGTTTCCTCGGTATGGAAGTTTGACTGAAAGTTAACAAATATTGTTATAAACAATAACTTTTTAAAAACAACAATAAACATATTTTGAATCGATAGAAAAAAGTATCCAAAACCAAAAAAAAAAAACATCCAAGACAGTTAAAAAATAATAAATTATTTTCTGAGTTGTAGAAAATTTTAATCCTTGAGACGTTCAAGTAAATTCCTGATATAGTGCTACTTGGCAGAATTTTGAAAATTTTTAGTAATTTTTTTTATTAATTTTGTTTTTGTTATTATTTTTATAATTAGAACCAATGAAGAAAGTTTGCTTTCGATAAGGAACAAATAAATATGAAAATTTAGTTAAGAAAAAAATAAGTTAACAAATATTGTTATAAATAAAAATTTAAAAAAAAAACAATAAATATATTTAGAACCGCTAGAAAAAAGTAGCCTAGATCAAAAAAAGAAAGATCAAAATCGGTTAATTATTTGCGGAGTTATCGGGACTTTCAATAATTTGAAGATTCGAATTCAAATCTGGCGCAAGCGACAACACGATACCCCCCACTCCCAGGCTCCAAGCACCCTTGACTTGAGCCCATCAATTCATCCCAATTTTATTGAAGAAAATCACAAGCTAGAATCTTGTTGATTTTTTATGAAAAAGGGCAATAATTTTTCTTTGTGTCCCATAAATTTCATTTAAAAATATTAAAAAATGAGCTGTCAAGATTTTTTTGAAAAAAAAAATTTTTTTCCTCCCCTAATTATCGTAGATTAACTTTTTTTTTTTTAAAATACGCGTAATGAAAATATCTTTACGGTTCATTAATTCTTAATTTGCTGGAATAAATATTAGCGGAAATAATGTATTTGTTTATAACAAAAAAACGTACCCTCTTTTCGGGTGCCATTTTTTGCAATTTATTATTATAAATCCTTTATAAAATAAAGTGTAAATGATAGTGTGACTCTTCCTGAGTGAAATGAGCACAATATCATTTCAATTTATTGCGTCTTAGAGTCGGAAATTTTTTCCGCGAAAATCGGTTTTTTAAATAACAAATAGCTTTTTACAATAACTATTTATTGGACAGGGCTCAAATTTTGCACACATATTAAGGGTAATGGGGATCATGTTTTCAGAAAGTTTAAAAGCTGTAGCTCTATTATTATAATATTTATTAATTAATTAAAAAAGTGCGATTTTAGGTGGTTTTTATTATTTTGCAAGTAAACAAATTATCGCACTCGAACTTATGACCGGTCATTTTGTAGGTATTTTTAAGGGCTATAAGTTTAAAAGGACTCATTTTTCAGTCAGATAATTAGGTGAGCAAGGAGCACTCAAAAACCACATTTCGTCACCTTTAACGATTGTTTAAAAATAGTCGCTATGGAAACAGCTAGTCTAATTTATATATGTCTTTATCTAGGCTCCCCCTACTATATGAAACTGTTGAACTCTAAGTGTCCCTAATTTTGGATGAAATCGACGTTTTTCGTGACAGATTTACTGGACTAAAAATATATGTAAAGTAATGAAATAATTAAAAATTGAAGAAAATAATTTCAGTTTGTGAAAAATAATTTAAAAAATTTCAACATATGTGACGCCGCGCGAGAAAAGGGACCTATCGCTTGAAACGTTAATTTTACAGGGCGAGCGTTAGAAGTTGCAGCAATGCATTGCGACCAATATAAATTCTTACGCTTCATGCTTAATAACTCAAAAAGTAATTGATGGAAACAATTTCTGATTTTTTCAAATGAAAGAGCGACTAAAAAGGTACCTTTTGGCATAAAAAAATGAAAATTGATATTTTTTGCGATAGGTCCCTTTTCTCGCGCGGCGTCACATATATTTGTAATATAAGTAAATAATTATAGAATGATGAAAATAATTGTAAATTGAAAAAATAACTAAAATTCGAGATAAATAATAAAAAAGTTAGAAGATTAATAAAAAAATAATTGAAAATGACAAAAAGCAATTGAAAATTAATTGAAAAATAAATTCAATAATAAAATAATTGATAGTAATAATTGTAAATTGAAGAAAATAATAAAAATTTGTAAAATATAATTTAAAAAATTCCAGAATATATTTGAGATAAAGAAGACTATAATTACAATTATACATTATAATTCTTCGAACTTCAATTAATTTGAAATTTCATTGATTAAAAATGTAATTAATCCACTCTTTGAGAATAGTAAATTTCAAATTATATTTAAAAATTTCTTCAAATTTTAAGAATTCTTTTTTTTTATGGTTTTAATTATTTGCTACAATTCTGAACTATTTTTTTTTTTTTTCAAAAATTTTCGTCAATTTTATTTTTATTATTTGTCATTTTTTCCCTGTATTTTTAAATCCTATTTCCCAAGTTTCGATTCTTTTCCTTAATTTTTGAGAATAGTACATTTAAAATTATTTAAAAATTTCTTAAATGTTTAACAATTTTTTTCTTTTATGATTTTAATTATTTTCTACAATTCTCAACTATTTTTATCATTTTTCAACAATTTTCTTCAATTTATAATTATTTCCATTATTTTTCAAATTTTTCCCTAATTCCTAATTTCTATTTTCTCAAGTTTCAATTCTTTTCTTTAATTTTTGTAAATAAAACTTTTTTAGTTTTAAGTATTTCTTTTAATATCAAATTAGTTAAATTATTTATTAATTAATTTTTAACGTCTTTCGTCATTTTTTAATTATTTTTACAAAATATGGTTTTTTTAAAATTTTATTCATTATCTTCGAATAGTAGATTCACTTATCCACATTCTTATAAAGAAATTTATTTTTTGACTGTAATTTTGCTATTTGGAATTCCACGTCAAGCGGGTCTATTTTGTGCACGCGACGTTTTCAATGAATATAAAATCTTTATATTGAGTTGTTTAAGTTTCCTAATTGGTATAAATATTTTCTGAAGACTGAAGAGAATACTAAATGAAATTACTTACTTCTTTTTATCAGAAATCAGAAAAAAATTCATTTTTTAAAGTTTGAAAAACGTCTTTAAACATACAAAGTATAATTATTAAAATTGTTTGTCTTTATTTTCTTAAAGTAGATGAAATTTTGAGAAAAATAAGACCGAAGTGAAGTAATATAGACAATTTTTCATATGTTCAAAAAAGTTGGATTTTTAATGTTTCACAAAATTTCAAATTATATGAATCCTGGCAAAAAATGGATCTTCTAGTATTTCCGACTATTAAAACAAAAGGAAATTGCGCATAAGATTTAATTAACTGACGTCATTTATAGAGATTCATTTCACACGACAAATGTCATTGCTTGATCAAAAGTCAAGTTTCAAGGCTATTTGATGAAATAAAAAGAAGACACATAAAATACTAAAGTGTAAAAATTGAAGAAATTATTTTAATGCAAATGAAGTTTAATTTTTTATTTTGGTTATTTTATCACTTTTCCAAAATCGGCTAAATTAAATTATTTCTTAATAGAATTTTCAATTAAAAATTGATAATCAGGGCATAAATTTAATACTTAATGCTACAATGTATAAAAAATTGTAGATAATTAATTTTGAATTATTTAATAAATAAATCAACTTACCCTTCTTTTACTTTTTATATTATCTAATTGTCTTTGAGTAGCTTCCCCGATACTTTGTGAGCCCCACAATTCTAATCCAACCCTTGCGTACGTAAAGGTCATCGAACCAATTGGTAGAAAGTACGTAAGAATCATAAATATCACATTGTATCTGTAACAGAAATGATTTTTTATAAAATTCATTATTTTGGTTTTTTATTCAATTTATAAACTAATATTTTAGTTTCTTAAGTAGTTCACATTTTAGTTAACCAATTACTCCAATTCTATTAACCAAAAATTCACATTGAGCACATTTTTATAAATTAGTCTCTAAAAAACAAGATTTTTATTTCTAACCTGATGTCAAAAAGAAAAGAAAATAGAAGAATATATATTATTAAAACATAAAATAAATATTCCGCAGTTTATGGAATTTGCACTAACAAAAAAATTTATTAAAAATGTAATAAATTTAAATTACAAGCATTTTTCCATTTGGGGGAAAAGTCCGTAAAAGCGAAATTTTCATATTAAGAATTCTAAACTTGAAAAAAAAAATTCATATGAAATTTATTCGAGTGATATATTAAACTGGAAAAAAGTATTTAAAGCATTTACAAAATAATTTCAAACTTAAAATTTTTGGAAAAATTGTTATTCTTAGATCAATTAATTAATTAAAACGATTAATAAGGGTATGAAATTAATTTTTACCAATTTCAAATGATCACAAATGAAGTTTTAGATTTAGACCAACAAAAAATGAAAAGTATTCGGATTTTTTTGCGAAAAGTACCAAAACCTTTTTGATTCTCATCTCCTCTGATTAAGACCTTTATAAAGTTGATATTGTTCCTAAATGCCACACTGCGATCGACAATCTAGCCATCATTATGTAAGGTAATAAATGAGAAAAAGTTTCTATCGATTTTGAACTTTTACCCTAATTCTCCATTAATGGACAAATGCCTGATGACTGAAACTTCATTTTTCTTCAAGCTCTCAATAATGAATGTGATTTATCGATAAATTATCAAGTTTGAAATGAATTTGATTAATTTTTTTTCTTTTAATATAAAAACATTTTAGAGTACCATAAGAAAGAGTTTCAGTGACCGAAATTTTCCTACCACAAGGCAAAACGAGTTTAGGGATAATTAAGCCGGGAATATTGCAATTTCTATGAAAATTTTGCAGTACGCTGTGTTAAGAAAAAGTCTTCAAATTACACAACTTGCATATAAAAGTAAATTCACATTTTATTCTCTTTTCTTATTGCGAAACTAAGACTTGATACGGGATTCAGAATTACACGAGTGACCTCCTTTATACATGCATGCATGCTAGTGCACAGTAGTTTATGTCAGACAGTAATACAAGGCCACGATTTTCAGAAAAATACACTTTTTTTTTTTTCTAAAAACCGAGTTACCACTGATAAGAATGCAATTATTTGCATAAATTAAATTAAATTAATTTATATACATGAAGAATTGATAATATTCCAATTTCCAAGAATAATTCACAGAATTATTTTTTAATCTAGTTTAAGTTTGTCGTTGAAACAACGACTGTTTAAATTATAAAGTTTAATGAGGTAGAGTTGATATTAATTATACTATATAATAGAAAGTTAATAATATAAATTATGGATTTTTTGTATTTTATGTGTTTTTTCTTTTAACATCTATAATTATAATTTAAAATAATGTTTTTGTTGCAGTAGGTATTTTATGTCATATTAGTCGGCTGTTTCCGAATATAGTTCTTGTTTTAGTTGGCAGTCATATTAGAAATGCAAATGAGAAAACAGACTAAGTTTCCTTGCGAGTTAAGGGATTTATAATAAGTCATTGTTATTAAAGATAACGAGATATGCGCAAGTTATTGTAAAATTTAATCTGTATAACCATTTTTATTAATTTGAAAATAAAAAATTTTAATTAGGTGTTTAAAGATAAATTGCACTTTTATATTAGGGTTTATATTGTCTATCATTTATCACGAATTAAATTAATTTAATTTAATTATTGTTGGCGCCTATTAAAGAATAAAATATTCTTATATTTCTTATATTATATTATTTTAAAGACATTATATTCCATTTTCTTTTATTTATATTTAATACTTTTCTCTTAGGTCTTAATTTAATATTTTTCTTTTAATATACTGGAATATATATTTTTTTAAGGACTGATGTTTTACAGTAAAATGAAAAAAATTATTCTTTAATGTAAAGTCATGAAAATTATTATTAAGACAAATAACTATAATTATTATAATTAATTTCTTGAAATACCAAATTTCTATACAGAAGCAGCAACAACTTGATAATTAGTTTCTACATCTAAGTATACATATAAGCTGAGTGATTCTCCGTATCTTACGTATCTTGCTTAGAAGTTTTACAGCTAGAAGGCAATTAACCCAAAACATGTGAAATTAAACTAACTGTTTAATTTATAAAATTCGCTTTTAATATAATGAAATGAGGGAAATCAATTCAAGATTTAAAAACAATTTACGGACAAATTTTGTCTGTACCAGTGATTTATAACGCTGTTACAAAAATTTAGAAAGAAATAAATTGAAGAAAATTAGAATAATGGAAAATTGGAGAAAAGAATTGAAAATTTGGAGAATTAATTCAGAAATGATGGAACTGATTAAAAATTAAAGGAAATAATGAAAACATAATATATATATAATTTAAAATTGAAGAAAGTAATTCAAATATGAAAAAATAATTGGAAAAACTACATTATATATTTTAAATAAAGGACAATTAAGGAAAATTTCAGAAAAAGACTTGAAACTTTTAGAAGTTTAATGCAAGAAAAAAAGAAAATAATTGAAAAGTGGAGAAAATATAAATGAAAAAAGATAAACATAATTTACAATGGAAAAGAACAATTTTTAATTTAAGAAAAATAATTACAAAAAATACAGAAAATAGGTACGTAAAATACAAGAAAATCGTAGATATAATTGAAAATTGAAAAGAAAAATGAAAATTTCAGATAAATAATTAAAAACTTTTTGGAAATTATGAAAAAGAACGTAAGTTATTGAAAATTGAAGAAAATAATAAACAAATAATATAAATAATTGAAAATTAAATTAAATAATTGAAATATCAGATAAATAGTTTACAATTTGAAAGTTATGAAAATAATTAAAAATGATTAAAAATTGAAGAAAATAATGGGAAATGTGAGAAAAATATTTAGAAATTTTAGAAAATAATTTAAGAAAATAAGAATAATTAAAAATTGAGCAAAATACATAAATTAAATAAATAAAAAAAATTAATATTCAGAAAAATACTTGAAAATCTGAGATATTATTTTAAAAAAATGAGAATAATTCAAAATTGAACAAGGCTAAAATTAATTGAAACTTAAGATTATCAATAATTTTTTTTAGAATTTGTGAAAATAAATGAAAATAATTAAAAATTGAAGAAAAAAAGTAAAATTTGAGCAAAAAACTAAAAAATCATACAAAATAATTTTGCAAAATGAGAAAAATAATTAACAAATTAGGAAAATAATTGAAAAATGATAAAAATAATTAAAAATTGTAAAAAAGAATTGAAGAAGGTTAACAATATTAAAAACTTTAGATTATTAATAAATTTTTTGGAAATTATAAAAAGAAATGAAAATAATTAAAAATTGAAGAAAATAATTGAAATGTGAGAAAAATACTTAAAAATCTTATAAAATAATTTTACAAAATGAGAAAAATAATTAAGAATTTAGGAAAATTATTGAAAAATGATAAAAATAATTCAAATTTGAAAAAAATAATTGAAATATGATGAAAATAATTACAAATTTTTAAAAATATTTGAAATATGATGAAAGTAACTAAAATTTCTGATAAATAATTGAGATTTTGGAAAATTATGTAAAAAGAATGAAAATAATTAGAAATTGGAGCAAATAATTGGAAAATTACAGAATTTATTTTTAAGCAAAAGAAAATAATTGAAAAATCGTTTAAAAAGTTAAAAATTGAAGAAAACAATTGAAATACGATAAAAACAAGGGTAAGTTGAAAAAAAAATTAGTGAAATTTAAAATAAATAATTGAAAACATTGCAGAATTTTTCCAAACTTTTTAAAATATCTGTTTGTTGGTTTCAACTTATCAATTTATGAAGTTTGTAACCTAATTAATAAAATCTTATGAAATAAATAAAAATAAATAAATAAAATAGAAAAAGAATTGAAATTTGAGAAAAATACTTGAAAGTCTGAGAAATAAGTTGAAAAAAATGAGAATAATTTAAAAATGAAGAAAAGAATTGAAGAAGGCTAAAAATAATTAAAACTCAAGATAATTAATAAACAAATTTGTAAATTATGAAAACAAATGAAAAAAATGAAAAATTGAAGAAAATAATTGAAATTTGAGAAAAATACTTAAAAATCTTTAAAAATAATTTTACGAAATGTGAAAAATAATTAATTTAGGGAAATAATTGAAAAATGATCAAAATAATTTAAAATTGAACAAAATTATTGTAATATGATGAAAATAATTAAAATTTTTGGAAAATAGTTGAAATATGATGAAAATAATTTAAAATTGTAAAAAATAATTGAAATGTGATGAAAGTGATTAAAACTTTAGATAAGTAATTGAAATTTTTGAAAATTATGTAAGAAGAATGAAAATAATTAGAAATTGGTGAAAATAATAGAAAACTTGAAGAGTTTATTTTTAAGCGCAAAAGAAAATAATTGAAAAATCGTTTAAAAAGTTGAAAATTGAATACAATAATCTAAATTTGAGATAATAACTGAAAATGTAGGAAATTAATTAAAAAATAATTAAAATAATTGCAAAATGATATAGAGAATTTAATATTGAACAAAATAATTAAAAATTGAGATATATATTTGAAAGTTCAAGATATTAACTCAGAAATTTATTTATTTAGTCGATAAAATAATGAAAATGATTAAAAATTGAAGACAGCAATTGCAAACTGAAAATAGTTATGATGAATTAAAATACTAATTTTATTTTACGATAAATAATGGAATTGTTTTATTGTCGGCAAAAAAATAATCAAAATTTAATTGAAAAAATGTGAAAAAAAATTTTAAATTTGCGTAAGGTAGATTTAAGATTTAGGGGGAAAGTGAGAAACAATGAAAACAATTGAAATTCAAGATAAGTAACACAATTTTTTCTAAATTATGAAAACAAATGAAAATAATTAAAAAATGAAGAAAATAATTGAAATTTAAGAAAAATAGTTCAAAATCATTAAAAATAATTTTACAAAATGAGAATAATAATTAAGAATTTAGGAAAATAATTAAAAAAATGATAAAAACAATTTAAATTCAAAAAAATAATTGAAATATAATGAAAGTAATTAAAATTTCAGATAAATAATTGAGATTTTTGAAAATTATGCAAAAAGGATGAAAAGAATTAAAAATTGGAAAAAATAATAGAAAAATTTAAGAATTTATTTTTAAGCAAAAGAAAATAATTGAAAAATCGTTTAAAAAGTTGAAAATTGAATACAATAATCTAAATTTGAGATAATAACTGAAAATGTAGGAAATTAATTGAAAAATAATTAAAATAATTGCAAAATGATAAAAAGAAATTAATATTGAACAAAATGATTGAAAATTGAGATATTTGAAAGTTCAGGAAATTATTTCAGAAATAATGAAAATGATTAAAAATTGAAGATAACAATTGCAAACTGAAAATAATAATGGTGAATTAAAAATATTAATTTTATTTTACGATAAATAATTAAATTGTTTTTTTGTCGGCGAAAAAATAATCAAAATTAAATGAGTGATTGAAAAAGTGTTAAAAAAATTGAAATATGCGGAAGGTAAATTTACGATTTAGGAAAAAAAGTGAGAAACAATGAAAATAATTAAAAATTTCAGAAAGTAATCGATAATGATAAAAATGGTTGAAAAATGTAGTTTAAGTAAATGAAATCATAAGAGAAAATAATTATTAAAAATTTCAGAAATTTTTAAATCACTTCGAATTTAGTATATTTTTGAACCGTGGATTAATTAAACTTTTAATCATTTCAAGTTAACATTAACAGAAATTCGAAACAATTAAAATTGCTATAAATTTAAAATTTGAGAAATTTTGACTTAATTTGATAAATAAATAAAAAACCTAAATTCTCATAAATTCTCGATTAGAATTTTGGTCGGTTATATTCCCGGTTATATTCTCGTTCTTATTACCGTTCTTCAGGTAATATTACTGTGGGAGAACTTTTTGAAATTATTCTTACTTCTAGATATTCAAATGTAGTGTACGATTTAGTGTGTAGAGGGCGCGTGAATATGGAGGGAGTTAGAGAAAAGATGGTGAGAGAGGACTGACGCATGTTTGAAGTGAATTTTGTTAAACGCGAATATGTGCTTATGTTTAAATCTTTTTAATTTCATGTAACCTTTTTGTAATTACTCGTACTAATAAATTCATGATCCTACAATTGGGGGCTCGTCCGGGATCGCGGATCTTGTGAAATACGAGTGATAAGAAAAATGGACGACGTGTCGCGTGGCGTCGTGTGAAGTCGGACATGTTGGAAGCGGCGTGGTCAAAGGAGGATGTTGAGTGTTGTTGAAACAATTCATTTTCGAAAACTGAGAAGTGTGATTTATTCTGGGTAGAAGCATTTCTTGTTGAATTACGGCGAAATAGGTAATCAATTAGTGTCGTGGCGATGACTGCGGGAAGAGTGGTGGCAGTCGGCAGCATGCAGATTCTGATATCGTGAAGTGAATACTCGCCGTATGTGAAATATTTGCAGCTTGATCGCTAAAGCATCTGATTTGAGTCGTAGGTGGAAACAAACCAAGAAGCTGAGTGTTATAAGAAGTTTATCGATCTGAGTGATCGATTTTAAGAAGAAAGTGTGGTCTGTTTTACCTACGACAAGTGTCGGTTGCTCGGAGGATTGGTGTAAAATTCTTCCTTACCGGTCGAGTGATAACTGCGTGTTCTGATTTATCCGTCGTTACGAAGCGACAAATCAGCTGAGTGTTGTATAGTGACGAACGTAAACAATAACAAAGTAGATTTTTGCTGAGTGCTGAAATATAAAGAAGATAATACAGCTAGTGATTCTTAAGCTGAGTGCTTGGATAGAAAGAAGGTATAATTAAGTGAATTTTTAAACTGAGTGTTCAAGTTTTTAAGTAAATGTCAAAATTGAGTATTTTTAGAAGACGAGGCATGTAAGGTAATTGCCGTTTTGAATTTACGTGACATTGATAGTGTTGTTTCTGTATCCAGTAATCTAGAGAAACTGATTCCTGTGTAAAATGGCGAATATAGTGGAAGATCTCAGTTCGTTGACAGTTGAAGAATTGAGAATAAAGTTGGAAGAACTTGGGCAACCTACGACAGGTTCCAAAGCCGTTCTGAGAGAACGATTGCGAGGTGTTTTAGAAACCGCGAATCCTGAAGATGGAGTTTTAACCAGTGACGATGTTAAGGCTATGAAGAAGGTTGAACTAGTATCTCGTTTACGCGATCTAAGTCTCAAAACGACGGGGAAAAAAGAGGAACTCCGAACTCGTTTAAAAGCTGCTCTCGAGATAGTAGACGAAGAGTCAGAGAGTGGATCAGAAGGGGAAGTTGGTGACGGTGGCGAAGGTGGTGGAGACGGTAATCATCGATCGGATGCCGATGAATCATCTTCTGAAGAAGAAGCGCCTCCTAGGAGTCACAGAACGACAAGATCTCTTCCCGCCTTGACCTTTCGCGACGTTGAAGATTCGTTGGAAACGTTTAGTGGCGATGGAAGCCAAAATTTCCATAGATGGATAACAAGTTTTGAAGAGACTGCAGAACTTTGCATGTGGACAGATATTCAAAAGGTAATATATGCTAAGAGACTATTGCGAGGTTCAGCTAAGCTTTTTGTCAATTTTGAGAGCTGCTCAAAATCTTGGAAAAAGCTTAGAAAGTCGTTGGAATCTGAATTTAAAACAACTGTAAATAGTAAACTCGTTCATCAGCAATTAAGCCAAGTTAAGAAGAAAGTAGAAGAGACTTATCAAGAATATATCTACAGGGTATTGGAGATAGCTAGCCATGCTGATGTTGAATTGGATGCTAAAATACAATACATAATAGATGGAGTACAGGATGGTGAGTCCAACAAGTCGATTCTGTATGGGGCAGAAACCATCAAAGATTTGCGCAAGAAGTTTCTACAGTATGAGACAATGAAAAGTCGAAGCAAAGAAAACTACGACAATAAAAAGAGATCGCAGCCTGAGAAAGCAGCAGGTGAACGACGGACTACTAGCGCGCTCAATGGTAAGCGCTGCTACAACTGGGGTGATAAGAAACATCTTGGAAAGGATTGTCCAGACAAATCCTTGGGAACGAAATGTTTCTCTTGTCAAGAATTTGGGCATGTTTCTTCAAAATGTCCATCTAAGAGTGCCAAGAACTCACAAAGTGCAAGTGGAAAGATTAAGACACGTGTTGATGCTCTACTTACTAATGATAAAAAATCATACAAAAAGTTAAAGTTCATGGGATCAGAAGTATTAGCCATGATAGACTCGGGGAGTGATCTTCACTTAATTCGATCAAGTTTTTATATTCGTTTGGGTGCTCCAGCTCTTGATTTTGTGAGTGTTTCTTTTGATAGTGTTGGAGTGAATCGAGGAAGCACTCTGGGAAGTTTCAAGGCCGACGTGATTGTGGATGAAATCTCATTAAAGTTACAAGTTCATGTGGTACCAGACGACTTTATTTCAAATGATGTTTTGATCGGTGGTGAGTTATCTAATCTAGTGGAAGTTAGAATTAGAAAAGGTCAAGTGAAGTGTATAGAGTACAATGACTCTAATATCAATATCGAGGAGCAGCGTGAGTTGTCAAATGAGGTCAGCAGTACCGAGGTTTCGTGCATTGAAGTGCTAAGTGTCGACGTAGATTTTGAAGGACCTGATTATAATCCTTTGACACAACACATCACGGACTTGTCGTTGAAGGAAAAAATTGAGAATCTCATCAAGTGCTACAAACCTGAGGCAACGTTAGACAGTGGCGTGAAGATGCGAATTGTGATGAAAGATGACATTCCTGTTTTCCAAAATCCTCGAAGGTTATCAGCAGAGGATCGTGTTATAGTGAATAAAACTATTGAATCGTGGTTGAAAAGAGGGATTGCAAAGCAGAGCGTTTCGGATTACGCCAGCCCTGTTGTTCTGACAACGAAGAAAAACGGAAAGCCACGACTTTGCGCGGATTACAGAATGCTTAATAAGAAAATTATTAGAGATCGATTTCCTCTCCCACTCATTGAAGATTTGCTCGACGACTCACAGGGTGCTTCAGTCTTCAGCACAATCGATCTCAAGGACGGTTTTCTTCAAGTTCCTATAGAAGAGAGTAGCACCAAATACACGGCGATCATAGTACCAGATGGTCATGTGGAATTCTTACGAGTCCCATTCGGGCTGTCAAACTCACCGGCAGTGTTTCAACGTCATATTAAAGCAGTTTTTAGAACATTGCTATCAGAAGGAAAAATTCGGATATATCTGGACGATATCATAATTCCTTCAAGATCTGAGAAAGAAAACACAAAGACACTGGAAGAAGTCCTAAACGTGGCAGCAAAATACGGATTGATCATAAACTGGGAAAAGTGTTGTCTCCTAGTCCGAAAACTGGAATTCTTAGGTTACAGAGTCGAAGCTGGAACCATTAGACCTTCGGAGGCTAAGACAAAGGCAGTGATGAGTTTTCCCAAACCCAAATCTTTCAAAGAGGTTCAGAGCTTTGTGGGATTGACAGGATATTTCCGGAAATTCATTCCGAACTACGCTTCGATTGCTAGACCCTTAACGGATCTTTTGAAGAAAGATGTAAAGTTTGAGTTTGGATTGGAAAGGGAAAGAGCATTCACAGAATTAAAAAAAATGTTGTCCTGTGAGCCGCTACTACAATTATTCAAATCTGGAGCTGAGACTGAACTTCACACGGATGCGTGTAAGATTGGACTTGGCGCAATCTTGCTACAGAAGAACTCAGAAGATGGTTTGATGCATCCTATTTTATATGCGAGCTGGAAAACCTCGCCAGTGGAAGAGAAGTATACCAGCTACGAATTGGAGATCCTAGTAGTCATCAAAGCTCTCAAGAAGTTCAGAGTTTACCTACTAGGCATACCAATCAAAATAGTTACGGACTGCAATGCATTTGTTCAAACAATGAGCAAAAAAGAGACATGTTTGCGAGTTGCCAGATGGGCCATGTTAATAGAAGAGTTCCATTACGTTATTGAACACCGCCCTGGTACTTCTATGAAACATGTTGACGCTTTGAGCAGGAATCCGGTTGCCATTTATGCAATTCAAGAGGAAAGGGATGGCCTTATTGCTCAAATTCACAAAGCACAGAAGAGTGATCCAAAGATATCGAAAATAATAAAAGAAATCGTCGACGGAAAACAAGAAGATTACTTCCTGAGATCTTCAATATTGTATCGAGAGAAGAACGGAAATCATTTATTAGTGTTACCACAATCTATGCAACATGAAGTTCTCAAACAAGTACATGACCGAGGACATTTTAGTGTACGTAAAATGGAGCATGCTATACAACAAGAATATTGGATTCCCAATATGCGAGAAAAAATTCAAGAATATGTTGGAAATTGTGTTAAATGTATTCTAGTAGAGAAGAAACAAGGCAGAGCCGAGGGTCTACTTAACCCAATCGACAAGGGCACAACACCACTTGATACGTATCATATTGATCATTTGGGTCCGATGCCATCCACGAGGAAAAAATATAACCATCTGTTTGTAGTGACAGATGGATTTACCAAATTTTCTTGAATTTACCCCACAAAATCGACGACTACGGAAGAGGTGATTCAACGATTGAAGAGACAAGCAGCTATCTTCGGGAACCCAAGACGCATCATTTCGGATCGAGGCACGGCGCTCACATCCAACGCATTTCGCAAATATTGCACGAGCCAGTATCATTTTGACACATGACTTAATTTTAGATTGTTATATTGTACAGAATGGAAATGTTATTTTGTACAACTGCTAAATGTTATTTTGTACAGTTTTAAGAAATGAATTTGTTATTTTGTACAATTTTTTAAAAAAGCAATAAAACATTGGAAGTACAATATTTTAGCTTTTTTAAAGAATTGTACAAAATAACAAATTCATTTTTCAAAATTGTACAAAATATCATTTAGCAGTTGTACAAAATAACATCTCCATTCTGTACAATATAACAATCTAAAATTAAGTCATGTGTCAAAATGATACTGGCTCGAATTGAGCACGTCTTAATTACAACAGGTGTACCTCGCGGAAACGGCCAGGTAGAAAGAATGAATAGGGTCATCATCCCGGTTCTATCAAAGTTGTCTGCCGAAAATCCGAGCGAATGGTTCAAGTTTGTTGATTCATTACAACAGCACCTTAATTCATCATTCAGTAGGAGTATAGGAATGACTCCTTTTGAACTCCTTATTGGAACGACAATGACATTGAAGGACGACTTATCAATCAAGAAGATACTAGAAGAAGAAATTGCAGAATGTTTTTATCAAGGTCGTTCAGCCCTTAGAGATGAAGCAATTACTTATTTATCTAAAATCCAAAGGGAAAATAAACGAACAGCTGATCGCAAGCGTAAACCTGCACATTCATACAAGGTTGGAGATTTAGTGGCTATTCAGAGAACACAAGGTGGTCCGGGTTTAAAGCTGAGAGCAGGATACTTGGGTCCTTATAAGATCACATCAGTTTTGCGGAACGACCGTTACCTAGTGGAAAAAATAGGAGATTCTGAAGGGCCTTTTCGAACCAGTTCGTCGGCGGATCATATGAAACTTTGGCCCAATGGACGACAACAGGATTTTGATTCCGAGGACGAGGAATCTTAGGAGAGAGCTTAACACCTGCAACGAGGTCGTTGCACTTACAGGATGGCCGAATGTGGGAGAACTTTTTGAAATTATTCTTACTTCTAGATATTCAAATGTAGTGTACGATTTAGTGTGTAGAGGGCGCGTGAATATGGAGGGAGTTAGAGAAAAGATGGTGAGAGAGGACTGACGCATGTTTGAAGTGAATTTTGTTAAACGCGAATATGTGCTTATGTTTAAATCTTTTTAATTTCATGTAACCTTTTTGTAATTACTCGTACTAATAAATTCATGATCCTACATTACTTCTTCGCAACTCTACAGAGAAGGTTGGGATGCCATAAAAAGTGAAAAAATTTTCTAAAAAGATACAGGGGAGTTGGGATGCTATAAAAAGTGGAAACCTCTTTTAAATCAAATTACATAGGTAACATTTATTTCACTTTATCAGACTTTTGTTCCGTAATAATGTAACTATAAACTACTTTAATGGCCGTTGACACGTTTTTGTAGTTTTGTAGAAAACTATTGACTTTTCGTAAATAATGTATAGAACATAAAATATGTGTTTTTATAAGCTCTACAACTTTAATCTAAAATATTTTTTAAATTTTGAATATTTTATGAGATAATAGCTCTTTCTTTTCATAATCGATCATTTTTTCTTTTTCCAGATTTTTTGCAAATTTGTAAAATTTAGTTTGTGCTAAACAATACTTTAAAAGTTGATATTTTAACACGTGACAATATATTTTTTTTTCAAATTTTGAGTATTAAAATCTTTTGTCATAGAAATTGAAGGACGAAATTGAAAATAATCTATGAAAATTTGCGAAATTAATTTGGTAGAACGGGGATTAAATCATTTTATAAAAGCAAGCACCAATCGCTAAAAAGAACTCTTCAAATCTCAAGAATTTTGGCAATAAGAATTTAAAAAGCAATAAATTCTTGGAGAAGACTGCAATTAATTAAAAGGGAAATAAGTATACTTGACTCTAGGAGGAGATTTGAGGGCTGCTATTTACTGAGCTTTGAAATACGTCTTACATTTTAAGATCTTCGTCTCACTAACTCAATTTAATTTACATTAAGCCAATTCAAATCCATTATTATCAGAATGCTCAGTTTACACAGCTTCTTATCACGACCGAATGAATTAGAATGACGATAATGAAATTGCGGCTAAATACGGAAATTGTATGAAACTCAACGATCCTTTGTATTCAGAATAATTAATTATAATTACATTTGGCTCATCTCTCCATTTCTCAATTAAACACGCACTTTTATCAAATAAATAATAACTCCTCAATTTTCAGATTACTTTCTATTTAGGACGAGATTTTAGTGTAATTTCTTTTAAACGAGTTATTTTTTTAATTATATTTGTAATTTTAATTTTTAATGTATTTTTTTTCTAGTTTATTTATTGTTATGTACTTGTTGAGAAAGTTTTGCCAGTTTGGAGGAAATTTATTATTATTATGAAATTGAATGTCACGAGGAAGTGCGATTGGTAGACATAGGGTTTTATGAATATTATCAACAGAAAAGCATTGAAAAGAGTAAACGCCCGATTAGCCAAGCATAATATTGAAAGGAAAAATTATGTCCGCTTTTCCTAAAGTTGAATACCAACAATACTCGCGATAAACCCATTGTCACCACTTTCTATTGATCGCTACAAACATTGCAAATTTTGCATTTTAAGAGGTTACGTATTAAAGTCATTTTCTGCTATTTCGTTTTTTGGATTTTAATTTCAATTGTTTTAATATTAGATAGTTTATTTAGAAACTGTAATTATAAAAAGTAAGATAATAAAAATGTAGAAAAATAAATTTTTAATTCGGAAAAGTGTAATTCTAAAAAAGTACAGCATCAATTGCTATTATTATAACTAATACTTCGTTAAAAACCCCGATTTAATACTAAAGAGCTTTAAGAATCATTAGAAATGCAAGAAACTGACATAAATCAAAGTAATGAGCAATTTTTAAAAATTCGCCTGCAATATGGTGCCATCCTTTTATTAAAAAAGTTGGTTTTGTTAGTACAAGGTTGCATCTTAATTTGCATTCAGAAAACCGAGTTTTTAATTTATCTCTTTGAAAGTGTTGAAATTTGGGATTTATTTTGCCAGAAAAGTACTTACGTTTAAATTATTTGAAAATAGTTTTCTTATTGCGAATTAATTTTCTTTTTCTTTGGATAAATTTTAACTTTGTTATGTAGATTTTTGTAGGGTACAAAAAATGTACATTACAAGCTATTATACGGAATTAGGATCATAAGGGAAGATTGGGAATGTTCCTTTGCGATTGCTCAAAGTGAAATAGATAATTAGAACATGATTATACTCTCTTGCAGCCTTTGATTGGCCAGGAATTTCTAGTAATTGTTAATCAATTTCTACCCTACAATCAGCCGGTAATTTCAAATAATAAATAAAAGATGTTCTTCAAGGAAAGTACGAATTTTAGAAATACTATTTGTATAAATTTTGTATTTGTATTGAAAAAAAGAACTTTAAATGCAAAAAAAAAAAAAAAATATTATTTTACGAATGTTTGATCAATTATAAACGATATATAGTTATGTAGTTTTAAGATAAGGAATATGATTTTTGTATCCATTCATATTTATGGCATTGAAAAAAATGTTGTCAAAAAAAGATTTTTTCGACGAAAAAACGTAATCAAAAAAAGATTTTTTCGACGAAAAAAGGTAATCAAAAAAATTTGATTGGGTATTTTCAAAAATCCTTGTGTTCAAATTTAGATATTCATGAGCTTAATAAGTCATCCAAATTTTACGGAAATGCGTTAAAGCTTTTTCGAGATTACCTGGCAACAAAAAACGATATGTACACAATCACACATATCTGGACATTTGCTTAAAAATACAAATTTACACTTTTTATGTAAAATTGAGTCGATTTCGACTATTTTTGGAAATTTGAAACCTTAACGATCACAAACCTTCCTCTATGAAAAAGCACAATTAAATGAAAATAAAAAATTAAGACAAAAATTGATTATTTAAAACAACATAATTGCAATTTGAAGAAAATAATTCGAAAATGGGGAAAATAATTGAAATATGAAGATAAAATTTGAAAAATGACAAAAATAATTCAAATATATGGTAAAAAAAACGTTAAATGACAAAACTAAATGATAAATTAATTAAAAATAAAAAAAAGAAGACAAAACTTAAAAATTTGAAAAAAAAATTGAAATTTGAAGAAAATAATTAGAAAATGGCAAAAAAAAATTGAAATATGAAGATAAATTTTTGAAAATGACAAAAATAATTTAAATTTGGTAAAAAGATTGTAAAATGACAAAACTAATTAAAAAATTAATTAAACATCAATAATTCGAAAATAGTAAAAATAATTGAAATATGAAGAAAATAATTGTAAAATGACAAAACTAATTGAAAAATTAAATAAAAATCAAAAAATTAAAAAAAAAATAATTGAAATTTCCAGAAAATAATTCGAAAATGGCAAAAATAATTGATATATGAAAAGAATAATTGAAAAATGACAAAACTAATTAAAAAGTTAATTAAACATAAAAAAATGAAGACAAAAATTTAAAATTTGTAACAAAATAATTAAAATTTGAAGAAATTAATTCGAAAATAACAAAAATAATTGAAATATTAAGAACATAATTAAAAAATGACAAGATAATTAAAAAATTAAATAGAAATAAAAAAATGAAGCCAAAAATTGAAAATTTAAAAAAAGAACTGAAATTTCCAGAAAATAAATAGAAATAGACAAAAATAATTGAAATATGAAGAAAATAGTTAAAAAATGCCAAAACTAATTGAAAAATTAATTAAACATAAAAAATAAAGACAAAAATTAAAAATTTGTAACAAAATAATTAAAATTTGAAGAAATTATTTCGAAAATAGCATAAAGAATTGAAATATGAAGAACATAATTTTAAAACATTAGAAAAATAATTCAAATGTGATAAAAAAATTGTAAAATGATAAAATTCATTGAAAAATGAAGAAAATAATTCAAAAATGACAAAACTAATTGAAAAATTAATTAAACATCAAAAAATTAAGACAAAATTTAAAAGTTTGTGACAAAATAGTTAACATTTGAAGAAATTAATTTGAAAATAGCATAAGTAATTGAAATATGAACACAATAATTGAAAAATGAGAGAAATAATTGAAAAACTAATTTTAATAAAAAAATGAAGACAAAATTTGAAAATTTGAAAAAAAATATTGAAACTTCAAGAAAATTATTTGATAATGGCAAAAATAATTTAAATATGTGTAGAAAATAATTGAAAAATTACAAAAATAATTCAAATTTGGTAAAAAAAATTGTAAAATGACAAAACTAATTGATAAATGAATTTAAAAAAATAATAATAAAGACAATAATTGAAAATTTGTAGCAAAATAATTGAAATTTGAAGAAAATAATTTGAAAAGGGCAAAAATAATTGAAATTTTAAGAAAATAATTGAAGGATGACAAAAATAATTGAAAGCTGTTGTAAAAATTAAACTTTTTAGTCAACAGTTGAAAAATTGAATAAAATAATGGAAGATTCAAGAAAACAATTGCAACTTGAAGAAAATAATTTAAAAATGTCAAAAAACATTCATGTATGTAGAAAACAGTTGAAAAATGACAGAAATAAGTGGAATTTTTTCAAAAATTAATGAAAAATGAGAAATATAATTAAAAAATGGAATAAAAAAAACTTTATTACATTTACTGAAAAATTGTATAAAATAATTGAAAAATTAACGATATAATTGAAATGTAAAGAAACTATTTTGATTGTAAAAGTTAATAGATTCATGACAATAATAAAAAGGTTGAAGAATTAAATTAATCTTGTAAGAAAATAATTCAAAAATTTCAGAAATATTTGAATAAAGACAATAATAATTGATAACTGATGTAGAAATAAATAATTTGAAGACAATATTTGAAAAATTGAAAAAGTTTGAAGAAAATAATTGAAATTTGTAAAAAACAATTTTAATACGTTAAAGAAAATTTATATACTAAGAACGTAATTAAAGTTTGAAGAAAATAATTGAAATTTGTGGAAAATAATTCGAAAATGGTGAGAAAAATTAATACATAAATTCATGACAATAATAAAAAGAATAAATAAAATGATTGAAATTTGAAGAAAATAATTTAAAACTGGCTTAAAAAATTTAAATATTCATGACAATAAAAAAAATTGAATAAAATAATTGAAATTTGTAGAAAATAATTCTAAAATGACAAAAATACTTGAATGACAAAGGAATTGAAATTTAAAGAAAATAATTGAAAAATAACAAGAGTAAATTGAAACTTGATATTTCTGGCCATAATTTACATCTTGAAGAACATAATTGAAGTTTTAAGAAAATATTTGAAAAATGACCAAAATAAATGAAAACTTGAGTAATAAATTTAAATATTCATGAGAATAATTTAAAGACTGAAGAAAATAATTGGTATTTGAGAAAATTAAATTTAAAATTGAAACTAGGTGAGAATTATGTCCATTTCATGGACATTTCGCTTCCAAGTAAGCAAAATAATTTGCTTCCTCATAGAGGAAGCAAGAAATTAATAATATATAAGTTAATTGGGGAAGTTATTAAAAAATGAAGAATTTTAAATGCAAAAAAATGTAAAAATATGAATTATTTTACGAATTCTTGATCAATTATAAAAGTTGTATAGGTCAATCGATTCGTTTTGAGATAAGGAATATGATTTTTGTATTTATTAAGTTGTATTTTTAGCATAAAAAAAAATTTTTGGCAAAAAACGATTTTTTCGATGAAAAAAGGTGCTTAAAAAAATTTGGTTGGGTATTTTCAAAAATCCTTGTGTCCAAATTTAGATATTCATGAGCTTAATAAGTCATCCAAATTTTATTGGAATCCGTTTAAGCGTTCTCAAGATATCTTGTACACAAAAAACGCTATACACACACACACACACACATACATACACACACACACACATACATCTGGACATTTGCTTATGAATGAAAATTTTCGCTTTTTAGATGAAAATAAGTCGATTTAGACTATTTTTGTAAAATCGAAAATTTTAACGATCACAAAGCTTCCTCTATGAGGAAGCAAAATTACTTGAAAATTACTAAAAATGCTTTAATTTCTTATATATTAATTTTTTCCATACAAAGAGATTTATTTATTTATTTAATCTGTATACGGGCTACAATAAAATGCCCTTTCGTACAAAAGTACTATAATTAATTGATGTGAGTATATATACAAAGAAAAAGAGGTAGCTTAGGCTGCTGTTGTGCAGAATGTTACAAAGCTTAAAATAGCGCACGCAATCCCGAAATAAATTTAGAAGTAGAATTCGCAAAAAAATCAACTCTGTCGTCATATTGATTGGCCTCTCTTATGAGTCTATTTAAAACAGAATGCTGTTTGATATTAGTGCTACAAATTGTTGTTCTGAACAAGATGGCATCTCTAAGGCGCTGAGGTGTCGCGATAAAATCAATGAGCGATAACATCTCCGGACAATCAAAGAGGCCATTCAAAATTTAGAATTGAAAAAGCAAATCTGAAAAGAGAAATCTAGACCTCATTGTTGGAATTTTAAACAAATTTCTAAGTGCAGAGTAATCATGAGATAAATAATCGTAGGGTACGCCGGTTCGTCTAGCTACAAAACGCAGGAACTTATTTTGTACTCTTTCTATTTTAATTATACTCACTTCGTAGGAGGGAGACCAGACCACTGATGAAAAGTCCATAATAGATCTGACGTGAGCATAGTAAAGAGATTTTAAAGCTCGTACGTTATTAAAGACGGAGGCATTACGCATCAAAAAGTTTAGCATTCTGGAGGCTTTGTTGACGACGGAATCTATTTGATCGTTAAACGTAAAACTCGAGCAAAAAATAATACCCAGATCTCTCATCGTGGACACCCTAGTTAATGTAGACTGACTTAGAGAGTAGTCAAAAATTATAGTTCGCCTTTTCCTAGTAAATGAAATTACTTTACATTTTTCGATGTTTATTGGAAGACTGTTATTTATAGACCATTTTAGAAGATTATCAAGGTCAGATTGTACCATTAGACAATCCTGATAATTATATATAGTTCTGAAAAATTTCAGGTCATCTGCAAACAAAGAGATTCAACAGTGCTGAAAAATGTACTTAATATCATTGATGTAAATTAAAAATAGAAGGGGTCCAGGGTGAGAGCCCTGCGGAACCCCAGACCTTGATGTAAATACATCCGATGTTAGATCTTTATTAACTATTTACCAATGTAAAACTTTTATTTATTTATATCTGTTTTTACGGTCTTAAATATTTATACCAAATTCCAGTTAGGGATTAAGGGAAAATTTATAACAACAAATATCTAAATTGTAAACCGTCGAGATTCTAAGCAACCGTAATTAAGTTTCAACTTCAAAGGGGACTGACGTCCTTGAGGACAAATGGCGTTATAAAGATAGTGGTCCCCTAGAATTTGTACCTAGGATAATCCTTGAGCAACCGAATCTTAATTTCAGAAATATTAGGAAAAATATTTATGCGACGTTGTCACTATTTTTCTCCAAAATTTTAAGGCAACACTGTAAATTCGGAAAACCCAGGTTACCGTACCAAGGGCAATAGTCAGTCGGCTTCGAGATGCGAACCCTTATAAACGTCTCTTTGTATTACATTTTTGTACTTGTTCTTGTAAAGTTGTCGACTCAAATGATTTGATTTAGAATAAATGTTAATTATTAGTTAATGAACTTAATGAATCTCATCATTTCATGAACCTGGACTTTTAATACTAGTTTAAGACAATTTATTTGTCTAAATTAAACATCCGAAAAGGCAGAATTTATACGCACTGTTAACAATCGATCACTCAAGTAACTGTTGAACCAAATCAACAGGTCCTTTCCAAAACCATACAGTTCGAGTTTTTTTATTAATATATTATGACTGACCTTGTCAAAGGCTTTGCTAAAATCAGTATAAATAGTATCTACTTGGTTTTTTGATATAATGAGTTTATTTTTCTTTTTTGACTTTTTAGATTTTTTAAATTCCATATTACTTACAACAAAATTTGTGAAAACACTAAGATTCGTAGCAACTGATTTCCCTTTGACAAAGCCGTGTTGATCCGGGATTAAAAAAGTAGAGACATGGCTATAAATTATTTTATTAACGATACTTTCGAATACCTTGGCGATTGAATTTAGCAAAGTGATAGGACGGTAATTTGTTACCTCATGCTTTTCACCATCTTTATGAATAGGGATGACAAAGCCCTTTTTCCACTCAGCAGGAAAAACACCGGAAGATAAGGACTTATTGAATAATATAGATAACGGGACCGTAAGTGAAAAAACGACACGTTTTTAACAGTCCGGGTGGAATACCATCGGGTCCCGCACTCTTGTTGATATCTAAGCCCTTCAGTTCACTAATAACTAAGGATTTTGAAATAAAAAATGAGTTTATATACTGATCACACTGAAATAAGTCCTCAGGTAATGTGGGCTGAAAGGCTACGTCTGAGTAAACTGATGTAAAATACGTGGAAAAAAGGTTTGCGATGCCCTTATCACTGTCCGCAACCTTGCCAGCCAGATTCATTTCACCTGGAATCGAATTCTGCTTTTTTAAGGAGCGAGTGTAATTCCAAAATGACTGTGGTCTGGTTATTAAAGAATCTTGTAATTTATCTAAATATTTTCTGTACAATGTCTTTGATAGTTTTTTACTGTGCCTGTTTCATTACTAGAGGGCGCCAAAGTCAAGACAAAAAAAAACTAAAAAAAAAACCAAATGTGACGCGTTCTGAAGAAAGGGACCTAAGAAGCAAAAAATTGTTTTTCGGTTTATGGATGTTTTAATTTTATTAAAGGTTCCTTTTCCCTTATCTAAAGTCAGAAAAGGTTTTTATTAAATATTTTTCAAGTTAAACAATCTAAATCTCTCGATTTATACAGATTATCATGCGCGCTCGACTTTTGTTTTCGCTCTTCTGTAAAATAACCAATTGGCTTCTTAGGTCCCTTTCTTCAGAACGCGTCATAAATGTGGTTTTAAAGCTGATATATATGGTTAAGCATCCCCCCTAACCCCGATAAAAAATATTAAAAACTAAAAAAATGGCGCCAATTTAAAAAAAAATCACAAAAACGGGTATTTTTTTGTAAATTTTGAGTCGCTAAAAAAAAAGAAAAAAGTAGACAATCGGATTTAGGAGGGATGTCTGAAGGATTGAGAAAAACGCGTTTACAGTTTTGTGTCTAATGAACCGATGTGCAGATGTATAACTTTTTTATTTCTTTGAATTTTAATCTGCAATTTGGGAATTATATTCTTGAGGTAATGTAGACCACAAAAATAAAATTAAGAAAAGTCAATTTTTTGATCGATGCAAAGTATAACACTAACTTAGGTATCAAAAGTACTATAAAAGTGATAAACATAATTGAAAAGAGGTGTAGAAATGAAATATTTGTAGCCTAGTTAAAAAATTGTCACTGGCAGCCTTGTGCGGATTTAAAAGAAAATTTTAAAAAACGGTCACTTTTTTACACCTTTCTTTAATTCACCAGTGTAAATAGGCCTAAAGATAATATAAAAATAGGCATAGAATGATTAAAATAATACTTAAAAATAAACTTACAAATATTCATCGTTTTGATTTGGCCATTTACTATAACATATTACTCGAACTTCTCCGTTTGTGAAGGTGTGGGTGTAAGTTGTGCAGAAAAGTAACATGGGAAGAGATAAAACAGCTCCCACGATCCAAATGGCAACTGCTATACACAGAGTGGTTCTTCTTCCCAAACGAGGCTTCAGAGGATTCATTATGGCCATGTACCTGAAAACACGAAATTCCATTTTTTTTTATAATTGAATTTTAAAATAACCCTCTTCAAGAAGTTAATTAACAAAAACATAATATCCTAAAATTAAATTATTCAATAATTAAATGTATATGTAATAAATATAATTATTCAATAAGAAAATAGGGATATAAAATTCCCTCGTCTTATTTTCCTATAGTTGCATTATTTTCTAAATAGCTAAGAAAATATTGTGTCAGAAAATAAACCCGAGTAATCCCATATATACGGGAATCATCCACCCGCTGAGATTTAAGCCCGGAACTATTTAAAATTCACTGACTATAATCTCAGGATTTACTTGCGTGAATAATATACACAAGATTTGAAGATTTACTTGGAATTTCTCGCTGTGAGAATGTCCACAGATTTTGTGACGTGGAAATTTAATTTATACAAGAAAATCTTGATCGTGAATTGCAAAGGATTCTTCCAAGAATTTTTTTCCTTACGATTTTATTTCTTGGAAAAATTTCTTTTTTACATAATATATAGGAGTTTTATAAACAAATTATTATTTGTGAAGAAATGAATGCTGATAAAAGGTTTATTCAATTATTCTAAGGCACATTTTCCAAAGTTGTCACACCTAGAAGGTACAATGGAAGCAATAAATTATATAATGTACAGCGTCGATGCATAATGCACCAGCTTATACTAGTTGTGGGTGAGCACACGAGCTGCCAATAGCAGGTGAATACAAAATCTCCTACTCATGCTCCGTTAACTTAGAATATGTGCAAAGTTTTAGGAGTCATAGTTCATTTCAAGTGCAGCACAGTGACAGCCTACATCACTTTCAATATCTTACTTTTAAAAGTCAAACTTGCGAGAAATTGCATCTAAAGTAAATTTTCTTCGGTTTTTTTTTTTATAAAAGCAGGGTATCCAGCAGTCAGGAAAAACAGGAAAATTTAGGGAAAAGATCCGAGAATTTATAAAAATATGTTTCACTTAGAGTTGCGAAGAAGTAATATTACCTGGAGAATGATAATAAGAACTAGAATATAACTGACCAAAATTCTAATCGAGAATTTAAAAGAATTTAACTTTTTTATTTATTTATCAAATTAAGTCCAATTTTCTCAATCAATGTACGAAAATAGAATCTCTAGTGTCATTCTTATTAGTAATGATTTGAATTTGAATATTAATATTACAACTGGATTAGAAATCGAAAAAAATAATTGAAATTGAAGGAAATAATAAAAAATTGAGGAAATAAAATGAAAATTAAGGAATTAAATACAAATTTGAAGAATTCATTGATAATTGAAAAAAAAAATACTAAACGACAAAAAGAATTGACAATTGAAAACAAAATTAAAAAAATGGCTAGATTAATACACAACCGAACAAAATAATTTAAAAAATCAAAGAATAATTATAAAATTTTATGATAATAAATAAAAATTGAAAAAATTGTAGGAAATTATTGAAATTTCAAAAAATAATTAATAATTGAAGGAAATAGTTGAAAAATTGAAGAAAATATGTGAAAAATTACGTACATTATTGTCAATTGAAAACAAAATTCAAAAAATGACTAGAATAATAGGCAACTGAAAAAAATAGTTGTAAAAACTAAACAAGAAATATTAAGTTTAAAGAACATAATCGCAAATTTGAAAATTAAAAAAATTATAGGAATAATTGTTGGAAATAATTGCACATTTAACAACTGGATTGAAAATAGAAAAAAATAATTAAAATTTCAAAAAAGTAATTGAAAATTGAAGATTATAATTGCACATTTAACAACTGGATTGAAAATCGAAAAAAATAATTAAAATTGAAAAAGAGAAATTGAAAATTGAAGAAAGCAATAAAAAATTAAAGAATTCAATTGAAATTTATGGAATATACTTAAAAATTGACAAAAATTAATTAAAAAAAGCCGAGAATTAATGAATATAAAAAAAAACACAATTGAAAACTGAAGAATGGAAATAAAAATTGAAGAATAGAATTGATAATTAAAGAAAATAATTCAACAATTGTGTTTTAAAATTAAATAAACTTATTGATAATCAAAAAAATAATAGAAAAAGGCGATAATTTTATAATATTAAAGAAAATAATTGAAAATTTAAAAGTCAAATTTAAATTTGCTGAAAATAACTGAGAACTGAAGAAAATATTTCTAGAATTGAATAATTGAATTGAAATTTTAAAACAATTTTTAGGAGTGAAAAAAATAATTGAAAAAATAAGATTTTTTCAAATTGAATTGAATTATTGAATATTGTAGAATTAATTCAAAATCGATATAAAAAATAGAAGATTAAAGAAAATATTTGAAAATTTAAGTTCTTGTTGGTGATTTAAAAGTTAAAATAATAAATTTTTGCAAATTCAAATAATAAAAATTACGAAATGGAAGAATATTTCTTAAAAATAATGAAAATAATTGACAATTGAAAACAAAATTCAAAAAATGGCTAAATTAATATACAACCAAACAAAATAATTAAAAAAATAATAGAATAATTATAAAATTTTACGATAATAATTAAAAATAATGAAAAAATTGTAGGAAATAATTGATAATTGAAGGAAATAGTTAAAAAATTAAAGAAAATATATGAAAAATTATGAAAATTATTGTCAATTGAAAAACAAAATTTAAAAAATGACTAGATTAATAGACAACTGACACAAATAATTCTAAACATTGAAATGATTGCAAATTGAAAAATTAAGAAAATTATAGGAATAATTGTTGGAAATAATTACACATTTAACAACTGGATTGAAAATCGAAAAAAAATTTTAATTTAAAAAAATAATTGAAAATTGAAGAATTGAATTCGAATTTATGGAATATACTGAAAGATTACACAATGGAATTAAAAAAAACCGAGAATTAGTAAATATAGAAAAAAACACAATTCAAAACTGAAAAATGTAAATGTAAATTGATGAATGGAATTAAAATTTAAAGAAAATAATTGAACAATCGTATTTAAAATTAAAGAACCTTAATGATATTCGAAAAAAAGTAAAAGAAAACCCGCGATAATTTTTTAATATTTAAGAAATTAATTAAAAATTTAAAAGTAAAATTTAAATTTAAAAAAAATAACTGAGAATTTAAGAGAATAGTTCTAGAATTGAATAATTGAATTGAAATTTTAAAACAAATTTTTATAAATAAAAAAAATAATTTATTTATTTATTTAAACATAAATTTGAAGGAGAAAAATAAATTGTCAACTGAAAACTGATGAAAATAGTAGCAAAAATTGTAGGGAATAAATGAAAATTCAAGAAATCAATTGGAAATTTAAGAATTCTATTGAAAGAAAATAATTCATAATTGAGAAAATGCAAGAATTTCTATTAAAGAAAAAAATTTAAGTTCAAAAAAATAATAAAAAAAATTGCATAATATATTTTAAATAAAGGAAATTTATAGAAAATTTCAGAAAAATACTTGTAACTTTTAGAAGTTAATTGCAAAAAAAATAAAAGAATTAAAAATTAGAGGTAATAAATAAAAAAAGATAAACATAATTTAAAATTGTGAAAAACAGTTTGTAATTTGAGAGAAATAATTGCAAAACATACAGAATATAGGTACATAAAATACAAGAAAACCGTAGATATAATTGAAAATTGAATAGAAAAATGAAAATTTCAGATAATTAATCAAAAACTTTTTGGAAATTATGAAAAAGAACGCAAGTAATTGAAAATAATAAACAAATAATATAAATAATTGAAAATTGCATTAAATAATAGAAAATGATTAAAAATTTTAAAAAATGATGGAAAATTTAATAAAAATATTTTAAAATTTTATAGAAAAAAATTAAAAAAAAATAAGAATAATTAAAACTTGTGGTAAACAATTGGAAAGTGATTTAAAATTTGAAACTTGAAGACAATAATTAAAATATGATAAAAAACAGTAATAAATTGAAAACAATTCTGTTATTTTTCTTCAATTATTTATAAATTTAAATTTAAATCTTTAATCTTCAGTTTAATTCTTTAATCTTCCATTTATTTCTTTAATTTTCAAATATTTTCTTCAACTTTCAGTTGCATTCTACGTTTTTCAATCACTTTATTCAAAATTCAATAATTCTCGCACTTTCTCAATTATCAAATATTTTCTTGAAATTTCTATACAATTCTTCAACTTCCAAATGATTTCTTTAACTTTCATTTATTTTTCACAATTGTTTACATTATTTTCATCAGTTTTCAATTGGGAATTTATTTTTCTATTTCAATTTTATGATTACTCATCATTTAAATTTTTTTTTTTCAAATGCCAATTATTCTCACAATTTTTCGAGTTAGTTAGTTATTTAGTTATTTTCGTCATATTGTAACTTTTCTTTGAATTGTAAATTATTTTCTTAAAATTTCCATTTAATTCTTTAATTTCCAATTTATTACTTCAATTTTTAATTATATTTTTTTAAATTTTCAAATATTTTCTTTAATCTTTAATTTTTTACATCGATTTTGAATTAATTCCACAATATTCAATAATTCTCTTATTTTTTTAATTATTTTTTTCACTCATAAAAATTGTTTTAAAATTTCAATTATTTTCTTTAGTATAAAAAAGTATCGCCTTTTTCTATTATTTTTTTCGATTATCATTAAGTTTATTTAATTTTAAATACAATTGTTGAATTATTTTATTTAATTTTCAATTCTATTCTTCAATTTTTATTTACATTCTTCAGTTTTCAATTGTTTTTTTTATAATCATTAATTCTCTGCTTTTTTTAATTAATTTTTTTCAATTTTTAAGTATATTTCATAAATTTCAATTTAATTCTTCAATTTTTTATTGCTTTCCTCAATTTTTAATTACTTTTTTTTAATTTTAATTATCTTTTTCGAGTTTCAATCCAGTTATTAAATGTGCAATTATTTCCAACAATTATTCCTATAATTTTTTTAATTTTTCACATATTTTCTTCAATTTTTCAACTATTTCCTTCAATTATTAATTACTTTCGGCATTTTTCAATAATTTCCTACAATTTTTTCAATTTTTATTTATTATCTTAAAATTTTATAATTATTCTTTAATTTTTTAAATTATTTAGTTCGGTTCTGTATTAATCTAGCCATTTTTTGAATTTTGTTTTCAATTGTCAATTATTTTCGTCATTTTGTAATTTTGTTTTCAATTATCAATTAATTCTTCAAATTTGTATTTAATTCTTAAATTTTCATTTTGTTTACTCAATTTTTTATTATTTTCTTCAATTTCAATTATTTTTTTCGATTTTCGGTCGGTTATATTCTCGGTTATATTCTCATTCTTATTACCGTTCTCCAGGTAATATTACTTACTCGCAACTCTAAACAATTAAAACATAACATAACAATTAAAAGATCTGAAAAATGACTAAATAATTGAAATAAAATGAAAATAACTAAAAAAAAACGAGAAAAAACTAAGTAGCACACGCAAAGAAAATTAATTATAAATTTTATTAAAATGCTTTATAATTTAGGGAAAAAGTGCCAGAAAGCAAAATTTTCATACAGGGAATTTTAAGCTTTAGAAAAATCATTCGAATCATTGCTAAGTAATTTTAAACTCTAATATAGTGTGTAGCAAATTTAATATAATTTTTTTAAAGTTTGAAATTATCAATCTAAAATTTTCTCTTTTTGATCATTTTTTCCTAAATTGTAAAACACTTTTATAAAATTTATAATTAATTTTGTTTCCGCGTAAAAGAAGATAATTATTAAAAACTGACGAAAAATAAATAATAAACTTAAAAAAATAATAGTTAAGTTGATAAATCTTGATAATAATAGTGGGTAACTGAAAAATAAAAACAAAATTAATCGAAAGTGAAGAAATATAACTGGAGGATTTTACTAAGATATAAAATCAGAATTAGAAATTGTACAATAAAAACTATAAAACCAATATTGGAAAGAGAAAAAGTACTAAGAAATGAAGGAAATAGGACTAAATTGTTTAAAATAGATTAGTTAAAGAGAAACTGAAATTCCACTTTAAAGACTAGAACACGTTAAAACCTCTAGAATGAGAAAAACATTTGAAACAAATTTAATACCCTCTCATTTGAGATGAGAATGTAAAAAAAGCAATTAGAAAATAAAGATAAGTTACGAACTTAATAAAAAAAAAATACTTAAAACTTTAATACTAAAAAATTCTTAAAAATAATTTTGCATTTTTTAAAAATTGACCAAAAAATTTTTAAAAAATGGATAATTATTCCGGAGTAAAAAAAAAAATCAAAACTAAACCAATTTTAATCCCGACAATTAATTGTCTTAATTACTATAGTTCTTAGCTATCCTATAATGATAAAAATAAAATACTTTCATGGTTTTTAGTCAAGAATTTATGATAACCGACTTTTTTTAAAGTTTCACTTGACCCAACTAGTTTCTTCCCAAAGAAGAATTTTCTTCAAGTTCTAATGTATATATACTTTTGGCTTTGTTCCAAAGTCGTACGGATATTACAATTAAAGGAACTCTTTCCAAATCGTTATTGTACCGACCTCGATTAAACACTAAATCGATTACTATAAATCTTTTCCTGAAAATCGAGACTGTAAGATTTATTCCCCAAAATTTAGAGGCGCACATTTGTTTTCCCCGATTTTTCAAATTAACAGAAAGAATGAAAGACTGTATTAAAACTATTATTAAGATTTAATTTAGAAAAAAAAAAAATAAATTACAAAATTATCCGATAGATACAGTTTTTTTTTCTTTTTTGCCACGGAGAAAAAATATAAGCAAGAAAACTCTCAGGAATTTGTTTGGTCTTTTTCATGTTTTAAAAGCATGTAAAATTTGTTGAAAGTTGAGTTGAAAACTTTTTTAATAACGGGCACTTACTTGAAAGTTTTCTGTAAAATATCAGAAACATATTTTGACGTTTAAAGTTGATCTTTTTAAAAAGAAAGAAATGTCAGTTGTCTAAAGGAAAATCGATGGGAAACTTTTAAGTCTCAGCAATGCACAAAAGAAGAGGTCAGCTGTTTTTCTTGACTCCTCGTTCGATATTTCCATTTCTTTCGCCACTGGACCTTGTAGATCTATAGTATATCAAAGGAAATGGACGCTCTAAGCACTTTTCATGATTCTTTTTCAAATTCTCCAATTTCCTACAATTTTCTACAATTTACTTACCGAGATAGAATTTAATTTTCCATTCTAACGCATATTATCTGTAATAATTCAATATTTTTTTCCAAAAAAAAAAAAAAATAAACTGAAATTATTTCCAAAGAATTCCTAGAATATTTATAATTTTCTACCTTACTTTCAAGGAAAACATTCTTCACTTTGGTTTCCTGAAAAAAGTGAAAAAAATTGACGTGAATTTCAAGTCACAAAATGTGGTTCAAGACTTCTTGAATTCTTTAAATATATCCCAGAGGAGAGTCGTCAAACTTCTTCGAAACTGAATTCATGAATATAATACAAATATTGCTATTTTATTGGCAACTGTTTGCAGGAAAACAAATCAAGTTTTGAAATTGTTTTTCTTAAAAGTTATGAATTTTATAATTTTGGAATTCCATATGGCAAAATTACAGACAAAAAATAAATTTTTTAATAAGAATGTGGATAAATGAATTTACAATTTGAAGAGAAAGATTAAAATTTAAAAAACAAAAATCATTGAAGAATGACGAAAGAAATTGAAAATTAAATAATTAATAAATAATTATTAATTTCTTCTACAGTCATGAGATGTCTCAAACTAACCAGCGATATTAATTTTTAGTTATCGTATTTCAAACTAACAAATATTTTTTCCTTTTACAACTTACTGATATTGATGTTAATTAGACTTTTTATATATTTTGTAAAATTAGTACAATAAGTAACTTTTTATGTATTGCCCTTCAATAATCGAAAGATAATGGGCTACAATTTCAATAAAATAAAATAAAATAAATAAGGAAACTTATTTGATATTGAAGGAAATAATTAAAAATAAAATACATTTATTTTAAAAAATTAAAGAAACTAATTGAAATTTGCAGAACTTGAATTTAAAATGTTGGGGAGAAATTAAAAAATAATGAAAATCATTAGATAAATAAAGACAAAGTTTGAAAAATAATAAAAATAGATGAAAATTGTAGCAAATAATTGAAATCATAATAGAAAAGATGTGATATTAGAAAAATTTCCTCCCAGGGCAGAAAAGACAAAAATCAAAATAATCAAAAATAAATAAATCTTCTTACCTGAAAAAGGGGTTTTTCTAAATTAATTGCTATTTCTCTGCCATTGAGAAATATGGCGCAACCACCTTCGGCACTGATCTCGATCGCAACACAATTTTGTCAGCAAAATTAAATTAAATCTTTATTGAACAATTGAAATTTAAACTCAAATCAAAACGCAAAATGTTGGGCGCCAGGCTCACCGATGAGCCACGTCAGCATCAACAATAAAAAAAAAAAAACTCAAACTAGAGAAATCTATTTCGAAAACGACAAAAATAGACTCTCTCAAAATTCAATAAAAATCAAAATTTCTATAAAACTTTCCAAAAACTTCATAAAACTTCATCAAAACTTCATCAAAACTTTATCAAAACTTCATCAAAACTTCAGCAAAACTTCAACAAAACTTCATCAAAAAATCCTCAACATCAATAACCAAAATCTAAATTTCAAAAAGTTCTTGATTTATTATTTAAACAAATTAAGCCGAATTACTACACGAGACCAGTGTACCGGATACAAACGTCGCTAGCTCAAGGGTGTTGGGGATCAGGGCAGGGTCTTTGTTGAGAGTGTTCATAATTAATTTTTAACACCAAAAATTTAAAGAATCAAAAATAACATAATATATTCTGAAACCTTTTTCCTACTCTAACTTACAAAAACATTATTTTGAACCCTATGATAATAATAATAATGTACAAAAAAAAATAATAATCGCGACATTGTTCGAGAGATAAAACAAAAAGAAATAAAACGCTATAAGTCGAATCGACAATTGTTCAAAAATTTCGGCAAGCTTAAATAAATGGATTACTCCACAATATAATTTTGAAAGTCACGGTTAAATGAGGAAATAAATAAACTTGCGTCCATTTTGGAAACAATAATAAAATTTAATACGCGACGAAACTTCAATAATTTCGATCTATTTGCATTGTTGCAAATTTAGCCTTTTCATTATTCTACGCTAATAGGAAACAAAAGAAAAGAAGTCAATGACAAAATAACTCGCGACATTAGTTCGAAATCTTTCAATAAAAGTTTCCTCAATTTAAACTTATTTTCTTTTAAATTTCTACCTACATTTCTCTTTGATGATTAAGAATGAGTCACGCAACGCTAAATTTTAATTTGACTTTTTCCGAGAAAAATCTGATAAATCGGCTAATATAAATCGCTAATTTTCAAATAAAAATACAAAAATAACATATTTTATTCCCGCTCCACTTTTCACTATTTCATCTTTAATAATGCTAAATAGAAAGTTACGCGAAATAGAATTTTTAGAAACTAAACTCCTTGCTCAAACATAAGTACGACATAATTTAAATTTTGAAAATTTATGCAAACAAAATAAATTCAGAAAATCTATATTAACAAAATTTTAATCACGAGAGCGCAATAAAGGAAATTAAGATACGCTAACCGGCAAAATTTTCACCACGCACATGGCAAAATCGCTACGCTAAACTCAAACAATTCAACTCTGTACATTCTACTTTTAAGTAAAAAGAAAAGGAACATATTTACAGAATTCGACACTTCAGTTCGCTACCATTTTTATTTTTGACTCGTGCTTCTCTCAAAATTTAACACTCAAAATAAAACATGTTAATCACACGCGACGCGATAATATTTTTCGGCAATAATCACAAATTGTTCGGCAAGACACTGAATTTAAAACCAGAACGTTAATACGCAACATAATTATTGAGCAAAACTTACAGTGTTAAATGCATTTAAAAAAAAGAAGCACGATTAGCAAATGCGCGAATTTATAATTCTCTAATTAAATTAACACGAGGCTGAACCGGGCAGACATTTTGGATAGCTATGAGCACACACATTTTCTTAAAGTTGAGAACAATTTTTTCCACTAAATTTAATTATTAAACAAAACAAATGTGTTAGCTTCATAGCTAGAATGCAAATATAGCCACTTACTTAAGTCGAAACTTTGGAGAAATTCGTCTCTCCCTTATCCTCGTCCTTCCTCCGGTTCAGGGGCCGCAAAATCCTCACAGAAAATGACCGATGTCCCTCAATCGCTACGCAACAAGTCACTCTTTTCCTCAGAAAAATCGTCGAGGAGCCTCGCCGGTACACGCGAGTTTCTGAACCTAGCCTAATCTGCCGTGCTGGCGCGCGAACCAATCAGAGCACGCCGGCGCTTTGGCGGGATTCTCGGTTCAAATTCAAATCTCAAAATGTCACAAAATAAAAGTTAATTAATCTCTAATCGGTAAATTAACTATTCGACATCAAACAAGCATCTAAACTAACATTTTCGGCAAAATTAAAGTAGCTAACAAGAACAAAAATAACAAAATTGCTAAAATGAAAATACAAAAACAAAAATCACAAAATTCTAATTTTAAACGAAAAAAGATCAACGTAAATGCAGGAACTCTTCTCGCTCTTCTCGGTCCTCGTTGAAAGTAGTTTAAATATTCCTCTCTTCAGCCGTTCCAATTGTTTTCCTTCGAATATATTGTTCCCTGGCGGGATTTCCAGAGCTGCTCCATCGACCAAATCTCAAAAGAATTTCCATGTATCTCGCGAGCTACGCTCGGAGTACATTATTACAAACGCCGTCGTTGTCTCAGGATACTAGGGGTAAAGGGCCAAACTACCCCGATTCCAACGGCGCTTCAAAATAGCGGGATCAAACACCCAAATTGCGGCATCAAACAGCCAAAAATCGAAGTTTTGACAGGGCGCATCTTGTCAATAACCTCCAAAATACCTTCAAAGGCAGCAACATAAAAACTTAACAAACATCCTTTTGTCAAGAATCTCCAAATAAACAAAAGTTCCAATAAACAAAATCCATCTCGGAAGGACGATAGAAAACTCGTCCAATATCCTCGATTAATACAAACTCAAGTCGGGCGGCTCTTACTGCATCTTAGGAATGGAAAAGGAACAGCTTCCGGTTGTGGAATAATAATTTTAAAAGTCCCAAAACTCAGGGCAAAGACGTCTCTCCTTCCTGAAGTGGTCCAACGAAGTTCTTGGAGACCCGTTCCGCTCGCAATTTTTACATAAGCAAAAAAAAAGAAACAAAATACGGCAGTATTGCAAAATAAAACAATTAAATAAATTCTTAAATTTTTGAAGGTGAATCGTGGAGCGGATTTTTAATAGAAATTGCGTCCTGAACCGGGATTCAATAATAATTAATTTATTTGCATGTTAATAATTTTAAGAATTCTCAAAAAAAAATATAAGTACAAAATCGGTGTGACGTGCCAGAAATGTCACGTCACAAAGAATAATTAAAAATTAAAGAAATTTCTAAATAAATTTTAATTTATTATTCTCAAAGCGTGGATTAATTAAATTTGTAATCAATGAAATGTCAAATTAATTGAAATTCGAAGAATTATAAAAAATAATTGTAATTGTAGTCTTGTTATCTTAAATATATTCTGCAATTCTTTCAATTATTTCTTTATAAATTTTTATTATTTTCTTCAATTAACAATTATTTCTATCAATTATTTTTTTATTAAATTTATTTTTCAATTAATTTTTGTCTTTTTCCATTAATTTACTACTTTTTTTTTTATTATTTATCTCAAATTCTAGTTAATTTTTCAATTTATAATTATTTTCACAATTTTGAAATAATTTTCTTTTATTACAAATATATGCTATATTTTTTTCAATAAATTTTAAAAATCTAAAACTATTCTCTTCAATTTGGAAGTGTTTTTATTATTACGCAAATATTTTCTCAGATTTTTCATTTTTTCATTATTCTTTAATTAATTTCCTAGATTTTAAAATATTTTTCTTAAATTTTAATAACTTTCTTCAGTTTTTCAATTATTTTTGTTATCATTTGCAATAAAATTCTTAAAATTTTAATTATTCTTACTATTGCTCAATTAGATTCCTAAATTTTCAATTATATATCTCATTTTTCATTATTTTTTTTATATTTTTTGCAATTATTTTGTCCACCTTTTAATTATAGATACATTAATTATTATTTAATTAATATCCTAAATTTCCACTTATTATCTCAAATTTAAATTAATGTATCCACTTTTTAAAGTTTCAATTGTTCTTTAATTATTTTTCTCTAATTTTAAATACTTTCATCAGTTTTTAATTACTATTTTTTTTTTATTTACAATGATTATCACAAATTTTATATTATTTTGCATATTTGTTGATTAATTCCAAAAAGTTCAATTATTTATCTCAAATTTCCATTACTTAATTCAATTTTAAATTATTTCTATCATTTTTCAATTACTTTTTGCCTTTTTCAATTATTTTTTGATTAATTTTCTAATTTTTTTTTTTATTATTTATCTCAAATTCTAGTTAATTTTTCAATTTATAAAAAATTTTCACCCTTATGCAATTATTTTCTTTTAATTCAAATATATGTTGTAATTTTTCCAATTTTTTTTAACAAACTAAAACTATTTTCTTCAATTTTTAATTATTTGTTTTATTTTGCAAATATTTTCTCGGATTTTTTATTATTTTCATTATTTTTCAATTAATTTTCTAAATTTTGAAATGTTTTTCTCAAATTTTAATCATTTTCTTCAATTTTCAATTATTATTGTCATAATTTCAAATCAATTTCCTCAATTTTTAATTATTCTCTAACTTCATTCTTTCGTTTAAATTCCTAAATATTTAATTATTTATCTCATTTTTCAATTATTTTCCTAAATTTTCATTTATTATCTCAAATCTTAGTTATTGCATCCACTTTTTAATGTTTTAATCATTCATTAATTATTTTTTTTCATTTGCAATTATTTTTACAATTTTTACTTTATTTTGAATATATGTTGATTAATTCTAAAAATACGTCAATTATTTATCTCAAATTTCTATTATTTTCTAATTTTTTAAAATAATTCTCGATTATTTCTATAATGTTGTAATTATTTTCCTGAATTTTAAATTCTTAAAATCATTTTGTAATGAGGTACTTTCTTTTATTTCACAAATTTCTGTATTCTTTAAAAATTTTTTTTTCTAAAATTGCAATTAATATCTACAAATTTCAACCATTTTTATCATTTTTTAAAAATTTTCTTCAATGATTCTGATTATTTCTCAATTTTTCCTCTAAATTTTAAATTCAAAATTTTCGCAAGATTTAATTATTTTCTTTGATTTTTCCAAATAATACTTTTTTAGTATAAATTATTTCTTTCAATATCAAATTATTAATGTCAATTTGTAATGTCAAATAATAATCATCCAATTTGTTAATTTAATTATCAATTTTATTATTTTCATCGTTTTCCATAATCATTTTCCAAATAATTTTCAATATCCTTTATATCAAATAAATTCTGTAATTTTCTGAATTTTTTTTCAAGTTTCTAAAATTAAATTTAATTTCCAATTATTTTTACCCTTTTTTAAGTAGTCTTGTTTATCTTAAATATATTTTGTAATTTTTACAATTACTTTTTTACAAATTTTTATTAAATTCTTCGATATTCAATTATTTCTATCATTTTTCAATTAGTGTTTGTCATTTTTAACAATTTTTAATTAATATTCTAATTTATTTATTATTATTAATTTCAAATTCCAGTTATTTTTTCAATCCGCATTTATTTTTATTATTCTGCAATAATTTTCTTTTATTACAAATATATGTTGTAATTTTTTCAATTATTTTCTTCAAATTTTATTATTTTTATTACTTTGCAAATATTTTCTTGAATTTTTAACTATTTTCAATATTCTTCAATTAATTTCCTAGATTTTAAAATATTTTTCTCAAATTTTAATAATTTTCTTCAATTTTTATTTATTTTTAATATTCCTTAATTAAATTCCTAAATTTTCAATTATTTATCTCATTCTTCAACTACTTATTTCAATTTTAATTTTCTTTTCACTTTTTGCAATTATTTTGTCCACCTTTTAATTACAGATATGTTAATTATTTTTCAATTTATATCCTAAATTCCCATTTATTATCTCAAATCTAAGTTATTGCGTTTACTTTTCAGCGTTTTAAACATTTTTTAATTATTTTTCTCAAATTTCAATCAAGTTCGTCAATTTTTAATTTTTTTTTTAATTTGTAATAATTTTCACAAACTTTATATTATTATGATTATTTGTTCGTCAATTTTTAATTTTGTTTTTTTTTTTAATTTATTTATAATATTTATAATATTTATAATAAATAAATACATAATTTGTAATAATTTTCACAAACTTTGTATTATTTTGATTATTTGTTTATTAACTCGGAAAATTTACTCGAAATCAATTAATTGTCAACTTTTAAGTTTATTGGTAAACATTTACAAGCTATAGTTGTGAATTCGATATTGTATTGACAGATGTGAAACGTTAGAATATTTTACAAATTATGATTCGTCATAGTAAGATATGATTTGTATATCAGATAATTGTCAATGAATTTATCTTCGTAATAAAAAAACTGATAAAAGTAGAGCAAGAGGAGCAATTTATCTTTTTGACATCCAGTAATATCTTAAAGAACCTCATTAGCACTTTTTCTCGATTGGATTAGAAAATTCCAGAAACAAATCATCAATAAGTTTCTTATTAAGTGAAGTGATAAAGTGCAATTTCACCACCGAGAATCTTGATTCAATGGTAAAGTTCACCAAGGGGAAATTCACAGGGGAAAGATAAAATCACACATGGGATAAGGTATTCAATAATGAATAAATCAGATACCTATTTCAAACTCCAAAATATCTACTAGAGTAATTTTTGGATTAATAAATATTTATTTCTATCGATAAATTAACGAGTGGTCAAAAAATTCGGAAATTAACCTAGAATGTTATTTATTAAAGCTAGACATTATAATTTATCTTTTTTTATTACTCTTGATAATGAAAAAGTAAACTTAAACATGTTACAAAAGAAAAATAAAATAACCAGAAAATTAAAATAAAATGTTAGAAAAAAATATCTGAATTTCAAAAATAGTTTTTTTTTTGACAATTCACTTTTATCTTTGATAAACAATAACATAGAAACATGATTTACTTTTCAACACTCGCTTCATTCTATAGAGAAGATAAGAATCCCAATTTAATATCAAATAATAAAAAAAGTCACTTTAATCGAAAATAGAAAAACTTTTATTGTGTCTGTGGAGTTTATATATCTCTGGTGATAATGGAACCAAGCGGTGGTGTATAGGAAAGCTTAAGAATCGAAAAAGTAATTCAGAGATTTATTCTCCCAAACCCACAAAGTCTGTAAACATTCTATTTTTCTTCACGAGGCCCAAGAAATAAAAGTTCCCAAACACCTTCTATTCTAACACACTTTTTTCCTCTCTTTTTTATGTGCATTTTTATTTTTTGTGCGTCAATTTTGTCTCTGGAAAATACCAGAGAGAAAAGGCTACATATCCCTGGGGATAAACGAGAAACATAATAAAACTTGCAGTTTAAGACATTTCATGTTTTTTCAAGCAGGCCAAACTAGAAGTGTCGAAATTTATTAACTTTAAATGACAAAAGTTGCTAAAAGCTACTGAAATTGTCGGATTCTCTTTTCTTTAAAAATTTAAAAATAAATTAGTTTTTTTATTTGTAGCAAATGCAGTTTGATTTGGACACAAATATGATTAGGTTTATTATCTGGAAATTAGCTTTCTGAGTACACGTATACAATCAAAAAAAAAAAAAAAAAAAGCAGGGAAACAAATGAATGTAATGTTGCAAAAAGAAAATTATTTTACACTTTAGTAGTGACAAGTCTGAAAAGTTTACAATCTCACGCGATCTTCTGATTCTAAAATCACAGAAAGCTGAAACAAACGTCTCTTATTATCATTCTGCTCAGTTATCTAACTTGGCGAATCTTAAATGCCAATTGGAAATTCAACGAGAGCTTTTAGAACAATTTTCAAAGAAGCTATCCGGTTATCGCAATGACGATTTTCACCAGGAAATGAAAGCAAGATTTTGTTTTCAGCTAAACGTGAATTATGTATCGCGATTTTTCACCCCAGCAGGACAATTTACAGTTTTACGCAAAAGTTTTGTCAAAAGAGTTTATGAGCTTTTAAAAACAGATAATCCTCGAAAATTGTCACGAGTTTAAAAATAAAAAAAAAAATAAAAAAATAGTACCTACTGATATTTAATTATTGCTGAATAATTTATGTCATTCATATTAGTAACAATTCGAATCGATTAACAAATCAATTGAAAATTTAAAATAATTAGCAATCATTATCTGAATTATCTCTAAATCTAAATTAGATAAAAATAATGAATTATTTATTAGTAAAATCGTGACTGAGTTTTTGCTTTCAAATTAGTTATATTTAACGCTTTTAGCTAATTTAGATTCAATTAGGGCAGGTGGAAATTTACGAGAAAAGTAAGAAAAATAACAAACAAATAAATCAAAAATGGAAAACCCAAGGAAAAGGAAAAAAATGAAAAAATAATAATATAAAAAAAAGTAAATAGAAATAAATACAAATGCAAAGTTACTTGGAAATGAAAAAAAATATATGAAAAGAGAATAAATCATTTACATGAAATAAAAATTAAAAACCGAGAAAAAGCTGAAAAAAAAAGAAAAAACAGCTACTTAGACAATGAAGAAAATAATTGAAAATTGGTAGGAAATAAGTAAAAATTCATAAAAATAACTGTCAAGATGAGAAATTTTGATTTTAAAAAAGGATTAACTCAAAATTAAAAAAAAATACTAAAGTGAAGGTTCGAGGTTTTTAATTAAAAGTGAAAGTATAATTAGAAATTATAGAAAAAAACTACAAAAAAGAGCAGAATTATTAAAAAGTGAAAAAAACTTAAAAGTCTAAGAAATATGGCAAATACAATTTTTTTGAAATTGTAAAAAAAGCTAGAAATGTAAAAAATTACTAAAAGTGTATAAACATCTAGGAATTGAAAAAAATAGTATAAATTGAAAAATATATTAAAAATAAAAGAAAAGAAGAAAAAAGTACGAAAAAGTTAATTCTACTGACTTTTTAAAGAAAAGTAAGAATAAAAGAATAAAAATATTAAAAAAATAAAATTGTTCGAAGCTAAAAATTCCGGGAAATTTCGAAAAAAAATAAAAGAAAGATATAAAAAATAAATCAAAAATATTACAAAATGAAAAAAATAAATAAAAAAGATATTAAGAATAAAATAAAATAAGGAAAAAAAATACCAAAAAGTTAAGTCAATAGCAAGCAAATAAACGGAAGATATAAAAAATAAGGAAAAATTGATACGAAATAAAAAAAAAAAACTAGCAATTGAAAAATAAATAAAATCTCATAAAAATAAAAATAAATTTTGAAAAATTACTTGGAAATAAAGAAACAATCTGAGAAGTGAATAAATATTTTAAATTAATTAAAAACAACTAATCAATGAGAACAAATTAAATTAAATTAGTGTAAAGTAAAAAAATCTTGCGATATTAAAAGAGGGTAAACTCAAAAGTAAAAAAAAAAAATAATAAAAATTGATGAATAACTAGGATTGAAGAGAAATAACTAGAATATAAGAAAGCATATAAAAAATATAATAATAATATAAAAATATAAAAATATAATATAAAAATAATATAAAAAATGTTATGTATCGTATTACAGATTTACTTATCTAAAAATTGTAAAAGAATAAGGACTGAAGAAACATTAGAATATGGTAAATCTAAATAATAACAAAATTTTTTAATTAAAATCAAGAGGATCTTAAAAACTGCTACCAA
This sequence comes from Ganaspis brasiliensis, assembly GCA_037103525.1. Classification (NCBI taxonomy): domain Eukaryota; kingdom Metazoa; phylum Arthropoda; class Insecta; order Hymenoptera; family Figitidae; genus Ganaspis; species Ganaspis brasiliensis. The sequence continues at coordinate 4,444,550 of JAZKLR010000146.1, forward strand.
CTAAGAACTAAAAAATGATCACAAATTATTAGAAATTAAAAACTATTTTGAAATTAGAGAAAAATAGAGAAAAATAAGCAAAAAAGGAACAAAATTACCAGAAGTTAAAAAAGTCTACAAATTGAAAAAATTACTATGAACTCCAAAAAAATGATTAAAAATAAAAAAAAATCCATAAAAGTCAACAAAAAAAAAATTGGTAGAAGTTTAAAAAATAAGAATCGAATTCAGGTAAGTTCTAATATGCAAGGTACTATCAACTAAAAAAATACCTACAAATTAAAAATAAATGTAATTAAACATTTTATTAAAATTACTAGAAGTCACTCTCTAAATCTGAATTAGTTAAAAATAACTAATTTGAAAGCAAAAACTTAGTCACTAATTGAAATAGTTATATTTCTACTAATCATTTAGTAAAAAATAACTAATTTTTAGTCAAATTCATTTTTAGGTTATGTCAAAATAACTAATATTTTAGTAAAATTCTGTTTACTGATTCATTTAGTCGAATTTTAACTATTTTTTAGTTATGTTTTTACTAAAAATTAGTCATTTATTTACTAATAATTAGTTATTTTTAACTAATTGCTGAAATAAAAACTCAGGCACGATTTTACTAATTATTAGTTATTTTTAACTAATTCAGATTTAGAGAGCAAAAAGTATCTATAACCTGGGTAACTAAAATGTGTATAAAATTACTACAAAATTACAAAATAACTAGAAAATGAAGAAAGTAACTAGAAATTGATTAAAGAAAATTAGAAATTGGGAAAAATTATTTTAAAAATGTCCCTGAAAAAGTCTGAATGTTCATTTGAAGGAAATTCTCTTTTTATAAAAATAATTTCAAGAATAACTTTTTTGTTGTAACACAAAATATAAAAGAGGAAATTAAATTCTGAAAATATCCATATCGATTTTTAGGTTTGCTGAACATTATTTTTGGGCTAATTAAAATTTGGAAGAAGGTTAAAAAAATAATTTTGTTCATTTGAACGTTCAGAACTTTAAGAATTATTTTTAAAAAAGGAATTACTAGAATAACAATATAATGTAAAAAATCACTAAAAGAGACTAAATAATTACAAAGTTAATAAAATAAATATAGACATTTGTCAAAGACAATTAGAAATTTTACAAAATAATTTGGAAATGAAAAATGAATTAGAAAAATGAATAAATAACTAGAAATTAAAGAAAAATGACTTAGAAAAATAAATTTAGGAAGGGAAGATTACTTAGACATTAAAAATAAATAAATAAAATCGACTAGAAACTAAAATAATAGAAGACGCTGAAGTGCGCAATGTTTCTGAGAAACGAACAAAATTTTTGTAAATTATATTTAAAATTGTATGGATAAATATGATTTATTATTCTTTGAATTAGCTATATAATAGAACTAAAAACAATTTTAAAAGTTTATTTGGCCAGAAAAGTTTTAAAAATATTTTTTTTTCTAATTTATTCTTTTTGTTCGTTTCTCAGAAACATTGCGCACTTCAGCGTCAATATAATAGGTGCGTTTAAAATACTTAATAATTAATGGAAGAAAATTCAAAAAAGTTAAATCTCTAAATCTGTATTAGTAGTTTTCTACTATATGAATTAGAAAAAAGTGACCCATGAATTTGACTAATTCATAGTAGGAAACTACTAATTCATAGTAGAAACTACTTATTCAGATTTAGAGAGAAAGAATTGAAAAATCAAGAATTTTTTAAACAATTTTGTGAATTTGATTCTTTAGAACTCTCTTTTTCTAAATATGAATTAGTGATTTTCTAATAATGAATTAGAGAAAAATAGGTTAGTATTAAATAGTAAAAAAATTAACTAATTTTATACTAATTACCGGTTGAAAACTACGAACTTGAAAGTGAAATATCTTCTAATTGAGAAACTATAATCTTTCAATATTTCATTCAGAGAAAAAATATATTAGCTTCCAGCCATCTAACTTTTTTATTTGAATCAAATAAATTTTTATTTGTGTTAAATAACATTTTATTTTTTCAAATAACTTTTATATTTCACACAAATAAAAACAAAGGTTTTGAGTGGAGAACAAAAATTTTGTTGGCTCAAACAAATTTTTTTGTTGTATCAACAAAATTCTTTGGTTAAATTATTGGTATTTATACTATAAGTATTTTTTACGCAATAAATACTATAGAAGTAATAATAATTATGTATACAATTATTTATCTAGGTTATTATATAATAACAGTATATTTATTTTTAATTTAAAAATTAATATGTATATTCAATGAAAATTGAATTATTCTTGAATATTGAATTATTATAATTATTGTTGTAAGTGTTTGCCTCAAAATAGATAGTAATAATAATGACGCTGAAGTGCGCAACGTTTCTGAGAAAGGAACAAAAAGAATAAATTAGAAAAAAAAAATTTTTAAAACTTTTCTGGCCAAATAAACTTTTAAAGTTGTTTTTAGTTCTATTATATAGCTGATTCAATTAATAATTAATCATATTTACCCATACAGTTTTAAATATAATTTACAAAAATTTTGTTCGTTTCTCAGAAACGTTGCGCACTTCAGCGACATTAATAATAGATAGTAATAAATAAATGGTATATAAACATTGAAATATTTTGAGGTTAGGTTATAGACTTTTGTTTGATTCTGTTATTTTATGACCAAGTTTACTGACTGTTAAACAATTATAATTTTCAATCACTAAATTAAAGTAGTTTTAAATAAAAAATGTTTGCTAATTGACAAAGATTGTCTTTTAGGTTATTTGTTCAAAAAATCTATAGTCAATCACGATTCATTTTTGACCTTCCACACTTATCATTATTTAACATATTTTATTAATCTTAATATATAATTATTGTGTACTTAAAAGTTTTCTTGAAAAACAGAATAAAACATAAGTATTACATTTATAACATTATCTACAGTGACCGCGCGTGCGCTATATATATTTGGTACTGCCAACAAAATATTTTTATAAACCGAAACGAATTTTGTATTAATATCTAATAAATTACTTTATAATTGCAACTACTTTTTTCTATCTGAAATTTAGTAAAGCCAGAAAAAATTTCTCAAAACTATTTTGTTATAATATAAGTAATCAATTTCTCTCTAATTCATTAGTAGAAAATCATTACCTAAATCAGATTTAAAAAACTCCTTTTTTCCAAGAGCAAAAATAGGAATTCCATATTGTAAAAATAATTCAATTCCGCCAACATATTTCCGATGGTTTTTTTCTGGAGAAAACATGTTTGTTTTCTCTAGTGAAACCCAAAAACATTTCTATATAATAATCGTAAACTTCATTCTTTCATTCTTTCATTCTGTCCACACCTGAAGTTTGGCACAATAGATGTTTTTTGTTTTAAATTAATAAATTTTGAAAAAATGTATTTTTATGTCAATTATAAGATTTCTAATTTTATTTATTTATTTATTAATAATAATAATGTATTACAATACAAACGTGTCTTATTTAAAACTACTTTACAGATTTTAATAATGATTCAAAACACTTTAAACATAATATGAAAATTAATGTATATTTTATATTATAATTTATAATAATATATGAATCATTTTCATAATAATACTTTGTTCTTTTAATTACATATAAAAAATATAATATAAATAAGAATAAAGAAGGAAATATCATGATAAAATTTGAAAAAAGCGAGCACTGTTTTTAAATATTTTTTATAGATTTTTAAATGCATTTTTTATAATTTATTCCTCTTTTAATCATTTTTTTTTTAATTTAAAACTTTCTTCCCTATTTTAAATAAAAATACGTACCAAATTAAATTTCTCCAAATAAATGTTGTATTTTTTATCTCAAAATGCTTATTTTTTATAGGTAAATTAATAAGCTTATTTAATTTCTAATTTTATTATAGGTTTCAAATTAGGATCAATTATAATTTTAATTAGTTCAATTGGAAGAACAAAAAATAAGATTGACTGAAATATACTTTTCCCTATATTACAGATTATGAATTTTAAAACTTTAGTTATGTTTCAATTTTGATTAATTTAAGTTTGAAATAATTTCAATTTGAATAGATAGAATTTGGAAATTTTTTAATTTGGAAAAATGAAAAATATTGATAGAAATTTTGAAGAATGGTTTATTATCAATTGAATTTTGTAAAGAAATTTTAAGACTAAGGGATTCTTATTATCAAAAGATGTTTGGAGTAAATTAAGTTTGCATAATAGTTTAAATATATTTTGTTCAAAAAACTATTGAAAAAGAAATATTTTTACTTTGTGTAACATACAATAATTTTTTTTATTTTTAACTAGGGAAGAAAATCTGATTTATTTTTTAAAATTTCTTTCTATTTAATAATTTGCAACAAATTTTAATAGATCAAAATTAATTCACACCTATAAATATTTTTTTTTGTTTTAAATCAATATCTTTTAAAAAAATGTATTTTAGAATTTCTAATTTTACCTATTTATTTATTAATTCTCTGTAATTTAAAACTTGAATTAAGAAATAAATTTATATTTTATTTATACAATAGTGTATTAAAATATAAAACGCGTATTTTACTATAATCTACTTTACAGTTCTTAATAAAGATTTACAACACTTTAAACATAATATGTAAATTCATGAAAAAATATGTATAAATAATTCGAAATAATTTAATGTTTCCAATACATTCGACAATTTAATTATAATTTTATGGAATATAACATAAATGCCGTCTTTATAATTTATTCCTACTTTTGGTAGACTTATGTTTGTTAAATTGAATATATTTAATTCGGTTGATGTAAATTGAATGATATTTAGATTTTTGGAAATTAAGAATTTAAATTGTTTCAAATAATTCTTAGAAAAAGATGTCTGCATCAATAATAAAATTTAGAATCGGTAAATTTAAGTATTAATTGATCAAAGTTTGAATTAAATATAAGTTTGAATCGATTTGAAATTTCCAATTTCTAGAAGTTGAAATTAATAGTTTTTAAATTTGCGAATGATTTCAGGTTACATTGTTTCCAACATTTTAAAATATTTTTAGATAAAGATTGAAATAAAAGAAAATGAACTTATTTTTATTTTAATTCCTGATGTAGGGAATTCAAATTATTTCAATTTTCACTTTTACAAATTACATTAAATTAAAAATCTTAAAACTTTGGTTATATTGTAATTTTGATTATAATTGAAGTTTGAAATAATTTAAATTTAAATTAATGGAAGTTTGGAATTTTTTAATTTGGAAAAATTAAATTTTATATTAATAGAAATTTTTGAGAATGGTTTGTTATAAATCTAATTTCGTATTGTTTAAAGAAAAATTAAAAATAAAGATTTCATATCAATAGAAGTTTGGAATAAATAAAATTTGTATAGAAAATTGTATTAATTTTATTATTAAAAAATATTTTGTTCAAAAAACTATTTAAAAAAATCTTTTTATAACGCACTATAAGAACTTTTTATTTTCAACTTAGAAAGAGAATCAGAGTTATTCTCTAAAATTTATTTGTATTTAATTATTTATAACACATTTTAATAAATAAAAATTAATTTAAAAAATTTAATTTGATAGTATAATTAATTTAATATAAATAAGTTCAGTTTATTTTTTGTATTGAAATTATACCAGTCAATGAAAAATGCAATTCTCGCGCGCTTTAGCGCGCGTATTTTTGGCTAGTTTCTATATAATATAATCAACAAACTTGAAATCAAAATGTCCAATACACTTTTTTTGTAAATCAATAAAAGTGTTTCTTGTGGAAAGTACGTGTTTCGTTTGACATTTTTAAATAAAAGGTGCTTTTCCGAGTTTGAAGCTAAAGGCTGCGAGGAAAATGGTCCTCAGAACGTAATGGCATTTGCGAAGTGGATGGACTGGAGTATCTGGAAGATACACTTTTAACGACTGCCTCTTTTCTACAAAAGTGATGAATGATTAAGGGAAGTTGAAAGTACTTCTTGCGTTATATTCAGTACTCTATGGATAACGGAATCCCTCCAGGTTTTTGGATGATGTATCTTTTTAAAAGCCTCCTTCAATTTTCACAGAGATAAAGGCGTCAAATTAGAAAGAAAAGCAAAGCCTCACACCTCCCTCAAGATTGGTTCAATTTTTATTGCTTTGTTAACAGTGAATTTCCATTTAAATTAAAATGATTTTTATTACTTCCCCTGGAACAGACCATTCCAAACAGCGCAAAAAAAAAAAAGAAATAAATTCTTGAATTCAAATTTTAAAGATATGGAGAAGAGTTGATGAAATATTCTTCAAGAGGATAGCAACTTTATCTTTGATTGAAGGACTCTTGAATATTCAGGGATGATAAATAAAAAGAGAGTTGAGCTTTCAGGGAGGAAGAAAATTGAATGAAACTTGGACATCAAACTTTAAAAAGGGTTTGAGTAATTAAAAAAAAAAGTAAGTTTTGTATTTATTTTATTTCTAATTAACCTGCTTTTTATTTATTTTAATTCTAATTAAAGTCATGCTTCTCATTTATTTTAGCTCTTATTATTTACCTACAAATTCATCTCTTTTTTTATTTATTTAGAAAATTTTATAAAATTCTATGAAAAATCTTGTCTTTATGACGTTTTATAAAAATTAAGAAACACTTGGACAAAAAGAATGTTTACGAAATTAAAGCTGCTTCGCGAAAGATAAAAGAAGAATATAACAAAGGTTTAAAGAATATGGGTCAGAATTGCTTCTATCTTTTACAGGCGAGTAATTACACATTAAATCAGGGGCTTTGCCATCTAGCAAAAGGTCCGTAAAATCTTTTCGCACATCAGTTTTAATATTTCAAACGGTAAGTGCCTGCCTCTACCATAGTCTATTTTATAAGGCTCTAAAATTTGTGTTCTATATCTAATTTGTAGGAGTCACTCAACAATGAAGAGATTTTCCGCAATAAAGAAAAAACTAGTTGTACATAACCTTAAACTATAAAATAGTTCTTCACCCCAAATAAAAATGTGGATAAAAACAATTTTCACTTCAGCCAAAATTTGTCGTTAAATACAAATTTAACATTTTATGTTTTTAATTTAAATCTCTTTAAAATTTGTAATTTTCATCTAATTTTGGCAAATAATAGCTCATTTCGATCTTTTAAATATTTTTCACAATTTTATTTATATTTTGCGAAATAATAGTTTATTTAAGAGTTAATAAACAAACAAAAGTTGATTTTTAAATATTTTTGAATATATTTTTGGATCTTTTAAAATTTGATGAAATCAATTCTTATAATATTTTTATTTGCCATTTTCTAGATTAAGGTTATGTTGATAGAGAGAACCTCCTTAAATGCAACTTTGAAAAAAGTATTCCACTTTCTTAGATTTTTATTCTTTAAATTTTTTCAAAATAATGTCTTGCTGAAAAAATTTAATTAATATTATTATTATCATCTTTATTATTATTATCATTATTAAGGAACCATTATCAGTTATTAAATCTTATTAAATCTTCTTGCCTACATGTTATTAACTCAGTCAAAGGGGTGCATTAAACTTTAAATACTTCAGGTGTATGTAAATGAAGTTTCTATAGAAACGGAAATTAAATCACATTTTCTTAAATATACAATTTTATGCAAATTTTTACAAGGCTCACACCGCAAATTCAAATTTATAAAAAAAATACACAAGAACTCGTACAATATACGTGAAAAATTTTCTTATTAATACTTAAATAGTAATAATAACACTTAATAAAAAATAATAATAATTTAATTTTTTTGTCAATTTTTAAACATTATTACGTTAAATAATATTAAAATAAAATTCAAAATAGATCAGTTTTTCTAATTACTAAATAAAAAAAAGTTGAATTCCGCAGGGGAGATTTTGCTTTAAATTCTCTTTGTGCATTAATAATGTTATTTCAAAATCGTTGCACACGTCCTTTGTGGTTAACAATAATGTGAATGAACCCATTTACGCCCGCTGGTAATGAGGAACTTTTTTTTTTAAATTATGCACGCCGGGTATAATTATTCAAAATGTGTTCTTGCATTATAATCCACTCAGAAAAAAATGTATGCGATCGCGTGCGACCTGAGATGATTGTGTACAACCTCATGTAATAAAAATAGAAATAAAAGCGCAAAAAGTATGTAAAAACTGTTTGAGATTCAATTTATTAACCTTTACACATAACGGGTCAATATCGTATTTAAATGAAATTATTAATAAAAGTGAAGTATACTTTTTGTAAAACTTGACATTTTATAAATTAAGAATCACGCTATAAAAGTTTTAATTACTTTTAATATGGGTTTATTCTAGTAAAAAGTAATTTATTTAAGAAATTAAATTTCCTGTCATTTCCCGGTCACAAATTTTCTAACAATTAAAACAGTATTTTTAATTTTGCGAAAATCGCCTATACATTTAAAATTTAACCGAACAATCAAATAGAATAATTTAAAAAAATCAAAGAATAATTATAAAATTTTAAGATAATAATTGAAAATTGAAAAAATTGTAGGAAATAATTGAAAATTGTGGGAAATAATTGATAATTGAAGGAAATAGTTGAAAAATTACGAGAATAATTGAAAAAATTAAACATGAAATATTAAATTTAAAGAAAATAATTGCAAATTGAAAAAATTGAATAAAATAATTGAAGATTGCGGAAAATAATTAATAATTCAAGGAAATAGTTGAAAAATGACAGAAATAATTAAAAAATTGAAAAAAATATGAGAAAAAATACGAAAATAAATGCCAATTGAAGACGAAATTCGAAAAATGATCAGATTAATATAGAAACTAAAAAAATAAAATTGAAAAGATTAAGTTAAAAATATTAAATTTAAAGAAAATAATTGCAAATTGGAAAATTAAGAAAATTACAGAAATACTTGTTGAAAATACTTGCAAATTTAACTACAGGATTGTGAATCGAAAAAAAAATTAAAATTGAAAAAATTATTGAAAATGGAAGAATGCAATTAAAAATTGAAAAAAAGTAATTGAAAAAAGCCGAGAATTAATAAATATAGAAGAAAAGAAATGAAAAATGAAAATAAAAATTGAAGAAAGTAATTAAAAATTTAAAAAAATAATTAAACAATTGTATTGTATTTAAAATGAAAGAAACTTCATGATAATCGAAAAAATAATATAAAAAAGGAGGTATTTTTTTAATAATAAAGAAAATAATTAAAAATTGAAAAGTGGAATTTATATTTGAAGAAATTAACTGAGAATTGAAGAGAATAGTTTTAAAATTTAATAACTGAATTAAAATTTTGAAACAATTCTTATGTGTGATAAAAATAATTGAAAAAATCCGAGAATTATTTAATATTGACGAATTAATTAAAAAACGATAAAAACAATTGTAAATTAAAGAAAATATTTGAAAGTTGAAGAAAATAATTAAAAATTAAAGAAATGAATTGTAAATTAAAGAATTAAATGGAACTTTCAAGAAAAAAATTCATAATTAAATGAAAAATTACAAAATGACGAAAATAATTAAATATTAACGAAAATAGTTAAACTTTAAAAAAAGTAATTGACAATTCAAAAAAATTCAAAAAAGGGGAAATATAATCGTAATTCGAAAAAAAATTTAAATTAATAAATAAACATAAAATTAAAAGAGAATAATAAATTGTCAATTGAAAACTGATGAATATTGTGGAAAAAATTGTAGAAAGTGAATGAAAATTAAAGAAATCAATTTGAAATTGAAGAATTGTAGTGAAATTTTAAGAAAATAATTTAGAATTAAGAAAGAACGATAATTATTGAATATTGAATAAATAATTGAAAAACAAAGAATGCATTTGAAAATTGAAGAAAATAATTCAAAATCGAAAAAAATAGTTTAAAACTGAAGAATTAAATTGAAGATTGAAAAATTTAAATTGACATTTTAAGAAAATAGTTAATAATTGGAAACAAAATTTAAAAAATGATTATATAAATAGAAACTGAAAAAAATAATTGAAAAAATTAAACAAGAAATATTAAATTTAAAAAAAATAATTGCAAATTGAAAAATTACGAAAATTATAGAAATAATTGTTGAAAAATTAACAACTGGATTGAAAATTTAAAAAAAAATGATAATTGAAAAAATTATTGAAAGTGGAAGAATGCAATTAAAAATTGAAAAATGGAATTTAAATTAAAAAAATATACTTAAAAATTGAAAAAAAGTAATTAAAAAAAGCCAAAAATTAATAAATATAGAAGGAAATCATTGAAATCTGAAGAATTGAAATAAAAATTAAAGATTAGAATTAAAAATTAAAGAAAATAATTGAACAATATTGTATTTAATATTAATGAAACTTAATGATAATCAAAAAAATAATAATAGTAATAGAAAAAGGCGATAGTTTTTTAATATTAAAAAAAAATTATTAAAAATTGAAAAATGAAATTTAAATCTTAAGAAAACAACTGAGATTTGTAGAGAATATTTCTAGAATTAAATAATTGAATAAAATAATTAAGAAATGAAGAATGCATTCAAAAATTGAAGAAAATAATTGAAAATTGAAGAAAAAATTTTAAATTTTAAGAATTAAATTGAAGATGAAAGAATATAAATTGACATTTTAAGAACATAGTTGATAATTGAAAATAAAATTCAAAAAATGACTAGATCAATAGAAACTGAAAAAAATAATTGAAAAAATTAAACAAGATATATTAAATTAAAAAAAATAAATACAATTTGAAAAATTAGGAAAATTATAGAAATAATTGTTTAAAATTTAACAACTGGACTAAAAATCGAAAAAAAATTATAATTGAGAAAATAATTGAAAATGAAAAATGGAATTTAAATCTTAAGCAAACAACTGAGAATTGAAGAGAATAGTTCTAGAATTAAATAGTAGAATTGGAATTTTAAAACAATTTTTATGAGTAAAAAAAATAATTGAAAAAATCCGAGAATTATTGAGAAATTAATTAAAAATTGATAGAAATAATTGAAAATTAAATAAAACATTTGAGAATTGAAGAAAATAATTAAACATTGATAAATAAATTGGAAATTAAAGAATTAAATGGAAATTTAAAAAAAATAATTGATAATTGAATAAAATCATTGAGAAATGAAGAATGCATTCAAAAATTGAAGAAGAAAGAATTAAATTGAAGATGAAAGAATATAAATTGCCATTTTAAGAATATAGTTGATAATTAAAATAAAATTTGAAAAATGACTAGAACAATAGAACCTGAAAAAAATAATTGAAAAAATTAAACAAGAAATATTAAAAAAAAATGCTAATTAAAAAATTAAGAAAATTATCCAAATAATTGTTAAAAATTTTACATCTGGACTGAAAATCGAAAAGAAATTGTAATTGAGAAAATAATTGAAAACGAAAGAACGGAATTAAAAATCAATGAAAATAATTGAACAATCCTTTTTAAAATTAATGAAATTTAATGATAATAAAAAAAATATAATAATATAAAAAAGGCGATAATTTTTCAATATTAAAAAAAAATAATTGAAAATTGGAATTTAAATTTGATGAAAATAATTGAGAATTGAAGAGAATAGTTTTACAATTTAATAATTCGCATTAAAATTTGGAAATATTTTTTATAAGTGAAAAAAAGTAATTAAAAAAGCCGAGAATTAATAAATATTGAAGAAAACAATAAAAAACTGAAGAATGGAAATAAAAATTAAAGTTTGGAAGAAAGAAATTAAAGATATTAAAGAAAATAATTGAAAATGGAAAAGTTGGAATTAAATTTGAAGAAAATAACTGAGAATTGAAGAGAATAGTTTTATTTCATTGTAGAAGTAGAAAAAAGAAGAATGCAATTGAAAATTAAAGAAAATAATTGAGAATTGGAGAAATTAATTAAAAATTATAGAAGTAAATTGAAGATTAAAGAATTAAATTGCAATTTTAAGAAAATAGTTAATAATTGAAAGAATTGATTTTCAATAAAATTTTTCAGAAATTTTCTGTTTAGTAACTAGATCATTTCCTGGTCAATTTTTTATTCTTCGGTTTTTTCCGGTCAAGTGGCCACCCTGAATTGAGGATAAAATCTAAAAATACATCGAGAATTGACGAAAAACAGGATTTTGTATAAAAAAAAAAAAATTTGTTGCTGATCTCTTTTATTCGAGGTGAAGGATTTAGCAGTGACATATAGTTTCTCACGGCTGTCAGGAATCCTGGGAAACGAAAACGCAGAAATGCAATATCTGCTCTTTTCAGCTACACTTCTTTGATATTTACGTACTCGCTTTTATCTTTATTGGACCGATAAAAACTTTTCAAATTCTACGAGCGTTCTGCATTTTCATTATATTTTTTTTCGTTTCCCATAATAAGACTCCAAATTAAACTAAAAGATTCTACTAAATTTGTAAATTAAGAAAAATCTACCTGCTTTGGTTGAAAATAAGAAAAAAAAGATTTTCCCAAGCAGAGTCGTTCATTAATTAAATGACTTTAAAGTAGAAATTGTAATGCTCTTTTACAATTTTAATTATTAGAGATTTTCTAGTTTCAAGAATTTATGCAAATTACACATTTTATGAATTCTGGTAAAAATTCGCTCTTAACACTTTGGCCAAGTTGATCAAGGAGTTTATAAAGTGTAAAGTTCGTTATGAATTCATAAAAAAAATTTATTATATTTTCGCAGGAAGGAAATATTACTTTGTTAATATTTATATTGTAATCTTATAAAAAGTAAGTGTTTCAAAAGTAGGCATATAAAAATATAATTTGATGAAAGTAGTATTTCCCGGAAAATTGAAAAGTTATCGACTTTTATTGAATGTAAAAAAATTTAAATGACATATATTCCAGGAAAAAAAAGTGTGTTATCCCTTCAGTTGAGAATGTAATCCAGTTTTTTGTCAAATTTTTCATGTTTGCATAACCACGACGTGAGAACGGGCAGAGAAAACTTTTTATGCAAAGTAGATTTGCAAGTTTGTCACACGAAGAATACTTTAACAGACTTGAAGACACTTCGAATATTTCCGACTTTTTATGTTGTAAAATCACTTGAAGTGAGCCAATAATACAAAATCTGATTATAAGTCAATTTCTTCCAGAGTTACAGAAAATACATTTAAATCAATTTTCGTGAAGACTTTTTGCTTACCTAATAATAAATAAATAAATAATAAAAAAGTGAGTAAAAAAATTCTGAATTTTGAAGCGTTTGAACTATTTTCCTGATAAACTATTTTCCAATAATTTAAAAAAAAATTGTAAAGTTAGGAACAGTGGAACTTTATCTATCAAAAAATACAGAAGGGAGATACAATTTTTTTTCTTGATACTTTTTTCTAGTGTTTATGTGAAACTTTTATAAAATATGCAGGTCCCCATATGCGAGGGTCCACTTTCTTCCTTTTAAATTCCTTAAGTGCACTTTAAACTACTTTCGCGACGCTTTTGAATTCTTCAATTTTCTTACCCTCCAATAAATAATTTTTCAAAGCAAGTTGCTTGATTTTTTTTCCAATTTATACAACATTGAAAACAAAACACAAAATTTGTTTGTTTAAAATGTTTACTAGACATTTTATTCAATACAATTTTTACGGTCAAGAAATTTCCTTTGATATTTTTCTAATCGGAAAATCTCGATGAAATAAAAGCTACTGTTTCGAAAAATCGAGATGTAGAAAATACTTCTCATTTATTTTGAGCGACTTTTATTCTTTTTTCGTAAACTGACATGATTGCAAAATAGCTTATTTTTGAAAAAAGAGTGACGCTTTTACAACCACTGTATTTCACTATTTGAAAGATCTCTGATGTATTGAAGTGCCGGATTCATCTAACAATAAATCAAAGCTTTCTTTTACAGACAAAGTACTTTTTTACACGGATTTAGATTACATAGAAAACTTGAATTCCTTTGAAAATGTAACTAAATGTCGAGGCAGTAAAAGGTCGTTTTTATAAACTAAAACTCTTATTCTAAACTTGCTTCACAAACTAGAAAAAAATTAAGTTACGAAAAATGTATTAAAGTTAAAAAAAAAAGGTTTTAAGAAACATGTATGTTCGAAATTTCAATTTTACATGCAAAATAATAAAAATTGAAATTTCGAACATGAATATCTCAAATTTTAGACGGTAAAGTTGAAATTGAAAAGAAAACAATCACAGTATTTAAACATTTTATAAGTGCCTAAAACATCTTACAAAAATAATTTTTTCTTTTAAATAATTTTAAAATTATATTTTTTAAAACTTCCCACCTTATTTGTATTAAAAAAAACCTACTAAATTAAATTTCTTTAAATGAATGTTCTATATTATTTTCTTCAAATTTCAATACAGTAATTGATTTCATTAATTTTTTCCATAAATTTCCTCATTTTTCAATTGACAATTTATTAATCTCCTTCAATTTTATCATTATTCATTAATTTTAAAATTTCTTTTGTTCAAATCACAATTATTCACACCAATTTTCGAATTTTTATTCAATTTTTAATTATTTTTTTAATATCTAATCATTTTTGTCGTAATGTAATTTTTTTTAATTATCAATTATTTTCTTGAAAATTTCAATAATTTCTTTAATCCTTTTATTTCTAATTTATTCTTTCAATTTTTAATTACTTCAATTCTCAAATATTCTCTTGAAGTTCCAATTATTTTTATCGATTTTCAATTAATTCTTCAGTATTCAATAATTCTCAGATTTTATCAATTATTTTTTGCACTCATTAAAATTGTTTTTAAATTTCAATTTAATTATTCAATTCTACAACTATTCTCTTCAATTCTCAGTTGTTTTCTTCAAATTTAAATTCCACGTTTTAATGTTCAATTATTTTTTTTTTAATTATTTCTTTAGTAATTAATTATTTTCTTTAATTGTTTATTCCATACTTCAATTTTTATTTCCATTCTTCAGTTTTCAATTAATTTCTTTTATATTTATTAATTCTTCTTCAATTATTTCCTAAAATTTTGTTAATTTGCAATTATTGTCTTAAAATTTTATAATTATTCTTTGATTTTTAACTATTCATTACAATTCTTAATTATTTTCTTCAAATTTGAATTCCACTTTTCAATTTTGAATTATTTTCTTTCATATTAAAACTTAATCGACTTTTGTTTATTATTTTTTCGATTGTCATTAAGTTTTTTTAATTTTAAATACAATTATTCAATTCGTTTCTTTAATTGTTAATTCCATTCTTCAATTTTTTATTTCCATTCTTTAGTTTTCAATTACTTTCTTCTATAGTTATTATTCCTTAGCTTTTCCAGCCAGTAAACAATTACTTTTTTTCATTGTTTAAGAATATTCTTTAAATTTCAATTTCATCCCTTAATTTTTAATTACTTTTTGATTATTGACATATTTTCATCAGTTTTTCAAATATTCTCGTCATTTTCCAACTATTTCCTTCAATTCTTAATTAGTTTCCTACAATTTCAATTATCTCCTACAATTTTTTCAATTTGCAATTATTTTCTTGAAATTTAATATTTCTTGTTTAATTTTTTCAATTATTTTTTACAGTTGTCTATTAATCTAGTCATTTTTCGCATTTTTTTAAATTGATAATTATTGTATTATTTTTTCAAATATTTTCTTTAGTTTTTCAATTATTTCCTAAAATGTTTTTAATTTTTTATTATTGTCTGAACATTTTATATTTATTCTTTGATTTTTAACTATTTTTTCCAATTCTTAGTTATTTTCTTCATATTTCAATTCCACTATTCAAATTTTAATTATTTTCTTTAATATTAAAAATTAATCGCCATTTTTCTAATATTTTTTCAACTATCATTAAGTTTTTTTAATTTTGAATAAAAATATTCAATTATTTTCTTTAATTTTTAATTCCATTCTTCAATTTTTATTACCATTCTTCAGCTTTCAATAATTTTCTTTTATATTTAATAATTTTTGGCTTTTTCAATTACCATTTTTTTAAAAATTTTTTAAGTGCATTCTTGAAATTTCAATTCCATTCTTTAATTTGTAATTGCTTTCTTTATTTTTCACATATTTTCTTCAATTTTTCAATTATTTTAGTCATTTTTCAACTATTTCCTTCAATTATTAATTATTTTTTTGGAACCCAATGTAATTGGGTTCCATAACCCGTTTGTTATCTAAATAAATAAATAAATAAATAAATAAATAAATTTTTCGCAATTTTTAATTATTTCCAAAAATTTTATAAATTTTTAATTCATGTCTTTAAATTTTATAATTATTCTTTGATTTTTAGCTATTCGTTTCAATTCTTAGTTATTTTCTTCAAATTTAAATTCCATTATTCAATTTTCAATTATTTTCTTTTTTATTAAAAATTTATCGTTTTTTTTCTACTATTTTTTTATTCTCATTAAGGTTATTTAATTTTAAATACAATTATTCAATTATTTTCTTTAATTTTTAATTCCATTAATCAATTTTTATTTCCATTCAGTTTTCAATTATTTTCCTCTTTATTATTTATTCATTCTTGGCTATTCCAATTACATTTTTTTGATTTTTTAAGAATATTTTTTAAATTTCAATTCCATTCCTTAATTTTTAATTGCATTCTTAATTTTTCACATATTTACTTTAATTTTTCAATTACTCTTGTCATATTTCTACTAGTTTCTTTAATTATAAATTATTTTTCTCAATTTTTAATTATTTCCTACAATTTTTCTAATTTTTATTTATTGTCTTAAACTTTTTAAATCCTTTGATTTTTAATTATTCTTTTCAATTCTTAGTTATTTTCATCAAATTTAAAATCCACTTTTCTATATTCAATTATTTTCTTTAATATTGAAACTTAATCGCCTTTTTTCTATTATTTTTTCGATTCTCATTTAGTTTCTTTAATTTTAAATAAAATTATTCAATTTTGTTTTTTAATTTTTAATTCTATTCTTCAATTTTTATTTCCATTCAGTTTTAAATTATTTTTGCTATATTTATTCATTCTTGGCTTTTCTAATTACTTTTTTTTCATTTTTCAAGAATATTCTTTAAATTTCAATTCCATTTTTAAAGTTTCAATTGCTTTCTTAATTTTTAACATATTTTCTTCAATTTTTCAATTATTCTCGTCCTTAGTCAAGTATTTCCTTCAATTATTAATTATTTTTCTCAATTTTTAATTATTTCGTAAAATTTTTTTAATTTTACAATTATTGGCTTAAAATTTTATAATTATTCTACGGTTTTTAAATATTCTTTTGAATCCTTAGTTATTTTCTTCAAATTGAAATTCCACTTTTAAAATTTCAATTATTTTATTTAATAGTAAAACTTTTTAATACAATTATTCAATTATTTTTAAAAATTTTTATTTCCATTCGTCAGTTTGCAATTATTTTCTTCCATATTTATTAATTATTGGCTTTTTCAATTACTTTTTTTTCATTGTTCAAGAATATTCTTCAAATTTGAATTCCATTCTTAAAATTTTAATTGCTTTCTTCATTTTTCACATATTTTCTCCACTTTTTTAATTATTCTCGTCATTTTTCAACTATTTCCTTCAATTGTTAATTATTTTCTAAATTTTTTTCAATTTTCAATTTTTATCTTAAAATTTTATAATTATTCTTTGATTTTATAAATTATTTTTTTCGACTTTATATTAATGTAGCCTTCTTTTTTATTTTGTTTTCTATTGTTAATTATTTTTGTCATTTTGTAATTTTTTCAAATCTTAATGTAATTCTTAAATTTTCAATTTATTTCTCAAATTTTCATTTTATTTTCTCGATTTTTAATTATTTTCTACAAATTTCAATTATTTATTCGTTTTTTAATTCAGTTGTTCAATTTGCAATTATTTCCAACAGTTATTCCTACAATTTTTCAACTATTTTGTTTAAATTTAATATTAATTGTTTAATTTTTTAAACTATATTCATTTCAATTGTGTAATTATGTATCCATTTTTCGAATTTTGTTTTGCTAGCTAGTTTAATAATTCTCAACAATTTTCTCAACCAAAAAGATCTTTCAATTTTGTTTTTTTCCAGAACTAGAGAGAAGTTGATCCATTTCGAAAAAAGCTTAAAACGCAAGTACTGAAGCGAACAATAAAATCTGTTGTAGTAAAATACAAAAAACTTGAAAAGTACTTTTCGTTAGGTGTGTCAAAACCTTTAATACTTTCGTTGAAAGTTGGGTTAGTGAACGGATTTATAGTTGGATAGAGAAAAAAGTGATTTGTGCTTTTCTGAAAGCCTTGACCGCTTTCGAGACCGGAAGTGAGACGTGCAAAAGGACACAAAGGATTCTCGTCTTAAAAGTCAGTCTTTTATATTTGAACACATCTTTATCAGCGTCTTTCTATGACGTTCGCTTCATCAAATATATACTTATACTTTCATATTTATATATCTTTTTTACGTAAATTATACTCAAAAATGATAAATTCCAGATAATATAAACTTTTTTTTGTTCATTAATAAAATCATAAAATTCGCAATATTATTATTTATTTAACAAAACCATATCAAACTACGCATATATTGAAACGTTTTAAATATCTAACTGCATACTTTGGTAGTCTGCGTAGTTTTATATTGAATTCTAGAAAGTTTCAATTAAATCAGAAATGCGCTGGATTGTTTTTTTGTTGTTGAAAGTTTTTACTCTAAAGAATTTTGGGAATTCTAATTTTAAACTATCTTTGAACATTTTGCGAAATTTCAAAAGTTTCTAGAGAAAATAAGAGTGCAAGGTACTAACTATCGAGTATTGCCCCAAGGCATTTAATCGATATGGCATGATTGTTTGCCTATACACTTTAGAGATCGAACCATTTGAATTGACTCCTATTCTGAGTCTCATTTCCTTGAATGAGATGGAGTTTTCGTGATTTGAGTGTTTGTCTAGTTTATTTTTGTACATCACACCTTTCGCAAAAAGAACATTAGTACGGGAAAATGTGAGAGAGCAAAAAGCACAAGTTCGTTTTAAAACAGCGCCTGAAATTGTTCCCAATAAAGCAATGACAATTTTCATAAGGGAAATCGCCCAACAGTAGATAGTAAAAATTTCCAACAGGTGTAATTATTTCAGATTAAAGTAATTAATAAAAATTTTAACACTAAAACCAAGCTAATGTATTCAATTAATTAACACAACCAGCAAAATGAGCCTAAATTTAACCACTTTTCTATTTTAAGTATTTTTATTATATGATAAAAATTCACTTAAAAATAACCACCTGCCAACAGTTGATAATTGTTTCTTATTTGAAGAATATAAATTTTGGAACAGCTTTCTTCTTGTAAAACAATTCCTTGAAAAGTATTCTTCAAAATAAAATCATTTTTTCAATACAAAACTGGTTTATTCTTTAATAATATTAAATGAAATAATAGAAATATAAAAAACCTTGTCACTTTTGATACACGCCTAACCATACCTAGGAACAGATAGCGGGAATTTTGAAACGAAGAAATTAAAAAATTTAATAAATTCTTTTTTTCTATTTGTGTATTAATCTTACGTATATATATAAATGTTTTCTAAATTTTGTTTATTGATAATTAATTTAAATTTAAATTTTAATTTAAATTTCAGAAAAATACTTCAAAATCTTAGAAATGGATTGAAAAAAATTAAAACAACGAAAAATTGGAGAAAATAATTGAAAATTGAAAAAAAAAATGATTAAAATTGAGGTAAATAATTAAAAATTTAGAAAATTAACTCAGAAATGATGAAAGTGATTAAAAATTTAAGAAAATAGTGAAAAAATAATTTAAAATTGAAGAAAATAATAAAAATTTGGGAAAATAATTGAAACAATTACATAACATATTTTAAATAAATGTTAATTGAGGAAAATTTTAAAAAAATATTTGAAACTTTTACAAGTTTATTGCATAAAAAAATGAAAATAATTAAAAATTAGAGATAATAAATGAAAAAAGATAAACAAAATTTAAAATTGAAAAGAACAATTTTCCATTTAAGAGAAATAATTGCAAAAAATACAGAATATAAGTATATAAAATACGAGAAAATCGTATAGATATAATTGAAAATTAGATAAAAAAAAATGAAAATTTCAGAGAAATAATTAAAAATGTTTTGGAAATTATGAAAAAGAACGTAAGTAATTGAAAATTGAAGAAGATAATAAACAAATTATATAAATAATTGAAAATTGAATTAAATAATTGAAATATCAGATAAATATTTTAAAATTTGGAAATTATGAAAATAATTGAAAATGATTAAAAATTGAAGAAAATAATGGGAAAATTGAGAAAAATATTTAAAAATTTTAGAAAATAATTTAAGAAAATAAGAATAATTAAGAATTAAGGAAAATAATTGAAATATGATAAAAAAAAATGATATGTTGAAAAAAATTTACTGAAATTTAAAATAAATAATTGAAATATTGCAGAAATTGATGAAAGATTTATATAAATATGTAAAGAGTTTAAGAGAAGCTACGACATATGTATGACATTATTATTATTTTTATTTTTGTATAAATACGTTTATGGTTCCCATAATGGTTTATTATTGACTGTGGGATATATTTTTAAATAAATAAAAATAAATAAATAAAATTAAAAAAATTGAAACTTGAAAAAAATACTTGAAAATCTGAGAAATTAATTTAAAAGAATGAGAATAATAAAAAATTAAAGGCTAAAAATAATTGAAAGTTAAGATAATTAATACAATTTTTTGGAAATTATGAAAACAAATGAAAATAATTAAAAATTTAAAAGAAAATAATTAAAATTTAAGAAATATATTAGAAAATCTTAAAAAATAATTTTACAAAATAAGAAAAATAAGTAAGAATTTAGGAAAATAATTTAAAAGTGATAAAAATAATTTAAAATTGAAGAAAATAATTTAAAAAATTGCAAAAATTCATGAAAGATTTATATATAGGTATACAGAATCCGTTTAATATTCTATTTAACAATTAACATAAATATATTTTCCCCAATTCAAATAAAAAATGATAATTATTTAATAAATTCTTCTACATTATTATTATTTTTTATATCAATTTTATTTGGAAGTTTAATAAATTGAATTTTATTGTTTAAGAGAAACTACGGCATATTTCTGACATTATTTTTTCCACTTTTGACTGCAGGATATATTATGAAATAAATAAAAATAAATAAATTAAATTAAATTAAAATTAAAATTTAAGAAAAATACTTAAAAATCTGAGAAATTAATTGAAAAATATGAGAATAATTAAAAATTAAAAATAAAATTTAAGAATGCTAAAAATAATTGAAACTTAAGATAATGAATAAAAGTTTTTGGGAATTATAAAAACAAATGAAAATAATTAAAAAATTAAAGAAAATAATTGAAATTTGAGAAAAATACTAAAAAATCTTACAAAATAATTTTACAAAATGAGAAAAATAATTTAAAATTTAGGGAAATAATTGAAAAATAATAAAAATAATTTAAAATTGAACAAAATAATTGTAATATGATAAAAATAATTAAAATTTTTAAATAATAGTTGAAATATGATGAAAATAATTTAAAATTGTAAAAAATAATTGAAATATGATGAAAGTAATTAAAATTTCAGATAAATAATTGAGATTTTTGAAAATTATGCAAAAAGGATGAAAAGAATTAGAAATTGGAGCAAATGATAGGAAAATTACAGAACTTATTTTTAAGCAAAAGAAAATAATTGAAAAATCGTTTAAAAAGTTTATAATTGAAAACAGTAATGTGAAATTGAGATAATAACTAAAAATTTAAGAAATTATTTAAAAAATAATTAAAATAATTAAAAGATGGAGAAAATAATTGTAAAATAAAAAAAGAAATTAATATTGAATAAAATAATTGAAAACTGAAATATTTGAAAGTTCAGGATTTAAGATTGAGAGAAAAAAGTGAGATGCAGTGAAAATAATTAAAAATTGCAGAACTTAATTGAAAAATGATAAAAATAGTTAAAATGGTAGTTTAAGTAATCTAAATAATAAGAGAAAAAAATTATTAAAAATTTTAGAAAATTTTAAATCACTTAAAATTTATTATTTTTGAACCGTGGATTAATAAAACTTTTAATCAATGCAAGTTCAAATTAACAGAAATTTGAAGAAATTAAAATTGATATAAATTTAAAATTTAAGAACATTTTGGAAATGTGAAATATGTGTAAAAATTTAAAACAAAATTACGTCTTGTGACAAACTTCAGGCGTGGAAAGAGTAAAAGAATTAATGAATGAAAGAAACTTGTAAATTATTATATATAATTCTTACTTTTAACATTGAAATTTAAATCATTACTATAATTAAAATGATATTAGAGATTCTATTTTCATACATTGATTGAGAAAATTTGACTAAATTTGATAAATAAATAGAACACTTAAATTCTCATTAATTTTCGATTAGAATTTTGGTCGTATATATTCCCGGTTATATTCTTATTACTGTAGTCCACATAATATATTTCAGGTTAATTTTTTATTTTTTCAGTTCTCAGAAAGACTTTTTCCATTTCTGCACGATATTATTCATATTCTTAAAAAAAAAACATTGTTATGTCACCTTATTTTATTTCTAAAATTTTATAATAACCCGAATTAAAATTTTAAAGCAATTTTTTAGAAAATTAAAATTATCCACTTTTGCGTGGTCTTCCCTATATTAATTTAAACACATGGATCAATTCTAAATTTATTTGAAGAATTTTATTTTTAAATCAAGGTATTTAATGATTTATGCTAAATTTTCGTATTTCATATTTCATTTTCCTTGGTTTCGTTTTAAACTCTCATATTCAATTAAAATTGTCTTGCTGGGAGCGAGGAAAATGAAAAATTGAAGCAAGTAATAGCAGACGGGGAATAAAAATCAGTTTTTTGTGACGTTTAAAGAGAGTGATTTTAAAAGACTTTTTTGCAAAAAAAAAAAAAAAAACGAGCGGGAAAAGCTTACGTACAAAGGTGATTTGCATTTTAAATTGTCACACCTATGTTGAAACAAAACGGATGGATCCACAATAAGATTACATAATCTTTTTGAAGGCCGTTATGAAGGCATGCAATTTTGATGCTGTAAATGTGAAGAATAATGTGGTTATGTTTATAAACTGCCTTGATGTATTCAAGATTTACTGACAGACATTTACCTTTCTGGCTCATATCTTATTGTCAGTTTATTCTTCAACAAACTTAAAATGTAAAATTATATATATTCTTAAGAATTGTACTAGTTTTTATAAATGAATAATTTAATAAAAAGTCAGTAACTTAATCGATAAAATTAATGAAATTAACATAGAAGTATATAAGAAACGAGAATAAAAGTATTATCAATATTTTATCTAAACAAAATTTGTGTTTACACTGTTCATATTTGTCTTTCTATTTTTATTCATGTACATTGATAATTGGCTATGTAAACTGTTTACTTATATTCAACAATCCGATACTAAAATTATATTGATTTTCAGGCACTTAAAATCCATTGATAATAAAACCACGTAAAATGGTAAATTTATCAATAATCGAAGTAATAAACCGCAGGATAGTACTTCATTCTGAAACAACTAGAGAGTCATAAAATTAAGCAATAACTATACGGTATCATTAAATGAAACCAAATGTGCAATTTAAGATATTATATTTCTCAAAGTAATGTTTTTGAGAAATGCTATTGACAGCAAATGATTATTAAATTATTAAAATTATATTTTCTGTCCCTTTTAAAAAAAATGTAACATGTTAAAAATATTTCATTTTTATTTTAACTAAAAATTATCTAAATTTCAATATGTCCCAATTTTAATTGACTTAAATTTCAATCTATTCTGAATTCAATTTGTATACAAATTTAAATGTATTCCAATTGTAATTTAGACGAATTTCAATCTACAGAATTAAAATGTCTTCAAGATTCAATCGGTTTAAATTTTAATTTATCTTAATTTTAATTTATTCAAGTTTTATTTAAATCTAATCCCAATCGATCCGTATTTTAAATCCATTCAAATTCTTATCGATCAGATTTTATAAACGATACAAGTTTTATTATATCATAATTTTTATTAACCAAAACTTTTAATATTTTCGCTCAAAATGAGAATAATTTTCTAAAATCTTGAGTATAATTCTGCATTTATGACTTTAATCCGAGGTCTATCACAAATAAGGTAAAAATCACTTAACACATTTTTCAGTGCATAAAAAACAAAAATACCAAAAGAATGAAAAGAAAATTTCATTACATATTTCAAATACATCTTAATATGAATAAAATTAGATTAATTTTTTAGTATCAAACCACGAGTTTTGACAGTAACAAGATTTTTGTAATAAATGAGAATTAAATCAAGTTCGGTATCACATAAAAAGACGACAGAGCTTCGTTGAACCGTAAAAAAAGAAATAAATCAATGAGTTTGCCACTTAACCCCTTTTTCTGTACTATTTGATCCAAGGCACACCATAAATCATAATTTTATATTTAAAGAGAAAAATTAATTATATTAAGTCATTTTCTATTCAATGTTTTTAATTGACTTTTCCGTAAAGTTTTGCATAATTATAATTAAAACTGGACATTTATAACTTGAAATAAAGATGGGCCATTCCACACAAAATCGGATACTATTTTTATTTTGTATTTTGGATTTAATAATTGGGACGCGACATAAAGAAAGGTACCTAAGAAGAACAAAATTTTAGGTTTTGTTCGTGATTTTTGGAATGAAAATGCACAAAGAGGTTCAGCTGTCTATAATAAATGTTTAAGTCTTCATTCCATCCAAAATATTCAACAAAATATATTTTTGATTCAACGTATAATTAAAAAGGAAGTTTTAATCAAGGTAAAATTATCACTGAACATAACCTAAAAGTTTTTCCTTTTTAGGTCTCTGTCTTTCTATCGAGTCACAATTATGGGAAGAGGGGGCAAAATGGGTCACTTAACGTTTGAAGCTAAATAATTCTGACAATATTATTACATTTATATTATGTTTTTTTATTCTAATAATTATATCATTAGTTATCCGTCTTTTATGATTAAGTCTTATTAGGAACATACGTAATTAAATAGAAAATTAACAAAATGTAGAAAAAGTCAAATCTTCCGTTTTACTCCTTAGGGTCAAGATAGGCAACCTCATCATGTACTGTTTATTGAAAAACCACAAAAAATTAATTTTTTAGTTGAAAATTAAAACGCACATTGCACCCAATAAAATTAACAATTCAACATTTTTATAACAAATTATTTTGGTAATTACCTATATATGTATAGTTTTGCCAACAGTATTTAATAAACTTGATTTTTAAAAAATCCGTCAATTTTTTTCTTTTTTTTAATAAATATAAAAATATAAACATAATTAAAACAATATTTTTCAAATAAATATATAAAATCTCCTAAAGAGATGTGCACGGTTCTCCAACAGTTTCGAGACTATTAAGAAAATTCGTTTGACATTTTGTGTAAAAGTACAAAACAAAAACAGACTCTTGTCGTGGGCAAAGAACTCTTAAGTAAATACAAATCGACGACAAAAATAAGAAATTGCTTACAAATTAAATCGTTGATAAATTTAACTTTTTTAATAACGGAAATAAATTCTGTTTAAAAAACAAATAAACATTTTTAAACAAATTTTGAGAATTTTAAAATCTTATTTTTCCGTTTCCTATTTTTCTTATGCGGGTCACTTGAGATTACCTTTTGGTAGTGATTATGTTGTTGGTTTTGTGCTAAATGCACATTTACACATCATTACTTTGTTACTTTTATTTAGTTATTATTACTTAGTTGAACATTTATTATCATTCATTTTCGTTCATATTAAATTTTGTTGTTGTTGTTATTTTTGGTAGCAGTAATTTTAATTCCTGGTAATTTAATACATCGGTATTTTGTTCTGTTGGCTGTTGATAATTACATGATTTACGATTGTTATAATAATGTTGTATTACTATTATATCTTATTACCGATTTATCTTTATCTTTTTTTTCTGTTTGTCAACGATTAGTCGATAAAGGTTGTTATTGAGAATGATACATGTATACCTAGTAACGTTGTAAAATCGTTTCACTAATTATTCTTCGCTTGTCTTCCTTCAATAATTCCACTTGTAGTATCGCATATTTACACCCGACGGTACACGTTTACAGCATTTCAGATAGCCAAATTTTGGAAATCTCCACTCTCCCTCGTCCGGAGCCCTCTGCTCTTACCTCACTTCGTTATTTGTACCCGACGCGAATGGTTCTCTGAAAGTGACACGTGCTTTAAAACAGAGAAATCAAACCTTTTTATTTCGTATATTGTCAAAAATAAATAAATTAAACAAAAGTGAAACAGTGTAAGTGCAAAGTGTATTTGTAAAGTGAAAAGAATAAATCACAAAACATGAGACATGACCTCTTTATAGGTCTGTTATTAGTCTCGACGCCTCACAATAGGCTACAATGAAACATGACCTTGCTACAGGTTTTTACTAGTTTTAAAGTCTAAACTTAAAACTTAAATCTATTACTAAATGCAATAGGTTTTATGAGAAAATAAATAAATAGAATAGAACTAAAAAATATATTAATAAAGTGTAAAGTGTAAGTTTAAAGTGTAAAGTGTAAAGTGAACAGTGTAATCGTAAAGTATAAAGTGAAAAGTGTAAGTGTAAAGTATAAAGTATGAAGGGAACAAAATTTGATACATGACCTCCCTATAGGTCTGTTATTTGTCTCAACAACTCATCGCAATCTAATATGAGACATGACCTCGCTATAGGTCTGTTACAAGTCTCAAAGCTTCATCGTAAGCTACTTTAAGACATAATTTCGATATAGGTTTTAAAATGTTCTCAATGTACAATTCAACTCTAATTAGAGACATGGCCTCGCTATAGGTCTGTTACAAGTCTCAATGCTTCATCATAAGCTAATTTAAGACAAAACCTCGCTATATGTTTTTTAATGCTCTCAATGTACAATTCAACTCTAATATGAGACATGGCCTCCCTATAGGTCTGTTATTCGTCTCAACAACTCATCGCAATCTAATATGAGACATGACCTCATGACCTCGCTATAGGTCTGTTACAAGTCTCAAAGCTTCATCGTAAGCTACTTTAAGACATAATTTCGCTATAGGTTTTAAAATGTTCTCAATGTACAATTCAACTCTAATTAGAGACATGGCCTCGCTATAGGTCTGTTACAACTCTCAATGCTTCATCGTCAGCTAATATAAGACATGACCTTGCTATAGGTCGCTCAATAGTCTTAATGCACAATTCAACTCTAATTAGAGACATTGCCTCTCTACAGGTCTGTTAATAGTCTCAGTGCTTCATTGAAAGCTAATATATGACATGACCTTGCTATAGGTCTTTTAATACTCTCAATGTACAATTCAAACCTAATATCAGACAATTGCCTTGCTGACGGTCTCTTAACAGACTTAAGGAACAATTCAACTCTAACATCAGATGTGGCCTATCTACATGTCTCAACGAATCATTCTAGGTTAAAATGAGACAGGGCCTTCCTATAGGTATCAAATAGTCTTAATACACAATTCAACTCGAATATGAGA
This sequence comes from Ganaspis brasiliensis, assembly GCA_037103525.1. Lineage (NCBI taxonomy): Eukaryota > Metazoa > Arthropoda > Insecta > Hymenoptera > Figitidae > Ganaspis > Ganaspis brasiliensis. The sequence goes on from JAZKLR010000146.1 coordinate 4,472,147, forward strand.
CAGGGCCTCTTCACAGGTCTATTGTTAGTCTTAATGCCTTATTCTAGTCTAACTGAGACAACTAATTCATCCTCTTTATAGTCTCAACGCTTTATTCTAGGCTAATATAAGAAATTGCCTCTCTATAGGCCTGTTGAGAACGTCACCTAATACAAATTGAGACGTGATATCTCGGTAGAACTGTTAATAGTCTGAAGACCTCATTCAATATTAATATGAGACATGGACTCTCTACATGTCTGTTGATAGTCTCGACGCCTCATCGTAGGCTAATATTAGACACAGCGCTTCTCTCTGTTAATAACAAATAAGTGCTTTATCCTAGGCTAATTCAATGGATTATTTAGCTGAGACATCAAACAACATGTAACAAATGGCTTCTCTATATGCCTATTAATAACAAAAATTGCCTCATTGTAATTTTACTCAAGCAATTTTCTCAAAAAAAAAAAAAAAACTTATGTATAAATAATAAGTGCATTATAATATGAGAAAATACTTCTCTATACCTCTAGCAATGGACGCAGAGCATTCGTGTAAAATAATTAGAACGAATTTCGCCGAATAATTAATCAACTCATAAGAAATGGCCTATCTAGAAGCCTCTTAATACACTTAATGTCAACGTAAGCAAATAACTTTTAATGACAAATAACGTCCTACTTGCAGGTTTACTCATCAATTAACCATAAAAAACTGGACACAACATAACCTTACCACAGGTTTATTAATAACAATTACATGTCTCAGGGAAGAATACCTCACCAACTTTCGATAAACATCAAACAAAATACAATAAAGAGATTCGCAATAGATCTCTTAATGACATATAAGCCTCATTGTAGACAAAATCAATCGACTTTTACTAAAACCACAAGCAAAATATGAGAAACGATCTCACTATAGACCTCTTAATGCCAACTGTGTGGCTAAAATAACAATAACAACAACAACAACAAAGGTCCCTTAAGAAAATTTTTCTAAAGAATAGAAGAAGATACGTCAATAGCCTTTACATCGACTTTTAAATAGCATATACAGTCTTACTGACAACTAAGCTTCTCATTGTCAAAACAAAAACAAAGAACTCGCTGCATGTCTATTAATGTCAACAGCACATAATAAAATCTGCTTTCTATGACTTTCAAACGATGTTCCTGGTGAAACCAAGGACCTCACTATAGGTCTGTTATCAATATTTTCAGAGTTTCAGTATAAATTTCAAATAATAATAATAAATAAAACAAAATACGATCTTATTTAAAGATAAGGGAAAAGAATACTTTGGATTCAATAAGGGAAACTAATTGACCAATTACTCCTTTTTGGTCAAAACCTTATACAATAATAATAATAATAACAATAAACATCAGTCTCACTAAATAAAGAAATTTATTATACTCTACAAATTAAACTCTGGAATTAAACAATAAATGAACATATGATTCAAAAATAAATCCTACTATAGGAAACATTACCAAAAAGTTTTGTATCTCAAATATTTCTTGCTAAACAAGCAACTCTAAAGATATTTACTCAGTTCTAACAAGCTGCAATTACTAAATAATATTCATTAACCTATTTTTTCGTAAAAAAAAATACCAACTCTAGCTAAACCAAAAATATTATTAAGAATGACTTCTAGATGAACTTAAAATTTAAAAATTAAGAAACGGTCAATGAAGTTGAAAAACACTTAAAGTGTACCCAATAAAATTACTTAAGAAGACCATCATCCTTAAAAGTCTAGACTACAAATCAAAGAATAATATATACAGACAATCCGTCTATAAATACGTATATGAAAAAATCTGTACTACAACGTACCTTGCTACCAAGTATGATAGATTTAAACTGCAAGAAAATAATATAACAAGACGGTGATATGTTGAAAAATTTAGACAAAAATAGTCCTTTAAGACATGTTTAAAAGAAGAACTTAAAATCAAATGATAAATTACCTTAAAATTTTACAAGACAGCTTCTGTTTAGCGAATTTAAACCGGTAAATAGTCTACAAACAATACGACTATATATAAAACTGCAAGTCCAAGGTAAATAAACTGACATTTAGATGTAAGCTGCCAATTAGGCTGAAAATGTATTACCTTACACGGACTGTTTCTCTACGTTTAAATAAAAAGTGGGTTAAAATTCACATCTCGTTGCAGTTGGTTTTTACCGAAAAACGCGGATTAATATTCCAAACAAACAAATCAATAGAACTATTGTTACTATATACAAAGTACTTGTTTGAAGTGCGAAACGACAATTGAAAATTTACCAACAAATGAATTCACAATAATTATATAAAACTAAACATTTTTATGTCACATATCAATAACTTAGATTTCGCTGAAAGAATTGAAAATTGAATAATCTTTGAAAAATTATATCACACACAAAATTAAATACAAATCGACTGAATATAGTGAACATACTAATTGTTACTAAAATGGTATAAATCACAAAAAATAAAATGAAATAAATTAAATAAGTAAACAAAAATAATGTTTTTACTAAAAATCATCAAAGCAATCGCATCATCAACACATCTTACAGGTGTAACTTTTATCTGTGACCAAACCATTATATTTTCAAGCATAATTTGGATAGAAGTTAGATTCTAAAATACACTGCATATAATGATGCATGATTCCTAGGCTAAGAAGACAGCAGATAATTTTTATGATTTAGGAAAATCTTTTCTTTTAAATAAGACAAAATTTAAAATTAGCCTTTAAAAGTCCTTTCTACCATATGTTAATATAAAATATAATAAAAGCTTTATCCCTTATCATCATGGGCCATGAAACTTAAACATAATGAAAATATTACAAAACCATATACAAATCAAAGTGAACGACAGTATAGATTAAATATAAACAAATGCTAAACATTTTTCCTGACAATAATATTCAGATCATATTAGGGATCTTCTTTGAACATATACAAGTGGAATTATTGAAGGAAGACAAGCGAAGAATAATTAAAAGATTGATCGACTTACCTGTAAGGAAGGTCAATCAAAATTAATCGAGCTTGTCTTCCGAAAATAATTACATCCCTCCCACCCAATTTTTCTGGTTTACCCATTAAATATGATCTGAAACGACAAACAACGAAGTGAGGTAAGAACAGAGGGCTCCGGACGAGGAAGAGTGGGGATTTCCAAAATTTGGCTATCTGAAATGCTGTAAACGTGTACCGTCAGGTGTAAATATGCGATACTACAAGTGGAATTATTGAAGGAAGACAAGCGAAGAATAATTTTGATTGACCTTCCTTACAGGTAAGTCGATCAATCTTTTAATTTTTACAACTTACAATTTTTAAATTTTTCTTTCATGTGATTAATTTTTGCAAGTTAAATTTAATAATAATAATTTTTGGTTAATTGTTCTTTATAAATTTATTATCTCGAAAGTTATACACGATACCAAGGCTTTGAAATTGATTTCTTTATTTATTTAAATTTTTAATTCTAAAAATTTATTGTTTTATTTTATGAAAATCTACATACTACGACTATTTCAATTAATAACAACTACAAATTGAAGAACCATTGAGAAATATTTTGGCTACTAAGTTTGAAAATTAAAATTTGAAGAATTATTGAGTTGCTGTTGTTTTCTGAGTTCCTGTTCCGATTAAGAATTTGGATTTTTATTTTATGCATAATTTATCTTGGATTATGGAATCCTTTTTGGTTGAACCTGAGAATCTTGAAGATTTTGGAATGCCAAATATAATCTTGCTGCGTTTCCTGTCTTGTATTATATAATTTGACTTCGTCACCTGGAGTAATATCCTTAAATTTTCATTTCTTGGAAGGCTTTATCATATATTTCAACTCTAAGTTCGAATCTTCTATTGCTGAGGAAAGCCAAAGCCCAATTTATTATTTTGATGTTCCTGGTGCTGAATTTGTTTTAATTATTGAGCTATTGATGACCACCTTATTGTTGAGTATCATATATTTCGAGAAAATTAAGAACTTAGCAGCCAGCTTGTTCGAATAATTTTATTGGAGAAGAATTATGATAAATTACCATCTTCAGAACCAAGGATTATTAAAGAAGCCTATTTTTATATTTCAATTTAAAGATTTTAATCAATTGTATTCATTATTAGTTGTAATTTTAAATTTAAATTTGTAAATTAATATAATCTGATTCTCACAGATCAGAAGTTAGGAACTAAAGAAACAACAGCAATTTTGATTAACTTAGTTCACAAATCAGTTTGATTTTTTTTTAATAAAAAAAAACATCTATCGTTGTCATGGTGAATAACTAGGAATTTTCTTTCCATTCTTTTGGTAACTTTCGAGAGACTAGGATGTGTTTATTTAATTTGAAAATAGAAGGAATAAATTTTACTTATTATTTAATTTTAATATTATTAAAAATTATATTTGGAGAATTTAATCGAATGAAGAATTATTAATTATATCAGAACTATTTCGACCTATTTAATCAAAACTTCTATTTTTTTATTGAGCTTCCTGAATTTGACTTATGGATTATAAATTTTTTATAATATTGATCTTTTCTTTCGGATTTTAAGGATTATTTGTAAGATCTCATTTCATTCTTTTCTTTTAAGAAAAATCAGATTATATTAATATTTAAAAAATGTTATTATTGAATTCTTTAGTAAATTAATTTTGTAAACTATTTTTTTTAAATCTATTTCAAAGTCTTGTTTGTGATTATAGAGAATCCTTACCTTAATTTTTATTAAGTTAAGTAATACTTTGTTTTATATCAAAAAACTAGAAATTTAACTCTTTGATTTTACTATTTCATTGTCTTATTTTGCTGTCAAAATTTTATCTTTTATAACCTTAAAAACTGATTATTAATTTTATTAAATAAATTGTTATTTAAATTGATTTTCGAATTTTAATTTTCTGAGTAAATAAATCTTTTCAAATATTATTAGTAGTGTTCCCCCCCCCCCCCCCCTCTACCATTATCCAGCATAAGGGGCTGAGCCAGTTGTTGGAAATTTTCGGAAGATTTAAAGATCGGTCAATTTATTTTGTAAATTGAATAAATATAGATTTATTATTTTTTTTAGTGCTTTTGTTGAAGTGATCAAAGATGGTCTGGTGCTCTCTGTTTTCTTTCTTTAGCTTCCGAAAATAATTTTTTAAATCAGGTTTATAATTTTTAATAATTATAATTTTGGTGATTACAACCTATGTTCAGATGAGGCTTTTTAGCCCTAAGAACTTTTTTGAATGAATCTAAATCTAAATAGTCTCCTTTTTATTAATAGCATTTTTGTTTTATTTTATAACAAGCATTTCTGACATTGTTCTTTTTTTATAATTAGATTTAAAATCAACTATTTTTGCATTATCCCAATAAAAAATATGTCTATGATAAGACTGATGTTTATATAGATCACAGATTCTTCTTTTTTTTTGTCTTTATGTTCCTTAATTCTTGTTTGAAATGTTCGTTTTGTTTCACCTATGTACATATATATTTTTGTGTGTGAAAATTTATGATAAATTTCTGAAATTTGTCTGTAGAGATTTTTCTTTTCTCTTTTCCTGTAAGTAAAATTTTAATTTTCTTTGTTTTTCCTACAGACCTGATTAGTTTCTAAGTATAAAAGATACTTGAGTAGTTGCCTTTTTCGTTTTTCTTTTTTTTTCTTTCTTATAATTTTCTTCTATGATTTCTTCCTCATTAATTTCTGTAATTATCTTTCACAATTCACTATTTTTTGTAATTTTTCCTTCGGTCATATTTTTTATTGTACATATTTTGTAAAGTTCCAAAGAGGGCTTATTAGTCTTATTAGCCTCCTCTCAAGTTTCACAATATTACTTTAACAACATATTGAGAGATCGAAAATTCATCAATTTAGAAAAAGAATTACTAATCACTATCTCCAATTCAGGAATATTTACTATTGATCCTGACGTCTTGGAACTGTCACCCTGTTTCAAATTAGCCTTGTACTCCCTGTTTGCTTTAGCATTCTGATTGAGGTTAGTATTAGCTGTTTCGACACCTCCCACAGGCATTCTCTGAACTGAACTTTGCTTCCCCAAAGTTTCCCGACCCTGAAAATCCTCAAACGAATTTATCTTTTGCAACAAACCATCATTCACAAACATGTTCGAATTACCAACTCGAGTATTTCTAACATTATCGTTATTTGAATTGTCTGCTCAACTCGACGCCTCTGACTCAGTGTTTAAGCCAGATGCAAGACCTACAATATAATTAACCTGGTTTGCATTTCGGTTCTCCTTTAGGCTTGTACTTGGATTTAGATTCTGGTTAAGGTTGCTCTCCTGTTTTACATTCCAAGCAGCAGTCCCTGTATTTCCTGACATGTGGCTCGAGTGTTCCGCTTGCAGAGATACTGGCAATTGCATCTTAATAGGCTCTGGAATTCGACCATCAAAAGATGCCGCTCGCTTCTGCTTGATATTCCCATTGTGCTTCATATTCACGTTTGATTCTTGATTCAACTTCCTATTGACAAGACAGCCGGGAATTTAATTCTGGTTTTGTTATTAATCTTCAATGAATATTCCTTAGAGATGTATACCTATTTCTGTACCACCTGCAAAATTTAGTATATAATTTTCAGGAACTATTAATAGTTTTGACATTCAGATATCTGCTCAAGGGATCAATATTTTAGATTGAAATATATTGGATTGATGTTCGGTCTAAAGATTTGCTATCAAAAATGCTATTTTAATTGCTAATCCAATATAAAGCTATCTTTAAACTTTGTGCAACATAATACTTTTTTAATATTCGGTGCAAGATAATCTTTTCTCAAAACTGCGTGCTATATAATCCTATGTGAAGTTGTGTTCGATATAATTCTCTCTAAAGCTTCAAAGCAAGATAATCCTAAACTTTTCACTTCAATTCAATAGTGGGAAGTGGGGGCACTTTTTTAGAATACATAACATTTAAAAATTCCCAAAAATCACCTAAATTTTATCCTTCACATTGATATATCTCTTAAGAGATTCTGCACTTGCTTCAAAATTGATATTAAAGGCATTATTAGATTCTTATTATTATTATTATTATTATTATGTATTATTGAACACTTACTTATATTAAATACCTATTTATTTACTAAACACATCCGCATAACATTATATGTACACTAGGGTGGCCCAAAAAAAAAAATTTCGATTTTCATAAACCTTACCCCCCAATTTTGTTCTTTGGCGAAAAATACGCGATACGTATTTTTTTATTTTTTTTATTTTTTAACATTAACCCGTGCCGCAAAGCCATTGAAAATTACCATTAAATTCCCATAGGAAAAATGCACTTTTTCGTAAATTTGACATAAAATCGTGAAAAATTGACCTTTTTCTTTCTGTAAACGATATTTCTGTTCATCAATGTCGAAATAATAAAAATCTGTCGTATATTTATTAAATAAATTATTTTAGCTATTTTTTATCTGACTGTAAAAAAACCCCATAAATGTAAAAAAACCTGGAATTTATTAAAAAAAATATAATTTATTATTTTAAATGCTTATTCTTTATTCATTGATGTTATTATCCAAATATATATTATTGTTTATGTTTACCATGTTACATAATTTGTTTAAACAATTTATTGTTGTTATTTCCCTACAAAATGACAAATAAATCGAGCGTTTTTGCAATTTTCCTTAACTTTTTAACTTTAGACGCTTAATAGAAACATAAATTTATATATATTTATGTTATATAAATATTTATTATCCAATTAAGACGCCATTAATTGTTTAAACAAATTATTGTTGTTATTTATCAACTTTTTCAGAAATGCTTAAAAAGAGTTGTAGTTTTTTTCTTAATTTTGCAACTTGCTTTTCTTGAATCAACCACATGTTAATAAATTAAATAAAATTATTATAAAAACTATTATTTAAACAAATTATTCTTGTTATTTATAACTTTTTCAAAAACGATAAAAAAAGTTGCAGGTTTTTCTTAATTTTGCAAATTACTTTTCTTGAATCAACCACTTTTTAATAAAATAAATAAAAATTATTATTGTAACAATTATTTAAACAAATTATTGTTGTTATTTATTAACTTTTTCAAAAATGGTTATAAAGAATAGCAGTTTTTTTTCAATTTTGCAAATTGATTTTGTTAAACCAACCACATGGTAATAAAATTATTAAAATTATTATTCTAACAAATATTTAAACAAATTATTGTTGTTATTTATAAAATTTTTAACAAATGCTAAATAAAGATTTAACCAGTTAATTTAAAAATTTGTTATGTTAAAAATTTATTAATTTTTTTAAATTGTGGTTGACTTAAGAAAAGTAATTTGCAAATTAAGAATAAACTACAACTCTTTTAATGCATTTTTAGAAAACTTTATAAATAACAACAATAAGTTGTTTAATTAATTGTTATAATAATAATTTTAATAATTTTATTAACATGTGGTTGGTTTAATAAAATCAATTTGTAAAATTGAGAAAAAACTACAACTACAATTAACAACAATTATTTGTTTAAATATTTGTTAAAAAAATAATTTTATTATTTTTATTAACATGTGGCTCGTTTAATAAAATCAATTTGCAAAATTGAGAAAAAACTAGAACTCTTTATAAAGCGAAAAAGCGCTGAAAAAGTTAAAAAATAACAACAATAATTTGTTTAAATAATTGTTATAATATTAATTTTTATTTATTTTATTAAAAAGTGGTTGATTCAAGAAAAGTAATTTGCAAAATTAAGAAAAACCTGCAACTTTTTTTAATCATTTTTGAAAAAGTTATAAATAACAAGAATAATTTGTTTAAATAATTGTTTTTGTAATAATTTTATTTAATTTATTAACATGTGGTTGGTTCAAGAAAAGCAATTTGCAAAATTAGGAAAACCTTCAACTTTTTTAAGTATTTTTGAAAAAGTTATAAATAACAACAATAATTTGTTTAAACAATTGTTTTTAGAATAATTTTATTTAATTTATTAACATGTGGTTGGTTAAAGAAAATCAATTTGCAAAATTAAAAAAAAACTACAACTCTTTATAAGCATTTTTGAAAAAGTTAATAAAAATAACAACAATAATTTGTTTAAATAATTGTTATAATAATAATTTTTTTATTTTATTAAAATGTGGTTGATTCAAGAAAAGCAAGTTGCAAAATTAAGAAAAAACTACAACTCTTTTTAGGCAATTCTGAAAAAGTTGATAAATAACAACAATAATTTGTTTAAACAATTGACAGCGTCTTAATTGGATAATAAATATTTATATAACATAAAATATATATAAATTTATGTTTCTATTAAGCGTCTAAAGTTAGAAAGTTTAAGAAAATTGCAAAAACGCTCGATTTATTTGTCATTTTGAAGGGAAATAACAACAATAAATTGTTTAAACAAATTATGTAACATGGTAAAACATAAACAATAATATATATTTAGATAATAACATCAATGAATAAAGAAAAAGCATTTAAAATAATAATTAATATTTTTTTTAATAAATTCCAGGTTTTTTTACGTTTATTGGGTTTTTTTTACAGTCACAGAAAAAATAGCTAAAATAATTTATTTAATAAATATACGACAGATTTTTATTATTTCGACATTCATGAACAGAAATATCGTTTACAGAAAGAAAAAGGTCAATTTTTCACGATTTTATGTCAAATTTACGAAAAAGTGCATTTTTCCTATGGGAATTTAATGGTAATTTTCAATGGCTTTGCGGCACGGGTTAATGTTAAAAAATAAAAAAAATAAAAAAATACGTATGTCATATTTTTCGCGAAAGAACAAAATTGAGGGGTAAGGTTTATGAAAATCGAAATTTTTTTTTTTTGGGCCACCCTAATGTACACTTTGAGCACTTAATAACACTATTATTATTTATTTACTATTATTTATTATTATTTATTATTGAACGCTTATTTATTTACTAAACACTTTTTGTTCACTTATTCGTATGTAAGAATATAAACACGTATTTAAAACTATTCAATACAAACTCTTAATAAACAAAACATATTAATAGACACTATACACCTTCACATTAAACACATTTCTGTTAAACACTTAATAAACAATACACAATAATAGGCACTATTCATTTTCACGTTATACATACTTCCGTTTTATTTATTAATAACTTTTTAATAACTTTCAATACAACGCACTAAATGTATTTATCTCTCATTTCGTTATAGCTCGAAAATTTTGCCTCTTTTCCTAAAACCGTTAACCCTCATTATGCAAGGGTTCGCTCGAACAATGATGGGCTTAGCAAGTAGTTTATTGTTTGTATTTAGAAATAAAATTTAAATTTAAAGATTATTTGTACAATGAAGTAAAACTTCAGAGAGAGAGAGAGAAAAATTAAAATTTAAAGAGTTTTTAATTAGGTGAGAGTTTCATTTTCCGTTAAATTTTAACGCTTACCTTCTCTCTCTTACCAAGGAAGCCGGTATAAGAGTTTCCGTTAACTTTTAACGCTTTGCCTTCTCTCTCTTACTCACGAAACCAACATAAGAGTTTCCTTTTCCGTTAACTTTTAACGCTTACCTTCAGTACTCGCTTCTTACATAGTATATACCATAGTAGGTATTAAGTCTTAACATTTTTGTCAAAAATAATCAATGTTCATAGATTTACGACGTTTCGCATCCAATTTGTAATAGAATCTTTGTCAAAATTGTCTAATTAGTTCAAAATCTACACCAATGGTCCCTTCCAATCTACGAACATTTTTACCACTTTTTCCAAGATCAAACTTCCATTTTTTAATTTAAAACGCACCACCAAAATTTCCATTCGGCAATAATCCCACTAAATACTACTATTTCCACTAAACCTATTACCCAAATTCTCATCAAAGTTTATACAACCGTCAATATTCCTAAGAGACTCCTGATCCCTCTTCGACTGAGATATTGATGTGAGAAGTTTGGCGAGGATTTTCATCACTCGTGCCAGCAGGAGCTTCATTTAATTGATTAATAAGTCTGATCAGTTAATAGGGATGGGTAATTTCCAGTTGTGAGTTCCTGGCAACAGGTACAGATTCAACAGGTTTGGTTGATTTTGACGTGGATGTTATTACATTAAGATCACTTTGATTCAGTGAAATTGAAGAGAGAGAGGGAGAGAGAGAAAGAGAGACGGGGAATTTCAGAAGGAAGATTTCTAGATGTGGAAAGAATTCTTTTTATGTCGGTAATTGACTCGAATCTTCTTTGATCAGCTTTACTTCCAGCACCCACAAGTTCCTTTCTACCGCTTCCCCAAAGAATATCTTGTGGCATCAAGTAATCTAGAATTCTTTGAATTAAATCGATCCGCTTTAAAAAAAAGCTCTTTAAATTTATCATCAGAGACTGAACATACTTTATTTACTCCTTCAAGAAGAAAGTCAAGGGGATTTGTGTTATCTTTGATCATTTGCCAGGATTCGTGAATTTGAGGACTTTCCTTAATTACTTGACTTGCATCAGCTAAAACTTCGGCGGATCCTGAAACTTCAGAGTCCGTTAATTTCTTGCTCTTTAGCTGATTCTGAACTTCGTCGTCAGTTTTCATTAATAAACGTGAAATTTTCGCGGTTACTTGAAATTCATTCGTTAATCTTGTTTCTCCTTTGAAAAAACACTTCCTTTAAATTAAAATTGGAATTTTGTACAAAATCAAAATTAAATTTTTCTCAAAACAGAATCAAAGTTTCCAAGCTCGTTATGTCATTCCTCAAGTCGAGAGTAGAACTTTTCAAATCGAGAATGTCATTCTTAAAATTGAAAAACCAGTTTGACAAAGCGAAAACAATTTTCTTTCGAGTCACAAGTATTTGAAAAATCATCAGTCATCGGTGGATTTTTAATCATTTCATCTACTTTTCCAGCTTCGCGGTAAATTTCGTTTCTTCCGAGAGTAAAAAAGTGTCTTCTGACTTTTCCAACAAAAATTGCTTTTGGAACTTGTGCTATTTGTGTATCACGACTAAAACCAACAGGTAGCGATTTTATAGAGTTGAACCAATTTTCAAGAGCGCTGTAAATCCAATCATAAAAGTCTTCCGACTTTGAGCAATGGGTAATAACATCCCGAATGGTGTTAAAATCCGTCATCTTCATCTCCACCATCAATTTAAGAATTTCCGTCAAATCTGATTTTTCGGAAAATGAATTTTTATTCCCCATCAATTCTCCAGTGTAATTGTTTTCAAAATTTTGATTACCCAAACTGCAGGCAACCGTCTCCATTTTCCTCAATCGAGTTTTCAGCGTCTGAGGAAATTGAATCTCCAATTCGAGATTTCATTTCACTGAACATTCGATTAAAATTTTCTGGAGCTGAAGAATTCGGGAAGATATCATGAGAAATGTTGGTTATTTCGGAAAATTCGGTTTGTTGCAAATTGAGAGCAATTTCTTGACCTGGAATTGTTATTTCTTGTTTCGAAAATTGGGATTATGTGGAAAATTTATTAGATAGATTTGGCAATTCGGAACTAAATATATTTTCGGATGAAATGCGGGTATATAATCTTCAATTATGCACTACTTTTTAAATATATATTTTTACCTGAAATGTTCAAGTTCTAGTATACTTTCGGACGTTATATTATTCTTTAATACATTCTCTTCTAATATATTCCTGATTAATATATTTTCAAGTGATACCTTTTTGTTTAACAAATTTTTGTTTGCTATAGATATTTTAGTTTATTTTGGTAAATATTTCTTTGCTTTATACATTTTTATCTGTTGTATAATTGTTAAAAGTATTATTTATTGTCAAATAGTTATTTTTGTGTAATTTTTTAAAGGTCATTTTACTATCATAGGTTGTGGATTGTTCGATCGATTCTATGAGCAGTTGATGCGTAATATTTGTTTCCTGTTCGGACATTGATAATGTCTCAGTGTCAACAATGTCACTCTCCCAGACACCCGGCGTCGATTGTGACGCATCTTTGCCACCAACTAACTCATTCTAGATGTAAACAAAATTATTCTTCTTATTATTTACCCCCTTCATTGACATAAACTCAAAGTTTTGAACGTTCAAATAAACGAAATTATTGTTTTAACATTTTCCAAATTCAAAAAATAATGTTCTGCACACCAAAAAATTGACTTGGCCATTTTAAGAATTGAATTCCTTTTTTATATTTTGGGTTGCAAAAGTTACAATTAAGTTACTTGAATTAAGAAATAATAAATAATAATCTTTAATGATGAATAATAATTAATAATTATAATTAAGTTATATTAAGTTACTTTTTTTTTAAATATTATTATTTCCATGGAAATTTGTGGTCCAAAATTTTAAAAAAGTTGTAATATTTCTTCTAATATTCAATTATTAAATTTTATGATGAAAAATATTTTATTTATAAAAATGTAGGTACATGTAACAATACGACACAGTCAAAATTGTATACTTAATTTGAAATGGATAAAAACTTTTAACTTACTTATAATTAATAACTATATGGATACTTAGTGTCTTTTTCGTATTTTATTAAAACTGAAAAAATTCTCAAAAAGAATAGGAATTTGTATCGATTAAAATTTGAATAGATTGAAAATTGGATTAATTTTTAATTTAAGCTTCGGATTCTTAGTAAATTGGAACCAATTAATATTTAAAGAGATATAATAAAATAAAATAAAAATAAAGCATTACATTAGAAAATGCAAAAAATCTCCAAAAAAAGTTCAACAAACTATAAAAATATTACAAAAAGTATATTAAAAAATATAAAAATCGTGGAAAATAGATTACAAAATAAAAAAATCAATTAGAATTAAATAAAAAACTGTAAAAAGGTAAGTAAAAATTATATAAAAGGAATGATAAATTTATTTAAAAATGAAAGAGTTTAGAAAATTATTCACAAAATGAATTTAAACAGAATGTGTCAATAAATTCATAAAATAAAAGAAACAAATTTTCAAACTTTAGATTAATTTTTAAAACAATTTTAAAAACAAATATATTGTTAATAAGTCATAGAATCTAGAAATTATTTCAAAGAATGAATAAATTTGCGAAAAAATAGAAAAAATTTAAAACAAAATTGAATAAATTTACAAAAGAAAGACAAGTTAATAAAAACAATTAGATGAATAAAGAAACAGTTATACTTCTTCGACCTCTTAATTAATTAAAATCAATGAGAAAATAAATACATTTTTCGAAACGTTATAAAAACAAAATTATAAAAAATAAATTAAAATAATTTGCGTAGAAAAAAATAAAATCTACAACATCAAAAAAATTAGAAGTAAAAGAAATAAAAATGTTCAAAAAGTGATAAAATTGAAGAAATTGTCTAAAAATACCGAGAAATAAACAAAATTCTGAGAATATTTTTTGTAGACAAAAAAAATTATAAAAAAAAAATTAAATTGTTGGAAAAAATGTTAATTTTTAAAAATTTCAAAGAAATGGAAACACGATTATTACATTAGAAAATTCATTAAAAAATCATAGAATTATAACAGAAATTTGTTAAGTAAGGAAAAAAATTGTAATAATATTAGAAAATTTAAAGAATGTAGTAAATATTTAAATTTAGTCAAAATGAAACATAAAGTAATTAATTTTTGACTGTGAAATTTAAAAATAAATGTAATTTAAAAGTTTAAATAAATTAAAATTTGATTCAACTGGCGATTGGGATTTATTTAAATTATAAAGATTTTAATATAAAATTATTAAAATATAATATTTTTTACTCTCTTTTCAACCGAAATTTATAGATCCTAATCTAACTTTTAAGTTTTATTGAAGAATACAAGATTAAATTTTAATTTTTGATTCCTTATGAAGAAAGCTTTGTAATCGTTAAGATTTTCGATTTTTCAAAACTAGTTTAAATCGACTCATTTATCTAAAAAGCGGAAAATTTAATTTTAAGAAAAAAATTCATATATATATATATATATATGTATGTGTGTGTGTGTGTATGTGTGTGTGTGTATAGCGTTTTTTTCGCCGGGATATCTCGAGAACGCTTCACCAGATTTTAATAAAATTTCGATTATCTAGATTTGAACACAGGGATTTTTGAAAATATATTAAATTTTTTTGTGCACCTTTTTTCATCGAAAAAATTTGTTTTTTGCCAAAATTTTTTTCCATGCTAAAAATACAACTCAAAAAAACAAAATCATATTTTTTATATCAAAACGAATCGATTGATCTATATAACTTTTATAATTGATAAAAAATCGTAGAATTATTCATGTTTTTCCATTTTTTGCATTAAATTTTTTTTTTTTTAATAAATTCTTCAACTTAATTTTGTATTATTAATTTATTGCTTCTTCTATAAGGAAGCAATATATTTTGCTTACTTTACCTAGTTCTGGATTTATCTACGAATTCCTGGGGCCCGTATCATTTTGACACAAATTTTTTCGGGCAACTTGTTATATTGTACTCCTGAAGATGAATGTTATATTTTACTCCTACTAAAATCAAAGATTTTTAAGTTTTAATTATTCAATAATTGAACTTATTGGATTAATTAAGTCTTTTAATGTTAATTTAATGTATTAAAATCAATTATTTGATAAATAAGACTTAAAAATCTTTGATTTCAGAAGGAGTAAAATATAACATTCATCATCAGGAGTACAATATAACAAGTTGCCCGAAAAAATTTGTGTCAAAATGATACGGGCCCAATTCCTGGAATTTCTTAAAAATTTTCGGATCACTTTAAAATTTTCTAATTGTTTTACAAATTCCTAATTTTCATCCTGACGTAATAAAAAGCCTCAAATTTCTCGAATCACTAGATACCCTGACTTAAAAAATAGATTTTTGTGAAAAATAGATGGGATATTAGGGGAAATTTTTTTAAATAGAGTCTTCTAGGGATTAATCGCAAAACAGGGGACTTTTATCGAAAAATTTATATTTATTCATCTTTTAATTATAAATATGTATAATTTTTTTTAACCAAAAAATCCTATTCTACTTTTAATCATAAAAATGTACTCTGTTTTAATTACGTATTCTTCTATTTAATCCTTTTATTCTACTTGGAAAGTTTTTCGCAAAAATTCGCATTTTGTCAAATTAATCAAATTTACTCAAATCCCTTATCTATTTTTACATTGAATTTTCACTAATTCGATTTAGTGACAATTTCCACTAATTTACTAAAAAAATGTTTCTTTGAAATATTTCTTGTTTTACATCAAATCAATTTTATTTTTATATAAATACCTAACACGTGTACTTTGAAAAGCTTTCTTTCCTTTTGAAATTAGAGATTTAGTTACAGAAGCGAGAAAAATTAGCAGATTAACAAAGAAATAGTTGAAAAATAGCTCTCTCAAATCCTTAACGTGATTAAACATTTTTTATATCTTTCATTTGGATCGAACCAATCCGAGGTGCGTCAGTCATAAACAACAATTTTATCGACTTTTACGTATTGACATTAGTCACGCCACTTTGTGTCCCCAAATCGAAATCGTGAATTTACTTCACTAATTTTCATTTAAAAAGTGTATAATAAAAGTAAAATAAAAATAAATATACATAATCGAGGTTATAACGAATTAATAATAATCACTGACTGAAAATTATTATTAATTAATTTGCACTTCTCGGAGAACAAAAAAGTTTTTCTCGAAACTTTTTGAGAATTAACATTTATTATTTTGATAATAAATAAAGTTGAGAATTATTTAATGTGATTAATTATTCTGCTACTTTTTGCCACTTTTGTAAGTAATAAATTTGTAATCATCAGCAAGTAAGGACCCTAATTTCCAGAGAAATACACGTTTCACTAAAATTCTGGTAATTGTGTTTTAGTGGTGTTCTAAAGGTAAATTACAACTAATAAGAGCGGTTTAACACTACTTACAGTTTACTTACTTGAAACTGCATTATAGCGAAAATTAATTAGCATAAATCTCGGATCAGTTTACCCTTAGGCCACTTACACAGTACTTCCTTCAAATTAGGTTTCGTGATTATATCGATTATGTAAATATTTTATATAACCAATTATTTGCAACGAAGTGCCTTTAGTTACATTACTATTATACAAACGTAGGTTTATAGCTTAGAAAAAACCTATTTTAGTAAAAAATTTAAGATTAATAATACATAAATAATAACATATAAATAATATATAAAATTGGAATAGAAATTGTATAATAAAAAAATTTATAAAACCGAATTTCTACAATATATACCACACATTCGAATAAAATTTCTATATACGTAATAAACTACCTCGCTTTAATTACCTTTGATTTGAAAATATCAAAGTTCTAAAGAAAAGCCATTATCAGAATATTTGATTCATCTACAACCGATATACGAGGAACTGATCCAAAAGTATGAAGCGATCGTATTTTAATTCCATCAGCGCTTTTGAATGACTATAAAAAACTAAAAGTTCATTTTTTTCCCCATCTGACATGACTTGTCATTGAAAAAGGGATTATAAAGCGATTTTTCTCTCTGTGGTAACGCTCTTTCCGCAATGACCAATTTTACAGATACGTTGTGGGTAAACTTTGAAATGGAAAACTAAAGTTAAAATTGCTTGCATCAGATTTTATTTCAAATAATTTATTTTAGTTTTAAATTTCAAAACTCGAATTGTCGAGTTTTCAAGAAATTCCGAATACCAAGAGAGAAAAGTTTTTAAAACAGTTTTTTTTGTGTGTGCTTGTTTTACTTTGAAATCAAATAAGAAATCTCATTTAACAACAATTGTTATATATAACGAATCTGGCGACAGTTTGTATTTTAATTCTAATCTATTTCAAGGAAATTTACAGAGGAATTCAAACTGACAAATTGTCAGTCAAACTAACTGGAAAATACGAGAAATATCTCACGTGAGAAACTATTATTTACTGACAATGAGGCAAACCCACGAGTGTTATTAAAACAAGAATGAGGAGAAACCTCGTAAAGGGGAAAGCATTACCGTCTGCTTAACCATTAGAGTAGACTATCCAGTTGTCTTTCTTAATTAAACTCTTCTTCATTTGCCCACATAAGGAATTCAATTATATTATTGCATTTTTTTCAATCTTTTTTCATTTTTTTTTTCTTATTAAGAAAGCTTTGTGATTGTTAAGATTTTTGATTATACAAAAATAGTCTAAATCGGCGTATTTTCAACTTGAGAAGGGTAAAATTTCATTTTTAAGAAAATGCCAAGATGTGTGTGTCTGTGTGTGTGTATGTATGTGTGAGGTAAATTTTTGTCGCTTAGATATTTTGAGAATGCTAGAACGGAATTTAATCAAACTTGGATGTATAATTAAGCTCATAAATATCTAAATTTAGACACAGGGATTTTTGAAAATACCAAAAAAAAAATTTTTAAGCACTAGTTTTCATAAAAAATATCCCTTTTTTGCAAAATTTTGTTTTAAGCTAAAAATACAAAACGTAATAAACAAAAAATGATTTCCCTTATTTAAAAACAAATCGATTGATCTAAAAAAAGTATATTATATATTTCACCAAAAATTCGTATAATAATTGATGATTTTTTATTTTTTTTACATTAATTTTTTTTTTTTCTATTACTTCTCCAATTCTTATTTTATAATCATATTTGGATAAACTATTCAAGAATAAGAAAGAACTATTGGGTCTATGTAAAGTATGTATTTTTCTGGAAATTGATAGAATTAATGGCTATTTTTCATTTTTGACGAAATTCGAATTTTTTTTTTGCATTATAATCTACTTTCGAAATCTAAATTAGGTAAAAATAACTAATTTGCAATGAAAAAGGTCAGTCAATAATTTAAAAAGGTATATCTCTAATAATAACAAAATATTATTAGTCGAATTCATTTTTAGGTTATGTCAAAATAACTAATATTTTACTAACATTCTGTTTATTAATTAATGTCAAAATAACTACTATTTTAGTAAAATTCTGTTTACTAATTCAATTAGTCAAATTTTTACTATTTTTTAGTTATTTGTTTTACTTATAACTAGTTATTTTTAATTAATTCCAATTTAGAAAATTATACATAGAAACATAGAAACAAAATTTCCATAATTAAATATATTTTTCACCTAGTTTTATTTTAATTTAATAAACAATTGTGTATTCAAATTTTCTAATTGTTAAAAACTTATATATATTAATTTTAATTATAATTATTTAAAACTTGAAATATTTCTGACTTCTGTAGAATCTTGTCACAGCCAAAGTTTTGCGATCAAGATTTGGATTTTTTAAAATTAATATCAATGTAAATAAAAATTATCTTAAAATCGTAAATTTAAAGTTTAAATTTATAAAAACAGTTATGATTTTATTTTTACTTGATTTTTATTCTAGGAAAGATTTTATTTTTCTATTTGATTGAAAATTCTTTTCTATCTTTTTACAGATAAAAATTCCATTCAAATAAATGAGCCTTTGTATTATCCGCGATTAGCGCCATTTTTCTCGTTTATTTGCCATTAGCATAAAAAATCTGCAATTATACATTATGAGAATTCTCAAGCGCTACGCACAAGCTTTTAAGCAAATTAAATATTTCTTATTAATAATTAAAAAACTGGTAATAGCATTCTCTACGTGTAAAAGAAAACGAAAATAATAAGGATATTAAAAATTAATTACAAAAGAATTGTTTAATTTGTAAGATTATTAATAGTAACGATAATTGCAAACCTCATTTATTCATTTATTCATTCTTTCATTCTTTATTCTGTTTAAACCTGAAGTATATGATTTCTGATTTTAATAATTTAAAAACTATTAATTCTCCGGAATTTAAAATGTAAATGTGTCTTTTTAAATCTACTTTGCAGCTTTTAAAAAAGATTCAAAACACTGTAATCATAATATTTAATGAAAAAATATGTATACATAATTTAATATTACCAATATTTCGACGTTTTAATAAATTTTATAAAGTTCAACAAAAATAGAAATAAATACTGAAATATCATGAAATTAAATTAAAAAAACGTTTTCCAATATTTTTTAGCTTCTGGAATGCCTTCTTTATAATTTGTTCCTATTTTAATAATTTCCTTTTTTTTTGTAATTTAAAACTTTCTTTTACTACTTTGAATGAAAAATACCTAAGAAATTAAATTTCTTTCTAAATAAATTGTATTTTTTATCTAAAATTGTTTATTTTTTATTGCGTGAGTAAATTATTCAACTTATTTTTAATTAATTCTAAATAAATTATAAGTTTGGTAGAAGGGTTAATTTTAATTTTAATCAGCTTGATTAGATTACAAAAAATAAAATTGACTGAATTATAGTTTTCACTATATTATAGATTTGCGAAGCTCATCAAGCAAGAAATTTATTAAAATCAAGATCAAGTATCCAAAATTTTCACAAAAAAACACTGATCACAAAAATTAGATACTTAAAATAACTACATAAAATTAAAAAAGAATAAATATAAAATAATAATAATAAAAGAATAAACTTCTTTTTTTAGTAGACTAAAATTTTGATAGATTACAATTATATTTAATTCGATTGATTTAAAATTTTCTTAAAAGTGTATGCGCAGAAGTTTAAATTAATTGATATTTAGATTTTAGGAAATTAAGATCTTAAGATGTTTCATATAATTTTTTTTAATAGAAGTCTGAATCATTAAAAGAATTTAGAATCGATAAATTTGGTAGATTTAGAATCTAGAATTTAGAATCGATTAATTCAAGTAGGTATCAATTGATTAAAGTTTTGGATTTAATTTAAGGTTGAGTCGATTTGAAATTTCCAAATTCCTATAAATTTGTAAATATTGGTTAAAGTTTGAAATATCTAATATATGCATTGTTAGAATTTGAAATAGTTTAAAGTTTATAATAATTTAAACATTTGAACTGAAGTTTGAAGCAATTTAAATTAGTATTAATAAAATCAGGATTAAAATTTTTAATTTAATAAAAGTGAAAGATTGAAATGATTTTTGTTCCGACCATTAGGGATTAAAATAAAAATGAGTTATAAATCTTAAAACTTTGGTTAT
Source organism: Ganaspis brasiliensis (assembly GCA_037103525.1). Taxonomy (NCBI): domain Eukaryota; kingdom Metazoa; phylum Arthropoda; class Insecta; order Hymenoptera; family Figitidae; genus Ganaspis; species Ganaspis brasiliensis. The sequence continues at coordinate 4,493,177 of JAZKLR010000146.1, forward strand.
ATTGCAATTTTGATTAATTCAAATTTATAATAATTAAAATTTGAATCGATAGAACTTGGAAATTTTTTAATTTGAAAAAAATAAAATTTATATTAATAGAAATTTTCAAGAATAATTTGTTATTAATTGAATTTCCTATAGTTTGAAGAAATTTCAAGAATAAGAAATTCTTCTCAATAGAAGTTTGGAATAAATTAAATAGAAGTTTAAATATATTTTGTTCAAGAAACTATTAAAAATAAAAACATTCTAACTTTTTGTAAACGACTATAAAAATTTGTATTTTTAATTCAGGAAAAAAATCTTATTTATTCTCTAAAATTTCTTTCAATTTATTAATTTGTAACAAATTTTAATAAATAAAAACTGATCCACAAAATTAATCTAATAATAATTAATTTTATCTAAATAAGCTAATAGTTTATTTTTTGTATTTAAACTACACTATCTAATAAAAAATGCATGCTAGTTCTATAATAAAGTACTAAAGTCTCCATAAAGTCCTGATTTTACTTTTATTTGCAAAAATAAAAAATTTATATCTTCCATCAATTTATTTGAACGCAATTTGTTTCAGTAACTTACTGAAAGAAAAAAGAAAATATTTACCGAAATAAATAGAGAAGTGAATGGCAGAATTAATGAAATAATGAAATGATTAATTCCCGCGTGAAGTGCTCTTCACGGGACGAGTATACTCAGCATCCTGGTCATCAGTAATATCGTCGATAACCAATCGTGCGGATGCACATGCGCGATTGACCAATCACGTACCCGCTCGCTCTTTGCTTCAGCTCTCGTTCACTATCTTGTTCAAAATCACTTACTGCATTGATCCATTGTTACCACAAGTCAAAATTATAATCTATACAATATTTAAAAAAAAAACCTCACATAAGTATTGACAGCTACTTCTTGAATTCATTCGATTTAATGAATTTATTATTGTGTTTTGTACAACTTTACTTTCAACATTGAAGCAACAGGTGATTTAGCTTTCACTCTTGCTTGTTAAAAGAGTAAAAAATATCCTACCGACAACCCATTACTGATTCAGGTAAAATTAATATAAATCTCAAAATCATCTAAAACATAAATTTTTAATAAAAATTATTAATTTGGAAGTAAATCTATGTCGCAATGGTGTCCTTTTGTTTAAATTTTTTTTCCAATTTTTAGCGCTTGTTTTAAAACCAAACTTCGAAATTTGACATAAAAAAATTTTTCGACCTAGATTTTATCCTAAAAAAATTTTGAAGTTTTCGGATAAACCTTCTTAATTTAATAGTGTAATTTAAAAAAAAAAATCCGTTATTTAAAAAAGAAATTTGGATATTTTTTAAAAATTGGTATTATCAAGAAAGATTTCTTGTGTCGGACCAAAAATTCTGTTATTACTGAAATAAATCTTTTACGTGGAATGAATAAATAATTTTTAAAAATTTGCTTTAAGAATTTAATTTTACACAAGGGTAGACATTTTTGACAAATTTTATATATATATACTTTACATTTCCGCTGTATTAAATAATCTACAGAAACGAAACAATTCTTCTACCATGATACCGTCTGACTAAAGCATCTGCTACTACTGAAATAAAGTAGCAAACATTAAATAAAAATATAGAGAAAGGAAAGAGAATTTTTCTGTTGTAAACTGTCTGCTTCTACTGCTACAAAAATATATTCTATTATTACTTAACTGAAAAATACACTTTTTGGTGCTAAATAATTAATAGAAAGGGAAATAAATAAAAACGTAAGTTGTTTATTATTTGCAGTTATATTTCGCAGTAGTAACGTGCAGTTTAGTCAGACATTTCAGTATTGTCTAGCTGTTTTTTCCGTTACTACTGAAAATTTAAATGTAAATAATAATAATAAAAAAAATAATAATAAAATAACAATAAAAAATACATAAATAATTATAAATAAATAACAATAATCAAATAAATTATATAGTTTTCAAATTGAAGTTACCAAAATTTTGGTAAAAGTCTATTTTTCTCTTCCAACAATGTCTGACCGAACGTTGACTCCTACTACTGAAAATATACTTTATTAATTAACACTTAAAGGCCAAATATCAAATAAAACAAAATTACCTAATTAAAAGTTTGCTGTTAAATTTGAATTTAAATTCCTCAGTAGTAATAGCCAGTTTAGACAGACAGTTGTTAAATTTTCATCTGAGTAATTATTAATACTTTTAAAAACTGAAATACTATTTTCAGAATATTGGAAAATTATAAAAAATACGAAAAATAAATTCATGAAATTCAGGTGAAAACATTAATAAAGTTTAAGGAAACTGATTGAGTTAATAAATGTTATTTGAAAAACTTTATTAAGAAAAGTTGAGTTTTGAAAAGCCTTGATTTAGTCTTTCAATAAAAATTTGTTTCATTTATCAACTCGACTTATGTTTCCTTGATTTTATAAGGCAATAAATCATAAATACTTTATGAAAGTTGAGCTTGTTTTGGCGAAATATACAACCTTAAATTTTTCAACATCATTTAAGATAAACTGTTCTCTTTATCTAAGAATTTCTCTTTTATTTCTCTCCTTTTTAAGTCTATTACTCAATTCAGTATACGTGTGTTGTGTTTTCTTATGAATATTTTAAAGAATTCTTTTAGAGCTTTCAAGACGCTGGAAAAGTATCTCGCCTTTGGGTATTTAAAGCTCGGTTCATTTTCTCAAATTTGTACTATACAGGTGTGTTAATAATTATTTGCAAACTCATAAAAATAACCATTTTACAATTCATTTACTAATAAGAATAATTATTTAATATATTTAATTTACTATATATTATTATTATTATTATTAATATTATTTCAATAATACAAAATTTACACAACAAAATATACACAAACGAAAGAAATAAAATCTGTAACCTTTATAGAAAGCTTTTTCCATATTTGTATTTCTCTTGTAAAACATCTCTCTTAATCTCTTATATTTCTCTTTTATTTACTCACCATTTTTAAATAAACGAATTCACCCTTACGATTATTTCTAATATCCTTTACTTATAAAGGACTGTGTAAATATTGGCGATTTTTCTACAATTCGAAAAACAAAGATACTTTTTATCCTAAGAAATAATGTTTTCTTATCCACTTAACTGTTATTCTTTTAACCACTGGGAATTGCATTATACTAACCACGTTTCCTGCTAAAATTGACTGAAACTTTTTATCATTGATTTCGTCTCGAATTAAGAACAATTCATTAGAATTAAGAAACTCCCGGCAAGTTTCTTGTTTAGTGGAGAATTTTATTTAAAGAAACTGTAGGGAGAGATTAATCTGTTTAACTCATGAGTCTTTTTCCAGAAAGGGTTGGATTTTCCCCCTTTAAGCTTTTTATCTCGAGGTCGAAAAACACAGCATTCAAAGATAAACACAGAAAATGTATTTTCTCAGGGTTCTTCGTGTCAGGCACTTGCAACAACTCACTTATACAAAACTGGTAAAAGCAGTGGAATACAATAACGAGAAAAAAGAAACTAAACGAAAATCGCTTGTATCTAGAATTGAAAAGAATAAAAAAAAAAGCTGGAGTTTCTGGTGATTTTTATCCCGGAAATTCGATTCTTAAAAAAAAATAAATAAATTAATCATCACTTTTTTTTTAAATTATTCAGCTTTAAAATTCTGCACTTTTGCTGTAAATGAAAAATACCTAAATATTCATTTATTTAATGTGCTCGAAACAGAAATACGTCTATTAATTTTGTCAAGTTCAGTAAAATATGCATTATGCAGATACCGCTATAGGATGTAAATTACTAATTATTATTATTAGCTGCATGAACCGGCCATCTCATACCAGATTGAGAATCATTGATGCATTAAGTCATACTAATCAGTCGACAAAATTTTGCATTAAGTAATGGTATCATCCAGTATAACATAATTACGTTATGGGATTAAAGTTAAATTAGCTTTACACGCTCGATACCCTTTATTGACAATCCACCACATACGGGAAAAAAACACAAATCAAAATTGTCCCTCTCTAGGGTATAAATATTAAAAATTTCAAAATTGACTTCCCTTATTCCTTTCCTCTTTTTTTTCCTTCTTGTTCTTTAAAATAATTTCATTATAAGAATAAATATTTATTGCAATACTTCTAAATTTGACAAATTTTTGAATTATTCTTTTTTATTCTCACGACCTTTTTCTATTTGGACATAAAATGAAGCAATTTAGACAGATGGAAGTGAAAAAGTAATAAAATCGGTAGAGCCCGAGATACAACTGAAATATCCTAGATAAAAAGAAAAATATATAATACATATATGAGTCTAAAATTGAAAACGTAAAAACAGAAGTTTATTTGTAAAGTCAGACAAGATAAAATCTCAAGATGAAAGCAGTCAGAATCAATTCGGAGTTTTTAATTAATGTAAATGACAAGAGACTAATTCTAATCGATTTGAATTTAATTGTTCCTAATTTCAAGCAAGCCAAACTTTAGTTAATCGAATATGTAAGAGATCCCACATTTCAATTAATCAAAATTTTATTCGATCCTAATAACTATCGTATCAAACTTCAATTTATTCAAATTTCAATCGATCCTAAACCTCTATTAGTTTGAATTTCCATTAATTCAAATTTCAGGTGATTCTAATATCAATTGACCCTAATTCCAATAGACGTAAATTTCAATTACTCTAAATTTCAATCAATTCAAACATTTCTAAATTTGGTCAACACAGAGTCCTGAGGACTTTAATATCTGTTGATTGGGATTTTAATTGGCATGAATTTCAATTCATTCAGTTTAATTATCTTGATTAAATTGAATTATCATAATACATTTTTTTTTATTTGTAGATACTTGATTTTGTCAATTGAATTTTTAACTGAATAAAAAGCTCAGAATTAAATTTCCATTTTGTTACGTTTTATGGAAGATTGTTGCATTAAAGGCTAGTGTATACAAACGGATTGAAATAGTCTGTAAATTTTTTATACCTTTTTTACAAGCAGAGGTTACTTATAAGAATACGAGTGCTTTCTAAAGAGTTAATAATATATTTTTACATCCTTATGTTTCATGTAGCAGAAGCAAAGTCATAAAAAGGTGCGATCTTTTTGAATAATCTGAATTATGTGGTCGTTTTGTAAGAAGAAACTTGAAAGCCTCATTTTTTTAGTATCAAGCTAAAAATGTTTAAATTATTCAAATGCCTTCATATTCAGGAAATTAAGACTACTGTTTTAGTGGCAAATAAAAAAAAAAAGAAATAAAAGAAACACGTAATAAGTAAGTGTTAATAATTAATAGTGTTAATAAAATGTTATTAAAAGAATTTTTTTCTGTTGCCGATTACGAATAACTAAAAATTCAAAATATTGGATAAATTAAAAAAAAATGTAAATTGATTTTTATATTTTAAAATTTGTATGCTATTTTGAATTTTAAAAAACTGACTTGCAGAAAAATAATCAAAAATTAAAACAAAAAATCAGGCATATAGGTTTATTATTTTAAAATACAATAATGAAGAAGAAAATTAAAAATATTAATTAGTTAATATTAAAGGATTGTTTAGTATTTAAAAGAGGTCAAGTTCTTCCAATTATAATATTTGAAGAAAGATGTGAATGAAAAAACGTTCAGAAAAAAGAAATAAAAAATATTAATTCTGAAAGAATAAATAAAATTATTTTTAATTTGACTTCCAAAACAATAAATACATTTAAATATATATTTAGTTCCGTCATTAATAAGTAATTGAAGTTCAAATTGATATGATTTTCTAATATTTTGTTAAGTAGATATTGTTATTATCAGTTTTATTTAATAAATTAGTTTTTATTGAAAAGTCGGGTTATTAACATTGTAAATAAACTTAAGAAGTTCTCAATATACCACTATAAATATAATGTAATAAAGGTTTTCTAACGTTCAAAGATTGGATTTTAAATTTTCATTTTATGTTTTTTTTTCTTTAGATATTTTAAAATTCAAGAAGATACTTATGTATACAAAAATAACGTATGTACTTAAAACTATATTAAATTTATCAATTAATTTAAATGTAACAATCTTTTAGCTTTAAAGATTTTATAATTAATGTTATTTTTTAAAATTGAATCATATGATTCGTTGTTTACAGAATTATTAAAACTTTTATGTTTGTGAACAAAAATTAAAGGTTATTTTAATAAACTTTAAAATAAAAAAGCCATTTTATCACATTGTGCAAATATTATATTAACTTAAATTTTAATTAATAAAACTAAATAAATATGTAAATGTATTTATTGTTTTAAAAATATAAATATAAATACTTCATTATGATTTTATTGACTTATTTCTTTTTTCCTCTTTTCGCCTTAATACTTCTCACGAATTAGGCTCAAGATAATCATATTAATATTTTTATTTTATTAATTGTTTAATAAAATTTTTTATTTTTATTATCATCAGATTAAATAAATATAACCAAGTGAATGTTTGGAACTGAAACTCACAGTTTTTGACTGTTTATTTGTTTCGGAGATTTTCACTATCGAAAAATAAAAGAAATTTTTTTTTTAATTTTAATCATTTATGTAGTTTATATAGAACTTTGCAAATTAAAATGTAATATGTTTGAATTTTTTACGTATTTAAAGCTAAAATTTTCATCTCTGCAACTGAACCTAAGATATCAACTTCTTCATTTATAACATTTTTTAACAATGTACGATTAACTAATTAATATATTTAATTTTCTTCTTTATTATTGTAAAAATTAATGTGTATTCCTATTATTATTAATAAAATTAAAATTATAAATCATATAAAATTTGTTTTATTTATTATTAATCTAATTGAATAAAATAATATTGTTGCAGATCTAATTCTTTGAGTAAAAAAATATTTTGTAAATCTATCATTAAATTTATTATTATCCTATGTTAAAATAATCAACCTATGTGCCTGATTTTTGTTTTAATATTTGATTATTTTTCTGCAAGTAAAGGTAGGTTAAAGTCATCAATTTTATAAGAAAACTACTATTTTTAAAGTAAAATATCTATCAATTGTAATAGTGAAAGTTTAATTTTTCAAATTATTTAAAAAAAAAACAAACTCACTCTCTAAATCTGAGTTAGTTAAAAATAACTAATTTGAAAGCAAAAACTCAGTCACTAATTTAAATAGTTATATTTCTAGATTTCTACTAATCATTTAATAAAAAATAACTGATTATTAGTCAAATTCAATTTTAGGTTACGTCAAAATAACTAATATTTTAGAAAAATTCTATTTACTAATTCAATTAGTTTAATTTAAACCATTTTTTAGTTATTTTTTTACTAACAATTAGTCATTTTGTTACTAATAATTAGTTATTTTTAACTAATTGCTGAAATAAAAACTCAGTCACGATTTTACTAATAATTAGTTATTTTTAACTAGTTCAGATTTAGAGAGCAATTAAAAATTAAAGGAAGAAATTTAAGAAATCATAGAAATGCTTTAAAAATAAAGAAAATAATTTAAATTTAATAACATTATTTGAAAATATTAAAATAAATTAAAAACCATTGAATAATAAAAAACTTGGAAAAATAATTGAAAAATGAGAAAAAATGATTGAAAATTGAGATAAATAATATAAAATTGAAAAAACTAATTAAAATTTGAGAAAATAATTGAAAAAAATACGTAATATATTTTAAATAAAGAAAAGTTAAAGAAAATTTCAGAAAAATACTTAAAACTTTTAGAAGTTCTTTTTTTAAAAAAATAGTAATTAAAAATTAGAGAAAATAAACGAAACAAGATAAACAAAATTTAAAATTGAAGAGAATAATTTTCAATTAAACAGAAATAATTTAAAACTTTTTGGAAATTACGAAAAAGAATATGGAAGTAATTGAAAATTGAAGAAATTGATATATGGGGCATTCCACGTGACATTTTCATTCAAAATTTTTTTTTGCTTGGAATAATTTTTTTCTGATTCTCTATGAAAAATAAGGAAACACGTATTTCTTAATTTTTTTATTGAAAAAAAATTTCAGAAGTTATGAATTTTTGAAATTTAACGTTTTTTGAAATAGAGCATTTTTAACCTTCGTTTTCCTCCGTTATTATTAGTAAATTGAAAATAATGCCCTACATAAAGTTTGTTCAATTTTTCTTAGATTTTTTAGACATGTAGTAAAAAATAATGAATTTGCAACAAAAATACATGAAAAATTGAATTGACGCATAAAAAGTGACTTTTCTCAAAACCAAAGGTCTCGATTTTCAATTTTTTTCTTTCAATGCAGTTACTGATTAATAAAGAAATTTTTCTCGTAAGTCTAAAAGTGGTGCTCTTTAGCGTTTTAATCATATTTGCATTTATATAGTTTACTTTTAAATTTTTTTATAATTTTAAACTTCTGTTACAAAACAAAAGAACTGTTACACACAGGAATTTGTAAGTTGAAGTTGTTTCATTTCTATAATTCATAATTTAAACTTTTTGCAACAAGGAATTATTATAAATATCATTGAAACATTAAAGAGCACCACTTTTAGACTTACGAGAAAAATTTCTTTATTAATCAGTGACTGCATTGAAAGAAAAAAATCGAAAATCGAGACCTTCGGTTTTGAGAAAAGTCACTTTTTAGGCGGAAATTCAATTTTTCATGTATTTTTGTTGCAAATTCATTATTTTTTACTACATGTCTAAAAAATCTAAGAAAAATTGAACAAATTTTATGTAGGGCATTATTTTCAATTTACTAATAATAACGGAGAAAAACAAAGGTTAAAAATGCTCTATTTCAAAAAACGATAAATTTCCAAAATTCATAACTTCTGCAATTTTCATTCAATAAAAAAATAAAAAAATACGTGTTTCCTTATTTTTCATATAGAATCAGAAAAAAATTATTCCAAACAAAAAAAAATTTTGAATGAAAATGTCACGTGGAATGCCCCGTATAAAATCATATAAATAATTGAAAATTGAATAATATAATTCAAATATCAGATAAATAAGTTTAATTTTTGGAAATTATAAAAGAAATGAAAAAAATAAATTTTGGAAAAATAATTAAAACTAGGTGAGAATTATGATCGTTTCATGGACATTTCGCTTCCAAGTAAGCAAAATAATTTGCTTCCTTATAGAGGAAGCAGGAAATTAATAATATATATAAGTTAATTGGGAAAGTTGTTAAAAAATTTTTTTTTAATGCAAAAAAATGTAAAAATATGAATTATTTTACGAATTTTCGATTAATTATAAAAGTTATATAGGTCAATCGATTCGTTTTGAGATAAGGAATATGATTTTTGTATTTTGTAAGTTGTATTTTAAGCATGAAAAAAATTTTTGTCAAAAAACGATTTTTTTCGATGAAAAAAGGTGCTCAAAAAAATTTGGTTGATTATTTTAAAAAATCTCTGTGTTCAAATTTAGATATTCATGAGCTTAATAAGTCATCTAAATTTTATTGGAATCCGTTAAAGCGTTCTCGAGATATCTTGTACACAAAAAACGCTACACACACACACACACACACACATACATACATCTGGACATTTGCTCAGGAATGAAAATTTACGCTTTTTAGATGAAAATAAGTCGATTTAGACTATTTTTGGAAAATCGAAAATCTTAACGATCACAAACCTTCCTCTATGAGGAAGCAAAATAATGAAAATATTAAAAGTTAGTGAAAATAATTGCAAAATAATAAAAAGAAATAAAAACTGAAGAAAATAATTGGAAATTTGGATATATATTTGAAAGTTCAGTAAATTAATTCAGAAATTATGAAAATGATTAAAAATTTAAAATATTAATTGTAAAATGACAAAAATAATGGTAAATTGAAAGCATCAATTTATATTAGGCTTTTAATCAATGCAAGTTCCCATTAACTTAAATTTGAAGAAATTAAAATTGCTATAAATTTAAAATTTGAGAACATTTTAAAAAGGTGAAATATAATTTAAATTTTTTAAAGAAAAAAAAAACAGCACAGAAAGAAGGCGCATTGCGCCTACAATCTAGGGTTTCGTGGTCTTCTGTTACTCTATGTTTCCGTCTGTCTCACATGCAATCTGAAAAGCTGAATAACATAGGAAACTTAAAGTGACACAGGTTACTTGAAGTGATATAGGCTACTAGAAGTGTGACATAGGCTACTTGAAGTGACATAGGCTACTTGAAGTGTGACATATGCTACTTAAAGTGACATAAGCTACTTAAAATGTGACATAGGCTACTTAAAGTGTGACATAGGCTACTTGAAGTGCGACTTAGGCTTCTTAAAGTGACATAAGCTACTTGAAATGTGACATAGGCTACTTTAAATGACATAGACTACTTGAAGTGACATAGGCTTCTTGAAGTGACATAGGCTACTTGAAGTGTGGCATAGGCTACTTGAAGTAACATAGGCTACTTAAAGTGACATAGGCTTCTTGAAGTGACATAGGCCACTTGAAGTGACATGGGCTACTTGAAATGTGACATAGGCTACTTGAAGTGTGACATAGGATATTTGAAGTGTGACATAGGCTACTTGAAGTGTGACATAGGCTACTTAAAGTAACATAGGCTATTTGAAGTGTGACATAGGCTACTTGAAGTGTGACATAGGCTACTTAAAGTGACATAAGCTACTTGAAATGTGACATAGGCTACTTGAAGTGTGACATAGGCTACTTGAAGTAACATAGGCTACTTAAAGTCTGCCATAGGCTACTTGAAGTGTGACATAGGCTACTTGAAGTGTGGCATAGGCTAGTTGAAGTGACATAGGCTACTTGAAGTGTGACATAGGCTACTTGAAGTGTGACATAGGCCACTTGAAGTGACATGGGCTACTTGAAGTGTGACATAAGCTACTTGAAGTGTGACATAGGCTACTTAAAGTGACATAAGCTACTTGAAATGTGACATAGGCTACTTGAAGTGTGACATAGACTACTTGAAGTAACATAGGCTACTTAAAGTCTGCCATAGGCTACTTGAAGTGTGACATAGGCTACTTGAAGTGACATAGGCTACTTGAAGTGTGACATAGGCTACTTGAAGTGACACGGGCTACTTGAAGTGTGACATAGGCTACTTGAAGTGACATGGGCTACTTGAAGTGTGACATAGGCTACTTGAAGTGTGACATAGGCTACTTGAAGTGACATGGGCTACTTGAAGTGTGACATAGGCTACTTGAAGTGTGACATAGGCTACTTAAAGTGACATAAGCTACTTGAAATGTGACATAGGCTACTTGAAGTGTGACATAGGCTACTTGAAGTAACATAGGCTACTTGAAGTAACATAGGCTACTGTGTACGACGGACGGACGGACGGACGACAAAGTCTCACTATAAGGGTTTCGGTCCCGAACCACGAAACCCTAAAAAACATTTAGTGACAAATCTGCCGTCCTTTTTAAAAAAGGCACTATCTACATTAGTGAGATAGTGTCTTTTTTAAAAAGGACGGTAGAAATGTCAGGCGTAGACAGAATGAATAAAGGAATTAAACTTGTAAATTATGATTTATAATTGGAGACCAATTTTCCTTTTTGCCCCAGGGCCCTTGCTCTCCCAATTACGTCACTGATCCGATTTCTCGCAAATTCATTAAACCACCAATTCAGATTTATAGATTTTACTTACAACCATAAAAGTTATACCCTCTTATTTGGTATAAAATAGTCTTTATCATGCTTTTTTTCTTTTTTATTATCGAGTTTTCGAGTTATTCTACAATTTCTAAAGGGGCCAGAATTTAATAAACTGATAGTAGTTAAAAAAAATCCCCATTTTCATCACTAGTTAAAAAAATGGAGATTTTCGTAACTACTATCCTAATAGTATCCCAGTAGGAAAAACAATAAATTCTATATCCATATAGTAAAAATCATGATTATTCTGACATTAGAATCATAATAATTTACCGGGTTATATTATAAAAACGAAAATTACGTAAATTACAGAAATAAACTCACCTATCGAAGGAGATAGCCATGAGGGTAAAAACGCTGGCGCAGATGGTGAGAACTGCAATAAATTCGCTGATCTTGCAGTACAAATTCCCAAAGGGCCAGTGACTATTGAGCATATAGGTATAATTAAAGATGACATTTAAAGTCGATACCATTGCGTCGGCAATGCTCAGATTCACTAAAAAGTAATTAGTGACCGTCCTCATTCTCTTGTGCGCCAACACTATCCAAATAACAATAAGATTTCCACCCGTGGCAACGACAATCATTCCTGCGAACAGCAAGGTCCAAATCATTTGTCTCCACCAGGGCAAAATAAATTGATTTCCGTCCTCCAACTCGGTTGAATTCGTGTCGTTTCCCAAAAAACTCTCGTTCACCACAAGCCATGATGGTGTCAAATTCAGAGGAAACTCCGTCGAGAAGAAAAGCTCCTCGGGTGACTGCATCACGACCTCGCCGGAAGACACTTTCTTCAGTTCGTTACTTGATAATTTCCCCCTTTTTTATTTTCTTACCAATTTTCCCGATAACTATTTCTTTCACCCCTTCTTCCAATTAAATCTTTTTCGCTTTGTCCTGTCTTTATTTCCTCTTTAGTCTCTTTCTTTTTATCTCTTCTTTTATCTATTTATTATTTACTTCTTTCCTTTTTTCACTTTTTTTTCTCTTTCTTTCTTTTCTTTCTTTCTTTTCTTTTTTCTATTTCCTCCCTTTTTATTCTCTTTCTCTTTTCCTGCTTTTCCTTATCCACTTTATTCACTTCTTTGAACTTCCCTTCCTTTTCTTTTATTGTTTTATCAAATCTTCTTTTTTCTCTCTTCCTCTCCTCTTTTCCTTTTTCTCTTTTCTTTCTATATTTTCTTTCTTCTATTTCCTCTCTTTTTATTATCTTTCTCTTTTCCGAAACTACTTTATTATCTTTTTTTAAACTTCCCTTCTCTCTCTTTTATTCTTTTATCAACTCTTCTTTTCTGTCTTTCTTTTCTCTTTGCCCTTTTCTCTTTCTTTTCTTTCCTCTCTTTTTATTATCTTCCTGTTTTCCCTGTTTTCCTTCTTTTCCTTATCCACTTTATTATATTTATAAACTTCTCTTCTTTCTATTTTATTCTTTTATCAACTCTTCTTTTCTCTCTTCCTCTCCTCTTTTCCTTTTTCTCTTTCCTTTCTTCTATTTCCTCTCTTTTTATTATCTTCCTCTTTTCCTTCTTTTCCTTATCCACTTTATTATATTTTTAAACTTCTCTTCTCTCTCTTTTATATTTTTATAAACTCTTCTATTTTCTCTCTTCTTTTCCTCGTTTCTTTGACCTTTTTCTCTTTTTTCTCTTTCTTCTATTTCCACTCTTTTGATATCTTCCTCTTTTCCTTATCTACTTTACTATCTTTTTAAACTTCTCTTCTCTCTATTTTATTCATTAATCAACTCTTCTTTTCTCTCTTCCTCTCCTCTTTGCCTTTTTCTCTTTTTTCTTCTTCTTCTTCTAATTCTACTCTTTTTATTCTATTTCTTTTTTCCTCCTTTTCCTTATCCACTTTATAATCTCTTTCAAACTTCTCTTCTCTCTCTATTATTATATTATCAGCTCCTCTTTTTTCTCTCTTTTGCTCTTCCTCTTTTCTCCTTTTCCCTTTTTATGTTTCTTTTCTTTTTTCTCTCTTTTTATTAAAGTTCTGCTTTCCTCCTTTTCCTTATCCACTTTATTATCTCTTTTAAACTTCCCTTCTCTTTCTTTTATTCTTTGATCAGCTTCGCTTTTTCCTCTCTTTTCTCTCTTCCTCTCTTCTCTCCTCTTTTCCTTTTTCTGTTTCTTATCTTTCTTCTATTTGCTCTCTTTTTATTCTATTTCTCTATTCCACCTTTTACTTAACCACTTTATTATCTCTTTTATACTTTCCTTCTCTCTCTTTTATTCTTTTATCAGCTCCTATTTTTTCTCTCTTCCTCTTCTCTTCTCTTTTGTTTTTTCTGTTTCTTTTCTTTCTTCTATTTGCTCTCTTTTTATTCTATTTCTCTATTCCTCCTTTTCCTTATCCACTTTATTGTCTCTTTAAAGCTTCCCTTCCCTTCTCTCTCTATTCTTCTTTTATCAGCTCCTTTTTTCCTCACTTCCTCTTCTCTTCACTTTTCCTTTTTCTGTTTCTTTTCTATCTTCTATTTGCTCTCTTTTTATTCTCTTTCTCTTTTCCTTATCCCTTTTATTGTCTTTTGTAAACTTCCCTTCTCTCTCTCTTTTATTCTTTTATCAACTCTCCTTTTTTTCACTCTTCCTTTCCTCTTTGCCTTTTTCTCTTTCTTTTTTCTTCTATTTCCACTCTTTTTATTCTATTTCTCTTTGCTTCTTTTCCTTATCCACTTTATTAACTCTTTTAAACTTTCCTTCTCTCTCTTTTATTCTTTTATCAACTCTTTTTTTTTCTCTCTTCTCTCTTCCTCTCCACTTTTCCTATTTCTTTTTCCTTTCTTTCTTCTATTCTCTCTTTTATTCTTTTATTAACTCTTCTTTTCTCTCTTCCTCTCCACTTTTCGTATTTCTCTTTCTTTTCTTTCTTCTATTTCCTCCCTTTTTATTTTCTTTCTCTTTTCCTTATCCACTCTTCTTCTTTCTTTCTCTCTCTCTCTCTCTCTCTCTCTCTCTCTCTCTCTCTCTCTCTCTCTCTCTCTCTCTCTCTCCTTTACCTTCTTTCCCACCTCTATTCCCCTCGTTCACTATCCAAAAACCAAAACCCCTAACCTAATCCTCTTGTTCAAAATTCATAAACCTCGTATCCTTTCCCTTATCTTTTCTGGGGCCAAGCCCCTCCTTTTTCTCACACTCATTTACATAGCCAGTCCATGTGCGACCATTCAAACCAAAAATTACAAAAATCCTTTAAAGTAATATTGCCGGCAAAATAACCCGACATTGTTCTTTCTCCAGATTTTATCGATTCGTTGGAAATTAAGAAAAATCGTTAATTCGGTGTCTTACACTTTTTTAAATTGGAGTTCGTTGTAATAATCGACTCTTTCATTAGTTCCAGAGAGTGGCTCGAAATCCGCGGTTCCTAGAAAGTAGAGCTGTGCTTTCTGTCCCCTGAAATCAATCGGAGGTGGGAGGCAGTGGTTAGCTTCACCATCGAAGCTCACTTCCACTTCCGTTTCATGCACTGTCGGCTTTAACAGGGGTCTCTCTCAGCCCCTTCTCGTTTCTACCCGCGACACCCCCCCAACCACCCTTTATTGTTTTCATAGCTTATTCGCGAGAGATGAATGGTTTTGCGCAATAGGACACATCCGATGGACTCAAATCCACTAAAATCTCAACAATTATTTCACCAGTCTCCTATAATTAATTATCAATTTAATTTAATTATTAACAATGTTTGTCGATTTTATAAAATTTCGATAGTCGTTTGTTGCAAAAAAAACCGATTTTTAATAAAGGTTTTTTTTTTTAATTCTCGCGACAGTTTTCAGACTCAAAATTTAGACAGATGGTGCAACTTATTCATCAGGGAAAACGCGTCTTTCAAACAGCACACTCAGTTCGTATCTTTCTATTAAAGCTTTCTCTTTTGTTCTTCATCTCCCGTCGGCGATACTTTGTGGTGTTTTTCATTTCGAAAATATTAGGACTCTTGTATATTTGTATTTATTTACAAAAAAAAAAAATGTCTTCTTTGAAGAAAAGTTGCCTACTGAAAACTTCTCATAAGTTTAAAAATTATACAAATGTTTGCGTATCATTAGCGAGTTTTATTTACTGCTCATCTAGCACTTTTTTTTTATTCGTATTTATCGTTTCACCGTTTGGGAAAATTTTTTATTAAAACACTACACTTCACTGCACTTTTCACCCCTTTTTGATAATTACACCCAGTTTTGTAAGTTTTTTTTCTTCTTTTTAAGATTTCTTTCTTGATTTGTTTTCTACCTTAGAATATCAAGAGTGATAGGTTATTGGCAATCTTCTTATGAATTTTATCACGTTCAACTTCTGGCGAAGATGGTTTCATTTTCTGAGTTACGATTACCTGTAACATAAATTCAAAGAGAATTTTTTAATCTCGCATGAATACAAGCGAACGCGTTATGAATTTCGTCGAGCGGGTTGCATTATGGGCATCAAGGTAGAACGCAGATTAAGCATAGTTTAAATACACTTGGGAAAATTTAATGCGAGCTCAGGTTTATGGTCTGAAGAGCTCATGGTTTACTTTAAAATATTTTCGAATTAAAAGCAAAGATAAGATACAGAGTCGAGTTTTATCAGAAAATAAAAAAAAATATTGCTTATAACTTTTCCACTTTAATCAAAGTTGACATCAAAGTTGTAAAATTCAAAAACAAGATTCGCAGGTGTGTGTTTTCAAATAAATTAAAAATTTATTTAAAATGATTTTTCATCAGGTAAGGAAATAAAATAGTTTTGATTAAAGCACTGACAATAAGAAATATTAAAAAGGTTTTGAATATATAATACTACAAGAATCACGGAAAATCAGATTTCAATACGAGAATTTGTGAAATAGAAAAATTCTAGTTTCAAAGAAATTGTTTGTCAATATTAGAGAGTTTCTAAAATAAGAAAGTTCTAGACTCAAAGGAAGCTTTCAATATTTTGCAGCAATAAAAATTGCTTCGATAGTATGCAAAAAATGTGTGAATCGATATATGCAAATTCCTTTTTTTTAGATTCGAATTCCAAATGAAAGCTTTCAACTGTTACAAGCTCAAAGCACCTTTTGTTTGATATCGTGCGAAATAAATGTTTATTGAACTGCTTTTTATATTTTAGATGTTTCTTTATTAATGAGATAATTGAGGAGCACTTTTTCAAAAGTTGATAAATATATTTTCCAAAAAAAGAGAGATAATACAAATTAGGCATATTAAGAACCTTATAGATCGATTTGTCAATGTTAAATTGAAAAAATAAATTTTATTAACAACGAATTTCGATTTCTAAAAATCTGGACTTAATGATGGTTTAAAATTTTGTTTACCTAGAACCTTTAAATTCCCTAATTATAATATCTTTTTTAGAGTTAATCAGTATATAAAAATTCCTAACGTTTATTTGTAGGTAGTTTATTTTTTAAACTGAGAAAATTTAATAAGAAATATTAAAGAATAAAACATTTAATCAAATACAAATAAATTATGTCGAATATGTAAATGAGAAAATTTCAAAAAAAATATTCAAATTTATATAATTGTAAAAATAAGGAACTTGCGTAAAAGCAATGAAAGAAGAATAAATTATATAAAAACAAAACGTAAAAAGATAAGAAAACAGTTTATTAAAAAAATTAGAAAATTCCTTTAAATAAAAAGTGTAATGAATATTATTAAAGATATAAAGAAGAACTTTATAAAAACAATACAAGAATAAAACAGTGACTTAAAAGTATGTAAAAAATAGTAGAAACTACTTTCAAATAATTAAACTACTTATGAACATTTTTTTATTAAAAAAAAATAAGAAGATAATTAAAAAAACGTTAAATTATATTACTGAAGAGAACACAATTTTAAAAATTAGAAAAATTCGAGAATTATTTTAAAAATTGCTGAATAAAAAAAGAAAGAATAAAATCTTGGAAAATTTAAAAAAAAATTTGAAGAAAAGAAATTCTATGAATAATTAGTACAAGATTAAATTTACATAATATTACATAATTATTACATAATATAAAATAAAAGAATAAAAGTCTTCAAAAAAGTAAAAAATGGATAAATTTAAAAAATGTAGATACAAGCATTTAAAATAAATGTTTTTTGAAAAATTCGTTATATTACAAGATAAAAACTAAACAATTTAAAAGAAGGAAAAATGTTTCTAAGAAATAGAAAAATGATGACAAAAATTAAAGAATTAATTAAAATTCAAGGAAGGACTAAATAAATTGTGAAACAACAACAAAATTAAATAAATAGGATAAAAATGGAGAAATGTTTTTTTTCTAATCTAATAAACTGTATAAAAAAGTGAAAAATTACGAAAAATAAACAAATTTGGTAAGAATCTACTAAAAACCTAGAATTAACAAAAATAAAATTAAAAAATGTATCTACCTATATAAAGAATAAAAAGTGGATAAAAGAAATTTAAAAATCCTTTCAAAATATAAAAGTTTAGGAAAATTGAACCAAAAATATGTTTATAATATTACACTTAAAGTAAGTCCAGCAATAAATTTAGAAAAATAAAGAAAATCCAAAAATTTTACGAAAGAATAAGTAAGTTTGCAAAAAATAGGCAAAATGTGAAAACAAATTGAATCAATTTACAAAAAATTATCGTAATTATTTTTAAAAATATGGAAATAATTATGAAAATCAATTAAATAAAAAGTAAATAAATAAATAATAATAATAATAATAATAAATTTTATTATAAATGTTATAAAATCACAAAATTGTGTAAAATAATATTAATTAATTTGCATAAAGAGAAAAAAATTAAAGAAAATCTTAAAATAAAAAAAATTATCAAAAGTATAACAGAAAAAAAAATCTTATAACTTAGTAAAAATAAAAAATTATTATAAGATAAAAATTAAACAGTTTTAAAAAAGTGTAATATCTTAGAAATATTGTAAGAATTAAAAAAAGAATTATTGTGAATGTATGTAAAATAATTAATATTATTTAATTATTATGCATTAATTAATACCTATGCATTTAAATTTGAATTAATTCAAAAGTTCAAAGAAATTGGAATATGAGTAGATGAAATTTTTAAATTCATTTAAATTATAATGACTTCAAGATATCAAAATTTAATACTACTTTTAGATATTTCCATACTTAAAACATGTAGATCGTAGGTATTTGGATCGTATGTTTAGCACAATTTTTTAAATTTTATAAAAAAAAAAATTAAAATTGAAATTTTCAAGATTTATTCACAAATTTCTGGATTTTTTTTTAATGTTTGCGATTTTTTACATGCAATATTAGACATCCAGAAATTGTAAATATTTTTTATATAAATTATAATTTTAATGCAAATTCTCCAATTATTTAAATCGATTACAGCCCTGAATAAATAGGTAAAATTTTTTTTAAAACCTCGTTTCTCAAAATTGCTTGTCAGTCAATTGTTTTGACATTTTTTAAAAATTTCTACTTCTAAGGTTTGTCCTTAAGTTTTCTTCCTTAAGGTCTCGTAAAAAATTTACTATAAAATAGAAACTTGTTTTTGTTTTTACTATACATTAATTTTTAATTTTTAAAAGTGCCTAAATAAGTGTTTTTTGTTAATATCTCATAATTATTGAAGTAAAATGGTATTATAACATAAATTATTTCAAATTACCTCTTTTCACCGTCGAAAGAACAAAAATCTTTTAAATTAATTTTTAAAAATTGTACGACTTGTTTAATAAGAAATGAGGGAGAAAATTGTTTTGTGAAGAAAAAGTAGATAATAATCTTTAATACACTTCAAATCAAAGCTAATATTTGCTTTTATTTATAAAGTTCATTAAATTTTAAGCAAAATAAAAAAATCTTTTAGAAAACTGTTACAGAATCAATGATGTTTAAAAATTAAGTTGAATCTTTTTGTACCAGGAAATTGTTAATTATTAAGTCTGTACATTCTAACATTCGAAATCTATGGAAAAATATAATGTTCAAAAAACTATGTATGAAAAATAAGTTCACGTCGAATTTTCGTTTGTAATATATACAATATTTGTTATTAAGGAGGTTTATCCATAAATTGATTTTTTACAGATTCTTATAAAATTTTAATAACATATTTAATGCATTATTTTACATGTATGATTACAATTATATTGAAATTTACCGTTCTGTTTTTAAGATATTTTATAAAGTTGGGACTTTTATACATGGAAACAGTAACAAAACGCGCAAAATGTCTATATTTTAATTAATTAGAAAAAACGGTTCTACAAATTTAAAAAAAACTAATATATTTTAAACTATAATATAATACAACTTTTACAACAATATTTAATTAATTTACCGTACGGTTGTTAAGATAATGTTATTCAAGGATAGTAATTTTTATCTTTTTTTAAATAATCAGGAATGAGAAATTTTAATAGCTTGAAGTTCTTAACTGAATTTTTTTGTTTTTAACAAAATTCGTTTGTGTAATGATTTTAACTATAAAATACATTTGAGAAACCAAATTATAAGAAGAAATGAAATTAAAAATATATTGAATATCTTACTCCGATAGAATGAGAACCGCTTGAAGGTATAAGCGTCCTTAAAATATAATAAATAAAACTTGAAAAGTAGAAAAAACAGGCACATTTTGAAAATATTTTTTATAGCTGTTTTTTTTTTAATAAAAGGAAAAAAGGGGGAAAGGGGGATAAAAATCTTAATTTTAGTTGTTTTAGGTGATTTTTTTTAAAAAGGGTAAGATAAGGGGATTAGGTGAAAAAGTAGGGAAACTGTGATCTCTGGAAGCAATTAAATTGTCTACTTCCCTTTTTCGAACCATTTGTAAAAAAAGTGCTACGTTTAAAATAAAAACACTTGTAAAAGATTGACAAAAGTATTTTAAAAAATTCTAATAAAATTTATATTGTGAAAGTGAATAGAGTAAAAATCCACAGGTAGGAGAGGAAAAGGATTCATTTACGCACCAAGGCTCGTGATTCGTTCACATAAGCGGCTCCATTGTTACAATCAGTGCAGAGAATTTACAATTTTAACGGGAAAATTATGCGTTGTCGACACTCTGGCCAGTGGTGTGTCAGGTCGTTGTTTTTTTTACATTTTTTTCCCTCCATATTCGCATAGATTTGAATAATACACAGGAATACAACGACACATAAACTCCTAGTGGCCTCTTGAAGGGCGAATATTTTTATGTACAAAATGCCAAAGAAAAAGGGTCAGAGAACGGACAGGAAAAAAAAAATTATAAGGAAAGAACGAAGAGATGTTCAAGAGAGTCACACGCAAATGGATATTGGATTAAAACTGCTTTAATAAAAGCGAAAAATTGTTATGTGACCGCATTTCTTGCGTGGCTTCCAGTTTCTCGCAGATATGCTTTCGTTCGTGTGTGAATTTCCGGCTCTCACAAACTTTTATTACCTTGTTTTGGTCATTTTTAATTAAACTCAAGTGTCAAGAAAAATTCGTTCAATATGGCGCATAATTGAACATCGACGAGAAATTTTGAAAATAATTAATTAGTTCGTCAATTTCGTATGTTTTTCACCTTTTCTTTCAGTATTTTCGATAATTGTGGTGATTTTTTCCTCGATTTGAAATTTTAGTTTAGGTAAAATTGAGGTAAAGGGTAAATAATAATAATAAATAATAATATTAATAATAAGGGTAAATAATAATTGGGGTAAATTTTTATTTTGCTTCATAAGAATGTAACAATGATATTTTAGTGAACTTTAATTATTATAAAACTTTAATTATTACTGAACATTTCTCCACAATCTTTGCGTATTTTAATAAAGAAAAATATATACTTTAAAAAGATCAATTAGCTCGTCTTTTAATCTAGAACTAGCAAAATATAACGCGCGCAAGCTTGCGATTAGTTTTTTATATATTTTAGAAATTAAACTATAATAATAAATAAAACAAATCGATGACTAATATTTATCTAATAAGGATAAATAATAATACTATTTTCAATTGCAAATTGAAAATAGTGAAGAAAAGATTTCTTAATTTAAAAAAGTGAGTAAATAATGAGTTTTTAAGTGAAAAAAGTGAGTAAATAGTGAGCTTTTAAATGAAAAAAAGTGATTAAATAGTAAGTTTTTAGATAAAAAAAAAGTGAATAAGCAATCTGGAGTTTGATATTATTACTGATATTAAATTGGGGACCGCCAGCAGGAAAAGCCATTCAAATTTGAAAAAAACAATTCGAAAATCGCAAAAATAATTGAAATATATAGAAAATAATTAAATAATGACAAAAATAATTCAATTTGAAAAAAACCGTTGTAACTGACAAAACTAATTGGAAAATTGATTAAAAATCAAAAAATGATGACAAAAATTGAAACAAAATAATTGGAGTTTAAAGTAAATAATTGAAAAGTTTCAAAAATAATTGAAGTTTCAAAAAATAATTAAAGAATGACAAAAAAATTAAAATTTGAAACAAAAATTTGAGACTGGTGTAAAAAATTTAAATTTTCACACAATAATTGAGATATTGAAGAAATAAGTAAAATGTAAAGAAGCAAATTGAATAATGACATAAATAATTATAAAAACTAGTGTAAAAATTACACTTTTTAGACAATAGTTGAAAAATTAAAAAAAGTAATAAAATTTTCAAGAAAATAATTGAAACTTGAAAAAATAATTAAAAAATATGAAAAAATGCATATGTGTAGAAAATGGTTGAATAATGACAAAAATAACTAAAATTTAGAAAAAAAATAAATGAAAAATGAGAAATATATTAAAAAATGAAGTAAAAAAAAAAATTTAATACATTATTTGAAAAATTATTTAAAATAATTGAAAAATTAACGATACAATTAAAATGTGAAGAAATTAATTGTGTAATTATATAAATAATTAAAAACTGATCTTCAAAAGTTAATAAATTCATGACAATAATAAAAAGATTGAAGAAAATGACATTTAAAGTAAATAGTTCAAAAACGTCAAAAATATTTGAATATTGACAAAAATAGTTGTAACTTGAAAAAATAGTTGAGAAATGACGAAAATAATTGATAATTTTAAAAGAATTAAAAATTTGAAGAAAATACTTGAAAACTTGAAAAAACAATTGAAATATTAGAAAAAATAATTCAAAACTGGTGTTAAAATCAAAAAATTATAGACAATAATTGTAAAGTTAAAAAAATTATAAGTTTGAGAAAAATAATTGAAAGTTGAAGAAATTAATTGAAGTTCGAAGACAATAATTGCAATTTGAAGAGAATAATTCAAAAATGTCAAAAAAATTCAAATATGAAGAAAATAATTGAAAGAGGTGTAAAAAAATTAATAATTTCGTAAGAATAATAAAAATAATGATGAAAATCATTGAAAACAGGTGTAAGAAATTTAAGAGTTCATGACAATAAAAAAAAATTAAATAAAATAATTGCAATTTGTAAAAAATAATTCTAAAATGGCAAAAATAACAAAAATATGAGAAAAATAATTGGAAAATAACCAAAATAATTGATTAATGACAAAAGTAACTGAAATTTGAAAAAAATAAGTAAAAAATAACGAAAGTGAATTGAACTTGTGTAGAAAATTTGGATATTACTGACAATAATTTGAAGATTGAAGAACACAATTGAAATTTAAAAAAAAAATTGAAAAGTTTAAAAAAGAATTGAAATTACAAGAAGAAAATTGAACAATAACAAAAATAATTGTAATTTGAAAAAAATAATTGATAACTGGTGCATAAAATTAAAAATATAAAGACAATACTTAAAAAATTAACCAAATAATTGAAATCTTAAGAAACTGATTAAATAATGACATAAATAATTGAAAACTGGTGTATAAATTAAAAATTTATATAAAATTATGAATATATAAAATTATATATATAAAATTATATATAAAATTATAATGAAGAAAATTATTGAAATTTGTAGAAAATAGTTAAAAACTAATATAATAAATTTAAAAATTCATGGAGTAAAATTTATTTATTTATATATTTAAGGGCAAAAGCCCATCACAATATAATAATTAAAAATTTGTTTCAAGTAACAATAAGATTAAAATTTGATATAACAATAATAATTACTATATTAAATATTAATAGGTCGCATTCAATAATTTGAATAAAATAATAATTGAAATTTGTAGAAAATAATTCTAAAATTGCAAAAGTAATAGAAATATGAAGAAAATAATCGTAAAATGACAAAAATACTTGATTAATGACAAAAGTAATAGAAATTTGAAGAAAATTATTCAAAATTAATAAACAAAAGTAGAATAGAAATTTGTGTTGAAAATTTAAATATTCCTGGCAACAATTTAAAGATAGAAACAAAATTGAAATTTTGAGAAAATAATTGAAAAATGACAGAAATAAATGAAAACTTGTGTAATAAAAAAATAATTTAATGACTGAAGAGAATAATTGATATTTGAAAAAATTAAATTCAGAATCGCAATCTTTCTGGAAGTTTTCAAAAATGGTTAAAAAAGTTACAGAATAATTTAAACTGTATTTGATTTTAATTTTTTTCAATAAAGTAAAATAACGTTATTTGAATTTTTAATAAATTCGACTATTCGACATTTTAATTTAAATTAAGCTAAATTATTATTAAAATTTATATAAGTGTGTAATATATAAATTATTGTTATTCATAATATATCTCGTCATTTAGGCTGTCTCATCTGCATATTTGTCTGCAAACTAAAACAATTTAAAAATTTTCTGATAGAGAGAATCAAAATTATTAAAAAAAAAGAGGGACTAACTTCACTTTGGATTTTAAAACGTGGACAGAAAAAGATGAATAAACATAAACAGTAACTAACTTCAATAGTTTACGGAGATTATTATTATTTAATTAGGTAATTGATTAATTAATATTTTATTCAAAGGACCTATGATTAGCAAAAAAAATATGATAACAAAAAATGTTTTTAAAGTAAAACGAATGAAAAATCATGAATTATTATGCAAATTTTTGGCAAATTATATACTTTATATAGATCTATCGATTTGTTATGAGATAAGGAATATCATTTTTTTTTTATTAAGTTATATTTTTAGCGTGAAAGTTTTTTTTTAAAAAAAATGATATTTCTTTATGAAGAATGGTGCTCAAAAAAATTTGGTAGGGTATTTTAAAAAATCCCAGTGTATAAATTTAGATATTTTAATAGCTTAATTAGCCATTTAAATTTTATTAAAATCTGTGGAGGCTTTCTTGAGGTATACAAGTGACAAAAAAGTTACACACACACACATCTGGACTTTTTTTTAAAAAATTAGGCTTTTCAGACGAAAGTACAAATATTTCGGAGATTATTTATTTATATTATAATTCCTTGTTATCTAAAGCAGTAAAAAAGTATCTTTAGAACATATTTTGGGGTAAATTTAAGGGAATTTTTGTAAAAAATAGTAATTGACTTTGCTTTAATAAAAATAGCTAAAATTAATAAATAATGAAGATATTTTAATTATTATCTTTACCCCAGTTAGCTCCAAAATCTCCCCTACTAGTTTTTTTTCCGAAATTTCCAAAATTTGATTATTTTCTGATTCTGAGGCAAGGTTTTTTCGTTTTTTGTCCTGTAATATTAACTGATTACAAATTTGTATTTTTTCTATGTTCTTTTTTATTTTTTATGCAAAAAGTTAGTTCTAAATATTTTTTCATAGAATAAAAAAACATCAACTCTACATTCTGAAAAAGCAATAAAACTTGATGTCAGAAATGGTGCTCTATAAATTTAATAACTGGTTTTTTCATCTACAATAAAATTCATAAAGTCAAGGTAGATTTTGTGTCTGATTGGTCGTTAAAGGGTTAAATATTATGGATATAAAGGTACATAACTATTTTTAAAACAATCGTAAAAAGATGAAATAAAAAGGATTTTAAAGTAAGTATTTATTATACTGTACTATTTTATTGTTGAAAAACCATAAAAAAAATTGTGTTCCTTAAAAAAATTCCTTCGTTAATATTGTCAAAATTGTATTTTCTTGACAATTTGAATTCAAGTTACCTAAAAATCGTTAATTGACACCCAAAATACTTTTTAATTTATATTACTATTATAGTAGACACTCAGTGATTATTTTTTAGTAATAAGAAATTTGGTAATTATTATATTTAATTAATTAGAAACTTAGTAATTATTAATCACCGACACTGAAAAAACGGTATTCTTTATTTGAGAATTATTCTCGGCGCCTATTTAAGAATAAAATATTCTTCTATTAAAGATATAATAATCTTAAAATAAGAAGAATATTAAGAATATTTTCTTATGGCCTAAGAAAAAAAATATTTTGTATTTTAAGAATATTCTTTTTATTTCAAGAATATAATATCCTTGATAGAAGAATATTTTATTTTTAAATAGGTGCCAAGATCAATTTTCAAATAAAGAATACCGTTTTGTCAGTTTAATTAGAAACATACTAATTATTATGAAACAATTAGAGACTCAGTAATTGTTACGTATTAATTAGAAAATTAGTATTTATTAATTAGAAGCTAGGCAATAATACGAGATAGAATTTACTGCTTGAATTGAAATTAGTCGAGTGAAACGTGTTATTATTACATTGTTGATTTGTGTTAAATATGCATCTAAAACGATTTAAGGGCCATTTGATATCAATCCTATATCACTATTGATGTAATGTTATAGCCGTTAATGTGTTAATAGATTGCGGTTCAAGGCTGATTGTAATTCAACATCAGGTAATTTCATTGTGGTAACACACTGATTCTATGCACATACATATATATAGAATATAGAATAGAATATATCTACAGTCGTATAAGAGACAATTGTCAATCAATTAATCAGAGGGAATTTTCAAATTGTCAAATATTGTATATTTTCTAGAATATTTATTTCCGATATATTGTAAATTTACTATTTATTGATATTTTATTAAATAACAATAATTTTGTAAATATTCTGCATAATAAGCAAACCTAAATATCATACGATTTAATACTTTTTCAAAACTTAAAAACGTTTAGCGTGAATTTAAAAATAACCAAAAAGGTTCTAAATACTTTTTCAAAAACAGACTTTTTCAACAGATCGAAAGAATATTTTCCATGCGAAAGTTCTGCTTTTTTCTAAAATTTTTTTCACAACAAAACCGATCGCAGAACAAAATTAATACTCATCTGAGAAATGTGAAAAACAAGTGAATTTTCCTCCTTTTTTTCAAAGAAGGACATTCTTATAAGGCAATTAATTTTATCTTAACAAAAAGACCTTATTTCTTTTGATTTCAGGAAAATTAAATTGCTGAAATGCACGAGGTGAAATGAGGTAAACACAAGTCAAAATAAAAATATAATTATATTGCGATCTTTTTATAAAGAACAGTGCAAGCTAATTGGAAATGGGATTTGTTTTGTTGGATTTACGAGAATGGAACATAGATTTCTTGCGCGGGCTCAGCGTCAAAAGACGGGAAATTGAAAATGAAATACTCTCGTTTCCTGCTAAGCATAGTTAGCAAGAGACATATATATATATATAAAGTATGCAACATGCATACTTGAGACTCAAACTTTTTTTATTACTCCTCTTCTTCAAGAGCGGCGAAAATAAAATAATTGCATGGATAAATAATTCCAGGGAATTTGCAAGCAAGGATATAAAAAGGAAAAAAACATTTCCCGAGGTAAAAATAAAACTAAAAATGCATTTTTTTTTGTAAATAAATAATAGTTCATGAAAGCATCGCTGATTGACCTTTTCTTTGTGGTGAATGAAAAAAAAGTCTCTTGTTGACTGTTTCATAAGTTTATGTAACAATTGAGAAAAAAAAAATAAAAAATGAACATTTATTCATCCATTGATGACAGTTTCGTATTTTCCAGTCGCAGAAGAGCTTTATAGCCAGTTAAATTTTTATGAACTTTTATCGCACAACTCGGAATTTTATGGCAAAAAACCTTTAAATGTGAGTTTTATTCTTTAAGAATATATAATGTAGTTATCACTTAGGAATAGAAAATTTTTGTTAAATTGGTATTTAAAATAATTAAGAATTAATGAAAAATGTTTTATAAACAATTAAGCATGGATTATTAATTGTTTTTCTACTGTCTGACTCTAAACTTTGTTACTACTGAAAGTGAATACTTTGCGCTGGTGTAAAAAAAAGAGAATAATAAATGTTCTGCTTTACTGTGTCTGACTAAAAACGGCTATACTACTTAAAACTACAGTTCTATTTACGTAAAATGGGTAAAAGCTTAATAGAACTCGATGTTTCAAGACACAGGATATTTCAGAGAGAAGAAATATCTCCCTCAGTTAATTAGTTGAGACTTGAATAATTTATTATGAGTATTAAAAGATAAAAAAAAAACATTGAACAAAAGAGAGGAACTGTGGACAAATTTAATGAAATTCTTGCGAATGTAAGAGTATAATAGTGACAAAATAAATGCAACAGGAACATCAAATCGAAATAAAGAAGCTTAATGAAATTCTTATCTTGAGAAAGCTTGAGATATTTTCTGAAGTTGTTTATTCTGCTACTTCTTAGTATTTTTAGGTTTATTTTATAAAGTTTTAACTTTTTTATTTTAAAAATGTAGACAGAGTATGAAATTCCGGATTCTAAAACTGTCACAAAAAACCCTACTCTTTAAATCTGAATTTGTTAAAAATAAATCATTTTAGGTTATGTAAAAATAGATAATATTTTAGTAAAGATCTGTTTACTAATTCAAGTAGTCAAATTTTAACTATTTTTTAGTTATTTTTTTATAATTAGTTATTTTTCACTAATTGGTGAAACAAAAACTCAGACACGATTTTACTAATAATTAGTTACTTTTAACTAATTTAGATTTAGAGAGTAAGAAGAGAAAAACAGCTAAATCGAAACTTATGAAAAATCATTAAAAATTAAACAAATTAACTTGGAAAGGGAAATACTTGAAAAACTAATAAGCAATTGAAGTTTAATAAAAAACGAATAGTAAATGAGAAAACGTGGTTGTAGAATAAAAATATAAACTTATAAATAAAAAGTGAACATTTTCTAGAAAGATATAAAATAACTAGAAATGGAGATAAATAAATTAAAATAAAAAAAGACTTTTAAAAAATTAGAGATTCAATATTATCTCGAAGATTAAAATATTTAGATATTAGAGAAGGATAACTCGAAAATAAGAAGCACAACATGAATGTGGGAAATGACTTAATTTTTTGTATCAAAAGCTAAAAGTTGCTAAAAATAAAAAAAAAGGAAAAAAACGTTTAGAAAAAGTAAAATACCTAAAAAGTAAGAAATAATTTGACTTTTAAGAAAAGCAACCTGAAAACTACAAAAAATTATAAAAGTTTAAAAAAATATCTATAAAATAAAAAAAATGCAATAAAATAAAAAATAATTCATCCACAGTAGTATAGCTAAAGATTAAAAAAAAGTAACAAAAAAGTAAAAGAGAGAAGTAAAATAAATAGAAAATAAGTAGACTGAAAGTGACCAAATAAGTATAAAGTGAAGAACATAAATAGTGATTTATGAAAAGTACCCAAAATTCAAAAAAATAACTTGGAATCAAAGAAAAAAATTTAGAACGTGAATTAATAACTAGAAATAATAAAAAAAACGCCTAGAAAAACTACAAAAATAATTTAAAAAGTAGTAATACTTACACATTGAAAAAAACCATTAAAAAATAAATAAAACTCACTAAAAACTAAAATATTAACCAATAGTCAAATAAAACTAACTGAAAATGGGAGAAAATTTATTATGTTAATGTATTATTAAACATTTTTTAAATTAACAAATCTAAAATAATTTCTAGAACGAGAAAAATTAATTATAGAAATTCAATAAAACTACTTGAAATCAAAGAAAAAAATTTAGAATGTAAATGAATAACTAGAAATTAGAGAAAAATACCTAGAAGAAGTTGAAAAATAATTAGAAAATTAAGAATATTTACAAATAAAGAAAAAACCATTAAGAAAAAAAAGTTACTAAAAAGCAAAATACAAACTAATGGTCAAATAAAACTAATTGGAAATGGGAGAAAATTTATTGTATTAATGTATGATTAAATATTTTTTAAATTACCAAATATGGAGATGAATTTCTAGAACGAGAAAAAGTAATTATAGAAATTCAATAAAATTACTTGAAATCAAAGAAAAAAATTTAGAAAGTGAATAAATAACTTGAAATTATAGAAAAATACCTAGAAGAAGTTGAAAAATAATTAGAAAATTAAAAATTACTAATAAATTAAGAAAAAATCATAAGAAAATAAATAAAAATTACTAAAAAGCAAAATACTAACTAATGGTCAAATAAAACTAATTGGAAATGGGAAAAAATTTATTGTGTTTTAATGTATATGGTTAAATATTTTTTAAATTATTAAATGTAGAATAATTTCTAGAAAGAAAGAAAATGTTTGAAATAATAGACATACAAAATCTATGTTCATTACTAGTATGTCAATAAATAACTATAAAATGAAATTTATTTTTAAAAAGTGAAAAAATAAATGTTAAATCAAATTTACAGAGGTTATAAATTTTTGAAATTTAACGTTTTCAGAAACAAAGCATTTTTGTCACGCGTTTTTCTCCGTTATTATTAGAAAATTGGAAATAATGTACTGCACAAAATTTGTTCAGTTTTTTTAAACTTTTTAGATATATAGTAAAAAAATAGGTATTCGCAACAAAACAACATAAAAAATTGAATTTCAGTCCAAAATGTGACTTTTTCAAAACCGAAGTTATGAATTTTCGATTTTTTTCTTTTAACACAGTTACTGATCAACGAAGAAATTTTTCTCAGAAGTCTAAAAGTGGTGTTGTTTAAACTTTAACTGATATTTATTATTATTCGTCGTTGCACAAAGGTTAAATTATGAATTTCAGAAATGAATTTTATATATTTTTATTGGAAATACATTATTTTTTATTACATATGTAAAATATTAAGGAAAATCTAAACAAATTTTATGCAGAGCATTATTTCTACTTTTTTAATAATAGCGGGAAAATATGCCTGTCAAAAGTACTCTGTTTATGAAAATGTTAAATTTCCAAAATTCATATCATAACTTCTGTAATTTTTATTCAATAAAAAAATACGTATATACTTATTTTTTATACAGAATCAGATAAAAATTATTTCCATCTAAAAAATTTTTAGAATAAAAATGATATGTGCGTTACGTCAGAAAATTTATTTAAGGACATTCTAACACTAAAAGTTTAGTTGTTTCATTTTTATTTGTGAATGAATGAATTAAAAAGACTGATGATTCCATTAAGTTGAACAATTAAATCAATCATTGGTGTTTCTGAAAATATCAGGAAAGATAAAGATTGGGAATTAAAAGTAGGATGTTTAATTAATTCTAAAAATTAATAAGTAATAATAACTTTAAAAGAGAAAAACAGTAAAATTTAGCTTTAGTTCACAAATACTTGAAATCCAAAAGAAGAATGAAATAATTGAATATTAAATCATTCACAAAATTTTAGATTTTGATATCTAACATTTGAATAAGTGTAGTATGATTAATTGCAAGAAATATATGAAATTGAACTCAAAGAAAATGAAGTAAAATTTAGTGAAAGATCAACGAATTGAAAACTATACATTTTTGCAAATGCAATAAATAATAAAAATTACGAGAATAATTACAAAATTGAAAAAATTAAACAAGAAATATTAAATTAAGAAATTCTGAAACAAGACAAATTAAGAAAATTATAGGAATAATTGTTGTAAATAATTACAAATTGAACAACTGGATTGAAAATAGAAAAAAATTGAAAATTGAAGACTGAAATTTAAATTTAAAGACTATAATTAAAAATTAAAAAAAGTAATTAAAAAAGCTGAGAATTATGGAATATTGAAGAAGATAATTAAAAACTGAAGAATGGAATTGAAATTTGAAGAAAATAGTAAAAAAATGATGAAATAACTTAAAAATTTAAGAATTAAATTCAAATTTGAAAAAATAATTGATAATTAAAAAAAGGTAAGAATTATTGAATATTTTGAATAAAATAACTAAAAATTAAAACTGCAATTTCAAATTGAAAATAATAATTGAGAAGTAAAGAAACTAATTAAAACTTAAATAATTAAATTAAAGATTACGGAATTAAATTAAAATTTTAGGAAAATAATTGACAAACAAAAAAAAAATTAGAAAACTGTCAAGAATAATCGACAACAGAATAAAATAATTTTAAAAATTAAAGAATAATTAGGGGCCGTTCATATACCACGTGGACAGCTTAGAGGGGGAGGGGGGTTTCGTCAAATGTCCACGTGGACAATTATGCGTGATTCGCAAAATGTCTCCATTAAAAATGTTTTTTTATTTCTTATATTTCCTTTATTCAACGTTTCAATTGCGCGCCACTGACTAGGACTATTATAAAGCACTGTGCGCTAGATCATTCGATAATAATCGATATCTACGTTGCCCCCGTGGATTGCCGAAGATAATCCTGAAATATCTAATAACGAATATTAGATTTGTGACAAAAAATTATTTTTATTTTTTATAATTAAAAATGTTCCTTCCAAAGTATTCTACCAAAGATGGCAATTTACCTATTACTTGTAGAACTTCTTAAACTTTTTATTATTTACTAGTAGAACTTATAAAGTATTTTCGTATTAATAAAAAGCTTTGATTAAATTTTTTCAGAACAATTGAAGATCTATTTATTTACCTAATTTCACGTAAAAGAGCATCCTGTTTCAAAGAATTTGTCATAAAAAATTGTGAAGTTTACTCGAATATTCATATTTCCTTTGAATAGTTCTTTGATTTTAACATCCAAAAACTATTTTTCACTAAAATTGTCCACGTGGACATTTAGGGGGGGAGGGGGGGGGGTAAAAATCGGAGAAAAGTTGTCCACGTGGTATATGAACGGTCCCTTATAAAATTTAAGAAAAATAATTTTACATTTAAAAATTTGTAGAAAATAATTGAAAATTGAGGAAAAAAATTAATAATTGAAAGAAATAATTAAAAAACGATCAGAATAAATGAAAAATTGAAGAAAATATTTGAAAAATGACGAAAATAATAGACAATTGGAAACAAAATTTGAAAAATGACTAGATTAATAGACAACAAAACAAAAAAAATCTAAAAAATTAAAAAATAATTATAAAATTTTAAGAGAATAATTGAAAAAATTGCAAGAAATAATTGAGTCAGACCATGTCAAATGTGACTGAAAATTTATGTAGATTTTTGGAAATTTAAAACCAAATATGAAAATCAATAGTTCACAACGATACAAAAAAACACTTTTAACCGTTTTTTGATATTTTAATTATTTATATTTTTTATTGTACTAACAAATTTTTGCAACGTTTTCCGAAAAAAGATAATAACTCATAATTCAATAGCTATAAATTAATGCTGATTTTTTTGGTAATTAAGGAATATATGCTCTTTTAAATGTATATAATTATGAAAATAAATTTTGAAAAATACTATATTTTTAATAACAATTTTATAAACAATTTGAAATAATTATAGGTTTTAGAGCAAGAATTATAATTTAACTTATGGGATATTGAACTGTGTTCCCTTACCTTTATATTTCTAAAAAAAAAATTTTTATTTCCAATAATAAGCGTAGATATTGAATTTTTTGTTACACCGTGCACCGGCCGTCAGATTCGTGCGTCGATCAGCGTCAGCGCCGCGAATCGCTTGGCGACGACGGGATGGTTAAGTGTCGATATATTTTTTAAGTGACATGAGCTTTAAGTAAAGCATAATAAATTAATTGTTTATAAAACTAATAATTTATAATTGCGATTTTTATGCGACGGATTTAGAGTTGTATGTAAGTTACTGTTGTCAGGAATTATTTGGATTAAAAATGGTTTTTTTACATTTTTAATATAATTTTTTTCAATCAGTCGTATCAAGTTTTTCTTTTTTTTAAAATGTTCAAAAAAATATAAACAATAATTCTATTTCAGGACAATTTTTTATAATTTTAAAATTAAAAATGTTATTAAATAAAAATTATATCATTTTTAAGCGACGTCTGAAAATTCAATAACCCAAACGCTGAAACGATCTTACCTAAGTTCTTTTAAAGATTCCAAAAGAAACGAAATTTACAGTTAGCTCCTTAATATTTAATTTTAATAAATTATAAATGTAAACATTGGAATTTGAAACTAGTAGACATTGCTAATACGTTGCGCGCGCATCTCCGGCTGAGAAGTGCAAAGCCCATGTTACACGACGTGAATTCAGTATAATTAGTGCCTGAGCAAAGAAACTTTGTACCCCTTTGTAGAATTAAAAACTATTTTTAACTATTTTTGTCAAAAATTATTTTCTAGAATGATTTTAAGCTACTGGACATTCGGTGGCATAACACACCCCTGACGATAGAAAGTGACTAGAAAATGACTGAAAAATGTCTAGTCAGTCATTTTTCTGTCATTTTTATTTTTAAATATATGGAAAATAATTTATTTAATAATAAATTTGTTGAATACTATTTAATGTGCTTTTAGGATTATATTCGCTTCATTCTTTTAGAATAATTGATGAAAATTTTTAAATTTTTTATTATTTATTTAAATTTTTTGTTAAATATTTTTTTTATTGTTTTAATGTTATAAACTATTTCTGAAGTGCACTTGAACACTTTTATAAAGAATCACGAAGCTCGGTGGCATTTAAAATGGTCTAAAAGCAATTTTAAAAAGAAAAAATCATTTGACATTTTCTAGGTACGAAATCATTCAAATCGTACCTCAAAAATGACTGAATCCATTCAGTCATTTTGGCCAGTCATTTTTTAGGTATTCTCTATCGGCAGGGACACATGAGAAAGTCATAAATACTATGTTTGGTAACATGTGTGACACGGTAACCTGCCGGAAAAATAACTTAAATTTCACTTGGAATCGCACACTTATGTTGTGACTCGAATCATTGTTTAAAGAAGTAACTGTCGTCCATTTTTTTAAATTGATTTTATAAAATTGTAATTCTTATGCAATGTTTAATTGTGTTGTGTTTATGGTTTTAAATGTATGTTTAATTTGTAATTAAAAAAGAAATAATTGGTGTTTACATAATTTCAAAAAATTATATTAAAAATGTAAAAAAATCATTTTTAATCCAAATAATTCCTGACAACAGTAACTTACATACAACTCTAAATCCGTCGCATAAAAATCGCAATTATAAATTATTAGTTTTATAAACAATTAATTTATTATGCTTTACTTAAAGCTCATGTCACTTAAAAAATATATCTACACTCAACCATCCCGTCGTCGCCAAGCGATTCGCGGCGCTGACGCTGATCGACGCACGAATCTGACGGCCGGTGCACGGTGTAACAAAAAATTCAATATCTACGCTTATTATTGGAAATACAAATTTTTTTTTTTTAGAAATATAAAGGCAAGGGAACACAGTTCAATATCCCATAAGTTAAATTATAATTCTTGCTCTAAAACCTATAATTATTTCAAATTGTTTATAAAATTGTTATTAAAAATATAGTATTTTTCAAAATTTATTTTCATAATTATATACATTTAAAAGAGCATATATTCCTTAATTACCAAGAAAATCAGCATTAATTTATAGCTATTGAATTTTGAGTTATTATCTTTTTTCGGAAAACGTTGCAAAAATTTGTTAGTACAATAAAAAATATAAATAATTAAAATATCAAAAAACGGTTAAAAGTGTTTTTTTGTATCGTTGTGAACTATTGATTTTCATATTTGGTTTTAAATTTCCAAAAATCTACATAAATTTTCAGTCACGTTTGACATGGTCTGACTCAATTGAGAAATGACGTGAATAATAATTGGAGAAAATATTGAAAATTGAAGAAAAAAATTAAAGATTTAAGAATTAAATTTTAATTGAAAGAAAATAATTGATAATTAAAAGAAACTAGGTGTGAATTCTGTCCATTTCATGGACACTTCGCTTCTAAGGAAGCAAGATAATTTGCTTCCACATAGAGGAAGCAATAAATTTATTATAATATAAAAAATAATAATTTAATTTTAAATTAATTATTATTTATTTTTATGCAAATAAGTAATAATAATAAAATAATAATAAATCAATATATATATATTTTTTCTATCATCCAAAACTTTATTCATTTATTTATTATAAATAAATAAAGTCAATTATTAGTCAATTATTTTTAGTCAATTCATTTTGAGACAAGGAATATGATTCTTTTAATTCATTTGTTTGAATTTTTAGCAAGACATTTTTTTTGGCAAAACACGAGATTTTTCAATAAAAAAAAATTAAAAATTATGAATTAATACGTGAGTTTTTAGTCAAATTTAAAAGTTATATAGGTCACTCGATTTGTTTTGAGACAAGGAATATGATTTTGTAATTCGTTTGGTTGGATTTTTAGCATGAAATTTTTTTTTGGCAAATCGCGAGATTTTTCGATGAAAAAAAATGAAAAATCATGAATTATTACGTGGGTTTTTAGTCAATTATATACTTTATATAGGTCAATCGATTCGTTTTGAGACAAGGAATATGATTTTGTAATTCGTTTGGTTGAATTTTTAGCATGAAAAAAATTTTTTTTTTTAAAAATTTCCAAAAACGAGATTTTTTGATGAAAAAAACTGAAAAATCATGAATTATTACTTGATTTTTTGGTCTATTATATACTTTATATAGGTCAATCGATTCGTTTTGAAACAAGGAATATGATTTTTCCATTCATTTGTCTGAATTTTTAGCATGAAAAAATTTTTTGCCAAAAAACGATATTTTCGATGAAAAAAGGTGCCCAAAAAAATTTGATTGGGTATTTTCAAAAATCCCTGTGTCCAAATTTAGATATTTGTGAGCTTCATATGTCATCCAAATTTTATTAAAATCCGTTGAAGCGTTCTCGAGATATCCTGGCGACAGGATATCTTTTTAATTTTATTAAAATTTATAATTTTTATAAGATATTTATAAGATTTTTATCAAATTAAAAACTTCCAGGCAAATAGACCGAGATTTTTTATATAATTTTAAATTTTAAGGAAAAAAAATTTTTTAAAAATTTTTTAATTTTAAACTTTTAAAGTAATTTAAACATAAAAATAAACATTTTGTACAAAAAAATAATCTGAAACTATAAAATATTGTAGCTGTTTAGAAGAAAAAAATTTTTTTTTTGGTAAAATTTCAGTTTTTTGGAAAAAATGTTATGATAATAAATTTAAACCACAATTTTTATGGTTTTATAAAAAATTCTGCATAAAATTATACATTTTTAACCAATTCCAAACCTTTCAGGATAAATACGCTGAGCTCTAGCATAGGGGTTTTTTGTCATTTTTCAACTTTTCATTAATAACTTTTGAAAATTAAATCCAGCAACGTTCGCTATATTTTTCCTGTAATCTACACGTAAAAACACCTAGATATACCAAATTTCAAACCTCTAGGTCAAATAATTTGGAAGATAAGGGGGGGGGGCACGTTTTTTTTTTAAAAAAAAAAGTTTTTCCTTGACAACGCTATGACCATCACCTCCAATCATGTTCTCTATATTTTTCCTGAACTCTACTCGCGAAAATACATATGTGTACCAAATTACAATACTCTAGGTCAAATAGTTTAGGAAATAAAGGGGGGGGGGGGTTATTTCCTTGACAACGCTATGAACATCACGTTCAATCATGTTCGCTATATTTTTCCTGTAATCTACACGTGAAAATACATAAGTGTACCAAATTTCAACTCTCTATCTCAAATAGTTTGGCCGCTAGGGGGGGGGGGGGGGTAATGGTTTTGGGCGACGGACAAACGAGTGAAAACATAAGGGTTCCGTTTGGACACTTTGTGTACGGAACCCTAAAAAGGTGAGAATTATTGAATATTGAATAAGATAACTGAAAATTGAAAACTGCAATTTCAAATTGAAAATAATAATTGAGAAGTGAAGAAACTAATTAAAACTTAAATAATTAAATTTAAGATTACGGAATTAAATTAAAATTTGAGGAAAATAATTGACAGACAAAAAAAATTAGAAAACTGTCAAGAATAATCGAAAACAGAATAAAATAATTTTAAAAATTAAAGAATAATTATAAAATTTAAGAAAAATAATTGTACATTCAAAAATTTGTAGAAAATAATTGAAAATTGCGGAAAAAAATTAATAATTGAAAGAAATAATTAAAAAACGATCAGAATAAATGAAAAATTAAAGAAAATATTTGAAAAATGACGAAAATAATAGACAATTGGAAACAAAATTCGAAAAATTACTAGATTAATAGACAACATCACAAAAAAAATCTAAAAAATTAAAGAATAATTATAAAATTTTAAGAAAATAATTGAAAAAATTGTAAGAAATAATTATAAATTGTAGAAAATAATTAATAATTGAAAGAAATAATGGAGAAATGACGAGAATAATAATTGGAGAAAATATTGAAAATTGAAGAAATAAATTAAAGATTTAAGAATAAAATTTAAATTGTAAGAAGATAATTAATAATTTAAAAGAAAAATTACTAAATGACTAAAATAATTAAATATTAAGAAGAATACTTGATAACTGAAAAAAAAGTAAACAAAGTTCGAAAATTAAAGAATAATTATAAAATTGAAGGAGAATATTAAGTTGTCAACTAAAAGCTGAAGAAAATTATAGAAAAAATGTTAGAAAATAATAGAAAATTGAAGAAGATAATTAAAAAATTGTATTGAAATTTCAAGAAAATGATTGATAACGAGAAAAAGACAAGAATTATTAAATATTGAATAAAATACTTGAAAATTGAAGAAAATAATTGAGAATTGAAGAAAATAATTGAGAATGGAAGAAAATAATTGAGAATTGAAAAAAATAATTGAAAATGGAGGAAATAAATTGAAATGTGAAGAAAATAATTGATAATTGAAAGAAAAGTTTCAAAATTACAAAAATAATTGAGAACTGAGGAAAATAATTGACAATTGCCAAAAAATACGAAAGCTGTCGAGAATAATCGTCAACAGAAAAAAATAATTTAAAAAAATTAATGAATAATTATAAAATATTTAAGGAGAATAATTTTATATTAAAAATCACTTTCAATTCATTATTTCAATCAATGAAGTTTCTCAGAAAATCAGTTGAAAATGACTAAATTGTCATTAATTTTTTACTGATTGATAGATGAAAATAATCTTCAATTTTAGTAACAGCATTAAAAATTTTAATTATTTTCTATTGATCAATCAGGTAAAAGTCACCGACAATTCAGCAGTTTTCAACTTATTTCAAATAAAATATCACTGATTGAAATCATAAAAATAGAAGATATAAATGAAATTAATTTTTTAAAACAACATTTTATAAAATTCCCTGTCTTTTCCAGGTATTCCAGGTTTTCCCTGACTTAAAAAAAATCCATTACAATTCCAGGTTTCCCAGTTTTTCTAAAACCGTGGCTACAAGGTGTAGATATAATTTTTCTTATTAGAATACTTTGAATTTGGTAATAATCTAGTATTTGAGTATATTTTTTACAAAGTTTCTTATATGCTAAATTAAAAAGTTATTGTTATTAATTGTAAAATAAACAATTCATTTGATAATAAAATAAAATTGATGCTATACATTATGAAAATTAGATATTCATAGACATTAAATAATTCAAGATATAATACTAATAATAATAGCAATGATAGGTTATGTTTATTTTAATTATCCATAACCAACATAATTAACATCATTTTGATATAATTAGTGAATGTTTAATGCATATTTCATAAACAAAATCTGAAATAATTCAATTAGGTTTGAAATGTTTAACATAACCTAAATTGTTTATTTAATCGTAAATGCAGAAAAAAATATTCTTTAGTTCAAACGTTAGGAAAAAGAACGGAATTTTATATTAGTTATTCTCATAACCGTGGAATTTTCTAGTGAGATAATTTGTTTCGGAAAAGATAGTTTCTAGTCTTAGTTAAAATCTTAAAATTATAATCTCTCAAGAATTTCAGAGTACAGTGGCTCAAGTTTGACATTTTTTTCTTGAACTCGAAATTGGTACTTACAATTGCAATTATTCTTCTTCATAAAAAATTATAAATATTATTTTAGAGAAATACTCTAAAAAAATTTTTTTCATCGGTTTTGATCCCTATAAAGGGTCTTTTCTAATTACAGTAAACACTCTCGCATGATAGAGATTTGTGTCCGCTTAAAACACGAAAAAAGTGTCGATTTAAAATTCAAGTGTGTATCTCGAAGAATTGTGGAGTCGTAAACTTTCTTGTCAGCAGCTCCACCTGCTACTCTACACGAATGAAGAACGTGCACGGCTGTGCGAAACAGCAAAACTTGAGACAATTCGGCTGTCTTATCTAAGAACAAAGAAGCTTTATCAACATGCCGCTTTTGGTGTGAAAATCCGAAACACGAGTAATTCCCTTAAAATGGCATCCGGCAATAAAGCAAAAAACTCCTTTTCACAAAGAGAAAAGCAATTTGTCCTGCTCGATTAAAAAGTTTAGTACTTTATAGTACGGTAAGTGAAAAATTAAAGGTTCAAGAGTACTGAAAAAGTTTCAAAAGACTGAAACAGAAAATATAATTTAAAAGAGCGTCAATGATGCAAAAGGTGATAAAAGAAATATAAATATTGACAAAACATAGGTAAAAAATAAATAAGTAAATGAACAGAAAAATACGTGGAAATTCGAAGCAGAAAAATAAGAGACAGAAGAGTTTGTAAAATATGTGTAAATTAGGATTTTAAAATTCTATTTGGAGGTTCTTGTACTGGAGAGAAAAGATAACAGAATGATGGTAGAATTAAGGTAATCAGTATAAATCATAT
This sequence comes from Ganaspis brasiliensis, assembly GCA_037103525.1. Taxonomy (NCBI): domain Eukaryota; kingdom Metazoa; phylum Arthropoda; class Insecta; order Hymenoptera; family Figitidae; genus Ganaspis; species Ganaspis brasiliensis. The sequence continues at coordinate 4,533,726 of JAZKLR010000146.1, forward strand.
TTGATAAATTATGGAGATACTCTATTTTGAAAAGAACAGCGGGTATAAATGCGCTTAAATCTTGAGCGTCCTTTGAATCCCACTTCACTTGACTCCACTTTCGCACTAGTTTTTTGTTTCTGTTTTTATCTTCCTGTCGAGAAACTTCTTACTATCTGCGTCCCACTTTCGGCACGAGCGACGGATCGCGATGCATCTTTTTTATTCTTTTCTAACACTACTTTCGTCTCCAGCGAGTCTTTCGCTTTTCCTCTCTGATTTTTGTTTAAGCTCCGCAAGCTCTCTTCGACGTTTTTCTGAGGTTCAATGCCAGATATTGTTCACGTCTTGGCAAATTAAGTCCCTGGATAAGTAGACCACGGTTTAATATAAGTTTAGATTTATGCAAATGTTTCCCAATTATGCTCATTTTTTATTTTAATAAAAGAAAAAGTTTCTTTCATAGATTAAATCTCGACATTTTGACATTTTGAAAAATTTCAATTCGTCTTGATTAATCAAGAAAATCAAAATACCAGAGCTTGTAAAAATCGTGATTTTTTTAAAAAAATCAAAAAATTGATTTTTTTGTAAATATATAAAATGAGTGTATAAAACTTTAAAATGTTTATTTGTAAGTAGTTTATATTTTAAAGTGAGAACATTTAATAAAAAATAATGAAGAATAAAGCATGTAATCAAAATCAAATAAATTATGACGAATAAATGAGAAAGTTTAAAAAAAATATCTTTAAAATTATATATGAATTGCACAAAATTAAGAGAAATATGTGAAAGCATCGAAAAAATGATTAATTGTAAAAATAAAGAAAAACGTAAAAAGAATAAGAAAACATTCTAATAAAAAAATGCGAAAATTCTTTTAAATAAAAAAAGTCATGGATGCTATTAAAGAAATAAGAAAATTTTTTAAAAAACACACAAGAATGAAACAATGACATAAAAGTATATAAAAAAAGGAGAAAGTCTATTTAAAAAATTAAACTATTTACGGACATTTTTTTAAATTAAAAAAATACACCCAGAGAAGTGATATATTTGACTCAAAGATATGTTATTTGTGCCAAATAAAAATATATTTGTCTCACAGCCTAGTAACTTTTTTATTTGTTTCAAATAAAAAAATTTATTTGAAACAAATAAAAAGTTACTTGGCTGTGAGACAAATATATTATTTCTCTGGGTGATAGATGACTATTCAAAAAACGTTAAAATATTTTACAAAAGAGAAAAACAATTTTAAAATTAGATAAATTGGACGAATATTTTACAAATTAAAAAAAAATGAATAAAATTTTGGAAAATTTTAAAAAATTTTAAATGAAAAAAAATTTTATGAAATAGAAGAAAGATGTTAAAATGAGAATATTTACTACAAGATTAAATTTACATAATATATAAAACAAGAATGAAAGTTATCAAAAAAATTGAAAATTGGGGAATTTACAAATAAAGATCAAAGCATTGAGTATATATTTTTAAAAAATCGTAATTATTAGACAAAAACTAAACAATTTAAAAGAAGGAAAATTTTTTCTAAGAAACAGAAAAATCATGACAAAAATTAAAGAATTAATAAAATTGCAAGGAAGTATTAAAAAAATTGTGAAACAACAAGAAAATTATCTAAATAGGCTAAAAATGGAGAAATGTTTTTTTTCATAATCTAACAAACTGTATAAAAAAGTGTAAAAAGTAAAAAATAAAAAAAGTTGGTAAGAATCTACTAAAAAATCGAATTAAGAAAAATAGAATAAAAAAATGTACCTACCTATATAAAGAAAAGGAGTGGACAAATGGAATTTAAAAATCCTTTAAAAATAAAAAAGTTTAGGACAATTTAACAAAAAATATTTTTATAATATTACACTTAAAGTGAGTCCAACGATAAATTTAGACAAATTAAGAAAATCCAAATTTTTTTAAAAGAATAAGTACATTTGCAAAAAGTAGGCAAGATAAAAACTAAGCAATTTGATAGAAGGAAAAATGTTTTTAAGAAATAGAAAAATATGACAAAAATTAAAGAATTAATTAAAATGCAAGAATGGACAAAAAAAATTGTGAAACAACAAGAAAATTAAATAAATATGAAGAAAATGGATAAATGTTATTTTTTTAATCTAACAAACTGTAGAAAAAGGTAAAAGGTACAAAAAAATAAAAATTTTTGATAATAATCTACTAAAACATTAGAATTATTAAAAATAAAATAAAAAATTGATATAAAGATAAATAAAAAATCCACAAAAGAAATTTAAAAATCCTTCAAAAATAAAAAAGTTGAGAAAAATTAGTCAAAAAATATTTTTATAATATTACACTTAGAACAAGTCCAACAATAAATTTAAAAAAATACAGAAAATCGAAAATTTTATGAAAGAATAAAAAAGTTTGGAAAAAATAGACAAGATGTAAAAACAAATTTAATAAATTTACAAAAAAATGAGCATATTTATTGTTAAGAATATTTGAAAATATTTTGAAAAAGCATCGAAATAAAAAATTTAGTGAATGTTATAATAAAAAAATTTAGTAAAATCATATTAAATAATTTGCATAAAAAGAAGAAAGTTTAAGAAGAAAAAATCTTAAAATTTGGTAAAAATAAGTATAAGATAAAAATTAAACAGTTGCGCGAAAAAGTAAAACATCTAAGAAATCTTGTTAGAATTAAAAAAAGGATTTTTGTGAATATGGAAAATAATTAATATTATTTAATTATTGTTATGGATTAATTAATATGCATTTAAATTTGAAATAATTCATATTTGGAATTTATTTTAAGGTATTAGTCGCGTAAATGCTCCCGCAAAACTCCCGCAAAATAAAAAGAACAATAAATAAACTTTTATATCAACTCACTTGCTTCCTTGTGACCCCTTCTAATGTAATATATGTAATTTTCACGATTTTGAGTCAGGTACTATAAGTTATCGTGATGTATTGCTCACACGTTTTCGACATTTTTCAATGAAACCACGTGAAAATGAAAAATTATGAATTTTTAAATTATTGTATTTTTTATACGGCGTTGTCAATAAAGGTAATTTTTTTTAAAGCACTTATTTTATCTTAATGTGTAACTTAGTAGTTTTATTTGAAAATCTGACGACTTGTTTTTTTATAAATGAATATAAGAGACATTTTTTACATGCATTTTGTGCTATTGCATGTAAAAGGTATAAACTTTGAATTAATATTTTGAAGCTCAGAAGTGGTCAAAGTTAATAGGATAGATCTCATTTCATAGATAAATACCTCATGAATACAGATACAAAGTTTTAAAAAAATCTGACGAAAATCATTTTACGCGACTAATACCTTAATTATAATGACTTGTAATGACACAATAATTAATTACAGCCCTGCTAAATACCAGGTTTTAAACAAATTAAATTATTTATTTATTTATTGATATCTAAACTGGGAAAACCCCTTTATTACATGAAAAAAAAAGAAACAAGATTATATTTTCAATTAAAAATAAGTAAATCTCGAATAGAAAGTATCAGATTTCAAAAGTCGATTATTCTCCGAAAAGAAGCAACTTTTGAAGTTGCCAGAACTGCATAAAATCTGCAGCAGTTTCGTAAAAGTAGTATGTTTTGTCAGATTGCTTCTAGCTGTCATTCAAATGGAAATAAAAGTGGAAAGCACGTAGAAAATCTGAATTTTACTTTATTCCCATCACACGTTTTACATTCAACGGGCTTAACATTTTGAAAAAAGAAAAGGATTAAGTAAATCAAGTACGAGAAAATTGACAAGAATAATGTATGAAATAATAATATTAAATTTAATGAACTAAGAGGACTAAAGTTAAGATTACAACAGGGTCTCAAATTATTAAGGCCTTAAATCAATCAATGATAATATATTTATAAATGAAATAAATAAATAAATAAAAATGAATTACAAAATAAAACTGAATATAACAAATAATTAATTGTAAATAAAACAAAATTTACCATTCTTATTCAACTGATCTGAATAATATATTTCGTAGATAATTTTTACAATTCGTAATTTAAATTTGTGGTAGAAGTTTTTACGAGATCTTATATAACGAATGAGTAATAAAATAACCTAAAAAATTATTTATTATTTGAAGAAGTTTTTTATTTTTAATTTTTAGTTTTTTTAAATTATTTATTATTTGTTGTTAAATAACAACATTTTTCGACATGTTTAATGTCCTTATCAGGTCACACAATAAATATATTTAAAAGAATTAAAAAGTAAAAAAATTGTAACGACGAATGATAGAAATCTACAATTAGAATGTAATAAATTAAAAGAGATTAATTAAAATCAAAATTTAACTAATATAACATAATTCTTACCTCCATAAAGGAGATTTTTTAATTATAAGAATTACATGATTAAAAAATTAAAATGTCAAAATCAAATTGTAGGTTAAAAGGTCACACGGTAATTTTGAGGTTAATATAAAACGATTAATATCGACATTAAAAAACAGTATACTAATAAAATCGATTTCCAAATTGAGCAGGAAAAGATAACAAATTTTAAATTATTAGTGTGAATAAATTCAAAATTTTATTATTTTCTTAGTGTGAATTAAATACGAATAAGCTTTACTTAATCCATTTATATCAGTATTAAAATTTGCAGTAGAATTAATGTTTTTTTCAATATAAATCATTTCCAAATATCTTCTTCTACAATCATTATTTTGATAATTTAAAGTCTTAATATCAATAAAATTAAAATTATGTACTAATTTAGTAAAATTGTACGCAATACCAGTATTTAAAAGTTTATCTTCTGAACGAATACTAAGTTTTTTTTATCTAAAAGTGTTAATGGAAAACCATTTTTAAATAATGTTTTTTTTTTAACAAAGCTAAATTCTCAAAATTAAAACGTGGATCTGATAATCTAATTGCTCTAATAAATCACTTCAATTTTTTGTGAAATTGGATGATTTGATGCAAAAATTGATGTAGCAAATTTTTTTTTAATACCAGATTGTAATTAATGAATTATTTTGAAGAATTAAATATATAGATCGAAGTAACTAATAATATTATTAAAAGATTCTTCAACAGGATCTGTATTTATATTGCCGAATCTACATCAGCAAGTAACATATGAATAAATCTAATCTTTTTCGCTATATACTGAAGTAAATCATGACTTCATAAATGTCACAGAAACACTTAATAACCTAACGCGATATTCTATCGAAGACGTGCATGTTTTGCGAACATATCTCGCAACGAGAATGCAATTTGGGACAAAGCAATCACCCTACCGGAAATACAGTAACTTCCTGTAGAGACCAAGAGGATACTATCGGCTACAACAAATAGCAAAGCTTCCCGGTGATCTGGCTCTATTCAATAATACAAATGATCTTCTGGACCTGAAGATTGGGATCGAACCCTGGAGTGAATACAAATTCGGACATCTATAGTACAAGTCGTTTTTCAAAATCCAATTTCAACGTTTCTTAACTCTAATTCAAAGAATCTTGTTCAATTTTACTAGCAAGGATTTTTTTTATCAATTTAGAAATAAACCTTGATATCAGGGACCGTCACAAAATTAATTTGGTTTTTTTCCAAATATCTATAGTAATAGTCAATAGATTTTACTTAAAGATTGAAATAAATTCATCAAATTTAAGGCAAAAAATAGTTGTACGTTGTTAAAATTTCAAAATTGATTTTCAATAATTCTTTGTTATATCACTTGAACTGTAATTCGAAACGTAATTATTTTGTTTCGGTTCGAATTACGGTTCAAGCGAAATAACAAAAAAATTGAAAATCAATTTTGAAATTTTAACAACGTACAACTATTTTTTGCCTTAAATTTAATGAATTTATTTCAATCTTTAAGTAAAATCTATTGACTCTTACTAGATATTTAGAAAAAAAAACTCCAAATTAATTTCGTTTAACAACGTACAACTATTTTTTGCCTTAAATTTGATGAATTTATTTCAATCTTTAAGTAAAATCTATTGACTCTTACTAGATATTCCGAAAAAAAACTCTAAATTAATTTCGTGACGGTTCCTGCTTGATATTAATTAAAATTTAAACATTTTTTACGAAAATTTTAATAAATATAAAAAAATTTAAGATTGACAAATACAACAAAAGAAATACTAAATTAAATAAAGTCTAATGTTTTTATAAATTCCTTACTTTTATTATTGAAAAATTCTTGAAAAATCGTCTTCCTTGAACCAATATTTGGATACCCCCAAAGGACTTTTACAACCACAAAACGCGCGACTGTTTTACTAACTTTAGAAATTCTGATTTTTCAGAAAAAGTCTGCTTTATATTCAGATAGCGGTGTGTTTGGTTTTAAATTGAATACAGAAGATGATTTCGTTTAAGGACGTTTTAAAATCATAAATATTTCTCCAGTAACAACAAGATGAAATATAACCCTCAAACATCATTTTTTCCAATAATTCATTCTACAAATAAAAACGAATGGTATTAAAGTTTGGGAAAATATTTTACAATTCAGGAAAAAGTGCTAAATTCAGAATTTCATTCATTTTATTTCATACTGTTCACATCTACAAAAGAAGATTGCAAAAAGGTTCTTTTTAAATAAAATTATTTTGGTAAAAATTAAATCATTGATAATATGATATGCACTATTTTAAGAAAGAATTTTATGCTCTAGTCTTTAAATTTGAATTTTGAACTATTTTTATCAAGTTTTAATTATTTTCTGCAATTTTTAATTCTTTAAATTATTTTTAAATTGTTTCCCAAAATCTTAAGTTTACCTTCCTCAAATTTTAATAATTTTGTTTAGTTTTTCATAAACTTTTTCAATTTTAATTACTTTTCCCTTGGCCTTTAAATCAATTTAATTATTTATTCCTAAATTTTATATTCTTGATCGTAAATTTAAATTAAATTTTTTAATTTACCATTATTTTTGTCATTTTGCAATTATAACCTTCAATTTTTTTTATTATTTTCATAAGTTTTGAATTAATTTTCTGAACTTTTAAATATTTGAAATAATTATTTTGTTCAATTTTCATTTCTTTTTCTTATTTTGCAAAGATTTTCTCCATCTTGCAATATTTTTATTAGTTTTTAATTAATTTCCTAAATTAACAGTTATTTTCACAAATTTAGATTATATTGTCATCAATTTTCCATATTTAAAATATTTAAAACGATTTTTCAATTACTTTCTTTTGCTTAAAAATAAATTTTTCTATTTTTCTATTATTTTTTTCAATTTATAATTATTTTTATTATTTTGGCATAACTTTAAAAAATGTCAATTATTTTCATCAATTTTCCATTATTCCTGCGATTTTTTAAATACTTCTTTTTAATTAAAATGTTTTAAATAATTTTGTAATTATTTTATTTCTTTAAATATATATTTTATGATTTTTTAATTTTTTCCCTCGAATTTTATTTACTGTTATCAATTTTTCATATTTAAATTATTTTCATCATATTTCAATTTGTTTTCTAAATCTAAAGTTATTTTCAGCATATTTCAATTATTTTTTTCAATTTTGAATTATTTTCCTCGATTGTTAATTATTATTATCATTTTCTAAAATTTATTATTTTCTATAAGATTTTAAAGTATTTTTCTAAAATTTTAATTATTTTCATCCATTTTCGATTATTTCTGCGATTTTATAATTATTCTCTTTAATTACAATTTTTTAGGTAATTTTGTAATTTTTTTCTTTTTTTAAACATATATATTCTAGAATTTTTTCAATTAGGTATTTCTCTCAAATTTTATTTACTCTTTCAATTTTTCATAATTAAATTATTTTAAATTAAAATATTCTATTTAATCATATTTAAATGGTTTTTCTCAATCTTAAATTATTTTCAGCCTATTTCAATTATTTTTTTAATTTGAAATTATTTTCCTCGATTGTTAATTATTATTATTATAATGTTTTAAAATTGATTATTTTCTAAGATTTTTAAGTATTTTTCTAAAATTACAATTATTTTCATCAACTTTCGATTATTTCTGCGATTTTTTTAATTCTCTTTAATTAAAAATGTTTTAAGTTACTTTGTAATAATTTTCTTTATTTAAAAATATGTTCTACGATTTTTTCAACTATTTTCCTCAGAATTTATTTACGGTTTTTAATTGTTCATATTTAAATTATTTTTATAATACTTCAATTTTTTTCATTACTTCCAGCATATTTCAATTATTTTTTTCAATTTTGAATTAATTTTATCATTTTTCAATTATTTTTCTCTTTTGTTAATTATTATTCTCAGTTTCTATTATTATTTTCTAAGATTTTGAAGTGTTTTTCCAAAATTTCGATTATTTTCTTCAATTTTTATTTATTTTCATTTGTTTTCATAATTTCAAAAATTGTTTATTAATTATTGTAAATTTCAATTATTTTTAGATTTTTCAGGTCTTTTCTCAAAGTTTTAATTATTCTCATTTTTTTCAATAATTAATTTCTAAGATCTTCATGTATTTTCAATATCTCTTTTAATTTTCAATTTTTTTCATTTGTTTTATAATTTCAAAAATTTTAAACTATTTATCTGACATTACAATTATTTGATTCAATTTTCAATTATATATAATATTTTTTATATTATTTGCTTCAATTCTCAATTACTTTCGTTCTTTTTCATAATTTACAATTATTTTCTCTAATTTTTCATTATACAATTTTTTTCAATTTATTTTTAAAACATTTCAATGATTTTTAAAATTGCTTTTTCTAATTTTTAAGTGATTTCATTATTTTTTTCTCAATTAATTTGCAAAATTTTGAATTATTTTGTTTAATTTCAATTATTTTTGCATTTTTTTTAGATCTAAAATTTTATAAATTATATCCTGAATAATTATTTATTTTATTAATTTTATCGCGCGTTGTTTAATTTAGTCAAACTTTAAATTACTACAATTATTGAAGCAATGATTTAATGTTCATCAAATTAATTTTATTTAAAAAAAACCGTCTTTTGTAGGTGGAACGGTTTAAAATTAAATGCCCCATATAAAAATTCCCCTACTCTTTAAATTTGAATAAGTTAAAAGCTACTGATTCCTCAATTTTAAAAGATTATTTCAAACGAATTTTTTTAAGAAAATATTTTACAAATCTAAGTATAAATAAAGCAGAAACTTAAATTAAACTATAATTGAATGTAAAGTATAAATAAACCTGAAGGCTAGATTTAAATATAACTTAAAATTACATTCAAATAAAACATAATTAGAATAGCACTCAAATGTAAACAAGACTTGAAATTAAACTCAAATAAAACTGAAATCCACTAATCGTTTTGTAAAATGTACAAAAATCACAGCAGTGACTATTAAAACTGAAAAGTGAGAAGTCGTGTTAATTTCTCAGAGACTTATCCTCTTTCCACATTGTTTGTTATTACGACTTTAATCGCGAAGCGCGAGCAGAGAACGATATTACTGCAGATTATATATGCAGAGACATAAATGGTTTCTCGTTAAACGTAGCACGAAACTCAAATCTATCCTCATAATCGTAATATAAGAGAATACGAGAAATATTACTAGCTTTTAGGTATGTCTTCAGTTGTTAACAAGAAATTCTCTCTGTACTCTTTTGTTAAAAATTTTAGAGAGTATGAATAATAAATTAACAAGTGTGTTATTTATCACCACAAATGACATTTAACTAGCTCTGAATACAAAAATATAATCTTTTTATCATAAAACTAAAATTTAATCCACAGCAGTCCAACAAAAAATGGAAATAAAATCTACAACAAATAAATAAGGCTTCTACAATTACAAAATAACTTACAAAAGTAAATGAAAGACTGTAATAAAAGTTACAAAAAATACCTGCTTTCTTTAAAATAGCGTGAGTTTTAGAAAGAAAACATAAAATTTGACATTCATTACCAAATGTGACAGATTAATCCGCCATGATTCTTTATAATAACGTGACTTACGTAATGCGCATGCGCTCTTCTTTTGATTCATCCCGCACTTATTTAAAATCATGTTTTAAAAATATATTAAAAATGATTCTTCAATACATGATTATTATAATTGTATTTCGCGCCTCCTTCTCAGATCACCAGTTGTAGTACCCTCTCTTCGTGCCGATGGAGCCACAAGGTTGACAGTAAAATAAAAATTCTTGTAAACTTACTGTTACCTGGTCCGCGGAATCTGGTCCAGTTTCATTCCTTTTCCTTGTGCCACAAGGAAAGCCACGTAGGTTCTTGAACTGTGCTTTTTAAACTTAAATAATGGGTAGAAAACGAAAACACAATGATCGGGACGATCAAATAATGAAGGAGCTTCGTCAATTGAATAAAAGAATGAAGGAACAAGAGAAGGAACTTCATCGAATAAAGAGAAAACGTAAGTATAAGTACATCTGTTTCAGATTCTGCGACCTGTCATGGTGTCTTTATCGTCGGATAGATCTGATACGAAACGAACAATGTTCAGTGCGATATCAGACTGCAAAATTTTAATAAAATTGGCAAAATAAAGTCAGTCGAAAGACAAGTTACGTTCGACTTTTAGGTTATGTGGACAAGCTCCAACGAAAACAATGTTTTCTCTTTGCCAAACATTTGAGAATGTTGTCAAGTACAACACTTGAATTTTTCCAATTATGTTATTAGTTTAAATAACTAATAACTTTCTACCTTGGTTAAAAAGTCAAGTACTTAATAACCTAAAACGCAATCTTTTTTTATCTGTCTAGGTAGAAGTTATTCGACAGATCATTCTTCTTACAGCAGCACTTCTTCCTCTCGTTCTTGATCTCATTCACGAGAGAAAAGTCGTCGCAGATATCGTTCTCAAAGTAGGAACAAAAGTGTCTCTTCTAGATTTTCATCAGGGCGTTTATCGTCGAGGTCTTCAACACCTCCTGCGGCAAGCGAGTTACAAAATACTGCACAAAACAATATTTTGACTCAACCTCAAGGACAATTTCAAATTGACACATCAGTATCTCCAAACGAAGTCGAAGTTGAAGCTGAAATTTTGTCTCAATCTCGTAATGATCATAATTCAGGTAACCAACAACTTGATACGCAGCCATTTCCAGCTGAAAATGGTACACAAGTTATTGTAGAAAATCAAACTGTGACTCGACCACAAAGTGAATCTACTTTACTTATCCATCAATCTGTTTCTCAAAATAATACGCCAGAGTCTCTGAAAACAAAAGAGATACCTCCTCTTGAAGCTCAAATACTAGAGGCAATAGGAAAACGCTTAGAAACAGAAAAGAAACGAGGACCAGCAATCCACGACGATATAGTAGTGCGCTGGAATGATATTCTCAAAGAGGGATTACCTAAGGACGACCGAAAAAACTTAAGGGAAAAATATCCGACACCAGAAAATTGTGTTCTTTTTGAACCACCCGGCCTCAATAAAGAGATTAAAGCTTCCTTACTCGAGCCCATACTGACGCGTGACAAACGCATAGCTGAAAAACAAGAAAAATTAACCATGTGCTTATCAGCAATTGGTTGCACTCTTTCCAAGTTATCCGTGAATGAGAATATTGAGAGAGTAGAAATGGTCACAATATTAAGTGATGTAAGCAAGATGCTTGTGGATTTACAGCGTGACGAAACCCTTACGAGACGTCTTATTCTATTATCTCATTTAAATCCAACTATAAAGGAAACTCTCAGCGCCACCAAACCTGGAGAATGGCTGTTCGGAAAAGATGTCACGGAAACTTTAAAAACAGCTAAATCTTTGGAAAAATCATCTCAAGATTTAAAAGTAACACAAAAACCAATATCATCGTCATCAGGATTCAACAGGTCAAAAAACTTGAAGGGCCCCACTCGCCAAAAAACTCAGCAACAGCAACCAATGGCGGGGGGGGCTTCGCAAATCATTTCCTCAGAAGCTGAACAACTTTAATCAACAGAAACAAACTGTCAATCCGAATCAAGGACGAAATCCCAGGACGAATCACAACAACTCGAGGAGATACAATCAGCGATAAGTGTAAGTACTTTATCAGGTCGTCTTCAACACTTCTTGCCACTTTGGCAAGAATTTTTCCCAGGTACATTTGTACTTGAGTGGATCACGGGATATACTATTCCTTTTTCCACTGTCCCAGTTCAATTTGCACCTCCAGAGGAACCTCGCTGGACTGAAAGGGACAAAAAATTAATGTTAAAAGAAATAGAGGAACTGCTTAAAAAAGGAGCAGTCAGAGTAACAGAGGAATGCAGGAATCAGTTTCTCTCGCCTATATTTTTGACACCAAAACCTGACGGCTCATATCGGTTTATTCTAAATCTTAAAAAATTGAATACTTTTATAGAAACAATTCATTTTAAGTTGGAAGACATACGGACAGCTAGAGATTTGATGCAACCAAACTGCTATATGGCAACTCTAGATTTAAAAGATGCGTACTATTTGTTACCAATCGCAGATTCTTTTAAAAAATATCTAAGATTTTCTTTCAATAAACAGATATACCAATTTAACTGCCTACCTTTCGGATTAAATACAGCACCGTATGTCTTCACAAAATTAATGAAACCCGTTATTACCTTTTTAAGAGAGCGCGGTTATCTTTGTGTAATTTATCTTGATGATATTCTTTTAATTGGGTTCACTAAACAACAATGTATGGAAAATGTTCATGCAACCAAAAATCTGCTGGAAAAATTAGGTTTCGTTATAAACGAAGCAAAGAGTCAATTATATCCGACTAAAAAACTCAAATTTTTGGGTTTTATTTTAAATTCTAATGAAATGAAAATAGAACTTCCGGTAGAAAAACGAGAAAAAATTTCAAAGCTTCTTAACAAACTTAAAGTTGATTCTGTTCACACAATTCGTGACTTTGCTTCTCTTATAGGTTCTCTAACTTCATGCTGCCTCGCAGCAAAATATGGATGGGCTCACGTCAAAAGTCTTGAACGGGAAAAATTTTTAGCTCTTGAAAATAATAAAAATAATTTTGACGTGCGCATAAAATTGTCAGACAGAGTAGAAGATTATTTAGACTGGTGGAAACGAAATATTCCCTACATTTTTAATCTAATCTCGAGTCCGAAATTTGTAAAAGAAATCTTTACAGATGCTTCCTTAAATGGGTGGGGAGCTAGTTATGACAAAAATACTGCTCATGGTTTTTGGGATAGTCATGAACGTCAAGCAAATATAAATATTCTTGAACTTAAGGCCGCATATTTCGGTTTGAAATGTTTTGCAAAAGATCTCAAAAATTGCGATATTTTATTACGAATCGATAATACGACAGCTATTTCGTATATTAACCGCATGGGCGGAATAAAATTCAAAAATTTAAACGAAATTACAAGAAAAATTTGGATTTGGTGTGAGAAACGCAATATTTGGATTTACGCTTCTTACATCTCTTCTAAAGAAAATGCAGTAGCAGACTTCGAATCGAGACGACTAGAAACCGAAATTGAGTACAGCCTTTCTCAAAAAGCCTTTAATCAAATCTGCTTAACCTTTGGATACCCAGAAATTGATATTTTTGCGAGCAGAATTAACGCAAAATGTACTAAGTATATTTCTTGGAAGCCAGACCCTGGTTCCATAACAGTAGACGCGTTCACGATTACCTGGGAGAAGATTTTCTTCTTTGCTTTTCCTCCATTTGCTCTGATTCCGAAAGTTTTAAAAAAGATAACGAGTGACGATGCTAGGGGCATCTTAGTAGTGCCATACTGGCCATCGCAAGCTTGGTTTCCCCGATGCATGCAAATGTTTAACCCAGCTCCAATCATTTTTAAACCGAAAATTGACCTTTTATGCTCTTCCGACAGGAAACCTCATCCTCTATGGTCCCAGCTTTCCCTGGCGTGCGGGATCTCATCGAGCAAGCATATCAACTAAAGGGATGTGATGAAATTTCTTACCAGCGAATTTAAAAAGGAATAGCATATGGATCAGTCAATTCACTACGGTCAGCCGTAGCTCTTATCCTTGGACCTCACATTGGAGAAGATGAGTCAATCAAAAGATTCTGCAAAGGTGTTGCAAAATTGCGTCCACCAAAACCCAAATATAATTCAACGTGGGATCCTGCAATTGTTCTCAAACATATAGCTCAATGGACTCCAAATCATGAAATTTCGTTGGAACTTTTGTCAGAAAAACTTGCCATACTATTAGCCTTAACAACAGGACAAAGAATGCAAACTCTGATATCAATTAACATCCAGGACATATCCAAAAAACGGAATCGAATAGAAATCAAAATTCCTGCACAACTGAAAACATCTGGATTAAATAAGCCTCAACCAAATTTAGTTCTACCGTTTTTTTCTGATGACCCAAGAGTCTGCGTTGCCTCTACCTTAGAGTCTTATATACAACGAACGAGTTCACTCCGTAAAGATGTCAACCAACTTTTCATCGCGCAGAAAAAACCGCATACAGCTATTACAACACAATCATTAAGTCGGTGGATTAAGAACGTCATGGAAAAAAGTGGAATTGATATATCTGAATTTTCAGCATATAGCACTCGACATGCATCTACATCGTCAGCTAAAAGTAGTGGAGTAAACATTGATTTGATTAAAAAAACCGCTGGATGGACTCCGTCATCTGTAGTTTTTGCTAAGTTTTATGATCTCGCCATCTGTGAAAACACTGACAGCTTTGCAGAAGCAATCTTGGAACGTTCTAAAAATTGAAATAATAACTATTCCAATTTAATAAGTTTTTGATATTCACTACGTTCAATAATTTTTCAATAAATTTTGTCGTTCATATATAAATTGCAAATCATTGATTTTCTGAAGCACAGTTCAACACCTGATTGCCGTACACTTCTTTGAACATCTACAACTGGTGATCTTTCGAAGGAGGCGCGAAATACAATTAATTGATTAAACGAACTTACCAAGTGAAGTTCTATCTTAATTGTATGGAGCGCCTCCTTCGAAAGATCACTCCCGCCCGATAAATTTACCCATATTCTACCCCTTTTTTTCTTTTGTACGACAATACTTTAAAGTAATGAAACTGGACCAGATTCCGCGGACCAGGTAACAGTAAGTTTACAAGAATTTTTATTTTACTGTCAACCTTGTGGCTCCATCGGCACGAAGAGAGGGTACTACAACTGGTGATCTTTCGAAGGAGGCGCTCCATACAATTAAGATAGAACTTCACTTGGTAAGTTCGTTTAATCAATTAATTATTATTAATATAAATGCAATAATTAATATAATTAATTTGTTAAAACACTGATTTTTTTATACAGAAGCAGTAACAACTTGATATTTAGTTTCTACATCAAAATATACGTAAGCCGAGAGATTTTCCGTATCGTACGTATCTTGCTTAGAAGTTTTACATCAAGTAGACAATTTACCCAAAAACACACGATGTAATTAAACAAAATTATTTTTATTTTAGAACTCATTTTTATAAATTAAATCAAAATGTTTAGAAAACTAAATGTTTAAGGATTAATTAAAAAAAATAGTATACACATTTGTGAGATAGAAGTGCATATTTACTAAAATTTAAAAATGAAAAAATTATCGTTGGAAAGCATCATTTTCACAATTCTTTAATAAATTATTAAATAACGAACTGATAAACATGAAACTTTATAGAAATCTTCTTTACCTTGATATACTTTGATGATAAAAACAATTATGTTTAATACTTATTTTTAGCCAAGTTATTAACGATTGCCAATTTACCCAATTAGGCATTTTACCCAACTCTACCCTACTGTAGAAACATTTAACACCATTTCTTCTCATTCCAATAAATGGAGCATTTCGTAGGAAGGCGACAGGTCATGTCTCAGATTTTTCTCAATTTTTGTGTATAAGCAGTGATTGGGGTACTAAATAAGTGTACCAATTATGAATTAAAAATTATTTATATTTTTCGAGATATTTGCAATAACAATTTCAGGCTACTTTTTTTTTATCTTGAAATAACTTTCTTATTTTGAAGAATTATGAAAAAATGATAGAGACCTTTTTTACTCAAAATACATTGAATTTTAATAAAAAAGATTAAAAATTGAAAAAAAAATTTTTTTTCAATTATTTATTTAAAAAATAAAAATTGTTTTTAATTTTTAAGTGCCAGCACCACCTCCGATCGACCTAAAAAAAATATCATTTTGAAGCTTAGAATATCCTTAAAAAACCCTGCAATTTTCAAGATGGCTTCTGTTTTTGTTTTTGAGTAATAAATTATCAAAGTTTTCAATCTTGAACCTCCAGTACTGCGCCGGCATTACATGCTTACGTTGCGGCGCGACATAGTCGGCACATCATTCATCTAGTGAATGCAATTTTTATTTCTGACATTTTTCAACACCTTTCTACTCAGTTGGCTATTTTAATTTATTTTTAATCTTCTTTATTATTTGTTATTAATAATTTAGATACATTGTCATATTTCAAAAGGACTTTTTAATTTGTGTTTCCAGTAATTGTTTCTAAATGGCAATGACTGATTGTAGGTTGTTGTCTATTCAGTTTATAAGATTCAAATACTTTATCTTTTTAAGTAAGATACATTTCATTAATATATCAATCAAGATGTCTACAATTTTTATCTTTACGATATTTTAATGATCAAATATTACCATAGGTTCCCATTAGGCTATTACGATTATTTTTCAATTAAGGTATGTAATTAAATATTAATTTGCTAATTGAAAAAGGCTTCATTAAATTTGAGATATCCTATATTCCTCCTCAGTTTGTTTCAAACTTTTTTTGCGAGCACACGTAAATTTTAATTTCGATTTCGTTTAAAAATATTGAGAAAATGTCTGAAAAAAAAATTGTTTGCTGCAATCCATTTAATTTGAGTAATCATAAAAACCGCAGTACTAATGTTAGATCAACTACGAAAGATTTACGTGAAAAATTTCCTGGAATTAGAGATTTTATATGTAATTCTTGCAGATGGAAATTATGGAAAGAACGTAAAGTTAGTGAAAATTCAACAAATAGTGAATATTTTTTTATGTTAAATGCTAGTGGAACAGAAAATTGTGATGTAAATGTTTTTAATGAACGTAATTTTGACTTTGAAAATTTTGACAATTCTGAAAACGATTGCGGAGGATCATCAATTGCTTGTTTGAGTTTGCAAGGAAGTGATGAAGAATTTGTTGAAGGAGACGAAGGGATGGAAATGTTGTCTGAAGTGATAAAAGAGTTTAAGAAAGCAAGTACTTATTACGACAAAATGCATTGTTTAACTATGGTTCCTCCCTCTTGGAGTGTAAATAAAATAAGATGTACATTTGGTGTTTCTTGTCAGTTTGCAAAAAATAGTAAAGTAGGGGAAAGTGGGGCAAAACCGCTAAGCGGGGCAAAGACGTTTTTCAAAATATCTCCCTTATTTCTAGACCGTTTCAACTTATGTTTGAAGTTTATCATAATTGTAACTAAAGCCATTGTTTTATCAAAAAAAATCTTGAAAATATAAAATGTTTTAGCAAATATACCAAAAAAATCGTTTTTACAAGTATGAGATGAAAATTTTATTGATCAAAACTAGTAAATTTTGAATCTAAATGTGAATTTTAAAAATTTTCAAATGTCTCGTTCTAATAGAGTAATCATTTATCTACACAATCTCTGTGGAATCCAGGTTTAATTTTCAATCTAAATATATAAAATTTTAAATTAAAAAAAGGTTTGTCGTTTGGGGCAAAGACGCTTGGAAAATATTTCATAAAAAACAATTGAATATTAAAAACTGCATTAGGATGTAATTTTAAATGATGCAAACATCATGCTAATCAACTGTTAACCTGCATTTTTTCATCAAAACAAATAAGTATTTTTGTCTGTTAAGTTTATTGTTATTATTATTATTATTATTTAATCATTAAATTATTTATTAGCGTTTACTACTAATTTGAAAAAAAATTATAAATTTTGAATATTAAATACGCATTATTATTTAATCATATTTTCACATGGATATTTAAAAAACATTCTATTTTTGAAAAGTCGATAAAGTAGATTTTGAAACAAAATAAAAAACAATTAAATTGAAAATATGAGGTTAAAAATACAAGTCGTCATTATTTTCAATAAAATCGATTAAATCTCTTTGAAAATCTGTAAAATATTTATGTTTTATAATTATTGCACCAATAAATGTTGTTTAGAGTATATTTTAGATCATTTATTATATTTGCGATAATAATATTAGCAAAAACGTCTTTGCCCCAACAGTTGGGGCAAAGCCGCTAATTTGAATCTTTTTACATACAATTAAATAATGTAATTATGATTATGATAAATGTAATAACGACTATTAAAATTTGTTACTGGTTAGTTTTAGTCGTGTAACAAACAAAAATGACTCCAATTGAATGTATAGTTAAAAATTTGTGCATCAGTAAATTTAAACCTAGCGGTTTTGCCCCACCTTCCCCTAATTCAAGCTAATAGTGGATTTGGATTTATCCACAAAAAAAGACGATGCATTTACTTTCTGAAACTGATTTATCAAAAGTGAAAATTTTTTATTATAGTGATGAAATTAGTAGATTGCTTCCTGGTAAAAATGATTGTGTTTCCGTAAAAAATGACAAGACTGGAAAAAGAATGTTAATACAAAAAAGGTTAGTTTTGTGTAATTTAAAAGAAGCTTTTTCATTATTCAAAGAATTGAATTCAGAATGCGCCGCAACGTAAGCATGTAATGCCAGCGCAGTACTGGAGGTTCAAGATTGAAAACTTTGATAATTTATTACTCAAAAACAAAAACAGAAGCCATCTCGAAAATTGCAGGGTTTTTTAAGGATATTCTAAGCTTCAAAATGATATTTTTTTTAGGTCGATCGGAGGTGGTGCTGGCACTTAAAAATTAAAAACAATTTTTATTTTTTAAATAAATAATTGAAAAAAAATTTTTTTTTCAATTTTTAATTTTTTTTATTAAAATTCAATGTATTTTGAGTAAAAAAGGTCTCTATCATTTTTTCATAATTCTTCAAAATAAGAAAGTTATTTCAAGATGAAAAAAAGTAGCCTGAAATTGTTATTGCAAATATCTCGAAAAATATAAATAATTTTTAATTCATAATTGGTACACTTATTTAGTACCCCAATCACTGCTTATACACAAAAATTGAGAAAAATCTGAGACATGACCTGTCGCCTTCCTACGAAATGCTCCAAATGTATTTATAAATACTTCCATTTCAACATAATTATCTACGTATTTTAGATTTATTAAGAAATAGTATAGTTTTCAAAAGATGAAATTATTGATCAAGACGACAAGAAGAGGTTTCACATATAATTTTGGTCTTTTGAGAGACATTGGAACTAATTGAAAAGCAAGATCCCTTTAAAGTACCTTCATTTTAGAGCATATTCCTTCAATGCTCTCATTAAGGAGTCATTTTCTATTCACTAATAATCCGATTTAGAAATTTCGAGAGGAAGATTAAATCAAAGACTTACAAATTAATAATTTTCCAAAATGTGTTAATATTACGAAATAAACAAATTATCATTTTCTAACATCAAAATTCAAATTTTAGTTTATTTTCAAAAGTGTTCTATATTAAATTTTTTGACAAAAAAATTTAGGTTTTAAATCTGGGCTAAAGGGAGAAACTTTCAAGGAAGATTTACGAAAATCCAAGTTGGAATTTCCGTCGAATCTTTCTTAGTGAGTAAATAGTTAATGAAGCATTGTCTTAATTTACAATGTACTGACCGCAGGTGCAATTAAATTAATTACAAGCCTTTTGGAAATTGAATAAAGTGCTTGTTTCCGGCTTCATGTTAAGATTAGATAAAGCTCTTTAAGCACTAGACTCCTCATGCGTTTATCAGGTTTCCTGTGAACATTTGCTTTTGATCCTTCGTCGCACGGTAACATCTTTAAAGCTCAGGACTTTCAGGTTTTAGATAAGATTTCAAAATGTCTTCTGACATGAAGAACGTAAAGTCAAGTAGCGAAATGCCAGATAGACTAAGATAGCACTAACCATCAAAATGAAAGCCAGACAGACAGAATTTGAAGAGAATGAAAAAGAGTCTAATCTGCACTTTTTTATTTTGAGGATTTACTCGAGAAAGTTTCTCAATATTTACCAAAAATAATTGAAAATTGGGGAAAATAATTGGAAATAGAAGAAAAATATTTAAATGGTTAAAAAATACGATTGACATTTCCAGAAGGAAAATACAAATTTTGTAGAATAATAAAATAATATTAATAATATAATAATAATACTAATAATAAAAATAATATTAGTAATAATAGTAATAATAATTCAATTTTAAAATTGAAGAATGAAATAAAATTATTGAATATGCAAGATAATAATTGATATTATTAAAAAGGATATTTCAAATTCGCATTAATAATAATTAAATAATAATTAACAATAAAAAAATAACAATTAAGATAACAATTGTTAATAAAATTAACAATTATATGTGTCCATATATTACGTCACACTATTTTTTACCATTTTAGACCCCCCCCCCTCCCCCATGTCACACACTGTTCCATACATTAGCGCCATTTTTTCTGCTTGTTGTCACAAATTGGTTGACCCCCCCTCCCCCTTAAAGTGTGACATAATATATGGATGACCCCTAAAGACATTTTTAGAAATTCGAATCTTCCCAGAATTTTTGTCGAAGAAATTAATTGAAAAAGAAGTTTGAGAAATGAACCAATATTCAAAAACACTACAATAATTCTGCACTAAATTAGAATTAATTACAAACATTAAAGAACATAATTATAGTTTGAAGAAAATAATGTTAAACAATATAAAATTAAAAACAATAATTGACAAATGAGAAAAAATCTAATGTTAAATTAAAGAATTGAAAAATATAAAAAACATAAAAATTGAAGAATATAATTTGAATTTGAGAAATCAATTTAAAATTGAGAAAAACAATTTAACATTAACGAAAATAATCAAAAGATTGAACAACATTATTAAAAGTTACAAAACATAATTGAAAATTGAGGAAAATAATTAGAAATAGAAGAAAAATATTTAAATGATTAAAAAATACGATTAACGTTTTCAGAAGGAAAATACAAATTTTATAGAATAATAAAATAGTATTAATAATAATAATAATAATTCACATTTAAAATTGAAGAATGAAATAAAATTATTGAATATACAAAATAATAATTGGTATTATTAAAAAGGATATTTAAAATTTGCATTAATAATAATTCAATAATAATTAACAATAAAAAATAACAATTAAAAAAATTTTTAGAAATTCAAGTTTTCCCAGAATTTTTTACAAAGAAATTAATTGAAAAAAAAAGAAAATAATTAAGAAATGCGAACTAATTAAAAACACTACAATAATTCTGTACTGATAGAATTAATTAAAAATATTGAAGAATATCATTTGAATTGGAGAAATCAATTTAAAATTGAGAAAAATAATTCAACATTAAAGAAAATAATCAAAAGATTAAACAACATTATTAAAATTTAGAAAAAATAATTGGAAATAGAAGAAAAATATTTAAACGATTAAAAAATACGATTGACGTTTATAGAGAAAAATACAAATTTTATAGAATAATAATGATAATAATAATTTGTTTTGTAAAAAGTTTTGTGAACAAAAAAAAAAAATAATAATAATAGTAATAATAATACAAATTTAAAATTGAAGCATAAAATAAAATGATTGAATATACAAGATAATAATTGCTATTATTAAAAAGCATATTTGAAATTTGCATTCATAACAATTAACAATAAAAAAATAACAATTAAAGAAATTTTTAGAAATTCAAATTTTTCCAGATTTTTTGACGAAGAAATTAATTGAAAAATCTAAAATAATAAAAAGTTGAAAACAATAATTGACAAATGAGAAAAAATCTAATGTTAAATTAAACAATTGAAAAATCTAAAAAAACATAAAAATTAAATAATATAATTTGAATTTGAGAAATCAATTTAAAATTGAGAAAAACAATTTAACATTAACGAAAATAATCAAAAGATTGAACAACATTATTAAAAGTTTTAAAACATAATTGAAAATTGAGGAAAATAATTGGAAATAGAAAAAAAATATTTAAATGATTAAAAAATACGATTGACGTTTCCAGAATGAAAATACAAATTTTATAGAATAATAAAATAGTATTAATAATAATAATAATAGTAATAATTCACATTTAAAATTCAAGAATGAAATAAAATTATTGAATTGCAATCAAAATTGAATAATTGAAAATTGATGAAACTAATTGAAAAATGAAGAAATAAAATAAAAATTTTGAGAGAATACATTCATTATTAATTACAGAAAAAAAATTGAAAAATGATCAAAATAACAGAAAATTGATAAAACTAATGCAATTATAATAGAAAAGTATTAAAATTTAAAAAGAAAGAAATTATGTAATCAATTCAGATTTAGTATATTTGAAGCTTGGATTAATTAAAGTTTTAATCAATGCAAATTCGAGTCGACTAAGATTTGAATAAGCTAAAATTTGTATTAAAAAAGCTAATAAAAGTTTGATGATATGTAAAAAAAATAAATAATTTTTTTAATTCAAGAATCTGTTTTGAAAGTTAAGATTACAAAGTTTCTAAACTGAATAAAAAAAAAAAATTCTTAAAATTTCCATTATCCCAATTTTTCAAACCGTGTCCTATCTTAATTAATTGCATAATCGAGTTTTAATTAGATATAATTAATTTATGTAAATTTATGGTCTAATCTTTTTTTAATTGCTTTTGTAAATTGTTTGAATCCTCGTTGGTCTAAATTCCCGAAAATGTGCAAAATTCAAAATTTCTTATGTAAAAATTTCCCTACTCTCTAAATTTGAATAAATTAAAAGTTACTGGTTCCTCAAATTTATAAGATTCTTTCAAACGTTTTTTTTATGAGAATATCTCAAAAATTAATAAATAAAACGGAAACTTAAATTTAACTTTAAGGAGGTTTATCCTAAAATCGACTTTCTACAGATTCTTATAAAATTTTAATGACATATTAAATGCATTATTTTACATGTATGGTTACAATTTTATTGAAATTTAATTTACGGTTCTGTTTTTAGATTTAAATCTTTTAAGATAGAAATTTATAAAAATGGAATTTTGACATGGAAACAGTACAGGGATCATAGTGGTTACTTCGCTCAATTTTAGGTGAAAAAGGGGATTTTCTTTAATAAAAAGGGGATTTTGAAAATTAAGAAAAAAGGGTTACATTAATAATTCAAGTTTTCTTTTACAAAATTTTCTTTTAATTTCTTTTTTTCAAAACAGTTTTATTAACTAATTTAGTCTTTTTTTGTTCAACTTGTTTATGAAAATTTCAAAAGAAAGTGCACTCTCGGATTACATAAATTTATCTTTTAATAGGTTGTCTGTTCAATGACGAGAATGTTGTTGTTGCAATTAAATAATTTTAAAAATAATTTTTAACTTCAAATGGTTTTTTAAATTATTTATTTAATAATTTAATAATTAGATTTTAAACAGGAAACATAAAAATCTGTGATGTGAAATGTTCTGATATAATGTTAAAGAAATTAAATTAAAAATCTTTCAGCAAAATATGACAAAATAAATTCAAATTATTTTTATTAATCTTTTTTATTGTATTTTTATATTTTGTAATTCAAAACAATTAATTTTTGTTTAAAATAAGTAAATATATTTCATAAACAATTTTTTTTCATCGAATAAAATAAATTTAATGTATTTCAGCAAGAATACATGGTTTTATTTTATGATGCACAACTAGTAATATTTGTTTAAAACGAGTATAAAATATTTAATAAACAATTTTTTATCCAATAAATTAATTTGCTTTAATTAATTAAGAATACGTGGTAATAAGAAAATTATATAACTTTTTAAAATAATTTTATTTTAATTATGTTTTTCTCATGTTTCCTGTTTAAAATCTAAATAAATTCAATAAATAATAATAAAAAACCATTTTAAGTTAAAAATTATTTTTAAACATTTAAATTCAATAACTAATTTCTCATCATTGTACATACACCCTAAAAAATGATAAATTTTTGCATTTCCGAAAGTGGAAAATAGAAACTTTTTGAAAAAAAAGAAGGTCAAAGAAGAGAAAAATGTTGATTTTAGGTATTTTAGGTGATAGAATCTTAATTTTAGGTGTTTTAGGTGATTTTTCTAAAAAAAGGGGAAAAAAGGGGATTAGGTGAAAAAGGGGAGAGACTATGATCCCTGACAGTAACAAAACGCGCAAAATGGCTATATTTTAATTAATTAAAAAAACAGCTTTACAAATTTAAAAAAAAAATTAATATATTCTAATCTATAATATAATACAACTTTTACAACAATATTAAATTAATTTACCGTACGGTTGTTAAGAAAATGTTAATCGAGGTTAGTAATTCTTCTCGATTTTTAAATAACCAGAAAGGAGAAATTTTAATTATTTATTTAATTTAAAATTTAATTAATTTAATTTAAATTCTCAACGTAAAAAATGTTTGTTAAAAAAATTCGTTTGTGTAATGATTTTATCTATAAAATATTATTTAGAAACTGATTTATAAAAAGAAATAAAAATAAAAAGGTATTGAATGGTTCAATAGAATGAGAACCGCTTGAGCGGATAAACGTCCTTAAGGAGCTTTACCCAAAAAACCAAATTCTACAGATTCTTATAAAATTTTAATGACATATTAAATGCATTACTTTACATGTACTGTCCAAATTTTATTGAATTTTACCGTTCTATTTTTAAGATATAAAATAAAGTTGGGACTTTTACATGGAAACAGTAACAAAACGCGCAAAATGACTATATTTTAATTAATTAAAAAAACACGGTTCTACAAATTTTTTATAAAAACTAATATATTTAAAACTGTAATAAAATTACAAGTTTTATAACAATATTTAACTAATTTACCGTACTTTTGTTAAGAAAATGTTATTTAAGGTTAGTAATTCTTCACTTTTTTGAAATAATCAGGAAGAAGAAATTTTAATAGCTTGAAAGTTTCAACGGGAATTTTTTTTTCAATAAAATTTGTTTGTGTAATGATTTTAAGCAAAATACCATTTAGAAACCATAAAAATTATAAAAAGAAATGAAATTAAAAAAATATTGACTATCATGGTCCAATAGAATGAGAACCGCTTGAGGGTATAAACGTCCTTAATTTAGAGTAAAGTATAAATAAATCTAAAGTCTACAAGTTTAAATACAACTTGAAATTAAATTCAAACAAAACTTAAATCCACTAATCGTTTTGTAAAATTTAAAATAATCACAGCAGTGACTATTAATGTGTATTTCAACTCTGAATCGTTTTACTTTAATTTTACAAAAATTCTTAAAATTTCCATTATCCAAACCGTGTCCTGACTTAATTAGTTCGCATAATCGAGTTTCAGCTGTAATTAATTTGTGTAAATTTATAGTATAATCTTTTTTTGATTGCCTTTGTAAATTGTTTGAATCCGCGTTGGTCTAAATTAGACTAATTTTGTGAATATGGGTAATTCCGCGCGGTAGACATGTTGTATTCACACTTTCGTACATGCATGTAGTTTAATGTGAATGAGACGGTACTAGCACGCAACACGCGCTAATACTATTAGGCTCGTGGTAATGGACTATGCAGAGGTTCGATAGTTGTACCCCAGAGTCTACTCTGATCGTGTTATCAAGATGCAGCCAATACTTCCGTTTCTAACATTCCGGAAGTACCCTTAAGAAAATAAATTTCCCGACTTTACAACCATCTCAATTTCAAATTAAAGCTTTCATCGTTTTTCATGTTTAAAAAAAAAAGCAAGTAAATCACGATGAAAGTTATATTCAACGAGAGGTAAAAAAAAATGTTAATAGCGCAAAACTCGAAGATGAAAATAAAAAACTAGTAAAACTTGAAAGTGAACTCAAAAAATATAGTTAAAGAAGATGCTGGGAAAATAAAAAGAAAAAAAAAAGATGTTTGAGAGGTGTAAAGTGGATGAGAATGTTGGCCAAAGGTTAAATATAAGCCAAACTACAATCATTGGCCTCTACTGTTAGCTCTGATAGGAATCAGTTTCAACCGAGTTAAATGATGAATGACGTCACAAATCGACCACTGATTCGGGCTACGATAGCAAGTCTCCTGCTCACTCGATATCAGCTGAAACGAGTCTAAAGCCCTTTAGACCAACTTACTTACCAGAGAAAGAAGTGAGCACCTTTTATGAGAAAAGTCAACGAAGAACGATAAGTTTGAAATACAATGTCTGCTTTCTGCAGATGATTTTAAAAGCCACTTTTATAGCAGTCACTGCCATGAGCAGCATCTCAAACATTACAACGAGTATGTAATAATTCAACCAGAAATTTTATGGATTTCTAGAAAATATTTTATTTATGTATTTTGTAACCTTAAAATTAATTTTAAATTAAAAATTTTAATTGGTTACCTTCGGCGTTGTAATTGAAAATACAAAAGGAATTTTTATTTGTTGGGTGTTATTTTTAATTTAAATATTCAATGAAAGATAAATCAAAATTATAAGCAATTAAACAAGGTGAAAGAATCTTATACCGGGCTACTCAATTTATTCGGTAGAGAGGGCGGTTCACATAAGATAATGTAAAAATTAACTTATTGAATTTGAAATTAAAATTAATTTAATTATAATTGTTTTAGAAATATAATACACGATCTAAAATTATATAAACAATTTAATTTAACAGAGTATTATTACAATTTAATATTTTACAATACTTATATTTAATAAAAGAGAATAAAGTTAATAAAATTTTACTTTGGGGATTGGGTCAGAAATTACAAAATCATCTTAAAGGAGTAAATTTCAAATTAGGGAATGGGTCAGAATAAATGCACAAATATAGGAAATAGTTTGTTTTTTTAAGAAAAATTTTGAAATAAAAATACAAATTAATTCAGTATTGACAAAAGAAACAAATTCAATAAAGGGAATTAGAAGAAATATAATTTGGAAAAATAAAACCGATGTAAAATATCTTCTCTGGCAACGAATTAAATCAAAATTTGAATTAAATTTGACAGTACTGAATTTTACAATAAAATTAATTCGCTTATCAAAATGTATCCAAGGAAAATTAATTAAAATCGAGATGAAAAAAAATTGATGAAAGGCGTCTAAAAAATTTCTTGAAATGAAAAATAATTTTCCACGAAGACTCGGGAAACCGGAACGAGAATTTACATAGATAGGAAATACAAGAAAATTAATTATTAACTTTAAGATCTTAAAATTACCTAATCACGGAATATCGCTGTAACCTCCGAAACTTTAATAAATTGTGAACTAAATAATAATATTTCAATTTTAAATCAATTTTTAATTAATAAAAAAAACGAAAAATGTAACTTGTAAAATTGTTAAGATTTTACAGGGTCACAATTTATTACATGTAAACAAACTTCATTAAATATTTAGTTATATTTAATAAAGTGTGTATAATTAAATAAAATTATATTATATATCAATTCATAAATAATAGATTGGTACGTTTTTATAAAAACGTAACATCATTATAAAGCGTAATTATAATTTTTATTTTATAACAATAAATATTCTATTAATTAATTAATTCTTTAATTTTGCAATTTAAAATTTCAATAATTTATCCCAACTAACTAATAAATATAATTTCTCAGAAAATAATATACAAAATATAAAATAGTTAACATTTGTCTAATTTCTATATATGGATACTCAATAGATTTTATCCCAATTCAAGTTAATAAAATTACGATAATAAAAAATAATCAAAATAATATTTGATTTAATGGAAAAAATGAAAATCCCTGAATTTTTATCTTCTGAAAAAGGGATAATTATAATAATTAAAACAGATACTAATAAAGCTATAACTCTTTTCTAATTCATTTGGGATAGATTGTAAAATTGCATAAACAAATAAAAAATATTCTGGCTGAATACAAAATGGGTTAACTATAGAAATAGCAACTCTAAAATTTTCAGAAAACATATGGATTTAAACAACATAATAATAATAATATTAAAATTATAATTAAGGGGCACACCTAGTGTGAGTGACAAAAAAACGTCGATTTTTAGGAATTTTTTTCAGGGAAATTATTGCATCTAATTTTTTTTAAAGTTTTGTACATGTATATTTGTATAAATATACATATAAAAAATATGAGGCTCAATTTATATGAATTAATTGTATTAAACACCCATAATCAATATTAGCATTATGAATAATATTTACAACACTATATTAAAAGCTATTTCTACGCTTGCAATATAATGTATAAATATAAAAATAAATCCCTAATAATTTGAATTATTAAACCAACTCCTAAAAAGCATGTGATGATAATGCAAAGTATGTCGGTAAACTTTCTCTTAAGGGCATGTGATGAAAATGCAAAATTTGAGTAAGTATCATTTTGACACAAAACTTAGCATGAAGATTGTTATATTGTACAAACATGGGTAAATGTTATTTTGTACAACACCTTGGTTTTACCATTAATTAATTTAATTAATTTATTAATTAATAAACACATTAACTAATTTATAAAAATCGAATATAATTATGAACCAAACTTTGTAGAATTACTCAAAATACCAACTAATTTTTTTTCAATTTCATGGATTTTGGAAAATTTTTAAAAATTAGTGAATTTAAAAAAAATTAGTTTAAAGAAAAAAATAAAACAAAATTGGGTCAGAGAGACAAAAGTTTATGGACAAATTTTGCATTATCATTACATGCCCTAAAAGATCCAAAATCTTATATTTAATTAATATTTACAGGTGCAGGTAAAAATATTATTTTTACTGAATCATTAAAATTATTTATTCTGCCTATTATCATTTTTACGCAATGCTTGAGAATTATAATAAACAATTATTTTCACAATAATTACTAACACTTTAAATAAATAAATAATTTCTAATAATACCAATATACCTAATTTTAAATAAATTTTTATTAACCTTATGTTATTACTTACCCAAATTATATTAATTAACCATTTAAATTCTAATATTTTTTCATTTATAAAAATTAATTAAATTAAATAATCCACTTTATAAAATATTAATACTAAATATATTATTACAAAAAATATGTATAAAAATAGTTTAATATTAATACTTATTAACATTAATATCTCTTCATTTATACTAAATGTATTAAAATATAAAAATAAAATTAACATTTTTTTAAATTTTTAACAATTTTTTTCTATAATGATTTCACATATTTGCTGAAATTTTCAACTATTTTTGTCATTTTTCAAAAAATGTCTTCAATTTCTAATTAATTTAGTTATTTTTCAATTTTTCCCCTAAATTTTAAATTTAATTTCGGCCAGTTTCAATTATTTTCTTTCATTTTTTTAAATAAAACTTTTACAGTTTAAATTATTTCCTTCAATTTCATCAAAGTAGTTTCATTATTAATTAATTAATTTTCAATTTCTTTTGTCACTTTTCAATTCTTTTTACAAAATATGGTTTTTGTTTTGAATTGTTTGAAATTGTTTTAATTGTTTGTAATTTTCTCTTCAAATTACAATCAATTTCCTCAATATAAATTTATTAATATCAATTTGTAATGTGAATTAAATAATAAAAGGGCACAACTCATATTTGTTATTAATTTATTTATCAGTTTCACTATGTTCATCGTTTTTCATAATCATTTTCCAAATGTTTTTGAATATTAAAAAACCTTTTTCATGCTTCATCAATTTTTATTAAAAAACTAAATATGATTAAATTTTTATTTATTGTTTATAAATTTTAGTTGTTCTTCGATTTTCAAACACTTTCTTTTATAACAAATAAATTCTGTAATTTTCTCAATTTTTTTTTCTGAAATTTCCAGAATTAGCTTTAATTTCAAATTATTTTTATCATTTATCATTTATATCAAATAGTCTTTTTTATCTGGAATGTATTCTGTAATTTTTCCAATTATTTTTCATAAATTTTATTATTTTTTCAAATTTTAATTATTTCTAGCAATTTTTAATTACTTTTCTTCATTTTCAATTATTTTTTAATAATTTCTTTTATTTTTATTATTTATTTCAAATTCCAGATAATTTTTCAATTTACAATTATTTTTATCATTCTGCAATTATTTTCTTTTATAACAAATATATGTTGAAATTTTTTAATTATTTTTCATAAATTAAAATTATTTTCTTCAATTTTTAATTATTTTTATTAATTTGCAAATATTTTCTCGATTTTTTTATTATTTTCATTATTCCTCAATTAATTTCCTAGATTTTAAAATATTTTTCTCAAATTTTACTAATTTTCTTCAATTTGTAATTATTATTATTGGTATCATTTTACAATCAATTACTTCAATTTCTTCAATTTTTAATTGTGTTCACTATTCCTTAATTAAATTCCTAAAATTCCAATTATTTATCTAATTCTTCAATTATTATATTTTTTTTTCTTTTTGTAATTATTTCCTCCACTTTTTAAATAATATATTACATATATTAATTATTTTTCAATTAATTTCCTAAATTTTCATTTATTATCTCAAATTTAAGTTATTGTATCAACTTTTTAATGTTTTAATCATTCTTTAATTATTTTTCTTAAATTTCAACTACTTCCATCAATTTTTAATTATCTTTTTTAATTTGCAATGATTTTTACAAATTTTATAGGGGAGAGGGCCCCAAGTTGGACACCCTATCGATTTATTGCTGTAGAATCAAAACCGAATAAAATATATTAAAATGTTTTATACCGGATGAAAGTGCAATTTATAAGGTAACTTATGGCCACAGAGATAAAATTTTATTTTGAACATAAACATTTTTTCTAATTGTTAAAATTTTCGGTCTAAAAAAAAGTGGCCCCAAGATGGACACCTTCTTAAAAGTGTCTGAAAATGGTAGTAAATAAAAAATTAACATCATGTAACAATTCTTGAACTAAGTTTTAATAATTTTACAGAATTTATCAAGAAATAAAAGTTCTAAAAACTTCAATTTAATAGCTTAACAGTAAAAAGTAATAAAATATCGAAAAATATTAATATAATAAATTCTCTAACGATAAAATCACATTTTATGGTGGAAAATAAAGAATTTTAATTAATTGTCTCAAAAAATTATTGAAAAAAGTGTAAAATCGAAAATATGCAAAAAAATACATTGAGATTTTAGGCCTGTCCATCTTAGGGTACATGACACCATTTTTTAATCCCCAGTAAAAATATATATATGAATACTGAATTAGTAAAATCATTTTGAAATATTATTATACGATAAATAAAGAATATTATAACGTTCAGTACTCACTCTAAATCATAAATTTAAATAGCTTTACCAACTTGAGAAAAAACTGTTACAAAACTTTTTTAGACACAAAATTACGTGGTATGTGTAGAAGAAAAACCAACTGGTTTTTTTCTTCAAATGTGCATCAAAATGTTCGTCTATACAAATAACAAAAATGACAGATAAAGCATAAGGCGCTGTCACCTTAAACAAAAATTTTATACGAAATGTCCATCTTGGGGCCCTGTCCATCTTGGGGCCCACTCCCCTATTGTTTTGATTATTTGATCATTAATTTCGACAATTTCAATTATTTATCTCAAATTTCCAATATTTTCTTCAATTTTCGATTATTTCTATAATGGTTTAATTATTTTCCTCAATTTAAAATTCCTGAAATAATTTTGTAATTAGGTACTTTCTTTTACTTCACATATATTCTGTATTTTTTTTCAATTATTTTTCTAAAATTGCAATAATTGTCTTCAATTTTCTATTATTTCTAACATTTTTCAATTATTTTACCCAATTTTAATTATTCTCATTTTTATCCAACCAATTTCTAAAAATTTTAAGCATTTTTTCTCAAATTTCATTTATTTATTTTTTATCAATTCCAAATTTTACAATTTTTGCTAATTAAGAAACTCTTTAATTTATTTTTGTTTTATTCCCCCCCCCCCCTGGTCAATATTAAGTGTACAGATGGAAAAAAATTTTAAAATCGCCGCCCTTGTAAAACGTTCTTAAACGTAAAGAGTATATAAATAATTATTAAAATTTTTCTGTATTTATTTCCTCAAAGTAGATATAAAATTTTGAGAGTAAGACCTGAGTGAAGTGATTTATAGTCAATTTTTCATTGAAATATGTTCAAAAAAGTTGAATTTTTAATGTTTCACAAAAATTCAAATTACTCTCATAATAATGACAGTTTTTTAAAGCTCTTATGCTTGTTTTAAAGACAATTTTCTAGAGATTAAAAATATTGTATAAGCATTTAAATGTAATTTTTTTCTCAGAATATGTAAGGTTCAAAAGTTGGACCAAATTTATAAAATTTTGAAGACATTAATTTGACACAAAAATAATTTTAAAAATTTTTGGGTTGACTGAAAAACTCCGACAGCACTGTGATGATATTGTCAAAATTAAACAAAAGTTTTGATTTCAGTTAAAAATTGTGTCAGCATGAGATAATTGGTATGTAAATTAGCAGTTAAAGCATTGTGCTTTGATGAGGGAAAGTAAAAGAATAATTTTTCATTCATCAGTTTGAGAAGTTTCGTCAGTTCATTTGTAAAAGTTTCTTGGTGTTTATCCGTTATAAAGTTTTGGTCTGGCATCTAAGAATTCTCTGCAGAAGAAGAAGAAGTGAATCTCTTCTTAACCTTCCCTCAGAAAGTTTATTCCACTTTTTCATTCACGAACGAATAACTCCTAAACGTTAGAGAATGAAAAAGTTTTTTTTTTTCAAATGTCTCTAAATGTGCTCGCGTCCATAAAACGTTCTCTCTGCTGGTTCTATATCTAACCAAAAAAATATTGTGAGTATTTCTTCTTGAAGAAAACAGTTTTCTACATTAATCACTAAATATGATTAAATATGGAAAAGTTAATCAAAATAAAAAAAATTTGATTATAATTAAGTACAAGAATTTGAAGTTAATGTAGTTTAACTAAAGTAGATAACTATAATATGTGTATGAAAGAATTAAACAAGATTTAATTTTTAACTTTTCGGATTTTTTTAATTCAAATTTCATGTGATGAAGTTTTTTTTTTTTTTTTTGAAAATGTCAGTGAATGAAAACTTGCTTCAAAGCAATACCCTAATGAAAATAAAATTCCACAGCAAAATTAAAACGGAAGATTGCACTCATAAAGAAAAAATTAAATTATGAAATCAAATGAGCCCAGTATGTCAGTAAAGTGCTGACGTATATTTTTACATTCAAAGAGCATAATTTATGAACAGATTCACTTTAACTTTGTCGAGAATATTGAAAGTATGGAGATGCCAATCGGCCTCATAAAATAGTCTTTTAAAGCTCAGTTTATTTTTTCAATTAGAGAATAATTGGTTCTTTTCACGAATCATATTAATTTCTTACTATTTATTTATCAGCAACATTAACAATGTTGATAATAATCATTATTCTGGGTGTTTAAAACCATTTTTATCAAATATCCCAAATTTTAAAATAATTCTCTACCCATTTAATAAATTCTAAATGTTCCTTACAATTTTGAATTTAAAATTTCTTTAAATTAATGTTATTTTTTGGGCTAAATATCTAAATTCAAATAAGAGAATTACTAGGAGAATTTTAGATATTATAAGAATATATATAAAATATTATTAGTGTGAGTGACGATAAATATCGTTTAAAATATGGTTCAAGCATCAACTGCAAATGACATTATTGGTGCTATCCATCCGGATAAGTAACTCGGGTAAAAATACATAAAATATCTTTCGAGGTATACACGGAGAAAACCGTTTTTATATGAAAAGTGGTTACTTCTTGAAACGAGAGTCAAAGAACTTAACGTTTTTATTTTATTTTAAATCGAAATATAAAAACCCGGAAACATTACGTTTTATTTTCCCAGATCAAATTTTTTTCCAACTTTTAATATAAAACTTATATATATTAAATAAATTTCATTCTTATCAGTTTAATAATCTACTGAATATTATCAATATTCAATATTACAATTTATTATCATTTTGAAATTATTATTTTATTTGAACTCAATTTTTAATGCAGTTTCGTATAAGTTAAGTATAGTAAAGAAAGAATAAAGTTATTTAGGAAATGTAATGCATTAAAAGTTTATAAACAAAGTTGGTAAAAAGTTTCCTAACATAGACTTAGATTTGAAGGCGATTTCATGGAACATTTCCAGACGTAAAATGATCCTCAGTTTCTTGAAGAGAGGATTTATAAAGGATTTACTAGATTATACGTCGTCATCCTTATACTTATTCCAACTGGTGTTCGCGAAAATTTAAGAGGATAAAATTTTTTATCTGACGCAGTTAACTTAAACGTATCGCATTTAAAAGTACAGTTATTTCCTTTAAAAACTAAAAAAATTCTTTTACTAAACATTTTGTACACTTTGTATGAGTTAAAAAATAATATAAATAATAAATAAATCTAAAATAATTAATAATAAACAAATTATTTACTTTTAATTATAATTCAAACTTCTTAATACTTAAGGTATTATTCTTGTTTTAAATTGTTGAGAATTTCAATAACAATTTATGAAATGATACTTTTGAAAAAGAGGCTATTTTTATCATTTAATTAATAAAAATACATAATCCCTATAAATGATCGTACACTTTTATACCTTAAATAAAGACTGTTAATTTTTAACTTAAAAATCGAAACGATCTCCAATTTTATTTTGAAGAGAAAATTACAAGCCATAGAAAACAGTGCTTTTGTACCTATTCTCTTTTATTGAAAGGTCCCAACTCCAGCAATATTGGGTTAAATATGGGCAATTTCTTTTTCCTGTAATGTGAAAAATGATGCTTTTTGTAACCTCCATACATATTTTCAGTATAAAAAATATTTTGCAATCTATGTTTTATTTCACGAAATAGAGCTAGCTTTTAAAACACTTTTAAATGACAAACTATAAACAGAAATAACGGTAAAAATGTTATTTAAACAGTGGCGTAACTTTTAAGGGGCAAAGTGGGGTAGTGCCCCGGGGCCCTTGATCAACCCTAATAGACTTTTTTTTAAAAAAAAAAATTCCAAGAACCTTACTAACTGTAGTAATTTAAAGTTTGACCAAATTAAACGACGCGCGATGGCACAAATAATTTAAAATTGAAATAAATAATTAAAATTTGAGAAAGTAATTGAAAAAATTACATAATATACTTTAAATAAAGGAAATAAAGATTAAAGAAAATTTCAGAGCAATACTTAAAACTTTTAGAAGTTCATAAAAAAAAAAGAAGAAAATAATTAAAAATTAGAGAAAATAAATGAAAAAAGATAAACATCATTCGAAATTGAAGAGAATAATTTTTTTATAAAGAGAAATAATTAAAAACTTCTTGGCAATAATGACAAAGAATGGAAGAAATTGAAAATTTTAGAAAATAATATAAATAATTGAAAATTGAATGAAATAATTGAAATGGCAGATAAATAGCTTTAAAAATTGAAAATTTTAGAACAAATGAAAAAAATTGAAAACTAAAGGAAATAAATTTTGGAAAACCAATTGAAAAATCATTTTAAAATTTGAAACTCGAAGAGCATAATTGAAATATAAAACAAACAATGATAATTTGTAAAAAATAAATGACATTTGAATGATAATTGAAAAAAATTACAAAATTTTTTTGAAACAAAAAAAAAATTAATTGAAATTTAAGAAAAATACATGATGATCTTAGAAATAAATTGAAAAAATGAGAATAGCTAAAAATTGGAAAAAAAAAATTAAAGAAAGCTAAAAATAATTAAAAATTACTATAATTAAGAAATTTTTTTTGAAATTATGAAAAAAAAAAAATGAAGATAATTAGAAATAATTAAAAATTGAAGAAAATAATTCAAATTTTAGAAATTTGAATTGAGAGAAATAATTGAAAAAATCTTAGAATACATGTTTAAAAAAAGAAAATAATTACAAAATTACTTAAAAATTTTGAATTAAAGATAATAATTAAAAAATCGCAGAAAAAATCGAAAATTGATGAAAATAATTGATATTTCAAAGAAATAATCGAAAATTTTGAGAATTATGCTAAAATAATAAAAATAATTGAAAAATCGTTCAAAAAGTAAAAAATTGATGACAACAATCTAAATTTGAGATAATAACTGAGCAATTAGGAAATTAATTGAAAAATAATTTAAAGGTGGAAATAGTCATTGCCAAACGATATTTAAAAATCTTAGAAAATAATTTTAAAAAATAAGAATAAGTAAAAATTGGGGAACATAATTGAAATAAGATCAAAACAATGATAAGTTGGAAAAAAGGGAAATTTGAAATAATTAATTGAAAAAATTTCAGAACACTTTTCAAATAAAAAAAAATTATTGAAATTTGAGAAATATACTTGAAAATCTAAGAAATTAGTTGAAAAAATGAAAATAATTAAAAATTACAGAAAATAAATGAAAAAAGATAAACATAATTAAAAATTGAAAAAAAAACAATTTTTATTTTAAGAGAAATAATTGCAAAAAATACAGAATATACATAAAATACAAGAACTTGATAGATATAATAGAAAATTTAAAAAAAAAATAGAAATTTCAGATAATGAATTAAAAATATTTTGGAAATTATGAAAAAGAACGTAGGTAATTAAGAAAAAATAATAAACAAGTAATATAAATAATTAAAAATTAAATTAAATAATTAAAATCTGAGATAAACAGTTTAAAATTTTCTAATTTATGAAAAATAATTAAAAATAATTTAAAATTGAAGAAAATAATGAGAAATTTGAGAAAAATACATATTTATAAATCTTACAAAATAATTTTAGAAAATGAAAATAATAATTAACAATCGATGAAAATAAATAAAAAATGATAAAATTAATTCAAAATTGAAAAACATAATTAAAATATACTGAAAATAATTTGAGATTGACAAAAAAAAATTGAACTATTGTTACGTCAAGTAACATATTTTATAATTTTTTCAAAATGAAATTGTATTATTATAAAAATCAATGTTTAAATAAGTAACGTTTTGGCTATCGACCGAAGTAACCCTCTTGTTTAAAGACAAAATCAATCGGAACGTTAATAGGGGAGATATGATGCTCGAGAAACATGCATATTACCCAAAATTAAATGTGCTAAGTGGTTCCTGCCACCCGCTGGGAGATGGAAAACACCATCGATTACTTTTCTAAATAAAAGCTCCAGGGACCAGCAGAACAAGTCAGTCTAATTCAAACCCCGAAACTCTAATTGTTAAAATCTTCGTATCAGTTATCAACTCTTCGTACAAGTATAACTCAAGACCAGAAACTCTGTTCATCAACCATCTCAATTGACTAGTTGTCAATTTTCTACGAATCTTATTTCAACGAATTGTATTCTTCAAAATCTACGCATCTTTTAATCAAATTTGAATACAAGACAATTTCCTGCCAACGTTCGCCCAGTACTGGTTGCCAGTTTCTTGCCAGTGTTTGGCCAACATCACAGCGACGTCTCAGCTGATTGGTTCTCAAGACCTCGCCAGGACTCACCCAACATCTTGCCGATCTCTCAGCTGGCTGGTCGCCAATTTCCTGCCAGGATTCAGCCAGCATTCAATTAGTCTCTCAGCTGACTGATTGCCAGATTCCACCCAAGGTTCGACCATCATTACTCAACTCTTGTTCCTGAGCTTGGTCTAAGAATCTTCACATTAAATTTAAAAGGTTAGTTCCAAATATTTTTTTAATCCCTTGTCGCTTTCCCAAACCCTTATCTATTTCCTTTGTAAAAAGATAAAACCTGTTTCAGATTGTCCATACTCTGCCACCAGTTCTCGCCGCTCTCTCAACACCTCAGCTTGTAGGTTTCTAACGTCGATTAGCCTTTGTGTAAACAATAAATTTAGATATTTGTACAACTGTCTCTCGATTCATTTACTCGTACACCTAACCCTCACTGTTCAAACCACCGATAGATTTAAAAAATAATTTTCGTATGTTATGTTATTTATGACGTAACATACGTTAATTTGGTGCATCGTCCTGTGTGTATAGTAGAGGTTAAATGTTTGAGAGCATTTTGTGCATTTTTTTCTCTTTTCACATTTTTTCAAGGTTTTTAGAGAGCGAGAGAATTTTGGTAAACTTTTATTAGTATTATTATTCTTTTATATGTATTATGTAAAACATTTTGATAATTTAATATGATATGTCGCAACCAAATGAACAAAATGAAAAATTAACAAGAAATAAAACTAAAAATAACGAAGAATTGGCTAAAGAGGTTGAAAAAAATAATAAAATTAATCTTGATTCTAAAAGTGGACTTCCGATAAATCCTGATAACTCTATTATCACTCAAAATACTGGGGATTCTTTTGAATTAGACTCAACCATCAAAAATTTTAATTTGAGTGATAGTCTTATTAGTTCCACGATCCTTGAAAAAACCTTAACAAATAATAATCCATTAGAAAATACTCCTTATCCTGAATTATTTGATAAAACATTAATTGAGAAGCAATTAGAAATTGAGAAGCAGTTGGAAATTGAGAAATTTGAAGAAACCTTAGAACGTAAAAATATCCTTGATCAAGAATTCGAATCGTCCCTAAATAAATCTCGTGAGTTATTAAATAAGTTTTTAACTAGTCCTTCCTTAAAAACAATTAAGACGGAAAGTCAAATAAAAAAAGAAACAAAAATGGCTAATGAAAATAATCCAGCTGGTAGTTCACAGAATCAGGGTATAAGAGATCCTAATGTACAAGTAGCATATTACCCCCACAATCAGACGATATCATTACGCGATGCAATTGAAGTAGTTCCATTATTTGACGGAAAAACAATGTCTCTAGAAAATTTTATTGATGGCTGCACAGAAGCAAGGCAAATGCTTCCTTTGGCGGCAGAAGGAAATTTAGTAAAAATGATACGATGTAAACTTATTGGCGAAGCTAGAAAAAGTGTTTTTGGTACGACATTCAATAATGTAGATGAACTTATAAATGCTTTAAAAAGATCGTATTTAGTATCAAAATCGGTTTATTAACTACAGGGTGAGCTAGGAAATACCTTTATGTGGCAAGAAGAAAATGTTTTATCTTACGCGACTAGACTTAAAGAAATTTCAGAAAAAATTTTAGACGCTCATAAAATGGCAAATAATCAAGAAATTGATGAAAATTTTAGTACAGGGTTTAATAGAGATTTAATAGATTGTTTTATAAGAGGATTAAGGCCGGAGATAGAAATTCGAGTACAACGAGCAAATACATTAAGAGAAACGATAACTTCGGCAATAGAAGTAGAAAAAAGATTAAAAGCGAGTCAAGATTTAAGGAGAAATAAAATTCCAAATTCATAGTTGGAAACACCACAAAGAAGTAGTAATATTCATCCACGAAACAATAAAGTAAATACTTTACAAGAAAATATAGTAAACTGTCAAATTTGTGGCGGAAAAGGTCACATTGCTCCAGTCTGTAATAAATTAAATATAAAAAATCAAACAGTTGCAAATCAACAATTTTTACCAAATCAACAACGTAATTTTTCAAATAGTCAAAGTCAACGGTTTAATACAAATCAATTTAGAACTTTTCAAAATTCAAATTTTAATCGAAATTATCAAACTCAAAATTTCAATCGAAATTTCCAGAATCCTAATTTTAATCAAAATTTTTCTAACCAAAATTTTCAAAATCCAAATTTTTCTAAACAAAATACAAATTTTCCTAAATAAAATTTTCAAAATTCAAATTTTTCAAGAAACCAAAATATTCAATATCAAAATCAACAAAGATTTCAAAATAGACAACATTTTCAAAATCAATCGAATTTTCAAAATCAACAAAAATTTCAGAACCAAAAAAATTTTCAAAAGCAACAAAATTTTCAAAATAATTATAACGAACCAATAAATTTTAATAACCAAAATCAAAAAGGTAACAATTTTTCTCCTAATACAAACCCTAATTTACAAAGTCAACAAGTGCAAAATTCTCAAGTTAAAGTAATGTGCAATTATTGCAAAGAAGAAGGTCATCTTATAAATGATTGTGCTTTAAGAATTCGTAATAATGCTCGAAAATTACAACAACCACAATCGGGAAACTCGAGCAACCTTCTCTTAGTAGATGCGACAGGAGGTTTTGAGCGAGGAAACGCATCTTTAAACGTTAAAAATGAAAATAATATTAAAAAAGAAAATCAACCGGAAAATAGCGAACAAATTAATGCTACTATGTCAAGTAGTATCCCATATATTTCGATAAGTGCAGCTGGCTTACAAAACACCGTAACCATGATGATCGATACTGGAGCAGGTCCAAACCTTTTAAAAGAAGGGGTCGTTGGACCTGATGTTTACATTAATACGGAGGAATGCTTGCGACTCACTGGTATCAACGAACATCCTGTTTTCACCCTCGGACAAATAAAGTTAAATATACTCGGTCACCCCACGATTTTTAATCTAATCCCTAATGATGTTCCAATTAGTCATGAAGGAATTTTAGGCACACAATTTTTTAACAACAACAATGTAAAAATAAATTATGCTGAAAAACGAATTGAAATCGATGACGATTTTTATCCATTTTCTACACAAGAATACATAACAGTACCAGCAAGAACTATTGCAACAATTTTTGTTAATATTAAAAATAAAGATAAAAAAGTTGGTTATATTCAAAAATTACTTATTGGTGAAGGACTTTTTATTGGAAATGCTTTAGTAACAAATGTAAATGGTCGAGCTTATTTAAAAATTGCTAATACTTGTGTTGAAGCAATAAATATTCCTATATTAACAGTGGAATTACTTGACTTTATAGAAAATAAAGAAGAAAATGTAACAACAATTAAAACTAATGATAAATATTCAACATTAATACAGTCTACAATTAACACTCAGTTCAGATCATCAGAAAATTTTTTACATGGCTTTATTAATAACAATAATGAAAAATTAAATAAACTTTGTCAGGTATTTAATATTACAGGTATTAATCGAATAGAAACAGTAAAGAAATTTTTAAGATTAGATCACTTAAACGAAGAAGAATTAACTCATGTAATAAATATAATAAGAAAAAATATTGATCGCTTTCAAATCCCAGGAGAAACTTTAGAAGCTACTAATCTTTTAGAATACACTATCTCCACTACCGACGACCAACCAATTTTTACGCGTCAGTACCGTTTTCCACCAATTCATAAAGAAGAAATTAAAAGACAAGTTAATGAACTTTTAGATCAAGGAATAATTAAGCCTTCACAATCCCCATATAACACACCAGTTTCGATAGTACCTAAGAAATCAGATTCTCAGGGAAATAAACGTTGGAGAATGGTCTTGGACTTTCGCAAATTAAATGAAAAAACAATTAAAGATAATCATCCTTTGCCTAATATAATTGATTTGTTAGACCAGCTTGGAAACGCAAAATATTTTTCAGTTTTTGACCTGGCATCAGGTTTTCATCAGATTAAAATGAATAAAGAACATTCACACAAAACAGCTTTTTCTACACCGGACTGTCATTATGAATTTGACCGCATGCCTTTTGGTTTAAAAAATGCGCCAGCATGTTTTCAACGTCTTATGAATGCTTGTCTTACCGGATTAATTAATACAGATTTATTTGTTTATTTAGATGATATTGTAATATATGCAGATACATTAGAGGAACATGAACAAAAATGTAATGCATTAATGGAAAGATTACGTTTAGCTAACTTAAAATTGCAACCAGATAAGTGCGAATTTTTACGACCCGAAGTTAATTATTTAGGTCATATTATTGATAAACATGGCGTTAGACCCGATCCGAAAAAACTAGTAGCCGTAAAACAATTTCCAATTCCCAAAAATCAGAAAAATATCAAACAATTTCTCGGTTTAGCTGGTTATTACAGAAGATTCATCAAAAATTTTTCGAAAATAGCTACACCACTTTCAAATCT
The DNA here is from genome assembly GCA_037103525.1 of Ganaspis brasiliensis. Classification (NCBI taxonomy): domain Eukaryota; kingdom Metazoa; phylum Arthropoda; class Insecta; order Hymenoptera; family Figitidae; genus Ganaspis; species Ganaspis brasiliensis. The sequence goes on from JAZKLR010000146.1 coordinate 4,575,736, forward strand.
TTTAAAAAAAAACGTACCTTTTTCCTGGTCAGACGAACAACATGATGCTTTCGAATACCTCAAATCAAAATTATGCGAGGAACCTCTTTTAATTAGACCCGATTTTTCGAAGCCATTTGTTCTTACGACTGATGCTTCAGGATTTGCGTTTAAAGCTCGCGGAATATGAATTTGATGTAGTTTATAAAGCAGGAAAAACCAACGTGAACGCAGACGCATTATCAAGGAACCCTGTAACATTTATCCGAAAAGAAGATGAATATGAAACTGAAGAAGAAACATCCGATGATGAAGACCCTATTGATTTGTATTGTGATGAAGAAATTAATCAGTCTTATGATGAATTTGATACCGATGATGAAATTGAAGATAACAATATAAAAATAAATTCTGCGAACCCTTTAAATTCACAAAAAATAACAACGTATGTTGAAAAATCTATGACTAATATAATCAATCATGTTAAGAATAATAGTAAAAATAAAATTTTGTTTAATGCCTTAAAAAGTATAAAAGAATTTTTTGGAACCATCACAACAAAAACATTTCCTGAAACTGAAGAAAAATGTTACATAACAACTCGAAATAAATCTTATAATAAAAATAACATGAAAAATAAAGAAACTTATGAAAAACAAGAAAATCAAGATCATCCATTAAGAATTAGCAAAAAGAAGCGTGGTAGACCTAAGAAGTACTTAGATGAAAATCAAGATTTGATAATAAAGGAACCAAGAAAACGAGGAAGACCAAGGAAAACTCTTAAGGAACCCGAAAGAAACGAAAATGCAGCAGTGACAAGAAAACGTGGTAGACCTAAGAAACCTAAATATAATGAAATTGAAGAGAAAATGAGTGAAACTAATAATTATTATTCTGATACCGACTCAGATGATAAATCCGAAGATACTAATGTATCCGACCTTGAAAATTATTCTGATCCTGAAAATCCTTTTTATCCTGGAATAAATCCAGATCCTGAACATTATGATGGAAAGCAATCCAGAAATCCTAAAATGAATCATAGAAGTGATTCAAATCCTAAAAATTTAGATGTTAAGAAATTTAGAAATCGTCGTAAGAAAAAATGTAGAGATGAATTTAATGAAAATGAAATGTCAAATTATGAAGAAATAAGTAAAAATAATTCAAGCAATGATTCGTCAGAAGAAGAAATTATAAACGAAGAAATTAATGGAGAACATAACGAAGAAAATAATGAAGAGATTAATGAAGAAAATATTGAAGATAATGGAGAAATAGAAGAAATTAATTTTGAAGGTTTACCGTCTCAATCATGTTCAAAAGAAATCGAAAATAAATCCAAAAATATTGTAGAATGTCGTGATCAATTAACGATGAGAAAAGATAATTATGTGTATTTTGTAACTTGTAATGGAGTACCACGTGATAATGGATCTAAAGGTTTAGATAAAAATAATAAATTACCAAAATTTAAAAATTTATTAAAAGGTCAAGCAAAAGAAACAAAAAAGGGTCAACAATATCATATTGCTTTACCAATTGAAGAAGAAGAAAAAGAGAATCTTGAACAAACTTTAAATAATATTGAATTAACAATTTCTTCAATGTATGAAATCGCGGAAAAACTTAATCTTAAATCAATTTCTATTGCAAAAACTTTAAGAGTAAATCATATATCATGGAATGAAATCGTATCTATACTAAACTCTACTTTCTGTAAATCAAAAATAAAAATTATTATTTGTAATACGATCGTTTAATATCCGACAAAAGAACAACGTGTTAAATCAATCGAAGAAGCACACTCGTCAGCTATAGGCGGTCATAAAGGAGTAACAAAAACTTATAACAGAATTAGACAAAAATTTTATTGGAGTAATATGAAGATTGATATACAAAAATATATTCAACTATGCCTCAAATGTCAACTTAAGAAACTCGTTCGCGTAAAAACACAAAATCCTATGATAATAACGGATACTCCAGGTGTTGCTTTCGAAAAAATTTCAATGGACATTGTAGATCCTTTACCTAAAACAATTTTAGGCAATGAATACATTCTGACTATTCAAGATAATTTTACAAAATTTTCCCTTGCTATTGCTTTACCAAATCAACAAGCTAGCACTATTGCAGATGCTTTTACCAAAAAATTTATATGTATTTTTGGATCTCCAAAAGGAGTATTAACAGATCAAGGAAGAAATTTTTTGAGTAATTTAATCAAAAGTCTAGCAAAACGATTCAGAATCAGACAATTCAAAACTACAGCATTTCACCCCCAATCGAACGGATCAATAGAAAGATCACACCATGTACTAGGTGAATACTTAAAACAATTTATTGAAAAGAACTCAGAATGGGATGATTGGCTAGAATTAGCCATGTTTTCATACAATACCAGTATGCATGAAGGTACAAAATGTACACCACATGAATTAGTTTTCGGAAAATTAGCGCGTCAACCATCCAGCGATCCTCTTTTGCAACATGAAAAATTAGAAACATATGATGACTATTTAAAGGATCTTGTAACGAAATTACATGAAATAAGGAGTATAGCAAGATTAAACTTAATTTCAGCAAAAGAAAAATCTAAACACTACCATGATAGGAAAATTAATCCACAGAATTTTAAAGTTGGAGAAAATGTATTTCTACTAAGTGGTCCGAAACCACACAAATTTAAAAATCAGTATACAGGCCCGCATCAAGTACTAGAAATTTTTCAAAACGGAAATGTCAAAATTTCAGTTAAAAATAAACCAAAAGTTGTTCACATTAATAGATTAAAATTATCACACATTAAATAAATAAACGTTAAAAGTAATTTTTATAAAAATTAGTATTATAGAGAGTAATTCAGACATTATTAAATAAAAATGATTAAATATTAAAATTATGTATATATATGCATTTAAAATATTAGTACTTGTATATACAGCATATACATGCTAACCTCTTTTCCAGATAATGCAATTCAAATACAGTGGATTTTTTTTTTGTCACCCTTTTTCAAAGTGCTAATAAGGAGCTATTGCAAAAACCTATACATTTTAGCAAGAATATGTAAACTTATTAAAATATCTAATGTCCTAAGAAAATTAAATAATCCACGAGCATCTCAATTGTTCCACTTGTTCACGAATAAAATTTGTTATTCATCCAAGAAGCATTTAAGCTAATAGAAATCAAATAAATCAATCTCTGTAGTCAAGTCTTTACTCTGAAATCTTTGTTTATCAATTTTATAAAGATCAACAATATTATTGTAAATCAAAAAATTAAAAACATTTACTAATCTAAAACTTTTCATCTTTTTTAGGAAGCGACCAACCATGGATGCCAACAAAAATTTAATGATTCTATACATTCTTTTTTTACACAGAAATTTAAATAAATCAAAGCAAAATTATTTTATAGAAATTTGATTAATAAACCCTCCCATTAAAATTATCTGTAGTTCATGAAAAAAAGGAAAGAAAAATTTAAAATTAAATATTTCGATTTTTTGCATACAGATAAAAAACTACACTATTGTTGTAAACAATTTTCAGCAATCTCAAAAGATGTTCTTAATTTGTTTAAAACATTTAACGAACTTATATTTTTCAATACTGAAACAAATTACATACTTTTAGTCTGCATAAAATCATAAATTGCTAAACTGTTTCATTTTATTAAAACCTAATTTTCAATGAAAAACTGTTGTAAAAAAATAAAATAAACAAGAGTAAAAGATTGTTTTAAAACCTTTTATTATCTTAAATTTATATTAATTTGATACCCCATAAGAAATTCAACATTACTATTCAAATATTAAAATCTTTGCCCACATTAATCCTATCTTTTGCAAACAATCCTGTTTCCAAATTTCCACTAAACCTCATCTTGGAAATCATATAAATAATGTCAGAAAAACTTATTTATGGGATCGTTTCAAGACAAAAAAAAATTTTATATTTAACACATTATTTATTTAAGATGTGCAGAATAAAAAACTGCATTATTTTTCTTAAATATTGAGTTATTTTTACTTAACGAATAATTCAAACAAAATTTTATTTAGGTAAATTTTTTTTATAACTTGCCATTGTTAAATTTCACGTCAAATTATATTACTGAAAAAATCTTTAATATTACAAAAAATTAATAAAAAAAACATGGTTCTATTATATGGATAAAAAATAAAAAAAAGAGAGAACAATTAGTATAAAATATTCTATACAAGAAATATAATCTTTGTTTTTTATATAAAAAATTATTGCGAAAAATACTACTGTCGAAATCATGCAATTAAATTTAATAATGTATCCTTAAGAAATAACCGTCGAAAAAACAAGAAATTATAAATAATCAATTAATTTATAAATCAAACATGATTTGGATCTCACCTCATGTTTGAAAGTAAGGGGTGAGGGACTCCGTGTATGCACGTCGGATGACTTTTTATTATGAAAATAAAAATAATACAAATTTTTTTTTTAGCGTAATATATTTTGCAAATATATGTATGTGTGTGGTTGTCAAAGAAAACAAAAATCAAAACAAAAAAAAAAGAAATCTTTTTAAATTTAGAATAATTTTCATATATAAATGTGTTTGCCATATTAAACATAAATAGCATTTAAAATACTGAATCATGTAGGCTCTTATAAATTGAAAAATTGTAGCAAGTCTTTATGTTCTTTTAAATTTTAAAATTAACTGTAACAAACTCGAAAAATATCCGTAAGTTACGTACATAACACTTTTTCTTAAACAATTAATTATGTTACTTTTAATTAGTTTTGTTTATCAGATATGTAGTAGAATGCATTCAAATCAGAAAAATTGACTGTTTAATCGATGTTTTGGTAATAAAATGCGTAAGTTACGTAAGTAACACTTTTTCTTAAAAAATTAATGTTACTTCTAATTGATGTTTTTTACCAGATATAATAGAGTGTTAGAAAACCTAAAATATTACTGCTTAATTGATGTTTTGTACGTAAATTACGTAACAAATAATCTTGTCTTAAAATTAGTAATATCACTATTTAATTGATGTTTAATATTAGATTTATAACACAATGCGTAAACAAATCTTTAAAATATTATCGTTTGATCAATATATTCTATATCGGATTTTGGTATAGCTTACGTAAAATTGCGTAAAAAGTTTGTTGTTTGACTTTGAATTTGAATTGTTTTAGTGTGTGCTATTCATATCGAAATATTATAATGCTTTATTCAAAACCTATATGTACACCTTGATTACGAACATAATCTATTTCAAGAAAAATTATGTAAATTTGCGAAGTAAGATTTTTCAAAATTAATAATTGTAAATCGCATAAACACTAGTTTATAAGAAATGCACGAATGTGTAATGAATGGATTTGATTCTACTGTAAACGTAACAATTCGACATCTCGATTAACAATTAATAATTAATAATTCAAAACTAAAATTTCAAGATTTAATTAAATCCAATAGAGTTATAATTTGGACCAAAACTCACTCCATAAGTTTTGGAAAAGAGGGCCGAGGTGTTACGTCAAGTAACATGTTTTATAATTTTTTCAAAATGAAATTGTATTATTATAAAAATCAATGTTTAAATAAGTAACGTTTTGGCTATCGACCGAAGTAACCCTCTTGTTTAAAGACAAAATCAATCGGAACGTTAATAGGGGAGATATGATGCTCGAGAAACATGCATATTACCCTAAATTAAATGTGCTAAGTGGTTCCTGCCACCCACTGGGAGATGGAAAACACCATCGATTACTTTTCTAAATAAAAGCTCCAGGGACCAGCAGAACAAGTCAGTCTAATTCAAACCCCGAAACTCTAATTGTTAAAATCTTCGTATCAGTTATCAACTCTTCGTACAAGTATAACTCAAGACAGGAAACTCTGTTCATCAACCATCTCAATTGACTAGTTGTCAATTTTCTACGAATCTTATTTCAACGAATTGTATTCTTCAATACAAGACAATTTCCTGCCAACGTTCGCCCAGTACTGGTTGCCAGTATCCTGCCAACATTCAACCAACATCGCTTCTACTACTCAGCTGGTTGGTTGCCAGTTTCTTGCCAGTGTTTGGCCAACATCACAGCGACGTCTCAGCTGATTGGTTCTCAAGACCTCGCCAGGACTCACCCAACATCTTGCCGATCTCTCAGCTGGCTGGTCGCCAATTTCCTGCCAGGATTCAGCCAGCATTCAATTAGTCTCTCAGCTGACTGATTGCCAGATTCCACCCAAGGTTCGACCATCATTACTCAACTCTTGTTCCTGAGCTTGGTCTAAGAATCTTCACATTAAATTTAAAAGGTTAGTTCCAAATATTTTTTTAATCCCTTGTCGCTTTCCCAAACCCTTATCTATTTCCTTTGTAAAAAGATAAAACCTGTTTCAGATTGTCCATACTCTGCCACCAGTTCTCGCCGCTCTCTCAACACCTCAGCTTGTAGGTTTCTAACGTCGATTAGCCTTTGTGTAAACAATAAATTTAGATATTTGTACAACTGTCTCTCGATTCATTTACTCGTACACCTAACCCTCACTGTTCAAACCACCGATAGATTTAAAAAATAATTTTCGTATGTTATGTTATTCATGACGTAACACTATGATAAAAATAATTTAAATATAAAAAATTGCAAACAGTAAATAAAGTTTGAGAGAAATAATTAAAAAAAATCCTAGAATATATGTTTAAAAAAGAAAATAATTACAAAATTACTTAAAAATTTTTAATTAAAAAGAATAATTAAAAAATCGCAGAAAAAATCGAAAATTGATGAAAATAATTGATATTTCAGAGACATAATCGAAATTTTTAAAAATTATGCTAAAATAATGAAAATAATTGAAAAATCGTTTAAAACATGAAAAATTGATGACAATAATCTAAATTTGGGATAATAACTGAGCAATTAGGAAATTAATTGATAAATAATTCAATGGTTGAGAAAGTAATTGCCAAATAATAAAAAGAAATAAATATTATACAGAATAATTGGAAATTGCGATATATTTTTGAAAGTTCGGGATATTAATTTATAAATAATTAATATTTTTAAAAATTGAACATAATAGTGAGAAATTTGAGAAAAATATTTAAAAATCTTAGAAGATAATTTTAAAAAATAAGCACAACTAAAAATTGTGGAAAATAATTTAAATAAGATAAAAACAATGATAAGATGAAAAAAGGAAATTTGAAATAATTAATTGAAAAAATTCCAGAACATTTTTTAAATAAAAAAAGATTATTGAAATTTGACAAAAATATTTGAAAATCTAAGAAATTAGTTGAAAAAAAAATGAAAATAATTAAAAATTAGAGAAAATAAATGAAAGAAGATAAACATAATTAAAAATTAAAGAGTACAATTTTTAATTTAAGAGAAATAATTGCAAAAAATACAGAATATAGATACATAAAATACAAGAATATGATAGATATAATTGAAAATTGAATAAAAAAAATAGAATTTTCAGATAATGAATTAAAACTATTTTGGAAATTGTGAAAAAGAACGTAAGTAATAAGGAAAAAAAATAATAACCTAAATAATTTAAAATTGAATTAAATAATTAAAATATCAGGTAAACAGTTTAAAATTTTTAAAATTATGGAAAAAATGTAAAATAACTTAAAATTGAAGAAAATAATGGGAAATTTGAGAAAAATATTAATCTTAGAAAATAATTTTGAAATTTTAAACTTGAAGAAAATAATTGAAATATGATAAAAACAATAATAAATTGAAAAAATAACTTAAATTTGAAGTAAATAATTGAAAAAATTGCAGAGTTAAACAAAACTAATAATTGAAATTTAAGAAAATACTTGAAAATCTGAGAAAATTAATTGAAAAAAATTAGAACAATTATAAATTTAAGAAAGCTAAAAAGAATTGGAATTTAAGACAATTAATAAAATTTTTTTGAAATTAAGAAAACAAATAAAAATAATTAAAAATTGAAAAAATAATTGAAATTTTAGAAAAATGCATAAAAATCGTAGAAAAGAGTTTTAGAAAATGAGAATAATAATTAACAATCGAGGAAAATAATTAAAAAATGATAAAATTAATTTAAAATTGAAAAAAAAATAATTGAAATATGCTGAAAATAATTTGAGATTGACAAAAAAAATTAAATATGAAAAAAATAATTTTAATATGAAAATTTGAAAACAGTTAATAAAATTTGAAAGAAATAATTGATGAAATAATAGAATATATGTTTAAAAAAAGAAAATAATTACAAAATTACTTAAAATTTTTTAATTACAGAGAATAATTTGAAATCCGCAGAAACAATCGAAAATTGACGAAAATAATTGACATTTCAGATAAACAATCGAAATTTTAAATTTGAGAAAATGTTAAAATGTGAAATATGATTCTAAATTTAAAAAGAAAAAAACATCTTGTGACAAATGTCTGGTGTGGACAGAATGAATGAATGAAGGAATTAAACTTGTAAATTATTATATATAATTGGGGCCCCATTTTCTTTTTTGCCCCAGGATCAGGACCCTTGCTTTCCCAGTTACGCCACTGTATTTAAATGACAACTGTGAGGAGAAACATCTTTAAAATGAAACATAACCTAACAAATAAAAATACTTTTAATGATGATCAATTATAAAAATTTTAACGATGCCCAGGAATGAGTCATAAATAGTTCGTGAGAGTCTGATATTTCAAATGTTCAATAATGTCCAATAATCGATTTTCTAGAATGGGTAGTAAGGGAAATGTTCTGAACGTGGGCTAGAGCTGATCGCAATTCTGGATGAAATTTAGTCGTGAAACTTTAAGTTTAATACTGAATGAGATCTTGCAGTGGAGAATGTTGGAAAAATATCAGTTCAGGCTTCGAGAACAAAACGGCACATACAACTATTAATAACACTTTTTTAAGTTCTATACTGACATAATTGAGCGACAAAGTTGTTCGACTAAGAGCACCGTTGCCTTGCAATTAACTTCGTCACATAGCTCTTAGTAAAACTTTCATGTTCCAAAGTTTAAATTACGTACATGATAAAAAATAGTAATAATATCATAAGATATGACATTATATAAATTACGATGTGACCTATACAAATTTATATACGGGTGATTCTACTGAAATTGTCATTTTTTCAATATTCATTTTAAAATGAAGTGTTTTTTGGATTCTTATTCAAAATCCCTTTTGTAAAAATGTAAAATTCAACAAATTCCAGTAATCTACTAAAAAAAAGTAAGGCTTCGGTAAATTAGAATTTTTACTCACGCTAGTTTTCTAACTTTGCTTATTTATAAAAGCAACAATTTTCCGTTGATATATAAATTTTATGAGAGAAAATGAATATTAAACTCTTTAATTTCGTTTAACTACTAAAAATTTGTTTAGAATATTTTTAACATGTTAAAATATGATTGTACACCGAGAAACAATTTTAATCTTAAACTAAAGACAAAGTTCAAAGAGTTTTATAATCCAGAAAGCTTTAATCTAAAAATTTTAAACATTCAGATAAAAATAAAAAACATTCAAGATTCTGAAACTAATTTTTAAGGATTAAAAAGAATACAAGAAAACATTCTAAAACTCAATAGTGACAGAAGTCGTGTTGAAGACTTAACAAAAAGGCTTCGGAGATGAAATAATTTCAGTGATTTTATTAATTTGGTGTATCCAAATTGCTTAATTTATTTTTATAATACTAAGTAAACGCTATAAATTTTAAATATGAATATTCTATTGACAATATAATTATTCCTGAATAGTTTCTACAAAATTAATCAGAACGTCCAAAAAGTTACTTTCAATAGAATCACCCATACAAGAAATGCCGAAAATATAATAAAGAAACATCTTAATATTCTTAATGTTTACAACAACTGTTAATTTAGTAATTAATATTCAGCCATTCCTCTGGGGATTAATATTTCAATTTCTTGTTTTGGATAATATTGAATTTCAATCAGTTTTTTGTCTTAGTCTGTTTCTCGTCTATCCTCTGATGTTTATATGTAACAACCCACCTTGTTCAAGAATGAAGTCCACTCCCACTTGAAGAGCTTAGAAACTCTTGTGATTAATGTAGTAGCACGCCCAACGGCACTGATAAATAGTGTCATCGTTGTTTTTTGCGTAGGAAAATTAAGATTGATAGTTTGTATCTAAAATAGAATTCTATACATATATCGGACAGTTGATTGTACGAATGGACGCGAAAAATGTATATGTGTTTAATGACATCTAATCATCAGAAATCCATCTCAATGTTATAATGGTCGGTGCCCTTTATTCGATAATTTGAAAGCTAAAAGCTTTTATTCATATTATTCTAACCCACTCCATTTTCGCTTTTTCTTTTCAGGTCCAATTTAATTTCGACAATGATACATAGTATCGACTCCATTTACAAAGACATAAATTTCTTTTACTGATTTCCAAATTTTAAACTCCATTTTAAATGTAATATTACTACTAATTATTTCTATTGTTCAAATAATTTGATTTTATTTAGAATCTCAGATCTGACTTAATATTTGCTAATTTATTGTCAATTAAATTATAATTAAATAATAATAATCTCCGTAAACTCCTAAAGTTAGCTAGTATTTATATTTATTCATCTTTTTCTGTCCACGTATTAAAAAATGAAGTGAAGTTAGTCCCTGTTTTTTTATTGATTTTGACTCTCTTTATCAGGAAATATTTTGAAATTTGAATTGAAAGAATAAGATAACCTTTTTCGTTAGTGTCGAGTTGTGCTGGTTTTAATTGTCATTTCTGTAAAAAAAAAGTTTTGAAAAATGCTTCAAAAATTTATTATGGTTTTTGAAGAAGTTTAAAATCTATACGCATGCAATTAATTTCCTAAATTTTCATTTATTATCTCAAATTTAAATTATTGTCATCAATTTTCCATTATATAATGATTTTTTAATTATTTTCTGTTGCTTAAAAATAAACTCTGCAATTTTTCTTGATTTTCATCAATTTATAATTATATTCATTATTTTGGCATTACTTTTAAAAATTTCAATTATTTATCCGATATTGCAATTATTTTCACCAATTTTCGTTATTTCTGCGATTTTTTAATTATTCTCTATAATTAACAATTTTTAAGTAATTTTGTAATTATTATTTTTTATTGAACATATATTTTATGATTTTTTCAGTTATTTCTCTCAAATTTTATTGAATGTTTTCAATTTTTCATATTTAAATCATTTTCATCATAATTCAATTTTCTTTCTCAATCTAAAATTATTTTCAGCATATTTCAATTATTTTTTTCAATTTTGAATTAATTTTATCATTTTTCAATTATTTTCCTCGATTGTTAATTATTATTCTCATTTCCTCAAATTATTTTCTAAGATTTTTAAGTATTTTTCTGAATATGCAAATATTTTCTTCAATTCTTAATTATCTTCATTTGTTATCAGAATTTCAATGTTTTTTGATTAATTATCGTAAATTCCAATTATTTTTAGCTTCCTTCCACACTTTTCTCCAATTTTTAGTTTTTTTCATTTTATACAATTAATTTCTAAACTTTTAAAGTATTTTTCTCAAATTTCTATTATTCTCTTCTAATTTTAATTATTTTTATTTGTTTTTATAATTTCCAAACAATTTTATTAATTATTGTAAATTCCAATTAATTTTGGATTCTTCCAGTCTTTTCTCCAATTTTTAGTTATTCTCATTTTCTAAAATTGTTTTCTATGATTTTAAAAATTTTTCTAAAATTTCAATTGTTTTCTTCAATTTTTAATTATTTTCATTTGTTTTCATAATTTTAATTTTTTTTATTAATTATCGTAAATTTCAATTACTTTTAGCTTATTTCTTTAATTCTTTTATCCAATTGTTAGTTATTTTCTTTTTTTTAATTGTTTTCTAAGATTTTCATGTATTTTTTTCAAATTTCAATTATTTTTTCTTTATTTAAAAAAATTCTGTAATTTTTTCAATTATCACACTTAAATGTCATTTATTTTTTACAAATTATCATTGTTTGTATGATATTTTAATTATTTTCGTCAAATTTAAAAATTTAAAAACATTTTTCAATTATTTTCCAAAATTTATTTCCTTAAATTTTCAATTCTTTACATTTGTTTCATAATTTCAAAATTTTTTAACTATTTATCTGACTTTTCAAATATTTCATTATTTATATTATTTTTTATATTATTTCCTTCAATTATTATTATTAAAAATTAAGGTTTTGTTATCTAGGGAATACAATTGATAAGATATCATTGTCTAGTCTTAATTGTCGAAGGTTGTGTGACCTCCGACCTTAATTATTATTATTTTCTTCTCTAATTGTCAATTATTTCCTTTTACTTCAATGAACTTCTGAAAGTTTTAAGTATTTTTCTCAAATTTTGTTTAACTTTCCTTTATTTAAAATATTTTATGTAATTTGTTTAATTATTTTCTCAAATTTTAATTTTAATTTATTTATATCAATTTTTAATCATGTTTTTTCAATTTTATTTTATTTTCTCTAATTTTTCATTATTCAATTTTGTTTTAATTTACTTTTAAGATTCTCAAGTATTTTCCTCAAATTTAAATTATTTTATTTATGTTTAAAACATTTTTATGATTGTTTAAATTAATTTCCCCAATTTTTAATTGATCTCATTTTTTTTTCAATTAATTTGCAAAATTTGCAATTATTTTTTGCAATTCTTTTTAATTCTAAAATATTATAAATTTTGTCCTAAATAAATGATTATTTTATTTATATTAATTGTTTTTTAAATATTATATTTAAAATATTTATTTCTTCTTATTAGATAAATATTATTTACCGATTTCTTATATTTATTATTGTATTTTATTATCTCTAAAATGTATGAAAAACTAATCGTGCGCTTGCGCGCGTTTTATTTTGCTATTTTTCTAATAATTTTCACAAAATTCTTATTATTGACACTTAAATCAACCTCATAACTATTTCTATTGCCAATTTATTTGTATTTAAATTATCGGTAGTATGATTTGAAATGGTTTTAACCATTGAATATTATTTCAGAATGTACACCGATTGGCAAAAATGAAAAGCAAATTCAAATTTACGATTTTGGCTTAAGGAGGAAAATAACAGTTTTCTTTCTTATAAAGCAGTGAGAAAAATGGGAGAAAATAATTCCTGTTACAAAATCGTTGGATTTTATAGTGATACTTACGTAAAGCGTTCAATGAGAGGAACGAAGGAGCCAAAAAGAGCGACCACTTTATCGTTTTCTGACAGAGTGTATCCTTGAAATAAAGAAAAAGTCGGAGGTCACACAACCTTCGACAATTTAGACTAGACAATGATGTCTTATCGATTGTATTCCCTAGATAACAAAACCTTTTATCACAAATTTCTCACCCTGACATCACATCGAGTTAAAGAGCCGCTTTCTGTTGAGAAATATTTCCTTCAGTGTCTATCAAGAAAGTGCCAATTCATCACTTACTTGCTACATTCTCGCGCATCAAATCAAAAATAAATTTTTCATTTAATTCAGGTAATTTGGAGGATTGGTTTACTGAAGATTCGTATCACATTTTCATATCAAAATGGTATTTTCTGATATTAAAAAAAAAAAAAACTTGATACTAATCTGTTATATCGATCTCAAATGTTTTAAAGAAAGAGAAGAATGTAAAAAAAAGGTTTAATTTATACTTTTTTTTTTTTAGAAACATCAAGATTTCGATATATGTTTTGTACAATTAAGATAAATAGAAATAATTATACATTTTGTGTAAATAGTTTGCTCTTATGTTGAGTAAACCGCACAAACGTGACGAGGAGTACTTAACAAGCCGCATGAGAGTTACTCATATTATAAGGGTTCTTAGACGACAATTATTCATCGTAATAAAGATTGTTTTGCGTTTTATGCTAGAATAATTGTGTTGAAGGTAGAATTAGTTAAGAGTTTTGCAAAAACGTGCTGTAATCAACTTCAAAATCCAATAATTATATATTTCAATTTAACCACGTCGATTATTTCCTACACTTGTAAATTTTATCGTTCACTTCCTCATTTATGGCAAATTTGTATTTTGGTTAAAAAAAATATAATATACTTATTTTTTTATCAATTTTTAGTTATCTTCTTCATTTTCTAGTTATTTTTAAGAAAAATGGACTATTATTTTATTCCTTCTATTTAAATTAATTCACAGCAAATTTAAAATTTTAATTATTACAAATAAAACTTAAAATTAACCAACATGTGTAAAAAGGCCATGTTAGTAAAAAATTCAGTTTTCCATAATTAAGGTTTTGATGTTAAATAAAAAAAAAAATTTATTTTCTCTCTTGGTTTTTTTAAAAACCCATGAAAATAAATACGTAATCTTTAGACAATGCCAGTCCTTTATTTCAAACGCCTTAACGTATCAACACAAAATAAAAAAACCTCAACGTTTCGCCATATATAAATGTAGGCCTTCTTAGGACAATAAAAACTAAAATTACGTAATAAACAACAGTTTCAATAAACAAAAAAATATTATAAACATAATATACAATTTTGAGGTTATACACATAAACATAAAAGATTAATTATCAATTTACAAAAAATTATAAAACTTGCATAATAGTCAAAAAGCATAAACAAAAATCCATTAATTGTTAATCAAATAAAATTAAACAACAGAAGTCACAAAAAATACGTCACATAAAAAAACACAACGATTTATCTAAGTCAACGTGTTTAAAATTTTGAGGTTAAAAATTAATACATTCAATTTCGTCAGGTAACATAGAACACTGCCATACCAACACTTTTTTTGAAAAATTCTATTACAATCCAACTTCTATTTTATGTTTCATAAAATTTTCAAAAGTAAAACAAGAACAGATGTTATGCTAAAAATGATCTAAAATCACATTATATAAACCATTATAGTTTTTTAAATCAGTAATTAAATTTAAACTATTCTCTTTTTCTTTTTTGATAAAATACATTTCACCTACTAATCTTTTATATTCTATATGCAAAACTTTAATATTATTAAAATCAAACTCATGAGTAAATGAGTTTTAAAAACCCATTTTTTATGAATCTGAAATAAGTTAAAATTTGTTAATAAAAACTTTTTTTTTTCTGATATTTTTAATATTTTGCCTGTTGAAAAGAACCTAAATTGAAGTTTCTCTAATGACAATTTTATTTGATTTCGAGTACATTTTCGGAATTAATAACCAAATAATCAAAATAATATAAAATTTAAGAAAAATAATTAAAAGATGATTATAACATTAAAATGTTTGAAGAACAAAAATCATAGTTTTTAAAATAATTGAAAAATGTCGAAAAAAATTAAAAGGTAATTAATAAATAATGAAATTAATTTAATATTGAAGGAAATAAGTAAAACTGAAAAAGTTTTATTTGAAAAAATTTTAAAAAAAAATAATTGAAACTTCCGGAAATTAAATTTAAAATTAAGGGGAAAAATTGAAAAATAATAAAAATACTTGAAGAAAATTTTTGGAAAGTGATAAAAATAGTTGAAATTTATAGATATTAATTCTAATTTTAGAAAAATAATTTTAAAAAATACAGAATATTTGTAAAGTATAAAAGAAAGTACATTATTACAACATGATTTCAAAAATGTTAAACTTAGAAAAATAATTACAACTTTATAGAAATTGAAAATTGAAAAAAATAATGGAAATTTGAGATAAATAATTGAAATTTTCAGAATTAATCGACAAATATTTAAAATAATATAAAATTTGTAAAAATCATTGCAAATGAAAAACATAATTAAAAATTGACGAACGTAATTAAAATTTGAGATAAATAATTGAAGATTGATTAAAAAATTGAAAAGTGGATACAGTAACTTAGATTTGAGATAATAAATACATATTTAGAAAATTAATTAAAAAATAATTAATATACCTATCTCATTAAAAGGTGGAAAAAATAATTGCAAAAGGATAAAAGAAAATGAAAATTGAGAAAAATAGTTCATAAATGAGATAAATAATTGAAAATTTAGGAATTTAATTGAGGAATAAATAGTCAGACTAATTAAAAATTGAAGAAATTGATTGCAAAATGATAAGAAAAATAACTGAACATTGAAGAAAAATGATAAAAATAATCGTAAATTGAAGAAAATAATGGAAATTTGAGAGAAATAATTAAAATTTTTCTGAATTAATCAACAAATAATCAAATTAATATAAAATTGGTGAAAATCATTGCAATTTAACAAAAAAATAATCAAAAATTGTGGAAAGTATTTGAAATATGAAAAAAATAATTGAAGAATGATTGAAACATTGAAACGTGGATACAGTAACTTAGATTTGAGATAATAAATACAAATTTAGGAAACTAATTAAAAAAATTAATTTATCTAGTTAAAAGGTGAAGAAAATAATTGCAAAAAGATAAAAGAAAATTAATTTAAAAAAAAATAGTTCATAAATGAGATAAATAATTGAAAATTTAGGTATTTAATTGAGAAATCAATAGTGCGATTAATAAAAAATTGAAGAAATTAATTGCAAAATGCTAACAAAAATAAATGGAAATTGAAGAAAATTATTAAAATTAGAGAAAAATATTTTAAAATCTAGGAAATTAATTGAAGAGTAATGAAACTAATAAAAAATTCGGGACAATATTTGCAAAGTAATAAAACTAATTATTAAAAACTGAAGGAAATTATTAAAATTTGAGAAAAATATTTTAAAATCTAGGAAATTAATTGAAGAGTAATGAAAATAATAAAAAATTCGAGACAATTTTTTCAAAGTAATAAAAATAATTAGAAAATGAAGAAAATCATTTTATTTTTTGAGAAATAATTGAAAAATTTGCAACATATATTTGTAATGAAAGAAAATAATTGCAGAATGATAAAAATAATTGTAAATTGAAAAAATAGGTGAAAGTTGTGATAAATTATATAAAAATTGAAAATCAATTAAACAATAATTAAATATGACAAACAGTAATGCAAAAATGATAGAAATAATCGTAAATTGAAGAAAATAATGGAAATTTGAGATAAATAATTAAAATTTTTGGTATGACATTAAAACCTGGATACAGTAACTTAGATTTGAGATAATAAATAGAAATTTAGGAAATTAATTGAAAAATAATTGATATATCTAATTAAGAGGTGGAGAAAATAATTGTTTGAAAAATGAAATGAATAATTGAAAATTGAAGAAAATTATTAAAATTTGAGAAAAATATTTTAAAATCTATGAAATTAATTGAAGAATAATGAAAAGAATAAAAAATTGGACAAAATATTTGTAAATTAGTGAAATAATTAAAAAAATTGAAGAAAATAATTTCAGTTTGTGAAAAATAATTGAAAAAATTTCAACATATATTTGTAATATAAGAAAATAATTGCAGAATGATGAAAATAATTGTAAATTGAAAAAACAACTAGAATTTGAGATAAATAATAAAAAAATTAGAAAATTAAACAAAAAATAATTGAAAATGACAAAAAGTAATTAAAAATTAATTAAAAAATAAATTTAATAATAAAAAAATTAATAGAAAAAATTGTAAATTGAAAAAAATAATAAAAATTTGTAAATAATAATTTAAAAAATTCCAGAACATATTTGAGATAAAGAAGACTTTAATTACAATTATTATATATTATAATTCTTTATGAACTTCAAATAATTTAAAATGTCATTGATTAAAAATTTAATTTATCCGCTCTTTGAGAATAGTAAATTTAAAATTATATTTAAAAATTTCTTTAATTTTTAAGAATATTTTCCTTTATGATTTTAATTATTTGCTATAATTCTAAACTATTTTTATTATTTTTCATAAATTTTCTTCAATTTTATTTTCATTATTTTATTTATTTATTTATTAATTTACATACATAGACGGGCAAAATATAAAGAAAGGCTCTTTCGTACGCTAGGTACTAATAATAATAATTCATGTGATTGCAAATATCGCAGACGATATAATATAATTAAATCATAAATATGTCGAGGTGATAACAATAGAACAATAGAATTCTCCACATCTAACAAATATTTGTTGTAACATAACCCAGACAGAGATACTATTAATAAAATTGTTTATACCTGCATAATAACAATAATAATAATTTACCAAAAATATTAGAACAAACATTTATTTGCGTAAAATTTAAAAAAAAATTTAAATCTTAATTTAAAATCTTGTTAGTTATATGTTAAATTATTGTTATTTATCTTAAATTTAACACAAAATTTTTAACTGGGTGGTTTTTCTTTTTTAAATTTTAATCATTATCTTCGAATAGTAAATTCACTTATCCACTTTCTTGTGAAGAAATTTATTTTTTGTCTGTAATTTTGCTTTATGGAATTCCACAGGGCGATTTTTTTGCTCTATGGAATTTGCAGACGTATCATACACAAGTCGCCGCCCTTGCTTTAATGTATCTAATTATTTCTCTAATTAGTTTTCTCATTTCTTTTCATATTTATTATTCCGATTTATAAATGAGTGCGAATAGGATTCAGTGATGTATACATCGGCCATAAGAGACATTTATTACTCTCGCTTTTGACAGAAACGTTTTTCATTATATCGATATTCGATTTTTTAATATTATAATTATCCAATTAAATAAAATAAAAAAATATTTTTTTATTACTTTAAGATCAATAGAGAAAATATATAAATGCACTATTTCTCATAATATACATAAAAACAATAATTTTGCATAAATCTAATATAATTTTATTTCAAGCTTGAATTCGAAAACAGTGAATCACGGATTTTGAAGACCAGACGATAAATAACGAATAAATTTATGAAGTTTCGGGAATTCTATAAATTAGAGGTTGCTTTCTGGTGTATATTCGTGACTTTGGAAGATAATACCAAGTGCCTCTTGAAACCTCAGCTTCCGTTTTCGTCCCTGAAAGCTAGGAAGTGTTGGAATGGGAACGAAGCATCCTGATAGAATGGCAGAAGACAGGCTTAGATCGTAAAATGTAGAAACCAGCTGGTTTATGATCCGACTTCCTCTAAGGATCTTGCCAACTCGACACGACCAGAAATTCACGAATAATGCCCGGTATCAACTAGAACGAACAGCACTTGATCAGAATTTGTGTTACTCGCTTCTAGCGCTCGTTTTTATTCATTGTCGCTTTTCTGTTTCATCTCGATCTCTATTTAACTCTTTTTTTTTCGATTCTACACAATAGTTTTTCATTCCAGGATTTTGATGTTTTAATTTAAAAAAAAAATATTTTTCTCTAGTAGATACCTATATCATGAAAAAAATACATATTTGTAAAACTTTAATTTAAATTGTAATATATATATATATGATAAGTTTGTTAATAAAGTAAAAATTAGTATGTTATTTAATTGAATCTGAATAATAATTTCACAAAGTTTCTGCGATAAACATGAAATTAGTGGTAAACTTTGGAATGTTCATTAAACTCGGCTTCGTATGAATTTCGGTTTGCTTCGTTTGATTTCAGTACCTCCGAAAATGTTTAAGGCTATGTGTATTTTACAGGATTCTTCCGATCAAGTTCCATTTAATTACTAGTTATATTTGTATTAATTCATAGTTTTGTATTTTAGAAATTAGTATTTATATTATATATTGTATCATAATGATTAAAATAATCAAACAGTTGTTTTTTGAACAATATTAACTAAAGAACTGAAATTAAATTTAAATTAACAAATTTTAATTCTACTTTTAAATTAAGTGTGTTTAATTAAACTCTAAACTGATAATAATGAATTCACAACATTGTTAGTATTTTCACCCTCTTGAATATTTCTATTTTTATTAAGGTATTTTGAACATTTCACGAATGATTGCACTCCGGCGGAAAGGAATTTCTGTTTAAAGCTCTGTGCTCTGTATTCCGTACTTTGGAAGAATCACCTATTCATTTCGAACCCAAGAGCAATGTCGTTTAAGAAAAGCAGCAACCTCACGGCTCATTATACCAGTTGATTATCTCGAAAAAAAAAAACTACTTTATAACTCCAGTTTTTCAAAATTTAATAATTTAACACGGACGATAAAATTGCAAGGATAAAGACGGGGAAATAATTTTATATTTTACCTTAATAATTTTTAATTTTATTTACTATTAATTTAAAAAACAATATTACAACCGCAAATTAGAGGCAAAATAATTAGTAATCTGTAATTTACAATTTTATAAACAAAAAATACTCGATTTTATTTGTTAAACAAGTTTTAATAAATAAAAGTTAATTATTTAATTAAATCAACAAATTGATAAAGGGTATACTATGCCTTTTTTTAATAACTGAGAATTTGGGAAACTAGGACTTTTTTTGCAGGATCTTATTAAGAGCCTCCTGCTTTTTTTTCCACATAAGCTGTACATATTACTCCCAGTGGAAAAGGCTATAATCGTCATGTGTTGATTGGATCCAGAAAATAATGGTCCTTTTTTATAGAAGATTGTAAAAAGTATTTTATGAAAATAATAAATATTTTTCTTTTTTCGAATTAATATCGCGTATATAGAAGTATTAAATATAAATTGAAAATTTATAAAATACTTCAAAAACATATTTGTCCTCAAATTGAAAATCATAAAAGATGAAAGTATACTTAATCGTTTACCATGTACGATTTAAACTTTGATACGATAAACAAAATAAAAAATAATACAAACTAATTTTACTGCCTTTAATTCGAGAAGCGCAAAGTTAAACATAAATGCAAAATTAATAGCTTTTATTCTTTGAAAAACATTGTAAATTCGAATGTTTGGGTTCAATGGTGCCTGCAACCATTCAAATTTAGTTTAAAAGCTTTTTAATTAAAACTGCGTGAATTTAAATACATGTAAATTGAAAGGTAGTGCGTTATATGCTACGCGAAAATAAGTGCTTTTTATCGTCTGGTCACGTTTAAATTAGAAACTTCTGCTCTAAAAGCTTTTATATCGATAATTTTTTTAATTTGACAGTTTGAATATTACAATTTGCATTGTTCGTTATCATTTTAATAAAAAACATTATTTCATAACTAAGATAATTGTAAAAAAGTCAATTTATCAATTTTATTTAACTTTTATTTTATGTTCACGTTTTAAAACTTGAAGTGAAGTTGGTTAGTTTTTATATTTATTCATCTTTTTCTGTCCACGTTTTAAAATCCAAAATGAAGTTAGTCCCTGCTTTTTTTTCATTAATTTTGATTCTCTTTATCAGAAAATTTTAAAATTGTTTTAGTTTACAGACAGAAAATGCAGATGAGGTAGCCTTAATGACGAGATATTGATTATGACTAACAATAATTTATATATTACACACTTATATGAATTTTAATAATAATTTAGATTAATTTAAAGTGTCGAATAGTCGAATTTAATAAAATTTCAAATGACGATATTTTACTATATCTTGAAAAAAATTAAAAAATTAAATTATTCTGTAAATTTTTTACCCATTTTTGAAGTTTCTAAAACTTTTATCAAGTTTGCCACAAATTTGAAAACTTCCGGAAAGGTTGCGTTTCTGAATTTCATTTTTTCAAATATCAATTATTCTCTTCAATCTTTAAATTCTTGTCATGATTATTTAAATTTATTATACAAGTTTTCGTTTACTTCTGTAATTTTGAATTATTTTCTCAACATGCCAATTATTTTTTTTTATCTTTAAATTATTGCCAAGATTATTTAAATTTTCCACACCAATTTCTATTCTTCTTTTGTTAGAAATTTTGTCTAGAAAATTTGGATATTCCTGAAAATAATTTAAAGATTGAAGAACACAATTGAAATTTAAAAAAAATAATTGAAAAGTTTCAAAAATAATTGAAATTACAAGAAGATAATTGAACAATGACAAAAATAAAATAAAATATCACTTTCGTTATTTTTTAATTATTTTCTTTAAATTTTAATTCCTTTTCTCATTAATCAATTATTTTTGTTATTTTCCAATAATTTTTCTCATGTTTTTGTTATTTTTGCCATTTTAAAATTATTTTTTACAAATTGCAATTCTTTATTCAATATTTTTTATTGTCATGAACTTTAAAATTTCTTACATCTGTTTTCAATTATTTTCATTATTATTTTTATTATTGTTAGGAATTTATTAATTTTTTTACACCTCTTTCAATTATTTTTTTCAAACTTAATTATTTTTTTCATATTTGAATTTTTTTGCTATTTTTGAATTATTCTCTTCAAATTGTAATTATTGTCTTCAAACTTCAATTAGTTTTTTTAACTTTCAATTATTTTCCTCAAACTTATAATATTTTTTTTACAATTATTGTCTATAATTTTTTAATTTTTACATCAGTTTTGAATTATTTATTTTAATATTTCAATTGTTTTTTTTTAAGTTTTTAAGCATTTTTTTCAAATTTTTAATTTTTTTAAAAATAATCAATTATTTTTGTCATTTCTCAATTATTTTTTAAAATTACAACTATTTTTGTCAATATTCAAATTTATTTGACATTTTGAAATTATTTTCTTCAATGTCATGAATTTATTGAGTTTTGAAAATCAGTTTTTAATTATTTATGTCATTACTCAATTAGTTTCTTCACATTTTAATTATATCGTTAATTTCTTAATTATTTTACACAAAATTGCAAATAATCCATTAAATTTTTTATTTTTTTACTTCATTTTTAAATTTATTTCTCATTTTTCATTAATTTTTTTTTAATTTTTAGTTATTTTTGTCATTTTTTAACTATTTTCTACATATGTACATTTTTTTGATATTTTTAAATTATATTTTCAAATTTGAATTATTTTCTTGAAAATTCTATTATTTTTTTCAATTTTTCAACTATTGTCTAAACAGTGTAATTTTTACATCAGCTTTTATAATTATTTATGTCATTATTTAATCAGATTCATAAAATTTTAATTGTTTGGTCAATTTTTCAAGTATTGTCTTCAAATTTTTAAATTTTTGCACCAGTTATCAATTATTTTCTGCAAATTATAATTATATTTGTCACTGTTCAATTATCTTCTTGTAATTTCAATTATTTTAGAAACTTTTCAAGTATTTTTTTTTTTGAATTTCAATTGTGTTCTTTAATCTTCAAATTATTGTCAGGAATATCCAAATTTTCTACACAAGTCCAATTCACTTTCCTTATTTTTCAATTATTTTTTTCAAATTTCAGTTACTTTTGTCATTAATCAATTATTTTTGTTATTTTCCAATTATTTTTCTCATATTTTTGTTATTTTTGCCATTTTAGAATTATTTTTTACAAATTGCAATTATTTTATTCAATTTTTTTTATTGTCATGAGCTTTTAAATTTCTTACACCTGTTTTCAATTATTTTCATTATTAATTATATTATTGTTACGAATTTAATAATTTTTTTACACCTCTTTCAATTATTTTCATCAAACTTTAATTATTTTTTTCATATTTGAAGTTTTTTGATATTTTGGAATTATTCTTTTCAAATTGCAATTATTGTCTTCAAACTTCAATTAATTTCTTCAACTTTCAATTATTTTCCTCAAACTTATAATATTTTTTTTTTACAATTATTATCCATAATTTTTTAATTTTTACACCAGTTTTGAATTATTTATTTCAATATTTCAATAGTTTTGTCAAGTTTTCGAGTATTTTCTTCAAATTTTTAATTTCTTTAAAAATTATCAATTATTTTTGTCATTTAAAGGGCAATGCCCGTGTATATTTGTTAAATAAATAAGTAAAAATAAATATTTCTCAATTATTTTTTTAAGTTACAATTATTTTTGTCATTGTTCAAGTATTTTTGTCTTTTTCCGATGATTTTCTTCATAGTTCTATAATTCTTGGCATTTTAGAATTATTTTCTACAAATTTCAATTATTTTATTTAAATCCTTTTATTGTCATAATTTTTTTAATTTCTTACACCAGTTTTCAATTATTTTCTTACAATTTTAATCATTTTCTTCATTTTTTTATTATTGTCGCGAATTTATTAAATTTTTTACACTAGTCTCAAATTATTTTTTTCCAATTTCAATTACTTTTCTCATTATTCAAATACTTTTGTCATTTTCTAATTATTTTCTTCATATTTCTATTATTTTTTTCATTTTAGAATTATTTTCTTCAAATTTCAATTATTATATTTAATTCTTTTTATTGTCATAAATTTTTTATATTTTTTTCACCAGTTTACAATTATTTTCTTAAAATTTTAATCATTTTCATCATTATTTTTTATTATTGTTACGAATTTATTAATTTTTTTACACCTCTTTCAATTATTTTCTTCAAACTTTATTTATTTTTTTCATATTTAAATTTTTTTGCCATATTTCAATTATTCTCTTCAAATTGCAATATTGTCTTCAAACTTCAATTAGTTTTTTTAACTTTCAATTATTTTCCTCAAACTTATAATATTTTTTTTTACATTTATTGTCTATAATTTTTTAATTTTTACACCAGTTTTGAATTATTTATTTTAATATTTCAATTGTTTTTTTCAAGTTTTTAATCATTTTCTTCAAATTTTTAATTTTTTTAAAATTATCAATCATTTTTGTCATTTTTAAATTATTTTTTTAAGTTACAACTATTTTTGCCAATATTCAAATATTTTTAACAATTTGTAATTATTCTCATTAAATGTCATTTTCTTTAATCTTTTTATTATTTCCATGAATTTATTAACTTTTGAAGATCAGTTTTCAATTATTTATGTCATTATTTAATTAGTTTCTTCACATTTTAATTATATCGTTAATCTTTCAATTATTTTATACAATTTTTAAATGAATGTATTAAACTATTGATTTTTTTACTTAACTTTTGAATATATTTCTCAATCTTCATTAATTTTTTTTCTAAATATTAGTTTTTTTTGTCATTATTCAACCATTTTCTACACATATACATTTTTTGATATTTTTTAATTAATTTTTTTAAATTTCAATTATTTTCTTGAAAATTCTATTATTTTTTTTCCAATTTTTCAACTATTGTCTAAAAAGTGTAATTTTTTCACCAGCTTTTATAATTATTTATGTCATTATTCAATTAGTTTCTTTACATTTTACTTATTTCTTTAATATCTCAATTATTGTGTGAAAATTAAAATTTTTTACACCAGTCTCAAACTTTTGTTTTAAAATTCAATTATTTTTGTCATTCTTTAATTATTTTTTTGTAACTTCAATTATTTTTGAAACTTTACTATAATATTTACTTCAAATTCCAATTATTTCGTTTCAATTTTTGTCGTCATTTTTTGATTTTTAATCAATTTTGTCAATTAGTTTTGACATTTACAACTTTTTTTAAATTGAATTATTCTTGTCATTATTTAATTATTTTTTACATATTTTAATTATTTTTTCGATTTTCGAATTGTTTTTTTCAAATTTGAATGGCTTATTCACTTTTTTATTTAAAGCTCACTCACTTTTTTCACTTAAAAACTCATTATTTACTCACTTTTTTAAAATAAAAAGTCTTTTTTTCACTATTTTCAATTTGTAAGTCCACTGACAGCCCTCCTTATTAGAAAAATATATTATTCATCGGTTTGTTGTATTTATTATTATAGTTTGATTTCTAAAATATATGGAAAACTAATCGCACGCTTTCGCGCGTTTTATTTTGCTAGTAATAATAATATTAATAATAATAATAATACAGGTTATGAATACTAATATTCAAAATGAGAAAAATTAATTAAAGAATTGATAAAAAAATGTTCAAAGAAAAAAAATGTAGAAAGAAATTGAGAAAGTGAAATAAAGCATTGCACCATTAAAGAATTTGTTTGATTTGTTTATCAATTTTATAATTATTTTATAATTGTAAAACTAGCATAATCCATCATTGTGATCAAAGCAAGTCATACTTCACTTAGGGCTTTGACATCCAACTCCGGAAGCACTATAGTGGCTGACACGCTACATCTCCACTTGTGGGTGTACTTGTTTGTCTAGCATCCCATGTTATTATACATTTAGTTTCATAATGAACATTGAACACCATTACAAAGAATCTTTCCGTCCAAACAACTCAACTGACGTTAATTATTATAGAAATTTGCCTCCCTTTGTTCTCGTAAACTCTAAATAGATACACTTGCGTAACAAATTATTTTTCTATATTTAAATCACGATTTAAATTTTTTTTTTACAATAATGTTTTGAATTAAAGTATTAAAATTAAATTATATATATTAGAAATTCAAATATTGAAGAAAATGAAATAAAATTTTAAAAAACAATGTGTTTAACTGTTTCTAATCATAAGACTACATTTATTGACTGTTAAATCCAAGTAATGAAATTCAACATTCTACTTCAGTTAAATCATGCTCACTGGAGTGTTAAAGGGGAAACTTGAATTAAACTTGCGTATTACCCAAAAAGCACTTGTGGTAAACCAAGTTGTTAACTCCTATCGCAGATGTTCTAAATCTCAATATGTTCTCTACCTTTTCTTCATAGTGTTTTCCATAATTGTAGTGATTTTTTGCTCGATTTCAAACTTTGGTTTATTAATTTGTATTAAAATTGAGTATCTTTTTTAAGTTATTACTTTTGCTCGGAATGTATGATTACATAAAATTCATTAATTGAATTATCATTTCATACAATTTCTTTTAGATATAATTTTTAGCTATACGAACTCTTTGAAATTGTTTTCAATCAACTTTTTTTCTCTCGAAATAATATTTAACGAACAAAATTTTTATTTACAAAAATTTCCTATTTTTACATAATTTCTCTTTAACACAATTCTTATATAACTGAATTCCAATTTAAGAGAATTAGTAGAATTCTCATTAAACAGAATTTGAAATAAGTCAAGTTTCAAAATGTCTGAATTTTAATTATGCAAAATCTTTCTTCTTTCTTTCAAATCTTTTTTCCAAATTTTCATTTTCACTAATTCGGACAAACAAAGATTCAGTGAAATTGAAATTTTCACATTTAAAGATTCGATTCACTAAAATTTTTGTGTACTGAAAATTCTGAGAATTCCAGGGCTGCCAGCGGACTTGCAGATTGAAAATAGTGAAAAAATTGTGTTTTTAAGTGAAAAAAGTGAGTAAATCGTGAGCTTTTAAATAAAAAAAAAAAAGATGAGTAATCAGTGAGTATTAATGTGAAAAATTAAATCACTGTTATTAATTTGGGGCCAGCCATCAGGGAAAAACATTCAAATTTGAAAAAAAATTCCAAAATGGCAAAAATAATTTTTGAAAAAAATAATTAAAAAATGACAAAAATAATTCAAATTTGAAAAAAGTTGTTAAACTACAAAACTAATTAAAAATTTATTAAAAATCAAAAAATGAAGACAAGAATTGAAAAATTGAAAAGAAATAATTGGAATTTGAGAAAAATAATTCAAAACTTTCAAAAATAAAATAATTAAATAATGACAAAAAAAATTCTGGGCAAATTTGAATTTTTAGACCATAGTTGAAAAATTGAAAGAAACAATAGAAGTTTCAAGAAAATAATTGAAACTTGAAGAAAATAATTAACTATCAACAAAATTTTGAATATGTAGAAAACAATTGAAAAAACTGGTTTTCAAAAGTTAATAATTTATGATAATAATAAAAAGATTTAAGAAAATGACATTTAAAGAAAATAATTCAAAAATGTCAAAATATTTAAACATTGACAAAAATTATTGTAATTTGAAATAAAATAATTGATAAAAGACAAAAAAAAAATTGATCTAGTGAAAAAAGTTAAAATTTGTAGACAAAAATTTAAAAATTGACGCAACAATTGAAAAGTTAAGAAAATAATTGAATAATGACATAAAAAATTGAAAGCTGTTGTAAAAAATTCCAAATTTATAGACACAAATTTAAAAATTGAAAAAATAATTTAAAAAACTTGAAGAAATTAGTTGAAGTTTGAAGAAAATAATTGAAAATTGAAGAGAATAATTCAAAAATGGCAAATAAAATTTAAATATGAAGAGAGTAATTAAAGTTTAAAGAAAAAAATTGAAATTTGTTGACAATAATTGAAAAAGGTGTAAAAAAGTAATAAATTTGTGACAATAATAAAAAAAAAATTATGAAAATGATTAAATTTTCGAGAAAGTAATTGAAAACTGGTGTAAGAAATTTAGAAATTCATGACAGTAAAAAAAATTGAATAAAATAATTGAAATTTGTAGAAAATAATTCTAAAATTGCAAAAATAATAAAAATATGAAGAAAATAATTAAAAAATGATAAAAATATTTGAATAATGATAAAAGTAATTGAAATTGAAAAAGAATAATTTAAGACTATAGTGTAAAAAATTTATTAACTTTGTGACAATAATAAAAAAAAGTAAGAAAATGATTAAAATTTTAAGAAAATAATTGAAAACTGGTGTAAAAAATTTAAAAATTGATGACAATAAAAAGAATTAAATAAAATAATTAAAATTTGTAGAAAATAATTCTAAAATGGCAAAAATAATAAAATTATACAGAAAATTATTGGAAGAGGACAAAAATACTTGAATAATAATAAAAATAATTGAAATTTATGGAAAATAATGAAAAAATAAGAAAAGTTAATTCAAACTTAAATGTTCCTGCATATAATTTAAAAACTGAAGAACACATTTGAAATTTTAAGAAAATAATTGAAAAATGACCAAAATAAATGAATACTTGTGTAATAAACTAAAATATTAATAAAAATAACTTAAAGACTGAAAAAAATAATTGATATTCAAGAACATTGAATTCATAATCGCAAAAATACTTGAAAATTGACAAAAGTGCTTTAAAATTGACTTTAAAATTAACAAAAATTATTGAAAAAAGGTGTAAACATTAAGTCTTTGTAGACTGTAATTAAAAACTTGACGATGTAATAAATCACTGGCAGCCCTGGAATTCTTTTAATTAAAAATTCGGTTAAAGAAAAATTCTGTAAAATGACAATTTTGTTGAATACAAAATTTGATGCCACAAACATTTTGTTCAGAAAAAAATTCGGATCGGTCTAATTAATGTTTAGTATTGAATAAAAATATTAAAAATTTGTGAAAATAAGAATTAGTTCAAACAAAGATTCACTGAAATGTAAATTCAGACATCCAAAGATTCAATTCACTAAAAATTCTGCTGAATTGAAATTCGGCCAAATAACAATGCCTTTAAATAAAAATTTGCTTAAAGAGAAATTCTCCAAAATGACAATTTTGTTGAACAAAAAATTTGATGCCATAAAGAATATGTGGAGGAAAAATTCGGGTCGATTTGAGAAAATGTTTTTTATATCCTTCCGAATTAATTTTTCATGAAACCAGTGGGGTTTCTAGGATCTTTGACTATAAATTGTCTGAAGTCATTAACCTAATCAAGATTCAAAATATCGAATTGAATGTGGTAAGAAAAAAAATAAAAACCTATTGAATCCTGTTAAGAAAATAATAAATAAAAACAATTACGTTTTTTATTTCATTGGGCATTTACTAGCCGGCAATCAAAAGAAGCAACATTCTTGCCTTAGATACTATTTTTTTTAACGAAGCATTTTACTTGAATGACAAAGATCTAGGAACGAAATGAGAAAAGGTTGAACGTAAGCAGAATTCACGTTTCGCAATAAGGTCTCTGGTTATAAAAAGAGATTAACTGGATTTCCTAAGAATCGAACAAGGAAAATCCTTAGTAAACATTCAAACACGATTTCTCAAGTAATCACCACTTTACGTCTCAGTTTGACTGAAATTTTCAAATAAGACGTGGAAAACACCTTTTTTATTCTTTTCCTTAGTTTTTTTCATTTAATTTGTCTTATTTCTTTACTTCTTATTAATTTCATTTATTTATTGTTCTTTATTCTATTCAATTCCCCGTGTGGAAAAGCCAAGTGGGGCCAAACTGGCGCCCACTTAGAAACTGGGAAATACTGGGAACTTTTCTACACGGGTCAATGTAATCTTGATTTATTTATTTGTTTTACTTTTTTTTATAATTGTTCTTATTTATTTTAATTCCAACAGTTTCTTCTTCATTTTAACTTTCATTTTCTATAATTTTCTTTCAATGATTAAGTAATTCGCAGCTCTGACAATATTATGAGCTCTCGTATGATTTTTCCAAGAACCATACGTTTCAGAATGAAAAGTGCTCTTTACTCAAGTGAAAGTAGAATGATTTAACACGAGATTTAGAGAAAAGGTTGGTGTGTTCCTGGCTCGTATTTTACGTCAGATATCTTTTTCGCTTCCGCCCCATTGATGCCATTTAGTCCTGTCCTTCCTCAACTCAGAATAGGAGAAACGTCTCGATTAATTTCACAAAATTAATGGCTTTCAAAATTTAATATAATAAATTAGTTGACGAATTAAAAAATTCAAATTGAATTACCCTCAATTTATAAAACGAGATTTTAAGGATGTTTGACGCTTTGACATAACCTCAAAAAAATATAATAAACTTGATTAAAAAAAGGTGTTAAAAGATGTATAATATAATAAATTTCTTTTTGACTAAAATATCTCACATCCCTTTTTAGGTTATTATTATTGGTCATATCGCAGAGAGATGCACAATAATAAAGTTTTTTAAAAATGATCATCTCTGCAACAATGAAAGTCCTTTCAGGACTTTGAGAACATTATTTTATCGATGCTGTCGACTCTTAGGTATATGGCCTTATTCACGTCTCGATAAGGATAAGATGACCCTTTTATAGACAAAAATATGACACTTAATATGACAGCCAGAAAATTGAACTTTCTTCGTTCTTTCCATTCGGCTTTATGAGAATTTCATCAAATAAAAATAAAATTTCTTCTATACCTATTTCCTTTCGATTTTTGTTTAATTTTTCAATAGTAGCAAACACGGGGTATAACAGTATATTAATTAATAAATTCTAAATGAAAAAGAGAATATGAAAATATTCCGCATGAAAAGGGCCCATTTTTCGATTTTATTTTCCGAAGATATTTGCATTTTTCTAAAGAAGGTTCAGATTTTCGAATTTTTCTTTATTGATGAAAAACAAATTACGGAATGACCCACGTCGAATCATGAGTTTATCATAACTTTATCGTAATTAAAAATACAAAATAATTTTATTTTTAATTGTAGTAATTTAAAGTTTGACTAAATTAAACAACGCGCGATGGCACAAATAAAAGTTACAGAAAATTTCAGAGAAATACTTGAAACTTTTAGAAATCCATCAAAAAGAAGAAGAAAATAATTAAAAATTAGAGAAAATAAATGGAAAAAGATAAACATAATTCGAAATTAAAGAGAATAATTTTTAATTAAAAAGAAATAATTAAAAACTTTTTGGAAATAATGCCAAAGAAAGGAAGAAATTGACAATTTCAGAAAATAATATAAATAATTTAAAATTGAATGAAACAATTGAAATGGCAGATAAATAGCTTAAAATTTTAAAACTTATCAAACAAATGAAAAAATTGAAAATTGAAGGAAATAAATTTTGAAAAACCAATTTGAAAAATCCTTTTAAAATTTAAAACTTAAACAGAATAATTCAAATAAGAAACAAACAATGATAAGTTGTAAAAAATAAATGACATTTAAATGATAATTAAAAAAATTATAGCATTTTTTTGAAATAAAAAAAATAATTAAAATTTACTCTCTAAATCTGAATTAGTAGTTTTCTACTAAGAATTAGTAGTTTTCTACTATGAATTCATAGTTTTCTACTATGAATTAGTCAAATTCATGGCTCATTTTTCTCTAATTCATATAGTAGAAAACTACTAATTCTTAGTGGAAAACTACTAATTCTTAGTAGAAAACTACTAATTAAAATAGTAAAACTTTACTTTTAAAAAAAGTAGATTTTTTTACTAATTTAATTAGTAGTTTTCTACTAATTCTTAGTAATTTTCTACTAAGAATTAGTAAAATTCTTACTATTTTAATAGTAGCTCACTTTTCGCTAATTCATTAGTAGAAAACCACTAATTCAAATTTAGAGAGTAAGAAAAATACATTATGATCTTAGAAATCAATTAAAAGAAATGAGAATAACTAAAAATTGGAAAAAAATTGATGAAAGCTAAAAATAATTGAAATTTACTATAATTAATAAAAATGTTTTGAAATTATAAAGAAAATGAAAATAATTAAAAATTGAAAAAATAATTGAAATTTTATAAAAATACTGAAAAATCTTAGAAAAGAATTTTGGAACATGAGAATAATTGTTAACAATCGAGGAAAATAATTAAAAAATGATAAAATTAATTTAAAATTGAAAAAAATAATTGAAATATGCTGAAAGTAATTTAAGATTGAGAAAAAAAAATGAAATATGATAAAAATAAATAAATATATAAAAAATTGAAAAAAGTAAATAAAATTTGAGAGAAATAATTGAAAAATCTTAAAATATATGTTTAAAAAAAGAAAATAATTACAAAATTACTAAAAAAATTTTAATTAAAGATAATAATTAAAAAATCGCAGAAGAAATTAAAAATTTATGAAAATAATTGATATTTCAGAAAAATAATCGAAAATTTTGAAAATTATGCTAAAATAATGAAAATAATTGAAAAATCGTTTAAAACTTGAAAAATTGATGACAATAATCTAAATTTGAGATAATAACTGAGCAATTAGGAAATTAATTGAAAAATAATTCAAAGGTGGAGAAAATCATTGC
This sequence comes from Ganaspis brasiliensis, assembly GCA_037103525.1. Classification (NCBI taxonomy): domain Eukaryota; kingdom Metazoa; phylum Arthropoda; class Insecta; order Hymenoptera; family Figitidae; genus Ganaspis; species Ganaspis brasiliensis. The sequence goes on from JAZKLR010000146.1 coordinate 4,608,431, forward strand.
CAAATGATAAAAAGAAATGAATATTAACCAAAATAATTGCAAATTGCGATATATATTTGAAAGTTTAGGATATTAATTCAGAAATAATTAATATTTTTAAAAATTGAAGATAATAATTGGGGAATTTGAAAAAATCTTCAAAAATCTTAAAAAATAATTTTAAAAAATAAAGATAATTAAAAATTCGGGAAAATAATTGAAATAAGATCAAAACAATGATAAGTTAAAAAAAAGGAAATTTAAAATAATTAATTGAAAAAATTCCAGAACTTTTTTTAAATAAAAAAAGATTATTGAAATTTCAGAAAAATACTTGAAAATCTTAAAATTAGTTGAAAAAAATAAAAATAATTAAAAATTATTAGAGAAAATAAATGAAAAAAGATAAACATAATTAAAAACTGAATATAATTAAAAATTGAATAAAAAATAGAAATTTCAGATAATTAATTAGAAATATTTTGGAAATTATGAAAAAAAACGTAAGTAATTAAGAAATAATTATAATATAAATAATTTAAAATCGAATTAAATAATTAAAATATCAGGTAAACAGTTTACAAATTTTTAAAATTATGAAAAAAATGGAAAATAATTTAGAATTGAAGAAAATAAGGGGAAATTTGAGAAAAATATTAATACTAAAAAATAATTTAAAGAATATAAGAATAATTAAAAATTAGGAAAAAAATCGAAAAATAATTTTAAAATTTAAAACTTGAAGAAAATAATTGAAATATGATAAAAACAATAATAAATTGAAAAAATAACTTAAATTTGAAGTAAATAATTGAAAAAATTGCAGGACTAAACAAAACTAATAATTGAAATTTGAGAAAAATATTTGAAAATCTGAGGAAATTAATTGAAAAAAATGAGATTAATTATAAATTGGAGAAAGCTAAAAATAATTGGAATTTATGACAATTAATAAAATTTTTTTGAAATTATGAAAACAAATGAAAATAATTAACAATTGAAGAAAATATTTCAAATTTTAGAAAAATACTGAAAACTATCAGAAAAGAATTTTAAAAAATGAGAATAATAATTAACAATTGAGGAAAATAATTAAAAATGATGCAATTAATTTAAAATTAAAAAAAAAATTATTGAAATATGCTGAAAGTAATTTAAGATTGAGAAAAAAAATTGAAATAAAATGAAAATAGGAATTTAAATATGAAAAATTGATAACAGTAAATAAAATTTGAAAGAAATAATTGAAAAAATTGTAGAATATTTGTTTAAAAAAAGAAAATAACTACAAAATTTTTTTAACATTTTTTAATTAAAGAGAATAATTAGAAAATCGCATAAACAATAGAAAATTGATGAAAATAATTGATATTTCAGATAAACAATCGAAATTTTAAATTTGAGAAAATATTAAAAAGGTAAAATATGATTCTAAATTTGAAAAAAAAGAACATGTTGTAACAAATGTCAGGTGTGGACATAATGAATGAATGAAGGAATCAAACTTGTGTATTATTATATATAATTGGAGCCCCATTTTCTTTTTTGCCCCAGGGCCCTTGCCCTCCCAGTTACGCCACTGTTGTAATTTTGTGAATTTTTCTTTTAAAAAGATCCAAGACCTCTCAAAATGTTCGAAATTTAATAAAAAATATGGTGATATAGATAACTGCAATAGTGCCAAAGTGTAATTTTTCCATGTGAACTTACACATAAATAGTGAGCAAAATTTTTAAAAATAAATAAATTAAGTGCAAAAACATGAACATACTTCACAGGAATACAGAAAGTAACATAATTAAGTTTCTAGTTTTAACTAATTTGCACGACCTGATTAATTTTCGAATGATTATTCAGACCATTGTTCGAGAAATGCGAATAAGTTATGTTTTGGACAGGTCAACTAAAAATGAGGAGTTGAAGCTAAGTGAATCAGAGTGGTATTTGCTCATGAAAAAAGTTACTACTCTCGTAAAAGTCAGTTAACAACCTCTACTGGACACCATGATGACAACAATAAATTTGCATAATACTAAAACATAAGGGTTTTATCTCTTATCCTTTAAAAAAAACTGCATTAACAAGTAAGAGGGTTCCCCATAAAAGAATGTGAATCTCGTTGAATTATTTAATAATATTCAACTATAATGGTTTTTGCAATAAATTTGAAGAAATTCAAATAAAAAGTAAATGTATAATAAACCAAAATAACATAAAAATTTTAAGCATACTCTATTTGACATTATTATGAAATTTATTATTTTTACTATCACTATGAAATGTAATTTACAATTGAAAAATATAATGATATTAATTACTAATTTTTTTTATACTTAATCAGGTTGTAGGAGTTTTGAATAAACAGGAAAGATTAAAAGCTCAATCTATCGTTTTATTTTCCTGTATTAAAATATGCTTTTTAATAATTTTCCACTTAACAATTTTCAAAGAAAACTTTGGTATATAAGATTTAAATAACATTCATAAATACATACACGACATTTATAAAGACTGTACCAATGAATAAAACTTGTCTTTCAAAGCATCCAATTTAAAGAATGTATTGCATTTACAACTAAGGTAAAATAGAAAAAAGTAATTTGAACGAAAATTTAATATAAATATGCCAAGAAAATTTGTAAAATTATAATTATAAAGAAAATATTGATAATTTTACTAAAATAAAAAGATTTTACGAATTTAATAAAATAATAATAATTCTTTTAGTTTAGAACAATTTCATATACAAGTTAATTAAGAAAAGTAAACTTTCAAGGATAAAAGGGAATTTTAAGGAATTAGTTGGTACTTTAAATGGTTTTAGGTAAAGTTTATAAGCGTTTTATGGAGGCTTAGGCTACACGATTGATTACTAATGCAACCCACTCTTGCTTCCAGCAATTTCGCGTCCTAGTTTTGGTTTCAAACTATCGACAATACCACTCTATCAAAAGCCTCAGGACAAGTTTGACATTTCTTGGAAAATCTTACCGAAAATTATTAATATCATTCCATCTTCAATTAAATTGATTTTCAAATTTTCAAGGATTTAAATCCAATTCAATTAAACTGAAATTTAAATGGTTCGGCGTTTCCTGCAAAAAAAGGATTCAATTTACGATTTCCTCGAATTTAGAGATTCTACAAATTTATATCCCTCTTTTATTAGTCTCTCATAAAATGAATTCACGGCTAAAGGTTTAAAAAATATAATTACAAAATTAATCTATAGATAATATTTAATGATAATTACTATAAATAAAAAACGGATTTTTCCAATATGTTTAATGTGCGCTAAATGAAAAAGAAATTAAAAATTATATTTCTCTAAATAAAAAATTCATTTTGAGAAAAATGAACAAGATTTTGTGAATTTTAAAAATGTTTCAAATTTCTAAATTTGCAAAGGAAAATTATCTATAACGCTATTGAAATAAAAAAAATAAAATAAATATATGAATAATGTATGGCGCTGTATTGACCAAAGCAGATATGATAAAAATCATGATTTTTTTTAATATAATCAGAATATAAAATCTCAAATTGTTTATAAAGTAGTTTATTTTTTAATCTGAGAACATTTGATAACAAATAATGAAGAATAAAAAAAACATAATCGAATTAATTATGTCGACTAAATGAGAAAATTTCAAAAAAATATCATTAACTTCATATTATCGCAAAATTATGAAATATAGGTAATAGCAGAGAAAGAATAATAAATTATAAAAAAAAAATTCAATGAAATAGAAGAACCATTTTAAAATGAGAAATTTTAGTACAAGATTAAATTTACATAATGCAAAATAAAAGAATAAAAGTTTTCAAAAAAGTAGAAAATTGAGTAGTTTAAGAAATGTAAATAAAAGCATCGAATAAATGTTCTCAAAAATGCATAATTATAAGATAAAAACTAAACAATTTAAAAGAAGGAAAAATGTTCCTAAGAAATGGAAAAATGATGACAAAAATGAAAAAATTAATTAAAACGCAAGAAAATTCTAAAAAAGTAGTGAAAAATGTAGAAAATTAAATAAATATGAAGAAACTGGAGAAATGTTTTTTTCCTTAAGGGCATGTGATGGATTATGACGTCACTAGTATAGGCAAAATTTGTCCGCAACTTTTCTCTTAAAATATTCAATATTTTTTTATGAAACTTGGTAGAATTACTTAAAATGTCATTATAAAGGTCTCTCAGACCTGAATTTGTTTAAATTTTGTACCAAACTTAATTTGGGGAAATTTTCGAAAAATTGCAAACTTTTTTTAAAAATCAATTTTGAGTCAAAATTCAAACAAACTCGGGTCTGAGAGACCTTCTTAATGGCATTTTAAGTAATTCTACCAAGTTTCATGAAAAAATATTCAATATTTTAAGAGAAAAGTTGCGGACAAATTTTGCCTATGCCAGTGACGTCATAATCCATCACATGCCCTTAATCTAACAAAATGTAAAAAGTACCAAAAATAATAAAATTTGGTTAAAATCTACAAAAAAATAGAATTAATAAAAAGAAAATAAAAAAATGTATGTATAAAGATAAATAAAAAGTTTATTAAAGTAATTTAAAAATCCTTTAAAATCAAAAAGTTTAGGCAAATTAAACTAAAAACATGTTTATAATATTACTGTTAAAACAAGTTCAACAATAAATTTAGAAAAATAAAGAAAATGTAACAATTTTATAAAAGAAGAAATCAGTTTTTAAAAAGTCCCGTGAAAAATAAAGAAGATGTGAAAACAAATTGAATAAATTTATAAAAAATGAGCGTATTTATTTTTTAAAATATGGAAATAAAAATCTTCGAAATAAAAATGTTAGTGAATGTTATAACAAAATTCTGTAAAATAATAAGAAATAAGTTGCACAAAAAGAAAAAAAAATTAAAGAAAATCCTAAAATAAAAATAAAAATATCAAAAATAAAAGAAGAAAAAGTCTTAAAATTTTGTAAAAATAAGAAATTATAAGATAAAAATTAAACAGTTTTGAAAAAGTGAAAATTCTTAGAGATCTTGTAAGAATTAAAAAAAAAGAATTATTGGGAATATGGAAAATATTTTATACTATTTAATTATTTTGCATTAATTAATATGCACTTAAATTTGAATTGATTAAAATTTAAAAGTTTGAACAAATTAAAAAATGATTTAATTGACATTTGGAATTTATTTAAATTATAATGACTTAAAGATATAAACATTTAATACTATTTTTTGCTATCTTCATGACAAAAATTTGTAAATCTTAAGTATTTTGATCATTTCTATTAGCCCAATTTTTTAAATTTTATAAAGATTAAAATATTAAAATTGACATGTTTAAGATTTATTCATAAATTTGTGTTTTTTTTTATGGTTTGCGATTTTTTACATGCAGTATTAGACATCCGGAGAATTGTAAAGTTTTTTTTTATTTAAATCATGATTTTAATGCAAATGTCCTAATGATTTAAATCAAAGTGATTTAAATTAACAACAGCCCTGAACCAAAGTAATGACTTTTAGTATTTTCAAAAAAAAAATTCTTTCATCTTTCACTGTGTTTTTTGCGCACATTAAGCCTATTGAAAAAAATTTGTTTTTTTATCTCGTAACTATAAAAAAAAATTTCAAAAGAATAAAAAATGATGTTTTTGAGAAAATCCAGTTTTTCGATTTTTAAAAAAATAACCGCCGTTTTGTTAATTTTAAAAAGTTTTTAAATTTTCAAAATTGCTAAGAAAGAGCATCTAAAACATTAATAAAATCAGAATACTCGTAACTCTACGTTTTTATTTGTCCTAAAAAGCAATAAAAAGTATGTTAAACATAATTTTGAAAATATTCGGCCTGTATGCTTTGAAATAGAAAGAGCCATGTAAATAAAACACTGTAAATCTACAGAAGAACCTAAATGGAGAATAAATTTAAAATTTCATGATTGAATCGTAATAGCAGATTTGGATGTAGCGCATACATGCAAGCAGCAGCAGATTCAAAGCAAAAGTAATGAAAAGGACTGCAAATTTTAATTGAATTCTGGATTCGAATATAATTAATACTGGGCACTCAACGGCAGGTAACGAAAGCTTAATATAGGTTATGTCGATAATAGAAGTAGGGGATACAATCAGCTCTCTTAGGTTCGTGTATTTCCGCAGACTTTCAATTCTTGTCCCTGAGCAGCCTATTATTAATTGCCAGTTAGGAAATACGATCTCAGCGAATTATTTCATTTAGATCCCCTATGAATTCCTGGACGGATTATGCGGTAAGTACCGTACCTTAGATGCAGGAAATTTCATTAAAAAAATAACTTAAATACAAATTTCCGTATTTTTCAAAAAAATTGTTGCTAATAAATTGATTTATTAAAGAACTCTAAAAATATTAATATTCAGGCTCTTTAAATATCTTATTTTTAAAATAACGATTTACTTTTTCGTGAATAGTTTTGGTACAGAGGCTAGAGCGTCGGATTGTAGAGCTTGAGAGTCGCGGGTTCGAATCCCCTCGGGGGTGGATATTTTTAATACAAAAAAAAAACGTGTAAAAGTTTGGTAAAATATTTAAGGGAAGCTTTTCAATTCAGATTTTTTTTATTAAACTCGATTTAGACTGGCAATTCGCCTTTAATCGAGTTTTAAAGCTCGAAGTAAACCATTTTACTTTCATAAAGATATATATCGGCAAACAAGGCATTGAATAGTTATTAGCAGTAATTAAGTTTCTAATTGAAAGTTTTCTAATCGTGAAAGTTAAAAAGTATAAACTGATTTATCTGCTTTTGTCCAAGTAGAATGGTGTTGAAACTTATCGTCCTCTCGCTAAATTTCGAATTGCCAAGAAGTTTCTTCTACTCTAGATTTCTCTAGACAAAACAGACCTGCAATTCTCTTGTTTTGTTTGTCGATAAAGGAGTCCAAGGGACAACAGTTTGTCACAAGTTAGGCCAACTCTACGGCGTTTGAAATTAAAAAAAATCTTTTAATTAAAAAAAAAAAAAAAATCTGGATAATAAAAGAGTTTTTGAATTCAAAATAGTCCTAAAAAAAGATTGTATAATAAACGAGATTTAGATTATAAATAAAATTATTAAATTTTGGTAATAGTAACATTAATAACTCAGAATTATTAAAAATAACCAAACAGAACATTTTTAAAAGTAATTAAGTAATGCATTTTTAATTAAAAGTTATTTAATTATTGTAATTTTACCAATAAACATGACTGAAAAATCAAATTTGAGCAGAATTTAAAATGTTTATATCTATTTACTCGTTCTGTAATTTTAAATTAAGTTTTCAATAAAATTTCAACTGAAGTACAAGTAAAATTGATTAATGTCTCGTTACAAATTCAGAATTGAAATGAAACGAGTTTGCGTGACGATCCATAATTGTGAAATAAAATTTGACACAAGGTACTTAATGTAATTAATGACTTGTTTCATAAATTCACTGTACGCCGAAAATGTTTAATCATTGAAAATTACAGGGTTTAAATTTTAGCAGATTTTACAAAAGAGTTTGTTTTATTTAACAAAAAAAAAAAAAAATTGGTTTTATCTTTGTTCAAGTTTCACTGGATATTTTTGTAAAAGATATTTTTTCATTTCTAATGGTATATTGTTTCAACGAAAAATGGCAATTAGTCAATTTTTATCAAAGTCTGAATTTATGAAACATTCTCGTTATTTTATTTCTATGGGAGCTTTTTAATTTCCCTTAAGACCGTATTGGAAATTTATGTAATTTTCAAGAATCGGGAATCTATATTCCTTATATTATATGTATAGCTTATTTCTGAATCTTGTGACTTTTATGAGATTTGTGTTTTTATTGGTTAACATAAAGAATTTTCATGTAGAACAATATAAGAACATTAAAAATCAAAGTATACAACATTTTTAATTGAACGTTTAAATAACAATTCGGAATAATAAGAAATTATTTTAAATAGGATAAATCTAGATGAATTAATAAAAAGTATGATAATATAAATAGCTGGAAAAAAAGTATAAAAATCAACAGTTTAATTAAAAGTACGAAAATAAACAGTTGAATAAATAGTACAAAAATAAATAGATTCACCAAGAGTACAAAAATGAGAATATTAACATTATGAAAAAAATTAGAGAATTTATAAAAAGTGATTAGGTAAAAATCGTTAAAATTTTTAGGTAGAAATTAATGGTTCAAATTCAATTTATTTGATTTAAACAATAAATACTTGATACGAATAAATATTTATTTGCTAATACTCAAGTAAACGGTTATTTAAATCAAATAATTTTATTTTCAGTGTGTGACAAGAAACAGATTGATAAAAAGTAAAAAAAAATTGAAAAATATGTACAGTTTGTAAATGGTGTTATACTCTGGATTTCAATAAAGGGAGTAATTGATCAAATACTCCAAAATAAAGTGGCCACAGTGTGAAAATGAAATTTTTAGTTAAAATTGCTAAAATGCCATAGTTTCACGTGGTTATACGCGTATTTAATATCAACGTGGCGAATTAATAGGATAAAATGTGTCAGGTGAAGCGGCAACTCGGCAAAACTTCGTAATTCGCTGCCGAGTGATGCGAATGACATTCAATTAAATATATGTACATGAAGGGTTGACTGATTACAAAAAATAGACAAAAATGTATCAAGGATTGCAATTTATATATGTAGAAAGTGATTGCTTAAACGCTATTATACTTTTATAGATTAGATTAAATACTGTATTATTAAGTAAATTTTGGAGCCAGTATCATTTTGACACATGACTTAATTTAAGATTGTTATATTTTACTGAATGGAAATGTTATTTTGTACAAGTGCTGAATGTTATTTTGTACAATTTTGAAAAATGAATTTGTTATTTTGTACAATTTTTCAAAAAAGCTAAAAAACTCTGGGATTACAATTAAGTCAATTTTTTAAATAATTGTACAAAATAACAAATTTCTTTTTCAAAATTGTACAAAATAACATTTAGCAGTTGTACAAAATAACATTTTCATTCTGTACAATATAACAATCTTCAAATTAAGTCATGTGTCAAAATGATACTGGCTCAAATTTTGAATTAAATTGTGCATTGTGTTATTATGTATTATGTGTTAATTAAATTATGTACTATAAATTTAACTATTAATTAAATTATCAATTATAATCGAAAACCTTTAAATTAACTTGGGATGATGGCTTAAAGGTATAGGTTTAGAGACCTGGTATACATTAAGCGTAAGATCAAAATGGATAGATAATGAAAGAGCTTTTTACTTTTACAGTATAAATTATAAATAATAAATCTAAATAATATATTAGAACATTGTAAGATCTTTATAAAGTTGAGAAGATATTAAAAAATATTTAAAAATCTAGTTAAAAAATCTTTAAAATTTAAAGTTTTTTCAAAAACATATTCCAAATTCAAGTGTATTCCATTGAGTAATTTAATTATAAGCAAATTATTAAAAAACATAATAATTGAATATTCATAATTCATTCCCTGTGGAATTCCATATGACAAAATTACAGACAAAAAATAAATTTCTTCATAAGAATGTAAATAAGTGAATTTACTATTCGAAGATAATGATTGAAAGTTAAAAAAGAAAAACCATATTTTGTAAAAATAATAATTAAAAAATGACGAAAGACGTTGGAAATTAATTAATAAGTAATTTAACTAACTTGATATTGAAAGAAATAATGAAAACTGAAAAATTATATTTGAAAAAATTAGAGAAAAGAATTGAATCTTACGGAAATTGAATTTAAGAATTAGGAAAAAATGTGAAAAATAATGGAAATAATTAGAAATTGAAGAACATTTTTGAAAAATGATAAAAATAGTTGACAATTTTAGCGAATAATTAAAATCATAAAAGAAAAGAATTGTTAAAAATTTTAAGAAAATTTAAATTTACTATTCTCAAAGATTAAAGGAAAAAATTAAAACTTGGGAAATAGAATTTAAAAATAAAGGAAAGAATGAAAAATATTGAAAATAAATTTGAAGCAAATTTTTGAAAAATAATGAAAATAGTTTAGAATTGTAGCAAATAATTAGAATCATAAAAGAAAAGAATTCTTAAAAATTAAAGAAATTTTTAAATATAATTTTAAATTTATTATTCTCAAAGAGTGGATTAATTAAATTTTTAATCAATGAAATTTCAAATTAATTGAAGTTCATAGAATTAAAATATATAATTTTAATTATAGCCTTCTTTATCTCAAATATATTCTGGAATTTTTTAAAATCATTTATACAAATTTTTATTATTTTCTTAAATTTACAACTAATTCTATCAAATATTTTATTAATCAATTTTTTTTTCATTCCATTTTCAATTACTTTTTGTCATTTTCAATTATTTTTTGATTAATTTTCTAATTTTCTTTATTATTTATCTCAAATTTTAGTTATTTTTTCAATTTACAATTATTTTCATCATTCTGCAATTATTTTTTTATATTGCAAATATATGTTGAAATTTCTTTAACTATTTTTTACAAACTGAAATTATTTTCTTCAATTTTTAATTATTTCATTAATTTACAAATATTTTGTCCAATTTTTTTATTATTTTCATTATTTTACAATTAATTTCCTAGATTTTAAAATATTTTTTTCAAATTTTAAAAATTTTCTTCAATTTTCAAATATTATTGTTATTATTTTGCAATCAACTTCTTCAATTTTCAATCATTTATCTCATTTTTCAAACATTTTTTTCCAAACAATTATTTTATCCACCTTTTAATTAGATATATTAATTATTTTTCAATTAATTTCCTAAATTTTCATTTATTATCTCAAATCTAAGTTACTTTATCCACGTTTCAATGTAATACAAAAAATTTAAATTATTTAACTCAAATTTTCATTATTTTCTTCAATTTACGATTATTTCTATCATCTTTCCATTACTTTTTGTCATATTTCATTATTCTTTAAGGAATTTCTAATTTCTTTTATAATTTATCACAACTTCCACTTATTTTTTCAATGTACAATTGTTTTTTCATTCAGCAATTATTTATCAAAAAATAAAATTATTTTCTTTAATTTCTAATTATTTTTACTACTTTGAAAAAATTGTCTCGAATTTTTTATTAGTGTCATTACTCTTCAATTAATTTTCTAGATTTTAAAATATATTTCTCAAATTTTAATAATTTTCTTCAATTTTCAATTATTAATGTTACCACTTTGCAATCAATTTCTACAATTTTTAATTGATTTTATTACTTTGCAAATATTGTCTGAAATTTTTTATTGTTTGCATTAGTCTTCAATTAATTTCCTAGATTTTAAATCCTATTTCTCAAATTTTAATAATTTTCTTCAATTTTTAATTAGTTTTATTACTTTGTAAATATTGTCCCAATTTTTTTATTATTTTCATTAGGTACTCTTCAATTAATTTCCTAGATTTTAAAATATTTTTCTCAAATTTTAATAATTTTCTTCAATTTACAATTATTTTTGTTATTATTATGCAATTAATTTCTTCACTATTCATTCCTCAATTAAATTTCTAAATTTTCATTTATTTATCTCACTTTTTCAATTATTTTTTTTAATTTTTATTTTCTTTTATCCTTTTGCAATTATTTTCTCCACCTTTTAATTAGACAGGTATATTAATTATTTTTTAATTAATTTTCTCAATGTGTATTTATTATGTCAAATCTAAGTTACTGTATCCACTTTTCAATGTTTTAATCAATCTTCAATTATTTTTCTCAAATTTAAAATACGTTCGTCAATGTTTAATTATGTTTTTCATTTGCAATGATTTTCACGAATTTGATATTATTTTAAATATTTATCGATTAATTCTGAAAATTTCAATTATTTATCTCAAATTTCCATTATTTTCTTCAATTTTCGATTATTTCCATAAAGTTATAATTATTTTTTAAGTTTAAAATTCTTAAAATCTTGTTGTAAGAAGGTACTTTCTTTTACTTCCCAAATATTTTGTATTTTTTAAATTTTTTTTCTAAAATACGAATTAATATCTACAAATTTGAACTGTTTTTATCACTTTCCAAAAATTTTCTTAAAGCATTTTCATTATTTTTTAACTTTTCCTTTAAATTTTAAATTTAATTTCCGGAAGTTTCAATTATTTTTTTAAATTTTTTCAAATAAAACTTTTTCAGTTTTAATTATTTCCTTCAATATCAAATTAATTTCATTATTTATTAATTAACTTTCAATTTCTTTCGACATTTTTCAATTATATTTTAAAAACTCTGATTTTTGTTTTTCAAATTTTTAATGTTTTAATCATTTATCAATTATTTTTCTCAAATTTTATATTATTTTGATTATTTGGTTATAATTTCCGAAAATATACTCGAAATCAAATAAAACCGTCAACTTTAGCGTTACAATAATATTACGCTAATTAAGAAACTCTTTAATTTATTATTGTTTTATTTCTCCCCCCCCCCCTACTTTTTCGGTCAATATTAAGTTTGTAGATGGCAAAAATTTACAAGTCACCGCCCCTGCGAATATTATTTCAGTTTTTAAAAGTGTATCTTAATTAAAAATTCATATCTCGGGAGTTTCATACAAAGAGTTAATTGTTCAGGAAAGAAAGTCAATAAGAAAATGATTAATTAGCATAAAGTTTGAGTATATGAAGCTCAGTAAAGCTTTCACCTTGTTTCGATTAGATAAAACTTTAAGAATTTTTCAACTAGGGTTTCAAAGAGTTGCAGGATAATAAGAATTACATTCTTTATAAGTTCGAAAATCCCTGCCGTTGTTAAACATGACAAAATGAACTACAGCATGTAAACCTTTAGAAAATTGAAAATAGAATTTCAAAAGTAGTCAATCTTGTGAAAATTTTTTCTCCAGTATATAAGCATAATAATTATGTAACTATAATTATAATTTTGAGGACAAGAAAAAAAAACAGAAAAGTAAGATGGAAAATTAAGCGTTTTTTTTTTTAAATAAAAACGTCATTTTCTTAATGTGAACATGTGGGAATCGAATCCTTTCTTTGGCTAACGTCTTATCGGGTGTAATTTATAAATTTTTCCAGAAGAGGAAAAATGGCCATTTACGAGATTCTAGAGAAAATATATTCCGACTATAAATGTATGAGAATGTGGATAAAAGCAACGATTTTTCAGGCAATACATAAATGTAAATGAAAGCCTGCAATTTATCTATATCATGTATCTATTGTCGCAATTATGTTCCTTATTTTATTCGATAAATAAAAAAAATTATTCAACTAAACAAAATTATTTAGTGTAAACGAATAAAATAAATTAAATAAATAAACGACTAAAAAAAATTATCCTTCTTACAGTTACAGTCCTCGTTCTAATTATTGTAAATATATCTCGTGTTTTTTGCAATTCAAATAGTTGACTAGTCATAGTGATATCGTCGTTTCTATTGCATGCCAATCATTATTTGCATACATATCGAATCATAAAAATGTGACACAAAATAAAAAAAATCTCATTTCCTAAAGTAGGTAATTTAAAGACATTTTTTCGATCGCATACTACAAATCTGTTTTTACGATTTTTCTTACAAATGTTCATGTAACTGAGAATCAAGAGTTTCTAATTAATATATTTTTTTCTAATCAAACATTTTGAAAATTGTAAAAAAAAAATGATTGTGCAAATAAAATAAAGTGCAAATAAAAATATAATTACAATTAGGATTCTTCGGTTTAATTTTCCGACAAAAAGTGCAACTAGACTCGTTAATTTTTTTTTTCTGTTTTGTATTCATTTTTAAAGTATGAATCACCAGTGTTTGAAATCGTTAATCTCTTGTGCTTCGCGTTGTGAAGCGTTGTAAAGAAGAGATTTATGGAAGATTCAAAAACAAATTATTTCGTTACCGGATATATGATTTATCCATCCTTTATCGAGAGCTGTATCTTTATCTTTTCCTCGTAAAATCGGAAGAATTCATTTGTAACCCTCCAATCATATTTCCTTATCGACTTTTCACTTTTATTACCTTTGCTGTTATCTTAGCGCACTTTTTTCATTGATACCGACTCTCTTGAATAATCGGACAGTCAGTAAAATTTATTAGACCATTTTTCCGACAGGATACGTTTAGATTTTCATTTCTATATTCACGTTCTTCATTTTTTTATTATATAGGATTACTCATTTTAATTTGTAATTTACTGGCATTTATTTCGTTGTCTCATACTTATAAATTATACAGAAATATTTTCCACTGATATAATAATAAAATTATAAAAACAATAAAATAAAGTAGTTAAAAAAAATATCAAAACAAATAATAAATATAGTAAAAAAAAAAGAGTTTTCAAAAAAAAATTTTAATTAGAAAGGTATTTTTCAGGGCAATAAAATGTTTGATAAAACAGCGTAAATTTGGAGTGAACACTTGTAAAAAGTACCTGATGTAGTTTGGACCAAATTTCATCAAGCATTCAAATCCTTTCGTTTATATTCTGAACCACGTGTCGAGAAAGGAAAAATTCAAAAGGAATTCAATTTAGTTTCCGGACTAAGTCGCTTTCTCAGCCTCTGGATTCCTTATGTGAAAAAGTGCTATTGAAGTTTTCCAACATACGCGTTTCTATGAACCACAAGCTAAACTCGTATTAAGATCAATTTCCTTCGTTCTCAACCTATATGGAAATTTTCCATTTAATTGAACATAGAACATAAAACCGGTAATTTAAAAATAAACAAAAGCAATTATTTGCAAAAATTAGATTAGATTTTACTAATTACGATAAAAAATAGCGAGAAAAATTAAAACTTGCTTGAAAAACTATTTCAGGGTTGGCACTTTTTTTATGAAATTAAATTCCCGGGCACAAAGTTTCGAACAATTAAAACATTATTTTTATCGCGCGCCCAAGCGCGATAATCTTTACATTATTTTTGGTCATTTAAAACTATACATTTTTGCAAATTCAAATAATAAAATTACGAAATTAAAAAATATTTCTGAAAATGGCTTTAAATAATTGTCAGCTGAAAACAAAATTCGAAAAATGGGAACAGAATTACACAATTGAAACTGATAGTTTAAAAAATTAAACAATAAATATTAAATTTAAACAAAATAGGAAGTTAAAAAATAATAGGAATAACAGTTCAAAATAATTGCAAATAGAACAACTGGATTAAAAATCAAAAAAAAAAAAATAATAAAAAATTGAGGAAATAAATTGAAAATTTCAGAAATAAATGGAAAATTCAAGAAATAAATTGAAAATTTAAGAATTAAATTAAAATTAAAAAAAATAATTGATAATTGAAAAAAAAAATACTAAATGACGAAAATAACGGACAATTCAAAACAAAATTCAAAAAATGGCTACATAATACAAAACCGAACAAAATAATTTAAAACATCAAAGAATAATTATAAAACTTTAAGATAATAACTGAAAATTGAAAAAAATGTAGAAAATAATTTAAAATTGCGGAAAATAATTAATAATTGAAAGAAATACTTAAAAAATGACGAGAAAAAAATGAAAATTTGAAAAAAATATGTAAAAAATGACGAAAATGATTGAAAATTGAAAAATTAAGAAAATTTATTTATTTATTTATTTAAAATTATAGGAATTATTATTGTAAATAACTGCACATTTAACAACTGGATTGAAAATCGAAAAAAATACATAAAATTGAAAAAAATAATTGAAAATTAAAAGCAATTAAAAATTGAAGAATGGAATTAAAAAATGAAGAAAATAATTGGGCAATTGTATGTAAAATTAAAGAAATTTAATCATAATCGAAAAGAATAATAGCAAGAAGGCGATAATTTTTAAATAATATTAAAGAAAATAATTAAAAACTGAAAAGGGGAATTTATTTAAATAAGAAAAAAATAACTGAGAATTGAATAATTGAATTGTAATTTTAAAACAATTTTTATGAGTAAAAAAATAATTGAAACCATCCGAGAATTATTGAATATTGAAGAATTAATTGAAAATCGATAAAAATAATTGAAAATTAAAGAAAATATTTGGAAATTGAAGAAAATAATGAAAAATTGAAGGAATAGATTGGGAATTAAAGAATTAAATTAAAATTTCAAGAAAATAATTGACAATTGAAAGGAAAAATTACAATAAAACGAAAATAATTAACTATTAAAAATCGTAATTAACAATTAAAACAAAAAATCGAAAAATGAGGAGAATAATCGGACTTCGAAACAAAAAATTTTTTAATTTAATGAATAACAAAAAATTTAAGGAGAATAATAAATTGTTAATTGAAAACTGATGAAAATTATGGAAAAAATTGTAGAAAATAAATGAAAATTTAAGATTTCAATTGGAAATTGAAGAATTAAATGGAAATTTCAAGAAAATAATTCATAATTAAATGAAAAATTACAATATCACGAAAATAATTAAATAATTGACGAAAATAGTTGCCTTTTAAAATAATTAACAATTGAAAAAAAAATCGAAAAATGGTAAAAATAATCGGCATTTAAATAAAAATTTTTTTTAAAATTAATAAATAATCATAAAATTTAAGGAGAATAATAAATTGTCAATTGAAAACTGACAAAAATTGTGGAAAAAATAATACAAAATAAATGATAATTGAAGAAATCAATTGGAAATTGAAGAATTGTATAAAAATTTAAAGAAAATAATTGATAATTGAGTAAATGAGAAAATTATTGAATATTGAATAAAATAATTGAAAAACGAAGAATGCAATTGAAAATTGAGGAAAATAATTGAGGATTGAAAAAAAAATTAAAAATTGAAGAAAGAAATTGAAAATTCAAGAATTAAATTGAAATTTTAAGAAAATATTTGATAATTGAAAGGAAAATTACAAAATGTCTAAAATAATTAAATATTAAAGAAAATAATTGAGAAGTGAGGAAAATAATTGACAATAGAAAGAAAAATTATAAAACTGGCGAGAATAATCGACAACAGAACAAAATAATTAAAAAAATTATAAAATAATTATAAAATTTAAAGAGAATAAGTAATTGTATATTGAGTACTGTTGAAAGTTATAGAAATAAATAATGATTTATTTATTAATCAATTTAAAATTATTTGAACTGATATTTATGAAATCTAATTAATTTACATGCGATTTTTAAAAAGTATCTGATTTAAAACAAAAAATATCTGTGTGCGAAACTTCAGGCGTGAACAGACAAAAAATGAATGAAGGTATGAAAGAACTTGCGGATTATTATTATTAATATAATTATTATTACCAGGGGCGTAGCCAGAAAAAAATTTCTGGGGGGGGGTTGAAATTTTTTACATTTCAGGGGGAGTTTTAAAAAAAAATTTGCGTCTAAAGACCTTTTCTTCAATAGAATTTTTCGATTTCGGGGAGGGGGGTTGAACCCCCAAAACCCTCCTCTGTCTACGCCCCTGATTTTTGTGGATTTGTGATATATAAAAAATTGATTTTTTATAAAATTTCTCAGAATTTTTAGTCAAGTTGCCACCCTGTATTTAAATTAGATTAAAATTAATTAGGATAAGTTTCAAGCTATTGATATATTTATATAAATTATAAATATAAATTAATATTTAAAACTTTTTAGGAAAAAAAAAAATTATTTGGAATCATTAGAAATTGGTTAAAAACTGTAAATTTTTTATAACCACTTAAAGCTGTTTAGAATTGATTTATTTTTGTAAATCCTCTAAATTAATTAGAATTAGTGCAATCCTGTTTGAATAAAAGTACATTTATAAAAATCGTTTGAAAAAAATGAAGGTAATAAAAATTCAACTTTGAAAAAAAAAATTAAATTAAGATTAAAGAAAGATTTAATTTAACAAAATAGTCCCATTGGAAAAACAAAGTTTTAAGCAAAATTGTTATGTTTATATCAAATATAAAAAAAGGCTGGTATAAAAGTTAAAATTTTTCCTCAGATTAAGCTGGGACATCCAAATTAATTTTAATTGCAATAATTAGTTTACCGATTTTCATCCTTTGTTCCTACTATAAAATGCATGAAACTTGTAAAAATGAAAATTTAAACGTGTCTAATTTCGAGTATTAGAGATAGAATTGCCGCTTTTTTCATCGGCTTATCACGCAATGGTCAAGGGAAATGGGGAAAAATGTGTCAGACTTAAATAAAATAATTCGCTAAATACATTTACACGAAGAGTCATAATTTTTAGTTACTAGGTCAGTTTGTTTAAAATGTTAATAATGTAATGTTTCGTATTATCACAAATTCGTTTTACTGCAAAACTGGAAAATTTCTTTTGTAAAAAATTACATTACTAATGATAATAATTAATAAAAAAAAAAAAAAACATTTTAATAATAATTATAGGTGGTTTGTTCATTAGAATGCAAATAGCTTGTAAAAATATGATAAAATTAATTTTAGTCACTGAAGTGATTTCATAAACACTTTTTGTGCTGAGCAAAATTTATGAAAGTAAATAGACTGGAGGATGGAAGACAGAAGCGACGATGTTATTCGAGGAATATTCAAATTACTCGAGGTGAATAGAATGTCGACCTAAACCACAAACGTTGAGAATCTAGAGAGTGTATCTGTTACTTTAAAGAGCTGTGACAGTTTATGTAATTCATTTTGTAATTCAATATATTAATGAGAATTTTGAAATGAATGAGAGAAAAATTTTATTTTAAACCTGAAAGAAAAAAAAATTGAATCTAAAAGATTTTTCATAAAAATGTCTTTGTAATAAAAACGCTTTGTGGCAATAAAACGACTTTTACTAGAATTTAAAAATATCTAGAATAGAACAGAAATCGATTTTAATTTTTAAAATTATTCTCATTATCATTAATATTTATTTATTTTGTATTAATAGAAAAAAAAAGAGAATAAATTCAATCTAAATCGAGAAAGAAAAAAAAATTCTTTTAAATAAATAGAATAGAAGGTAATGAATAGAATCCATTTTAAATGAAATGCAAAAAAACGCTCTTGTGTTAAAAGCTACTGCACTTGAATATTAAGTACATCTTCTGTATTTGCGTAAAATATAAAGTATTACAAAAAGCAAATTATTTTCTTTAGAAACTCAGATGCTAATTCCTTTTGACTTTCTGTTCTGAAACAATTAATATCAGAAATTTGAAATTATTAACGGCTTCTGGGGCGAAGTTCTACAAAAAAAAAAAGGTAATTACAAATGTAGATTAGTTTTAACTACTTCTTAGTAATTTTCTAGTAGCAAATTCGTTTGAACCCTTATCACGTTGCGTTATTAGTACAATGACTAATGAGGACAAGAACAAAAGAGAAAATAGGTTTTAAGAAAAAGTCTTCAAAAGAAAAACTACAGAAGTAGGCTCTTTTGTGCATTTTACTTAGCTAACAAAAGAAGACCTTGCGATAGTCTTTTCTCTTTATCTATTTCGTGAAAAACTAAAAGAGCGTTTAAATAACTGTTTTCTTTTTGCGGAAATTCAAATTATTGCCTTGCCCATTTCAGCATTTTTATTTTGCACATCCTTTGTGTCTTCAATTTTTCTTATTTTCGATCAATTTTTAGAAACAAGATAATTTGAAACGTTTTTTTTTTTATGGTAGAAAAAAGTGTCGAAAGAAATATTTTTTAATGTTAAAAATTAAATAAAAAAGATGGATAAAAAGTGAAAGAACAATTTCAATGGAATACCCAAAGGGAATGAAGAGAATTAAAGTATTATTGAAAAAAAGTATGAGAAATAAATTATTAAATAAGAATGTTGAAAGTAAATTATTTTACAAAAAGTTGGAAGTAAATTATTAAAGCGCATATTTGAAAAAAGAGCATCAAAAAAGAAGAGTTGCGAATGAAATATTAGGTAGAATTTTCCCTTGGTTTGATTACAAAACTAGATATCCCCTTTGGGCAACAAATGTGGTATGGGCATTAGGGCCATTTTCAAAATGAGATTTGAGACCGTCAGCTGTCTCGCAGGTGATTTAGATCATCCTTCTTTTGGACGATAGTAATACGAAAAATCTTACTACTCATAAATTGTTTCAAAAGATTGTTCATTTTTTCCCCACTATCGGTTCGTGTTCGTTCTTATTAAAAAAAGCCTAAAAAAATTTCATTTTCTTGGATTTATTATCCACATTATTGAAGTAAACAAAAAAGTAAAAAAAAACAATATTAAAATTGTTCTTTAACAGTTTTATAGAAGCCTATAAGTTCTTTTTTATAAAAGTTTCACTATTTCTTATTTTTCAGGAGAAAATTATTGGGTTTTCATTTTTTAAAAGTTTGAAGTATAAAATGGAAGAATCCACTTACCGAGTAAAGCTCGTAATGGTCTTAAGAGGCAGGTAAGAGATACGAAACATTAGGGTAAAAGAAGCTAGTGGAAACTGTTAAAAGAATGAGACTTAAATTTCTTTTAATACACGATACAAACTAAAAAATATTTTTTTATTGCCTAAATTTTTAGAAGCATACTAATTAAGGCTAATTTTTAAAAATAAATCTTTTAAATACTATTTTTTGATAAATGATTTTAATGATCTTTCATAAGAATTTATTGAATTTCCATTATATTTTCTAGAGAATCCCACAACTTCTTTACTTTTGTATCAAACGAAGTTTTGTTCTTTTTCTTTTTGTTACTAGAGCTACAAAAGCGCGTCCAATCATTATTCAGGTTGTAAAGAAAACATTAGTGGAAAATGTCACAAATTCTGTATTTAATAAACACATCTTATTACAGTGATGGATTATAAAATTCACGTTTTGGGATGCGCAGTAAATATTTCCAGGAAATAATATAAATAAAAATATAGAAATGTGTTTAGGAATTGATAAACAATCATTGTCAATTTTTGAAGAAATAATAAGGAAGAAGTACATAAAACGTTCTGAATGAAGTTCCAAACGTGTTCGCAACCGAGTTCGAATTCTGAAAGATGAAATGTTTAATATTTCTTATTTGCAATGTAAAAAATATGCATGTATCTCAAATTTCAGTTCGTAATGTAATTTTAATGTCAATACATGTACTGCATGTGTGCTTCATATGCATGAAGAAATTGTAAAAATAAAAATTAGAAACAATTGTCAGTTATTCTTTTTCTTCTCCGATAAAATAATTTCTTTCTAATTGTCCTATTTCATTACATCTGGAAAGAGATCATATTTCATTATCAACATCAGATTCTTGTAAACTTGAATTTGTATTGTTAGAATTACAAAGTAATGTAGATGACACTGAAGACATTAGAATGGTTAAATCAGCATGATGATGCTTATAATTTTCACATAATTTTAAAAAAGTATACACTTTTGTTTCTTTTTTAGCACTTTCTTCTTTATCCCTCCTATTAAAACTTTTATTTATATACTCCATATATATGTAAAAGAATAAAACTATAAATATAAAAATTTACTAACGTTGCAATAACTAATTTTGTAATAAACAATTTTAAATTATTAAAATATGCAATAACCAATTTTGCAATTATACAATTAGCGATTTACACATTTACCAATTCTATATTAAACAACTGTATAGTCAATAAATTACTAATAAGACATTTTTCAATTTATTTAAATCATGATTTAAATCATTGGAAAATTTGCATTAAAATCACGATTTAAATCAAAAAATTTTGAAATTCTCCAGAAGTTTAAAATACTACATGTAAAACGTCGCAAACCTTAAACATAACCCACAAATTTCTGAAGATAAATGTTAAAAATATCAATTTTAATATTTTAATCTATAAAAAATTTTAAAAATTGTGCTAATACAAATGATCAAAATACCTACGATTTACAAATTTTTGGTATGAAGATAGCAAAAAATAGTATTATATTCTTATATTTTCAAGTCATTATAATTATATAAATTCCAAACGTCAATAAAGTCATTTTTCAATCTTTTCTAACTTTTAACTTTCAATTAATTCAAATTTAAATGCATATTAATTAATACAAAATAATGGAATAATATTAAATATTTTTCATATTCACAATAATCCTTTTATTTTAATATTCTTACAAGATTTCTAAGAGATTTCAATTTTTTGGAACTGTTTAATTTTTATCTTATAATTTCTTATTTTTACAAAATTTTAAGTTTTTTTCTTCTTTAACTTTTGATATTTTTTATTTTTTTTATTTATCTTTTTATTTTTGGATTTTCTTTAATTTTCCTCGTTTTGTGCAAATTATTTAATATTATTTCACACAATTTCGTTATTATAACATTCACTAAACTTTTTATTTCATTGATTTTCATAATTGTTTCCATATTTTCAAAAATAAATAATCCCATTTTTTTTTTGGGAAATTCATTCTATTTTTTTCACATGTTGCCTATCTTTTGCGAGATTTTTCGAAAATTTACTTATTCTTCTATGAAGTTTTTAAGTTTTTTTTATTTTTCCGAATTTATTGTTAGACTTCTATTAAGTGTAATATTTATTATAAAAATGTGTTTAGTTTAATTTGCCAACTTTTTTATTTTTATATGATTTTAAGTTTCTTTTGTGAACTTTCTTTTTATTTATCTTGATATATACATGTTTTAATTTTTTTTTTACTTTTTACATTTTTTTAATTTGTTAGATTAAGGATAAATTAAATTTATTTATTTTTCCTTCTTTTTAATTGTTTAGTTTTTATCTTGTAATTACGAATTTTTGAAAACATTGATTTGGTGCTTTTATCTACATTTTTAAAATTTCCCAATTTTCTACTTTTTTTAAAACTTTTTATTCCTTTATTTTATATTATGTGAATATAATTTTTAATCTTGTACTAAATATTCTCATTTAAACATCGTTCTTGCACTTCATAGAATTTCTCTTCTTTAATTTTTTGTTAAATTTCACAAAATTGAATTGATTCTTTTTATATTCAATTTGTAAAATAATTCTCTAATTTTTCTAATTTTAAAATTTTGTTCTCTTTAGTAATATATTTTAACGTTATTTTTAATTATCTTCTTATTTATTATTTAAATTAAAAAAAAAATGTCCGTAAATAGTTTAATTTTTTGAAAAGAGTTTCTACTTTTTTGTATATAATTATGCCACTGTTTCATTCTTGTGTTGTTTTTTAATTTTTTCTTCATTTCTTTAATAAACTACTTACAAATAAACATTTGGAGATTTTAAATACTGGTTATATTTTTAAAAAATCAATTCTTGATTTAAATCAAATAAATCGGATTTTTTTGATTTTTTTTTAAAAAATCATGATTTTTATCAGCCCTGCAATCGACATATTTTTTAAATATCAATTACTGCAGTTAGCAATTTCACAATTTTGAAACTTTTAAATGACAAATTTAGCAGTTTTCAGTTTGCAGTCAATATCAAATAAGCAATTTAGAGATAAAGACTTTTACTAATTTTCTTATTGATCAGTTTACCACTTTCCTAATCTTTAAATTTGCCTTTCCACTGTATCCATTATCCAATGTTCTACTTTACCAGTTTTCCAATTACAGGGACTTACAGAAAAGTCTATAATAAAAAATCCATAGATTTTGCAATGCTTTCATTGTACGTCAAATTAAAGGTATAATAAACCAAAAAAACATCATGAAACCTGTGATGGTATGTTTGCTTGTAAAACAAGTTTTTTTCTCCATAGCGATTGAACATTTGCTATTCTTCTTATAAAAATTCTCCTGTGAAACAAGAGTATTGAAATATTATTTAGAGCTTACATAAATTCATAAATCTAAAGTTATATAGAAATCAAATTTCTCATAAATTACATAAGCTCAACTATGTATATCAACATAGTATGTGATATATACTATATCCCGATAAACAACCCTAATCGTCAGAACATTTTCTAAAACACTAAAATAAACTTAAACTTTAAAAATCCAATTTGAATCAATTTATTTACCATTTTTTTACACATAGAATTTTTCATTTTTAACCCTTTCTAATTAGTCCGTAGGCAAGGAATCGCTTGAGGGTGAAGGAGCTACTGCACTTGCAAAGTTTGATGTAGCCAAAAGTGGGGGATGGTCCATCTAGTAATAAATCTTATTATCTAAGCAAATTCGAGCTAAAACATTGCACCATTCCTGTCATGAAGTTCGCCAACAATTCCCACGGTATTCACATAAGTAAACTAAGTAATGCAAAAGCACAGTTTTAAAAATTTGTTATAACTCTCATTGCAGAAATTCCAGTCATATTTTGCAATTAAGAAACTGATTAATCCAATTTTTATTGCTCAAACTTTTCCAAGTAAAGGTAAAATATTTATTTTCGTGATAATTGCAAGTTTGCCTTGGAGGAGCATTTTTTCCCATTGTATGTAAATTTTATTTGGTTACGGGTGGTAGATCTAGAGCATGAATTCCACGTAAAAGCTCGACAAGAAGTTAAGGAATTACGTCTCGATTTTCTAATAAGGAATTCCGTACGAATGATGGTATTTCAAATACGGGCAAGTGAATTTTAAATATACTCATAAAAATTCATAATATTTCCCAAAAAAAAAAACCATTAGCTAATTTGCTTTTTCGCCTGGAATCCAATTTGTCGAATTTAATATTTCAGTTTATTGAATAAGTTTTACATTAATCTTACAGAATCGAATAAATTTTCATTAATTTCGCAGAACTGAATAATCTTTGCATTAATTTTGTGGAATTGAATTATACATTTATTTTTATTTTAGAGACGAAATATTTTGCTTTAATTCAAAACATCGAGTAAATTGTTCTTTTTATTTTTGTATTTTTGTATTTTAATTTCATTTAATCAACATAATTTGTCTCTTCAACTTGTTTTCGTATTAATATTCTTTCACACATGATTTTATTATGATTTAATATCTCCATTGTTTTCTCACGTGAGTGTAATATTCGAGAAAATTAACAATTGTCGAGACTGTTTATTCTAGCTTGAGTCAATATTAATTAATTAATTTCAGGTCTACTGAAATTACTGACGAAATTCGAGCTAACAGGATAACTGCGGCCAATTTTCGTGTAAGTTTATAGAATACGGCTTCTTGCAATTTTTCAGCAGTTCCTTAAAACATTATCAACAAAATATTATAATTATACTAATAATTTTATATTTACTTAACGTTAGACATTGAGATTCACTAAATTTTTTAGTACATCCAAATTCATTATTAAAATAATGATTTATTATTAAAGTAAATTAAGACCTAAATTTAGAATTTTAACTTTAAATACTTTACTTTCACCATGGATTTGAAACTAAAAATCAATTTTTACAAAAATTTATTTTTTCCATTAAATTTAAATTATTAAAACTATCATTAAAAAATTGTAATAAAAAATGGATAATTAGCCATCCTTCAAGTAATTTCGGGTTGTATTAAACTCTCTAAAAAAACTTGTTAAAGAAAAAAGTGTTACAAATTCTTTTCAGGATAAGAAAACGTTTTTCTTTGATACTTTAGAATTACTTAGGAAATAAAATTGTTTTTCAAAATATTAAATTTCAATACCTCTGCTTCTTCACTGCAAAAGTAAATAAAGCAAGATCTTCAGAAATAAAACATCACTTTGAATCTTAACTACTTTTTCTCACGGAGAAAAATTTAATCTCTTATAATTAAACTGACTCTCAATATAATTTACAAACAAAAACAGTGTTTATTAAATTCAATAATTAGATTAAATTTTTGATACCTTTAATTCTAAATTAGGATTAAATAGAATTTAAATAAATTAAAATTTAGATTACAATATCAATAAAAATTGAAATAATTAAAAACTAGGTTCGATTAAAATTTATATTTATTTAAATTTGTAAAAATTAAAAATTGGTTCAATTGACATCTAAATTAATAAAAAACTCAATCGATTAAAATTTGAAGAAATTAAAAAATGAATAAATTTAAGCCTGCTAGATTGTTTTTATATTAAGATTTATTAAAATTTGAATGAATTAGATTTTCCACGAATTCGACATCCATTAAATTTAATTTGTTAAATGTTTAATAGACACTCAAACTCAATTGTCACTAATGTTAATTTACAATAAATTCAATTGTCATTCAATTTATTTTACTATAACTTTAATTGTCATAAAATTGAAATTATAATAAATTTAATTCGATTGCTTTTGAGAACACTTTGTAAAACACTTAATTGGCATCAATTGGTTTTTAAACTTAATTATGCTAAATAAATGTCAATGACGTCTATTTCTTTCATTTTCTCAATTGCATTTCTGTCAAGATTTGTTTATTTTTGTTCCAATTTAAGTTTCTTTTAGTTTCATGTTTTTTATTTACTTCAGGTCCCACTTGTCACAAAAAACTAATCTATTTTATATGAAGTACCCTTGACAAACTCAATTCTCGTTAAAAGTTCAACTTTCAAATCGGATACTTGTAGCGAAACGAGTTGTTACCAAACTTATATCATTGTCGATAAGTTTTAGCCTTTCAAATTATCCTCATAATCTCGACAATCCAGAAAATTTCTCTTTCTAAATCTGAATTGTAAATTCTCCAATTTAGTACAATACTTCATCACAATCGATTAAATTAACTTTGCAAGATGTGTACTATTGACGACAACTTTTCAAATCCCTTTCAAACTCAAACTACGAATATTACAAGTTTAAACTATCTGGAAAATGCTATTTTAGTGAAAGAAAAACTATTAAAAACTTCTATTTTTAATAAATGTTTCTTATAATTTGTTTTATAATTTTTTTTATAACCTAAAAAATTTACGTAAGAATGCTTCTCTTCAAATAAGCTTTATTTCCTTACAACAACCCAGGACGTTAATTAATTTTTCACTGACAAAAGAATAATAAAGGTATTTTGTTACCAACAAAGGAATTGAATTTTAATCAATATAAAATATCAAGAGCGCAGTATTTGTTTCACTTTATCTAACTTTAGCTGTTCGTTTCGTTGTTTGATCATTCCAAAAAATATTTTTATTTCAATTGAAATAGAATATGCGTAACATAAACTATTTTGTGGAATATTTTATCACTGAATAAAGGTTAATATTATTATTAAAGCGATTATTATTTAATAATATTATCTCTATAAATTAAAATTAATAGTAATTAAATATGATAAACTATAGTTATTTTTTACATAAAAATTTACTGCTTTATGTGCATGAGGATGTCTGACCTTTACGCGCTGTTTCCACTGTCAGACAACCGGGACAGTAGAAAATACACGTTACAGTCAGACATATCCGCCGGAGAAAGAGTTATTTTTAAATCTTATTCCAAACAGTTAACAAAGCGTATTAAAAAATAAACAAAAAAGTTTAATATTTTTCACGCTATTTTTATCAGCTACGAATTAATTATATTGCACATATAGAATAATCTAATTCAATCGCATTAAAAATTCCAATTTCATGTAATTTTAATCTTACAATTTTCTGAATAAAATGTATCGTTAAATTGAAGTTTAAAATTAAAATAAACTCAAGTCTTTTAGACGGTGTATTGAAAGGGAATAAAAAGATAATTTTCTAAAGACGGCATTCTTCTTTTCATTCGCTTTTACCACTTTTTCCATTCATCAAGGTACACCTCGTGTTTCTGTGTTATAGTGACCAACCTTCATAGGATGCTGAAGGATATTTATTACAACCATATCTGATGCAGTTAATCAACCGCAGTAGTTGCACTTTATTTTTTATATCGCTCACGTAATTAATAAGCTGCTCTAACACGGAACTTTAACATGTAATTAAAAACTCATATTTAATTTAAATTTCTTAAAGTTTCTACAAGGTGTCCTTTATCCGGAAAAATATTTGCCTAATATAAAAAAAGTGTAATAATAAAAGATTTATTTAAATTTCCCTACGTACAAACTGACAATTTCGCAAAATAATAAAAGTTGATGAAAATAACTAATTAAATTCCTTAAATTAATAAATAGCGAATATCCTTTGTGAAAAGTATAAAATTTATAGAATTCAATATTTTTGTGTGAATTAATTTAAAGTTTGAAATATTTGAAAAAGTTTAGTTAGAGAATCTGTTAGGAGTTCAAAGGAGTTTTTTGTTTTTGAGAGAAAGCAGCATATGAATACCTCTGGTCTTTGACCTAAGTAAATTATATTACCCAAGCAAAGTTGTCAGAAAATCATGTTAACAATTTAGACTATAAGTTTGAAATGTCAAACAACAATATTTAATTTTTATTGAAAAAGTAATCTAATATTATTTTCCCGTGTCCGATAAAAGAAGATAAGAGTTCTCAAAGAATAAAAATAATTTACGAAAAAAGATGTTTTTCTCGTCTCAAGAAACAGATATTCTAATTTCTTTCTTTTAAAATTTAAACCTCGATTTTCTTTAATATAAATGATTATATTAAATACTCAATTACAAAATACTCGTTTTTACACTAAATTAAATTTTACATACAGGCAATTTTATATCAGTATCCAATTATTGAAAATTTGCATCTTTTTTCTTTAATTTGTGCATTTAATAATGAAAGATAGAATCACTTTTCATGAACAGAAAGTAGAGAGATGCTTTGCTTGAAAAAAGATCAGCAAAAAATTTAACAGTCGCTTCGTTAACTGCGTTTCATTCTCAATAAACCTAACAATATATACTCAAAAAAAAAGTGTATAATTTAACGTGCCCGGCAGGTCGGCTATGGACTTTGATAGGAAAAAATTCTGCAAAAACTAGTTTTCTTTATTTTTAAAAAAAAAAGCTTTCTGTCTAACAAATCCTATAAATTACTCAGAAACTTTGAGTCTTGCTGACAGTTAAAATTTAATTAAAAAAAAAGTTAATAAAGTTTGATAAAGAGATATTTTCATTGATAGAGAAAACTCTGATTTTTCGAAACTCTTCAATATTAATTTACGTTTTTTCCCATTTATCTTTTTGCTCAATACATTTTTTCTCCCAATTTAAGGATTTTCTACAAACAAGACTTTTTTCACCAAATCAGTATTATTTGAAATATTTTTTCAAAATATGGAAATAATATAAATTTTTGCTTTTAAGCCTGTATTTGCATCCAATAGCTTAGGGATCTCTTATTTATTCTCTAATTTTTGGGAAGTCAGTCTCGATTCGGAAACTATGTTCAATAGAGGCTACATCAAGTTGTACATGTCTATTAAAGTTAATTTAATTGACTGTTTCTTTTTCAGCTCTCTTCAATTCACTGCTGGATCATAAAGAAATTTGGGCGGTGGATAAAATTATTCGTTGGAAAGAATTAAATCAATTTCCTAGGTGATGTAAAGTTCGAGAAAAAAGTTCTTCGATTTTATGTTATCCTAGGATATCGTGAAGTCCATTTTAACATTTTTCGTTATAAATTAAGATGACGTACATTAATAAACATTAAGACATATTATTTAAAACCTTAATATTAACAAACAAAAAGGGTAAAATAAAATAATAATAAAAAAAAATAATAATATTTATGTTCGCAACATTTGGTGTATTTATTTATATTATTCAATATTATTTGTGTTGAATAAACAAGTTGTTCCTTTTACTAATACATTTATTATTTCTATTCGTTTTATCATTAATTTGTTGATCCTATTACTAAACTTCGTTTTCATTTTGTTTATTAACAATAAAAACAACAATAATCAATTTAACAGAAAAGCATTTTAATTAATTTTATCTTTGTGACTTAATAATGGTTGTTATTAAGTTTAAATTTATTATTATCAACCTTTTACGTCCGAGTAGGTATTTATTTTTTGATAAAGGGATGAAAAATGATGAACAAAAATGAAGTTATTCGGACAATGTAGTTTAATGCTTAAATTTTTTTTTCTTTTTTCTTAAAAATGTTTCCGACGTTTTGAAATCTAAATGATTTCCTCTTCAGGGAATCTAGTAATATAAAATAAAATAATTTTTTACATCAAAGAAGTACAAAGTATTATGTATTCAAAAACATAAATAAATAACATAATCATAGAAATAATATGTAACAATAATAAATTTAAAAATAAAAATAATTACAATAGTAAATAAATTATAAAAATAATAAAAAAAATAAAATCATACCAGTAATTAAAGCATAAACAAGAACATAAATTCCTGAAGAATTTTAATCGTCATAATTGTATAAAACAAATCTTAATACGAAGTCGTCAATAAATTTTATATAAAAGAGGAAACCAGTGTTCAGAGTCAGAAACGCTATATTAAAAAAAAAATATATAAAAACATTGAAAAACAAAAAATTAAATAAATAAAAACAAATTATGCTATTCTTAAAAAATTATCAAAAATTAACAATTAAATGTTAAATTTTAACAAATTGACAATTAAAAATTTTTTTAAACATTTTTGAAAGAAAATTAAAAATTATAGTAAATACCATACCTATGAAATTTATAATTGTCATTCTTTTTTGTAAACCTTCTTTTTTCACAAAAACACACATATAAAATAAAATATAAAATAAAAGAAACAAAATTATTGAACATTAAGAATAATTTTAAATTATAAAACTTGTGCACAGAAAGGAATGACTTCACAATTAGAACTGAACTCTAAACACTGACTACTCTTCAAGAATATTAAGATTTTTCCAAAGACAAAAACAGACATTATTATACAAGAATCGGAGAAAAGTTAAACGAGTATTAATTAAACTACATTAAACTACATTGTCCGAATGACTTCATTTTTGTTTATCTTTTTTTATCCTTCTATCAAAAAAGTCTAAATTTGTTTTTTTGTTTAACCAATGATTTTATAAATGTTATTAATTGTTGCTATTCTTAATGTTTACTATTATTAATTTTAAAGCTTAAATTGTTTTCCTAAGAATTAAATTAATCAAGGTTTTAGTGTCAAAAATTGTTAAAAAAGAAAGAAAAAGAACCAATTAGGTACCCATAAGTCGATCGCAACCGTTAAAACCAAGATCTTAAACTTTCTCAACAAGTTTGCCTAAACTAATTAAAAATGATTAATTTAATAATCTTAATAATTTGATTCTTACATTTTTTAAAATCCTAATTTATTAAATTCCTGGGTTTTATTGACTTGATAACAATAATTTACATTCACTAAGTTTTATAAAATTACAAGTTTAAATAATTATTGAACTTAAGATGTATCTAAATTCATTCAATCTAAACAATCTTTAAACCCTTTAATAAAATAAATTTTGATAAGCATATTACATTATTAACAAATATTCAGAAACGACATATTCTGAATTATTATATTTAAATTTACGTTTAAACTATTTATGTGAACATAACATTCAGACAATTGTCAAAATAGAATTAAAACTATCGTAATTCTAGAAAGTTTTTTAATAGAAAAAAGATCGTCTTAAGGTTCCTGACGCGTCGATAGGAAAATTAAGCTAATAATTTTCGTCTCTTCAAAATCTGTATCCTATTGAAGATAACACGTACTCTATTGAACTAGTTGAAACAAGATTTATAATTTAGGTAGAATTAATCCAAAAGGATTTTGGAAATTTACAAATATTAAGACATCTTTTCAAACTCTTTGAAAGGTATTCCTAATAATTGTTAGGATAGATTTTAAATTTTAAGAAAACGTGATCTTCAATAAGCGACAAACTTTACAGGGACGAACCTAAAACTTTAAGTACTAATTTTTTTAATAAAGAAAAATAAAATAAAGCATTAGACATTAACTATAACGTCACAGGACGTTACATAATTTCCATTCTTAAAAGATAATTTTCATAAAAGTAAATAAAAAATAATGATTTTCGAAAGTTTTATGTCAGTTTTGTGTAAAACGGAAGAAAATTGATATTAATGTAAAAACGGGAGACACTTGGAAGTAATTTGAGAGAAGGTTAAATTTGCAATTTCATCGCTTTTACCACTCTTGTTATTGTAATTTTTAAGTGTGAAATTTTTCTCATCATTCTACATATATTTTGTCATCAATTCATGTTAGTTTTAATCAAAACATCTCTTCTTAAGGAACACGTGGGTCAAAGGAGGCATTCATGAAAAAGTCTCATAAACAGAGACTATCGATAAATCTTATCTTTATCGAATATAGCGACCAGATGAGGCATCGCTAGAAGGTAATATATGTCATAAAAAGATAATTTCATTAAAGAAGATATAGAGCTCAAAGGTGGTGAATTTCAAAAATATACGATAAACAAAAAAAAAAAAAGAGAATAATTTTTTTGCAAACCTGTCCAATAAAAATTTCCATTTTATAGAATATATTAAATTATTATAATACAATTATTAAAATAGGATAAATATTATCATTTATATATTGGATTCAAGATTAATTTATCAAGATATTTACGATCGTGAGAAAAGTTAAGTTCTATATCACCTTGTGTGAGAAAAACTTAAGATCGTTCGATAAAAAGAGTAGACCAAGTTCTTTATCTTTTAGACGGGACATTAATTGGACATATTAAGACAAGTGATACATTTCGAGAACTAAAATTGTAAGCACTAAAGTGTTATTATTATGAAGGAAATGATAATCAATGTTTTTTACTGACCTATATAACACAACAGTCGAATTAAATAAATTTATAACAGACATTAATAAAACTTAATGGTCTTTGAGAATTATGAATCATAAATTCAAGATTAAGGACTTTTGGAAATGAATGCGTCTAAATCTGAGTTTAACCTCAAGATGAGATTTTAGAATTATTCAATCGATTTGCAATTAAATTTTGCATTATATTGTAATTCAATATTTAACTAAAAAGTTATTGCACTCTTTCTGTAGAATACAAATACTTTTGTATTTGTATATACAATATATGAATAATAATAATTATAATCGAAAATATATAAATAAAAATGCAAAAAAGTAAAATCGTTTATAACTTGTCAGATCGGAATTAATAAAAGACATTAATTAGCATATAGTGTGTGAAATTTACAGGATGATTGAGGTTTAAAACTGATTACTGGCACAAAAGATATAAAATTTTCAATAGCAAATTGAGTTTTCGTTGATATATCTGCCACCAACTATAGCTGATCTTTATTGACATAAATTTGACATTTATTCTGTCATTGTGAATAAAACACAATTGTAAAAAAAGAAAAACAAAAATTACATCCATATTTGTAAAAAGAAATGAAGAAGTAATTCCATTTTCGACATTTCGAAATAAATCATTTTCTCTTGTTTTTGTAAAAGATATCACGTATGTTGAAGGTATAAGAAATAAGAAACAAAATTTATTATTCAAAGAAAAAAATTTCAAAATAAGATTCCGAGAATGGAAGTAATTTTTATAAAGGAGAATAAAGCCTTCATTACATCATAGGGGACAACTTCAGGGAGTTTTCATTCCTATAAAACTTCTCATTTGTCATTTTTATTGACTCTCGTGTAAATAAAAGTAGTTGCAAATTTATTTGCGTGTCATTCAAAATTCCCATTAATATAAAAGGTTATGCATGAACTTTCCCTAGATTTTCTTTATTCCTCACATTTTTATAAATTGTAAAATTTAAATTTAACACCGATATAAATAATAGAACAATTTTTTTCTAAGATTTACAAGTCGGGTCTAAAAGACTCGACTAAAATCCCATTTTTTTGTTAATCCCTTCTTTACTAATGATTAATTTCGTTTTTTTTCTGGAAAGAAACGGAGATTTTTATTCGAGAAGAATTTTTGGAAAAAAAACTGTTGGCACTCTTTTTCGTGAAAGGTTTTTACCCAAAATGACGACACGGTTTTCAGGATGGAACTGTTTAAATGTTTTTGCGAATAAAGACTGAAAGGCACGTTTATAAATTTTGCTTGTACCATTCTGAGAGTATTATATTATATCAGCTCTGTGGGGAACTTGGTTCGAGAGTGTAACTTTCTGAAGATACGTTTTGTGTTGAGTAACGGAAACATTTGATAGAAAATTCAGGCCAACGAGGTTGCACCCTCAAGACGACCAAACTCGTGTCAGAAACGCGCTTATTGTCATCCACACAAAGGATTTCGTTGCACTTTCCTGTCACAAAAGTTCACTCGGGTTATTAAACACAAGCTTTAATTTATTCGCGAAAAAATCAGTACTATAAAAAAATGATGGAAAAAGAAAGAGAATATCATTTTCACGAAAAAAGGCAGAGAAAAACATTTTTCGAGTAAGAGAGAAAGAAAATCTTCTATATGACAAAATCATTTGCACAATGAAAAAGAAAATAATTTGAATTAAGCGGAAAATCATTTGCATGATAAAGAAAATCATTTGCAGTAACGAGAAGATGTTTTGCATGAGAGAGAAAATTATTTTCAGGAAAAAGTAAACGATTTGTGTGTAGAAAGAAAAGAAATTGTAGGTGAAAAACTCATTTATCGAAAAAAATGGCATTTATTAATGGAGAATTTGAAAAAAAGAGAAATTAATATATTTCTATTTTTGTGTATATGAAATTTAAAGAAATATCAATAAACATGAACTTGTGGACTTATTTCACTGGTGTAAATTAACAAAGGTAGGCGTTTCTTAGTGATAAGATATTATTGTAATTAACGTACTATTACGATAAAACTGTTATAATTTCATACGCAAACAATGCGAAATAGGTTCTATGAATTATGAGTCAAGAAGTTGGAGTAATTGAAAAATGTTGAAAAAGAACTAACTATAAACATCACGTCATTAAAATAATTTTAGTAAAATAATAATTGTCTCTTAATCCAAATTAGTAAAAATGACCACTGTAAAATAATTTTAGTAAAATAATTGTCTCTATAAATCCAAATTAGGGCAAAATCGGTCACTAGTTGAAATTAGTAAAAGTGACCACTGTTTTTTTGGTAAAATTCCATTACATGGATTTTAATATTTTAAAAAATTTTTAGTGGAAAAATGACGTAAAATTTGCATCTTTTAATAATTGGCCGTTGTTTTTTACTAATTTAGATCAAGAGAGAAGATTTTAATAAATTAACTTACAATTGAATCATAGTTTTATGAATTAAATTAAATTACAAATTAATTAAACAAAAGAGAAAACAAGAGAAGCGTGTGAAATGAAAACGGAAGTATACATGGATAACAATAATTTCGAATATTATATTATATTTAAAACAATGTTCATAAAAGATTTCTTGAATCAGTTTGATAAAATTCTGATAGAGTAATAAAGTTGATAGTATGAATGAGCGCTTGCAAAAATGCGCTTGCATTCAAGGAACGTCAATAAGGCTGAACTTGCAATTTTAAAATACTTATATCCATAATGTCACTTTACAACTTTCAATTTACTGACTTCTATCAAATAGAATTTAAATTTAATTGAAATCTGATATCAGCATTTCATCATAAAAATTTTGCCTCTTAATAATTTTTATATAAATTCCCACTCACTGTCTTCTTTATTTAATACAGTTTATAAAGACTTGACTAATATTATTTAACTAATTCTTGTAAAATTAAATTATTACATTCTCGTTTCATAATGAAAGGTATTACATTTCTCCGATGTTGAACTTTTCGAAATTTTCACATTTTTTGTAGAAAATATTAATAGTTAATTTATTCAAAAATTGTTTAGAAAGAATCTCTGTATTTTTATAAAATTGTCAGAATCTAGATTAATAAATTGTCTGAAAAGGAAAGTTCAAAGTTTATGTAATTAAGAAACAAATTAACGAATTATGAAGAGAGTTTATAATTAGTTTATAAATGTCAATTTACAAGTAAAAAAGTTCAAAATTTACGTAATTAAAAAAAACCGTTAAATATGATCTCTCTGAAAATTCAACAGAACAAAATTATTATTTTAACATTTGACAAATTCAAATTTCACCAAAAATAATGTTCTGCATACCAAAAAATTGATTTGGATATTTTAATATATATATTGCGTTGCAAAAGTTATTTTCAAAAATACTTCGATAGAAAAAAAAAAATTGTTTAAAACTTTAGGGACATTGTTAAATGTGGAAAAATTTAATTTCAAAAAATGGAATAGTTGTAAGTTAATAAAACTTTTTAACTTAGGCAGAAAAGATAAAATTTCGTAAACTATGTTTAATCTGGTTTGGTGTAAACAATCTCAAAAATATTCGTTGAAGGCTTAAAACAAAACTTGAAAACTTTAAACTTTGACTGAAATAGTTTAAATTTTTCAACTTCAAAATTCTAAAACATCAATAATAATTTAATGCTTCAAACTTGAAAATAATCAAATAGTAATAAATTAACCCCCTAAAAGTAAAAATAGTAAAATTAATATAGTTTAAAACTACTCTCTTAAAATCAAAATAGTTATAAAAACACTTTACACGCCTAAAAAAAAGTTAAATAAAAATAGTTGATACTTAAAATACATAAAAAAGAAAAGTTGAAATAGTTTGACGCTTTTTCTAAAATTTTTAAATAGCACTTCCTTAATGTTCAAAACTTTTATTGTATAACAAATGAAAAGAAAAATTCTCGCAACTCACCGAATGATGTGAAATATTTTTGTGACGAAATCCAGGTGTGAAGGAACAAGTGCTTGAAATCACACGAAGGAGGGTAAAATTTTTATTTAAGGATGAAGGGACAGTTTTTGAATTCACGAGTTTATTTAGAATTAGGGAGATAACACGCACGAAAACGATCCGAACAGGAACACGCGCTACGAAGACTGGCTCTTTCGAAAGCAGCCGCGTCGCGACGCTGGACTGTACAGCGCCTACTCGAAACGCCGACCTTTCATAGGCTGAAATAGAAGGACCTGTCATTAAAATTAAACTTTGCATTTCTGAAAGAATCTTCTCTTCTTTTATTTATGATTTTTTTTTAAATTCAATTAGAATCACTCAATGATAGAAAGCTAATATTTTTTGCCATTTATTGAATTTTTATCAAGATTTGAAAACGGTATTTAAAGATGAAGGTCTAGAGATTACTAAAAAATTGTAATAAATTATAATATTTTGCAAAAAGTAGTTTTCGAATATTCTGAAACAGTAATTAGAAAGATTTCTAAATTTTTTGTAAAAATAATTCGAATAATACATTTTTTAAATATTCTTAAAAGTTGGATTCTAAACTAATTACTTAGAAAAAAAATATTGTAGAATAATTCAAAAATATTGAATATATGAAGTATTATAAATTTTTTTTACATATTGCAAATAATAAAAAATATTATTTGTACTTTTATCGCATTTAAAATTCTCATTTGACGTAATTTTTGTTCCAATTTGATAGATTAAAATTTTTAAACCTTAAATATGTGTATAAAACTATTCATTTACTTTATCACGAATTCTTTCCTTATTTTCCAAGATTATGAATATGATGATGAACTGCGTTTTACAAAAAAGTGACCCTGCTTATAGATCTAAAGAAGATTACCTTGAAAATAATGTTCCTTTTTGATTGACTGTAAAAAAGTTTTAGCAATAAAAATAATTATGCGAAGTTTTTTATTTTTCATATATATGTAAAAAGTTCTGAATATTGTGACATATAAAGAAAGAAAGAAATATTTCCTTGCGTATTTTCCTGATGAGACCATACCTGGTTTAAAAAATTATTTTCTTTTTAATATAATATTTCTTAAAGCTATTATTACTTAAAAAATTAATGAAAACTTGAATAATGATATAGATAATAATTTTTAAAAAATTCAATTTATTTGGTTTAGTTTAATAAAACTTATATTCAATTTACATCTAATTTTAAACTACGCTCGAGAAACTTTTATGATCTATTATTTGATTTGAATGAAATATTACAATGTCAAGTATTTTTAAAATTCTGTGCAAGTATATTTTTCACAAGAAAATAATAAAATGAAAAAATACGAGAAATTCGTTTAAACTTACAAAGAGCAGTTTTTAATAATGATTATTTTTTATAAACTTTTCCAAGGCATGAAGTGAAAAGCATCTTTGTTATGTCCAAAGACAGAAAATGATATTTTCCACTTTTTCGCACTGAAAGTAAATATAATTCTCTTTTTAAATTAAATAACGGAAAATGGGTTTTTTCTTTTTTTGACAAAAGAATCCCCGTTTCTTATAAATACTAAATGAAAACTTAATTTTCACTTTCTTAATAACGTTTAATAAATAATTTATTTGAGAATGTACTTATAGAATTTAAAATAATAACCGAAATAATTAGGTTTTAATTTTCATATTTTATTTATTTTAGTCGAAAAGTTATTGAGCATTTTTATATCATTTTTTTATTATATTTCTTAAATTTTAAGTTTTTAGGTATTTACGAATCTTCTTATTTCTTATAAATATAGAAGTTATTAGAGAATTGAAATCGACTGTCGATAATGTTCTCTCTCTCATTGTCTGATTGAAAGCTGCAGTGAATCCTCAAATGACAAAAAGTTCTCTAGCAAACAATTCTCAATTCCCAATTGTTCTGGTTACTTCAAATCACTTTCATCCCATCAAACATCGCATTTTCCTCTCACATTGCCTCTCTTTCTCATACAGTACTAATAATTGAGTCATTTTCTACTTTTTCTTTTAAAGTGTAACTTCAAAATTAATTTTCATAAAAGTCATTTTAAAATTTGTCGCAAGAAATGATTAAACAGTGGATAAAAAATGTACATACTTTTCCTATCATTTTTCTATCGACGCGAAAAAAGAATGGGACCATTAGAAAGTTCCTGTTATATTTTTGCAAAAGGAACTTTTGGAACCTTGTAAAAAGTTTAAATTTTGTTAGATTGTAAAAAAAGATGCTAATTGAAATAAATTCAAGATTATGAAATTTTCATAATCTTTCTAATTAGCTTCTGTCACCAAAGTCTGTAAAAGATGTTATTAATTAAAAGCAATGATACTTTACTCAGTTACTCTAAGAATAATAATTATCTCATGAAAACACGCCAGTGTTGCTAAAGTAGTTTCTAAACAGCGATTTTGAAGGAAAAACTTATTTTCTATAGAATATTCCCTTCCCTTTACTGCCCCTTAATGACCAGATATTCCATATTTTAACATGAAAATTTGCTAAACTTTCACTTTGAAGAACAATACATTTTATAAAGTTACAAAACTGAAGTATTGAATTATTTAAATATGGAATTAATTAACCCACCCGACTCCAATTTTAAACAACCTGAAAATTATGTTCATTTCATGAACAATCAATATCAAATTCGTAATATAAATATATTCAAAACATACTAAATTTGAGGTTACCTTTACAAAACTAAGTTACGTGCGTTAAAATTACAAATATGATCACTATTTTCTGATTATTAAAAGTAATAATCTTTGTTCTCCCTTCTTTGAATATATTTAAAAGTTTTCAATTTATTATCAACTTCTATGAAAAATTTAAAAATCTAAAAAATCTTATTTCACAACTTTTAATTACAATGTCAATAAATAATATGTATGTTCATATCATGAACATTTTGCTTTCATGTCAGCAAAACCTCATGGAGCTTCCTCATAGAGGACATTGAAATTCAACTATTACGAAATTCATATTTTTTAAAAATTATATGACAATAGGTACAAAATTCACTATTTTTGCAAACTTTTATATTTCATCAGATCATCTGTGTATAAATGATATAATTTTCATGATTTCCCTTCTTAGAAAAAAGTAATATATACTTTTTAAAAGAGAATTTAACATTAAATGACTTTACCAACAATAGATAAATATTAGTATTACAGCAATGTTTATACAACACAAACATTTAAACTAATGTCATTACAACAAATGTTTCTATGCTTTTCAACAGAAAAGCATATTTACCATTTCGGAGAACAATTTGAAGTAGAGATTTTCTCATATAATACGACATACGGGAAAAATATATATAAATATATATCAGGGCTGTTATTGATTTAAATCATTGGAAAATTTGCATTAAAATCATAATTTAACTCAAAAAAACTTTACAATTCTCCGGAAGTCTAATACTGCATGTAAAACATTGGAAACCATAAACAAAACCCACTAATTTGTGGATAAATCTTAAAAATTTCAATTTTAATATTTCAATCTTTAAAAAATTTTAAAAATTGTGCTAATACAGATGATCAAAATACCTACGATTTACAAACGTTTGGTACGAAGATAGCAAAAAATAGTACTACCTACATTTTTATATCTTCAAGTCATTATAATTATATAAATTCCAAACGTCAATTAAGTCATATTCCAATTTTTTCTAACTTTTAAATTTCAATTAATTCATATTTAAATGCATATTAATTAATACAAAATAATAAAATAACATTAATTATTTTTCATATTCACAATATTCATTTTTTTAATATTCTTACAAAATTTCTAAGAGATTTCAATTTTTGGAAACTGTTTAATTTTTATTTTATAATTTCTTACTAGCGTAACAACACTTGTTCGCTAACGCTCGCTCGTTTTTTTATATATTTATTTATTATGTGTATTCTTGAAAATATATATAAATCTTTATTTTTACAAAATTTTAAGTTTTATTCTACTTTTACTTTTAATATTTTTTCTTTTTTTATTTATCTTTTTATTATTGGATTTTCATTAATTTTCCTCTTTTTGTGAAAATTATTTAATATTATTTTACACAATTTCGTTATTATAACATTCACTAAACTTTTTATTTCGTTAACTTTCATAATTATTTCCATATTTTTAAAAATAATTACTCCCATTTTTCTTTATTAAAAAAAAAGGCTAATTGTTAGTAAAAACATAACTAAAAAATAATAGTTAAATTTTGACTAATTGAATTAGTAAACAGAATTTAACTA
Organism: Ganaspis brasiliensis; assembly: GCA_037103525.1. NCBI lineage: Eukaryota > Metazoa > Arthropoda > Insecta > Hymenoptera > Figitidae > Ganaspis > Ganaspis brasiliensis. The sequence goes on from JAZKLR010000146.1 coordinate 4,649,087, forward strand.
AAATATTAGTTATTTTGACATAACCTAAAAATGAATTTGAAAAATAATTAGTTATTTTTTATTAAATGACTAGTAGAAATATAACTGTTTGAATTAGTGACTGAGTTTTTGCTATCAAATTAGTTATTTTTAACTAATTCAGTCTCAAGTTTATTCAATTTTTTTCACATCGTGTCTATTTTTGCGAGATTTTTTGCAAACTTACTTATTCTTCTATAAACTTTTTAGATTTTCTTTATTTTTCTAAATTTATTGTTGGACTTATTTTAAGTGTAATATTATAAAAAATTTTTGTGGACTTTTATTTTATTTATCTTAATATATACATTTTTTATTTTTATTTTTTGTACTTTTTACATTTTTTTACTTTGTTAGATTTAAGGAAAAAAGCATTTCTCTATTTTCATCCTATTTATTTACTTTTCTTGACGTTTCACTATTTTTTTAGTTCTTCCTTGCGTTGTACTTAATTCTTTAATTTTTGTCATCATTTTTCCATTTCTAAGAAGGAAGCATTTTTCCTTCTTTTCAATTGTTTAGTTTTTATCTTAAAATTATGAATTTTTGAAAACATTTATTTGATGCTCTTATCAACATTTTTAAAATTTCCCAATTTTCTATTTTTCTGAAATAGAATTTACTTTCTTTAATTTTTTTTTAATTTTACAAAATTTTATTGATTCTTTTTTTATTCAATTTGTAAAATAATTCTCTTTTTTTTTAATTTTAAAATTTTGTTCCCTTTAGTAATATATTATAACGTTTTTTTTTTAAATTATCTTGTTATTTATTATTTTAATGTAAAAAAATGTCCGTAAATAATTTAATTTTTTGAAAAAAGTTTCTACTTTTTTATATATAATTATGTTACTGTTTCCTTCTTGTGTTGTTTTTTAAAAAATTTTCTTCGTTTCTTTAATAAACTACTTAGAAATAAACATTTGGAGATTTTAAATACTGATTATATTTTAAAAAAATCAATTCTTGATTTAAATAAAAAATCATGACTTTTATCAGCCCTGATATATATATTTCTAATTTTAGGTTCTTCTTTACAAAATCAAACTTTTTTTTATTGATAAGGTCAATGTATTATGTATATTTTACTTTTAAATGCTACCTATGTGTCCTGCGAAATTTGGCGCTCGTATAGCGCGCGCCTTTTCAGTACTATTAAAATAAAAAACAACTCACAACATTATAAATAATTCATATACTTAGAAACATTGTTAATAAAACTCAACAATGTAACATCACAATAATAAAATAATAAATAAGTTAAAATAAATGATAATATAGAAACGTATATCATGGTCACATGTTAAAATTATAGGTCAACAGACAAAACTTATTACATTATCAACAGATGGCAGAGTACACTGATTTAATGAACTTAAATTCAAAATCTTTCTATTTTTAATATTATCATATAAAATTATGTTTCATCAAATAATAAAAAACTAAAACAATTTAAAATTTATCCAAAAATTATTTAAATCTGTTATCAAATTTAAACTATTTTTTTTTCTCTTTTTTTTTATAAAAAACATTTAACCTAGTTTTCTCTTAATGTAAAGGATATATTTTATTAATATATTAAGTTCTTTTTAATTCAATATTTTTAAAAATTTATAAATTTGAAGGAATACAAACTAGGTAACAAGTCCAGGATTAATTTGAATTGAAATCATTACAAATTTTCAATAAATTTGAATTTTTAATTCTATTTAATTCTGGAAATTCCAATAACCCTAAATGAGACAGAAAAATCTTAAAATGAATCATTTTCTATTCCGAATGCAAGATGTATTCCATTAGTGGAATATATTTTGCAAATTTTTAATTCCAAAAAAATTTTGTTTTTTGTTGAACCGTTTGAAAACGATGATTCTTTAATCCTCAAAAGGGAAAAGAAAATTTCTAATCCCAAATAATACTTTTTGAAGGCAGTAAAAAGTAAATTTGTCTATTCCATAAGCAGAATAAATTTTTTATATTTTTAATATCTTTTAATGCCAAAAAGAATGAAAATAGAATGTAATATTAGCTATTCCAAAAATGGAATTAAATTCTGTTTAATGCGGATGGTAATGAAGGGAATTAATTTTTCAGAGATAAATGTATGAAATTGAATTTAAATAAAATTAGATTTTTTTCATATAATAGAAACAAATGTAAATGAAAAAAAATTTGAACCTATATGTCTCCAAAACCGATTTTGATACTTTTTATCTCACATTCGGAATTAAAACTCGTCAGTCGTATACATACTGACATTTTTTAATTCTATTTTATCCAGTTTTACATTTTGTCTAAAAGTGAAAGGAATACAAACTAATAAATTTTTATTCTATACGCGAGATTGAAAAAAATGAGATTTTCCCGAATTAAATTTTTTTAATTCCATTTTTGTTACCGGGAAGCTTTCAATATAAACATTTCGAATAAACGTAATTTATTAATTAAAAATAAGATTATTTACCAAAATGAAAAAAACCTTCTTGACGTCAATGTTCAAACAAAAATGAAGTTTCGAATAATTAAAATAAAACGACTAAATTAACTCTCGAGCAAAATGTTAAAACGGAAACGAAAGAAAAGGCAAATTTCGATTAAATATTATGTAGAAATAAATTATCTTTGTTGACGTCAATGTTTATATAAAAAATTTTGAATTTCTTTTATTCAACGAATTATTGAAATTTGAAATTAACAAACCTCGGTCCGATTCTTAAAAACAGGAAAAAAAATTCGTATAAGCATTTCGTAAAATAAAAAAAGAGAAAACACGAAAAGGGAGAAGAAAAAGAAACAAAATTGTTTTGTCGGTCAAGAAGATTTAAAATTCGTTAGATACCGAAAGTAGTTGTACGAGAATGAAAATCATGAACAAAAGATTTGAATAAAACATTTGTCATTTTACATAGAAAAAATAAATACTTGAGATGTTTGTTACGGATAATAAGAAATGAATTTTAAAGAAGAGCAGTGAGGTTGAAAGGGTTAAATGTAAATGCAGTTTCTCAGTGACCTGTATAGTAATTTTACTTTTCTAAATTGAAAACATAAAATAAGCTTTAGTGAAAAAAGCTACAGTCTCTGCTTTCTTTTACTTAAAGTTTATTGTATTTATTTTTAACAGACGGCGCGTACTCCTCATTGATCCATTATCCAATAGAAACAATAGAGACAATACTCTGCCGCTTCATAATCTCTTTTCCTGACCCAACTTTATACAGATTGTTTTCTTTCTTAATAGAAAGGTTCCTCTGGTTATATTTCGAACAAAGATGGTTCTTTTTAATTCACGACAATTTAAGAAAAATGCCTATAGAAAATATTGAGCTTAGTTTTGATTTCCACGTCTAAGAATTTACCCATAAAACATGAACGTTAAATTTACATTTAATTATTTTATTGGCGATAATTAAAGCTTAGATACTTCAGTGATGTTTCAAACACGAATCCGAAAATTATAGGGGAATAGCAGTGGCAGGAATGGAATATTTTCAATTATCTGTGCACACAATATATCAACTATCATCGAGAATTCGTGCTTTCTCACCAATTACTCTCCAATGTCAATTGTTTGAAAATCCAACTTGATATTGCATCAATATATATATACGTACTATTTGGAAATCCTTGAATCTTAACCAAATATAACTTTTTCCGGATATAATTAAAATTACGATATTGTTTATAATTTTAATTAAAGGATACTTACAAATTTGAAAATTTTTTCTTCTTTTAACTTTTTAGGTTACCCTTTCAAGAGCATATTTTTTGAACCTAAAAACATGTTTCTGGGGAGAATTCACGCAAATTGATGAAAACAAATGTTTACACGATTTCCGAGAAGCAAAACAAAGAGCCGGTAAAGCTACTGCTTAAAGATAACATTTTTCACAAAATTATGCACTTAAAGCATTAAATTATAAAACTATACTGTACTTTGACACTCTGGGAACATTAATTATTAGAATAAATAAAGTGTTAAACCATAAATACGCGAAAATTCGTAAAAATTTGAGACAACCTGGAGTGGAAAAAGCCGGGAAACTGTAACTGAAGCTGAAGCTGCAACTGCGCAAGTCAAAGTGACTACTTTTGAATTAAAAATAATTTCTAATATTAATGTAAATATTATTGAAATAAAAGAAATTTATCCACTTTTCGATATATCAATGATATCAATAATCAATTTAGAATTTTTCTTTGAAAAATACACTAAAAAGTTGTCTCAATTTTCAAAAAGAAAAAAGCGCGGCAAAATTTCAAATTTTAAATGTCTTTAGAGTTTTTTCAATTTATTGCTATAAATATTTAGTAAATAAAATAAAATAATTGTGGTTTTATTAAAATCAATTGAAATTTTATTAATGTCATAGTAAAAAATTATGTTTACTGTAAAGCGTGTTAATTAAATTTTTATAACTAATATTCAACTAATATTCTACTAATACAAGATGTTAATAAGTTGATATATATTATAAGCCTAAAGCACATTGAATCGTAATCGCTAATCCTTAATCGTAAGAATGAGAGGAAGTAGGACAGACATATATCTCTGTCCTGCTTCCTCTCATTCTTACGATTAAGGATTAGCGATTACGATTCATTGTGCGTTAGGCTATAGTCTCGATTCTGGTTTTGTCTGTGGTATGGGGTGGTCGATTTTTCGATCCTCCTTTTTAAATTTTAGTTTTTGTTAATTTAATGTTTATTGTTGAGTGTTATTATTGTTTATTTTGGTGATCATCTTGTTCTGAAAAATCTTTTTTTTTTGGACTATTTTATTTATTCCAAGTTTTGGAATAAATCAAGGTTTTACCACGTGCACATGGCGTGGTTGAGAGAATTGCTTAATTCAATCCAATCGTTATATAGACTGTAGACATGAATCTTTTCTAATTTTTTGGATTTATGCTCGAGAGATTGCTGATCTAATGTTTTAATATATATTTCTTGTGGAAACTTTATTATACAGGCACACGTGTCACATAACCTCAACGGATCTTTTTGCTTCGCTCAGAAGATATTAATTTGTTTTTCTGAACTTTTCGTGAGTGCGTGAGATCCTGATCAAGTACTTGTCAGGACGGATGGGACTTGTTTGGTGCCTTCTTGGATTTATCGACATATTTGGATGGATTTTGCGTAGCCACTTAACCTCAAATGGTTTCTGGATCTATTGCTGGAAACTACTATTTTATGGATTCTAAACATAAGGTTACCTTTCCAATTATACCTACTTATTATTAAGAAGTTGCTGCTGAATTGCTTTGGTCTGCCTGCTTTTGGAGTTTGATGAACAACGGTTTTCCTTATTTTTTTTCTTTTTTTTGCCTTTTATTTTCCTTTGCCTAAATTATGATTTGATCCTGAGTTATTTAAATTTTCTTTTTGTAAAGATTGTTTTTTTGAGAAAATTTTATCTGGTTGTCTTGCGGGCTTAGTTTGAGTAAAGTTTTATTTATTTTTTTGGAATCTGCTTTGAGGTTGATTTGATTTGATTTGATTTGTTTTGAGCTGGAGCCGTAATTGCTTGTTTTTTTAGGTAAATATGGCTGATAAGGAGGCACTTCCTGAGGATGGGTCCAGTTGGGGCAGTCATCCTTCTCTTGAGAATGTGGGAGATAATTTGGGAGATATTCCTATTGGTATTGATGAGGAGTTGATGAATCAGGATCATGAAGATCCCTTATATATGCTTGCCTCGGCGGCTGGTACGTTGGGTGCTGCTGAGCCTGGCCTGGATTTGCTATCTACTGAAGTTGAAACTTTGTTGAATTCGACACTGGGTATTGGATTGCCTTCACCTATTAGACCAATTAAGGGTAAGAGGAAATTTAATTCTGGGAAGTCGAATTTGAGTGGGAAGACATCGAAGATTTTGATTGGCAAAGATTGTTTACCCTTTGGGAAAATGTCAATTTCTTCAGGGGCAGAGGGACCTGGTCTCCCCCCTCCCCCTCCTTTTTCTTTTTCTGGACAGGGTTTAAATCTTACTGAGGGTGGAAGTTTTTTTTTTGCTTCGAGTGGTAGGGCTGAAGATACCAGGGTTGGGTCTGGTCTTGTCACTTCTTCTCCTAATTCTGGGTTGAATTCTGATGATTTGTCCTCTGCAGTTAATGCCCCTATGGTGGTTACTGCTCCTTTAGTGTCAGGTCAGGTAGTTTCTGTCCCTGCAGATTCTGATTCTCTCAATTTATGGATTAATGAATCTTTTGGTCATTTCTCTGGGATATACAGTTCAATTAGCTCGCCTCCTTTTATTGTCTTGCTGGAGAGTATAACTACGGGTAGAAACGTGGGAAAGCTTGATCCCATAAGGGTCTTGGACATGTTGAATCCGATTATTCAGGGGGATAAAAAAATTGTTAGAAGTGGAATTAATCAGTTAAAGATTGAATGTTCAAGTTACGTTGGTGCAAATAATTTAGTACAATCTCGTGAGCTGGTCTTCGCTGGTTTTAAAGTTTTCATTCCTGATTCTTTCCTGAGTAAGAAGGCATTCACGGATTTATTCCCGGTGGGGCGTTCAATTGCTGATATAGTTCCTAAATTGGGGCTAGATGATAAAAAAAAGATTGTATCGATTAAGCGGATTTTTGATAAGGGCAATCCCACGGATAGGGTTGAATTTACGTTTTGTTTAAATGTTGCTCCAAGCAGTATTTTGTTGGATGGATTCACTATTCCTTTAACACCGGTTATTCCAAGGCCTTTGCGATGTTATAAGTGTCAGCGATTTTGCCATGCTGCAGATCAATGTAGATCTGCCTATCCATCTTGTGAGTTTTGTGCTGGTAGACACCTGACTAGAAATTGTTTTAATAGCAATGCTAGGTCTTTGTGTAAAAATTGCAAAGGCAATCATGTCGCTTCCTCCAACTTATGTCCGGTCTTTAAATTTGAATTCGCGATCCTTAAACTTAGATACACGCTTGGGTGCAATCGTGATGAAGCGAAAGCAATGTTTTTTAAGGAAAATCCGGACATACTTAAAAACATAACATTTAGAGGTGATTCATCAGATGTAAGTTCAACTGATATGATGGTCGATGTTCCTCCGGGTAATGTGTTTGATGGTGTGGTGACTTCGGGGGGCACTGGCGGAGGGGGGGGGCGGAGGTGGTGTTGGAGGGGGTGGTGTTGTTGGGGGGAAGGGGATTGGAGGGGGGGTGTGGTAGATGTCGCTGGTGGTAGTGGGGGTGGGGTTGGGGGTGGGGCTACTTTGAATAGGACGGATTGTCTTTCGAATATGGCGAGGGATTTAGATGCTCCAATGCTGGCGCAGGAATTCGATAATATTGACTTTTTGCTGGACCTAGGCCGAAGGAGAGTTCTGACAATCGATTCTATTCTGAGGAATCTTTCAATTTGAAATTTTTGGATTTGTAATCTCTCGAGTATTCTGCTAAGGTTTTAATTACCTTCAGTTATTGCTTTCTATTTTTATTGTTTTCATATATTTTTGTATTTTGTTTGTGTATTTTATTTTACTTTTTTCCACTTGTTTTTGGGCACTGTTTTTGAGGTATTTGTTTCTTTGATTATATTGTGGTTTGTTGATATGAGCCCTATCAGATACGGTACCTGGAATGCCTGTAGTATTGTCAATAAGAGATCGGAACTGGAATCTTTATTAAAAACTTATAAATTAGATGTGTTGTCAGTTACTGAGACTTGGTTGTCGGAAAGTTTTCCAGTCTGGCAGATCAATGGTTACTTCACATATAGGAGTGATAGAGCAGGTCGTCAGGGTGGGGGGACACTTTTGTTGGTTAGGGATAATTTGGTTGTTTCTATTGTTTCTCTTGAATCTATTGCTCTAGGTGAGGTTGATGCTGTTGCAGTTTCCATTGATACAGAGCTGGGTCCTCTGAAGTTTGTTTCAGTCTATGCTCCTCCTCGAGTTAAAATTGATCCTTCAGTTTGGTCTTTGCTTATTAGAGCGGGGGGCTCTGTTGATTCCATGGTACTGTTTGGAGATTTTAATGCTCATGCTTGGGCTTGGGGAGCGAGCCATAATGGGATTAGAGGATCTCACTTGTGCCAGGCGGTGGATTTTGCAGAATTGATTCCGTTAAATGAATCTGCTCCTACGTTTCTTGGTCGCGATGGATATAGGAGTAATTTGGATTTAATTTTTGTGTCTTCGTCTTTTTTTAATTTTTCCTCGGTAGAGGTTACAGAACATACTTTCACGTCTAATCACTTTCTGGTTGTAGCTAGTTCCGATATTTCTCCTAGGTTGGTTAGGTCTACTACGGATAGAATTAATATTAAAAATGTTGATTGGACGGATTTTTCGGAGTTCATGGAGAGTCGTGTCGAGCATTTTGAGAGAAGTCTTGATCTGGGCTGTTCTTCTCTGGAGATCTATGATTCTTTTATAGCTGATATCAAAAAAGGGTTAACTGATTCAGGTGCATATGTTCCCTCCAAATTGCCTGGTAAAAGAAAATCGGAACCTCTTTGGTGGGACGTTGAATGTGAGGAGGCGTTGGAGAGGAGAAGAATCGCAAGGAGGACCTGTTTGGAGGATCAGTCTGATGCATCTAGGGAAAGTTTTAAGGTGGTGGACAATGAGGTTAAGTGGTTCTTGCGAAATAAAAAGAAAACTTCTTTTGTTAATTTTTGTGATTCAGTTAATCCATCTATGGGTTCTAAGCAGATATGGGGAAAGGTCAAAGCTTTTTCAAATGCTTCAAGCCCTCTCCGTACAGATGTATGCAATGATCCAGATTCGGAAGTATTTAAAAGGTTACAAGAGGAGTTGGTTCAGGAATCTATTTCGCCTTCTGTTTTGCCTCTGATTCCGGACCCCGTGGAGTTGCATCCTTTAAATGCTCCAATTTTAAGGCAAGAATTTATGTCTGCTGTTTCGTTTTTGAAAAAGGACTCAGCTCCGGGATTGGATTCTATGTCTAACGAAATTATCGTCCATCTTCCTTCTACATGTAAAAGGTTGTTGCTTCGGCTATTTAATGAGTTTTTTAGGTTATCTACTTATCCTGAGGATTGGATTAACACCAGGGTTATTTTTATTTCGAAGCCAAATGGTAATGGTTATAGGCCAATTTCCTTGACCTCCTGTATCTGTAAATTGTTTGAGAGAATTGTTCAGAAGCGTTTGGAATGTTTTGTAGAATCGGTTAATGTTATTCCTCGCTTCCAATTTGGATTCAGGAGGGGTCGCTCTTCCTTGGATTGTGTCTCAAATTTGACCACTGATATCCATCAGGGATTTGCCAGGAGGGAACACATCTTTGCGCTTGCAGTTGATATAAAAGGGGCGTTTAACAACGTGTCTCCCTTGGCTATACATAATCGATTAGTTGAGATATCTGCTCCTTCTAAGATTGTTAATTTTGTCTCATTCCTGACTGGTCGCAGGAAGTTGTTTTTTGGATCAGGATCTGGATCTGGAGCTTTTAGGAATTCGTATGTGGGTGTTCCGCAGGGCGGAGTTTTGTCCCCTCTATTGTTTAATATTGCTCTCAGTAAGGTGGATTCGGGTTTCCCTCATGAGGTTAAGCGATTAATGTTTGCCGATGATTTGATCTATTATGTCAGGTCCAACGACTTAGTTTGGGCAGTGAAAATGCTGGAAGAGACGAGTGTGATTCTGATTGCTACTTTGGCTGGATTGGGTCTTTCTATATCGGCCACTAAATCGCAGTTTATGATATTTTCAAGATCTAATAATAAAAGACTAAAAGATCTAAATGTTCTGATTGATGGTGAGGTTGTCGGGGTGAGTCCTAAGTTGAAATATCTAGGCATTGTTTTGGATAAGCGCTTAACTTGGTTGTTACACATTAAGGAAGTCGCGGGTAGGGCAACGCGTGCAATTAATGTTATGAAGGCTTTATCAAAGGTGTCTTGGGGAGCTGATCCTGCAACTTTGCTTATGATTTATAGAGGTCTTGTTCGAGCTCATTTAGAATGGGGGTGTCAGTTATTTTTATCAGCTAGCCAATCAAATTTGGCAATTTTGGATAGAGTTCAATCGTTGGCACTTAGAACGGCTCTTGGTTGTATGAGTTCGACTCCTGTTGCTATTTTGCTTTCTGAGGCTGATGAACCTCCCCTCCATTTAAGAAGAATGAGTTTATGTAGAAAATTTATATTGAGGAATCTTTCTTGGTCCATGAATTCTCTGACTCCTAAACTACAGTATCTTTCGGAAGTTTTGCGACCTAAAATGAGATCATTGGAAGAAATCTCCAGGACTTTTAAATATCTTAAATATGGCGTCCTCGAGTCTTATTTGGATGTCTCCGGATGGATAAGTAAATGTGGTAGAACTAAGAAGCCGGGCTTTTTGGATTATTCCTGGGAGGAATTAATCTATGAGATTGAGGTGGATATTGATTCTGGTCTTATAATAAAGGATAGTGAGGATCCTGATTCCTGCTGTGACGGCGTGCTGAGTTCGAATTATCCGAGTTTTATTCCGATTTTTACTGATGGCTCACAGAATGTTGGTAGGGGTTCTTCAAGTTCGAGTTATTGTATTCCTTTGCTGGATGTGGATTTTGCGGTTAAATTGGGTGGCACTTTGTCTGCTGAATCTTGTGAATTGTATGCGATTCTTTCGGCACTTAAATATATTAAATCCTCTGATTATAGGAAATTTGTTATAGCTTCGGATTCTAGAACTTCTCTGATGTCTCTTCGTAATAGGTTAAATAATTTAAAACCGCATCCCATCATTCATAAAATTGTTTCATTGGTTGTTAAGTTACTCAATAATGGTTTTTCGATTAAATTCTTGTGGATTCCCTCTCATCGGGGAATTGTGGGTAATTCCAGAGCCGATGGGTTGGCTAATAATGCGCACGGTTTTGCCTTTGGTAATTTTTCGGGAGCTCCTCATGTGGATTTTTATTCGGTTATAAAGTCAGATTTGAATTCTTGGAGGAGACGTCTTTGGCCTTATCTGGAGGGAAAAGTCTCTCATAATCCGTATTTTATTAGAGTGAAGTGCAAATCCATCAGGCCTTGGTTCAGTGGCATGGGCGTTTCTAGACGCTATATTAATATCATTACAAGATTGAGAACCGGACATATTTGTACTGGAGAGCATTTTGCCAGGATGAATTGGACCCTGCCTCAGGAGTGCGGTTGTGGTGAAGAGTTTAAATCTTTAAAGCATTTATTGAGTTTTTGTCCGCTTCTATCACCTAATAGACCTATCTTTTTTTCTTATTTAAGTGATAGAATTCCCGGCTTCAACGCAGATGACTTTAGTCTTGATGAGATTATTTTTAATCCGAATTTGAATGATGTTAAGGAAATTGGTAAGTTTTTTTCTAAGAGTAATATTATTATTTAAGAATTCTCAAAGCTTCAATCTGTTTGCTATTTTCGAGATTAATTGTAGATGGTTGGATTCAAATTTCCCGCTTCCTTTCCATGATCATTTCCCATCTCTGGTTATTGCACCGTTAATACGCAGGCGTTGGTGGCACGGATGGAGGACTCGGATGGCTGTGTGCTCTATGAAGATTGATCCATTCACGGGGATTCATTATGGTTCGTTGAGGGGTACGGACGTTTCCGTATCTCCTCTTTCAGTTTGTTGAATTATTTGAGTTTTTTGTAAATGAGAACTTATTTTCTCATTCTTTGCCTAGTTTTCTAGGTGTTTTACTATTGTTCGGTTTAATTTAGTTTAATATTAAACTGCAAACTTTTGGTTATTACTTAAATAAGTGAACTTTTAGTGTCGATTTCTAAAGTTAGAAGTGATCTTTATGAGTTAGTTTTACTCAATTTTTTGTTCGTGTGATGGACCTTTGATTTATTGACTTGTTAATAATTCAAACATTGATTTGCTACGCTGTTTGAAAGAGTCTTCGTTTTGTGATTTGGAAGGAAGAAACCTCTTGTATCAATTTTCAAAATGGAGTCACCACGTGTTTGCTTAATGAAGCTTTTGCTCTCGATTAAATAAATATCTGAGAGAATTGTATAAGATCTCTAACATTCAAGGTATTTGACTAAAATTTTTATATTTTGGATGGATTTTGCTGCTTTTTTTGAAATTTGTGGAGCTTGCTGAGCTGGAAGCAATAATTTTATTCGGACTGTACACTGGCCTCTAAACTGCTTCAAGGACATCTTTGTTTGCTAGCTGACCTTGCCAATATATTTTTGTTTTGTTTTGCAGCTCCTGTTATCTTTCCTTTATGATTTATCTATATAAATACTTGTAACATGCTTGATTAATTTTGCTTTTAAAGTAGAAATTATATTACAATTTTGGAATTTATGGTATTTCCGTTTGATTTGTTGAGAAATGATGGCATTTTAGTCGAGGAGTTTGATTGAATTGATTTTTATTGAATTTCAATTAATCTATATTACTTGAGTAAATTTCTTTACTTTATGCTTTTGATTTTTTTCTTTATTTAGTTTTATTATGCTATGCTAATTACTGCTAATCTTAAGTGGCTCTAATTGAAGTGAGGAATAAACAGGGTGCTTGTTTTGTTTTTCCTTTCTTTTCTCTTTACAATATTTATAGATAATACTGTTAATTTTTTTGAACTGAGCTGTGAATTTTTTTTAGGTATCATGAGCTCTGCTAATTCGTCCTCGGGTGCTGACAGAGATGGGCGATCTTCTGACAGATCAGAAGATAAGTCCTCGACTTCGATTCCTGGAAGGGGTCGTTCAAGAAGTAGAGGAAGAATTCCTAATAAAAAGAATGTGGAGGCCCAACCCAGCCCAAAACCTGGACTCGGAAGCTCGAGGATCAATGTTCCTCCCATTCGTCCTTCTACTATTGGCAGCAATAGTCAGCTCAATAAGGCTATCTATTCTTCCTTACCCTCTTTTAAAATTGATAAAAGGAAAACTATCTCCCCAATTGGTTCGGTGGCACAATCTCAAAATAGTTCTATGGCTTCCCCTTCGGCATTTAATCCAACAAAGCGATTTCTTCCCGGAGATCCTTCTGATTTAGCTCGTACATCTACTCCTATTTTTTCTGATAAACAATCTGATAAACAGACATTGATCAAGTCTCAGAAGACTGATTCTCTGCCTTCTGGATCTGGCACCTCTTCTGTCAAATCTAAGTCTGCTCATGCTGTTGTGGTTAGGGGTGGTGAATTGCCTTTAATTACCTCTCAAAAAAAATCTTATGACTCTGACAATTATTGGAGATGTGAAAGAGCATTCTCATCTGAGTTGAGATACTCTTCGACTTCTCCCCCTCCCTTTGTGGTGGACGTCATTTGTCTAAGAAACGGTTTGAATTTGGGAAAACTCGATCCTATTAGTATAGCTGAGCTGGTTGATGGATTTCTCATTGGTTCGAGAAAGATCAGTAAGAAGGGTAAAAACAAAATTAAGGTTTTCTGGGAAAGATGTCAAGATGCTAATGCCATGTTGGATAACAAACATCTAGTTCAGGATTCCTACAGTGTATCTATACCTGAAGGTTATGTTAGGAAAAGGGGATTTTCCAGGGAGTTTGATTCTAGTAGAACAGTTCATGATGTAATGCAGAGCCTTGAGTCTTCTTCTCTGGCAAAAATTATAGAAATTAGGAAATGTTTGAATCGTGATAATACTCCTTCCAATCGCTTTGAATTTACTTTTGGCTGCTCATTCATTCCTAAGTCTATTTCTGTTAGAGGGGTATCTGTGAATATAATTCCGATCATCCCAAAACCTATAAGGTGTTATCGCTGCCAAAAATTTGGTCACTCTGAGGTGCAGTGTAACTCAGCTCATCCAGCTTGTGAGTTTTGTGCCCAGAGGCATGCTTCTTTGCAGTGTGGAAATTTGCTGTCTGCAAATAGATGTGTGAATTGTAAGCAGTCACATTTGGCCTCCTCGACTGATTGTTTAATTTATCGACGAGAATTTGAAATTTTCAAAATTAAGCTTTTGAGGAATTTAGACAGAAATGAAGCCATTGCATTTCTTCAGAAAAAGAATTCTGATTTATTTTCGTCTGATTTCACAGAGTTGAGATCATCTTCGAATCTGGAGGATGAGTCTTCGGGCTCAGAGGGGGGGACTATTCAGGTTCCGCCTCCGATTTTGGACTCTACGGATGGTGCGGATGCGGCTTCCGAACATGTTGATTGCGATAAGGATCAAACTGATAAGCCTAGATCTCAGTCTCCGGTTCTAGGAGAGTCTTCGGGAGTTCACAAGACTCAATCAGGGGTTGATGCTGAAGCTTTGATGCAGTCCGTGGAGGAGAGATTTCTGGAATCCCTTTCTGACGAGGTTGCGATTGATGAATCTTCGATAGCTGCAATTGATGCTTTGTTGCTTCTTAATAAGTCTTCTTCTGAGTTCATTGATTCTTTGAAGGATCGTTTCAACATTTCTACTGTGCGTAAAAATTCTGTTTAATACAAGCCCTTTTTTTTTTTTTTTTTTTTTTTGAACTCAAACTCATAATAGAATTTTTTTTGGATTCTCTATAGTGTTTTATTGTCTTTTGGTTATAGACAATTGTTGATTTTTATTTTTGCTTGGCTTTAGCAGAGTTTTGTGATTATAAACTTGTTTATTTGATATACATCGTTAAAAATTTTCATTTTGATTAAGAGCCACTGAGATTTTAGAACTTTATTGTAGTTCGAATTTCTAGTCTATTTTTTTGTATTCTTTTTTATCTTGATTTATTTTGTTTTTCTTTGAGTTATTCTTGTATATCCTTTTTTTTTATTTACTTTTTGGTTTTTTTTTTTCTTTTTCTCTTTTTTGAGAATCTCTCAAAGTCTTTTATGATTTTTGTTTTTGGCTAGTATTTATTTATAACTCGATATTTTTTCTTGTGTTTGGTTTTTTTCTCTCTTTCACATATTTTGTGATTGGTAAATTTTCAGTTGGTAAACATGGTTATTTCGGACTTGAAAATTAGATATGGTACTTGGAACGCGCGCAGCATCTTTAAAAAGAAATTCCAAGTTGAATCTTTATTATGTATGCACAAATTAGACGTTTTATCTGTTACCGAGTCTTGGCTTTCGTCTCAATGTCCGAATTGGTCAATTAGAGGTTATAATATTTATCGTTATGATCGTCCTGATTTAAGGACTGGTGGTGGTACTTTTCTTGCAATTAATAGAGATATTGTGTCGATCCCTTTGGAAGTTAAGGGCGAGTTTCTTAAATATATAGATGTGGTTGGTGCAATTTTAAATACATCAGCGGGTCCAATTCAATTTATTTCAGTTTATGTTCCCCCAAGAACAGTTATTCCTGAGAATGTTTGGTCTCTGTTGTTTGAGCAACTTGATCTTAATAAACATACTGTTCTGATGGGTGACTTTAACGCACACTCTTGGATGTGGGGTTCAAATTTTGAATCTCCGAGAGGAGCTCATCTTTCTGCTGCTGTAGAGTTTGCTGGTCTTGTTCCTCTCAACGATTGTGTTCCGACTCGGGTCGATGATCTTGGTCGAACTAATAATAATTTAGATTTAATTTTTGTTTCGAATTTGATTAGGCATATTTCATCTGTTGAGGTTACTTCTGACTCTTATGGTTCGGATCACGTGCTGGTTGTTGCTTCTTTGGGTTTTTCTCCAATCGAATTTGCTTCATCAGCCTCTAAAAGGTTAAATTTGATTGACGTTGATTGGCCGGAGTTCAGGGCCTTACTTGATTTGGAGATTGCTGGTCTTACTACCGATTTGTGTGAGATGGATCTTGCTGAGGTTTATCTGAAATTTGTCGAGGGAATTAAGTCTAATCTGTTGATTTCTGGAGCTTATTATCCTGTTGATCGGAAGAGAGCTAGAAAAAGGGTTCAGCCTCTTTGGTGGGACGATGAATGTTATAAAGCAGTTTTATCGAGAAGGGAATTATTAAAGAGATACTTGAAGTCTCAGTCTTTAGAGTTGAAACTTGAATACCAGAAACTTCACTCTGAAGTCAAAAATTTTCTGAAAAGGAAGAAGTCTTCTTCATATAAATCCCATTGTGAGTCTTTCAATTCCAATCAGAGTTTGTCAAGGATTTGGAATTTAATACATGCTTTTAGTAATCGCAAGGCACCATTGCAATCTAATTCTTGTAATGATCCAGAATCTGAAACCTTTAAGGAATTGAGGGACGATTTGGTTAAGTCTGAGATTTCTCCCTCTGATTTGCCGGAAGTTCCGCTGACTGATGTACAGGATGATGTGATGAATCTTCCATTTTCTTGGAATGAATATTTGTTTGCTCTTTCCCAATGTAAAAGAGATTCCTCACCAGGTCTTGATGAGATCACGTACAAGATCATAAAGAGCTTTTCTCCTCAGACTGGTAAATTTCTCTTGGATATGTTTAATAGATTTTTTGCTACGGGTAAATTTCCGACTCAATGGAGGCAAACCAAAGTGGTATTTATTCCTAAGCCTTCGGGTAAAGGTTTTCGTCCCATTTCTTTGACCTCGACTATTTGTAAATTATTTGAGAGACTCGTTCAGCGCAGATTGGAGAATATCAGTGAGAGATCTGGATGGATTCCCAGGAATCAGTTTGGATTTAGACCTGGGGTCTCTGCTCTAGATTGTGTTTCCAATTTTGTCGTTGATATTCAGCAGGGATTTCTTAATGGTGAGGGTACCCTGGTTGCGGCTATTGACATAAAGGGTGCCTTTAATAATATATTGCCTTCTGCTGTATATAAAGAATTGATAGATCTCAAGGCTCCGGCAAATGTTGTTAATTTCATTTCCTTTCTTATCTCTCGGAGACATCTTTTTTTTGGTTCTGATACAACCAATTTCAGTACTTCTGGTATTGGTGTTCCACAGGGAGGAGTTCTTTCTCCGCTTTTATTTAATATAGCTTTGAGAAAAATAGTTCTTTGTTTTCCAGGGCATATTCGCATTTTAATGTATGCTGATGATTTAATTATTTACATTCGATTTAAGGATATAAGATGGGCTTTGACTCAGATAAAATTGGCCATTGAGGCTGTATCTCCATGGCTTTTGAATAGGGGTCTTGAGATTGCCTCTCAAAAGACTCAATTATGTGTATTCGCTAGAACAAAGATCGATATTGATAATTTATTTCTTGAGGTTTATGGACATAAAATCATGGTTGAAAAGCAACTTTTATATCTCGGAGTAATCTTGGATTCCAAGCTCTCCTGGTTATCACATATTAAGTTTGTTGCATCGAAGGCTGCCAGGTCGGTTAATATTTTGAAGGCTATTGCCAGGGTAACTTGGGGTGTAAATCCTTCTCTTTTATTGACTATATATCGTAATTTGGTAAGAGCTCACATGGAGTGGGGTTCTCAGCTCTTTGAAATGGCATCTGTCTCGAGCTTGGAAATTTTAGATAAAATTCAATATTCAGCCTTGAGGGTGGTCCTCGGCTGTATGTCCACAACGCCTACGGAAATTTTGATGTCGGAATCAGGGGAATGTCCGCTGAAATTGAGGAGAGGTCTTTTGAGTAATAGGTTTATATTGAGAAATTTTTCATGGAGATCGAGTTCGTTGATCCCTAGATTGTCTTTACTGAGTGAGAAGTCTGCTGCGTTTAAACCGAGACGAATTTATATTAATAATTTCTCTTTGTTGCATTCATTTGAGCGTTGTAAAGCTGTGATGCCTCATATAAGGAAAACTAGTAAACCATATACCCTTGATCTCTCTTGGGAGGAACTTAATTTAGATATTGATGTTGACCTTGATTCTGGAGTTGTGATCAAATCTGGTTTTGAACCTGATTCTGTTTTGCTCGACATTTTACGAAGTCAATATCCTGAATTTACGCCTATTTATACGGATGGCTCACTTGATCCTGTTCGTAGTAAAGCAGGTTGTAGTTTTTATATCCCGGAATTTAATATCAAATCTGCTTCGAGGCTTAACGACCTATCTTCAGTTGAATCATGTGAATTACATGCCATTCTTGCCGCTCTGAAATATGTTCGACATGAGGGGATGGACAAGGTCATCGTTATGACGGACTCTTATTCTGTCTTGTGTCAAATTAGGGATAAATTTTTTAATAAAATTATAAACACAATCTTGATCGATATTATCTCTTTATTGTATAATTTGAAGTTTCTTTATAACAAGGAAATTAAATTTATGTGGATCCCTGCCCATTATGGTATTTCTGGCAACGAAATTGCTGATAAATATGCTAAGTTGTCACTAAATTTTGATTTTGGAAATTTCAAAAATGTTCCAGCTATAGATTATAAAAGGTTTTTTCAATCTCAGCATAATTCTTGGGTTGGATTTTCTTGGCCTTTTATAGATCCTATTAGGAAACCTCGAGCTCTATTCAATAAATATTATTCGTTTATTTCGGCTAAGTCAAAGAGACCTTGGTTTGATGATATTATCGCTCCACGTAAATTTATCAGTCTTGTCTCAAGAATAAGATCCTCCCATACCATCACTTTTGAACATTTTTCCCGGTTGGGTTGGGACTCTCCACTGGAATGTAATTGCGGTTTTAAATATAAGACATTTTTACATATTCTGAGAGATTGCCCATTACTGTCTGACTCCAGGCCGGAATTTTTTTCCTATCTTGCTTCGAGAATTACTAACTTTAATTCCCGTGATCCTAATTTGGATTCTTTGATTTTTGATCCAGATCGTGAATTTGTTTTTGCTTTGGGAAAGTTCTTTAAATCTGGAAATGTGTTTATTTAAATAAAATTAATTAAACTTTAATGCTTATCCTTTTTTAGTAAATGGAATTATCAAATGCTATAGCTTACTAATAAATTCCTTTTTTTTTTTTTTTTTTTTTGATTTGTATTTTATTTGTTAATTTTGAGATTTTTTTTCTTTCATGTTTCAAGTTAAATTTCCCTCCTTTTATTCTTTTCCTCAAGCTGCATATACTGGACTATTTTTTCTGGCTTCAACTTGATGGGATTCCATCTGGATTCAGAATATTCTCTACTTCAACAATTTACGTATTGTGCGTAGGCAACGCAATCTACGCCGCAAATTCAAATCTACGAGACTACAGAACTCTGGACTTTATCGTATATTCCCTTTGGTTGGATATTTTGATCAATATACTAGTGACTTTTGCTACTGAGTTTGGTATTGATATATATTGTGATATAGTTACTTTCTAGTAACTCCTACTGGCTGTTGGTTATACCTCAGGCCAATAAACGGAAAAGAAGAAGAAGAAGATTGATCCATTCACCCTCGAGTCGTTTTGTGCAGTGTTGTGTACTTCACCTGAAGTGACTGTCTTCTCTATTTGGACAATTTATTTTCTCTCAATTATAACCTTGCAAATTTTCACGGACTAATAACTGATTATCAACAATTTAATTTCGCGATTCCCGGTGTGGACAACTAGTATTGGCTATCTGTATATACAAGAGGCCATTTAATCAAAGAAGAAGAAGAAGAAGAAGAAGGCTATAGTCTCTACAACTAGCTAAAGGAGTGTCGACCGCTTGACATAACCTCAAACTAAAAAGTGATTTTTAACAGCAAATGAAACCATAATTAAAATAATTTCACCAAATTCTGAAACATTCAGTTGTACAATTATAAAAAAAATTAGGTTGAACGAAAATTTGTTGTAAAATAATAATTATTAAACATTTTTCGTTTTTCTTCAAGGGTCTATAACCAATTGAAAATTTCAACCGATTTTGACAAATAATAGATCATTCTACTCTTTGAAACATTCTCTACAATTCCACTTGCTGAATTTTGTTTAAAATATTTTGTTCAAAAGTTATTAAACAAATAAAATTTAAAAATTTATTTTTTATTTGCTTAATAATGTTTAAAAATGTTTTCAACCAATTTTGACAAATAATAGCTCATTCTACTCTTTGAAACATTCTCTACAATTCCACTCGCTGAATTTTGTTTTAAATATTATGTTCAAAAGTTATTAAACAAATAATTTTTTTTTTAATTTCTTAATTTTTTATTTGTTTAATAAATTTTGAACAAAATATTTTAAACGAAATTCAACGAGTGGAATTGTAGAGAATGTTTTAAAGAGTAGAATGAGCTATTATTTGTCAAAATTGGTTGAATATTTCAATTGGTTTCAGACCCTTAAAGAAAAACACAAAATGTTAAATAATTATTATTTTCCAACAAATTTTCGTTCATCCTAATTTTTTTTATAATTGAACAACTGAATCTTTCAGAATTTGGTGAAATCATTTCAATTATGGTTCCATTTGCTGTTGAAAATCACTTTTTAGTTTGAGGTTATGTCAAGCGGTCGACACTCCTTAAAACAAATCCCTGATATATTTAGGTTTTGTAGAATTTTTAAAATTTGTTTCCAGAATTTAAAGACAAAAAATAATATTATCAAATTTGTTTTCTTTTTTTTTTTCAAACATTTTTTGAAAAGTATTTAAAATTTAAGACGATTTTAAATCTGAAAATTTTCTCATTCAATTTTCCGAAAAAATCTATTGTTTTATGCTGTACTCAAAGGGGAAAAGAAAATTCAATTTAACTTTATGGCCATTGGTGGAGGGTTCAATCCTACTGGTCAGAAGTGAAAGATATCAGAAAGCCTCATCATTATTTAGTCTACTCCCCTTTAATTTAAAGGAAAATATACAAAGTGAAGCTGGAAGTTCTTGAATACACAGAATCGAGTTTATGTAGTTTCGGCCCTTGTTTATTTAAATCCTGAAACAATTCTTTTCTAAAAACATGTAGAATTAACATTTAAGTGTTATCTGAAATTACACAAATTATAACTTTATACGTTTATTTTAACAAGTCAAATTTGTATTTAACTTGGTATCAAAGTTTACTTTTTGAAATAATTGTCGAACAAACTTAGAAATATAAATTTATATTTGAATTTTGACTTAATTTAAAATAGAAGTATGTCCTTAGGTACGTGCTGGTATTTCTGTACTAGCTTACGATCGATAAAGCATCTCAAATAGTTATGCTCTTTCGATGATGTTAAATTGTGAATTCGTGTTGAATTTCTTCATTTACAATTTATTGTGATTAATTACATTTACTTTTATTATTTATGGAGAACAGCATTTTTTATTATTTATCTTTTTTTATTTTCACAGTAAATCTTTTTAATTACTATTTTTTTAAATTTTAATTAATTTATGATTTACTGTACCATTTTTATTCTTTAATTTTCTCGTAATTATTTACGAATTTGTACGATTATTTCCAATTCACCGTATCTCTACAATTTACTGATAAAAAATGTTGTCTTCATTTTTTTATTTTTTATCAGGATAAATACCAAAAGTTAGTTATTTCATAATTTCGAAATTTATAAATTAATTATTAAACGTTTGTTCCAATTCCATTGGAATTCAACAGATGGAATGAAATTTAACATTGCTTGGTCGATATTCGTTCGCATAACCTAATAAAATACCAAACAATATTTACACTGCAAAATATTAAATTTCTTGAATTGTATTTGGTAATTTAAATCCTGTGAAGTTTTCTTTCCCTTTTTAAAAAGAACACTTTTATTATTAACTTTCACATAAAAACAGTCTTTATTACAATATACAAAAGTACAGTTTTGTTTAATATTTAAATACTGCAATGATTATGTTAATCCTTATGTTCAATCCTTCAGTTCCCAGTAATTAACAGTTTAAAAAAATAAATATCAAACTTTCACTGCTTGAGCGATTAAAAAAAAACATTAGTAGTTTTAATAAAAATTGTACCGTAATTCCTTATTGTACTTTACATTCCCATTTGACTTGTAAGGCAGAAAAATATTCCGTATTCTCTCTTAATATGTCGAAGATAGAGTTCGGGATTTTCACTTTGATTTTGGAAGATAATACAACGCATCGAGGAAGTGCTTTGTGATATCTCCAACAATGCTTCGGTCTG
The DNA here is from genome assembly GCA_037103525.1 of Ganaspis brasiliensis. Taxonomy (NCBI): domain Eukaryota; kingdom Metazoa; phylum Arthropoda; class Insecta; order Hymenoptera; family Figitidae; genus Ganaspis; species Ganaspis brasiliensis. Next base: position 4,670,938 of record JAZKLR010000146.1, read on the forward strand.
GAATCTCTTGACTCATCCCATATATGGCGAACTGACATGAAAAAAAAAACATATAAGACTATGAGAGATTTGTAAAAAAGTAAACATTTTTTCATTTCTAAATACCTACTTGAAACAGTTTTCGAAAATAGATCAAATTCAAAGCATCTTTAAATAAGCAGTCTACGTTTAAATAAAAGGGATTCAGGGTGGCCACTTTTTTTATGAAATTAAATTCCCGGTTTTTCCCGATCAATTTTTTGAATTTCCCGGTCACAAACTTTCGAACAATTAAAACGGTATTTTTAATTTTGCAAAATTAGCCTTTATAGTTAAAATATAATTTTATACTTAAATTTAAACTTTACGCATTATTTTATTATCACAAAATATTAAAATCTAAATTTATGGACAATAATTTATCTTAAACATTTAAAAAGAATTACGTATTATAATTTTTCATGGTTGTTTGTTAAAACTATAAATTTTTGCAAATTTACATAATGAAAATTACGAAATTGAAGAATATATCTGAAAAATGACGAAAATAATTGACAGTTGAAAACAAAATACGAAAAATGGCTACATAATTACACATTTATAAAGAATAGTTTAAAAAATTAAACAATACAAATTAAATTTGAACAAAACAGTTGAAAAATTATAGGAATAACTGTTGGAAATAATTGCAAATTGAACAACTGGATTGAAAATCGAAAAAAATAATTGAAATTAGAGAAAATAATAAAAAATTGGGAAAATAAAGTGAAAAATTAATAACTAAATTGAAATTTGAAAAAATATTTGAAATTAATAATAAATAATAATACCTAATAATAATTAATAATAAATAATAATAATAATTAATAATAAATAATTGATACTTAAAAAAAATTACAAAATTATGATAATAATAGGCAATTGAAAACAAAATTCAAAAAATGGCTAGATTAATACACAACCGAACAAAAGAATATAAGAATCAAAGAATAATTATAAAATTTTAAGATAATAATTGAAAATTGAAAAAATTGTAGGAAATAATTAAAAATTAAGGAAAATAATTAATAGTTAAAGAAAATAGTTTAATAATGACGAGAATAATTGAAAAATTGAAAACAAAATTCGAAAAATTACTAGATTAATAAACACCTAAAAATATAATTGAAAAAATTAAACAAGAAATATTAAATTTAAAGAAAATAATTGCAAATTGAAAAATTAAGAAAATTATAGGAATAATATTGTTGGAAATGATTGCACATTTAACAACTGGATTGAAAATTGAAAAAAGTAATTGAGAATTGAAAAAAGCAATTCAAAATTAACGAATAGAATACAAATTTAAGGAATATACTTAAAAATTGAAAAAAAGTATTTGAAGAACCCGAAGATTAATAAATATAGAAGAAAACAATGAAAAACTGAAGAATGTAAATAAAAATTGAAGAGTGGAATTAAAAATTATTTATAGAAAATAATTGAACAATTGTATTTAAAATTAAAGAAACTTAATGATAATCGAAAAAAATAATAGAAAAAAGACGATAATTTCTTAATATTAAAAAACATAATGGAAAATTGAAAAATCGAATTTAAATTTTAAAACAATAACTGAGAATTGAAGAGAATAGTTCTAGAATTTATAATTGAATTGGAATTTTAAAACAATTTTTATGAGTGAAAAAAATAATTTAAAAACCCCGAGAATTATTGAATGTTGAGGAATTAAATGAAAATCGATAAAAATAATTGAAAATTAAAGAAAATATTTGAGAATTGAAGAAAATAATGAAAAATTGAAGATATAAATTAGAAATTAAAGAATTAAATGGAAATTTCAAGAAAATAATTAATAATTAAAAGAAAAATTATAATATAACGAAAATAATTAACTATTAAAAAAAGTAATTAAAAATTTTAAAAAATCGAAAAATGGGAAGAATAATCGGAATTCGAAACAAAATTTTTTTTAATTTTCTAAATAATAAAAAATTTAAGGAGAATAATAAATTGTCAATTGAAAAGTGATGAAAATTATGGAAAAAATTGTAGAAAATAAATGAAAATTGAAGATTTTAATTGAAAATTGAAGAATTGTATTAAAATTCCAAGAAAATAATTGATAATTGAGAAAATGCGAGAATTATTGAATATTGAATCAAATAATTAAAAAAAGAAGAATGCAATTGAAAATTAAAGAAAATAATTAAGAATTGAAGAAAAAAATTAAAAATTAAAAAAATAAATTGAAGATTAAAGAATTAATTAAAATTTTAAGAAAATAGTTGATAACACTGTGTTACAAAAAATGAAAATTTTTTTTTTTTAATCGGACCTAGCCTTAGTTGTTTGTCATAAAAAACTACAAAAAATTGTGTATATTTAATTTCTCCCCCACCCCCAAAATTTCATTTTAGAGGTAAAAAACCGTTTTTCTGCGGTTTTGGTATAAAATATACTGTTATTTTGTGATTTTTGGTCCGATCTCATATTTTTTTATTTTAATTTAAAGCTGATAAACAAGGCTTTCTATACATAATAAGATTTTGAGTTTGAAATAAAATTTACGGTAGAAAAAGAGTAAACAAGTTCTAAAATTGGTAATTATTTTGAATGTTTTCAACTTTAGCAAAGATTTACGGCCCAATTTCATTTAGAATGTTTTCTTATGTACTAAAATATTTAAAGTGTACTTAATTCTGCGTCGAACAAGCTTTTTTTTAATTCAATTGGTAAAAAAACTAGCTGAGTTATTGCATTTTTTGTCTTTATAATCACAGTATTTTTCGGGAAAATAAATTTTCAAAAAATTTGTTGCTTTAAAATACTTTGAATATATTACCGAAATTTACTAAAATAAATATAAAAAAGTTTTTGGAAAATGATAAGTACCACTTGCAACAGTCAAAAAAAGTAAAAAAAAGAAAGTACTGTTTTTCGCTTATTTAAAATACTGTCATAGTAAAGACAAAAAATGCAATAACTCAGTCAATTTATCACCGATTTAATTTAAAAAAAGCTCATTCGACGCACAATTTAATAAGTTTTAACTAATTCAGTACAAAAAAAACATTCTATATAAAATTGGGCCGTAAATCATTGCCCAAATTAAAAAAAATTAAAAAAAAATTGCCAATATTCAAACTTTTTTTTACTCTTTTTCTACCGTAAATTTTATTTGAAACAGAAAACCTCTATTAAGCATAGAAAGCCTTGTTTTTCAGCTTCAAATTAAAATAAAAAAAATTGAAATCGGACAAAAAATGACAAAGTTACAATATATTTTATGTTTTTTATCTCTAAAATGAAATTTTCAGAGTGGGGGGGAATTTCATACACATTTTTTTAATTAGTTTTTCATGACCAACAACTTAGGCTAGGTCCGATTCAAAGTAATTCTTTACTGTTACACAGAGTTATTAAAAGAAAAATTACAAAATGACTAAAATAATTAAATATTAAAGAAAATAATTGAGAAATGAGGAAAATAATTCACAATCGATAGAAAAATTCGAAAACTGGCGAGAATAATCGACAATAGAACAAAATAATTTTAAAAATTAATTAATTAATTAATTTTAAATTAATTTGTGAAATATGAAAAAAAATTGATTTGCTATAAAATTTCTCAGAACTTTCCACGAAGAAGTTCCCGGTTTAGTAACAATTTTCCTGTCAAGTAGCCACCCTGGGATTTTAAAAAAGAAAATACAATTAAAAAATAAAAGAATAAGTTTTAAAAAAAGATAAAAAATCTGTTTTTAAAATTTATAGAAATTAGACTCACTTGTCCTTCAACTGGAAGTCCCGGATTCTTCATTATAATCTCCAGTTCATTTTTCACATCATCTAAAAATTGATCAGCAACCCCGCTCTCTGTATGAATGTGAGTGACACACAAATGAATTCCGCTCGGAAATTGAAGGGAATTCAAATTCCAGCCTTTTGCCCTGAGCGCTTCCCCAAGTCGGAAGATTTGGAAGTCATTGGAACCGAGGGCAATCACAGAGGTTGCAGGAGTGCCAAAAATATAAATACCACTCATCTTTCTCAATCTGCAAAGTTTATATAAAGATAATTAATTTTAATATTTTTCTAATTAATTTCTGGATTCCTTATTGTGCAAGATGATAATGAATATAAAATTTCTTTAGAAGAGGAAAATTTGATTTTATTTCTATAGATTTTGTACGTACTCTTTCTCAATATATTTGGTAGTGTCGACAATTTTTTTAGTAGCTTCCAGATAACCACTGGATCCAAAATACATCATAGCAGCCCAACAGGAAGCTATTATGCCACCTGCTCGAGAACCATTAACTGTTGGCGATCCGTAAATTCCTCCCGGCCAATCTGTTGACACTGTGTATTGGTGGTGTCTATATTTTTTATCTCGATAGAGAATTATCGACGAGCCTTTTGGAGCATATCCATACTAAAAGGAGAAATATTATTTTAATTTGTTTTGAACAATTTTCTAGTATATTAATATTAAAATTTAATCAAATTAATATTACACACAAAAAATAGGCGCGGTTAAAATTATACACATTTAAACTCTACAATGCTAAATTCTACAAATTTATAACCTGTTTCATTATTAGAAAATAAACAAACAAAGATGTGTAAAATTTTACATTGTGCAATATATCATTTGCAAAGTTTAATAAAGATAATATCAAAAATATACACTACCGACTAGAATTGTGGGACGACCCATTTTGAAATACATAAAACATTTTTTAAACGTAAAAAGTCTTTTAAAATTATCCTCAAAACATTAAAAACAGGGCTGATAAAAATCATGATTTTTTAAAAAATCCGATTTGTTTTATTTAAATCAAAAATTGATTTTTTTTAAAATATCATCAGTATATATAAAATCTCCAAATATTTATTTGTAAGTATCTAGTTTATTTTTTAAACAGTTACATAAAAATGTATAAAAAAGTATAAACTCTTTTCAAAAAATTATACTATTTTCAGACATTTTTTTTAAATTGAAAAAATAAATAAGAAGATAATTAAAAAATCGTTGAAATATATTACTAAAAAGACAACAATTTTAAAATTAGAAAAATATTACAGAATTATTTTACAAACTGAATAAAAAAAGAATGAATAAAACTATAGAAAATTTAAAAAAATTAAAAAGAAAAGAAATTTTATGAAAAAGAAGAACGATGTTAAAATGAGAATATTTAGTAAAAGATTAAATTTACATAATATAAAATAAAAAAATAAAAGTCTTCAAAAAAGTAGAAAATTGAGAAATTTAAAAAAAGTAGATATGAATAATAATTTCAAAAATGGGTAATTATAGATTATTAATTATTATTAATTTGGTTACATTAAAAGAAGGAATAATGTTTCTAAGAAATGAAAAACTGATAAAAAAATTAATTAAAACTCAAGGAAGGACTAAAAAAATAGTAAAACAACAAGAAAATTAAATAAATATGAAGAAAATGGAGAAATTTTCTTTTCCTTAATCTAACAAAATGTAAAAAAATTTAAAAAACACTAGAAATAATAAAATTTGGTTAGAATCTACTGAAAAATTAGAATTAATAAAAATAATATAAAAAAATGTATATAGGTATAAAGATAAATAAAATTTCCACAAAAGAAATTTAAAAATCCTTTAAAAATAAAAAAATTTTATTCAAATTAAACCAAAAACATTTTTATAATATTACACTTAAAACAAGTCTAACAATAAATTTAGAAAAATAAAGATAATTTAAAGATTTTATGAAAGAATGAGTAAGTTTGCAAAAAAACTCGCTAGAAATAGACAGGATGTGAAAACAAATTGAATAAATTTACAAAAATATGAGCGTAGGTATTTATATTCAAACATATGGAAATAATTATGAAAATCAACGAAATGAAAAGTTTAGTAAATGATATAACAAAATTGTGTAAAATAATATTAAATAATTTGCATAAAAAGAAGAAAATTAAAAAAAATCCTAAAATAAAAAGAGAAATACAAAAAAAAATATCAAAATTGAAAGAAGAAAAAATCTTAAAATTTTGTAAATATAGAAATTATGTAAAAATTGAAAAAGAATTATTGTGAATATATAAAATATATAATATTATTTAATGATTTTATATTAATTAATATGCATTTAAATTTAAAATAATTGAAGAAACAAATTGGAATATGAGTTAATTGAGGTTTAGAATTTATTTAAATTATGACTTAAATATATAAAAATTGTATACTATTTTTTGCTACTTTCATATCAAAAATTTGTAAATCGTAGGTATTTCGATCATTTGTATTAGCACATTTTTTTAAATTTTATAAAGATTAAAATAGTATTAGACATCCGGAGAATTGTAAAGTTCTTTTTATTTGAATCATGATTTTAATGCAGATGCCCTAATCAAAGTGATTTAAATCAATAACAGCCCTGATTAAAAAACGTTAATTATTTCAAAAGTAAGTTTCATTTGAATAAAACAGTAAAAATCACTGTTTTTTTAAATAATTTCTAATTGAAATATGAACTAAATAACTTCTTTTTGATCATATTCTTCTTAGAATTTTATTAGCTTTTAGGAAATAAGAAACAAATATTAGTTTCCATACTTTTTACGTTTAAAGACGTTTTTCATGAAACTCAAAATGTTTTGTCCCACAATTCTGCTTGGTAGTATAAATATTGTTATAATGAATATAATATTACATTTTATAATATAAATTATGTGTAGATTTTAACAGAGTATAATTTATCATTGTAGAGTTTAAATATGTAGAATTTAACTATGCAGGATTTAATATTATTGTTTTATAAAAACTCTTATTGAAGAGCTTTAATGTGTAGAATTTAACGTGCAGAATTTATTATTGTAGAGTTTAAATGAATACAATTATAATTGTAGAATTTATCATTGTAGAATTTTAACCGCTCCAAAAAATATTATAACAAAAGCTTGACTCAAATAAACCCAATTTTCCCAAACAATAAGTCAATTAAAACCTTATGAGTGTCAGCGGAAATGCTTGTAACTCCTGGAAGGGCAAAATCGAACGGAGGCAATTCAAAACCGACTTGTCTCATGAAACAAATTAAGAAACCTCCTAAGCAGGCATCAACGTGAACTGGAATATTGTAACGAATTCCAAGATCGGAAATTGCTTCGATATTATCCATCGTACCGTAAGGAAAGTTTGGAGTAGATCCAACAAGCTAGAAAAAGCAATTAAGTGTAATAATATTCTCTTTATATTTAAAAAATAAAAGTTCACTTCTCACCATAATGGTATTTTTAGTAATTGCTCTTTTCATTGCATCAATACTGACGGTGAAACTTTTATTATTCACCGGCACGAGGCGAACTTTAATTTTTAAAAATTGAGCAGCTTTATCAAATGCCGAATGAGCCGTTGTAGGAATAACCATTTCGGGATTCTTGATTCCCTTCACCTCTTTCGCATAATCTCTATAAGCCTTGCACGCTAGTAAAATCGATTCTGTTCCACCTGTTGACATCTGAAAGAGAAATAAATTAGTTGCAATTTTTTCAATTGAGATATAAAGATTCTTTAAATGAAATATTGACACTAAAAATAACTATAAATTCGAGAATTATTAAAAACCAAAAAAATGTTTATATCCGTAAAAGAAAAATAATTAAGAAGGTAAAAGTTTTCTCACAGTTCCACAAGAGTCTTCATCTCCATTAAATAAATTACAAGAAATTCTAACTATTTCAGCTTCCATTTTACAGACTCCGGGAAAAATATCGGGATGAAGAGGATTTGTGTAAGAAGCAATTTGATAGATACTGCCCATTAACTGGGCAAGATTTTTATCACTTCTGTAAACAGCTCCTGACACTTTGCCACCTCTCCAATCGAAATCGCCTAGATCGTTCACAAAAAATAAGATAAAATAATAATAATGTTTAAAATGATTAACAATAGTAAAAATATAATACAAGAGCATTACCTAATTTAATGTACTGGTCAACTAATTTCATAATTTCATCGGAACTCAGACCTTTCTGAGGAAGATTACGAACATATGGCACATCTTTAACTCTTTGAACAGCATCTGTTTTAAAATCTACAATTATTTTTCCTAATTCTTTGTCAATTTTATCACGAATCGATGGAATGTAACGAGCTAATCTAAGACCTTGTTTTTTTCCTCGTTCTAAAAGACCTGTAAATGGAAATTTAATTACAATGTGCCAACTTATATTAGGATATTCAGTGTTGCTACAAAAAACATGATTTGAAAATTCCATAACTTTTCCAGGTTTTCCAGACCATTTTCACAAAAATTCCAGATCCATAAATAGAATTATTTTAATAACTTTTTTGGTAGTTATAACGAAAAAAATATAAAATATTAAAATTAAATGAATAGTAAAATATTAATCAGGGTAACGATTAATTTTTGAAAAAAATTGTAGGCATTTTAAAAAAAAATTTGCAAATGCAATAAATAATGAAAATTACGAGAATAATTACAAAATTGAACAAAATATCTGAAAAATACAAAAAAAAATTTGAGAATTAAAAACAAAATTCGATAAATGATTAGATCAATAGGCAACTGAAAAAAATAATTGGCAAAATTAAACAAGAAATATTGAATTAAGAAATTTAGAAACAAGAAAAATTAAGAATATTATAGGAATAATTGTTGTTAATAATTACACTTTGAACAACTGGATTGGAGATTAAAAAAATTGTAAATTGAAGAATGAAATTTAAATTTAAAGAATATAATTAAAAATTGAAAAAAGTAATTAAAAAAGCTGAGAATTATGGAATATAGAAGAAAATAATTGAAAACTAAAGAATGGAATTGGAATTTGAAGAAAATAATAAAAAAATGAAGAAATAAATTGAAAATTTAAGAATTCACTTTAAATTTGAAAAAAAATAATTGATAATTAAAAAAGGTGAGTATTATTAAATATTGAATAAAATAATTAAAAATTGAAGACTGCGATTTCAAATTGAAAATAATAATTGAGAAGTGAAAAAAGAATTAAAATTTGAAGAATTTAATTAAAGATTGCGGAATTAAATTAAAATTTTAGGAAAATAATTGACAAACAAAAATTAGAAAACTGTCGACAATAATCGACAACACTATAAAATAGTTTTAAAACTTTAAGAATAATTATAAAATTTAAGAAAAATAATTGTACACTGAAAAATTTGTAGAAAATAATTAAAAATTGCGGAAAAATTAATAATTGAAGGAAATAGTTTAAAAATGATGAGAATAATTGAAAAATTGAAGAAAATATTTGAAAAATGACGAAAGTAATTGTCACTTGAAAACAAAATTCAAAAAATTACTAGATTAATAAACAACAAAACAAAAAAATTGAAAAAATTAAAGAATAATTATAAAATTTTAATAGAATAATAAAAAAAATTATAGGAAATAATTATAAATTGTAGAAAATAATTATTAATTGAAAGAAATAATTGAGAAATGACGAGAATAATAATTGAAGAAAATATTAAAAATTGAAGAAATAAATTGAAGATTATAGAATTAAATTTAAATTGTAAGAGAATAATAATTGATAATCAAAAGAAAAATGGCTAAATGATTAAAATAATTAAATATTAAGAAAAATACTTGCAATTGAAAAAAAGTAAAAAAAGTTCGAAAAATGGAGAGATTAATCGACAATAGAACAAAATTATTAAAAAAATTAAAGAATAATTATAAAATTGAAGGAGAATATTAAGTTGTCAATTAAAAACTGAAGAAAATTATAGAAAAAATTTTAGAAAATTAATAAAAATTTAAGAAGATAATTACAGAAATTATTGAAATTTCAAAAAATGATTGATAACTGGAAAAAGACGAGATTTATTGAATATGGAATAAAATAATTGAAAATTGAAAAAAATAATTGGAAATGAAGAAACTAAATTGGAAATTAAAGAATTAAATTGAAATGTGAAGAAAATAATTGATAATTGAAAGAAAACTTACAAATTGACGAAAATAATTGAGAAATGAGGAAAATAATTGTAAATTGTCAAAAAAATTTAAAATATCGAAAAAATCGTGATTAATCGACAACAGAACAAAATTATTGAAAAAGTTAAAGAATAATTATAAAATTGAAGGAGAATATTAAGTTTCAATTAGACATTAAAGAAAATTATAGAAACAATTTTAGAAAAAAAATTAAATTTAAAGAAGATACCTACTTAAAGAATTGTATTGAAATTTCAAAAAAATGTTTGATAATTGGAAAAAGACGAGAATTATTAAATATTTAATAAAATAATTGATATTTCAAGAATATAATTAAAAATTAAATAAAATAATTGAAAATGAAGGAAATAAATTGAAAATTAAATAATTAAATTGAAATATGAAGAAAATTATTGTTGATTGAAAGAAAAATTACAGATTAACGAAAATAATTGTCAAAAAAATTGAAATATTGAAAAATTGAAAAAATCTAATATAATTCACAACAAAACAAAATAATTAAAAAAATTGATGAATAATTATAAAATTAAAGGAGAATATTAAGTTGACAATTAAAATTGAAGAAAGTTAAAGAAATCATTTTAGAAAATAAATGAAAATTGAAGAAGATAACAATAGTATTTAAATTTAAAAAAAAAATGATTGATAATTCGAAAAAGACGAGAATTATTAAATATTGAATAAAATAATTGAAAATTGAAGATAATAAATGAAAATGGAAGAAAATAATTGAAAATAGAGGAAATAAATTGAAAATTAAAGATATAATTTGAAATGTGAACAAAATAATTGATTATTGAAAGAAAAATTAAAAACTGTCCAAAATAATTGAGAAATGAGGAAAATAATTGACAATTGACCAAAAAATTCGAAAGATGTCGAGAATAATCAACAACAGAACAAAATAATTAATAAATAATTATAAAATTTAAGGAGAATAATTTTATATTCAAAATCACTTACTATTCATAATTTCAATCAATGAAGTTTCACAGAAAATCAGTTGAAAATGACTAAATTGTCATTAATTTTTTTCTGATTGACAGATGGGAATAATTTTCAATTTTAGTAACAGCATTCAAAATTTGAATTATTTTCTATTGATCAATCAGGTAAAAGTCAACGACAATTCAGCAGTTTTCAACTTATTTCAAATAAAATATCACTGATTGAAAACGTAATATGCAATAGAAATTAATTTTTTAAAATAACATTTTATAAAATTCCCTAACTTGTCCAGGTATTCCAGGTTTTACAGAAACGTGGCAACCCTGATATTATTTTAAATAGTTATGATATTTTCTTACTTTCGTCTTGAAAAATAAAATCCCAAAGCCAAATGGACGTAAGTAAAGTAGTTGTAGTGATTGTTACAATCTGCCATGGCTCTTTTCCTTGAAAAACATCGTTTATAAACAATTTTACTGGCCCCACAAGCGGAATGTTTACCATAACTAAAAAATAAATAAATACTATCGATATATTATTTATTTGGAATGGAAATAAATAAATAAACTTAAGAAAATTATAAACTAATAACTTAAAAGTAATCTTTTAATTTATAAATTCTTAAATCTTTGTATCTCGCTCACAAATGTTAAATGTGAGGAAAAAGAAATTTATGAACAATATTTTTTCAGTCTTATATCTATAAAGCTTTGTCATATCTACAAAGTGAATTTCAAGAAAGTTTAATGGTAGAACATTCTTTTTAAAGATAAATAGCAATAAAATATGTTAATATTCACACAATTTTAACAAGCAGTATGTATTATAAATATTTTCTACTCACTTATAACAGACTTTGGATGTTTAGCCTCACTTTATCGCGATTAAATAAACTTTTTCTCATCACCTTATCTCAATTCAAATCAAATGATCTTTGTCTATTGTTCAGGAAAACAGAAAACTGATGCATTAATCAACATAAATACTGTAACATCTGGTAATGAAGGTTAGGTCGCGGCAGAGATGGGAGATTTTAAGAACCACGTGGTCTCTGTAGGTGGCGTAGTTTCCTTCTTTTCCGACATTTTCTAACCTAGATTTTAGTCGCGTGTGAAACGTCGTCCCGTAGTCATGTCTTTGAAACCTTTTTTCTAATTTTCCACATGCTACGGGGACCCTTGAACCTCGTGCGGTTTAAAAAACCGTTTAACAATTAATTAAAATTGTGTAATTCATTCCATTAAATTTCAAAAACTGAATAGTGAAACATTTTGTGCTGCCCCGGTGAAATTTGTCCGTTTTTGAACGTGAAAATAAAATTTCACATTTATCAATATTTACTGTAAGTTAATTACTTACAAATTCAACTCATTAAACGTCCCAGTGGAAAATGTGACATCAAAAAACTGTCCAAGACAGTAGGCAAAAAATTTGAAAATACAAACATTTGTAAACTAGTCTAATTTGTGTAAGTAGTTTGTTAATATATGTCGCTATTAATGCTGGAAGTACGTAAAAATAACATGTTATTCGGGGTTTGTATTACTGTGGGAATCGTTCTTTTGGCCTCCAAGTATCGCGACAACGTGCTTAGGAGTGTCAAACAATTTTGTTATAATATCGCCAAAAAAGACAATCAAGATGATGAAGAAGAAGCCAATGAAGAGAAGAAGGAAATTAAAATTTCATTAGACAAAGTAATTCTGGCAGACTCCTTAGAAACGTGCGATTACGCCGTTCAACGTATTCGCGGGTAAATTTTATTCATATTAATATTTTTATTATTTATTTATGATACAATTTACAATAATTATATTTTATTACATAAAATGTATTTAAATTGATTTTAATTATATTCTGGGAATGCATTGTTTGATTTTATTCAAAGGATATAATTAAATTTTCGAATTGTAAAGTAAACATACTTCTTTTGTTTACATTTCAATGGAATCTTCACCTTGATAATAACAGACAATTGAGGATGATAATAATCTTGCAGGCAAGAAATTAATTATGTTTACATTTTTTTAGGGACTTGTCTGGCGGCATTTTAGGTTTTGATTGTGAATGGGTCAATGAAGGCCCCGTTTCATTAATTCAGCTCGCCACAGATAATGGAGTATGTGCTTTATTTCGCCTCGGAAAAATCGGATATGTTCCTCCTAAACTTAAAGTTAGTGTTTCATCACTTATTTACTTATTACTAGATTTTATTTACATAATAATTTTATTTAATAAATAATTTTCTTTCTCACAAAGATACTATTTACATAATATTACTACCAGGGCTGCAATTGTTTTTAAATTATTTTGATTAAAATCATGATTTAAATAAAAAATCTTGACAATTCTCCAGGTGTCTAATACTGCATGTAAAAAATCATTAAGATTAAAAAAAGCGGAAATTTGTGGATAAATCTTGAAAATTTCCATTTTAATAATATTGTTTATAAAATTTTAAAAATTGTGCGTATACATATGATAAAAATACCTACAATCTACAAATTTGTGGTATGAAGATAGCAAAAAATAGTATTAAATTTTTATATCTTTTTTAGTCTTCATAATTTAAATAAATTCCAAACGTCAATTTACTCATATTTCCAATTTATTCCAACCTTAAATTACAATAAATTCAAATTTAAATGCATATTAATTAATGCATAACTAATTAAATAAAATTAATTTTTTTACATATTCACAATAAATATATAGGTATTTAAAACTATAAATTTTTGCAAATTCAAATAATGAAAATTACGAAATTGAAGAATATATCTGAAAAATGACGAAAATAATTGACAGTTGTAAATAAAATTGAAAAATGGCTACATAATTACACAATTGAAAAGAATAGTTTAAAAAAATTAAACAATAAATATTAAATTTTCAATAGTTTTCAATTGAATATAAATTTCAAAAAATGACTAGATTAATAGACAACTGAAAAAACTAATTGTAAAAATTAAATAAGAAATATTGAATTTAAAGATAATAATTGCAAATTGAACAGTATAGAAAATTATAGGAATAATTGTTGGACATACTAATTCCACATTTAACAACTGGATTAAAAGTTTAAAAAAAAATTGGAAATTAAAGAAAGCAATAAAATTTAAAGAATTGAATTAAAATTTATGGAATATATAAATTGAAAAAAAAGTAATTGAAAAAAGACTAGAATTAATAAAAATAGAAGAAAAAAATTGAAAACTGAAGAATGTTAATAAAAATTGAGAAATAGAATTAAAAATTAAAGAAAATAATTAAACAATTGTATTAAAAATTAAAGAAACTTAATGATAATAAAAAAAAATTATAGAATAAAGGCGATAATTTTATAATATTAAAGAAAATAATTAATAACTGAAAAGTGGAATTTAAATATGATGAAAATAACTGAGAATTGAAGAGAATAGTTCTAGAATTGAATAATTGAATTGTAATTTCAAAACAATTTTTATGAGTGAAACAAATAATTGAAAAATTGGAGAATTTTTGAATATTGAGGAATTAATTAAAAATAATTGAAAATTAAAGAAAATATTTGAAAATTGAAGATAGCAATTACAAATTGAACAAATAAATTAGAAATTAAAGAATTAAATGGAAACTTCAAGAAAATAATTTATAATTAAAAGAAAAATTACAATATGACGAAAATAATTAATTATTAAAAGAAAATAATAAACAATTTTAAAAAATCGAAAAATGGTGAGAATAATCGTTATTTAAACAAAAAAATTTTAATTAATGAATAATCATTAAATTGAATGAGAATAATAAGTTGTCAATTGAAAACTGATGAAAATTATGAAAAAAAATTGTAGAAAGTAAATGAAAATTGAAGAATTGTATTGAAATTTCAAGAAAATAATTGATAATTAAGAAAATGAGAGAATTATTAAATATTATTTGAATCAAATAATTGAAAAACGAAGAATGCAATTGAAAATTGAGGAAAATAATTGAGGATTGAAAAAAATAATTAAAAATTAAAGAAACAAATTGAAATTTTAAGAATATAGTTAATAATTGAAACAAAAATTACAAAGTGACTAATTATAATTAGTCACTTTACAAGAGAAATTTAAAAAGTGTCGAGAATAATCGACAACAGAACACAATAATTGAAACAAATTAACGAATAATTATAAACTTTAAAGGGAATAATTGTATATTGAAAACTGTTAAAAATTATAAATTTATTTATTAATGAAATTAAATTTATTTGAACTGATATTTATAAATTTTAATTTTAATCAATTTAAATGCATTTGCAGAAGTATCTAATTTAAAACAAAAAATATCTATATTCCAAACTTCTGGTGTGGACAGAATTAAAGTTAATGAATGTTATTTCATAACATTCACTAATTTTTTTATTTCGTTGATTTTCCTAATTATTTCAATATTTTTAAATATAAATACGTTCCTTTTTTTTTTAATTTTATTGATATGGTTTGCACATCTTGTCTATTTTTTGCAAATTTACTTATTCTTTTATAAAATTCTTGGATTTTTTTTATTTTTCTAAATTGATTGTTGGACTTGTTTTAAGTGAAATATTATAAAAATATTTTTGGTTTAATTTTCCTAAACTTTTTTATTTTTAAAGGATTTTTTATTAATTTTATTTTTATATTGTTCTAATTATTTATAATTTATATAGGGGAGAGGGCCCCAAGTTGGACACCCTATCGATTTATTGCTGTAGAATCCAAACCGAATAAAATATATTAAAATGTTTTATACCGGATGAAAGTACAATTTATAAGGTAACTTATGGCCACAGAGATAAAATTCTATTTTGAACATAAACATTTTTTAAAGCATTTTTTCTAATTGTTAAAATTTTCGGACTAAAAAAAAGTGGCCTCAAGATGGACACCTTCTTAAAAGTCTCTGAAAATGGTAGTAATTAAAAAATTAACATCGTGTAACAATTCTTGAACTAAGTTTTAATCATTTTACGGAGTTTATCAAGAAATAAAATTTCTAAAAACTTCAATTTAATAGCTCAACAGTAAAAAGTAATAAAATATCGAAAAATATCAATATAATAAATTCTCTAACTATAAAATCACATTTTATGGTGAAAAATAAAATTTTTAATTAATTGGCTAAAAAAATTATTGAAAAAAGTATAAAATCGAAAATATGCAAAAAAATACATTGAGATTTTAGGCCTGTCCATCTTAGGGTACATGACACCATTTTTTAATCTCCAGTAAATATATATATATGAATACTGAATTAGTAAAATCATTTTAAAATATTATTATACGATAAATAAAGAATAATATAACGTTCAGTACTCATTCTAAATCATAAATTTAAATAACTTTACCAACTTGAGAAAAAATTGTTACAAAACTTTTTTAGACACAAAATTACGTGGTATGTGTAGAAGAAAAACCAACTGGTTTTTTTTCCTCAAATGTGCATCAAAATGTTCGTCTATACAAACAACAAAAATGACAGAAAGCATAAGGCGCTGTCACCTTAAACAAAAATTTTATACGAAATGTCCATCTTGGGGCCCTGTCCATCTTGGGGCCCACTCCCCTAATAATACATATAGGACATATTTAAAATTTTGTATTTTATTTATGATCAGGGCTGTTAAAAATCATGATTTTTTTAAAAAAATCAAAAATTGATTTTTTTAAATATTATCAGCATAGAAAACTCTCTAAATGTTTATTTGTAAGTAGTTTATTAAAGAAATAAAGAAAAGATAAAAAAAATAACACAAAAAATGAAACAGTGACATAAAAATATATAAAACAGTAGAAACTCTTTTCAAAAAACTAAACTATTTAATATATATATATTTTTGAAATTAAAATAATAAATAAGTTAATAATTAACAAAACGTTGAAATACATTAATAAAGAGAACAATATTTTAAAATTAGAAAAATTAGATAATTATTTTACAAATTAAATAAAAAAAGAATTAATATAATTTTGTAAAATTTAAAGAAATTAAAAAAAAAAGAAATTCTATGGAATACAAGAGCGATGTTCAAATGAAAATATTTAATACAAGATTAAATTCACATAATATAAAATAAAAGAATAAAATCTTTCAAAAAAGTAGAAAATAAAGAAATTTAAAAAAAATAGGAATAAAATTTAAATTTTAAAATAGGAAGAAAATAGAGAAATGTTTTTACCTACTTAAAAAGCCTTTAAAAATAAAAAAGTTTAAGCAAATTAAACCAAACACATTTTTATAACATTACACTTAAAATAACTCCAACAATAAATTTAGAAAAATAAAGAAAATCTAATAACTTTATGGAAGAATAAGTAAGTTCGCAAAAAATAGAAAAGATGTGGAAAAAATGAAGTAAACTTACAAAAAAAAAATGAGAGTATTTATTTTTAAAAATATGGAAATAATTATGAAAACCAACGAAATAAAAAGTTTAGTGAATGCTATAATAACAAAATTGTGTAAAATAATATTCAATAAATAATTTGCATAAAAAGAGGAAAATTAAAGAGAATCCTACAGTAAAAGGACAAATAAAAAAAAGAAGAAAAAATATCAAAAGTAAAAGTAGAAAAAAACTTTAAATTTTGTAAAAATAAGAAATAAGATAAAAATTAAACAGTTTCGACAAATTAAAATCTATTAGAAATCTTGTAAGAATATTAAAAAAAAAGGATTATTGTGAATATGGAAAATAATTAATATTATTAAATTATTTTGCATTAATTAATATGCATTTAAATTTGAATTAATTGAAATTTAAAAGAAACAAATTGGAATTTGACTTAATTGACGTTTGGAATTGATATAATTATAATGATTTAAATATATAAAAATATAATACTATTTTTTGCTATTTTTGTATAAAAAATTTGTAAATCGTAGGTATTCTGATCATCTGTATTATCAGAATTCATGAAGATTAAAATATTAAAGTTGAAATTTTGAAGATTTATCCACAAATTTTTGGGTTTTGTTTATGGTTTCTGATGTTTTACATGCAGTATTAGACATCCGGAGAATTTAAAAATTTTTTTGATTTAAATCAAAATGATTTAAATCAGTAACAGCCCTGTTTATGATTTTATTTAAATTCATAATTATTTTCATTAATAATTGTTAGAAACTAAAATACAATTAACAAAAAGAAAATACATTCGCTTTTCTATGATTTTTAAAAATTAATTATTGTAATAAAGTGGAAGTTAAAATGGAAAATTATTAATTAATAAACATTAAATACTTTTTCTATAAGTAAGTAATAAAATTAGAGACTAAAAATATGTACAATTTGCATTCCTTAATTATAAATTGAGATTTAACAAAAATCAATTCATCACTCAGTAAATTTTATATATTTTAGTAATATTTTCTTACCACACTTTGGTCCTAATTTAGAAAATTTATTGTAAAAATATATATTTAGAATTTTTTTTGATTAATATTAATCGTTATAAACTGACAAAATATAAATAAAAATTTTGAATTTAAAATCAATAATCGATTGTCAAACTTTAGAGTGGATTTTAAAATATAAAAAATAAGCTTTTTTTCATTAAATTTTAAACTTCAATAATTCATAAACTGATTTAGTAGTAGTAGATTCTTACAAATTTTTTTTATTTTTTGTACTTTTTATATTTTCTTATACAGTTTGTTAGATTAAGAAAAAAAATATATCTCCATTTTCATCCTATTTATTTAATTTTCTTGTTGCTATATATTTTTTTAGTCCTTCCTTGTATGTCATCACTTTTCTACTTTTTAGAAACATTTTTCCTTTGTTTAAATTGTTCAGTTTTTATCTTGTAATTACGAATTTTTGAAAAAACATTTATTTTGTTCTTTTATCTACATTTTTTAAATTTCTCAATTTTCCACTTTTTTGAAGACTTATTCTTTTATTTTATAATATGTGAATTTAATTTTGTACTAAATATTGTTATTTTAACTTCGTTCTACTATTTCATAGAATTTTTTATTTTCCAAAATTGTATTCATTCTTTTTTTATTCAATTTGTAAAATAATTTTCTAATTTTAAACATGTGTTTTCTTTAGTAATATAATTCAACGTTTTTTTAATTATCTTCTTATTTATTTTTTTTAATTTAAAAAAATGTTTGTAAATAGTTTAATTTTTTGAAAAGAGTTTCTACTTTTTCATATATTTTTATGTCACTCTTACATTCTTGATTTGTTTTTTAAAGTTTTTCTTTATACCTTTAATTCCATTACATTTTTTATTTAAAGGAATTTTCTCATTTTTTTAATAGACTCTTTTCTTATCTTTTTACGCTTTTCTATTTTTTTTTAATATATTATTTTTTCGTTGCTTTTACCTATGTTCCTGAACTTCACGATCATATGAATTTGAAGATATTTTTTTTAAATTTCTCATTTACATATTCGACATAATTTATTTTATTTTTATTAAATGTTTTATTTTTTAATTATTTCTTATTAAATATATTTAGTTTAAAAAATAAACCTGATTACTGATTACTACAATTATATTATTTATTATTAACATTATTTATTTCTTGAAGGAGCTGCTGTCAAATAGACATCTTCTGAAAGTGGGCGTAGCTCCATTTGAGGATGGAAGGAAGTTAACAAAAGACTATGGATGCAAAGTTTACGGAACACTGGATCTCAGAAATCTTGCAGATCGACTTAATCTCCCGAGTCCGAAGAGTTTAGCAGCACTTTGCTTGGAATATCTTGGTCTTGAATTGGACAAAGTGTTAGAAATCAGATGCAGCGACTGGGACAATGAAACCCTTACAGATGATCAGATAGCTTACGCCTCTTACGATGCACTAGCTTCTGTTTTTATCTATCACCAGGTAAAATCACATTTCTTTAATTCATAAAATTTTAAAAAGCCTCTTCTCAACAATACAATCTTTTAAAAAACTCAAATTGTAGTTTTATATATCTAATCACAAAAAATTCATTTCTTTATTAGATTCTGCAGAAAGCGAGAAAAAAACGATCTTTTTGGCAAAATTTCATTCAGTTGTTGAAGGGCGCTTGGGAAAAGGACGATGATGAAAGATGTTATGGTTTACCCAGCGGCATAATTGATGAGAGGTATGATTATTTGGATTTGATTTAATGTTTAAATAGATTTAATGTAATTAAAGAGAGGATTTGTTTTCAGGTTCAAGGCTCAAAGGGGCAGCACTTGTAACAATAGTAAAAGCTTGATTAACAACAATAAATTAAATCAAATTATAAATAGAGATAATGACGGAACTACTTCAAACAAGAACAGCATTCCTGCAAGAAATAAACCTTTGTATCATAATTGCTATCTCCAAGCTCCTGATGGAGATACTCTGTGTACTTGTGATCGCAAAAAAGCCGAGTGGTATGTTTCGAAAGAATTGGGAACAGTCGTCAAGGAAGACCCCTACACGGTGAAGCTTAAATTTGAGCCTTCAGGTCGTGCCTTGGGCCAGGTCGGTCAATACTACACCCAGGTGAAACTCAATCAGTGCGTTGTTTGCGGATCTAGCGAAAAGTTCGTCAGGAAAAACGTCGTCCCGAGAGAATACCGCAAATATTTTCCACGTTAGTATTTTGAAAATTAATGACAAATTATCTAAAATTATTAATATCAGTATATTTGTAAATTATTGTTAAAAATATTTTGTTAGAAAAAAGTAGAAACTCTTTTTAAAAAATTAAACTAATCACGGACATTTTTTTTTAAATTAAAAAAATAAATAAGAAGATAATTAAGAAAACGCTGAAATATATTACTAAAGAGAAAAAAGTTTTAAAATTAGAAAAATTAGAGAATTATTTTACAAAAATTGAAGAAAAAAAGAATGAATTTTGGAAAAATTTTATGAAATAGTAGAACAATGTTAAAATAAGAATATTTAGTACCAGATTAAATTTACATAATATAGAATAAAAGAATACGTATATGTTTTCAAAATGAAATGGAGAAATGTTTTTTTTTTTCTTAATCTAACAAACTGTAAAAAATTTAAAAAGTACAAAAATTAAAAAAAATTGGTAAGAATCTACTAAAAAATTAGATTTAATAAAAATAAACTAGAAAAGTGGAAAAAAAATTAAACCAAAAATAGTTTTATAATGTTACATTTAAGGAGAATTTCTCCATATACATAACCTCAAACTAGAAAGTCGTTTTTCACCCCAAATTAAAAGTAATATTCAAATTAATTTCACCAAATTATGAAAGATCCAGTTGTGCAATTTTCAGAACAAATTAAGTTGAGATAAAATTTGTTGTCAAGTAACAATTATTTAACATTTTATGTTTTTTCTTTAAATTTAATAAACAACTGCAATTTTTATTCAATTTTGACAAATAATAGCTTATTTTTATTGGTGAAACATTCTCTGCAAGTTTATTTATTAGATTTTATTGAACAATATTTTCTTTAAATAACTTTTAAACAAAATATTATTTAACAAAACCCAACAAATAAAATTGTAGAGAATGTTTTAACGAGAACAATGTTGTTCACGAAATTTAAAAAATAACATAAAATGTAAAAAAAAGTATTACTTGACAACTTAAACCAATTTTTTCTGGAAGATGTATAACTGGATCTTTCAAAATTAAGTGAAATTGATTTCAATAATATTTTTATTGGGGGTGAAAAACGACTTTCTAGTTTGAGGTTATGTCAACGGAGAGAACATCCTTAAAACATAATTTTTTTGATAAAAGCAATAAATTTAGAAAAATAAAAAGAATCTAAAAATGTTATAAAAGAATAAGTTAGTTCGCAAAAAAATGACGTGAAAACAAAACGAATTAAATAAATTTACAAAAAAATGAGCGTATTTGTTTTTAAAAATATGGAAATAATTAGGAAAATCAACGAAATAAAAAGTTTAGTGAATGTTATAATATAACAAAATTGTGTAAAATAATATTAAATAATTTGCATAAAAAGAAGAAAATTAAAGGAAATCCTAAAATAAAAAGACAAATATAAAAAAAAATATCTAAAATAAAGAAGAAATAATCTTAAAATTTTATAAAAATTAGAAATTATAAGATAAAAATTAAACAGTTTGGAAAAAGATAAATCTCTTAGAAATCTTGTAAAAATTAAAAAACAGGATTATTCTGAATATGGAAAATAATTAATATTATTTAATTAATATGCATTAAATAATATTCATTTAAATTTGTATCAATTGAAATTTAAAAGTTTGAACAAATTGGAATATGAGTTAATTGACGTTTGGAATTTATTTAAATTATTATGAGTTAAAAATATACATTAATTTCATACTATTTTTTGCTATCTTCATACCAAAAATTTGTAGATCGTAATTATTTTGATCACCTAAATTAGCACAATTTTAAAAATTTTATAAAGAATAAAATGTTAAAATTGAAATTTTCAAGATTTATCTACAAATTTCTGTGTGTTTTTATGGTCTGCAACACTGATTAAAATAATTGGGCATTTGCATTAAAGTCATGATTTAAATAAAAAAAACTTAAAAATTCTCCAGATGTTTAATACTGCATGTAAAAAATCGCAAAAACATTTAAAAAAAACCAAAAATTTGTGGATAAATTTTGAAAATTTCAATTTTAATATTTTATTCTCTTTAAAATTTGATTAAAAAACTGTGCTAATACAGATGATCAAAATATCTACGATCTACAAACTTTTAGTATGAAGATAACAAAAAATAGTATTAAAATTTAATATCTTTAAGTCATTATAATTTAAATAAATTGCAAACGTCAATTAACTCGTTTTATTCATTTATTTTATTTATTTAGTTATGTTTTCAAAAATAAAAAAAATAAATAAATAAAAAACTTTTAAGATTTTTTCTTTATAATTTTCTTTTACTTTTGATATTGTTTTTGTATTTGTCTTTTTATTTTATGATTTTTTTTTAATTTTCTTCTTTTTGGGCAAATTATTTAATATTATTTTACACAATTCTGTTATTATAACATTCACTTACATTTTTATTTCGTTGACTTTCTTAATTATTACCATATTTTTAAAAATAAATACGCTAATTTTTTTTGTAAAGTAATTCAATTTGTTTTCACATCTTGTCTGTTTTTTGTTAACTTAATTATTAATAAAATAAAATAAAATAAAAAATTTTTAGATTTTCTATATTTTTCTAAATTTATTGTTGAACTTGCATTAAGTGTAATATTATAAAAATACTTTTGGATTAATTTTCCTAAACTTTTTTATTTTTAAAAAATTTTTAAATTTCTTTTGTGAAATTTTTATTTGTCTTTATATACATTTTTTATTTTATTTTTATTATTTCTAATTTTTTAGTAGATTCTTAGCAAATTTGTTTATTTTTTGTACTTTTTACAGTTTGTCAGATTAAAAAAAAAACATTTCTCAATTTTCATCTTACTTATTTAATTTTCTTAATCCTTTCTAGCATTTTAATTAATTCTTTAATTTTTGTCATCATTTTTATATTTCTTAGAAACGCTTTTCCTTCTTTTAAATTATTTAGTTTTTATCTTGTAATAATGCATTTTTGAAAACATTTATTCGATACTTTTAAATACATTTTTTATATTTATCATTTTTCTACTTTTTTGAAGACTTTTATTCTTTTATTTTATACTTATTATGTAATTTATTCTTGTACTAAATATTCTCATTTTAAAATCGTTCTTCTATTTCATAGAACTTTTTTCTTTTGAAATTATTGGAAATTTTCCAAAATTTTATTCACTTTTCTTTTCTTCAATTCTTTGTAAAATGATGCTCAAATTTTTCAAATTAAAATTTTTTTTCATTATATTCTTATTTATTTTTTTATTTTAAAGAAAATGTACGTCAATAGTTTAATTTTTTAAAAAGAGTTTCTACTATTTTATATATTTTTATGTCACTGTTTCATTCTTGTGTTGTTTTTTTTTACAATTTATTATTTTTTCGTTGCTTTTACCTAATTTTTTTAATTTTGCGATTATATATGAATTCGAAGATATTTTTCGAAAATTTCTCATTTATTCCACATAATTTGTTTTTTAAATAAATGTTTTATTCTTCGTTATTTCTTATTAAACGTTCTCAGTTTAAAAATAAAAGACTTAGAAATAATAACTTGAATATTTTATATAAGTACTGATTTTATATATGATTAAAAAAAATCAAATTTTAATTTTTTTACAAAAATCATGATTTTTATGAGCCTTGGACTCTGCAATTTTTTACATGCAGTATTAAATATCTGGAGAATTGTGAAGTTTTTTTTTATTCAAATTATGATTTTAATGCAAAAATACCCCAATGATTTAAATCAATTACAGTCCTGCGGATAATTGAATTATATTTTCTTTTTTAGTTGTAATGAAAGCACACCAATCTCACGATGTTCTGCTGCTCTGTCCATCTTGCCACGAAGTGAGCAATTATTACGATCTTGAGTTAAGAAGACGTCTGTCACAAATGTGCGACGCGCCTTTGCCTGGGCCGTCGACACACTTACGGGATGATATTCCCCGAGGATGGCAAAAATTGCAATCAGCGGTTAAAGCTTTGCGAGGTAAGGCTGTAATTCCTGCTCAAAGACGCAAGGATTTAGAGTCTTACATTTTGTCATTCACTGGACAACGGGAATTCACACCAATTCTGCTAGATGTTCTTCATGAACGACTCAAAAATAGACCTGAGCCTAACATTACTAACAAATGTGAACCTCACGGTCTCAAGGTACTTATTCCTTGAATATGATAAATTTATTTTTTACTTATTAAAATAAATATATTTTTGAAAAAACTTGAAAAACATTATTAATATTGTTTTAAATTATAGGTAGTGCGACATTTCGAGAGAACAGAAGGCGGTCTAGTGGAACTTGAAAGGCTTTGGAGGGAACATTTTCTAACCGTGATGAAACCTCGGTTTCTTCCAAAATTGTGGTCTGTTTGTCATAATCAAGAACGACTCGCCATTCGTCAAACCCAAAATCGAATAGAGCCACAAGACGCACGAGTGGCTGGATTAGTACATTAAGCATTTCTAAAAATAATTTTAAATCGTACCTGAAAGGACTCGTATAAGAGCGAGTACTTCTTTTATTAAGACTGTATAAATGATTTCAAAAATCACTTTACTTATTAGCTTAATTAATTCAGTCTTAACTTATTTATTCCAAGTAGTCTTTTTATGTAGTGTATGCTTTAAAAAGTAGTGTAAACTTTAAAATGTAGTCTCATTTTCAAAATGTAGTGTGAAAATTGAAATTTAATATTAACTTGAAAAAAAAATGTAAATTTTACAATGTAGTGTAAGAAATGTAGAACTTTAAAAAGTAGCGTAAACTTGAAAATGTTAACTTAGTAATGTAGTGTTAACTTGAAAAAGTAGTGTAAAATTTAAAAAGTTTAACTTTAAAATGTGTCATAAATTTGTAAGTACTGTAAACTTGAAATTGTGGTGTAAGCCTTAAAAAGGAGTAACAAAATTGTAAAATATTGATAAGGTGCTTTTTCACCTTAAAATGTAAGATTTCTACGTCATTTGTATAACATTAAAAAACTAAAAAAAAAAATTTTTTTTATTTAAGGAATATAGCCCACATTTTATTTTTGTATAGGAATTCAAGGAAACAAATACAGGGTTGCCACGGTTTTGAAAAACCTGGGAAACATGGAAAAGTCAAAGAATTTTATAAAATGTTTTAAAAAATTAATTTAATTAATTTTTATTTTTATGATTTCAATCAGTGATATTTTATTTGAAATAAGTTGAAAACTGCTGAATTGTCGGTGAGTTTTACCTGATCGATCAATAGAAAATAATTCAAATTTTTAATGCTGTTACTAAAATTGAAAAGTATTTCCATCTATCAATCAGTAAAGAATTAATGACAATTTAGTCATTTTCAATTGATTTTCAATATAAAATTATTCTCTTAAAATTTTATAATTATTCATTAATTTTTTTAATTATTTTGTTTTGTTGTCGATTACTCTTGACAGCTTTCGTTTTTTTTTGCAATTGTCAATTATTTTCGTCATTTCGTAATTTTTCTTTCAATTATCAATTATTTTCTTAGCATTTCAATTCAATTTTTAATTTATTTCCTCTATTTTCAATTATTTTATTCAATTTTCAATTATTTTCTTCAATATTCAATACAAATCTTGAATTTTCATTTATTTTCTCAAATTTTTTCTATAATTTTCTTCAGTTTTTAATTGACAATTCAATATTCTCCTTCAATTTTAAAATTATTCATTAATTTTTTCAATAATTTTGTTTTATTGTCAAAATAGAATTAAACCTTCAATTTTTTATATTTTTTCCAATTATTATTGTCGTCATTTCTCAATTATTTCTTTGAATTATTAATTATTTTCTACAATTCATAATTATTTCCTACAATTTTTTCAGTTATTCTCTTAAAATTTTATAATTATTCTTTAATTTTTTGAATTTTTTTGTTTTGTTGTCTGTTAATCTATAGTCATTTTTCAAATTTTGTTTTCAATTGTCTATTATTTTCTTCAATTTCTTATTTATTCTACTGGATTTTCAATTATTTCTTTCAATTATTAATTTTTTTCTGCAATTTTCAATTGTTTTCTACAAATTTTTCAATGTACAATTATTCTTCTTAAATTTTATAATTATTCTCTAATTTAAAATTTTTTTTTTATTCTGTTGTCGATAATTCTCGACAGTTTTCTAATTTTTTTTCATTTGTCAATTATTTTCCTAAAATTTTAATTTAATTCCTTAATCTCTTATTTAATTCTTTAAGTTTTAATTATTTTCAATTTGAAAATGCAGTCCTCAATTTTCAATTATTTTATTCAATATTCAATAACTCTCACTTTTTCTTAATTATCAATTATTTTTTCAAATTTGAATTTAATTTTTAAATTTTCAATTTATTTCTTCATTTTTTTATTTTTTTCCAATTTTAATTCCATTCTTTAGTTTTCAATTATTTTCTTCAAAATTCCATAATTCTCAGCTTTTTTTAATTATATTCTTTAAATTTTAATTTCATTCTTCAATTTTCACTTTTTTTCGATTTTCAAATCCAGTTCAATTTGTAATTATTTACAACAATTATTCCTATAATTTTCGTTTAATTTTTCCAATTATTTTTTTCAGTTGTAATTGTTCAAGTCATTTATCGAATTTTGTTTTTAATTGTCAATTTTTTTTATCATTTTTAAGATATTTTATTCAACTTTGTAATTATTCTCGTAATTTTCATTATTTATTGCATTTGCAAAAATTTGTAGTTTTAAAAGACTAAGTACGAAATTGTTGATCAACTTTAATCTCAAAATTCAAAATATTACATCAAAAGTAAACTTAAAAAAAATTATTTTTGACCTTGAAACCTTTTTAAAATGCTTTCAATTTTCTTCAAAAATCACTCGATACCCTGATTGATATTTTATTATTCATTTAATTTGAATATTTTATATTTTTTTTGTTGTAACTACCAAAAAAGTTATTAAAATAATTTTATTTTAGATCAGGAATTTTTGTGAAAATGGTCTGGAAAACCTGGACTTTTCAAATCATGTTTTTGTGGCAACCCTGAAAAAAGCTAGATTCTTATCCTGAGCTTTGATCCAAGATAATCTTAGATTATTTATTAACAATAAAATCAAAAGTGGTCGCAAAATTATGTACAGTTTGTCTATTAAAAATTAAAACAGTATCATGTTTTTTCTTCATGAATGTTGGATTTTTTCTGATCCTGCGGACTTACATTCTGGAGCTCTTCGTCAATTCGTTCTTTGGCTCTCACGACTTTAGACTGGAGATAGAAAGATCCTCCTTTCGATCTGTCGTTTGCTTCCAAAAGATACTTGTAATGCTTATCTATTAATTCCGATTGTTCTGGCTTCTCTACATTAAGTATTTTTAAGGCTTCTTCTAGAGTAATCCCAGTCCGAGTATTCGAAACTACTCTCTGAGCACCTTTTTGTCCACCACCCGCTCTGCGTGCAGCTTCCTGACTTGCAGCAAGTTCCTGACGAAGAGCTCTTGCAAAAGCTCTTGCTACCACTTGCGTTCCAAGGACAATAATTTGAGCTAAATATTTTGCCATAATCTTGACTCTTTACTTTATGAAATGAAGAAAGAATGTCGGTCTTTTCCTCTTCGATATCCCAACAAGTTACACAGTTAACCTCAAAAAAGTGTTTCTGCAATAAAGGAAACAAGTACTTTTTTAAAACAAACTTTTACAAGCAACAACATTTTGAAATTTAATTATTGTGTTCGTTTTAAGAAACGCAAATTAGTGTTGAAAGTCAATTCAATGACAAAAATATATAATATATGTACTAATTAAGTGAATATTTTTTTACGAACCTTTTTAAATTACGATGATACAACCATCCAAATTCGGGAAATTTGAGAAAATTTTCTATGTTTACTAAAAGTTATTTATAATTCGCTAAACACGGGATTTTTAAGAAATTTAAACACCGGTTTTGTCTTACGTACATTTTCGCATTTCTTTGCAATTCTCTTTTATGCACGTGCGCACTCGTTTTTTATAACGTAAAAAATTTGAGGTTATGTTTCTTGGAATTTTACCGAGAATCGGAGAAAATGACATTACTTTACTTCGTTACTGCAATTTACTAAACCAATCAACAGTCAACAGTTGGTAAATTTCAGGAATTATTTCGTAAGTTTCAAAGAACTTGTTTTATTCCTTAAATTTCATTTCAATGGCAGACTACTTTCAGATATATTTTTGAAAGAAGTTTTCGCTATAATCACACGTGTTTTTTGACAGCTGAAATTTATTCAATTTTACCGATACTTATTAATATTTAATAAATCAATCAATATATTGTATATTGGTATATAAACAGGTGTGATACAATTTAAACATTTTGTGTGATATAAAGTGGAGAGTATTTCAAACTATTTTTTTATTTTACAGTTTATAAACATTGAAGATTTTATATGTACATCAAAGATGTATTCCGACGTTATGGAATTATTAGAAGATGAGAAAATGACAAGAATTTGTGCCCCGATGGTCAGGTACAGTAAGTAAGTACATAAAACAAAAGTTAACTAAATGAAAACAACAACAAACAAAAATTAAATTTCTATAAACACAATTTTTAATTGACAGGTTGCAATTTCGAACTTTGGTAAGACGATACAATTGCGATATTTGCTTCACACCTATGATTTTAGCAGATTCATTTGTGCAATCCTCAAAAGCTCGTGATATTGAATTTACAACAAATGCAGAAGATAAACCTCTTATTGTTCAATTTGCTGCCAATAATGCTGACGATTTTGTTCAAGCTGCAGAAATGGTTGCTCCGTAAGTTTTTAAAAATCTATTATAGTTCAAGAGAAAAAAACCTTTTAATAAAATAATCTTTTGTTTACAGATATTCTAGCGGAGTAGATTTAAATTGTGGATGTCCTCAACGTTGGGCTTTAAAAGACGGATACGGAGCACATTTACTAAAAAATCCCCAGGTGATAAAAGAATTAATATATCAAGTGCGAAATCGTATTCCAAATCCTTTCACAGTCTCGGTTAAAATTCGCATCTTGAAGGATTTAAAAAAAGCTGTTCAAATTTGCCAAACAATAGAAAAAGCAGGAGCTTCCTTTCTCACAATTCATGCAAGAACTCCAGAAATGAGAAACGAGCCAATTGACTTAGAAAGTTTAAAAATTCTAAGAGACTCTGTTAAAATTCCGGTAATTGCAAATGGAGGTGTTAAAAATCTAGAAGATGCCCTACTTTTGAAACAGGAATCGAGATGTAACGGTGTTATGTCAGCTGGTGGAATTTTAACTAATCCAACATTATTTTCCGGTTCTAGTGTCACTACTTTAAATTGTGTCCAAGACTGGATTGACATAACTTCAATCATTCCAACGAACTTTTTGACATTTCATCATCATTTAGTTTTTATGTTAGAAAAAGTAGTTCCAAAGGCGGAACGAAAAGTATTTAATGCCTTGCAAGACAAAGATTCGGTTTTGAATTTTATTGAAGAATATTTTGGAATAACTCCAAATGTAATTCATGATAGGTATAAAAATATTGAATGTGTTTACGAGTCTACACAAAATACGTGTACCAAGAGTGAGAATTTTAATAATGATGGACTGTCGCAATTATTTTTGGAAAACTTGTTCGTCTGTTGAGAATTTGAAAAGGAATTGTTTTCTTTTACTGAATGAATGAAGGTATTTTTTTTTTAAATAGTATGTGTAATTAAATTGTGTAAGTTAATTAGTATAAGATTAATTGTCATAAAGTAAAATTATATTAAAATGTATTAAAACTATATTCACGAGACTTGATTTTCAATCCTTAAAACTAAAACTTAGGTTATTTTAACAAGTTTTGTTTCTACAATATTTGAAATTACCGCTAATAAAAGATGGCGTTCATTGCGGAAAAAGAAATTCCAAGAATTTCATGACGTGTGAAAATAAAATCTTTTTTTTAAATGTCATAATAAATTATGACTTTTAATCCAGTAATAATGTAAATAATAACTTCGGTTAATACGAGGGAAAGTAGGAGAGAAAAATGGTGAAATATTGATTTATTCTATTGGATAGAGGAAGATAAATATAAATACTTGGTTTCAGACTTTTTTTGAATCAATTTATTGTAAGTATTTGTTAGTTTTTGCTATTGAAATTATATCTTGCCTTATAACATTAACTCTTTTTTATATATTTCATTGGAATTAATAACAAACTTTTCTTCTAAAGGATAAATTTCTATAACTTTAAAAGTTAACCTACAAATTGTTTTGTTTATAAACTCCGATTATTTGTTTTGATTTTGTCAATTGATAATGTATAATTAATTGATTTAGGAATATTGACATATTCATTGATATCAATTTACACTTTCTATTTAATTTGATGATTGTTTATAGAATTAGCGATAAAAGAAATGTCAAATAGTTTCTTTGGAGCAAAAACGTAAAGCGAATTCTTGGTTTTTAAAAAATTAATACTATATAATCAATAAATTAACATCTTTTTCTTTTTTCAGAGCATAATGTCGACTCCAATGAGCGAGGACAGTGGTATTTTGAGAGAATGGGCTCCACTTGCAACACTTTTACAAAGATTACCTGCAAAAATTCAAAATGGACTTTTTTCGCAAAATATTAGCTTTACCTGTATTGACGTTGTTCCAGAATTTATTGCTATTGGGACAAATCACGGTCTCGTTTATTGGTTCAATCGAGACAATGGAGAAATACAAAAGCTTCGTTGTGAAGTAAGTTTTCTTTTAATTCATAATCTTCAATTAAAACCAGTAAAAACTTAATTTATAATTTCTACTTTGACCATAATTTGGTTTGCTTTCAGAATATGAACACGGCAATTACGTGTATTCGAGTAATTTCGACAGTGGATTATATGGTTGCTGCAGGAAATGATCAAGGAATAGTCACAGTTTTTCAAATACCAAAACAACCTCCAGACTCTTTGCCAGAAAGTTTGAAACCGAAGCAAAAGAAACAGGTATTTTAATTTGGATTTGTCTACGATTAATTAAAAAAAATTCTACATAGCTAAGATTAAGAAAATAAAAGGGCTGTAATTGATTTAAATTAAAAAAAACTTCACAATTCTCCGGATGCCTAATACTGCATGTAAAAAATCACAAACCATAAAAAAAACCCGAAAATTTGTGAATAAAACTTGAAAATTTCAATTTTAATTTTTTAATCCACATAATAATTAAAAAATTGTGCTAATACTGACGATCAAAATACCTACGATTTACAAATTTTTGGTATGAAGGTAGCAAAAAATAGTATTAAATTTTTATATCTTTAAGTCATAATAATTTAAATAAATTTCAAACATTAATTAACTCGTATTCCAATTTGTTTCAACTTCCAAATTTCAATGAATTCAAATTTAAATGCATAATAATTAAATTTTAATAATATTAATTATTTTTCATATTCACAATAATTCTTTTTTTAATTCTTAGAAGATTTCTAAGAGATTTCACTTTTTCGAACCTGTTTAATTTTTATTTTATAATTTCTTATTTTTACAAAATTTTAAGATTGTTTCTTCTTTCATTTTTGATATATTTTTTTCTTTTTGTATTTGTGTTTTTATTTTAGGATTTTCTTTAATTATGTTGGACTCGTTTTAAATGTAATATTACCAAAAATTTTTTGGTTTAAATTGCTTAAACTTTTTTATTTTTAAAGAATTTTTAAATTTTTTTTGTGGATTTTTTATTATACATATATACATATATTATACACTATTTTATTTTATTTTCATTAATTCTTATCTTTTAGTAGATTCCAACAAAAAAATCTTTTTTTATACTTTATACATTTTTTTTATAGTTTGTTAGATAAAGGAAAAAAACATTTCTCCATTTTCTTCCTATTTATTTAATTTTCTTGATGTTTCGCTATTTTTTTAGTCCTTCCTTGCGTTTTAATTATTTCGTTCATTTTTGTCATCATTTTTACATTTCTTAGAAACATTTTTCCTTCTTTTCAACTGCTTAGTTTTTATCGTTCAATTACGAATTTTTAAAAAAAATTATTAATTCTCTAATTTTTCTAATTTTAAAATTGTGTTCTCTTTAGTAATATATTTGAACGTTTTGTTAATTATCATCTTATTTACTATTTTAATATAAAACAAATGTCTGTAAATAGTTTAATATCTTAAAATAAGTTTCTACTTTTTTAAATATATATTTTTGTCACTGTTTCATTCTTGTGTTGATTTTTTAATTTTTTCTTTATTTCTTTAATAAACTACTAACAATTAAACATTTGGAGATTTTATCTACTGGTTATATTTTAAAAAATCAATATTTGATGTAAATCAAAAAAATCGTATTTTTTTTTTTTTTTTTAAATTATGATTTTTATCAGCCCTGCTTACAAGTAATTTAATATTTTTACAAGATTTTACCAATTTTTCTTCTTTTACTTTTGATATTTTTTTCGTATTTGTCTTTTTATTTTAGGATTTTCTTTAATTTTCTTCTTTTTATGCAAATTATTTAATATTATTTTACACAATTTTGTTATCATGTCATTCACTAAACTTTTTATTTCGTTGAATTTCATAATTATTTCCATATGTTTTAAAAATAAATACCTTGGCTCATTTTTTTTGTAAATTTATTCAATTTGTTTTCACATCTTGTCTATTGCTAGATTTTTTGCAAACTTACTTATTCTTTCAGAAAATCTTTAGATTTTATTTATTTTTCTAAATTTATTGTTGGACTTGTTTTAAGTGTAATATTATAAAAATGTTTTCGGTTTAATTTGACTAAATTTTTTTTATTTT
Organism: Ganaspis brasiliensis; assembly: GCA_037103525.1. Classification (NCBI taxonomy): domain Eukaryota; kingdom Metazoa; phylum Arthropoda; class Insecta; order Hymenoptera; family Figitidae; genus Ganaspis; species Ganaspis brasiliensis. Next base: position 4,704,207 of record JAZKLR010000146.1, read on the forward strand.
TAAAGCATTTTTAAATTTCTTTTGTGAACTTTTTATTTATCTTTATACCTAAATACATTTTTTTATTTTATTTTTATTAATTCTAATTTTTCAGTAGATTCTAACCGAATTTTATTATTACTTGTACTTTCTACATTTTTTTAGAACATTTCTTCATTTTCTTTCTACTTTTTTTAATTTTCTTAATGTTTCACTATATTTTTTAGTTCTTCCTTGCGCTTTAATTAATTCTTTAATTTTTGTTATCATTTTTCCATTTTTGAGAAACATTTTTCCTTTTTTTCAATTGTTTATTAGTTTTTATCTTATAATTACCAATTTTTAAAATCATTAATCATGTCTACTTTTTTTAAAATTCTCAATTTCCTACTTTTTTGAAGACTTTTATTCTTTTATTTTATATTATGTACATTTAATCTTGTACTAGATAATATTTTCATTTTAACATCGTTCTTCTTTTTCATAAAATTTCTTTTCTTTAAATTTTTTTTAAAATTTTCTAAAATTTTATCCATTTTTTTTATTCAGTTTGTAAAATAATTCTCTAATATTTTTCTTATTTTAAAATTTGTGTCTCTTTAGTAATATATTCCAATGTTTTTTTTAATATTTGCTTATTTACTATTTTAATTTAAAAAAAATTTCCCTAAATAGTTTAATTTTTTGAAAAGAGTTTATACTTTTTATATATATTTTTATGTAACTGTATCATTCTTGTGTTGTTTTTTTAATTTTTACTTCATTTCTTTAATAATGTCCATGATATTTTTTATTTAAAGGAATTGTCTTATTTTTTTAATAGACGGTTTTCTTATCTTTTTACGCTTTTATGGTGTTTTTTTTTTGCATAATTTATTATTTTTTTTGTTTTTTTCTTAATTTTCTTAATTTTGCGATCATACATGAATTTGAAGATATTATTTTGAAATTTTCTCATTTATTCGACATAATTTGTTTTTTGAATAAATGTTTCATTCCTCATTATTTCTTATTAAATGTTCTCAGTTTAAAAATAAAATGCTTACAAATAAACACTTAAAAAATTTATATACACTGATTTTGTATATTTAAAAAAAATCAATTCTTGATTCAAATAAGAAGAATTCGATCAGCCCTGGAAAATAAGAAATCTTTGTTTAATTCAATAATTATGAAATAAAAAAGCTTGATTTAATTATTCAAACGATTTGATATAAAGACCTTTAAAAATTACTTAAATAATTTAATTTCAGGTGGAGAGGTATAATATTGCGGGTTTACACAAATGTACAGTTACGACCGTCGATTGGTCGAAAAATGGCATGAAACTTTTTAGTGGAGATCAAGACGGTTTAGTCGTTTTTACTGAAATTGATTTTTATATGGTAGATAAATTGTCTTTTTTTAATTTGCTTGAAATTGTTAGATTTTTTATATTATTGATTAATCTAATCTCATCGGTTTTGTGTTTCATTTCAGCATTTATCCAAGTCCTCGGAGCTTTTAAACGAGAAATATTCAGTTGTACAGCTCAGTTATCAACAAGGTTTACTTTTAGTGTCCACAGTATTTCGAACAATACTTGTTAATTTAAATGAAAAGGGAAAGGTCATGCAAGTTGGCCAAAAGGAGCGTAAGATGTAAGTTATTTGAGAATTTAAGACTTTAGAGAATCTTTAATTAAAATTTAGAATTACAGGGACCACAGTTTCTCCCCTTTTTCACCTAATCCCCTTTTTTTACCCTTTTTTTAGAAAAATCACCTAAAACACCTAAAATCAAGATTTTATCACCTAATACACCTAAAACAAGATTTTTCTCCTCTTTGACCTTCTTTTTTTTTAAAGTTTCTATTTTTCCACTTTCGGAAATGCAAAAATTTATACTTTTTTAGAGTGTCTGAACAATGATGAGAAATTAGTTATTGAATTTAAATGTTTAAAAATAATTTTTAACTTGAAATGGTATTTTTATATTATTTATTGAATTAATTTAGATTTTAAACAGGAAACATGAAAAAAAAAACATAATTAAAATAAAATTATTTTAAAAAGTTAAATAATATTCTTATCACCATGTTTTCTTAATTAATTACAGCAAATTAATTTATTCAATAAAAAAGTTTTTTATTAAATATTTTTTACTCGTTTTAAACAAATATTATTAGTTTTGCATCGTAAAATAAAATAATACAAAAGGTTAATAAAAATAGTTTGAAATAATTCTATCACATTCTGCTAAAAAAAGAAATAAATGTTATGAAAATTATTATATTGTCTAATGTATCTAATTATATTTTTGTAATAAAAATTTTGCTGTCATATTTTTGATAAAATTAAAACATGTTTCGAGTACCATGTATTCTTGCTGAAATACATCAAATTTATTTTATTGGATGGAAAAAAAATTGTTTAAGAAATATATTTCCTTATTTCAAACAAAAATTAATTGCTTTAAATCATACCTAAAATAGAAAAATACAATAAAAGAGATTAATAAAAATAATTTGAATTGATTTTGCCATATTTCGCTGAAAGATTTTCAATTTATTTTCCTTAATATTATATCAGAACATTTTATATCACAGATTTTTATGTTTCCTGTTTTAAATCTAATTATTAAATAAATAATTTAAAAAACTATTTGAAGTTAAAAATTATTTTAAAAATTATTTAATTGTAAAAACCATATTTTCGTCATTGAACAGACAACCTATTAAAAGATAAATTTTTGTATTTTCGAAAGTGCTTTTTCTTTTGAAATTTTCATAAACAAATTGAACAAAAAAAGACTAAATTAATAAATAAAACTGTTTTGAAAAAAAGGAAACAATAAAATTTTGTAAAAGAAAACTTGAATTATTAAAATAACCCTTTTTTATTCATTTCCAAAATCCCCTTTTTATTAAAGAAAATCCCCCTTTTGAAAATCGAAATCCCCTTTTTCACCTAAAATTAAACGAAGAAACCACTGTGATCCCTGGAATGAACCAAATTCATTTTAATTTCATTTCTTAAGACAACTTTGTCAATTGAGGTAAATTAATTTTTAAATTCTAAAGAAAATTATAAACAATTTCAGATTAGGTAAATTGGGAGCAGTATTTGGAAATCGTCTGAGTCATGTACAAGATCCAGTAGTTTACGCAAGTAGACCTGGTTTAAGACTTTGGCAAGCAGATAAAACTGGAACTGTACTAAAAACGCTGATGTTTAAAGTATTTATTTTTTATTCGTAAATTAAAAATATTATCTTTTATTAAAGACATGAAATAATAGGCAAAAATTGTTCATTTATAGGATGCAATTAAATTTGGTCACACGGAGGTAGAATTACTAAATCCAGCACCGGAAAGTACACGAAAAAGTCGAGGAGAGCCTACCTTTGGCATTGTACTGCCATTTTTTGATGATTTGTTGGTTACTTATAGTGACGATATAATATATGTTGTTAATCCAGTGACTATTAGTATTATGTCTGCCATTACTGATGTGAGACATGTTACCGATGTCGCATGTACGAAAGACGAAATTTTTATTCTAGAGGGTGAAAGAAATATTATAAGAGTTGCATATCATCCCGAGAACAACTCTTACTTGTCCAGTAAGTAAAAGTTATTTTTATTTATTTTCTCTCTTTTTCTTTCGTTTTAATTCATGAAAGCTATAAAATTAGCAGAGGCGGCGACTTGCAATTATTTTCTATTTGCACACTTAATGTTAACCGGGAGGAGGAAAGAAATAAAACAAAAACAAATTAAAGAGCTTTTTAGTTGGCACAATTATTTTAACGCAAAAGTTGACAATCTTATTTGATTATGAGTATAATAAATATACTTGTAATTATTTATACTTAGGTAATACAAAAGCGTGCTAGTGCGAGAATTATTTCTACAACTTGTGTTATTAACAATTATAAATATTTTAAATACAATACTTAAAGATAAAGAAATAAGGATTTATTTGGATAGGACAAAATTGATAAAATGTTGGAGTTGAAATAAATTTAAAAATGATAAAAGAAATTTGAGAAAAAATGCTTAAAATTTTTAGAAATTGATTGGATAAAAATGAGAATAAATAAAATTGGGTGAAATAATTGAAAAATGATAAAAATAATAGAAAATTGAAGATAATTATTGCAATTTTAGAAAAATAATTGAAAAAATACAGAATATGTGATAAGTAACAGAAATTACCTAATTACAAAATTATTTCAAGAATTTTAGATTGAGGAAGATAATTAAAACATTATAAAAATACCTAATCGAAAATTGAAGAAAATAATAGAAATCTGAGATAAATAATTGAAATTTTCGGAATTAATCAATAAATAATCAAAATAATATAAAATTTGTGTAAATTGCTAATTAAAAAAAATTATCAAAAATTGATGAACGTAATTGACATTTGAAAAAAATAATTGAAGAATGATAAAAACATTAAAAAGTGGTTATAATAACTTTGTAAATTTAAATTTGAACTTTTAAATTTGAGATAATAAATGAAAATTCAGGAAATTAATTGAAAAGTAATTTATATATCTAATTAAAAGGTGGGGAAAATAATTGCAAAAGGATAAAAGAAAATGAAAATTGAAAAAATAATGGAATAATGAGATAAACAATTAAAAATTTAGGAATTTAATTGAGGAATAGTAAAAATAATTTAAAAATGAAGAACTTTATTGCAAAATGAAAACAATAATAATTAAAAATTGAAGAAAATTATTAAAATTTGATAAAAATATTTTAAAATCTAGAAAATTAATTGAAAAATAAAAAAAATAATGAAAAATTCGAGAAAATATTTGCAAATTAATAAAAATAATTAAAAAATTGAAAAAACTAATTTTAATTTGGGAAAATGATTGAAAAAATTACAACATATATTTGTAATAAAAGAAAATAATTGCTGAATGTTAAAAATAATTGGAAATTGAGATAAATAATAAAAATATTAGAAAATTAATTACAAAATAATTGAAAACGGCAAAAAGTAATTGAAAAATTATAGAAATAATCGAAAGTTGAAAAGAATAATGGAAATTTAAAATAAATAATTGGAATTTTGTAAATTAATCAACAAAAAATCAAAATAATATAAAATTTGTAAAAAACATTGCAAATTAAAAAAAAATAAATAAAAATTGACGAACCTAATTGAAATTTGAGAAAAATAGTTGAAGAACAATGAAAAAATTGAAAAGTGGAATATTGGAATATTGATATAATAATAATTGAAGATTAAAGAAAATTATTAAAATTTGAGAAAAATATTTTAATATCTAGATAATTAATTGAAGAATAATGAAAATAATGAAAAATTCGAGAAAATATTTGCGAAGTAATAAAATTAATTACGAATTGAAGAAAATAATGTTAATTTGTGAAAAATGATTAAAAAATTACAACATATATATATTTGTAATAAAGGAAAATAAATGATAAAAATAATTGGAAATTGAAAAAATAATTGGAATTCGAGATAAATAAAAAAAAAAATAGAAAGTTAATTACGAAATATTTAAAAATGGCAAAAAGTAATTGAAAAATGATAGAAATAATCGAAAGTTGAAGAGAATAATAGAAATTTAAAATAAATGATTGGCATTTTCGGAATTAATCATCAAATAATCCAAATAATATGAAATTTGTAAAAATTATTGCAAACTAAAAAAGGTGGAGAAAATAATTGCAAAAAGATAAAAAAAAATGAAAATTGAAAAAAGTGATAAATAATTCAAAGTTTAGGAATTTAGTTAAGGAATAGTAAAAATAATTAAAAAATTTAAGAATTTGATTGTGAAATGATAATAATAATTGAAAATTGAAGAAAATTATTAAAATTTGAGAAAAATATTTTTAAATCTAGGAAATTAATTGCAAGATAATAAAAAGAATTAAAAATTGAAGAAAATAATGTTAATTTGTGAAAAATACTTTAAAAAAATTACAACATATTTATTTGTTCTAAAAAAAAATAATTGCAGAATGATAAAAATAATTGAAAATGAAAAAATAACTGAAATTTGAGATAAATAATAAAAAAATTAGAAAATTAATTACAAAATAATTGAAAATGACAAAAAGTATTTGAAAAATGATAGAAATAATTGAAAATTAAAGAAAATAACAAAAAAATTGTAATAAATAATCAATTGAAAAAATTGCAGAATATATTTGAGATAAACAAGACTACTTGAAATATGATAGTAATAATTGGAAAATAAAATAAAGATAATTATGGAAATTTAAGAAAAAAATTGAGAATATTACAGAATCCATTTGATATATAAGAAAGTGATTGAGAATCGAAGAACATCATTTAAATACTTGAAAAATACAACTAAAATGTATTCTTTGATGTTGAAGAAATTAATTGTAATTTGAAGAAAAAAATGACAATTTGAAAAAAAATCATATTTTGTAAAAATAATTGAAAACTGACGAAAGAAATTGAAAATGAATTAATAAATAATGAAACTAGTTTGATATTGAAGGAAATAATTAAATTTGAAAAATGTTATTTTAAAAAATTAAAGAAAATAATTGAAACTTGCGGAAATTGAATTTAAAATTTAGGGGGAAAATTGAAAAGTAATGAAAATAATTTGAAATGGAAGACAATTTTTAAAAAATGATAAAAATAGTTGAAAATTGTAGTCAAATAATTTAAATCATAATAAAAAAAAGAATGATTAAAAATTGAAGAAAATTTTAAGTAATTCCAAATTTACTATTCTCAGAGCATGGATCAATTAAAGTATTAATCAATCAAATTTCAAATTAACTGAAGTTCGAAGAAATTAAAATTGTTATAAGGTATAAACTTGACAAAATTTTACGTAACTAGTAAATGATTTAAAATTTAAAAGAAAAAGCATCTAGTAGCTAACTTTAGGTGTGGGCAGAATGAACGAATAACTGAAAGAAACTTGTAAATTATAAAATTTATTTATTCTCATTAAAAAATTTATTTTTTGTTTGTAAGTTCGCAGCCCCTGAAAATTAGTCTTCTTTTTGCTACCAATTTAATATAAAAATTATTTGCTTATTATTTATTTTTAGATACAGATTCCATGATGGATTCAATATCTCTTGCCCAAATTAGTAAGCCAGTTACTACAGGAATTTTGGAACTGACATCGAAGTTAAAAGAAAGTTCAATTGTTCCTGCGATTCCTTTTCATAAAATTAATCCAACGAATATTATTCAAGCAATAGGGTGAGTTGAGACAGTTCTTTGTCTTTCGGTCGATTTGTTTCAAGGGTAAATTATTTAAAACTTAATTTTTATTTAACTTGGTAGTTTAAATATATTTTTTTTAAACTCGTATTTAATAGAGTTTGTTCCATATTTTCAGAGTCTTTCCTTCAGTAACAATAGGAACAGATACAACGTCGATCATAAACGCAGAAGAAGCCTTAGAAATACCACCAATTGTTCCATTGAAGCTCGAAACTCCTCTGGTGACTGACAACGATTCAACGTTAGGAGTCGGTGTAGAATTTTTCGAGAAAAAGTCTGCGGAAAGTGAAAAACGAAACGATCGTCGTCGAATATTTGAAAAGATTGCTGAACAGGAATTTGAGGATGTTGTTTTTACTCCAGAGCGTAGAAATAAGAAGTCAGGAAACAAGTCTCTGAATGGAATTGAGAATGGAGTTTCAGAAAATAATTCTTTTCATTTTAATAAATTGAAATTTGACAATGGAATCACAACACATTCCTCGCTGCTTACTCTAAGTATTGACAATGATATGGTATTGAAATTAGATAGAAATTTGGATTTGATTCAGAAGGATGTAGAGGATAAAGAGAAACTTCTTGCGGATGTTTTGAACTTTGATTTGTCAGAGTACATGACGGGAAGTCAAATATATCCCCCGGATTCGAATATTCTAGCTTCTATTGATGAAATTCCTTATAATGGTTGCGGTGAGAGTGAAAATGACGCAAATTTAGATGAGAAAAATGATATCGAAGAGCAAGATGAAGTAACGGATTGCACAGAAACAGAATCGGTTGAAGAAGATGCGAGTTATAAAACGGAATTGAAGAAATTGGAAGATTTAGGAGAATGCAGCAAAATACTTTTAAAAAGAAAGTTGAGCGAGTTTGAAAATAATAATGTTGATATAGGCGTTGAGCCTCCAACTTCTATTTGTATTGATTCAGAACATCAGTTTAATGGTAATTAATAAATTAAATTAATTTGAAAAGAAAAAAAAAACTGCTAAATTCTATATTAATGGTTTTTAAATTCTTTTAGATCTTTCAAGAGAATTTGTTTCGACGGTTGTTTATGAAGAAAAAAAAAAGGACAAGGAAAAAGAAGACTGGGTATTTGTTAATTACCCTTGAAAAATTTCAAAATAATTTCTAGTTCAAATGGAAAATTTCGTAGACTGAAGTGATTATTTATTAGTTGTTATTGATTTTTTAATTGTTAGAATGTCATTGATTATTATTTGACGAGCTTTATGGATTTTATAGCTTTTTTATTTTAATATAGAATTTATTGAAAGATAGTTAAATGTTTACTCTTGAAAATATATTAAACAATTTTAGAGTAAAGATGAAATTTTAGAGTCACAAAAGTCGAAGTTACATTTTAGTCTAAGAAGTGCTAACTCATTTTTTATGCAAGATTTATAATGATATTCCATTTACATTTTTGAAAATGCAATCGCATTTAATTATATAACACAAGCTCAATTGAAAAGTATTGAAGCAAATATAATATTTTTTGCAAGGTTTTAGAATACACAGAAATAATATGTAAACATAGTTAGGAAAATGAAAATCCTGTATTTACAAAAGTTTTAGGAATAAATGCAAGAAAGCAACGAGCTTTTAAGAAATTGTTTTTTTTAATGTTATTTTTTCAAATCTGCTGCAATTTTCAAATCATCTTAATATTTAGCATATTTGCATATATTAATTGAGTTTATTATTGTCTAGTCATAATCTACGTATTAATCATATTCTTTGAAAAAGTGCTGCGCAATATTTGTATTTCTTTTACTGTATTTTATTTCCAGATTAAATATTAAAAAAATAAAATGGTATTTTTTCTTGGAAATTTGTCCTTTTATTTAATATTCGCTTTTTATTAAATTTTTCATTACTTAATTTCTCATTACACTCTTAATACTTTTATTCTAAGAAATAATAATATTGTTATTTTCTATTAAAAAACGTTTTTAATAATTAGTACATTTTTAAATTTGTATAAATGATTTAAATTATTCGTTTTAAAAAAATTAATTTTGTTCAATGACTACTGCATTTTTAGGCCCTATTAATTTATATGTATTAACTTTATTCGTATAACAATTTCAATTTATATTTATAAATTTATGTTTATATTAAAATGTAAAAAACTGGAAAATTAATTGTTACTATTTTATTTATAGAACTGATTCCTACTTTTTTGCTTCATAAATATTGATAATTAATTAATTATTATAAAATTACCAAAAACAGTAACGAAAATAATTTGTAATTTATAATTTAATTATTTAAAATAGTTTTTTCAATGTTTTCGCGCCTTTTTTTACAAGCTCGGTTATTGCAAATAAACTGATTGGCTAATGAAAAGTAACTCAAAAGTTTATTGGTCAAGGCGTTTCTTTGTCGCAAAATTGTCGGTTAACATTAAATTTGTTGGTTGCGTCATATTCTTTGCCCCGCTGTCTTTTGTTCTTGATTGTTCTAAAATGCTGAAATTATAAATTATTTTCCTTTTGGCAACTTTATTCTGTTCGTTATGTCGCTAATTTGATACCCGCGTTGTTTCGACACTAATGCCAACCTTCAATAGATGTTCTTCCCTCGCATCTCTGAGTAAAAATATATCGGGTGTTCAGTAAAAAAGTATCTCTTTCCCAAATCGTAGTCCGTGTTTTCTGTTTTGGTTAATTTGTAAACAATTTTTATTTCTGTCTGCAAGAAGATTAAATCCTTGTGTTTTAAATATTAGAATGTATTTTTCGAGAGTAGCGTCAGTGGTTTGAGGTTACAGAGGTTAGGTAACAAGCACCCGGTGAACGAATTCAACAAAGCGAGTTTTTCTGTTTTTTCTACAATTTACATATCAAATTCTAACACCTTTAGCAAGTTAATAATTAAATAGGTAGGTGAACCATTTAAATATAGAATATTAAAAAGTAAATTTGATTCAAGACGAGTTTGTTAAAAAATAAATTGAATTATTTTGCTAATTGCGCAGTTTATTAGAGCTTTAGATTTCATCAATTTTTAGTTCATTATTAACACAAATTGTATTTTTAATTTTCTTTTACAGCTTTTTGGATGAATTTTGGATGCATTTTGATTTGCAAGGACAAAAGTGGAGATTTCTACGGTTCTTGATTGACTGTGGAGCATATTATCATTTCGTTATCAGTCTTTTGGTTCAACAATTGGTGAAGATCATGAGTGATTTCTTACTTTATTAATTTATATTACATTCCTAAATTAATGTTGAAAGATATATAATAGAAAAATGATGTCAATGATAGCAATACTATTTACGTAATTAAAATATAAATTAGTATTTTTGTAAGTTGCGAAATTTAAAGTCTGTTCACAATTTCGTTCACGATTAAATTATTAACTAAATGAAAATAATATGAATGTTACATAACAGTGCAGTGAATATAAATAATTTCCGGAAGTTAAGAATATCGTTGCGGGATGCAACGAAAATTCCTTTGTGAGTATATCTTTGTTTCTATTAAACAAGTTTTTTAAATAAATAATACTTGTTAGTGATATTGTCAGGGAATTCAGGCAAAAGAAAAGACCTTTATCCAAAGTACTGGAAAAATGCAAAGAATCTTTAAAACGAATGAAAAATTATATTTTTCTGGAATTTAATAACTATAAAAATTTACTAAATAAATTTTTGGAAATCATATTTTAAACATTACTAAAAAAAATAATGTTTGCAGTATGAAAAATAATTATCTTTCACAATTTTATAGTAAATGTACGAAAAATAAGTTTTAAGAATTCAAAAAAAGTTAGAGAAAAAGAAAAAATAGGTCTCAGAATCAGGGAAAATTGTAATAAAATACTTGTGGCAACTTTTTATGTTTTTTCACTAAATCTAGTTAAAATCTGTGATTGTTTTTCAATTTAAACAAATAATAGCTCATTTTTCTCGTTAAAACATTCTCTATAATTTTAGTTGTTGGGTTTTGTTAAAGAATATTTTGTTTAAAAGTTATAAGAAAGCACTCTTGTGTCGGCCATATTTGTTTTGAAACAAGTGGCGGCTCATTGCCCGCGGTGGTAATTTTCATTGCCAATAAAAATTCAGATTTCAAACAATCTAGAATTATTTCATGAATTTATTTATTTAGATTTCCATTTATAACACTTAAGTGAGTAAAATTAAACTTCAATTATTAATTAAATAATTCAACAATTAGATTTTCAAATTTTTTCAAATTAAACTATCAATAATATTTTCCCAGCATTGTTAAAAGAAAGTTTTATTATAAGGCAGAAAAGCTGTCTTATTTTAAGACGCAACATTTTTAAGTTTTAAGACAGCGTTTGCTTATTTTACCGATTTTTCTGTTGCTTTAAACTGTGACAAAAAAAATTAAAAACTTCAAATATATGCATAAAAACGTGAAGTACTAAACGATTTAAAAAGATAAATTTGTAATTATTGTAAGCTAATCCTGATTTAGATGGTATTTCTTACATAAATATTGATATAGTACGGCTTACTGAATTTAAGACGCGTCTTAAATTAAGATTCTCTTTTTACAGTGGGACCTAACGACTAAATGATCATTTATTTTAAAAAATATTAATTTAATCCTTGTATAAATTAATTTTTACAATTTCTAAAATTTAAACAATTAGGACTGGATCTGTTTGTCAATTTATTTCTTTATTTTAAGAAAGTGCTATAAAACTATAAATTATAACCTATAATGGTGTGTATTTAAACATAAAAATACATGTATTACCGAATTTTTTTCTGATATAATTAAATGCACTATTACTACATTTGTAAATAAAAATTAATGTTCAGTTTTTGCAAAAATAGTTTTAAAAAATTTAACTTATAGCTTATTTATTGATAAGGATCATGACAGTAAAAATTCTAAATGGCTTATTTTAAGACGTCAGACACTTTTAAAATGTTTTTTTTTTTTTTTTTTTTGAAAAATCACTGAATTTAAGTGTCTTTCATATTAAAAGTGAAGATAAAAGTCTCTTAAAACAAAATAGCATTTTTTTCAGTGTAGTAAAATAAAAAAACATCTTTTTTTATAGCATTTGATTTTTACAACAAAAGAATATTTATATGTATTTTAATTTAAATATTATTACATTTTTTATTGTAATTTAAATTACAAAATTTATTTTCTGTTGAAAATCTCAAATCATAATATAAATTGCTTTTCCCAATCACTTCTAATAGATCGATAATAAATATTGTTATCATTTAGTAAGTCGGTAGACTCCATAGTATATACACCGCACAGAATGACGTTGAGAAAAGTCAAAATATTATTTGAATTTTATAAATTAAAACTATAAAATTATGTAAAAAATTAACGAATCATAATTTATAAAAAATTGTGATAAAACATTTTAAGTACTTGTTATCCAACATCCAAAGTAAATAGTGCAAAATAACTTGTCAAGATTGATTATTATATTTTAGAAAATTATTTTTTTATCAAATATAGATATATTTCTAGTTTTTTTCTGAGGAGGACAACATTGTTTTGTCGAAACGTCAAAATAAAACTTTTTAATAAATTGACTCGGAGAGATTGATAATTTTCCTATCTTCCTATATTTATTTTAATTATAACATTTATATTTATTTAATGCTTTTGAGAAAAAAAATCTTTGGAAATCAACTCTTTTTAGATTCTGCATAACTTTAGCTTTTAAAAATTATTCAATTTTGTAGATGCTAAATAAAATTTAATTTTCTATTACAATAGTGGAAAACAATTTATAGTAGAAAATATTTATAAAATTAAGATTAATTATTTATTGGGTTTAGCTTGTAACGCTGTAAAATTTTACCAATTTTACAAGTCACATTGTTTTTTTATTAATTAAAATTTGATTAAAATTGAATTATTTTTATTTTTATTCAACATTTATCAAAGTTTCGGAGGTTGTAGCGATATTCCGTGATTGTGTAATTTTAAGATCGTGATGCGTCGCGAAGAAAAGCACCTAAGAAGGCAAACTGCAATTTCACAGGAATGTGAAAAGAAGGCGTGTGCGCGCCATTGAAAAATCGATTTTTTCCTTCTTAGGTGCCTTTCTTCGCGACGCGTCTTTTATTAATTTTATTGTATTTCCTATTCATGTCGTTCAAGTTTCCTGAGTCTTCGTAGGAAATTATTATTCATTTTAAGAAATGATTGGGACGCCTTTCATCGATTAAAGAATGATAATGTTTTATTGAGGCGCATGAATTCTTCCAAAATAACATTTGATCGAATGGACATTCGACCGAATGGACTTTTGATCGAATGGACATTCGACCGAATGGACTTTTGATCGAATGGACATTTGATCGAATTGCAGGGTTGCCACAGACCCTGGAAAACCTGGAAAAGGTATGGAATTTCCAAAAGGGTATGGAAAACCTGGAAATAGTATGGAATTTAAAAATATTTCTGGAATTTTTTCCTTAAGATTTCAAAAATTCTGAAATTTCTGAAATTTTAAAAACAAATGCTACAAAAGACTTGAAAAATTCTTTCTATTTCACAATCAAAATTTCCGTAAAATATGCGCAAGAATTATTATAATCAGGGTGTCCAGCGACCCTTGAAATCCTTGAATTGATTTTTTGTCCTTAAAGTCCTTAAAATGGTCTTGAATTCGGAAACAAAACCTTAAATTCCTTAAATTTCCCTTTCAATGATCAACTATTGTCTTCAAATTTCAATTTAATTCTTGATTCTTCAATTTATTTGTACAATTTTTTATTATTTTCTTCAGTTCTAAATTCCAATCTTTAATTTTCAATGATTTTCTTTTATATTAAAAAATTCTCTGTTTTTTTCAATTTTTAGTTATAGATATTCTTTAAATTTCAATTCCACTCTTCAATTTTCAATTATTCTCTTTAAGGGCATGTGATGGAGTATGACGTCACTGATATAGGCAAAAATTGTCCGTAACTTTTCTCATAAAATATTAAATATTTTTTTATGAAACTTGGTAGAATTACTTAAAATATCATTAGGAAGGTCTCTCTGACCCAAATTTGTTTGATTTTTGGGTCAAAAGTAATTTTTTAAAAATTGTCTATTTTTCCAAAATTTCTCAAAAATTATATTTGACCCAAAAATCAAACAAATTTGGGTCAGAGAGACCTTCCTAGTGATATTTTAAGTAATTCTACCAAGTTTCATAAAAAAATATTTAATATTTTAAGAGAAAAGTTACGGACAAATTTTGCCTATGTCAGTGACGTCATAATCCATCACATGCCCTTAATTTTAATTTTTTTTCCGAATTTCAATCCAGTTGTTCAATTTTAAATTATTTCCACCAATTCTTCCTATAATATTCTTAATTTTTCCATTTTCAACTACTTTGTTTAAATTTAATATTTATTTTTTTAATTTTTTCAGTTTTCTATTAATCTAGCAATTTTTTATTTATTTATTTCGTCATTTTTCAAATATTTTCTTCCATTTTGCAATTATTATAGTTATTTTTCAATTATTTCTTTCTGTTATTAATTGTTTTCTCTAATTTTCAATTAATTCCTACTATTTTTTCAATTCTCATTTATTCTCTTAAAATTTTATAATTGTTCTTTAACTTCTTTTATTATTTTGCTCCTTTGTCGATTGTTCCTGTCAGATTTCGAATTTTTTTTCAATTGTCAATTATTTTCCTCCTCATTTTTTAATTATTTTCTTTAACATTTGATTATCTTTGTCATTTTGTAATTTTCCTTTTATTTTTCAATTATTTTCAGAATTTCCTTTTAATTACTTTTTCCAATTGAGTATTAATCTACCCACTTTTCGAATTTTGTTTTCAATTTTCAATTATTTTTTGTCATGTTTTAGATATTTTCTTTCATTTTGTAATTCTTCTCGTTATTTCCTTTAAATATAAATTATTTTCATTAGTTCTCAATTATTTTCTACTTTTCTTCATTTTCATTTATTCCCTTATAATTTCTTAATTATTCTTTAACTTTTTTAAATATTTTTTTCTGTTTTTAATTATTCTCGCCAGTTTCGAATATTTTTTCAAAGTTCAATTATTTTCCTCATTTCTTCATTATTTTTTAAATTATTAAATTTTTCTTATCATTTTTTAATTTTTGTTTTAATCATTGATTATTTTCATAAAATTTTCATTAATCTTCAATTAATTTTCACGATTTTCAATTAATTCTTGAATATTCAACAATTCTCGTATTATCTCAATTATTTTTATTAATTATAGAGATTGTTAAGTAATTTATTTGATTTTTCAATTCTACAATTTCTATTTATAATTATTTTCTTCAAATCTCAATTCAAATTATCAATTTTTAATAATTTTCTTTAATTTTAAAAAAATCACGTCTTTTTCAGTTATTTTTTGTCAATTATCAATAAGTTTCTTTAATTTTTAATTAAATTGTTCATTTATTTTCTTCAATTCTCAATTTTTTCAACTTCGAATTCCTTTTTTCGGTTTTCAATTATTTTCTTGGGTATTTAATAATTGTTGACTTTTTTCATTTACTTTCTTCATTTTTTTATTATATTCTTAAAATTTGAATTATTTTCTTTAATTTTCAATTATTTTTAACATTTATTCGTATAATTTTCTTAATTTTTCAATTTGCTATTATTTTCTTTAAAAGTAATTTTTCTTGTTTATTTTTTACAATTTTTTTTCTATCTATCTATCTAGTAATTTTTTGAATTTTCTTTTGAATTGATACTTACTTTTTCAACTATTCTCGTTATTTTTCAATTATTCTCTTACAATTTTATAATTATTGTTTAAAATTTTAATTAGTTTGTTCAGTTGTATTTTGATTTATTTTCTACATTTTGTAATTTTTGTTCTATTATTAATTATTTTTTTCTATATTCAATAATTCTCAGTTTTTTTAATTTTTAATTATAATCTTTAAATTTCAATTTTACTCTTAAATTGTCAATTATTTTTTTTCAATTTTAATTATTTTTTTCTATTTTCAATACATTTATTCAATGTACAATTATTTCCATAAAATTATTATTCCATATTCTTATATTTTTCTTAATTTTTCAATTTTTTTTTGTTTAAATTTAATATTTTTGTTCAATTTTTTAAATTATTTTATTCAAATGTTTAGTTATCTAGACATTTTTCGAATTCTGTTTTCAATTGTGAATATTATTTCCGTTATTTTTTAGACTGTTCCTTTAATTTTGTAAATATTCTCGTAATTTTCATTATTTGCATTTACAAAAATTTATAGTTTCAAATGAACAAAAACAATGACTTCAACAAAAAATATCCTTGTAAACAATTTTTTTTGGCCCTTGAAATTCTTGAAATGTCCTACTTGAATTTATTTTTTCAAAAATCGCTGGACACCCTGTATAACCTTTAATTTCAACTTAAAAATTAAAATCAACAAAAAATAATTCGTATTAAAATTCTATTTAAAGTCTAAACCAAAGCTTGAAATATTAGGGTAATTTACTCTGGAATTTGAGAGAATTTGAACATGGAGAACCTGAAAAAAGCCTGGAATTTCGAAAGACAATTTTTGTGGCAACCCTGAATTGATTTTTGACCGAATGGACGTTTGATCGAATGGCCATTAGATCGAATGGACATTCGACCGAATGGACATTTGATCGAATGGACATTTAATCGAATGGTATTTTGACAGAATGGATTTTTGATGGAATTGACTTTTGACCGAAGGGACGTTTGATCGAATGGAGTTTTGACCGAAAGGACTTTTGATCGAATTGACTTTTGACCGAAGGGACGTTTGATCGAATGGACATTTGATCGAATGGACTTTTGATCGAATGGACATTTGATCGAATGGACTTTTGACCGAAAGGACTTTTGATCGAATTGACTTTTGACCGAAGGGACGTTTGATCGAATGGACATTTGATCGAATGGAGTTTTGATCGAATGGACATTTAATTGAATGGACTTTTGACAGAATGGACTTTTGATGGAATTGACTTTTGACCGAAGGGACGTTTGATCGAATGCACATTTGATCGAATGGACTTTTGACCGAATGGACTTTTGATCGAATTGACTTTTGACCGAAGGGACGTTTGATCGAATGGACTTTTGACCGAATGGACTTTTGATCGAATTGACTTTTGACCGAAGGGACGTTTGATCGAATGGACATTTGATCAAAAGTCCATTCGATCAAATGTCCATTCGATCAAAAGTCCATTCGATCAAAAGTCCTTTCGGTCGAAAGTCCATTCGGTCGAAAGTCCATTTGATCAAATTACATTCGGTCCAATGTCCATTCGATCAAATGTCATTTTGGAAGAATTCATGCGCCTCTTTTTATTTTGAATCCTGAAGAATTTTGAATTTTGCCGCTTTTTATCACTTAATTTCCAGTCCTATGAATTTCTCCAAATCAGTGGTCCAAGTATATTATTTGTTAAATTGTTAAAAATTTTTTTTTATCAGACTGCTGCCTTCCAACCTTTCTGTATGACAAATGGTTTTTATTTTTATTGAAATATACTTGGTAGAATTCGTCTATCCTTGCGTATCCTACACACAAAGCTTCTATGCTTTATTTTAAAATAAAGATCATTCTGGAGACTTTATTAGATCTTGTGATATCGTCCTTTTAGTATCATCATCTCAAAGAAAGATATTACGTAAATTTATGTTTTTACCTATTTTGTTTCGTGGTGTAATTTTGTCATCGGAAATACATTAGAGGACAATGGTGAAGAGCCTAGTGGAATTAGTTATTGTTTTTACCATCTGGATTAAAAGTAAATCAAGTTTACTTGGAGGATTCAAATTTGGAACCAGAACCTTTTAACTGTACGCTCCTGAGGTATCTTAGCAACCTCAATAGACTAAGTTTGTTTATAACAATAACAAATGAAGAGCGCGAAATATGAATTGACGTTGTTTATGTCAATATCAAGGATTATCAGACTTTTAGTTTACTTAAAAAAAAAAAATTTGTTAACATTGAAATTATTTTCAAATTGTGTTATGCTATTTCATTTAAAGTGCTTCCTGACAATAATTTTGGATTAATTCTTGGTACTCTCTAAATTTAAATCAGTGAAAAGTCACTGGTGAATCAGCGCGAAATGAGCCACTGATTTGAATTAGTGAAAATTTCAATGGAATTTCACTGATTCTCAGTCAAAATGTAACTGATTGAATCAGTGGTGTTACTGAATCAATCAGTAAGACATTTGACTGAGAATCAGTTAAATTTGATTGATTCTCAGTCAAAATCTCACTGATTGAAATCAGTGGCTCATTTCGCGCTGATTCACCAGTGACTTTTCACTGATTTAAATTTAGAAAGCAAGCAAGTTTTTTTTAAACTCAATATTGACGATTTAAATTATTATTTTTTAAATTTAATTTGTCTGGTTACTAAGAAGACATCTTGAATTTGTCTTCCTTTTTGTATTTTATCTTCAATAATTTTTCTTAAATTAAGTTTCATTTAATTTTTTTTTGTAAATACTGGGTTAAGTCAATTTTGATTCTTCATTTTATTAAATATCTTTTTGATGTGATGTAATTTTGACTCTCTCTCCCGTATTACATAATATTGACTCCTTCCCTTTTGTAAAATCTATCTCCGTTTTAATTTTGACCAATCCGAAAATTTGTGTTAATATTTTCTAAACTATTACCGAACATCGTGACGAAAGGTCATTTAAATCATTAACCCAGCATAAAGTAGGTATGTATATATTTACTTAACTAATTATATTTATGGGATTATTTTTGCTTTTTATATCGCAATTTAAAAAGATGATAAGAACTTTCCTAAGATAGAGAACCCAATTAAAAAAATTCAAAATTTTAACTGTTAATTTAAAAAGTCGAATAATTTAATGTTTTCTTTGGTTAACTAATTCTTATTTATTTTAATGCAAAATTTAACAAATTTTTTTCAATTATGTGAGTTGCAAACTATGTGTAGATTTTTTTGTAGTGATGCATTCGAAAGTCTGTGCATTCATAAGAAAATGACACAAACTATGCATTCATTTGTTTTTAATATGTTTTTATCGAAATTCTTTTTTTTTTAGTTTTTTTACGAGCGTTTCGTTGCTCGAATGCATCACTATTTTTTTTTTTTTTTGAGAGGTTCATTAAAAAAATCAAGTTCACAGGAAGCGTCGGCGTGTCTTTATTACGAGTATTTCAATGTCTAGCAATATATAATATATAATTTATATAATATACATGTAGCCATAATAATCTCCAATATTGTAATAAATGATAGTCTTTTATATTTTAGAGAGTGCAAATTTTAGTAATTGAATTATTTTTATATATAATAAGTTAATAAGCAAATTAAAAGTAAACTCATTAATCATTTCAAACAATTCACAAAAAGTAATTAAAACTAAAATAATATAGGTTTTTTATTCAACTAATATATTTAACTTTATTTAATTGAATAAAATTAATTTTTCTAAAATTTAATTTCAAATTACATTTAATGCAATTGTAATTGAAGCTAATTTACCGAAATTATTTAAATATTAAAAACGATTTTTTTTCAAATTTGCCCTCTTCTTTTCATTTAATACAATATTTTACTACATCGTCTTTGAAAATTATTGAAGTTTTCTTTACGTTTAAAGCGACACTCGCCCCGCAAACATTCAGTATCGAAAAATCAGTTTTCAGCAAACAAGTTACTTTAACAGCGAAGAAGTTAACTTGATTCACTCTGCCAATAATTTTTTTTTATAATAATTTAATATTTTTAATTTTTTCTCATTTTTAAAAATGCTACTTTTTATAAAGTATTTATTTTTTTTAAATAGTTTAATATCCACCGAAGCACAATTATATAAGTACTGATATTAAACTTGTAATTAAAGTACAATATAAATGCACAACAACTTTTTTTCTAATCCTTTCAATATTGTTCATTCCAAAAATCACAACTGTTGTTTCAAATGATAAATAAACTACTAGATTATTTCTATCCTATTTAATCGTTCCAAGTATTTTATGCAATTAATTATATAAAAATAGATATTTAATTTCAAAAATTAAATGATAGTTTACTAATTTATAAAAATGTGAAAATATTTGCCACTTTCCACAAAAAACTTATGAAATTTTTGTCATTAAAAGTTGAAAAATGTGTTGTGACTTTTAGAGTGTATAAATGTTTTAAACTTTAAATTTAAAAGTGCGCAAACAAGTTTCTCAATTTGTAAATCTTAATGAGAAAATAATTATTCGTAAATGCTCTTGGCTTTTAGCACATCATGTAAATAATTTACCTTTCTCAATGTTTAATACTCTCTCAAACATTTCGATTGATGATTAGAAACTTTTCCCCAAAATATGAGAATTTTCACCTCAATCTTTATCACAGATTTTTTCTGTTAATTTTCTTTCTATAAGTCTGCTTCACCAATGGCTTAAGTTTAGCACCTCTTTTAAGTCGTCGGTGTAATCAGACTCTACGATAATTATTAATCCATTTTGAAATTTTTTTTTTTTTTTCAAAAATCGTTCGATTTTATTAGTATTCAACTGAAAAATTCTCCAGAATAAAATCGTGTTTTATACGAAATAAAAAATAGACTGAAAGATTTATTTTTATCAAAAGTAAAAGTTTAAAAAAAATTGATATATTCACATTTTTTGACTTTCAACTGATTCTGCAATTTACCGACTATATCTTAAATCGTCATATCAAAACGTATATTAGTACCCTGTTAAGCATGGTTATTGATACAGTTTTGCAAAACTAATATTTCTATCACTTTTTCATTATTACAAATACGCATACATATATACATATTCACGTATAAAGAACTTATTCTCAAGTTCTATTGTTATAAGTTCTATGTTTTCAAAACATTTACCTTTCACTTCGTTGTACTTTCTCTTGTACAAACATAAAAACAAAAACAACGTTACTTCGAATCTTAATAATTATCTGAAACTCTAATTATCTGAATTCATTCCAAATGAAAATTCTCATATTTTGCGAAAAAAATTCTCCATTCGTTCTTTTATTTTCATTATTTATTCGTTCCATTTTCCAACCACAGCCTGCTTTAGTCCTTTCTGGCCTTTGAATGGTATTATATATTATATAATGTATATATGTATATACATTCATTTCTTTATATTTTGTGTATAATTGAATTACATTATAATATGGTCTATCTATTTATAATAGGCGATAGAGACTAATACGGGAATACAAACGAAATCCCGGGTAGCCTCTCTTTCTTCTCATTCACTCGATCTTGCATTTTCCCAAATCCATTGTTTTTCGGATTTTATTTTTTAATTTTTATTTCTTCTGTTTTAAGCAAGAACGATTGACTGTTGCACGATTTCACTCACACAAATTCACTCATCGTGTTGAGACATTGTTTATTTTTTATTCTATATCACTGTCTTTTTTTTTTGTTTTTTGTTTTTGTTACATTTCACATTCTAATAATGTACCGCCCTTCATTCGTTATTTTGCATCTTCGGTTTTTTATTCTCTTTTCAAGATCCGCATAGTGCTGAGACAAATCTTTGTTTCATTCTTGTTTCTATTCTTTCTTTTTTCTGTCTTTATAAAATGTTATTCTCTACAAACTTTAATTATTGAGTTTTATTTTAGTCTTTATCTTTTTTTAGTTATTTTACTCAATTTGAGATTAACTTTGTGTTGTACGTTTTAACGGATTTTAATTATTTTAAAGTCTTTTAGTTTTTTTTTTTGTTACCTTATACAATCTTCAAAGAAAGAATAGAAACAAGATAAAATAGAGACAGAAACATTCATGTGGTTTTTTTGACAAAAATTTTAAAATTGTTCTCTTGAAGCCAAGTAGTTTTAAACTTTTTTTTTTAATCTGCACACACAGAGTTTATGAACACAAATTATTAACCAAATTTTGGTTTCTAAATCTTTAAATCTTGAGTTTAAATGACAATTTTTAAACATGTTTTCTCTTTTGTGGAAGTGATTTTCTTGCAAATTATTTTTTAAAATGAGGAAAAAGCTTCAAAATCTCCATTAAAACAAGTTTGAAATTCTTGCCAAGAAAAAAATGTGTTTTTCGCTTTATCCTGACATGATTCATTGTCAAAAATTCGAGTCATAAGTTAACTAATAGTGTCAGTCATTAGGTTTCACGTACTCTTGCGCTAAAGTTGGTAAATTGTGGACTTTGGACGTGGATCTGGATGGAGTGTGGTGTACTGTTGTGTTAAATGCGCATAAGATAGAAAAGCTCTTTTCTTCTCTTTTTTGTTTCCATTTTTCTTTCTTTCTTTTTTTTACTCAAATCCAGCAAAATTTTTTCAAGCGCATGGCTAATTAACGAGCTTTCTCCAAAAACTCCCCGGTGTTATATCGAACGTGTTACTTGAAACAGTCATCTCTAAATTAATAAATTCTCAAAAAAATACGCGTAAGCAGATTTTGTATCAAATCGACGGATTAAGGAACAATAACTGCATTTCAACCACGATTATCGTATCATCTAATTTTCGTAATTTCCTATGAAAAAGGGACTTTCTTCATAAAACTGTGCGGTTGTTTTGAGTAATTTTGCTTTGAAATACTAGAGCAGAAAATAATTAAAAATTTTTTTTTTATAATTTTTACGTTTTTTCAATAATAGTTTTTAATTATATTCCTTTTTAATAATGATGTTGATAATAATTTGTCTCTTTTTTCATAAGGCAGTTTAAATTTATTACACGCCCCTAGCGGTCTATCTTGGAACTATTTTATATGGCCGCCAATGATGTATAATTTAATGTTTTCTGAGAATTTTTTTTATTAACTTATGATCTTTTTTTAGTTCTTCTTTTGATTCCCATAGTTAACTTTTTATTCTTCTTTAAATTACGTCTTTTTTGAACTTTTGAATTCATCAGGATCTTCTCGAGTAGATTATTTTAGGATAGAAAAAAAATTTGCTTTAGTATTCCAAAACAAATTTCCAGTTATTTTTAGGCAATACTATAGTGAGAAATAGGTATCACGGATATTTTATTTTATTTTTTTTTTGTGAAAATGATATTGGACGAATATGTCTAAAATGCTTAAGAGCTGTAAAATGTTGTTTTTGTCATGTTATTTTATATTATTTCATGATAATTGAAGTTATTATTAATTATTTTGTCTGAAGCTTGATGGAATTGAAACTTTGGATGCAAATGAGAGAGAGGTCAGTCTGGCGAAACTGATGAAGCGGTGTTTCACATGCAAAACTAGGAAAGAGGACATTTGTCTTCAATTCGAGATGCGATGCTGACATTATATATTTTTTTTTTTTTATTAAAAACACTACGAATCACTTGCGGACGTAAAACGGGTACCGCCAATTTTCTATAATCCAGAGCAAGTCTGCTGAATATATGCATATCTAATTGTAGATTAACAACATTAGAGTGTCGATCAGTTTGGCGATTACCAAACTTAACACGTGCTTGATTCTGCTTTAATCTTCCTGGATGTTGGCTACATTGAGGAAGCAAGCGAAAACAATTTTTATTAATTTTTTTTTTAATCGTACGAAACACCCTACAACTCGTTTACAATCACGTATGGTTGATACACTCAGTTTTCATATAAAACGCACGAGAAGCTACGAAGGCTTCTGAACTGTAACACTAATTATTTCCGTTTATGAAACTCTACTCTCAAAATTAGATTTGATTGAAAATTGATCTTTTAACGAATGAGCTAGAAATTTAGTTGGGTATGGATGATGAAGTAAATTAGAGAAAATAAAATAGAGTTGGGGATAATTTTTGTTTAGAGGATTCTTTAAGAAAAAAAAAAAAAAAACTAATAAGCTGAGCCAAATAAAAAGAAATTGATATTTTAATAACTGAAATTTTGAGAAGAGAGTTGGGTGATATTGAAAATTCTAAGCTTCATGTATCCAGCGAAAGATTCACTGCCTAATGACGAAATCGAAAGGCTCACCACTTGGAAGAGTTCGCGTCACTACTCGTAAGAAAATCAGTTCGCTTTTTTTTTCTAATTATATAAACACAGCGTTGACAAATCTCAAAAAACCAATAACAGTTCGATCTACGAATAATTTTCTTTTGTTAGCGAATAGTGCAGGCGAAGGAGAAACGCCGGGCGTTTTCTTGTTTAAATTAGCATTCTAATAAAATTTCATTTAAATTGGGGAAAAAATTCGAATCTCCTTTTGTTGAAGGAACCAGCCTTTTTCTTTTATTGTTTTTTTTTCCTTTTTTTTTTGTCTCGAGGGGGTTTCTAAAAATAAGAAGCCGTATTAATGGTGACAAAGTTATCGATACAAGACTAGCTCTTGTATTTTAATATCGCGACGCGACCAAGCAATTCGGATTAAACACGAGTGAGTCTGAACTTTACGCTTTTTTTTTATGCATTATTATATTAATAATATAATTCGTTTCACCGGAGCAAGATCGATCGTCGATAATCTCTAATTTAAGCTCTAATTTTCTGGGCCCTTTCCCCAAAACTTGTCGAATCGATTACGAGCCATTTCGAGGACATCGCTGGCAGCTGATCGTTGAGATGAACCTGGACTTATTGCTGGAGCTTCGAGTACATGATAACCAGTATGTCCGGGGGCAGTGGTAGTCATTGTCGCTGTTGGAACTGAACTGTCCTTCTTTCTATCGAATTCAAAAACAGGATCCTCAAGACATCGAAGATTTGTACCAGCCACTGGTTTTAATGAGGGATCTGACGTTTGCTGATTATCTTCTCCATCGTCGACTAAACTCTGAAGAGAAAATTCAAAATACAATTAAATTGAAAATTTGACACAAATGTGGAAACAAATATTAAAAGGAATAATACATTATTTTCAAGTACCTTGTTACTTTTTGTCGGAGTGGGAGTCCGCTGAACATTTGCTGGCAAGGGACTGCCCCTATCCGAATCTGGATCTTTATGTCCATTGGTTCCACTAAAACTTCCTAAAGACACGCTTTCACTTTCTGGAGATTTGTACCCGGAATATTGTGAATGATGAGATTTGTGCTGATGAGCTAATTCCGGTGGTGCAGATTGCGGTGCTGAGGGCAGTGACGAAGGACCCCATGATTTAGCCTCACTATGAGGTCTCGTTAGCGGCTCCCCTGAAATAATTAAAATTAAAATTACTAATCTCCCTGACGTAGTTTCTAATCATTTGAGTTGTTTATTATTGTATTTTTTAATCAGGGTGTCTACTAACCGGGAAAACCGGGAAATAAAATTGACCGGGAATTAACCGGGAATTTTCCGTCAAAACGGGAATTTTCTTTCTGGGCTAATAAATTTGACTAATATATCAATTTGTTTTATAAATAAAGATAATAACTTTATGCATTTTGAATTAATCTGATTATGCGTTTAAATTTTGTGTAATTATGCGAGAATTATGCAATTGAAAAATAAAAAATATACATTAAAAATTAAAATAAAATCTAATATATTCTCATGAAATATAGATGTTAGTCTACTATCTTTTTTTCTTAACGCTAACAATACCGCAGAAACAATGAAATACATTAAACATGAAAAAGTCAAATTAGTATGAGTAAATGTAGATAGAATTTCAGTTTTTTTATTAGACCGTACATTGCATAATAGTTTATATAGTTATGGGCAATTCTATTGTGTGCTTTCAATTATTAATTATTTTTTTCGATATTCCATAATTCTCGGCTTTTTTCAATATTTTTTTTCAATTATCGATTACGTTCTTGAAACTTTAATTCAATTCTTCAATTATTCAACTGTTTTCAGAAATTCACAATTATTTTCTTTAATTGCAAATTATTCTTTTCAATTTTCAATTATTTTCTTCAATTTCCAATTATTTTCTACAATTCTCAATTATTCTTTTCCGTTTTGAATTCTTTTCATTAATTTCAAATTATTTCTTCATTTCTCAATTATTTTCTCCGATTTTCTACTATTTTCTTCAATTGCCAATTATTTTCTTAAATTTTCAATTATTTTCATCAATTTCTAATTAATTTATTTAATTCTAAAATGTTTTCTACGATTTTCAATTATTTCAATCAATTTTTAATTATTTTCTTCAACTCTAAATTATTTTTTTCAATTGCCAATTATTTGATTCAATTTTCAATTATTTGATTCAATTTCCGTTTATTAACAAATAAATAAATAAATAAATAATTTTTCAATTATTTTCATCAATTTTTAATTATCTTCTTCAGATCTCAATTATTTCCTTTAATTTTTAATTACTTAATTGAATGAGCCAGTATCATTTTGACACACACCTTATTTTGAAGATTGTTATATTGTACAGAATGAGAATGTTATTTTGTACAACTGCTAAATGATATTTTGTAAAATTTTAAAAAATGAATTTGTTATTTTGTACAATTGTTTAAAAAAGCTAAAAAAAAATTTGGGTTACAATTAAATCCATTTTTTAAATAATTGTACAAAATAATAAATTCATTTTTTAAAATTGTACAAAATATCATTTAGCAGTTATACAAAATATCATTTAACAGTTGTACAAAATAACATTTTCATTCAGTACAATATAACAATCTTCAAAATAAGTTTTGTGTCAAAATGATACTGGCTCAATTTAATATTCAAGAATTTTCGACTTTTTTCAACTATTTTTTTCAATTATCATTTATTTCTTTCACATCTCAATAACTCCTCCAATTTTCAATTATTTTCATTTATAATCAATAATTCTCGGCTTTTTCAATATTTTTTTTCAATTATCAATTATGTTTTTGAAACTTCAATTCAATTCATCAACTATTATTTAACAATTTTCATAAAATAACATTTTCTTCAATTTCAAATTATTTTCTACAATTTTTAATTAATTTCTTCAAATTACAATTACATTCTTCATTTTTTATTATTTTCTTCAAATTCTATAATTCCTGAGTTGTTCAATTTCTTTTTTCTTCAATTATCACTTATTTTCTTCTATTTTCAATCAAATTGTTCAATTCTTGAATTATTTTCTTTAATTCTCAATTATAATTTTCGACATTCAATTCCATTTCTTAATTTTCAATTGTTTTTTCAGTATTCAATAACTCTAGGCTTTTTACAAAGATCTTTTTTAAATTCTCAATTATTTTCTTCAACTTCCAATTTTTTTCTTGAATTTCAATTATTTTCGTGAATTTCCAATTATTTTTTCATATTTCTTTCAATTTATTTATTTACATAAACGGGCAAAAAAACAAAGAAGAGCCCTTTCGTACACTGGGTACTAACAATTATAAATTTTTATTTAAATTGATAATTTTTAAATTATTTTCATCAATTCGCAATTATTTCCGTCGATTTCTAAATTTTTCTGCTGTTTTCAAATATTGTCTTTAATTTTTAAGTACTTTCTTCAATTTTCAATTATATTCTTCAATTTTTAATTATTTTCTTTAATTTTTAATTATTTTGTTCAATTTTTAATTATTTTGTTCAATTTTCAATTGTTTGTTTCAATATTCAGTAATCTCGACTTTTTTCAATTATTTTTTTCCAATTATCAGTTATTTATTTCATGTTTCAAAACCTCCTTTAATTTTAAATAATTTTCTTCTATTTTCAATTTAATTGTTCCATTGTTCAATTATTTTGTTCAATTCTCAATTAATTTCTTTAAATAACAATTCTATTCTTCAATTTTTAATGTTTTCCTCAATATTAAATAATTCCTGGCATTTTCCATTTTTTTTAATTATAAATTATTTTCTTTTTTTAATCCAATTGTTCAGTAATTTTCTTTAATTCTCAATTATTGTACCTATTCGAATTTCAATTTTATTTCTCAATTTTCAATTGTTTTTTTTTAATATTCAGTAATTCTGTCTTTTTCTGATTTCAATTTCATAATTTAATTTTCAATTTATTTCTTCAATTTTCAGTTATTACCTTAAATTTTAAATTATTTTTTTTTTATTTTCTATCTAGTTTACCAGTTTTGAATTATATTCTTTGAATTTATTAACCATTGTTCAATTTTTTCAATTATTGTTCAATTGTAGATTAATATTTATTTATTTTTTTTAATTTTGTTTCTAATTGTCAAGTATCTTTGTCATTGTTTAATTATTTCTTTCCATTATTAATTATTTCTTTTCATTATCAATTGTTTCTTTTAATTCTTAATTATTATTTTTTGTAAAGTTTAATATTTAATTATTTAATTCTCAATTATTTTCTTTGAATTTCGATTATTTTCTTCAGTTATCAACTGTAATCTTTAATTTTTGTAGCCATTTGTAGGTCTATTTATGATTAAAATAAATTTTAGGTTAATAAGAGAAAATACCGGGAATTTTGTGCTTAGAGAAGTACTGCGCATGTTTTTATTGATTAGAGCACTACTGCGCATGTCAACCGTATATCAATCCGTCTGACAATACACAGAATTTATCACTTATACTTTAATCGTCTGTCTTCACCCGAATTTTGCTGCCTCCACATCCAACACTAATAAACACAAGCCCGAATTTGTCCGACAACATATGGAATTTTCTACTTAAAGTTATCCAATAAATACAAGCCTGATGCCTGAACGTGTCTGACCTAAAGGCTTCTCTACTTAAGAACTCTACTTATACTTCAGGCGTATGTGTCTGACAACACTCGGATTTTCTACTTAATCATATTCAAGATCGGATAAATCTCGCCGTGTCTGAGTAAACTTTGCTTTTTCTACTTAAACCAAGTCATTTCTAGGGAATAACAGATTTTTTACTAATTTTTACTAAACTTTCGTGTCTGTTTAGTGTGTATCTTACCTTCCCTCACGTTTTGAGTGACAGTGAACGTTTTCCCTGTGTCCAGAGGCACTGTCCAGTTTACTGGTTCTGGTGACCGCATTATCATTTGCTCTGGAGACTTGACGCGTGTTGGCTCCGGAGGACTTTTTATCACCGGTTCGTCGTCGAACCAGGGACTTTCGGTCAAGGCTGGAGCTGCCGGAGCTGCTACTTGCGACGGCGGAGTTGACGCGACGCTCGATCCCCCGGTTGTATCGCCGTTTATCTGAGGTTCCGCTGTCACTAGAATCCACAATAGACGCTTATACAGAATGTATAATGTCTTTCTTCTTTACACTTTTTGTTCAAGCTAGATGATTTTTTTCATCAGGAAATAATTCTTTATCTTTAACATATTACTCTAAGGAAGCTAGTTTTAAAAAAAAATTAAATTTTCTATTATTAATAAATAAACAGTATGTTCAAAAACTTTTATTGTTTGGGCAGAAAACTTTTTTTTTTAATTGAAAAAATTATTTTTCTGAAAAATATAAAGAATATTTATCAAAACTTGATTTTCAAGAGTGAATAAAAATATTAAAAAAAATGTTACTCGGTTTGTAAAATTCCCGAATGTCGAATCATTTATGAAAGTCGGAATTCAATTGGTCTGAAAAAATATAGACTGAGCAAAAAGTCGGAATATCGTTAAAAAAAATCATCAAGTTTGAACTTATTTTTGAGAGGAGAGTTTTAGAGACAAGATTGCTTGAAAAATAATATTGTTTATTAGATTTTATGGAAAACAAAATTTTTAATGAATGACACTTGAGATATTGTATATAAATGTTTTGCTATCTTGTCTATAAGCTCTTTTAAATGTAACCACATTAAAAACGAAATTTGCGTCAAATTTTACAAAAGTGACCTAAAAAACACTCATATAAGAAACATTAAACACAGATAAAGACAGAGATAGTTTGTGGAAAGCAACATGTACAATTACAATGCACATAATCAATCAGTTGCAGTGTATAAATATCTATGGAAAGTTTTTAAATAGAATACCACTCGTGCCTAATTTCTAGCATTTCACTCTGTTAATATGTACACGCAATATCAATTTTTTACACAAATACTTTTATTATTTTTTTTACAAACATAATATTACGTTTTCTTACATTAAAAAATGCTCTGTACGAATAGTATATTTTTTTGGTACACAAAATAACATAAATTTGTGTGTTAAAGTATTTTTGTTTTATAGCAAGAAAGTGTTGGTAGTGCACATTGTTGTTGTATTAGATAAAAAAAAATGTAAACAAGTTGTAGGAAAAGTGTTTTTGTATTGTAAATTAGAAGAGATGCAACTTACTTTCAGGCAAAGGTTGATATTTAAATATCATACGTCAAGTAATAGTCACAAATATAGATATAGGTATTGTTTATTATTTTTTTTTTTTCGTTGAGAAATTTGAAGTTGAAGTCATCCAATGAAAATTAGTAGATAATGCACAGTTAACACAGAGTAAAGTTGATATGATAAAGAAGCAATCCAATTTATATATTATATTATATTTGGTACATCAATACGTAATAATTATACGTATAAACATAAAATATAAGCTTTATTTATATAATTGAATTAATGAGTTTGTTTACACCGCGGGCTTAAAATATAGGCTTAATGGAGAAGACTACGTGAAGCCTCGTTTTTAAGATAGCGCTGTAAACAGGCTCAGTGACAAAATTTAACGGTTTCATTTTGTTGATTTGTTTAATTATAAATATTATAAGTATATACAGTAGTTAATATAAAGGAATTATTTTCAATTCTCATGGTTGAGAAAAGTAAAGGCATATCATAGTTTTTAGACTACAGGTTCTGAGGCTTTTGATTTGATAGAAATAAAAAATTATAAACTACATTTTTAATGAAAGTAGGGTTTTTGCTAAATAAGGGTACCATAACTTACACAAGTTTTAATTTTAATCCAAAATTACAACAAAAAAATATTAAGGTTGTATAACTAAAGACAATATTTCCTCTATGAGGACGCAATACTTCAGAGGATTTTAAAGGATTCTACTTCAAAGGTTTATATTATTCTAATTTTGATTAATTTACTGTGTTACTAAATAAGAAATAGGGGAGAGTGGGGCAAAACCGCTAGGTTTATATTTATTGATGCACAAAATTTTAACTATACGTTCAATTGGAGTAATTTTTGTTTGTTACACTGCTGAAACTAACCAATAACAGATTTTAATAGTCGTTGTTACATTTATCATAATCACAATTACATTATTTGTTGTTTTTTAAAAAGATTCAAACTAGCGGCTTTGCCCCAACTGTTGGGGCAAAGACGTTTTTACTAATATTATTATTCTAAATATAATATATGGTCTAAAATATATACTAAATAACATTTATTGATGCAATAATTATAAAACATAAACATTTTACAGATTTTTAAAGAGATTTAATCCGTTTTATTAAAAATAATGACGACTTGTATTTTTAACCTCATATTTTCAATTTAATTGTTTTTTATTTTGTTTCAAAATCTACTTTATCAACTCTACAAAAATAGAGTGTTATTTAAATAACCGCGCGAAAATATGATTAAATAATAATACTTATTTAATATTCCAAAGGCATAATTTTTTTCAAGTTAGTAGTAAATGCTAATAAACAATTTAAAAAATAAATAATAATAATAATAACAATAAATTTGATAGAGAAAAATACTTATTTGTTTTGATGAAAAAATGCTGGTTGACAGTTGATTAACATGAAGTTTCCATCATTTAAAATAACATGATAATGCAGTTTTTAATGTTCAATTGTTTTTTATGAAATATTTTTCAAGCGTCTTTGCCCCAAACGACAAACCTTTTTTTAATTTAAAATTGTATATATTTAGATTAAAAATTAAACCAGGATTTCAAAGAGATTACGTAGATAAATCATTACTCTACTAGAACGTGAAAATTTTAATTTTAAATGCTCACAATTTACATTTAAAATTTAATAGTTTTGATCAGTATAAATTTCATCTCAGACTTGTAAAATCGATTTTTTCCGTATATTTCTTAATACATTTTATATTTTCCAGATTTTTTTTTTCTAAACAATAGTTCCAGTTATAATTATGATAAACTTTAAACATAAGTTGAAACGGTCTAGAAATAAGGGAGATATTTTGAAAAACGTCTTTGCCCCGCATAGCGGTTTTGCCCCACTTTCCCCTAATAGTTTTTCATTTTATAAGTCGTTACTTTATGATGAAAGATGTAAAGTTCGGTATAAAAATTGTACAGTAATGTAAGGAATTTTTAAATCCTGAATTGATGATATTTAATGGAAAGAAATTAGTTTTTCACATAGATGATTTCTCAATGGAGATAACACAGAGAATTTGAGTTTCAAAGAGAGTTTCAAGATTGCATAATTTTATTTTGAAAGATTAATAGAAGAAAGCAGAAGAAAGATGTTGAAACTTTTATTTATATTAATTAACTGAATACCAGTTTCAAATAAATTTAAGACCAGAGTCATTACTGCATGAAAAAGATTAAAATTGAAAAAAAATGAATGCAACTTTTTTATTTAGTTATTTTTTTTAATAAACATTTTAAACCCCATTTTAATTTAGCTGTTTAGAGCCATTTATAAATATAATTTCTACTATGGAATGATCTTCCATGGTAAAAGTTATTTTTTAAATATTTTTAATTGCAAGTAAAGACCACCTTACATACACCAGAATTTAATTTTTTCATTAAGTACATAACTAAAAATAAAAATCGAAACAGAAAGAGAAATACAGAGAACTATTTCTTGCGATCAGATTGTCTATTTTTTTCAAAGTGTGATTGCTTATTTAATTAAGGACCAATTTCACTAGATTATGTTCATAAATAGTGAAAATTTTAATTCATTTGAATCAGAGATTGACTTGTTGCTCACAAGAAAAAATTTGGAAAAATGTCCGGATTTTTTTAATTAATTAAATTTACCAATTTACAAGTAAAAAGTCATAAATTTAAAAATTTGTTATAAAATATTAAGCAATTTTTTACTACATACAGAAATTGGTCCTTGTAGGGTCAGTAATGGAAAATGCACCGACATGCGAACTTATACGGCGCAAGTTTATGTCAGGCTAACATAAATATTTAACAAACTTTAACTGCTGGTTCTTCCGTGGTGCATTTTCTGCTGAGATACTTTCCCTGTGTGCACCTGTAATTTATTGCAAAAAATGGAACATTGGTCCGACGTAACATCTATAAATTTTACTAGGGATACTTGGGAATATTTATGACAAGCTGAATGATCGTATGATATAAAATATGATACAATTCATATGTAATGATAGTCAATAATAAACAACTCTTTTACGTGGCCTCCACATGATTCTTTAAAATTATTATAAAATTCTTCTCTTTACCATTTTTTGAAATTGTAAATTTTCTTCTTCTATCTCTTTTTGAAGTTCGTAAAATTTTTTATTTTCCCAACTCATAATTCTTTTATTTCTTTATTTTTTACCCTCCAGTTTCTTCACTTAAGCTTCTTACTTTTTTTCTGGTATCTTAAATTTTTTTTAGTACATGTTATTTGTTTTCTTACTTTTATTTATTGATAATTCTGTCATTATGTGCATATATACTTTAAATCTCAATTTTAATTTTCATTTCGTTATTTTAATTTTGTACTTTTAGTGGTATTCCACAGCTGAATTCTAAAATATTTTTGGATCTTGTTCCCAACAATTTTTTTAATAGTACGGTCCTGACTCGGTTGAAAAAGTCTATTTTATTTTCCTTTGTTATTTTCTTTTTATATAAAAACTTTGACGTGAGTAAATTACTTTTCTGAAAATCTTAAAATATATGTGTATATGGTTTTAAAGCGTTCCTAGCGTTAGATTTGAGTTATATTGTTTTAAAACACTGTCGATAACAAATTATCTTTCAGTAGATAAATTAAGCTAAAAGTATTTTGAACAAATGAAAGTTAATGTTTAATTAATATCATTCTTTTACATTATTTTCCTTTCTGTACAGTCTTACTGAGTATAACATTTTCACTATTTATTATTTTTCAATTTTCATTTGTTCAAAATAATTTTAGTTTAATTTATCTATTGAGAATTGGTTACCGATAGTGCATTAGCACAATAGTACCAGAATCTGTCGCTAGGGGCGCTTCAGAAACGTCGTTTTGACAGTTTGTGTTCTTTTCTGTCCAAGTGAATCTTACTTTTCTTCTAAATTTTACAGCAAAATTATTCACATGCTTAAAATTGGAAGGATTTTAGAACAAGTGTCTACTTTACCCATAATAATAAAAGGTTGTATTTTTTATTCCTTAAATATGAATTAGTAAAAACTTAGTAGTTTAATAGAAATACCGTGAACAAGTTTACTTTATTCTTAATATAAATAATAACTAATTATTAGTAGCTAGCTATAAATTCAGTGGACAAATTAGCCTAATTATTACTACCAGTAAAATATAACTAAAATATTTAATAAAAATCTATAAATTTATTCAGTGGTCCAACATAACCTGAAAATTTCTTGCTGCTTCCGGATTAGCTGATCTTACTACTAACTTGATTCTTTTTATTTAGATGCAGGGGAGTGAGTGCTGAAACGTCGTTTTATATTAATTTTTACTAATTATTTTTCTTTTTCAGATGAGGGAGATTAGAGGTATAACCTTGACTTTCAACATTGATTGCATTAAAAAAATTTAAATAACTTCAGAATTCATTATAAGTGGGGCAAAAACTGTACTGTTTACCCCTACTTCTTCAACCAAATATCGTCTTCAGATATAAGATTATGCTACCAATTTCATCAGACAAATTAATGTAGCTCAGTCTTTTTATTTCTTAAAAGAAATAGGATTGTTGAACCAAATATCGTCTTCATACATCCACAACATAGTGGACAATTATATTTTGTAAGTTCTACCTATTTTAAATAAAAGAAATAAATTAATGCGAGTCAGGACCGTACTTTTAAAAACATTTTTGGGAACCAATCTCCAAACCAAACTCGTCCACGTACAATAATAAATGAATATACACTTTGGGGATGTTCATAAACTACGTCACACTATTTTTAAGATTATTTCCACCCCCCCCCCTTCATTACATCATAGAGAGTCACATAATGCCATAATCCCTCTTTTGTGACGTCACTTTAGGAATTACCCTCCCCCCAGATAATTTTTTTAAAATCATTGGAGTAAATCACATTAAGTCGATTGCAATCAAGATTTATTTTTGTTTAACATAGACATGATTTACAAATTTCTGTTTACACATTTTTAAAATATAAATAACGGTTATATATTTATAATTAGGGCGGTCCAAAAACAAAAAGTTCGAAATGTTATGCTCTCACCCACTAGGATTGTTTTATATCGAAAAAAGTATCCCATTTTTTAAAACAAAAAATACTTGGAGGGCGCGTAAAATCAAAAAACGCTCTATCTATCCCATCTATTTTAAATGTGAAAAAAATAATTTTTCCTAGACATAGTATAAAATCTTCGTAAATCAATATTTTCCAATCGGTAAACTTTTTTTTTATTTAAAAGACTTTAAAGAATAATGGTAAATTGTTTATTAAATTAGTTTTTAATATTACCTGTTTTTTATGGGTCCTCCAAAAACTCCCAAAAAAAAAGGAAAAAAGTGTTAAAAAATATTTCTTACTATTTTCTTGATAATTTTCGCACTATTTTCAGTAAATAGAACAAATAAAGCTACAGAGTTACAACTTTTTTTAATTTTGCTACTTTTTAAGCTTAATGATATAAATTACTATCAACAAAAACTAAAAATAACAATTCTACCAATTGTCTAAAAAAATTAATAATGTTTAATTTTAACTTTTTATCAATATTCAAACAAATTATTTTTCTATAATTTTAACATTTTATCAAAATAAGCTACAGAGTTAACTTTTTAAAAACTTTTTCTCAGTTTTACAAGTTATCAAGATGAATAATATTAGTATACTAACAAGAAAATAATAATAACAATTCTACGAATTGTTTAAACAATTTATTATAGTTTAATTTCAACTTTTTATTAAATTAAGCTACAGAGTTGCAACGTTTTCTCAATTTTTCATGTTTTTATATGAGGATGAAAGGTAAGATTCACTTTCAGACCTAATTATCGAGTAAAAACTTTAAAAAAAAAACTTATCAAAAGTAATAATTGTAATAAATAAATTTTACCAGAAATAATGATGTAAAAATAAAAACCTGCATTGAACATTTGATAATAATAAATTGTTGAAAATCTTAACTCGATTTTTACATCTTATACTGTCAGTCTTACCTCGCTAAATATAAAAACATGTTTAATTGAGAAAAAATTGCAACTCTGTACCTTAATTTGATGAAAAATTGTAACTAAACAAATATTACTTGTTTAAACAATTTGTACAATTTTTATTTTTAGTTTGTTGTTAGTAATTGGTATTTTTCATCATAAAAGTTGCTAAAGTGAGAAAAACAATAATAATTTGTTTAAAGAATTGATACAGTTGTTATTTTTAGTTTGTTGTTAGTAACTGGTTACATTCCTCTTAAAAAGCACAAAATTGAGAAAAAGTTGCAACTCTGTAGCTTAATCTTTATAGATGGTGGTAAATAAACAATAATTATTTATTTAAATAAATTAGCAATTACATGAAGTAATTGTTAAAAGACTTGTTAAAAAGCTGTATTTATGCTATTTATTGAAAATCGTACAAAAAAAATGTCAAGTAAGAAATAAATTTTAACGCTTCTTTTTTCTTTTTGCATTTTCTTTGCATATCAAGGGGGGGGGGGGAGACAGAGAATAACATTTCCAACTTTTTTTTCATGTATTTTTTGGCCATTCTAATATATATATATATATGTATAATGTGCATAAGAGTATATTTAAGAATACACGTATACATCTCCTTTACGCAGGAACCATGCAGAAGTTGGTTTCTTAATTGTAACGTTAAATTTTATTTACACCCCTCCCCTTTAACATCACAAATTATCAGAAATCTCAAATTCCAACTCTCTCTTGTTTGTGTGACGTAGTTTATGAACGGCCCCTTTCAATTAGACGCCTCGGGTTTATATAATGCTTTTTGAAATTTCAACGCAATATGAGTCTTATTTGAAATTCCGTGCAATAAAAGTCTTATTCACAATTTCATGCAATATAAGTCTTATTCAATATTCTGTGCAATAAAAGTCTTATTCACAATTCAGTGCAATACAAGTTTTATTCAAAATTATGTACAATAAAAGTCATATTCAAGCTTCCGTGCTATAGAATTTCTATTCAGAACTACTTTCAATATTTAGTGTAAAATATTTTTTTAATACCAGCATAGACACATTTGTACAATTATTTATAACGTTAATTTACATTATTATTAGAAACGTAAAACAATTTTAGAATTACTGTTTCCTACGCATTTTGAATTGCTCTTTCAGAGCGTTTTCCTTAAGCCGTTTTTGCAAATAATGCTTTTTTTAGGTTAGAACACTGAATTTCTCGTTTTTTATAAGAAATATTGTGCAGTAAAACTTCAGGAAATTACACGAAAGATATCTTTACACAGAATAATTATTATTAAAATTATATTGATATTTTTCACATGGGTAAAAATGGGATTCGGTTTTAATTTAATAATTAATCTTACAGATTTAAAAAATAGATGAGTGCGAAACCCATTCAATTAAATCTGTTTTAAATGCTCGATAATGAATTTATGTCAATTTATACAGTAATACTATAAAATGTTTCTCATAAAAAACGAAAAACTCAATCTGTCAACCTAAAAAAAGTAGATTTTCTTTATGAGAAACATTTTGTAGTAAAACGAAAAATTCAATCTGTCAACTTAACCCGGCGAGCGTAAGGTAGGGTAAAATTTACCCTGTGAAATACTTATTCCTCAATAATTTGAATTTGGCATGATGAATATTTATGAAATTTTTAATAGCTGCACGTGTCACGGTAACAAAGCAATAACGATTTAAAAAAAAAAATTTTTTTACATTTCTTATTGTTTATTTATAACAATTGTAAACACATATACGCTGACTATAAAACACACCAAGAGTTTTTTTCTTTGTATATTGTAAAAGAAAGTTTAAATCATTAGGTTTAAACATTGTAATTGTTTACTAAAGGTTAATAATGTATTCTACTATTGTTACGATTAATTTTTCAATTGTTTAAACAAATTTATAGAAATTCACTTTTCTCTATTTTAAGTTTTGGCATTGTTACAATCTCGCAATAATAAATTATTTAAACAAACGAAAGATTTATTATGACATTAATGAATGACATTGATAGGCAATATAAAACAAATATGTTAAAAAATTTCCAAGATTTCAAGCTTTTTTTTAATATACAAATAGAAAATCTTAACAGGGTAAAAAATACCCTACCTTACGCTCCGTGTTACGAAGTTTCACCTTTCGCTCGCCGGGTTAAAGAAATCTGTTTTAAAAAAACGGCTACGGAGATTCTGGGTTAAAAAAAGGGCCACAAATTTGTAATAATTTTTTTTAATTTGATAGCAGATTCTGAAAGAGCGATTCAAAATGCGTGGGAAACAGTATTTCTAAAATTGTTTTACGTTTCTAATAATAGTGTAAATTAACGTTCAAATTAATTGTACAAATGTGTCTATGTTGATATTAAAAAAATATTTTGCACTAAATATTGAAAGTAATTCTGAATACAAATTCTATGGCAAGGAAGCTTCAATAAGACTTTTATTGCACATAATTTTGAATAAGACCTGTATTGCACTGAATTGCGAAAAAGACATTTATTGAATAGAATTTTTAATAAGAAACATATTGCATTTGAATTTCAATAAGCATTACGAGCGATTCCAAGTGAAATTTACGTTATTTTCAGGCAGGTTAATGGCGGGCAACGAACTTTCGAATTTGATTATATTTAGTATAACTAATGTTTTACATAAATATTTAGGTCAAAATATTAATTAGTTTACGAGAATTGCAATTTTGAAATAACTTTATCTTCCGTTCTATCAGTCGTATCAACGTTTTTTTTAATGCTCAGAAAAATATAAGGAATATTTATATTTCAGAGTAATTTTTTATAATTTTAATATTAAAAAGTTATTAAATAAAAATTATATAACTTTTAAGCAGCAAGACAAAATTCAATGACCCAAATGCTAAAACGAACTTACCTGTGTTCTTTTCAAGATTCCAAAAGAAATGGACTTCACATTAACTTTCTTCATATTTAATTTTAATACGTTATAAGTGTAAACATTGGAGATTTCTGTTTGTAAAGAAATCAGTATCATTTCTCTCAGATGGAAATGCGCGCATAAGCGTATTGATTTGTTTACAAACAGAAATCTCCAATGTTTACATTTATAATGTATTAAAATTAAATATGAAGAAAGTTAATGTGAAGTCCATTTATTTGGAATTTTGAAAAGAACACAGATAAGTTCGTTTTAGCCTTTGGGTCTTTTTCTTGCCGATTAAAAGTTATATAATTTTTATTTAATAACTTTTTTAATACTAAAATTATAAAAAATTACCCTAAAATAGAAATATTTCTTATATTTTTCTGAGTATTTAAAAAAAAAGAAAACCTTGATACGACTACTAGAACAGAAGATATTGCTATTTCAAATCTTTTTTCGAAATTTCAATTCTCGTAAACTAATTAATACTTTGACCTAAATATTTATGTAAGAAATTAAAAAAAATTAATATGTTAAATATTAAATGTAATAAAATTCCAAAGTTTCATTGCCCGCCGTTAACCTGCATTATTATGATTTAGAGAATATGACGACCAATAAGAACAATTATTTGGTAATAAAACCACAAACTGACGTTTCGAGACGGACTCAGTCCTCTCTTCAGGTTTTATTTAAATTAGTCTCTATAAATTTAAAAAAATACACATTTAATTACAATTGTTCATATTATTGAGAACAATTTAAAATACAAAAGCTTATAAAGGAAAAAAATCTTTTTTTTTTTAAGTACAATTGTCAATAAAAGTAAAACTTTTCTGTTCAATGAAATGAACATTCTTCATTGAAAGTCAATTATAAAATGTGAATGAAGTAAATACAATATCATAAATTATTGAAATAAGAAAAACAAAGGCATACCTACATTACAATTTACAAATTAATATAAATAAGACACTGAATCAAACAAGTCAAGTAAAAGAAATGAAATCGAAACTTTAAGAATATTCTTATACGAATCGTCAAAATTATAAATATCTGTTATTTTGTTAATACAATTATTTTCTTCCTTTTTATTAAAAAACACTTCGGTTACTAGTATTTTGTAATCATTATTATCTTTATGTAAAATTTCAATATTTGACCAGACAAAATCATGTCCAGTTCCATCATCATTCAAATTAGAAATTCTATATTTAGTGACAACATTGTGATATTTTTTATTAAGTGAAATGTAAGACTTATGTTCATTACACCTAGTAAATAAACGTCTACTCGTTTCTCCAATAGATGTTTTACCACAATTAATACATTTAATTTTATAAACAATACCAGTATTATCAACTTTTCCAATGGATAATCGAAATATAAATTTTCTTTCTAATTATCCAATTAATCAAAAAAGTGCTATAGTGAAAAATTTAGTTGATTCAGCTATTTTATTATCAGAC
Source organism: Ganaspis brasiliensis (assembly GCA_037103525.1). Taxonomy (NCBI): domain Eukaryota; kingdom Metazoa; phylum Arthropoda; class Insecta; order Hymenoptera; family Figitidae; genus Ganaspis; species Ganaspis brasiliensis. The sequence goes on from JAZKLR010000146.1 coordinate 4,744,900, forward strand.
AAAGAATTTCATCATGAAAATTTAAGCATTGTTAAGGAGAATTTAGATTTGAATAATTATCCTTTGGAGTTTGTAGATAAACACAGATTGTTTAAGATAAAATTTTTTTCTAACATTAACAATGCTGAATTTCAAAATAAGGTTCAGAATATTGTTTCTATTCCTTCTAATGAAAATATTATAAAATTAAAAGAACATTGGAGTCATATAACGTAAAAACAGTTTTTAGAAATGATTCAACTTTGAAATCTTTCATTAAGTTGGGTAAAGATCCTTTGTTTTTGTTATTTCAATAATTTATGATATTGTATTTAATTCATTCACATTTTATAATTGACTTTCAATGAAGAATGTTCACTCGAAAAAATAATTCCACGGTACTGCCATAATTATTGATAAATCTATATATTGCTAATATAGATACTGCTATACGATATTTGTTTTTTAGCCAAATTTCTAAAAGAAACTGCGATTTATATTTTTAGGTTAGGTAGAACTGTCAGTGGCGCACCGATGTATTATGGGATATTCATTCATATAGTATTCGAAGTTCTCGAAAAACTGTAAAAAATAACACAGCCACACAAAAAAAAAAGTTCCCTGACCTGGGTAAGAGACACACATTTTTCTATGTATTTTGATGCGCGGAATCCGAATCCGTCATCAGAATTGGTCCATCAGATCAAGTTTTGACCCTAACCTCAAAATTAATAAAATGACACTTTTTGTTTATTAGAATTTGAACCCGACTTAACTTTAATACATGCCTAGGGCCAATGGAAAGCTTGAATTATGACCTTGAAAACCCTTTTTTAAAAATTGTTCTACTATGATTTTTAACGAAGTTATGATGTTTTACTTAAAATCATTTTTTTCCATTACACAATAACACATCAATAATTGATGTGTTTTTAACATATGGAAAAAAGTCATATTTTAAGTAAAACATCATAACTTCGTTAAAAATCATCGTAGAACAATTTCTAAAAAGGCATTTTAAAGGTAATAATTCAAGCTTTCTATTGGTCCTAGGCATGCGGGATTCAGCGCATCAAAATACATAGAAAAATGTGTGTCTCTTACTCAGGTCAGGGAACTTTATTTTTTTTTTGTGTGGCTGTGTAATCATATGGCTAATGTGACTACTCTGCAAAAACATGGTGTTTTAAATTCGACAAAAATGTCTTATTGTAAGACATTTTTGAACAATTTAAGACACCTGTTTTTTGTGTCTTGTGAGTATTTTTTTCAGTGTTCATTTCATTGAATAGAAAAGTTTTACTTTCACTGACAATTGTAAGAAAAAGTTTTTTTTTATCAGTGTGTTAAAAAATATGTGTTGTTAGTGTTTTGGTTCCTTATTTATCATAAGAATGTAATTTATGGATTATTATTATAAATTTTTGACGATAATGATCATATAATGTGATGTAAGCAAAATAGATTTTGTTCGTTTATAAGTTTTTGTATTTAAAATTGTTCTCAATAATATCAACGATTGCAATTAAATGTGTATTTTTTTGAATTTATAAAGACTAATTTGAATAAACTCTAAACAGAAGATTGAGTCCGTCTCGAAACGTCAGTTTGTGGTTTTATGACCAGTAGGGTGCCCAAAAAAAAACACGACTTTTAATTTTCTATAATGCTACTTCAAAATATTGTTCCTAAGGGAAAAAAATGAGACACGTATTTTTTTTTATTTAAAAAAAATCATTTTTAGGGGTCGCGCTGGTCCATTTTTTATGAAAACACGGATTTTTTCAATTTTACGACTCTAGCTTAATTAAAACTAATGTAAATAAAAATTTCTCTTCGTGTAAAATTATCTTTCTGTTACTGGAGAAAGTTTACTGTGTTTAAGGCGAAGAAAATTTTTTTTTTCTGGTCATATTTGACCTTAGAAATGTTGAATTTCGATTTTTGTCGTATATTTGGTCCCAAATGTAAACTAAAAATTTTTTTAAACGACAAAATCTGATGGAATTTTGTTGTGCGATAAGAAATGTGTTAGAAAAAGTAGTTGAGAACTAATTTATAAACTTTTAACAGTTTTAACTCAACCAAAAGTGTTAAAATTGTAATTAAAACCAATCTAGCAGCTATAGAACATAGTTAATAATTTTTATAATTGCAATAATGAAAGTAGAACTTAAAATATACTATAAAAATACATATATAAGACATGTACAATTTTTATATATTTTCCTGTAATCTACACGTAAATTTACATACATGTTACCAAATTGCAGCATCCTAAGTCAAATAGTTTAAAAGATTAGGGGGGGGGGACATGGTCATTTTTTTGCATTTTAGGGCAAAAAAAGTGGTTTTTGCTAGATTTCGGCATGTGCATGAGCTCGAATCGCGTTTTCCATATCATTTTCGTAAATCCAAGGTGAAAATACATATGTGACTGTCCATGACAAAACGTGCCTTAGCTCCAAAAAATATATTTTGATTTTTTAATGCCAACCAACAGATGATCATTTGCTCTTTCATTTCCAAAAATAAAAAATTGTTGTTTTAAAGAAATTTTGGTGTAATTAAGCAAGAAGCATAGGCACGTTACATTGACTTCCAATGCATTGCAGAAACTTTAAACGCTCACCCTGTAAAGTTGACGTTAGAGGAGGTGCGAAAACGGACACACATAGTGATTTTAATAGGGTTCCGTTTTACGGTACGGAACCCTACAAAAATGCAAAAATGACAAGAAAATCGTTAAAAACAGTTTTTTTCATGTAACAAAAAATAAAAAACTTGGTTTCATCAAGCAGTCACTTGGTCAATCAAAAACTATTGTGACAGTGCTATGTTGTGAAAAAAATGATCATGATTGGTTAATCAGTGTCTTACCTAAGGCAGGTACCCCATCTTGACCCCACCTCCCCAAAAGATCTAAAAAAAAATGTACGGTAAGTTGTACATGTCTTATATATGTATTTTTATAGTATATTTTAAGTTCTACTTTCATTATTGCAATTAAAAAAATTATTGACTATGTTCCATAGCTGCTAGATTGGTTTTATTTACAATTTTAACACTTTTGGTTGAGTAACAACTGTTAAAAGTTTATAAATTAATTCTCAACTACTTTTTCTAACACATTTCTTATCGCACAACAAAATTCCATCAGATTTTGTCGTTTAAAAAAATTTTTAGTTTACATTTGGGACCAAATTTACGACAAAAATCGAAATTCACCATTTCTAAGGTCAAATATGATCAGAAAAAAAATTTTTTCTTTGCCTTAAACACAGTAAACTTTCTCCAGTAACAGAAAGATAATTTTACAAGAAGATAAATTTTTATTTACATTAGTTTTAATTAAGCTAGAGTCGTAAAATTGAAAAAAATCCGTGTTTTCATGAAAAATGGACCAGCGCGACCCCTAAAAATGATTTTTTTTAAATAAAAAAAAATACGTGTCTCATTTTTTTCCCTTAGAAACAATATTTTAAAGTAGCATTATAGAAAATTAAAAGTCGTGTTTTTTTTTGGGCACCCTAATGACCAGGTAATTGTTTATATTGGTCGTCATATTCTATGAATTAATATCGAAGGACGTTAAAAAGTTTTCGTTAATGATTTAGTGTTCGAGGTGAGTTCAATGATTTCCATTGAAAAATCTGACTTCTAGAACATAATGTTAATGTTCAGTACAAAATGAAAACTAAGAAGTAATAAAGAATAAAAGTGTAGTTTAACTTCAAAATATTTTTTGTTTTTCCCCATTAATGTTGTAAATTAAAGACTGATCATTACATATGAAGGTGATAAATGACAATAATAATGATGGACACAACAACGGAGGTACGAAAAGCAGTTTCTAAAGCCGCAGATCAATCGAATTGATTGGATCAAGACGGCAGGCATGCTACTTACTAGCTTGTACGGCAGAAGTGGATCGATGCGCGTATCGACTTTCGGAGGATGATTTGGATGGGTCGACTGCAGCTGCAGTCGCAGGTGGATGGCTTGCAGCGCCTGCAGCAGCCGTTTTGGCCTGTGCTTGACCTTGGCTCTGGGCATGCTTGACACGCTCCAGCCTGGCCGCAGCGGCAGCAGTGGTAGCAGTAGGCGGGTGATAGGCGGTCGAGTGAATCGAATGCTTAACCGAGGGTTTTACTGTGACGTTCGTATTGGTAGTGGTACTTGTGATGTTGGTGGTTATGGGTTTTGCGTGATGAAGAGGGCGATGGGGAGGAGCATTGGTTGCGAGGAAGGCTAGAACATATCGTACAAATACAATAAGCCACCGTCTCCAAAATTATATCGCATTCGCTACCAAAATCATCAATAAATAACATAAAATCATAAACAAATCTTTCAATCAACACATTGTTACTCTTGCAATTGCATTTATTATCCCACGTCCTCAGTTCCTTCCAAATTAGTTTTGTTTGTTTTTTTTTTGTTGTGGGAAAAATTTCTTTTGTCACTCTTAAAAAAAAAAAAGAATAGTATGATTATTATCACATTTTTGTCAAGTTGGATCTTTTCTTCTATTACTTGAAAAAGTTTCACCTCAAGGAAATGTTCCGTCAGATAAAGCTCCCTAAATATTTTACACAGCACAGGCATCTAGATTGTAAGCTTTTCACATGCCATGAATATATGAAGTATGGAATATTCTATATATGTTCATTTACATATTCCTCACGTTTATTGTGCTGCTCCATTTCACAGAGATTATGAATATTTTTTTCAGGGAAAGTGTTTCCAGTTTCTGGCAAAAGCTTCTAGTATATTGTATAATCAAAGTAGATATATTCTTTGGAAAATTGTGTGTATACAAATTGTGATTGAGTTGTAAAAAATATGCGAGGTATTTTTGTATGTTATTCTCGTGATTAAATCTATTAGATAAAGAACAAAAATTTGAAAATTGAATGTGAATAGATTATTTGTAATAGGTGTTCCTAGAGTTGCGAAGAAGTAGTTTTACCTGGAGAATGGTAATGAGAAAGAGAATATAACCGGGAATATAATCTACTAAAATTCTAATCGAAAATTTATAGGAATTTGAGTTTTTTTTATTTATTTATGAAATTAAGTCAAATTTTCTCAATCAATGTACGTAAATAGAATCTCTAGTGTCATTCTAATTAGTAATGATTTGAGTTTCATTGTTAAAAGTAAGAATTTTATATAATAACACTGTGTTACAAAATAAAAAAGTAAAATAACTTCTTAACGAACCTAGTGGAGGTTGTAGGTAATAAAAAGCTAAAAAGAATGCTATATATTAAATCTTTGATACACCCTCAAAATCTTGTTTTAGAGCCAAAAAACCGTTTTCAGGTAAATTCATGTACACTGAAAAAAATATGTTTGTCAAAATCAACTATTTGTCTATAGTTAAAGACATTTTAGTTAAAATGACAAGGATTCCAAGTTAAGCTAGCAACCGAAGCGAAGTTAGTTCTAATATATCAAACTTGTTTGTTTGTAATTCCTTAAAACGGGGGAAAAAATTGTCAATCAGCTAAAAATTTACAATTTTCTATAGTGCAAATGAGTTAAGTTGTATCACATAATCTTTAAAATAATACAAAAGTATACACTAAAATTTTAATAGTGTTTTTTGAAAATGTTAAATCAACATAACCTTCAAATATATGACGGCCACAACTAGGTCATTTACCGTAACCACTAATGGTTTAGAGATAGAAAATATTAATATTTTATAAAATAAAAGACTTTTTGAGTAATAAAATCAGTCGGTCCCACAATTTCTGATGTTCAATATAATATAATTTCTAATTTCTTAGACTGAAAATTATCCTTGTATTTTAACTAGGCTTCCCTAGTTGGCGCCTTAACTAACAAGGAAAAATGGTTGATTCCTTGTGTACGGGTGCAAGGGATTTTTTTCAGTGTACATAATACTTTAAAACTTCACCATTTTTTATCCAAATAAATTTTTGTTTTGTTTTAAAGCTTAAAATACACGCTTTTAAGCTATACAAGAATTTCTTTATTATCATTTAAATTCATAAAGATGTAGACCAAAAATCATTAAAAAATTTTATTCTTTCATTGATTTTTCAACTTTAAAGCCCATTTTAATCTCTTATCTTAGCAAATTATTGTTTTCTCAATGCATTTTAAAACTTTAGTACATGCAGTTTCAAATGACCCCAAAATTAATAAAATTCGAACAAAATTGTCAAAGTTATTTCACTTTTAATTTTGTTTTTCTTAATATTAAACTCTAAAAATTGTATCTTAACATTGCAAAAATGCATAAAAATTAAAAAACAGTCAAAATTATCAATGCAAGGAAGAAAATAAGGAACAAATGTTCATAAAGTCAAAATTTAATGATGTTCCTAAAAAGTTAAAGGTGGAATAACTTTGACAATTTTAATCGAATTTTATTCAATCTGGGGTCATTTAAAAATGCATTTATTAAACTTTTGATGGGCATTGTATCAAAGATTTAATATATAACATTCTTTTTAGTTTTTTATTACCTACAACCTCCACTTGGTCGAATAAGAAGTTTTTTTTGTTTTAAATTTTTACATCATATTTCACCTTTTCAAAATTTTCTAAACAAATTTATAGCAATTTTATTTTTTTCAAACTTCTGTTAATTTGAACTTGCATTGATTAAAAGTTAAAGTAATCCGCGGTTCAAATATCCTAAACTTGAAGTGATTTAAAAATTTGTTCAATTTTTAATAATTTTTGTCTCTTATAATTTCAATTACAATTACAATTTTCAACTATTTTTTATCATTTTTCAATTACTTCCTGCAATTTCTAATTATTTTCATTGTTTCTCACTTTTTCCCTAAATCTTAAATCTACAAACCTCAAAAATCAAGTATTTTTTGAAAAATTTTCAATCACTTTTTCAATTTTAATTATTTTTTCTTTGTCAATAGGACAATTTCATTATTTATTGCTAAATTTCATATTATTTATGGCAAAAATAAATTAATGTTTTTAATTCACCTTATTATTTGTATTTGCAATTATTATTTTCAATTTTTAATCATTTTCATTATTTCTGAATTAATATCCTGAGCTTTTAAATATATCACAATTTTCAATTATTTTGTTCAATTTCTAATTATTTTAATTATTTTTGCATTATTTTCAAAAATTCCAATTATTTATCTGAAATTTTAATTATTATCATCATATTTCAATTATTTTTTTCAATTTTAAAATATTTTTATCTTTTCTTAATTATTTCCCTAAATTCTTAATCATTATTTTCATTTTGTAAAATTATTTTTTTAAGATTTTTAAATATCTTTCACAAATTCTAATTATTTTCTTCAATTTTCATTTGTCTTCATAATTAACAAAAAAATTTATTAATTATCTTAAGTTTCAATTATTTTTAGTCTTCTTTAATTCTTTTCTTCAATTTGAATTATTCTTTCTTTCTCAATAAAACAGTTTCATTATTTATTGCTAATTGTAATATCATTTATCGCAAAATGGCATTAATTTTTTTAATTCACCATTACTATTTTCATCTTGCAATTGTTATCTTTAATTTTTAATCATTTTCATTATTTCCAAAATTAATATCTTGAACTTTCAAATATATATATCTCAATTTTCAATTATTTTGTTCAATATTCTTTTTTTATTATCATTGTGTTTTCTCCATCTTTTAATTATTTTAAATATTTTTCAATTAATTTCCTAAATTTTCAGTTATTATCTGAAATTTAGATTATTGTCTTCAATTTTCAACTTTTAAAACGAATTTTTAATTATTTTCTTTTGTTCCAAAATAAATTCTGTAATTTTTCTATTATTTTCTTCAATTTCTAATTATTTTCATTCTTTTTGCATAATTTTAGAAAATTTTAATTATTTGTCTGAAATTTTAATTATTTTCATCATATTTCAATTATTTTTTTAAATTTTTAATGATTTTTATCATTTTTCAATTATTTTTTTTTTTTAATTTTAAATTAGTTTTATCATTTTTTAGTTATTGCTTTGAATTCTTAATTTTTATTCTCATCTTGTAAAATTGTTTTTTAAGATTTTTAAGTATTTTTCTCAAATTTTAATTATTTTCTTCAATTTTTAATTATTTTTATTATTTGTTTTCATAATTTACAAAAAATTTTATTAATTATCTTAAGTTCCATTTATTTTTAGCCTTCTTCTATTCTTTTCTTCAATTTTTAATTGTTTTCATTTTTTCAAGTATTTTTCTTAAATTTCAATTTTTTTTTCTTTTATTTATTTATTTTAATTTATTTTGTAATATATCCCGCATTCAAAAATAGACCATTATTGAAATCATACAAAGTATTTCTACAAAAAAAATAATAATAATAATATTATATATAAGTCATAGCTTCTCTTTCCCAATTTTTAATTAATCTAATTTTTTAAAATTATTTTCTAAAGTTTTTTAATATTTTTCTCAAATTTCGCATTATTTTCTTCAATTTTTTTCATAAGTTCAAAATTTCAAACTATTTATCTGATATTTCAATTATTTAATTCAATTTTCAATTATTTATATTATTTGTTTATTATTTTCTTTAATTTTCAATTACTTACATTCTTTTTCATAAGTTCCAAAAAGTTTTTAATTATTTATTTAAATTTACGTTTTTCTATTCAATTTTCAATTATATCTACGATTTTCTTGTATTTTGTGTTCCTATATTCTGTATTTTTTGCAATTATTGATCTTAAATTCAAATTCGTTCTTTTCAATTTTAAATTATATTTATCTTTGTTTAATTTATTTTCGCTAATTTTTAATTATTTTCTTTTTTTTTGCAATTAACTTTTTAAACTTTAAGTATTTTTGGGAAATTTTCTTTTATTTTCCTTTATTTAGAATATATTATGTAATATTTTTAATTATTTTTTTAAATTTTAATTGAATCGTTAATTTTTAAAGGGCTCAACTCTGAAAACCATATAAGAGTCACTTTCATTGTAAATTTTTAATAAAAAATTACTAACTGATTTTAGAGTTGATCACTTTTCGAAATTAACGATTCAACTATTTTCTTCAATTTTAAATTATTTATATTATTTTTTCATTATTTTCTTCAATTTTTAATTATTTTCATCATTTCTGAATTAATTTTCTAAATTTTTAATCATTTATCTCAATTTTAATCATTTTTGTCAATTTTCAATTATTTTCTTTAATTTTTCATTATTCTAATTTTTTCAATTAATTTGCAAAGTTTGACATTATTTTTTTAAATATTTAATTTAAAATATTTACAATTGTTGATAACATAAGGCGTAGAAACTAATCTTATTCCTTCTTTAATCTAGTTAGGTATAATTAATTAAAATTTTTATAATTCATATAAAACACTGTTCATAATTGTTATATTCCAAAATAATTTTTACACTTCATTGACTTATAGTTAATTATCATAATAATTATTTTATCACTTATCCATTTTTTTTATTTCAATAAATTGTCTATATATTTCAAAATAGACAATCTCACTCAAACATAGAAAATTCTCATAAATTCTCCGGAAGGAGAATATTCTCGGTTATATTCTCGAGAATTATATAACCGGATTTTAAATTACCGAGAATTTTGCAACTCTAGCCGTATTCCCCTCAAGTGAAAATTATGTGAATGGACTTATCTGCAAATCACAAAAATTCATATAGTTTAAAATATTCCCAAAAAAATTCTTTTTCTTTCAATTTTTCAAAAATCCTTGCAATTTGCAGATTTAAAAATGCTCGTGTAAATAGTGCCTGATTGGAGAATTTGTGATGAGCTCCTTGGGAAGGATAGACTCCTTAAAAAAAAAAAAAATCCAAGGACATTTTTTCGAAATGGTACTTGAAGCTTGCGAGGTGTATATTGTTTGAGGTGCGAAAAATCAAGTTTTGCCCGATTGCCGTGAAATTTCGAATGGACATTGAGTGGATGCGACTGACGGACTAAAGAACGTACGTTTACGATGAATTTTCGGGGACCTCCTGTGGATTGGAGTCGGCTTTGGACCCGAAGGTGGCGGTGATATTTGAGGTATTGGTTGTCCGCTCGCTGATAAAGTTGCAGAGGAAACTGGAGTTACTCTTATGCTCCAACGAACTCGGCTACCCGTAGCTGAAACACCCACTCTCCTCCTAATAATTCTATTCTCCACCATTCCAGTGTTCGATCATTGAATTGTTTTTTTAATGAAGAAATGACGATGAAACCATATGACCCCTCATTTAACTCGAATGCAATTTTTTCCAGTTGGAATGAATTTTTTTCAAGTTATAATGCATTTCTTTTTTAGTTAGAATTTCACGAAAAGTGCGACAAATTTGCAGTTAAGGATATTGACAAGCACTTTGGAAATTGAGATTCCAAGGTGTGAGAAATTGAAAAATTTAATATCGGCCTACTTGTGAGAAGATATTGAGGACGTGTTGATGAAATTTGATTATTTAGCGGAACTTGTGAAATGTGATTTTTCGATTTTGGAACCTAGTTAAAATCAGGTGATGATTAAAAATGACTGAGGACTGTGATTGACGGAATGAAGTATTATTATAAATTGATGAAGTTAATCATCTTTATTGTGATGAATATTAACCATCTTTGAAATTAACTATAAAAAATGTATTCAGAAATAATTAACTTAAAAAAGCACGTTAATACATATTCCTATTTTTTTATCTTCTGATGCATGGTTTTATCTAATATTAGAGTCTACTGAATATTGATTTACAAATGCATAGATATAAAAGTCAAGTCATCATGCACCTTTTAAACACGAATGACAATTTTTTGCTGATCATCCTTTGTACCAGAGTATGATCATCCATTTATTAATTGATAAATATAACTTGATTACAAATTATTAATTTATTTTATAAATAAAATTTATTGGTAATGCTTTACGGTCAAAAGATATTTGTACATTTTACTTGATTAAATTTTGTCGATAATTTTCGCTGGATTAAAGCTGATTGCCAAAGTATGCCCGATTAACTTTTCCCGATAAACTTTACCCGATTAAAAGTTTGCAAATATTAAATTCATTTCGATAAATTTATCAATCGCATTATTTAATAAAGTATCCAGATTTTTTATCCAAATAAAAAGCTATAGAAATTGTTAAATATATCATTATATTTAGATTATTAAATATATAAATTCAGAAAAGTGAATAAGTACATAATTTGATAGGAAATTTTTAAATTTAAATTCCGAGAAGTGAATAAAGATGTCGTTAAATTTAGATAGAGATTTTTTGAATTTAAATTTAGAGTGAGATGTCATACTCTTGTAAGTAATGTTGATAAATACGCTTGAAAAATACTCGTCTAGTGGACGTTTTCTTTTTTTAGAAACGACTTAACAGACACAGTAAAAATTCTAACGATAGACGTATTCTAGATGTAATTCAGTCCTTCCACAGAAATGCAAAGTACTTTGTAAAAAAATATATATAGAGGCTGCTCGATTAAAACTTAATGACCTAGTCTAGTCAATCGAAGACAGCTTTTGAAAAATAATAAAATTTGCCCTGTTTACTTACTCGGACGGGGATGCCTTTCTCGCTCTCCGCTCCTCTCCCTCGAATCTTTATCCTTGTCCTTTGACTCTTTTTCTTTCTCCTTGAAACAAAGAAGCTCTTAAGGTAGCCCATTCAGCATTGATTTCTTTTATGCGGAATATTTTTTTAATCTTTCGTATACCTTCTAGGTATCGATAATTTTTTTTTTACTTACAATTTTACATCTACAGTTCTAATCCAAGTTTATTAATACTAATACTAAAAATAATAGTGACAATTATAATTATTGAAAATTATAATAATTAAAAAAAGAGTAAAAATAGAAATTAAGGCTCAAAGTCGTGACAGTGTTCTAATTTGTCGAAATTGAAACTGGGTTCGAATTAGGTCGCTGTCATGACTTTTTGTTCTCAGGAGTGATCCGCCTTAAAGACTCAAATTTTTTGGTTTTTGTTTTGAAATAAAATAAAAAAATTCAAGGGATTTGCAAATTCTATTAAACTTACCTTAACATCTTTTGCAACCGAGGGAGTTCGAGACTGTTGTCGTTTTGGCGACTTTCGGTCAGCAACACTTGGTCCAAGACTTTGCGAACGTCCAGTTCGAGGACTATTCTTCGGACTGGATTTCATTCTTGGTTGAATTTCTTCTCGGTGTTCTTTCGAATCATCGCGTCGGCGAGGTATCACAGGTTCCAATTTCTCTCTCGTTGGAGAGGGAAGTAACGCTCCATCACCTGCGAAAACGAAAAAAAAAAATTTTAATATTTTTCTCTAGGAAATAAAAGATAAAAGTATTTTTAAAATACTTGAAAAAAATGCAATTTACTTTTTTATTTATTATTTCTGACGTGTTTTGTAGGTAGTATTAAAATAAATAGAATGGTCCTATTCTATATAAGAAATCAGGCAGCTATAGGCATGTTACGCAAATAAGTGTTACGCAGTTTAAGACTGTTTGTCCGTTACGGGAGAGAGACAAAGACAGTAGGCAGCTTAAGATAGAGGGAGATGACAAAGATAGGTATAGTGGGATAGCAGGTAGCCTGAGATAGAGAGTCTTATCTAAGAAATCAAGTAGCTAGAAGTCTGTTACGCAAATAACTGTTTGTCCGTTACGGGAGAGAGACAAAGACAGTAAGTAGCTTAAGATTTAAATTTGTTTGAAATATTTTTTATAAAAGTGGAAAAGGAGTTATTGGAAAATATTTAAAAAAGAGTACATTGTTATTGGAAAATTGGCAAAGTAAAAAAATTGGTAGATTAGAAAATTGGAAAAATTGGTATATTGAGAAATTGAAGGTTTGGTTGTTGTAAAAATTGGCAAATTAGAAAATTCAAAAGTGGTTATTGTAAAATTAAAGAAACTGATATTTGGTAAATTGAAAGATTGACAAATTAGAAAATTGTTTAAACTGGTAAATTGAGAAATTGGAAATTTAGTTATTGCAAAATTGATAAAGTAAAAAACTGGTAAATTGAAAAATTAGGAAATTCAGGGTTGCCACGGTTCTGGAAAACCTGGAATTGTCATGGATTTTTTTTGAAGTCAGGGAAAACCTGAAATACCTGGAAAAGTCAAAGAATTTTATAAAATGTTGTTTTAAAAAATTAATTTAATTAATTTCTATTTTTATTATTTCAATCAGTGATATTTTATTTGAAATAAGTTGAAAACTGCTGATTGTCGGTGACTTTTACCTGATTGATCAATAGAAAATAATTCAAATTTTTAATGCTGTTACTAAAATTGAAGATTATTTTCATCTTTCAATCAGAAAAAATTAATGACAATTTAGTTATTTTCAACGAATTTTTTGTGAAACTTCATTGATGGAAATTATGATTAAAAAGTGATTTTCAATAAAAAATTATTCTTTATAAATTTTATAATTATTCATTAATTTTTTAAATTATTTTTTTCTGTTGTCGATTATTCTCGACAGCTTTTGTATTTTTTGTCAATTTTCAATTCTTTTTCTCATTTCTCAATTATTTTCGTCATTCTGTAATTTTTCTTTCAATTATCAATTATTTTCTTCACATTTCAATTTTATTCTTTAATATTCAATTTATTTCCTCCATTTTCAATTATTTTTTTTAATTCTCAATTATTTTCTTTAATTTTCAATTATTTTATTCAATATTCAATAATTCTCGTCTTTTTCCAATTATCAATCATTTTTTTGAAATTTCAATACAATTTTTTAATTATCTTCTTCAATTTTTATTTATTTTTTCCAATTATTATCCTCGTCATTTCTCAATTATTTCTTTCAATTATTATAATTATTTTCTGCAATTTATAATTACTTCTTACAATTTTTGATTGTTCTCTTAAAATATTATAATTATTCTTTAATGTTTTCAATTTTTTTGTTTTGTTGTCTATTAATCTAGTCATTTTTCGAAATTTTTGCAATTGCCTATTATTTTCGTCATTTTTCAAATATTTTCTTCAATTTTTCATTTATTCTGCTTTTTTTTTAATTATTTCTTTCAATTATTAATTTTTTCCGCAATTTTCAATTATTTTCTATAAATTTTTCAATGTACAATTATCTTTCTTAAATTTTATAATTATTCTTTAATTTTCAAAATTATTTTATTTTGTTGTCGATTATTCTCGATTTTTTCAATTTTTCAATATTTCAACTTTTTTTGACAATTGTCAATTATTTTCCTCATTTCTCAAACATTTTCATCATTTTGTAATTTTTCTTTCAATTATGTTCTTCACATTTCAATTTAATTCTTTAATTTTCAATTTATTTCCTCCATTTCCTATTATTTTTTTCAAGTCTTAATTATTTTCTTAAATTTTTAATTATTTTATTCAATATTCAATAATTCTCGCCTTTTTCCAATTATCAATTTTTTTTTTTTTAAATTTCAATACAATTTTTTAATTATCTTCTTCAATTTTAATTAATTTTCTCTAATTATTATTATCGTCATTTCTCAATTATTTCTTTCAATTATTAATTATTTTCTACAATTTATAATTATTTCTTAGAATTTTTTTAATTGTTCTCTTAAAATTTTATAATTATTTTATAATTTTTTCAATTTTTTTGTTTTGTTGTCTATTAATCTAGTCATTTTTCGAATTTTATTTCCAATTGCCTATTATTTTCGTCATTTTTCAAATATTTTCTTCAATATTCCATAATTCTCAGCTTTTTTAATTATTTTTTTCAATTTTTAATTATAGTCTTTAAATTTTAGTTTCATTCTTCAATTTTCAATTTTTTTTCGATTTTCAATCCAGTTATTTAATTTGTGATTATTTCCAAAAATTATTCCTATAATTTTTGTTGTTTCATAATTTCTTAATTTAATATTTCTTGTTTAATTTTTTCAATTTTGTAATTATTCTCGTATTTTCATTATTTATTGCATTTGCAAAAATTTATAGTTTTAAATGACTAAGTACGAAATTGTTGATCAACTTTAATCTCAAAATTAAAAATATTACATCAAAAGTAAACTTAAAAAAAATTGTTTTCACCTTCAAACCTTTTTGAAATGCCTTCAATTTTCTTCAAAAGTCACTCGATACCCTGATTGATATTTTATTATTCATTTAATTTGAATATTTTACATTTTTTTCGTTGCAACTACCAAAAAAGTTATTAAACTAATTTTATATTTCGATTTGAAATTTGTGTGAAAATGGTTTGGAAAACCTAGAAAAGTCATGGAATTTTCAAATCATGTTTATGTGGCAACCCTGAAATTAAAAAGGAAAGGAAAGAAATTTCGAAAGCTTAAATTACACACTTGCAAGTTGCACAAGAGTTTTTTTATTTTCATTTAAATTCATGAAGATACAGACAAAAAATCATAAAAAAATTTCATTCTTTCATTGATTATTCAACTTTGAAGCTAATTTTTATTTCTCATCTTTTTAAAATTGTATTTTCTCTAAATGCACATCAAAAGCCTAGTAAATGCAGTTTCGAATGACTCCAGATTGAATAAAATTCGATTAAAATTCTCAAAGTTTTTTAACATACTTTTAATAGATACTCTTAGTTTTGTAGTGACATCATTAAAGTTTGACTTTACGAACATTTTTTTATATTTTTTTCCTCGTATTAATAATTTTGTCTGTTTTTTTTTTAATTTTTATGCATTTTTGTAATGTAGATATAAAATTTTTAGAATATAAGAATCATCTAATAAATTAACATTCTTTAATAAAATTAATATTAGGTACTACCAGGTAATTCTTTAACTTTAAAACGTGTTTCTTATCATTGCAAAAAATAAAAAGAAAGTGAAAAATAGTCAAATTATAAATTTGAGAAAGATAAAAGAAAAAACTGTTCATAAAGGCAAAATTTAATGATGTTACTACAAGATTAAAAGTGAAATAACTTTGACAATTTTAATCGAATTATATTCAATCTGGAGCTCTCTAAATTTGAATTAGTTAAAAATAACTAATTATTAGTAAAATCGTGGCTGAGTTTTTGTTTCTCCAATTAGTTAAAAATAACTAATTACTAGAAAAATATAACTAATCATTAGTAAAAATATAACTAAAAAATAGTTAAAATTTGACTAATTGAATTAGTAAACGTGATTTTACTAAAATATTAGTAATTTTGACATATTTAAAAATGAATGATAGTCAATGCATTTGACTAATAATTAGTTATTTTTTACTAAATGGTTAGTAGAAATTTAACTATTTCAATTAGTGACTGAGTTTTTGATTTCAAATTAGTTATTTTTAACTAACTCAGATTTAGAGAGAGACATTTGAAACTTCATTTACTAAACTTTTAAAGTGCATTGAGAAAACAATAATTTGATAAGATAAGAGATTAAAATCATCTTTAAAGTTAAAAAATCAATGAAAGAATGAAAATTTTCATGATTTTTAGTCTATATCTTCATGAATTTAAATGATAAACGGTTTTTTGTATTTCAAACAAGATTTTGAGTGTGTATCAGAAATTTAATATATACCACTTTTTTAATTTTTTTATTACCTACAATCTCCACTAAGTCCGATAAGAAGTTCTTTTATTTTTTTCATTTTGTAACACAGTTTGTTTTATTTCAACTCACCGATTCCTGTAGTGCGATCGAGATGATGACGAATTAAGAAGTCTCTTCTTGCGCGAGCTATAGCTTTATCATTATCCTGAAAAAATTATTTTGGTAAAATTTCCAGATTTTCTGCAAAACGGGATTATAAATTTTATCTAAATTTATCGTTTTGTGAATCCTAACATTTTGTTTTGTGAGAATTACTTTTTTTTAGTAAAAATAACTATTGTTCAGTAAATATTACTACTTTGTTTAGTAGAAACTACTACTTTCATTGTAAAGACTACTTCTTTGTTTATAAGGAATTATTATTTCTTTTAGTAGGAATCAATACTTTCTTTATTTGGAATTTTATGAAAAATAATTTTGATTTCTGGTTTAAGAGTCATTCCAAAAGTACAATATTTACGATACCATAAAGTATGAAAATATATGAAAACAAAATAATCAATTTAGAAGAAAGAAATAAAAAAACTTTTATTTGAAAAGTAAAGAGTGACCTTTCAAAGTGAAGCCATATAGGATAAGCTAATTCATCAAAGCTAAAATTGGAAAAGTTTGCGCATTCTGTGAAATGGGATAAATTTGAGTCACAGATAAAAATGTTAATTTTGCATTTTGTATATAAATATACAGAAAGATAGATATTTTTAAATAGCGAAAAATTTGGGAATTGAGAAAAATATTAGTTGCGAGAAACTAGGAATAGAGAACAACTTAAAAATAGTGAAAAATTTGAAATTAGATAAAACTTAAAAGTAGCGGAAAACTTGAAAGTAGCTAAAACGTAAAAGTAGCTAAAAACTTAAAAGTAGCTAAAAACTTAAAAGTAACGAAAAATTGAAGGTAGCGAAAGAATTATGAAAGGTATAGCAAAAATTAGTGGAGTAAAAAAATTGAAAGGAGTACAAAATTAAAAGCAGAATAAAAAGTGGAATAAAAAATGACTGGCAAAGACATGTTTTTAAAATAAACTAACCGCTCTGAGGTCTTCGGAAAGAAATCCATGAATAGGTCTTGCTTGTACAGAAGATGGTCTTCCTGCAGGTGGCATTGTTACTGCTGGAGCAACCTTCCTCGTGTTTTCTTTTTCTTTCTCCTCCTTTGTTACCGACCTACTGCATTCAGTGAATATAATCCAATTTAATATTTCAAATCTTTACTATGAATTTTTTAGATTTTTGATAAAAAAACTATAGAATTAGTTATTAAAAGTTTATATAAATTTTAAGAAATTTTATATAAATTGTTTAAATTTGAACATTTTTGATAAATTTTACCAAATTTTAAAAATTAAATAATAAACTACTAGCCTGGCAAGTGAAAGTGCGTTGAGAGCGTGATTACTAGAAACTCGTTTCCACAAAGATGCTTCGTCTTCTCTCGTTAATCCACATCCCCAATCCCGATGCTAGTAAAGTTAATTTTATATATTAAGTTAATATTATCAACTTTAAATTAAGTGTAAAAATTTCAACAAGGTGATTAAGTCTAATTGAACTGGAAATTTGAGAATATAGAAAATAGAATCTTTAGAAAGAGCTTTTACATCAAGGAAGCTTTCAAGAAAATTCGAATTTGATCACGTTTATCGGCTTTTATTTTATTTTTTTCTTTTTCTTTTTAATAGTATTTATTTTTTTTTCATGATATGTCTTGAATTGTAGGTACTCATTGTTAGTCGGATACCAATAGATGGATATTTTTTCAAATCTCCTGCTTCCATCAATTTTATTTAACAAGCGGAAGATACTAAACTTCTGCCTGGCTGACTCAACTCATCTGCATCTACTTGCGACCTATATATGCGTCATTCGATTTGCATATCTAGCGTTTCTTTCTGACCTCAAAGATAACAATGATTGGATATTGATCACGAAAAGTTCTCAAAGTGTTTACAAGTAAACGAGTTAAAATGAACTTTATTCGGAATCTTGTTATCTTTAAATTTAAACGGACACTTTAGTAAAAGCTCTTTTGCCGAATGTTAATAAACAGGAATTTGAAAATAGATGGGAAAAAATTTATCCTTACAGTCACACGGTTCGAATTTTGTTGAGAAATTTTTTTTTCTTATTATCGTACATTTCATGATTAAAGAAAGCAAGCAATTATTGGAATTTTTATCTGAAAATTTGATAATAATTTTTTTGTTTGAAATTAACAATTTGGAATTGGAAAAAAAATCTTTTGATCTTCAATTTAAAAGAATTCGAAGCAAAGAATACTGTTTAAATTCTGGTCAGTTTATTCAGAGACGTGACTGTAAGGGTTAAAGGTAGGCAGAAGCGGAAGTTGAAAAAAAGTACACCTAGAGAACAATTAGAAGCAGGCGCAAATTAAAAGTAGGGAGAATTAAAGATAGGGGAGAATTCATGATTAAAATAAAAGTACAGAGAGAATTGAAAGCAGTTAAAAATACAAATGAAGATAAAAATAGCAGAAATAATAGGAATGGAAAAAAATTAGAAGCAGATTAAAAAAAAAAATGAGAACTAGGGGGTGAAATAGTAAAAGCAAATCAAAAAATAGAGTAGAAGAAAATAGTATGTTTAAAGAAAAATTAGAAATATTTTTTTTTGTATAAATAAAAAATTACCTTATACTCATCAGCGAGTTGTCGAAGTGCCATAACGTCAGTTCTTGGGAATGTTTTCTCCTGAGATTTTTTCAACTCCACTTCAGCATTATCTACTATTTTGACAGTTCTACCGGGCTTTTTACTTCTGTAAGTAAATAATTACAAATTCAACTTAATTTGAGAAAAAATAAACAGTGTTAATTTAGATCGTTTTGTACTCATTTTTAAAGGAATACAATATTTTAGGAATATTTTAGATATGTAATATTTTAGAAATTTCATTTAAAACGAAAATAGTTTTTATTTAATTACTTTATTTATTTAACTTAATAAATATGCTTTTTTCAAAAATTCTAACCTGAAAGTGGTTTTTAAATCTGGTAAAATTTCCTCGTGCTCATCAACCTCAAAAACGACCCCATCTATGTTATCCATTGTGTGCCCTGTCACAAGAGGCTCCAATTCTGACGCTTGTGCTCCTAGAAATTCGAATAAGTAAAAATAAAATTCTCGGTTTTTTTATTTAAAATTATTTTAACAAATTGTTAAAAAATGTCTATGCCTAATCTAATGCCCTTAGATTAGGCATAGTTAATAAAGGTTTTAATAAAAATTTTGTTTCATATTTATTTTATTAGCTTAGGGATTTCTATACCCAAAGAGATAATTTAAGTAGGTAACAATTTTAATATTTAGATGAAAAATTAAATTTTGATTGATATTTTATTTTTATAATTTTTTTTAGATTTACTCACGATTATAAAAATTGAATAGACTGACCAGTTTTGCGAATCTTATTTTGGATAATTATTGAATCTAAGTGAGTAGATTAATTTAAATTTATTTAAAAGATATGTAAAGCTGAAAAAGATGTAGAGAATAACAAATAAAGTTTAATGTTTATAATTAGTCATAATAAATAGAGATATAGTAATTTGTTTATATTTTGTACAATTTTAAAATCAATAATAATAATCAAACAGAAAATAAGTGATTTTTACATTTAATAATTAAAGTGTTTAATTTGAATTTTATAATAATGTTTCATTTACAAATTCTTTCAATAATCGATAATAATTCTGCATCATTTGATTTTATAAAATAAATAAGCAGAGCTGAGATTATAATAAACAACACAATAAATTTATGAATTTAATAATTTTGAAGTTAATTAATCTATATATTAAAGTATTAAAAAATTAGAATTATTTAAGTAACTATTAATGTAGAATAAGTTTCAATTAAAGATCCATATTTGAACTATATCTCTGTCTATTTAAATGATGATTTGAAATAAAAAATTAAACAGAATTCAGTAAGAAAGAGAAATAATATTTCCGGTTAAATACAGTTACGTAGATAGAGATATATGCTTTAATCTTTTCCAATTTTAAAAGCGAGTTTCTATATTTAATTTATTACTCAAATTTCCGCAACACATTTTTAGCATCATCAATTATCTCTTGTCAAAAAAATCTGTAAAATTTTTCACGTCATATATTTTAAATTTGAATTTTAAATGATTTCAATTCCTTTTTAAAAAAAATTCTTTAAATTTCTGTAAAGAGAACTTGCGAGTATTCAAACCAGGTCATGCCCAAATTAGTTCCAATAATAATCGAGGTTCCAGTGTATTTAAAAAAAGTGCTTTCCCTGAACTATTACTTTTTGAGGTTCCAGTGAATTTTAATTTTGTGTATCTTTTTTTCCATCAAGGTTTCACTGTATTTAAAAAGATTCGTCTTTTTTAAAGCTCGACAGGTTGAGGTTCCAGTGTACTTAGATTCTGTGGAACTTCCATCTAGATTATATTATGTTTAGAGAAAAAAGGCTTTTCCTGTACTTCAAGTTATTGAGGTTCCAGTGTGGTTCTGTGAAACTTTCATCGAGGTTTCAGTGTATTTAGATTCTGTGGAACTTCAATCTCGATTATATTATTTTTAGAGAAAAAAGGCTTTTCCTGTACTTCAAGTTATCGAGATTCCAGTGCACTCAGATTCTGTGAAACTTTCATCGAGGTTCCAGTGTACTTAGATTCTGTGGAACTTCCATCTAGATTATATTATGTTTAGAGAAAAAAGGCTTTTCCTGTACTTCAAGTTATTGAGGTTCCAGTGTCAGGTTCTGTGAAACTTTCATCAAGGTTTCAGTGTATTTAGAATCTTTGGAACTTCAATCTAGATTATATTATTTTTAGAGAAAAAAGGCTTTTCTGTATTCCAAGTTATTGAGGTTCCAGTGCATTCAGATTCTGTGCAACTTTCATCGAGGTTTCAGTGTATTTAGATTCCGTGGAACTTCAATCTCGATTATATTATTTTTAGAGAAAAAAGGCTTTTCCTGTACTTTAAGTTATCGAGGTTCCAGTGCATTCAGATTCTGTGCAACTTACATCGAGGTTCCAGTGTATTAAAAAATTTCTTTTTATATTATAATTACAAATAAAATTATGCCTATATAAAAATTGTAATTATTTGATTTTTGTAAAAAAAATTTGAAAACTTACCATCTCGTTTGTGATCAATGTCCCCAGGACGCTTTCTGTGAACTGGAACTAGGGCAGGTTGAATTCCCTGTTTCAGAGCCCCCATACTGAGTGATTTTCGTGGAGGTCCTGTACTGCCAGCAGCTGCAACAGGTAGTGCTACTTCCCCATTGGTCAATTGTTGCCTTCTTGGCCAAGCAAATTGCAAACGATATTCTGTGCTGATTCTTGAAATTGCCTTACTTAACTGACTAGTTGGAATTGTTGACGTCCCCGTGACTTCCTAAAAATGTCATTTTTTTTTCTTGAATTATAAACAAATTGTTACCCATAAACTTTTATTTATTATTATTTTATTTATTTTATGGTGAACTTTCTGCTTATTGTTATTTCACTATAACTCCTGAAGAGTCCACTCCTAGGGGTCGTCCATAAAATACGTCACACATTAAGGGGGAGGGGAGAGGTTAAAGTTTTTGTGACAATATGAGACATAATATATATTTTCTTTTAAATTAAAAGCTATTTTACTAAATAAAACCCGAAATAAAACCCCATTAAAAATTCATAAAACTAATGGAAAAAATATTTAAAATAATTTAAAATTGGTGGCAATAATTGAAAAATGATTAAAATAAGGGAAAATATTGGAGAAAGTAATTGAAATCTAATAAGAATAATTGAAAATTGTGGAAAATAATTGAAAAAGGATTAAAATAATTAAAAATTGGAGAAAACAATTAAAAAATTATGGGAATAATTAACAATTCTTGAAATTAATTAAAAAATAATGAAAAAATTAAAAATTGGGGATAAAAATTGAAATATGATAAAAATAATAAGGAATTGAGGAAATTAATAAAAAAATTATTAACAAAAGTAAAATTAAAGGCAAATAATTTTAAAATTATTCAAGAATATGAAAATTATAGAAAGTAATTGAAATTTGACGTGAATTATTGGAAGTTTATGACATTAATTGAAAAAATAAATAAAAATAATATAAAATTGAAGAAATTAATTCAAAAATGGTAAAAACGATTTAAAATTGAAGAAAATTATAAAGAAATTTAAAAATGGGTCAATTAATTGAAAAATGATAAAAATAATTGACAAATTAATGAAATTGAAAAAAAATTTTAAATAATGAAAAAATTAAAAATTGATACAAATATTTGAAAACTGATAAATATAATTAAGAATCCTTGAAATTAATGAAAAGATAATAAAAAAATTACAAAATGGAGAAATTAATTGAAAATTTATGTTAAAAATTTAAAATTGAAGGAAATAATTTAAATTTGACATAAATAATTGGAAGTTTTAGAAATTAATTAAAAAATAATCTTAACAATTAAAAATTGGAGATTCTATTGAAAAATGATTAAAATAATAAGAAATTGATGAAATTAATAAAAAAATTATTAACAAAAGTAAAATTAAAGGCAAATAATTGTAAAATTATTTTAGAATACGAAAATTTGAAAAAACTAATTAAAATTCGACATGAATTATTGGAAGTTTGTGACATTAATTGAAAAGAAAAAAAAATTAATATAAAATTCGGGAAATTAATTTAAAAATAATAAAAACGATTGAAAATTGAAGAAACTAATTAAGAAATTTAAAAATGGGAAAATCAATTGAAAAATGATAAAAATAATTAACAATCCATGAAATTGAAAAAAAATTAAATAATGAAAAAGATAAAAATTAAGTCAAATATTTAAAAAATGATAAAAATAATTTTAATCCATGAAATTAATGGAAAAATAATGAGAAAATTACAAAATGGACAAATTAATTGAAAAATTATGTTGAAAATTGAAGTAAATAATTGATATTTGACATAAATAATTGGAAGTTTAGGAAATTAATTAAAATATAATGAAAATAATTTTAAATTGGAGATTATATTGAAAAATCATGATAGCCGCAAATTTCCATTTTCGAAAATCCGCTGATTTTTGCATGACTTTTCCCTGACTAATTTTTCATTTTCCGTGACTAA
The DNA here is from genome assembly GCA_037103525.1 of Ganaspis brasiliensis. Lineage (NCBI taxonomy): Eukaryota > Metazoa > Arthropoda > Insecta > Hymenoptera > Figitidae > Ganaspis > Ganaspis brasiliensis. Next base: position 4,768,538 of record JAZKLR010000146.1, read on the forward strand.
AAAATTTTTCAATTATTTTAAATCCCACTTTGTTGGATAAAAAATCTATATTGTTTTTAATTGTTTGCACATTTCTAACTTCACATTTATTTCTTTCAATTATTTAAAGTAGTAAAATTTCTTGATTTTTATTTTTGGTTCCTTTGAGGGAAAGTTCTTAGACTTTTAATTTTTTTTAAATATTAACAATTGATAATTATAATGAAAAAATTATGAACAAAATTAAAAATAAAGGCAAATAGGGTAACGGGTACAGTGACCGACACCCTGAGCATAGTTTCAAATTTGAGTGAAGTTATAATCTTACCTATTATAGTTTTAGTTATGAAATAAACTGTAAATGACAGATTAAGGTTTTAATTTTATATTTATGTGTGTGAAATTATCGAAAGCTTTATGAAAAATTAATAATAATAGTTTTCAAATGCCTTCTACGAAAACAGTGAACGACACCCTTTTTTCAGTGAACGACATAGCGTCGTGGACAGTGAACGACACCTTTTCTTATTTGTTAAATATATTTATTTCTGAAAGTGAAATAAGTTAAAATATTTAATATTTTAACAATATCGAACATAAACTAACACATTTTCTTGATTACAAATGAAAAAATATAATATATTTATAGAGAAGACTTCTTTTTAAGGATGTTGCAAAGGGAAAATTAACATAACCTTAAAAATACATTTCCAGACTGCGTATAATTTCGACACCTAGCCAATTTTTTCAGAAATAAAAAATGTAATTAAAAATATGACCATGTGCCCATAATTTAAATTTTATGCAGATTCTAAACCAATTTGACATTTTAGAAATAATTATGTATTATATAATACATAAATACATAAATATAACATATGTTATATTTATCCACTTTTTTCTTTTGAAAGGATGAGTATCTCATTGGATATAATTTTTGCTCTCGCTTACCAAACAGAATAAATTTAAATAAATTAATAATAATTAATTCATTTATTCATTTATATTTATTTAAATATAAATATTTAAAATTTAAAAACTGTGAAAAATTCACGAAATCGTAAAAAACGTTGTTTATTGTTTTTAAAACAATAAAAATGAAGAAAATGTCTTACGAAACGTATTAAAATAATAAATAATAATTACAACATATCAATTCTTCCGAGTCCATAGAATCGAAATAATGTTTGTGTATTTTTGATGTACAAAGAATAGTATAAAATCTTATTAAATTCTTTTAAGAATTCATTATTTTTTATTTAAAAATATGTTGATAATAAATATATTTTATAAATATTTTCTATAGTCTATAGAAGTGTTTAGCTTTATATGCAACATATTGGAAAATTGACAACAAGAAATTATTTAAACAATTTTAAAAATAATAATTTTTAATTTTTCTTATAAATAGTTGTTCTGATCTTGAAAATGTGCATAAATGAGAAAATACTAGAAATGTTTAGCCTTCTATTTTTTGTTCAATATATTGAAAAATTAGCAACAATGAATTATTTAAACAATTTTAAAAATAACATTTTTACCTCTTTCATATAATTAAATGTTATGCTTAATAAATTTAACAACTGAGAACAAAATAAAAGTCTCTAGTCGTAATAATAGATTGGGCAGTTAACAATATTAAATTCTTTAAACAATTGTAAATATAATAATTTTCAGTTTTTTCATATAATTAAATTTTCTACTCTTAATTAATAACACAACTGAGAAAAAAAATGGAAGCCTCGTCATGTATTGCATATTAAATAGATTTTTTAAATAATTTAATAAGTTTTTATACTAAGCATTTGCAAATTAACTATTACAAGCATTAATAACATTAATTTGTGATAATGCAATATTTAAATAATCATGAACAAATAATTCAGTTGTCAAGTTTTTATATGGTGTCGTTCACTGAAAATTGAGAAATTTATAGAAATTAGTGAACGACATTCCCCTGTCGTTCACTGTCATTGGGGAAAATTATATGGCCAGTGAACGACACCCAAATAATTAAAGAATTCACATTGTTTACAGTGTTTTTTAAGTCTCATATTACTAATTATACTTGTTTTAAAGCAAATTATGCAAACCTGACTTATTAAAACAGTTGTGTTTAAAAAATAAACTTACTTTTGGTTCACTGATGCTCTTGTCGTTTTCGTAAATTTTGATGGAAAAAACGAAACACACCTAACCTCATTTTTAAAAAACAGAATTTCCTTGATTATTTTTAATTATTATGTATTGGCATTAGTTTAAAAGTTTCGTAATGAACCATTTTTCTCAATTTAATAAAATACAATGTATATTAATGTGTAAATATGTTAATAATTAACCTTTTTTACGACGGGTGTCGTTCACTGTACCTGTTACCCTAATTTATTTATTTATTTATTGAAATATACGGGCCATATACAAAAAAAAGACCCTATAGTACATAAGTACTCAAATTATAAATCGACGTAAACAAATAATTTAATAATAATCAATAATAAATCATTGAAAAATGAGTTTAAAAAATGAAAATTAAAGAAAATACCTAATTGAAATTTGACAAATAATTAGAAGTTTATGACATTAATTGAAAAATAATGCAAATAATTTGAACTTTGAAAAATTAATTAAAAAAATGATAAAAACAATTGAAATTTGAAAAATAGTTTAAAAATAAAACAAATAATAAACAATTCAAGAAATTATTTTTACAATAATTTAAAAAAGACGCAATTAATTAAAAAATGGTGAGATAAATGAAAAATCAGGGAATAATTAAAATCTGACAAAAGTAATTGAAAAATACTATTAATGATTAAGTTTTGATTACGTTAATCAAATGAATGGGAGAATATAATAATTGTCATTTAAAGAAGTTATTTTTCAATTTATGAAAATAATTGATAAATGAAAAATGAAACTGAAAATAAATGAGAATAATTTTAATAAATAAAATAAAGATTCTAATTCATTATTAAAACAAAAAAATGTAATAGTAAAAAAAAATAATTTAAGAAGAATATGATTCTAATTTATTGAAAGACAGTTTTAAAATTGGGGAAAAAATTGAAAAATAATGGAAATAATGATTAAAAATTAAGAAATTATTAAAAATATTTTAAAAAGTTGATAATTATTTTAAATAATTGAAATGACAATAGAAAATAATTGGAATTTTAAAATGATTATTGATTCAGTAAATTTTATTCCTACTTAAAATAATTCTAATCTTTTCAATCATGTAATATATTAAAAAATTTAGATCTTATTTCACAAAGTTTTTTTTTATGTATTTTGAAGAAGGACTCATTTTTAAGAGTTGAAAATAGAAAAATGTCAATACTTAGTTATTATTTTATTTTATTTTACCTTCTTTTAAATAAAAATTTTTTATTCAACTTAATTACTTCCTAATCCAATTTTAACGTTTTATTTAAAAAGCAAAGATCTTAATTGACCTTAACCAAACACAGCTTTCAAAGTAAACAGAAAAAATACGGAATTTCTTTGTCTACAAGAATGTATTTTAATCCTGAAAACTGGCTCTTACTTGACCTAAAATTTTATTTAACTAAGCGCTCGTTTCCCAGCTAAGTGGCAATTCTCTTAATATCGTTTTTGCGGGTTTTTTTTTTTTATAAATTTCCGCATGATTTAATAAAGCCGGAAAAATATATAGGTTACTATTAATAACATTTCACATTTAATATCCCTCTACATTTTAATAGCATTATACATTTATTAATGCTATGAAACCCTTTCTATTTTTAGACATTTATCGTTTCAAGCATCTTTGGTAAAATCTATTTTACCTTAATTAATCGTGAAGCTTTAAAAGCGTTCCTTCTACATATCTATTTTTCAATGCTCTCTATTTCCTACCAAAAAAAAAAAAAAAAAAATATTTCTGGAGAAACTTTTTAACATTTTTTTCACCCCTTACCCTAACTTTATCAGCCACGACGTTCGAATCGACGCCATCGATTCCACCTCCGTCAGCAGCAGTAATGAATTCGTGTGTTCTGTAGGCAAGTTCCGGGCATTTTTTCCTTCTTGGTAACGGCGGTTCTAGGGTTGGTCCTGAAAATTAAAAAAAAACCTGTTATTGAACTGTTTTTGATCTTACGTCAGCAACTTACGTAACATTTAGCACTTTAAATTAAAAGTCAAATAGAAAATGAATTTTGAAAAAATTCTAATAGATGTTGCAGAAATTTCTAAATTTCTTCATTAAATAAAAGTTCTCTTTTTTTGGGATAGATTTATTTGACTTTTAAAAGCCATAACCATAACCAGATAAAGACCAAAAATGTGCTGAAGTGTTTTAGAATTTAGGAATATGTATAGTAGGTTACAATACTGTAATAATTAAAACCTAATATGCTCTAATCTATTAAAATTGCGATTAACGCATGCATAAAAAATTATCTATTTGTGTACAATTTTTAAGTATATTTAAAAAGTTTTAATGGTTTTTTTTGTAAATTCCTTTTTAAATGCAGTTAAAAATTATATGTATGTGTTTAATTAAGAAACAATTGATACGAAAGAAATGAAAAAAAATAGGAAAATAAAATTTCAAAAAATGTAAAACCAATAAAAATGGTAATTAAGCAATTAAATTATGAAAGAAGCAAATTTGGCAATGATTTTATATCGAGTTTAAATAATAAGAATGAAAACTTGTTCGAAAATGTTATAAGACTAATTATAAAATTAGTATGAGTTTATTTTAATTAGGAGAGAGAAACTGACAATGGGACTTTTTCCGAGAGATTATTTTTCAAAATTCTCAAAAGTCAAAATATAAAATTATGTTCTTTGACATAATAATTGATATTGGAATTTTTTTCAATCCTTTCCCTGTAAAATCGAGTGTTTTTTTTAGATCTGTCCCATTGTGTGTTTCATCTCCTTTTTTATAATTTAAAATAATTGTGATAAATTGATAAATTAAATAATAAACAGAAATAAATTAAAAATAATCATTTATAATTTTCCCTGTTAATAATAATAATAATAATAATAATAATAATAATAATAATAATAATTCTAATCATTCAAGATCATAACCGTTCTTCTATAAAAAAAATTCTAAAAAATAGTTACTCTTTGCTACGAAACTCAGCCTTTATCCGGTTATTGTTTTAAGTCGAGATTAACAAAAATCAATAAATATATAATACAATTATAACAAATAATAATATGCAATGATTTTGTGATCAGAATTTAAAATAATAGAAGCTAAATTTAGAGGATATATGAACTTAAATTTTTAATTTTTATTACTTTTCTTTTCTTATTTGTTTGTATTTGTTTCTTTTTTTTTTATTTTCTTAATTCTTTGCTTTCTTGGTTTTTCTATTTTTGTTATTTTTTCTTTTTTACTTAATTTTTAAAATTTTCCTTAAAACCTGTTGTTTGTTCATTTTTACTTTTTTTTATTATTATCATTTTTTCTGTTTATTCTTAATATTTTTATTACAAGTGGATTCATATTCCTCTTTTTTTTAAATATAAATATAAATTATAAAAGCAATGTTGTTTTTGCTATAAACTATTTATATATTAAAGCTAACATACCTGCACCTTCTCAAAGCAGAATTTATTACCTATACGAAGCTACAAGCAATTCACCAATTGATTTATGATTGCATAAAAAGTGGTATTTGTGTGCCAATTTTCAATTTGCTTCAAATTGAAATATATAAAATAATAGCAACAATAAAATTTTAAAAGCCTTAATTTTGTACTAAAACATGTACCTGACATTATAGCATAATTGTGTGACGATAAAATTACAAGATAAATATAGTTTCCAAATAAAAATATTTGTTTTAATATCGTACGTGATTTAATCTTAAAATACGGTAATAATGGTTTTTAATTTCACGGAAACTACACTTTGGAAAGAATTTTTAGTATAACTAAAATTTTAGTTGATTCAACTAAATTAGTTTCTTTTTTTTCATATTTAAGTTATTCTTGCTTTGTGTAAAACTACTAAAGCGCTTTAACTACATTTTGTATAATTGAATCTTTAGTGCAATTTTGATACTTTTTCTTGTGGAGAGAATATTCAAAAGAGGCGATTATTGCGTTACAATTAGCGTTGAATGAGATGACGTATAAATAATATTATAATTACAAATTGGGACATAAGAAAATTCAGTTGCGTAGCTCGGTCTTGAATCTTACCTTCGCTATTTTCATCCTCAGTTGACTTGGCTGTTTGAAGCTTCGCGTTCGCTTGTTTCGCTGCAATCAAAATTCGCAGCTGGCTCGTGTCTCTATGGGAATCGCACTAAACTAAAGCTTCGCCGTTTCAGAAAGAATCAACTTTTACATGTATTATAACCACTATACCTCTTTCCACCAGTTTTCATAAAACATCGACTCTTTAAGTTTTTTAGTTTTTCTTCCTCGCTTGGAATCTTACTTCCCAGCGACTGTTGCTAATTTTTTCCTAGCGGCAATTCATAATTTTCCGTAGAAGAAAGTTAATTTTTTTTTTTTATTATTTAGAGGAAAATTCTTATGGTTGGAAAAATTTTAATATCGGATATTAGAAAAAATTTGCTAAGTTGAATTAAAAAAAAAAAAAGATTTTCATTGATGAAAAAATCGAACCTTTTTAAAATTATCTAACTTTCTTCTACCGGAAAATGGCATGTTTTAATAATCGAGAACTTTATATTGAAGAAATTCTCTCAACTCTTGTTTCACTCTGACTCAATTTTCTAAAGGCTAAGTTTGTAGAATTGAAAAATGAAAGAAAACTATATTATGGAGCTAGGAATAAAATAATTTTTTATTTCTAGATCCATTTTGAAAATGCGTTTATTATTTTACAGCATTCCTATGTAAGAAAAAGGATCTAGTTGATTAGCTTGGCTGAATTGCAAAAATCTAGGTATTTTGGTATTTTTAGTCTAGACTATATTTATGTATATAAATGTTAAAAAAAAAAAATTTGTATAAACTCTAGCGAAAACGTGTCTGAATCAAATAACATCGAGGACAACATTGACAGTAAAAAGTTGAATAAATTTGACAAGTACAAAGTGAAGTGTAGGATGAGTGCTAGACGTGTTGACTATCACTGAAGAACAAGAAAACACAGAACTAAGCACAGTGAAATCCGAGTAAAGATTTGAGATGAATCACGAGCCGAAATTCTTTACAGTGTTGCACAGTAAATAAATAATTATTATCTAGGAAATTGTAAAGTTTTGTATTTTTAACGTTTTAAAAATACTTAATAATTTTCGTACTTTAATATTCTTTTACGCTATTTTGACATATTATTCATTTTATGATTCAGTGCGATCTAAACTTAATAAAAAAAAAAAAATTTCACAATGTCAAATATAACATTTTTTTATTTTTTACAATCTTGTAAATTTTTAGAACCTATCTAAATTATGCACACAAAAAGTAGCTTCACGAATCATTAAAATTTGAATGAGTCAAAATAAAGGTGGTGTTTCGACTTGAAATTAAAAATAAAAGCAGTAAAAAATAACTTGAATATTTTGTAAAATTTGATAAATTCGTAAAATTTTATAACTTTTTACAATTTCGTATTTTTTATTAAAATTATTTATTATGTGCTTCTACAGTAATTTTTTAGAACTTCGACTCTTGACGAAATTTAAATGTACATATTCACATGATAAACGTACACACATTTCGTTTATTTTTGTTTATTTTTGTACACATATTTTTTTTGTTAATTAATTTTGTCATTAAATTCAATTTTGAAAAAAAATAACGTGTAATTTGAATGACTTAAAGTAGAGAATGAAAATAATGGAAACGAAATAGAATTAATAATAATTTTTACAAATAAAATTAATGATAGAACAGTCACAATATATACAGGGTGTTCAGGAGCTTGATAAACTTGAATTCTTTTTTCAAAAATCATTGAAAAACAAATCTGGTTACATTAACCTCGCAAATGGTTGGATAAAGGGATAACTACTTTTTTAGGTTATATTAGTCATAAGTGTAGTTAATTTTACCACTTCTATGGTTAAATTAACCATTTTTGTTGGTTAATATAACCAAAATATCTCAAATCTATAATAATAATCCACAAGTTCTTTCATTCCTTTATCCACTTTTTGTTTGTTCATACCTCAAGTTTGGCACATTTTTTGTTTTAAATCAGATACTTTTTAAAAAAATTGATTTAAATTAAATAAAATTTAATTTTATAAATACCAGTTCAAATAATTTTAATTTCATTAATAAATAAATCTATAATTTTTTCTATAATTTTCAAGTTTTCAATAATATACAATTATTCTCTTTAAATTTTACAATTATTTATTATCGCCAGTTTTCAAATTTTTCTTTCGATTGTCAATTATTTTCTTTAATATTTAATTATTTTAGTCATTTTGTAATTTTTCTTGAAATTTCAATTTAATTATTGAATCTTTATTTTATTTCTTTAATTCTGAATTATTTTCTTCAATTCTCAAATATTTTCTTTAATTTTCAATTATTTTTATCAATTTTCAATTAATTCCTCAATATTCACTAATTCTAGGATTTTTTAACCTTTTTTTCACTCATAAATTTTTTTTTAAAATTTTAATTCAATTATTCAATTCTAGAACTATTTTCTTCAATTATCAGTTATTTTCAATTATTTTCTTTAATATTAGAAAATTATTGCCTTTTTTACTTTTTTTTTCGATTATCGTTAAGTTTCTTTAATTTTAAATACAATCGTTCCTTTATTTCCTTTAATTTTTAATTCCATTTTTCAATTTCTATTTCCATTATTCAGTTTTCAACTGTTTTCTTTATTCATTAATTCAAGCCTTTTTTTCAATTTTTATGTATATATTCTTCAATTTTTAATTATTTTGTTTTTAATTATTTCTTTCGATTATCCATCCAGTTGTTAAATGTGCAATTACTTTCTTTAAATTTAAGGGCATGTGATAATAATGCAAAATTTGTCCCTAAACTTTCTCTTAAAATACTAAATTTTTTGACACCAAACTTTGTGGAATTACTCAAAATATCATTAGAAAGATCTCTCTGACCCAATTTTATTTCATTTTTGTCTTTAAACTATTTTTTTTTTCAATTCCACGGATTTTTCAAATTTTTTAAAAATTAGTGAATTTAAAAAAATTTTTGAAATAAACTTGGGTCAGAGAGACCTTTCTAATGATACTTCCAGTTATTCTACAAAGTTTGATGTCAAAACATTTAGTATTTTAAGAGAAAGTTTACGGCCAAATTTTGCATTATCATCACATGCCCTTAATATTTCTTGTTTCAATTTTTCAATTATTTTTTTCAGTTGTCTATTAATCAAGTCATTTTTTAAATTTTCAATTGCCAATTATTTTCGTTATTTTTTACATAGCTTCTTCAATTTTTCAACCATTTTCGTCATTTTTGGAATTTTGTTTTCAATTGACAATTATTTTCGTCATTTTGCAATTATTTTTTCAAATTTTAATTCAATTTTCAATTTGTTTCCGAAGTTTTTAATTTATTTCCTTAACTTTTGATTATTTTTTAACTATTTTTTTCAATTGTGTAATTATGTACCCATTTTTCGAATTTTGTTTTCAATTGACAAATATTTTCGTTATTTTTTACATAACTTCTTCATTTTTTCAACCATTTTCGTCATTTTTGAACTATTTTCTTCAATTATTAATTATTTCCCGCAATTTTCAACTTTTTCCTCCATTTTTTTCATTTTTGAATCACTATCTTAAAATTTTATAATATTATTCTTTGATGTTTTGAATTATTTTGTTCGGTTTGTAATCTAGCCATTTTTTGAATTTTGTTTCTTATTGCCAATTATTTTCGTCATTTTGTAATTTTTTTCCCCAATTATCAATTTTTTTTTTAAAATTTAATTCAATTTTTAAATTTTCAATTTGTTTCTTAAATTTTTAATTAATTTCCTCAATTTTTTTTATTTTTTTTTCTACATAAATTGTTTTTTTCGATTTTGAATCCAGTTGTTCAGTTTCCAATTATTTCAAACAGTTATTACTATCATTTTTTAACTATTTTGTTTAAATTTTTTTTATTGTTTAATTTTTTGAACTATTCTTTTCAATCTTGTAATTATGAAGCTCTTTTTCGAATTATGTTCGATTATTCAATTGACGATTATTTTCGTTATTTTTCACATATCTTCTTCAATTTTTCAATCATTCACGTCATTTTTTAACTATTTTCTTCAATTATCAATTATTTTCCGCAATTTTCAATTTTTTACTAAACTTTTTTCAATTTTGAGTTACTATCTTAAAATTTTATAATATTATTCTTCGATTTTTAATTTTTTTTTGTTCGATTGTGTATTAATCTAGCCATTTATTGAATTTCGTTTTCAATTGTCAATTATTTTCAACATTTTGTAACTTTTTTTTTTGACTTATCAATTATTTTTTCAAATTTTAATTCAATTCTTAAATTTTTCATTTATTTTTTAAATTTTAAATTTATTTCCTCAATTTTTTTATTATTTTTTTCAGGTTTAATTATTTTTTTCATTGTTTAATCCAGTTGTTCAGTTTTGCAATTAATTCAAACAGTTATTCCTATAATTTTTTGACTATTTTGTTTAAATTGTATATTTATTGTTTAATTTCTTTAACTCTTCATTTCAATTGTGTAATTTTGTAGCCATTCTTTGAATTTTGTTTTCAAATGTCAATTATTTTTGTCATTTTCAAGGTTTCGTGGTTTGGGATCGAAACCCTTATAGTGAGACTTTGTCGTCTCTCCGTCTGTCCGTCCGTCCGTGCTTCAGAGCCAATAGCTGTCGTTCTAGAGGTAGAAGGGAGTTACGTGGTTTTTGAAGTAGGAGGGAGTTACGTGGTTCTTGATGTATGAAGGAGTTACGTAGTGCTAGAGGAAAAGAAAGTTACGTGGTTTTTAAGGTAGGAGGGAGTTACGTGGTTCTTGATGTATGAGCGAGTTACGTGGTTCTTGAGATAGAAGGGAGTTACGTGGTTTTTGAGGTAGGAGGGAGTTACGTGGTTTTAGGGGAAGAAGAAAGTTACTTGGTTCTTGATGTATGAGAGAGTTATATGGTTCTAGATGTAGAAGGGAGTTACGTGGTTCTTAATGTATAAGGGAGTTACGTGGTTTTACAGGTAGTAGGGAGTTACATGGTTCTAAAGGTAGAAGTAAGTTACGTGGTTCTTGATGTTTGAGAGGCTTACGTAGTTTTAGATGTTGAAGAAAGTTACGTGGTTTTTGAGGTAGAAGGCAGTTATGTGATTTTTGATATATTAGAGATTTACGTGTTTTTAGAGGTTGAAGAAAGTTACATGGTTTTTTGAGGTAGGAGGGAGTTACGTGGTTCTACAGGTAGTAAGGAGTTACGTGGTTCTAGAAATAGAAGCGAGTTAATTTAATTTTATAAAAAAAGTGGCCACCCTGAACAATGAAAGGATGCTTAAATTCAAATTAAAATAAATTTTAATACATGAGAAATAGAATAAAAAAATAAATAGACAGTAATATTGGTTTAGAAAGTATAGTAAAAATGACAAAAAAAATGAAATCTGTAAATACGGAGATATGTAACGAAATTGTGTCGAGTGTACAAATTTCCTGAATATAGAAGCTTCGATAAAATCTTGGCAATTGTTAAAGTTTGTGTGAATATATGCATTTATTATTAACTGAAATTTCTAAGAGAAGCTACCGCTTGTGATACCTCTTTTTGAACTTACTCGAAGGCGCTTGTGGTGGTCGCCGCACGACAGCTTCTTGGTGCGGTCCTTTGTATTCGTGCCATGTGTAAGTGCTCCTATATTCCGAATGGAGCTGCTGAAACATACAAAGAATGATTAATTTACATTCACCTTTCATAATTTACATAAATGCAAAAAAAAAAAAATACTTTCACGAATAATTTATATATTTCTCAGCTTTGAATTAATTAACGATAAACTTTATTTCCATATATAAAGGTCAAATGTCATTACTATTCGCTCTACCTTTCATTCTAATTAATTAATTAAATCATTAATTAATTTATCAAATTATAAACTGTGATTCCAGACGATAAATAATTACTTCGAAATATAAGTATCTAGCATCGTTGTATGCAGTTTGTTACTCAATGAAATATTTTACTCATTTAAAGGTGACGCTTTTTAAATTTTGATTAAAATATATTTTTCTATTATTTAAATAATAGCAACATAATCGATTACAATAAATCGAAATTGAAATGCTTAATCATAAAAACCCATTTCTATAGATCATAATTTATATCGCCGTAACTCAACTTCTAATGAACTTCGTAATTTGCAAATTTCTTCCACAAATTGGAACCGAGAAAGTAGATAAGGTGACTTATTTAAAATGGAAATACTGTGAACTCCGATAAAGAACCTTAAAAGCCGAATTTAATTTCCAAGTGTGCAATTTAAGGTTGAAATAATTTTCCAGCTGTCGATAGGACTAAAATTTAAAAGTTAGATTGTACAAAATTGGCTGAATTGGTCGCAAATATTAAATTAAAATTTAATAAAATTTTCATCTCGGTAATTAAATTATGAAATCCAATGAAAACTAAAATAGCGGATCTGGCATGTTGATGTGTGGATTCTCGACAACTATTAAAGCCTTAACTTTCAGGCCACGATTCCAAGACTTCGGTTTATTAAGGCGAAGACTTACAACTATGGCTTATTATATCTATATGCAGAGTTTTATTATTACCATTTTATAATCACGGTCAATATTAATAGTTAATGTAAATCATGATAATATTGCAGTTAAATCAAAATTTGATAATTTGAACGTAATGAGGGCATTAATTTTGGGGAAATAATACTTTTTTTCAATTACGGAAAATAGATTTTTGTACAGTAGCACTTTTGATAAATAGAAACCTCGAAAATTCAAAATCACTATTTTCAAAATTTGTCTGCTTTTCGAAAATTAGAAAAAGAAATATTAATTTAGAAGATTAAGAAATTATTAAACTATATATTTCATACTGATAAACTTTTATGCTTAGTAACTTTTTCATTTTATCATCGAAAACACAATTTACTTCAAGACAAAGTAGTAAAGTTTTAAAATCCTATTGAAAATTCCTTGAGCAACAAAACTTAAAATTAAATTTGACTGAATTAATCTCCTAAGTAGTGTGATTTCTATCAAAAGTGTGAGGGCAACCTAAAGTTTTCGTGCTTAAAACTAAATCTGAAACAACAATTATTAGACCGTGAAATACTAAATTTCAGAAATTCTCAAATGTACACTAACGTCAAAATACTATTTTTATAATAAACTGATTATTTAAAAACTTAAACTAAAGTTTCATTCTATCGAAATTCTTTTTTATTTTTATTTATCAAAATAAGTCTGTCAAGGTAACAAGTATTCTTAGATTCATTTTCTAAAAGTAATCTTTTCTATTGTTATATTAAAAAACAAAATACTTTAATTCGATCGGAAATTTTTGTTTTCTGGTTATTAGAGAACTTTTTTCTTTTTCGAAACACTAAAATTTTTAAATGATTGGCCTTGAAAGTGATTCCAGGAGAAGTACTTGAGCTACCTGCCAGTGCAATATTCAGCTATCGATCGCTGTCAGGAAAGCGTCAAGACTCTTATCTGATCTATCATATACCAGAAGGTTTTATGCTCTTAGCACGGTCTATTCAATAAAGCAGCAACATGATTCGTGGATAATTTTCGTCATTTGATATTTTGCATGCAACTTGGCATGCTATGGCTCGTCATAAAGGGGTAGAGTGTCCTAAATGGAAACTCTTCCACAATTTTGAATTTCAACACCGAAAAAAGAATTTTTAATTTAGGGAAGAGTGGGGCAAAACCGCTAGGTTTATATTGATTGATGCACAAAATTTTAACTATATTTTAAACCTGTTTTAATATTTCTGCTGAATTTTTGCATTTATTTATTTCTTTTTATGTTTTTTTTTTGTTCTTTTTGTTTTTCATTATTTTCATAGTATTTGCGCTCTTTTCTGTGTACTCCTATCATTATATTCAACTAATTTTCACCTACATGTATTGCGACAATTATATGTACCCTAAAATGGTCAACTTGATCGCAGGGATCTTCATTGTAATTGAAGGATTAAATAAATAAATAAATATACATTCAATTGAAGTAATTTTTGTTTGTTACACTGCTAAAACTAACCAGTAACAGATTTTAATAGTCGTTGTTACATTTATCATAATCATAATTACATTATTTAGTTGTTTTTTCAAAAGATTTAAACTAGCGGCTTTGCCCCAACTGTTGAAGCAAAGACGTTTTTGCTAATATTATTATTCCAAATATAATAAATAGTCTAAAATATATACTAAATAACATTTATTGGTGCAATAATTATAAACCATAAACATTTTACAGATTTTTAAAGATATTTAATCCATTTTATTGAAAATAATGAAGACTTGTATTTTTCACCTCATATTTTCAATGTAATTGTTTTTTATTTCGTTTCAAAATCTACTTTATCAACTCTACAAAAATAAAGTGTTATTTAAATAACCACGCGAAAATATGATTAAATAATAATGCTTATTGAATATTCAAAATGCATGATTTTTTTTTTCAAATTTGCCGTAAATGCTAATAAATAATTTAAAAATTGAATAATAATTATAATAACAATTTTGATAGAGAAAAATACTTATTTGTTTTAATGAAAAAATGCAGGTTGACAGTTGATTAACATGAAGTTTCCATCATTTAAACTAACATGATAATGCAGTTTTTATTATTCAATTGTTTTTTATGAAATATTTTTCAAGCGTCTTTACCCCAAACGACAAACTTTTTTTTAATTTAAAATTTTATATATTTGGATTAAAAATTAAATCTGGATTTCAAAGAGATTGTGCAGATAAATCATTACTCTACTAGAACGTGAAAATTTCAATTTTAAATTCTCACAATTTACATTAAAAATTTACTAGTTTTAATCAGTTTAAATTTCATTTCAGACTTGTAAAATCGATTTTTTTCGTATATTTCTTAATACATTTTATATTTTCAAGATTTTTTTTTCTAAACAATAGTTCCAGTTATAATTATGATAAATTTTAAACATAAGTTGGAACGGTCTAGAAATAAGGGAGATATTTTGAAAAACGTCTTTGCCCTGCTTAGCGGTTTTGACCCACTCTCCCCTACTTAATATATATTCCAAAAATATACTAGACAAGAAAGAAAATTGGTAAAAATATTTTATTACTAAAATAATCGGAGAGTATTTTTATTTTAAATTGAAAATATTGAACGAAGTAAAATAAATTCAAGTGAATCGGGAAAAATAGAGGTCGAGTATCTTCGTGTAAATTAGAAAAGGAAAATAAAATTGTTTTCATTTATTAAAATTTATTTATTTTTACCAGTTTTATTCATTTTAGGTTATTTTTGTTTGTATTCTACCGGGGCTGTAATTGATTTAAAACACTTTGATTTAAATCATGATTAAAATTATTAAGGAATTTGCATTAAAATCATGATTTAAATTTAAAAAAAACTTAACAATTCTGCGGATGTCTAATACCGCGTGTAAGAAATCGCAAACATTAAAAAAAACCCAGAAATTTGCGGATAAATCTTGAAAATTTCAATTTTAATATTTTATTCTTTGTAGAATTTAAAAAATTATGCTAATACAGATGATGAAATTTCTACGATCTATAAATTTTTGATTAGGGAATTATACAAACATGGTAATATATTTGTATATCTTTAAGTCATTGTAATTTAAATAAATTCCAAACGTTAATTAACTTCTATTCCAATTTGTTCAAACTTTTAATTTAAATAATTTCAAATTTAAGTGCATATTAATTAATGCATAATAATTAAATAATATTAATTATTTGAAATATTCACAATATTCCTTTTTTTAATTCTTACAACATTCCTAAGAGATTTCACTTGTTCGAAACTGTTTAATTTTTATCTTATAATAATTTCTTCTTTTTACAGAAATTCAAGATTTTTTATTTTTTTTTCTTAGATATTTTTTTGTATTTCTCTTTTTATTTTTTTTTAATTTTCTTCTTTTTGTATAAATTATGCTCTCTAAATCTGAATTAGTTAAGAATAACTCTTAATTAGTAAAATCGTAGCTGAGTTTTTATTTCAGCAATTAGTTAAAAATAACTAATTATTAGTAAAAAAAATGACTAATTGTTAGTAAAAACATAACTAAAAAATTGTTTAAATTTGACTAATTGACTTAGTAACCAGAATTTTACTAAAATATTAGTTATTTTTTACTAAATGATTAGTAGAAATATGACTATTTAAATTAGTGACTAAGTTTTCGCTTTCAAATTAGTTATTTTTAACTGATTCAGATTTAGTTAACATTATTTTACACAATTTTGTTATTATAGCATTTAAGAGACTTTTTATTTCGCTTATTTTCTTGTTTATTTTCATATTTTTGAAAATAAATATCTAAAAATAATTTTTTTATCAATTTATTTAATTTGTTTTCACATCTTGTCTACTTTTTGCAAATTTACTTATTTTTCACAAAATTTTTAGATTTACCTTATTTTTCTAAATTTATTGTTGGACTTGTTTTAAGTGTAATATTATAAAAATATTTTTGAAATAATTTTCCTAAACTTTTTTATTTTTAAAGGATTTTTAAATTTCTCTTCTGATGGTTTTATTCATCTTTATGTACAAATGTATATAAAGATGAATAAAAACATTATTTTATTTTTTTTAAATCAAATTTTTTAATAGATTTTTACAAAATCTTTTTATTTTTTGTACATTTGACATTTTTATTGTAGATGTTAGATTAAGGAGAAAACATTTCTCCATTTTTTTCATATTTACTTAAGTTTCTTGATGTTTCACAATTTTGCGAGACTGTTTAATTTTTGTCTTATAATAATTTCTTCTTTTTACAAAATTTCAAGATTTTTTCTTCTTTTTTCCTTGGATATTTTTTTGTATTTCTCTTTTTATTTTCGAATTTTCTTTAATTTTCTTCTTTTTGTACAAATTATTCTCTCTAAATCTGAATTAGTTAAGAATAACTAATAATTAGTAAAATCGTGGCTGAGTTTTTATTTCATCAATTTGTTAAAAATAAGTAATTATTAGTAAAAAAATGACTAATTATTAGTAAAAACATAACTAAAAAATAGTTAAAATTTGATTAATTGAATTAGTAAACAGAATTTTAATAAAATATTAGTTTTTTTGACATAACCTCAAAATGAATTTAACTAATAATTAGTTATTTTTTACTAAATGATTAGTAGAAATATAACTAATTGAATTAGTGACGGAGTTTTTGCTTTCAAATTAGTTATTTTTAACTGATTCAGATTTAGTTAACATTATTTTATACAATTTTGTTATTATAACATTCACGAAACTATTTATTTCCCTCATTTTCTTAGTTATTTCTATATTTTTGAAAATAAATATCTAAAAATAATTTTTTTATCAATTTTTTTAATTTGTTTTCACATTTTGTCTATTTTTAGCAAATTTATTTATTTTTTCACCAAATTTTTAGATTTACCTAATTTTTTTAAATTTATTGTTGGAGTTTTTTAAGTGTAATATTATAAAAATATTTTTGCAATAACTTTTCTAAACTTTATTATATTTTAAAGATTTTTAAATTTCTCCTGAAGTTTGTATTCCTTTTTATGTACAAATGTGTATAAAGATGAATAAAAAAAATTATTTTATTTTTATTAAATCTAATATTGTAGAAGATTTTTACAAAATTTTATTATTTTTTGTACATTTTACATTTTTATTATAGTTTGTTAGATTTTAAGGACAAAAAATTTCTCTATTTTTTTCTTATTTACTTAATTTTCTTGATGTTTTACAATTTTTTAAAACTTTTTAATTTTTATCTTATAATAATTTCTTCTTTTTACAAAATTCAAAGATTTTGTCTTTTTTTTCCTTGAATATTTTTTGTATTTCTCTTTTTATTTTATAATTTCCCTTAATTTTCTTCTTTTTATACAAATTATTTGAAATTATTTCACACAATTTTGTAAGCATAACATTCACTAAACTTTTTACTTCGTTTATTTTCTTAATTATTTGCATTTTTAAAAAAAAAAATACTCTAATTTTTTTTTAATTTATTTAATGTGTTTTCACATCTTGTATATTTTTGCAATTTTACTTATTTTTTCGTAAAATTTTTATTTTTTTTTTATTTTTCTATATTTATTGTTGGACTTGTTTAAGTGCACCTAATATTATAAAAATATTGTTGGTTTAATTTTTCTGAACTTTTTTATTTTTAAGGATTTTTAAATTTCTTTTGTAAACTTTTTATTTATCTTTATATATATGTATATTTTTATTTTTTATTTTTAATAATTCTAATTTTTTAGTAGATTCTTATTAATTTTTTTTTGTTTTTTATACTTTTTACATTTTTTTACAGTTTGTTAGATTAAAGAAAAACCATTTCTCCATTTTTTCCCTATTTATTCCTGTTTCGTAATTTTTCTAGTCCTTCATTGTACTTTAATTAATTCTTTAATTCTTGTCATCATTTTTCTATTTCATAAAATTTTTTTTCTTTTAAAATTGTCTTAAATTTTACAAAATGTTATTCATTCTTTTTTAATTCAATTTGTAAAATAATTCTCTAATTTTTCTAATTTAAAAAATGTTTTCTCTTTAGTAATATAATTTCAGGTTTCTATAATTATCTTATTATTTATTTTGTTAATTTAAGAAAAATGTCCGTAAATAGTTAATTTTTTAAAAAGCGTATCTACTTTTTTTATATATTTTTATGTCACTGTTTCCTCCTTGTTTTATTTTTTGAGTATTTTTTCTTTATTTTTTTAATAGTGTTTAGGACATTTTTTATTTAAAAGAATTTCCTCATTTTTTTAATAGACTATTTTCTTATCTTTTTACCTTCTTCTGTTGTTTCTTTTATAATTTATTATTCTTTCGTTGCTTTTTCCTAATTTTCTTAATTTTACGATCATTTGAATTTAAAGAAATTTTTTTGAAATTTTCTCTTTTATTCGTCATAATTTATTTGATTTTGATTAAATATTTTATTCTCCATTATTTCTTATTATATGTTCTCAGTTCAAAAAATAAACTACCTACAAATAAACATTTGGAAATTTTAAATGCTGATTATCTTTAAAAAAAAATCACTTTTCGATTTAAATAAAAAATTTCCGATTTTTATAAAAAAAGCTGGGTTTTTTTGATTTTTTAAAACAAATTATGATTTTTATCAGCCCTGTATTCTATTATTATATGAATTTTAAATCAGACAGCAATAAAAAATAAATTAAAAAAGAGACATCTGATAATTCTAAAAGAAAAACAGAATTGCGAAATAGCTTAAATGGTTTAAGGAGTATTTTGGTAAAAAAAACATTCAGGGTTCGGTTCCCGGTTCGGGAATTAAATCTATTTTTTTTCAAAAATCAAATTTGAAGATTATCGAAAAATATTTCAAATTTTTGGAACTGAATATAACTGTAAAAATTTGTAGAATATAACCATACACTATTCCTGGAAATAGAATATGCCAGGAATTAAAATTTCATAAATATTTCTGGATTATAACCATAAAATCTAACTATAAAATATTCTCTAATCCCCTTCTTTCAGAAATATTCCAAATATTATATATTAAACAAATATCCGAATTCACCGGGAAATATTTTGCGAATCATTTGAAAATAATAAAAAATAATTTGTTTAAAAGCTCGAGCTTTTTGGACTTTCTTTGAAAGCACGCAAAAGGTATTTATTGGAAATTTCTCTTTTTTTTATGCTTTCATTGATGCAAACAACTATAGTTTTTGATAATAAAGCCTGTCGTGATGGTTGAGCAAAAAGAATATGGCGCATTGCTGATTTTCTACCTTTCTAGGTGTCGTTCACTTGTAACTGTAAAGGACGAAAGTGCTACTACGTGTGTGTGTGTGGAGGGTAAATAAATGTAAGAGGGTGAGGGTTGTTGCCTGTGCTGCAAAGTTCTGGCAAAGGAAACTAGCCAATTTTATTGCTACGTATAAATTACGATCCGCAATTCCACTTCACCGCATTGGTGAACTGAACACTTTATTGTGTTGTTTAACAATGTTGAGTGTAATTTTTGACTCCCTCTTATTCAAACTAAATCAGTTTTCCAATTTACTCTACGTTTTTTTCGATAAAAAAATAACATTTTTACGGCAAAAAAAAATAGAATATTATATGTGACGCACTCCGAAGAAAGGTACAGAAGCAAAAAATCGATTTTTGGATTATGATTGATTTAACTTCATTAAAGGTTCCTTTTACATTACCAAAAATCAGAAAATATTTTTATTGAATATTTGTCAAGTTATAACAATTCAAACATCTCGTTTTGTACAGACTACCATGTGCGCTCGACTTTTGTTTTTGCTCTCCTGAAAAATTCCCGTTTTGCTTCTTAGGTACTTTTCTTCGGAGCGCGTCACATATTTTTACTGTAAAAATATACAAATTAATATATTTATACTGTAAAAAATAGTTTTTCTGCAAAAAAATACAAAATTTTAATTTTAGAATTGTTTAAATTTAAAATGATTTTTATTTTATAAATTAACATGCATTTTAAATTACAAATTTTCAAGTATAGAGTTGAGGAAATATTAACTTAATATTATTTAAATAATTGAAAATTGACTAAACATTTTTCTGGATTAATTTTGAATTGAACGTTACAATCGAGAGTCTAAATTAGAATCTCTTTGAGTACTGTTTATTAAATTATACCATTCATACGTTTATATTTAGATGTGTTCAATATCGTTCTTATTCAAGAATGGCTGTGCAACGAGAAAAAAAAGTTTTAAATTCATTTTGTAAGTGGTTGAATAAACAGAGTTTTTTTTTAGTTTTTAGGTTAGATTAACAAAAAAGAAAGTAAACTATATAACTTTTTGGTTAAATTTAGGAAAAAAATTAAAATTAAAAAATAAATTGGTTAATTTTACTCAATTAGTGTTACTAAAATTTAATTAGTAATCATTTTTTAGTTTAATTATTTCGAGTTATTATTATTTTTTATTATAGTTAAACAATTGCGTAAGACAAGTTACTGGGTCAGTGTCGGCCATTGACACGACGAGACATTACCGAGAACCTGCACGTCCAAAAAGCCAAGTTTTAAAATATCCAATAATAATCACTCCATTATTTTGAAATTAACCGAAATTTTCGTTTCATCTCAAAAAACATGATAATTTTTTAAAGCTCCAAAGTTTTTTTAATCTCAATGTAGTCGATTTTTTATACTTCTGATCATTAAGGAACAGGAGTAATTTTAAAAGGGCGGAAAAAATGTGTCAAGGATAGTTTGACATAATGAGCTCGACGATATTTAACGATTGAACAGAACAATTAAATAATAATTTAAAATTAAATATTTAATAGTCGAACGTCTGAATGCTCTCTAAAACTGAATCAGTGAAATTTTCACTGATTTAAAATCAGTGAACAACTTTTCGTTGCTGAATCAGTGAAATTCACTGAAGATCAGTCATTTTCACTGATTCAGCAAAGAGAAGTTGTTCACTGATTCCAAATCAGTGAAAATTTCACTGGTTCAGTTTTAGAGAGTGGGAGACTTAAACAATGAAAAAATATTAAGTTAAAAAATTGATATTATGAAAAATAGAAATGATATATTGGTAGAATAATATAAGTTTTCTAAAAGGTTTTGCTAAGTTTTTGTTAATTTAATTGTTTTAAAAGAATTAGTTAGTTTGAACGAAAGTTGAGATTTGCGTTCATAAAATATCCCAATTTCACAAATCAATTTGTCTTAAAATAAACTTTTTGCGTTTCAGTTACATAATATGATTGATTTATGATGAATTGTGTAATAAACCATGATAATTACGAGGCAATATCGATCTAATACATTTTATTGCTCCCTCACTTGCTGGATACTAATGGACTAACAAACCACTTTCTAGGTATAGCGATAATAGCTGTACTTCTAGGTAATGACTACCACCACGAATAGTGTCTTTTCCTCGTCTAATTTATAAACATGAATTTTCCAGTTTTACTGCTCCTTTCCATGATTAACATATCTTTTCTTTAAATCTATTTCTCGAAATCGCAAATTTGCTGTATTAAAAAAAATACTTCTTTCGAAAGTAACAATGTTTTAGTAACAATAGTAAATTAGGTACACCTTATTCCGAAGTATGAATTTTTTATAAGATTACAAACTAAGGGGGGATTTTTTATTAAAAAAGTAGTACCCTAACGGCAATAACGTTACTTTTATTGCAAAAGTATTTTTTTTTTTTCAAATGACGAAAGTTGAATAAGTTTTTCCATAGTTACGAATTTTTAAAATAGCGCATTGATTTTTTTCGGAAGGTGGTGAAGAGTTACGATTTGAAGGGCACTGGGGAGGTATAAGGCAATTTTTGCATTTTAAGGGCAACGATCAATGATTGGTGACCTTTTTTTTTTTTTTTTTAAATTTGCTCACCTTATCTATTGGCATTGAAGGGCACGCACGGCACAGATTCCAGAACGAACCAATCATGAGGCCGCGTTGTGTGGGGCAGTGGAACAATGAGTTGTACAGTCACTTAAGGACCGTCGGATGCTGACGATGATCGGCCGTCAGATTTGGCCTTCACCTCCCAGAAGAAGACTTGTTCCTCTTCGGGAGTTCCGGCACCTTCGAAACACCACCTTATCCTCGCGAAGGCGCCTTTCTTACGTGCTTCTGCGTATCATACTACAAAGTCACCATGGAAATTGGATCAATTAAAAATTAACTTCTCACCTAAATTAATAAATTTCACGATTAAAAATTTCAACTGGGAAGGAAGATGGATGACTGTTACTCTGGCCAAGTGAGAGTGAAACGGGAAAAGGCCGCGAGGGGTGAAAATAGATAGAATAGATAGATAGATAGATAGATATCGAGAGAGAGAAAGAGAGATAGTAATAGAGAGAGAGAGAGAGAGAGAGAAGGAGAAAATGAGAGGGTGGAGAGAAAGACAGAGAAGGAAAAAGAGAGAGAGAGAGAGAGAGAAGGAGAAAATGAGAGGGTGGAGAGAAAGACAGAGAAGGGGACAGGGAAAAGGAAAAAAGAGATGGGGAGAAAATTCAGGAAACGTGTAAAAAGAATAAGATAGTGGGAAAGAGAGAGAAAATAGACAAACAGAAAAGACAAAAAGAGATTAAGAGAGAGAAGAAAGAGAAATTTAAAAAAGAGGGGAGAGAGAGGGAGAAAATAGTCGAACAGAGAAGACAAAAAGATATTAACAGAGAGGAGAAAAATAAATCTAAAGAGAGAGAAAATAGACGAACAGAGAAGACGAGAAGAGAATAAGAGAGAGGAGAAAAATAAATTTAAAGAGAGAGAGGGAGAGAGAGAAAGTGAGGAGTAGAAAAATAATGTGACAGAAAGAGGGATAAGAGTAGAGAAAAGTAGAAAGAAATAAAATGTGAGCAAAAAAGAGAGAGAGACAGACAGACAGACTAAGAAACGTAAAGAAAAAAGTAAGAAACGTAAAGAAAAGAGTAAGGAACGTAAAGAAAAGAGTAAGAACCAAGGAAAAAGAGAGTAAGAAATAAAAAAGCAGGAATAAAAGAAACAACAAAAAAAGACGAGACTGAAAGAAGTGTGAGACAAGGACAAAAAGAGACAGAACGTGAGCGACAGATAGAAAAGAGCCAAAAAGACAGAGAAGGAGAACGTGAGAGAAAGAGAAAAGAACAGAAGATAGAAAAAGAATGTCAAAAGTGTAAAAAAGAGAGAGAACGAGAGACAAAATACTAAAGAGAGAGAGACAGGAGTAAAAAGGAGAGAGAGACGGGAGTAAAAAAGAGAGAGATGAGCGGAAAATGAGAAAGAAAGAAGGCGGTGTCTAGGGGCCAGTCAGAGGCCTACCACTCCATTTCCTGGTGCATCCGACCTTGAGGACGGCGATCGATCTTCTGAAATTTTTCCAAGGATCACTTCACCGATCACCGAACACTCGTGATACGTCAGACGCGTGTGCGATTATGGCTCAGTGTGCCTGGCGAGTCGCCTGCGAGAGATTGGGGGAAATTTGGGCCAATTAGGCACGAGAGTAGTTCAAATTCGCGTTATTATTATTTTTTTTGCTTCTTTTTAATAAGGAATTTTACTTGGATTGGACAACAAAGGGAAAACGATACTGTTGGCAACGTGGGAGGCACTGTCCCGTGGTTGATGGTCGACGTCGTCGCGACGCGTCGCCGGTAAGACGGTTTAGAGGGTGGTTAGAGGCTTTTTTAAGGCGCATGCGCCGAAACCCCGGTCGATAGTCCGCAACGTACTCATGCCTCTGTGTCTACCCCAATTGCTCTTTCTCAATCCAACACAGGCCTTTACGCAATCTATCCTTCTCTTTAATGCCCTATGCTAACTCTTGAGTACTTTGTCTTTCTCCTCGTGTGTGCTTCGATCCTTGTCATTTTTTCTTATGTGTCTCTGTCCTTCTCTATTTCTCGTTTCTTATTTCTTCTCTTAGGGAATTTTTTTTTGTCCCCTCTCTCTCTTTCATTCTTTCTCCTCTTCCTTGACATTTTCTGTTTCTTATTTTTCTCTCTTTCTCCCATCTTCTGCTTCTCTTTATTTAATTCATAGTTTCGTTTCCTAGTTTTCTTTTTCTTCCTGTTTCTTGCATCTCTCTTTAAAATTGGATTTTTTATTTCTCATTCCTTTTTCGTTTCTTTTCTCACTATTTTATTCATAGTTTCGTTCCTTATTTCTCTCCCTTTTCTTCGTGGTTTTTTACATCTTTCTCTAAAATTGCGTTTTTTCGCTCTATTTTCTTGCAATTTTCACTTCCTTCTCTATCTTTGGTTCTTTTATTAATAACTATTTTTCAGTTGATTGTTTACAGGGACCGATACGGAAGTTAAGTTTCATTTCGATTTCGGGTTTGATACAAAACGAAAGTAAAGAGAGCAATTTTCGTTTTGGGACAATGTGAAACAAAAGTCAAAAACCTAATTTAGTTTCGGGTCAAGCTGAAACCAAAGTCAAAAACCTAATACAGTTTAGGGTCAAACTGAAATAAAAGTTCTAAAAACTTAATTATTTGGTTTAAAAAACATAATTGTTATATAGAAAACGAAATACTGAAAGATTTAATACATGTGCGCACCAGTGTTCTATATGGCATGTAGTATTTTATTCCTCATGCGGAATTCTGCATTTCATCCTGCACGCCAAAATTCTGGATTTCATCCCGGATGCGGAATTCCGAAATTCATTCCGCATTTCACTCCAGATGCGGGATTCTGTATTTTATTCCGCACGCGAAGTTCTGCAATTCATTCCGCATTTCATCCTGCATGCAAAATTCCGCATTTTAATCCGCATTTCATCCTGCATGCGAAATTCCGCATTTATTGCCGGATGCGGAATTCCGCAATTTATTCCTCAAGCAAAATTTAATATTTTATCACTCATGCAAAATTCTCAGTTTCATTTTGCATTTCATCCTGCATGCAAAATTCCGCATTCTATTCCGGATTCGAAATTCCGCAATTCACTTTGCATTTCATCTTGCATGCAAAATTCCGCATTTTATCCCGGATGCGGAATTCCGCAATTTATTCCGTATGCGGAATTTACTGTTTTATACCTCATGCGAAATTCTTTATTTCATTTTGCATTTCATCGTGCTTGCGGAATTCATTATTTTATCCCTCATGCGAAGTTCTGAGTTTCATTTTGCATTTCATATTGCATGCAAAATTCCGCATTTTATCCTGGATGCAGAATTCCGAATTTCATTTTGCATTTAATTCTGTATGCAAAATTCCGCACTTTATCCCAGATGCGGATTTTCGCAATTCATTTCGCATTTCATCCTGCATGCAAAATTCCGCTTTTTATCCCGGATTCGGAATTCCGCAATTTATTCCGCAATTAATTCCCCATTTTATTCCGCATTTCATCTTGTATGCGGAATTCCGTATTTTCCTCATACGGAATTATAATTATTACATATTTAATTTTTTTAAGTTATTTGTTCAGTTTTCGCTTATTCTTGACCCTTTTTGAATTTTTATTTCAACCTCAAACTAAGAAATGGTTTTTAACGTAAACAAAAATATAATAAAATTTAATTTCTAGTTGTACAATTGTCAGAAAAAAATAGATTTAGCCTAAATTTATTGTCAAATAATAATTATTTAACATTTTGTGTTGCTTCTTTCAGCTGAGAGAAAAATCGCATTTTTTATCAAATTTTGATAAACAATAGCCTTATTTACTTTTTGAAATATTCTCTATAATCGTAAACATTTTAATATTATTAAAAGTTTGTTGTGAAAAAACTATAAACAAGGCAAATTTTATTTATTTAATAAATTTTTAACAACAAACTTTTAATAATATTATAATGATTACGATTGAAGAGAATATTGCAAAGAGTAAAATAAACTTTTGATAAATAAATTTATCAAAATTTGATAAAAAATGCGATTTTTCTCTGAGCTGAAAGAAAAAACACAAAATGTTATATAATTTTTATGTTACAACAAATTTAGGCTAAATCTATTTTTTTCCGACAATTGTACAACTAGATCTTTCAAAAATATGTAAAATTAAATTTCATGATATTTTTGTTTACGTTAAAAACCATTTCTTAGTTTGAAGTTATTTTACGGTCCTTAATTATCCTCACTCTCCTTAATTCTTTAATCTTCAATTAATTTATTGAATTTTTAAGTATTTTCTTCAATTTTCATTTGCATTCTTTGTTTTTCAATTATTTTATCAAAAATTTAATAATTCTCGCATTTTCTCAATTATCAAATAGTTTCTTAAAATTACAATAAAATTCTTCAATTCCCAATTGGTTTCTTTAATTTTCATTTATTTTCTAAAATTTTTTCCATAATTTTCAGCAGTTTTCAATTGATAATTTATTATTTTCCTTCAATTTAATAATGACTCATCAATTTAAAATTTTTTTTTGCTCGAATGGCACACCCAGAGAAATAATATATTTGTCTCACAGCCAAGTAACTTTTTATTTGTTTCAAATAAATTTTTATTTGTGTCAAATATAATTTTATTTGATTCAAATAAATTTTTTTATTTGAAGCAAATAAAAAAGTTACTAGGCTGTGAGACAAATATATTTTTATTTGGCACAAATAACATATCTTTGAGTCAAATATATCACTTCTCTGGGTACATTTCTTTCTCACCATTATTCGATTTTTTTCAATTATTAATTATTTTTTTTAATAGTTAATTATTCTCGTCAATATTTAATTATTTTTATCATATTGTAATTTTCCTTTTTATTGTCAATTATTTTCTTGAAATTTTCATTTGATTCTTTAATTTCCAATTTATTTCTGTAATTTTTAATTATTTTCTTCAATTCTCAAATATTTTCTTAATTTTCAATAATTTTTATTAATTTTCAATTAATTCCTCATAATTCAATAATTTTTGTATTATTTCAATTATTTTTTTCACTCATAAAAATTGTTTTTAAATTTCGATTCATTTATTCAATTTTACAACTACTCTCTTCAATTCGAGGTTATTTTCTTCATAGTTAAATTCTCTTTTTTTTAATTACTTTTTTTTCAATTTTTAAGCATATTCTATAATTTTCAACTCCATTATTCAATTTTCAATTGTTTTCTTTAATTTTTAATTTTTTTTTCAATTTTAATGATTTTTTTGGACTTTCAATCCAGTTGTTAAATGTGCAATTATTATTCCCAACAATTATTCCTATAATTTTTAATTTTCTCAATTTTTTCATTTGCAATTGCTTTCTTTAAATTTAGTATACTAAATTTAAAGAAAGCAATTGCAATAAACAAGATATATCTTGTTTATTTTTTACAATTAAATTTTTCAGTTTTCTATTAATCTAGCCATTTTTCGAATTTTCTTTTTAATTGACAATTATTTTCGTCATTTTTGACATATTTTTTTCGATTTTTTAATTATTCTCGACATTTTTCAACTACTTTCTTCAGTTATTAATTATTTTCCGCAATTTTCAATTATTTCTTACATTTTTTTCAATTTTTAATTATTATCTTAAAATTTTATAATTATTTTTTGATTTTTCAAAATAG
Organism: Ganaspis brasiliensis; assembly: GCA_037103525.1. Taxonomy (NCBI): domain Eukaryota; kingdom Metazoa; phylum Arthropoda; class Insecta; order Hymenoptera; family Figitidae; genus Ganaspis; species Ganaspis brasiliensis. Next base: position 4,796,670 of record JAZKLR010000146.1, read on the forward strand.
TTTCTTCAGTTGTGTATTAATTTAGCCATTTTTGGAATTTTGTTTTCAATTATCAATTATTTTAATCATTTTGTAATTCTTTTTCCAATTAACAATTATTTTTTCAAATTTTAATTTTTTTTCGATTTTTAATCCAATTGTTCAATTTGCAATTATCTGCAACAGTTAATCCTATAATTTTTCAGCTATTTTGTTAAAAACTAATATTTAGTGTTTAATTTTTTAAACTATTCTTTTTAATTGTGTAATTATGTCCAAAGTAATTTAGCCATTAAAATAAACATTTTGTACAAAAAAAAATTCTGTAACTGTAAAATATTGTATCTGTTTAGGAAGAAAAAATTTTTTTTTTCGGTAAAATTTAAATTATTCGAAAAAAATGCTATGATGATAGATTTAAGGACGTTTATCAGCTTAAGTGGTTCTCATTCTATCGGACTATGATATTGAATATCTTTTTAATTTAATTTCTTCTTATAATTTGGTTTCTAAATAGTATTTTATAGTTAAAATCATTACACAAACGAATTTTGTTAACAAAAATTTTTTCCGTTGAGAACTTAAAATTAAATTAAATAAATTTTAAATTAAATAAATAATTAAAATTTCTGCTTCCTGGTTATTTAAGAAACGAGAAGAATGACTAAACTCGAATAGCATTTTCTTAACAACCGTACGGTAAATTAATTTAATATTGTTGTTAAAGTTGTATTATATTATAGTAAAAAATATATTAATTTTTTTTTTTAAATTTGTAAAACCGTTTTTTTTTTAATTAATTAAAATATAGTCATTTTGCGCGTTTTGTTATTGCTACCATGTAAAAGTTTTAACTTTATAAATTTATATCTTAAAAACAGAACGGTCATTTTCAATAATATTGTAACCATAGGGAATTAATTTCTATAATATTATATAAATAAATAGATCTCATAAATATTAATTGCATACGTATAATATACATTTTTTAAAGTAATCATATAAATACACATATTTTGAACAAAGTTTAAAAATAATCCGACACTTTATATCGGACAGCAATGTCAGGATCACTTTCAGTATCTTGAAGTTTGTCGTTTCTCAATTTAATTCCAAACTCAAAACAAATTGCATCAAATATTAATCCAGATTTCTTCTGTGTTATTTCCGTTTCTTATTTCTCTCTCTTCTCATTTGTTTTTTATTCCTTTCCTTTTTATCCGTTTTTCTTGAATTAAGCTCGGTGACATAAATTATTCTTAACCAAAAAAGTGAATTGTCAATTTTTTATAGTTTTAACTTATTCCATTTTTTAATCCCTCTGTTCATTTTTCATTTTCTCTTCTAGTTTTCCTTTTTTTTTTTATTCACTCTTTCTCTCTCAATTTCCATGCTTTCATTTTTCCTTTTTCATTTATCCTCTCTTTGAACTCGGCGTACTTTATACTTTAGAGTCCTTTGTGGTCTTTTAAATTTTATATCTTCTGTGTTTTCTAGCTTCGAGCTGAAATTACATCCAAATTAAGATTTAAAGGAGCGATTTTAAAGTTTGTTTTATTGCCTCAACAAAAAGTTTTCTTAATTAACATATATACTCTGAATCATTAAGGGGTTACTTTTTCGTTGAAAATATTATACATTGCTTGAAATTATATTCGATTGTCACCATTTCACAGACTTTTGGCAAATATTTAGATGCAGTTCACATATAGAATCTGACATTAACTTTCATCATGCATATAAATGAGACACGTCACGAACTAGTTACTGACTTTATCATTAAGTTATAACTACGTTTTATCATTAGACTCTTCTGTTTTTCGACAGAGAAATGTTTCAAATATTAAAACATAACACGTTTGTCTACTATCCATCAACCCGCTCTATTTATAAATAAAATTGGAACTGAAAATTTACTCATATTTCATTCAACGTGTGTGCTTTACCTACGGAATATTAAAAACCGAGGAAAACTGCTTTATACGACAGGAGATATTAGATTTATGTTAAGCAGCCGTTGATAAATGAAAAAAAAAATTCAGTTTGCCAATTTATATTTTATATGTTTTTATTTTATATTTGCTTTAGTTTATATTTATATTTTTATACAATTGGGATTTATTTTTGAATTTTAATCGAGTAGAATTTAATTTTACGATACAAGGACAATATTACTTTTCGCTTTTATCAGTAACGATTTATTTACTTCTTGTTTTATCTAGTCATATTTTTATTACCCTTCGTGTCTTTGTTTCTTGCATCTTTCCACTTTAGAAACATTTAAGGCGCCACATTGCCGAGCCAGATTGTGACACTGGTGCCCTTTTAAGTAGAACAACTTATTATAATCCGGGGAAATTAATCTATTCTTATTAGTGCTACTGTCAAATAAAATTGATCAGTTATATTTTTAAATAAAACTCAAAAATTTAAACAAAATTAAATTTTGGGAATTTGGATTAAATTTTGAAAGTTTTAAATCAATAGTCGTGTCAATTAAAAGCAATTAAATAATTAAATTTATTAATTAAAAGTAATTAAAAGTTTGTAGCACAATGGGAAATTTTTAAAAGCGTGAGTGATTTAACGTCCATTTAACACTTTCAGTTCTTGTATCTAATTGGGTGAGAATCAAGACTAATGACCAAGAAGAAGCAGGAGCAAACAAAAAATAGAACTAATACAGGGTTGCCACAAAAACATGATTTTAAAATTCCATGACTTTTCCAGGTTTTCCAGACCATTTTCACAAAAATTCCAGGTCCAAATATAAAATTATTTTAATAACTTTTTACAACGAAAAAACTATAAAATATTCAAATAAATAAATAAATAATAATTAATAAATAAATAATAAAAAAATGAAAATTACGAGAATAATTACAAAATTGAAGAAAATATCTGAAAAATGACAAAAAAAATTGACAAGATTAAACAAAAAATATTAAATTAAGAAATTTAGAAACAAGAAAAATTAAAAAAATTATAAGACTAATTTGTTGTAAATAATTACAAATTGAACAACTGGATTGAAAATCGAAAAAAATTGAAAAAATTAATTAAAAAAGCTAAGAATTATGGAATATAGAAAAAAATAATTGAAAATTGAAGACTGCAATTTCAATTTGAAAATAATAATTAAGAAGTGGAGAAAATAATTAATAATTGAAATTAAAGATTAGGGATTAAGTTAAAGTTTTGGGAAAATAATTGACAAATGAAAAAAAAAATTAGAATACTGTCGAGAATAATCGACATAAGAATAAAATAATTTTAAAAATTAAAGAATAATTATAAAATTTAAGAAAAATAATTGTACATTGAAAAGTTTGTAAAAAAGTAATTGAAAATT